>OZ014532.1:86152334-88631784 GCA_963966105.1 Volucella zonaria | reverse complement strand
CCGCAGACGCCTAGTTTAGGAGTTATGGCCATTTTAGTGTCTTGAAATAGTTTTTTCTGGTGCATAAAATGACCCCCGCAGACGCCTAGTTTAGGAGTTATGGCCATTTTAGTGTTTTGAAATAGTTTTTTCTGGTGCATAATATGACCCCCGCAGACGCCTAGTTTAGGAGTTATAGCCATTTTAGTGTTTTGAAATACTTTTTTTCTGGTGCATAATATGACCCCCGCAGACGTATAGTTTAGGAGTTACGGCCATTTTAGTGTTTTGGAAAAGTTTTTTTCTGGTGATTAATATGACCCCCGCATACGCCTAGTTTAGGAGTTACGGCCATTTTAGTGTTTTGAAATATTTTTTTCTGGTGCATAATATGACCCCAGCAGACGCCTAGTTTAGGAGTTATGGCCATTTTAGTGTTTTGAAATAGTTTTTTCTGGTGCATAATATGACCCCCGCAGACGCCTAGTTTAGGAGTTATGGCCATTTTAGTGTTTTGGAATATTTTTTTCTGGTGCATAATATGACCCCCGCAGACGCCTAGTTTAGGAGTTATGGCCATTTTAGTGTCTTGAAATAGTTTTTTCTGGTGCATAATATGACCCCCGCCGACGCCTAGTTTAGAAGTTATGGCCATTTTAGTGTTTTGAAAAAGTTTTTTTCTGGTGCATAATATGACCCCCGCAGACGCCTAGTTTAGGAGTTATGGCCATTTTAGTGTTTTGAAATAGTTTTTCCTGGTGCATAATATGACCCCCGCTGACGCCTAGTTTAGGAGTTATAGCCATTTTAGTGCTTGAAATAGTTTTTTCTGGTGCATAATATGACCCCCGCAGACGCCTGGTTTAGGAGTTATAGCCATTTTAGTGTATTGAAATAGTTTTTTCTGGTGCATAAAATGACCCCCGCAGACGCTTAGTTTAGGAGTTATAGCCTTTTTAGTGTTTTGAAATAGTTTTTTTCTAGTGCATAATATGACCCCCTTAGACGCCTAGTTTAGGAGTTATAGCCATTTTAGTGTTTTGAAATAGTTTTTTTCTGGTGCATAATATGACCCCCGCAGACGCCTAGTTTAGGAGTTATGGCCATTTTAGTGTTTTGAAATAGTTTTTTCTGGTGCATAATATGACCCCCGCAGACGCCTAGTTTAGGAGTTATAGCCATTTTAGTGTTTTGAAATAGTTTTTTCTGGTGCATAATATGACCCCCGCAGACGCCTAGTTTAGGAGTTATAGCCATTTTAGTGTTTTGAAATAGTTTTTTTCTGGTGCATAATATGACCCCCGCAGACGCCTAGTTTAGGAGTTATGGCCATTTTAGTGTTTTGAAATAGTTTTTTCTGGTGCATAATATGACCCCCGCAGACGCCTAGTTTAGGAGTTATGGCCATTTTAGTGTCTTGAAATAGTTTTTTCTGGTGCATAATATGACCCCCGCCGACGCCTAGTTTAGAAGTTATGGCCATTTTAGTGTTTTGAAAAAGTTTTTTTCTGGTGCATAATATGACCCCCGCAGACGCCTAGTTTAGGAGTTATAGCCATTTTAGTGTTTTGAAATAGTTTTTTTCTGGTGCATAATATGACCCCCGCAGACGCCTAGTTTAGGAGTTATGGCCATTTTAGTGTTTTGAAATAGTTTTTCCTGGTGCATAATATGACCCCCGCTGACGCCTAGTTTAGGAGTTATAGCCATTTTAGTGCTTGAAATAGTTTTTTCTGGTGCATAATATGACCCCCGCAGACGCCTGGTTTAGGAGTTATAGCCATTTTAGTGTATTGAAATAGTTTTTTCTGGTGCATAAAATGACCCCCGCAGACGCTTAGTTTAGGAGTTATAGCCTTTTTAGTGTTTTGAAATAGTTTTTTTCTAGTGCATAATATGACCCCCTTAGACGCCTAGTTTAGGAGTTATAGCCATTTTAGTGTTTTGAAATAGTTTTTTTCTGGTGCATAATATGACCCCCGCAGACGCCTAGTTTAGGAGTTATGGCCATTTTAGTGTTTTGAAATAGTTTTTTCTGGTGCATAATATGACCCCCGCAGACGCCTAGTTTAGGAGTTATAGCCATTTTAGTGTTTTGAAATAGTTTTTTTCTGGTGCATAATATGACCCCCGCAGACGCCTAGTTTAGGAGTTATAGCCATTTTAGTGTTTTGAAATAGTTTTTTTCTGGTGCATAATATGACCCCCGCAGACGCCTAGTTTAGGAGTTATGGCCATTTTAGTGTTTTGAAATAGTTTTTTCTGGTGCATAATATGACCCCCGCAGACGCCTAGTTTAGGAGTTATGGCCATTTTAGTGTTTTGAAATAGTTTTTTCTGGTGCATAAAATGACCCCCGCAGACGCCTAGTTTAGGAGTTATAGCCATTTTAGTGTTTTGAAATAGTTTTTTCTGGTGCATAATATGACCCCCGCAGACGCCTAGTTTAGGAGTTATGGCCATTTTAGTGTTTTGAAATAGTTTTTTCTGGTGCATAATATGACCACGGCAGACGCCTAGTTTAGGAGTTATGGCCATTTTAGTGTGTTGAAATAGTTTTTTCTGGTGCATAATATGACCCCCGCAGACGCCTAGTTTGGGAGTAATGGCCATTTTAGTGTTTTGAAATAGTTTTTTTCTGGTGCATAATATGACCCCCGCAGACGCCTAGTTTAGGAGTTATAGCCATTTTAGTGTTTTGAAATAGTTTTTTCTGGTGCATAAAATGACCCCCGCAGACGCTTAGTTTAGGAGTTATAGCCTTTTTAGTGTTTTGAAACAGTTTTTTTCTAGTGCATAATATGACCCCCTTAGACGCCTAGTTTAGGAGTTATAGCCATTTTAGTGTTTTGAAATAGTTTTTTCTGGTGCATAAAATGACCCCCGCAGACGCTTAGTTTAGGAGTTATAGCCTTTTTAGTGTTTTGAAACAGTTTTTTTCTGGTGCATAATATGACCCCCGCAGACGCCTAGTTTAGGAGTTATAGCCATTTTAGTGTTTTGAAATAGTTTTTTCTGGTGCATAATATGACCCCCGCAGACGCCTAGTTTAGGAGTTATAGCCATTTTAGTGTTTTGAAATAGTTTTTTCTGGTGCATAATATGACCCCCGCAGACGCCTAGTTTAGGAGTTATAGCCATTTTAGTGTTTTGAAATAGTTTTTTCTGGTGCATAATATGACCCCCGCAGACGCCTAGTTTAGGAGTTATAGCCATTTTAGTGTTTTGAAATAGTTTTTTTCTGGTGCATAATATGACCCCCGCAGACGCCTAGTTTACGAATTATAGCCATTTTAGTGATTTGAAATAGTTTTTTTCTGGTGCATAATATGACCCCCGCAGACGCCTAGTTTAGGAGTTATGGCCATTTTAGTGTTTTGAAATAGTTTTTTCTGGTGCATAATATGACCCCCGCAGACGCCTAGTTTAGGAGTTATGGCCATTTTAGTGTTTTGAAATAGTTTTTTCTGGTGCATAATATGACCCCCGCAGACGCCTAGTTTAGGAGTTATGGCCATTTTAGTGTTTTGAAATAGTTTTTTTCTGGTGCATAATATGACCCCCGCAGACGCCTAGTTTAGGAGTTATAGCCATTTTAGTGTTTTGAAATAGTTTTTTTCTGGTGCATAATATGACCCCCGCAGACGCCTAGTTTAGGAGTTATAGCCATTTTAGTGTTTTGAAATAGTTTTTTTCTGGTGCATAAAATGACCCCCGCAGACGCCTAGTTTAGGAGTTATGGCCATTTTAGTGTTTTGAAATAGTTTTTTCTGGTGCATAATATGACCCCCGCAGACGCCTAGTTTATGAATTATAGCCATTTTAGTGTTTTGAAATAGTTTTTTTCTGGTGCATAATATGACCCCCGCAGACGCCTAGTTTAGGAGTTATGGCCATTTTAGTGTTTTGAAATAGTTTTTTTCTGGTGCAGAATATGACCCCCGCAGACGCCTAGTTTGGGAGTTATGGCCATTTTAGTGTTTTGAAATAGTTTTTTCTGGTGCATAATATGACCCCCGCAGACGCCTAGTTTAGGAGTTATGGCCATTTTAGTGTTTTGAAATAGTTTTTTCTGGTGCATAATATGAACCCCGCAGACGCCTAGTTTAGGAGTTATGGCCATTTTAGTGTTTTGAAATAGTTTTTTCTGGTGCATAATATGACCCCCGCAGACGCCTAGTTCAGGAGTTATGGCCATTTTAGTGTTTTGAAATAGTTTTTTCTGGTGCATAAAATGACCCCCGCAGACGCCTAGTTTAGGAGTTATGGCCATTTTAGTGTTTTGAAATAGTTTTTTCTGGTGCATAATATGACCCCCGCAGACGCCTAGTTTAGGAGTTACGGCCATTTTAGTGTTTTGAAATAGTTTTTTCTGGTGCTTAATATGACACCAGCAGAAGCCTAGTTTAGGAGTTATGGCCATTTTAGTGTTTTGAAATAGTTTTTTCTGGTGCATAATATGACCCCCGCAGACGCCTAGTTTAGGAGTTATGGCCATTTTAGTGTTTTGAAATAGTTTTTTCTGGTGCATAATATGACCCCCGCAAACGCCTAGTTTAGGAGTTATGGCCATTTTAGTGTTTTGAAATAGTTTTTTCTGGTGCATAATATGACCCCCGCAGACGCCTAGTTTAGGAGTTATGGCCATTTTAGTGTTTTGAAATAGTTTTTTCTGGTGCATAATATGACCACGGCAGACGCCTAGTTTAGGAGTTATGGCCATTTTAGTGTGTTGAAATAGTTTTTTCTGGTGCATAATATGATCCCCGCAGACGCCTAGTTTATGAATTATAGCCATTTTAGTGTTTTGAAATTGTTTTTTTCTGGTGCATAATATGACCCCCTTAGACGCCTAGTTTAGGAGTTATAGCCATTTTAGTGTTTTGAAATAGTTTTTTCTGGTGCATAATATGACCACGGCAGACGCCTAGTTTAGGAGTTATGGCCATTTTAGTGTGTTGAAATAGTTTTTTCTGGTGCATAATATGATCCCCGCAGACGCCTAGTTTATGAATTATAGCCATTTTAGTGTTTTGAAATAGTTTTTTTCTGGTGCAGAATATGACCCCCGCAGACGCCTAGTTTGGGAGTAATGGCCATTTTAGTGTTTTGAAATAGTTTTTTTCTGGTGCATAATATGACCCCCGCAGACGCCTAGTTTAGGAGTTATGGCCATTTTAGTGTTTTGAAATAGTTTTTTCTGGTGCATAATATGACCCCCGCAGACGCCTAGTTTAGGAGTTATGGCCATTTTAGTGTTTTGAAATAGTTTTTTTCTGGTGCATAATATGACCACCGCAGACGCCTAGTTTAGGAGTTATAGCCATTTTAGTGTTTTGAAATAGTTTTTTCTGGTGCATAAAATGACCCCCGCAGACGCTTAGTTTAGGAGTTATAGCCTTTTTAGTGTTTTGAAACAGTTTTTTTCTGGTGCATAATATGACCCACTTAGACGCCTAGTTTAGGAGTTATAGCCATTTTAGTGTTTTGAAATAGTTTTTTCTGGTGCATAAAATGACCCCCGCAGACGCTTAGTTTAGGAGTTATAGCCTTTTTAGTGTTTTGAAACAGTTTTTTTCTGGTGCATAATATGACCCCCGCAGACGCCTAGTTTAGGAGTTATAGCCATTTTAGTGTTTTGAAATAGTTTTTTCTGGTGCATAATATGACCCCCGCAGACGCCTAGTTTAGGAGTTATAGCCATTTTAGTGTTTTGAAATAGTTTTTTTCTGGTGCATAATATGACCCCCGCAGACGCCTAGTTTAGGAGTTATGGCCATTTTAGTGTGTTGAAATAGTTTTTTCTGGTGCATAATATGACCCCCGCAGACGCCTAGTTTACGAATTATAGCCATTTTAGTGTTTTGAAATAGTTTTTTTCTGGTGCATAATATGACCCCCGCAGACGCCTAGTTTAGGAGTTATGGCCATTTTAGTGTTTTGAAATAGTTTTTTCTGGTGCATAATATGACCCCCGCAGACGCCTAGTTTAGGAGTTATGGCCATTTTAGTGTTTTGAAATAGTTTTTTCTGGTGCATAGTATGACCCCCGCAGACGCCTAGTTTAGGAGTTATGGCCATTTTAGTGTTTTGAAATAGTTTTTTCTGGTGCATAATATGACCCCCGCAGACGCCTAGTTTAGGAGTTATGGCCATTTTAGTGTTTTGAAATAGTTTTTTCTGGTGCATAAAATGACCCCCGCAGACGCCTAGTTTAGGAGTTATGGCCATTTTAGTGTTTTGAAATAGTTTTTTCTGGTGCATAATATGACCCCCGCAGACGCCTAGTTTAGGAGTTATAGCCATTTTAGTGTTTTGAAATAGTTTTTTTCTGGTGCATAATATGACCCCCGCAGACGCCTAGTTTAGGAGTTATAGCCATTTTAGTGTTTTGAAATAGTTTTTTTCTGGTGCATAAAATGACCCCCGCAGACGCCTAGTTTAGGAGTTATGGCCATCTTAGTGTTTTGAAATAGTTTTTTCTGGTGCATAATATGACCCCCGCAGACGCCTAGTTTATGAATTATAGCCATTTTAGTGTTTTGAAATAGTTTTTTTCTGGTGCATAATATGACCCCCGCAGACGCCTAGTTTAGGAGTTATGGCCATTTTAGTGTTTTGAAATAGTTTTTTTCTGGTGCAGAATATGACCCCCGCAGACGCCTAGTTTGGGAGTTATGGCCATTTTAGTGTTTTGAAATAGTTTTTTCTGGTGCATAATATGACCCCCGCAGACGCCTAGTTTAGGAGTTATGGCCATTTTAGTGTTTTGAAATAGTTTTTTCTGGTGCATAATATGAACCCCGCAGACGCCTAGTTTAGGAGTTATGGCCATTTTAGTGTTTTGAAATAGTTTTTTCTGGTGCATAATATGACCCCCGCAGACGCCTAGTTTAGGAGTTATAGCCATTTTAGTGTTTTGAAATAGTTTTTTCTGGTGCATAATATGACCCCCGCAGACGCCTAGTTTAGGAGTTATAGCCATTTTAGTGTTTTGAAATAGTTTTTTTCTGGTGCATAATATGACCCCCGCAGACGCCTAGTTTAGGAGTTATAGCCTTTTTAGTGTTTTGAAATAGTTTTTTTCTGGTGCATAATATGACCCCCGCAGACGCCTAGTTTAGGAGTTATGGCCATTTTAGTGTTTTGAAATAGTTTTTTCTGGTGCATAATATGACCCCCGCAGACGCCTAGTTTAGGAGTTATGGCCATTTTAGTGTTTTGAAATAGTTTTTTTCTGGTGCATAATATGACCACCGCAGACGCCTAGTTTAGGAGTTATAGCCATTTTAGTGTTTTGAAATAGTTTTTTCTGGTGCATAAAATGACCCCCGCAGACGCTTAGTTTAGGAGTTATAGCCTTTTTAGTGTTTTGAAACAGTTTTTTTCTGGTGCATAATATGACCCACTTAGACGCCTAGTTTAGGAGTTATAGCCATTTTAGTGTTTTGAAATAGTTTTTTCTGGTGCATAAAATGACCCCCGCAGACGCTTAGTTTAGGAGTTATAGCCTTTTTAGTGTTTTGAAACAGTTTTTTTCTGGTGCATAATATGACCCCCGCAGACGCCTAGTTTAGGAGTTATAGCCATTTTAGTGTTTTGAAATAGTTTTTTCTGGTGCATAATATGACCCCCGCAGACGCCTAGTTTAGGAGTTATAGCCATTTTAGTGTTTTGAAATAGTTTTTTTCTGGTGCATAATATGACCCCCGCAGACGCCTAGTTTAGGAGTTATGGCCATTTTAGTGTGTTGAAATAGTTTTTTCTGGTGCATAATATGACCCCCGCAGACGCCTAGTTTACGAATTATAGCCATTTTAGTGTTTTGAAATAGTTTTTTTCTGGTGCATAATATGACCCCCGCAGACGCCTAGTTTAGGAGTTATGGCCATTTTAGTGTTTTGAAATAGTTTTTTCTGGTGCATAATATGACCCCCGCAGACGCCTAGTTTAGGAGTTATGGCCATTTTAGTGTTTTGAAATAGTTTTTTCTGGTGCATAAAATGACCCCCGCAGACGCCTAGTTTAGGAGTTATGGCCATTTTAGTGTTTTGAAATAGTTTTTTCTGGTGCATAATATGACCCCCGCAGACGCCTAGTTTAGGAGTTATAGCCATTTTAGTGTTTTGAAATAGTTTTTTTCTGGTGCATAATATGACCCCCGCAGACGCCTAGTTTAGGAGTTATAGCCATTTTAGTGTTTTGAAATAGTTTTTTTCTGGTGCATAAAATGACCCCCGCAGACGCCTAGTTTAGGAGTTATGGCCATTTTAGTGTTTTGAAATAGTTTTTTCTGGTGCATAATATGACCCCCGCAGACGCCTAGTTTATGAATTATAGCCATTTTAGTGTTTTGAAATAGTTTTTTTCTGGTGCATAATATGACCCCCGCAGACGCCTAGTTTAGGAGTTATGGCCATTTTAGTGTTTTGAAATAGTTTTTTTCTGGTGCAGAATATGACCCCCGCAGACGCCTAGTTTGGGAGTTATGGCCATTTTAGTGTTTTGAAATAGTTTTTTCTGGTGCATAATATGACCCCCGCAGACGCCTAGTTTAGGAGTTATGGCCATTTTAGTGTTTTGAAATAGTTTTTTCTGGTGCATAATATGAACCCCGCAGACGCCTAGTTTAGGAGTTATGGCCATTTTAGTGTTTTGAAATAGTTTTTTCTGGTGCATAATATGACCCCCGCAGACGCCTAGTTCAGGAGTTATGGCCATTTTAGTGTTTTGAAATAGTTTTTTCTGGTGCATAAAATGACCCCCGCAGACGCCTAGTTTAGGAGTTATGGCCATTTTAGTGTTTTGAAATAGTTTTTTCTGGTGCATAATATGACCCCCGCAGACGCCTAGATTAGGAGTTACGGCCATTTTAGTGTTTTGAAATAGTTTTTTCTGGTGCTTAATATGACACCAGCAGACGCCTAGTTTAGGAGTTATGGCCATTTTAGTGTTTTGAAATAGTTTTTTCTGGTGCATAATATGACCCCCGCAGACGCCTAGTTTAGGAGTTATGGCCATTTTAGTGTTTTGAAATAGTTTTTTTCTGGTGCATAATATGACCCCCGCAGACGCCTAGCTTAGGAGTTATAGCCATTTTAGTGTTTTGAAATAGTTTTTTTCTGGTGCATAATATGACCCCCGCAGACGCCTAGTTTAGGAGTTATGGCCATTTTAGTGTTTTGAAATAGTTTTTTCTGGTGCATAATATGACCCCCGCAGACGCCTAGTTTAGGAGTTATGGCCATTTTAGTGTTTTGAAATAGTTTTTTCTGGTGCATAATATGACCCCCGCAAACGCCTAGTTTAGGAGTTATGGCCATTTTAGTGTTTTGAAATCGTTTTTTCTGGTGAATAATATGACCCCCGCAGACTCCTAGTTTAGGAGTTATGGCCATTTTAGTGTTTTGAAATAGTTTTTTTCTGGTGCATAATATGACCCCCGCAGACGACTAGTTTAGGAGTTATGGCCATTTTAGTGTTTTGAAATAGTTTTTTCTGGTGCATAATATGACCCCCGCAGACGCCTAGTTTATGAATTATAGCCATTTTAGTGTTTTGAAATAGTTTTTTTCTGGTGCAGAATATGACCCCCGCAGACGCCTAGTTAAGGAGTTATGGCCATTTTAGTGTTTTGAAATAGTTTTTTCTGGTGCATAAAATGACCCCCGCAGACGCCTAGTTTAGGAGTTATGGCCATTTTAGTGTTTTGAAATAGTTTTTTCTGGTGCATAATATGACCCCCGCAGACGCCTAGTTTAGGAGTTATAGCCATTTTAGTGTTTTGAAATAGTTTTTTTCTGGTGCATAATATGACCCCCGCAGACGCCTAGTTCAGGAATTATAGCCATTTTAGTGTTTTGAAATAGTTTTTTTCTGGTGCATAATATGACCCCCGCAGACGCCTAGCTTAGGAGTTATAGCCATTTTAGTGTTTTGAAATAGTTTTTTTCTGGTGCATAATATGACCCCCGCAGACGCCTAGTTTAGGAGTTATGGCCATTTTAGTGTTTTGAAATAGTTTTTTCTGGTGCATAATATGACCCCCGCAAACGCCTAGTTTAGGAGTTATGGCCATTTTAGTGTTTTGAAATAGTTTTTTCTGGTGCATAATATGACCCCCGCAGACGCCTAGTTTAGGAGTTATAGCCATTTTAGTGTTTTGAAATAGTTTTTTTCTGGTGCATAATATGACCCCCGCAGACGCCTAGTTTGGGAGTTATGGCCATTTTAGTGTTTTGAAATAGTTTTTTTCTGGTGTATAATATGACCCCCGCAGACGCCTAGTTTAGGAGTTATAGCCATTTTAGTGTTTTGAAATAGTCTTTTCTGGTGCATAATATGACCCCCGCAGACGCCTAGTTTAGGAGTTATGGCCATTTTAGTGTTTTGAAATCGTTTTTTCTGGTGCATAATATGACCCCCGCAGACGCCTAGTTTAGGAGTTATGGCCATTTTAGTGTTTTGAAATAGTTTTTTCTGGTGCATAATATGACCCCCGCAGACGCCTAGTTTAGGAGTTATAGCCATTTTAGTGTTTTGAAATAGTTTTTTTCTGGTGCATAATATGACCCCCGCAGACGCCTAGTTTAGGAGCTATGGCCATTTTAGTGTTTTGAAATAGTTTTTTCTGGTGCATAATATGACCCCCGCAGACGCCTAGTTTAGGAGTTATGGCCATTTTAGTGTTTTGAAATAGTTTTTTCTGGTGCATAATATGACCCCCGCAGACGCCTAGTTTAGGAGTTATAGCCATTTTAGTGTTTTGAAATAGTTTTTTCTGGTGCATAATATGACCCCCGCAGACGCCTAGTTTAGGAGTTATAGCCATTTTAGTGTTTTGAAATAGTTTTTTTCTGGTGCATAATATGACACCCGCAGACGCCTAGTTTAGGAGTTATGGCCATTTTAGTGTTTTGAAATAGTTTTTTCTGGTGCATAATATGACCCCCGCAGACGCCTAGTTTAGGAGTTATAGCCATTTTAGTGTTTTGAAATAGTTTTTTCTGGTGCATAATATGACCCCCGCAGACGCCTTGTTTAGGAGTTATGGCCATTTTAGTGTTTTGAAATAGTTTTTTTCTGGTGCATAATATGACCCCCCGCAGACGCCTAGTTTAGGAGTTATAGCCATTTTAGTGTCTTGAAAAAGTTTTTTTCTGGTGCATAATATGACCCCCGCAGACGCCTAGTTTAGGAGTTATGGCCATTTTAGTGTTTTGAAATAGTTTTTTTCTGGTGCATAATATGACCCCCGCCGACGCCTAGTTTAGGAGTTATAGCCATTTTAGTGTTTTGAAATAGTTTTTTCTGGTGCATAATATGACCCCCGCAGACGCCTAGTTTAGGAGTTATGGCCATTTTAGTGTTTTGAAATAGTTTTTTCTGGTGCATAATATGACCCCCGCAGACGACTAGTTTAGGAGTTATAGCCTTTTTAGTGTTTTGAAATAGTTTTTTTCTGGTGCATAATATGACCCCCGCAGACGCCTAGTTTAGGAGTTATAGCCATTTTAGTGTTTTGAAAAAGTTTTTTTCTGGTGCATAATATGACCCCCGCAGACGCCTAGTTTAGGAGTTATGGCCATTTTAGTGTTTTGAAATAGTTTTTTCTGGTGCATAATATGACCCCCGCCGACGCCTAGTTTAGGAGTTATAGCCATTTTAGTGTTTTGAAATAGTTTTTTCTGGTGCATAATATGACCCCCGCAGACGCCTAGTTTAGGAGTTATGGCCATTTTAGTGTTTTGAAATAGTTTTTTCTGGTGCATAATATGACCCCCGCAGACGCCTAGTTTAGGAGTTATGGCCATTTTAGTGTTTTGAAATAGTTTTTCTGGTGCATAATATGACCCCCGCAGACGCCTAGTTTAGGAGTTATGGCCATTTTAGTGTTTTGAAATAGTTTTTTCTGGTGCATAATATGACCCCCGCAGACGCCTAGTTTAGGAGTTATGGCCATTTTATTGTTTTGAAATAGTTTTTTCTGGTGCATAATATGACCCCCGCAGACGCCTAGTTTATGAATTATAGCCATTTTAGTGTTTTGAAATAGCTTTTTTCTGGTGCATAATATGACCCCCGCAGACGCCTGGTTTAGGAGTTATGGCCATTTTAGTGTTTTGAAATAGTTTTTTTCTGGTGCAGAATATGACCCCCGCAGACGCCTAGTTTGGGAGTTATGGCCATTTTAGTGTTTTGAAATAGTTTTTTCTGGTGCATAATATGACCCCCGCAGACGCCTAGTTTAGGAGTTATGGCCATTTTAGTGTTTTGAAATAGTTTTTTTCTGATGCATAATATGACCCCCGCAGACGCCTAGCTTATGAGTTATAGCCATTTTAGTGCTTTGAAATAGTTTTTTTCTGGTGCATAATATGACCCCCGCAGACGCCTAGTTTAGGAGTTATGGCCATTTTAGTGTTTTGAAATAGTTTTTTCTGGAGTATAATATGACCCCCGCAGACGCCTAGTTTAGGAGTTATAGCCATTTTAGTGTTTTGAAATAGTTTTTTTCTGGTGTATAATATGACCCCCGCAGACGCCTCGTTTGGGAGTTATGGCCATCTTAGTGTTTTGAAATAGTTTTTTCTGGTGCATAATATGACCCCCGCAGACGCCTAGTTTAGGAGTTATAGCCATTTTAGTGTTTTGAAATAGTTTTTTCTGGTGCATAATATGACCCCCGCAGACGCCTAGTTTAGGAGCTATGGCCATTTTAGTGTTTTGAAATCGTTTTTTCTGGTGCATAATATGACCCCCGCAGACGCCTAGTTTAGGAGTTATGGCCATTTTAGTGTTTTGAACTAGTTTTTTCTGGTGCATAATATGACCCCCGCAGACGTCTAGTTTAGGAGTTATGGCCATTTTAGTGTTTTGAAATAGTTTTTTCTGGTGCATAATATGACCCCCGCAGACGCCTAGTTTATGAATTATAGCCATTTTAGTGTTTTGAAATAGTTTTTTTCTGGTGCATAATATGACCCCCGCAGACGACTAGTTTAGGAGTTATAGCCATTTTAGTGTTTTGAAATAGTTTTTTCTGGTGCATAATATGACCCCCGCAGACGCCTAATTTAGGAGTTATAGCCATTTTAGTGTTTTGAAATCGTTTTTTCTGGTGCATAATATGACCCCCGCAGACGCCTAGTTTAGGAGTTATGGCCATTTTAGTGTTTTGAAATAGTTTTTTTCTGGTGCATAATATGACCCCCGCAGACGACTAGTTTAGGAGTTATGGCCATTTTAGTGTTTTGAAATAGTTTTTTCTGGTGCATAATATGACCCCCGCAGACGCCTAGTTTATGAATTATAGCCATTTTAGTGTTTTGAAATAGTTTTTTTCTGGTGCATAATATGACCCCCGCAGACGACTAGTTTAGGAGTTATGGCCATTTTAGTGTTTTGAAATAGTTTTTTCTGGTGCATAATATGACCCCCGCAGACGTCTAGTTTAGGAGTTATGGCCATTTTAGTGTTTTGAAATAGTTTTTTCTGGTGCATAATATGACCCCCGCAGACGCCTAGTTCAGGAGTTATGGCCATTTTAGTGTTTTGAAATAGTTTTTTCTGGTGCATAAAATGACCCCCGCAGACGCCTAGTTTAGGAGTTATGGCCATTTTAGTGTTTTGAAATAGTTTTTTCTGGTGCATAATATGACCCCCGCAGACGCCTAGTTTAGGAGTTATAGCCATTTTAGTGTTTTGAAATAGTTTTTTTCTGGTGCATAATATGACCCCCGCAGACGCCTAGTTCAGGAATTATAGCCATTTTAGTGTTTTGAAATAGTTTTTTTCTGGTGCATAATATGACCCCCGCAGACGCCTAGCTTAGGAGTTATAGCCATTTTAGTGTTTTGAAATAGTTTTTTCTGGTGCATAATATGACCCCCGCAAACGCCTAGTTTAGGAGTTATGGCCATTTTAGTGTTTTGAAATAGTTTTTTCTGGTGCATAATATGACCCCCGCAGACGCCTAGTTTAGGAGTTATAGCCATTTTAGTGTTTTGAAATAGTTTTTTTCTGGTGCATAATATGACCCCCGCAGACGCCTAGTTTGGGAGTTATGGCCATTTTAGTGTTTTGAAATAGTTTTTTTCTGGTGCATAATATGACCCCCGCAGACGCCTAGTTTAGGAGTTATAGCCATTTTAGTGTTTTGAAATAGTTTTTTCTGGTGCATAATATGACCCCCGCAGACGCCTAGTTTAGGAGTTATGGCCATTTTAGTGTTTTGAAATAGTTTTTTCTGGTGCATAATATGACCCCCGCAGACGCCTAGTTTAGGAGTTATAGCCATTTTAGTGTTTTGAAATAGTTTTTTTCTGGTGCATAATATGACCCCCGCAGACGCCTAGTTTAGGAGCTATGGCCATTTTAGTGTTTTGAAATAGTTTTTTCTGGTGCATAATATGACCCCCGCAGACGCCTAGTTTAGGAGTTATGGCCAGTTTAGTGTTTTGAAATAGTTTTTTCTGGTGCATAATATGACCCCCGCAGACGCCTAGTTTAGGAGTTATAGCCATTTTAGTGTTTTGAAATAGTTTTTTCTGGTGCATAATATGACCCCCGCAGACGCCTAGTTTAGGAGTTATAGCCATTTTAGTGTTTTGAAATAGTTTTTTTCTGGTGCATAATATGACACCCGCAGACGCCTAGTTTAGGAGTTATGGCCATTTTAGTGTTTTGAAATAGTTTTTTCTGGTGCATAATATGACCCCCGCAGACGCCTAGTTTAGGAGTTATGGCCATTTTAGTGTTTTGAAATAGTTTTTTCTGGTGCATAATATGACCCCCGCAGACGACTAGTTTTGGAGTTATAGCCATTTTAGTGCTTTGAAATAGTTTTTTTCTGGTGCATAATATGACCCCCGCAGACGCCTAGTTTAGGAGTTATAGCCATTTTAGTGTTTTGAAAAAGTTTTTTTCTGGTGCATAATATGACCCCCGCAGACGCCTAGTTTAGGAGTTATGGCCATTTTAGTGTTTTGAAATAGTTTTTTCTGGTGCATAATATGACCCCCGCCGACGCCTAGTTTAGGAGTTATAGCCATTTTAGTGTTTTGAAATAGTTTTTTCTGGTGCATAATATGACCCCCGCAGACGCCTAGTTTAGGAGTTATAGCCATTTTAGTGTTTTGAAATAGTTTTTTCCTGGTGCATAATATGACCCCCGCAGACGCCTAATTTAGGAGTTATAGGCATTTTAGTGTTTTGAAATAGTTTTTTCTGGTGCATAATATGACCCCCGCAGACGCCTAGTTTAGGAGTTATGGCTATTTTAGTGTTTTGAAATAGTTTTTTCTGGTGCATAATATGACCCCCGCAGACGCCTAGTTTAGGAGTTATGGCCATTTTAGTGTTTTGAAATAGTTTTTCTGGTGCATAATATGACCCCCGCAGACGCCTAGTTTAGGAGTTATGGCCATTTTAGTGTTTTGAAATAGTTTTTTCTGGTGCATAATATGACCCCCGCAGACGCATAGTTTAGGAGTTATGGCCATTTTAGTGTTTTGAAATAGTTTTTTCTGGTGAATAATATGACCCCCGCAAACGCCTAGTTTAGGAGTTATGGCCATTTTAGTGTTTTGAAATAGTTTTTTCTGGTGCATAATATGACCCCCGCAGACGCCTAGTTTAGGAGTTATGGCCATTTTAGTGTTTTGAAATCGTTTTTTCTGGTGCATAATATGACCCCCGCAGACGCCTAGTTTAGGAGTTATGGCCATTTTAGTGTTTTGAAATAGTTTTTTTCTGGTGCATAATATGACCCCCGCAGACGCCTAGTTTAGGAGTTATGGCCATTTTATTGTTTTGAAATAGTTTTTTCTGGTGCATAATATGACCCCCGCAGACGCCTAGTTTATGAATTATAGCCATTTTAGTGTTTTGAAATAGCTTTTTTCTGGTGCATAATATGACCCCCGCAGACGCCTGGTTTAGGAGTTATGGCCATTTTAGTGTTTTGAAATAGTTTTTTTCTGGTGCAGAATATGACCCCCGCAGACGCCTAGTTTGGGAGTTATGGCCATTTTAGTGTTTTGAAATAGTTTTTTCTGGTGCATAATATGACCCCCGCAGACGCCTAGTTTAGGAGTTATGGCCATTTTAGTGTTTTGAAATAGATTTTTTCTGATGCATAATATGACCCCCGCAGACGCCTAGCTTAGGAGTTATAGCCATTTTAGTGCTTTGAAATAGTTTTTTTCTGGTGCATAATATGACCCCCGCAGACGCCTAGTTTAGGAGTTATGGCCATTTTAGTGTTTTGAAATAGTTTTTTCTGGAGTATAATATGACCCCCGCAGACGCCTAGTTTAGGAGTTATGGCCATTTTAGTGTTTTGAAATAGTTTTTTCTGGTGCATAATATGACCCCCGCAGACGCCTCGTTTGGGAGTTATGGCCATCTTAGTGTTTTGAAATAGTTTTTTCTGGTGCATAATATGACCCCCGCAGACGCCTAGTTTAGGAGTTATAGCCATTTTAGTGTTTTGAAATAGTTTTTTCTGGTGCATAATATGACCCCCGCAGACGCCTAGTTTAGGAGTTATGGCCATTTTAGTGTTTTGAAATCGTTTTTTCTGGTGCATAATATGACCCCCGCAGACGCCTAGTTTAGGAGTTATGGCCATTTTAGTGTTTTGAAATAGTTTTTTTCTGGTGCATAATATGACCCCCGCAGACGCCTAGTTTAGGAGTTATAGCCATTTTAGTGTTTTGAAATAGTTTTTTTCTGGTGCATTATATGACCCCCGCAGACGCCTAGTTTAGGAGTTATAGCCATTTTAGTGTTTTGAAATAGTTTTTTTTTGTGCATAATTTGACCCCCGCAGACGCCTAGTTTAGGAGTTATGGCCATTTTAGTGTTTTGAAATAGTTTTTTTCTGGTGCATAATATGACCCCCGCAGACGCCTAGTTTAGGAGTTATAGCCATTTTAGTGTTTTGAAATAGTTTTTTTCTGGTGCATAATGTGACCCCCGTAGACGCCTAGTTTAGGAGTTGTAGCCATTTTATTGTTTTGAAATAGTTTTTTCTGGTGCATAAAATGACCCCCGCAGACGCCTAGTTTAGGAGTTATGGCCATTTTAGTGTTTTGAAATAGTTTTTTCTGGAGTATAATATGACCCCCGCAGACGCCTAGTTTAGGAGTTATGGCCATTTTAGTGTTTTGAAATAGTTTTTTCTGGAGTATAATATGACCCCCGCAGACGCCTAGTTTAGGAGTTATGGCCATTTTAGTGTTTTGAAATAGTTTTTTCTGGTGCATAATATGACCCCCGCAGACGCCTCGTTTGGGAGTTATGGCCATCTTAGTGTTTTGAAATAGTTTTTTCTGGTGCATAATATGACCCCCGCAGACGCCTAGTTTAGGAGTTATAGCCATTTTAGTGTTTTGAAATAGTTTTTTCTGGTGCATAATATGACCCCCGCAGACGCCTAGTTTAGGAGTTATGGCCATTTTAGTGTTTTGAAATCGTTTTTTCTGGTGCATAATATGACCCCCGCAGACGCCTAGTTTAGGAGTTATGGCCATTTTAGTGTTTTGAAATAGTTTTTTTCTGGTGCATAATATGACCCCCGCAGACGCCTAGTTTAGGAGTTATAGCCATTTTAGTGTTTTGAAATAGTTTTTTTCTGGTGCATTATATGACCCCCGCAGACGCCTAGTTTAGGAGTTATAGCCATTTTAGTGTTTTGAAATAGTTTTTTTTTGTGCATAATTTGACCCCCGCAGACGCCTAGTTTAGGAGTTATGGCCATTTTAGTGTTTTGAAATAGTTTTTTTCTGGTGCATAATATGACCCCCGCAGACGCCTAGTTTAGGAGTTATAGCCATTTTAGTGTTTTGAAATAGTTTTTTTCTGGTGCATAATGTGACCCCCGTAGACGCCTAGTTTAGGAGTTGTAGCCATTTTATTGTTTTGAAATCGTTTTTTCTGGTGCATAATATGACCCCCGCAGACGCCTAGTTTAGGAGTTATGGCTATTTTAGTGTTTTGAAATAGTTTTTTCTGGTTCATAATATGACCCCTGCATACGCCTAGTTTAGGAGTTATGTCCATTTTAGTGTTTTAAAATAGTTTTTCTGGTGCATAATATGACCCCCGCAGACGCCTAGTTTAGGAGTTATGGCCATTTTAGTGTTTTGAAATCGTTTTTTCTGGTGCATAATATGACCCCCGCAGACGCCTAGTTTAGGAGTTATAGCCATTTTAGTGTTTTGAAATCGTTTTTTCTGGTGCATAATATGACCCCCGCAGACGCCTAGTTTAGGAGTTATGGCTATTTTAGTGTTTTGAAATAGTTTTTTCTGGTGCATAATATGACCCCTGCATACGCCTAGTTTAGGAGTTATGGCCATTTTAGTGTTTTAAAATAGTTTTTCTGGTGCATAATATGACCCCTGCATACGCCTAGTTTAGGAGTTATGGCCATTTTAGTGTTTTAAAATAGTTTTTCTGGTGCATAATATGACCCCCGCAGACGCCTAGTTTAGGAGTTATAGCCATTTTAGTGTTTTGAAATAGTTTTTTTTGGTGCATAATTTGACCCCCGCAGACGCCTAGTTTAGGAGTTATGGCCATTTTAGTGTTTTGAAATAGTTTTTTTCTGGTGCATAATATGACCCCCGCAGACGCCTAGTTTAGGAGTTATAGCCATTTTAGTGTTTTGAAATAGTTTTTTTCTGGTGCATAATGTGACCCCCGTAGACGCCTAGTTTAGGAGTTGTAGCCATTTTATTGTTTTGAAATAGTTTTTTCTGGTGCATAAAATGACCCCCGCAGACGCCTAGTTTAGGAATTATGGCCATTTTAGTGTTTTGAACTAGTTTTTTCTGGTGCATAATATGACCCCCGCAGACGACTAGTTTAGGAGTTATAGCCATTTTAGTGTTTTGAAATCGTTTTTTCTGGTGCATAATATGACCCCCGCAGACGCCTAGTTTAGGAGTTATAGCCATTTTAGTGTTTTGAAGTAGTTTTTTTCTGGTGCATAATATGACCCCTGCATACGCCTAGTTTAGGAGTTATGGCCATTTTAGTGTTTTAAAATAGTTTTTCTGGTGCATAATATGACCCCCGCAGACGCCTAGTTTAGGAGTTATGGCCATTTTAGTGTTTTGAAATAGTTTTTTCTGGTGCATAATATGATCCCCGCAGACGCATAGTTTAGGAGTTATGGCCATTTTAGTGTTTTGAAATAGTTTTTTTCTGGTGAATAATATGACCTCCGTAGACGCCTAGTTCAGGAGTTATGGCCATTTTAGTGTTTTGAAATAGTTTTTTCTGGTGCATAATATGACCCCCGCAGACGCCTAGGTTAGGAGTTATAGCCATTTTAGTGTTTTGAAATAGCTTTTTTTCTGGGCATAATATGACCCCCGCAGACGCCTAGTTTAGGAGTTATGGCCACTTTAGTGTTTTGAAATAGTTTTTTTCTGGTGCATAATATGACCCCCGCAGACGCCTAGTTTAGGAGTTATGGCCATTTTAGTGTTTTGAAATAGTTTTTTTCTGGTGCATAATATGACCCCCGCAGACGCCTAGTTTAGGAGTATAGCCATTTTAGTGTTTTGAAATAGTTTTTACTGGTGCATAATATGACACCCGCAGACGCCTAGTTTAGGAGTTGTAGCCATTTTATTGTTTTGAAATAGTTTTTTCTGGTGCATAAAATGACCCCCGCAGACGCCTAGTTTAGGAATTATGGCCATTTTAGTGTTTTGAACTAGTTTTTTCTGGTGCATAATATGACCCCCGCAGACGACTAGTTTAGGAGTTATAGCCATTTTAGTGTTTTGAAGTAATTTTTTTCTGGTGCATAATATGACCCCCGCAGACGCCTAGTTTAGGAGTTATGGCCATTTTAGTGTTTTGAAATAGTTTTTTTCTGGTGCATAATATGACCCCCGCAGACGCCTAGTTTAGGAGTATAGCCATTTTAGTGTTTTGAAATAGTTTTTACTGGTGCATAATATGACACCCGCAGACGCCTAGTTTAGGAGTTATAGCCATTTTAGTGTTTTGAAATAGTTTTTTTCTGGTGCATAATATGACCCCCGCAGACGCCTAATTTAGGAGTTATAGCCATTTTAGTGTTTTGAAATCGTTTTTTCTGGTGCATAATTTGACCCCGCAGACGCCTAGTTTAGGAGTTATGGCCATTTTAGTGTTTTGAAATAGTTTTTTTCTGGTGCATAATATGACCCCCGCAGACGCCTAGTTTAGGAGTTATGGCCATTTTAGTGTTTTGAAATAGTTTTTTCTGGTGCATAATATGACCCCCGCAGACGCCTAGTTTAGGAGTTATAGCCATTTTAGTGTTTTGAAATAGTTTTTTTCTGGTGCATAATGTGACCCCCGTAGACGCCTAGTTTAGGAGTTGTAGCCATTTTATTGTTTTGAAATAGTTTTTTCTGGTGCATAAAATGACCCCCGCAGACGCCTAGTTTAGGAGTTATAGCCATTTTAGTGTTTTGAAATAGTTTTTTCTGGTGCATAATATGACCCCCGCAGACGCCTAGTTTAGGAGTTATAGCCATTTTAGTGTTTTGAAATAGTTTTTTTGTGGTGCATAATATGACCCCCGCAGACGCCTAATTTAGGAGTTATAGCCATTTTAGTGTTTTGAAATAGTTTTTTCTGGTGCATAATATGACCCCCGCAGACGCCTAGTTTAGGAGTTATAGCCATTTTAGTGTTTTGAAATAGTTTTTTTCTGGTGCATAATATGACCCCCGCAGACGCCTAATTTAGGAGTTATAGCCATTTTAGTGTTTTGAAATCGTTTTTTCTGGTGCATAATATGACCCCCGCAGACGCCTAGTTTAGGAGTTATAGCCATTTTAGTGTTTTGAAATAGTTTTTTCTGGTGCATAATATGACCCCCGCAGACGCCTAGTTTAGGAGTTATAGCCATTTTAGTGTTTTGAAATAGTTTTTTTCTGGTGCATAATATGACCCCCGCAGACGCCTAGTTTAGGAGTTATAGCCATTTTAGTGTTTTGAAGTAGTTTTTTTCTGGTGCATAATATGACCCCCGCAGACGCCTAGTTTAGGAGTTATGGCCATTTTAGTGTTTTAAAATAGTTTTTCTGGTGCATAATATGACCCCCGCAGACGCCTAGTTTAGGAGTTATGGCCATTTTAGAGTTTTGAAATAGTTTTTTCTGGTGCATAATATGATCCCCGCAGACGCATAGTTTAGGAGTTATGGCCATTTTAGTGTTTTGAAATAGTTTTTTCTGGTGAATAATATGACCTCCGTAGACGCCTAGTTCAGGAGTTATGGCCATTTTAGTGTTTTGAAGTAATTTTTTTCTGGTGCATAATATGACCCCCGCAGACGCCTAGTTTAGGAGTTATGGCCATTTTAGTGTTTTGAAATAGTTTTTTTCTGGTGCATAATATGACCCCCGCAGACGCCTAGTTTAGGAGTATAGCCATTTTAGTGTTTTGAAATAGTTTTTACTGGTGCATAATATGACACCCGCAGACGCCTAGTTTAGGAGTTATAGCCATTTTAGTGTTTTGAAATAGTTTTTTTCTGGTGCATAATATGACCCCCGCAGACGCCTAATTTAGGAGTTATAGCCATTTTAGTGTTTTGAAATCGTTTTTTCTGGTGCATAATTTGACCCCGCAGACGCCTAGTTTAGGAGTTATGGCCATTTTAGTGTTTTGAAATAGTTTTTTTCTGGTGCATAATATGACCCCCGCAGACGCCTAGTTTAGGAGTTATGGCCATTTTAGTGTTTTGAAATAGTTTTTTCTGGTGCATAATATGACCCCCGCAGACGCCTAGTTTAGGAGTTATAGCCATTTTAGTGTTTTGAAATAGTTTTTTTCTGGTGCATAATGTGACCCCCGTAGACGCCTAGTTTAGGAGTTGTAGCCATTTTATTGTTTTGAAATAGTTTTTTCTGGTGCATAAAATGACCCCCGCAGACGCCTAGTTTAGGAGTTATAGCCATTTTAGTGTTTTGAAATAGTTTTTTCTGGTGCATAATATGACCCCCGCAGACGCCTAGTTTAGGAGTTATAGCCATTTTAGTGTTTTGAAATAGTTTTTTTCTGGTGCATAATATGACCCCCGCAGACGCCTAATTTAGGAGTTATAGCCATTTTAGTGTTTTGAAATCGTTTTTTCTGGTGCATAATATGACCCCCGCAGACGCCTAGTTTAGGAGTTATGGCTATTTTAGTGTTTTGAAATAGTTTTTTCTGGTGCATAATATGACCCCGCAGACGCCTAGTTTAGGAGTTATAGCCATTTTAGTGTTTTGAAATAGTTTTTTCTGGTGCATAATATGACCCCCGCAGACGCCTAGTTTAGGAGTTATAGCCATTTTAGTGTTTTGAAGTAGTTTTTTTCTGGTGCATAATATGACCCCCGCAGACGCCTAGTTTAGGAGTTATGGCCATTTTAGTGTTTTAAAATAGTTTTTCTGGTGCATAATATGACCCCCGCAGACGCCTAGTTTAGGAGTTATGGCCATTTTAGAGTTTTGAAATAGTTTTTTCTGGTGCACAATATGATCCCCGCAGACGCATAGTTTAGGAGTTATGGCCATTTTAGTGTTTTGAAATAGTTTTTTCTGGTGAATAATATGACCTCCGTAGACGCCTAGTTCAGGAGTTATGGCCATTTTAGTGTTTTGAAATAGTTTTTTCTGGTGCATAATATGACCCCCGCAGACGCCTAGGTTAGGAGTTATAGCCATTTTAGTGTTTTGAAAAAGTTTTTTTCTGGGCATAATATGACCCCCGCAGACGCCTAGTTTAGGAGTTATGGCCACTTTAGTGTTTTGAAATAGTTTTTTTCTGGTGCATAATATAACCCCCGCAGACGCCTAGATTAGGAGTTATAGCCATTTTAGTGTTTTGAAGTAATTTTTTTCTGGTGCATAATATGACCCCCGCAGACGCCTAGTTTAGGAATTATGGCCATTTTAGTGTTTTGAAATAGTTTTTTTCTGGTGCATAATATGACCCCCGCAGACGCCTAGTTTAGGAGTATAGCCATTTTAGTGTTTTGAAATAGTTTTTACTGGTGCATAATATGACACCCGCAGACGCCTAGTTTAGGAGTTATAGCCATTTTAGTGTTTTGAAATAGTTTTTTTCTGGTGCATAATATGACCCCCGCAGACGCCTAGTTTAGGAGTATAGCCATTTTAGTGTTTTGAAATAGTTTTTTCTGGTGCATAATATGACACCCGCAGACGCCTAGTTTAGGAGTTATAGCCATTTAAGTGTTTTGAAATAGTTTTTTCTGGTGAATAATATGACCTCCGTAGACGCCTAGTTTAGGAGTTATAGCCATTTTAGTGTTTTGAAGTAGTTTTTTTCTGGTGCATAATATGACCCCCGCAGACGCCTAGTTTAGGAGTTATAGAAATTTTAGTGTTTTGAAGTAGTTTTTTTCTGGTGCATAATATGACCCCCGCAGACGCCTAGTTTAGGAGTTATGGCCATTTTAGTGTTTTGAAATAGTTTTTCTGGTGCATAATATGACCCCCGCAGACGCATAGTTTAGGAGTTATGGCCATTTTAGTGTTTTGAAATAGTTTTTTCTGGTGAATAATATGACCTCCGTAGACGCCTAGTTTAGGAGTTATGGCCATTTTAGTGTTTTGAAATAGTTTTTTCTGGTGCATAATATGACCCCCGCAGACGCCTAGGTTAGGAGTTATAGCCATTTAAGTGTTTTGAAATAGTTTTTTTCTGGTGCATAATATGACCCCCGCAGACGCCTAGTTTAGGAGTTATGGCCATTTTAGTGTTTTGAAATAGTTTTTTTCTGGTGCATAATATGACCCCCGCAGACGCCTAGGTTAGGAGTTATAGCCATTTAAGTGTTTTGAAATAGTTTTTTTCTGGTGCATAATATGACCCAGGCAGACGCCTAGTTTAGGAGTTATGGCCATTTTAGTGTTTTGAAATAGTTTTTTCTGGTGCATAATATGACCCCCGCAGACGCCTAGGTTAGGAGTTATAGCCATTTTAGTGTTTTGAAATAGTTTTTTTCAGGTGCATAATATGACCCCCGCAGACGCCTAGTTTAGGAGTTATGGCCATTTTAGTGTTTTGAAATAGTTTTTTCTGGTGAATAATATGACCCCCGTAGACGCCTAGTTTAGGAGTTATGGCCATTTTAGTGTTTTGAAATAGTTTTTTCTGGTGCATAATATGACCCCCGCAGACGCCTAGGTTAGGAGTTATAGCCATTTTAGTGTTTTGAAATAGTTTTTTTCTGGTGCATAATATGACCCAGGCAGACGCCTAGTTTAGGAGTTATGGCCATTTTAGTGTTTTGAAATAGTTTTTTCTGGTGCATAATATGACCTCCGCAGACGCCTAGTTTTGGAGTTATAGCCATTTTAGTGTTTTGAAATAGTTTTTTTCTGGTGCATAATATGACCCCCGCAGACGCCTAGTTTAGGAGTTATGGCCATTTTAGTGTTTTGAAATAGTTTTTTTCTGGTGCACAATATGACCCCCGCAGACGCCTAGTTTAGGAGTATAGCCATTTTAGTGTTTTGAAATAGTTTTTACTGGTGCATAACATGACCCCCGCAGACGCCTAGTTTAGGAGTTATAGCCATTTTAGTGTTTTGAAATAGTTTTTTTCTGGTGCATAATATGACCCCCGCAGACGCCTAGTTTAGGAGTTATGGCCATTTTAGTGTTTTGAAATAGTTTTTTTCTGGTGCACAATATGACCCCCGCAGACGCCTAGTTTAGGAGTATAGCCATTTTAGTGTTTTGAAATAGTTTTTACTGGTGCATAACATGACCCCCGCAGACGCCTAGTTTAGGAGTTATAGCCATTTTAGTGTTTTGAAATAGTTTTTTTCTGGTGCATAATATGACCCCCGCAGACGCCTAGTTTAGGAGTTATGGCCATTTTAGTGTTTTGAAATAGTTTTTTTCTGTTGCATAATAAGACCCCCGCAGACGCCTAGTTTAGGAGTTATAGCCATTTTAGTGTTTTGAAATAGTTTTTTTCTGGTGCATAATATGACCCCCGCAGACGCCTAGTTTAAGAGTTATGGCCATTTTAGTGCTTTGAAATAGATTTTTCTGGTGCATAATATGACCCCGCAGACGCCTAGTTTAGGAGTTATGGCCATTTTAGTGTTTTGAAATAGTTTTTTCTGGTGCATAATATGACCCCCGCAGACGCCTAGTTTAGGAGTTATGGCCATTTTAGTGTTTTGAAATAGTTTTTTCTGGTGCATAATATGACCCCCGCAGACGCCTAGTTTAGGAGTTATGGCCATTTTATTATTTTGAAATAGTTTTTTCTGGTGCATAATATGACCCCCGCAGACGCCTAGTTTAGGAGTTATGGCCATTTTAGTGTTTTGAAATAGTTTTTTCTGGTGCATAATATGACCCCCGCAGACACATAGTTTAGGAGTTATGGCCATTTTAGTGTTTTGAAATAGTTTTTTCTGGTGAATAATATGACCCCCGTAGACGCCTAGTTTAGGAGTTATGGCCATTTTAGTGTTTTGAAATAGTTTTTTTCTGGTGCATAATGTGACCCCCGTAGACGCCTAGTTTAGGAGTTATGGCCATTTTAGTGTTTTGAAATAGTTTTTTCTGGTGCATAATATGACCCCCGCAGACGCCTAGTTTAGGAGTTATAGCCATTTTAGTGTTTTGAAATAGTTTTTTCTGGTGCATAATATGACCCCCGCAGACGCCTAGTTTAGGAGTTATAGCCATTTTAGTGTTTTGAAGTAGTTTTTTTCTGGTGCATAATATGACCCCCGCAGACGCCTAGTTTAGGAGTTATGGCCATTTTAGTGTTTTGAAATAGTTTTTTCTGGTGCATAATATGACCCCCGCAGACGCCTAGTTTAGGAGTTATGGCCATTTTAGTGTTTTGAAATAGTTTTTTCTGGTGCATAATATGATCCCCGCAGACGCATAGTTTAGGAGTTATGGCCATTTTAGTGTTTTGAAATAGTTTTTTCTGGTGAATAATATGACCTCCGTAGACGCCTAGTTCAGGAGTTATGGCCATTTTAGTGTTTTGAAATAGTTTTTTCTGGTGCATAATATGACCCCCGCAGACGCCTAGGTTAGGAGTTATAGCCATTTTAGTGTTTTGAAATAGTTTTTTTCTGGGCATAATATGACCCCCGCAGACGCCTAGTTTAGGAGTTATGGCCACTTTAGTGTTTTGAAATAGTTTTTTTCTGGTGCATAATATAACCCCCGCAGACGCCTAGTTTAGGAGTTATAGCCATTTTAGTGTTTTGAAGTAATTTTTTTCTGGTGCATAATATGACCCCCGCAGACGCCTAGTTTAGGAGTTATGGCCATTTTAGTGTTTTGAAATAGTTTTTTTCTGGTGCATAATATGACCCCCGCAGACGCCTAGTTTAGGAGTATAGCCATTTTAGTGTTTTGAAATAGTTTTTACTGGTGCATAATATGACACCCGCAGACGCCTAGTTTAGGAGTTATAGCCATTTTAGTGTTTTGAAATAGTTTTTTTCTGGTGCATAATATGACCCCCGCAGACGCCTAGTTTAGGAGTTATAGCCATTTTAGTGTTTTGAAATAGTTTTTTTCTGGTGCATAATATGACCCCCGCAGACGCCTAGTTTAAGAGTTATGGCCATTTTAGTGTTTTGAAATAGTTTTTTCTGGTGCATAATATGACCCCCGCAGACGCCTAGTTTAGAAGTTATGGCCATTTTAGTGTTTTGAAATAGTTTTTTCTGGTGCATAATATGACCCCCGCAGACGCCTAGTTTAGGAGTTATGGCCATTTCAGTGTTTTGAAATAGTTTTTTCTGGTGCATAATATGACCCCCGCAGACGCCTAGTTTAGGAGTATAGCCATTTTAGTGTTTTGAAATAGTTTTTACTGGTGCATAATATGACCCCCGCAGACGCCTAGTTTAGGAGTTATGGCCATTTTAGTGTTTTGAAATAGTTTTTTCTGGTGCATAATATGACCCCCGCAGACGCCTAGTTTAGGAGTTATGGCCATTTTAGTGTTTTAAAATAGTTTTTTCTGGTGCATAATATGACCCCCGCAGACGCCTAGTTTAGGAGTTATGGCCATTTTAGTGTCTTGAAATAGTTTTTTCTGGTGCATAATA
Source organism: Volucella zonaria (assembly GCA_963966105.1). Classification (NCBI taxonomy): domain Eukaryota; kingdom Metazoa; phylum Arthropoda; class Insecta; order Diptera; family Syrphidae; genus Volucella; species Volucella zonaria. The sequence continues at coordinate 88,604,674 of OZ014532.1, read as the reverse complement.
TGACCCCCGCAGACGCCTAGTTTAGGAGTTATAGCCATTTTAGTGTTTTGAAGTAGTTTTTATCTGGTACATAATATGACCCCCGCAGACGCCTAGTTTAGGAGTTATAGCCATTTTAGTGTTTTGAAATAGTTTTTTTCTGGTGCATAATATGACCCCCGCAGACGCCTAGTTTAGGAGTTATGGCCATTTTATTATTTTGAAATAGTTTTTTCTGGTGCATAATATGACCCCGCAGACGCCTAGTTTAGGAGTTATAGCCATTTTAGTGTTTTGAAATAGTTTTTTCTGGTGCATAATATGACCCCCGCAGACGCCTATTTTAGGAGTTATAGAAATTTTAGTGTTTTGAAGTAGTTTTTTTCTGGTGCATAATATGACCCCCGCAGACGCCTAGTTTAGGAGTTATGGCCATTTTAGTGTTTTGAAATAGTTTTTCTGGTGCATAATATGACCCCCGCAGACGCATAGTTTAGGAGTTATGGCCATTTTAGTGTTTTGAAATAGTTTTTTCTGGTGAATAATATGACCTCCGTAGACGCCTAGTTTAGGAGTTATGGCCATTTTAGTGTTTTGAAATAGTTTTTTCTGGTGCATAATATGACCCCCGCAGATGCCTAGGTTAGGAGTTATAGCCATTTTAGTGTTTTGAAATAGTTTTTTTCTGGTGCATAATATGACCCCCGCAGACGCCTAGTTTAGGAGTTATGGCCATTTTAGTGTTTTGAAATAGTTTTTTTCTGGTGCATAATATAACCCCCGCAGACGCCAAGTTTAGGAGTTATAGCCATTTTAGTGTTTTGAAATAGTTTTTTTCTGGTGCATAATATGACCCCCGCAGACGCCTAGGTTAGGAGTTATAGCCATTTTAGTGTTTTGAAATAGTTTTTTTCTGGTGCATAATATGACCCCCGCAGACGCCTAGTTTAGGAGTTATGGCCATTTTAGTGTTTTGAAATAGTTTTTTCTGGTGCATAATATGACCCCCGCAGACGCCTAGTTTAGGAGTTATGGCCATTTTAGTGTTTTGAAATAGTTTTTTCTGGTGCATAATATGACCCCCGCAGACGCCAAGTTTAGGAGTTATGGCCATTTTAGTATTTTGAAATAGTTTTTTCTGGTGCATAATGTGACCCCCGCAGACGCCTAGTTTAGGAGTTATGGCCCTTTTAGTGTTTTGAAATAGTTTTTTCTGGTGCATAATATGACCCCCGCAGACGCATAGTTTAGGAGTTATGGCCATTTTAGTGTTTTGAAATAGTTTTTTTTCTGGTGAATAATATGACCCCCGCAGACGCCTAGTTTAGGAGTTATGGCCATTTTAGTGTTTTGAAATAGTTTTTTCTGGTGCATAATATGACCCCCGCAGACGCCTAGGTTAGGAGTTATAGCCATTTTAGTGTTTTGAAATAGTTTTTTTCTGGTGCATAATATGACCCCCGCAGACGCCTAGTTTAGGATTTATGGCCATTTTAGTGTTTTGAAATAGTTTTTTCTGGTGAATAATATGACCCCCGTAGACGCCTAGTTTAGGAGTTATGGCCATTTTAGTGTTTTGAAATAGTTTTTTCTGGTGCATAATATGACCCCCGCAGACGCCTAGGTTAGGAGTTATAGCCATTTTAGTGTTTTGAAATAGTTTTTTTCTGGTGCATAATATGACCCAGGCAGACGCCTAGTTTAGGAGTTATGGCCATTTTAGTGTTTTGAAATAGTTTTTTCTGGTGCATAATATGACCCCCGCAGACGCCTAGTTTTGGAGTTATAGCCATTTTAGTGTTTTGAAATAGTTTTTTTCTGGTGCATAATATGACCCCCGCAGACGCCTAGTTTAGGAGTTATGGCCATTTTAGTGTTTTGAAATAGTTTTTTTCTGGTGCACAATATGACCCCCGCAGACGCCTAGTTTAGGAGTATAGCCATTTTAGTGTTTTGAAATAGTTTTTACTGGTGCATAATATGACCCCCGCAGACGCCTAGTTTAGGAGTTATAGCCATTTTAGTGTTTTGAAATAGTTTTTTCTGGTGCATAATATGACCCCCGCAGACGCCTAGGTTAGGAGTTATAGCCATTTTAGTGTTTTGAAATAGTTTTTTCTGGTGCATAATATGACCCCCGCAGACGCCTAGTTTAGGAGTTATGGCCATTTTAGTGTTTTGAAATAGTTTTTTTCTGGTGCACAATATGACCCCCGCAGACGCCTAGTTTAGGAGTATAGCCATTTTAGTGTTTTGAAATAGTTTTTACTGGTGCATAATATGACCCCCGCAGACGCCTAGTTTAGGAGTTATAGCCATTTTAGTGTTTTGAAATAGTTTTTTTCTGGTGCATAATATGACCCCCGCAGACGCCTAGTTTAGGAGTTATGGCCATTTTATTATTTTGAAATAGTTTTTTCTGGTGCATAATATGACCCCGCAGACGCCTAGTTTAGGAGTTATAGCCATTTTAGTGTTTTGAAATAGTTTTTTCTGGTGCATAATATGACCCCCGCAGACGCCTATTTTAGGAGTTATAGAAATTTTAGTGTTTTGAAGTAGTTTTTTTCTGGTGCATAATATAACCCCCGCAGACGCCTAGTTTAGGAGTTATGGCCATTTTAGTGTTTTGAAATAGTTTTTCTGGTGCATAATATGACCCCCGCAGACGCATAGTTTAGGAGTTATGGCCATTTTAGTGTTTTGAAATAGTTTTTTCTGGTGAATAATATGACCTCCGTAGACGCCTAGTTTAGGAGTTATGGCCATTTTAGTGTTTTGAAATAGTTTTTTCTGGTGCATAATATGACCCCCGCAGATGCCTAGGTTAGGAGTTATAGCCATTTTAGTGTTTTGAAATAGTTTTTTTCTGGTGCATAATATGACCCCCGCAGACGCCTAGTTTAGGAGTTATGGCCATTTTAGTGTTTTGAAATAGTTTTTTTCTGGTGCATAATATAACCCCCGCAGACGCCAAGTTTAGGAGTTATAGCCATTTTAGTGTTTTGAAATAGTTTTTTTCTGGTGCATAATATGACCCCCGCAGACGCCTAGGTTAGGAGTTATAGCCATTTTAGTGTTTTGAAATAGTTTTTTTCTGGTGCATAATATGACCCCCGCAGACGCCTAGGTTAGGAGTTATAGCCATTTTAGTGTTTTGAAATAGTTTTTTTCTGGTGCATAATATGACCCCCGCAGACGCCTAGTTTAGGAGTTATGGCCATTTTAGTGTTTTGAAATAGTTTTTTCTGGTGCATAATATGACCCCCGCAGACGCCTAGTTTAGGAGTTATGGCCATTTTAGTGTTTTGAAATAGTTTTTTCTGGTGCATAATATGACCCCCGCAGACGCCAAGTTTAGGAGTTATGGCCATTTTAGTGTTTTGAAATAGTTTTTTCTGGTGCATAATATGACCCCCGCAGACGCATAGTTTAGGAGTTATGGCCATTTTAGTGTTTTGAAATAGTTTTTTCTGGTGCATAATATGACCCCCGCAGACGCCTAGGTTAGGAGTTATAGCCATTTTAGTGTTTTGAAATAGTTTTTTTCTGGTGCATAATATGACCCCCGCAGACGCCTAGTTTAGGATTTATGGCCATTTTAGTGTTTTGAAATAGTTTTTTCTGGTGAATAATATGACCCCCGTAGACGCCTAGTTTAGGAGTTATGGCCATTTTAGTGTTTTGAAATAGTTTTTTCTGGTGCATAATATGACCCCCGCAGACGCCTAGGTTAGGAGTTATAGCCATTTTAGTGTTTTGAAATAGTTTTTTTCTGGTGCATAATATGACCCAGGCAGACGCCTAGTTTAGGAGTTATGGCCATTTTAGTGTTTTGAAATAGTTTTTTCTGGTGCATAATATGACCCCCGCAGACGCCTAGTTTTGGAGTTATAGCCATTTTAGTGTTTTGAAATAGTTTTTTTCTGGTGCATAATATGACCCCCGCAGACGCCTAGTTTAGGAGTTATGGCCATTTTAGTGTTTTGAAATAGTTTTTTTCTGGTGCACAATATGACCCCCGCAGACGCCTAGTTTAGGAGTATAGCCATTTTAGTGTTTTGAAATAGTTTTTACTGGTGCATAATATGACCCCCGCAGACGCCTAGTTTAGGAGTTATAGCCATTTTAGTGTTTTGAAATAGTTTTTTCTGGTGCATAATATGACCCCCGCAGACGCCTAGGTTAGGAGTTATAGCCATTTTAGTGTTTTGAAATAGTTTTTTCTGGTGCATAATATGACCCCCGCAGACGCCTAGTTTTGGAGTTATAGCCATTTTAGTGTTTTGAAATAGTTTTTTTCTGGTGCATAATATGACCCCCGCAGACGCCTAGTTTAGGAGTTATGGCCATTTTAGTGTTTTGAAATAGTTTTTTTCTGGTGCACAATATGACCCCCGCAGACGCCTAGTTTAGGAGTATAGCCATTTTAGTGTTTTGAAATAGTTTTTACTGGTGCATAATATGACCCCCGCAGACGCCTAGTTTAGGAGTTATAGCCATTTTAGTGTTTTGAAAGAGTTTTTTTCTGGTGCATAATATGACCCCCGCAGACGCCTAGTTTAGCAGTTATGGCCATTTTAGTGTTTTGAAATAGTTTTTTTCTGGTGCATGATATGACCCCCGCAGACGCCTAGTTTAAGAGTTATGGCCATTTTAGTGTTTTGAAATAGATTTTTCTGGTGCATAATATGACCCCGCAGACGCCTAGTTTAGGAGTTATGGCCATTTTAGTGTTTTGAAATAGTTTTTTCTGGTGCATAATATGACCGCCGCAGACGCCTAGTTTAGGAGTTATGGCCATTTTAGTGTTTTGAATTAGTTTTTTCTGGTGCATAATATGACCCCCGCAGACGCCTAGTTTAGGAGTTATGGCCACTTTAGTATTTTGAAATAGTTTTTTCTGGTGCATAATATGACCCCCGCAGACGCCTAGTTTAGGAGTTATGGCCATTTTAGTGTTTTGAAATAGTTTTTTCTTTTGCATAATATGACCCCCGCAGACGCATAGTTTAGGAGTTATGGCCATTTTAGTGTTTTGAAATAGTTTTTTCTGGTGAATAATATGACCCCCGTAGACGCCTAGTTTAGGAGTTATGGCCATTTTAGTGTTTTGAAATAGTTTTTTCTGGTGCATAATATGACCCCCGCAGACGCCTAGGTTAGGAGTTATAGCCATTTTAGTGTTTTGAAATAGTTTTTTTCTGGTGCATAATATGACCCCCGCAGACGCATAGTTTAGGAGTTATGGCCATTTTCGTGTTTTGAAATAGTTTTTTCTGGTGAATAATATGACCTCCGTAGACGCCTAGTTTAGGAGTTATGGCCATTTTAGTGTTTTGAAATAGTTTTTTCTGGTGCATAATATGACCCCCGCAGACGCCTAGGTTAGGAGTTATAGCCATTTTAGTGTTTTGAAATAGTTTTTTCTGGTGCATAATATGACCCCCGCAGACGCCTAGTTTAGGAGTTATGGCCATTTTAGTGTTTTGAAATAGTTTTTCTGGTGCATAATATGACCCCCGCAGACGCCTAGTTTAGGAGTTATTTCCATTTTAGTGTTTTGAAATAGTTTTTTCTGGTGCATAATATGACCCCCGCAGACGCCTAGTTTAGGAGTTATGGCCATTTTAGTGTTTTGAAATAGTTTTTCTGGTGCATAATATGACCCCCGCAGACGCCTAGTTTAGGAGTTATGGCCATTTTAGTATTTTGAAATAGTTTTTTCTGGTGCATAATATGACCCCCGCAGACGCCTAGTTTAGGAGTTATGGCCACTTTAGTGTTTTGAAATAGTTTTTTCTGGTGCATAATATGACCCCCGTAGACGCCTAGTTTAGGAGTTATGGCCATTTTAGTGTTTTGAAATAGTTTTTTCTGGTGCATAATATGACCCCCGCAGACGCCTAGTTTAGGAGTTATGGCCATTTTAGTGTTTTGAAATAGTTTTTTTCTGGTGCATAATATGACCCCCGTAGACGCCTAGTTTAGGAGTTATGGCCATTTTAGTGTTTTGAAATAGTTTTTTCTGGTGCATAATATGACCCCCGCAGACGCCTAGGTTAGGAGTTATAGCCATTTTAGTGTTTTGAAATAGTTTTTTTCTGGTGCATAATATGACCCCCGCAGACGCATAGTTTAGGAGTTATGGCCATTTTAGTGTTTTGAAATAGTTTTTTCTGGTGAATAATATGACCTCCGTAGACGCCTAGTTTAGGAGTTATGGCCATTTTAGTGTTTTGAAATAGTTTTTTCTGGTGCATAATATGACCCCCGCAGACGCCTAGGTTAGGAGTTATGGCCATTTTAGTGTTTTGAAATAGTTTTTTCTGGTGCATAATATGACCCCCGCAGATGCCTAGTTTAGGAGTTATGGCCATTTTAGTGTTTTGAAATAGTTTTTACTGTTGCATAATATGACCCCCGCAGACGCCTAGTTTAGGAGTTATGGCCATTTTAGTGTTTTGAAATAGTTTTTTTCTGGTGCATAATATGACCCCCGCAGACGCCTAGGTTAGGAGTTATGTCCATTTTAGTGTTTTGAAATAGTTTTTTCTGGTGCATAATATGACCCCCGCAGACGCCTAGTTTAGGAGTTATGGCCATTTTAGTGTTTTGAAATAGTTTTTTTCTGGTGCATAATATGACCCCCGTAGACGCCTAGTTTAGGAGTTATGGCCATTTTAGTGTTTTGAAATAGTTTTTTCTGGTGCATAATATGACCCCCGCAGACGCCTAGTTTAGGAGTTATAGCCATTTTAGTGTTTTGAAATAGTTTTTTCTGGTGCATAATATGACCCCCTCAGACGCCTAGTTTAGGAGTTATAGCCATTTTAGTGTTTTGAAATAGTTTTTTTCTGGTGCATAATATGACCCCCGCAGACGCATAGTTTAGGAGTTATGGCCATTTTAGTGTTTTGAAATAGTTTTTTCTGGTGAATAATATGACCTCCGTAGACGCCTAGTTTAGGAGTTATGGCCATTTTAGTGTTTTGAAATAGTTTTTTCTGGTGCATAATATGACCCCCGCAGACGCCTAGGTTAGGAGTTATGGCCATTTTAGTGTTTTGAAATAGTTTTTTCTGGTGCATAATATGACCCCCGCAGATGCCTAGTTTAGGAGTTATGGCCATTTTAGTGTTTTCAAATAGTTTTTTCTGGTGCATAATATGACCCCCGCAGACGCCTAGTTTAGGAGATATGGCCATTTTAGTGTTTTGAAATAGTTTTTTCTGGTGCATAATATGACCCCCGCAGACGCCTAGTTTAGGAGTTATAGCCATTTTAGTGTTTTGAAATAGTTTTTTCTGGTGCATAATATGACCCCCTCAGACGCCTAGTTTAGGAGTTATAGCCATTTTAGTGTTTTGAAATAGTTTTTTCTGGTGCATTATATGACCCCCGCAGACGCCTAGTTTAGGAGTTATGGCCATTTTAGTGTTTTGAAATAGTTTTTTTCTGGTGCATAATATGACCCCCGCAGACGCCTAGTTTAGGAGTTATGGCCATTTTAGTGTTTTGAAATAGTTTTTTCTGGTGCATAATATGACCCCCGCAGACGCCTAGTTTAGGAGTTATGGCCATTTTAGTGTTTTGAAATAGTTTTTTTCTGGTGCATAATATGACCCCCGCAGACGCCTAGTTTAGGAGTTATAGCCATTTTAGTGTTTTGAAATAGTTTTTTTCTGGTGCATAATATGACCCCCGCAGATGCCTAGTTTAGGAGTTATGGCCATTTTAGTGTTTTCAAATAGTTTTTTCTGGTGCATAATATGACCCCCGCAGACGCCTAGTTTAGGAGTTATAGCCATTTTAGTGTTTTGAAATAGTTTTTTCTGGTGCATAATATGATCCCCGCAGACGAATAGTTCAGTCGTCCACCGACCATCGAGGCGAGTAGATGTGTTTCGGATTCTCTATGAATTAGAACAGTACTCATAGTATAAATACAGTTTTTTAACAAGAATTGTGAAAGTGGCAAGTTGGCCTAGTGGAAGTGACAATCGATCCGCAGATCAAGTGGACCGAGTTCGACTCCTGGTGGGGGAAAATAGTTTCTTTTTTTTTTCTTTTTTTTTATCGAAAATAAAACATAACTGAAAGTGAAAGAGTATCCATCAAGCGATGGATAAAGACAAGCGGTCCGCTCACGCAGTAGCGGACCCAACACATGGCGTGATGAAATCAGCCGATGAGGCAATAATGTCGGACCAACCAGGTACATCAGAAAGTGGTGGGACAATAAAAAGAAGAAGGAAGTTAAGGCCAACTGCAAGAATTGTTAAGCGCCTTTCCCTATCAGCTTCAACCGAAAAGCTGCCGGTTGAAGCTAGGAGAGAGGCGAAAACGTCAACTACAGCAGCTAGAAAGAAGGACACAACTGTGGACGTTGAATATCCTTACGTCTCTGACGGAGGTGAAGGCCATTACATGGGTGCAGACAATAACTTCGCCTGTCTCGCGGCCTCCGAATCAGACGACGAAGAAGAAGAGGTAGGAAACCTAAATAATAGCATAATGCGGATGCAACAACAAGTTCTAGCCATTAAAGCTAAACAAATAGCGAGAAGGGCGAGAGAACAGCAAGAGTCACAGAGCTCTCAACAACAACAGCAACAACCTCAAACTAAAGCCCAAAAACATCCGCAAGAGCAACAACAAGCAAAGCAAACAACAACAAAGCTAGCGAAACAGCAACTACAAGAAAACCAACAACAACAAAAGCAACTACAGCAGAAACACCAAAAACAACAACAGCAGCAGAAACAACAGAAGCAACAACAACATCAGCAGAAAACAGTCAAGCAAAGGGTGCCACCAATCAACACCTTCAACATTGAATTAAAAGACACCATTGAGCTATGTAAGTCGGCTATAGGAAATAATTTTTTTATAAAGCGTTTAAGTATTAATAGACATGCGATACACTGCAATACAGTGGAACGCTATTTAAAAATTAAAAATTTACTAAAGGATGCGACGACGGAGTTCTTCTCCTACACCCCGAAGGGGGAGAAGCTGCAAACTATGCTGCTGAGGGGGATAGAACCGTCTACAGATCCGGAGGAGCTCCTTGCACTGCTTAAAGAAAAGGAGTGCGAAGAGCTCAAATTCGTGGGAGTTAAGCCATTCATCACGGCTAGAGCTAAAAGGGAGAAGCGGAAACTACCGTTCTTCCTGGTTCAGCTAAGTCCCGATAGCAAACTGGATGGTCTAAGGAGTATCAAAGTCCTAGACTACCAGGTTGTACACTGGGAAAAATTAAAGAGGAGCGAAAACATTTTACAATGTGTTCGCTGCCAAAGGTTCGGGCACGCCGCGTCGAACTGCGAAATGCAGCCTCGATGCGTGAAGTGTGGAAAGAACCACAAGTCAGAGGAATGCGCTCTAGGGAAGGACGGAGCGTCTGAAAAAAGCCAACTTTCTTGTGCGTTATGTAGGAACACGGGACACACCGCAAACTATCGGGGTTGTCCCAAATTCCAATACATAAAAAGAGTAAATCTGGCTCGGCAGCAGAAAGTGGAAGTTAAACGTCCACTCGTGCAGGCACAAACACCAGCCGTTACTCCCCACGTTACCTACGCCCAAATGGCGGCAGGTAGGGGAAGTACGGTACAACAAGTGAAGGTAGCTTCTCAGGCCCCAGCGCCTAGAGCACCGGAACCTGTACCTGACATGCTGGCTATCTTGCTCTCAATTCAGGGGCAGATGGCTCAGCTTCAGCGTCAAATACAAGAACAGGCTAAGCGGGTGGATCAAATATACGCGCTGCTGCCGGGCCTAGCGCACCTCCAGTCGTAATGGGTACGTACATGGCGGAGCAAACCCTGAAGGTCCTTGCAGTGAATGTTAATTCACTGATTAGGTTCGAACGAAGAGCCGCACTGTTTAAGTTGCTTAAAGACCAAGCCCCTGATGTGCTTTTGGTTAGCGAAACTAAGCTGACCAAAAGACACAAAATGAGGCACAGAAGATTTAAAATAATACGAAGAAACCGACCAAACTCCATTCAAGGAGGAGGTGTTGCAATCTTTGTTAGAAAAGGACTGCGTTTCAAAAGAATATACAGTCGCGTAGTACGTAGATTACAGATGCTGGAAGCATGCATCATGTACATCCCTCTCCGTAGTGGAAAGCGGTTATACATGGTGTCTGTTTATGCACCTAAAGCTACTCAATCCACCTTATTCATTTCAGAGCTCGAGACACTTTTTCGATTCCTAAGACTGGAATTGGAGGAGAACTACTATATTATCGGCGGAGATTTCAACGCCAAACATAGTGATTGGGGAAATAATACACCAAATACTAGAGGGAACCTACTATTCAATTGGTGGGGTCAGCACAGTATAATGTATCGACTCGGCCTCAAGGCGACGGATAGCCCGTCGTTTCCCAGACACGGTTCCTATTTGGACCTCTTGCTGTTCGACACACGAATACACCTGACGTGCACTAACCAACATACCATAAACTGTCTACGCACTTTCGTGTATGACAGTGACCATTGCGGTCTCAGTACCGAAATAACCGTTCCGAACGAAATTGCGGAATTGGATGAGTTTGTTCAAAGGCATTCCTACAATTATAGTAGAGTGCGTTGGACACACTTCTCCAGAACACTGACTAGAGCACTCTCCTCGATTTCGCTCTACCCACCGTCCAATAGAAATCTGTCAAACGAGGAGATTGACAGGTATCTAAGAGTAATGGACGAAACAATCAAACGAACAATGGACAAAACGATACCTCGGTATCAACATACTGACGACGAAGACTTTTTCCGCAACGCAACTATTGACGCACTGCACCGACACAAAAGTAGACTGCTGTCAAGACTAAAAACCTTGTACAGACAGTTCACTGACAGACATAACCCGGAGATCGTGACACTGAAGTCGTCGATCAAAAACCTCCAAATATTAATAAAAGAAAATTACAGAAATTCTGTAAGTTTGTATTGGAACAACAAAATTCGGGCTGTAAACACCAGCAACCCGAATATGTTCCCGCAAATAAACAAAATATTCCGGAGAAAAGATCAAAACGACCTTTCGTGTCTTAAAATCGCCCGAACGACGGACAACGAGCACATACTCATAGCAGCAGGAATCGATCCAAATGAGGCCGTTGATGATGACAACTTCTTTGTGATCGAGGATCCGCAGGAGAAGGTAGAGGCTATAGGAGCGACTTTCCAGGAAGTGTACAAGGCGAATGACATCATTGGCCCCAACCACGACCTGGAAAATCAAGTCCTTGTGCACAATTTCTACCTTCGAAATGAAATAGTGAACTGGCGATTCGAGAGCTCGGGTTTCACCCAGTTCAGTGACGAGAATATGGCAAATAATGTCATCGCCGACGATAGGGCACTACCCCCGTTCATTTCGAAGGTGGAGCTCCAAACGATCTTCGAATCGCTTAGAAGCAAGAAATCAGTGGGAACCGATGAAATACCGAACATTGTGCTTCGACATCTCCCACTAGAAGCGGTGAACATTTATACCATCCTGTTTAATAATGCAATGAATAACGCACATTATCCAGCGCATTGGAAAACTGCGGTGGTACATCCCATTCCCAAAAGGGATAAAGATACTTCCAATCCGGCGAATCTCCGCTCGATCAGTCTTCTTCCAAACATCAGTAAGGTTTTCGAGAAGGTGATCAATAGAGTCCTGACTAAGTGGGTTGAGGACAAACATATCGTTCCGGATAATCAATTCGGTTTCAAGGCGGGGCATGATATCATTCATGCTGCGTCTAAACTGGTTTCTGATATCCAATGGAACAAAGGCAAGAAACAGTGCACTGGTGCCTGCCTGATTGACTTGGAGAAGGCCTTCGATACCGTATGGTTAGAAGGACTCTTTTTCAAGCTGGACAGATTGGGCATTAGTAAACCACTGCTGTATATTCTCTTTGATATGCTCTCCAGTAGACAGTTCATCGTGAAAAATGGCGATGTGACTTCTGCTGGAACATTTAACATTAAAAACGGTCTGCAACAAGGTGCGGTAAATTCGCCGATCCTATTCAACATTTACACAAGTGATCTGATGGGTTCACTTCAACATGCCATAGCGTACGCAGACGACTTAATCGCGTACAGATCAGGTCCAAAGATTGAGGTCATTAATACACTTTTGCAACGTGACTTCGACAAAATTAAGCGATATTGCGACGACTGGAAATTGAAAATCAACTTTCAGAAGTCGGAAACCATTCTGTTTAGGACGCCTTTGTCTGGGGCCTCTAGGGATACCAGAAAGAATTGGCGAAAGTTCTCTATCGTCGGACAACATGGACAGCCACTTGCTTGTCGAAATGTAGTCAGATACCTTGGGATCTGGCTAGACCAATATCTGTATTTTAACAAACATATAGATGTTGCTCTGGCCAGAGCCAAAGGTGCTTTTGCCCTTACAAAGAGACTGTTTTATAACAGCCAACTCGATGCGAGGGTGAAGGTGATCTGTTACATGGCCCTTATCAGGCCCATGCTTGTATTTGGATGTCCCGTGTGGTTCAACGTGAGAGCAAGTTTATTGGAAAAGATTCGGGTGTTTGAGAGGGCTTGTCTTAGGACTTGTCTTCGCTTATACAGAACACCAGAGTCTGAGTACATAAAATTCTATCGCAATGAGGTCTTGTACAATAGGGCGAACCTAATAAGAGTGGACAATTTCATCATTAAGTTGACTCGAAGGCACATTGCAAGAGCAATGACCTCATCGAACAACCTGATTTCCGGGGCCTACTACCCCAATTATATGTATCACGAGAGAGTTCGCTTTGACGGCTTTATTCCTCCAGAAGCGTTCCTCTACCTCGACATGAAAGGTTTGATCCAGGACAGATTGGCGGTGCCGCTAATCTTCCACGTTGCTCGAACAGCTGCGGACAGGCGACTCAACTACGACAGAGACGTCGCACACGGCAGTGCGGAGCGTCTCCGGTTCAGTAGGGCGGTAGGGAGTCGCGACATGAGGGATGTTGCTCTGCAGCACCAACAATTTTGGTGGCTGGTTGTAGGAGGAGAGGGTTCGTCGTCAAATTCCTCGAGTACATGATAGCTTCATAAGGAAGCAAAGTCGGTCGTCATCTAGTTTATTAGCCGTGGCCGACTTACATAGTTTAGGTAGGATTAGGGTAGATTTAAGGACAAAAAAAAAAAAAATAAGTAAAAAAAAAAAAAAAAAAAAAAAATAAAAAATAAAAAATAAAAAAAAAAAAAAAATTATAAAAGAACAAAGAGGTGGGTAACCTTCTCTAAAAAAAGGGGTAATCCAAAAAAAAAAATATTTATGTACATATATATAGGTATAAGTAAAATTAGATAGTCTAAGTAGGTTAAGTAGGTTAAGATTTATTTTTTACGTAGTGTATAGGTTTAGTTTTAAGTTTTATATTACAACAAAAAAAGTCCAGACACTAAGTTTTTTTTTTTAATAAAATCTATTTTCTTAGTTTTAGTTTAATAAATGTAAAAACAAAAATAAAAGTAGAGTGTAAGAAACGTCGAAAGACATAGATTAAGTATTATGTTTAACCTAGTGTGCCCGCATGGGGCCAGTAAGTTAGAATTAGATTATCTGTAAGTTATTTAAGCTAATTTTTAAGCATTTTTTTGTCTAGCATGTAAGAATTAATGAGTTAACTGAAATAAAAATGCATTTAAACTGAAAACTGACTGCAGACGAATAGTTTAGGAGTTATGGCCATTTTAGTGTTTTGAAATAGTTTTTTCTGGTGCATAATATGACCCCCGCAGACGCCTAGTTTAGGAGTTATGGCCATTTTAGTGTTTTGAAATAGTTTTTTCTGGTGCATAATATGACCCCCGCAGACGCCTAGTTTAGGAGTTATGGCCATTTTAGTGTTTTGAAATAGTTTTTTTCTGGTGCATAATATGACCCCCGCAGACGCCTAGTTTAGGAGTTATAGCCATTTTAGTGTTTTGAAATAGTTTTTTTCTGGTGCATAATATGACCCCCGCAGACGCCTAGTTTAGGAGTTATGGCCATTTTAGTGTTTTGAAATAGTTTTTTCTGGTGCATAATATGACCCCCGCAGACGCCTAGTTTAGGAGTTATGGCCATTTTAGTGTTTTGAAATAGTTTTTACTGTTGCATAATATGACCCCCGCAGACGCCTAGTTTAGGAGTTATGGCCATTTTAGTGTTTTGAAATAGTTTTTACTGTTGCATAATATGATCCCCGCAGACGAATAGTTTAGGAGTTATGGCCATTTTAGTGTTTTGAAATAGTTTTTTCTGGTGCATAATATGACCCCCGCAGACGCCTAGTTTAGGAGTTATGGCCATTTTAGTGTTTTGAAATAGTTTTTTCTGGTGCATAATATGACCCCCGCAGACGCCTAGTTTAGGAGTTATGGCCATTTTAGTGTTTTGAAATAGTTTTTTTCTGGTGCATAATATGACCCCCGCAGACGCCTAGTTTAGGAGTTATAGCCATTTTAGTGTTTTGAAATAGTTTTTTTCTGGTGCATAATATGACCCCCGCAGACGCCTAGTTTAGGAGTTATGGCCATTTTAGTGTTTTGAAATAGTTTTTTCTGGTGCATAATATGACCCCCGCAGACGCCTAGTTTAGGAGTTATGGCCATTTTAGTGTTTTGAAATAGTTTTTACTGTTGCATAATATGACCCCCGCAGACGCCTAGTTTAGGAGTTATAACCATTTTAGTGTTTTGAAATAGTTTTTTTCTGGTGCATAATATGACCCCCGCAGATGCCTAGTTTAGGAGTTATGGCCATTTTAGTGTTTTCAAATAGTTTTTTCTGGTGCATAATATGACCCCCGCAGACGCCTAGTTTAGGAGATATGGCCATTTTAGTGTTTTGAAATAGTTTTTTCTGGTGCATAATATGACCCCCGCAGACGCATAGTTTAGGAGTTATGGCCATTTTAGTGTTTTGAAATAGTTTTTTCTGGTGCATAATATGACCCCCGCAGACGCCTAGTTCAGGAGTTATAGCCATTTTAGTGTTTTGAAATAGTTTTTACTGTTGCATAATATGATCCCCGCAGACGAATAGTTTAGGAGTTATGGCCATTTTAGTGTTTTGAAATAGTTTTTTCTGGTGCATAATATGACCCCCGCAGACGCCTAGTTTAGGAGTTATGGCCATTTTAGTGTTTTGAAATAGTTTTTTCTGGTGCATAATATGACCCCCGCAGACGCCTAGTTTAGGAGTTATGGCCATTTTAGTGTTTTGAAATAGTTTTTTTCTGGTGCATAATATGACCCCCGCAGACGCCTAGTTTAGGAGTTATAGCCATTTTAGTGTTTTGAAATAGTTTTTTTCTGGTGCATAATATGACCCCCGCAGACGCCTAGTTTAGGAGTTATGGCCATTTTAGTGTTTTGAAATAGTTTTTTCTGGTGCATAATATGACCCCCGCAGACGCCTAGTTTAGGAGTTATGGCCATTTTAGTGTTTTGAAATAGTTTTTACTGTTGCATAATATGACCCCCGCAGACGCCTAGTTTAGGAGTTATAACCATTTTAGTGTTTTGAAATAGTTTTTTTCTGGTGCATAATATGACCCCCGCAGATGCCTAGTTTAGGAGTTATGGCCATTTTAGTGTTTTCAAATAGTTTTTTCTGGTGCATAATATGACCCCCGCAGACGCCTAGTTTAGGAGATATGGCCATTTTAGTGTTTTGAAATAGTTTTTTCTGGTGCATAATATGACCCCCGCAGACGCATAGTTTAGGAGTTATGGCCATTTTAGTGTTTTGAAATAGTTTTTTCTGGTGCATAATATGACCCCCGCAGACGCCTAGTTCAGGAGTTATAGCCATTTTAGTGTTTTGAAATAGTTTTTTTCTGGTGCATAATATGACCCCCGCAGACGCCTAGTTTAGGAGTTATGGCCATTTAAGTGTTTTGAAATAGTTTTTTTCTGTTGCATAATAAGACCCCCGCAGACGCCTAGTTTAGGAGTTATAGCCATTTTAGTGTTTTGAAAGAGTTTTTTTCTGGTGCATAATATGACCCCCGCAGACGCCTAGTTTAAGAGTTATGGCCATTTTAGTGTTTTGAAATAGATTTTTCTGGTGCATAATATGACCCCGCAGACGCCTAGTTTAGGAGTTATGGCCATTTTAGTGTTTTGAAATAGTTTTTTCTGGTGCATAATATGACCCCCGCAGACGCCTAGTTTAGGAGTTATGGCCATTTTAGTGTTTTGAAATAGTTTTTTCTGGTGCATAATATGACCCCTGCAGACGCCTAGTTTAGGAGTTATGGCCATTTTAGTATTTTGAACTAGTTTTTTCTGGTGCATAATATGACCCCCGCAGACGCCTAGTTTAGGAGTTATGGCCGTTTTAGTGTTTTGAAATAGTTTTTTCTGGTGCATAATATGACCCCCGCAGACGCATAGTTTAGGAGTTATGGCCATTTTAGTGTTTTGAAATAGTTTTTTCTGGTGAATAATATGACCCCCGTAGACGCCTAGTTTAGGAGTTATGGCCATTTTAGTGTTTTGAAATAGTTTTTTCTGGTGCATAATATGACCCCCGCAGACGCCTAGCTTAGGAGTTATAGCCATTTTAGTGTTTTGAAATAGTTTTTTTCGGGTGCATAATATGACCCCCGCAGACGCCTAGTTTAGGAGTTATGGCCATTTTAGTGTTTTGAAATAGTTTTTTCTGGTGAATAATATGACCCCCGTAGACGCCTAGTTTAGGAGTTATGGCCATTTTAGTGTTTTGAAATAGTTTTTTCTGGTGCACAGTATGACCCCCGCAGACGCCTAGGTTAGGAGTTATAGCCATTTTAGTGTTTTGAAATAGTTTTTTCTGGTGCATAATATGACCCCCGCAGACGCCTAGTTTAGGAGTTATGGCCATTTTAGTGTTTTGAAATAGTTTTTCTGGTGCATAATATGACCCCCGCAGACGCCTAGTTTAGGAGTTATTTCCATTTTAGTGTTTTGAAATAGTTTTTTCTGGTGCATAATATGACCCCCGCAGACGCCTAGTTTAGGAGTTATGGCCATTTTAGTGTTTTCAAATAGTTTTTTCTGGTGCATAATATGACCCCCGCAGACGCCTAGTTTAGAAGATATGGCCATTTTAGTGTTTTGAAATAGTTTTTTCTGGTGCATAATATGACCCCCGCAGACGCCTAGTTTAGGAGTTATAGCCATTTTAGTGTTTTGAAATAGTTTTTTCTGGTGCATAATATGATCCCCGCAGACGAATAGTTTAGGAGTTATGGCCATTTTAGTGTTTTGAAATAGTTTTTTCTGGTGCATAATATGACCCCCGCAGACGCCTAGTTTAGGAGTTATGGCCATTTTAGTGTTTTGAAATAGTTTTTTCTGGTGCATAATATGACCCCCGCAGACGCCTAGTTTAGGAGTTATGGCCATTTTAGTGTTTTGAAATAGTTTTTTTCTGGTGCATAATATGACCCCCGCAGACGCCTAGTTTAGGAGTTATAGCCATTTTAGTGTTTTGAAATAGTTTTTTTCTGGTGCATAATATGACCCCCGCAGACGCCTAGTTTAGGAGTTATGGCCATTTTAGTGTTTTGAAATAGTTTTTTCTGGTGCATAATATGACCCCCACAGACGCCTAGTTTAGGAGTTTTGGCCATTTTAGTGTTTTGAAATAGTTTTTACTGTTGCATAATATGACCCCCGCAGACGCCTAGTTTAGGAGTTATAGCCATTTTAGTGTTTTGAAATAGTTTTTTTCTGGTGCATAATATGACCCCCGCAGATGCCTAGTTTAGGAGTTATGGCCATTTTAGTGTTTTCAAATAGTTTTTTCTGGTGCATAATATGACCCCCGCAGACGCCTAGTTTAGGAGATATGGCCATTTTAGTGTTTTGAAATAGTTTTTTCTGGTGCATAATATGACCCCCGCAGACGCCTAGTTTAGGTGTTATAGCCATTTTAGTGTTTTGAAATAGTTTTTTCTGGTGCATAATATGACCCCCGCAGACGCCTAGTTTAGGAGTTATAGCCATTTTAGTGTTTTGAAATAGTTTTTTCTGGTGCATAATATGATCCCCGCAGACGAATAGTTTAGGAGTTATGGCCATTTTAGTGTTTTGAAATAGTTTTTTCTGGTGCATAATATGACCCCCGCAGACGCCTAGTTTAGGAGTTATGGCCACTTTAGTGTTTTGAAATAGTTTTTTTCTGGTGCATAATATGACCCCCGCAGACGCCTAGTTTAGGAGTTATAGCCATTTTAGTGTTTTGAAATAGTTTTTTCTGGTGCATAATATGACCCCCGCAGACGCTTAGTTTAGGAGTTATAGCCATTTTAGTGTTTTGAAATAGTTTTTTTCTGGTGCATAATATGACCCCCGCAGACGCATAGTTTAGGAGTTATAGCCATTTTAGTGTTTTGAAATAGTTTTTTCTGGTGCATAATATGACCCCCGCAGACACCTAGTTTAGGAGTTACGGCCATTTTAGTGTTTTGAAATAGTTTTTCTGGTGCATAATATGACCCCCGCAGACGCCTAGTTTAGGAGTTATAGCCATTTTAGTGTTTTGAAATAGTTTTTTTCTGGTGCATAATATGACCCCCGCAGACGCCTAGTTTAGGAGTTATGGCCATTTTAGTGTTTTGAAATAGTTTTTTCTGGTGTATAGTATGACCCCCGCAGACGCCTAGTTTAGGAGTTATAGCCATTTTAATGTTTTGAAATAGTTTTTTTCTGGTGCATAATATGACCCCCGCAGACGCCTAGTTTAGGAGTTATAGCCATTTTAGTGTTTTGAAATAGTTTTTTTCTGGAGCATAATATGACCCCCGCAGACGCCTAGTTTAGGAGTTATGGCCATTTTAGTGTTTTGAAATAGTTTTTTTCTGGTGCATAATATGACCCCCGCAGACGCCTAGTTTAGGAGTTATGGCCATTTTAGTGTTTTGAAATAGTTTTTTTCTGGTGCATAATATGACCCCCGCAGACGCCTAGTTTAGGAGTTATGGCCATTTTAGTGTTTTGAAATGGTTTTTTCTGGTGCATAATATGACCCCCGCAGACGCCTAGTTTAGGAGTTATGGCCATTTTAGTGTTTTGAAATAGTTTTTTTCTGGTGCATAATATGACCCCCGCAGACGCCTAGTTTAGGAGTTATAGCCATTTTAGTGTTTTGAAATAGTTTTTTCTGGTGCATAATATGACCCCGCAGACCCCTAGTTCAGGAGTTATAGCCATTTTAGTGTTTTGAAATAGTTTGTTCTGGTGCATAATATGACCCCCGCAGACGCCTAGTTTAGGAGTTATGGCCATTTTAGTGTTTTGAAATAGTTTTTTTCTGGTGCATAATATGACCCCCGCAGACGCCTAGTTTAGGAGTTATAGCCATTTTAGTGTTTTGAAATAGTTTTTTCTGGTGCATAATATGACCCCCGCAGACGCCTAGTTTAGGAGTTATGGCCATTTTAGTGTTTTGAAATAGTTTTTTCTGGTGCATAATATGACCCCCGCAGACGCCTAGTTTAGGAGTTATGGCCATTTTAGTGTTTTGAAATAGTTTTTTCTGGCGCATAATATGACCCCCGCAGACGCCTAGTTTAGGAGTTATAGCCATTTTAGTGTTTTGAAATAGTTTTTTCTGGTGCATAATATGACCCCCGCAGACGCCTAGTTTAGGAGTTATAGCCATTTTAGTGTTTTGAAATAGTTTTTTCTGGTGCTTAATATGACCCCCGCAGACGCCTAGTTTAGGAGTTATAGCCATTTTAGTGTTTTGAAATAGTTTTTTCTGGTGCATAATATGACCCCCGCAGACGCCTAGTTTAGGAGTTATGACCATTTTAGTGTTTTGAAATAGTTTTTCTGGTGCATAATATGACCCCCGCAGACGCCTAGTTTAGGAGTTATAGCCATTTTAGTGTTTTGAAATAGTTTTTTCTGGTGCATAATATGACCCCCGCAGACGCCTGGTTTAGGAGTTATAGCCATTTTAGTGTTTTGAAATAGTTTTTTCTGGTGCATAATATGACCCCCGCAGACGCCTAGTTTAGGAGTTATGGCCATTTTAGTGTTTTCAAATAGTTTTTTCTGGTGCATAATATGACCCCCGCAGACGCCTAGTTTAGGAGATATGGCCATTTTAGTGTTTTGAAATAGTTTTTTCTGGTGCATAATATGACCCCCGCAGACGCCTAGTTTAGGAGTTATAGCCATTTTAGTGTTTTGAAATAGTTTTTTTCTGGTGCATAATATGACCCCCGCAGACGCCTAGTTTAGGAGTTATAGCCATTTTAGTGTTTTGAAATAGTTTTTTCTGGTGCATAATATGACCCCCGCAGACGCCTAGTTTAGGAGTTATGGCCATTTTAATGTTTTGAAATAGTTTTTTTCTGGTGCATAATATGACCCCCGCAGACGCCTAGTTTAGGAGTTATAGCCATTTTAGTGTTTTGAAATAGTTTTTTCTGGTGCATAATATGACCCCCGCAGACGCCTGGTTTAGGAGTTATAGCCATTTTAGTGTTTTGAAATAGTTTTTTCTGGTGCATAATATGACCCCCGCAGACGCCTAGTTTAGGAGTTATAGCCATTTTAATGTTTTGAAATAGTTTTTTTCTGGTGCATAATATGACCCCCGCAGACGCCTAGTTTAGGAGTTATAGCCATTTTAGTGTTTTGAAATAGTTTTTTTCTGGTGCATAATATGACCCCCGCAGACGCCTAGTTTAGGAGTTATGGCCATTTTAGTGTTTTGAAAAAGTTTTTTTCTGGTGCATAATATGACCCCCGCAGACGCCTAGTTTAGGAGTTATGGCCATTTTAGTGTTTTGAAAAAGTTTTTTTCTGGTGCATAATATGACCCCCGCAGACGCCTAGTTTAGGAGTTATAGCCATTTTAGTGTTTTGAAATAGTTTGTTCTGGTGCATAATATGACCCCCGCAGACGCCTAGTTTAGGAGTTATGGCCATTTTAGTGTTTTGAAATAGTTTTTTTCTGGTGCATAATATGACCCCCGCAGACGCCTAGTTTAGGAGTTATAGCCATTTTAGTGTTTTGAAATAGTTTTTTCTGGTGCATAATATGATCCCCGCAGACGAATAGTTTAGGAGTTATGGCCATTTTAGTGTTTTGAAATAGTTTTTTCTGGTGCATAATATGACCCCCGCAGACGCCTAGTTTAGGAGTTATGGCCATTTTAGTATTTTGAAATAGTTTTTTCTGGTGCATAATATGACCCCCGCAGACGCCTAGTTTAGGAGTTATGGCCATTTTAGTGTTTTGAAATAGTTTTTTCTGGTGCATAATATGACCCCCGCAGACGCCTAGTTTAGGAGTTATGGCCATTTTAGTGTTTTGAAATAGTTTTTACTGTTGCATAATATGATCCCCGCAGACGCCTAGTTTAGGAGTTATAGCCATTTTAGTGTTTTGAAATAGTTTTTTTCTGGTGCATAATATGACCCCCGCAGATGCCTAGTTTAGGAGTTATGGCCATTTTAGTGTTTTCAAATAGTTTTTTCTGGTGCATAATATGACCCCCGCAGACGCCTAGTTTAGGAGTTATAGCCATTTTAGTGTTTTGAAATAGTTTTTTCTGGTGCATAATATGACCCCCGCAGACGCCTAGTTTAGGAGTTATAGCCATTTTAGTGTTTTGAAATAGTTTTTTCTGGTGCATAATATGACCCCCGCAGACGCCTAGTTTAGGAGTTATAGCCATTTTAGTGTTTTGAAATAGTTTTTTTCTGGTGCATAATATGACCCCCGCAGACGCCTAGTTTAGGAGTTATAGCCATTTTAGTGTTTTGAAATAGTTTTTTTCTGGTGCATAATATGACCCCCGCAGACGCCTAGTTTAGGAGTTATAGCCATTTTAGTGTTTTGAAATAGTTTTTTTCTGGTGCATAATATGACCCCCGCAGACGCCTAGTTTAGGAGTTATAGCCATTTTAGTGTTTTGAAATAGTTTTTTCTGGTGCATAATATGATCCCCGCAGACGAATAGTTTAGGAGTTATGGCCATTTTAGTGTTTTGAAATAGTTTTTTCTGGTGCATAATATGACCCCCGCAGACGCCTAGTTTAGGAGTCATGGCCATTTTAGTGTTTTGAAATAGTTTTTTCTGGTGCATAATATGACCCCCGCAGACGCCTAGTTTAGGAGTTATAGCCATTTTAGTGTTTTGAAATAGTTTTTTTCTGGTGCATAATATGACCCCCGCAGACGCCTAGTTTAGGAGTTATAGCCATTTTAGTGTTTTGAAATAGTTTTTTTCTGGTGCATAATATGACCCCCGCAGACGCCTAGTTTAGGAGTTATGGCCATTTTAGTGTTTTGAAATAGTTTTTTTCTGGTGCATAATATGACCCCCGCAGACGCCTAGTTTAGGAGTTATGGCCATTTTAGTGTTTTGAAATAGTTTTTTCTGGTGCATAATATGACCCCCGCAGACGCCTAGTTTAGGAGTTATGGCCATTTTAGTGTTTTGAAATAGTTTTTTCTGGTGCATAATATGACCCCCGCAGACGCCTAGTTTAGGAGTTATGGCCATTTTAGTGTTTTGAAATAGTTTTTTTCTGGTGCATAATATGACCCCCGCAGACGAATAGTTTAGGAGTTATAGCCATTTTAGTGTTTTGAAATAGTTTTTTCTGGTGCATAATATGACCCCCGCAGACGCCTAGTTTAGGAGTTATAGCCATTTTAGTGTTTTGAAATAGTTTTTTCTGGTGCATAATATGACCCCCGCAGACGCCTAGTTTAGGAGTCATGGCCATTTTAGTGTTTTGAAATAGTTTTTTCTGGTGCATAATATGACCCCCGCAGATGCCTAGTTTAGGAGTTATGGCCATTTTAGTGTTTTGAAATAGTTTTTTCTGGTGTATAATATGACCCCCGCAGACGCCTAGTTTAGGAGTTATGGCCATTTTAGTGTTTTGAAATAGTTTTTTCTGGTGCATAATATGACCCCCGCAGACGCCTAGTTTAGGAGTTATGGCCATTTTAGTGTTTTGAAATAGTTTTTTCTGGTGCATAATATGACCCCCGCAGACGCCTAGTTTAGGAGTTATGGCCATTTTAGTGTTTTGAAATAGTTTTTTTCTGGTGCATAATATGACCCCCGCAGACGCCTAGTTTAGGAGTTATAGCCATTTTAGTGTTTTGAAATAGTTTTTTTCTGGTGCATAATATGACCCCCGCAGACGCCTAGTTTAGGAGTTATGGCCATTTTAGTGTTTTGAAATAGTTTTTTCTGGTGCATAATATGACCCCCGCAGACGCCTAGTTTAGGAGTTATGGCCATTTTAGTGTTTTGAAATAGTTTTTACTGTTGCATAATATGACCCCCGCAGACGCCTAGTTTAGGAGTTATAGCCATTTTAGTGTTTTGAAATAGTTTTTTTCTGGTGCATAATATGACCCCCGCAGATGCCAAGTTTAGGAGTTATGGCCATTTTAGTGTTTTCAAATAGTTTTTTCTGGTGCATAATATGACCCCCGCAGACGCCTAGTTTAGGAGATATGGCCATTTTAGTGTTTTGAAATAGTTTTTTCTGGTGCATAATATGACCCCCGCAGACGCCTAGTTTAGGAGTTATAGCCATTTTAGTGTTTTGAAATAGTTTTTTCTGGTGCATAATATGACCCCCGCAGACGCCTAGTTTAGGAGTTATGGCCATTTTAGTGTTTTGAAATGGTTTTTTCTGGTGCATAATATGACCCCCGCAGACTCCTAGTTTAGGAGTTATGGCCATTTTAGTGTTTTGAAATAGTTTTTCTGGTGCATAATATGACCCCCGCAGACGCCTAGAGTAGGAGTTATAGCCATTTTAGTGTTTTGAAATAGTTTTTTTCTGGTGCATAATATGACCCCCGCAGACGCCTAGTTTAGGAGTTATGGCCATTTTAGTGTTTTGAAATAGTTTTTTCTGGTGCATAATATGACCCCCGCAGACGCCCAGTTTAGGAGTTATAGACATTTTAATGTTTTGAAATAGTTTTTTTCTGGTGCATAATATGACCCCCGCAGACGCCTAGTTTAGGAGTTATGGCCATTTTAGTGTTTTGAAATAGTTTTTTTCTGGTGCATAATATGACCCCCGCAGACTCCTAGTTTAGGAGTTATGGCCATTTTAGTGTTTTGAAATAGTTTTTTTCGGGTGCATAATATGACCCCCGCAGACGCCTAGTTTAGGAGTTATGGCCATTTTAGTGTTTTGAAATAGTTTTTTCTGGTGCATAATATGACCCCCGCAGACGCCTAGTTTAGGAGTTATGGCCATTTTAGTGTTTTGAAATAGTTTTTTTCTGGTGCATAATATGACCCCCGCAGACGCCTAGTTTAGGAGTTATAGCCATTTTAGTGTTTTGAAATAGTTTTTTCTGGTGCATAATATGACCCCCGCAGACGCCTAGTTTAGGAGTTATAGCCATTTTAGTGTTTTTAAATAGTTTGTTCTGGTGCATAATATGACCCCCGCAGACGCCTAGTTTAGGAGTTATGGCCATTTTAGTGTTTTGAAATAGTTTTTTTCTGGTGCATAATATGACCCCCGCAGACGCCTAGTTTAGGAGTTATAGCTATTTTAGTGTTTTGAAATAGTTTTTTCTGGTGCATAATATGATCCCCGCAGACGAATAGTTTAGGAGTTATGGCCATTTTAGTGTTTTGAAATAGTTTTTTCTGGTGCATAATATGACCCCCGCAGACGCCTAGTTTAGGAGTTATGGCCATTTTAGTGTTTTGAAATAGTTTTTTTCTGGTGCATAATATGACCCCCGCAGACGCCTAGTTTAGGAGTTATAGCTATTTTAGTGTTTTGAAATAGTTTTTTCTGGTGCATAATATGACCCCCGCAGACGCCTAGTTTAGGAGTTATGGCCATTTTAGTGTTTTGAAATAGTTTTTTCTGGTGCATAATATGACCCCCGCAGACGCCTAGTTTAGGAGTTATGGCCATTTTAGTGTTTTGAAATAGTTTTTTCTGGTGCATAATATGACCCCCGCAGACGCCTAGTTTAGGAGTTATAGCCATTTTAGTGTTTTGAAATAGTTTTTTCTGGTGTATAATATGACCCCCGCAGACGCCTAGTTTAGGAGTTATGGCCATTTTAGTGTTTTGAAATAGTTTTTTCTGGTGCATAATATGACCCCCGCAGACGCCTAGTTTAGGAGTTATGGCCATTTTAGTGTTTTGAAATAGTTTTTTCTGGTGCATAATATGACCCCCGCAGACGCCTAGTTTAGGAGTTATGGCCATTTTAGTGTTTTGAAATAGTTTTTTTCTGGTGCATAATATGACCCCCGCAGACGCCTAGTTTAGGAGTTATAGCCATTTTAGTGTTTTGAAATAGTTTTTTTCTGGTGCATAATATGACCCCCCCAGACGCCTAGTTTAGGAGTTATGGCCATTTTAGTGTTTTGAAATAGTTTTTTCTGGTGCATAATATGACCCCCGCAGACGCCTAGTTTAGGAGTTATGGCCATTTTAGTGTTTTGAAATAGTTTTTACTGTTGCATAATATGACCCCCGCAGACGCCTAGTTTAGGAGTTATAGCCATTTTAGTGTTTTGAAATAGTTTTTTTCTGGTGCATAATATGACCCCCGCAGATGCCAAGTTTAGGAGTTATGGCCATTTTAGTGTTTTCAAATAGTTTTTTCTGTTGCATAATATGACCCCCGCAGACGCCTAGTTTAGGAGTTATGGCCATTTTAGTGTTTTGAAATAGTTTTTTCTGGTGCATAATATGACCCCCGCAGACGCCTAGTTTAGGAGTTATGGCCATTTTAGTGTTTTGAAATAGTTTTTTTCTGGTGCATAATATGACCCCCGCAGACGCCTAGTTTAGGAGTTATAGCCATTTTAGTGTTTTGAAATAGTTTTTTCTGGTGCATAATATGACCCCCGCAGACGCCTAGTTTAGGAGTTATAGCCATTTTAGTGTTTTTAAATAGTTTGTTCTGGTGCATAATATGACCCCCGCAGACGCCTAGTTTAGGAGTTATGGCCATTTTAGTGTTTTGAAATAGTTTTTTTCTGGTGCATAATATGACCCCCGCAGACGCCTAGTTTAGGAGTTATAGCTATTTTAGTGTTTTGAAATAGTTTTTTCTGGTGCATAATATGATCCCCGCAGACGAATAGTTTAGGAGTTATGGCCATTTTAGTGTTTTGAAATAGTTTTTTCTGGTGCATAATATGACCCCCGCAGACGCCTAGTTTAGGAGTTATGGCCATTTTAGTGTTTTGAAATAGTTTTTTCTGGTGCATAATATGACCCCCGCAGACGCCTAGTTTAGGAGTTATGGCCATTTTAGTGTTTTGAAATAGTTTTTTCTGGTGCATAATATGACCCCCGCAGACGCCTAGTTTAGGAGTTATAGCCATTTTAGTGTTTTGAAATAGTTTTTTCTGGTGCATAATATGACCCCCGCAGACGCCTAGTTTAGGAGTTATAGCCATTTTAGTGTTTTGAAATAGTTTTTTTTTGGTGTATAATATGACCCCCGCAGACGCCTAGTTTAGGAGTTATGGCCATTTTAGTGTTTTGAAATAGTTTTTTCTGGTGCATAATATGACCCCCGCAGACGCCTAGTTTAGGAGTTATGGCCATTTTAGTGTTTTGAAATAGTTTTTTTCTGGTGCATAATATGACCCCCGCAGACGCCTAGTTTAGGAGTTATAGCCATTTTAGTGTTTTGAAATAGTTTTTTTCTGGTGCATAATATGACCCCCCCAGACGCCTAGTTTAGGAGTTATGGCCATTTTAGTGTTTTGAAATAGTTTTTTCTGGTGCATAATATGACCCCCGCAGACGCCTAGTTTAGGAGTTATGGCCATTTTAGTGTTTTGAAATAGTTTTTACTGTTGCATAATATGACCCCCGCAGACGCCTAGTTTAGGAGTTATAGCCATTTTAGTGTTTTGAAATAGTTTTTTTCTGGTGCATAATATGACCCCCGCAGATGCCAAGTTTAGGAGTTATGGCCATTTTAGTGTTTTCAAATAGTTTTTTCTGTTGCATAATATGACCCCCGCAGACGCCTAGTTTAGGAGATATGGCCATTTTAGTGTTTTGAAATAGTTTTTTCTGGTGCATAATATGACCCCCGCAGACGCCTAGTTTAGGAGTTATAGCCATTTTAGTGTTTTGAAATAGTTTTTTTCTGGTGCATAATATGACCCCCGCAGACGCCTAGTTTAGGAGTTATGGCCATTTTAGTGTTTTGAAATAGTTTTTTTCTGGTGCATAATATGACCTCCGCAGACGCCTAGTTTAGGAGTTATGGCCATTTTAGTGTTTTGAAATAGTTTTTTCTGGTGCATAATATGACCCCCGCAGACGCCTAGTTTAGGAGTTATGGCCATTTTAGTGTTTTGAAATAGTTTTTTCTGGTGCATAATATGACCCCCGCAGACGCCTAGTTTAGGAGTTATGGCCATTTTAGTGTTTTCAAATAGTTTTTTCTGGTGCATAATATGACCCCCGCAGACGAATAGTTTAGGAGTTATAGCCATTTTAGTGTTTTGAAATAGTTTTTTTCTGGTGCATAATATGACCCCCGCAGACGCCTAGTTTAGGAGTTATAGCCATTTTAGTGTTTTGAAATAGTTTTTTCTGGTGCATAATATGACCCCCGCAGACGCCTAGTTTAGGAGTTATAGCCATTTTAGTGTTTTGAAATAGTTTTTTCTGGTGCTTAATATGACCCCCGCAGACGCCTAGTTTAGGAGTTATAGCCATTTTAGTGTTTTGAAATAGTTTTTTTTCTGGTGCATAATATGACCCCCGCAGATGCCTAGTTTAGGAGTTATGGCCATTTTAGTGTTTTGAAATAGTTTTTTCTGGTGTATAATATGACCCCCGCAGACGCCTAGTTTAGGAGTTATGGCCATTTTAGTGTTGTAAAATAGTTTTTTCTGGTGCATAATATGACCCCCGCAGACGCCTAGTTTAGGAGTTATGGCCATTTTAGTGTTTTGAAATAGTTTTTTCTGGTGCATAATATGACCCCCGCAGACGCCTAGTTTAGGAGTTATGGCCATTTTAGTGTTTTGAAATAGTTTTTTTCTGGTGCATAATATGACCCCCGCAGACGCCTAGTTTAGGAGTTATAGCCATTTTAGTGTTTTGAAATAGTTTTTTTCTGGTGCATAATATGACCCCCGCAGACGCCTAGTTTAGGAGTTATGGCCATTTTAGTGTTTTGAAATAGTTTTTTCTGGTGCATAATATGACCCCCGCAGACGCCTAGTTTAGGAGTTATGGCCATTTTAGTGTTTTGAAATAGTTTTTACTGTTGCATAATATGACCCCCGCAGACGCCTAGTTTAGGAGTTATAGCCATTTTAGTGTTTTGAAATAGTTTTTTCTGGTGCATAATATGACCCCCGCAGACGCCTAGTTTAGGAGTTATAGCCATTTTAGTGTTTTGAAATAGTTTTTTCTGGTGCATAATATGACCCCCGCAGACGCCTAGTTTAGGAGTTATGGCCATTTTAGTGTTTTGAAATAGTTTTTTCTGGTGCATAATATGACCCCCGCAGACGCCTAGTTTAGGAGTTATGGCCATTTTAGTGTTTTGAAATAGTTTTTACTGTTGCATAATATGACCCCCGCAGACGCCTAGTTTAGGAGTTATAGCCATTTTAGTGTTTTGAAATAGTTTTTTCTGGTGCATAATATGACCCCCGCAGACGCCTAGTTTAGGAGTTATGGCCATTTTGGTGTTTTGAAATAGTTTTTTTCTTCTGCATAATATGACCCCCGCAGACGCCTAGTTTAGGAGTTATGGCCATTTTAGTGTTTTGAAATAGTTTTTTTCTGGTGCATAATATGACCCCCGCAGACGCCTAGTTTAGGAGTTATAGCCATTTTAGTGTTTTGAAATATTTTTTTCTGGTGCATAATATGACCCTCGCAGACGCCTAGTTTAGGAGTTATGGCCATTTTAGTGTTTTGAAATAGTTTTTTTCTGGTGTATAATATGACCCCCGCAGACGCCTAGTTTACGAGTTATGGCCATTTTAGTGTTTTGAAATAGTTTTTTCTGGTGCATAATATGACCCCCGTAGACGCCTAGTTTAGGAGTTATGGCCATTTTAGTGTTTTGAAATAGTTTTTTTCTGGTGCATAATATGACCCCCGCAGATGCCAAGTTTAGGAGTTATGGCCATTTTAGTGTTTTCAAATAGTTTTTTCTGGTGCATAATATGACCCCCGCAGACGCCTAGTTTAGGAGATATGGCCATTTTAGTGTTTTGAAATAGTTTTTTCTGGTGCATAATATGACCCCCGCAGACGCCTAGTTTAGGAGTTATAGCCATTTTAGTGTTTTGAAATAGTTTTTTCTGGTGCATAATATGACCCCCGCAGACGCCTAGTTTAGGAGTTATAGCCATTTTAGTGTTTTGAAATAGTTTTTTCTGGTGCTTAATATGACCCCCGCAGACGCCTAGTTTAGGAGTTATAGCCATTTTAGTGTTTTGAAATAGTTTTTTTTCTGGTGCATAATATGACCCCCGCAGACGCCTAGTTTAGGAGTTATGGCCATTTTAGTGTTTTGAAATAGTTTTTTCTGGTGCATAATATGACCCCCGCAGACGCCTAGTTTAGGAGTTATAACCATTTTAATGTTTTGAAATAGTTTTTTTCTAGTGCATAATATGACCCCCGCAGACGCCAAGTTTAGGAGTTATAGCCATTTTAGTGTTTTGAAATAGTTTTTTTCTGGTGCATAATATGACCCCCGCAGACGCCTAGTTTAGGAGTTATGGCCATTTTAGTGTTTTGAAATAGTTTTTTTCTGGTGCATAATATGACCTCCGCAGACGCCTAGTTTAGGAGTTATGGCCATTTTAGTGTTTTGAAATAGTTTTTTCTGGTGCATAATATGACCCCCGCAGACGCCTAGTTTAGGAGTTATGGCCATTTTAGTGTTTTGAAATAGTTTTTTCTGGTGCATAATATGACCCCCGCAGACGAATAGTTTAGGAGTTATAGCCATTTTAGTGTTTTGAAATAGTTTTTTTCTGGTGCATAATATGACCCCCGCAGACGCCTAGTTTAGGAGTTATGGCCATTTTAGTGTTTTGAAATAGTTTTTTTCTGGTGCATAATATGACCCCCGCAGACGCATAGTTTAGGAGTTATAGCCATTTTAGTGTTTTGAAATAGTTTTTTCTGGTGCATAATATGACCCCCGCAGACGCCTAGTTTAGGAGTTATGGCCATTTTAGTGTTTTGAAATAGTTTTTTTCTGGTGCATAATATGACCCCCGCAGACGCCTAGTTTAGGAGTTATAGCCATTTTAGTGTTTTGAAATAGTTTTTTTCTGGTGCATAATATGACCCCCGCAGACGCCTAGTTTAGGAGTTATGGCCATTTTAGTGTTTTGAAATAGTTTTTTCTGGTGCATAATATGACCCCCGCAGACGCCTAGTTTAGGAGTTATGGCCATTTTAGTGTTTTGAAATAGTTTTTACTGTTGCATAATATGACCCCCGCAGACGCCTAGTTTAGGAGTTATAGCCATTTTAGTGTTTTGAAATAGTTTTTTCTGGTGCATAATATGACCCCCGCAGACGCCTAGTTTAGGAGTTATAGCCATTTTAGTGTTTTGAAATAGTTTTTTCTGGTGCATAATATGACCCCCGCAGACGAGTAGTTTAGGAGTTATAGCCATTTTAGTGTTTTGAAATAGTTTTTTTCTGGTGCATAATATGACCCCCGCAGACGCCTAGTTTAGGAGTTATAGCCATTTTAGTGTTTTGAAATAGTTTTTTTCTAGTGCATAATATGACCCCCGCAGACGCCTAGTTTAGGAGTTATGGCCATTTTAGTGTTTTGAAATAGTTTTTTTCTGGTGCATAATATGACCCCCGCAGACGCCTAGTTTAGGAGTTATGGCCATTTTGGTGTTTTGAAATAGTTTTTTTCTTCTGCATAATATGACCCCCGCAGACGCCTAGTTTAGGAGTTATGGCCATTTTAGTGTTTTGAAATAGTTTTTTCTGGTGCATAATATGACCATTTAAGTGTTTTGAAATAGTTTTTTCTGGTGCATAATATGACCCCCGCAGACGAATAGTTTAGGAGTTATAGTCATTTTAGTGTTTTGAAATAGTTTTTTTCTGGTGCATAATATGACCCCCGCAGACGCCTAGTTTCGGAGTTATGGCCATTTTAGTGTTTTGAAATAGTTTTTTTCTGGTGCATAATATGACCCCCGCAGACGCCTAGTTTAGGAGTTATAGCCATTTTAGTGTTTTGAAATAGTTTTTTCTGGTGCATAATATGACCCCCGCAGACGCCTAGTTTAGGAGTTATAGCCATTTTAGTGTTTTGAAATAGTTTTTTCTGGTGCTTAATATGACCCCCGCAGACGCCTAGTTTAGGAGTTATAGCCATTTTAGTGTTTTGAAATAGTTTTTTTTCTGGTGCATAATATGACCCCCGCAGACGCCTAGTTTAGGAGTTATGGCCATTTTAGTGTTTTGAAATAGTTTTTTCTGGTGCATAATATGAGCATAATATGACCCCCGCAGACGCCTAGTTTAGGAGTTATGGCCATTTTAGTGTTTTGAAATAGTTTTTTCTGGTGCTTAATATGACCCCCGCAGACGCCTAGTTTAGGAGTTATAGCCATTTTAGTGTTTTGAAATAGTTTTTTTCTGGTGCATAATATGACCCCCGCAGACGCCTAGTTTAGGAGTTATAGCCATTTTAGTGTTTTGAAATAGTTTTTTTCTGGTGCTTAATATGACCCCCGCAGACGCCTAGTTTAGGAGTTATAGCCATTTTGGTGTTTTGAAATAGTTTTTTTCTGGTGCATAATATGACCCCCGCAGACGCCTAGTTTAGGAGTTATAGCCATTTTAGTGTTTTGAAATAGTTTTTTCTGGTGCTTAATATGACCCCCGCAGACGCCTAGTTTAGGAGTTATAGCCATTTTGGTGTTTTGAAATAGTTTTTTTCTGGTGCATAATATGACCCCCGCAGACGCCTAGTTTAGGAGTTATAGCCATTTTAGTGTTTTGAAATAGTTTTTTCTGGTGCATAATATGACCCCCGCAGACGCCTAGTTTAGGTGTTATAGCCATTTTTGTGTTTTGAAATAGTTTTTTCTGGTGCATAATATGACCCCCGCAGACGCCTAGTTTAGGAGTTATAGCCATTTTTGTGTTTTGAAATTGTTTTTTCTGGTGCATATTATGACCCCCGCAGACGCCTAGTTTAGGAGTTATAGCCATTTTAGTGTTTTGAAATAGTTTTTTTCTGGTGCATATTATGACCCCCGCAGACGCCTAGTTTAGGAGTTATAGCCATTTTAGTGTTTTGAAATAGATTTTTTCTGGTGCATAATATGACCCCCGCAGACGCCTAGTTTAGGTGTTATAGCCATTTTAGTGTTTTGAAATAGTTTTTTTCTGGTGCATAAAATGACCCCCGCAGACGCCTAGTTTAGGAGTTATAGCCATTTTAGTGTTTTGAAATAGTTTTTTTCTGGTGCATAATATGACCCCCGCAGACGCCTAGTTTAGGAGTTATAGCCATTTTAGTGTTTTGAAATAGTTTTTTTCTGGTGCATAATATGACCCCCGCAGACGCCTAGTTTAGGAGTTATAGCCATTTTAGTGTTTTGAAATAGTTTTTTCTGGTGCTTAATATGACCCCCGCAGACGCCTAGTTTAGGTGTTATAGCCATGTTTGTGTTTTGAAATAGTTTTTTCTGGTGCATAATATGACCCCCGCAGACGCCTAGTTTAGGAGTTATAGCCATTTTTGTGTTTTGAAATTGTTTTTTCTGGTGCATATTATGACCCCCGCAGACGCCTAGTTTAGGAGTTATAGCCATTTTAGTGTTTTGAAATAGTTTTTTTCTGGTGCATATTATGACCCCCGCAGACGCCTAGTTTAGGAGTTATAGCCATTTTGGTGTTTTGAAATAGTTTTTTTCTGGTGCATAATATGATCCCCGCAGACGCCTAGTTTAGGTGTTATAGCCATTTTAGTGTTTTGAAATAGTTTTTTTCTGGTGCATAAAATGACCCCCGCAGACGCCTAGTTTAGGAGTTATAGCCATTTTTGTGTTTTGTAATAGTTTTTTCTGGTGCATAATATAACCCCCGCAGACGACTAGTTTAGGAGTAATAGCAATTTTTGTGTTTTGAAATAGTTTTTCCTGGTACATAATATGACCCCCGCAGACGCCTAGTTTAGGAGTTATGGCCATTTTAGTGTTTTGAAATAGTTCTTTTCTGGTGCATAATATGACCTCCGCAGACGCCTAGTTTAGGAGTTATAGCCATTTTGGTGTTTTGAAATAGTTTTTTCTGGTGCATAATATGACCCCCGCAGGCGCTTAGTTGAAGAGTTATAGCCATTTTTGTGTTTTGAAATAGTTTTTTCTGGTACATAATATGACCCCCGCAGACGCCTAGTTTAGGAGTTATAGCCATTTTTGTGTTTTGAAATAGTTTTTTCTGGTACATAATATGACCCCCGCAGACGCCTAGTTTAGGAGTTATGGCCATTTTAGTGTTTTGAAATAGTTTTTTTCTGGTACATAATATGACCCCCGCAGACGCCTAGTTTAGGAGTTATAGCCATTTTAGTGTTTTGAAATAGTTTTTTCTGGTGCATAATATGACCCCCGCAGACGCCTAGTTTAGGAGTTATAGCCATTTGTGTGTTTTGAAATAGTTTTTTCTGGTGCATATTATGACCCCCCAGACGCCTAGTTTAGGAGTTATGGCCATTTTTGTGTTTTGAAATAGTTTTTTCTGGTACATAATATGACCCCCGCAGACGCCTAGTTTAGGAGTTATGGCCATTTTAGTGTTTTGAAATAGTTTTTTTCTGGTGCATAATATGATCCCCGCAGACCCCTAGTTAAGGAGTTATAGCCATTTTTGTGTTTTAAAATAGTTTTTTCTGGTGCATAATATGACCCCCGCAGGCGCTTAGTTGAAGAGTTATAGCCATTTTTGTGTTTTGAAATAGTTTTTTCTGGTACATAATATGACCCCCGCAGACGCCTAGTTTAGGAGTTATAGCCATTTTTGTGTTTTGAAATAGTTTTTTCTGGTACATAATATGACCCCCGCAGACGCCTAGTTTAGGAGTTATAGCCATATTTGTGTTTTGAAATAGTTTTTTCTGGTACATAATATGACCCCCGCAGACGCCTAGTTTAGAAGTTATGGCCATTTTAGTGTTTTGAAATAGTTTTTTTCTGGTGCATAATATGACCCCCGCAGGCGCTTAGTTGAAGAGTTATAGCCATTTTTGTGTTTTGAAATAGTTTTTTCTGGTACATAATATGACCCCCGCAGACGCCTAGTTTAGGAGTTATAGCCATTTTAGTGTTTTGAAATAGTTTTTTTCTGGTGCATAATATGACCCCCGCAGACGCCTAGTTTAGGAGTTATAGCCATTTGTGTGTTTTGAAATAGTTTTTTCTGGTGCATATTATGACCCCCCAGACGCCTAGTTTAGGAGTTATGGCCATTTTTGTGTTTTGAAATAGTTTTTTCTGGTACATAATATGACCCCCGCAGACGCCTAGTTTAGGAGTTATAGCCATTTTTGTGTTTTGTAATAGTTTTTTCTGGTGCATAATATGACCCCTGCAGACGCCTAGTTTAGGAGTTATGGCCATTTTTGTGTTTTGAAATTGTTTTTTCTGGTGCATATTATGACCCCCGCAGACGTCAAGTTTAGGAGTTATAGCCATTTTAGTGTTTTGAAAAAGTTTTTTTCTGGTGGATAATATGACCCCCGCAGACGCCTAGTTTAGGAGTTATAGCAATTTTAGTGTTTTGAAAAAGTTTTTTTCTGGTGCATAATATGACCCCCGCAGACGCCTAGTTTAGGAGTTATAGCCATTTGTGTGTTTTGAAATAGTTTTTTCTGGTGCATATTATGACCCCCCAGACGCCTAGTTTAGGAGTTATGGCCATTTTTGTGTTTTGAAATAGTTTTTTCTGGTACATAATATGACCCCCGCAGACGCCTAGTTTAGGAGTTATGGCCATTTTTGTGTTTTGAAATTGTTTTTTCTGGTGCATATTATGACCCCCGCAGACGTCAAGTTTAGGAGTTATAGCCATTTTAGTGTTTTGAAAAAGTTTTTTTCTGGTGGATAATATGACCCCCGCAGACGCCTAGTTTAGGAGTTATAGCAATTTTAGTGTTTTGAAAAAGTTTTTTTCTGGTGCATAATATGACCCCCGCAGACGCCTAGTTTAGGAGTTATAGCCATTTTTGTGTTTTGAAAAAGTTTTTTTCTGGTGGATAATATGACCCCCGCAGACGCCTAGTTTAGGAGTTATAGCCATTTTTGTGTTTTAAAATAGTTTTTTCTTTTGCATATTATGACCTTCGCAGACGCCTAGTTTAGGAGTTATGGCCATTTTAGTGTTTTGAAAAAGTTTTTTTCTGGTGGATAATATGACCCCCGCAGACGCCTAGTTTAGGAGTTATAGCCATTTTTGTGTTTTAAAATAGTTTTTTCTGGTGCATAATATGACCCCCGCAGACGCCTAGTTTACGAGTTATGGCCATTTTTGTGTTTTGAAATAGTTTTTTTCTGGTACATAATATGACCCCCGCAGACGCCTAGTTTAGGAGTTATGGCCATTTTAGTGTTTTGAAATAGTTTTTTTCTGGTGCATAATATGACCCCCGCAGACGCCTAGTTTAGGAGTTATGGCCATTTTAGTGTTTTGAAATAGTTTTTTTCTGGTGCATAATATGACCCCCGCAGACGCCTAGTTTAGGAGTTATAGCCATTTGTGTGTTTTGAAATAGTTTTTTCTGGTGCATATTATGACCCCCCAGACGCCTAGTTTAGGAGTTATGGCCATTTTTGTGTTTTGAAATAGTTTTTTCTGGTACATAATATGACCCCCGCAGACGCCTAGTTTAGGAGTTATGGCCATTTTTGTGTTTTGAAATAGTTTTTTCTGGTACATAATATGACCCCCGCAGACGCCTAGTTTAGGAGTTATGGCCATTTTTGTGTTTTGAAATAGTTTTTTTCTGGTACATAATTTGACCCCCGCAGACGCCTAGTTTAGGAGTTATGGCCATTTTAGTGTTTTGAAATAGTTTTTTTCTGGTGCATAATATGACCCCCGCAGACGCCTAGTTTAGGAGTTATAGCCATTTTTGTGTTTTGTAATAGTTTTTTCTGGTGCATAATATGACCCCTGCAGACGCCTAGTTTAGGAGTTATGGCCATTTTTGTGTTTTGAAATAGTTTTTTCTGGTGCATATTATGACCCCCGCAGACGTCAAGTTTAGGAGTTATAGCCATTTTAGTGTTTTGAAAAAGTTTTTTTCTGGTGGATAATATGACCCCCGCAGACTCCTAGTTTAGGAGTTATAGCCATTTTAGTGTTTTGAAAAAGTTTTTTTCTGGTGCATAATATGACCCCCGCAGACGCCTAGTTTAGGAGTTATAGCCATTTTTGTGTTTTGAAATAGTTTTTTTCTGGTGCATAATATGACCCCCGCAGACGCCTAGTTTAGGAGTTATAGCCATTTTAGTGTTTTGAAATAGTTTTTTTCTGGTGCATAATATGACCCCCGCAGACGCCTAGTTTAGGAGTTATAGCCATTTTTGTGTTTTGAAATAGTTTTTTCTGGTACATAATATGACCCCCGCAGACGCCTAGTTTAGGAGTTATAGCCATTTTTGTGTTTTGTAATAGTTTTTTCTGGTGCATAATATGACCCCTGCAGACGCCTAGTTTAGGAGTTATGGCCATTTTTGTGTTTTGAAATAGTTTTTTCTGGTACATAATATGACCCCCGCAGACGCCTAGTTTAGGAGTTATGGCCATTTTTGTGTTTTGAAATAGTTTTTTCTGGTACATAATATGACCCCCGCAGACGCCTAGTTTAGGAGTTATGGCCATTTTTGTGTTTTGAAATAGTTTTTTTCTGGTACATAATTTGACCCCCGCAGACGCCTAGTTTAGGAGTTATGGCCATTTTCGTGTTTTGAAATAGTTTTTTTCTGGTACATAATATGACCCCCGCAGACGCCTAGTTTAGGAGTTATGGCCATTTTCGTGTTTTGAAATAGTTTTTTTCTGGTACATAATATGACCCCCGCAGACGCCTAGTTTAGGAGTTATGGCCATTTTGGTGTTTTGAAATAGTTTTTTCTGGTGCACAATATGTCCCCCGCAGACTCCTAGTTTAGGAGTTATACATATTTTTGTGTTTTGAAATAGTTTTTTTCTGATGCATAATATGACCCCCGCAGACGCCTAGTTTAGGAGTTATAGCCATTTGTGTGTTTTGAAATAGTTTTTTCTGGTGCATATTATGACCCCCCAGACGCCTAGTTTAGGAGTTATGGCCATTTTTGTGTTTTGAAATAGTTTTTTCTGGTACATAATATGACCCCCGCAGACGCCTAGTTTAGGAGTTATAGCCATTTTTGTGTTTTGTAATAGTTTTTTCTGGTGCATAATATGACCCCTGCAGACGCCTAGTTTA
Organism: Volucella zonaria; assembly: GCA_963966105.1. Classification (NCBI taxonomy): domain Eukaryota; kingdom Metazoa; phylum Arthropoda; class Insecta; order Diptera; family Syrphidae; genus Volucella; species Volucella zonaria. The sequence goes on along the minus strand of OZ014532.1, from coordinate 88,567,187 downwards.
GGAGTTATGGCCATTTTTGTGTTTTGAAATTGTTTTTTCTGGTGCATATTATGACCCCCGCAGACGTCAAGTTTAGGAGTTATAGCCATTTTAGTGTTTTGAAAAAGTTTTTTTCTGGTGGATAATATGACCCCCGCAGACGCCTAGTTTAGGAGTTATAGCAATTTTAGTGTTTTGAAAAAGTTTTTTTCTGGTGCATAATATGACCCCCGCAGACGCCTAGTTTAGGAGTTATAGCCATTTTTGTGTTTTGAAATAGTTTTTTCTGGTACATAATATGACCCCCGCAGACGCCTAGTTTAGGAGTTATGGCCATTTTTGTGTTTTGAAATAGTTTTTTCTGGTACATAATATGACCCCCGCAGACGCCTAGTTTAGGAGTTATGGCCATTTTTGTGTTTTGAAATAGTTTTTTTCTGGTACATAATTTGACCCCCGCAGACGCCTAGTTTAGGAGTTATGGCCATTTTAGTGTTTTGAAATAGTTTTTTTCTGGTGCATAATATGACCCCCGCAGACGCCTAGTTTAGGAGTTATAGCCATTTTTGTGTTTTGTAATAGTTTTTTCTGGTGCATAATATGACCCCTGCAGACGCCTAGTTTAGGAGTTATGGCCATTTTTGTGTTTTGAAATAGTTTTTTCTGGTACATAATATGACCCCCGCAGACGCCTAGTTTAGGAGTTATGGCCATTTTTGTGTTTTGAAATAGTTTTTTCTGGTACATAATATGACCCCCGCAGACGCCTAGTTTAGGAGTTATGGCCATTTTTGTGTTTTGAAATAGTTTTTTTCTGGTACATAATTTGACCCCCGCAGACGCCTAGTTTAGGAGTTATGGCCATTTTAGTGTTTTGAAATAGTTTTTTTCTGGTGCATAATATGACCCCCGCAGACGCCTAGTTTAGGAGTTATAGCCATTTTTGTGTTTTGTAATAGTTTTTTCTGGTGCATAATATGACCCCTGCAGACGCCTAGTTTAGGAGTTATGGCCATTTTTGTGTTTTGAAATAGTTTTTTCTGGTGCATATTATGACCCCCGCAGACGTCAAGTTTAGGAGTTATAGCCATTTTAGTGTTTTGAAAAAGTTTTTTTCTGGTGGATAATATGACCCCCGCAGACGCCTAGTTTAGGAGTTATAGCCATTTTAGTGTTTTGAAAAAGTTTTTTTCTGGTGCATAATATGACCCCCGCAGACGCCTAGTTTAGGAGTTATAGCCATTTTTGTGTTTTGAAATAGTTTTTTTCTGGTGCATAATATGACCCCCGCAGACGCCTAGTTTAGGAGTTATAGCCATTTTAGTGTTTTGAAATAGTTTTTTTCTGGTGCATAATATGACCCCCGCAGACGCCTAGTTTAGGAGTTATAGCCATTTTTGTGTTTTGAAATAGTTTTTTCTGGTACATAATATGACCCCCGCAGACGCCTACTTTAGGAGTTATAGCCATTTTTGTGTTTTGTAATAGTTTTTTCTGGTGCATAATATGACCCCTGCAGACGCCTAGTTTAGGAGTTATGGCCATTTTTGTGTTTTGAAATAGTTTTTTCTGGTACATAATATGACCCCCGCAGACGCCTAGTTTAGGAGTTATGGCCATTTTTGTGTTTTGAAATAGTTTTTTCTGGTACATAATATGACCCCCGCAGACGCCTAGTTTAGGAGTTATGGCCATTTTTGTGTTTTGAAATAGTTTTTTTCTGGTACATAATTTGACCCCCGCAGACGCCTAGTTTAGGAGTTATGGCCATTTTCGTGTTTTGAAATAGTTTTTTTCTGGTACATAATATGACCCCCGCAGACGCCTAGTTTAGGAGTTATGGCCATTTTCGTGTTTTGAAATAGTTTTTTTCTGGTACATAATATGACCCCCGCAGACGCCTAGTTTAGGAGTTATGGCCATTTTGGTGTTTTGAAATAGTTTTTTCTGGTGCACAATATGTCCCCCGCAGACTCCTAGTTTAGGAGTTATACATATTTTTGTGTTTTGAAATAGTTTTTTTCTGATGCATAATATGACCCCCGCAGACGCCTAGTTTAGGAGTTATAGCCATTTTTGTGTTTTGAAATAGTTTTTTCTGGTGCATAATATGACCACCGCAGACGCTTAGTTTAGGAGTTGTTGCCATTTTAGTGTTTTGAAATAGTTTTTTCTGGTGCACAAAATGTCCCCCGCAGACTCCTAGTTTAGGAGTTATACATATTTTTGTGTTTTGAAATAGTTTTTTCTGGTACATAATATGACCCCCGCAGACGCCTAGTTTAGGAGTTATGGCCATTTTCGTGTTTTGAAATAGTTTTTTTCTGGTACATAATATGACCCCCGCAGACGCCTAGTTTAGGAGTTATGGCCATTTTGGTGTTTTGAAATAGTTTTTTTCTGGTACATAATATGACCCCCGCAGACGCCTAGTTTAGGAGTTATGGCCATTTTAGTGTTTTGAAATAGTTTTTTTCTGGTGCATAATATGACCCCCGCAGACGCCTAGTTTAGGAGTTATGGCCATTTTTGTGTTTTGAAATAGTTTTTTTCTGGTACATAATATGACCCCCGCAGACGCCTAGTTTAGGAGTTATGGCCATTTTAGTGTTTTGAAATAGTTTTTTTCTGGTGCATAATATGACCCCCTCAGACGCCTAGTTTAGGAGTTATAGCCATTTTAGTGTTTTGAAATAGTTTTTTTCTGGTGCATAATATGACCCCCGCAGACGCCTAGTTTAGGAGTTATAGCCATTTTTGTGTTTTGAAATAGTTTTTTCTGGTACATAATATGACCCCCGCAGACGCCTAGTTTAGGAGTTATGGCCATTTTCGTGTTTTGAAATAGTTTTTTTCTGGTACATAATATGACCCCCGCAGACGCCTAGTTTAGGAGTTATGGCCATTTTAGTGTTTTGAAATAGTTTTTTTCTGGTGCATAATATGACCCCCGCAGACGCCTAGTTTAGGAGTTATGGCCATTTTTGTGTTTTGAAATAGTTTTTTTCTGGTACATAATATGACCCCCGCAGACGCCTAGTTTAGGAGTTATGGCCATTTTAGTGTTTTGAAATAGTTTTTTTCTGGTGCATAATATGACCCCCGCAGACGCCTAGTTTAGGAGTTATAGCCATTTTAGTGTTTTGAAATAGTTTTTTCTGGTGCACAATATGTCCCCCGCAGACTCCTAGTTTAGGAGTTATAGCCATTTTTGTGTTTTGAAATAGTTTTTTCTGGTGCATAATATGACCACCGCAGACGCTTAGTTTAGGAGTTGTTGCCATTTTAGTGTTTTGAAATATTCTACATATATGCATTTTCTAATTATCTTCAACAGAATATTAAACAAGCCAAACGAAAATTTAATGTTTTTGCGTTTAAATATCGTTTAAATATCGTCCCGGAGGACCATCAATTAACAATTAGGAATAAGGAACAGGTAGGCATCTCAAGTGAGGTAAGTAATTTTGTATTCCTCACTTTTCTTTTACGTCAATGGTTTTCTTAAATTTGTAGTGAACACGTGCTCCTAAAATATCAAGGGTCAGATCTGGTAAAATTCCAAGTATATTTTCCAAAAGAATATTTCTTTTTTCAGTCGGTATCAATGCGAAAGTTGTTTTTGCAGTGTCCAAACTTTTTAAGAGCATAACTTCAATTTCGCCGCGTTCTCCAGATGACTCTATAACACAAACATATCTGACGAATTCTGATAGTCTTGTGCTTCCTTTTAACTGAATCAGGAGAAATTGACCATTGTTAAGTCTTCTGGAATCGACAGGTTCTAACTGCTCAAGGTCTTTGTCGCCATCTAATTCCTTATTCCATCGTCCTCGATATTGTCCTCGTCATACACAGTATTTTTTTGTCATTTTCTGACTCCTCAGAACTCGTGCTTATGTTTCGTTTTTTGATAGGACGCAGATTTTTAACTGCAGTGGTTGTTTTCCTCTTGGGCTTAGGTGTTTGTTTGGCTTTTTTTATGGGCTTCTGCTTCTTTAAGTCGGTTTAGAACATCGTCTGAAGTAAGAACTTCACCATAAATCATTTTCTTCAGTCTTGGTATTGGTTTTTTCGCTGTGACGGATGGTACAGTGGTTTGTAATTTAGAATTTCAACGTAAAAACAAGGTGCTGAAGGAAGTTCCAGGTAAAGCCTCAGTCTCCATAACATGCTGTTGTGCACTTACTGTTTCAGTTGAATTAGCCATGTTCATATCGTTTTCTTGCATGCTTTCATCGCCCGGAGTTATTTCGTTGCTAAGAGTTGCAATTGCACCTAATTTGGAAAAACAAAATTTGCCTCCTTTAGTACCTACCTACTCGTACTTTATGTTATTACATACATTACATTACTTTTTCTTATAAGGGTAGGTAACTAGCACCTATATTCATAGTTAGGTACTTAAATGAATAATAACTTAGGTATATACTTATCTTCAGCCAGTTCTCGTGCAATTACTCCATCGGATGGCAGTTCCAAGCAAACTGCATTTGAATTTGAACGGTACTTTTCTAGAGTTTGGGTAGATGCATCAATATCACATTATTTTGCACAGCTTTCTCAACTATTCGGACGCTGATGTGGCTGCAATGACCGTCGTACACCAACAATGCGGATTGATCTGGTACACCTTCTCCATCACGTATATTTTTGACAAATGGAATGAAGCCATTAGACAACCAATTAAAAAATTGTGCCTCCTCCATCCACCCATTTGCCAAGCACGCGTAGTGTTCCCGGAAAGCCATCTTCAGGCTTCCATCTTGCCTGAACAGCAGCACCTTTAAAAGCTATAAACGGTGGTAATGTGGAACCATCGGCTGATAAGCATGCAAGTACTGTTGTAGATTCGCGTCCAGATCTGCCTGAAACTCTGCTAAAAGCTTTGCCCTTAACACCTAATGCGGCTGGGATCATGGTGAAATCCGCTTTCGTCTGCGTTGAATACGTTCTATGGCTTATTTGTCAAGTTGTTGTCTTCCATCACCTTTTGAAGGTTATCGTAGAAATCGTATACAACAAACGGGCTTCTGGCTTCTTGTCTCAATTTTTGCAGTTGTTCCGGCTTTTATAAAGACAGTGTGGGATGCCGCTTCATGAATACCAGTAAATTTGACATATTCCCCAACCAGTACCTTTAGCTACTGGAATGGAGGTATTCGCCCTGACCCAATTGCATCCAATGATGTTTACCGGCCCTTAATTCCATGAAATATGACAGATTTAGGGACATTTTAGCGTTCTTCAGCTTGACGGTATGTCATTTTCTTTTCCATCACATCCCTTACAGCATTTTTGATATCGGTAATATCGTAAATAGCTTGTGGTTTCTTTTTTATATATATTCGAGGCATTTTAAATGCTAAAAATAGAGTTATGGAAAAAAAAATCAGTAAAATGATCGTTTACATTTACCCCAAAAACTTGTTCACATTTACCCCATATGCTAATATTACTGGGGTAAATGTAAACACGCAAAAAACAACTAAAAGGAACAAATAAGAGTGTGATCTAATCAAGGAAACTACTTCAACGCACTTTTAAATGCATATATAAAACGACCTTTTTACTTACTTTTCCAGTTGAATTTTCTTTTTTAGAACAATTAAAAACACTCACAAAATTGAATTTCACTTTTCAGATTTTTACTTTTTGCGAATAAAATTTTCAACGAAATCCGAAAGCTGGCTGCAAGAGATTACATGCGCTGGTGTCGCGACATTTCATTTTCTGATTTTTTATTTGGCTGGGTTTCGACAGTTTATTTTAAAATGTTGAAATAACGGCCGTTTACATTTACCCCATGTTTACATTTACACCCAACTGATCCTAAACAGGCTACTTAATAAATCTTCTTCCACAAATAAACCTTCTCCCTTGCGTATCAGAAACTGTACTATATACTCTGCGACAAATTCCAACTCGATGAAGCATTTAATGATTATTTTACAAATATAGCCAGCAGTCTACAAACTTCTCCAGTCAATTCAATTTGTACTCTTTGTCTATGTGCTGAACCATTTCAAAGGAATAGTTTTGTTTATAAACCCATAACCTTTCTTGAAATGTTAAAAGCGATTCGCAGTCTAAAGAATACTAGTTCCAGTGGGCCAGGTGGTATCTCTAGTCTGATCCTAAAAAAAATTGCATGGTTCGTAGCGGATGTCTTAACGGACATCGTCAACGGTTGCGTTTTCGCAGGGGTCTTTCCTGAAGCACTCAAATGTTATTTATTTTTTATTTTATTCTTTATTCATTATTCTTGGTTTAACAAACTTTGCATTAACTTAATTTATTTTAATAATATTAAAACTAAGAATAAGTAGTGACATTAGTATATATATAATAATAAATAGTGATAATGATAATTTTTTTTTAAAAAAAAATATTTTAAAGTGTGGGGTGACTGTGCAATTCATTATACAAGAAAATTAGTTTAATTTATTTATTCTGAAATTTACAATACATAAACAATAAAAGAGAGAGAAAAAGAAAATAACTTAAAGAGATAGCATAAAAATGAATGTTGATACATTAGCAGAAGAACAAAGTGATGTACATATTTAGACAACATAGGGCAGCAAGACCTTAATTTCTTTGTAATCAAAGTCAAGAAGCCACATTCTTACACGATTTAAGAATTGAGACATGGATGTTATTCGCCGAATATTAATAGGAAGTGTATTTGAATTGCACTCGCAAATTGCGAGTGTTCCAAATAGGACTCTGTAAATAGCCTGCTCTCATGAAAAAATTTTTTAAAACTTTGAAATAGTACAAATGTTTTAGCGGCAGAATTTTCAATGACCTGAACAAGACTATGGAAGGAGCTAACCGATTGACCCCACATACTTTTTTTATAGCGCACTTCTGCAAAATTATTAATGGTTCAAGCTTTGCTTGGTAAGCCCCACCCCAACAACTTATACCGTACCGTACTGTAGTTTTGATTGAAAAATTCCATAATATGCTGTTTTTAAAGTTTCTTGTCTCAAAGACGGTAAAAGCTTCGTACTGTAGATCGCAAATATTATTTAAGATATTTAAATTCATTTACTATTTTAATTCTAAAACAGCGTGCGTTACAATATGCCTGATCAATCCACATTGTCCTGGTGACTTCCTCGGTACAAACACAATTTGACACATTTGACCTTTCGCAATTGTTTGCATGAAGGACCATTTCAAAGCTAAGGCATTCTTGCATATGAAGACTGAAGTGCATTAATTTAGTTTTATTGCTGACAAATAGCTTATGTTCCGAAAACCACAGTTTCAGGCGGTAAAGATCATGATTTATATTCGCGATTAAGTTCAGAGGACTATCCGAACGGTATGCAATGCCAAAATCATCTGCGAAAGCTGTAACTTTCCCTTTGAACGGTTGGCTAAATAAAGAGTTGATGTAAATTAGGAACAATATGGGACCAATGACTGAGGCACACCTAAGTTCATAGTTATTGAACTGCTGGCAAAGTTACATACTATGACTTTTTGAGTTCTATCCTTTTTCAAAACTAAAGATCTACATTTTCATAGGTTTTCACTTACTTTTAGCTATCTGAACAATAGATAAATGAAATAAAACATAAAATATATTGAAAAAGAAAATATTTATTGGAAAGAAAAATAAGAATTAAAAAAAGTTACATGTTCATATGATCTTTTTGGAAACATTTTAGCCAGTACGGTTTGGTACAAATGTTGAATATTTGTGAAACTATTCGGCTTTATTAGTGGCAGCTGCTGATGTTTGACCCTTTTGACGAAGCTCATCATAGTATCCGACACACCTAAGTCTAGTTATTTTTCCATCTTTTCTATCCAGTGATTTTAGGAAATGCTGTGCTCGTGACGTGGACGGCGTAGGTATGGCCGGTGTCTGGACAATGTTTATACCCAAAAGATTTTTCACAGTACTCATTTGAGCCTGTAATAATGTACATTTATTCTGTTGGTTCAATTTATTGAACAAATAAACTGAATGTATGACAACCACTCCAAACAAAACATCGACAGCAACTTTTTTGTACCATGTCATGGTCTTGCGAATTGGCGAATAGTAGCTAGCTAAATCGTCAGAAAGATCGATACCTTTCTTTCGATTATTGTATTCCAGTATCATATTAGGTTTTGAGCGCGAGTTTCGGCCTGTACTCATCGTTTGTTCATCAGCGTGACAAGTAGATATCATAAGCACATCCCTTTTGTCCTTCCATTTTAGGACCGTCACATTATGTTTTTGGGCAGAAATTTGCTCTCCTCTCTTCAGTTTCCTGTGTTTCACCAATAGAGGTAAGTTTTTACGATTTTTTCTTAATGTCCCACAAACATAAGTTTTACGTTGAAGCAAGTATTCAGATAATGGTACACTTGTGTACCAATTATCTGCAATAATCATTCTCCCCTGGTCTAGAAGGTCTCCACAAAGCTCGATGACGACGCTTCCAGGCTTATCGAGGTCTTTTGGCGTGAGAAGTTTTCTATAGTTTCTTATCACCGTGTCTGTAACTGGCTGGACTTTATACAAACGATCATTGACATTTCTTTTAGCTGTGTTGTCAACAAAATGCGTAAAATTGCTACGAAGCGATTGTAGGACAATTGTATCCGATGCAACAGTGGGTGATAAAAAATAGGATCTTTCTTCCAGTAGCATTCTAAAGTAGAGAATCTGGTTAAACCAGTCAGCAAGTAAATGCCCAAAAACTTTTCCATTTCTTCCTTGTTTACCGGTTTCCAGCGACTCAAACGACTAAAAGTTATCCAGCGTAGATATTGGTTTGTTCTATCACCAAATCAATGAAATTGTCATCAACCGAGAGTCAAAATACTGTAAACACATCTGCATTCGCTGGAATATTTTCAGTATGTAAGTATTCTACGCTACTAAAAATTTGACGATCTAACGGCTGAATGTCGTAATTCCATCCTTCTTCCTCATCATGTTCTTTCATTCGACGCTCTGTAGTCGGTTTTATGCCTTTTCTTGAACCTGCATTTCTTTCAATATCTCTGTCGTCGTCAGAATCGGAATCAGGTGGTGCGGTTATTTTGAATTGTGGGGTGTCATCAGAGTTCTCGGGAGATGCATATATACGAGACATGAACCGATGATATGTCGGCTTCGTTGTTTTTAAAATATCGCCATCCATCGAGTGCTGGACGTTTTTATTTTCATTTATTACCTGACTATCATGTAGGCTTGAACGGTCAGGTGACAAATAATTAGGGAAGAAATCTGGATCTGCTAAAGTATCGTCATCATCAAAGTCAGGTCTTCGGTTTCATTTTCTCCTTCATACGGTGAATTTTGCAACTATTTGTTCGTAAATTGTTGTTTCTTACTCATTTTTCCGTAAAAACTCGAAATACAAAAGAATATACGAGGGCGGATCAATAAGTCCGTGACTTTTGGATTAAAACACAGATTTTTTGATAAAAAAATAATGTTATTTTTCAACGTAGTCTCCCTTGAGCTCTATACACTTTGTCCAACGCTTCTCCAATTTTTTATCCCTTCCAAAAAAAATGATTTGTCGAGGTCCGCAAAAAAAGCCTTTGTTTGCGAGATGACTTCATCATTGGAGTCAAATCTTTTTCCACCAAGCCATTTCTTCAGGTTTGGGAACAAGAAGTAGTCGCTCAGAGCAAAATCTGGAGAATAGGGTGGATGAGGGAGCAATTCATAGCCCAATTCATGGATTTTTGCCATGGCAACTGCACATGTGTGCACCCTTGCATTGTCTTGGTGGAAAAGAACTTTTTTCTTGGCCAAATGAGGTCGTTTTTTTTTCAAATCGTCATTGAATCGGTCCAATAAGTTGGCATAATATTCCCCATTGATTGTTCTTCCCTTTTGAAGGTAGTCAATGTGGATTATCCCGCGTGCATCCCAAAAAACAGTCGCCATAACTTTATTGGCTGACAAACCCACCTTGGCCTTCTTTGGCGCCGATTCACCCTTAGAAACCCACTGTTTTGACTGTTGTTTGTTCTCTGGTGTGTTGTGATGGATCCATGTTTCGTCCACGGTTACAAAACGGCGCAAAAACTCCTCCATATTGCGATTAAACAACGCCAAACCTTCCTGTGAAGTTGTTATACGATTGCCTTTGTGGTCGACTGTGAGCAAACGCGGCACCCATCTTGCGGAAAGCTTTCTCATGCCCAAGTGATCATTCAAAATTGAAACCACTGAGCCATGCGAGATCCCTACGGCTTCCACAATCTCTCGCACTTTCAATCTTCGGTCGGCCAACACCATATCGTGAATTTTTTCGATTGTTTCGGGTGTAGAGACCTCAACTGGGCGTCCAGGACGTTCGGCATCTTCAGTGCTTGTACGGCCACAACGAAATTCAGTAAACCACTTTTTTACCATTGAAATCGATGGTGCAGAGTCCCCATAGTATTTATCAAGCTTAGCCTTGGTCTCGGTAATGGTTTTTTTTCGCAAGAAATAATGCTTAATAAGCACACGAAATTCACTTTTTTCCATTTTCTCCTCAAATTAGTGAGTAGTCTGATAAAAATAGCTGTCAAACACAAACTAACTGACGCAGCAAGTTTAAATTTTGACAGGAGTCAACTGACAAATGCCTGTTGACAGGAGCAGTGTTGCTGTTTCAGTAAAGAGGTCAGAAATTCAAAAAGTTACAAGCACGAGCAAGTTTTGTTTTGTTGCAATATACGTCATTTGACAATCAGTTATTTCTTATTTATTTACAAATGAACATACTATGTATGTTATATGCACAGACCACATATGTTCTGTGGACTCATGAGACAATTTTTGGTCGTTTTTGTTCTAGAGAGTCCACAGACCATATGTGGTATGCTTTAAAAAAAAACTATTTTCCATTATGTACAATATATAAATATTTTAGAACATTATTTATTTATTTACACCCGTTACATACCGATTTTCACAAAAACATAACTGGACGCAGCTACAAATAGGTTATACATTACGTCGGAAACCATGCAAATACTCGTACCAGTCTTAAGCAAATAAGCAGGACTGGCACCTGGAGAATTCTACTTCTAGAAAACATGCATGCATTCCATCATATTCCAGTACAGGAGTTATTGTACAACCCGGGCACTCAGAGAGCGTTTGGAGTTCTATAATTACAATACATTCTGGAAAGACACTGCAGAAGACAACTTACTGGCCTGATTCTATGGACGGATGAATCCCATTTCACCAGAGATTGAACCACAAGCTTCCAATATTTACATACCTGGGCAGAAGGCAACCCTACTTAATGAAACACAGAGTTTTTCAGTATTAATTCAAGGCTTAATTCGGATCTGTACCACGAATTTTTACGAAACACTATGAGGTGATATACCACTGCAACAAGAACAGCCATTGGGTAGCCCCAGGATCACGCCCTCGCATACTATGGCTATCCAGTTAGAGAATGGTTAGATCCAATCAACCTTTAACATTCCAAATCTACCGCATGCCTAAGTAGAAGTCATTCCGTGTTAAATGCAAAACCTCACACAATATCCATACAGGAACCATGTGTGTTTAATAAGGGCTTTTGGATGTTTGAATGGTGTCACACAACTATGCCACCTTGATCAAAAAGTTCCTGCACCACACCACCATGTGGCGCTCCCATTGTTCCATTTGAGTTCTGTTTTTTTTGTTAAGTTGGTAAACCTGTTGTTGACATTTCCTCTAAATCTTAGCGTCAGAGTTTAACATTTGCAAAAGTTACGTAGCCAAGAGTACATCTATATCTGTGTGTGTTTTATTACAATTTCAGAAATAGATTTAAATTTGCAACAACGAACTTGTATTAAATTTTGTGTAAAAAAACAGATTTAATGGCGCGCGAACGTTGGAAATGTTGGAAAATTGTTTCGGTAACGATTCTCTAAAGAAAACGGTCGTTTACCAGTGGCACGAGCGGTTCAAAAGTGGTCGTGAGTCAATCGAAGATGATGAAAGCAGTGGCAGACAGTGGCAGACATTTTCGACATCGAAAACCGAAAAAACATTGATGAAGTACGAGTAAAAGAAATGTTGGTCAATAACCGCAAATTAACCATCAGAGAGATAGCGGAGGACTTGAATATTGCCTATGGATCCGTCCAAGACATTTTGGTTAATGATTTGGGTTTTCGTAGTGTAGCAGCAAAGTTGGTGCCAAAAGACCTCAATTTCATGCAAAAAAGAGACCATGTTGACGTCGCAAAAGAGATGATTTGCGAGGTTGAATCCGATCCCACATTCATGAAAAGGATCATTATTGGAGACGAGACGTGGATTTATGGATCCAGACATCAGGCAAGTAAACGAGACCAAAAAAAACACGTCGTTTTCAGTCAAAAAAGAAGGCAATGCTCACGGTTTTCATGGATTACAACGGTGTAGTGCATCATGAATTTTTGCCGGAAGGCCAGACAGTAAACAAAGAGTATTACTAGTATTTGGGCGTTATGAGACGTTTGCGTGAAGCAATTCGCCGAAAGAGACCGAAATGTGGGCAGAAAACTCGTGGATTTTGCACCATGATAACGCACCGTCGCACTGTGCCAACATTATTCGTAATTTTTTGACGAAAATTGCAACAAATACTCGTAACGTCCAACAGCCACCGAATTCACCTGCTTTGGCTCCCTGTGACTTCTTTCTGTTCAATCGAGTTAAAAAACCACTACGGGAAACGCGTTTCAGCAGCCGAGAGGAAGTAATGGAAAAATCGCAGGAAGCACGAATGGGCATACCGAAAACCGAATATAAAAAATGTTTCGAGGATTAGATCAAGCGCTGGCATAAGTGTGTTGCAGTCGAAAGGGACAATATAGATTTAGATGAATAAACTTGTATTTTCATTTTTCTGAATACATTCCTGGTACTTTTTGATCAAGGCAGTATGATGAGCGATCGCAAAGACCGAGAAATTGTCTTTTTGTACGGGATTCACTCTCATTATCTAAGTTTGGACAATTTTGCAAGCAAATTTTAGATGCTGTAGACATATGTACGAGGGGCGTTCAATATATTCTCGGTATCGATATGAAGGAAAATGCGAATTCAATTTAAATTGTTTTTATTTTTCAATATAATCTCCCCTAACATCAATGCATTTGTTACATCTTGAGATAAGCTTTTTTAAACCCTCAAAAAAATAAATTTCCTCTTTCTCTGCAAAATACCGACTTGAGTTCTTCATCATCCGAAAATCTTTTTCCACGAAGACATTTTTTCAAATCCGGAAACAGGAAATAATCACTAGGGGCAAGGTCTGGACTATAGGGTGGGTGTTGGATTTCTTCGAAACCACAATCTCGCGCAGCAGCCTTGGAAACTCGCGCCGTGTGAACAGGAGCGTTGTCATGAAGAAGCAACACACCCGCTGCGAGTTTACCCCGTCTTTTCTTTTTAATTTCCTCCCGCAAATTATGCAAAGTGGAAGCGTCGGATGTAGCGTTGATGGTTTCACCTTTTTTTTTGTACTCAATGAGCAAGATTCCCTTTGAGTCCCAAAAAACTGTGGCCATGAGCTTCCCGGCAGACGGAGTGACTTTGAACTTCTTCGGGGGGTCTATTCCTTTTTTATGCCACTGCATGGACTCTTGTTTGCTTTCAGGGTCATAGTGGTGGACCCATGTTTCGTCCCCAGTAACAATTCGATCCATAACACCGTCCGCGTTCTCACTACACATCTGCAAAAGCTCTCTACAGCATGCGATTCTCACTTTTTTCTGAGGCGCTGTGAGCATTCGTGGCACCCACCTTGCACTGACCTTTGAAAGGTTAAGATGGTCATGAAGAATGGTGTGAATGGTACCAATTGAAAGCTTGGTGATCTCTGCCATCATTTTCACCTTTATTCGGGCATCCTCAAGAACAAGTTTTTCGACTTCTTTGATGCTTTCTCCCGTACAAGCAGTAGCCGGGGCGCCGGAGCGGGGGTCGTCTTCAATGCTCTCTCTGCCTCTCTTGAACTCACTTGACCACTTTTGCACAGTTGATAATGAAGGTGTGGAACCCTGGTAAACAGCCACCATCTCTTCATGAATAGTTTTCTGACTTTTTCCTTGCTTAGTGAGAAATTTAATTACAGCGCGATGCTCAATTTTCACCATCATCGTCTCAGTTGCCATTATGATTCTGTTTAACTAGAGATAAAACACGAATTAATAATCACATTTATATGAAATTTTACATGAATGCATTTACTTGATAAATAAGTCAATTTATATATACAACCACAGCTTCACCCCGATACCGAAAATACGTTGAACGCCCCTCGTAAGCTACGAAACGAACAGAAAAGGGCACAAATTCCTCGTTGTATTTGCTTATTCCTATGACTTAGTACTAACGGCATCAATGAAGGCAGTAGTCAAACTCATTGAGTACTTGGATTCCAGTCAGTAAGATGTCACTTATCTCATCCTGCAAGGTTTATGCTCAGAATAGTTTTTGGGGTAGTAGCAGATGCAACGTAAGAGAAAATCATCTCCAGGATTTCATATTATTCTCTGATCTGGTTGGTCCACAACTAATATTTGCTACGAAAGTAAGACAGCAAGTATTTGCCTTAACACTATCAAATAGGTAGCTAATGAGATTATAGGATGGGAAGCAATATGCAGGCACATCAGTGTCTCTCATCAGTTGTGGTGACGGATGAGGCCATCACATAAGCTGTGGCAGGTCGCTTAATGGGCTCAGGTCGCTTAATGTCGATTACATATACCTAGTTTTGCTACAAAGAGGTATAGAGAAACGGGTGGTAACTCTGAAGAAAACCTTCACTGGTATTGTCTGGTACCGGCATACAAAGCGAAACTCCGACATTGGCATACAAACTGATACCCTACCGAACAGTGAAGGTAACTGAAAATCGAAAGAGCTTCAAACCTGTAAGTCTTTCCTCATGATAAAGAGTATGAAGGGAATGGTAGTGTTCTGCGTGCGCATAACTCTTTTGTGAATACATCCTTTAAGGTGCTACATATGTATGTACCTACCAACGCAGAAGAAACTTTGTATGCATAACATGGGAATCACTTTCTGGATAAAAGCAATGCTGATGAATAGCACACTGTAGGGGGTAAACAAGGATAACCCGAAAGCCGGTGCTTAATTTTCTCAATAGTTCTGATGATGATGATGATTAAGATGATGTAACTGCACCGTCTGTTGCATCATGTCTAGTGACTATCTGCTCTAAAGCGCAGACAGATCTCATCGTAACAACGACTAGTGCACTAGTAATGGGTTTTCAGCCAATTATCTCAAAACTGAAGTTGTTCCCTTTAGGAGAAAGATGAAGCTGAATGGTCTGACTGATGTAATGCTTAAAGTCATCATCATCCCAATTCTTTCTCCAACGAAGCTAAGTATTTTGGTGCTACCCTGAATAGCAAACTTCTTTGGACTAAATAACTTACGTCCGAAGCTTATAAGATGCTGTCGTCCTTCTAACAGTGCAGAACAGCTTTCGGTAAGTCGTAGGCTTTGTCATGGAGTGGATTCCTTTGGAACTACACGGTTACGATAAGGCCACGAAACGGAGAACTTCACTCCTCGTTAGGAACATTTATATCTGTCTTCCAAGCGCAGATATATACTATATTGTGGAACCTGATGACAATGAACCACAAATAAGTATAATACATTATGAAGAAGTGGTGGAGGGGGTAGGGCATTTGTATCTGTTGCTATAGCCAAGCTGCGCTTGAAGTCTTGCTAAGCCTGTCAGGACTTCGAAATTAATTCAGAAATGCTAGACTTTACTTAACCCAGTCGGTAAGTTGGATTCGCTGACCCTTGTTTGGGTCCTAGATCACAATTGACAGTTGGATTTCATGTAAGTATAACTGCAGATGACATTAATATTAACCCTAGGAGGTTCAGGGGTTTTTTGTCGCTAAATTGCACAACCAGGTCTGCGCAGACCTATGTATATGGGATTTGTACGGAAATGTATGGAAATACATAGGCAGATATCCTTAAAGTGTGGGTAATTGTGTTTAATGCTAGGAAAAAGACACGGTGAACAATAAAAACATATTTCTGCATCTTTCAGATAACAATTTACCCTCTTTTTTTTATCATAGGTAAATAATTAATTCTAGACACGGCATTCGAGGCACGCGTACCTGGCATGTGAATGCTGTTGACCGGTTTTTCGCAATACATGCAATGAAAACGAGTTTTTCGCTGCCTTTTATCAATTTTATAACACAGCGAGCTCGATGGTCGAATTGCAGGGGAGGCGGCATGGGCTGGTTGATAATCTATCGGTGGGCCTGTAGCTACCTTCGAAAAAACGTTCAACAATTGATTTTCGAATTTGAATTGAATGCATGAATAAATAAAATGCTTACCTCTACACCGAATGACGTCATTGCTTGTTTGACGTATTGCATACCTCATACAATGGGATTCGTTGCTCTCTGCTCCATGTGAGGGATGACCAGCTGTTCTGCCAATTCTATGAGGAAGACACGTCTACGGTCGTTTCTCTTGACATGCCCCAATTTGTCATGAATGATAAATGCAGCCAAGCAAGCCACGTCCACCATGTTAAAAAACGCAGCTAACGGCCACCGGTTTGTACCCCGTTTGCACGTGTAACCGCCAAGCATCTGATCCACGGTATCCACTCCGGATTTATACATACTGTAGTCTAGAATTTGAAATGGCTTCTTCGATGAATTCTTTGAGTCGACGGTTCTATTATAATGTTCGATCGAGATGAGAACCACAGCTTTTTTCTGTTTTGGCACTTATGAACATAGGGCGATGTTATTATTGTGGTAACCGAATATTGTGCTGAGTATATCTCGATTTGGATCCATCATCAGTATGCAGGCTTTGTTTTTGCGCATGGTGCCTACTATGCCAAACGTTTTGTCCTCAAAACCGCCGCCAAGTCATAAGACGAAAAGAAATTATCGGCATATACTGTTCGTCCAGAATCCGGGTATTTTTCGACCAATTTCAGAACAATGTTTT
Source organism: Volucella zonaria (assembly GCA_963966105.1). Taxonomy (NCBI): domain Eukaryota; kingdom Metazoa; phylum Arthropoda; class Insecta; order Diptera; family Syrphidae; genus Volucella; species Volucella zonaria. Next base: position 88,550,209 of record OZ014532.1, on the reverse strand, counting down.
CGACTTGATTTACCGCACGGTCTTCATTTGCCTGTTTTTCAACATATGTATATTAATCCTTTCAGTGGGTAATTGGAATTGATGTCACACATCCACCAGATTTTAATTCCGTGTTTGGGTGGTGTCGACGGTATATACTGGGTGAAGCGCGTTCGGCCTCGGTACGGGAACAATTGCTCATCAATAGTTATCTGGGCACCCGGAACATATAGACGCTCCAAGTTTTTTATGAGCATGTTCCAAACGTGGTCGATAGCGATGTCGTCGATTTGCTTTCTAATAGTCGGGCGGGTCTCGTGTTGCCGTTATCAAATCGAATATATTTTAGAATAGATTTATATTGGTGCGCAGAGCCTCGGCTTCTATAATGGCCCATAATCAGGATCCGTGTCGTCGCCTTCGAATGGATTGAGTTTCTCGGCCTCTTCATCAGCACCGCCCAACCATTCTTCCAATCGATTCCTCAATTCTTCCGATAAATTTTGATATTTTGTCGTATATCCATCATAAAATCATCACCACGAAACTAGAAGCCATTTTTCGTGGAAAAAACGCAAATAAACTCACTATAACAACTCACAAACGTTTACAGTTCAAACCAGCGACTTTAGAACAGAGGTAAGTATAATTCTCACAACTTCAAACGCTGCTGCTACTATTTTATTTATTATTTCATTTATTTAATTTACTACTTTTATTTAAATCAAGCCCACTGTTGCCATATGGCAACAATACTTTCAGTAACCTGTTTCTCACCGATAAGTACATAAAGATCGTAATATATTTTTTTTCTCTTCTCCCAACCATTCTCTTTGTTTTGTTGCAAGTTGTAAGTTGACATTTGGAATAATTTTTTTTTTTGCGAAAGTGAGTTAAAAAAAGTTGAAATAAATACTAAAAGTTATATAGTGATAAAAAAATTGTTTATCATTTTGAAAGTTAAAGGTAAGTGCTATTTGTTAATAGAATAAAATGTACAATATTGTGTGATTATTGGTCTCCTGAATTTTTTAAGAACCCATGTTGCCATTTGGCAACAACGAACAGATATACAATTGTTGTTTACTTTATTTAGAACACAAAATGACAAATCAAAAAGGAATCACTGATAAAGACATAGCCTATATTTTGGAACAGGATTGGGATAATTCGGATGATGATATGCTGGAAAAAGATGATGAAGATATTTTGGATGAAAATGTTGAACTTTTAGATCTAGCGCAAGCTGTAACAGATGCCTTCGCCGAGCTTATTTCGGGGGATGCGGAAAGGGAAGGCAATGAACAATCAGGTGCGTCGACAAGCGCATTGATACAAAAAGCTAATGCTTCCACTTCGAAATTTGTCTGGAGCAAAAAGATTTTTCAGGCGTGAATGCTGAATGGAAACATGAGGTTGCTCGTGCTGAAAGCGTAAAGAGTCCTTCGGAATACTTCCTAGTATTTCTTGACGATGTGATCATATATAAAATAGTAGAGGAAACTAATAAATACGCCTAACAACAACATGGAGAAGTGATTAAAGTTGAAGCTGAGGAAATTCGTCAATTTATTGGAATACTCTTATATATGGGTGTAATTCGAATGCCCGATTATAGGTGTTTTTGGAGCGACGATCTGCGGTATAATGCGATTGCAAATGTGATGAGCAAAAACTGTTTTGAAAAAATTAAGCAATACTTCCACATAAATGATAATCTACAAGCCAAACCAAAAGATAATTCCAAATACGACAAATTGCATAAAATTCGACCCCTATTAGACCATCTAAAAAAAAAAAATTAACGAAATAGCTAATGACGACGAGCATCAATTTGTAGATGAGCAAATTATACCATTCAAAGGTTAATCAGCATTGAAACAGTATCTACCGAAAAAAAACAAATAAATTGGGATACAAAGTCTTTACAAGAGCTGGGTCTTCAGGTATAATCTACGATTTTACTCTGTATACTGGTAAAGGAACTTGGCCTGAATACGGTTTAGGGATATCATCCTATATTGTTTTGTATCTGTGTTCTACCATGCCAAGAAATGAAAATTTCAAAGTTTATTTCGATAACTGGTTCACCTCTATCAAACTGGCAATCGCTTTACGAGATATGGGAATATGATGCATTGGAACTGTTCGAAATAATCGAATTGGTAAACAGAACATGTAGGATGAGAAGACTTTAAGAGCAACTGAGTCGAGAACAATCACAATGTAGCATTGGTAACGTGGTATGACAATCAAACAGTTCAATTTTTCTCTACTTTCTGCTGTGTAGATCCAATGGACTCGTGTCGCAGATGGGATGAAGTTAAAAAAAAAATACATTCAAATTGAAAGGCGGCACATGGTCAAAAATTACAATCGTTTTATGGGAGGTGTGGACTTAGCGGATATGTTAATTGAATTGTATCGAATCAATCACAAATCTAAAAAATATTACTTTCGGATTATTTATTGGTGCATTAATACAGCTCTAGTTAATGAACTTCCAATTAATTGTTGACCACAAGAAGACTACAAGTTTTGACCACAAGCAGAAAGAGAAGACTATCCTCATTTTTGAGTAAGTTGCAAACTGTAGAATCGTCCCGTGCTACTGAAAAACCATCATCATCACCATGACCATCACCATCACCATCACCATCACCATCACCATCACCATCACCATCAACATCATCACTTGCTTCAACACCAGCAACCATCAAAAGTAAGGCGGCCGAATCCACCAGTTGATACAAGGTACGACAACTACAGCTATTTTCCAATTTACGAGGGTTTTCTCAATAATTTCCGACCGAACAATGATACAAGACATATTTTCTAAATTTTTTTTTTTTATTTTTCTACATAGTCTCCTTGTAACTCTACACACTTCTCCCGGCGATGCTCCCATCTCTCTAACCCTTCCAAATAGTACTTGGCATTTTTCTCTGCAAGATAATTGTTCACGAAGCTCATTTGACAAAAATCTCTGTCCTCCGAGCGCAGTTTTTAGATGACGGAACAAAAATAAGTCGCTTGGGGCTGGATCTGATGAATAAGGCATATGGTCAAGCAGTTAAAACCGTAATTCATGGCTTTACGCCATGGCAACCGGTGAGGTGTGAGTTGGCGCGTTGTCTTGGTGAAACAAGATTTTCTTTTTCTGCAAATGTGGCCGTTTTTCCACAATTTCTGCCTTCAGCTTGGCAAGTAATGATGCGTAGTATGCTCCTGTAATGGTTTTTCCTTTTTGAAGATAATCGATTAAGATAACTCCTTTACTATTCCAAAAAACGGTCGTCATCACTTTCCCAGCCGAAAAAACAGTTTTTGCTTTTTATTGGAGCCGGCTCGCCCTTTGCAGTCCACTGTTATGACTGAATTTTTGTTTCGGGCGTATGGTGTATCCAAGTTTCATCCACAGTAATTAATCGACGCCAAAACTCGGATTTATTGCGCCTAAACTGCGCCAACAGAGCGTTGGAAATTTTCATTCGAACACGTTTTTGGTCTAACGTAAGCAAACGCGGCACCCAACACGCGGACAGCTTTCTCATGCCTAAATCTTGATTTCATATGTAACAAACACGTTCTTTGGACATTTTCATAGCCTCTACTATCTCTCTCACTTTAATTCGGCGGTCGTCTAACACCATTTGGTGAACTTTAGCAATGTTATCGTCAGTGGTTGCCGAACGTTCATCTTCTCCCAAGCTCTTACGGCCACGTTTAAATATACACAGAGTCCAACTCATTTTTGATTTGCGTAGGCGTATTGCCTTTCAAAAACAAGAATTTAATAACAGCTCGATACTCAATTTTTTCCATTTTCACAAAAAAACACTCACATCGACTCACTCAAACGACTGTCAACTAAAAACTGCGCGTCCAAAATGACTGAAACTTCGGTAAGTAACTGTCATTCAATAGCTTTTATCGACGAGTGCCGCTATCTTTACGTTGCGGTCGGAAACTTTTCAGACAACCAAAAAAACTGTTGTATGGTTTATCACACATGATTGATTTGTAATATTCATATTTATTGCTTATTTTTTTGTTCTCAATTAAAAAAAAAATAATAATAATAATACATGTACGTACATATATACCCCCCACTGTCCATTGTTGCCATATGGCAACATGTCCTTGCGCCCATACCACCCACCCCAAACCCAATTTTCTTCGCTTTTTGCACATAGTAACCACCTACATTACCAATGTTGAGAGCAAATTTTTTTTAATCAATTCGTACATAATTCGGGCATCAAAGGGTTAAGGTTGATCACCTTTATTTGCCTTCCATTTTGGAAAGCCGAAAGCTTTCCATTGTCAGGAACGCATTTTATATCAAATACTCGTATACACGTTACTAATTTGCCTAGTGTATAGCAATAATGGGTTTAACAGCTCTACCATTTCGCTTAGCTCGGTTTTGGGGAAAAAAATTCCAAAGGCAATCTGTCAAAACTCATGGCCTTGTTTAGATCAGGAGTTATGCCAGCGATATTTTTTCTGGAAGATGGACCGATTCGTATTTAGAAAATTACTGCTTCAAAGTGCTTTGAGTAATATTTGCTTAATACGGATTTTCTACAGCTTGCCTTTTTCTCTTTATATAGCAGTTTTTCCCATAATGGCTACCGCTCGACTTATTATAAATTTCTTATATGGACACGCTGGCTCCCAAACCTTCCTTGAGCTTTCTCTATCGATTATTGCAACCTTACCTAAAGTTTATATAGCCGACAACTCCTTCAACTAAAAAATCAGACACATTTAAGGTAGCAAATATCTACCCCAAAAGAGCTTTAGGCACTAGCAACAAAGTGAGAGTTGCTGATATAAAGCTCTAATACATGGTGCACAAAAATTTATTAACCCAGTTTCTTAAAATTCTTGCATCACATTTATTTTGTTTCTTTTCCAAACGAAATTTTATAGATTTCTTGGCTAAATAAGTTAAGCACAAGTGAACAGACGCGTTGAAATAATTTCAAATCAATTTCATTCAAAACACATTTTTACTTATACGAATACATACAGTGAGCGACAAAAGTCTACGTACGACCACCATTCTTGTAACCTAAAGAGTTCAAAAGCATTATGAAAAAATCTAATGATGCAGTTGTGTTTCAAATGTTTTTTTATTAATAATACACTATAAAATAATTGAATTTAACAAAAACTTAACAAGTGATTCACAAAAAACGAAAAATAAATAATGACAAAAATCCATAGTATATACATACGCCCGGCATTCCATGTTTTTTTTTTTTTGTAATACGCTGATGGAGGATAACGAAAAAGTACCGTATTTGAATTTTTCCATTTGTGAAAATCAGATTTGTGCCTCTCAGTTGAAGTTTGATCAGCTTCAATAAGTTATACCTGTGACAATGGCCCCTCGAAGAGAAATTGCGGTTGAAGTGCGAAATTTAGTAATAAAATATGAAAAAGAAAAGAAATCGTTTGGTGAAAGTGCAAATTTACTGGAATTAGGCAAGTCAACAGTCCAAACAATATACAATAACTTCGGAAACACCGGTATCGTCGAAAACAAACAGTTAAATTACAAGAATAGTGGTAGTACGTAGACTTTTGTCGCTCACTGTATGTGGGGTTAACCCCGCACAAATAAAATATTGTAAATGTAGTTCACTTTTATTGATCCTTTAATGATATAATAATAATTTTCATATGAACAAAGTTAGTACAAAAGTATATTTATTGTGATTTAGGAAGGAGTACTCGTAGCAGTATGGACTCGTCTATTCACTACCATCAATTACTGTCGACTAGTGATGTGTCGGTCATGTACGAACTGAGTTAATTGAACGAATCACTTTAGTGACCGATGACCGATGGTTCAGTTGTTAAAACAAATATCGGTCTTCGGTCACTAATTTCAATACATTTTAAACATTCATTCAATCCTTTAATACAACACAAATACACAAGACTTGTTATTGGATTAGTGCAAACAAAAGTCTCTCTTTCTCAATAAAGAGAATAAATGCATACAATCTCAATCAGAAAAATTTTGTTTGCACCAACACAATAAAAATCTTTAAAAAATGTGCGTACAGTGCACAACACAGTCATGTGTCTCGATCGTGAACGAACGAATTGAGTTAATTCATAACTGAACGACCTGAGTTAGGTGGGTTAATTAACCTACCGACCGATAGTTTACATTTCTGTCTGCAGCCGAGGCCGAGGGTTGCTTGTCCTGTCGATTTCGAACGGCGTTTTTCTGTTGGCAAACAAAAAAAAATTTTCTGTTGATTCTGTTTCTATTGCAAATGTATGGGATTCTGTTTTTGTTATTTGTCACTTGACGCATTTGGTGTTTGTGTTTTGTATTTGTGAACGAACGAATTGTTGAATAAATATTGTGCATTGTGCAATATTGTTGTGTAAAATAGTTATTGTTTTTTGTTTTTTAAACAATTATTGTTAAAGTTGAATGTAAGTATGTCCTTATATTCTATTCTATTCTATATTGTGAGTTACTATACTAGTTCGAACAAATTTAAAAAACTCGAAAGAGTAAAAAAAACTTAACTTACATCTTATGTACTTACATATTTGTTGCAGAACGCTATGCCGAAAGATACTTTTGCAATTTCATCTCGAAAAACTAGCCAAATTTGGAATGTGTTTAGCTTAGTTAATGATAATGATAGAATTGCAAAATGCTCGTTCTGCTCGCAATCATTATCATATAAGGGTGGATCGACACAAAATTTAAAAAGGCATTTATTAGCTAAACATCCTGGCGTAAATGATTCCAGACTAAGCAGTTCAAAAGTTGAGGTTCCGGTTTTAATTTCTGATCCAGCTGCCGCCTCAACTTACACATCTGTACCAGTTTCAGTATCTAGCTCAATGACACCATCAACTTCATCTTGAGCAAGAGCTACAGTTGCATCATCGCATTCCTGCTCAAAATCATCTGCAACATTTGCGGAAGTTACCGCCTCCACAAGCACATCTGCTTCTTCAACAATAAATGTAAGAAAAACGTCTCAACAATCTTCGGTGCTGGCTCATTTTGAGAAACCTTTGCCTATAAATCAATCAAAATTAATTGATAGACAGTTAATGAAAATGATTGCCAAAGAATATCAACCATTCTCAATTGTTGAAGATAAAGAGTTCAAGGAGTTATTGGAAATGCTAAACCCAGGGCACACACTTTCTAGCAGAAAAACTGTTTCCACTTCGCTGTTACCCCACCTTTATAGCGTAGTTAAGGAAGGTATTGAGCTTGAAATGAAAGCAGATATTGTGGTAGCTTTAACAGTTGACGCTTGGACTTCAGTATCAAATCAAAGCTTTTTAGCTGTTACGTGCCACTACATAAACGACAACTGCGAACTACGGTCTCATTTATTAGGCTGTTTGGATTGTAGTGAACAGCGGCATACTGCTGAGAATTTGTATACTGAGTTAAACAAAGTTTTAAGGAATTGGAATTTAGAGAAAAAAGTTGTTGCTATAGTAAGTGATCATGCTACTAATATTGTTGGAGCCATTCGTTTAGGTAAATGGGCTCATATAGGATGTTTTGCACACAAATTAAATTTAATTGTTCAAAATAAAGGGCGTCAGCACCATTCGCAATAAAATTAAATCAATTGTAGAATATTTTAAACGAAGCCCCCACGCAATGAAAAAGCTTCAAGAGGTTCAAATTCAAATGGGCCTTACTGAAATTAAATTAAAGCAAGATGTGGTAACAAGATGGAACTCTACGCTTCACATGTTCTCGCGTTACCTACAGCTTAAAGATCACATCGTTTATGTTTTACCACAACTGAACTCGGACTTGGATTTACCATCGCAATATGAATTGGAAGTAGTTAAGAAAGTTTGCGAAATTCTTAAAATTTTTTATGAAATAACAGTGGAACTTTCGAGCGAAAAAAATGTTTCTTTGTCAAAAATCAAAATATTCATAACTGCACTGAAAAAATTTATTTCAAATCAGCTAAACACGTTAGAAGTATTGGAACATAAGATTGAAGCTATGCTAAAAAACATTTCAGACCAATTTCAGAAAAGATTCACAATAAGTAATATGCAATCAGCCCATCTACATTACGAATCAAGCCAATTAGACCCAAGATTAAAAAAACTGGCTTTTTCTGAAAACGAAAATTTCTCCAACATAGTTAATAATGCTGCTCAAAGAGCAACTAAATTTAATTTGTGTCCAGCTCCGCAACCTTTACGTTAGTTTGGGCAGAATTTGAAAATGACAGCGAATTTTTCAAGTGTTCAAAATGTATCAGCTGGCCGGATAGAAATGAACCAATATTTGTTATAACCAATTATTGAGAGAAGCATGGATCCATTATTATGGTGGAAGCAGCGGAAAGAGTTGTATCCCCATCTTTTTCAACTTACTTAACGAAGGCTGTGCATACCAGCAACATCTGTTCCATGTGAAAGAATATTTTCAAAGGCTGGTCAAACTATTACTAATAGACGAAATTGGGAGCAACAAAAGGTCAACAACTGCTATTTTTAAATAGTAACATGTAAAATTCTTATTCCTTATGACCTATTACCTGTATTAAATGTTATATTGTTTTTGTTTTTGAAATGAATTTTAGTAAATTATTAACTTAATTTATGTTGAAATAGAATTTTTTTTTATTTGCATCTACATATATGTATATGTATTTCACTTTTTAGGGACACATTCGTTAAATTTTCGACGGAGTTTTTTTGTTTTAAAATTGTAAAATTCTTATTTGGAATTTCTTAGAACATTTATTTGAGTTATTTATTTTCTTTATTAAAAAACTAAAAAATTAATTAAAATGTTCTTTTTGAATTCATTTTTGATTGTCAATAATGTAACTAATCCCTAAATAGCATAAACTAGGCTAGTGCAGCTTCAACTTAACTTCGCCTTCAACTTTTCACTGCATTTTATTTTATATACAGACAATGTTAAGTTTATTTAAAAAAAAAAAAAACCATTGTGCCTAACCTAACCTACTCTTATATTCCCAGTGGACTCATTTTCTGCTACACTTAAACAAATACATTAACTTCGCAAACAAATTTCTTGTTCAGATTCGTAGTTTTTTTCTTAAAAAATAGAGAGAAAAAATACAGACATAGTTGAGCAATTATAAAAAAATACGCATTTCTCCTGAGTGGAATGGAAAAAAATTTATATATAAAACTAAAGCTGGCAACTGTCTTTGAAGTATGTACATATAGTTTTTATTCTCCTGAAAAATAAATATGAAGGTGTTTTTAGCTCATATTTTTGACTTGAATATTTACTTTTTTGCAAGTGACCGATTGACCGATATTTTAAACTCGTTCAACGCAAATGAACGATTCGGTCAGAACGGATCATTGAATTGTCTGATTTCGCCCACCACTACTGTCGACGGCTTTTGTCTTCCTTAAAGACCAATATTTTTCCAATCTCCTCGTATGATCGTTTTGTCTGTGTGTTTCGTTTGTCATTTGTCTCCTTGTGCGTACTTCGTTGTGTTGCGTCTTGACGTCGTGTGTATGCATTGTTTTAGTGGCGTGATCGTCTTTGTCGTCTTTAGGTCGCCTGAAGTTTTTTACCGAATCCCATATATATTTGTAGATAAGTGATGACTATAAGATAATGCTATCATCCCTTACTGAACATATAAGGTCGAGAAAAAACAAGTTCTGACGTCATCACCCTTTTGGCAAGATGATGAATCCCTGAAAGTGGAAACTTCTACCACTTACATTTTCCCGTTCTCTCGTCCTTCGAAGTAAGATAAAAACCGTACAAAATGACAACTTGAGCGTCAACATTGATTAATGTGTATTTTTTTGAGAGATCTGTTTTTTTTTGTTAATTTGAAAACACTCTTCCAGTAACAGTGAGTTTGACAGCTCTTAGCTGATTTGTTCTAAAGACGTTTTCGATTGAGCTGACAGAAGCCTTTTTTTTTTAGCTAGTTAGTTAGTTGGCTTTTATTTTCAATAAATGTTTTACAATGTAACGATTAACCTAAGTCTTTAATGGTTTGGCCTGTGGCCGTCTACCAGGTTGACAAAATCCATACTTAAGTTTTACATTAAAAATCTCCATCTATGATAGTCTTTCTATAACAAAGTGCTGCTACTAAGTAATCATATGAGACTTTCCATCCTTTTTCTCCATTTAAAACGCTCATTAGTTCATCTTCGTCTAAATCATGTTTTCCGAACATTGATAGTCGAAATTCTTTTAAAATCGGACAAACACCAAGAAAGTGTAAGATGTCTTCTATCTTCTTCATGTTGCAAAGGTCACAAAGTATTGTTAAATCTGGTCTATGGGGTATAAAGCTTAGTTGAACGAGTTCCCCTCTCAGTTTGAAAATAGTACTTATTTTGTCAACTGCGTGACTATCTAGGAAGTATGTTTTTTCATTTAGAAAATGGTTTAGTTTGCTGTAATAGTTCCTAAACAGCTTCTTCGACATATTGGTCTTATGTATGTCTGCCAAAATTCTCCAAAACCAAGTTAAATTTTTCTCTTAAAAGATGAGGATGCTCATTCACTTGAATAGACAGATTTAATCTGCATTCAGAAGCTGTTTTCTTCCATTCCTCGCAAATCCCTCCGTTTGTTCTAATTATGCTTCTTAAAACTACGTTTGGTATTCTGCATTCATTCATTTCTAGTATTTTTAGGATAAAGTTGAAGTGCATTTTGAGCGTATACAAGAGCAAAGGAGGAGTTCCCGTCTCAAGATGTAGCATATAGTTCGGGGTATTTTTTGGTAATCGGAAAATCTTTAAAAAGTAGCGAAGAAATCTTTCCACAGCATCGTAGCCTTTGTAACCCCATACCTGAGCTCCCTAAAGCATTATCGACGTTGCGGTTGAGTGGAACAAAGTTTGTTTTGCACTTTGCGATATACATTTATTTTTGAAGCAACGTTCCCAAATCGAACAGATAGCTCTTTTAGCAACAGCTAATTTTTCATCAAAGTGTGGTTTGAAATTTAAGGAGGACGATATTAGAATACCTAGGTATCTGTATCTGGATACTACCTCAATCTCTTCCCCGTCTAACTTCCACTTTTTCAAATGTGAGAGGTGTCCTCCTGCATTTCTGAATATCATCATTTTTGATTTATCAAGATTTACAGTGAGATTCCAACTTTTACAGAAAGCATTAAGCCTGTTTATCATTAACTGCATACCTTGGGTTGTGTCACCCAGAAGGACGATATCATCAGCATACATCAGCGCAGAAATTGATACACCGTTCAATCTTATTCCACCTTTGACATCATCTGTTATATCATTGATGTATAATATAAAAAGCAGAGCACTTAAAATACAACCTTGTTTAACACCCATTGAAGTTTCGAACTCTTCAAAAATTAAGTCTTAAGATCCAGCTCGTGGAATAACTGAAGCTGTTTGGCCAATATGGGCGTCGTACGCTTAGATAGTGTGCTGAAAAAGAGACTGGTTTGGCTCCCCTTTTTCATCACAGAATTTGGTCAGTACATCTACAGAAAATCTCTGTTTAGTATGCTTTATGAACAAGTTAAATCATTGGCACATATATTTATCTTCAAAGTATTGTCGGCCAGAACGTCGCATTTAATGAAGAGTACCATAATTCCATAATTCTGACATTTTCGTTCCCCAACTTAAAGATTATTATGTGGAAGAGCAGTTGTTTCAACAAGACGAGACAACATGACACACAGTATGCGCCAAAATCAATTTGTTGAAGCAAACATTCGATGAGCGCTTAATTTGTGAATCTTAGAGGTTAAGGCTATGGTAATAGTATTGACGTAACTTTTGCAGTCACAGTTTGTCAGTCACTCTCACAATAATATAAGGCATCACGTCCAGATAGTCCCAAGATTCCTGTTATGTTTCATACCACTTGAACTATCTTCAATGAACTCCCCAAGAAATAGATTTATCTTTAAGCATTCTGCCCAAGGTTTGTGTTTGTTGATGTGAATGTTGGCAAGAAAACCGACATAATAAAAGACCTAATGGGAGATGTTCCCTCTCTATACCGGACTGGTGATGCTTCGGGTAAAACATTATACGTATAGTAGGAACAGACTTCATATATCTAAATACGAGCTCAATGTTTGAGTAAAGCACTCGCATCATTTTCTTACTTGGAGGCAAGTTTTATATTTCAAGACATTAATTAGCAAATGGAACTTAGCCTTCTTCTTCACTATTGTGTAGCCCACATCAAGTCCAAAACCGAGATGATGCTTCCTAAATAGGAAAAAAAATTTTTGCTTAGCCGACCTCCAATTTAGGCATGCTTGCTTAAGTAAAAAGCTTGAAAGACTAAGAGCATTGATTCTGAAAGTTGTAATATCAAGTCCTGTTTTGTTTGCATCAGATTCTTAGTCCTGAAATATCTCTTACAGAACAATACCTCATGCGAAAAGAAGCAAATGCCGTCAGCATAGTCTTTTAGGTAAGTTCTCCCCCTTCGTCGGATTGCTTTGATTTTCTCACTTGTTAATGTCCGGAAAACAAGTAGGGGAAAAATGTAAATCTGTTGTATTTCGCTTTGGTTTATATGTAGATCATCGTTAAGCAGAACATGCTGTAGTGCTTAGCCGCAATAATAGCGATGACTTTGTCAGAAACACTTTGCGCAAGAATCATCTCAGGAAATATGGAGTCATGACCTCTCAAGATTTCTGGAAGGCATTGAAAAGTATGCAGAGCGAAGACCTATACCGTTCATATTCCGTTGCTACAATATGATACGGATGATGTAGCGCTTTTACCGTCTAAAGTGTAAGACGCTGTTTGACACCGAGAGTTTAGTCCAGGTGTTATTTGATTTTTTCCATGATCAACCTATAGGCAAAATAACACAGATAATCCGCCAATTTTATGCAGCCCATAAGTCATTCAGATTCGTGCCGAGATGGGCTCATAGTATCTAGCCAATAATACACTAACGGAAATGCGATTTTCAACAACAGAACGTTCTCAGAATGCAGTGAAGCTAAAAATAAAAGTCTGACATACTATAGAGGATAAAGCAGAATTGTTTTTTTTTTTTTTTTGTTTAGGCAACAATTTTCCGCCCTAATGGCCACTCCTCTATTTAACACCAATTAGTTATATGGGCACACTGACCCTCGGGCTTTTCTGAAGCTTTTTGCAATTATTGTAACCGAACCTTAAATCCGTAAAGTAGACTAGGACCCCAACTAATAAACGGAAAAGCCCATATGTTAAGAGTAGCAAATATCTACTCCAAAGAAGCTTTTAGTCTTAAGTTAAGGAATTGTGCAATCGATAATATAGAGCTTTGATACAGGTTGCATACGAATTTACCAAACTTTATTGAATAAATTAAATTATGTTTCTGTTTGCAAATGGAATTCAGTAGTTGACTCTGTCCAGTGTTCAGATACGTTAACCGAGCGATGACAAGTATGACTTTAAATCAATGCTCATTACACATGTAAATGATGAGTATCACATAGTGCTCATCTTCTCGGCTTGCTGAACTTCTAAGGCCGAGAAAAAGTAATTCCGGCGTCAGCATCCTTTTGGCAGGAAATGGTGAACACGTAAAAGTAGGAACTTCTGAATATGAGACAGTCTCCCATGTATTCGTCTTTCAGAGTTAGCTAAAAACGTAAGGTCTATCTCTTTAGCAGATAATGGCAGGTAAGTGCCAACAGGAAATGAAAAGTCACGGTTAAGCCATAATCATGGCTTAAAAGAAAGACGAAGCTTTTGCTGACCTGTTAGTACTCGAAAGCCCAAGTAGTGAACAATAATTGCCGCCATAAACAATTTTGCATCCCATGGGACTCATGAGGGAATATAATACGACTCGCTGTAAATGGTATCTTTTAAGAGACTTTTTTTTAATATAGTAACACCTAGTTAACATCATCAGTATTTTTTGTTGAATTTCTTCGCCTGGATAACGTTTACAAATTATTGAAATTTATTTTTAAATCTATTGGTAAATCTGTTGTTGACATTCCCTCAAAATCTCAGCATCATAGCTTGACATTTGCAAAAGTTACGTAGCCGAGTGTACATCTATCTCTGTGTGTGTTTTATTACAATTTCAGAAATAGATTTAAATTTGCAACAACGAACTTGTATTAAATTTTGCGTAAAAAAACGGATTTAATGGTGCGCGAACGTTGGAAATGTTGGAAAAGTGTTTTGGTAACGATTCTCTAAAGAAAACAGTGGTTTACCAGTGGCACGAGCGATTCAAAAGTGGTCGTGAGTCAATCGAAGATGATGAAAGCAGTGGCAGACCATCGGCATCGAAAACCGACGAAAACATTGATGAAGCAAAAGAAATGTTGGTCAATAACCGCAAATTAACCATCAGAGAGATAGTGGAGGACTTGAACATTGCCTATGGATCCGTTCAAGACATTTTGGTTAATGATTTGCGTTTCCGTCATCTAGCAGCAAAGTTGGTGCCAAAAGACCTCAATTTCATGCAAAAAAGAGACTGTTGATGCCGCAAAAGAGATGACTTGCGAGGATGAATTCGATCAAACTTTCATCAAAAAGATCATAACTGGAGACGAGACGTGGGCTTATGAGTACAACACGCAATCCAGACATCAGGCAAGTGAATGGCGTTCACCAAATGAGCCGAAACCAAAAAACCACGTCGTTTTCAGTCAAAAAAGAAGGCAATGCTCACGGTTTTCATGGATTACAACGGTGTAGTGCATCATGAATTTTTGCCAGAAGGCCAGACAGTAAACAAAGAGTATTACGAGTATTTGGGCGTTATGTGACGTTTGCGTGAAGCAATTCGCCGAAAGAGACGATAGAGACCGAAATGTGGGCAGAAAACTCGTGGATTTTGCATCATGATAACGCACCGTCGCACAGTGCCATCATTATTCGTAGTTTTTTGACGCAAATTGCAACAAATACTCATAACATCCAACAGCCACCGAATTCACCTGATTTGACTCCCTGTGATTTCTTTCTGTTCAATCGATTTAAAAAACCAGTACGGGGAACGCGTTTCAGCAGCCGAGAGGAAGTAATGGAAAAATCGCAGGAAGCACTGATGGACATACCGAAAACCGAATATAAAAAATGTTTCGAGGATTGGATCAAGTGCTGGCATAAGTGTGTAGCAGTCGATGGGGATTACTTTGAAGGGGACAAAATGGATTTAGATGAATAAACTTGTATTTCTAATTTTCTAAATAAATTCCGGGAGCTCTTTGATCAAGGTATGTTTATAGAGCGCTACACCAATTTCGTGGTCAACACAACCCATCAAGTGAGTCAGTTACGAGTACTTACAACACAATTGGAACATTTTTCACTACATTAACTCTTTCGGACTCCAAGCCACTGACAAGAATACGCAGAGCGCAGAGCGATGGAAATAAATACGCCATTTAGGTCAGTGTTTAAGGAAGATCCCAATTCGATCCTGCGTAAGAACTTGAGCTGTGTCCATTGGCTTCGTGGAAGATTTTGCGCAAAGATCTTGATTACACTTAAAATTCACCTCTTAAAATATTCGCAGCAAAAGGAAGACTCAAACGGAAGGGGATGTAATCCTGATTGGTGTCCATAATTGGAAGCAATTAGAACTTGTAAATGCAGGGTATCCCCTAATTCGTCAACGATAATTTGGAATATGCTATACCGTTCTCGGATTTCAATCCAAATGTTTATTGATGCTAACTGCTGCCTCACTTTTGATGACGCTTCGAGAATACGCTCTTCCAATTCGCTCTAATTTGTTTTTCCCCATACAAAATATCCAACACTGTAAGGTCAGGAGATCTTGCAAGCCAGTGAACTGGTCCATTTCTTCCTATCCAACGGTTACCGTACTCTTCATCTAGCCAATTCTTAACCTTACGACCATAGTGGGCTAGAGCACCGTCCTGTTGAAAATATGGTGAAAATAGTTGAATCAGTGGAATATCCTCCAATAGTTCTGATAAATTATTTCACAAGAACTCCAGATAGCTGTATTTGTATTGAAACGATTTATGTCTCTCCGCAGCCCACCTATGAAGATTATGAAAATTTGTGATCCAATCTCTTGTAAATTGAGATTCGTCCGTCCAAAGAACTCTGCTAATAAACTGGTTGTCATTCAAGCTCTGCTCCAGCATTCAGTTAGAAAACTCAAGTCCCTTTTCCATATCATTGGGAAGCAGTTCTTGTACAGGTGTATGGTGGTATGGACAAAGATTTTCTCCATGCAGTGCATTAGAAATTTTATGTCTGGAAACATTGAATTGCAAAGGTAAGTGTCTGATGCAGATTGATTTATCAGTTGTAACAGCTTGCAGTATTCTTTTAGCAGCCGAAATCTTTCTTACTTGTAGAGCTCCCGCATTCTGTCGTCTATTTGAAACTGATACCGTTTCTCGAAGCCTTCGATGCGTACGAGTATTTCCAAATACTCATTTACTAGGAAGCCGTCGGTTAGGATAAAGTTCATGGTATCTTTGTCGCGCACTAGTTAAACTCCCATTACACGTATTCTTGGTTTGTAAATGTAGTTATTTCGAATAGCATTTCCAAGCAATCTTTTATACCATGTTTGTTTGGTAAATTTTCGAAATAGGCCTTCAAATCCCAAACCTAACTCTTTCTGAGAACTTTTAAGCAACAAGGTAACGAAATGAAAATTTTGATAGGTAGTCAAATAAACGAGTATGCATTAAAACTCTTTAATAGCTACGCAATTTTAAAAAAATATTGGAAAATTAGTAATTCTTGGAAAACCACTCTTACGAGTATTGTCAACTGTTGTTAGATACGTTGGTAAAAAATTATAAAATTCTTTTTACCTGCTGCATGTTTTCCCAAGTATCATAAAATCTATGAGTTTTTGTGCAAACTTGATGATGATTTTTTTTTATTATTGTTTTTCATAAAAAATAAATAGTGAAACTCTAATTAACGGCTTTTTCTGGAGAAAAGTGACCTCAAAGTCAAAAATTAGCATGGGCATTGAAAACGGAACATGTTTAGAAATTGTATATCTAAAGACTCAAACAAGATAACAACTTTATTTAAACGCAGGTACAAAAGCTACTATTCCTTCTAAAAATAAAGTTATACGCGAAGTTTTCAAAGTTAGTACTAACAGAGCAATTTCCGATAACACGAGTCAGGATACACCAAAGTAAGCCTTTTCTTAAAGCCTCGATAAATGCCTTCAACATTGGAGACTCTTACTGTAGAACGATTTTTTTCATAGAATATATCCATGAGTCATTTCCCAAATTATCGTTGACGAATTAGGGGACACACTGGGTATGTATACATGCACGCATGAAAGTAAATTTAGGAAAGATGCTCCTCGTTAGGTAAAATTTCATTTCGCACATTTTTTCCACAACAAATTTGATACTTTTTTAATCTCATACAAACAAATATACATATGTCATATTGAGTACACGTGAGCTTGTAGCTCCCTCCGGTTCCCAAAGTTCTCTACATATCAAATATATTTATTGACATAGAGCAGCCACTTTTCTTGGTACTTTGATATCCTTGATAAGCCTGTGAAAAAACTCCTTCAAATGTCAATCCCAAATTGTCTCTCATCTTAAAATAAAGGTAAACATATAGTAAGATGAAAAAACATGTGATTCGAATACATGCAATCTGGTTTACCACAGTCAACGTTCTGTTCACACATCATGATATGAAAATCTTAAAAGGGCTAAACAAATTTACGATTTATTTATGTATGAACTCATTTTGGAGTATCGGAATCCCCTATTCCACGAGGAGAGCCTGCTTGAAGGACTCGGCTGATAGGGGTGTATAAGATTTCTCATGATACGAATAACACCTGTGTTAATTTTTTTATTGATATTGAATAATTTATTCAGAGAGGTAAATGAATAAAATATTTTCGAGTGAATTATTGATATTCTCAAAAAGGAAATCGTATTCGTATTTGCTACAGTTTAGGAAGAATTTAAAATACTTTTTCTGGTTTACCAGAACCGGAAGGAGTACGTACCTATGTATTGTATATATGTATTAATTGCCAAACTGTTTCAGTTGATTTACTAGTCTTTGGATACCGAAAATTGTGGGAACATCATAGATCCCCATGAAACTGTGTCCCATTCTCAACTTTTTTTCCCTCCCTAGAAATGGAACTTTCAGACAAAGAAGTGGAATTTCTCAGTCATAGAAATTTGAGTAAATATTTCAAGAATAAAATACCTATAGTGCCAGTAATTGCAGTATCAGGGCTGGGAATATTCACAGAGAAAATTCTTCCCAGTGGCATCATCAGTCTCATATAGCGTAGCAGGATGATATATCGCTTGCTCGTATGTCTAGCACTCATATGTAGATGGGATGAGAAAATATTAACACGCGTGACGACTGAAGGACAGCAGCAAAGTCACTGATCTCTTATAGCCGTCGAGTTAGAGAAACGAGTTCACAGACAATCTTGACGCAGGTTCAGGTCTGAAGAAACTCTTCTCTGAGTGTAACCTGGGATCCAAACAAGACTCAGTGGATAAAGATGTGACTGTATTTAGAGAATCCTTGCATGTTCAAGCTAGCTTCGAAGTGGAGAAAGGGTTTAGTAAGACTTCAAGGTCAACTTGACTTGAAGAAAGACGCAAGTTTTCCTAACAAGGAATGAAATCCAAGCTCATCTCCAACAGTCCTGCATCCTAGATCAGTTTTGGAGGCATCCGTGAAAACCCAACTGCATTCCTTTCCTTGTTCAGATTTCGAAACTTCGCAGTAGCAGTAGTTTTAGTGAAATTGTATGAGAGACATGCCCATCAAAATTAAAAAGAACTCGGCACGCAAAATCATCAAAACTCCAGTGAATGTTGTACCAAAGACAGCTATGCTCGTGATAATTCCAACTTTTAAGGCAAAACCTGCACAAGGACCTATCATGAGAAGTTCTCTTCTGGGATTTGTCTAGCAAGTTCATTGGCGATATCATTTCTTGCTGTTCAATTGCGTTTAAATAAGCCGTGCAGTCCCAAATTAGTTTTGTTAAAGTAAAGAGTAGAGCCGACGAGTTGTTACTGCAAGGGCAAAATAAATGCAAGCTACCTGTTCTTACTAATAGCTCACTGCCATTAGGACTCACAACACTTAGAGGTGTTTATTCTCCGCGAAGTCGCTTCAGTTTTGGATTGTTCCCATGAAGAATCGACTACATTCTTTAATTGACTTAGATGTCGGCTAAAGCTACTCCTGGGATGACGATGTTGTGAGAGAAGTTTTGAGTGGATTTTTAGTCGATTACTTCTAGGGCCGCCTTTAAGCAAATATAAGGTACGCATGATTCGGCATACTGTACAACATCGTATGCATGTGCCTGAGCGTAGTGGTAAGAATTATTAACAGTGTTAAGCGGAGAGTGAACAAATATGCATAATAGTAATCGAAAAAGGGCTGCTGCACTCCAGGATTAAAATAAATCGATAAAACGATTGAATAGGGGTCCTTAGTGAAAACAAACAACATTCATGGTAATAGCACGAAGAAATGGTAAACTAAAAGCGCCAAAATACAGGGCAATTTGTACACACAATTTCTAGGACGTTTGAGTGGGAAGACAAGACACCATAACCCTATAGACTTCCACTA
Source organism: Volucella zonaria (assembly GCA_963966105.1). Classification (NCBI taxonomy): domain Eukaryota; kingdom Metazoa; phylum Arthropoda; class Insecta; order Diptera; family Syrphidae; genus Volucella; species Volucella zonaria. The sequence continues at coordinate 88,530,601 of OZ014532.1, read as the reverse complement.
CCTACATTCAAATTGTCTTTTCGTTTCGAACATGTTGCTCCCCTACCCCTTCGGATTAGGGGCTAAAAAATATCCGAAGTAGGCATACCTGTAGTAAGAAGCGACTAAAATCCACTGGGCATAACAGGTGTTGAGCGACCCGTGCCAGAATCGGGCAAGTTGGGGGCCCAGTATAAAAAATAGCTCAATCTCTAACGGAGTATACGGATACTGGGCGACCTCCGGATCAGCCGGCCTTATCTGTCTAATGCCGGTCTCTAGACAGACTGACTACTCTTTCTCCGATACTTGTGGGAACTAAAAGGAGTTCAACACATACAATACAACACAATACAAATACAAAGTTCAAGGGTTACGAGATCTCCAACACGCGGATCGCTGGAAAAATCGTCGGAAGCAAAGACCAAGCACAGTCAGTAAGTAGCTTTGGACGATAGTATTACACCGAATGAGCTACAAAATCTCGAACGCGAAAATTCAGATCTCCGCGCCAGACTCCAAAATATGGAATTGCTCTGCGCCGAACTTAAAAAGGAATTTTATGCCATTAAGACCCAACCTAAAACCGAGTCTGATTTGCGACTTGACCGCCCGGAAAACTCGAGTTTTCACACGGACGAAGAAGAGCTAGTCCGAGGAACAGACTGGATACATAAAAAAAGACCAGGTAAGAAACGTAAAGCTAATTCCTCGCCTGAAATTGTACAAAAAGAGACGGCAGCCAGCTCTAATACAGTTGAGGTCAATAAAAAAAGCAACTCAAACAAAGACCGCCGTCGCCAATAGACGTCTTTGGAATCTCGGACTATAACAAGTTGCACACAATCTTGAAATCACTGTGTTCAACCAATTACAGAGTGCGATCCCGCAATAACGACACATGGACTGTCAATGTCCTTAATCCAGACAATTACAGTTCGCTTTCGCAAAAATTAAATGCCATGTAGATTCAATGGCATACGTACGAAAATAAGGCGGAAAGACCCATACGCGTGCTAGTTAACGGCCTGCATGTCTCTTACCCCAAAGAAAACATTTTATTTGACCGTAAAAATAAAGGCTTAAAAATAATCGACCCCGTTAACATACTTGCGCAGAAACGGCGCAGTGTTAAAGGCGAGTGGACAACCTCAACACGCGGTTTCCCCCTTTTTAGGCTAACTTTCGACAAAACCGAAAGCCTAGAAAGGATTTATTCAATTTTGGGGCTTGTTGTCAAAACTGAACCTCCGCGAAAAAACTCGAGGCTGATTCCCTAATGTACACGTTATCAGGGATTCAGCCATATCAGGCCTACTGCCAGAAGGAGCTTCTCTTAAATGTGCCGTAAAACATTTGACGCGAAAGTGCAATGCCACGAAAGAGTCCCCAGCGATATGCATTAACTTCAGGGGAAAACATCCAGCTAACTATCGAGGCTGCGAATTCGCGAAGGAGTTGCAAAAACGACGGGATCAACCCAAAACGATGCCTTCTAAAAACGCAGGGCCAGCAGTACGAGAAATCATAACAGCGGTCCAAGCCCAAAGCCTTTAAAGAAGACAAAAATAGCAAATGCCGTGATGGCCGCTAAAATCACCAATAACAACAACGTCAAAAATAACAATGCGCAAGTGAAAAGTGGAAAAACTTACGTGCAAATAGCGGCGCGAGCAAATATGACCAACTGTGAATCACCTGATCCTGCCTCAAATGTTTTCTCATTTATTCTCGAGAGACTAGAAGAACTAACTAAAACAAATAAGATAATAGTCGAACGGTTTCTCAACCTCGAAACAGATCTGTGTAACTAGTCATGACAAAAAAGCTCAATATTCTTACGTGGAATGCCAACGGCCTCAGAAAAGGCTTGCTGAACTAAATATTTGTATTCAGGAAAAAGCATCTGATATATGTTAAATTTCTGAAACTCACCTGACGACACAATCGCGCGTGGAACTAAAAGGTTACCGCGACTAGGAAGCTCATCATCCCTATTTATAAAAGACTGCATTGAACACTCTCTGGCAGCACAAATTGAAATTGACATATTTTAAATGACCACGGTGCAAAATAGAAAAACATTAACTTATTGACCTATTTAACTCTCTTGGACCAATCTCACAAAAAGGCAAAACTCTCTAGAGGGCTGGTATGGAATATCGTTCCCAACTTTACTCAACAGGCAGACCGACGTACTGGCCATCGGATGTCGCCAAAACACCCGATCTGATAGACTTCTTCATCGGAAAAGGAGTAAACGCCAGTTTACGAAGCTAGTTGAAGAAAGCTTCGATCTTTCCTCCGATCATTCTCCAATTATCCTTTCACTGTGCGAATCCAACAAAAAAATTCACTGCGAAGATTTCCGTGTAGAGGTTGTCGAAAATACTGAGTTAAAAGTACCGCTCAGAACGCCGTATCAACTTGAAAAAGAAGTTGAACGGTTTTTTGAAGTCATACAGCAAGCGGCCTGGAATAACACTCCACGCGAATCGAACATAGTTGCCAGTATCGGCATTAGATACTCGCCGGAAATCAGGGAAATGATAAGGAAGAAACGAAGAGCGTGGAAAAAGTGGCATGAAAGATGCCAATTACTCCATATGGAGAGCCGTTAAAAGCCTTCGAAAGCCCCAAATGCACTTGGTGCCAGTAAGAAGAAACCATGATGACTCGGCGAAAGAAGATAAAGAAAAGAGAAACGTTTTCGCCGACCATCTTGCAGAACCATTCAAACCATTCGACGGAGAAGTGCTTCCAGTGAATGTTAAGACGCTAGACGTGACGACGAACCTTCCGATAGAAAAGGCTACACTTAGGGAATTTATACAAGTTATGGACACGCTTAAGCCCAATAAAACCCCCCGATATGACTTAATTACGGGAGAGATACTTAAGCTTTGCTAAAGCTGCTCCATAAATGCCTCCATAAGATTAGAGCATTAGGGGAAAGTTTTCAAAGTTATTATGGTTCCGAAACCCGGTAAACCGCTGACTGAAGTCAAGTCATACAGACCAATATCGCTCCTCCCGATTATATCGAAGGTCTTCGAACGAGTCTTACTTAATCGTCTTGAACCGATTATTGACACAAATCGCCTCTTGCCCGATCATGAATTAGGCTTTAGAAGCCAACACTCTACTGTTGACCAAGTGCATCGAATAACCGATGTAATTGAGGGTAAGTTAGTCTGTTCAAGCGCATTCCTTGACGTTTCGCAAGCTTTTTATAAGGTGTGGCACGAGGGCTTGAAATATAAACTTCGACAAGTCCTACCCGCGTAATTGTATCATATTTTAAGTTCATACGTCGTTGACCGACTCTTCCGTGACAGACACGGAATCGAATATTCCTATTTTAAGACAATAAAGGCAGGGGTGCCGCAAGGAAGTGTACTTGGCCCTCTGCTATATTGTGTTTGTCAACGCAGTACAAATTCCTTTCGCGAACGAAGCCAAATATCTTGGTATGACACTCGACGCTAAACTTAAATGGAGAGCACATGTTAAGAAAAAAACATGAAGAGCTTGAGATGAAGTATAGAGACATGTACTGGCTTCTTGGAAAGTATTCCAAGCGTAGTTTAGAAAACAAATTGCTGCTATACAAGCAAGTGCTAAAACCGGTCTGGACATATGGTATACAGCTTTGGGATTGTATCGAAATTAGTAACGTTACAGACATTCCAAAACAAAGTTCTTCGAGGGTTTGTTGATGCACCGTGGTACATTAGAAACGATGATATCCACAGAGACCTAGGAGTCGGAAACGTTCAGAACGAAAACACAAAAATCGACTACAAGGACATACGAATATTTCTGTTATTTATATTTCTAAGCCTTTCGATCTAGCGCGGTGATCAGCAGCGCTGAATTTTTAAAGTACTCAGGAATTTTCAATGGAAAATCTCCTGCAAAATATCTTATTAAAGCAAAATCAAACGCGAAAGAAGAACTGCTTGTTGAGTGTGAACTCAGTCGTAGTCTGTATAAGGGATGTGTTTTTTAGTGAGTAAGAATCTCACACTATTATAAGCACCAAAGCTTATAGTGTCTATGAAGATTTTTCACCCACAAAAAAAAAAGAAGAAAAAGTTGCCCCCGTTTAGAACCGATCTTCACTCAATGAATGCCATATGAATATTGATGATCAAATTGTGGCAATTTGCCGACACATGATCCATTTTTTAGGAGGTTATGTAGGGAAAGAAAGAAATTGTGAGATTGCTAAAGGCAATCTGCTACTGTTATTTAGTTTGATGGAACCCAATTGTCCTAGTCACGAGGCAATTTTTCTGCTAGTCATAAGTTGCAATCGGAAATTGTGTCGAAAATTATCCTGTGCGTAGGGGCCTTAAAAATATGCATTCACTCTCCCAACATAAACAAAAACGTAGTCAGGTGATACTATCCTCTATGGACATTGGAAGAAATTGCAAACAGGAAACGCGATTCCAAGCACTTTGTGCAGCGTGATTACAAAAAACGCATTGTGGTAGGTAGGTAAAACTGTCAAAAGCTCACTTACGATGGCAATATTGTGAGGCAAGTATTCCTGTAGTCGCCTGCCTTTTAAACTCGTTTCTACTAAAGAAATTTCTCAAGAAATACTATCCAGCTATTCGATGATCTTAAAAACGTAGAAGAAACGTGCTGGGCAGAAGCTTAATAAGGAAGAAGTACGTAAACCGTAGCAACACTGATAGGTCATCTCTTGGTATCGGATTACCTATCTAGGTAAATTCATCGTCGATTTGTATGAAATACGCTACGGCGCGGCGGTTTAATGAATGTTAAAGAATGTTACATGGCGAGCATTGACATACTCTGTAACAATTGGAAGGAATCATTTTAATCACACCTGTATTGCTATGTTACTATAATGTGAGCCCCCACATCAAATTACAAGTGGACGCTAGCAAGCGTAAAGTTAGAGCGGTTCTGATGCGACGGTGACTTACGCGTCGAAGTCATTTACGTCTGCTCAGTAAAACCGGCCCTAGCGATACACACCGCATGCAAAAACCAGAGTTTACAAAGGTAGAAGTTTATTGTTTTTATAGAATTGAGGCGTGAATAAATGACTTCTTTCTCTAAATTTTATTAATTACTTTATTAAATGGTTATGTTTTTTCGCGTCGGCGGTTACACTTGGAATGTTAGAATAATCTTGTTACTTGTTATGTTATGTGTGACGTCTCGGGTGTTGCCAGCCCGAAATATTCAATGTAAATACCACAGAATTTAAAAATGGCGGGTGTGCAGCGTTTCTCAGATGACCTTTCCTTTTTGGAAGGGTCTACGGCCGTACCAACAGCTCCTGTAAATTTTGAATTATGATGACTCACTAATTTTTTTTTATTATACATCAGCTAGAGAAGGACATATGGTTTTTTCGACATATTGATTTTTGGCCGAATGGCGCACTTCCAAAGTCAAACTTGCAAAATTCGCAGCAAAATCGCCAGGAAATTGTTAATAACAAATGAACTATGCTATATAAAAAAAAATTCCACGTACTTATATAGACAATATATTTTGAAGATTTAGTTGGAATTTCAAGTGAATTGGTTGGAAATTCAAGTGAATTGGTTGGAAGTCATGGGTGCTGCCAATCTTCTTCTTCTGATCGATCTATGCTCGACGCTATTAAAAGCTTTTGAAAAGTTAAGCAAACACAGAATCGTTAAAGGGTCCATATCATATTGAATTCTTATATCATCAACGATTTTGACAATAGCTATGACTTGCACGTAAGCCGGGGATAACAGAACTTATTGATTGATAAAGTGTAAATTTGGTTTGGCAAGTTTTATTCTGGTTTCAGATATCACCCCGGGTGCAATATCACATGGGTGTATGGGTGCTAACTCGTTTTTTTCCCAGCAGCTATACTGTTGATCGGGGAGACCATCGCGTGCTTCGGTATAAGCACTTTCCGTTCTGTGTCCTGCATACATAGGGTCCTTTACGACAATGGTTGCTCTAAGGGCTTGTCCTCCGTCTTTTATATTGTTATGGGTATCTTGCATCTTGTTTTGATTAGGATTGATTTCTTTGGCAGGCGACTAGGAACCTCGTGCATTTCGGCACGAGTACACTAGCAAAAAATGGTGCTCCTCCGTTTCCAATTCTTTTTATATATAGTGCGTGTCATACTCGCACATTGTTAGCTGTGAGGTATCTTCTTCAGCTGTGCCCTTGAGTATGCCCAATCTGCTTAGACGGTACACAAGCAACTCTTTATGTAGGCTACTGCATTTTCAGCCAAGCGTTTGTACTTTTGCAGTTTTTTTTTTGATACTAAAACTGGCACGTATATTTATTTTTTTATAAACTTTCTGTCATTGCACTTTGTTATTTGGGTTTCGATGAGATTGAAATATTCTCCCTCGATCTTTGTATGTGTACGATCAGCGATTCCGAACGCTTTGATGTAAAAATTTACTTTATTTTTTGTAGGAAAATTTACATCAAAAATGGAATTGGGAGTTGTGGATTCCGTGGGTCTTTTCGGGTGTGCTATTGCTACGATTTTTTCCACAGCGAGAGGACAGATGACGTAGCGACAGGAGACGACGAATGAAAAAGTAAGCAGCGTGAACAAGAGAAAAAAGAGGCTCAAACTGAGCGTTTATTGCTTTTTATACAATTCAATTGGTATAAATTTTAACGAAAGCTAACAATCATAGAATACAATAAATATGGCGGCTCGATATTCGTAGGCGCCAAGTTTAAATATTAACGAAATTTAGTACAATGAAGATTATCGATTCAATTCAAACAATTTACAATTCACAATTTATTTCAATAACTATCGTTATTGTGTGTTGTTGATAAAGTGCTGCAACAGTATGTAATATTAAAAAAATTTAATGCCGCAGTTTAATGCGGACTAAATCCTACTTACCCCGTTCACTCATAAGATAAAGACCATGGGTCCTATATAAGGGTACTGGATCATATATGTGCTGTCTCCAGAAGATATTCAAACTCAAATTATGGTTTATGCAAGTAAATAAGACTATAATTTGGTAATGAAGTTACCATCTGTCGAATTTTTGAACGTAGCTTAAGTACTGAAGCAGAAGTATCTTTGAATTAAATCTCATATCTCGTGAGAATCCTGCCTCAATCATTAAGTCAATCCGTATAAATACAACACATTCGTTTCCTTGACCACACCAGATTCCAGGGAATCGCTCTTGAATAAATTATTAAATGTAGAATAAATTTTATGGAACCAAAACAAGCATATAATACCACATATCAATCCTTAATGAATTCCCGTTATCGTTTCTACTATGTACGAGTCACTTAAAACAGAATGTCCTCCCTTAGAGAGGAGATACAAATTTATCACTCCCTTAAGGCTCACACTTTACACCCGTAGAAAAATAGAATCCTTAATAAAATGAATTGATTTTATTTCCTTTGAAAGTTTGAAAGAAAATATCTTAAAAATATACGACCTATTAATGACAATCCGATCTGTTAAGATCGATCTGTTAAATTGACCTAATCATCCACTCCCGCTGACCGAAGGAATTCAAATTGGAATAATCTCTCAGTCCTCGTAATATTGAAGAATAGAAAAAAAAGGACACCACTTTTATTAGATTCCATGAAGTTCCAGTTGATTAATCAATCATACGACTTGGAAGAATTTGAAGGGTTTCTTCTGTGGTTAAGGACCCTTTAAAGATATTTGACTGTTCCTAATACGAAGGACGACCATGGGCCACGTAGCAGTAAATGTATAAGTTAAACTTTACCCAACCACAGAGAGTTTATTGATACAGCAGCACCAAGGAACCAACATTTGTATTGCTGGTTGGATAACCGTATCTTCATGCTTAGTACTCAAATCTGTATGAGTGTTTATTTACTTGGCATATCCATCAGCTTGTAGATAGAAAAATAAAAAATAAAAAATAAAAACTTGTTGAATCCTTCTTACCACCAATCTGCAAACACGGTATAAAAAAAAAGTTCCATAGGACAATTCATATGTATTAAAAAGATTCCACCTCACTCACACACCTAAAGAGTGTCAACAAGACAAGTTTCGTATCCGTTAAAGAAAATCTGATTCTGATGAACATCCCTTGAGAGCTTTCCAAAGCAGAAAAGGAAAAAATGAATAAGGACGAAATAATGATGTGTACACTCGACACTGAATTCATTATTTTGGCATTGCGGTCCTTTTGTTTATTTTTTGGCCTGTAAAGTGTTTTTCAACAGCTCTCTTATACAAATCTGCAATATCACTCTATCTCAAGCTCAAACCGCAGTAAAGGATGCTAGTGGCATGACGGATGCTCTGCACTCGTTGCTCGTCCTGATAGAATGCTTTTCTGAGAGCTTTTTCATTTGCGTTCATATTTTCAACATTGAAGGCAGTTAGAGTTGCCACTTTAGAAAAGTGTGTTGGTAGTAGACTTAAACTTGGATAAGTCTTCTATCTATTCCTTTCAAGTCATATCCTGGGCTATAGAATCACTTCGTAAGAAGTGATTTCGAATCCTGATATACTTACGTCTTATACTAGTTATTGCCAGAACAGATCTGATAGAGGTTGATTCGTTGGCTAATGAATAGGGTCAATTCATTAGAATACTTCAGCTTTTATCATCTCGGTTATTCGGCGCTATAACATAAGGACCACTATTCGAATTGTAATTTGAAGGCATGGCCGCAACATCATTCAGATTTCACATTGACCAGCACTGTCTTAGGAAATTAGTAGAAATAATTAGTTTTAGTAGAAATATGGTCAGTTTAATGTCAAATTGATCGTAATTGAAATTATTACGTAGAACGTTTAGTTTTGACCCATAAGAGACTATTTCTAACCCATTACAAGCTACTTATAACTAGCTCGCTCCTGGAAACTTGTCAGGCCTCTCATAGCAATTTTTTATTTAACTACTTGTAGCTCACTAAAGTTTTGTACGCTGTGTTGCCTGAAATTTACTTCTAACAAGAAGATCTTCGTTATCTTTCTGTGGGTAGCAATTCAAGGAATTTTTATCAAGCCAAGTAGCTTCTGCAATTACTCTTTGCCACTGGGATCGACTCCAAGGCGACATGTACTAAAAGCCACTCTGCATTTGATGCATTTTTTTGTAACCACTAGGATTCGTAGAGCGTTTATATGATTTATACAGAAGACATACAGCGTAGCAGCTTTTGAGGCCGTCACCAGCAAAAAAAAATTTTCAGGCTTCACTGAAATGCGAGGTAGAAGAAATTTTTCAGATATCAAGCTTGACACCAATACAGTACGAAAACATCTCACTATTTTTTTTTTTATGTTTATCTGTGCGAAAAATATTCAGGATTTCAGGGTCCTTCCCAGTTCGTTACGATGAGATTAGCAGTTTCGAATCGCTGTTAAAGCATCTTTCGTAGGCGAAAATAAGCCTATTTTGAATTTTGCGTAATTTTTTTTAATGTCGGACGTACAGCTGTTGTCCGACAGCTATCTTGTCTCCACATTAAGGGTTGGTCATGGGGAATTACATGGATGCACAACGTATAGAAATTGTGAAAATCTACTACCGAAATGATGAGATTTTTGCGGGAACGATTCGAAAATGTTGTGGATTTTTCAGTCACGATAATGTACCTTCTGGTTGTATAGAAGTCCGATTAATCGAGGAATTTTATACGATCGGTCAATTCAGACCTAGAGGAGACCTGTCGTGCTTTTTCATATCGGCCTAATGAAAACATTGCATCAGTTAGTGAGAGTGTTGACCAGAATTCTTCCACTTTGATTCGCCGTCATTCTCAGAAATTGAGATTTTCACGAAGCAGTTTACAGCGTCAAAAGGGCCATCGGTTACGAGGCGGCCATTCATCGTATATTGGGTTCCAAACATAACCTCCATGTCTACACTCTTTATTAAAATAAAAACAGACCAGAACAGAACAGAACTTTTTAAATAAACACCGCGTTATTTTTTTTCAAATTTCAAAATAGGCGGTCTTAATGGGATATCCTTTTTACCACTCTCAATGTGACGCTATTAACTATTTGCCTTGGCTTAAGGTGCAGGCTTATTCAGATGATCTCTCCTCTCCAGATTGAAACATCGGTCCAATAGCTTCCTTATCATGTGGAACGGACTCAAGTTTTTTAACGTACTATGGTGCGAACTGTCATTAAATGCTTTCTAACGAAATTGGTGGTCAGCTAAATAACGAGCCATCAACTACACTGATATGACTACAGTTAACCCGTTCAGATTTAGCCAACCCAAATCTCTGAAGAACCTTCACGCTGCCAGCGCCAAGTGCAGAAGACTATTGACAATATTTGCAATAAGTCACCAGAGATCCAAATCTAGTAGAATTATATGAAGCTTGTATATCTAGGCGACAATGTGAAAAGTATATGCCTGTGGCAAAAAAACACAAACAGACACTTCCAGGGGCTATGATGAGACAGTAGTAGTAACAGCAATGATGGACAAGAATTAACTTTTCCAGGTGGATTAAAATCGTTGTTCAGTTGTCGAAATGTCTTTTTAACGGTCAGCATAATCGTCCATCTGCGCAAGTAATACTCCAACTAATAATACTCATTTACAGAGACATCCTACAATGCGCACCGATGAAGCAGATGATGCTGTGCAAAGAGAAAGACCAGCATGAGTCAATTCGCCATCGTGCACACCAATCGGAGCTATGTCTATCCACTTTGTGGAAAGTTAAAATAACTTGATTTGCGAGCTTACAAGATTTAGCTCGTACAAGAACTGAAGCGTCTTGACCATTGTGTAAGTCGTAGATTCGTTGCATGCTGTAAAAACTATATTAATCTTGATTCTCTTTTTCTCACAAAATTTTATTTACCTCAATTTTGGTTGGATGGTTATGTCAGCAAGCAAACTTTCCGCATCTGGAGCGAAGAAACCCAAAAGCCAAGCCACTGTTTAGTGTGCTTTGTGGGCTGATGGAATTATTGGGCCATATTTCTTCAAAAATGATACTGGCCATGACGCTATAGTCAATGGATCGCACTATAGATTCGTGATTACTGACCTTTTCGTTCTCCAATTGAATGGTATTAGTGTGGTTTCAACAAGTCAGTGCAACAACGCGCGGCACAATCGATTCATTTTGAGGAACAGTCGACTAATTGATAATTTTGCGTAATTGACCTGTAAATTGTGAAGGAGTTCCACAAGGTCATGGTTGGTTTAAGCATTCCTTGCATAGACTGCATAGAGGTCGGTAATGACACCTTAAAACTTAAAAACTTAGATGTCAAAAAAGTCTTGCGATCGTACAACAGCGAGCCGAAGAGTACGCCTGGATAAACAGCTACAAGTTGGAGACAGTTTACGAATTCACCCTTGACAATCGCTATAAATTCGGTCCTAGGCTGTAGCTGTATGATAAGCCCTTGGTAGTGCGAATGAAAACTGGCCGACCCATTAAGCCTTTGTTTCCATATCGAAGGGGAAAACATGGCGAGAATGACTGAGACTTAGGTGAAGCACTGGATTAGCGGAAACACTGCGATATTGCGGCAATAGTTCTTCATTCATTCTCTAAAATTATGCGACTTTCCGTTTCCACTAAAATCGCTGGGGATTCTCTTCGTCGCTCCACCATCACTTTTCCAATCCAGAAAGATGTACTTTTTGAATGGCTTCTATTGTTTTTTTCGGACCAATATACTTGTTATAGGTTTCCACAAACCCATATCGTAATAGATTTACTCCATTCCAGGTCAAACTGGCAACACTTGCATGTTGGTTTTGCCCCAAAACTTACGCAGCAGACACTGCTGTGGCTGCCAACACTGAGGCAAGGATGAAATCAAAACATTGGAAATGTCATCATGCCAACAAGTTGTAGTAGTATGACTTGGTCCTTACTATCGTCAAAGTGTACACAGCAGTAGGCAACAGCGGGTGCGGATTGAGGATTGAGGATTCCTTTCGCGTAAATTTCACGAAATCATACGTTGTGTCGTCTTTTTCGTCGCTTCAGTGGTTATCCTTTCCGGTTAGTGCATCTCATGCAAAGTTTGTTTTATTTTCGGCATATACTCCTACGTGTGCATTTGTATATTTTCGATAATTAAGAATATGGGACTATTTGCCCTTGTGGTTTACCATAGATATAATGTTCATTTTGTTGATTTCTCATATCAGTGATTAGTGTAAAATTATTTTAAGTGCAGCGAATGCTTATGTGCTAGATTTTAAGCAGCTGTTTTCGTGAAAATATCCTTTGAGTGGTAAGATTTGCAATATCCTCGTTAGAAACAGAATTTTTTCCAACGTGAATAGCATCCCCTTCAGAAGGATGAAAGAAAAATGTATTTCACTCTAGATACAGGCACCATAAATAAACAGAGGTACACAACCCTTTGATATAGTGGTACAGATGAGATGTCGTATGTACATTTGACACATTGAATCAACTGTCCTTCCAAACGAGTAGCTTTCAGTAATATTTTTCTTCTCCTAAATTCATTATTCTGAAGAAACTATTGTCCTGGCTTTTGCTTTGTCTTAGAAGTGTCATTTTTTTGTTGTTAATATTTTTTTTTATCTTACGGGGCTTACCCTTAAGTACTCGTATGTAGTTGTTGTGAAGTATGAGGCATGAATAGTTAATAGACTTTGGGACCATAATGGTAAATTGCGTACGTGCTGCATATAAATTCTATGATTAGTTCCTTGGCAAGTGTACTTGGTATTCATTGAGAGGTCGTCTTGAGTGTTGTAGTCCCTTAAAAAAAAGTGAGTAGATACCTTATACGAATACCCATAGATGGATATGAACGTGCATCTTAATTAGAAAACGTGCCCATTTCGCAGGCTTTTGTTGAAGTCTGAATGAGGCTCATTTTCACTTATATGCTCGTATGTATTGATAATTGAATTGCAGAAAGTCACTGTTTATGACATGGTGATGGGAGTAGGAACAACAAAAAATGGGACACAGATCAAACGATACTTAAATAAATAAAAAATCCCCTCAAATTAGCGTGTATGGATTTAGATAGACTCTACGATACGAAGGATTCATAATAAGAAACAAATTTGAAATCTTTTCACGAGGTAGAGACGTATGGTGTTGGTAGGAGTATTCACGTAAACACAAATAACTTTTCAACCAAGGCACACATTCACTTGAGTGTCACTTAATACATATCATGTTAACTAGAAGTTTTTATGGAGCCTCATAACGCGCTGTGAGTGCGCGTTATCGGTGACATAATGATCACTACGTTATAACTTTCGTATCAACTTTCATACTTTTGTTAATTGGTATAATGAACCAGCCATGAAAATGGACCGAAGGTTCATGATGACAAAAACTTTACCCATACGCAATTTCTTTTCCAGAAAAATGTTTTCACAAAAAACAAGCCTTGACCATGTGCGTCATAAGTGGAGGATACATCGCCTCCTGACCTTCAACTTCAGTGGATAGAGCATGTCCATGCATCACAAGTGGAAACTCAATTGGTTTCAAGTTCTATAGATTTCAAGTCTCATTAAATAATTTTTTTACTGAACTGAAATTTTTCGCTCATTTTTCCTCATTTAACCATTCTAGAGTGTTTTCTATTTTGACTGATTGATCTTCCAGTAAAGAAAGCTTTCAAGCCGTGGTGTCTTTTTTAACAATTCTTTGACATTAATAGTTAGTACCTATTGTTCAACAAATTACTATTAATAGATTGAGTTACGTCAGAAGAACGTTTTTTTTATCATTCAAATATATTTCGGAAATTGGTTTCCGAAGAGTAGCATCAGAATTCAAGATACACCTACAAGCCCTTGTTCTACCAAAGCTAACAAGATTGCTGCCAGCGAAACAGTTACCCTTACTGATCCAGGATATTATGCTGCAGGTACTATCGCTGTCATATATGCTGACATATATGGATAAATAATCCTAGAAGGAGTGCGAAAGGGTACAAAGGATTTCCAAATAGCAAAAAATTCTCATTTAAAGTGGCTCATAACATTGCGAACATCTCCCCAGAAAGGCTATGGTGTCAGGATAACTGGGATGGTGGTACAAACTTCCTTAGAAAAGCAGCTTCAAAAATGCTGGGAACTGGAAGAATTTCAAGACCGCAACTATCTAAGAGAGGAACACCAGGAATGTAAGCAAATATACAATGAAACACACTACAGGTATGATAATGGTAGATACGTGGTGAATATATCATTCAACACAAAATTGATGTAAAACTAAGAACTAGGAGATTCTAAAAATAAGGCAATAGCCAGGCTACGTCAGCTGGAACAGCAGTTTAGTAAAGATTAGAAATTAAAAGAAGAATACACAACGTTTATGAAGGAGTTTTTACACCTTGGACATATGGTCGAAGCGCCTCCAGCCAACAGTACCATAAGTGCACGACGACAAAGCTACGGGTTGTGTTTGATGCATCAGCTAAAACTACAACAGGCGTGCATACCAACTCATGCTGGTGGAGCCCAAGCTGCAAGAAGATGTAACTACAATCTTATTGCGATGGAGACTTCATAAGTACGTTTTTACAACGGATATAGAGAAAATGTACCGCCAGATAAAGGTCAACAACTACCATTAGGATTATCATCGAATTTTGTGGCGAAACTCAGAAAGGGAATAGATAAAGAAATACAGGCTCACCATTGTAACATATGGAACAGCATCGACACCGTACTTAGCGGTCACAACCCTTCAACAATTGGCCAACGATGAGCAGCAAATGTATCCAATTGCATTCGACATCCTCAAAAATGACTTTTATATAGATGATCTAAGGTCTGGAAGAAGCACGTTGAGCGAATGCAAAGAAGCAAAGGCCCAGCTCATTCAACTTTTGAAGAAGCAGGACTCAATCTACGGAAATGGGCAACGAACAACATTAAGCTGCAAGACAGAGAAGTTGATAATCAGGGGCACCGAGAAATTGAAATTACTCGTAATAAAGAAGACACGATCAAGGCACTAGATATACACTGGAGCCTTTCGCCTGATACACTTCAATTTAAAGTCAAGGAAATACCAAATCAACAGACCTTAACAAAGCGTGCCACACTCTCGGAAATTGCTAAGTTGTACGACCCGTTGGGATAGTTGGCACCTGTCACTATTAGGGCAAAACTATTAATGCAAGAACTATGGAAGACCAACTTATCGTGGGATGAAGCTTTAGCTTCAGAGCTACAATAATTCTGGAATAGTCTCAGAAATAATTTGAACACTATTGAAGACATAAAATGGATGGGAACTAACAAGAAACACAAAGTTGACTTACAAGGGTTTTGTAACGCTTCAGAATCCGCTTATGCTGCAGTAGTGTACTCCAGAATATCTCTTCAAGATGCTTCATATCGAACAATATTATTAATGGCAAAGACAAAGGTCGCACCTATCAAAACAAAAATTACACGTCCAAAACTTGAATTATGTGGAGCTCATTTGCTATCAAGGTTGCTCTGGGAAAAGCAACAGGTATTCCGGCCTGGATTAAACGGTGTCCTTCTACGTTAAAAACATTTGTAGCTAACAGGGTATCGCAAATTCAGGGAAAAATTACAACAAAGCACTGGAGACACATTACTTCGTCCAAAAATCCCGCTGGCTGTGCAAACCAACTGAAAGATCACTCGTTATGGTGGAATGGCCCCGAATGGGTAAAGCTCCCTTCATCCCATTGGGACGGCAGAAGTAGCTGTTGACGTTACTGTTCCTGAGGTAAAAATAACTAAGACAATGACGGTTTGAGGTCGCAAGCATGTTCATAAGATTATCCTCATACAACAGACTCATAAGAGTTACTGCGTACTGTAAATGCGTCATTTCAAACTGCAAAAGGACAAATACTCACGTAGGACCATTAACAACAAAGCAATTAGAAGTCAGTCGTAAGACAGTCATACGCGTCGTTCAACAAAGAGAATTTCAAGAAGAATGGGCCTGTTTGCATAGTGGACGTTGCTTAGACAGGAGGAGTAAGCTGTTATCATTGAATCCTCTAATGAACAAGGACAACATTATGATAGTCGGAGGTCGACTGGAAAATGCACCTCTGACAGAATCCCAGAAATATCCAATTATACCATTACCATACCGTAGTATTTTTACAAGGTTGTTGGTGAAACACACTCACGAAAAAACACTACATGGAGGTATCCAACTGACTTTTAGCAACTTTAAGACAGTCCTATTGGATTTTGCAATCCAAACGAGTTGTCAGACAAGTAATTCACGTATGCGTTACGATACCATCGCTTTAGAGCAACAAATAAAGTTCAAATAATGGGAATGTTACCAACATCAAGAGTAACACCTTCGAGACCCTTTACTCATTGTGGTGTAGACTATTTTGGTCCACTAATAATTCTTTTGTCCAAAGGAAGAGGTAGTCGCACTACAAAGGGATACATAGCTGTTTTTGTGTGCTTAGCTACTCAGGCTATTCACATAGAACTAGTAAGCGACCTCACATCAGAGGCATTTTTGGCTGCCGTCCGGAGATTTACATCAAGAAGAGGTGTATGTTCAGATATTTACTCTGATTGTGGCACGACATTTATAGGAGCAAACAAAGAGATACAGATCTTAATCAAGTTGACTATAGCACAGTGGAGAGATGAAATCAGTGGGAAGTTGGCAGTTGATGGCATCAAATGTCATTTTATTCCACCTGCTTTGGCAGACTATGGGAAGCAGGTGTTAAGTCGGTTAATTACCATATCAAAAAAATAATTGGTGAAACTAAGCTTACGTTTGAGGAACTTTCAACGCTATTTACCCAAATAGAAGCATGCCTAAACTCTCGACCCCTTACCGTTGTAAGCAACGATATTGAAGATACAAAACGGCTACTAGGAAGAGTGACGGAGGTACACCCAGGAAAAGATAAAAGGGTTCGTGCTGCAACAGTTCTGAGTAATGGCGCATACTACAAAATACCGATTGCTAAACAATGACCATTACCCAATAATGAAGTAAACACAGCTGAAGAGAATGCAATCAATCGTTCAAACACAAATTGCAACTAAAAATTTAACAAATTGCAATCAAATAAATACAGATACTCAAGACCAAGGGAAGCGCTCTGGTAGACATAATATAACAACAAGCAATCCTCTTTTTTGGATATACTTAATAGCAGCATTTATCACCGCAGCTATGTCTGATCAGAATATGAACCAAGTCCACGTCAATCAATTCGAAACTCAGCCTGGTATATTCTTTGAAAACGTTGGCCGCGCAAACATGATCGCCAGTACATGGAAAGCTATCGTCCGAATAGTCCGAATTTTACACTTACAAGGAATACGTGAGGCGAATGAAAAGCGTTTGCATTAGATATATATCAGAAGGCTTTCCGATAATACTTTGGCACAATCCGAACAATAATTGCAGATAGAACTGAATAACGATGTGCTAGTGCACGCAAACAACGTGCCGTTAAGGAGTAAGCGATCATCATTCGACTTCATCGGAACTGTGGCAAATGAGCTCTTTGGAGTGCTGGATCAACGATTTGCTCAAAAATATGAGCAAACAATTGAAATGGTGCAATGAAATGAAGCACACATATTACAGTTAATGAACAATCAGACTACCATCATCGATTCAACAATCAATATTTTCAAGAAAGAACGAATGTCCAATCAATAACAACAAGCCTTCCTGACTTCTCCTATAAATGACTTGAATAAACAACACAATAAGTTCAACTCATTTAAATGCAATGTTAATGATGATCAACTAAGAGAAAACTCAGAACATAATGTTGGATATTGTACTATCAACACATCAGGGCAGAATGCATCCTCTTATACTCAGTGTAAACCAGTATAAGGATACATGACAACATCCCTCGCACATTAATGATACCGAGGGAACGACAACATGAACCGATTCTCCAACTCTATAAAGACCTTCATCCAAAGGGAAGAGTCACAGATGAGAACATTATTATTGAAATCACGATTCCCTTACTGTTCAACGAGGAATTCATGGATTTCAATGTGTTACCAGTACCAACTTGGCATAACGGGAATTTCACTTACCTAGTACCATCATCAGAGTATCTTAGTTAGTCTTCAATTGGATCGATATAACCCTATGACAAATCAAGAAATCAATCCCTGCAAGCAGAGGTCAGCTGGCATGTACTGGTACAATTTAGTCCATCCAATTTATACACATACCTCAGTCCATGCGATATGCATGATACGTCAAGAAGACATGATCATCATTTGGAAATGAATTCTGTCAAGTCGATTGGAAGCATCGTTTTTGCCAACAAGCAACATACGAGTATCACAGCAGCTGACGAATTTCGGGCACATTAGACAAGATGCTTCAGTTCTACGGCCAGATATATGTAAGGATATTGGCAAGGTAGAAAATGCTGTTGAAGTCCAATAAGTTCAGGAAAAATTGCTGATGGTACAGAAGATACACAAGATCCAACACTACTCCACCATCAGCTCTGTTACGATACTGCTCTTTATAGCTGCATTCATTTTCATAGTTATAAAGATAATTCTTCGATTCTTCAAGAACAAACCAGGTAAAACCACAAGCACGCAGCTATAATCCATTGGACCGGCTACAACCCGAAATCTTGATGAATCATTGGAGTGGAATTATCTCTTGCGGAGTTAAATTGTCTCTTTCGGACAGTGCGAAGTATCTGGATGTGATTCTGGACAAAAAACTCAATTGGAATCTTAATGTAGCGGAAAGAATCAAAAAGGCATATAATACTCTTTTTATCTGCAAATGAACAGTAGGAAAAATTTGGGGCGTAAAACCTGCTATGGTGTACTGGCTGTAAACGGTGGCGGTAAGACCCATACTCACATACGACGCACTACATAGTATAGTGAAGAGCAATAAACAAGAAAATGGTTTACGGCTGTTCAAAGAACGGCTTCCATTGCCATTACAGGTGTGCTCCTTACCACCCCTACGGTAGCATTGGACACCTTTTTATACCTAACACCGCTTCATTTACAGATCAAAAAACTTACTGGCAACAGTGCAATACGATACGACTCACTAATCTGGGTAACTTCAAGAGTAGTAGTTTCGAACATGGCACGGTCCTAGTGGAGCTACTGCCTGGCAGTCCAATTCTACCGAATGAAATTCCTTCCTTGATCGACTTCGACATTCCGTATGATATAATATATCCGGAGAGGGAGGACTGTCAAAAAAATGCAATTGGCCAAATGAAATTGCAATTTTCATTGACAGTTCGAAAACAGAGGAAGGAATAGGTTCTGGCATCTTCTCAGAAGACACAGAACTAGGAGTGTCTATAAGACTACCTAGTGTCTTCCAATCAGAGGTTCTGGCTGTTCTCAGGGCGGCTGAGCTAATGCAGATGAGATCGGTATCCGAAAGAGATATCACTATCTACATCGATAGCCAGGCCGCACTCAAGGCACTGAAATCAACCAACGTCAACTCTGATACAGTCAAAGGCTGTCGCATAGTGCCAGGTACCAGGACACTGCGATATTAAAGGAACTGAATAAGCGGATGAGCTTGTAAAACAAGGAGGGCTACTCTACAATAGTGAGGTTGCCAACATCAAATCACCCCTTTTCATAGTGAAAGGCATTATCGAGGAAAAAATCTCAAAGACTGCCAACCTAAGGTTGACACATAGGGTATCCAGAGCGCTCTGGCCGCTTTTTGACGGCAAAAGATCTAGAAAGTTAATAAAATTAAACATGGATAAGCTTAGGACAGTAATAGGAATCCTGACAGGACACTGTCTCCTACGGAAACACGCAAAGGGACTCAAATTGTCAGATACGGATATTTGCAGGTTCTGCGGTGATCTACATACAAGCTGTTGGAAACATAACACACATACTGTGTGAATGCGAGGCAATATCCCGTAGTCGTAGAAAATTTTTAAGCAAATACTTTTTCGAAAACCTAGAGGAAATAGACGGCTCGCACTTCAAAGGACTTCTGGCTTTTGCAGGGAAATTGGGTGTTTCACCAGGGAGATTGTTTATGTTTTTGCCATTTGAAGACACGTTCAACCGGTTCCACAACTATCGCGATGGGCTCGTTTCGGTGCCTGGTGTCTGTGTGATGGCATATCCATCATACCCCTGTTTAACCTAACCTAACCTAACTTACCCCAAGTCACTCTGGTCTCCGGGCTAATCGTAGCTGCCCTACGGCCATAGTTAACATTCTCGTAGAAATCAGACCAGATTTTTATAAAGTTTTAGTAATGTTTCTCTATCTGTTAGCTGTTAGATTTCTCAAAGGCCCTTGATGGGGTCTGGCTGAGGAACTTTTTCGGTTTCATTGAGCGCTGTAAGATTTGTTCGCAGATTCCTCTCTGGAAGGATGTAACGAGTTATGTCCGGCGAAAAAATTTCAGCTCATAAACCTGTTTCACAAGGAGTATCTCAGAGACCGATTTTGGGGCGGATTTTATTTGTCTTTTTATAGATGACGTCCCAACTATGTTCAAAAACTCGTCAGTGCACCACTATGCAGATAATGTTAAGTTTCATTTAGCTCGTCCAAAGAAAGTCCAAAGGAAATTTTGTTTCCGACTTAATGAGGATGTGGAGCTTGTAAATAGGCGGTTGGGGATAAACTATCATCTGTTTAATCCAAATAAGTCGCATTCAAATAAAACATTCGTTTCAGCCTTCCTTCTGATGCTTGGATCTGTAAAAGCAAGTTATGATCTGTTGATGGGAGGGTAAATAAACATGTGGATTCATGTGGACTCATTATCAAATTGGGTTTAATTATGCCTCATTCTTCGGGTGTTGTCTGTCCAGAATATCAAAACAACTCAGAATTCTATGTATTGAAATCGAACGCAATAATGATTTCAGGATACAGAAGATTATGTATATTATTAAATCCTTATTATGAAGCTCAGTTGAAACGATGTTCTTTTGAATTTTCCAATGCGACTATGGCTTCTGAAATACAGCTGTTTTCAGGCTGAAAATCTTTACCACTATTTTTGCTGTGAGTTAAACTCGAGTTACGAGTGGGTTTTATTGTTATTAGGATATTGTTGGATAGTGCTATGGCTGGTACAGGATTTTCCAATAAAGTACTTCATTTTGAATAGTCTGCTATTTGAAGCATATTTCCTTCTTCAAGGCTTTGTTAATAAGGATTGCCGCTTAGAAAATCCAAGAATGACTGTCGAGAAGCCACTTCATAATTTTTTTTTGTAAAGGGTGAGCATCTGAATTCAATGTGGGTGACCTTTTTGATAGATGTCATACAATCTTTGCCAATTTCAGTCATGGAGTCATTTACCAAATAGCAACGCATTTTTGTTATTCAATTTTACCTTCTGATCAAAAAGTACCTGGGATTTCCCATTCTAACTTTAGATATCGTCCAAAAGCTTGTCGTTTTAGGTTGGTACATCGATCATCTGGCGCTCAAATGTCTGTTTAAGACCCATTTTTCGGGAGTTTTTGCGTGATAGCTTTGTAAAAAAGTCAGTGTTTGTTGTGTTATATTTAGATGAGCAAGAAATTTTGTGTGTTTCTAGCAAAATATTATGTGCGGAAGCGTTGAAAATGTTAACGGTAGCCTACGGGCTACGAGTGGTACAAAGAGTTTAACCCTTGCGCAAAGACTCATTTTTCGCCAAAAATTTTGAAAATTGACGCATAATATAAACAGAACTAAGAAAAAAATTATAAAAAAAAGTAATAATTAATTTTTTTAATTCGTGCGGTTTTTTTTTCAAAATTTGAACATTTATTTAAGAAAAACATGTACAATAGTATTATTCAAAGTATTGCCCATCTGAAGCTATGATTTTTCTCCATCTTTCTGGCAATTTGTGGATCCCATCACAAAAGAACTGCGCCGGCTTGGCAGCCAAGAATGAATCAAGCCAATTTTTGATATTCTGCTCTGATGTGAACCGTATTTCAGTGAGGGCGTTCTGCATCGACCGGAACAAATGGTAGTCAGAAGGGACAAGGTCTGTGCTATAAGGCGGGTGAGGTAAGACTTCTCATCTACTGTTTTCCAAATAGTTCTTAACCGGAATAGCAACGTGGGGCCGAGCGTTGTCATGATGGAAAATTATTGTATCGTGTCTGGTCGCATATTCCGGGCGTTTTTCGGCCACTGGTCTCTTCAAGCGGATTAATTGTGTTCACTAGCGTTGTCCATTGATGGTTTCACCCGGTTTTGGCAGCTCATAATACAGCACACCCATCTGATCCCACAAAATACAGAGTATTACCTTCGCGCCATGAATATTCGGCTTTGCCGTTGATTTGCCTGGTTGGCCGGGTTTCATATATGATTTTTTTCGCTTGGGGTTGTCGTAATAGATCCATTTTTCATCACCAGTAACAATCCGATGCAAAAATGACTTCCTTTTGTGGCGTTCCAGCAGCATTTCGGACATGCAAACCCGCCTTTCGACGTCTCTCGGCTTAAGTTCATGTGGAACCCAATTTCCTTGCTTTTGAATATATCCAGCTGCTTTTAAACGTTTTGAAATGGCTGCTTGAGTGACACCGAAAGATTCTGCGAGCTCTTCTTGTGTTTGGCAACAATCTTCATAGAGTAATGCTTCCAGTTCTTCATCTTCAAACTTTTTTGGCTGCCCACGATGTTCATCGTCTTCCAAGCCAAAATCACCACTTTTAAATCGTGCAAACCACTTTTGGCACGTTTGCTCAGCTACATGTTCACCATAAACTTCCACCAAAATACGATGACTTTCGGCAGCAGTTTTCTTCATGAAGAAGAACTCCCCGCAAAAACAGTTTTTCAGGCACAAAGTTCGACATATTTGAGTGAAAGAAAAATTATTGTTGTTTACGCTTCAAATGAATGGCATATACTGAAATGACGTATAATGACAGTAGCTTTCCAACGCATGTTCCAATGGAATAATAACAATGGAATAATACAAGTTACGCCAGCTCTTAGCAAACCGTATGAATTAAGTTATAGACCCAATATTTATTTATTAACAAAAATCATACCATACATACTCGTATGTTGCAGATATGCAACGTTGTGCCTCAGCTTCTAATTTTTTACATGATTTTTTGCAATGAAGGTCTTTGAAACAATTGTTTGTTTTGTTGTAGCATAAGCCTATTCCACACTTTTCACATAATGTCTGTGTGAAACCAGTGCGATTGAGCATTTTGCAACGAATCTTATCCCTTCATACTGGCCAATGGCTGGTTTGATCCTGTCGAACTTCCTTAGGCGATGCGTGTTGAGCAAGGCCTTTCGTTTTATTTTTTTGCCTGAAGACCTTGCTCAACATCTGATGTTAATTTAGTCGAGTTTTGTTTGATACCCATTTTGCAAAGTGCTTCAGCTACTTCCGCTCGAAAGTCTGCGCCGCTTAACTGTCAGATCTCCCAGTTTGCTTGTTGATACGGCGATAGAGTAGCCACGCATTTGCCATGATCATGTCAAGAAAATGGTAAAACTAACGAATTTACCAAAATCCACTTCTTAGTAAAATTTTGTGTCTAGCAATAATGCTATCCATCAAGTCCACGCCTCCCATCTGACGGTTGTATTCGGCTACTACAAATGGTCGTTCAATCGATACGTGGACTTTGTTTATTTTATCACATCGTTCAACATTGGATGTAGGGTTTTTATCCGCTAAATTTGACGCCAATGAAACAATTGTTGAAATCGGAATCCCATTGTGATCGCCAAAAAACCAACTGTTGTACCCCTTGGCTGTTTTTTGAAAAAGGATTCGTTAGGAAGCTTACAATTCAGAACTCTATTTCTTCTCACTATGATTGCCTCTCCTAGTCAAAAATTCGATAAGCGGCGAGGAGGTATAATAGTTGTCGAAGTAAAGCCTGTAGTTGCAATTGTTTGATATTTACTTCGCTAAACGCCTAGCTACATTTGAGGCAGCACCCAATTGTGGCTCGCCTTCGCATATAATATTTTCTTGACCACTATAAATTTCGAACCTGTAGCCAAAATCACTAACCCCGTACAAATTAAATAGTTTGAAGCTCTTAAGCCGGCATGTATTGTTTTAGAATACTTCGAGCCTTGGTTGAGCACATCTGCTCATCTACAGCCAAATACTTTTCCACGGCCACTTTTGAAAAGCGTTCATTGAGCCTTTTAAAATAGTGGTCTTACCCCATAAAGTGCATCACTTCCGGGTTGGGTGTAAGGCAACATTTTGGAATTCTTATTCAAATGCAAATTTTGTCGCAAACGCTTAATTTTTTTTAGTGGCATAGTGTCTTTAATTATCGATATTCCCATTTTATCGGACCAGTAAGTTTTTACGTTCAAAATCCATATAATATGTAGATGTGTATTAAATTTACTCCCACAAATTGACGAATATCGATACTTTCAGCATTTATCTGTTTGCTTGGGTCTTTTTGTGCGCAATATATGTTGGTTTGATCGCGTATAAGATCAACAACTTCTTCAGTGAAAAAATAAGGAAACAACTGATATGGCGTCTCCAATCCCAGGAGTTCATTTGGAAGATCCTCGTTGCCTTAAAAATTAAGCAGATCTGGATTGAGCTCAAGGTTTTTTTTTTCCATATAACAATAGCTTTTGCTGGCTTCTTCTCTGCAGGTCTTTAAATTCCCCGAGAAGTAGACGGCTGAGGTATAGGAGATCGGACAGTAGGCTGAGGCAAAGAAGTTTCTGGTGGTGGTGGATTGTCTGATTCATTCCCTGATGAGGTTTTTTCCTGGGGGACAATTGTAGGATCCTCATCACATTCATCGGACGAAAAATCAAGTTCGTCTTCACTTTCGCACCATGAACTGATTATTTCTTGAACATAGAACTCTTTTTGTTGCAGATGTGCAACAATACGACTTATGCTCACTATGGCATTTCTATGCTCAAAAACAAAGCAAAAACTCAAATTTCCCGCAGAATATAAACTTACATTAAAAACGAAACAACTTTTATTGAAAAAAAAACTGGTTTTATAATAATTTCCCAAAAATAATGAAATGAGCTCAAACACAAACATTCACTTTAAGCAAAATTTCAACTTTGACTGATGATAAGGAAGAGCAAATGTCAAGTAGAGAACTTGAGACACTTCGCGCTTAGAAGAGGTAGGTTATGTTCCTGCAACATTGCTCTAATTTGGAAAAAATAGGAACATACTTGTACAATTCTTATACCGTTAAATAGGGAATGCAGCAGATCTGCAATTCAGTCCAACAAAGGGTTAAAGCGGGCCGTACTATGGTTGATGATTTGCCTCGTTCCGGTCGTCCATCTACCAATATGACTGGCTGAAACATCGAAAAAGTTAAAATTGTCCTCGTGGATCGTCGTATGGGCATTAGGGAGATAGCAGTCGATCTTGGTGTCTGGTTTGGATCGGTGCAGAGCGTTAAGCACGATGTTTTGGCAGGAAACGAGTTAAAGGGTGGCTTATGCCAAGAATGCTGAATTTGTGCCCGAAACATCTCATCTCGTAAGCGACTATTTGATCAAAAACAACGTTCATACCGTTCCGCAAGCTCCGTATTCACCTGACATGGCTCCTTCTGACTTTTTCCTATTCCCACAACTCAAGTTAACACTTCGCGGAAAGCGTTTTGATACGATTGAGGCGATAAAGGAGGAAGGACCTGAAGGCGATCCAAAAATCGACCTATGAAAAGTGTTTTGAAGATTGGAGGAAGCGCAAGCAAGCAATATACATAGCTTTGAAGGGAATAAAATTAATATCGACGAATAATCGTACCGATTTCGTCTTATTGAGGAATTCCAGCAGGATGGGCGATCTGTAAAAGTAACATTTCATAAAATTCGCGAATTTTTTGGTCAACATAATCGCCCTAGTCAGTTCGGAATCCGTGTAATGGTTAAGCGTTTTGAAGAAACTGATTCGGTATCAGGTCAAACTCCATGCCGAGCTGACCATCGACAAGTACACACGCACAAGTGCACTGTGAAATTAGCTCCTTGCGCGCTTGTGCAAAAAAATCAAAGTTAACTGTGCGGGAGTTACGTTTTCCACGGAATCTTATCAATTTTAAAATTAAAACATCTTTTTCTTTTCTTTTCTTATTTTATTATTTTTCTTAATTATTAAATACTTTCTTGATGTTTTCTATGGGATTGCTTCTTACCAACTAACTTACTAACAATCAACTCGCTCCTCGAAACTCGCCCCAACAAACTCCTTCGCAATTCCCATAACGCTGCTTTATAGCAACTCGATGCTTCACTTATAAACCTCTCTCAGATATGATAGGTGGAGAGGGAGTTGTGACTGCGGTTATCAATAGAACTGTTACCCAAGCCAAGCCAAGTTTCTCTTATCAAATCAACACTAAACTCCACTCACAGGTTGTTGCTAAGATGTTCTTTTTCTTTGCTGATTGCAGGTGTTGTCTTCGTTGTTGCTATGCTGCTTTGGGTATTGTTGTCGTTTCAGATAACGCATTTCTTAGTTACATGACGTAACTCCTTCCGTCAAAGTTTGAACTGATGAGGAGGCGAAGTTCAAATGTATATGTATGTATTGTATATATGAGTAAGTTTTAGGCAAGTGCATAAATAAGTTTAAATTAAACGTTCCCTTGTTTTTCTAAGTATCTACTTATATGTATACGTACATGTACTTAACATATATCTACAATATTTAAACATATACAGTGGAGCGTCCATATCCTAAAGTTAATATTGGGTTATGTCCTCTATACAGTGCGAGAGTATTATGAAATGTGAGAAAGAAATAGAAAACTATACAGCAACAAATCAAACAAACTCAAATTCAGATTATTTTTTATTAATGTTTTTCTTTTTTTTAACACATGAATGTGTTTTCAGATGAACATTTACTGCAATGTTACCTTACTCTTCTTACGAATTCTTTGTTTATGGACCTTGCGTTAGTTAGTATCTACGGTTATTTTGTTATCATGTTTTACAATGTGATCGTTGAACCTAGGTGCTAATTTGTTTCGTCTGTCGTCCAGTTCGAAAATAACTTCATTTGTGCTAGGAGAGTCCTTACTGCGTTTGTTTATGTAGTGCAATTTATTACTAAGGCTTTGCTCGTGAGCGATTTTCGCAATTGTTCGTAGTTTTCTATGTGCTTACGAAGATATTCTTGTTCTGTATTAAAATCTAAATTAGAAGGAAATGGTTGGTTTGCATGTAAATGTTCTGTAATAAGATCGAAAGGTGTGAGTTTTGTTGCCGAATGATTGGAACTTTTGTACGTCAGAACAGCATCATCAATAATTTCTCCAATATGTACATCTGTGCTTTTATTATGCGAATGAGTTCTGTGTTCATACATATGGTATGAAAACTAATACTGTAGAGCTGGAGAAAATCTTTAAGCAACATTTAAACGAACTCACTGCCATTATCAGATACTACCATTTTAGGTAGTCCGTGGTAAGAAAAGAAATGTCGCAGAGACTGGATTATGTTGGCACTTGTTCTGGCGATCAATAGGTAAACGCCACCAAACTTTGTGAATTTATCTACGATAGTAAGAAATTTCTCATTATGTATAGAATATATGTCGATATGAATAATTTCTAGTGGTTTAAATGGCGTTTGAGTGAGGTCAAATTTTAGTGGCTCCCTATTCCGGTCATATTTATATTTAAGACAAGTACTACAATTGTTAATTATTTTTGAAATTATATATTTCATGTAAGGAAAAAAGATATCTCTTTTTAAATGTTCTAGACTTTCGGATATGCCACGATGATGTGAACTCTCATGGTATTCTCTTATCAATTTCTCATGCTCATCCCTATTGGTGATATCTTTAAGTAATATGTTTGATCTAACCAGGTCCACTGGTGATCTGATGGCATGTCTCACCGAAAAGTATAACCAAAGCGTACATCATCCTGGTGAAAGCAAGATAGTGGCACTTGCTATTTCTAAGGCATTTGACAAAGTTTGGCATCAGGTTATTTTGTCGAAAATGCGTGCATTTGGGATCGACAACTCTCTTCTTCAATGGATTAGAAATTACCTTTCGGGACGTTCAATTCAAGTTGTCTTGGATGGTTTCAAGTCTGATATTCGCAAAATAAATGCTGGTGTGCCCCAGGGCTCTGTTCTGTCTCCGACACTCTTTTTAATTTTCATCAACGAGCTCTTGTCTGCTACCTCTAATCCAATATATTCCTCTGCTGACGACAGTACTTTCTGCTTTTCATATTCGTTTCCGGAGTCACGTCCCTGCTCTTCGGTTGTAGAACGGCAGCGCATCTTAAGATACGCTCATTAAATTCTGATATTACCAGCAAAACTAATTGGGGAACCACTAACAGAGTAGAATTTAATGCTTCCAAAATACAATGCTGTCTGCTGTCGTTAAGGCAAAGGCGAAAAACACCCAGCCATTATCCATGGATGGCACTTGCATCGTCGAAACCGATAAACTTTCCATTCTCGGTATGTGTGTCAATGACAACTTACGTTGGGATGACCACATATTCGGTGTCGTCATAAGTGCTGCGAAATGTCTAGGTTTCCTCAAGCGATGTAAGAAATACTTTACCCCCTCTGATCTGGCCTGAATATATAAGACATTTATCCGACCAAAATTGGAGTACAATGCCCACATCTGGTCGGGTGCGCCCAAAATATCCCTGCACCTGCTAGATAGGATCCAAAACCGTGCGATAAAACTCATAGGTGATACTACTATCACTCAAACAATGGACACCCTCGAACACCGACGTAATATCTCGTGTCTCACTCTGTATTATCGCTATTTCCACCACCATTGCTCCATTGAAATCGCCAGTAGCATTCCGCCCTTTCAAACTTTTAACCGTAACACTCATCTCGCTATGAATGCTCATCAGTCACCCTCAAGCCCACTTTCGAACGTTCTCCAAAATATCGTCATTCGTTCCTAAGCCGTACAACTCGCTTATGAAATATCCTGCCTAGCTCTTTATTTCCTAGTTATTATAACCTTCAAACATTTAAAACCAACGGTCACTGGTACCTCTCTTTCCATCCTCCCTCATTTTACTTCGCCCGCGCTATGTGCAAACATTCTAAGGGTTCTAAAAAAAACAATCCCTTGAGTGCACGCTAATTATGCAAAAAAAAAAAACTCAGCATGCTCAGTTCGCTCGTACACGCCAAAACATCACCCCTGTGAGCGAAAGTCTTCAAAATCAGCCAGGCACCTCAATTCGTCGCCAAAGTCAACAACTGGGCCTCAATTATGGGACTTTACGGCGAATTTTAAAAGTTGATCTGCATTTGCACGCCTATAAAATACAAATGGACATCTACGACGTAGCCGATTTGTCATGGATCGCCAGGAAAATTTGTCATCGAATTTTATATTTTCCGATGAAGCCCATTTTTGGATGGATGGGCACGTAAATAAACAGAATTGTTGTTTCTGGGGACTGGAAATCCCATACGAGATTCACGATAAACCAATGCATCCCGAAAAAGTCACTGTATGGTGCGGATTATGGGTTGGCGGCATCATTTGCCCGTAGCTGGAGAGACAGTTACAGTGACCGTTACCGCAATATGTTGACCGGCTATTTTTTTTTTTCCAAAATCGAATGAATTGCGTCTGGACGATCTCTAATTTCAACAGAATGGTGCTACCTCCCACACAAGCCATCAATCAATCAATTTACAGCGTACGAAATTTGAAGATCGCATTATTTCGGTTAGAGCAGAAGTGGATTGGCCTCCAAGGTAATGCAATTTAACACCTTGAGACTTCTTACTTTGGGGTTATTTGAAGAATAAGGACTATGCCAACAACCCAGAGACAATTCAAGATCTCAAAGAAAACATCCAACCTGAAATTGCGGCTATTGGCCCACTTATTCTTCAAAAAGTCTTCGAAAATTTTTACCTTCGGATGGTCGCTTGCAGCAGAAGCCGCGGTGGGCACATGCACGATTTTGTATTCCACTCATAATTGCCATAGACCGAGCTTTATTTATCAATAAAATTCTATATTGACTTCACAATAAATGTGTGTTTAGTTTAATGAAAATTTCCACACTCGCTGGGCTTATTATACCCTTAAAATGTTTTCACACAGCCCGTGAGAAGGAAATTTATGGAGGAAAAAAAACCAGTTACCGATGTCTACATTGGTTTTAAATGTTCCCAAGTTACAACGACTAGGAAATGGAGAGCTCGGCAGAGCATTCCGTCTACAACAAGTCACTGTTTGACGCTATTATTGGACAGGAGATATTATTGGACCTAATTTCTTAGAAAACAAAGCAGGTGTAGGTGTTACCGTGAATAGATTGTGCTGTCGAAGCACGATGAATGAATTTTTATGGCAAAAAGGTATTTTTGTGGGGACGTTTATTTCTAACAGGTCTGCGATACCTGTAAGGCAAGTGGCAAGAATAGTTTTCTGACCGAGTCATTTCTGGCAATGCTGATCAATTTGGCCGCCGAGATCATGAGACTTCTTTCTTTGGGGTCAGGTGAATGAGAAGCTTTATGCCAATGTTCACCGGTTAGTCGGGACACAGTCAAAGGTAATATCTGTGCTATTACCACTCTCGCCGCAAATGTGCAGAGATATGGCGAACAATTTTAACCAAACCGCTTGAATGTCCAACTAATGACAATATCAGTCATTTGACTGAAATTATTTTTCATTATTATTGGCTGAGTTTCAATCGATTAAATTAAAAATCAAATCTCATGAAACGTTTATGGTTATGTAGTTTAAAGAGATAAAGTGGCCAGATTTTTCAGTAGATCTATATCTCTAAGCCAATCCAAACAAAGAAAAACAGCCGTTTTATTTGAAATGATAAAGTTGATGGTTATAACGCAAAGTGAGATATTTCCAAAAGCTGCAGATTGCTTCGTAAATCTGTAAATTGCCATAAAACTCACAGTCGTTGGATGAAATTTTCATTCATACGTAAGCCAAACATAAAGCTAATTTAGTTTTATGGCTGTCTTTTCTACTAACAAAAATACACATTATGATATATCTGTCCATTTAAGGACATTCTGTTCGACAAAGCGCCCATACGAATACTCATACTTTAAAGAAAATAATTGCTATAAAAGCTTATCTGCGCCGAAAGTTTCCACAAAATTCAATTTCATGCTCATACGGGTACATACGCAATTCGCACTCGTACCCATATAGGATGTAAAAATTCCTCGCTGAACGTTGATCAATCCGCAGGATGACTACTAATAGAATATATGGTCCGCTGGTCTCACGAAACTGCCAACCGATGAAAAACTCGAATTTTCCAAGCGGAAATGGACCATTATGAGCGCAGAATAACAACATTACGAATTACATATCCTCGAAGGACAGGCGTATGTATGTGGCATATAAAGAAAACAATCACCATGTTGATGACGAGTTTGATTATAAGGCCAACGCTCCCTCTTAACTTGGACATCCGTTACAAAAAAAAAATCCAATCTCCGTCTTCTTTAATAATATCTTCCCTGGGAATTTAAGCCCAAACAAATCTTTAATAAATCGGCACGAGGTTGTGTTCGGTACGTATACCAGTATACTCGTAGGAGTAGGTATAGGAGTAGGAGGCATTTGGTAGAGCAAATGCCATTAATCATGCATTGGAAGGCGAATGCCATTTAATGGCGTGTGTGCATATATAAAATTGTAGCCCGAAGTTTCACTGATTGATTGACAGCTGCAGGACCTAAGTCTCGACTGACACGAACACATCTGCTTTCAAATAAACATTCAATAAGGAAATACTTTGTCATATCCTCTCATTGACAATATGTCACCTTGGGTTGGTTCTTATTCCTGTCTTCAATGATACGTATATGATCGTACAGCAAATGGATTGATAGTCATCAGGAAATTGGTATCTAAAACCAATTGACTACTGGCTGTCGAAAAACTTGAATCTAAAACAATGGACATTGATGTATCCGATTTTATGAGATTTTGTTTTTTTTTTTCTTCCCTGTCAAGGCAATAACATTCTTTGAACTGGAATATCATTCCAAACCGTTGGCACAATCACTTGGTGAAGCTAGCCGAGTACGACTGCTATTTCTTTGGATTTTCATCGTTCAATCGAATGGAATAGTCCTTTTTTGTTTACGACCACTTTCCTGGGGTTGTTTTGTACCAATATAACCAACTGAACTAAGTGAAAGAACAATTGTTGGAATCATGAACAACCCCTAATGCTTACGTTGATATGCGATTCTTTGTTGTCAGTAAACCAGCAAAAGCAAAAAGGATAACTTAATTGTCAATGCTTTCAAAGAGTTTCCACCTATAAGAGTACATGGAACAGGAATCCTTGACTATACGAGTAAATACCTTGTTCCGATATGTACATATGTATGTTTTCAAGAATAGAAACGAAGGGTTTCTTGGCAAAATGAAGCAAACCGAATAGGAAAAATCCATGGAGAGATAGAAAGAAAAGTTTCAGAGCATTGTTGTAAGTACATACTTGCAATTCTACTTTTGTTAGGAGAAGAAGAAGTAGATCTTGAATAGATATGCCATTAACCAACTTGTCACTTTGTTAGTTGGGTGTTGAAGAAATCAGGATAACCTATAAAATGCAATAGAAAGGGCCATAAAGGAGTTCAACTAGTCCATCAAGTGCTTAACTAGGTAAAGGTTTATAAAAAAAAATATATTTCACTCTGTTGCGCTATTGAAATAATTCGATTATATAAAGCATTTAAGAAAATGCTTCCTCAAACAAAGGATGATTTTGTATTGAATGAAATCCGAAAACAATCGTTTCCTGTTGTCACGTAGCCTATTTTCATTTGATATCTGGTGCTACTTTGAGCTAATGGAATTTTATATTTCAAAAATCACGCCAAACAGAATTGTTTACACTTTTATTTATGTACTAAACATTTTTGCAACATACGCGTCCACAGTTGATTTGGGTAAAAATCATTCTGAACGTCTAATGTACAGTCCTCTTTTGAGCTATGCGGACCGTAATACCTATGATGAACGAATGATATTTAAGAGTATAGCTCGTTTATCTTTTTCAATTCCATCAAAAGTGAATGGTAATGAGTAACCAGATAAGAACGATAGGAAACAAATTTAAATAAAACAACAACGGTGTGTGATATAAAATTGATTCTGCCTTTATTTCGAAGTTACGTTCATGCCATTGGGTGTGGAATAGCACATCATTCAAATGGCCGTCTCGGCTTCGCTGTCAGTGCTTCAAGCGTTCGGTCCAATTTTTGATGACTTGGTTCAATATTGCGGCGTTATTCCGACAATAGCGTGTCGAATGTTGACGTCGAGCTCGTCCAAAGTACTTGGTTTGTTAGCATAGACTAAGGACTTGACGTAGCCCCAGAGAAAATAATCGTGTTGTGTCAAATCGCATGATCGCGGCGGCTAAGTTGAACGTTCACCGTCGCCAATTTTCTCCTTCACAACTTCGAATGATGCGTCGCTTGTATGGCATGTTGCGCCATCTTGTTGGAACCACAGGTCAGATATATTGATTTCGCCAAGGTTTAACCACAGAAAGTCGGTTACCATCGCTCTATACCTGAGACCATTGTCGGTAATGCTGTCTCCTTCCTCATTTCGAAAGAAATAAAGAAATAAGGTCCGATGATGCCGTCATGCCGTAAACCGCACCAAACAGTCAATCTTTGTGGATGCATTGCTGCTTGGATGAACACTTGTTCATCGTGTTCGCTCCAATAATGGCAATTTTGTGTTGACATAACCGGTGAGCCAAAAATGGGCCTCGTCCGAGAAGATGATTTTTTGGCCAAAATCCGAGTTTCCAGGCAACATTTCCATCGTACAATTAGCAAACTTACTGCGTTGTCTATGGTCATTCGGCTTCAATTCTTACATCAACACAATCTTATACGGATGTAGGCCCAAATCCAATAGCAAAATAAGCCGGGTTGACTCTCTGGCGATGACCAATTCAGCTGATCGTCACCGAATCGACATTTCTGGGTCTTCTTGAATACCGGCCCCTATGGCGGCTATGTTTTCTTCATTTCGCACCAATCTCTATCTTGTTGGTGGCTTAAGATCCAAAAGACTGTACTCACGCTCAAACTTCTCCACGGTGCGACGAATTGCCTGCACACTGATAACCGACCTGACGACGAAATTCACGTTTACAACTGAGCCGAAATTTCGATAATATTTTTTTAATACCCGTAATTTCCGCACGTTCGACAAGAGTAAAGCAATGCATGATGGAATGGCAAACCTTATTGAATATTTTGACAGCTGGATGTCATTGGTAACATAACTATCATACATAAACTATCAAATCATAAATTTGGGCAAAACCACATCATAACCCCCACGTGGTGCTCGCTGGACGACTACGTTATCTAATCATAAAGCAACAACAAACGTATGCTAAATCTGACGGTATACGTAGAGGTGAACTCTCGAAACAGCGCATAATCTGCGCTTCATGGGTGGCCGTGGCTCAAGTGGTAGTGTGTTGGCCTCCCAATCGGACGGTTCGGGGTTCAATACCAGCCGTGACCGAAAGACTTTTTTTCAGGCAACTAAAATCTTGTGAGATGAATGGTTGCCTAAATATAACATCAAGTCCAATTTACACTAGTAATTTAGTCTCCCCATTAAATGTTGGATGCCACCCATGGAGCGAAATAACCACTGAGCCCAAAAATCTATCTCTCTCTCTCTCTCTATCCAATTTTCCGAAAAACTTAACACGTGCTCCGGCATTTTAATAGTAGTAATATCCTCTTGAGTGTTAAGTTCTAAAAAAAAGCACACATGTGCCGAACTAGCCATTTCTTACTGACCTATTGAACAAGTGCCCTCTAATCTCTAATAAGAGGAAGACCTACACCGTAGAAATTCTCCTCCGCAGCCAAACCAGCGTGTGTTTTATTGGAGCTACTTCAACATATTCGGAGCTCAGTTCAATAAGGAAATTTCAAGAATGAGGTAGGATTTTGAAAAATAGATGAGTTCTTGATAAACAAACATCAGCGCTCGCATCCTCGAAGTTAGTCACTGGATTACCGTCAGTTGCTACAGCAGTTCAAGACAGGGACTTGGCCTTCCAGGTTGGGGTTAGTATGTCAGTTTAACTTCCCCACGAAGAAAAAAACTAAAAAGTTCCGAGACACTCACAAACCTCGGATATAGAAGTTACTGTCGACGACACCAACAAACAAAACAAAGAAAACAATCTTCGGATATACACGTTGAATGTTAGGACCCTTTACAGTCACGTGTAGCTAAATAATTAGCAGATGTTACCACCATCCAGGAATTGCGACGTAAAGAGGATGAAAAACTGTGACATTTGCTATGGCGATTGCAATAAGGAACAGTAACAGAAATTATGCCGCCAATAGCAAGTTCCGAAGATCAAAGACATCGCTGCCATTGAGCCTGCCGAGACGTTGCAAATGATATACTTGGTTTCACCCGACCACCACCAGGCCATATATGGTTTGATGCATACGTAGCTACACAAGAAGCGTACAAAGCGATACTTCAGCGAAGAACGAGGGACACTCGTGAGCTCTACGAGCAAAATAAACGGGAAGAATGTCGGGTTCTCTGAAAAAAAGAAAAAAGAGTCCGAAAAGCGCACGAACGAAGATATTGAGAGTTTGTACTCCGGGAATAAAGTACAAAAGTTTTGCATAAAGATAAAAAGAATGTGTCACGGCAAGTAGATACGTACGCAAACCTGTAGATATGTAAGGACACCTTGTAGTAGAGTCGCAGCCGATGCTGAGAAAGCTGAGAAAACAGTTTCAAAACTTTCATCACCTAACCAAAGCAAAGTACCTAAGGATAAAAATATCTAAGCTTAAATCCAACAAAGCTACTGGGCCAGGCGGCATATCGGCCAATTCAAAGCTGGTGGAGAGCATACTCAAACTTTTTTTTCAGATCTGGACAGGAGAGTGCATGCCAGATGCCTGATGGATAGAATTTCAGCCCGATTCGCAATAAAGGAGATCCCCCTTAACTGCGCCAACTATAGACTTATAGTGTGAATAAGCGAAACCTTTCGTCATCAACTTGATTGGCCCCTATCAGTGCGATTTCAGACCAGTAAAGTCTACAATCAACAAAATCTTCACACTCCGACAGATCAGGAAATAAAACTCAAGAAGTCCAAGTTGATACCCACCATCATTTCATCAATTTTAAAGCCGCATATGATAGCGTTTCTGGAGACAAGCTATATAGAGTCGTTTCTACAATAGTTTTGGTATCCCATTGAAACTGATCCGTCTGTGCCGAATAACGAATTACGATGGAAAATGCTCGATAACGCGTAACGACTTAACCAAGAGTTTTGCTATCAAAAAATGTTTTGGACAAGATGACTTGGTGTCTTGTGTTGGAACACTGGAAGCACAATCTTGCAAAGGTATGTGCAACTACGAGCATACGCCGATGATATGAACATAATTGGCAGAGCTCAGCGGTCTGTCACCGGTGCGTATTAAAACGAAAACTGTCAAAATGGGTTTTGGGCGGCAAATGAGGACACATCCAATTATATACTGCCAACTAGAAGGGATACACAACATCGAGGAATTGGACGTCATTTCACAGTCGACAGCTATATAGTCGACTATATAGTCGAGGTAGTAAAGAACTTTATCTACCTTGGCTCAGCAGTCAGTTCTGCCAACAACACCGCAGCAGAAATAAAACGAAGACCAACTCTTTCCATTCGATGTTTCTTTGGGCTAAGAAGTCAATTGAGTAATAAAGAAGACCTCATCCTGAATATCTGAGGAGACTCTATATAAGACTTTGGTCATCCCAGTCCTTGTTTATAGCACTGAAACATGGACTCTATCGAAAGTGGATGAAGATATACTCTGTCCTTTCCATAGAAAAATTCTTCGTAAGATATTCGGTGCTTGAGGAGATGACTCGACGACGAACTATACAAGTTGTGCGGTGTCATCGATCTAGTCAGAAAACAGCGAATGAGTCGTCTGTTCACAACTGAAGGCAGTTGGTCAAGGTCCGAGCTGACTGGAGATGGTTGTTATGTAAGGCCACCTAAGGAAGTAAGTAGGCGGATATAGCAGGCCATACTCATTTTTTTCAGCAGGTGGCTCTGTTAGATCCAGCGGCTAGGATTTAAAATGCTCTTTGTTGCCATATTATCCGCGAATATCTTCAACTATGAGCTGCTAATATTAAAACATCAAAACTACTCACTCATGGCAGGACAATGTCAGAAAAATTGTATAGTTTACTACATGGTTCGTATTAAGAAAAAGACTTCTTGCCACTTTGAGTGCAGAAAATAGAAGAGAAGGTATATTGCAAAAACACTAAGTTAAGTTACACAAGCAAATTACAGTTCAATGAGCAGAGTGCATTCAGTAATAATAAGAAGAACAATGGTAAAGGGATATTGATATGCTAAAGTGAGAAATACAATTCAATAGTTACTCAACTCAACTCAACACTCCCACTCATTACTAAATTCAAATTCAAATTTTAACATTAATGGCTTTGCAAACATATCTGGTAGTTGATCATTACTTGTTACAAAATTTAATTCAAAAAGATTTTCGTTATATTTTTCGCTAATAAAATGCACTCGAACGTCAATATGTTTAGTTCTACAATGGAACTCGGGATTCTTGATAAGCTTCAGGGCATCTTGGTTATCCAGAAGGTCATTCAGCTATTTCAGAAAGAAGATCTTTCATCAAAACGTTAAGCCACAACATCTCTTTAATTGTTTCAGATGCCGCAACGTATTCAGCTTCGATCGATGACAGGGCTGTACATCGCTGTCTTCGGGAACCCTAAGAAATGACAGACTGATCCAAAAGCAACAAATAACCACTAGTTGAGCGCCTTGTCTCAATGTCACCAGCGTAGTCTGAGTCACTGTAACACGAAAGGGTTAAATTATTACAATTCACAAAATGTATACCTGTGCTTTGAGTAGCCTTCAGATATCGGAATACCCTCTTGTTAATTTTTATATGATGTGGAGCGTGGTTATCCAAAAATCTGCACAAAACTACAGCCAGGTATATGAGAGACCCAACACCTTCACGGTAAGGATATTTGGATAAATCCATCAAAGTTAATGCTAGACTAAGTACCATTATAGGTTGCGACAAACACGATTCATACACCCTCTCGAAGCACAAATAAACATGGATCTGCTGCACAAGTTTCAAATTTAAAATCCTTAAGAAGTTTGGAGATCGTTAAGTTCCAATTCCTCGAAGCTTGTTTAAGACCACATAAAGTTTTATTCAGCTTACAGAATACAGTCCTGTTTTGTCATTGTATCCAACTGGTTGCAACATAAAAATGTCTTCATCTAATCTTAAATTCAAAAAGCAGTCTTCACGTTAAACTGAGTTAAAATGACGTTTCTGGATGTAGCTATAGCCAGGATTGTACGTATAGATGTAAATTTGGCTACCGGGCTGAATGTTTCATTGAAATCCACACCTTCCACTTGCTTATAGCCTTTTATAACATGTCGAGCTTTGTAACGCACGATCTAATTTTGCAGAGACAACTTCGGGCGACCTGCCAAATCCCAGGTTCTATTCAGCCGATGACCATCCATCTCTCCATTACTCGCATTTCTCCGATTTAACCGCATCGTCGTATGTGGAAGGTTCATAAGCCACGGCAAGAAAAGCAAATCCCTCCTGAATGATAGTACATAAATTTGTTTTGTCTTCCATATCGTTCTTAGAACTGCTTTGATGTTTGTACCTAGGCGATTTTTCACCTTCTTTCGCCTCCTGTACTCTCCCACTGCTTCCGAGTCCATAGATCCTCCTTCTTCCGCTGAGCTATACCGTTCGTCATACTTAGTAAATCTTCCTTCACCACAGAAACAGCACCTT
The DNA here is from genome assembly GCA_963966105.1 of Volucella zonaria. Classification (NCBI taxonomy): domain Eukaryota; kingdom Metazoa; phylum Arthropoda; class Insecta; order Diptera; family Syrphidae; genus Volucella; species Volucella zonaria. Next base: position 88,491,727 of record OZ014532.1, on the reverse strand, counting down.
TACCTTCATTAAAACCACTTGCATCTATTTTTAAATAGGACTTTTCTTTAAACAAAATGTTTCGTGATAGCTGTATTTCATTTCGTTCTGGTATCCACACACGGTAATCCTTGCAGTTGCCAGAATAACCAACAAATATTCCGAACTTGGTCCCATTTTTGATGCTTCTCGTCCGGAACATGAATAAACACTTCGCTGCCAAACGTCCTTAAATTGTTAATTTTAGGTGACTCTTTATGCCACAGTTTATAAGGACTTATAGTTTGGTCCAAAACGATTGATGATATACGAGTAAATCAAGATTTAGGCATGAGAAAGCTGTCCGCGCGTTGGGTGCCGCGTTTGCTTACGTTAGACCAAAAACGTCTTCGAATGAACATTTCCAACGCTCTGTTGGCGCAGTTTAGGCGCAATAAATCCGAGTTTTGGTACCGATTAATTTCTGTAGATGAAGCTTGGATGCACCATTATACGCCCGAAATAAAAATTCATCCAAAACAGTGGACTGCAAAGGGCGAGCCGGCTCCAAAAAAAGCAAAAACTGTTTTTTTCGGCTGGGAAAGTGATGGCGACTGTTTTTTGGGATAGTAAAAGAGTTATCTTAATCGATTATCCTCAAAAAGGAAAAACCATTACAGGAGCATACTTCGCATCATTACTTGCCAAGCTGAAGGCAGAAATTGTGGAAAAACGAAACGAAAAAGAAAATCCTGTTTCACCAAGACAACGCGCCTACTCACACCTCACCGGCTGCCATGGCGAAAATACATGAATTACGGTTTGAACTGCTTGACCATCTGCCTTATTCACCAGATCTAGCCCCAAGCGACTTCTTTTTGTTCCCTCATCTAAAAACTGCGCTCGGAGGACAGAGATTTTCGTCAAATGAGGAGGCAATCACCTTCGTGAACAATTATTTTGCAGAGAAAAATGCCAAGTACTATTTGGACGGGTTGGAGAGATGGGAGCATCGCTGGGAGAAGTGTGTAGAGTTACAAGACTATGTAGAAAAATAAAAAAAAAAATTTGAGAAAAAATTTCGTTCGGTCGGAAACTTTTCAGCCGACCCTCGTATGTCGCCATGTTGACAGCTTCGGACCATAACTTAAGAAGCAACTTACGTGTATGAAGCGTGGTTCTCGCAGTCTCTACTATGAAGTGCATGTCTTGCTTAGCTCTACCATTTTGCTGAGGAGTATATGGAACCGAGGATTGATGGCGAATACCACGTTTAATTAAAAGTTCCTGCACTATTTTATTTTTATATTCGAGGCCATTATCTGATCTTAAAATTTTTATATCATAATTGAACTTCATTCAAAAAACGTTCAATTAAATAAGGAACCTCTGATTTTTCTTTAATAAAATAAACTGCTCTAAAATGAGCAAAATCGACAGCGTCTGCATTGGTCCACAGAGGTCAGTGTGAACGAGAATCCCAACATCTTTTGCCCTGGACTGGCTGTTGTCAAATGGTAAACGGCGCATCTTACCGATAGCACATGCATCGTAAAAAAAATCAGGAATATCAATGAAGTCAATGCCACGTTGATTCAACACTTTTTTCACCTGTTTGACGCACATGTGACCAATAGCGTATAATGCCATAAATCTAGTGCTTCAACTTTTAACATATAATTCGCAGCGATATTATCACTGTTAACCTTAAAAAGCATTCACCTTAACGTTCTTTAAAATTTCACATTTTTTACTATCTGATGTTAAACACTAGTTTTTCTCCAGTGCACTTCCCGATGAAAATAAATTAACCTTGATGTCCGGAACAAAACATGCATTTGTTACTCGTTTTTTAGTCCACGTCTGGTAGTTAAGCGCACTGATATTTATTTCTCCCTTGCCGAAAGCTTTTAGGTGCGAACCGTTGCCAATTGTTATCAATACTGGAGTAGGGAGCGAGCTCCTCGTATTTACTAAATCAATCGCGCCGAGAACGCATGTGCTCACTCGCCCCCCGAGTCCAGAACCCAGTTATCAGCTGTGACCTGCTCACCAATCGCCACGCTTACGGTATCACACGCACGTGCATCACAACTGTCAGCATTTTGTGTTTCACGATGGGCATAATTAATTCATTTTTGACTAATTTTTTTTGACAGTTTTTCTTCCGATGGCCGTACTGTTTGCATTGGAAACATTTACCTGGGCGTTTTTGACTGCTATGATGATTATTGCTGCTGCTGCTGTTACCTTGCTTATAGCACTTTTTTTCCTTTTTATTGAATACTGCAGTGTCTGAAATGCTACTTTGATGTTCGTTTACACTTAACCGAGCTTCTTCCATGACAAGACGAGATCTTAAATTATTAATTATGCTTTACGTTTGTTGACTTCCACGCACTAAAAAAATGAGCGAATCGATCGGGTAGGGTCATTAATACTTTGATTATCAGCATTGACTCAGAAACTGTTTCTGCGGCATCTCTGAACTCTTGACTTAAACTTTCCAGTTTGCTAATATGTGTTGCGATGTCGTCATTTTGATCCTTTTGAATTCCATAGAAAGGTTGTTGCAGCATATGGTATTCACACTAGTTATGGATTTCTGTTCAATATAAAGCATAGCCTAGACCACATCTGAAATGCTGTTGAGCAATGCATGATGTGCACCAAAATTCCTTGACCAGTACTGGTGGCGATTATTTTTTGTGCTTTTCGGTCTTTTTTCTGCCAAGCCTTAAGCTCGATTTTCGACGCCGTATTTGATTCTATCACCCCCGGTTGCTGCTTCTCCCCAGTTACCACCTCAAGAATATCACTTGCATTTAAAATGATGCGAACTTGAAACGTGCACCATTGTTCCGCACATTGAAGTTTATCGATTTTTATCATTTCGTCGCCTATTTCGAAAATTATTTTGAGTTTTTTGTTTGCAAAACAATTTATCGAACACAAGCTCGTTTTGAATGCCTTATTTTACGCTTTCACCCTTGGGCCCATAACCTATTAACCGTTAAATACTAATCATTGTTTGAAATTATGTTAATACTAACCATTCGTAAATTTTACGAGTTTTTTTTTATTGAGAACAAAAATTATATTTTTCATTAAATTTTCTTACATAAAGGGGTTTAAAACCAAAAAGGAACATAAAGGAACAAAACAATTCATAAATTGAGACCAAATTATTTTTGGTCATTGCACGGTATGCAGCACCGTGCACGGTGCTCTCCACAAAAAGCTCGATTGCAGTGTGTGCAATAAAGTGACGTCATCCTACGCGATCATTTGTTTGAGTGGGTGTTGCAAAGTTAGCAACCGAAACCGATGCTCAAGCCAAGGTTTTGTCGATTGTTTATGCAGATTAATTATATATTTCTTTCTACTAAGCAGCTGCGCACCATTCCTTTGACTGTTATGCTTATGAATAATGTAGGAGTTGATGCAAGCAATATTTAGCATATCATAAAAAATGCACATCGGACATCTGCTGCTGCACAATTGATCAAATGTAACCACGCCGAACTTGGTGTCGTTATAAAACTGTACTCGTACATATAATCTCCGGCTTCTGAGTTCGTGGGCTAATTGAGGCTCCTTCATGCATTGTGGACAGTAGAATCACATTTTTATTTTATTATTATTATTATTACTCGTATCAAGGGAACGATACAAATTAATTTGTAGGGTCCGGGATTTAACGCCAGAGTACTATGCCCATGTGGCGCGTTTTGTCAACAGCACGCGGAGTACTGAATTCCCATTTTTTTTTTTGCTTTATATGAAATTAGCGTTTTTTCCTGATCAAAACAGAAGAGGGAACTACCTACTTCACGGCCTTTGACCTTAAGCATTTCACTTGGTATTTCAGGTTTATTTTGGCGTAAAGTTCCAATCAAAGTCAAATTGAAAGGCTTACGGACGTAAACCAATTATCCATAGTCACTTTTCTGTTGGTACCATGAATAGTTTTGGTTAAATCTTTAACGTAATACTCAGCTAACGGTAATCCATTACAGTTTGTATTTTTCCATTTTTCCGAGACAGGGACTTACATCCAACATATATTTTGTGCCAACATCACAGGCCATAACTATTTTTATTCCATACTTGGCAGGCTTGTTGGGTATGTACATTTTAAACGGACATCGACCTCTAAATTCTAATAATTGTTCCTCAATAGTTATATAGCTGCCGGGTTTATATGATTCATTGCAATTTAATATAAGCTCATCCCAAATTTCACGTATTGGAGCAAAACGATCGTTTTCGCGTCTCTCAGCCCGAGTAGTTTTATTACGAAATCGTAAACAGTCCAACAGAAACTCAAAACGCTCGCGGCTGATAGTTGCCTTATAAATCGATCCAGATAATTTGGAGTCAAACGTATCTCGGGTGGATAGATGATTATCTTTTTTGTACTGCTGCAAAAATTAACAATCCAATAAGTGCCTGTAATTCTTCTGCGGTTGTTTGGGAAACTGTGGCTTTTTCAGAAGAATAGTTTTGGGATTTGATATCTATTTCAGAATTTGTGTGAATCAAAATTTTGGTCATGATCACCGCGCTTAAGAAACAATTCAAAGCAGTAAGTGGCGTACATGCATCACGAGCGAGTCCTATGGGACCTTGTATTATGTGTATGAAATTTCGTTTTGCAGTTCTTTTACGACTGTTAGCGACTATACACCAGCGATGACCGTTTTTGCCTCTAAGGCTTACATTTTCTCTTTCCGCTTGACGTCGCCAAGATTCTTCCTCCAATACCTCTGGTTGTAATAGTTGGAGTACGTATACATACATTCGGGCTATTACTCTTTGCAATATTGGTGCTGGGTCTTGCTCTTTTCGAAGAAGAAGGTCTTTCAGAGTCAGAACTTTCACCATTGTCAGGAACGTACTTCGAACCGGAATCACTGAAATCATGTCCAATATTGTCTTCAGTTTCGGAGCCACTTTCTTGTATTTCGTCGAGTTCTTCTGCTAGTGTAGCTTCAACCTCCTTCAAATTTAGTGGTCGACTATATTCTCTACGTGTCACCATGATTCTAAAATAAAACGTAAAATAAACCACTGAATCTATAGCCCATGATGGTACACTTGTCGATCTTATCTCAAATACAAATCGAATAAAAACTTACAGTAATTACAGTATTCGTAAAATTTACGAAGTAACCGCAATTTCGCATATACGCGTACCGCTAAGTAGCCGAACTCGCACAGGAAACAACCTCTCACCACGAAAAATGAAGTTACACTGACTTTCAATAAGAGTAACAGCGTAAGATGTTTAGTATTTAAGGGTTAAGAAAAAGACTTCTTGTCACTTTCAGTACAGAAATTAGAAGAGAAGGTATAGTGGAAGCAAAATAAGTTAAGTTACAAAAGCAAATTACAGTTCAATGAGCAGAGGGCTTTCAGTAATAACAAGAGTAGCAATAATGATTTGCTAAAGTGGGAAATACAATTCAATAGTTATTAATTAATAATGCTAACTCAACAGTTCGGAATTCAAAAAGTTGTATAAGTATCACTCTGCTGTAATCCAACATTGTGCTCATTGCTGCTAGTTTCTATGCCGACGAGAGCAATACCACCTATGTACTCGTATGTGTCTTAGTTAAATGCCAAGTTTTGTGTCACAATCTTCAGCGAAACTACGTCACTTAAGCTTGCTACGTTTCATTTTTTTGACATTTTCGTGGAACAATTGATGATGTTGATGACAATTTCTCATGATATAATGCTTTCGCCATGAAATTTCCATGTAAGGGGTTGCGATATCCGTGACAGATGTCTTGTAAACCATAAATGTATTTATAGTGTGCTTGACAAATGAAGTGCTTTATTTGACAGAAACTTCCTATCCCAGAATGTTGTAATATAAATGAGATATTTTCCCATACCACAATTTGATGTTCATTTCGGGACACTTTAAGAGTGTCAGCACTTTAATTTTATTTCAAACGAAAACTCATCTACGTAGCGTAACCTTAAGACTTTCAAATGTAAATATCGACATCCCCCTATTCGATGTAAGCAAGCAATCTCATCTATCGGTGTTTAGTTAAAAGAAAATCGAAAGGGAATTTATACAGCAGTTCTGTATCCCAAGTCTTTGGTTTTAATTAAAATTCTCCCTAAGTAGGATAAATTAAAACCCAGCATCCTTAAAATATAAATAAGATTGAAGTGGTCAACTAATCCAAATTACCCACTCAGAGAAAAACATGTCCACCCAATGTGGGCGACAATTTTTATATCATTTCCATCGATCCCCTATAATGTCAGGCCATTAATGACCCACTCGAAAAGTGCCAGAACAACACCCAAAGGCAGAGTGTCCATAGTCATCGTCAATCGCCCACAGCTGGAACGGATGTGGAACAGCGGACTACTCGTACATAGTCATCGTAGCATGCATAGTACTGGTGATTCCGGGTTAAATGAGATTCCCCTACGGTTCTTGATTTCATGCAACTAACTCATCGTTATTTAAGGCCATATAACAGAATCGAACCAAACCAAACCGAAGCGATATAAGCGTAACGACCCACTCCTTGAACGAAATACAAAAAAAAAAAAAAAGCGATGCTGGGAGTTGCGTTTTGTTACTTTTGCCTTAGTGAATCTGCTGCCAAGAAAATTAATATTTCCGAAACATGAGAACTACATCCTTGGTCATTTGAGCATTCATTCCTCAAGGATGCTTTTTGGTTTATTTGACACTTTAACATTCGGTCTCCGATAGCAAATTTAAAAATAATTCGCCTCGAGGAGATTAAGACGACTAAAGTCCTTTGACGCAGCACTTTAATTTCTACTTAGTTTCTCAGTTCTGCTTATAGAAAATTCAAGATATTTCTCTTGCCTCGCTAATTCGTAGTAGGGATTAAGGGGAAGTCAAGGGTGGGAATATCTATAGACATCCGAGCAAGTGATGTAATGTTGTACGCCTGTATGATTGTGGTTGGGGATAAGCTGGAATTTTCTAATATACGCATCCCGTCGTGAACATTTGCAATCAATGGGATTTTCGGTAGGAGGAGAACGATCGAACAACTTTAAGCCAGGGGCTGTGGAAACCACGGACAGTAAAATTTCTGCTTTGTGTTTTTTGGGTAGTCCTATCTAATACATGTACCCCAAAAATGTAGTGTACACAGCTTGAATGTTTGTAACCAAAATTGCACAACAACCTGTATAAACAGGTCTCTCTTACATCATTTGTAACCATGCAGGACGTTGTTGTGACAGGTAAACTATAAATGTCCATCCATATTCGTTGAGAATATAGGACAATATACTAGTTAATTTATTATAGGTCAATTCAAGACATGTGGCATGTTTGTGGTTTAATAAATTTAATCGTTAGCAGTGCAATGTATTACACCAGACCTTATTGGCCTGTTAAATTATGGTTTACAAAAGGATCAGACACAAGTTATTTCCACCAGGCTTTGGGGATTTAGGAACGGGAAATGGGAATGTATAATGTCATAAACCAACAAGATACATGACCATGCATCCCTATGTTAATATGTGACTTAAGCGAATGTGTTTACGTTGGAGGAAAAATCTAACTAATATCTTTGTGCTACTATTTCATTCTTCGTGTTCCTGTTCACTGGTTACACTGCTTGCACTACCTTCTATGCTACGTTGGTGATAAGGATCCAAAAGACTTTTCAACTTATTTCTGATTGTAGAATTCTGCAACGGATAATGAAAAGACTGCAAACTGCAGTGTATTCGCATTATCCATTATCGTGTTTCTCCAACCCTTGTACCGCCATTTCCGATTTGCTTTTTAGTTTCTCGCACTTCGTCCTATAATTAGGAACCCTCGTTGAACCATTTCTCTCTGAAGGAGCGAAGTCAACTTGTAATTAGATTTGTGTTGCAAGGAGCTCTGTAATTCAAATAAAAGTTTAAACTTACAAATATTCAGGTCAGGTGGGTTTTATTTTCTTTAACATTTTTTTTTGAAGTAACTATTCAAGTATACTTGGGGCCGTTTATACCAAAGGTCGGAGAAAGATAATAACATTGAAATATTTGAAATAGTATTTTTCAAAAATGATACTGTGAAGAATGAATCTTAAACTTAATGGCTCCGCTTTGCTCCATGACTAATGTCTGTGTATGAAAGTGTGATATGCTACAATTCTTATCCGACACCTTTTCTCCACACATTTTGTCGGATTGTACCAACTGTATACGTTAAAACATTTTCCTTGAATTTAGACTGCCATCCTAATCAAATCCGACACTAAGAAAGATTCTCTAAGGCTTTCAGCACATTCTTTAAATGATTACGAGTAGATATTGAAAGGGCTTACAGGAAGTGAGTCTTTCGAGCCAAAGAGACAAACAATATTTTCGACATTAACAACACTGTTCAAAAACCAACGATTTAATTGGAGCAATTCTGAAATTCTGAAAAGATCTTAAGTTCTCTGCTACTTGTACACAGAACCTTTGAAAAGTTCACTCTTAGGGGGTCAGGGCAAAAATGAAGGACTCCACGTGATAGACAATTGATTTGCATCATCTATCCCTGTTCCACCACTCTTTCAGTGTCAGTGTCGGATTTTCATTACTACGAATAGAACTAACCAAATATTTCCGCATTACCGATTCCTGGCAGCGACCGAGGATATTATCATTCTCTTCGACAAAATTCATGTCGGGGCATCGTATCTCAAACCCATGTCAGACCATACGCATGATAGATGCGAAGTACCGACATGGCTGAAGAGGAGGAATTTGGGAAAACCAACTGGAAACGATATAAGAAGCAGCTCGGAAAATCTGACCTACGAGTAGATAGGAGCTAGAGAAAGTTTCATGATGAAACGCAGATTTGCAGTGATTGCATGAGGAAATCCGAAAACTTCATCAAAGACTAGCTAAGAGGAAACTTGGAGTCTTCCAAATCACAATCATCTCCTAACACTTAATTTAGAACTGAACTGATTAACACAACCTGCTGTAGCTAGTATCTGTCATCATTTGTTGTGTAAGGATAAGGTGATCAAAACACTGTTGCTTTTTTAAATGACTTCAATAAAGTATAGATCATCTGCTGGCAACTCTGAAGAGAATCTTCGCTGCACTGGCATATGTATCGAGGCCGTAGTGAGCAGTAAGATCAAATTTTTTCCGAAAATCAAAAACGATGATTTCACACTCGGCAAGCATTTCAGAAGGACCAATTTGACTATAGCCATGTTGAAGAGCAGGGAAAGAACGGTTTAGCTGATGGGAACAAGAATGCGAATGCATCCTCAGTCCAAGAAGCAAGATGCCTTGTCAACGTGAAAAATCCTGCGAGACTTCGATTTACTATAATATTTGATGGGCAAAATTAAAGGCGCAGTCGACAAGAAGGAGCACGCGCTGGGCATTTCCATCGATATTGTGACTGCTTTCAACAACCAAATTTTTCACGGCATCTGTGACCCTGCCAGACAAAAAGGTCAAAACACGTTATATCGAAAACCAAGGCGATCTTTTCAGTAGTTTAAAGAAGATTTCGACAATACAAGCATCACGGAGGGGGATTAGTTGAATCTATACCACTATAATAGGACCAGTTATATTCTTTGCCTTGGCTGTCTGGTGGAATAAGCTTCCACATAAGCCACTGCTGCTTTTGCCAGACTCCAAAGAACGGTCATTCTTAGACACTTACCTCATCTCTAGACGCATTGGTGAATATTGGGACGGGGGCCCTTGATATTCATATAATGGATTTCACTCTCAAAGCCGTTTTTCGTTAAAAAGGAAGTAGATCTTGGTACAACGTGCACCAGAGTTTTGATGACCGATTTTCTTTGGGCTCTGGTCTTTCCATGATGCAAAGACTCCAGAAATCCTGTTGCTGCGAAAGTATAAAGTTGAATTTTTCTCTGCCAGGGATAGATTTCGGCCAGAATCTGAGCCGGAAAAGGAATGTAGTCGGGTGTCCACGGATTGCTTCAAAGCAAATCTAAGATGCGGGTCTATTATCCTTTACAGGACCACAACTTCAGATTTCAATTTGCAACAAGAAAACTTGCATCTGTCTCCAAGCTCAGATACACGCAATCTTGGTGGCATTGACCTTTATTGTAAAGGATGAGTAGAGGAGGCGAGTTTGGCCTTCATAAGCCACCACACCCTTTCTAGTGGGTCTTGATTCTGAGTTCCAGGTCACAATGGGATTACTGGAAATAGAGCCGCCGATGAACATGTTGAACTTAGAAGAGAGTTTCTCATTACACCAATCTCCATCAGAAATGCCTGCGTTCTCCAGTATGCCTGCAGGCCAAACGAATGGTTCCCGACCTCTTTTGGAGGTCTGTGACTTTCCTGCTTTCCCTCAGTAGGAAAGTCTCTAGACTTCTTACAGGCATCGAAACTGCTCACTGCGGCTTCAATAAGCTCAAATGTGTGCTAAGCATAAGTGACATAATATTCTGCGATGCTTACAGGTACTCGGCGGTGATGTGGTGAGTGCTGCTATTGTGGGCACCTTATCACTAAGGTGTATGTTTCTCTTACTGCAGAAAAATAAAAATAAATGTGAAAGGAACACATACTTCATACAAGGGACTAGTAAGTGCTTTGTTTAAACAGAAAAAAAAACCTTCGCGGTTAAAACATCTTGAAGTATTTGCACCTGTAGCGACAACCAATGTCCGCTTAAAGCCTTATTGAACCCTGTTACGACTTAAAAGCTAGTTCGAGAATGCAAGTCTTCACTTCCTAAGTCCGTAAACGTGCTGGGCTTAAATGACAGAATATCCTGCAATGCTTTCTGTGAAAATGACCATGACACCACGGAGGATTAAATCCATGAATGTCCGGCTTACACTCGCATCAGGCTGCAGGTACTCGTCGTTGACGTGGTGGGTTGGCACTTTATCACTCAAGCGCTGACTTATCTTTCTTCGAAAGCAAGAAAAATTTCATTAAAAGGAACCTACAAGGAGTAAAATCGGCTAGCCCTTTGTCTGAATGATGAATGTTTTCAAATGAGCACTGCGAACAAAGTTGAAGAAATCGTATGACACAGCGTCGTCTTTCCTAAATCTTACTTATTTGGAAACGGGAAAAGGTTTTGGTAAGGTTTCTATCGAGTTTAATGGAGTACAGTCCATTCCCTCATTGTCAGCTTATAAAAACGGACTAATTTGACATAGATGTAAAAGCTCGTTGCTATATACTCGAATATATGACCTTAAAATATATAAAACGGTGGTGTGCATTGATCCGAAAAACATAGAAATTCTCCAAGATCCAGTGGTAAACACTGCCATGATTGTATGGACTAGTCAAATTATAAACGTAAGATTTTAACAGCTTGCGATTGTAATACCTCTATATGTATCGCTGGTCGACGGGTTTCCTTCCCTGCGAATCAGGCAAAATGTACTGGGGTTCCTTACGCATGCTTTTGTCCAATCCTATTTTCAGGATTAGTTGTTGTGTGCTCTTTACAAAGCCATCTCCCACCGGCTTAAGCAGCCTGACATGTAGGCCGTCAGCTCCTGCAGCTTTGATAAACTTAGGTTTATACCTGGCTCTGTTATCTTTCGGTTGGGGTTCAAAATTATTGGTTATCATCTTTAAGCTTAGTAGTTTATTCCGAGCTTAAGTCTGCAGAAATTGTCCTTCCATATCCGTAGCACTGACTGCGATTCTACTATAATGCCCCTTTGTTCATCTTTACAGGGTTAAGTTCGTGCTCTTCAACTCTGGCATTTTATTTTCAGCCCATGTTAAAATTTTCGAACTGAACACTTCTTTCTATATCTTCGATTACGCACTTCCCACAATCCTGAGAAGCTAGAATTTATCCTGCCGCTTTGGTTCGTAGAGGTATCCATCAGCTTTGATTCTACTATCAATCACCGCTTTGTAAGCGTTTGTCTCGCAGCATGTGCTTTCCGGCATTATTCCTCTAACCCGGAATATAATTTTTAAGTGGTCGAGAGAAGCTCTAAACATTAAACGCCGGGTCTTTTATGTGCTGATTGTTCTGGTGAAATTAAGTTTCATTCCATCAGAAAACTGAGTTTACCTTAAACAATCGATCGTAAAGATTGAGTGTAGAGTATTAGCACGACGTTAAACTTGTCACAATACTTGGACATTCGTACCCATCGAATGTTTCGCACCCTTGTGTTACTCGCAGCGTCGTTAATCTGTCTGACGGTTCATTGGTAGCCAGTTTTCTATTTCACTCGGCTTATTTATCATTTAGCGAACTTCATTAACAATGACTGACTCGCCGGCATCATCTCTGAAGCCGTACAGCCCAGTGACACCTCTGCCTGGAAAACTACACCAAACTGTTGCTTGCACTCGGTCACTGTCGTTACTGTATTTATCAGACGGTACAGGCATTGACTGAGTAAATGTAACAAATGACGGATAGCGGGTTATGAGTGAAAATTTTGTTAGTGCACTGTTTCATATTGTTGTAAGGGCAATTTGATTCGGTAAACCAGTGTCAGAATTTTCACTTCACAGCCTTAGGTAGCTTACCAAACTCCACCCCAATGTGATTCATGTTCCAATCCCGAATTCAACTTTATATACACAATATACACAACTCTGGCTGGCTTCGACATTCAGGACAGACAACACCCGAAGGACGGCGTGTTGAGATCTTCACTGCGGAAAATAACTTGACCCAGCTCTTGCTCACATGAATACCAGACGTTGATGGTCATGCCGCCAACACCCAGGACTTGTTTTTAACTTCTCACCCTAATAAGTACTCCGTTGATGTGCTCTCCCTTCTATGCTCGTCCCCTCCCCTCTATCAGCTTAATTCTCGTACAACCACCACACAGTCAAAGAAAAGATTCCTAAAAAAACCGTATGGCAATACGAGAAAGCCAATTGGTGCGGACTTAACAAACTCTTTGGGAATTTTAGCTGGTCGTTATGTGGTTATCGACCACGTGGATGCCGCTGCTGATTTGACCACTGACACTATTCTCTTTTTAATGAGATCCTTTATCCCCCATCGGATCACGAGTATTAAACCAAAAGAAAAGGTATGGTACGACTGGAGCTGTAAAGAGGCTGTCAGGGTTAGAGAAACGGTTTTTCAGTCCGACCCGACAGAGGAAAACCGAAAAAAGTTCAGACGAGTCAGAAATGACCGCAACGTCTTTCGTGAGCGTGTGAAATTCCAATACGACCAAAAACTGGGGCAAAAAATACTGGAATGCCCCAAAGGCAGTAAAAATGTTTGGTCGTTCGTCAAAAATATTAGAAATTCTGCCTCATCCTCCATCCCAACGCTCATTTATTGTACAATGGCATTCCCGCTGTCAGCTCTTCGAACAAAGCCAATCTGCTTACTGCACACCTGGCGGCCAGTTCAATACTCCCAGATTGTGTTTTGTCAGCACCTATACTTGAGTCTGTCGGATCTTCAATCGCACGAATCCATTTTCGCACTAGTGTAGTAATAAGAGTACTTAAAGATCTTAATATCTGCTGGTCCCCTTCTTCTGAAGAGGTATTCTTTCTTGACAAAACCACTGCCTAAGCTTTTTCATCATTCCTACTGCTTAGGACCCTTTCTGAGCAGATGAAAAACAACATTTGTCCAGCCCATCCCTAAAAAAAGGCGAATCTTCTTCTCTCTCCTTCTACAGGTCATGAAATATCTCGAACCACGAAAACTTCTCTATAACCGACAATACGGTTTTCGTAGCAACAGGTCCACTGGTGATTTGATGGCATGTCTCACTAAAAAGTGGAACCAAAACGTGCATCAATCTGGCGAAAGCAAGATAGTGGCACTTGCTATTTCTAAGTCATTTTACAGAGTTTGGCATCAGGGTCTTTTGTCGAAAATGCGTGCTTTTGGGATCGATGACTCTCTTCTTCAATGGATTAGAAATTACCTTTCGGAACGTTCAATTCAAGTTGTCTTGGATGGTTTCAAGTCTGATATTCACAAAATAAATGCTGGCGTGCCCCAGGGCTCCGTTCTGTCTCCGACACTCTTTTTTAATTTTCATCAACGATCTCTTGTCTGCTACTTCTAATCCAATATACTCCTTTGCTGACAACAGCACTTTCTGCTTTTCATATTCATTACCGGACTAACGTCCCTGGTCTTCGGCTGCAGAACGGGAACGGCAGCATATGTTCAGCTCATTGAATTCCGATATTAACAGCATAACCAATTGGGGAACTATAAACCGAGTGGAATTTAATGCTTCTAAAACTCAATGCTGTCTGCTGTCATTACACGGAAATTGATATACCCAGTCATTATCCTAGGTCTAGGTTTCCTCAAGCTATGTAAGAAATATTTCACCATCTCTAATCTGGCCACAATATATAAGGCATTCATCTGTCTAAAATTCGAGTGCAATGCTCACATCTCTGCACCTCCTAGATAGGATTCAAAACCATGCGATAAAACTCATTGATGATACTACTCGTACATAATATCAGTCAATCAATTGACACCCTCGAACACCGACGTAATGTCTCCTGTCTCACTTTATTTTATCGATATTTCCATCACCAGTGCTCCATTGAAATCGCCAGTAGCATTCCGCCCATTCAAATTTTCAACCATAACAACCGTCTCGCTATCAATTCTCATCGCCCATTTTCGGATGTACTCTAAAGTATCATGATCCGTTCCTAAGCCGTACCACTCGCTTATAGAATGAATTGTCGATCTCTGTATTTCCTGGTCATTATAACTTACAAACATTTAAAAACAATGTAAATCGTGCTTCCTTCCTAAATTTCCTTCGCCAGCACTGTGTACAAACATTTTGAGGGTACACAAACCCCTTGAGCGCGCGCTCATTATACTTAAAAAAAAATAGTCAATTTGTTTGTATACAGTAGGTACTGTCGGAAGACCTTCAGCTATTTGCTTGGCCAATTGCGCGAAGTTTGCTTATTTACAAATTTACTTAACCAAAAATGTACTATGTCACACAAGATGGTTTTTCGGTGAAAATCAGCCAAATTTCAGCATACACGATGACCATTTGGCTTTAGCTCATGGGTCAACACGATTTTATACGGATTTAGCGCAAAATACGGCACTTGGATGATCGGGAGGCGCCCTCTTGAGAATGGCGCGGAATCTACTGGTTACCCATACTCATACTCAGCAGCAGGATTCTCTTTACTTTTGTGTCACTGTAGCGTTGTGAAAAAGTCGATTCGAATATTTTCACTAATCGTTCGTTTGCTTATCAGGACGATTACAACGGACGAAAAGTAGAGTTATTGCCCATGACTACGACTACGTCACACGAGTAAATGGTAGAGAATCTAGAACATGAGTGTGGCATCTGTCGAGAGTGAGTTCAGAAAATCTCTGTTGGAAAAACGAGCCGCATCAAATTACAAATCCTTTACTTGTCTGAACTGAAGCTTATGGTTGGATCTAAGTTGAGGCTTTCGTGATGATAAACCTCGATTTGTGTGCTTTTGTCAAAGTTTCTGTCATCAATCAATGAAAAGACTTAAAGTTAACAACTTATCACTTTTGCAATCCCTCAAGGTGTACAGGATCACCAGAAGACAACAGGAAATGAAGCCAACAATTTTGTGGGAAATTTTCAATCGGAATTAATTTTTCGTCATCAACCAGAAAACTATCCTTAACCATTCGAGTACCAATTTAAATATCACATAAATTGAACTAGGCGAACTTTGTTTTTTTCATTTATAAAAACGCTGTTTTAGAATAGTTCCCAGAAAAGTTTCATCCTTATGGAAATTTCATCTCGTAAGCACAATTTTATGCCGTGTCTCACATACATATACAACCAATTTTGGAAATGTAAAAATGGAAATAGTCGTTCGGAATTTTTTTCTTCAATTAAATTGTCTGCCAGGACAAGCATAAATTTGCAAAACTTTTCCACACTTATTCGTACACAGCAATTCCAGGACATTGGATTTATTCGTACCGATATCTCCCAGTTTGTCCCTTCAATACAAGAATACTTATTGGAAGGTTGTTGTTTTCGAAAAGACATAGACTCCGGTCTTTTTTTTATTAAAAAATCGATGTCCTTTTTGACTTGTGTTACGTTCAGTCGTAGATACAATATACATATTTCAGTCGTAGATATGTCTTTATTTCATGATGTTGTGACAGAGATATTCGTACAGAAAATTTGTTGACATTGACAACTTTCAGGTTGAGGGGGTACAAGGATAATATTTATTCTAAGTAGGTATGTGTATCATAAGTAAAACTGCTGAGAATCCCTGCTGCTGTTGAAAGCAGATACGAGTAAGTCTGGGAGACAATTTCGCAAGATAGTACCCCAAATAGAACCCTTTCGAGAACAAGGACACCAAGCTATGGGATACGATGGTAAAACACCAAACGATTACTGTTATTTAGACGGAAATACTCTTAATTAAAAATACGTAAAAAGTTGTTTAGGACCTCTTCCGAAGAAAAAAGTAATTAATTCGCCTTAAATGATGATTATTTCTATCTCCCGTAAATGAAGGTTTCGTTTATAATTGGAACTGCTACAATTTAAATTAATTTCCATTATTGCTACACAGTGTATTTTGGAGCGGCATACCAAAAGTAGACCCTGTCGGTCTCTATGTTTAGGAATGCTCCATTGTGGTGTCATTGTGGTGAAAAGGAATTTTTTTTCGATGGTTTGTGGAAAATCCTTTTTTCTTTACCCTTTTTTTTTTTTTTTTTTTCTTTTGCTGTCATTCGTTCCATTTGAGCTTAAGTATTACCCTGGCACCTTTTATGCGTTCAGCTTTGAATGGTCGTATCCATTGTGGGGGATTCCGTTACGTAGCACTTATTGTGGTTTATTGCTTATATGAATAAGAATTTTCGGGATATTTTCCTTTAGTCTACATGAAGTGTATTTCAGACTCATGCAATATTCCTGTTGGACATGACGAAACATGATTCAGTGTTGTGAGTGCCTCATTAATTAAAGGAAGATAAATTGTTTGGATTTATTATGCACAGGACTTACAACAATTGGTTTTGGAGCATTATTTTTGCATAAAGTGATACAACAAGCTTTCAAAGAGTTAAATTCTGCATAAATTTAACATTCTGACCTAACTTATCTACATATATAAGTATGAGCACTATTTACCACAGGAGAATTTTCCCACGACGTATCAGTACATCGTTACAGGACATAGTATCACTTTAGAGGTAGGTCACTTGGTAAAGATCTTATTAACATCAGGTTTAAGTAATCTTCACTGGAGACTCCTTTTGACTGATGATCTTTACTCTTCATCTTTCTAATGACTATACCGACTTCTGCTAAATTGGATGAAAAGACATGTATTGTCTTTATAAAAATCAATCACTAATACTACAGAATAGGTGCTACTTGCAACAGCGATAATCCAAACGTGGTCATAATCTCAAAAGCGGTTGAGGCTAGTATTTTTATGCGATAACTTAGTAGTTGTTAGATGTTTTATCATAGCCAATGTACGAATGCGAAATCTCGGGGAAAGGAACACCAAAGATATGTTATGAATACCCTTTATGTCGGACTCATACGATCGGAAGAGATTAATAAAGCCATCTCTAAACACATTCCGTAAAGCTCTATGTCGCTTGCACCAAGTACAGAAGACCAATGCCGATATTGTCAACAAGCTAGGCTACACCTGAACATCACAGCGAAACGTGAGGTTTGATGGTGACTGCCGGAACACTTATGGAGCGAAATGAGAGGCATACAATGCGGTGCTGCAAATAAAGAAGGGAGCTGCCGGTAAAGTCTGTGAGCAAATAAATCACGCGGGAGGAGGATCAGCTTCTCAGAAAGAAATGGAGAGAAGCAGAAATGCGTTCTATTAAGATATGTGCCGGATCAAAAGTTCTCGGAATATATTCAGAAAATTGGAAATACAAGTTTATTCATCTAAGTCTATATTGTCACCTTCAAAGTAATCCCCATCGACTGCAACACACTTATGCCAGCGCTTGATCCAATCCTCGAAACATTTTTTATATTCGGTTTTCGGTATGCCCATACGTGCTTCCTGCGATTTTTCCATTACTTCCTTTCGGCTGCTGAAACGCGTTCCCCGTAATAGTTTTTTTACCCGATTTAACAGAAAGAAGTCACAAGGAGACAAATCAGGTGAATACGGTGGCTGTTGGATGGTATTTGTTGTGTTCTCGTCAAAAAATTACGAATAATGATGGCACTGTGCGACGGTGCAAAATCCACGAGTTTTCTGCCCACAATTCTGGTCTCTTTCGGCGAATTGCTTCACGCAAACGTTTCATTACGCCCGAATGATACTCTTTGTTTACTGTCTGGCCTTCTGGCAAAAATTCATGATGCACTACACCGTTGAAATCTATGCAAACCGTGAGCATTGCCTTCTTTTTTGACTGAAAACGACGTGGTTTTTTTGGTCACGGCTCATTTGGTGAACGCTATTCACTTGCCTGATGTCTGGATTGCGCGTCGTACTCATAAATCCACGTCTCATCTCCAGTAATGATCCTTTTGATGAATGTGGGATCTTTTGCGACGTCAACACGGTCTCTTTTTTGCATGAAATTGAGATATTTTGGCACCAACTTTGCTGCTACACGACGGAAATCCAAATCATTAACCAAAATGTCTTGGAAGGATCCATAGGCAATGTTCAAGTCCTCCGCTTTCTCTCTGATGGCTAATTTGCTGTTATTGACCAACATTTCTTTTACTTCATCAATATTTTCGTCGTTTTTCGATGTCGATGGTCTGCCACTGCGATAATCATCTTCGATTGACTCACGACCACTTTTGAACCGCTCGTGCCACTGATAAACGACCGTTTTCTTTAGAGAATCGTTGCCGAAATACTTTTCCAACATTTCCAACATTCGCGCACCATTAAATCCGTTTTTTACGCAAAATTTAATACAAGTTCGTTGTTGCAAATTTAAATCCATTTCTAAAATGGTAAAAAATCGCCAACACACACAGAGATAGATGTACTCTTGACTACGTAACTTTTGCAAGTGTCAAGCTATGATGCTAAGATTTAGAGGGAATGTCATAAAAGGATGTACCAACTAAACAAAAAAAACAGAACTCAATTGGGAACAATAGGAGCGCCACACGGTGGTGTCCCCCGGGAAATTTTTGATCGAGGTAGTATGTAGATATGACGTCCTACCAAAAAACTAAAAGAACTTAAGAAGGACACGTTTACCGACCAATAAGAGGTCCGGAGATCGAAATCTGTAGAATAATTTAAAGCAGCCTTTTAAATTAAGCACCCGAATTCCGAATATTAATAAACAACACGAGCCGGTTTAGACTTCAAGAAAATTTAATTCCAATAAAAATAGGATTTACAAATTATATTCCAATAAGGTGCATGATGACCACAAATGATGAACTAAAACCAAACAAAATAAGATAGAGAGATTAGGTTAACATTATTATACAGTGGAAGTCATATAAATTTGCATGTACATGTGAAATCATATTAAGCAATCTGTTAAGAAGTATCAGCTTTGCAGAATACAGTGTATGCAACAATAATTATGTATACGCTTGAATATAGTGTCCCCTAATTATAATTTCTTGTGCAAATCGTGGAGTCAGATATACGAGTATTGGTCTAACAGCAATACCACAAAATATTTGCCTTCTTTGTTCACTGTTCAACAAAAATCAACTTTTTTGTGTGACATGCATAAAACATAGTGTTTCTTAAGTGATAGAAAGTGAAAGCGATAGAAAACACTTACTTTAAAATGTTGTTGCGAATGTTTTACGGCGATACTTTGTCCATGTGACATTTCGGAAAAATGCCCAGTAGTAATCAGCAAGCATAAGTAGTAGGATTCTTTTTGCCTAGATATCGCTTTTCCATTGTTCCGACGTCCTGGTGGAATCTTTCTATATGTTCGTCGCTTACTGCACCCAAATTCTTCGGAAAGAAATCGAGATGAGCATCCAGAAATCGAAGGTTTTGTGACATGTTACATCCCATTTCCTTGTAAGCACTAAACAATTCAGTTACAAAATTTCTGTAATTTTCGGCTTTCACATTTCCAACAAAATCCGTCACAATAGTTTTAAAAGCTCTCCATGCTCTTAGTTCAATATCAGTTAGCATGTTGTCAAATTCACTATTTTTCCGTAGTTGTGGTCCAACAACTATGCCCTCTTTAATTTTTGCCTCACCCATTTTTTTTCGGAAATTTCTCTTTCAGATACAAGAACCCTCTACCGGTCCGATCTAGAGTTTTAACGAATTTTTTCATTAACCCCAGTTTGATATGGAGCAGTGGTAGAAATACGTGCTTAGGTTCAACCAGGGGTTCATTGTTAATATTTTTTACACCCGGAGTTAGTGCTCGACGTAAGGGTCATTCTTGCTATATATAATGACGACTTCGTGCACGGCTGACCATTCACACAGAAAACATCAGTGTTTCATATACCCCAGCTGCAGTCCAACAAGAAGCGCTATAACAGATTGACCACTTATAGGCCTTTATACTGAATGTGTTGTATGAGATATCGCATATTCTCGTAAGATTCCTTCATATGAACAGCGTGAGCTATAGGTACAGATGGGTAATTATTGCCGTTGTGAAGTAAAACTGCTTTTAAGTTAAGTTTACTGGAATCAATAAATAGGCACCAATTGCTTGGTTCATGTTTCTGTCCTAACGCATCAAATAAGTTGTCACCATTCATGAGGAATACCAAAGCCCCTTGAGCGAAACAATGTGCAAGTCCATTCTCACGTTTTCGGAAGTCACTTCTATGTACGTCACCTTCGAGGAGATTCCATCGAAGCAGCATGCTAGCAGCTCTGACTGTGATTTCGCTAGTTTTAAATCTCTAACCAAATTATTCAGTTAAGCGTTTGAAATTAAATTCGGCTTTGTTGAACATCCTGGTGTTTGAAAGTCTAGATCATTCTCGATTTCCTGTTCGAATTGCATATCATCATTAGTTGAATCACTGGCATATTCAGGTTCTTCGTTTCTGGTGGTTTTGGAATAGTACATTCTTCACTATGTTCGACAGGCCGTAAAGCTGATAGTAAATTGGGATACTGCACAGTATGCTTGGATTTCGGGGTGATGCTCTGTAGGTTAGTGGGACAAAAGTAACAATCTGTGGAATGGTCTTTCGGTTCTCTCCATACTATGGATACTGCAAAGCGCATGTGACGTTTTGTACCTTTCAACCAACTTGCTATCAATGTTATATAGTACCAGTTTTATAACACATCTTGATGTTCCACTTTAACTCCAATCGTGTGAAATCACGCAGATTGATACACAACGAAATATACAGGGTGTCCCCTAATTCGTCAACGATAATTTGGGAAATGATTGCTGGGTATATTCTATGAGAAAATCATTCTACTGTAAGGGTCTATCTCCAATGTTAACATCATTTATCGAGGATTTAAGAAAAGGCTTACTTTGGTGTACCCTGACCCATGTTAACCACCATATACCTGTACAAGAACTGCTTCCAAACGATTTGGAAAAGAGACCTGAGTTTTCTAATTGGTTGCTGGAGCGGAGCTTGGATGACAACCAGTTTATTAGTAGAATTCTTTCAACGGACGAATCTCAATTTACCAGAGATGGGATCACAAATTTTCATAATCTTCATACGTGGGCTGCGGACAATCCACATACAATGAGACTTAAATCATTTCAATACAAATTCAGCGTCAATATGTGGGGAGGTGTACCATACTTGGAAACAAGTTAATCGGCCCCTTCAAACTACCATCGACAGTGAATTCTACAAACTATCTGGAGTTTTTGCGAAATGATTTACCAGAACTATTGGAGGACATCCCACTGATTCAAATAACTTCATCATATTTTCAACAGGACGGTGCACCAGCCCACTATGGTAGTGAGGTTAAGAATTGGCTAGATGAAGGGTACGGTAACCGTTGGATAGGATGAAATGAACCAGTTCACTAGCCAGCAAGATCTCCTGATCTTACAGCATTGGATTTTTTTTTGTATGGGGAAGAATGAAAGAACGTGTTTATTCAACCGAAATAGCAACTTTAATTGAATTGGAAGAGCGTATTCTTGAAGTGTCATCAAAGTGTGGCAGCAGTTAGCATCAATAAACATTCGCAGTGCAATCCAAAAACGGGCTCTAGCATGCAAGGAGGACACTTTGAGCACCTGTTATAACTGTTTTAGTATACACATAAAATAAAAACTACCTAAGACCACACAAAATCATTTTTTATTCATAGCCTTTGGACCTTAAAGCAAAAAAAACCCTTTTTTATAAATTTTAACTGATTGAACAATTTTTCTTTTTATTTTTCCACATAGTCTCCTTGTAACTCTATACACTTCTCCCAGCGGTAAGTCCAAATAGTACTTGGCGTTTTTCTCTGCAAAATAATTGTTCACGAAGGTGATTGCCTCCTCATTTGACGAAAATCTCTGTCCTCCGAGCGCAGTTTTTTGATGAGCGAACAAAAAGAAGTCGCTTGGGGCTAGACTTGGTGAATAAGGCGGATGGTTAAGCAGTTCAAACCGTAATTCATGGATTTTCGACATGGCAACCGCTGAGGTGTGAGACGGCGCGTAGTCTTGATGAAACAGGATTTTATTTTTCCGCAAATTTGGCCGTTTTTCCTCAATTTTGCTTTCAGCTTGGCAAGTAATGATGCGTAGTATGCCCCTGTAATGATTTTTCCTTTTTGAAGATAATCGAATAAGATAAATCCGTTACTATCCCAAAAAACAGTCGCCATCACTTTTCCAGCCGAAAAAACTGTTTTTGCTTTTTTTGAAGCCGGCTCGCCCTTTGCGTATAATGGTATATCCAAGTTTCATCTACAGTAATTAATCGGTGCCAAAACACGGATTTATTGCGTCTAAACTGCGCCAACAGAGCGTTGGAAATGTTCATTCGAAGACGGTTTTGGTCTAACGTAAGCAAACGCGGCACCCAACGGGCGCACAGATTTCTCATGCCTAAATCTTTCAAAAAACACGTTCTTTGGACATTTTCGTAACCTCTACTACCTCTCTGAATTTAATTCGGCGGTCGTCTAACACCATTTGGGGAACTTTAGTAACTTTAGTCGCTGCAGTTTTTGGACGTCCCGAACGTTCATCATCTCCCAAGCTCTTACGGCCACGTTTAAATTCAGCTGCCCAAAATTCTACTGTGGCAAATGATGGTGCAGAGTCCTCATACATAGAGGCAAACTCATTTTTGATTTGTGTAGGCGTATCGCCTTTCAAAAACAAGAATTTAATAACAGCTCGATACTCAATTTTTTCCATTTTCACAAAAAACACTCACATCGACTCACTCAAACGACGGTCCACTGTAAACTGCGAGTCCAAAACTTCGGTAAGTAACTGTCAAAAGATGCGCAATTAGCATTTACTAGCTTTTATTGACGAGCGCTCCTATCTTTACGTTGCGATCGGAAACTTTTCAGACAACCCTCGTAGTCTACTATTTTTTCGTTGTTACCATACTCTTCTTTTAACAATGTGGTAGCAGTGGTGTAATTTGTCTCAGAAGGAGTGAGACCCGCTAAGGTTTCTGCAGCCTTACCAGTCAATACAGTTTCTAGATATTTGAATTTGTCAACTGTACTAAGAGAAGTTTGAGAATGTGGGTTAGTGAGTTGCTTGTGAATCCATTTTTCAATCATTTACATCACCTCACTAATGTGTTAACTCCCTTACAGAATCCATCTTGCTAAAAGGTCCAAAATACCAAGAATCAGTTCCTACATCTATTATGATCTACAATATAACCAAAATTGATCATCTGAAACCTTTAGCAGATTCGTTAATTTTTTTACCCCATCTTTAGGATGGTAGTATTAGAACTTTTATCCCCGTCTGGGGGCTTAGTTCAGCTAAAGATAGTCTGAGATATCACAGGACACAGAAGAGTCTTTCTCAGATGTTTCTGAAGAGCAACTATAGCGTAAAATGCCATCAACGCCTCCTGATTTTTGAGAAACAGGGCTTGATAATAATAAATCTCGTTAATAATTGACTTAATCTCTTTACTGAACTCCAAGCTCATTTCCTGAGTTGTGAGTCTACTAGCGCAACACGCTTTAAATTTTCAGAAAGTAGTTGTTCATAAGGATTTTTAGTGATTTTTTTTAGGCGTTATTAGAATGTTGTCTTAAGAGAAAGTTGTACACTAAGTACAACACAAAGTTTTTGATGGATTTTCGTCACACTATTTAGGCCTGCTACTTTCCTTTGTTAATAATTTTATTCTCATATTGTTCCTAGCACTTAGTTTCGATACCTCCAACCATTATTTTTGCATTTAAACATAAAAATTGTGAGCTCATAGTCAATCCGCTCTAAATTTAAGTAATTTTGCATATTCTCTTGTCCCTATATCGAAGTCCATCTATTGTAAATTGAGTTCAGGAATGAATGGGAATATTCTGAGCTAATATCCAAACTTAATTTTCTTGCTTCCTTCAGTAATCGTCCATAGATACTCTTCTTAAATGGATAGCATGAGGATGAGCTGTTTTAATGTGATTTCACTTCTTTAACGACTGCTTTGTCCTGCATTGCAGAGCGTTTCTGATGCTTCATCCCCCTTTTGTTTTGTTTTTTTTTTATACGAATAATCGAGTTTCTTCTTGTGTCTGCTCACAATTTCTTCGTTTTATTTCATCCTTCGGGCTCCTTTCATCAGAAATAGACGCGATTTAATTTTTAGCAATCTCGTCAAGAATGAAACCGGTTTTGTGGTGCTTGATTTTCAAGAGAGAATCTGAGAAGGGCAATTGTCCTGTTATCCAATCACCTGAACATAGTCTATTGATTAAGAGACCTATGACATGGTACTTAGCACCACATTCGATAGAGAATTAATGGCTTCTTGGCTGGAGGTCAAAGGATTTTTGGATGCGGTAGTAGAAGTCCGTTGCTTGTCATTTTGTTAATTTTTTTCTTGCTTTTTTTTTATTTAACCTCACGGAAAGGACAGTTTAAGCAGATTCGAAATACAAGGGTCATCATTAGATGCACCCCGATATTCCAGTGATTTCACATATAATTTTCGGTTCTAAGTCGTCTAAAATTAGTGGTTTGTTGACATATGTCAGAAACTTAGTATAGCCCGAAAGAAAGGAGTCTCTTAAATTGTACAAGCGCGGCTGCTAATTGACAGCACCATTCCAACTTCAGTAATTCGATTGTGCCAAGTGGTGTCGTCCTGTTGAATGTTGAAATCACTTATGATTTAATTTATCCAATGGCCACTGGCAGAAACTGACTCGCTGGTATCACCTCCAAAGATGCAAAGCACAATTAAACCTCCGACAGGCAAGCGACGCAAAATAGCCATTTATCTCGTATACGAAAGTTGGTGTTGGAACAACTCTGGCTGTTCGGTGAACGAAATGTGGCAATTTTGCGTCTTAACAAAGCCATTTAACCAAAAATTCGCCTTGTTACTGAGGATGATTTTTCGGCGAAAATGGAGTCCAATCAATAAAAATTTGAGGTGCACCATGGTCGCATAGTTTTAGCTCTGAGTTAGTTGGTTAGTTCCTGTGACCACTCGGTGGGCATAGGGCATCAACAACACCTGCGTGCCATCTTGTTCGGTTTTCTGCAACGTGCTTCAGCTTTCTCCAACTCTTTCCAAACATCCTAGACTCTTCCTCAACTGTTCTGCGCCATGTCTGCCTTGGGTGAACAGCTCTTCTTCCTGACTGGGTAAGCGGGTTCCATTGCTAGGCATGCCACGTCTTCATCTTCACGTCTTAAGGTGTGACCAATTCACAACCATTTCCTTCTTCTTAAAGTGATTTCGACTGGTTTCTGCCCTATGCTAATATAGAGCTCTGCGTTTGTGATTCTGTTGGGCCAAAATATGAGTACTCTCAAAATGATGCGCAGACATCTGTTAAAGAAGTACTGCAGCTTCCAAGTGATTGTTGTGGTAATTTCCAATTACAGCACCACTACAGCAGTAATGACTCGACATTGAAGTAAAAGAGTCGCAGGTTAGTGCTGTAAATATTGCTTTTCCACACCTTAAACAACATTCCAAAACCAGCTTTTGCCTTTCCGGTTTTGCTACTAACACCGAGTTCGGTGAGCCGCCAGTCGAAATGGTGCTTCCCAAATAAGGAAAGCTCTTCATTTTCTCGAACTCCCATACAACAATGTTAAGTTGAATGAAAGAGCTTGAAACACCAATGACTTTGGGTTTAGTTGTATTTATTTTAAGCCCCACTCTGCAGGCTTCATTTATCAGATTCTGACTCATCTGGTGTAGATCCAAACTCTGTGTGTAAGCCAAGATGTTTCAGGTAAGATGTCATTGTCCATTGAACACCTATGCAATCCGCAGACGGCGTTGCATGGATAACGTTGTTTACTATCACGGGAAAAAGAGGCCACCACTTCTAAAATACAACCATGCCGAACTCCGCTTTGGAATTCTAAGGCTTGTGATAATTCATCGTTGTGTAGCACACGACATTTTGGACCTTCCTATGGAGCCTTAATAATAGTAGCTATGATTTTAGCAGGTTAACTCTATCAAAAGCCTTCTTGAAATCCGAGAAAATACTCGACGCATTGCTCTACGATGATCCTAAAGGAGCTTATATGGTCGATGCAGAGGGATCCAGAGTGAAAGCCTGCCAGTTTGACATGGGGAGTCGAGTCTAAATGTATTTTGATTCTGTCCAGAATTATGTTCGACATTATTTTGGCTGCTGACGACAGAACTTGTATCCCCCGCAAATTTCCTCAATTAATTGGATTGCCCTTTGTGGCAACTTCACAATCATGCCCTGATTCCACTCCTCCGGAAAACGCTCATTTTCTTATGCATTAGGTCTCAGTAGTGCATTCGATGTATTTGGTGCAGTTTGAAAAAATTCTGCGTGAATACCATCAATGCCCACCACACGGCTTTGTTCTTCTTGAGGGCCTTTATCGCGGTTGCAACCTCTGAACCGCACACATTTTTTCTGGATGCTCTATGGTGCTTCTTCCCCCTATAAGCTCCTTGGTAACAGTATAAACGGTCCTACTGTCACAAAGGTTTGCTGCCTCTTCGGCTTGGGCAGCTAGCACATTGCTGTGGTTGCACTTATATCGTCTTACACTACGCTGTACTTCCTTTCTTTTCACGCGGTGCTGGACTTCAAGTTTCAGATTTTTCTCCCGCTGGGGCTAATGCAATCGTTCGTTCCCCGATCCATCTCCAAGAGTCAGTTGATAACAATATCCAGTGGTTTCTCTGCCTAAAAAACCTCTGCGCTCCGGATATGAAAACAATTTCCACAGATCCCCAGTGTTCATCCACAGTTGCTTGCTCAGATCTGTTGATTGTTACCGCTACTGAGCACTTACCTACTTATTGCTTAAGCTGTTTAAGAGTTGGCCTACCCGACATCTTCTAAACTTAGTAACAGAGTAATGCGTCTCTCTTAATCTCTTAATAGGTCATATGCCGCCAGCATTAAGTATCGAAGACCAGTGGTAACATTGTCAAAAAGCCATCAGAGATGCTGCCTCTGATGTGCTGGGTTCCACTCAGCCACCACAACGAAACCCCTGGTTTGACGACGAGTGCCGGCAAGCACATGCAGCTAAGGAAGATGCATATAAAGCGGCGCTGCATAGAAGAACGAGAGCTGCTTACGAGCTCTCCGAATAGAAGAGGAGAGACGAACACCGGCTTCTCAAGAGGAAAAAGAAAGAGCATAAGAAGGTTGAGGAATGATATTCGGGAGTTTTACCAAAAGGTAAAAAAAAACATGCCACGGATACAAACCCCTAACCGTAGTCTGTACAGACGAACAAGGGAAGTTCGTAGTAGAGTCGCAGTTGATGCTGCGGATTTGGAAAGAGCACTACTGTATAACGGCTATTGAATTGAATTGAATTGAATTGAATTTTTGAATTGAATTTTTATTTACTCTAAAAGATTGACATTCATATTGTATTATCTGCAAAGCCAGCGGGCTTGTCTGCAGAAGATTGGTCTTAAAAATTACATTACATTACATTATGTTGAGTTCAAAATACAAATTCATTACACGTATATAAAAAAAAAAAAAAAAAACAGTTTAACAGTTTGAATTCAAGAACATTTTCTTAACATTTTTTAAAAAAATTGGTTTCGGAAGGTTGTTTAAATTTGTTGTAAGCTCGTTAAATATTGCCGGAACAGCAACTGCATACTTTCTACGTCCATATTCGTTCCAGAGTCTTGGGACCAAAAACTTATTTTGTTGTCGTCTACGTGTGTTAACTGCTTGTTGGGTTGGTAGCTTATAGGTGTTATCATCTTTGAAAGTTGATATTATGTTCATCTTATACAATTGTTCTATTGTGAGGAATTGTCTTATGTCATTACCATGATGCCGTTCTGACTTCTTAACTATTTTTTGTATGCTGGCATGCAATGAGTTTAGCCTCTGGAGCTGCTGCGTGTTGCCCCACGCTAGGATGCCGTACCGCAAGTGAGACTCCACTAGGCTATAATAGCATTGTTGAAGAACATCTGCTGGACATCGATAGCTAAGATGGAAAAGAGCGGCAGCGGATCCCCTGAGTTTTTTTATTAGTGCCTCAACATGATAGCTCCACTTAAAATTGTAGTCGACGGTGACTCCTAAATATTTGTATATAGATACATTATCCAAGATCGTCGAGCAGTTGTCATCAGCTCGAAGAAGTTGATGACTGTTAACCTTATGTAGGCAATCATAACCATGCATTTTTATTAAGATCTTGTGTTTTAGGATGTGCGGAGGACGTATGTGCATTACTTTAGTTTTTTTTGCATTTATGATCAGACCATTGTCGTGACACCATGTTGTGACTATATCAAACTCCTTCTGCATGATTTTTTCAGCTGCTTCAACGTCCTTGTGGTTAACGATAATTGCCGCGTCGTCTGTGTATGCGTAAACTGTGCTTTTGTTAAGAGATGCAAGCATATCGTTCATTTATATAATAAAGATTAACGGTCCTAATTTGGATCCTTGTGGAACTCCATACTTTGAAGATTTTTCTTTGCTTAGGCTTTGTATATACCTGTAGATCAATAATTTCGTCCACCTGACCTGGATGAAGTGAAGATAGCCATATTTAAGAGTAAGTCCAACAAAGCTGCAGGAGCGGATGGTCTGCCTCCCGAGCTCTCTAAAGCGACAGGCGATGACTTGGTAAGGAGCATACAGGAACTCATCTGTAAAATATGGTCGGACGAAAGTATGGCCGAAAAATTGAACCTCAGCATTGTTTCTCCAATCCTCAAACTGCTCCAACTACAGAGACATTAGTCTTCTTAACATCGCCTACTGTGTGAAAATCAACAACCTGATTGGTCCATATCAGTGTGGCTTCAGACCAGAAAAGTCAACCATCGATCAAATATTCACAGTATGGCAGATGTTGGAAAAAACCCATGAGCTCCAAATCGATACACATCACTTAGTCATCGATTTTAAGGACGCATATGACAGCATCTATAGAGATGAGCTATACAAAACAATGACAGGTTTTGACATCCCTGCTAAGCTCATCCCCTTGTGCAGGATGAGGATGGAGAACGCGCGCTGCTCCACTAAGTTCAGTAAAGTACACACCGAGACCTTTGATGCCAAAGGAGGATTTAGACAAGGCGTGGCGCTGTCAGGCGAGTTCTTTAACATCATTCTTGAAGGAAAGATGCACATCCCTTCAAAACTCCGTCCAATTACTTTTATACGCCGATGATATTGGCATAATGGGAAGAAAGCAGCGTGATGTCAGTGGCGCTTTCGCACATATTGAGGCGAAAGCGGTGAAGATTGGTGTGATGGTTAATGAGGGCAAGACCAAGAATATCCTGCCAACAAGAAAGAGAACTCAACACTGACGACTCGCACAGAACGCCACACTCGACATATATAACTTTGAGGTAGTTAAGGATTTTGTCTACCAATGCTCCGCTATCAATTCAGACAATAGCACTAGCGCTGAAATCAAATGAAGAACAACTCTTTGCAATAGCTGCTTCTTTGGGTTAAAAAAAGCTATTGACAAGCAAAGCCCTCTCTCGAACAACAAAAGTGATTCTACATATATAATACTTTAATAATCCCAGTACTGTTTTATGACGCAGAGGCAAGGACTTTATCAAAAATGGATGAGGGTGTTCTTAGCGGTTTTGAAAGGAAATACAATGACGAACTGTATGTGTTGCTGTACAACCACATCGACTTAGACAGAAGAGTGAAGATCCAATGACTTGTATACACTGGGTCAAGTAGACCGGATAAACATTAATGCTCCTGTCCAAAAAGTCTTCTTGTCTTCCCCCGAGGGACAGCGCAGTAGAGTAAGACCGCGGCTCAGGTGACGCACGCAAGTGGAAGGGGGCTTCAACGTGCGAAACTGGAGACAGCCAGCTTAAGATCGAGGTGATTGAAGACGCTTGTTGGTTGAGGATCAGGTCAACCCCGGACTGTAGCGCTACCTTAAGTAAGCAAGTAAGTAACAGAGTTCTCACCTGATCTGTAATAATCATGATATTTTTGTGAATTTATTGTTGCACTCTAGCCCACTAACAAATCTTCACACAATCTTAAACAAATTTCTGGAACGTCTTCAAGAGTTTCGTCGTTTTTGACTTCGATTTAAAAAGTAGAAATGAAATGATTGGGACTTGTGGTACGGTGCCCACTAAAAATTTTACTTCTATGGTATGTCGCGATTCATACAACACAGTTTTTGCTGGGTATTTTTTCTGAATTTTCTTTTGGTCTTGAGTCATGCTTTCACGCTATTAAGTTGTCACTCTTGTGCTTTGATTTAAAGTTTCTTCTGTTTTCTTTATTCGCCATTCCCCATTCGTCCTAGCAGGCAGCTCTTGTCATTAGTGCGGCATTTCCTTTGTTTGTGATAATATGACAATTTTGAGTTAGTTTAATACGATTAAATCTCATATTCAACTAATACGAGTATAATAATTCCTGGCATGGATCCAAAACATTATGGCCAACAAAGTGGTGATTAATAATTATTTATGAGTGTTGTGAAGAAGTTCTAATAATGCAAAAAAAGTAGAAAAGAGTATGGATAAAGCCATGGAGAAAAGTACGGGATACAAGAGGGTCATTTTCATTATTGATGAGAGAATTACTAGTTGAAGACGCTTCTTTATGCGATTATTTAAGAATGAACAAGTCCAGATTCAATTGCCTTTTGTCCCTTGTGAAAAGAGATTTGAAGCGACAAAACACAAACAATTCAAGCTTCCTTGCAACAGGATAATTGTACATAAGTAGAAATTACTATACAAACACCAATTTCTAAAATTGCCCAGGAATTGCTGAAAGAATGAATCGGTACTATACGATTCACGCTTATGTTCACACGCCACTGTTGCCGACATTACCTTGGAACGTATTTACTGCCTGTACGGCTCATCCCCACACAAAGGTTGTGCCAACAGATGGTGTGGATGCAGGCTGTCAATCACTGTCATTTACTAAATTCAATGTGGTTGATCTTTCTGACGGATGTCATACAGTCGGAGTCGTTTAACACGCAACAACGCATTTTTGCTATTCAATCTTATTACGAGAATTTAAAAGTAACATTTCGTAAAATTTTTGAATTTATGATGAAGCCCATTTTTGTATGGATGGGTACGTTAATAAATAAAATTGTCATTTCTGGGGACTGGAAAACCCCTTCGAGATTCACGAAAAACCAATTCATCCTAAAAAAGTCACTGTGTGGTGCGGCATACGATTTTTTACCAAAATTGAATGAATTGGGTCTGAGCGATACCTGGTTTCAAGAGGATGGTGCTACCGCCCACAGAAGCCACCAATTAATCAATTTATTGCGTACGGAATTTGAAAATCGCATTATTTCAGTTAGAGGAGAAGTTGATTGGCCTCAAAAGTCCTGCGATTTGACACCTTTAGACTTCTTCCTGTGGGGTTATTTGAAGAGTAAGGTCTATTTCAATAACCAAGCGACAATTAGAATCTCAAACATTACATCCAAACTGAAATTGCGGCCATTTGCCTAATTATTCTTCAAATGGTCACCGATAATCGATAATTTTGACCTTCGGAAGGTCGCTTGCAATAGAAGCCGTAGTGGTCACATGAACAATGTTATATTCCATTTATAATTGCCATAGATGTAATGCTATTAATCAATAAAATTCTACATTGTTTTCGTAACAAGTGTGTGTTTAATTTAATGAAAACTTTCACACTAGCTGTTGGGTCATCCTGCATCTGCAAGTACTCTGCAGTGGGGAAGACTTATCAACGTTTTTCTGAAGGCGTTTGTTCTTCTAAAAATGTAAATACCACTAATATACATATTTCTAAAATTTTGTTTCAAAAGAAACAAATAAGTTGTTACATAGCTTCCTTACCGTTCACAAAAAAAACGAAATATGCAACATCCGATGATTCATTTTGCAAGTCACTTTGATTTAAGTTGTTTTCAGCTTCATATTGAAATTGAATCGCCTTTCTTGCAATCGCACTTATTTCCGTAATTTTTTTCATTATTAAAACGTGAGTTAATTGCAGATGCCCATTTTAAATTTACTGCTGGGAAAAGGACCGAGGCAACAATGGCATCATGGGCTTCCCTCGTTAAGCTGACATAACGCTGAAACCGATTACTCAAGATTTTTTCCAACTCAAACACAACTCCAGAGTCAAAAGTCTTCACTGAGTTATGTAGATGAATTTTTCGAAATTTCGATCAAATACCCATATACCATGCCATTTTGGCGCTGCAAAAAGTCAATGGCCTCTGCAATTGAGGATAAGAGTTGAATATATGTAGTCCTCCAAGTGCTCTAACTAAGGGATCTCTAATTTTTTACAAGGCTCGCCGAGCTTACTTTTTTGTTTTATAATATCTTTGATAGAGTCGAACAAGGAGTTCCACCGAATAATGACTGGATATGTGAGATATAATCTGTTCTGCTGTCTTTGGCCTATTAACTTTTTTTAAAAGATTGGAACCTTTTTGTGCATCACCTTTTAGAATAAAGTAATATAAAAAATTTGTAATTATGTATTTTAGATTCAAACCTTTTGGATGGACTTACACTTTTATGATTTTATAAATTAAAGAATTTTCTTTCAAAATTCGATTGAAATCGGTTGATGGAATAAGATGAAGGTTATGGGTAGCTTTGGCAAAACATTTCAAATGTAACTCTATGCTTGGGTCTTCACTGTGGCAGGTTGTATTGCTTTCGACTCCGAACTCCTTAAAAGTTTATACAAAATTCGCACCATTTTCAGTAACTGTTGCGACTTGCGACAAACTCTGCATGAATTTCCTGAATCATGTCATTTATTTTGGCATACGTGTGTGGTACATGAAAGCGTTTGCAAGACAATGCCACGGATTTTCGTTGAAATTTATCATCCAACCAGTGACATGTATAGCAGAAGAAACTGCCGTGCTTTGTGGACTACACATCGGCCGTTGTGCAAAAATTCTTGTTTCTCGCTATAATATCTGTAATTTTGTTTTTCATGGCGAAATAAACGGTGTCTATAACCTTTAAAGCCGTTGGCCTGCTCATGATATTTAAGTCCTTGTTGGCGAAATGTATGAGATCGCTGAATGATTTTTCTTCAACAATTCTAATAGCGAGTACATTGTTTGCCAGAAATTTTACAACAAGAACTTTAAATTGATCCTGTACAATGTCTTTATTTTTGTACGCATTAGATTTTGAGATTTTGTACTCTTCAAATAAATCGGCATGTTTGATGCGTAGATGTCTTCTAAAGTTAGAAGTTATTTGTAGCGATCCCTGCAATTTAGACTTGCAGGTACAACATCCAACTAATATTCCATTCCTTTTTTTTTAAATTCCGTTTCATTAAGCTTAATAAAAAAAGGATTTTTTAATGGCAAGAGCAGAATTCTTTGAATGCTTTTCGTTGAGACCGAGACCAAGTGAGATTGTTTAAACTCTCGTTGTTGTTGTGGGTATTTCTTCAAAATCAGCTTTCTAGCAACTCGCCCTCCATTAAACTTTCAAAAACGGAATTCAGACGATCTTGTATTTTCTGCGAACGAGCTGATTTGTGTGCGTGAGGCTTTTTTTGACTACGCTTTCGAACGTTGTTTATAAATACAAGGAGGGGCAAAAATAAAGTCATAATTGAATGTGCTTTAATTTTTGCAAAAGTCGTCAAGTGTCATTGTGCTTTAACATTTTTATTGCAGACAGATTATTTGACAACACATAGTGGAGCGATATACACCTGAAGGACACGGAATTATTGTTACAGCTTATTTGACCACTTTCGGGTCTGTTGTTTTAACAATTAAGTATATGGCTGAGGGTCTCGTGCAAATTGGCCACTTGCAAGAAGTGGCCTTGCCCGTGTCCGACCGAGAATATCGCTGCTGTGGCCGAGGACATCCGAGAGAGTCCACAAATATCGACGAGACAACTATGCACATAATATACATAGCATCAGCAGGCATTTGCTTCGTCGAATTTTAGTGGAAGACCTGAAGATGCTACCTTATATTGACTGTCCACCAAATGTCAATAAGCAAAATTTGCATTTCTGGGGCACGGAGAATCCACATGAAATGCATGAAGAGTCATTGCATCCCCTCAAAGTGACTGTCTGGTGGAAAAATGATTGGCCCTTATGATTTTGAGAATGCCGACACGTGCGGCACCATCGTAACCGTAACTGGTGGGGGCTACAGACAGATGTTAAACAAGCTTTTTTTTGCCGTTGGGTCACGAGAATTGTTAGTTCCAGCACGACGAAACAACCGCTCACGGAGCTCCTCAGCGATGGAGATTTTGAATAGCCAATTTCCAGGCTGTGTGATCTCCCATTTTAGCGGTTTGAACTGGCCGGCCGGATTTTTGAAATCTTGAAAGCTAACATTGAAGAAGAAATCACAAATTTGGAGCCAGATGTTTTGCGAGCAACCATTCAATTCAACAATTCAGCGTCAAACAAGAACAAAGGTGCATCAACTCAGGAGGTGGTCATCCAACCGATATCATTTTTTCAATTTCACCAATATTACACCTTAAAATAAACTTTAAAACAAAGCCCAATTTTTTTTCATTTCTGACAAAATCGTAGCCAATTCACATTATCACATTACTTTTGCCCCACGTTATACATATATCTTTATATCGGGTCTTCCGCTAGGGGCTATACATATTTATTTTTGACTTCAATAGCTCGATTGTTTGGCCCGCTGTGTGGCAAGTGACACCGTCCTGTCATTGTGCTGTTTCAGCATCTCATCAATATTGAGTCCACGCAATTGCGGCCAAAAATAACGTTCCAACATGTCTCAATAGCGATTTCCGGCCCAATGACGCCTCCGGCATGAAAAGCACACCAAGCAGTAAATTTTTTGGATGTAGTGGCGTCTCATGAAGCACATGTGAATTTGTAGCCGCATATTTTCCTGTTGACAAAGCCATTTAGACAGAACAAAGCTTCATCATCATAACCATTGTAAACGTTGCTCGTTGGAGTTAAAGATGACAAACTCTACTAATACTTTTGCAAACTCTTAAACTTCACGCAGACAGACTGTAATTGGATTATCAACACATTGTACAACCCTGTGAAGTGCTAGAATTTGCTGCAATGAGAGCAATTTGCACTTAAAGTTCACTATGTGTGTGTAATGCGGATGACGTGTTGTGAGTAAAATGGGCCCTTTTTGTGTAAATTGGGAGGGAAATTGATATTGTGTTAGTTCATCCATGACTAAATGGTAGCCAAAGTTCACAAAAAAACAAAAACGTTAACAGTGCGTGCACATTTAAAAAAAAAGTAGATTCTTTTAATGAAAAACTCTGTATAACATTTAAGGAGGAGGAAATTTTAAAAGGTTAGGCCACTTTAGGTGCCGTAAAAATAGATTTTTGTGACTTTTTTTTAGGAAAAATATAAAATAAATCGAGTTTACAAAGGTAGAAGTTTATTGTACATATGATTGACTGTGAAATACAATTTTTATAGAATAATTTATTTAGAAATGGAGGCTGTGCAACGTTTCTCAGATGACCTCTCTTTTTTGGAAGGTTTTACGGCCGTACCAATAGCTCTTGTAAATTTTGAATTATAGTAAGTCACTAAATTTGTTTTTATTGTACATAACAATAGCTAGAGAAGTACGTAGAATTTTTTTGATACATATATTGATTTTTGGCCGAATGGCGCACTTTAAAAGTCAATCTTGGAAAATTTGCTGAGACAAATGAATTATTCTATATAAAAAAACATCACGTACTTATTTCGACAATATATTTTTAAGAATCTTGTTAAAATTTGAAGTGAATTTGTTGAAAATTGTTCAAGTTATGGGTGCGGCCAATTTGAAAAATGCAGTTTTGAGATAAACGCGTTTAAAATTCTTTAGTGGCTCGCTGCCTACCTGGCAGATGTGTACTATACTCTAAAAAAACAAGTACTTCAAGATATTTTCCGGCCATAATCTTTTGGGATATCATTTTTGAGGTTCTAAGGGACCATTGAAAGTAATAAAAAACAATCGATAATTTTTTTGAAAATCCTAGGGTGGTGTAACCTCAAGGGAATATTTTAGACGTAATAAGAATCTGAAAAAAACTAAAAAAATCGATTTTTCAGAAAAGAGAAACTGAAAAATGAGAACAGCTCCTTAACCCTTTACAGTCAAAACTATGATCCCGTTAACTTTTTGTAATCTTTTTGCAAAAGCCCGTTTCTTATTTTTTAGTTAAGATAATATTATTGACAAGTTTTCCAAAAACATGAACAATGGCCATTTATGGGGGTCTTAAAAAAAATCAACTGCTCAAAAAAAAAAGTTTTATTAAAAAAAAAGTCACTATAAGAATTATACTTATTTAAAAAAAAAAACATAAAAAGTAACCAGAAGAATAAGGTTTCGAATCACACACCATGATATAGTGGAAAACACAGTACTTAAATGTAAACGTTTTACGCGCTCCCTACATTCCTTGAGAACATGGTTGGAGAATATGGCCATCTGTTTTTCTACTTTCTGCTGGCGGTTTGACTTAGGCCCAGTTCTTGGCTCCAACTTTTTCGGAGAAACCCGTAATAGGGCCATCGTAACATCTCTCATAAACTCTAAATACGACATGGCTTCATTTTTATGAACTTCTTTATACAATTGCCACTACCACGTGGTAGCACAGCCATGTTTAGGACGTTGGAGAACAAGTTCCACCATCAATTTTTTCATCGTAGTTGTCAACGATATGAACCTAAAAATCAATCCAAAACATCTACCATACCAATCCCAGCATTATACTTTCGAATAAGGTGGGGCTGGGTTACAGAAACTTTTTTCTTTTGCGCAAAAGAGTACCTGAAATCAAAAGAAAATAATTGGTATCATACCTTCCAAATGAACTGTTATTTTAGTACCTGCTAGCATCTGGCATCGTGTAAAAGTTAGATCCTACTGTCATCACTGCATTGTCCTTCCAGCGACACAGATAGACATTCCTATCACATTTGAAATCAAATATGCCTCTATCTTGTTCTTGCATATCATGTACCGGTATGAGTGCGCATCGTTCAGTTCTTCTTTTACGAACCGTTTCGATGGTTTTTATATTTTTTATTTCCAAGTCAAGAAACAGGTCATATGACGAAAAGAAGTTGTCAAAGTAGACTTCATGTTGTAATGGATCTGGAACTACTGAAAGTAGATCAGACACCACCCCCTTTCCCAACGTTTCCTCCTTTTTTGTCAGCATATGTAGAATTCCATCTCATACTGAAAACCACTTGAAGAACAAATCATCCATATTTCGAAACCAAAGCTAATTGGCTTACCACGAATGAATATTTTGCAAGAGTGATGACCATAGTAAGGTATGTATCATACTCTCATCGATGATAAGGCTGCTATAAAACATGTCATATAGCCTGAATTTTTCCTAATTTATCACTTTCTCTCAGAGTGGTATTGTCCTTGACTTGTAAATTCCTTTTCAGCTCCTTGAATCGATTTCGGGACATAACAGTCGGAACAACCGAGACTTGAACATCCTCTGCGGTGGACCAGTAAAAATTTTCAGCTGATAAAATATGGTATCCACTCAATAACAGTATGCCAAAAAAACGGTGCTATATCCTTCCAGTCAACTTGCATGGTGTTTCCATGCTGTGAAGCATAAATTGTTGTCATTTTAGCCAAATGTTCTAAATATTCTTGCGATAAAAGCACGAGAAATAGCTCAATGGGCTGAAGTGTGACCAAATTTCTGAATTGATTTGAAATATCAATCGTGGCCGTGGCTCAAGTGGTAGTGGACTGGCTTCCAAAGCGGAAGGTTCGGTGTTCGAAACCCAGCCTCGCCCGAAAGACATTTCATCCATTTTTTCAGTTAACGAAAATCAAGTAAGACGAGTAGCTGACTAGAAATCAACATCAAGGTAGCTGAGACCACTGAGCCCAAACATCTTTCTTTCTCTCTCTATCCCATTTTCCAAAAAAACTTAATACATGCTGAGGCATTATAAGTGTATTCATACCCACATGAGTGTTAAGTTCTTCAAAAAAAAAAAACAGGTTTTCTACGAACTTTGTTGAAAAACTTCGAACTTTTCTTTCATTTCGGCGCATTATCCTCAGATTTTTTGTCACTTTTTCTCTTTTTACCCTTTTGCGGATTTCCATGACTTCCACTTTCAATATAGCTTCTTTTTTTTCACTAGTAGAGGGTAAGGATTCGTCTATTTCATCAGGTGGCTGTGCGTCATTTGGTAATGAATTTGTTAAAATTCATAATTCGCCAAAAATATCCGTAGGTATAATTGCAATTACGTGATCTTCATCAATGTCCTCAACGTCGCACATCAAAACCCGGGCCAAAATTATTTTTTGTTATCTTTGTCGTTATTTTTGTTTAAAATTAGTATTTATTCAATTAAATACAATTTTTAATTTATTATTATTATTATAATTTATTAACACATAATTAAAATTAATATGCTAACATTAATTGAGCGCTAGCTGCGAAGGCTTTCGGCTCTACATTTTTAATTTATTTAGGAATGTTTTATTGAAAAGAAAAATGGGCGGACGCAGTAGATATTCATGCTTTGGCAATTTGAAATGTTTTTTTTTAACGTATTAAAATTAATCGCTAGATTCTTCCCATGAAATTTTAATTTGATGTGTTTGAATCCTCTGGAAGAAGCATTTCTAACATAAAGTCGCTTTCAAAAATGGTATTCTTATTTTCGATTTTGACTTTCTAAGAGAAGTGATGAGAGGAACGCAACTCAGTAACAATCTATTGAAAACATCTTGGTTACAATCTCTTCTTGAGAACTTTCTTGCGTAGTTAAGACGATATAATCAGAAAGTTTAAATTATCATTATTTTTGTTTAACTCGCTTTCATTTTCTTCAATTGAAAACTAAACAAAGTGTTTGTTCCTGGGTTGTGCTGCTTCTTCCGACAGCTGGCCTATTGGAAGAAGAGCATTTTCTATGATTATAGATCCGTATATTAAGATCTTATGCAATGTTGGAGTCATAGGATGCCATGGGTATAACTCTACATATACTTGGTGTAACCTAGGAGGTAAGTAACCTTCTTGACCGCCAGAATGCACTGCTACCGTAAAAAAGGTTATGGTACCTTGAAGTCCGTTCATATTTAGGCAGACATGCCAAATTCAGTGCGATACTGTCTTTAGTTTTGTTTTGACAGCTGATTGTTGTTGACGTGTTTGGCATCATGTTGAGCATGGACAAAAACGATTTTCGTTCTCTTATAAAACGAGAGGCAAAATGGCGAAGGAAACAAAAGAAAAGTTGGATAAATATTATGGGGCTAATACTCTTGTCAGATTACACCATCAAATATTGGTTTCGAGAGTTTCGTGGTGGCCGCAACTACACAACCGATCAAGTCAGCAGCGGCAGGCCCTCTGACGCGGTTACAGAGGACAATGTCAAAAAAATACATGAAATGGTGTTGGCTGACCGGAAAATGAAGGTGCGCCAGCTAGCAGATACCATAAAGATTAGTACTGAGCGCACACGCTATATTTTGGGCAATATTCTGCATATGAAAAAGTTATCCTGCCGCTGGGTGTCGCGCATGCTCACTCCTGACCAAAAACACGAAGGCGAGAGCACTTCGGAAGAGTGTTTGGACTTGCTGATAAGGAATCGGGCGGACTTTTGGCGTCGATTGGTAACTGGATTTGGATCCCTCGGACTATTATCTCTTCCTAAACCTCAAAAGATGGCTTATCAATAAAAAATTCAGCTCACGCGAGGAAATCATCGACGCCACGGAGGAGTATTTTGCAGAACTTCCGGAAAATTACTTTTCGGACGGGATCAAGAAGTTGGAAAATCGCTGGAATAAATGTATCACACTAAAAGGGGACTATATTGAATAATATAAAAAAACATTTAAAAAAATAACCTACTTTTCACCCCACCTAGTATTAGGCTAAATTTTGCAAGAAAATACCAACACTGGTCTCTTGAAAAATGAAAAACAGTTCTTTTCAGCTACGAGCCAAAATTTGATTTAATTAATTTTGACGGGATATGTTATGTGAGACATCGTAAAGGGCAGCGACTCAATCCTAGATTCTGTACACCCACTGTAAAGCATGGTGGGGGTAGTGTGATGGTGTGGACCTGCTTTTCGGCAGGAGGTGTAGGTCCATTTTACGAAATAGACGGAATCATGGACCGATTCAAATATAAATCCATTCCAGAATTGGTAATGCTACCACATGCGGAGTGGGAAATGCCACTTCGTTGGGTGTTTCAACATGATAACAATCCGAAATACACATCGTAGTTGGTAAAGGAGTGGTTAGCGGATAGTGGGATTCAAGTCCTTGAATGGGCGGCCCAATCAGCCGACTTGAATCCCATCGAAAACCTGTTTGGTACCCTTAAAAGCTGTGTCGCCGGACAACACTTTTCCAACAGGTCTCACAGATTCAATGCTTTCCCGGGATACACTTTCAAATTTAATTACTTCTATGCCTTGTCGTTGGGCCTCTGTTCTTCAAAATAAAGGATATTACACAAAATATTAAAAAAGTTGCTTAGGTTTTGCATAGCTCAATTTGGCTACTTTGTTGGTTTTTGAGATTTTTTTTAAATCTGAAGTAATATTACTTTTATAAAAAGTTGTGAATTTCAAAATACACTCTATTACACTTTATTATATGTCCATTTCTTTTTATTTGGTGTAATAGAAAATTGAAAAGGTTTACTATTAAATGCTGACTCTCGATTGTTGCTTAGGTTTTGCACAGTACTGTTTTCTTCTTTTTCACTAAACTACACTTTCACCGCACTTGTTAGTTTTTTTAAATCGCAAGACCATATGTTGTCAGCTCAATTGCACGAATAAAAGTAACCAAAAGAATTAATCAGCAAAAGGAAATAATTAGTGGTCAAGCGTATGATTACATTTCCTTCACTTACACCAGATTGTACATAGTTACCTAGAATCATAAATCTAAATTGATACATCATAAAAAGTAAACCATATTTTCCGGACATCCAATGTAATTGTAGCCGGATGTTTTTATAACTGGTTGTTAGCATAGGACCAAAGGAAAATGAGGATTCTCTGTAATTAGTTCTTAGAATGTAATTCAAAATACCATATGTGTAATGTGTGATGTGTAATTATTCAAAAAATATCTTTTTACGTTGAATTTATAGGTATTCTAAGAACGGAGAAAAACAGGAAAAATCCACGAAGCACCCGCGACAGGCCATTGTCCCCAATTGGGAATATTAGCAAATGCATGTTCCTAATATTTTTCTGCAGCTATTTCGGATTAGTATACCTGATCATAGAAAAAATCGGCAAAACAAAATTTTGATACACCCCTTGATCAAAATGTTCCCGGGGGGCACCAACGTGTGGCGCTCTCATTGTTCCGATTTGAGTTCTGTTTCTTTTGTTAAGTTGGTAAAG
Organism: Volucella zonaria; assembly: GCA_963966105.1. Classification (NCBI taxonomy): domain Eukaryota; kingdom Metazoa; phylum Arthropoda; class Insecta; order Diptera; family Syrphidae; genus Volucella; species Volucella zonaria. Next base: position 88,449,741 of record OZ014532.1, on the reverse strand, counting down.
TTGGTTGTCGACATTCCCTCCAAATCTTAGCGTCATAGCTTGACACTTTCAAAAGTTACGTAGCCAAGAGTACATCTATGTATATCTGTGTATGTTGGCGATTTTTTACAATTTTAGAAATACATTTAAATTTGCAACAACGCACTTGTATTAAATTTTGCGTAAGAAACGAATTTAATGGTGCGCGAATGTTGGAAAAGTGTTTCGGCAACGATTCTCTAAAAAAAACTGACGTTTACCAGTGGCACGAGCGGTTCAAAAGTGCTCGTGAGTCAATCGAAGATGATGAACGCAGTGGCATCGAAAACCGACGAAAACATTGATGAAGTAAAAGAAATGTTGGTCAATAGACGCAAGTTAACCATCAGAGAGATAGCAGAGGGCTTGAACATTACCTATGGATTCGTCCAAGACATTTTGGCTAATGATTTGGGTTTCCATCCTGTAGCAGCAAAGTTGGTGCCCAAAGACCTCAATTTCATGCAAAAAAGAGACCGTGTTGACGTCGCAAAAGAGATGATTTGCGAGGCTGAATCCGATCTCTTATTCATCAAAAGGATCATTACTGGAGACGAGATGTGGGTTTATGACATCAGGCAAGTGAATGGCGTTCACCAAATGAGCCGAGACCAAAAAAAACACGCCGTTTTTAGTCAAAAAAGAAGGCAATGCTGACGGTTTTCATGGATTACAACGGTGTAGTGCATCATAAATTTTTGTCAGAAGGCCAGACAGTAAACAAAGAGTATTATTTGGGCGTTATGAGACGTTTGCGTGAAGCAATTCGCCAAAAGAGACCAGAATGGTGGGCACAAAACTCGTGGATTTTGCACTATGATGACGCACCGTCGCACAGTGCCATCATTATTCGTAATTTTTTGACGAAAAATGCAACAAATACCATCCAACAGCCACCGACTTCACCTAATTTGGCTCCCTGTGACTGCTTTCTGTTCAATCGGGGTAAAAAACCACTACGGGGAACACGTTTCAGCAGCCGAGAGAAAGTAATGGAAAAATCGCAGGAAGCACTGATGGACATACCGAAAACCGAATGTAAAAAATGTTTCGAGGATCGGTTCAAGTGCTGGCATAAGTGTGTTGCAGTCGATGGAGATTACTCTGAAGGGGAAAATATAGATTTAGATGAATAAACTTGTATTTCCAATTTTCTGAATGGATTCTCCCTGAACTTTTTGATCAATGTAGTAAAAGTAGTAAAAATGAAAGTTAGTTTTCAAAATCCAATTAAAAAATTTGACACTTTTCAGTAATTGTTACAAAATACTAATGCATTATTATTTTTGTTGTATACAATTACTTTTAATCTGTACGTAAAAAAAAATTGAGAAAAACACTCTTATGTAACAAAAACAAAAATTGTGTGGTTCATGTTCCCTATTGGGAGCATTATGCTGTAAAGAGTTAAGAAAAGAGTAACAAAATGGAATGTATTTGTAGACAATTTGTTCCCAAATAGCTACTTTGCATTCGCGCAGAACAGAAGCACTTGTTTAAGAAGCACATAAGCCCACTCTTGCGAAGCGATTCCACATTTTACACGACAAACACTGTTTACCATTCGCAGGACAGTGTAATCGTGGATGTGGTGCGTTGCTGCGGCTGATACTACATCCTTTGGATGTTTTATTTCGTTGGTTACTTCGTTTGGCTTTCAGATACATATGTATATAACTCATCGATGCTTGACTTTTATCGTTTCCGATATGCTCGAATATGCTGAGTTTTTATTGTTTGAGTTGATTTTGTGTATAACGATGTTGTTTGTGAAAAGAATTCTTTTTGCTCACTATTGTATACTGCATCACTTTACTTTGCAGTGCGTATCGCACATCCGAGTGTGTGGTTCGATTCCAATATAAATTTTTCTGAGAACCGTTTGTCACGAACACCGGCAGCTAAATGATCTTGAATCATTTTATCACGAATGCCACTGTACGCACAATTTGACGACAATGTGTAGAGAGGCGTAATAAAATCCTCGATTTTCTCCCCTTCAATCTGGTTTCTCGAGTTGAATTTTGCACGTTCGTAGATAAAGTTCCGATTTATAATGAAATGGCTTTCGAAGGCATTCATGATGTCGGTGTCATGAATGAAAAACCTCATCACCCTGTGGACCCATTAAATAGACCAACGTAGTCACTTGCTTACAACTCGGTTTGTTCAATAAACCGGATGCATTTCGAAATCGCTCAAAACGTCGTTTCCACGGTGGCCAATCTTCCGGAGGGAAGGTAAATTGGTCAGGCGCTTGCACAGTATAATTGCTCGCATTCACTGCAATGTTAAGGATTGGTGTGTTTGGGGCATTTTCCTATATTGAATTTAGTATCGGGTTTTCTTTGCCACCATGTGCTATAAAGGGAACTGTTAAGAGACACGTTCGATTTGTTCGTGTGCTCAGAATCAATCAACTCCCTTGATTTCATAAATAATATAGTAGAATACATGTACAATAATATGGTATATGATACGAGTATGTGTGTTGGTGCACGTGTTGTATTACAATAGAAAATTAGTTCATTACAGTACAAATGAGTTTTAGTCGGGAAACAGAGTGTATACAGCGACGAAACCTGAATATTCGAATATATTGCACCATATTAGTACAGACAGACCTATATATGTTGCACTTGAATACCACAAGATGGCGCTACTGAAGATAGATGCTACATTATCCCTGTAAAATAGAGAAAACAGAAAACAAATCGTATTTATGTGAATAGTCATCGTATGTCGACAGCACTTTATTCTTTGATTTGATTAGTCCTTTTTCGATTTAGTTGCCATTATTTGATTTTTTCATGAATAAAACTTAGACGTTTGTCTTAGAATTGACTGGCATGCATCCTATTGAGTAAAGTTGAGTGAGCGTTAACAGTAATTAGGCCTTCAAAATTGAAAAATCAAAGGAAACAATATTTTCGTATACTCCTTCGGGCTTATGGCAAAAACATTTGTTCGGCGTTTGGCCCGCAATTTGCATATCATTGGCCTGGTTTGTTATTTTCTTTCTTTCTTTTTATTATCCTCTCTTGCTGAAAGCTGTTCTGTTAATGGAGTGGGTAGTGTCCTGTAAATTTTCTTTTTACAAGTTGGTGTTAAAGATTTTGTTTTTCTGTACTCGTTTAGCATGGATCTTTGCCATCAATTTATGCCATCCGAGCAACTGTGCTAACAGACAGCAACATAGTGCTTTAAATATAACAATTTACTGTCGGCCTCGCAACGTAAAATCTTGACTTTGAAAGAACTTTGTGTTAACGGTTATTTGTGTCGGAAAAATGGTAAGGGAAGAAAAGTTATAGACTATGTAGGCAATTTTTTCTGAGGTTTTAATGGGATGGCAAGGGAATTTTGCTGAATAAAAATGAGACGGCAAGGATTTTCTTAAGAAAAAATTTACTCAACACAAATTGTGCAGGTCTTTTATGCGTTTAAAGTAGTAAGACTTCACGATTAAGGGATGTTAAACTGCATATATAATATTGTAGTAGATATAGAGGGTAATCATTCCTACTGTCATAAGCAAGGTCAGAGTTGTGTCGAAGTGTTCAAGGAACATATACATAACTTATTTGCAATTGTTGCAATCGAAGTAGGTTCACTCAGCAAGTTAAAGAAATATTCAAGGGATTGTAATTTTGTACCCACGAAGAGAAAGTATAAAACAACATGCCCTATGTGATGAGTCTGTTTTTTAATATTGAATCTCAAGCAAAATCGTGTCGTCGATGGAAAACCCGCTGAAAGGGAACACCTCAAGCGTTTTTCTTCCATACAATGTCCATTTATTACAAAATGCAAGAATGCTAACGTGCGGCTTTTTGTAAAATGACCCGCGTAGTGCGGTTTAAAGCTTTTGAAATCCTCTATCTTATCAGTAGAAAGAAAGTTATGACATATCCTAAAAATAAATGGTGTCGGAATCGGCGTCCATTAGAACCTGTGTCAGGCTGTTTTTAAACAGGCAATCAATCTACCAATCAAAGAAATTCAGGTACCATCTGCGATTCACGCAAAAAGTGTTGGCATTCCAAATTTGGAGAAAACAAGGGGTGAAAGTAGTTCAATAAAAGAACGTGACAAAACCGGCGACCAGCAACCGGTGGATTTGAATTGTACGGCAAATAAATGGCAAACAATCTTACTATGAAATAATTAATAACGATTCAATATAGTTACTCGTGTTACTCCTGTAAATTATGAAAAAAAAACAAAACACGAGATTAATAAAATTAAATGAACTTTATTGGTTGACTGTTCACTGGGTCTTATCTTTATCTTCTAGGAGAGACAAAGGTATAGCCGTTATCAAGGATGCCAAGTGTCCATGTGTTCAATGTCGTTAAATTCTGTAAGTGATTCTGTATGTTCGAGTGCCATGTGTGGAGGGTGTCTGTCATATTGCCCTGTGATGCATACATCGCAATTGTTTAAGAATTTGTGTATTAATGTAAGCCTGTTAAGAGGATAATAAAGTGGTTGTAGAATACTTCATTTTATTAATTTTCACATTTCATTGTTGTCTTTTATATAGTGTGACCAGATAAGAACGATAGGAAAAGAAATAAAACTACAAAGGTGTGAGATATAAAATTTATTTTGGCTTTATTTTGAAGCTACGTTCATGCCATTATGTGTGGAATAGCACATCATTCAAATGGCCGCCTCGATTTCGCTGGCAGTGCTTCAAGCGGTCGGTCCAATTTCTGATGACTCGGTCCAATATGTGCAGCGTCATTCCGGCAATAGCGTGTCGAATGTTGGTCTCGATCTCATCCAAAATGGTTGGCTTGGTAGCGTAAACTAAGGACTTGACGTATCCACAGAGAAAATAATCGAGTAATCAACTGGTGTCAAATCGCACGATCGCGGCGGCCAATTTATGAAAGCTCGCTGTGATATGACCCAGTCGCCAAATTTATCACAACTTCAAGGGATGCGTTGCTTGCATGGCATCTTTTTGGAGCCACATCTGGAGCGCCATCTTTTTGGAGCCACAGCTCAGATACATCGATGTTGTCGAGCTTTGACCACAGAAAGTCGGTTAACATCGCTCTATACCTGAGACCATTGGCGGTAGCGGTGTCTACTTCCTTATTTCGAAAGAAATGATGATGCCGCCATGCCATAAACCGCACCAAACAGTCAATTTTTGTGGACGCAACTTTGCTTGTTTGCTTGTTGTTGAAGCGCTGAGCCAAAAATGGGCATCGTCCGAAAAGATGAATTTTTGGCCAAAACCCGGATTTCCGGCCAACATTTCCAGGGCCCAATTAGCGAAATCACGGCATTGTATATGGTCGCCGGGCTTTAATTCTTGCGTCAGCAAAATCTCATACGGATGTAGGCCCAAATTCAACCACAAAATAAGCCGGCGATGCCCAATTCAGCTGATCGGCGCCGAATGGACACCTCTGGGTCTTCTTCGATACTGGCCGCTACGGCGGCTATGTTTTCTTCATTTCGCACCAATCTCTATCTGGTTAGTGGCTTAAGATCCAAAAGAGCGTTCTCACGCTCAAACTTTTCCACGGTGCGACGAATTGCCTGCACACTGAAGCCATGATGACGACCGACCTTACAACTGAGCCGGAATTTCTATAACACATTTTTATAATCTCCGCACGTTCGGCAAACGTAAAACGATGCGCGGTGAAATGGCGAATCTTACTGAATATTTTAACATTTAGATGTCATTGCTAACTTTGGCAGATGCTGAAACATAACAATTGGAAAAACTATCATTGATACCTGTTCACCTTTTATCAGTGAGTTTAATGCAGGATCTACGAGTAAATATAATAGTTTATTATTACTTATTATGAGCAAAGTGTTTCTCACACAATTGTTGTTTTTTAAAGAACAATTGCTTGTCTTCGCGTAATATACATGTAAGGCCTCTATCGATAACGAATCTTTTCATTATTTCTGATAAGTGGTTATGTTTTGTAACGTATATAAAGTTTTTATACATATTTTTTATTTATAATTCTCGTGAAGAATTTTTCTTTAGCAACAAGTTTTAAAAAATTTTTATAAATATTTATTCTTTCTCCGTAGTGTGAATCGTCTTCTATTTTGCTATGAACTGCTGCATCGGTAGACATGAGCTCGTTAGTATTTATGTCAACATAATAGAGTGATCTTCTTCTTTGTTTATTTGCTCGGAATCGTTAAAAGAACGCTCGTTATTGAAAAGTCGATTAAGCCCATCGTCAATATAATTGTATTTTCCTTTTATTTATTTTGATACTTATTTATATAAAAACGCTGCGCATTAAACATAACTTGTAAATATCCACAGGATATAGACCAACAAAGAATTACAAATAAAGAAAAAATGTATACAAAATAAGCTGCCGTAAATTAAAGCAAAGAAAAAAAAATAATATTTATAAATAGAAGAAAAAAAAAAACGTTTATAAAAGATAATAAATTAAATCAAGATCGCAACCAAGTAATTATAAATTAACCGAAACTAAATCAGTTCATACTGGATAGGTGCTCAAAACATTCTGCTTACAATTCTCTGCATTCGATGCTAGACTTCATGTGATCGGAGAAACCATTCCAGAGGTTGACAGCGTAAATAAAAAATTGCCTGCGTGATATTAAACAGGTGTATGTTGATGTATGTAGCCTAAGCTTATGCGCTTAAAATGAATGTCTACAGAATTTAAAACTTTTTTTTATTGCTGTCAAGCGGCTGAGCATTAGCTATGCACTTTAGAAGAATTTCGAAGACCTCCATTATAAATGAACAGACGTAGTTATGCCTATACTTACTTAATTAAAGAGGCGCTACAGTCCGGGGTAGACCTGGGACGCAATCAACAGACGTCTACAGCCAGCTCGATCATTAACTAGCTGCCTCCAGTTTCGCACGCTGAGCTGCTCTTCCACTTGGGTGCGCCACCTGAGTCTAGATCTTGCTCTACTGCACTGTCCCTCGGGGCCGGATTCGAAGACTTTTCGGAGTATTGATGTTCATCCGTCCTGCATCACCGAGCCACCTCAGTAGTTGGATCCTCACTCTTCTGAGTCGATGTCGCTGTACAGCCCGTTTCCTTCGAAAAAAACACCGTCAAGAAAATCCTCATCCATTTTTGATAAAGTCCATGCCTCGGCGCCATAGAGCAGAACTGGGATATTAAAATCTTATATAGAGTCACTTTTGTTGTTCGAAAGAGGGCTTTGCTTGTCAATTGACTCCAAAGAAGCAGCGATTAGCGAGAGTTAACCTTCGTTTGATTTCAGCGTTAGTGTCGTTGTCTGAATTGATAGCGGAGCCTAGGTAGACAAAATCATTAACTATCTCAAAGTTATATCTGTCGAGGGTGGGGTTCTGTTCGAATTATCAATGTTGGGTTCCCTTTATTATTGACAGCATATTCTTGGTCCTGCCCTGATTAACCACCAAACCAATCTTCACCGCTTTTGCCTCAATATGTGTGAAAGCGCCACTGACATCACGCTACTTTCTTCCGATTATGCCAATTTCATTAAATTTTGCACCATTCTGTCAAGAATGACGTTAAAGAAATCAGATGACAACGCATCGCCTTGTCTAAATCCTTTTTTGACGTCAAAGGCCTCGGTGAGTTCTTTGCCGACCTTGATGCAGCAGCGTGAACGCTCCATCGTCATCTTCCACAAACAGATGAGTTTGTCAGTGATGTCAAAACAAGACACTGCTCTGTATAGCTCGTTTCTATAAATGCTGTCATACGCGGGTTTAAAATCGATGAATAGATGTATCAATTTGGAGTTCATAAATTTTTTCCAAGATCTGCCATACTGTGAATATTTGGTCGATGGTGGACTTTTCTAGCCTAAAGCCACACTGTTATGGACCAATCAGGTTGTCTACGAACGACTTCAGGCGTTCACATAAAACGGAAAATGGGGTCTTGTTGGAGATGGTAAGAAGGCTGATACCTCTGTAGTTGACGCAGTTCATAAGAATCCGATAAATGATGCTGAGGTTCAATTCATCGTGCACAATTTCGTTCATTCCTGCATTCATATTTTTTTATTTGCACTTAATAAGATTAACACTTGGTTCGACCATATTTTACTGATGAGTTGGTATATGCTCCTTATCAAGTCATTGATGAGTTCGGCAGTTAGACCATCCGCTCCACCAGCTTTGTTGGACTTACTCTTAGATATGGCTATCTTCACTTCATCCAGATCGGTTGGATGGAATTGTTGGTTTACATCATCCAGGTTGAAATGTTCATTCTACCTGATATCAGTATTTGGTTCATCAACGCCCTTATATGTACAGTCTACAAAAATACTCTTTCCACATCCTTAGCATCGACTGCCACTCCACACGGCATCTCTGCAATTGGTGCAATGGTGCCACAGGTGTTCGATACTTGATGATCTAGGATCTTTTAAGAGATTAAAAGAGACTCGATCGGAAAACGATTTGGCGATATCTTGGCTACAACGGATATTCGGATATCTTTAAAACTGGAGGAGGGTCTTGACTCGATCAATTGTTGGACTTATTGATATTCTTACTGAGAGCATGTAGGAATTGATAATATGACAATATGTTTTCAGGTTTCAATATGTCACAAAAAAAACATCAATTGGAAGAAAATCATCTAAAGCTTCTAAAATGGAGAAAAAAAGAGCTGCTGAAACGAAGGAACCACATGAGTCTCACCTTCAACCAAACCGCAACAGTGCTTCAGCTTTTAGAGCTGCTAAAACGGATGAATAACGTTACTCTAGCTTTCAATAAGAACAATATAGAACGACTTGTGCCAATTGCTTGCAATGTTGTTATTGAATATATGAATAAAGTTAGTTTGCATTGCAGTTTTTTTGAAGTTCACTAAGGAATATCCTGGAATGTGTTGTTCGAAGGGTAAAGCAGTCTTGTCGCCACTGATTGAGCCACCAGAGCCGCTTCTGAGTTATCTTTTTGCCAAAACACTTTCTGCAAAACATTCACAAATAAAACACACCTTCAAATTTCAAGGCCAAGCATATCACAAAATCGGTTCATCTTGAGTCATATAAAGAGGCAAAGATTTTGCAAATATTTTTTTAATGGCAACGAAGAAATAGAAGTCGGACTGCCTTGCGCAATCAGTGCTGGAATCAGACGTAAGATCATTTCAAACTTACAAGCAATGTTTCACGAACACAACAATTTAATTCGTCTATTCGCAACTGCTCTAGGATATAATATTTAATAATGGAACTCTCCACATATGAAGCGACGGCCATCATGCCAATCGACATTATTCCGGATAATTTCACACTTTTTATATTGATTGTATAACAAACTTAAAATTTCAAATCGGGCCAGATATTACGAGTATTTTTAATGCTTATATAATAAATGCTGTTATTAAATTCCAGGAGAAATACAGCTACTAAGGGAATGACATTCATGCCGGGAATTGCTTTTCACGACAGGGTAATTGCAAAATGTAGCCATAAATAAAAGTAAAACGAAAAATATCTAGTGAAAATGATTATACAATATTTGTAGAAAAAAGCAACTTTAACAACCGAGATAGGTTAATTCCACTAACTGTAGTAACAAATTATAAATTCCTAACTTAGTCAAGAATATAGAATTTAACTGCTTTTTAAGGAGTTTAGTTTTTTGTTCTCTTCAATCCTCAGGGCTCCAGATGTCGCGTTTAAGTATTTGAGTTCACTTACTTTGTAATGATTACACCTAGATTCATTGCAAAAGCAACTTAGGGACCTCATCACTATTATGTTTGGAAATAAAACATTACTACCCATTTTATGAACTTGTAACGTCCTTTTATATGACACCATATTTTTGGATTTGTGTCAATTATAGACGCCACTTCATCAATATCCTCATTATCATATATCATTATTATCAAACCTCATTCGTATCAAGCACTTTATGTGCACTAGAATCTGGAAATGAAGTTGACGTAATTGCCACCGATTTCAGCAAAGCCTTTGATAGAATTTCTCATGATACAATCCTTCTAAACCTAAAGGCTCTTGGTTTCTAAATAAGCTTTATAACATGGGTTCAATCCTATTTGAATGAACGAGATTACTGTGTTCAATTTAGGTCCGTGGTTTCTGACCCAATTAAAGTCTACTCAAGGCTGCCACCTTGGTCCCTTATTATTAATTCTGATGTTGATTGTATCATTGAAAATTCATCCATACATACCTATTTACGCAGATGATATGAAAATCTTTAGATACATATGGTATTGTCTTGATCAGACAACCTACCACTGCAGGGGGACCTGGACAGGTCTTGTATTTGGCGTCAGAATAATTTCCTTGAGCTTAACGTCAATAAGTGTCAGGCTATAACTTATACTAGTATGCCCTTCTAAGTTCACCTCGCTGCTATCCAATCTTTAATCTGTTCCCTTAGTGAATGAGTTGCGTGATTTCGGTGTTATCTGTGATAATTAACAGAATTTCTGTTATCACATTGATAATGTAATAAAAAAGGCCAACTCTGCCGTTGGCTTCATCAAGCGCTGGTCTAAAGAGTTTTCTAAACCCCTTTACATAACCTTTGTTAGGCATCTTCTTGAATATGCAAGCCAAGTTTAGTCACTTTACTACAGAACTAACATCCTCCGGATAAAAGCTGTTCAATGCTGGTTTGTACGATTTACTTTACGTGGTCTTCCCTGGGATGATAGCCAAAACTTACCGCCATACTCTGAACGGCTGAAACTTGTAAATTTACAACCATTTTTAGTACACCGAAATGTTGCCGATATTCTCGGTATTTGTCAAATTTTAGTTGGATGTATCGATTGTTCGTCTTTACTCTATCTTATATCTTTTAACACCGGGCCACGCAACCTAAGATCTGTGCCACATTTCCGGCTCAAACTTCACAGAACGACTTAAGGACACCTGCAGCCATTGTCTAGAATGTTTCGTGAAGTTAACGATATTCTGCATCTGTTCGACTACCACCTCAGTAAGCTCTCCCTCAAGAATATTATTATTTCCACCCATGCCTCACATCTTTAATATTAAGTGAAACTGTTAGTGTTAGAATATGCTTGCAATAAGCCTTATAGTCTACTACACGAGTATTCTCGTATTTTCGAGCAAAGTAGGCTTCATTATAACGAATGCAACAGATAGATTCCAAGAACATTTGATAATTGCGCGTAGTAATTGTAAACTAAAAATAAAATGAAAATACAAAATATTGTTGGCAGGCCGACAAGTATCCTTTTATTATGATCTTATGGTCCATACATCCTTTTATTATTATTTGTCGCGGCCAATGTAAACATACATATATAGGATTCGGTTGTTGTTTGCCTTTCTTTTCGGTGTATTATAATATTTTATGATATCACGACGACCCTTAATGGCGACTCTTTGTGTTCATCCTTTTGCATTCTTTGTATCCGCTGCAGCCTTTGGTCCCACTTATTACTTCGCATTTAATTGCATTTGATGAGTTTTAATACTTTTTTCTTTGGCTGTTTGCGTAGGGGTTGAATGGAGATCGTAGATTAGTTGACATCGTCTTATCCTTCAAAAGAAAAATGGAGTGGGGGACGGTATGCCAACTCATAACGCGTCTTCTATTCTAATGCAGATTTCATTTAGTAGTGAGACTTCATGCAAGAAAGGTTAACAGTTAAAAAAAAATACATATTAGTTAAAAAAAAGGAAACAAAAGGATTGAGATGACAGAGAGGACAATCCGTGAGTTAATCACTGAGTATTTCTCAGCTAATTATTTGTGTTTGGTATTTACTTAAATTCATTTTATTTATTAATGTATTTCATATACCATATAATATATTTCATATATATAATTATATTTAGTAGTAAATTATACTTAAATATTAAATTTTATATTTTTATCATAATTTATTGTTTATTTTTGGTATGTATATATATATGTATTATAATAATATTAATATATATATTATTTTGTATGACGGAGCTGTCGGAAGATGGAGGATGGAAGTGCGTCTTTTAATTGTTTGTAATGGAGTGAGAGGATCCACTTTTATAGCGCGGATGGGGGACGGGGATATACCTCTCCATTCGTTGCTAATGAAGTGGGCAGTGCCTTCCATGCACACATTTATTTAGATGAACTCACATGCTAGCTGTTTGTTCATCCATCTTTTTCAAATACTCGGAATGTGTGGTGTTTCCTGCTCTGAGTATCGCGATCACCATTCGCACGACTCATGAATCCATCTGGCCTCGTACCATTTCAGTGTGAAAATTGGTAGCGGAGCACATGTGTATAACCATCAATCCATCTACTAATTTAGTATTTTAATTTTTTTAGTTGCCTAAATACTACGGATATAGGTTTTTTTTTATGTACGAGTATTTGATTCGTTCTTACCGTGTAGAGAAAAACTAAGAGTACTCATTTATGTATTTTATTTTTATTACAGAAACAAAATAATGACGGAACCCTAACGACCTGTCCTTTCTTACTTTAATATAATCTTAATACTTAAGTTTAAAAAATATATATATATTTTTATATTAAGTCTTATATAATTGTATTGGCTTGGTTGGGCCCTTGTAAAAGAAGATCAATGTTGGCATGGGGAATGCATAAGCAAAAATCACGATCAGAAGCCTTGGGTTGAACAACCCAAAATGAACGTGTTAGACGACACAAACTTTGTATACCAGTTTTTCATTGTAACTACTAGTAAACGCTTTTGTCTCTTTTCTCTATTTTTGGTAACATATTTCTTTCTGCCAGCACACAAACCTGAGTTACTACCTTCTTCCAGAAACTGTAAATAAATTATTAATTTTATCCTTTCCTGGGTTTCTATAATGGTCTATGAGATTTTTTTTAATAATCTTTGTATCTCTATGTAAACTATATTTTCTTACTAGCTTATCTGTTATAGCCCGTGAGAAAGTGTCTTTTGTTTGCAAGAGGTCAATTTGGAAAAATTTCCTTTAAATTGTAACTTCATTACTTCTCCGAACAATAAATTTTATTTAATATTCTCTTTTCCGGTGGGTGTTAAATCGTTCAGCATTTTATCATTAGGGGTCGACATTCCACATTCGGTTTCTGTGTTATTTTTGGTCCGCTGTAATCATGTTTTATATGTCCGCAGTCTTCTTGTCAAGTTTTATTTATGTGTCCTTTTTTTGCATCAATTTGTTTCGATTTTTTTCTTATTCCTCTCGACTTCTTCTTCGCCGCCTTTCTTTTATCGTCTTGGTTTTCCTGTGTAAGTTGTTCTGAAATGTGTAAAGTGTTCCCCCCAACTATTTTATTCTTTAAGTTACCTTGTCACCTACGAACGGCAACAGTATTTTCCCTCCAACGTTTTCTTTCTGCCCTATTTTCTCCTTTACTGCTTTAACCTTACCCTGATCCTTTTTTGTCAAATGTTTTAACCTTTCTTTTTCTTGCTTCTTTTATAGTGTCAATTTTGATCCAATGGTATCTGGTCCTTTCTACTTACCTCTTTTTTTCTAAAATTCTTCCTATGGAACTAGAAATACAATTCAATATTCTTTATGCGCATTAAAACAAATTTATTCCAAATAAAAAAAAGGCACCATTATTCGAGTATGCAATATACTATAGGCACAATGTAATTCTCTTGGAGTACTGATCCTGACGCCCACAATAAAATGGAAAAATTTCATCAATAAGAGCCTTATTATTATTACTATTGATTGATACTATCCATACAGAAACCATGGATGTGGAATAAACGCATCTGTTGTTTCGGATGTTTAATGGGCTTCACACCACTTTATGACGAGCGAGCGGAAAGGCAGAGAACTTGTTTTCATATACCGAACTCACTCTCACCATCTAAACCAGTGCAATTTTGTAACCGACATTTAGTTGCTGCAGACATAAGCTACGAAACGAATGGAGAATGGCACAAATTCGTCGTTGAGTCTGCTTATTTTCCCTGATTCGTAACTGCCGCCACCACCGGAGGCGGTAGCAGAACTCATTGAATATTGTGACTCCAGGAAGATGGGTCTTATCATATGTTGCGAAGCTAATGCTCAGAACACTTGTTAGGGCAGTATCAAATGCAATCTCCTAAATTTCATACTATCGTCTGACCTGGCTGTCAACAAAATTGGCTCTCAACCAACTTTTGTTACGAGAGTACGACAGCAAGTAACCGACTTAACTTTATCCAACAGGTATGCTAAGGAGATTAGTGACTGAAAAGTACTATCGGAAATCTCCATGTCAGATCATATATGTATACATCGATTTCAAAATCGGATGCGAGGTCTTGGATTTATTGAAAAGAAGGAATCCGCATAAAACCCACTGCACATGATTTAAGGAGGAGGTCGACAAGTACGATAGTGCTCCCCCTAAGCTTCGGACAAAACAAATGCTTGAGGAAGCTGTTCAAAACCTGAACGACACTCTCACCAAGTGTTTCGAAATGGCATGTCCTGCTAGTAAGCATTTCTGCAGATCGCCTGTTCCATTGTGGAAGGCAGACCTGCAGCGCTTTCGCAAAGACTCCAGAAAACTCCTAAACTGGTCACTTAACACTAATTTGGAGGAAGATTGGAATCTATAACAGATCAAAGCAAAAATCCTTGGAAGTGCGCCTCTTACAAAGCTTTTTGAGAAAAAATCAAAACTAACGGTAAAACCAGGCTGGAAGCACTCAGAAAATCTGACGGTACCTATACGAAGTCGAAAGCAGAGACTCTCCGTCTCATGCTTGAGTCTCACTTCCCAGTTAACCTAATCGGAACCAGCTCACAACTGGCTCCTACTAACGAAGTATCGGTTGTGGCGACGGATGAGGCCACTAAACATGTTGTTGCTTCCTTTCATGGTTTCAAGTTGCGTGGCACCGATGCCATATATCCTATTGTGTTACAAAGAGATATAGATCAGCTGCTTGTAACTCTGAGGATAACTGTCACTGCTACCCCGGCCCTGACATCATCATCCACCGTCAGAATGCAAATGTTTGGGAAACACATCGATTGTATGACGCACTCCAATATCCAAATCCGTTCGGCGCAAAAATATAACTCCCATTGTTTGTCTTTTTTTTTAACCATGAACCATTGTTTACATAGCGGAAAAAAAGAGATTTCGATGCGTAATGGAAATCCACAATTACGTTTTAAAATAGATTTTAATTCTGCGAAAATTTGGGACTTATTTCCAAATTTCGACAAAAAACTGTTGGACTTACCAAAAAGTTCCTGGAATAAACACCGTGTGGCGCTCCCATTATTCCGATTTGAGTTTTTTTTTTTTGTTAAGTTGGTAAATCTGTTGTCGATATTCCCTCCAAATCTTAGCGTCATAGCTTGACATTTCCAAAAGTTACGTAGCCAAGAGTACATCCATCTCTGCGTGTTTTGGCGATTTTTTACAATTTTAGAAATGGATTTAAACAACGAACTTGTATTAAATTTTGCGTAAAAAACGGATTTAATGGTGCGCGAATGTTTTAAATGTTGGAAAAGTATTTCGGCAACGATTCTCTAAAGAAAACGGTCGTTATCAGTGGCACGAGCGGTTCAAAAGTGGTCGTGAGTCAATCGAAGATGATTAACGCAGTGGCAGACCATCGACATCGATAACCAACGAAAACATTGATGAAGTAAAAGAAATGTTGATCAATAACCGCAAATTAACCATCAGATAGATAGCGGAGGACTTGAACATTGCCTATGGATCCGTCCAAGACATTTTGGCTAATGATTTGCGTTTCCGTCGTGTAGCAGCAAAGTTGGTGCCAAAAGACCTCAATTTCTTGCAAAAACGAGACCGTATTGACGTCGCAAAAGAGATGATTTGCGAGGTTGAATCCGATCCCACATTCATCAAAAGGATCATTACTGGAGACGAGACGTGGATTTATGAGTACGACACGCAAGCCAGACATCAGGCAAGTGATTGGCGTTAACCAAATGAGCCGAGACCAAAAAAACGACGTCGTTTTCAGTCAAAAAAGAAGGCAATGCTCATGGTTTTCGTGGATTACAACGGTGTAGTGCATCTTGAATTTTTGCCAGAAGGCCAGACAGTAAACAAAGAGTGCTCGTATTATTTGGGCGTTATGAGATGTTTGCGTGAAGCAATTCGCCGAAAGAGACCAGAATGGTGGGCACAAAACTCGTGGATTTTGCACTATGATAACGCACCGTCGCACAGTGCCATCATTATTCGTAATTTTTTGACGAAAAATGCAACAAATACCATCCAACAGCCATCAAATTCACCCGATTTGGCTCCCTGTGACTTCTTTGTGTTCAATCGAGTTAAAAAACCATTACGGGGAACGCGTTACAGCAGCCGAGAGGAAGTAATGGAAAAATCGCATGAAGCACTGATGGACATATCGAAAATATAGAAAATGTTTCGAGGATTGGATCAAGCGCTGGCATAAGTGTGTTGCAGTCGATGGGGATTACTTTGAAGGACACAGTATAGATTTTGATGAATAAACTTGTATTTTTAATTTTCTGAATAAATTATTTTCTTTTCTTTTTGATCAGGGTGGTATGTCCCGTGGTGTGGTGGGACACAAATCCCTAATTCGATTTGGGACTTATGTCCCGATGAAATGTGACATAAGTCTCGAAAAAAATATATGGGACTTATATCATTGCGCTATTCTGTTCCCACTACCATTTCAACGTCATGCAAGCCGACCCCAATACGAATGAATAGTCGACGAAGTATATTTCCTGCATGGATTATTACGCGTACCACATTATGATTCGAGCAAAGAAATCCAACTGCCGTGAGCTATTCCATCAACGCACTGTTGATGTATACGCGAAAATTGGAAGTGAACCTCTCCTCTTCATTCGGTTGAATCGAAAGAAGCTGCGCTATGAAGAATGATGCAAGAGTGATGCAATAGACAGTAATGGAACTTTCACCTTTGCTAACATTGGACAAATGGTCATTTTGCCAGCAACGTATATCTCAAGTCCGCGACGCATGCGTGAATATGCACACGATTCCATGACATACATACTCGTATGTTCGGAAAGTTTTGACGTCCAAATCCATTCATTATCTTCATATGCAGATCGACTTTTCACCGGCCAAAACTCATCATTCAGACATGATCTTCTCTCTCGAGTTTTCAAGCAAAATCTAATTAGACTCATAGACACCATCACCAAAAACCCTATTTTTGGAGAAACCAACTGCTAAATGTATTCAACTGAATGGCAAAAAAGAGGCTTGCCACATGCTCATATCTCCCATTCTTTTTGGAACAATAAAGAAAAATATAATTCAGGGGACTTGTGGAACGCTAGTGTTGAAGTTTTCATTAAATTAAATACACATTTATTGTATTTTATTGATTAATAAAGTTCGGTGTATGACAATAATAAATGAACCACAACATCGTTGATGTGACCACCGCGGATTCTGCTGCAAATGGCCGACCATCCGAAGGTCAACATTTTCGAAGACTTCTTGAAGAATAAGTGTGTCAATGGCCACAATTTCAGTTCGGATGTTATGTTCGAGATCTTAAATTGCCTCTGGGTTATTGGCATAGACTTTACTCTTCAAATAACCCCAGGAAGAAGCCAAATCGCATAACCTTGGAGGCCAATCAACTTCTCCTCTAACCGATATAATCCGATCTTCATATTCCATACGCAGTGAGCCCCTGTTAAGGCCAGAGATCGTGCAGACCAAATTCATTCAATTTTGGAAAAGAACTAGCCGGTCAACATATTGCGGTAATATTCTCCATTCACTGTAAGTGTCTCTCCAGCCTCCGCACTATACGGTTACCTTTTTAGGATGCATTGGTTTTTCCTGAATCTCGTATGGGTTTTTCAGTCCCCAGAAACGACAATTTTGTTTATTTACGTACCCATTCATCGGAATAGATCAAGTTCGATGAAAAACTGTCCTGGCGATCTAACATCTAGTTAAAAAATCAGCGAAGTCGTAGATTTTGGATTCTATAGGCGTGCAAATGAAGATCAACTTTTAAAATTCGCCGTAAAATGACATAAGTGAGGCCCAATTGTTGACGGCGACGAATTGAGGTGCCTGGCTGGTTTTGAACACTTTCGCTCACAGAGGTGATGTTTTGACGTGTAGGTGATGGCCGATCATGCTGATATAGAGTTTGACCCGATACCTAACCAGTTTCTTCAAAATGCTTCATCATTGCACGAATTCCGGACTCACCAGGGCGATTATGTTGACCGAAAAATTCACGAATTTTACAAAATGTTGCTTTTACAGATGGCTGATTTGCAAAATAAGATTGAGTAACAAAAATGGGTTGTTGCGTGGTAAACGACTCCATGACTAAAATTGTCAAAGGTTGTATGACGTCTGTCAAAAATTACAGTAATTGACAGCCAACATTCATCCACTGTATAGGCGAAGAAAACCTGATTGTGGCGGATACACAAGGACTATCAAAATGTACAAATGTACAGGCTGACGTCGACAACAGATGGATGTTTGGTGCTCACATTTTTGTCGAGTACTGCAATTTTGTCATGTTGATTAAACGCAAATGGGATGCTACATCAACAGCAAAGAAGCAGTACGGCCGATATTCGCATTCAATATTCATGAACGCTATCCAACTGTTCAACATCTCCCTGTGCACTTGAAAAATAGTCAGTGAACAGTGAATATTATTATTATTATTATTATTATTATTACTATTATCAAGGGAACGATACAAATTAATTTGTAGAGTCCGGAATTTAACGCCGGGTACTATGCCCATGTGGCGCGGGGGTGGCCGGGGTACTATGCCCATGTGGCGCGTTTTGTCAACAGCACGCGGAATGAATAGCATTTTCTTTACCGATGAAAATGCACAAAATAGAGTAGCGCAACCGCAGCACTCAACACTTACCGCCGTTCTCCAATTGCCTGCATCCAATAATTTCGCTAAAACGTTGCTTTATAACGAAGTGCACAAATAGTACACTTGGAGAACAAAAGTTCATGAGAAGAAAGCGGAGTACAATTGTTCCAGAGTACGCTGGTGTGGGTTCGGAGGATGCCTTGGGACGTGTGTACCTACACAGTACATCCGAATTGCTATGAATGTTATTGTTTTGCGATTTTTATTGCACATAATCAATAACATCATTCGTTGCTTTGAAAACCGTGGACGAGGTAGTATGCCAAACGTTTCGTTTAGGCTTACTTGAAAATTATCAGCATTGGAACATAAAACTAACAGAGGTATCGGTTACAAGACATCCATATCAAATACGTACCTTGTTTGCGATCACTTTAATAACATGTGCACCATCGAATTCCCAAGAACTGTGAGAAATGCGTCGTGAAAGTCTCAGTGAAGACCTTCTCAATCAATCACGCGAAATTGACCCATATCACCAGTATTTGAACGACATTTTCAATAAAGTTTTATTTTTAATTGAGAATTTATGCATATCAATCAATAACAAAGTCCTTTGTCAACTTGGTATACTGGTATCGATACGAGACAGAAATGACGTGGAAGACAGAGACCTGGTGCGAGAACAGCAATCAACTTAGACCAGCAATAGCGTTTTGTGGAAACGCAAAAAAGACTTTTAGCTGCAGATCAAAAAAATGCATACGACAAAGTCATGCAACGTGCTGCAATCGGAAATTTTGGGATTTTTTTCCGCGATGCAATAGAAGAGAGAGGACTAATATTTCTCGTCAATTTGTTGTTGGCGTCGGTCGGTTCGAACGGGAATCTCAACAACGTTACTCAATGGCGGACGTACAGCACATTTATCACTCATGCTTCTGGTAAATTTGAACCAGACCGAAATACCGACATGCAAAATCAGCAAAAATTCCAGGTATGGCCATAGTCCTTAAAACGTGCAAAATTGTAATTTAGGACGAATGCACATAAAAAATCGCTTAACCCATTTACGTCTAGCGATATGGTATCACAAAATGCCTCCAGTAAGTTATTTTGATAGAAAAAAGTATCCAATGGCTGCAAAACACATTCACTCATATTCATACAAGTACATATGGGGCCCGCAAAAAAAAATATTTTGTGGCCATTGATTTGACATGAGGTGATTTTGTTAGAGTACAGTTCGAAGGTGAAAATGGACTCTGAAGAGAGGTAAGTCAAGTTTTTTTTGTTTCTTTTTTCGAACAGATATAAATCCTGAACAATTTATTGATGCTATGTTTTTATATAAAGAACGTTGAATGTCCTTTACGAGTATGTGTTTGTAAATCCTAAAATATCTTTTCCGCATTTTACCCTAGTTTTTATATGGGTTATAATATATGGTATCCGTAGCCGAATACGATTATATCTTTACGGATGTTTTTATTTATATAAGAAAGGGACTGCGAACGAGTTTTCAAATATATTGGAAGACGAAAGTGGGGGTAAGGAACTGAATGCAATGTACATATACACATAAAGGGTGATTTTGTTAGTGGTATATCAATTCAATATGAAATAAAACACTTGAAGCTAATGTTAATGTCCATGATATTAGTTTTTTTTATATATAATTTTATATCATTAGTGTTTAAATATCCGGCATATGCTTACCACGGCTAGCTCGAATGGAGCGCAATCGTGAAGTCCAATTTCCGACAACTTCATAGAGCAACTGGGGCCGTATATCAGCAATAACACGCGAATGTTGACTTCCAACATCTCTGGTTTATCGCCAAAGGCTAGTGACTTCACATACCCCCAAAGAAAGTAATCTGAAGGTGTGGAGGCCAGTTCAAGGGTGCATTACGTGAAATGATGCGCTGATCAAATGTTCCCCGCAATAAATTTATGGTGTCGCTTGCCGTGTGGCATGTTCCGCCATCTTGTTGAAACTAAAGCTCTAACAAGTCAATGCTGGTGGACTGATGATTCCACCAGCCCGCAAAGCACACCAATCAGTGAGTTTTAATGGTTGTGGGACCGTCTTGACAAAGGCTTCTGGGTTTTCTACAATTTTGCTTGTTTACATATCCATTTAACCAAAATTGGCCTTCATTGGAGAACAAAATTTTGTTTTGAAAATGAGGATCTTTAAGTTTTTAAGCCAAGATCTTTCCGTAAAAGTGGATGGGTCCAATTGCTCTGCACGATAGCAAATCAACTCACTCGGATTCTCCTCAACACTGCGCTCCACAACGGCAATAACTTGTTCTGTTCGCAATGTTTGTCATCTTTGGTGCGAAAACGATTCATCATGTTCCGAATAACTTGCTCAGATGGACGATTATGTCGAACGTAAGACGGACGTAGAGCACAATAAGTTTGGCGAACCGATGGTTTTCAACATAGGTTTTCACAACTTGCACGCATTGTTGTGGCGTTGGTCTATTCTATCTATAAAATGGCAAAACATACTAACTACAAGTCAACTTCCAACTGTCAAATTGATAATCTGTACAAAAAGTGGTGCTAGTTTAAGAACCCAACCTCTAAAACAACAGACTTTAATGTTGAAACTGGCGAAGACTCCGCAGACAAGAATGAAGGAGGTTCTCTGAACAATTAAAGTGGCAAACAATTAACTGCTTCTGCTAAACCCGTTTTTAAAAATAAATAGCGAATTAAAACATTTGCATCTTGTTATTTGGAAGAGACTGGTTCAAAGGAAATTTTCTTTAAGAAGTAATTAATAAGACAAATCAAAAACTAAAATGCTCAAATGCATTGCCTCTCGGAAGTTATGTTTAATTTCTAAAAATATCACCTGTGCAAATGTTTGAAAAATTTATTAACGAGGAAATAGTGGAATGTCTATTTATTGAACCCAATAAATACCCTTTGTTCAAAAATTGTGCAGACTCAAAAATAACGACTGATGAAATGAAGTGTTTCATTGCTATATGCGGGTACATTCCATTACCAAGTGAAATGCACTATTGGGACCCTCAAGATGATATGAAAAATTACATGGTTGACAATGGTTGGAAACATGTTTCAGCAAACGAAAAGATTTATTCATTATTCAGATAATAAAAATTTAAATAACAGTGATAAAATTAAAAAATTGGGTCCAATAGCATACAAAATGCAAAAAGTGTTTGTCAACAATTTTAGGGTAAAGTCAGGAGGAATTGACACTCTAGCAAGTTGTTTAAAATATCTTTAGATACTAATAAAATTTTGAATTTAAAATGTTTTCATAAGTCAAACCGTCACTTTAGTAAAAAAGTACCATCATTAGTTTGTCCATTTAAGCATTTTTCTCAAAGTTATAGCTTTTTTTCCAATGAAGGAGGATTTGACAGCTTGGTAAGGAGGCTTTGTCAGGATTTCTAAGAAAATAAAACAACAAAATATTAGGATGTTATAACAAATTTATTTTTTGTTTTTAATAGTTAAAAAATTCAGTCATTTTTTGTTTTTTTTAATCTGTTTACTTTGATTTAAAGAAAAGTTTTAAAACGTAAAAGCTCAGCAAAAAAAATAAATTAATAAAAATAAATACCACTTCGTAAACATTTAATAAATAAAGGCGTAAGTAAGCGACGAAAAAAATAAATAAGCCTACATAAAAGTACTTAAAAAAAATTATTGAAAACGCATAAGAAGTCTTCCAACATCAAAATGTTTAAAGTCAACTTTTGGTCTCGATCTAGAGCTGCATGGTAGGTCAATTGGCAAAGGCAATTTCGCTGCAATGTCAGCCCCCAAAGCCAGACCTAAGTCCTCTACAACTGGCTCGTAAAAGAAATTTTGAAACATTTGACGTCGATAATATTAAATTGTGTAGGGCAACGAACTTGTCTTGTCAACACTATGAACGATACCTATGTACGTACATAATATATTTTCTTTGTCCCGAACTTTGCAAGGAAAAAATCGTGAATTTCAGGTCTAAAATTTAAGTCGAGTTTCAAGAGGTTGCATTGGTTTGATGGAGGCTCTTCTACTTACTTCGCTTGATATTTGACGCGTATCGGATCCATCCTGAAGGCTCATTGCACCCTTCTCAGAAGATGTTTCACTGTCACAATCAAGAACTCGTTTTATAACTGGATTGGGCAATTTAGACCTTCTATCTGTTGTTTTTCTTCAGGTGTTTCTGTATGGATCTTGGACGTTCCAGCATTATTACGGCTCTTCTTCTTAGGCATTTTTGGATATGGGCGAACTGGTTCCGGTGCTATATAGTATGTATCGGATCACGAACTTTGGCGGATGGGGTATTTTTAGGGCTCCTAGCATTCAGTACTATAATTATAAACCAAAGTGAAGTTTAGAACATTTTTTGAAATATTCGACAAACTATTTCTCTTGAGCTGATGTAAGTATTTTGTTTGTTGGAATATTTCGTGCTATTTTCTGTATTGATTTGCTGTCCCTCAAGTTTTTTCTTCAGTCGCAAAATTAAAATGTTACGATTTATACCATATTTTCTAGCAGCACGGCTAACTGATTCATTTTTTTTTCAGTATTTTCAATTGCCTCCTGAACGTTGACTTCGTTGATATTGCGAGAAGTATATCTTCTTTTATAAATGCTTGGCATTTTAAAATTTTGATAACTGATGAGGGAGGATTTAACACTGTCAATTCCTCCTTCAGCAATAGTGTAAAGACCTCCTTTTAGTTCACTTTTAGAAAATAATTAAAAAAAAAATTATAGAGTTGTTGCTCATGAATATCTATGGTATATTATAATCTTAAAACAAATGAATGTGTTATACATTACACTTAAAATAACTAAAACTACTTACTACCGAAACTGCAGGTAGTTTACTTACCACAAAAATTACATCAACTGGACTCAAAAACAGAAAATTTGTCTACTTCACTCAGCAATCAGAACAAAGTGATAATTTTTTGAGGGATCAAATCAATCGTAACTATTTTCGTTTTCTCATAACTTAAAGTGCTGCCAGTTAGTTTTTGAGAAAAGTGCTAATGTCAAATCCTCCTGACTTTACCCTATACCTGCACAAAATCTATCATACGAAGAGTCAATGTTCAATAGTGCATATGGGAAACACAGCTGTTGTAACTGAGCAGCAACAAGGGACTAAAAGGGACACTCGGAATGAAGAAACGCTTTGGATGGATTAAGTCCCATCTATGCCCCTTTTATTATTATTAAAAGTTAAAGTCATGCAACAAATACGAGTATATTATAATGTGTTTGAAGAATAGTAAACTGTTGGCCATATATTGTATTTGTCTCTCCCTACTAATCTTGAAAAGTACGTGGGTAGTCCCAGAAGTACCCGACTTAACAAAGAAAACACAACAAAAAATTGGGGAAAAATATGCTTAATTCTCTACGTGGTCTGCTTTTAGTTCTATACACTTTTCCCAGCTATGTTCAATAGCTTCGATACCCTGTTTATAGCGAAAATCGTCGAGCTTCTTAAAATAGTCATCAACTGCAGACTCCAACTCTTTAGTGATTGCAAATCTTTTACCACCGAGCCATTTTTTGAATTCGGAAATACAAAATAATCCCAGAGGTCTAAATCTGGCGAATAGGGTGCATGAGGAAGCAATTCGAACTTTAACTGATTTTTTTTTTGGCCATCTCGATGACGGATGAGTGCAATGGTGCACTGTCTTGATGAAACAAAACTTTTTTCTTCGCCGAATGCGGCCGTTTTTTTTTTTTGATTTCATCTTTCAAATACTGCAATAAGTTCGGATAATACACGTCGTTGACTGTTGTTCCTTCTGAAGATACGAATAATCAATGAAAATTATCCCATGTGCATTCGAGTCCATTATTTTGACTGGTCTTTCGTGTCGGGTATGAGGTGATGAACCCATGTTTCATCCATCCATGAATCGACGCAAAAACTCGGCTTTATTGCTGTGAAACTTTGCCAAACATTCGATTTAAACATCCTAATGGCGCTGTTTTTCTTTCATTGTGAGTAATCGCGGCACCCATCTTGTGCACAGCCTTCTCAGCTCTTTTCGAAATGCCTAACATATCTGTTAGATCGCGCACTTTCCATCGACGGCCATCCAATACTATTTTTTGAATTTTTTTGAACATTTCTGGTGAACTCACCTCAATTGGCTGACCACTGCGATGTTCATCTTGGCAACTCGTAGCACCTCGTAGCACCTCGTTTAAACTCTGCCACCCAATATTTTATTATTGTAAACGAAGGAGCCGACTTCAGTAGAGTAGAATCCAGTTCCGTTTTGATGTTGGATGGATTGAGGCCTTTCAAATGAAAGTATTGTATCACATAACGATGACCAATTTTTTCCTTATTTAAAAATTCCAAACTGCCAAACAAATACTAAACAACGTAGCGTCGTCAAACTTCAAATTGAAGCGTTATAAGGTTGGTAGTTTCTGCAATAGTCATTCTCTTTAAGCCCATCTATTCGTCAGGCGTGGAACTTTTTGGGCTACCCTCGTAAACTGTTCGTCAATTCTATAACTAATTGCAGTGCTAACAAATATTTGTAATTCACTGTGTTTATTAGGTTTGAAATATAAAAAAAAAAAATCGAACATGGTGTTATTATAAAAAAATAAATAAGCTGCTTGGTGAAGAGAATTAATTTTCCATTCTACGAGCAATAACATATACAATACTATATATATTCTTAATTTTTCACCTTTATTTCCGATTTAAATACGTATAATAGCCAATCTAGCTCAAACAACCTTTGTGAATAATATAATCTTAGGTTTGCTTTTAAGAAGTATGAATATGACACTTTCCAGTTACTAAGTCCTTCTTCACTTCAAATGATTTGTTAACAATTTTTGTTTTGAAATTTCACTTACCTACCCGAAAGCGACACTCCATATTGGTTGCTTAATTGGTTTATATTTTGTCCTCCACAACTCAATTAATCATCAAAAGGATTTACATTCAGCCAACAGTGTTGGTCATTAATCAATGTAGAAGTCACCTAGGGAAAGGAGTAAACAGTCACGTGGAATGTGATTTTGTTGAACTCAGATATTGCTATCACCAAGGTACATTTGGATCAAGGTACATATATGGAGAAAATTCACCCCTTACCCAAACGTGTGCAGCTACGGTTTAACAAAAAAAGGCAATTACAACTCAAAATGTTGACACAAAGTGTCCTTGTAATTTTTGCCTTCCCTCTTTTCATGTCCGTAGTTTCCGAAATAAGCTATGTGAGGCAAGTGCATTTCTAAAGAAATGTATCTACACCTATACAATAACTCAAGAAATCGCTTAAGTCAATAAAGCCTGGATACGAATAAATAATGACATCGGATAAGAAATATTTTCAAGTAGTGCTCCATGAACTGATGTAAATTAAAAGTTTCCACTATTTGCCACGAAGCAGCATTGAGTACTAGACTCCTATAAAGTCGTGCTAGGGGGACTTTAATTAAACGCCTTCGTTATTACAATAAATCTGTAGACTTTGACAAATAAATTAAATTTGTAAATTCAGCTCATACTTTTGCTTGCAGAAATAATTTTGAAAATTTGTCGAAAATGATGAACAAACTTTTGTATGATTTGATAAATATTTATAAGATCTCTCAAATACAAATTGGACAATTACATATGCAAATTAGAAAAAGGCCAGTTTGGTGTGGTGGTGTGGAAGTGTTCCTAAAACGTAGATTACTTTAGAAAACTGCTAAGAATATTCCTTGAGCTGATACAATTTATGTTATTTGATTTACTCGTAACTAACGAATATTTTTGTATTTTTTCAGAGTATCGACGAATCATGCAGACCAACGTTCAAATTGACTCTAAAAACCTTCGATCTGGCAACAATGAGAACTACCGCAGTAGAGGACATCATGTAACTATAGAGGTAAGTCCAGTGAAGTGTATTCTTAATTAAACAAAATTACTATAATATACAATTGTAAGTTCAACCCCATTTTTTGGATGAAAAATATTTGAAAAGATTTTTCTGAAAATTCTCCATTCTTTAATTAAAGGTGAATTGTGTTTTGTACACCGGTTTTTGCTAATAAAAGGAGAGCGAATGAACATTTTTCAATACTTATTTTTTGTATTTATTGGGTCATTCAATGGCTACAAATTTTGCCTTCAAGTATGCACCTCATGCATTGGAAAATTTTCCACTGCTCGGATAAGGGCACGAATTAACGACAACGTTCCGATAAGATGAAAAAAAAAATCAACTTTATTCCATACTTCACAATTCCAAAAAGAACCTGGTTGTTTTTATTCCACTTACATTTATAGATTAACAAAAATGAATAGTGCGGGAACGGAAGCTAAAAGTTACCTGATTTTTGGATTCAGTTGCCACACGTTTTTACTTAACAAGGTATTGCAACAATTTAAAAGTTTAATGTTACAAAGAATGCAAAAAATAAATTATCAGAAAATTAATAGTAAGCAAAATGATAATGTATGTGAACTCTAAACTTGTGTAATGTTACAGAAAAGTGCAAAAAGAGTAGTATGCATGTATATATGGTACATTTCTTAGTTTGCTGCTGTACATAATCCGTGCTTCAAAGACTCAGTACTTGGGTGTCGAGTAGTGCAAGCCGTTGTCTCCATAACGGACCATAGCCTTGCAGTCTAGTGGATTGAGATCTGGGCCGCCAGATGGCCAATCATCTGTGCAAATGACGTTCGGAACCTGGTTTTTGAGCCATGTTTGAGCCGTTTTTGCTTATGGACCGGAATCTTATTGAAAGGTCCACGGTTTATTTGCGAAAAGTGTTTTCTTGAGGTTTTGACAACTTTTCCTTAAAAAAATGGATCTTGGTGACCCAATCGCACAGTGATCAAAAATACGAATATACCTCGACAAAATTAGTTTTTGTTTTTAGATCAAAATAAATGAAAATTTTATTGATTTAAAGGTAAAAACAATTTATGAACGCCATTGTAATATCCTTGATAACAGCAGAAACCCATTTCTTTTAAGTTTAGATTTTATTTAGTCAATTTTAATACATTCATTAATTTTAAATTTAAAAAAAAAAAAAAATTAATCAGAACCAAATTAGAATCAGAAGAGCTTGAACCTCTGACGAGTGCACACGAGACATAGTGCATTCGTACTCCCCACCACGCCCGCGAGTGAAAAATTAAACATAAATTGTGCAAAAAAATTAGTGGCATGGTCCGGTGAATCGGGAGAAAAAAAAATAATAGTGAGGGCACTCCCACATCTCCTACCCCCGGTCAGAGGCTAACAACTGTTGGATAGCGGGTTGCGAGTGTGAATTCTGTTGGTGCACTGTTTCATTTTGTTGTAAGGGCATTTCACCTACAAAAATCTGATTCGGTAAACCAACCACCAACGTTAGAATTTTCACTTTGCAGCCTTGCTTAGCATCGTCGGTGTTTGTGTCTTTTCTGTCCTCACACTGAAATCATTATTACGGGCGATTTCAATATACCTATATACAATTCTGGATTCACTGAAGAAAACAACTTAACGCATTGTGAATGAGCCTACACGCATACCAGACGTTGATAGTCATGCCGCCAACACCTTGGATTTCTTTTTAACTTAACTTCTCACACTGATGAGTATACCGAGGATGTGCTTTTCCCTCTACGCTCATTGGACCGTTGTGTCACATCAGCTAATTCCTCGTATATTGACCACACAGTTAGCGAAAAGATTCCTAAAAGAACCGTATGGCAACACGAGATAGGGAGTTGGGGCGGACATAACAGCATCTTCGATAACAACGTGGATGCCGCTGCTGATATGATCACTGACACTATTCTCTTTGGAATGAGATCCTTCATCCCTTATCGGATTAAGAGTATCAGACCAAAAGAAAAGGCATGGTACGACTCAAGCAGTAATGAGGCTGTCAGAGTTAGAGAAATGTTTTTTCGGTTCTACAAGACCAACCCGACAGAGGAAAACCGAAAAGAGCTCAAACAAGGCAGAAATGACTGCAACGTTTTTCTCAAGCCCGTGAAATTTCAATACAACCAAAAATTGAGGCAACAAATACTACAAAGCCCCAAAGGTAGTAAACATTTTTGGTCATTCGTCAAAAATATTAGAAATTCTGCCTCATCCTCCATCCCAACGCTGATTTACAATGGCATTCCAGCTGTCAGCCCTTTGGAAAAGCCAATTTGTTTGCTGCTCACTTTGCGGCCAGTTCAACACTCCCAGATTGTGCTTTGTCACCACCTACACTTGAGTGTGTCGAATCTTTAATGGGACGTGTAATAATAAGGGTACTTAAAGATCTTAATATCTTCTGGTCCAGATGGTAAATCTCTCCTTCTTCTGAAGAGGTATTCTTTCTCGCTGACAAAACCACTGCGTAAGCTTTTTCGTCATTCCTACTGCTTAGAACTCTTTCTGAGCAGATGGAAAACAGCATTTGTCCAGCCCGTCCCTAAAAAAGGCGAATCTTCTTCTCTCTCCTCCTACAGCTGATAAAATATCTCGAATCACGAAAACTTCTCAATAACCGGCAATATGGTTTTCGTAGCAACAGGTCCACTACGGCATTGGGGAGAGTTTGGCATCAGGCTCTTTTGTCGAAAATGCGTGCGAAAATTCTGGTGTGCCCCAGGGCTCCGTTCTGTCTCCGACACTCTTTTTGATTTTCATCAATGATCTCTTGTCTGCTACTTCGAATCCAATATACTCCTTTGCTGATGACAGTACTCTCTGTTTTTCATATTCGTTCCCGGACTCACGTCCTTGCTCTTCGGCTGTAGAACGGGAACGGCAGCGTATGTTAAGCTCATTAAATTCCGACCAAGCATGACCAATTCGGGAACTATCAACCGAGTGGAATTTAATGCTTCCAAAACTCAATGCTGTCTGCGGCCATTAAAGCGAAATTCAAATACCCAGCCATTATCCATGAATGGCACTTGTATCGTTGAAACCGCAAAACTTTCCATTCTCTGTTTATGCGTTAATGGCAACTTACGTTGGAATGACCACATATTCGATGTCGCCAGAGATGCTACGAAATGTCTAGGCTTTCTCAAACGATGTAAGAAATACTTTTCCCCTTCTGATCTGGCCTCAATATATAAGACATTCATCCGCCCAAAATTGGAGTACAATGCCCACGTCTGGTCAGGTGCTCCTAAAACATCTCTGCACCTGCTAGAAAGGATTCAAAACCTTACGATCTCATAGGTGATACTAATATCAGTCAATCAATTGACACCCTCGAACACCGACGTAATGTCTCCTGTCTCACTTTGTTTTATCGCTGCTTCCACCACCCGTGCTCCATTGAAATCGCCAGTAGCATTCCGCCCATTCAAACTTTCAACCGTAGCACCCGTCCCATTTTCGGATGTACTTTAAAATATCGTGATTCTTTCCTAAGCCGTAATGGAATGCCCTGCCGATCTTTGTGTTTCCTGGTCGTTATAACTTACAAACATTTAAAAACAATGTACATCGGTATCTCTCTTTTTTCCCTCTCTAACTTCTCCTCGCCCGTGCAATGTGCAATCATCTTAAGGGTACACAAAATCCCTTGGGAGCGCCAATTATAAGAAATCCTTCAGAGTTCAACTCCCATATATCAGTTATCGAAACTGTTTCAGGAGATTCTAGTAAACTAAGAATTTCTGCGGAAAGTGTGGAAAGCTTTTTCTCTGGTAGTCGTCGATAGAAGCTTACAACTGGATTGGAAGTTATAAGGAGGATGTGAAACAAATCTTCGATAGTACTGGTTCTACTGAATTTCCTTGTATGATGTTCGTGACAAAATTTGAAGTCCTTATTTGTTGCGTCTCGCGCTTCTTCTATCAGCTGACCAATGGGAACTAATGCACGCCTTATGACATCCGGTCCATGTATGAGTATCTTATGCACACTTGCAGGATACAAATTCACAAATAATATCGCTGTATTTTTGCAATATTCACCGAATTTCTCAGTATTAATGTCAAATCCATTGGAAATTGTGTTCAAAATTGTTCCAAATGAGGAAATTAGTTCAACACTTAAGCCAGTGATATCTGCTGATTTGGACGGATTTTTGAAGATCAACAAGTAATCCTAACTGAGAACGGAATTTAAATTGAATTTCTTTTCAGTTGCATATAGGCAATTTGTAACAAATGTGTAAAAAACACTTAACAAAAAACGAATCCAAGCGTAGAGTGTCGACAGTCTAAAGTTTCTGTGATGAGCTTTCTAGAACTAATTTGTTCATTCCTTTTGGTTTGCTTTGCAAATAAAGCAAGCTTACGAAGAACTCCCCGTTAGAGCACTACACACTTTTCCATCAACGATTATTAAATTTTTCATTATTTCATCTGATAAATATTTTCGTCTCAGACACAATTACAATAGTTCGGTTGGAGTTATTTTGTCGACTTTGAGCCTGTATGTTGTCTCTAAGCTGTTTGAAATTAGTGCAGTTTCCTTTTCGAATGCAATTTTAATCGGTCTGCAGTTTTGCGTTGATGCAGGACTAGGGTTGGACCAGAAAACTATATCAGGAGATTTTTTTTTTAAGTTTTAGAGGAACGATAGAAGCCGCATACAAATTTTGTATTGTTGCCTTCCTCTATCACGGTAGGAGCCTTCTCCAACAGACTCGAAGGATTTCAACACAGAAGCAAAAAGAAAAAAACATTGTTCGAATTTCTGATTCCCGAGATGGGTTTATTTTTTATTTTTTTATTAAATTCTTTTATTTTTTTTGACTTGTGTCAACGTGCCCCACTAAACGTCGGTTTTTCTTATCGTTCCTTGTTAAAAATTCCCCTATCTATTTCTATAGTTTTTCTTGCCTTTTGTTTCAAGCTGGAGAAGTCCCAACGGCAGTAACGACGTCTCCTCAAATTTCTTTGATCATGTCCGCTACCACTTCCTTTTGCTGATCCATAAAGTGGAACCCCTCGCTGACTGGTATAAACCAATTTGGCAGTTCGTTATATTGCTTTTGTGTTGTTATTGAGTCGAACATTACCTTTGATTGCCATTTTCATTTGTAAACAATTATTCTTTATATAACCCATCTCCCTTCTAAGTTTCTGGAATCCGGAACATTGTCCCCTCCTTAGGACTCAGAGTTCCAGCTGAGTTTATCTTGCGTCGATATATGGCGGCAAGCGGTTTAAGTGAACTACCTTTGGCTTCCGACGATCAAGGAATCTAATCTTGTACAGTAGATCAGAAAGTTTCTTCTCTACTTGGGCAGGTCCTTCCAGTTTCTCTGGAGCTTTGGACACAGACCCTTTCGTCTTTTAGGGTTGTAAAACCATACACGGTCTCCTAGATTAAAGGTAAGTAAAGAGGAACTAAGGTCGTACCTGTGTTTTACGGCCTCAGCTGTCAGCTTTAACTTTTGATCATTTTCTGTTGGCGATCCATAGGCCAGATCGATAGGCAGCCGAAACTCTCGTCTAAAATTCAGCATGGCTGGTGAGAATCCAGTTGACTGGTGCTCTGCTGCCCGATAAGCCATTAAAGCTGGTTGTAACCAGAGATCCCAATCTGTTTGATGGCGGTAAGTGAACTTTGCCAGATAGTTCAACACCGTACGGTTGAAGCGTTCAACCATTCCATCTGACTGAGGGCATAAGGATGTTGTACGCGTTTTTTGACTGCACAACAACTCTATTGCTTTTTTAAATATTTCTGACTCGAAGTTCCTCCCTTGGTCCGAATGGATTATGTGTGGGATCACAAATCTGCAAAAGATATTATAAATTATTTGTTTAGTTACCACTTCTGCTGTCTGGTTAGAAACTGCAAAGCATTCGGGCCATTTTGTGAAAAAATCCATTGCGACAGCTACGTATCTATTCCCTGCTGCCGTTCTGGGAAGGGGACCCAGGACATCCACAGGCTTGCTGGTTGACTTGGTTGTAGCTTGCCTCTGGTTAGCCGGGCAGGACCCCTCCTCGATTGACAAATTTTGCAGTTTTGACACCATACCTTATCATCAATTGTTCGTCCAATCCAGAAGTATCGGTCTTTTGCTTTACCAATAACTTTTCTGTAACACAAGTTTCCCATATCCGGGGGACCAACAACTTTTTACCTCTGAGTTCTCATTTAGAATCTCTTCCTTCTTAGACCGTTGGCGTTCTTGCATCCATCCGACATGGATTTGACATTGATTATGTTATTTTACCTCGGCTTTGGTGCAGTGTTTGCAAGCCTCACAGGGTCTTCTAGACACTTCGTCTGCATTACCGTGTTGAGGCCCAGGTCGATGCAATATTTCAAAGTCGTATTGCTGCAGTCTTTCCAGCCATCTGGCCATTTTCCCCTCAGGTTGATTGAAGTCCTACAGCCATCGGATCGAAGCATGATCGTGGTGAAAGTGATAAGTGGATAGAACTACTGCCAGCAATTCTCTTCCCGTCACACAGCAGTTCCTCTCTGCTTTATTCAAAGTGCGACTAAAATATTCGATTACTACCTCCGTTGCTCCTTGTTTTTGACTTGGGACAGCTCCAATGCCCAAATTTGATGCGTCGGTATCTAAGATAAATTGCCCGTCGTGGCAAGGAAATCCTAAGATAGGAACCGTAGTTAGCTTTTCATTCACTCTACCAAAGGCTCGTTCGCTATCCTCAGTCCAACTAAATCGAAGTTTTTCTTCGGTTAATTCTAAGAGGGCTTTTGCCACGGTTGAAAACCCTTTGATGAACCGCCGATCGTAGAACAAAATCCCAGGAAGCCTCGAACTTGTCGCGTGGTTTTTGAAGTTGGCCATTCGTTAACTGTTCTTATTTTGTTCGGCTCCGTGCTAACTCCGTTAGACGAAACGACATGTGCTAAGTAACTCACACTCGTTTTGAAAAAATTGCACTTACCCGGGCTCAGTTTTATTTTGATCAGGCCTCTTCCCAACTTCACTCCTTGTGGCAGCTCCTACCCTAATGCAGGTTCAACTATCACATCCTGGAACATTAGATGGGATTTTGATCTCTATCAATGTCTTTGTCATCGCTGGTAGCTTTTGACTGACGGACGTAATTAGCAGTCGTCTTGAAGATGCGGATGGAAGCAACAGCGGAAATTTTCGGCTCTAAATTTCCATCGACATTTCATCAAAATCCAATTGACATCGTTGTCTCATCAGAAAATCGACCCCAAGTATGTTAGGAACATCACGTTCCACTACTGCAAAAGAATGAGAGTACTCTTTATTATTCAAGATGAAACTCACCAGTGCCATTCCTTCACTCCATATTACCGTGCCAGCTATACCCACCAATCTTGTTTTGGGACCATTAACCAAGGCATTCCCGGGCAGGTATTTTGAAGTTAAGATGGAAATATTTGCTCTGGTGTCCACGATTAGAGAGCATTTTTTACTTCCGACAAAACCCTCTAAGCAAAGGCTTCCCCGCCGGGTACTCCTATGAAAGTACCTCTTGTTATTTCTTGGTTTTCGTCCGTGTAGTGAATTCTCCCATCATTCACATTCCTGTTGTTCTCGTTGATTCCACTTAAATTCGATGTCTTAGGAGCGCATTGTAGAGACCTAACTAGAGGCAAAGGAGAACCGCTCCTTGTTGCCTCCAATACTTGGTTTTCTTCGCATAAAACACACGTCTTCTACTTGTTCTCCCACTTTGCTCTTGTGTTATGTTCACGGCATTTGTTAGTGTAGATGGACGACAAACTGTCAGTAAATCTTGACTGGACTCATCCCTTAGTCCCTCTATAAATTGACTATTCAATACATCTTCTATCACTTTGCTACCAGTCGCCGCAGATTCAATGCAAATTCGGCCACGGTCTCCCTGGCGCGTTGAACTCGACTGCACAGCTGGGTGTAGCTAGATATTGTGCCTTCCCAGAAAGGTTGCCGCAGTAGACTCGTCAACGGTCCGTAATCAACTTCGCGGCTTTCTGGTAATGCACTCAATACTGAGAGAGCTTCTCCATGTAATTGCATCGCCAGGACATCTGCTTTTTCTTTCCCACCCCAACGGGTGCATCGCGACGCAATTTCGAATTGTCGTTTATAGTCAGTCCAGGAACCGGTGCCATCGAAAGTCAACGGTATAGGCGCTCTGGCCCGAGGTAACGGCGTTGGAACGAACGGGGGTGAAACTTCGCCGGCCAAATTCGTTGCCATCTTGCTGCTCACTTGTGGCTTCCTACTGATGTTGATGTATGTTTTTTGCACGCGCTTCACTGCCTTGTAAATCATTTGGCGACGAATGGTGGCTGCTATTTACCGCATTCATAAAGGAAAGACAGCTTACCGAACGTTCAAGCTCTTCGACCCTTCCCACAATGGCAGAACTTTGTACTGCATGCTTCTGCTTCCATTCCGTCAGTTTTTTCTCCCAAAATAGGCTCTGGTCTACCATATACTCCTGTAGCATAGTGCGCAAATGAGTACACTCGCTCTACCTCGCGGATTTGAAAACCATCTCAACATCAGCCTCAAGTTCAAAACCAGAAAATACTTGAGCTGGAATCACGCTCACAATTCGCCGAATGGAGTGGTTTAACAACGATTGTAGTTCCACTTCTGCCGTACTATCTGATATGACAATGTTTCTGGGATAATTGATTCCAGTACAAGGAAGTAAGGGGGGTAAATTTCAGAACGGCGTTCATTGGCTTGCTTTCTTATTAACTGATATGCATGTTTGCTCAATCGCTCATCCAATGTCAATGCAACTTCTTCTTCTGCTGAATAGGGCTTTGGTTTATTGACTTCTGCATATAGTAGTCTTTCCGTTCCGTTTCTGTGGTGGTGATCTTACTGCTACTTTTAATATTTCAGATGAATTTATATTCCCTGCTGCTCGCAAGCTCATCCCTGCTGAAAACAATAACTCAGAACTTTCTTGTGAACTCAATAAGTATTTTTCCCTACGCTTTTTCGTTTTTGAACTGGAATCCTTGAACTCTTTTCGAGGCCTTCCCTTTAAAAAAATGTTAAGTGGTCCAGGCCTTGGGTCAGATAAGTCACTATTTTTAAATAATGGCAACGAAACATATTTATTTAAATACGATTCGTTTTTCCTTAAGAAAACAGTGTTAGTCCTATTGCAGTCCCGCCATCTTTTTGTTACCGTCAAGTTAAATTTTTTTATTGCATTTTTTGTCCAGTTGGAATATCTTCAAAACAATTTTTTTTTCAAAATTAGGTCTAGCATCTCATTTGTCCTTCCCCCGTGCTCGGTCGTCTTCCAGAATTCAAACACTTCCATTTTTGATATATGAGTTTGGTCTGAAACAACTTGTCATAACTTTGTAATAGGCAGGAAGAGGCACACACATTTTGGTACGGAATAAAATTGCTAGCTATGCTAATAGACAACACGAATTTCCACTGGTTTCCGGCTGTCTCCAGTCTTGGAGGCTTAGACAAAAAGCGATTATATTAGATGGAGTGAAAAGTGACCTCCTTGACCGCCAGAATGCGCTGCTATTGCAAAAAAGGTTATGGTGCGTTGAAGTCCGTTCATATTTAGACAGACATACCAAATTTCAGTGCGATACTGTCTTTAGTTTTGTTGTTGACGTGTTTGACATCATGTTGAGTATGGACACAAACGATTTTCGTTCTCTCATAAAACATTATTTTTTGAGAGGCAAAACCGCGAAGGAAACAAAAGAAAAGTTGGATAAATATTATGGGGCTAATGCTCCGTCAGATTACACCATCAAACATTGGTTTCGAGAGTTTCGTGGTGGCCGCAACTCCACTACCGATTAAGTCCGCAGCGGCAGGCCCTCTGATGCGGCTACAGAGGACAATGTCAAAAAAAATACATGAAATGGTGTTGGCTGACCTGAAAGTGAAGGTGCGCGAGCTAGCAGATACCAAAAGATTAGTACTGAGTGCACACGCCATATTTTGGGCAATATTCTGCATATGAAAAAGTTATCCTGCCGCTGGGTGCCGCTGGGTGCCGCTGGGTGCCGCGAATGCTTACTCCTGACCAAAAACATGAACGCGAGAGCACTGCGAAAGAGTGTTTGGACTTGCTGATGCGGAATCGGGCGGACTTTTGGCGTCGACTGGTAACTGGATTTGGATCCCTTGGACTATTATCTCTTCCCAAACCTCAAAAGATGGTTCATCAATAAAAAATTCAGCTCACGAAAAATTACTTTTCGGACGGGATCAAGAAGTTGGAAAATCGCTGGAATAAGTGTATCAAAAGGGGGTGGTCGTGTTATAGTGGTACTTGCAATCGCTTCTCACTCGGAGGGTCAAGGTTCGAATCCTAGCTACGACAAGCTTTCATTTGTCTAATTGAAACTCAGTCAGAAAAATCTGCGTGTGAAGGCATAACACTGAAATGTAGATTTGGCTGTTGTAGGGTTTTCAAACACAAAACAACAGTTAAAATTCTCGACCTGAATGATTCCGAGTGAAGAAAATCTCTCCGTCCTATACAGACTCCCACCCCTGGGGAGTCAGTATCGCAACCAAAACACACCTGAGTTTCAAACCACTACATCACAAGCAATGCTTTCCTTTCTCCTCCTTTTAACTTTCCGCCCGCGCCATGGCAACAGTATAAGGGTATTCATAACCCCTTAGGCGCGCGTAAATTATAAAAAAAAAAAACTATTGGGTATATAATTTATTTCGTGCGGTTTATTTAATAAAAACATGTACAATAGAATTATTCAAAGTATTGCCCATCTGAAGCTATGACTTTTTCCCATCTTTCTGGCAATTTGTGGATCCCATCACAAAAGAACTGCGCCGGCTTGGCAGCCAAGAATGAATCAAGCCAATTTTTGATATTCTGCTCTGATGTGAACCGTATTTCAGTGAGGGCGTTCTGCATCGACCGGAACAAATGGTAGTTAGAAGGGACAAGGTTTGGGCTATAAGGCAGGTGGGGTAAGACTTCCCATCCACTGTTTTCCAAATAGTTCTTAACCGGAATAGCAACGTGGGGCCGAACGTTGTCATGATGGAAAATTATTGCCTCGTGTCTGGTCGCATACTCCGAGCGTTTTTCGGCCACTGCTCTCTTCAAATGGATTAATTGTGTTCGGGAGCGTTGTCCATTGATGGTTTCACCCGGTTTTAGTAGCTCATAATACAGCACACCCATCTGATCCCACAAAATACAGAGCATTACATTCGCGCCATGGATATTCGGCTTTGCCGTTGATTTGGCTGGTTGGCCGGGTTTCACATAAGATTTTTTGCGCTTGGGGTTGTCGTAATGGATCCATTTTTCATCACCAGTAACAATCCGATGCAAAAATGACTTCCTTTTGTGGCGTTCCAGCAGCATTTCGGACATGCAAAACCGCCTTTCGACGTCTCTCGGCTTGAGTTCATGCGGAACCCAATTTCCTTGCTTTTGAATATATCCAACTGCTTTTGAACATTTTGAAATGGCTGCTTGAGTAACACCCAAAGATTCTGCGAGCTCTTCTTGTGTTTGGCAATAATCTTCATAGAGTAATGCTTCCAGTTCTTCATCTTCAAACTTTTTTGGCTGCCCAGGACGTTCATCGTACTCCAAGCCAAAATCACCACTTTTATATCGTGCAAACCACTTTTGGCACGTTAGCTCAGCTAGCGCATGTTCACCATAAACTTCTACCAAAATACGTTGACTTTCGGCAGCAGTTTTCTTCATGAAGAAGAACTCGCCGCAAAAACACTTTTTCAGGCACAAAGGTCGACATATTTGAGTGAAAAAAAATTATTGTTGTTTACGCTTCAAGTGAATGACATATACTGAAATGACGTACAATGACAGTAGTTTTCAAATGCATGTTTCAATGGAATAATAGAAGTTACGCCATCTCTTAGCAAACCGCACGAATTAAGTTATAGACCCAATAGTATGTTCAGTTCCATGCATTTGTTAGTGTGTTATTAAAAAATTCGCCAAAAATATATAAACATATAATTTATATAGTCTAACCACATTATTTTGTTAATCTTACTTCCAAAACTAAATTCAGTATTGAAGTAATATGTTAAACACACTTTATTAAGCTAAACACTTGCTTGAAGTTTGACAGTCAAAACTTGTTTACAATCGTTCTGATCTGAATGATTCACAATGTTAACTTGAGCGTTATAATCGCAGGGATGTCTTAAATATTTTGCAACTTTATACTTCAACAGTAGTCTAAAGCATAGATAAAATCGAAAATCACCTAAAAAATTAAGAAAAAAGGCTTTTGTCCACCCACATTTGAGTTTTTAACCACTGTGCACCGTAGGCGACTCCCCACCAAACTATCACATAAGCTGGGTGGTGGCAACGTTGAATTCTTGAAACGAGATGCTGCATTTCGTGTTGACAGAGGGTACCATCTATCGTTCTGTTCGTTGAACGATTCTTTAATGGTAAAAATGTTCTCGTCATTAGAAAAAAAATTCGTCAGCGACCCTTCTTCGCGTACTGGTGAAGCAAGGCTTTACGTTTCAGTTTCAATGCTTCTGTGAGTAAGTAGTCGCTATGTACCTGTTATGCGCTGAGTCCCAAATCACGTTTTAGGATGAGTGATATGATGTCGTTGTTGATATCCATCTATCATGGTATCAAATTCGATTCTCGACTTGTGGCGTTCTCATAGTGCGCAGATGGCCGTATTTCGGTCGACTATTCCCTCAGTATCCTCAAATAACTTCTGGTACGTTACATACAGATTCGTGTGATTTTCAGTGGCTGCAACATCCGAAAGATTTCCCCTTTACGTAGCCGCATTTTTGGAGACCACATTCCATGATTGCAAACAACTGACGTCAAAAAATTTTTACGCGGGAACTGTGCATAAATGTCACTTGTCAAATAGCCATCAAGTTGGTAGTGTAGAATATGGAAGCATTCCCTTGTAAACCGTGCAATGTCGTAACTAGATATTTCTATCACTAAGTGTGTTGCATTATTTTCTGTATCGCAATAATGTTTGCCTTATACCTATAAGAAAGGTTCTAGTATTTTAATTGCCCACGAAATGTATAAAATTACAAAAGATACTCTCAGTTCATATTCCATGAAATGCTGGGACGTGTTATCATCGTTTCCTTGGCCTTTTCCTTCACTTTGTGGTTTTATTTGTACACGGACGTGCTACCGGAGAAAATTTATTCGTTAATTAAGGAAGAGTAGTTGCTCGTCCTGCTTCCTCATCTACCTCCATTCTCATAAGCTGTTACCAGCAACTACCCACATGTGTCAAAACCGACACTTCAGTTGTGATATGGGCGCCTAGGGGCTACTCCGTTAAAGTGGGAGTAAACAGATACACACTATGTGTCCGATGCCTGGGTAACATGAATTGCAGCATTGATGACATACCATCAAAAGGGGAGAACAATTTTCTTCTATACAGAAAGTTTCTTAGCATTAACTTATGATACGAGTATCTTGGCAACTTACTACTGGAGAAAAGAAACTTAACTGTAATAAGGTGCTCTGAGCCGCGTTGTTTGTTGGCAGATCTACAATTCTTGTATAATGATTGTTGCTCACCATATTTTCGATGTATCCAGCGAATCAAAACTAGCAGCGGACCAGTGTTTCTTCAGCTTCTACAACTCTTTAACTAGTTTTGTATAATCAAAATAATATCTATACATACATACTCGTACAAGGTCTGATAATTGATGGCGATGCTTCTTCGAAGATTTCCATGAGGCATCTGTTATGAGGCACGTGTAACCTAAACCCTTCTGTTTTAACTTCCGGTAGCGGCTTGTCCACTGAAAGAAAAATATTTTGAGGATTTTTAATGAAGGTTTTCTTTTTTCTATTTTTACTTACTTAATTAGGTGGCGCTATAATTCAGGATAAAACTGGGCCAAATTAGTAAATCTCTCCAGATAGCCTGGTTTTTAGCTAGCAGCCTACAATTGCGCACTTTGTTTCGGTTGAGATCCCCTTCTACTTGTGCGCGCCACCTCAGGTGAGTTCCTCCTCTACAGCGTTGTATCTTCGGATTAGATTCAAAGACTCTACTGGCCGAAACATTGTTGTCTATACTCTCAACATATTGTAGCCATACTAGGCGACAGATACACAGTTTTCGATGTCGCGGTACAGCTCGTATAGTTTGTTATTGAATCCTCTCCTCTCAAACCAAATATTTTCGAAGGATTTTTCTCTCAAAACGACTGATGATATCTTCATCTACTTTCGATAGAGCTGGGATGATCAAGTTGTTATATAGAGTCGACGACTAAGTCGTCGTCTTAGTTTTTCGGGATAGGGCCTTACTATTCAATTGGCTTCTCAGCTTAGAGAAACAGCGATTGGCAAGAGTGATACTTTTATTCCTTTATTCCTTCTGAGGTGTTATTGACAGAATATATAATTAGCAGAGCCAAGGTAGACAACGTTCTTTACTGCCTCGAATTTATAGCTCTGGACTTTGACATTCTGTCCTATTCGTCGATGTTGTGAGCTCGATCTTGTGAGCGGCGTATATTTGGTTTTGCTCTCATTTATCGCTAAGTCCATTTTGGCAGCTTCCTGAACAGACTTTTGAAAGATTGTGAATCTAATTTTAAAGAGGTTACACCAGAGCGCAACAACTTGTCTAAGACCTTTTTTGATAACAGAAGTCACGATTAAGTCGTTACCAACTTGGCACAGAAAGACGAGCTTCACAGGTTGCCATCCCTTAATAGGGATGTCAAAATCACGGCCTTAAAATCGATGAAAGACAGTTGTTATCGATTTGGGCTTCTTGAGTTTTTCCTAAGATCTGCAGGAGTAAGAAGATTTGGTTAATTGTGAACTTTCCTAATCTGAAACCGCATTAATAGGAGCCAATCAAGGTTGTTGACGAAGGGTTTCAGATGTTGATACAATATGGCAGATAAAATCAAATACACCAAGTTGAGGGGGCTTATACCACAATAGGTGGCAGTTGAGGTGGTCTCCTTTATTGTGGATCGTACAAACGATGCTGAGATTAAATTTATCAGGCACACACTCTTACAACTAGAAATGAGTTGATATATGCTCTCTACAAAGCCATTTCTGACAGCTCTGAATACCTCGACCAGTAAGCTCTAGGTCCAGCTGCTTTGCTGAATTTCAGTTTATGTAACGAAGTTTTGGCCGTCATCG
Source organism: Volucella zonaria (assembly GCA_963966105.1). NCBI lineage: Eukaryota > Metazoa > Arthropoda > Insecta > Diptera > Syrphidae > Volucella > Volucella zonaria. The sequence goes on along the minus strand of OZ014532.1, from coordinate 88,407,771 downwards.
TCTATTCTGAGGGATGTTGGGCTTCTTCGCCATTATAAAGTCTACAGAAAAGTTGTTCCATCTTCTCAGCATCGACTGTGACTCGACATACTACAAGCTTTTGTACGCCTTGCCTTGAAACAACCTTTTCACCTGTCGGTAAAATTTCAGTACATTATTCCTGGAGTACAACCTCTCAATATTTTCTTGAGAAGCCGATTTCCTCCCGTCTCTTCCACTCGTAGAGTTTTCGAGGGCTCTCGTCCTTCTTGTTTATCTGCATGTGTTTGTCGGCATTCTTCATCAAAACAGAGGTTTTCTGGTGTTGGTCGGGTGAAACCCAGTATATCAGTTTCGACGTCCCTGATGGCACGTTGGCAACGTTGCTACTGGTCTACTGTACTTGTTCCGGCAATGGAGTTGTTGAAAGATTTCGGTATATGCGTTTGGCGAAGACTCTGGAGGTCTCTTGCAATTGCAGCTTTTCTACGTTATATCTTCTCACAGTCGTTCTCCTTTGTTATGGCATTTGGGAAATCCACATTCGAACCTTTGATGCAACCAGATGCTTATCTGAGTCATGTTGGCTGCCCGGAAGGTTCGAACGTCCAGAATACTGGAGGCATACCTCACATCTATAGCAATGTGATCAATTTGATTTGGCATTTTCTGATCGATAGACGGTCATGTCCCCTTGTGCGCAATATATTGAGATGAGGTTTACTTGCTATAATGGTATTTCGTCCCGCAGTAAAATCAGTAAGCCTAAGTCTGAAAGCAATGCTTACCCACTGTCCTACGAAAGATGTCCTCCTTTCCTAACCTGACTATAGAATCGCCTAGTACGAATTTAACGTCATACTTCGGACATTGTTCATATGTCTGGTCGACGAGCTCGCAGAAATATCATTGCAATCACTTGCAGTATGCTGATGATTTGATATAGTGGACAACGAGTTATTAGTTGCGCGTTTCCAAGTATGAAAATACAGCATCAAAGGTGAATGGATATCGAGATTTTCAGGGATATCAATACTAGACATGGCTCTGTATAGCTCCTCTCTATAGATGCTATCATATGCAGCCTTAAAGTTGATAAAACTGTGATTCTTTTCGATTTGGACTTCTTGAATTTTTTTGCAGGATTTTCCGAAGTGTGTGATATGCGGACATACCGTGGCTAAAACCGTACTAATACAAGCCAATAAGATTGCTGATAAATGACTTATAAAATCTTATATGCGATGATGAGAGAGAGTGATGCCTCCAAAGTTGATGCTGTCAAGGATGTCTGTTGTCCTGTGCAGCGGAAAAACGGTGCTAGGGTGGTGCCATTCTTCAGCATGCTGTCCGTTGACCAAATTTTTTAAATCTTCTTAACAGTTTGTCAGCTACGTCGTCCACTCCATCAGCCTTGCGAATTTTAAGCTTGAATATTCCTGTCCTCATTTCATTTCGGTCGGATGGACGAATTTTTTAACTTTTACCGTCCAAGTTGAATGCTTCACTCGAACAGAATTTAAGTTGCCTTCGCCGTTTAATAGTCTGTTGAAGTCGCTTTTTCATATTCTCAGTACCGACTGTGACTCAATTACTACTTTTCTTTGTTCATCTCTACAGGCCTCTGTTTGAGTTTTATTGCTTTGCCACATTCTTTTTACTTTTCGGTAAAACTTTCGAACATTGTTCCTGCAGTAGCATCTCTCTATTTCTTTGATCGCACTCTGTCATGTTCTTTCCTTTTCCTTCGGAGAAGCCCTTGTTTTTACCTCCTTTTTGCCCGCAGACCTCACGAGCTGCTTTCGTTCTTCTATGCTGCTTCGTAAGCAAGTGGCATAGGTGCTAGTAGTCATCAGCACATGATGTTGGTAGCATAGGACATGTTGAGAGGTTGAGGGATACTTAATAGGCAAAGAATTTGGCGGTTTGTTGCGATTGCAGCTGTTCTTCGTTAAGATTACTCACAGTATTTTTTCGTTGTTGTAGTGCTTGAGATATCCATAGACATACCTGGACAACAACGAGGTAGTGGTTCGTATCTGTAATCGCCGCTCAGAAAGTTCGGATTATACTGGAGGACCGTCTAGCGTCGATCACGATATGGTCAATTTGGTTGACGGTTTAAGGATAAGGCGACCGCCATTTCTCTTTTTAAATATTATGGTGGGAAAACCGCGACCGAACTATGGTGATGTTCTGCCCCTCAGCAACGCTATTTAGCCTTTTCGACTGCGCTGGTGAAAAGTACTTCCTTCCTATTTTGGATTTAAAATCACCAAAGTCGACCTTAAGGCCATACTTCGGATTGCGCTCATAAGTTTTTTCAAGAAGCTCGTAGAAGCATTCTTAGGTATTGTCGTCGTTTTTCATTATAGAGAAGCGAGCGCATACCTGGCTGATGGATATTGTTCTAAGGTGTTCGTTAAGTGTGGAAAGCTCGTTTCTAAGTCTGTCATTTACAACAAATCTGGACCCAAATAGACGCTGTTTGTTTTCTCTGTAGCCGTCACCATCGCCATTAATAACAGTTTCATAATAACGTTGTACGACAACAATCGCTGTAGTGCCAGCAAAAGGTATGTAATATTCCTGGTGACTAAATGAGGTAATTCATTGGAAACCCTCTAAAAAAAATTGGGACAAGGTCCGATTCATGTGGTACTCTAAGCGACGAGCCTTAGTTTTTACTGCTAAAGTCTTTAATCTTTAACCGAAAATATCGATCACCAACGAAATTCTTCCTTACTTAAGCTGCTTTCTTGTGGTAGGTAGGCTAAGGAATCAAAGACCCATAGGGTCTTTAAAAATATGGACATACATATATATATACCTCATCAGCATGGATCCTCGTGCTCGTATGTGGCACAGTACAAAGCCTCAACCTCATTGACTTAGGTGCTGGCTCAAGAATTGCTAAGACTTTTGATTCCTATGCGCTCTCTACAATGCGTTTGGTGGATTGATTTAGGATGATTGAGAAACAGTACCAGAAAGGTTAACCCATTATGGCCGAACCAATAAAAACAAACAGGTGATGGATCAACGTGCTTAATTTTATGGCTTGACTCGGAAAACCGAAAACCGAAAATGTTGAACGAACTCTAGAAGACACATATATCTATCTAAGAAGCTGATGAAAAGAAGAAGGCATGAGATAGATTTGATCGAGACCTCAGGTTCTCCAAGCAACACTCTTTCGGCAGCGACTGCAAAGAGACATAGGTCCGCGGAAGCCATATTAGCTGCAACCGAACAACCTCTCGTAACCGAAGTTGCCTCTTTTTCATTCACTCCGATCAGAGAAAAAAAAGCACTCCCTCTCTGGTTGATACAATGGACGTATAAGTTCTAAAGATGAAACTGGCACCACAACCAGTAAATTCGTAGATCGGCGGAGGGAAATTGATTACAGTTGCCAATCTAACCAAAGAAACAACCTTCTTGATAAATTTCTCTTTGCACAGGCTCCGCATAGAATCCGTCCCCGATCAGCAAGAACCGGGTTTAAAATTAAATTTCTTTTAAACCTCGGCTCTGTGGCGCTTAAAATAGAAAAGCAATAATGACAGCCTGAATGAAGCAACCTCGGCGGAGAATAACTCTGGAAGAGAATATTTGTTGTATCCAAGCGAAAGACTACGATATGGAAAAAGAAAAACCCTCTAGGAGAAGTGTTGCACGCAGCAAACTCTTGAATGGCCCCTTGGAACCAGAACTTTGCGTATTTTAAAGTTTTCAAGATGAGCAGAACTCTGAACTCGATACGAAATAGGGAGAAATCTATTCCACAGATAGAGAAACAGCAAGCAAAACAAGACAGTTTGTCTCTCTTTGTTTTCGGATGAGTGTAAATAAGGAATTTTTCGAATAATCTGGATCTGCGTCTGCATCCCTATGTAGCTATCTTTCCATATTGAAGACCAAACTCCGCATAATAGCCATACATAAGGACCATGGATGTAAAAAACGACATAGGTGTTCTTAGGTTACGCCATGAAATGCCACGGCCGGAGGCTTATCTTATTGTCCCGAAACAGTCTCAGTTGTTACGAAGTGAACGGAGAATGGTATAAATTCGTCATACTTGTAGACGGTCAGCGTTAAATCTCCTAATAGTAGGCATTTATCTATTGTTGTAGCGTTTGAGTTACCTAATACTTGCTTACTACCTATATTAGGATATTCTCACCAAAAATGATTTCAACGTCATTTTAGAACTTCGCTCGTAGGTTTTGTCTGTGCCCTAGTGTCCGCATTTTTTGTTGTTACAACAAATCATCCGCTTGAGTGCCGAAAGCTTAAGACATCTTACTATAGTCTGCTTCTTACAACAAATCTTTACCCAAACATACACTGATTCTGTCCTCTACAGCTGTCGCCGCAATATATGCTTATTTTGTACATGCTATGTCTATCCTGCCGTACTTCCTCAGTGACCGTCACATTTATTTAATAGCAATCTGAGGCCTCCGCTAGTTGTTCAGCTTTATGCGACCTCTTCAAGGCCCGCACAGATCCAAACGTCTTTGTCTTTTTTTTATTGGCAGAGTCGTTAGCAGTGAGTCCACCCGTATCCGAACCATTTAGTTGCCTCGCAACAGTGGGGTTTTTAGGTTCCTAATATCCATATCCCTCCACGTCACTCCAGGCACAGCCCGCAAACCAGAAGGGCCATTCTCCATTCAAGTAAAATAGGATAAGAGCAACGATGACTGAAATTTAAAGAAAAAAGGAAAAAAAAGATCTCTGTACGAATAATGCAATGAAGCATCACTAAGAACCCCCCTAGGAATAAGAAGGAAAAAATAAATCGATAATAAGGACAAGTATGTCTTTGAGTAATAGAAAAAGGCAAAAAAGGAAATATTGTGTGGAGAAAAATAATACTTAACACCACAAATAAAAAAGACAACAAGACCATTGTAACAATCATTCTTAAATCCCTACTCAAATAGACTACGGTCCATTGCAAAGACAACCATAGCAGATCCCAGGACAACTGGACCATTTTTTCTTATTTTTACCCTTACGACAGTTTATTTACCTCTCAATACAAATGACAATTTTAAACGAGAAACGAGCACAAAGAGCAAGGACATGGAAGCTGTTCCACCAAGGTTCAGCCAAGACATCTTTCTCTTCAGTAGGAATTGGAATTGCAATTGGAATATTCTTTTGAATGTAATTACACTCGAAGACACCCAAGAAGTCATGAAAAAATGCACAAGTCCGCCGGCCACAAAGAAGACAAATAAGCAAGTCTTAAACGACAAAAGAGCAATCGAATTAGGTTTACAAATTGCGTTTTATATTAACCCGAGCATCTTGGCGGCGAAGGTATTGCTACAAGAAGGACAAACAGATAATGCAAATAGGGTTGTAAACATACCCCCTTCGGACAATCAGTCATTAAAAAGTTAGAACTAATTAAAATTGATTGAGAATCACAATGATTTACCAAAAGCAATTTGTTTCGCACACGTTAACAGTCTCGCCGGGATTTTTATAGAAAGACACAGTGGAAGTAAATTTTCTGGCTACTGATATGTCCTCGTCTCCTCTGCTCAGAAACACAAAATGGCAAAGATTTATGTAAACCATTAATTTTATTTGTAGCTTTTTAATTACTAGAACTGTTGAATCTTTTCCCATACTGTTAAAGATGTCGTTTATTGCGTCAATGTGCGTTAACATATTTTATTGTATTTTTATTATTTTTGCAGCAACCACAGATATATGTTACTATCCTGATCAAAAAGTTCCCGGCCACACCCACCGTGTGGCGCTACCATTGTTCCGATTTGAGTTCTGTTTTGTTTTTTGTTAAGTTGGTAAAGTTGTTGACATTCCCTCCAAATCTTAGCGTCATAGCTTGACACTTTCAAAAGTTACGTAGCCAAGAGTTCATCTATATTTGTGTATGTTGGCGATTTTTTACAATTTTAGAAAAACATATAAATTTGCAACAACGAACTTGTATTAAATTTTGCGAAAGAAATGGATTTAATGGTGCGCAAACGTTGGAAAAGTGTTTCGGCAACGATTCTCTAAAGAAAACTGACGTTTACCAGTGGCACGATCGGTTCAAAAGTGGTCGTGAGTCAATCGAAGAAGATGAACGACATCGAAAACCGACGAAAACATGTTGGTCAATAACCGCAAATTAACCAGCGGAGGACTTGAATATTGCCTATGGATCCGTCCAAGACATTTTGGCTAATGATTTGGGTTTCCGTCGTGTAGCAGCAAAGTTGGTGCCAAAAGACCTCAATTTCATGCAAAAAAGGGACCGTGTTGACGTCGCAAAAGAGATGAGGCTGAATCCAATCCCACATTCATAAAAAGAATCATAACTGGGGAGACGAGACGTGGGTTTATGAGTACAACACGCAAGCCAGACATCAGGCAAGTGAATGGCGTTAACCAAATGAGCCGAGACCAAAAAAACCGCGTCGTTTTCAGTCAAAAAAGAAGGCAATGCTCACGGTTTTCATGGATTACAACGGTGTAGTGCATCATGAATTTTTGCCAGAAGGCCAGACAGTAAACAAAGAGTATTACGAGTATTTGGGCGTAATGAGACGTATGCGTGAAGCAATTCGCCGAAAGGGACCAGAATTGTGGGAAGAAAACTCGTGGATTTTGCACCATGATAACGCACCGTCGCACAGTGCCATCACTATTCGTAATTTTTTGACGAAAAATGCAGCAAATACCATCCAACAGACACCGAATTCACCTGATTTGGCTCCCTGTGACTTCTTTTTGTTCAATCGAGTTAAAAAACTACTACGGGGAACGCGTTTCAGCAACCGAGAGGAAGTAATGGAAAAATCGCAGGAAGCACTGATGGACATACCGAAAACCGAATATAAAAAATGTTTCGAGGATTGAATCAAGCGCTGACATAAGTGTGTTGCAGTCGATGGGTATTACTCTGAAGGTGACAATATAGACTTATATGAATAAACTTGTATTTTTGATTTTCTGAATGCATTCCGGGATTGATCAAGGTGATATATACAGGGTGCCAAAGTAAAAAATGTTGGAAAATACATCAATTTTCAAATTGTATCAGTAGTTTCCAATATGTCCACCTTCGGCGCGAATAATGGCCTTGAAACGGCCGAAGAAAGCATCGCACGCTGCACGCAAGTGGCTCTGCGGTATTTTGGCCCATTTCCGGCAAAGTGTTTGAGGTGGTCCAAACTTTGGTATTTTTTAGTGCCAACCTTCGCCTTCAAAATACCCCAGACAGAGAAATCCAACGGATTTGCATCCGGAGAATTAGCAATCCATTGTGTCGAAGAAATGAAGTGTCGAACATTGTTTATTAATCAATCTAATTTTGACGCCACGGTCCAAAAATACGAGTGGAGAGCGACCATCGGCGATTATGGCGGCCCAAACCATCACCATCGGTGCTGCCTACTTTCTGGTGGCCGTCCGAAGGTGTACATTTTCGAATGACCTCTCTGGCAAGTAAACTCGGTCATTTTGTTTGTTGACATATTGCTCGATAACAAATGGCGACTCATCGGAAAAAACCAAATTCGCTCCTTCGACTCTAACGTTTTTCTGTTGCGGTGTCAGATCGTGTGCTTTTTGAAACTACAATGGCTTGAGCCCAAACTCATTTTTCAGTATGTGTTGCATCCGTTCCGTTCCGTTGAGCTCACGAGCCATTTTTCTTCCACTTCGACGCGGATTACGCTCAATTCGAGCCTTCACTTTCCGAACCATTTCTGCCGATGTTGCGGTTTTTTATGACCACCTCCATGGCGTTTTGCAACGCTGCCAGTATCAGGGTAACGAGCTATGGTTCGAGACACAAATGATTTATTCACGTTGAGGTGCTGGAGGGGTCTAATGATAGCTACTTGTGGTTTTCCAGAAAAATATAAAGTAATCACACTATCACGTTCGAATTCCATCGCGGATAAAAATTTTTCAACACAACTGCGACGCAAATCGTTTAAAATTCTCGTAAATAATAAAATTATATGTCAAGTTTCAAAATTTGAGCTCACTGTCATGAACGGTTTGGAAATTATAGCAGTCTGAAGTTGGTTGCAGTTCGAGTCATTCAGGGTGTATAAACAAAAAAAAATAGTATTTCACGGCGGATCACTTTGTTGTATTCCCATATGGCCATTTCTCTATCAAGCTCTTCACTGTTCCTTTGTGTATTGTAGCCAATGGTTCCGAGTAATATACAGTGAGCGACAAAAGTCTACGTACGACCACCATTCTTGTAATCTAACGAGTATTACTAAAAAATCGAATGATGCAGTTTTGTTTCAAATCTCTTTTTATTAATAATACACTATAAAATAAATGAATTTAACAAAAACCTAACAAGTGATTCAGAAAAAACGAAAAATAAATAACGATAAAAATCTACATACGCCCGGCATTCCGTGTTTTTTTTTTTGTAATACGGCGTTTAGAAGCCAAAATTTCCACTCACCCGCTAATAGAAAGTATTGTAGCTGCCGGGTTCCGGACCACTACCTCCCCGTCAGAGGAAAGTATTCGACAGAGCCATGTTTAAAATTGAAATTGGCAGCAGGTTGGCGATGGAGAGCCCCTGCGGCTTCGTAATGGTTGGATAAAATCTCATCGTGATCTTTAATGTCAAAAAAGGGTTTACATAAAGGGATGTGCCTACTTTAACATCATACTTGAGAAAATTCTGCAAAATTCCCAAGTCAACCCGACTGGGGTAATTTTCCAAAGTCTGCACAACTATGATCATAACCACAGTGAGTATTAAAAGACAATTGGTAAAAATGAGTATCGTCAACAGGGAGAACGCAATACAATGCATCAAATCAAAACTTTAATACCTTGAAGACTCCATGATAGCTGCGGGCGACCGGTGACGTCGATCATGCCTGGTTATCCCAGCAGATAATGAAATTTGTTGGACAAAGCATATTCCGTTTTGATACCTAGTCCGGGCACTAGTGGCTCAAGAGATAGTGAATTGGCTTACCAATCCGACGATTTGGTATTCAAATCCCAATGGCTCCGGAAAGGCCTTCTTCTCTGTCAGATAAGTAATTGCCTTGTCTTTTAGCCCCCCATTAAATGTTGGATGCCACCCATTGCGAAATAGCCTCTGAGCCCAAAAATCACTCCCCCTCTCTCTCTCCCATTTTGCAAAAATACATAACATGTTCTTCGACATTTTAAGCATTTTCGTACCCACTTGTGTGTTAGGTCAATTCCAAAAAAAAACCAAAACAATGCATGGAGACAAGTGTATTGAAGAAAGGCTTAAGGCGTCCTTGTATTACATTGGATTGGGAATTATACGCTGCGTTTAAAGATGTACATATGTTATGTGCTTCTGTATTTAGTTTTGGAGTTAGGCATGCCGGATGCTAGAAATCTGACGGCTTGTTTTAATTTGGAAAATCAGCTGCATGCACGCTCGAGTTCGGAATAGGACTTAAGCTTCATACAGATATTGCTGCTCTAACATAAGAAAATTACTATCTTCCATCGGAAGAAGAGCATCAAACCAAAAGAAAAGGCATGGTACGACTGGAGCTGTAAAAAGCTGTCAGGGTTAGAGAAGTGTTTTTTCGGGTCTTCAAGACCAACCCAACAGAGGGAAACCAAAAAAAGTTTAAACGGGCCAGGAATGACTGTAACGTCTTTCATAAGCATGTAAAATTCCAATACGATCAAAAACTGAGGCAGAAAATACTACAATGTCCCAAAGGTAGCAAACATTTTTTGTCATTCGTCAAAAATATTAGAAATTCTGCCTCATCCTCCATCCCAACGCTGATTTACAATGGCATTCCAGCTGTCAGCTCTTTGGAAAAGCCAATTTGTTTGCTGCTCATTTGCGGCCAGTTCAACACTTCCGGATTGCGCTTTATCTCCACCTACACTTGAGTGCGTCGAATCTTCAATGGGATGAATCCACTTTCTACGCGAGTGTGAGTAGCAAGAGTACTCAACGATTTTTACATCCACAAATATACAGGTCCAGATGGCATATCTCCCCTTCTTCTGAAAAGGTGTTCTTCCTCGCTGGCAAAACCACCGCGTAAGCTTTTTCATCACTCCAACTCTTTAGGACTCTTTCCGAGCAGATGAAAACACCATTTGTCCAGCCTGTCTCTAAAAGAGGAGAATCTTCTTCTCTCTCCTCCTACCAACACATTGCACTTACAACCCTTCTTTCCAAGGTAATGGAAACGCTGATAAACCGTCAGCTCATGAAATATCTCGAAACACGAAAACTTCTTAATGACCGATAGTACGGTTTTCGTAGCAATTGGTGCACTGGTGATCTGATGGCATATCTCACCGAAAAGTGGAACCAAAGCGTACATTAGTCTGGCGAAAGCAAAATAGTTGCACTTGATATTTCTACGGCATTTGACAGAGTTTGGCATCAGGCTCTTTTGTCGAAAATGCGTGCTTTTGGGATCAATGACTCTCTTCTTCAATGGATTAGAAACTACCTTTCGGAACGTTCAATTCAAGTGGTCTTGGACGGTTTCAAGTCTGATATTCACAAAATAAATGGTGGTGTGACCCAGGGCTCCGTTCTGTCTCCGACACTCTTTTTAATTTTCATCAACGAGCTCTTGTCTGCTACCTCTAATCCAATATATTCCTTTGCTAACGACAGTACTCTCTGCTTTTCATATTCGTTCACGTCGCTGCTCTCCCGCTGTAGAACGGAACGCCAGCGTATATTAAGCTTATTAAATTCCGATATAAACAGCATAACCAATTGGGGAACTATCAACAGATGGAATTTCAGACTTCCAAAACACAATGCTGTCTGCTGTCGTTAAAGCGAAATTTAAACACCCGGCCGTTATCCATGAATGACACTTGCATCGTCGAAACCGATACACCTTCCATTCTCGGTATGTGTGCCAATAATAACTTACGTTGGAATGGAATGGAATATTCAGTGTCGTCAAAAATGCTGCGAAATATCTAGGTTTCCTCAAGCAATGTGGGAAATACTTCACCCCCTCTGATCTGGCCTCAATATATAAGGTGTTTATCCGCCCAAAATTGGACTACAATGCCCCTCATCTGGTCGGGTGCGCCCAAAACATCTCTGCACCTGCTAGATAGGATCCAAAACCGTGCGATAAAACTCATAGGTGTAATAGCACTCAAACAATGGACACCCTTGAACACCGACGTATTGTCTCATGTCACACTCTGTTTTATCGAGCAACAGTGCTCCATAGAAATCGCCAGCAGCATTCCGCCCCTTCAAACGTTTAACCGTAACACCCGCCTCGCTATGAATGCTCGTCAGTATACCCTCACTTTCGGACTTACTCTAAAATATCGTGATTCGTTCCTAAGCCGTAGAACTCGCTTATGGAACGCCCTACCTAGCTCTTTATTCCCTAGTCATTATAACCCTCAAACATTTAAAACCAACGTTCACCGGTAACCCTCTTTCCATCGCCCCTGATTTTCCTTCGCCCGCGCTGTGTGCAAGCATTTTAAGGGCACTTAAATCCCTTGAGCGCGCGCAAATTATAAAAAAAAAGTCACTACCAACAGCATATAGAAAATTACGAAATCGTTACTCGTAAATAATTTCAGATGTTTACAGATCACGGCCTCGGAATTTGCAACTACAGCGACTCTTCAATGAAATTTTGTAAGAGCCACAGTACTGTCGAGTACGCATGTAGCTCGGAAAAAAACGGAAGACATAAAAAAGTGGCATACTACTCAAATTGCATCGGTTTGAGTAAGTATATAAAAAATCTTTGTGGACAGGAAAGATCTGCAACGATGTATCAAACGTGGAAAGTGCAATGATTTCAAAGGCGGAAGGAGCTGGAAACAGACGCTGCAGGTGAATTCCACGAAGACACGAAAGTTTTGCATGAGAGACAAAGTTAACATTTTCTTATGCTTGCATATATTTTATGAGAGAGCACAATCCCAAGTTTTGTAAACTAGCCTCATTTCTTAACCATAACCTTTAAATACTGTGAGCTAACCTCTTTCATTAGGCGAAGAAATGAGACTCATATTGTCGTATTACAACGTTAATTTTCCACAGTGGCTGGCGCGATTTGTTATGAGATAGACAATAAGTTTCATATTAATTAATTAATAAGTGAATTATGTTACAGCGTAAAGTACTGCTAATAACTCGCCTATTTAATATAAAGTGATATTCATTGTATAATTGAACTTCAAGTTGGGGTAAATTTAAATGTCTGTACGTGACGGTTATTTGGTACTTCTTACGTTTATTAGTATGTACGTGAATTTTTTTTCCAAAATAATTATATGCTACCATAGTTGTCCTTACGCCCCCATGATTTTAAATTAAAAGTCATTAAATTCGGTTTTTGCCTTCGCTCATAGCTCTCAATTGTTAAATGTCTGTACGTCACGCAGTTTTTTGTTATGCCTTTAAAATAAAGTTCTTCCTAGAAGCTAAGAAGAGACAAAAAAGGGAGAGCTTAGAAACGGCCTGAAAATTCGAGCGTTGACAAAAAAGAAACAACGTTGTCGTTTCTTTTGGGAAAATGAGATAAAAAATATATTACAGAAGCATTATTTCGCTGTAGTAAGTATACTTAGTCAATTGCTCCCTGAAATTGAAATTCAATTTTCCAAGTTTTGTAGCTTGCGACCAACAGGGTCTTTCAATAGGGACTTCCCAACTTTGACAGTTGACAGCGGCCATATTGTTGAAGCTAAATCTGTCAAATTGGCTGTCATTTATTTAGTCAGTTTTGCCAAAACACCATGGATAGACATAGCGTTCAACAAAACGTGCAAATGATAAAATTGTTTTATCAAAATGGGTGTTCTGTTCGGGCAACATTCCGCGCAATTCGCCCATTTTACAGTCACCATAATCGTCCTACCGAGAGGACTATTCGCAGTGTGGTGGATAAATTTGAGTCCACTGGTTCAGTAAACGATAAAACAACACCCGTACGTCGACGAAACGCAAGATCTGCCGAAAACATCCCCGCTGTCCGTGAGAGTGTGCAGGAGAATCCGAGGAGGTCAATTTCTCATCGCTCACAAGAACTCGGCCTTTTCCAGACCACAACTTACAAATTTTACATTGAGACGTGGGCCTGAACCCGTACAAAATTCAACTGACCCAGGAGCTGAAGGTAAACGACAACAGACAACGACGTGTGTTCGCTGAATGGGCTATGGAACAGTTGGAAACTGACCCTAATTTTCATCGAAAAATCTTCTTCAGCGATGAGGCCCATTTCTGGATGAATGAGTAAGTCAACAAACAAAATTGTCGAATTCGGGACTATACCAATCCACATGAGATCCAATAGCGCCTAATGCATCCCGAAAAAGTCACTGTTTGGTGTGAATTTAGGGATGGCGGCGTCATCGGTCCATATTTCTTTGAGAACGACGTTGGCCAGGCCATCATCGTCAACGGCGAGAGCTATAGGTCAATGATTACCAAATTCTTTTGGCCTGAACTGGATGATGTGGACACCAACGATATGTGGTTTTAACAGGGCGGCGCTAAGTGCCACACAGCTCACGCCACATTGGAAATTTTGCACGAGCGATTCGAGGGCATGGTCATCTCACGTGGAGGTGATGTGAACTGGCCACCGAGATCGTGCGATTTGACCCCGTTAGACTTTTTCTTGTGGGGTTTTCTAAAGTCACAAGTATATGCGAATAAGCTACAAACCACAGCGGCCTTCAAAGCCAACGTTACCCATGTCATCGGTCAAATTCGGCCTGATTTATGCGCCAGAGTCTTGGAAAATTGGACATTTCGAATGCCCTCCACCCAGAGAAACCGCAGTGGATATTTGAACGATGTTACATTCCATACATAACGGCACCGATAGGCCTTCCAAATGAATAAAAAACTTCGATGATCTTTCGCACACACTTTATTTTATTTAGATTTAGAGATAGGAAGCGCTTAGTGAAAGATACGCCTTCAGATCAATTTAAGTGTGAAAATTTAATCCTAAAATTGAAAAGGCTGAAAGTAATTTATTCCTACGATTGGTGGGTTAAAGTTTTATGTGATCCCTAAATGGATTTGAGATGCTGGAAAATTTAATGCGACGATTATACAAATGGTAAAAAGATATTCGTGCCAAGATATGCGTTTGGAAGAAAATGTTACGTGTGGTAACCCATGAAACCAGCGCGGGTGAGCTTCTCGAAATGCTTGTTAACTCGATAACTTCTGTAATGAGTAAGGCAATTTAAAAAATATCCAAGCAACTGAGTTCTAAAAAGATAAAAACGATGAGCATGTTCATGTTCTTCAGGTGGATTTTGCCATGTCTTTTGGCTGTGAGTACCAAAAAGAGTTAAAAAGTCACTTCAGTCTCGATCAAGTGTACTCCTATTTACAGTAGCCAGTTTCTATAAGGGCCAATGTAACACATACATCATATGCTCTAATGCCATATTTAAAGACGAAGACACGGTATATGCTTTCTTAAATAAGCTTTTCAATCTCATGAATGAGGAAACCGAAGAATCAACAGCTGAAATAATTTAGAGTGACGGACCTTCATGTGAGTTCAAAAATAAGTTTATGACAAGGATTCTAAGCGAAAAATATAAAAAATATATATATTGAACATATTTTGCAACCTCTCACGGAAAATGACAAACAATGTATTTGTCCAATCCACTGGAGACTTATCCGAATTAGCATTGAAACTAGTGTCGAAAGCTCGTGTCATTTATATTCCATCATCAGAAATAACCGAAATAATAACTACTGTAGCACCGTGGGACAACGTTAAAGCGGTAGCAGGAATATCTACCAACAGATGGCAAGTCTGTGAAATGCATATCCGAGGAGAAAACTGTAGTTTCTTATTGACTTTTTTTTCCATAATTTAACACGTGACGAAATGTGTCTGACATGACAATAAAAAATTATAAAAAAAAACTATCTGTCTTATTTAATTTTTATTTAATTCAGAATGTTGCATAGGTACAATGATTCTTTAGGCATCATAACACCAAGTTTTATTGATTCGCTGAAATCTTAAGTCTTCGATGTGCATCTAATTTCTTGGTTGACTTTGCCTCTCCGTACGTGACGTCTCTTAGTTTTTGCTTTATCTCATAACAAATAAAGTAAGGAGTTAAATTTTTTGTGTTCATTGAAGATGAATGATGCCTTCGACAAATACAATACAATACAAAGGAATTACTTTAATTGAGGCAATCTGAAAATATATTCATAATAAGGTCAACATTTGAGAACGGTTTGTCTATACGTGACCGTGGAATGCACCCGAAGTAGTTTTCAGTATTACTTACAAACTTAGTGGTATGCGGAATTTCGAACAACACTTAGTAAAAGTGAACTGAAGATGTAAGTGAAACATTTCACAACAAAACTAAGCCCTTTGATCGACGTCCTTCAAAAAATTCGCCAAAGTTTCAAATTCCTGGTCATTCAAAGCGTCCAAAGCGTTAGGTATTGATTACATTCTTAGCAAACTTTGTCTAATTTGTCTAATAATTCCAAATTATGTTACAAGGACACTTGAAGTAGATATACTGCATATGCTGAGATCTTTGCTTGTAAATATAACCACACGAATACCTGACGTTGATAGTCATACCGTCAACACTCTGATCTTGGTTTTAGCTACTGATAAGTACACCGTCGATATGCTCTTTCCTTTAGACTATTTGAACCACGGTGTCGTATTACAAGTAGCAAATTTTTCGTTCACGGACCATACATTTTTATTTTTTCTTTTGTTATTTGCTTGTATACTTTAAGATACAATATTATATAGGATAGTTAGTAGAGTAGTTGTACCAAATTAAAACTTAACAAAAAAAGTTTACATAAGTACAGTTTAAAATTCATAATAATTATGTGTTAATTTCTTCGAAAACTATATCTACAGATTTATAGAGAAATAGTTGCGTAATTCCTTTCTAAGCCTTGCTGTGCTTGTACCTAAATGAGTTCTTAAATTTCGCGGTAGTGAATTCCACAATCGGACTGAATTTACAAAAAATTAACGTTCTGATGTAACGGATGTGTATTGGGGTGAATTAATTGACGAGACCTGTGCGAAGGAGCAAATCGAGTCTTTTCGATAGCAGGGCTAGAGTGCGTAACTTGAGATAGCTCTCAAAAGGCATGTCAAGCAACCGAGAAGAATAGCTACTTACTCTATCATATTTACTTAGCCCAAAAACATTAAGTTTTCTTCTACTGATCGAGTCACAGCTCCAAAAGATTTCACATACGTAGAATAAAATAGGAATAACCAACGATTTAGCTAACATCAAGAGCGTTTTTCGTTTTTGCAGGAATAAAAGACGGTGCTACCCATAAATTACCTAACACTCCATATACCTTTCCAACAGCAGCACTGATGTGACTTGCGGTTAAAAGTGACCCCAAGATTCTTTGCTGTTTCAACATAATCTATTCCGGAGCTTTTCATCCAAATGGGTGGAAAATACAAAAGATTCAGTGGTTTCTTCGATATGACTAGGCACTTCAATTCCTTGGCGTTTAAAGTTCAGACCAACGTGAA
Source organism: Volucella zonaria (assembly GCA_963966105.1). NCBI lineage: Eukaryota > Metazoa > Arthropoda > Insecta > Diptera > Syrphidae > Volucella > Volucella zonaria. The sequence goes on along the minus strand of OZ014532.1, from coordinate 88,391,233 downwards.
GTTTCCTCAAGATCTTCATTGATAGAGCAAACTCCCTTCTCAATTAAACCAAGGATGTACATTTGAACATCATCAGCATATACATAAGTGACGAACAGTTGTTTATAATGGATGGAAGCTCATTTATAATAATGAGAACAATAAGGGGCCAAGTATAGAACCTTGAGGGACACCACTAACAGTTGGAAGAAAATCGGATATATTGTCATCGAGCTGAACTGATTGCATTCTGTTGTTTAAGTAGGATGTAAGCAGCTTCACTGCACCTGATGAATAGTTATATTGTCGAATGAGCTTTTTACATAAGATATTCTGAACAACCATGTCAAATGCCTTGAAAAAGTCTAGAAGCACCAAGAATGTTACTATTTCTTCATCTAATGCTTGTCGTATATCGTCAGTAACACTCAACAGGCGGTAATACAGCTGTGTTTTGCATCTGTTTTTGCAAAATACGTTCAAAAGCCTTGGACGGAAAGGGCAGAATTGAAGTTGGTCTAAACTCATGAACTTTAGCACTTTTGGGAATAGGTATAATTTTTGCCAACTTCCACTGAGTAGGGTACCTACTCTCCTTTTGTCAAAATAGTGTTACAAATTAAGGTGATAAAATGCAGTATGTACCAATCAAGGTAGCTTTTAGCTTTAGAAATATATGGTGCACCCAATGGCATTTGACCTTATCGAGAGTATACTTTCTACCACATCGGCACTATCGACTGATCTTAAACCAAAACTATTAACACTTTGATGATTAACGGCCAGGCTCGACAACTCAGTAACACCTAACGCGGTCGAGAAGGGCCGAGACAAGAAATTTCGGTTTAGGGAATTGCAATCAATGCTGTCATTACTATCTGCCAAATTACATTTTGCCTTGCCAATACCTATGCCGCGTAAATTGTTCCACAGCTGTCGACCACTTAAGCAGATGTTCAGCTTGCTCGTATGCACACAAGAATTGGTGGAACGGATCTCCGTAGCAACTTTGTTACTCATTGCGTTGGATTATTGAATTTAGTGATCCAATATGCGCATATTACCGGAGACAATTTTGCTGTCGAGAATTGCTCCTGAAGGAATATCAATACGATCACCGTGGTTGGCACTGTCATCGCCCCTCAACGAAACACACCTTCCATTGTTTCACTAGTGGCATTGTCGGCAACATCCTTTGTGGTGACATGACAGTAAACCGGATGCACGTTTCACTGGCAAGAAACGTGATCGTGGCACATTAATACCAACCGATCCATCAATGACACCCCAGCTATCAACTCTTTCCACAAGGTAAATCTGATCGGTGCGCACTTCACAGATTATGTCAGTCTCCGCCTACACCTGCATGTAGTGTGCAGTACGTGCGGATCCTAAAGTAAACAAATCCACTGGGGCAGATGGTATACTCGTATCTCACAGTCTTCTGAGCAAAACCTCAGAGTAAGCTTTTTCATCTATCCCAATCCACCTGTTTAGTACAGAAGACAGTGTTTGTCCAGGCCATCCTAAAGAAAGGCTAATCTTCTTTTCTCTCCTCCTAGAGACCCATTGCACTTTTTTCTAAGGTCAAAGAAACGCGAAACCTTCAGACCCAGAAGACTTGCTTATGACTGGCAGTATGGTTTTCGTAGCATCAGGTCCACTACCGATTTGACAGAATGTCTCGCCGAAAAGTGGGACCAAAGCCTACCCCAATCTGGCGAAAGCAATATACAATAGTTGCACACTATTTCAAGGCATTTACAGAGTTTGTCTTCAGACTCTTCTGTCGCAAATTGCGTGCGTTTCGGATCAAGAAATCTGTTCATCACTGAATTGGGAATTACCTTTCTAAACAATCAATTCAACTTATTTTAAAGTTTCAAGTCTGAAATCCTGTCTCCGACAATGTTTTTAATTTTAATCAATAATCTCTTGTCTGCTACTTCTAATCCAATATATTCCTTTGCTGACAAGAGTACTCTCTGCTTCTGATATTCATTCTCGGACTCACGTCCCTGCCTTTCGGCTGTAGAACGCGAAAGACATCGTGTACTAAGCTCATCAATTTCCTATATTAATAGGGAAAGCATCAACAAAGTGAAATTTATGGCTTCCAAAACACAATACTGTCTGCTGTCGTTAAGCCCATTATACATGAATGGGTAGAACATTTCGTGCTCGGTATTTGAGTCCAAGGCAATCTACGTTGGAATGGCTACGTATGTATTTGATGTCGCCAAAAATTTTGTAAAATTTCTAGGTTTTCACAAGTGATGTAACAAATATTTCACCCCCTCTGATCTGGCTACAATATATAATGCATTCATCCTCCCTAAATTAGAGTACAATGACACATCTCGTCAGGTGACTCTAAAATCCTTCTATGTACACCTGCTGGATGGAATTCAAAACCATGCGATAAAACTCAAAGGTGATGCGACTCGTAATACCACTAAGTTAATTAACATCCTCAATTGTTTACCACCTGTGCTCCACCAATCGTTTTTATCCATTCACAACAAAACCTTTGACGTGGAAACCGCAGAGAAATTTGAGCCTTTATAGACGTAGCTAATGGGAAAAATATTTTTATGCCGAGCAAACGCTCTAGTGGGTTCAATAATCGAACACTGAACAGACATCCTTCTGGGGTGGATTTTTCTGCTTAAACCGTTATGAATAAGAATCATTATGAATATTGCTTCAAGTACAAGTTTTCTGTGCATATATTGTATATATTGAACCGGGATGTTTTTTTGGAGTAGCCTTGCTCAAGAAAGTCGTTCCCTAGAACATTATTTTAGCCTCGTAAATCGCACCATTTGAGTAACGTTTTTTTTTTCAGTAAATTCACCTGCTCGACTAATTCCGTCTTCTTGCTAATTTATCACAGTACAAATTGGCGCTTTAAACGAAAGTAAGTAACTATATTACATATAGAGGAAAATACAAGTAAGCAGGTTAGCAGCTCAAAGAAATTAAGTTCAAACTCGCTCTCCAATTGGGTTGGCTGTTCCCCGGTTCGTGTTTGCTAACATATTTCCTTCATCGGAAATATTTTGCAGTTTCTCTGGTCCCTGATTTTTGGGACGTTTCACAAAATAGGAAAGAATAATAAAAAATCTCCAGTACTGGCGATATACCATTTTTGGTGCCTAGTATTGTATAAGGATCTACTCCTCGTCAACAGAGGATTAAAAGACAACATTATCTGGCGCTGGGGAGTCATCACGACCAGTTAACCTATACCATATTGGTCGTTGTAAAGCGAAGGTTGATTGTCAGGCCCCAGCGCCTCGGGCACCGGAAGCTCTACCTGACAAGCTGGCTATCTTGCTCTCTATCTAGAGGCTCAGTTACAACGTCAGATACAAGAGCAGGCCATGCGCGGTCATCAGATTTATACGTTACCGCCGGGCCTAACGCACCTGCAGACGTAATGGGTAGGAACATGGCGGAGCGAACCCTAAAGGTCCTTGCGCTGAATGAAAATTCACTGATAAGTATCGAACGAAGAGCCATACTTATTAAGTTGCTCAAAGACCAAGCCCCTGACGTGCTTTTGGTTAGCGAAACAAAGCTAAACAAAAAGCACAAACTGCGACATAGAAAATATAAAATTGTAAGAAGAAACCGACGCAACTCCGTGCAAGGAGGTGGCGTTGCGATCTTTCGATTTAAAAGAGTGTACAGATCGTGGAAACATGTATCGTGTACTTCCCTCTCCGAAGTGGAAAGCAGTTGTACACGGTATCTGTCTATGCCCCTAAAGATACTCAATCCACCTTATTTATCTCAGAACTCGAGACCCTTTCTCGATTCCTAAGGCTGGAATCGGAGGACAACTATTTCATAATTGGTGGAGATTTTAACGCCAAACACAGAGATTGGGGAAATAATATACCAAACACTAGTGGGACCTACTACTTAATTGGTGGGGCCAGCACAATGTTACGTACCGACTCGGTCTAAAAGCGACTTATAGTCCATCATTTCCTAGACACTGCTCCTATCTGGATCTCCTGTTGTTCGACATACAGGGGCCCCCGCCCAATTATCAAGGCTTCGCCCATCAATGACGTTGTCTAATAAAAAGCGAGGGCAGAGCATATTACTGGTCTTATCGTAAACATCTTCAAATAATAACACCTCTGAATGGTTGCTACGATTCGACCAGTTACAAGTTGCCGGTCATAGGTCTTGTTGGCTGCTGGACCACCGGTAGTCCATACCAGGACTTAAATCACGGTACCATGGGAGTCTGGAGCCCCCCGGATTTCGGTCCGGACCTGACTTGTTAGAGGTAGGTCCCCTTTTGGGAGCGTCATGGTGGCTGTGGTTTAAACCCAAATCGCGGGAACGGGTCTAACCCATTGCAGAGTTGCAAAAAAGTACTGGGTGCTGTGACCCTAAGAACAGTAAGAGGTTTTAGGTCGGCCTCGACTCATACCAAGGGTGGAACTTGTGCCTCCAACACAGTTTCGAATTGGTATCAAAGGAATGACGGAGAGCAATGGCAAGGCGTATCCTTGCTCCCTATGGATGTATGGGCATCTCGTAAACATAAGATCTTATGACAGGTGGTTTACGTTAAAAATCATGGAACGTTCTGTTCGACATACGGATACAACTGACAGGCACGAACCAACAAACTATAAACTGTCTACGCACTTTCGTGTATGATAGTGACCATTGCGGTCTCAGTACCAAAATAACCTCAAACAAATTGACGAGGCCATTAAACGAACGAAAGAGAGCACAATACCTCGGTACCGATACACTGACAACGAAGATTCATTTCGCAAGGCAACTATTGACGCACTTCAACGACACAAGAGTAGATTCCTGTTTAGACTAAGAACCTGTTTACTGACGAACATAACCCTGAGATCATAACACTGAAGTCGTCGATCAAAATTGGAACAACAAAATTCGGGCTGTAAACACTAGCAACCCGAATATGTTTCCGCAAATAAATAAAATATTTAGGAGGAAAGATCAAAACGACCTTTCATGTCTAAAGATCGCCCAATCGACGAAAAACGAACAATTTCTGTTAACAGCAGGCATAGATCCAGAAGAAGCTGTCGATGATGAGAATTTCTTTGTGGTCGAAGATCTTCAGGAGAAAGTAGAGGCCATAGGAGCGTTTTTCCTAGAACTGTACAAGGCGAATGAAGTCATATTTAGAAACATCCATCACGCGAAGGAGGATGAAATTCTTGACCGCAGGTCTTTCGTTATTTCTTTTCTTAACTCCTTTTATGAGGTTAGGAAGATAATTAGGAAATTTGTTACAAGGTGATTAGAGTGAGGCTAACATCCATTTGATTCTTAATACTTTCATACTATCTGACAGCTCTTCTTTTTGTTGCTTTTCATAGGCAGCTTAAGCATCACCCATTTCACAGAAAACACGTAGTTTTTCTTAAGCTCAGTAAATATGTCAACTTCATTGTATATAACCATTTTTCGCCGTACATGTGTACTACATCTCCAAATCTTATTTACAGTCCGCATTTTTTTGTAATGCACATGTGTATGAACATCTCATGAATATCATTAAAAGTCTGCTCCCTAAGCGCATATGGTATCTACTTCATAGGAGTCTCCTCCTGTACAGATTTTTTAAACCCACCATAGTATGACGTGCCTCAGGACTACCTTTATGAAGTAAAGGAAAAAACGGTTCAGAGAATCCAAGGCAATGAAAATCTACATTACGGTAGCTAAGTGGTTCTCAAGTTCTGACTGAGAGTGCACTCATTCAGTCATCCGAAAAGAAACTGTCTTTGATTTTGTTTTTGTTTTTTTTTTTATAACGAAAAGATTGAAGTGTATCCAAGACTACCTTTCACCCTCCCAACAAGCTGTTCTATATAGTTTATTGTCCGAATATATTCAAGAGCCTTTGTGTATATAGAAAAGTCCCCATTACATGGCCACCACGAAGCAAGTAGAAATCACCCCACAGATACCGCCCAAGATAAACCACCACCTTGCGATTACCATAAAGCATCACCCAAGCAACAAGTGTCCTGGTATGTGAATAGCATTACCACAGAACTTTTGAAAGCGACAGAGGATTAGTTAGCAAGGGGCATATCTGTATATAGATACCGAAAATTAAACAATGGGATTGTATCTAGTCGTACTTGTGTACATAGAGCATAAAATACAGAGATACCAGCCAAATGATGCAAACACTGGCGTCATATTAACAATTTACAAGGATTGTGACCGCAAAGAGCTCTGCATCTGATGTGGCATTAGATAGTCGTGGGATAGCTGGTAATTCACTAGCAAATGCAAATAAGGGTTCATGGCTACCACGATTGAATTATGGCATGTCGGACCAAATAGGGTATCAGATAGTCTGCATCCAGATTTGAGAAGCAACAAAATCGACTCAAGGCAACATTGTATGCGGAGCTGAATATAATCAGTTAAGTACGAACTCGTATATTGTACCAGTACCAGTCGGACTGTGATTAAATATTTCGAGCTTTGATTTAAATTTTTGTAAAAAAGGATCACCGGTATGAACGAATTTAATTTTAAACCAAATAGCCTTAGTCATCAATGATAGTAACATACAGCGTCAATATGGTGTCAATAATGGCAAATTATTAGTGATATGCTTGTATAAGGCGCCATAGTGTGGACTCATGCTCTTACAAATGTGCCACAAGAATTCCCCAAATAATTCGAACAATCGATATTCTAATAAAAAAAGTTTGGGAAACTGAAGCCAATAAAATTGTCTGTTGTTCGGAATACTTCTATGAGTCACAGTTTAGTTCAAGGATGACTCGTGCTTTGGAGAAATATAACTTCATGGTAGTGATATGGTTGCTCAATGGAACTCGTTAAGCACTACAATTACTATACATGATGATTCAATTTACACTTACGGCATTTTTGGGAATCTTTTAACTTTATCTAACCCATTTTGAGACTACATGGAGCCCCTATGGCAAATATAATATGGAAAGGTAGATCTTGGTGTGATTTATTGCTACAGAAGGATCTTGGCTTAGGTGGCAGGTACAACCTGAAGGAGTTCTCAATCACCTTGAACATGACACTAAATGAAGTCAAAAATGAGCAAAGAACTTGTCTTCTCTACCCATTGTACACAAGTTCCTTTTACTCAAATTGCTCAGTCTTTCGAAGAGAGATTCAATAATAAAGTTCCTACGGTATCAGTACCAATCATATCAGTGCCGAGTACAAGTAGCCTGATGCAAATGTAGGTTGAAAAACGCAGAGGTAATACTCTGCGGTCTCCATCACTTTCATAGCAAGCATCGCAGGATCTTGTATCACTCGTGTCCAGCACACTTAAATACTTAGCAAAAGCGTAGTGCCCATCAAGACATCAGTAGGCGTCGTGTAGTATTCATTACTGAGAAATTGCAGGAAAGTCGCTGCGACGTCGGGAAGCACTCGTTTGGTCTGATGACAATCTGAGTGGTCATGCCATACAAAAGGCCAACGGTCAAAAGAAACCCTAACCGAATAAGCATTCAGTCCTAACTTTCATAGTTTCGGATTCTGAAAAACTCTCCTCTGAGCCTTTTTTATCGGCGATCGCATTTGAGGTTATATCATTGTGAACTGGGATTCAGTCGTCCACCTCCGTTTAGTAAAATCTTGCATTCTCGAACTAGCTTGGAAGTCGTGACATTGACCAGTAAACTTTTAATCGATACAGATGCAAATCTGAAATGCGTTTTCCATACATCCGCTTGGAAGTTTTCCTAATGAGGACTGAAATCTAATGTTGTCGTCCGCAGGAAAGACACCAGCGCCGTATCCTCCATCAGTTTTAGAGTCATCCGTGAAGACCCGACTAAATTTCTTTCCTAGCTAGGATTCTGGCCGAAAACATTCCTGTCCACGTATTTTTTTTTCGCAAGACGAGTTCAGGTGTCATCGCATCAGACGGAATGTCCAGAGTCAAACTCTAGTACGCATTTTTCCAAAAGACCACTTCTCTCTAAATGAAAGACGGCTTTGATCAAGAACAAGGGGAGGGAGACTCAAGAGTGCGCTTAGAGCAGACGTGCTATGGAAAGCCCCGAGGCATACCATCTTTGAAGTCTGGCAAGAGCAGAGGTGATTTTCGTTATGCTAGACAACCGACGCATAAAATATAATTGGACTTATTATAGCTACGTAGTGGCAAAGGACTCTTCTCGGTGACAAAAGCTCAAAAACTATTTTATATTGGCATAAGACCGATAGGGCCTTAGAGGCTTCCAACGTAACATGTTTGGTCTAAAGAAATTTGTTACCCGGATGGCACCCAAAAACTTAGCTTCATTGAAAGGTCGGATGACTAGATGATTCAGACCAGTCACCTTGCTCCTTTTCGTAAAGAGAAACACCTCTTGAGAGGATCGACTGGAAGCCCATTTTTAGTTTAGTAGTCATCGATCACAACTGCGGCTATCTGAACCTTAGAGCAGATTGTTGCTAGACAAGATCCAGCAGTATTGACCTTAGAATAATAGAAAACGTTGAGCAGTGAGTCGACCAACACGCACCATAGCAATGGAGACAGGACGCCGGCTTGCGGGCTATTCCATATTAGTTCCGCCGTCATTTTAGCCGCAGTCAACATCCGCAATCAGTTGCGCATTGCTTTTATCTACAAAACTAGTGATTCATCTACAGCGTGTTATCTGGTCCAGTTACACGTGCCGTCCAAAGTTGCTTTGTTGAAAGCGCCTTAGGATGTCGAATGGAAAAACCTTTATTGGGTGCGCCTTCAATTCTGCCCCCCCGATTTTGAAGCGCACTCTGCAGTATCTTCTGTGTTGGTAGGCATGTGGCATGTTAGAGAAAGTATTCGCAAAGGAGTTTTACTGACATGGAGCACGGCCATTCCCTCCATGGTCTTCAACCTGAAGGAAGTTAGACTAATAGCTCTGAAGATATTGGCGAGCGTATAGTCCTCTTTTCCGATTTTTGGCCTAATGGCTACTCTCACTGCTCTCCAGGGTTTCTGTACGTATGCCAGTGACAAGGTTCTCTTCAGAGCTACAAGCAGCTGGTCTATACCTTTTCGTTGCATAACTTAGTATATTGACCCCGGGAGGGTTGAAACCAGCAAAGGAACCAACATCGTCTTTGATCGCTTCATCCGCCACCACAACCAATTATCGTAACCAGCTACAGGGTATTGTGTTATTCAGCTCACTTGCAGTTTCATTAATAGAAGCTAGTTGTGGTTTGGTTCTGATTAGGTTACCCGGGAAGCGAGTCTCAATCTTTAGACTCAGTAAAGACGCCGTCAGGATGTCCAAGTGATTACAGCGTGACTGATTTTTACTTTTGAGGACTTCTACTGTCTCGCTGGTTTCAACGACTGCGTTGATGTTTCGACAAAAGTTGTAATAAGAGACGCTGCTCAATTTGTTTTTTCAAAGCAGTACTTAATTTCAAAATTTCGGAATGTTAATTTTTTTTTTGGAAAATTGGATAGAGCGGGAAGAAAGGTGGCTGTGGAAGCCAATTCATTGCCACGGCAACCCACAACTAGCTTCTAGTATTCTTGCTTCATCGATCTGTAAAGATTCAAGTCTACCTCCAATTGATTGAAAGTTTCATAGTCTATTTTCGTAATCGCTGCAGTCTGCGTTCAGATTCTGAACAGTTCGTTCTAACTTTTGTTTAGGAGAAGCATTAACAGACTTGCTGATTTTCTCCTTCGAACGAGTATAGTTGATTTTCAGCTGATTCTTCCTCTACAAAAAGCGATTCTACGATTCTGACTTCGACGTACCTATTGGTTAAGGTCCAAGTTCACGCCGAACTGAAGCCGCTTAGAAGTAAGATTTACAAACAAAGAAGATCCTATGGTATCATTTAACGATCCCCAATAATCCACCAAATATAACAAACTTAGTGGTTACCTTATCAAAAACGATGGCAGGTAGATCGAACCGGTTTCTGAAATGGAACATCATAAATCGAACGATGAGAACAGCTGCTGGTACCGATAAGCCCATAGAAATGAAGTTATAAATAGAGCCTTAGATATACAATCTCAGAGAATATCTGTAGTACAGCCCAGAATTGTCATAAAGTAGAAAGCGCGACCAAATGATGTTAGCTGGGAAAAAGAAGCATTTCCGACAAACACTAATGTAGAGAGGGATATATCATGAAGGACTGCTCTTCGTAACTACTAACACAAAATTTAAGGACAGGGTATCAAAAACACCTGCGCGTAGCCTTGTTAGTTTCTTTTGCCCGTTCTCCTGAATTTATCCATCGCTATTCGGCCCTAAAATTGTTCAGTGCTCACACGTCTTCTAACAGGTAGAGGGAGCTAATTCCAAAACAAGTTCTTTCTACACTCTACAAGTAGAGTGAGTGGTATTCCTTGACACTTTCACCTTCATATGGCGATTTCTAACAGTTGTGGATGTACGAGTACACTCACTCTGTTGGAATTAGTCGTTAAAAACCCAATTCCCCAAGCGTATTTAAAGTAAGTTCGATCTGTTTACCAATTGTTGCAGCTTTCAAGCAACAACTTTGATCACTTTCTAAGAACTTCACCCTTGTACAAATCATACACTCGGATGTTCGATATTCTGAACACAATCTTATTCTCACCAATTCTGCTGATCACTGTCGTACTTATAACCAATAAACCAAAACATTCCGTAATAGAATGCCTTCAACTTTTAAGACTTTGAGCTGGCGGTCGAAGGAGGGATAAACATTCGCAGTACAGATTATACAAGTGCGCAATATGGTATATGGATGCTGTAATAGGGTGACCAGACATGATTGACATATTCGAGAAGAGGCAGCACAAAGGTTATACAAAGGGATTTAGAAAGAAATGGGTGCGAAAATTTCTTAAACCAGCACTTGACGAACCCGAAAGAGAAGTTGGCTTTTCTTATGGCATAATTTATAAGGGCACGATGTTCAGGTTGTGGCCACAGATAATACGTAAACCTCCTATTCCCGCCACTATTAAGGCAGATTCATTAACAATAAAGTAGGTGCAGGGTAAAATTGTGAGACGTTTTCGGCTGCAGGTATTGTCATATTTTTGATGTTTATGGGTTAAGACATAAAGAGAACACCCGACTGTCTCTTTTTAAGAACGAAGTAATCAACACAATTAAATCGGATTGAATGTCAAGTTAGTTTGAAAAGGATGACTTTATTCGAAATTCTGTCGAAAACTTTGCTTAAATCGATGAAATGCCATCTTCTAGAGCACACAAGGCGCTTGATACGAACTCGGTTAGACTTGTGGTTGTTTATCTACTTTTTGAGAATCCCTGTTCTGGGATTTCGTATTTTCCGCATTTTTATATGGAGAGCAACTGTGTACAGGGTGAATGACTCGAACTCCAACTTTTTAGAATGCTATAATTTTTTTATTTTTTGATAAATTTTATTGTGCCAAAGCAAAAAATGTTGGAAAACATATCAATTTTCAAATTGTATCAGTAGTTTTCAATATGTCCACCTTTGGCGCGAATAATGGCCTTGAGACGGCCGAAGAAAGCATCGCACGCTGCACGCACGCTGCACGCACGCTGCACGCAAGTGGCTCTGCGGTATTTTGGTCCTTTTCCGGTGAAGTGCTTGTTTGAGGTGGTCCAAACTTTGGTATTTTTTAGTGCCAACCTTCGCTTTCAAAATACTCCAGACAGAGAAATCCAACGGATTTGCATCCGGAGATTTTTCAATCCATTGTGTTGAAGAAATGAAGAGTGGAACATTGTTTTTTAACCAATCTTGGTTGACGCGCGCTTTGTGAGAGGGTGCCGAATCTTGTTGAAATATCCACGATCTCCGACCGAAATGATTGTTTGCCCAAGACTTCAATACTACTTCTAAGACAGTTTCACGGTATACGATCGCATTAATTTTGACACCACGGTCCAAAAACACGAGCGGAGGGCGACCATCGACAGTTATGGCGACCCAAACCATCACCATCGTTGCTGCCTGCTTTCTGGTTTCCGTCCGAAGATGTACATTTTGGAAGGACCTCTCTGGCAAGTAAACTCAGTCATTTTGTTTGTTGACATTTTACTCGATAAGAAATGGCGACTCATCGGAAAAAACCGAATTCGGCAACTCACCACTTTCGTGCAAGCGTAGCAAGTCCTTCGCTTTTTCGACTCCAACTTTTTTCTTTTGCGGTGTAAGATCGTGTGCTTTTTGGAACTTCAAAGGCTTCAGCCCAAGCTCATTTTTCAGTATGTGTTGCATTTTTCTTCCACTTCGACGCGGATTTCGCTCAATTCGAGCCTTCACTTTCCGAACCATTTCCGCCGACGTTGCTGTTTTTTTATGACCACCTTCATGGCGTTTTGCAACGCTGCCAGTGTGTCGGTAACGAGCCATGGTTCGAGACACAAATGATTTATTCACGTTGAGGTGCTGGAGGGCTCTAACTATAGCTACTTGTGGTTTTCCAGCCAAATATAAAGCAATCACACTATCACGTTTGAATTCCATTGCGGATAAAAATTTGTCAACACAACTGAGACGCAAATAATAAAATTATCTGTCATGTGTCAAAATTTGAGCTTACTGTCATGAACGGTTTGGAAATTATAGCAGTCTGAAGTTGGTTGCAGTTCGAGTCATTCAGGGTGTACATAATACCACCGAGGTTTCTTGCAAGGAGTAAAACAATTTGAACTTATTCGAATTAAGACCTTTGAATTCAAATAAAGCCAATTTTATAACCTTCAAGAAACGTCACCGTATTTTATTTCCCTTTTTTTCATATAATCAACCGTGAAGTGAATCATCTATTCACTCTTGCTGAGACGCCATCTCCAGCATTATTTCTCGACGTTCCCCGCGAAGAGAACACAGAGTTTTTATTGTCCGCTAGAATGCAAATAACTTGCTGTGATTGGCTTGCTAAGGATCGACAATGACAATTGTCTCTTACGCGGTCTGGTATTTGAAATATTGGCGGAAATGTAGGTGGTACGATTCAGTACCGTCAGATACTAGCAAATACCATTTCGTTGAGAAAGTTACAAATCTTGGTTTTAAAATAAATCATTATTTTTCTGCAATAGACCATACCCATTATGTCGTTGAGAGAATTTATGCCGGCTTACGTAAGCTGTGGTTGTCTTCCAGTTTTCCTCCAGTAGAAACAAAGCAAAGAATTATCAAAACTCTACTACTGTCTGCTGCAAACTTGACTCACAATACGAATGCAAGTTGCTTTTTACATTATTTTGCTATGATGGTCTTGGGCTGTACGACTCAGTAATTCTTCAAGGTGCCAATTTATACAACGTCTTCTTTTCTTCCTCTTTCCCCCTAAATGTTCTGTTCCTTCTAGAGGGTGTTTTTTTAGAGCTTAGTTATTAGTACGTTTTACCATTTTATGATGAATAGATTAACGCTAGATTAACGCGTGCAAGTTGTGCAAATTTATTTTGAGAACCATCGTTCGGTTAGCCAAACTTATCGTGCACTACGTCCATTTTAAGGTCGACATAATCGTCCATCTGAGCAAGTTATTCGGAACACGATGAATCATTTTCGCACCACGTACACTCTAGTGGATAATATTGTACGCATCTCGGGAAATAGTGCGAACAGAAGAAGTTATAGCCGTTGTGGAGCGCAGTGTTGAGGAGAATCTGAATGAGTCGATTCGTCATCGTGCACAGCAATTGGAGCTATGGTCATCCACTTTATGGAAGATTTTACGGAATGATCTTAGCTTAAAAGCTTATAAGGTCCAGTTTGTGCAAGAGTTGAAACCACGTGACCATTATACGCGTCGTAGGTTCGGTTAATGGACCGAAAACATCATTCAGCTTGATCCTCATTTTCAACGCAAAATTTTGTTCTCCGGTGAGGCCCATTTTTGTTTAAATGGATATGTATGAGTAAACAAGCAAAATTGCCGAATTTGGAGTGGAGAAAACCCAGAAGCCTTTGTCAAGACGATCCTACAACCATTAAAACTCACTGATTGGTGTGCTTTATGGGCCGGTGGAATCGTCGGCCCATATTTCTTTAAGGATGATGCCGGCCAGAATGTTACCCGTCAATGGAGACGCAGTTGTTCGATAAAGTTGTCGAAAATTGGACTTCACGATTGCACTTCATTCGACCTTGCCGTGGCGCCCATATGCCCAATATCATATTTAGGGAGTAATGGCATTATCTATTAAATAAGGCTACAATAGACATTAACATTAGCTTTAAGTATTTTATTTCATATTGAATTTGTATAGCTCTAAAAAAAACACCCTTTAAATCCTCTTTGCCATTCTCTACTATCTTTTCGACTATAGCTTATAAGTTTTGTTTAAAAATATTCTCAAATTCTCTCCGCATAAATGTACTGTGAAAGGCTATTTCTTACCTTACATAGTGAATTAATAAATTAAATTGAATTGAATTCAATATTCTTACACAGTTTTCTATTGGAAATTTTATGCCAACATATAGGACTATTGCCAGTCAAAAAATACCCGTCAGATTATCTGTTTTCTGACTATTTTTATAATTGGATTCGCAGCTGTAAAGCCATCTTTTTGAGTATAACTTCCTTCCCTTTGCTTTATAGAGTCAATAATTACTTATTGGAAACTTGTCAAAGAGTCTGGCGATTGTACTTCTGTTGTTTTGTGACATAATATTCGGAGTTGTGTAGAACTATACAGATTTATCGAAAGTGGTTGTCTAATGTTGCTTGTGTCCCTCATGTTTCAAAACTCAGTTTTGAAATGCATCATAGCTTTAAAGATATTATAAATATTATTAAGAGATCAGAGGTGAACACAATGGAACCGTAAAACTTAGTAAAATTTGATTGATGCACAAGCTTTAGGAAAAGAACCTCATATGGTCCATAAGTTGAAGTAGAGCTCATAACCATGCCACTAAGGTATGTTCCATATGTGTCTCTCATATGTGATATCTACATACACAGTTCTAGTTAGATTTAATGAACGTTTATGTGGGTTTATGGTTGTATTGAATAAATTATGAGAAAGGGAAACTTTGTCGGTGATTGATATTTTGACTACACAAATCAATAGGAAATTTGAAACCCTTTAAAGTGTAGTTATACATTTTTGTATCTATCTATTAAACGTCGTCCTGATATCGATTATCATGTCTTCTATTTCGAAAGCCTTCGAGCAGAGATTTTTTTTAAGGCAATCCACTTTTTAATTAAAGGCTTATGTTGTCAAAAGGCGGGACATATTAAAACTCCTTTCATCGCAGCTTATTGATATTTTATGATTTTAAAATCCCTCCTTATTTTGGATTCTTTATGTTCCACTCCTTTTTAATCCATTTTGCAAGGCTTATTGTTCTCAAGCGCTTATTTCATTAGTTCCTTACATACACAACGTCAACATAACAATATAACAACATAACAAAGCCAATTTTAAATTTTTTAAAATATGTTGCGTTTACCGATGTAAACGTTTATACATGTATTACAGATTTTTCAATGTTTTAATCCCTCCTGTCAGTAATATGAGTTTCTACTGAAAAGGCTTTACATCACAGTATGTTAAGTATACGTATGTACAACTTAATCCAATGCATACAATTCTATACAATTTAAGTAAAAAGCTGTTCATAAAACATCAATTAAGTGAATTTAAACGGCTTACTGATGTGCTTGTTTTATAAAATGATGGTAGGCGGTTGGTGACCTAATCAGTGGAGAAAGAATTTTTTTTTTCTCCGCTGTACAAAGGCAAGGGCAGCGGGGAAATTGAAATATCTACCGATCTGTGAATCTAATAATCTGAGACATTCGAAAATAAACAAGAAAGACTATACGAAAACTACTTCCAAAAATATTATTAAATTACATCGACCACCTGTTTTCAACTTCCCAAGCAAATATACAACTTGAAAGAAGATTTTGCCTTTTTGAGTCAAAAAGTCTTTAAAGTCCTGTTTTGAGGCAGTTGGGTTTATAAACTGCCAATTTTGAAGATAATTGCCAGAACTTCAGAATGGGTGAATAAGGCAAAACTTTATATCCTAACTCTGGTAGCCTTAGCAGAATTAAGTCTGCTGCAAGCGCTTTCGCATTATCATCTAGCAGGATAGGACCACTCATATTTACTATTGAAGTATTTTTTTTGGCTCATATTTTAATGTTGTAGTTCTAGCTTATCAAATCTGCTGGAATAACTTAAATTCCTCTTACCATTACCGTAGAGACCCCACTTTTCGTCCCAGAACCTACGTGGTGTCTGTTGTATTGTTTTAAAAGGCGGGTACTCATCTCTCCAGGTGTTTTACCTTCCCAATGGCTGAAAGGTAACAACTTATAATTATAATTGAGACTCTAGACCTTACAGTAAGTCAAAGAACAGTCGAAGATAAATAATCTTCAATAGCTTCCAAGCTTTCTTCATTATCACAATTTTCCCCTTGCCTTGTTTTCCAGAGAAAAGACTACTTCTTCGAACTTGGTTAGCCATTTTAGAACTATTGTCTGACTTCACGTAACCAAACAAAAGCAGTCGCTGCTGCTGCGTTTATTTTTGTAATTTAGGAAATAAATGGATTAGTGGAAGTGTTCCCTATTTTTTTTTTTTCAATAACTATCCATAACCTCACCCCACAAGGATCACTTTACGAATAAACAATTAATCGGAAAATTCATATGTATCGAGCTACTAAAGATTTTTTTTCAAGAAGGCCCAAAAAAAAAATTGAGTAGAAATATACGACATTGGCTTTTGATCTAAAAAGTGCTTTTGTTTAAAAGATAAAGGGTGACCAGATAGCAATGATAGTTGTTCCAATTGTTATGTTTCAGCAGTTTTCAAAGATACCAATGACATCCAGCTGTCAAAATATTTAGTACGGTTTGCCATTTCAATATCGTCGATTTACGCCTGCCGAACGTGCGGAAATTATTAAAAGTATTATCAAAATTCCGGCTCAGTGAATTTCGTGGTGAAGTCGGTCGTTATCATGACTTTCTACATCTTAGGGAACCAACCAAACAGAGATTGGTGCGAAATAGCCGCCGTAGCGGCCTGTATCATAGAAGACCCAGAAATGTCGATTCGGCGCCGCTCAGCTGAATTGAACATCGCGAGATCTTCAACCCGGCTTATTTTGCTGTTGGATTTTGGCCTACATCCGTATAAGATTGTGCGGATGCAAGAATTGAAGCCGGACGACCATAGACAACGCCGTAAGTTCGCTAATTGAGTGCTGGAAATGCTGGCCGGAGATCCGGATTTGGGCTAAAAAATCATCTTCTCGGATGAGGTCCATTTTTGGCTCAGCGGCTATGTCAACAAGCAAAATTGCCATTATTCGAGCGAACAGAATTCACAAGTGTTCTGCCAAGCATCAATGGATCTACAAAGATTGACTGTTTGTTGTGGTTTATGGCATAGGGGCATCATCCGACGTTATTTCTTTTGAAATGAGAAAGGAGACACCCTTACCGTCAATGGCCTCTGGTATAGAGCGAAGTTAACCAACTTTCTGTAGTCAGAGCTCGATAATATCGATATATCCCAGCTGTGGTTCCAAGAAGATGCAGCTACATGTCATACCAGCAACGCAACGCTCGAAATGTTGAAGGAGAAATTTGGCAACTGCGCCATCCCACGGCGAGCGATTTGACACCACTCGCTAACAAGCCAACCATTTTGGACGAGCTCGAAGTCAACATTCGATACGCTATTGCCTGAATAAAGCCACACATATAGGGCCGAGCCATCAAAAATTAGAGGGTTATTTGAATGACGTGCTATTCCACACATAATGGTATGAACGTAGCTTCAAAATAAAGTCAGAATCAATTTTATACCTCACACTGTTGTTATTTTCTTAAAATTTTTTTTTCTATCGTTCTTATCTGGTCACTCTTTAATTTTTTATTATTAAAAATCTCAGGAGTGCATTCATATGTATGAGCACCACTATCACCAATTATAAAGCGTATTCTGTCCGTTCAATTTTCATGGAAATTTTTGAGATTTTGAGGCTATATATCATCAGTAACTCAACGCATATTGCCTTACAAAGCTTCAGTCGTTGCTAGTTTATCCACGTAAATAAGCATTTCTACGTATCTGCACTGAAAATAATCGAGCAGCGATAGAAATCCACGAGTTTTCTGCCCATAATTCTGGTTTCTTTCGGCGAAGTGCTTCACGCAAACGTCTCATAACGTCCAAATAATACTCTTTGTTTATTGCCTGGCCTTCTGACAAAAATTCATGATGCACTACACCGTTGTACTCCTTGAAAACCGTGAGCATTGCCTTCTTTTTTGACTGAAAACGGCGTGTTTTTTTTGGTCTCGGCTCATTTGGTGAACGCCATTCACTTGCCTGATGTCTGGATTGCATGTCGTACTCATAAATCCACGTCTCATCTCCAGTAATGATCCTTTTGATGAATGAGGGATCTTTTGCGACGTCAACACGGTCTCTTTTTTGCATGAAATTGAGGTCTTTTGGCACCAACTTTGCTGCTACACGACGGAAACCCAAATCATTAACCGAAATGTCTTGGACGTATCCATAGGTAATGTTCAAGCCCTCCGCTATCTCTCTGATGGTTAATTTGAGGTTATTGACTAATATTTCTTTTACTTCATCAATGTTTTCGTCGGTTTTTGATGTCGATGGTCAGCCACTGCGTTCATCATCTGCGATTGACTCACGACCACTTTTGAACCGCTCGTGCCACTGGTAAACGACCGTTTTCTTTAGACAATCGTTGCCGATATACTTTTCCAACATTTCCAACATTCGCGCACCATTAAATCCGTTTTTTTACGCAAAATTTAATACAAGTTCGTTGTTGCAAATTTAAATCCATTTCTAAAATGGTAAAAAATCGCCAACACACACAGATATAGATGTACTCTTGGCTACGTAACTTTTGCAAATGTCAAGCTATGATGCTAAGATTTAGAGGGAATGTCAACAACAGATTTACCAACTTAACAAAAAAACAGAACTCAAATCAGAATAATGGGAGCGCAACACGGTGGTGTCCCCCGGGGACCTTTTGATCAAGGTGATATTTCGCGCCCATTCAGCGAAGGTCCGTTGCATGCCAAGATCTGCATCTTCAATTCTTGCATCTGTTGAATGATTTCCCTGAGTTTTGAAAGAACTCTTTAATAATCCTGATACATAAGAAAAGAATAAAGATTGAAGTTACCACTTATCGTCCTGTTGCTAAGCGCTTTCAGATATGATAGTATTTTATAACGAAGTCATAAACATGTCTGCCTGAAATATAGATCGACTACTATAACCTTGCTGAATTCGCAGACCCTGAGCCCTAGAAAATGGCAATAAAATTGATATCACTGCAACTGATTCACTAAATCCTTCGACAAGAGGTCCTTTCTAAATTGCCTGCCATCGGCTTTGAACCCATATTATTAAAATGAATATAAACAACATTGTCTGTAAAATCACTGCTATGGCGCTCCTTTGCTTACCTCATTTTGGCCCGCTTCTGATGTTTGTTAATGCATCCACCTACGAGTAAGTCATTCGTTACCTCATAATCATAAACAATTTTTGTCGGGTTATCAAACCCGCCTCTCTCTCATTCCATAGCTTTTCTGTTTGACTATATAGTTTCATTGCGACTCAAACCAGTTAGACGTGTTTTTCTTGTTCTCCCTATTCCCCTGTTCAATTTTCAGTTATAAATCTCGTTAAATTGCATTTTCCGGTTAATAACCCCCAGTGCTCGAATTCATTATTTTTTTTTTTTTTTGTCTACTGGCAGATTTCAGTGCAAATAAAAGCCCCTATCTACAAAAAAAAAAATAAATAAAAAAAAAATAAAAAAATAAATAAATAAAAAAAAAATAACTCGACCTATATCTATACCCTCACTGACCTACACAACCAATTTGAATATGTCTTGCGGAATTGCCAATTGTGTAATCGATGACAGCAATGCTGACTGGGTAGTTTGCAAGGGCATTTGTGGGAACGCCTTTCATGCCGTTTGTGTCGGGTTAAATAAAAGAAACACGGTGTTTATTAAAGAATTTTCCGATAACCTACTTTTCTTCTGTGATGAGTGTAAGAGTATCTCACTTTCACACGTACTTTTGGCAATAAAATGCCTAAGTGATTCAAATGACTCCTACCAGGACGCACTCGCCAAAAAGATTACGGATAAAATTTCGGTAATAGAAAACAGTGTTAAAAGTGTTGAAGAGTTACGTAACTCAGTGCAGAACTCAGCCGATGTAATAAAATCCAAAGTAAAGCACATGGACCAACAAATTGCTGGTCTTATCGAGTTAGACTCCGGGAGATCCAGGAATGAAGAAACTCCCTTACGTCACCTCGATAAAGTGTTGATTGACATTAAAGCTATGTGTTCTGCGCAGGTTATCTCCAACCAAAAAACCTGCGAGATGATAAACTCCCTGCGTGACGACATAGACATTCATTTTCAGTCCTCGTCACACAAACAACTCTCTCCCAAACACTGTGATCCCATGCTCGAAGTTATCTTCGATAAAGTGAACGATGTCGGCGACGAACTTACCGCGACTCGATCCCTCGTATGCGATATTGAACATCACATCGCAACAATAAACAGCAAAATCGTTGATACACAAAACTTGCCGCAGCCTTACCAGAATGTTCCCTACAATACATCACTCATGGCTGAATTAATGGAACCTGAAGTGGATTCACGCTCACCCCCACACATAAGTCATCTGCGGACGGTTCAACCCACTGATTCCTGCGAAGTTTCTTCCAACTTAACAGCAGAAAATATTTCTATGTCAGCTCCTCCAATCGCTGCCCCACGGAAGCTTATCAGTCATTTTAATTCAACTTGGACACCTTCCGAATGGCAACGTAGACTTGATAAGCTTGCTTCGAAGAATCAATTGGTCACTACGCTTCTTATCAAAGGCGCCCCCCCAAACGCTGATGTTGATTGGATCTCAAATTTCTTCGAAAAGAAATATGGCATTACCATTAGCCACTGCAATTTGCTTCCTACATCTCACCACAGAAGCAAGCGCAGCTTCAAGCTAAATCTTCCAACCAAGTACGAATGGTTATTCCATAATCCTGCCAGCAACAATTTCAATCTTGGAAAGATGCGTGTCTGCAAATGGTTGGAAAATACGCCCAAGAAGCAGGATAAAGCCAAGCAGTCCGTTATACCTAAACCAAGAAATAAGTTAGTAAATAAATCCAATTTGCCAAAACCCACCTCCTCTTCTCACAACAAACCCAGCTCCAATTGGAGTTTTAAAACAACAATTTTTCCTAATTTTAAGCCGCCCACCCAAACTCCAACTCCCCCTATTCCACCTCAAGTCAAGCCCCAACGGCAACGTGTCTCTTTCGACTTAACCCCTACAACTCAAACTCCCACCATTCAACCCGTAACACACACGCCTTTCCCTAATTTCGACCTCAGAACTGGAGCTAAGTATCCCAATTTCATCAGTTCTCACATTTTAAACCCTATTTCAGAAAAACCAGCCGTTGCGACACCGAACTCATTAACCACTCCCTCTTCTATTGACCCCCTTTCGCCACCCACTGTTAAATTAACGCAGCAAACTAGCGATACCACCGAATGTCGCTATGCGCTCTCTAGGCTTAGAGATAAAAAGATATATGAGAATATACGTCTATATCTCGCCTATCTGCACGATAAATCCGACTCGGTGTGCTACGAGGGTAAAACAAAAACAAGCGTCATGGTTTCTATCCAGCAGGAAGGCCTCCCTACAGACGTTACCAGTCTCAGGAAACTTTATATAAAGTATCACGAGATTTTCAATACGCCCCCCCAAAAAGTTGCAACCGATCTTGCCGCTCTTCGCCAATATGTACACTCTAAAAGAGTCTCACACCTCCAACGCAGTCGCCTTGACCATGATAAATTTTTTCGACCCTAAAAAGTCATGCAAAAACCTCCCTCTCACGTTCTATTACCAGAACGTAAGAGGACTCAGTTCTAAAACCCACGCTGTTTTCCGCCAATCTCATGCTCTCCCATTTGATATCTATGCTCTGACCGAAACTAATCTTATCCCCAACATAAAAAACCAGGAGTTATTCCCTCCTTCTTTTAATGTTTTCGGGATGATGATCGCGCACCCCCCTTGATTGAATCCCCTTGTCGAGGTGTCCTACTGGCTATTCACAACAGCTTGGACTCCTCTCTCGTTGCAACATCATCCTCTCCTAAGCTCGACTTTGTGTCGGTTAAAATAACCCTCACTCGCAGATGCTTGTACGTTATGTGTTGTTACATTCTTCCGGCGCAACCTATCGAATCCTACCAACTTGCTATTGCAGCAATTGACAATTTGATCGACTTATCAGAATCGCTTGATGATATCATTATCTTCGGCGATTTTAATCTGCCTCAGCTGAAATGGACTCCATCTGAAGACCTATCTTTTTTCATCGCTTCCAATCCCATTTCTACTAAGGAATGCCTATTCTTAGATCGGCTAACAGACTCTAGTCTATGCCAAGTCAGTGGCGTTTCCAACTATATGGAAAGGCAATTAGACCTTATCTTCACAACTGATCCCATCAACTCCTCAGTATCGTGTTGTCCCCTATCTCTTTCAACTATTGATAACTTTCATCCTCCACTTCTTCTCTCATTTTTCCACAACTCTCCCCTTCAGTCGCCTCCTCCCGCAGTTCTATTTTCTTACAATTTTCACAAAGCTAATTTCCGTAAAATTAATACCTATCTAAGCAGTGCTTCTTTTGAGTTTACCAATCTATCTCTGGTTGATGCCCTCTCCATTTTTTACAGAGAAATATTCAAATCCATCTCCCTTTATGTGCCTTACTCCCGCCATAAAACTTCTTCTACATCCCCTCCTTGGTATAATCATAGACTTCGCTCTCTACGAAACAAAAGAAACAAGTTATGGGCGGTATTCCTTCGCAGCCACTCTTCTTCCGACTATTCAAATTATCTAGGTACATATCTTCATTTCATTGAACTCTATAACTCTCTCTATCAGCGCTACCTGAATAGTGCGCAAACCAATCTCATAAATGACCCCAAGTCCTTTTTTCAATTTGTCAATTGCAAAAGTAAGACCGATGGTTATCCTTCCTCCCTCGCTTTCGAAACCAAAACTTCATGTGATCCTCCTACCATCGCCAACTTTTTTGCTACATTTTTCAAACAATCATTTGCCAACAACTCCTTCGTACCAGATCCTTCTTACTTCAATGATCTACCAAATTTCTCTATTGGTCCCTTTCTCACTCAAAATTTCGATCCTGCAGTTATTGAAGAAAAGTTACAAAATCTTAAGGATGAATTTATACCTGGCCCAGACGGACTCCCCGCCATGTTTCTTAAGAAATGCTCTTCCAACCTGTCTCTACCCCTTTCCTACCTTTTTCGTCTATCGCTCACACAGGGTGAATTTCCCCAGATTTGGAAGACCTCTTTTATAATCCCAATACACAAAAAGGGATCTAAGCATGAAGTTACCAATTATCGTCCCATTGCTAAACTCTCTCATATACCCAAACTCTTTGAAAGCATTTTATACGAAGCGTTAAGCTTCAAATGCAAGCCTTTTATTTCACCCCGACAACATGGTTTTCTAAAAGGTAGATCAACTACCACAAATCTAGTTGAATTCGTGTCTTTTGCACTCTCAGCCTTAGAAAATGGCAAAGAAATCGATGTTATAGCAACAGATTTCACTAAAGCATTTGATAAGATATCTCATAAATTGATCCTTTTCAAATTGTCTGCTCTCGGCTTTGAGCCGCTCTTTTTAAAATGGATTTCTTCTTACCTGGTAAACCGATATTATAGTGTTCGGTTTAGATCCGCCCTTTCTGTTCCATTCCTGGCCTCATCTGGAGTTCCACAAGGCAGTCATCTTGGCCCTCTTCTCTTCATTCTTACTATCAACGATGTTGAGAGTGTCATTAAGCACTCCTCCCTCTCCCTTTACGCTGACGACACAAAATTTTTTAAATCTATTTCCTCTCCCCAGGACTCTGCCCTTCTTCAAGAAGACCTTGATCGGTTTTCAATCTGGTGCCTCAAAAACTGCCTAGAACTTAATATAGCCAAATGTCAATTTATAACCTTCTCACGTAAATACAACCCGTCTCCCCCCCGACTTTATTTTCTCCATGGTCAACCAATTCCCCTGGTTCAGTCTTTTCAAGACCTTGGCATATTATTCGACTGTGAGCTTAATTTCCGTTCACATATCGATAAGATGATCCTCAAAGCCAACTCATCACTTGGCTTTATTAAACGGTGGTCCAAGGAATTTTCCAACCCGTATGTAACCAGATCTCTCTATATTACCTTTGTTCGCCCCCTGCTTGAGTATGCCAGTCAAGCTTGGTCCCCCTTTCACCGGGTTCATGTTTCCCGAATCGAGGGTATTCAACGTCGATTCCTCCGATTTGCCCTCCGTGGCCTGCCATGGAACGACCCTTTAATCTTACCTCCCTATCAAGACCGCCTCAAACTTCTAAATATGAATTCGTTAGAAGAACGTAGGAATATTGCTGACGTTCTTTTCATTCATCGTCTTCTCTCAGGTTCCATCGACTGTGCATCCATTTTGAACTCCATTTCCTTCAATACCAACCCCCGCAATCTACGTTGTCCTCGTCTCTTCTATCTACCGGTCCACCGCACCTCTTATGGCTCCAACGAACCTATTTCCCGAATGCTCCGAAAGGTCAACTCGAACCTCTCCCTTTTTCATTTCCACCTGAGCACTCCTCGTCTCAAACAAGATCTCCTCCATCACTTCCTTGGTCACTAGCTCTTAAGTCTTTCTGTTAGTTTTTAAGTTAGATTAAGCTTGTATTAAGCCAATAAATGGGGGCCTCAGCCCCCACCAAAATTAAAATTAAATTAAAATTGACGTGTCAAAAATCACTTGAATCTCGACGTAGTCAAATGGTAGTTAATTATCCTATTCTGTATGGGCAACAAGTTTTCCTTCCGTTCTGTACCACTACTTAAATTTCTCCACTTTATCTCGTTGTGATCCAAAGAATTTTCCAAATTTGTTTGCTCCCTGATTGAGTACGCCAGTCAAGCGTGGCCACCCTTGCAATTAGCCACAATGGGTGGCCGTGGCTCAAGTGGTAGTATATTGGCTTCCTAAGCTGATGGTTCGGGGTTCAATACCAGCCGTGCCCGTACGACTTTTCAGGCAACTAAAATCTCGTGAGATGTTCTTTAAAAAAACAAAAAAAAAAACATGTGTCCAGAATTTGTCATCGTTTTTTCCGGTTTGCTCGTTGAGGTCTCACCTGGAGACTCACCTCACTATTTCAATCTCGGCCTTATTAGCTTATATACCCTGTTCTCTATTCGTCTTAAATTTCCTACCATAGACACTCAACGTGATGCGAAGCAAATGTTCGTAGGAACATACTTTAGACTTTCTCCATCCAAGATATGGATCAAAAGTGTTGGTGAAAGCAGTGGGCTAGGCAAAGTCCTCAAAAGGGGAAAATAAACTAGGCTGGAATCACTCAGATAATCTAGGGGCACCTACACGTCTTATTGTTAACGCTCACTTACCAGGTAACCTAATCGGAACCAGCTCCTATTAACGAAATTGCCGTAGCTTGTATCTGTTCCTTTTGTGACTTCAAGTCGCCTAACACCTGTTTCTGGAAAGCACTGCTAGCCTGGTACTGGCTTACATACCAAAACGCTGGCAAACAGTGAGAGTAGCCTTTATACGCAAAAGTGGATAAGATGACTACGCGCTCATCAAGAGCTTCAGACCTATTAACCTAACTTCCTTCCTTCAGGTTAAAGAGCATGCGGGGAATGGTCGTGCTCCACATGAGCAAAACTCCTTTGCGAAAACATCCTCTAAGATGCCACATGTCTAACAACGCAGAAGATACTGCAAGGATGCGCTTCAACATCAGGTGGGAAGAACTGAAGACGCACCCATAAAACGCTGAGCATTTTCACCGACATCAAGGGTGCTTTCGACAAAGCAATTTTTGACGGCATGTACAATTGGATCACCTAACGCGGTGTAGACGAATCACTTTGTGGATAAAAGCAGTGCTGGTGAATAGGACACTGATTGGTGCAAGGCAGCATTCTCTCTCAACTGCTATAGTCCATGTTGAGATAGACTTACTACTCAACGCGCATAACAGTTGTGACGCCTATGCAAAAGCATACTTGGAAGATGAAGCTGTACTGTCTACTGGATCGTTTGTAGCGACTGTCTGCTCTAAAGCGCCAGCATTCCTAAGCGTGATCGGCAATTTGTGCACTAGAAATGGGCTTTCCCTCAATACTCACAAAACTGAGGTTGTTCTCTTTAAGAAAAGGAGGAAGCTGACTCATCTAGTGCTTGCATTACAATGAAATTCTCCAAAGAAACTAAGTATTTAGGCGTTATGCTGGATAACAAACTTCTGTGGTCTAAGCATCTTAGGTCAAAAATTTCTAAGACACTTTCGGCCTCCAGGCAGTGCAAAGAAGCTTTTGGCGAGACATGGGGCCTGTCACCGTGAAGCGTCTTTTAGATAATAAATCCAATTACACCCTATGCGTCGGTTGTTTAGTAAAACAAGTGATCACGAAAAGACGTTATTGCTGATCTTAACTTACTTCAAAGAACGGTTTATCTCAGCGGCATGGGGGCTTCCCCTAGCAAGGTCGGCTCTGCTCTAGATGCATTGATGAAATACCCTCCACTTGAAAATCATATTATGAGCTGCATCTTCCATTTAAAAAGAAATCGGCTTCGATACAACACGCACTGGATGATCTTGCGCGCCGACTGTATTTTGGTTGTGGTTTTATTGACGTACCGTGTGATGCAATGAAACCGGAATCTGAGCCAGGAAAGGTCTTCGTCTGCAAGACCGATTTATTATAGAATGCGGAGCTGGTGGCTTTCTGGTGGAGGACAGCGTTAGATTTCACTCCTCGTTAGGAAAACTTGTGTCTGTCTTCCGAGCGGAGATATACGCAATCCTGAGGGCAAGAAGCTATATTGTGAAGAATTGGTGGAGGGTGTGAAGCATTTGCATCTGTGGTGACAGCCAAGCTGCACTTAAAGAATTGCTGAACCTTTTTACGACTTCCAAGTTGGTTCGAGAATGTAAGACTTCACGGAACGCAGTCATTCTCTGAGTCTTGTCTGGGTGGTGAACTTGCTAGATAAGAACCTAATCCTACGTTAGGTCTGGCCATGTCCTTGGTTAGGGTTTCCATTCGCATTTGGGTTTCGATGAGCATAGACGTAGTCGACAACACTCTCCAGGTTGCCGGCCGACCAACCGAATTCTTCCCGACGCGACGTATATGAGAAGTCAGCGGTCTTCTTGCTATCCTTCAGTAGGAAAGATTGCAGACTGCTTACTGCCATCGTGACGAGGCATTACACTTTTGCTAAGGACTTACGGCCATACGTGATAAAATACAACAACCTACGATGTTTGCTGTGGAAATGTCCGGGTTACGTTCTCATCAGTCTGCAGCTACTTGGCGCTGACGTTGTGGGTGCTGATACCACTTTATCATTGAAGCGCTTACTCTTTTTCCTTCGAAAGACTGAGAATTTCTTTCAAAGGAACTTACAAGCAGTACAATGGACTAGTTCTTTGTCTGGGTATTCTGTTGCAACAGAAAATTGTCCACAGGATAAAGGCTTTTTTTTTTTGATAGTCGTACGTCCAGCTTTAACAGATGTAGAAGAAGTATAGGTATAAAGGAACAACTCTAGCGACGGATATGAAAATGCTAAGTAAGTCAGTGGATGTTACAGAACATTAGCAAGTTATTGGCCTGGGTAACGATGTATTACAAAACGCAACCAGCACCACAAGCGGTCCAGTAACAATGCAGATCGGTACCTGGAAGAAATATATTAATTTAAATTAAATGTAGCTATACGTGTCACATATTCCAACCGCAAATAAGCAATAGAGGAGAAAGGATGAAGATACCCAATTTAACCGGAAAACTGAGAAATGGAGGGCTAATTGTAAATTATGCGAGCAATATCATGGACAACTCATGACTTCAAAATTAACGACAACTAAGACCGTCTAACTAACTGGTAAAACAGCTTTTCCATTTAAAGTGAGTATTTTAATTTAATGCTCAAATTAATTTTCATTATTCTGCTCCCGGCAACCTAATGGACGATGCTAATTGACAATATGTGAGCTGGATATTTAGTACCAAAAAAACCTTTGCAAAAGCTTCAGCTGATATTTTGAAAACTGAATAATCTAAAGCATGTGCTATTCAAGTGACCCTTTCAATAATTCCCCTTTGTCACGCTGTTCCAACACACAAACTCAAACAGCCGGTAAAAAGTCCCTTTCAACTTTTCATGCTAGAGGGAACACTGCAGGTTATTTCTAGCAACAATGGATACCAATTTACAGCAGCAAACTAGTTCAAAACTTTCGGGTATTTCAATTGAGCACAACGTACATGAATTGTACTATGCACGTCTACATCGAAAGCTATTTCATTGGGCGTTAAATGAATAAGCTGGAAATTCTCCAATCGAATGTACAATACTCGTACATTTTGAAAACGATTTTTTTTATTCACTTCACGAGCGTTTCTAGGAAAAAGTGAATTTATAACTAGAAGCAAATCTCCCAGAGTGCCCGAAGGGCTCTATTGATTTTGTTCCCGCATAATTTTAATTTTGATGTTTGCGAAAAAAAGTGGAAAAATATTCTTTACTGTGAATTGAAATAGAAATGTTTGCACAAGTCGACATGCTTAGTTACATTAAATACATAATTCAAAAATATTACATCCACTCTGCTGCCAATTTTCGTCGAATTATTCGAATTTTGCTTCCATGATAGTGGTAGACGGTTTGAGTTGTTGAGTTGAGTTGTCTGGAAATCGGGTGTTTAATTTGGCGAAGTAACCGTAAAGTGATGGCGTCTTGAGGTGCCGCTTTAGAACGAGGCGACCTTGGACTTCAACAACCAGCCCTCTCCATTTAGGACAATAGCCAGCTATTGACTCCCATTTGGAAGAGGTACCTTTCCACTTGAACGCGCCACCTAAGGCGAAGTGTTCATTCGCTCAACAGGTCCTACTTACCAATGTTGCTGCTTAACCTATGAAGTTTGATCCTTTTCAAAAACCATTAAAAATACTCTTGAAACAACCAATGGCAAGTCCAAGCTCCCATGCTCTATAGTAGGACTATGCAGATCAAGATCAAGTAATTTTTCGGTGTCCGCGGTGCCAGCGATTGGAAAGAGTGATGCTTCGGTAAATATGTACGACTATGTCGCTTGAATTTCCAGTGGGGTCTAGTTATACAAAGGCATTTACGAGTACTAAGTTCAAGTTTATTGCAGTGGCCTCCTGTCCGAGTTGCTGTTAGATGTCCTTTCTGACCGACAGCGGGTATGTGGAAAACGCTACAGTGATAGTTCGATGTGGGAGAGACAGATGCTTAAACTTGGCATGATTCTACATATATAATTCGTTGATGTAAATGATGTCAGATGCGGCCTTAAAATCAATGAACTCTAGCACCGGCCATGACTCTACTATTACGTTTCAACCCTTATATCCACATCTTTCCGTTTGTTACTTATGTCCTAGGTAAATTCTGTATAAACCTCCATGGCCTCGATTGAACGCCTCTTTACTTATCTGCACTTTTCGTTAAACCAGGAGTTATAGTCTGATGATCAGATGAAACCAAACAAACGAAAACACTAATCTCCTTCGAGTGGTGTTTGGCACCAATGTTTCGAAAGATCGATCAAAATAAGCTCTAGAAGTTTCGTGTGAATATAGCCCGAAATATTCGCACGTCTACCTTTATTAGAACAAGGTAGTGGTTGTGGTTGACTTCCGTGTCTTACTTCGATCGTAATGCGAGCAATGACAGTTTTTTGATCAGGTAACTGTCGATCCCTTTGCGTATGTTGAAGTGTGACAAATATTGGCTATTATGACATTTCACCTCGCCGGGAATTCGATTAGTCTGAGTCTAGTTTAAAGGCTGGTGTCGAGTAGAATATGTTTTCCGAGAATTATCTTAATGTTTTACTTTATACGTTGCTCATATGTAAAGTATACGTGTTCTGTGACACAGGATAATGTAGGCGAATTAAGACCTAATGCAGATTTTAATCAAGCGTTTGCTCAGATGTCAGAAGTTCAAGACAAGACCACATCCAAGTCGATGCTCTTTCTGCTGTCTATAGCAGTTACTATCACCGTTTTCCATCCTTCTTTCTATTGGGTTATCCGGCCAAATAATCGAACTTCTTGATTGCCAGTGATTTCCAGCCTTCGTTAATTATTATTAGAAAATTCTGCGAAAGTCGCAAGTCAGCACCAGATGCACAACTGACACAACTGTTGCATATGTTAATCGCATTGATATCGATGGAAGAAGTTGTGGCAGCTTCCGTTTCAATACCAGTGTTCGCACCGGTGTGTCAGATGAGGAGTAGTAGTGCCTCCAATGTTTTTTAGATTTGATATTAAAGAAGTCAAATGGCAGCCCGTCTAAAACCTTTTCGACAAAACAGAAGGACGAGTTTGACAGGAAAACCAGATATGGCTGTGTATAGCTCATCTCTATAAATGCTATCATATGCGTCCTTAAAATCGATGGAAAGGTGGTAGGTAACAAGTTGGACAAGTTGAGTTTTTCTCCTGTATCTGGCGGAGTGTCGAAATTTGGTCGATTGTGGAGTTTCCTGGCCTGAAACCACACTGATAGAGGGCGGTCAGGTTGTTGACGAAGGGTTTCAGATATTCACACAATATGGCAGATAAGATCTTATAAGCAATGCTGAGGAGACCTATACCTCTTTAGTTGTCACAAATGATACTGAGATTCCATTCAACAAGCATTAACTTTTCTGACCAGACTTGTGGAATGAGTTGCATTTATCTATGCTCTCCACAAAGTCATTTCCAGTAGCTTTGAATACCTCAACCACTAAGTGGTCAGATGCAGCAGCCTTCTTAGATATGTTAATCTCATTCCGTTTTCGTCAGGTGGCCGGAAGTTTTGGCTATCATCGTCCAAGGGATGTTGGACTTCGTCATTGTTATACAGTCTGCAGAAGTATTGTGCTTTTCCATATCCTCAACACCGACTAGGACTCTACCTATGGTTCCTGTACGGGTCTTCTTACCTTCACATGTTCGTTTTACCTTTTGGTAAAACTTCATTACCTTGTTCCTGAAGTGCGAACCCTCGACATCTTCGATCGCGTGCTTTTCGTACTTTTTCCATTCTTTTGGTGAAGAACGTAGAGCTCGCGAGCGACTCTCATCCTTCGTTACAGCTGCACTTCGTACGCCTCTTGTTTAGCTGACTCTGCTTTCTGGCATTCTTCATCAAACCAGGGGTATCTCGGGATTGATCCAGTGAAAGCCATCACCTCTCCGATGGTATGTTACCAGTGTTGTCACTTCGGTACTTAATGCTGGCGGCATAGGAGTTGTTCAGATTCTGGCAGCCCCTTGTGATTGCAACTTTTGCGTTATACCTTCTCACAGAAGTTCCTCTTCGTTGTAGTTTTGGGAAATTCGCATTCGTACCTTGGCTGCATTAAGGTAGTGATCCGAGTTAATGTCAATTAAATTAAATAGATCTCAGTATTATATTCTGTCTTCTTATGCTTAGCTGGAGCTTATATGGGCCAGCAAAATTTTCCATAATCACCGAACCACTAAGTATTCCTTTGGAAACCTACCAAATTGATTTCCTTATCTTATACAGTTATAAAAAATGTATAGAATACTTGATGTATATATTTTGATGCATTTTGGTCCTCTCTAAGAAGCAACCTGTTGCTATTGAAATAATTCATTTGTACACCCAAAGGCGTATCGAAGTGTACTCAATTCGTTGAGAAGGAAATTCAGATTGGCGTTGTTTGAATAAATAAATCCAAAGGGTATTAACATTCTTAAATGGAAGGATTTCATTTTCCATTTAAATGCTTCAATTATACTGAACACGAATTTTGCAGCCATAAATACGAGCCGATTGACATTTTACAAATCAAATTAGGGTCCTTGCAGGCTGTAACCCACCATTCTGTATTATTGCGCTGGTTTTTCTGCACAGACTTCGTAAAGCTTTTCAACTCTCTTATACGAGTCTGTAATGTTGCAGAAAAAGTTCGTCTCCTTGATAACTGTACTCCGAGTAAAAGCTTTTAGTCAGCTGTTCGAATGACAACCATCTTTACATTGTCCTACACCACGACTACCTTAAATTAAGACATTCTTTCATCTAATGCTCTATAGCAAGTCACCTTGGATGGCATGGATGCTATTGATGGCGTGTTCTCTCATAGGGCCTCAAGCAATTTACTACCATATGTTTCACTGCAAGTGTATGCTTAATCTAAACATGGTGGTACTAACTGTGTTGTGTGTGTTTGTGTATGTGTGTGTAAAATAACAAGAAAAGCAATACACCGAAGTTCACGTTCAGTATCGTGGCGATGATTGAAAGGACTTTTCAGTCGAAAGTTATATTCTCGAGCGTGTTGACACGCCATTTTGCTTTTTAACGCTGTTCTAAATCGAATCCTTTCATTTCTTCTATCTTTGCTTCTTTACGGCTTTTGTTTACTTTTTTATCCTTGTTTCGGTTATGCGTTTGTTTTTGGTTTTGATTCCGGTTCTCAATTTCGTTTTCGGTTCGGCTTGTGTTACGTTTCGTTACGTTGTTGTCGTACGCGGACTTTAGTTACAATTAAAAAAAAAAAAGAAACAAAACATACACAACAAGTTTACTTTTCCGTTGTTCGCGAGGATTTTGTTTTAATTTCGCCATAATTGGTTTGGAGAACCCCGAGAAACAAGCACGTAAAGGATAAGAACAAGAGGAAAAGGAAATGAATATCAATTAACGGGAATAAGTTATTGTATTATAAATAATAATTTTTCGTTTGTCATTTGTACGCGAGGTTTTGTTTACATTTTTTTGTTATTGTTTGTGAATTAAGTCATGCAAAAGCAATCAAAACAAAGTACGTTGATTCTACTTGAGCTATTTTTATATCTTCATTATCACCATGTCATCATAAACACGAATACAAGTATAGCGGTACTATGTACCCTGTACCTGAACTACAAGATACGAGTACTCGTACATCTCTCCTGCTGTGCTTTCGTTTAAATTTTAACATCCTACCTCACGATAAATCAACATTCCCTCTCGCAAATGTAACCTTCTTTTCTGCAACCTTCTCAGCAACCTTGTGAATATTCCCAAACGAATGAAGAAATTATCAGATTTGTTTTCCTTCTTTACTCATCTCCAAAGGATGGATAGGAGTAAAAAAATCGCATAAATTATTTCCACTTGTAAAGAGAAGGACTCATGCGACATTGAAAAAACGCATAACATTCTCTGCCCGGCCGCCTGTTTGGAAAACGGGCAAATGGAAAGTGATTTCTAAAAGCGCAATCGGAAGTGATTAAATATCCTTTAAGGATTATCAATAATCACATTTATAGACTGTCGTATTGTGGGCGTTTGGCTGTGTGTGAAATTATATTGAATTGTTCTAAGTGCTTCCGGAAATGAGATAACTTTTGATGGTCATCTTTGTGCCACTTGAGAGAACTAGAGTCGAGATCCTACTCGTATCCTGTCTATTTCTAGGTAAATAAATGAACAGCCGCTTTGGTTATTGTTGTGATGTCCCATATGGAGCATCATGTAGCATCAGATATATGGTATATCTATATCCCCCAAAGGACGAATATTACTATCTGTCTAAAGGTGTCAGTGAGGAGCAGTGCTGGTGGCGTATATTTTTTTGTTTCTTATTTTTATATGTACACAAGGACTCGTGTCTCTTGTTGGACTACGGATACGAGTACTAGGAAGAAGTAATCTTTTTTCTGTGATTGATGATATTTCAAACGTAAGAATCAATTCGGTCTAAGTGTTTATGGATGTGATACGAATATCTGCATGGCAGATAGAGACAATTGAACTTCAACTGATTGATATTCAGTCAATAGGAAAAGGAATCCGTTTCCGTACTCATATCTATTGTTATATTGTATGTATGTATAATTTTCGACTGCTTGACATAGGACAAGTGATTCGTTTCAATTTTGAATGTAATGGAATTTAAATGTCCAAGTCCACTTAAGAGCTGCCAAACACAAATGTTATGAATGCTGAACAGCCGGGAGGACTAAATTGAACTGACATATTGACAAAGTTGTGTCGGGGACCATGGAAATGGGGTGGATTTTCTTTTCTTTCTTTTGTTGTTTTGTAATCCATAAAACACCCTGAAGGGGATTTACATATTTTTAAAGACTGAAACGATCTCTCTTAAGAATTTAATTCAACGTCCAGCAAAGTATGTGCATTTTATTGAACGACTCTTCAAATGCGAACGTTCTAATTTTATTTCGGTCAATAACGTTTATGGAATTTATTTTTGGATTAACAGTACAACTGTCAAGAGGTTGGTTGGTGTGCTGTTACATATCTAAAGGGAAAATATCTGAAAACTTTTTGTGATGGAAGGACTCTTGTATGCGTAGCAGAGTGCATTGTTGTGGTTGGGGGAAAGTATCTTAACTTTTGTTGGAAGGTGATTTCGAGAATTTATTGCGCAATTTTTTTAAAAGGTTATTGTTCAGGCATTTGAGGATAAAAGAACTGTTAACATTTTGTCTTAATATTAATAAACATTTACTATCCGATGGGATTTCAATATAATATATAAAATAAGACAAATAGGTGTGAGTGAAACATGGGAATGTTATTGTATTTTCAATCTCATTTTATATACTCTGTGCTATGTGATCTTCAAAGTGCTTTTTTATTACTCTCATAAAAGTGTAAATATTTATCAAAGATTTGGACGAGTCGGTTGAGAAATGGTAGAAATTCGTAGGATAAAACTGCTAAGTTGCTTGAAATAGATACATCTCCCATCATGATTGCCTTATAGGACTTATAAGACACAGAAGCTCTTCATGCGCTTTCAAAATATCGATAGAGTTGTTGTCATATTGCAGTTCTTGATAGGAGTTCTGGATTGCACATTTGAGGTTTCGTAATCCGTCATAAATGTCGACGTAACTAAAAGTAGTCTCAATATTTTCCTGTTAAAGTATCACAGTCATTTCTCCAGCCCTTTGTGCTGAAACAACACCCATACGGCCATACCTATCGTTCAAACAAGGTAGATCTCCTGCGACCTTCTAAAAGTCTGTACCTTCCATATGTACTTACCTTTTCTCACAGTATATTCGTACGGTGACGTGAAATAAGGCCCAATGAAATAAAGCCAAAAATGAAAAATTTGGCCTTATTTCGTTTTAAATCTAGAAATAACACCAAATTTCCGATTTGGCTTTATTTCGCTTTAGAAAACGAAATAAGGCCGACAAAAATAATGGAAATAACACCAAATATGGTGTTATGTTTGGACTATGTTTGGTCTTAGACGCCAACCAAGAGGGAGTAGGTGCCGCGCTTCGCGCGATTCATTTGTTTAAACTTCACTTTCCGGGGTGATTTAGACGCTCACGCGACTTCGCTTCACTTGTCAGGCAGGCGCCTCTGTCCAAGGTAGGTGGACAAATTATTTTAGTCTTATCCCGTGAGCTTTTGGCCTTAGGAATTATGCCATTACACCTGTCATTAAAACAAACACAGAAAAATTTTGCTTGATTACGTCACCGTTACTCCTATTCATCAATTACGGATCTTAAAGTTTATCATCATCGGGTAATTTGAAATAGAAACGACATTCTGAAGTAAGTGAAAGTGAAACAATTTCAGATCCACTCCACGGGGTGCGTGGAGGGGAGAAAGGATGGCAATTATATTATATTTTTAATACAAGTATACAAATGGGAATTTTCCCTCAAGCTTTAAAAATGACAATAGTATTACATCTTCATAAAAAAAAAGCGACAAGACAATGTTGAATAATTATCGACCTATATTCTTGCTATCTGTCTTTTCAAAAATTTTTTAGAGGGGTATTAAGTGAAGAATGTTATCATTTTTAGAAATAACGCCTTTTTTTAGTGAATGTCAATTCAGATTCAGAAGTGGATTGTCGACTGAAGCTGCTTTATTAAAAATAACAGGAGAGTTATTCCAAAGTATTAATTCTTCTGGGATTCTACTTCTCTCTTTATACAAGATATTACTAAATCGTTCGATATGGTAAATCACTCAATATTATTAGACAAACTTTTTCATTCCGGTTTTAGAGGTAATATATGTATATAACTGGTTTGCTTCATATTTAAATAATCGTCAGCAAATGGTGAGATACAAAAATATTTATAGCTCTCCAAAAAGGATTGCGACCGGTGTTCCATAAGGATCAGTTCTAGGTCCTATTTTGTTCTTGATTTATGTGAACTCCTTGTTCATTCAACCATTTAAAGGTGAAGTAACTGCATTTGCTGACGATACTGCACTTTCATATTCAAACAAAAGGTTTTTAAATGTATTCCTGGAAGTAACTCATGATCTTGATTTACTCAAAAAATGGTTTTCAATTCATAAGCTCATTATTAGTGATAAAACAAAATTCATGGTATTTAACACTAAAATTACAAATTGTGACGATTTACCATTATTCTATCGCTCTCCAGGTTGTATCCGCTTTTGTTTATCGGATAATGACGATAATTATTCTTCATTTAGCTATGAAGCCTCCTGTTGCAGTAATTTCTTTAAAATAGAATGTATCAAAAGCTTTAAATACCTGGGTATAATCTTGGATAATAAGCTAAGTTGGTCCAAACATACAAATTATCTAAGACAATATCTGAACAAAGTAGTAAGACAACTGTATCACCTTAGTCTTTATTGTAATCATTCAACCCTAAAACTTGTATACAACGGTTTATTAAAATCCAAATTGGATTTTGTTGGGGCTGTGCTTAACTTACTAAAACCAATCCTTTATTATTAAAGCAAAAAAACATGCAATTCGAATTTTATGCAGAGTAAATCGCAGAACTCCACGTTTTAATCTGTTCAGCAACCTTAAAACTCTTCCGTTAAGACATCTCCATTGTTATAAAGTTCTTAAAATATTTTTCCAAAATTCGGGTTTTTACACAGTTCGAAACACTGATACTTATGATTTGCGGGGTAATTCCAGAAATTTTGTTGTAGTTCCACCAGTTTATAGGGTTCATTTTGGACGATTTTATCTTGCTTCAGCACCCCGTCTGTTTAATTTACTTCCAGATTCTCTAAAATGTGAAAGAGTGAAAAATGTATTTGTTAATGTTATCAAAGAATGGCCCTTATCCTTTGACTATTCAAATATTAACAATTTGTTCATAAATCAATTTTGTTCTTTAATACTTAATTTTTTAAATAATAGCTTTATCTCCTTGTTCTTTTTGGTACATTGAATTCTCCCCTCAACAACAACAATAATTATATTCCATGAATTATTTGTTTTCTGTCAATATAAACAGTACATTCATCACAACCACTTAGGCTACAGATTGTACTTAACTATTTCATGTTTTGAATTCCTGTATTATTGGATTTGCAATGCAATCTTATGCTAAGACTGAAATAAAAAAAAAATAGTCTGATATTTTGTGAAAAAAAAAGTTTTTATTTTAGAAAAAATTAATCGTTTATTCCATTTAATAAAATGACAAATCAAATATTTCTTCAATCTAAACATACAAAAAATAAATAAAACTACAAAAATATA
The DNA here is from genome assembly GCA_963966105.1 of Volucella zonaria. NCBI lineage: Eukaryota > Metazoa > Arthropoda > Insecta > Diptera > Syrphidae > Volucella > Volucella zonaria. Next base: position 88,353,491 of record OZ014532.1, on the reverse strand, counting down.
TAATAAATGTACTGTTCCGGAGTCTAACACTAAATTGTCGTAGAACTGTTGACGATTTGCCTGCATATAGGACACAAGATCGGTGTATTATTTTTTATATAATTTTTTGATATCCGTGTATAGCAACTTAAGCATAACTTGAAATCTTTACATGGTTCTAACAAAATAGTTCTGTGATTTTCACAACAAATTATACATAAGACGGGTTTTTCTTCAAAATCACAGGAATTTCCTTCATCATGGTCACTTCGTTCGTTCTCGTCGTCACCAAAGTTAGTTCAATCTTCGTCAGGTAGAATATTATTTGTGTTATTTGTTATTCGATTGAGAAAATCATGAATTGAAATCTTCTTCTTGTCCAATTACATGGTAGTCGTTTCAATTAAACTACTTCTATCTCTGTTTTTTTTGAGGTTGAAAAACATCAAATGTAGCATCGGTAGACATCAGAAAATTTCTAGTAACCGCTTGATCCTCTTCGAAAATACAGTCGACAAATTTGAAGAAATTACCCTTTTTTACCAACTTCTTGCAAAGTCGGCTGTTAAACCCTTCAAGTGAACTTGTTGTGCGTATATCATTTTTATAGACTGAAAAACGAATGGGCGTTTCCTGAAATAAAGTAAGTAAATTCAAAATATGAGCAAACAATTATGTTTTTGAAATCGTTCGCCGCGGATCTTGGCCTATTAATTTATATAACTTTTATTACTTCGACAATATGGTTTCTCAAATGTACAGTTTTTAAATTTAAAAATAAGCACCTTTTCTATCGATTGCCTTTGAATATAAGTAACGAATCTCTTAGAAATATTTTGCGAATTGTCAGCAAAGCGGTTACAATTGATTTCTGCTTTTAAATTTTCAAATGCTGTTACTATATTAACGGGTTTCAAAAGTGGAAGTGCCAGGAACTTCTGGAAAATTCTGTTTGCATCCTGACTCTTATGCAAAGTTAGCATAAGCGCTTGGCAAATATTATAGGTTGTAGATGGGAAACATTTATTCAATCTATTTCGCATTTCGAAATCTGTTGTAAAGCAGTCTGCGTCAAATTATCAATAAATTTAAAATCTTGACAATAAATGTCTTCAGATTTGCTGCTCATAAGAATGTATATGAACGGATAAACCTAATCAATAAAGTTTTATGGTTAGATTTAATTTAATTAGTTGTTTAAGAAAAATAATCTTACGTGCTCGTCATAAGCAGTCGCTTGTATGATTGAGTGCATGGTGCAACGTTAAATGTTTCATCAAGGAGGTAGCTTCTTGATATCAAATTTGGCAAGTTTTCAATTCCTCTGGCAATGGTTGGTGAGATGAAGATTGAATGCGGAAAGGTGTCTTCAATAACGGTTCCTCTGTAAGACTTTTCTTTGGTGTCATATCTGGACATTCCAAGTGGCTCAAGTGGTAATCGGAAGGTTCGGTGTTCGAATTCCAGCCTCGCCCGAAAGACATATTCATTTCTTCAGTTAACAAAAATCAAATAAGATGAGTAGTTGACTAGAAATCAACATCAAGCCAACTTCCATTAAATGTTGGATGCCACCCGTGGAGTTAAATAATCACTGAACCCAAACATCTTTCTTTCTCTCTTTATTCCATTTTCCAAAAAACTTAACACATGCTGAGGCATTATAAGTGTATTCATACCCACTTGAGTGTTAAGTTCTTTTTTTTAAAAAAAAAATAAAAATAAACACATATATTAATTATATTAATTAGCTGGCTCTGCACTTTACCGGACTGTAAAGGTAGAGCACTTTCCTATTCCTTGGCACATTCTTTGTTAAACACTTCTCTAGCACCACTTTTTCTTATCATCGCATCACCACATTTTCTTTTAATTGTATTAACAAGTCCCATTTTTGATCTAAGATGTTCTTGCGATTCGTGATTGTCATGCCTATTATTATTATTTTTGGGTACTCGAATTAGAATTGATCGCTGTTTTTGACTCCTTAAGTTTGCTGTGTATCTAGATGATTAGTTATGGTGTTATGATGGCTCAGGATACCTAGTTATTTTTCTTAGTTTTCTCTATTTGTGAAATACTATACATGTTTTATCGTATCAAAAAAGGTTTACGGATTAGATCTTGAACAGTCGACCCCCATTTTTATCAAAAAATTGCTTTAATGGGCTTGTGAAAAGGTACCATTTCCGTATTGAATCCAAAAGATACAATAACTATAAAAGTACACTATTTAGAGTGGTTCAGTGGTTCTCGCGCTTCAAAAATCAGGCAAGAGGTCGCGTTACCGGACAATGATAAGTGGTAGCTTCTTCGAAAATTTGGAGACATTATTCCGGGCGATATGTGGTTCCAGCGAGATCTCCCTACGTTTGACTTACTGAAGATTCTATTCAGCCACAAAAACGTACTAATATGGTATAGAACTTAATTCGGTTTTCAATACTTTTCAAAGTAGTGCCCATCTGAAACTATGACTTTTTCCCATCTTTCTGGCAATTTGCGAATCCCATCCCAAAAGAACTGCGCCGGCTTGGCAGCCAAGAATGAATCAAGCCAATTTTTGATATTCTGCTCTGATGTGAACCGTATTTCAGTGAGGGCGTTCGGCATCGACCGGAACAAATGGTAGTCAGAAGGTGCACGGTTTGGGCTATAAGACGGGTGGGGTAAGACTTCCCATCCACTGTTTTCCAAATAGTTCTTAACCGGAATAGCAACGTGGGGCCGAGCGTTGTCATGATGGAAAATTATTGCCTCGTGTCTAGTCGCACATTCCGGGCGTTTTTCGGCCACTGCTCTCTTCAAACGGATTAATTGTGTTCGGTAGCGTTGCCATTGATGGTTTCACCCGGTTTTAGCAGCTCATAATACAGCACACCCATCTGATCCCACCAAATACAGAGCATTACCTTCATGCCATGGATATTCGGCTTTGCCGTTGATTTGCCTGGTTGGCCGGGTTTCACATATGATTTTTTGCGCTTGTGGTTGTCCTAATGGATCCATTTTTCATCACCAGTAACAATCCGATGCAAAAATGACTTCCTTTTGTGGCGTTCCAGCAGCATTTCGGACATGCAAAACCGCCTTTCGACGTCTCTCGGCTTAAGTTCATGTGGAACCCAATTTCCTTGCTTTTGAATATATCCAGCTGCTTTTAAACGTTTTGAAATGGCTGATTGAGTGACACGGAAAGATTCTGCGAGCTCTTCTTGTATTTGGCAACAATCTTCAATAGAGTAATGCTTCCAGTTCTTCATCTTCAAACTTTTTTGGCTGCCTAGGACGTTCATCGTCTTCTAAGCCAAAATCACCACTTTTATATCGTGCAAACCACTTTTGGCACGTTCGCTCAGCTAGCGCATGTTCACCATAAACTTCCACCAAAATACGATGACTTTCGGCAGCAGTTTTCTTCATGAAGAAGAACTCGCCGCAAAAACACTTTTTCAGGCACAAAGTTCGACATATTTGAGTGAAAAAAAATTATTGTTGTTTACGCTTCAAATGAATGGCATATACTGAAATGACGTACAATGACAGTAGCTTTCCAACGCATGTTCCAATAGAATAATACAAGTTACGCCATCTCTTAGCAAACCGCTAAGTTATATGCCCAACTATGATCAACTCATTCGTCATTTTGCAACAAGCAACATTTCATTTTTCATTTTCGGTAAATTCAAGATTTTCCCTATCAGGAAATTGATACAATAAATAGGAGTGATCCAAGTTTCCATCCCTGTGGTACTCCAAAAGGAGCCGGAATGTCATCGCTTAGACAGCCTTCAATTTGTCTCCAAAAGGTTCTAACGGTCAGGTACTTTTGCATCCAATCCACCAACTTCCCACAGATTACGATTTTTCTTAAGGCTTGCGTCAATTTTACATGATTTAGTGTGTCGATCGTCTTGTTTAAGTCCATGAAAATCAATAGTACTTGATGGCTTCTATTATGATTTTCACTTACAGTTTCTATAAATTGGTCCAGAAATCTACGTGTGCTTTTGTTTTTTTGAAAACCGAACTTCTTTTGTGAATAATTGGAATTGGATATTGCAATATTGTTTTTAACCCTGCTTTTGTACACTGGTCGTACCAATCTTAACTTAGTTCGGGATTTTCGTAATTATTGTCGCAAATATGTATGTCGGCATGTACATTGATGTCTTTTGCTCTAATACCACCAACTCCTGGTGATTTACTTTCATTTTAAGATGCCAATATGTTACTCATTTCTTTATTACGAGTATCTTCAATAAAAATACGTTGATGTGACGTATCGCAATCATGGATTGTCTATATTGCGGATAGAGTGTGAATGCAGTTTTGTAGGGAGAAATTCTTGAGTTCAAAAATATAATTTTGTAGAAATTGGATTTTTCAGTTAATTTATTAGTAAAATTTATTTCTGAAGCTCTTGCATGTATTCTTTTTCATAGGATTGGTTAAGCCTTTTGTTATTACATCTTCCTTATAATTTGCCTCCTCGCCAACATTCATCACGAATCCATGGATTTTGTCAACGTTTAGTTCTTGTATTGATATTTGCTGACCCCTCGTAGATATCCTGCTTTCTGGTAGCGAATTTTTGTAGGTCCCATCAACATCATCTTCAATAAGGAGGTCTGCATACATGTCCACCATCCTAAATTCTTTGACACCGCTTCTGCTTGGAGTGTCGTATATAATTGAGTAATGATCCCAAATATCATTTTCGATGACAACAGATAACACGGGATTACATTATAACATGTATTAAAAGTATCCATTGAAATTAACCAAGAGATACATATGGTATATGTCTCTTTATGTATTTATGTCGTAGATTGCGTATGAGCAATGTTTCTAAGTTTATAAAAGAATTTGCTGGTCTCCTATAAAATGATAAATCAACAAATGTGATTATATTAGGGGATATTACGAGTAATATTGAAATATTTTAGAAAATAGTGACATTTTTAGCATCGCATGGCTTAACAAATTTTGTCAATGAACCCACTAGACTTGTCTCAGATAGTTGTTTAGACCATATTTATGTACGCTTCTGAACTGGGTTATTGGTTTGCATTTCCTATAGCAAGAGTAATAATTATGACTCAAAGACTTCAAGCAGGGTAATGAAGATAAACTGCAGCGAGCTCAAATACAATCTTTCTTATGAGTTTTGAGAAGATGTTTTTCTGTGTTCGGTTGCCTTAACTTCTGCTTAAATTTATTGATTTTCTGAAGAAGCATATTATTAGTTGTCTCTTTTAAGAGACTGAAACCTTGGAGGCTAAAAACAAACAGAACTAAATGATATAAGCACCTTCGAAATCAGAAATTAAAAAGTAATTACAAAAAACTGGGCACCGAACTTAAAAGGGAAATTCCAATTTGTCGAGATAATTACTACCGTTCTCAATTCAATTCTGAGGTAACTTAAAAAATGAATGGTAATTAGTTTACAGTATTCTAAACAAGTTCAGTGTTACAAAAAAATCGACTGTTTTTCTCGACGATGAATGTGTTGTCATTGTCTGGTCATTGTAGCTGCATTAACCCGCCACTCGAAGAGCACGGACAACTGGTTGCTGTGCTGAACCATAACCGTATTTGAGACCATAACTTCACTTGAAGTCTTAAAAGTGATCAGTACTCTAAAAAATTCAAACTCATATGGTGCTGATGGCATTTTGAATATCCTTCTCAAAAAAATTGCATGTTATATAAACGTCCTGTATGATAGATATTTTGCCACACATTTTTAATCGCAGCATTTTTGCTGCGGGTTTTCCGGAGTAGCTCAAGTGTTCAGATATTGTTCCGTTATTTAGAAAGGGTTCTACTGTAGAACAGAGCGTTACCTATAAAAAATCAAGTTTTTTACTCCATCTCTATTTGGTTTTCTAAAAGGTAAATGCACCGTTGGTGCACGTCTACAGTTTTGTGGAAAAGTAATGAGTAACCTCTATGGTAAAAAGTCCGATGCTGGTTTATTTATTGGTATCACCAAAGCGTTTAATATTGTCGTTCAACATGAAAAAGCATAATTTCGTGGCTTTATGTTAGATTGGTGCAGGTCGTACCTAAAAAAATAGATCACAAAGAGTGAAGATTGCGGAAATCAGGAGCGATCTTGTTTTCTTCAATTTAGGGGTACCTCAAGGCTCTGTTTTAAGTCCTGTTCTCTTTCTTATATGCATTAAGTCTCTTTTTGCATTTAATTCTAAAGGCGCACCAACTGCTTTTGTGAATGACGTAGGTTTCTCCTATGGTTCGAAGAGTCGCGGTCGCCTAGACCTTCATCTTCTAAAAATCTGGTTCTCTAAGCACAACTAACCAAGTGCCAAGACTAAGATTAGTTTATCGTCTACGCTAGATCTTGAAGTTACTGCTTAATTTCATGCATCAAAGTGCCAGCAATTCAAACTTTCTACTTGCTATTGTATGTCTGGGTTATGTTATCCGACCTTTAATAGCAGCCTTACATGTAGTGATAAATCCTGAAAATCGTGATCGAAGATGTTAATGAATTTAGATACCTGGGGCTTATCACTTACACGTGAATGAGCTTCTCGAAACATGTAGAAGCTTTTAGGGAATATTTTCGTTGTACACTTAGGTATTTCTTCTATTTGCGTAATATTTGTTATAAATTATTTATTATAATATTTTTCATCCGAAATTGCTATGTGGAATTGCCTGCCGGAGAGGTACTTTTAAAAATAGAATAAATTCTTTATTCATCCCACAGAAATACTCGTATATCCTGTGAGACATCCCAGTTGCTTTTTGTTCTGTGACTTAAGGGGGTAGTCTCATGTCTCATGAAATATAATCTTCTTATGGTAATTATATGATATTATTTAGCTATTGAATAATTACAAAAAATTTGTTAAAAAAAAGAAAAATATTTTAACGTCATTTTGGTGAGGTAAATTAGGTCTCTTCACAAAAAAAAGTAGGTGACTGGACCCTGATTGCTCCTTTTGTAATCATTTGAAATCGAAATTCCAAAAAGATTATTATTCAGTAGGGTTGTCATTCTATCCCGTAGCTGATTTAACAGATTTGAGTGAAAAATAACAAAATGGCAATGTAAAAAAAAATTGAGTAATAATCGCCTGTATTTTTCGATTTAAAATCGAGATAAAAAACAAATTGGATAAACAAATCTGTTAATTCTACCATTCATGTGTAGAATATTGTGTTAAAATTTCAGCCGAATCGGCCCAATAGTTTTTTTAATCATCTGGGCCGACGGATAAAAGTAATTTCGAGAAAAACGCGATTAAAGATTAATCATCTATTCTATATTAAAGTTTTCATTATTATTTTGAGTGTTTCCGCCCAAACTGTTGTCCGACAAGTCTTCCTAGATCGACTTTAAAGCTTTAATAACTTCTTCATCAAAAGTCGGTGGATGTATAAATGTATTTTCCTCATTGTCAGCTTTGAGTTGCTGATACTGACACCAGGAAGTTTCACCTTCTGGCCAATAATGATGATGCGTGATAAAACGTTGCCAAACAGTTTTTTTCATTTCTTCCAGAGAATTTATATTTCTCATAATTGCAAGGCCGTGATAAGTAGATAGTTTCAGTATAATTTTATTAGTAAACAGCATCGTTTTTGGCTTTATTTCTTTCTTCTTTTTTGGTGCACTTTGTTTTAGAGCCTTTTCATTTCCTGCAGCTTACAGTTGCTTTTTTGCTTTCGCGTACGGATTAAGTAATTTTTTTTGCCTCTTTCACACGTCTATACATACGTTTTTCTACGTCTAAAACGCACTTAAGTTTTTCAATTATACTCGTAGAATCGCCGTTATAAGGATCTTCTTCTAATAAATTTTTAAATGTTTTAATATCTCCATCACCAATATACGTTGTATATTTTACACCAAGACATTCTTCAGATCTTTTAAACATTTCGAAGATCTCGTCGACCTTTTTACCAGCAATACCTTCGTGATTAGCTGTACAATTCTCCTGATGTTCATCATACCAAGCAGCGTATTCATCACTTTTTTCTTCTCCTGACCATTTTTCACAAGCTTTACATACACTCGATTTTAGAATTGCATCTAAAATGTTATTAGAATATTTTCCAATAAGAGAAACAATACCCAAACGTGACTTAAACCCACGCTTAGACCACGATCCATCACCTGAAACAGTAATTTCGTTTTTCGGATGATCAAATTGAATATTTTTCTCCTGCTCTTCTTTCACTGCTTTTTGAAAAATGTTTTTAGCCACAGCATTTACGGCAATGTGTATGTGTTCTACAATTGAAAAATAAGCTTGAGTTGATCAATGTTTCTTTACACGGGAATTTAACACATAATTTGAAGAATAATCCTTGCTGTGATCGTTTCAAAAACTCTATATCACCATTACACAATTTACATTTCACCATTGCTTGCAAACTTGTGAACACTAAATAAAAATATAATAAATTGTAACTATGAATCGGATCAAAATTCGCTTCACTCGTCTTCACCTTGCAATTTTTGAGCAGATGTACTAACAAAATCAGTATTTTCCTCAGAAGTAAAACTTCTGTTTTTTAGTTTTTACTCCTGGGTGTCTACCTCTTTTGGTGCCTTTCTTGTCCATTTTAACTAGACGTTAACAGGTTCAAATACAAGCGCATACTGATTTTCTCGTTCAAAAAATACAAAAATTTTAAAAGCCAGATATTAACACTTTGAAATACAAGTATATACTGACTTTCACTTTTCTTTAAACTACCAAAATTCTACGTGTCGTACACTACAAGTATAAATTTTTCAAGGCTATAGGTTCGCAAACAATAGCGCAGGTATGAACCCCGCTGCTGCAGGGTACGCTCTCCCCTATTATTTGCAATAACTTTAAAATGACTTAGAGTACCGACCTAAAATTGTCATGGTATATTCTAAACTTATTAAACTTTGAAAATAGGAACAAAAAAAAAAATCAAGTTTTTGAAGATCGAACAAGAGACTACCATCTTAAAATATTCTTCCTGTTCCTCATTTATATTTTTTTATCGTTTCCTTTTTTGTAAAGTCTGTTATTTATCGTACCTCCTTTTCATACTACTGCACATCGTAATTTTTATTCTATTTCATTTCATCGTCTATTCAACAAGCTTCCTCAGTCTTTGAGAGCAATCACTTTACCTGGAATGTGTCTTACTTACTTAGGCGGTGCTACAGTCCGGGATGGACCTGAGCCTCAATCAATAAGCCTCTCCAATTAGCGCGGTCTTTGGCTAACTGCTTCCAGATGCGCACTCCAAGTTGGTTGAAGTCCTCTTCCACTTACGCGCGCCACCTAAGGCGAGGCCTTCTTCTGCGTTGTCCCTCCGGATTAGAGTCGAAAATTCTGCGGGTTGGAGCGTTGGTGTTCATTCGCTCTACATGTACCAGCCATCTCAAACGGCCAATGCGCAGTTTTTTGACCAGGTCGATGTCGCTATACAGCTCGTAAAGTTCATCGTTGGATCATCTCCTCCAGAACCCGTCAATGCATTCCGGACCAAATATCTTACGAAGAATTTTTCTCTCAAAACGACCAAGGATATCTTCATTCGCTTTAGAAACGGTCCATGGAATGTGTCTTACGCTAGTAAAAAATTGGCTTATTAAGTTCAATTTCGTTGGCATAGAAACGGTTCTCTTTAGTAAAAACCAATTCTGAAGTTATTCTTGTAGACTAATTATTGCATGCAAGTAAATAAGTTATCTTTCGATTCTCCTTAATCGAGTTTAATTTAACCACTAATTTTTGAAATGTTTTGTCAGGGTCATCCCGCCCAAAATAAACTTAATTTTGAAGTATCTAAAATGTACATTGAATTGGCATTCTACACTTGTTTTATTCCCTTTGCATAAAAAAATACAGTATGAGATATGAATTTTTTAGATTTTACATCTAATTTAAGTATTATTGCCATGTTAGTTTCTGATCTCTGAAGTAATACTGAATTTATATAAGAAATTTTTGAATAAATATTAAATAAAATAATTATCAAAATTGTAAGTGATGTAAGCAAAGTCTGCTTATACGGTCAACTTTCTGCGCCTGCATTTTCAAAACATGGTTTAATTTTCCTAATTTTTAATTTTAACATCAATCATGTCATTCAAACTCTGGAGTATCGAGATTTTCGGCACATAGATAGCGCATATTAGAAAGGAATGTTGGGATAACATTTTCTAAAGTCGTCGTCCAGTGAGCAAGTCGAATTGCTAAATGCAAATATTTTAAATCTCTATGACTCATACGTAGCCTTGAGAGGCAAGACCATCAAGGACAAAAGTAATCTATGGTTTACCAGTCAAATACTTCCGTAATGCAGCAGCGCGATAGAGCTTGCAACAGTTGGACGCGTTATCGACTTCTATAACTTCGGCAAATGTACTGTTCACTTCGCAAACAAATCAGCTCCTTACCCCTGAGTCCAGAAATTCTTCGCTTATCGGGAGTTTTCTACTTAATTTCTCTTCCGGCTTAACAAAGTGTCCAACAAGCTTAGCGGTTTCTTTTGTTACAAATACGATAAAATTCGGTTCGTTGATAGAGCAGGTGCTTAGGATCAGATTGCGCGCGATAATCAGCTGTTTTCGCTGGTTAATTGTTCAGTTTTACATCGTTAAATACTTTCCAGAATATTGAAAGTTCCAAACGAAGGCGAGTTCAGAGGGCACCTACGATCTCCATCTGACTCAACGAAATTCCACGAAGTCACGAAGCGCGATGCATTGCGATTGCTGGAGACTGAGTTTGATAATTTGTTGCAAGCTGCCCATTCAGAGAGGAAACAATCCCTACAAAACGAAATGAGCCGATTTTCTGATTTATTTGTAAGATTCTTGCAAGAAGAAAGTTCATCAATTGACTGGAATACCATACAAAAACTGCCAGGTGATGCTGTTATGGATTACACTAGTTTGCGTTCACCACAAAATGAAAAGATTCGCTCTATGCTGGACAAATTTGTTGTGATCAAGCTCAATGGGTTGCCATGTTATTCCCTTCCGGTCTGAACTAATCTTCCTCGACTTGACTGTCCAGCAAATTGAACACCTTAATAAAACTTATGATGTCAATGTACCTCTACTTCTTATGAACTCATTCAACACAGACGAGGATTCAGACAAGATACTCGTAGTTTGAAAATATCAAGGCTTTCAAGTACAATCAAAGTTGCTTCCCTCGCATTAGCCGTGAATCTTTGCTGCCTGTAGCCAGAGATTTCGCAGTGAAAACGATATTGAAGCGTGGTACCCACCTGGTCATGGTGATTTTTATGAATCTTTCCAAAACTCTGGTATACTCAATCAATTTATTGACGAAGGTCGCGAATATTGTTTCTTATCGAATATTGACAACTTGGGAGCCACAGTCGATTTGAATATTCTCAATAAGCTTCTTGGTGACGATAAGCCAATTAAGCCAATGGAATTTGTTATGGAAGGACAGGGGTTGATGTTAAGGGTGGTACCTTAATTCAATATGAAGACAAGCTGCGACTGCTGGAAATCGCTCAGGTACCAAAAGAGCACGTTGATGACTTCAAATCAGTGAAGACGTTCAAATTTTTCAACACAAACAACATTTGGGCAACGCTTAAATCTATTGATCGTGTTTTGCGAGAGAGAACCCTTAACATGGAAATAATTGTTAACAGTAAGACTTTAGACAATGGGCTTTGTGTGATTCAACTTTAGTGTTTGATGGATCGGTTGGTATTAATGTGCCACGATCACGTTTCTTGCCAGTGAAACGTGCATCCGATTTACTGTTGGTTATGTCGAATTTGTATCATTTGAAAAATGGTAGTCTCGTCATGTCACCACAAAGGATGTTCCCGATAATGCCACTAGTGAAACTGGGAGAAAATGATTTCTTTAAAGTAAAGGAGTTCTTCAGTCGTTTTGCCAATGGAAGGTGTGTTTCGTTGAGGGGCACTGTCGTCATCATCGCCAACCACGGTGATCGTATTGATATTCCTCCAGGAGCAATTCTCGACTGCAAAATTGTCTCCGGTAATATGCGCATCTGGATCACTAAATTCAATAATCCAACGCAACGAACAACAAAGTTGTTACGGAGATCCGTTCGGCAAAATTTTGTGTGTGTACGAGCAAGCTGAACACCTGCTTAAGTGGTCGACAGCTATGGAACAATTTACGCGGCATAGGTATTGGCAAGGCAAAGTATAATTTGGCAGATAGTAATGACAGCATTGATTGCAGTTTCCTGAACCGAAATTTCTTGTCTCTGCCCTTCTCGTCCACGTTAGGTGTGACTGAGTTTTCGAGCCTGGCTGTTAATCATCAAAGTGTTAATAGTTTTGGTTTTAGATCGGTCGATGGTGCTGATTTGGTAGAAAATATACTTTCGATAAGATCAAATGCCATTGGGTGCACCATATATTTTTAAAGTTACTCTTACCAATCATACTGCCTTTTGTCACCTTAATTTCTAACACTATTTTGACAAAAGGAGAATAGGCACCCTACTCAGTGGAAGTTGGCGAAAATTATACCTATTCCCAAAAGTGCTAAAGCTCATGAGTTTAGACCAACTTCAATTCTGCCCTTTCCGTCCAAGGCTTTTGAATGTATTTTGCAAAAACAGATGAGCGCATATTTTAAAAATAATAACATGCTCACACCAAAGCAAGCCGGTTTTCGTGCGAAACGCAGCTGTATTACCGCCGTGTTGAGTGTTACTGACGATATACGACAAGCATTGGATGAAGAAAAAATAACTTTCTTGGTGCTCCTAGACTTTTCCAAGGCATTTGACATGTTGTTCAGAATATCTTATATAAAAAGCTCATTCGACAATATAACTATTCATCAGGTGCAGTAAAGCTGTTTACATCCTACTTAAATAACAGAATGCAATCAGTTCAGCTCGATGACAATATATCCGATGTTCTTCCAATTGTTAGCGGCGGCCTTCAATGTTCTATACTTGGCCCCTTATTGTTCTCATTATATGTAAATGAGGTTCCACCCATTATAAACAGCTGTTCGTCACATATGTATGCTGACAATGTTCAAATGTACTCGTATATGAGCTGTACTTGGTTTAATTGAGAACGTTGGTCTGAACTTAACGGATCTACTTAAAATGCTAAGAAATCGAAGTGCCTAGTCATATCGAAGAAACCACTGGATCTTTCGTATTTTTCACCTATTTTGTTGAAAAGCTCCGCAATAGATTTTGTTGCGACTACAAAGAATCTTGGGTTACTTTTAACCACAAGTTAACTTGGGAAAACATCAGTGCTGCCGCTGGAAGGGTATATGGGGTGTTACGTAATTTATGGGTAGCACAGTCTTCTATTCCAACAAAAACGCGCTTGATGTTAGCTAAATTGTTGGTTATTCTTATTTTACTCTACTTATGTGAAATCTTTTGGAGCTGTGACTCGCTCAGTAGAAGAAAGCTCAATGTAGCTTTTAATGTTTTTGTGCTACGTAAATATGACAGAGTAAGTAGTTATTCTTCTCGTTTGCTCGGCATGCCTTTTGAGAGCTATCTCAAGTTTCGCACTCTAGCGAATTCTTGTAACACGTCAACCATTATACTTATACGAAAAGACTCAGTTTACCTCTTAGCACAGGTCTGGTCAATTAATTCACCCCCAATACACGTATTCTTACATTAGAACGTAAATTTTTCGTAAATTCAGTCCGATTGTGGAATTCACTACCGCGAAATTTAAGAACTAATTTAGGTACAAGCACAACAAGGCTTAAAAAGGAATTACACAGCTATTTCTCTACAAATCTGTAAATAAATTTTTCGAAGCAATTAACACATAATTAATATGAATTTTAATCTGTACCTATATAAAGTTTTCTTAATTAGCTTTTCACTATCTTATAAGATATTGTATCTTAAAGTGTATAAGCATTACAAAAAAATAAATAAATAAATAAAATATGTAGAATGCTTGCTGCGATGTATACTCGCTTTTAATATTTGTCAACGCATTAGCTTCCAAAATCTTGGGATAGTCCTTGACATGAGTTCTACGAGTATTAGCATCACGAATATTGATATTCATATCACCCATAATCACAATACGCGGTTTTTTTTCTCGTGGTTGTTGGGCCAGTCTGAATCCCAGTTTGTCTCTTTGATGGTAAGGTTGTATATATGTCTATATATGTATCTAATACTATATCTTACTTTTGATTTCTCTTTTATCATTATCATCATGCTCTGATACGATGTGCTGTTTAAGATAGTTAGTTCATCATGTTCTGTTTCATCTTGTCAGATCTTAATGGAAATCTAAACATAATTTCATGTTCCAAAGTGTTATGTTATTTTTTCTCTAGAAGGTCCTGTTTGTGCTGTGAGTCCGTGAAAAAAATAAGATTCATAAGAATCAAGTCAATCTTAAGTATATAGTGTACCCTGTCATAACTTTATTTATTCAAGGAAGCAATCTTTTGTATATGAAAACTCATAAGTTACGAGTCCTCCACAAAACAAGGTAATGTCATTAGTGTCCTTTCATTTAACTTGTTATTTTTCAATAAAAAATGAAATGTTAATCTTAGTTTTCCTTATTTGATCATCAATTTCCTTTATTACGAGTATGTTGGACCACAGTAAACTCTTTCTCCATCCCTTTTCTTTGTAGTGTGTTTTCGCCCGGAAACATCTTGGCCTTTTACATTTTCCAATTGAAAACACAGATTTATTCGAGCAGAAGTGTTATTCTGTCTTGCTGTTCTTATGTCCTTATTTTTTTCGGACATGTACGAGTATGTATATCTACAAGTACATATGTGTTTCACCAGGAACTACCTTGAATAATATACAATATGTATTTTGTCGGTGTTGAAAAATGTATTTAGCTATATTTTTCCAATAAGCCTGGCAGAAAATTGTCTTTGCAGTATCTCGCATAATCGGACTTGACGAAGCTGGCTTTTTGTATTAACATTTCGGAGGAAATTATTCATGTTCTTCCAAAGTTGCAGTCAACTCAAATTAACTTGCAAATCCGGGATATTCTATTGTATACTGAACTGTCATGGTTTTGCGGGAGGAATCGAACCATTGATTTTCATTTTAACTTCCTTTTGGTCATTCGTTCGAACCATTTAGCCATCGTTTTGGTTTCCTACTTCATGTTTTCCGTTGCTACAGAGATTTCAGTAGATGCGCTCAAATTTGTTTTTTTCTTTTAAATGAATAAGGGGTGGATTGAAGTATAATTGAAACCATTAGTTATGAAATATGACATCATTCATCCACAGGACCTCTTGCGTGAATGGATGTTTTAGACACATTTTCCATGATTTTTTTGAAATAGTTCGGTCGATATCCCAGCAGTTTCATCTCGAATGTTTCTGGCATAGACCAGAGACTTAGTGAAGTCCTAAAGAATAGAGTTTTGAAGGCGTTAAATCGGACGAGAAGGGTATGACATTGATAGGTCACGATTACCAAAAATTTCTTTTGATAAGTTTGCTGCGATACGTATCCTACCCGCATGAAGTACGGCAAAATGACAACTCAAGCAGTCAGCTGATGTCAAACAGTTTATTTTTTCGCTGCCACCCGAATACCTCCATCTGTTTGCTTGCCCACATGAAGCAATTCTGCTAATTAACAAAGGCATTTCACCAAAATTGTGCCTCGACCTTCAGGATGACTTTTAGGTGAAAATACGGAGATTCTTCCATCTCAGTAGAGCCCAGTTAGTGAAAATTCAACATGCACGATGGTCATTTCTCTCTAGCTCTTGGGAAAACACTATCTTTTGAGAAAGTATACCCAATCCTGTTTGCAAAATACGCCACAGCAAAGTTCGAGGAATATGCTGATCTTGAGAATGACGCGAAATCGATTGATTGCGGTCTTGAATCGAGTACAGCAGCGATATTCTCTTGACTTCTACCGTTTCACTGTCTCATTGACAACGCGAAATTATGGAGCGAATAAGTCGACTCGATTTTTTCCTTAAACGCTCGTAGCGTTGAGTAGTCGTAGCTTATCGCGAAATTTGATTACAATTTTGGATGATTTGTAAACGTTAATGAAGCATAATATGCCTTTCTATGATTAAATGCAGACAATCCGGAACAAAAATCTGACATCTGTCGAAAGATGAATTGCGTGAGTTCAGAGAACCCTTAAAATGAAAATTTATTCGTTTCAATGTTTCTAGTATTTTTGATATTTTTTCTCCATGAAATTTGAAATTTTCGAAAAACTTTTGAATCTGAGGTTCCTTGGTCTCTAGATATCGGGAAATGAAAACCATGAATACTACAACATGAAAGCACTCTCACCAACAGAAGAAAATTGAAACGCAATAAATTGTCCCCATGGTTTTGGGGTTGTCAATGTCATTGTCATTTTATTGAGGGCCACACACATCTGATGTTTTCAAGTAACTTTGTGGATGCTTTTCGGTGCTGTACAACTTGAACAACATTTTTTGCTTGGGAAAACATTTCTCAAAGCGTAATTTTGATGTATTTTTCGATTTTAGTATCAGGAAACATGTTCTGACATCAATTTTTTTCTTGCAAATGTTTTAATAACACTACTATTAATTTGTAGGTAGATACTGATGTTGTAAAGGACGAAGTGCTTTTGTTGGAGTTTTTTTTTTTCTAATTTGTATGTTTTCATAGTGGCAGCTTCCAAACCGTGCTGCTATTTTCGGCAGGTCTTTAATATTTATGCTCACTATTGCTTGACAAATTATTAGGAATAGACTTACACCAAAACAATTCGTCCCTGTAACTCAAACTTATCGATCTCAAATTCCCCGGGAAAGTCACATGATTTGGTTGGCCCTAACAATCTCAAAAGTAAGCTCGGTATTCATTGTGTTATGAAACTCTCAGCGGGGTGAGTGGAAGTATGACGAAAGATACGCAATAGTCACCGCAACAGGTTGTTTTGTCTGCACACTTTATTTACATAAAATATTACGGCGTACGCCCGCCCGTATATGATTCAGTTTGTGCAGCAACTATAGGCACCGGACTATGAGCCCTTAACCAATTTGGAATTGACTCTTTTATCGAAAAATCATACTAAGAGATGAAACTTGATTTTGGATCAATGGTCTTGTGCAAAAGTTCACAGAATGGCACTATTTGGTGTGGTCCTCTCGCTGGTCCTTGTTTTTCCTCAAAAATTAGATCAGATCTCGCGTTAGAGTCAATTGACGCAACCGGACAACGATTTGCTTCGAAAATAAGAACGACAATAAGAGCGATTTACTGAGAACTCGATTCAATGTCAAAGTTATATCGTGACATGGAATAATGAATTGGCCACCGAGATCTTGTCATTTAACGTCACCCGATTACATCCTGTAAGCTCTTGTAAGCTAATGTTGAGAGCGTAATGGTTGAAATAAAGCCCTAAATGCTCAAGTAGCTCAAAATTGGACCAGTGCATGCGGCTCATTAACAGCTCAGGAAATCATATGCCTGAAATTGGATAAGGATTTTTTCATTCAAACTCAATTCCTGTTGCTATTGTTTAATGAAAAATTCTTCAGCTCCCTAAGATAGAATGTTCTTATGTCAATTTGTGTGAAAATATTGAAGTGCCTACACCACCAGCATGCACTGGTGAGTATTTTCAGTTTTTTCTGCTGAGGGATAGCAGAGAAGCCGCTGACCTCCTTGAGATGTCGAGAAGCGTTTGTTTGGTCTGCCTGCAACCTGGGGAGTCATGACATCCGCAGTTGTGCTTCACATAACTGTTAATGGAAGCCATAACCAAGGACGCAGGCAGACTGAACGTAGGTTCGGGTCCTGGAAAACTCCTCTCTGAACCCTACTGGCGAGTTCATGGGCGATTTCAAATTCCGTGATCCCATTGTAACTTGGAGCCCAGAAAAGATTCAGTGAATTTAGCCTTCCAACTGTGTTCAGTGATGTTTTGTATTTTTGAACTAGCTTGGAAGTCGTAAGAGTTTTTAAAGGGGGCTTTGTTATCACTACAGGTGCAAATGCTTCACCCCGTCCACCGGTTTTTCACAATATAGTTTGTTGCCCTTAGAATTGGGTACATCTCCGCTTGGAAGACAGACGCTAGTTTTCCTAACGAGAACGGAAATCTAACGTTGTCGTCCTCCATCCTATATCTGTGTTGGAGCCGTCTGTGAAGACCCGACTGCATTCCTTTCCTGGTTCAGATTATGGCCGAAAACAGTTTTGGGCACAGGGAAAATCGATTTCGTATTTGATCTGCAACAGGAGTTTTGGTGTCATGTCCAAAATACAAGCGGCACACAAGGGCATCAAAGCTGCAGTGCATGCTGTACCAAAGAGCACCTTTTTCTGAACGAAATATGCCTTTGAGAGTGCAGCACATGATATGAATATAAGGCGGAGGGAGACCCATAAATGCATCTAGAGCTGAACCAGAAGTGCTAGTGAAAATCTCCACGCAGCTGAGACACCTGTTCTTTAGAATCTGGTAAAAGCAGAAATCATGTGTTTTTTGGTGATAGCTTATTCTACCAGACAACTTACGTATAGGATATAATTGGCCATATCATCCACAGGACCCTTCACGGTAAAAGGCCATGTTAAACCGATAGCTCCTTTGCACTGCTAATAAACCGACATCACCTTAGGGACTTTCAACGAAAAAAGTTTAGTCCATAGAAGTTTGTTATCCAGGCTAACTCCCAAATATTTAGCTTCTTTCGAAAATTGAATGCTGATGCCTTTAAGCACTAGATAAGACAAAGCAGACAGCTTCCTCCTTCCCCTAAAGAAGAAATTCAGTTTTGAGAAGATTGGCTGAACGCCCATTTGTAGTGAAGCAATTGTCAGTCACGTCAAGTGCTGTCCACGCTTTAGAACAGACAGTCGCTCCACACGTTCCAACAGACAGTACAGCACTCCATCCGGGTATGCTTGTGCATAGACGTCAGAACTATTGAGCGTGTTGAGAAGTGAGTCGACCTACATGCACCATAGCTTGTTTACTCCCGCCGTCACATATTGGGCACAGACAGCATCCGCAATCAATGTCCTATTCACCAGCATTGTTTTAGTCAACAGGAGTAGTGATTCGTCTACGCCATGTTTTCTGGCCGAGTTACACATGTCGATGAAAACCCAACGCTGCGTACCAGATTTTGAAGAGCACTTTCGTTGGATCTTCCACGTTGGTACGCAAGGCAATTTTGGTCACACGGATCTCTTGATGCTTTTTAACATAAAGGAAGTCAGATTTATAGGTCTGAACCTGTTGGCGAGTGATTTTCGGTGTTAACGCAACTATCACTGGTCGCCAGGACTCGGGTCCCGTACGTACGTCAATGCCAGTGAAGATTCTCTTCAGAGTTACCAGCAGCTAATCTATACCGTTTTGTAACATAATATGATATATGCCATCGGTGCCACGCACCTTCAAGCAATCAAAGGAAGCATCAACATGTTTAGTGGCTTCATCCATCACCACAACTGATGAGATATACGAGCTAAGACGTGTTGTGTTATTAAGCTCACTAGCAGCTTCATTAGTAGGAGCTGGTTCCGATTATGTTACCTGGAAGGTGGGCCTCAAGCATGAGATGGAGAGTCAGTATAAGTACCATCAGATTTTCTGAGTGGTTCCACTCCGGCTGATCTGCTCCTTTTGAGGACTTTTACCAGCTCACTGGTTTCACCGACAGTTTCGATTTTCTCTCAAAAGCCTTTATAAGGGGTACTCTTCGAGATCTTTCTTATAGTATATTCTTTTTGCTTCCATCTGTAAAGATTCCAGTCTTCCTTTAAACTAGTCTTGAGTGACCTGCTTAGAAGTTTTCTGGTTTCTTTACGAAGGCACTGCAGAACTGTGTTCCACCAAGGAACGGGCGATTTGCTGGATTGCATACCAGCTGGTAATGCCATTTCAAAACACATAGTGAGGGTACCGTTCAGATTTTGTTTTGTCCTGACCTTAGGGGAAGGAATGTTAGACTTCTCGAGCTCTTCCTTAAATCATGTCCAGTTGGTTTTCTGCGTATTCCTCCTCTTTAAGAAGGTCAAGACCTTGCATCCGATTCTGAACTCGATGTTCCTATGGTCTGACATAGAGATCTCTGATACTCGTAGTACTATCCATTATCATACCTTTTGGATAATGTTAAGAAGATTAGTTGCTGTCTTACCCTCGAAACCCATGATTCCTCCATAGAGATTTTGTATTCAACACGGAATGGTTCCTATATAGGGATGCAATAGCAGACATGGAAAGTTGAAAATCGACCTAAGGTGAAAACAGATGAGCACCGGGGTGGTCGTCTCTTATCTCCACTCATTAGGAAACAAAAAACAATTAAGCCTTCCAAGGTGCAGATAGAGACTTTAGTCATACCTAGGCATATTGGTCTCGACGGAAGATTTGTCTAAGCCCGTAACAAAGGAAGAGCCCTCCTTGCTTTGCCGATTATTCCTCTCACTGTGGGAGTATCAAATCTAGGGTTCTGGGTATGAAGGCGCATCAGAACATCCCCCGTCTCTCTGAGTTGCCTCGGAACCAAGCAATACACAACACAACTGAAAATCACTTAAGACGTCTTGGGCTCGTAAAAAATAACGATATTTGGGTTCCACATGAATTGAAGAGGTTCACTGAGCACACCAAATCAATATTTGCGATAAATATTTCTATCGCAATGAAATTGATTCTTCCTTAAAACGAATTATCATTGATGATGAAAAATTAATCGTTTACGACAACATTAATCGGAAAACATCATGATATTAGCGTGATGAACAGTCCCAAAGCTAATCGGAAGCTGAATTGTATCAAAGGAATGTTGTGTAGTTAATTTAGTGGGATTATAAAGGTGTCCTGCATTTTAGCTGCTTCCAAGGCACAATACGATAAATTCAGATGATTACTGTTAACAACGAATAAAACTGGAGAAAGTAGTCAAAGGCAGTTCGTAAGGGGCTCCTGTTCCACCAACCGTAACTCGAAAAAATTTATTTAACCTTGGTTGCGAAGGTTCTCACCATGAAACCGCAACCTTGCATCATCAGATTTTCATTTGTTTCGAAGTTTGTAAAACTCTTCAAATGGTAGAACTTCTACCAATGATGATGCCCTGAAATCGCACTTACCCAGTTTGGGCTAGAAGTTCTATGAGCGCGGAATCATGAAACTGCCAAAAAGAGTGTAGGTATATTCAGTAAACCATATTATATCTCAAAAAACCAAAGCATGTTTCTGAGAGAATTTAAAAACTATTAAAACGTAGTCCTGCTGTAATGCCAGTTGGTCGCATTCCATCCCGCATTTTTCTTTTAAATTGTCAGCCAATTCAAGGAAAACCAGAAGCTGGCAAGATAAAATGCTAAACATCAGGATTCTGTTTCCATCTTTTCTATCAGGTTTCCTATTTATAATCAGAATGAGTTAAAATAAAAATGCTGCAGTTAATTGTCTTACAAATTTAGTTTTCATAACTTCAAACACTTTTTTAGGAACACTGAAAAAGAAATATTTATTACATTTAATCCTCTCAAAAAGCAGGTGCTTGTATAACTATCCATAAACGAAGGTGTTATTCACAAATCTAATTCATAAATTTATAAATAATTCTTGCTGGAACTTCAAAATTACTTAAATCAAACACAATATTTTCAAATGATAAAAGCTCATGTAACTTTGTAAATTTTTCTTTTTGACTTTTAATAATTTATTAACACTGCGCTTACAATCTTATAAACGCACGAATTTATTCCACAACTTTTTGTTTTGGTAAATCGGCAAGTACTTCAATAAAATCATTACAAATCCCGTTTCTCAAGTTTTATCATAAAAACTGATGTGATAACTCCTGTGAAGACATAAAAAGCAACAGGTAGCAATTTGAGGGAATCCAAAGGAACATCTGCGTCTGCTATGTCGAGAATACGTCTAGAAGTCTTCTTAGCCAAATGTAAGAGGTTTTTTATTTTTATACAGAGGAGTTGTTGTTCGTTGCCGTCAAGGCATAATTCAGATAAATTGTGCTGATAATTTTTAAATGGAAATTATCGTAATGATTGTTATGAACTTTAAATTATCAAATTAATAACATTGCAGATAGAAGTGGATTGTATTTCTCATGAAGTAATTTGATAAAAAAAAAAACATATTTTATCCAGGGTCTTAGTTTTTAACTTTCTAAAAATTCATTTATGCAATTTTCTTACTTTAAAATTGTTTATCTATTGACAGGCAAAGGTGGCATGTGGCATTCTGCAGTCGTTATGGAATTGGATGCATAAGAAAATAAATTATAAGAAGGCCCATTTTGATTTATCAAGACAATACTTCTTTGATTAAATAAGGATTGATTTTTATTTTAATCGACAAAAGTGGTTTTTGCATTGATAATGCAAAACAGCATCAGCCCAATGGCCTCTACCACACATCAGGAATGTTTTTGATACAATTATTCATCGTATTTTCACACATTTGCGGGTATATTTTATCCTTCAACGTACGGATGTTGGCTTTGACTGTCCAAGAGATCGTTAACATTGACCTTCTCTTTGAGATGACTCCAAAAAAATAGTCCCACGGCGTTAAAAAGCGTGATCTTAGCGGTCAATTTTAGTTACCATCGCCAGAAATGGCTCCGCCAGGAAACTTTCCTGGCAACAGAGCAATGATTTCGCTATTTGTGTGGAAATAAACGCAATCCATAAATATAACATGATTCGAAAGCGCAATTTACGTATTCGCAAAAACAGATACGTCGCATTCCTTTTCTGAAAAATTAGGTGTAATGATACTTTCTACCTAGAAACCCCACCAACCGGTGGGTAGAGAGGCTTCTCGGTAATCATTCTTGAATTTTCTAAGCCCTAAATTCGGCAATTCTGCTTATTTACAAAGCCTTGAACCCAAAAATGTACCTTTTTTCGATTTTTCAGTTAAACTCTTCACCGATTTCGTGGACTTCCAAATCGAATCGACCTTATTACGATCTTACTGATGGTTGCATTGTCAATTCAATCTTATAGGATATATGACCAATTCACAAGAAGAGTACCAACTATGATTGTAACAACTACAGGTCGATAGCTTTATCATCAAGGGTGTATTAGTTATATCACCTTGACCAACAATTTTAGGGAATTTATTCAGAAAATTAAAAAATCATCTAAATCTACATTGTCCCCTTCAAAGTAATCTCCATCGACCGCAACACACTTATGCCAGCGCTTGATCCAATCCTCGAAACATTTTTCATATTCGGTTTTCGTTATGTCCATCAGTGCTTCCTGCTGTTTTTCCATTACTTTCTCTCGGCTGCTGAAACGCGTTCCCCGTAGTGGTTTTTTAAGTCAATTGAGGGGAAAGAAGTCACAGTCAGGCAAATCAGGTGAATTCGGTGGCTGTTGGATGGTATTTGTTGCATTTTTCGTCAAAAAGTTACGAATAATGATGGCACTGTGCGACGGTGCGTTATCATGGTGCATAATCCTCGAGTTTTCTGCCCACAATTCTGGTCCCTTTCGGCGAATTGCTTCACGCAAACGTCTTATAACACCTAAATAATACTGTTTGTTTACTGTCTGACCTTCTGGTAAAAATTCATGATGAACTACACCATTGTAATCTATGAAAACCGTGAGCACGTGCCTGATGTCTGGATTGCGTGTCGTACTCATAAACCCACGTCTCGTCTTCAGTAATGATCCTTTTGATGAATGTGGGATCGGATTCAGCATCGCAAATCATCTCTTTTGCGACGTCAACACGGTATCTTTTTTGCATGAAATTGAGGTCTTTTGGCACCAACTTTGCTGCTACACGACGGAAACCCAGATCATTAACCAAAATGTCTTGGACGGATCCATAGGCAATGTTCAAGTCCTCCGCTATCTCCCTGATGGTTAATTTGCGTTTCTTTTACTTCATCAATGTTTTCGTCGGTTTTCGATGTCGATGGTCTGCCACTGCGTTCATCATCTTCGATTTACTCACGACCACTTTTGAACCGATCGTGCCACTGGTAAATGACCGTTTTCTTAAGAGAATCGTTGCCGAAACACTTTTCCAACATTTTCAACGTTCGCGCACCATTAAATCCGTTTTTTTACGCCAAATTTAATACACGTTCGTTGTTGCAAATTTAAATCCATTTCTGAAATTATAAAAAATCGCCAACACACACAGGGATAGATGTACTCTTGGCTACGTAACTTTTGCAAATATTAAGCTATGACGCTAAGATTTAGAGGGAATATCAACAATAGATTTACCAACTTAACAAAAAAACAGAACTCAAATCGGAACAATGGGAGCGCCACAAGGTGGTGTGGTGCGGGAACTTTTTGATCAAGGTGGTATGCCGAAGAGGAGCAGGCAGCATTCAGACCAGGTCGGCGAACATAAGACCACATCTTTACATTAAGGAAGACTTAAAAACGGCATATGATAATATGTCAAGGCAACATGTATGGCACTTAAAATTAAAAACTTCCCGGAGAGACTAATAAACGCAATTAAACCGATGGAGAAAGTAAGACTAGAAGCGGAGAAGTCAGAAGTATTCGAAATATGCAAAGGACTAAAGCAAGGAGGCAGTCTTGGCGCTATGCTTTTCATTTTATTTTTGGATGAAATGGAGAAATCATAAAAGCGATACAATGAAATAACTGAAATTGGGAACTGGAAAATTCACCCCATGTTAAGTTATGTTATATATAGACGATATTGTTGTCATAGCAAATAATCTGGGCTGATTATGAGCATAATTGGGTGATTACTTCAATAATCTGAAGAGAAAGGGGATAAATATAACTAATGCGAAATAATTTGGGTTTCTAAAAAGAATAGGTCCATATAACATTTAACGGGTGACGTGAAATAAAGCTGAACTGGCGCCGAGCACAATAACGCCAAATTCCTAAATTCGCCTTTATTTCTATCAAAATAAAAGTTTTACAATTGCTTGCAAATTCATTAAGTAAAATAAAAAGGCACATATGATTTTATTTAACAGTAAACAGTTGTCGAATTGCCTGCAAATTGGACACAAAATCAGCGTACGATTTTTCATATTTCTGTTTGCAATGTTTGTTTAGCAATTAAGGCAAAGTTTAAAATTGTTACAATGTAGCAATAAGATGGAACGCGGATTTTCCATAAAAACAACACACAAAACTGCGGTTTCCTTAAAACCTTGATGCAATATTTCATCACATACATCGCCAGATTCATCATCTTCCATCGTCTCCTCATTCTGATTATTGAAATTATCAAATGGAAGAATGTTATTGTTTCTGATTGAAAAAATCTTCAATTGAAATTTCTCCTTGATCCAGCTTACTGATAACAAGATCAATGAAAGCTCTTTGATTTGAAGTTTTTTTTTCTTTTTAGACTGAAAAACGGCAAAAGTTCCATCAGTTGACATGTTAATGTCCCTTAAAATAATTTCATCCTCATCATCCAGAAGACAATCGAGAAATTTAAAAAAATTTCCTTTTTTCACCAATTTTCTATTTAGTTTACTGTTGAATCCTTCGAGTGCACTGGTGGTTCGTAAAGCCTTTTATTAGATAATTAGTTTTATCCTTCCGCTGAACGAATATGGTTGTGTATACGCTTGAACAACGCTTCGCTAAGTGGGCCTGCGATCGACTTAGAGAAGATGCCGATTTTGCCAAAAAAATCATCTTTTCAGATGAAGCTCATTTTGATCTTGGCGGGTATGTAAATAAGCAAAATTGTCGCATTTGGGGCACAGAAAACCCGCACGCATACATTGAAAAGCCGATACACCCAAAACGAGTCACTGTTTGGTGCGGATTTTGGTCCAGAGGCATAATTGGGCCATTTTTCTTCGAAAATGAGCAAGGAATGGCCGTTACAGTCAATGGCGATCGTTATCGGGCCATGTTGAACGAATTTTTGTTCACAAAAATTGAAGAGGAGTATATTGGCAACATTTGGTTTCAACAGGACGGCGCTACGTGCCACACAGCCGAAGCTACACTCGATGTTTTGCGCCCTGTTTTTGAAGATCGCATTATCAGCCGCAGAGCTGATGTCGTTTGGCCACCCCGGAGCTGCGATTTGACACCGTTGGACTATTATTTGTGGGGTTCCGTAAAAGATAAGTGTTACGCCGACAAGTCAGAGACAATTGACGCTTTAAAGGACAATATTCGTGAAGCCATTGGTGAAATACAGCTGCACACAATCGATAATGTGCTTAAAAATTGGACCGATCGTGTAGGCTACTGCATGGCCAGCCGAGGCAGCCATTTGAATGAAATTATTTTCCATTATTAACCGGAAGGATTGTACTTTCAAATAAAAAAAGAAATTTGAGAAAATATTCAGTAGTTCTTTTTTATAGCATTTTCAAAAAAAAAAACATTTTTGGCGGACCCTATACAAGGTGGCGTAAAATTAATCATACAATTTTGTTTCTGAATTACTTTTTTACTGAATAACAAAAAAAAAATGATCTTGAGGGATGGAAATCTTTATCTGGACCTTTACAATTTCTGTTAAGTGGAAAAGATGGTACTCGCCAAGTGGCTGCCGCCAGTGTTGATACACATTTGTGCCCGTTTTATTGCATTTTGCATGACTTTCCGCAAGATTTCCGGTGATAACCGTTCGCATTCCTGTCGGCTATTCTCCTTAAGGGTTGCGATTGTCTGAGGCTTGTTGGCATAAGCTCGCGACTTCAAGTAGCCCCAAAGAAAGAAGTCTGGGTTGGTTGAATTGGGCGATCTTGCAGGCCATGCCAAATCGCCAAAACTGGAGATTACACGACCAGGAAGCGCTTCCTGCACAATATCTATTGTGGCTCGTGCTGTGTGTGCGGTTACAATCCAATTCCGGCAATCACCTCATGGCCCTGTAGCGTTCGCCAGTAACACTGACCGTATTACCGATGGCGTCCTCAAAAAAGACGGCCCAATCACTCCTCTCGTGTAAACGCCGCACCACACAGCGGCCTTGAGTGGATATAATGGGTCTTCGTGCACCACACGCAGATTTTCAGTGGCCCAGAAATGAAGATTTTGCTTATTAACGTAACCGCTTAAGTGGAAATGCGCCTCGTCGCTCATGATGATTGTCGACACCAAATCGTCCTCTTCATTGTTGACATTGAGGATGGTTTTACAGTAATTCATACGCGACTGACGGTCAGGAGGCATTAGCTGTTGCACTGTTTGCACTTTTTACTGGAACATGTGTAAGTCCACTAAAATTCACTATAAGGTCCGTCTGGTGATGCCCAATTGCGTGGCTCGTCGTCTGGTTGATGTTTCTTTGTTCTCAGCGACATTGGCAGCGACAGCCGCGACATTCTCGGCCGAACGACCAGTCCGACGGCGACCACGCCCTACATGGTCTCCTGTGCTTCCACTCTGTTCGAGTCGAGTAGCTAAGCGTCGGAATGTTTGCCCAATAGGCGCGAAACGATTAGGAAATCGACGTCGAAATTCACGTTGTGCTAACACCACCGACCGATTATTGGTCAAAAACATCGACACAATTATTCCACGCTCTTGCCGAGTATAGCGCTCCATTGTTTGTCTGTTTGTATACTGCAGCTGCTTAGTTCACAAATGCCAAATATGATTAACGCACGACGCCATTTGCAAAAATTATACCATCTCTCGATAGGGTGATTAATTTTGCGCCCTTGTTTTTTTTAAAATACTCAATGAATTCATTAAAAGCGTTTGTTGAATTTAGGGACCATTCTTGTTTATCAATTTCGAATTTGATTAAATCAACTGCAACGAGGATAACATCCTCTTCTGAGCTCAACAACAGAAGCGCTAATATTTTTTTGAAAAATTCGTTATGGCTCGTGGTTTTTTCCTCATTATTTTTACAAAGTTCTGAATCTTGCTCGCTTTTCTTTTCACAGCGTGGATGAAATGAAACCAGCTGGCAATAAATGAAGCCGAAGGAAAGACTTCTCATAAACCGTTTCGCATAGCACTTTCAAAATCGGTGATGAATTCATCAGGTTCAAATTTAATTCAATTTATATATTTGAATAAATTGAAATAAATGGGTATAAGCTGCTTCCGATTTATTACCCATTAAAACATAAATGAACGGAGAAGTCAAAAAATATTTTAAGAAAATAATAATATAAAACAGTCCAAAAAATGTCATGCATCAAACGTACGTGCTTGTTGTACGCAAAGTGAACAATAAGCAGTTACTTGTAACAACATTGTGGAACGGTATTAAAACTTCCATCCAAAAGATATCTTCGAGGAGTGGAACGAGATCATCTTTGCAAATGGCGAAATGAATAGAGAATACGAGAAACTGTCTTCGACTATTGTTTCTCTATAGAATTTTTTGTCAGTTTCATATTTAGAAAGTCCAAATCTCTTGAACACATTTTCTTCACCGAAAATTTACATAATGTCCTCGCTGTTTGTAGGCATTTAGGAAAGGCACTACTTCGAATATTTATCAGTTGTCTTTGTGTTTTACCAAAGTGTAGTTGAAGTGGTGTTTCTTTCTCTAAAGCACATTTTTTATTAAACACTTCACGTACACCACTCCGTCTTAAATTTGAATCGGCACATTTTCTTTTAATACTATTTGCTAAACTTAATTTGTGTCTCAAGTTCTCTTGGTCGGAATAAAAATGAGAAATACCTTTAGGTATGCGACAATATTTCGAACCATTAAAGGCAATAACCAAACTTGCATTACACGTTTTTCGTAACACATACATCTTTTTACTTCCCAAAATTTGACTTAAATTTATGTAATTATTTAATTTGGGGAACATACATTGAACGACTCTCCTTTCTTAATCCTTCACAAATCTCACGTTCAAATATCAAAAATTTTTCATCAGCCATTTTAACCATTTCGACCACTCCACAACAAAGACCGCGAACTTATGACCAAAGGTTGGTTGCAGCAAAATCAAGAAAAACAAGTTTGTTATCAATTTTACCGTTAAAATAAAACATTATAACATAACTTAAAGCAAGTATTTTCATCATGAATACACATTTACTCGGTGTGCAATTCGGCTTTATTTCCATGTGAAACCGAAAGAATGCCGAATCTTTAGCGTGACAATATTTGGTGTTATTTCCATTAATTTTTCGACGTTATTTCTTTTTGCAAATCGAAATAAAACCAATTCGCTTGGTTATTATTTGAATTTAGTACCTCACGCACCAGTACTAAAAGGCTTTTCATAAGTAGCGCACAATTTTTCCGATAGGGATTCTCTGAACTCATGCATACCATATTTTAACAGTTGTGCTATGTGTGCTCCAGATTACCTACCATTAATCATCAAAGGATATACTATATGCTCCGTTTATAAATCATAACAACATTTTATCAAAATTTCCGGTGAGCTATGACTACATTAGGGGCTTTAAGTCCTATTTCCGGGCATTATAATCGTGCCGATAAGCAAGCATTTGTGAACTTAGTGCTTCAAATTGACTAATTTAGTCCGTAATATTGCGGCGCCAAAGAGACATGAAATGCCAGACGTGAAGAGAATATTACGGCGGGTCGGTAAGACAATACCGCAGCAAATTCACCCTCCAATGTATTCAAGAGTTCGGAATCTTTCGAACATCCCTGTAGGGTTTTAGCGAAAAGAGTTTGTCTTTACATCCGTTTAAAAGCGGATTTTCCCGAGCTAAAGCCAAATGACCACAGTGTACTTTGAATTCATTAGGCTCTATTGAGGATGAAGGGGTTTTTTTTTTTTTGTTTTTCTTTCAATGAACAAAAATTCCACATTTTGGTAAGCGAACAGTCAGCGAATTAAGCCATTTTAGTCTTAGGTATGATCTCAGCGTCCAGCGTCACTACTTGCAAGCTGGATACCGCTCTTACGAGGGCGGGTCAATAAGTCCGTGACTTTTGGATTAAACAAGATTTTTTGATAAAAAAATAATTTTATTTTTCAACGTAGTCTCCCTTGAGCTCTATACACTTTGTCCAACGCTTCTCCAATTTTTTTATCCCTTCCAAAAAAAATGATTTGTCGAGGTCCTCAAAATAGGCCTTTGTTTGCGAGATGACTTCATCATTGGAGTCAAATCTTTTTCCACCAAGCCATTTCTTCAGGTTTGGGAACAAGAAGTAGTCGCTCGGAGCCAAATCTGGAGAATAGGGTGGATGAGGGAGCAATTCATAGCCCAATTCATGGATTTTTGCCATGGCAACTGCACATGTGTGCACCCTTGCATTGTCTTGGTGGAAAAGAACTTTTTTCTTGGCCAAATGAGGTCGTTTTTTTTTCAAATCGTCATTGAATCGGTCCAATAAGTTGGCATAATATTCCCCATTGATTGTTCTTCCCTTTTGAAGGTAGTCAATGTGGATTATCCCGCGTGCATCCCAAAAAACAGTCGCCATAACTTTATTGGCTGACAAACCCACCTTGGCCTTCTTTGGCGCCGATTCACCCTTAGAAACCCACTGTTTTGACTATTGTTTGTTCTCTGGTGTGTTGTGATGGATCCATGTTTCGTCCACGGTTACAAAACGGCGCAAAAACTCCTCCATATTGCGATTAAACAACGCCAAACCTTCCTGTGAAGTTGTTACACGATTGCGTTTGTGGTCGACTGTGAGCAAACGCGGCACCCATCTTGCGGAAAGCTTTCTCATGCCCAAGTGATCATTCAAAATTGAAACCACTGAGCCATGCGAGATCCCTACGGCTTCCACAATCTCTCGCACTTTCAATCTTCGGTCGGCCAACACCATATCGTGAATTTTTTCGATTGTTTCGGGTGTAGAGACCTCAACTGGGCGTCCAGGACGTTCGGCATCTTCAGTGCTTGTACGGCCACAACGAAATTCAGTAAACCACTTTTTTACCATTGAAATCGATGGTGCAGAGTCCCCATAGTATTTATCAAGCTTAGCCTTGGTCTCGGTAATGGTTTTTTTTCGCAAGAAATAATGCTTAATAAGCACACGAAATTCACTTTTTTCCATTTTCTCCTCAAATTAGTGAGTAGTCTGATAAAAATAGCTGTCAAACACAAACTAACTGACGCAGCAAGTTTAAATTTTGACAGGAGTCAACTGACAGATGCCTGTTGACAGGAGCAGTGTTGCTGTTTCAGTAAAGAGGTCAGAAATTCAAAAATGCACGGAATTATTGACCCGCCCTCGTATTTACTTTTCCGGGAAAGAATATCTAAGCCTCCTAAAAAAACACATTGCATCTTATGCCTTTTAGGGAGGAAAGAAGGATAAGTACCGATGTGCGTTTTTTTTAAATGTTTGAAGGTTATAATGACTAGGAAATAAAGAGCTAGGGAGGGCATTATATAACCAAGTTGTACGGCTTAGGAACGAATCACGATGCTTTAGAGTACGTCCGAAAGTGGGCTTGAGAGTATACTGATGAGCATTAATAGCGAGACGGGTGTCACGGTATGCTACTGGCGATTTCAATGGAGCACTGGTGGTCTAAATAGCGATACAACAGAGAGAGACAGGACGCGTTACGTCGGTGTTCGAGAGTGTCAATTGATTGACTGATATTAGTATCACCTATGAGTTTTATCGCACGGTTTGGAATCTGGTCTACCAGATGCAGAGATGTTTTAGGTGCACCTGAGCAGATGTGAGCATTGTACTACAATTTTGGGCGGATGAATGCTTTATATATTGAGGCCAGATCAGAAGGGGAAATGTATTTTTTACATCGTTTGATGAAGACTAGACATTTCGCTGCATTTTTGGCTACACCGAATATGTGGTCATTCCAACTAGAATGGAAAGTTTTCGGTTTCGACGATGTAAGTGCCATTCATGGATAATGGCTGGGTATTTAAATTTCGCTTTAACGACAGCAGATAGCCTTGTGTTTTGGAAGTATTAAATTGCACTCTGTTGATAGTTCCTCAATTGGTTATGCTATTTATATCGGAATTTAATAAGCTTAACATACGCTTCCGTTCCCGTTCTATAGCCGAAGAGCACGGACGTGAGTCCGGAAACAAATATGAAAAGCGGAGAGTACAGTCGTCAGCAAAGAAATATATTGGATTAGAAGTGGCAAAGAAGATATCATTGATAAAAATTAAAAAGAGTGTAGGAGACAGAATGGAGCCCTGGGGCACACCAGTATTTATTTTGTGAATATCAGACTTAAAACCATCCAAGACAACTTGAATTGAACGTTCCGAAAGGCAGTTTCTAATCCATTGAAGAAGAGAATCGCCGGTCCCAAATGCACGCATTGTCGATAAAAGAGTTTGATGCCAAATTCTGTCAAATGGCTTAGAAATATCAAGTACAACTATCTTGCTTTCGCCAGATTGATGAACGGCTTGGTTCCGCTTTTCGATGAGAAATGCCATCAAATCACCAGTTGCTACGACAACTGTTTTGCCGGTCATTGAGAAGTTTTCGTGTTTCGAGATAATTAATGAGCTGACGGTTTATCAGTGCTTTTATGACCTTGGGGAGAAGAGACGTAAGTGCAATGGGTCTGTATTTTAAGTCTTAAAGAAATAGTTTTCCCAAAATTTTCCTCAAAATCATATTTATTATTATTGAAACAACCGAGCTTCCCCTTTATACTCAATAGCCATTCTCAGCTCTCAAAACTTCACTCTTTCTTTGATCTATCACATAAAACTTTTCTAACATCTTCAATCTAACCCATTAAATCACTGTCTTATAGGTAATGTGCTTTAAATTCTGTGGCTTCCACATCAAGATTGTCTTTTTTACTCAGCATCTACATCCAATTCCTACTAAAATTCCTTTTGCGTTTTTTATCCTCTTGTATCCCAATTTATATTCTACTATTAGTCCTTAGTCCAATGATCTTCATTTGAAACAGTTTGACTACTGGCTATGACATATTTTTCGCCTGCATAGAAAACAAATCGCGAGGTTCTTCCATGTACTCGTATAGTATGATATATGGCGACTTTTCAGGTGCTAAATAAACTTTTATCTGACCATTGCAAACTTCTAACTTAGGCAGCAAATTCTGCGGTCTGCTGTCTTTGAAACGAACATGTGGGGGACATCTTCCTTACTATCAACGGCTGGGTTGTTCGAATTATCATTTTTTATTCAATAATGGAATTGTGACTGTCACAGATATTCAATAGTTTCAAGGCAATCATATCAATATATGTTACCATTTTGAGTATTAAAAATAAGAGTGAAGCGACTTATTGTTTTAAATAATTTTGGAGTCTTGTCATTTCTGCGGATTACGATACCCTTGCTAGATACTAGTGATCCCTTTGACGGCGATACAGATTAGGCACCTCTTTACAGGTTTTGTATATAGTGCGAAAGATGTATGATGCGCGCATATATATTAAAGTGATGGACTTTCAGAAAGCCTGCAAGTATAAGGGATGAGAAATGAATTTTAAGGCTGTCCGTTTTCACTGCAGTTTTTCTGATGCCCATCTTTCCACACCGTCTGGCATGATTTGATTATCATGGTCGGAACAGCCTTCGAATCTTTCCTCGATAAGCACGTATCGACCATCTATATTTAAGTTGTTCTTCTCACCAATCAAGGCATGGTTGAACATAAGGTTGCTAGGTGCCTACAAACCGCAGACGATGAGGTTTAGTTTCTTACTGACCCTGAAAACAACACCATGTTGAATTTTTTTACTTTTCCACATGCAAGAAGATCCTTTCCCACCCTCACATCTCCTTCACCAGAGGTGGCTTACAGATTGATTTTTTAAATAGGATCTCTAGCCTTGTTTTGGATGTTTTTGCTAGTGAAGTGTTTCCTCATAAAACTAGTGTATGCCACATAATATACCTTGATATCGACGAGTATCCAGAGACAAACATCGTTTTGGCCAAGTAACCTGGAGTTTTGAACCCAGGCCAACGAACTTCAATTTGGAATTTTTGCTCGGCTATTTCCGAAGTCGGTTTCAGCGTTCTTATATAGCTCATGTGAGAAGCATTCCGTAATCTGTTGAATGAGGTCATTAATTACCATTGCAATATGATCTGTATGACAGATGAATATACACGTTCAGCAGAAGTAGCTCCTCCAAGGCCTTAGTGGATCTACTTATCATTTTTTCTGCATTACTAGATACGAGTGTATACCATATGTACTTCTGCTGAAATTCCCTTTCACTTAAAGTTCCCTTACATCCAGTCAGTTGATTCGTCCTTTCTCAAGTCTTTTTGTTGGTTTTGACTTTTTTTATTTTTTTGTTTTGGAATGTGAAAACATTAACTTTGCAGACAATCTCCAATTAATGGACCAATCTTTCGAACATGCCCTTATTTCAGCTCCTGTTGAAGATTTTTTTTTAAAGAAGACTTTTACCAAGGGTGTTTCTATTGTATTGAAATGGATTTCAATACAATACTCTAATCGGATTTACAACGGATTTACAACGGATTTACAAGAGAATGTGCTTCAGGATTTGGTAAAATTCACAATTAAAGGATGACAGTTGCCTATACCTCAAATAGGCGATAAATTCATCACTCGGCATAAAGAGGACTCGCGTTAATTCAGAAATGCTGGGAAAAATAGAAACTCATTGCCTTAAATCACAAAGATAGTGCATAGGGATAGTCGAGGGATTAGTAGCGACATTGTAACACATGGATCAAGTGGGTTTCACTACGAATGCGAACAAAATCTTAGATAAAATTGGTCATGAGAATAAAAAAAGTGATAAGTACGTCTCTAATAGAAACTCAAAATGTTAGGACACTTTCTGGTTCATTAATTGTAAAGCTGATAATGTGATTGTCAAACAATATGTCGATATAAAAAGGTTTTATTAAAAAGACTTTGGTGTTCTGCACAAACCAATGGTTATGGAAGGCATGAAAAAAGAAATAAAAATATGCAAATAAGATGTAAACACAAGTGTGTTCTAATTCAGGATAATATTTCAACATTCCTCCTCAACATGGTCAAAATGCATTCCAAATTGTTTAAAACAAAGCAAGTGTTTCTTTTTAGGAACAGCTTTGGTAAGGGCATCTGCTACCACGTTTTCAGTTGGAAGAGGCTTCACATCAACCGCACATTGCTCTGTTTTTTCTCCCACAAAATGATACTTGTTTGCTTTCCTCCTTTGCTTTGCGATGCGTTGTGCGTTCTGGTTGTCCTAATAGATGTCAATCGGCTTATCACTCTCAAATTTGAACACTCTTGTATTGCAGTAAAAAACGAAGTTAGCAAGCTTCTTTTGAAGCTTCTTTTGTAGCTTGCGTGAGTTCGATGTATTCTGCTTCGACTCTGATGGTTGCTAGTTTTCGTTGATTCTTCGACCCCCAACTGACAGCTGCACGTGCAAGTGTAAAGCAAAAACAACTTTGAGATTTACGTTCATCAATATCTTTAGTCCAACTAGCGTTTGCGATGGCTATAAGTGGTGATCCACTTTTTCGAAATTCTATTCTAGCATTTTTAGTCATGTTAAGATATAAAAGATATAAAACTGAGCCAAATTGCTAACGCTGAATGGAATATCGAGGTGACTGAAAACAGCAATATGCATCAAAATATATGCATACATAGGAATTTGGAAATGTTTAGAGTTATACTTCAAAAGTAAATTAATAATCAAACGCGTTTGATTGATTAATGAAATTCCATTATTCCTCTTAATTTCAAATCCAACAGAGAGAGATGGTCCTCCGAGATCTTTTATCTCAAAGCTTGAACTAACCTTTTGTTTAATAAGCAAAACAAACCCTTTTACAATGTATGATGATAATATCATCAACGTAAATTCCAATGATAGTTATTTGTTCATATTTCGATTGGGTAAAATTGATGGCTTTCAAATGATTATCCAAAGTTTTATTCCATTGCCTACTTGACTGCTTTAGACCATGTAAAACTTTGTTAAGAGGACACACCTGTTGTTCATAATTTTCATCAATAAACCCCTCCGGGTTGTTCATGACAATCTCTTCATCGGGTTTCCCATTTAGAAAAGCTGTCGAAACATCAAAATGATTGAGCTGTAAGTCATGCACTACTGACAAAGCATATATTAATCGCAAAGAACTTTGACGTATCACATTCGCGTGCGTTTCTAAATAATCAACGCCATATTATTGTGTATAGCCTAGACGTGTCTTTCTTCGTTCAACTTCTCCATTAGCCAAGTATTTTGACTTATAAAACCATCTGTTCCCTATCGTTGCCGGCCCAACAGAAAGATCATGGAGATTTCATAGCCTCAACCCATATCTCAGCATGCAAAGAATTCATATCCTCTCGAAAACTTGATGGGTCTTCAATCACATTGTTTGAGTTGTGGTGTTGGTGCTATCCTAATCGATATATAATATTTGATTGCTCACCTTTGCTTGATGGAACATTCGTTCAACTTTGAACTTCTAAAATTTATGTTTTCCTCTTCATTTGCAGGTTTATTTTCTAAATTGATACTATCTGCCGCATACTCTTCCAGTCCAAATTTGCTCAGAAGTTTGTTGCAAATTGCAAAATATAGACACTTAATAGATTCAATATTAATTGGTCGGCAAAGGTCCATATGCACGATTTCCAATAAACAGCTAGAAGATTTTGCGGTCCTCGAGTTCACCATCCTCAAAAGTTGGAAGTTCATTTACCATGCCATTGACTTTTAATTGACAAATTGAAGCTAAACGGTGAGCCAACAGATGGTGTGGATGTTGCCTGTCAATTACTGTCACTTACTGAATTCAATGTGGTTGATCTTTTTGACAGGTATCATGCAATCTTTATCAATTTTAGTCATGGAGTCGTTTACCACACAATAACGCATTTCTGTTATCTAATGTTACCATTCAAACAAACCGCGCTTGAGATATTGTCAAAAGCTTTTTTTTAGATCATCGGTCATCTGGCGCTCAAATAACTGTTTAAGCCATTTATCGGGATGTGTCTGTTGTGTCCTGCGAATTCCGCAATGTTAAATGTTATTGAGCAAAGAATTTTCCTAACATTTTGTGTGTTTCTAACAAAATATGATGTGCGGCAGCGTCGAAAATGTTAACGGGATCTCGACAATACCGAAAACGCAAGCGTATGAGTGGTACAAAGAGTTTAAAGTTGTTGATGATTTGCCTCGTACCGGTCATCCATCCACCAGTATGACTGACGTAAACATCGAAAAAGTTAAAATTGTCTTCGCAGATCGTCGTGTGGGCATCACAGAGATAGCAGCCGATCTTAGTGTCTCGTTCGGATTGGTGCGAAGCGTTATGCACGATGTCTTGGGCATAAGACGAGTTGAGGCGCGGCTTATACCGGGAGTGCTGAATTTGTTGCAGAAACATCTTATCTTCTAAGTGACTATTTGATCAAAAACATCGTTCATACCGTTCCGCAAGCTTCGTATTCACCTGAAGTGGCCCCTTTTGATTTTTTCCTATCCTCACAACTCAAGTTACCACTTCGCAGAAAACGTTTTGAGAGGATTGAGGTGATAAAGGAGAATTTGCAGAAGGACCTGAAGGCGATTCCAAAATTGGCCTATGAAAAGTGTTTTGAAGATTGGAGGAAGCCTTGGAATATGTGTACGAGTACTGCTTGCAATTGAGATTGCTTTGAAGGGAATAAAATGAATATCGATGAATAACTGAACGTTTTCGTTTCATTGAAGAAATCCCGGGTACTTTTTGATCAGAAGGTGTTACCAAAATGGGCGATCTGTAAAAGTAGCATTTCGTAAAATTCGCGAATGTTTTGGTCAACAT
This sequence comes from Volucella zonaria, assembly GCA_963966105.1. Lineage (NCBI taxonomy): Eukaryota > Metazoa > Arthropoda > Insecta > Diptera > Syrphidae > Volucella > Volucella zonaria. The sequence goes on along the minus strand of OZ014532.1, from coordinate 88,315,806 downwards.
AATCGCCCTAGAGAGCACAGAATTCGTGCAATGGTGAAGCGTTTTGGAGAAACTGGTCCGGTATCGTGTCAAACTGCATGTCAGCATGCTCAGCCATAACGTACACCCGAAACACATCACCACTGTGAGTGAAAAAGTTCAAAACTAGCCACGCACCTCAATTCGTCGCCGAAGTCAACAATTGGGTCACAGTTATGGCACTTTACGGCGAATTTTAAAAGTTGATCTGGATGTTGGACTGCAAGAAACATTTGTCATCGAACTTGATAATTTCTGATCGATGGGTACATACAATAAATAAACAAAATTGTCGTTTCTGGGGACCGGAAAACCAATGCATCCCAAAAAAAAAGTCACTATATTGTGCGGATTATGGGTTTGTACTTTTCCGAAGATGAGGCTAGAGAGACAGTTACAGTGAATGGAGAACGTTACCGCAACACGTTGACCGGATAATTTTTTTTTCAAAATTGAATGAATTGGATCTAGACGACCTCTGGTGTCAACAGGGTGGTGCCACCGCCCACACAAGCCATCAATCAATCAATTTATTGCGTGCGAATATTAGAGGAGAAGTTGCGATTTGACACCTTTAGACTTTTCCCTGTGGGGTTATTTGAAGAGTAAGGTTTATGCCTTTAACCCATCGACAATTCAGGATCTCAAACAAAATATCCAAACTGAAATTGCGGCCATTGACCCACTTATTCTTCAAAAAGTCATTGAAAATGTTGGCCTTCAGAAGCCATGGTAGTCATATGAACGATGTAGTATTCCTTTCGTAATTGTGATAGACCGAACTTTATTAATCAATAAAATTCTGCATTAATTTCAGAAAAAATGTGTTGTTAATTTGATAAAAATTTCCACACTAGCTGTTAGCTCACCTTATAAATTTAAGTGACAAAACCTGCTATGCCATACTTCTTTATTGCTAGCGTGTGGTATTAAATTACAATCCTCTCTATTATGATCCCGATACCTTTGATTTTATCGGCTTCTACAATACTATAGTAACATTTTTCTACTTTTACTAATGTATGCATGATTTCCTTCTATAACAACCTTGCAATCATTATCAGTAGCCTTACTTGCAGAAATTAAATTGCTTCGCAATTCCGGTGTAAACAGTGTTCTGTACAATGAGATTGATTTAGTTTCTCCGCCAACTATTGTAGTCAGTCTCACTGTTCCTATTCCTTTTATATTTCCTTTTATATTGGCAAACTCTTTGTTGGCTACCTGAACAAGTCCAGAAAATTGTTTGTCTAACTCAACAAAATCATCTTTAGAACAGCACATGTCCGATGTGGCACCGTTGTCTATGTACAATTGTTTCCTTCATTTTCGTTAACCTCCGAAATACTTAGAAAACACTCTGTTGGCGCACAATTACAGCGCTCAATATAATGTAAAAGCATAATGTATGCTTTTCCTATTCCCTACTCGTTTCATATGACCTTTTTTGCCACCATGATGACTATTAAATTGAAAGTAACTCGATATACCTGGTCATTGATTATTCAGCTTTTTGAGGTGAAATTTTACCTTCAAACGTCACCATCAGCATCACCTCTTTTCTTTTAGCTTACTTCCAGCAAACGTGCTCGCAAAACATCGATCTACGGAAATCAGTAGCATGGCTTGGATATCTTTGTAGCTTTCAGATAGACTATCCAGCAAAAGCGCTGCCAACAAGCTATCATCCAGCTTGGCATCCATTTCGACCAGGCGTGACAAAACAGAATTAAAGTCCCAGAAAGTCCCAAATTTCCTTGGAGTTGGTGATTGCTTTTGCGAGTGAGACCTGGCAGGTCCTAAGCAGATTATCATCTCGCGAATTTGTGCAGGACTGCTTCCATCTGCGGCCTCTACGTTGCAAAATTCTGTTCATTTAACAATGGAGTTTTCCCGGTGAAAGTTATCATTTTAATAAGCTTTTTTTTAAATTTATAAAACAAACATATACGCGATTTTATTAAATACTATATTAAGATATGTGTCTGGGCCCAGAACCTGTGAAAATTATAATGTGGTTGTCGAACAATGTGTCGATATAAGAAAGTTTTATTAAAAAGGCTTGAGTGTCGTTCACAATACAATGGCTGAGGAAGGAATGAAAGAAGAAAAAGAAATATACAAAAGGAACTTAAAAAAAAAAGTCAGTTACATTGGAATGCGGGAGCATTACATTTGACACGTTTTAATATTGGTTAACATGTAAACATAATTGAGTTGGAATTCAGTACAATATATGAACATAAATCGTTCAACCGTTTTCTAAAATCACATTACTTTCGAAATTCTTAAAGAAATTTGTCAAAACGCGCTCATCTACAATTGTAATAAAGTTAACTTTCAAAAGTCTTTCGTAAAAGTTTGCGTGAATCATAAATTTAAGAAAACGAAATTTTCCAAAAATTTACACATAATACGCAGCGTTTTTCATATCGTTAACCTAACGTATATTCTCGTCATTTCTCGGTATTATCATCCCCATTTTTATTTGAAAATCCCCCTCCATCAGTAACGTCTATTCGTACGTACGTGAAGCCTAGATGGAGAACACAACTGGTCCCAAGACGAATAGCCACTCTTCCGCCCGCCATAATAAACCGACAAGCACACATGAATTTACACTTCCTAAAGTTATATGCCATTGTCATTGTCGTCGCCGTTTTCATCCTGCCGGTTTTCTCTATTGGATAAAGGCTTCCTTAAACTTGTTCCTTCTGTTTTTCAATTTATTTCCCAGGCCTTTCGTATGTGCTGTTGTATAGCACAGCACAGTATTGTGCTCGTGCTTGTAGTGTTTCAGAGCTGGGAATACCCTTATAAATTATAACATACATACTCGCACGAGTAAATATATAATTTTGTCACCTTCTTGGTGGTTGCCTTTGTGTATACTCGTATCTCATCATTGATTTAGTGGAAATATTTATATGTGAGTTATATTTGAATACAAATTCATGTGATTATGAGGGAAATTCTTACCTTTTTATCTAATAAACACTAGACTGTTAGTGTCTACTTCAGTGTCACATCTGCAATGCAACATGCTTAGTATTTGATGTGAAAATTCTTCGCTATCCTTATTAATCTTTTGTTCAGTTTTAATAAGTGTCACTTTCAGTTCTGGCATTATTTCCTCATTTATATTGGTTTTGGGATTTTGTTGCAATATGATTTAAACGAGATATTACTGTATAAAAGAAAAAAAAAATTTTTTTTTTCTTAAATTTCTACTTAAGAGTATACCTTTACGGATGCACTGCAGAAATTTTCCTTTACACTGGTTTCAACATCGAAGTATAGAGGCTCCATTCCCAAATAGCTTTATTTGATTTTCAATTGCATTTGCACTAAAAGATTCAAAGGGAGCTATCCTACTAAATATTTCACATGCTAATGCGTTACCTATCACCGCTCTTTCAAGGTGCTGACATGGAGATGGTGGTGCATTAACTCTAAACGGATCAACTCTCATGTCTGGCTCCGAAATATCCTGCCTCTTTTATCCAAGGTCTCCCAAAAAGGGAATGACCCTCCAGGTTGGGGGTTGTGCGTGGGCTAAACTACAATACCTGGCCACATAAAGACCCTAGAGTTGCTAAGGATCGGGATGGATCTATCGTTCATCACCCCACAAAATTGGGAAAAGATGAAAACGTTCAACCGGACAACAAGCTGAGGCCTTATACTACTAAAAGGAAGAAATCACTACCATTCAGAAAGTGCCCTGAAATTGGCTGGACAAAAGGAAGACTGGGACATATGGTATGTGTACTCCATTGTCTGGACAGAGAACATAAACAGCGTCTATGTGGGATTTCTATTAAGTATGATGACACAAAAGTTTCTTAGATTTGGACAAATGAACAGAGGCGTCGAAACCAGCACGCAGGTTAAATCCGCCAACGGCAGCCTGATCTGCCCTCATGTCCTAAGAAAAGAAACAGATAATATTACTAAAGAATGCTTTTACCGTTCGGAAAAATCAGTAAATGAAGTCCTAAGAATGAGGTCAAATCGTTATAGATAATTTCAACGCCAAAACTAAAGAAGTGAAAATCTTTTATAGCACAATGGAAAAGAATAACATTACAACTGAGAATAAATAGGGTAACTAACTTTGCTCTTTATAAATGAGAATGTCGGTCGCTGATTATACGAGTAAAACAGTCAAGACACTCCTGTTTTTAGACATCCTCGACAAAAACAATCGGAGCAACAAACCTAGATCTGGATCAAAATTTATTGCCAGTGAAAATGGGGAATAGATATTTAGACGCTACAGCAACGGTGGAAAATTGCTGCAACAAACAATCAGAAGCCCTCGACTGCTCGACAACGCTTTGAAGTGACATCTCTATCAAGGAAACAATCAGGCAGATCGCCCAGTCTATGGTAGAACGCACATTTGCAGCCCCTAGGTAAAGAAACTGGAAAACTTCTAATCTCTTTAGACCAATATGGAAGAAGACGGAAATCGGAGAAAGAAGAAGCAAGAAGGATATGAGAAGCTAATTCGGATCTCGAAGGATGCCTCTAAGGAGAAAAATCGAACCGGTCGGTGAAACCAGCAGGTTATTCAAATCCTCAAGCCAGAGTCCTCCAGCCAGGTTGGAATCACTCAGCAAATCTGATAGCAGGCTCTCTGTCTCTTGCCTGTACCAGGTAACTTAAACAGAACCAACTCACAAGAAGCATCTATTAACCAAACTGCAACCGAAAGTGGAAGGAAACGCTCGCCAAGAGCTTCAGATGTACTAGTCACATTTACATCTGTCTAAAGGAAGGTCCTGCGGGATCGCTTCAAAAGCTAACGGGCAACATTGAAGGGGTCTGCTCTAGTGAAATCCTCCTCCTCAATCCTCCCACAACTGAGGTCGTTCTCTCTACGAAAAGTAGGAAGGTGACTGGTCTGTCTCATCTAGTGCTTAAAGTCATTACCACCAGATTCCCCAAAGAAACTTAGTAATTAGGTTTTATCGTGGTTTACAAGCTTGTTTGGACTAAACATTTTATTTCGAAAGTCTTTAAGTTACTGTGGGGCTTGTCACGAGGTGAATCTGTTGGATCTACGCGGTTATGATAAGGCAAATTATATCCAATGTGTCTGGTGGCAGCTTTTACAAAAATATTTCTCTGCTGTTTTTACCAGACTCCAAAGAACGGTCTGTCTCATTTGTTCGGCAGCTTTTCCTGGCAGGTCTGGCTCCGTTTAAGATTCACTGATGAATCTCCCTGCCCTTGGTATTTATGTCATAGGCTGCACTCTGCAAATATCTTTCGCTTAAAGAGGAATGGTCTTTCGTTCAGTTTTGATGATAATCTTACGTGTTGACTATCTTTTGGCTCTGCTTTGTGGACGGCATGACGCAATGACACCAGAACTCCTGTTGTCGAATAAATATGAAATCAACTTTTCCTATGCCTAGGAATGAATGCTCCCAAAACTGTAATAGGATGCAGTGTTGGGGTCTTCCAATCAGAGGTACTCATATATGCAATCCTGATGGCAACGAACTGTATTGCAAAGAAATGCTGGCGGAAGGAGCGAATAATTTGTAGCTGTAGCGACAGCCAAGCTGTACTTAAAGCGTTACTGAGCCCTCTCAATTCTTCCAAGCAATTTCCAGAATGCAAGACTTCACTGAACGCAGTCAGAAAGCTGAACTCACGAAGTTTTGTTTCTGTCCCAGGTAACAATGCAATCACGGGATATTAAATCGCCTATAAACGTATCGCGCAAGGATCAGAGGAGAGTTTTTTAGGACCCGAACTTAAGTTAAGACTGCTTGCGTCCTCGGTACAGGATTCGATGGACAGTTGGGTCTCATATGAGTACAAACGCAGATGGCACGACTCCCCAAATGCTTCCCGATGTTTATAAGAAGTCTCCCGGATGCTTACTGTCATCATGACAAGGCACTACACTTTTGCTAAGCATTAAAGTGTGCTGGGTATAAGTCACGCAATATCCTATGACTCTTGCTGTGAAGGTGATGACAAAATAGCGGACCACGACCTCCAGTTTATCGTCGATGATGTTATGGGTACTGTTACTGTAGGCACTTTATCACTTTTTCTACAGAAAAGAAAAAAAAATTGCAATCCAATGACAATGACGCCAAGAAGTCGTCAGAGATGACGGATCTGATGTGCTGAATTCCACATCATGAAGGTTGTAGGCAAGCACATATACCAAAACAATTTGCCCATAAAGTGACTTAGTCTACAAGTAGCCACTTCACATATCCTCACAGAAAGTAATCCAAAGGTGTTAAATCACACGATCTTGGACGGTAAGTTTCCCGAACTGTTCCACTGAGCCCGAAATATATTTGCACAATTTAGGAGCATTGTTCTGTCCTAGGTCTATTCGTAGTAAAGTGCCAAACCAAACTGAAAACAATTCAGCTGCCAAATAAAAAAAACAATCTCTAAAAAAAAAACCCTTTGTAATCTATGATCTTTGTGACTGCATCTCTTCTATGACCCCCAATTCGTTGACCTCATGGCCCAATAATTTATTTTGGATTGCCCTCCTAACGCATATTTCCACGGTGAAGTAACCATCTTAGTAGAAGAATAAAGACTTTGCTTACTACTTACCCCGCAGCATGTAGGCCGAGATAGGTAACTAGAATAATGAAATTGTTTTGGTCCTTGTGGATTACTTTATTTAATAGACTGTGCTAACGATTCCTGACAAAACCGCCGATTCTACCCCACAAACACTCATATAGAGGAAATATTTTGAATTTATGATTAACTTGCGGGTACTTTTGGTAATGCTGTTCCCGGTTATCTACTTTTATATTGTAATTCAAAATTACTTTCGATGTTGCCTGAGTTTACTTATTCGTTGCTGAGAGACATTGTAAAATCTAATGGTGTATTTTTTTTTTATGTTTCTATTTCTTCTTATATGTTTATTTAGTTAAACTTCCAATGATTTTAAAATTGAGAAGGATGCTTTCCGTTAATTTTTCTTCAGAGATTTTAACAAAGTTGCTTCTCTGTTTTTCTGTAAAATAGTTACCAAACAACTAATATGTCTAAAAGGAACTTTCCAGGTGATTGCAAATGTCGTTGCTATTGCTGCTTCATGAAAAACATCAACACCTTAAAGGCAATTCTTTGAAACTCTGTCCATAAGCTGACAAAATGTATCCCTATATACTCTAAATAGTCATAAACTGTTGTTCATTTTCTCAAGGGTTGGCGGAAAAGTTCAATACTCGTCTTTGCTAGCGACGGGGCATAGGGATTCTGTTCGGAATTATGAGTCCGATGAGCTCACCAATTCAGGAACTGTACTACCTATTTTACGAGAGAAGGATATCTTAAGTAAACCAAATGCTATTGTACATATGAACTCATATTCAAGCTTCTAAGGTTCTCGTTTCTCTCAACGAACGACTGAACAATGTCCTATAGTACTCGTAAATATGCTGCCAGCACGACGAGGAGGACAAGGTTATCCTCTAACCTTTTCGCATATACCCGCTTTCTCTATCATTGTAATCTGGCTGTCGTTACCAAAAACATCGTAATTCTAGCTTAACTGATCATTGTCACTACAAAGCGTGCTCTGAGTCTGTTAAAATCCGTCATGCACATACCTTTTCCATAGCCAACATAGAAAGCTCTTCGAAATTGTTCATCATAGGATCAAATAGGTTGCATCAAAAATCAAAGGATAATAAAAGGATTGACGGAAGCGGTGATACTCGTATATTCCACAAAAGAAGGCTGCTTAGCTCTGTTACTGAGCATGTGACAACATAATTTTACAGTACTAGTGGGCTAAACGTCTTGTTATAAAATCTTATTAGCCGTTACGGTAAAATTCTTTCAGTAGGTATTTATTATAATTTTTATTTCGTTTACCAAAAAACTTGCTTTCGATTATCGTTTACGTTTAATTCCTAATGCTGAGAGCAGAACTTCTCCTTCTCTACGATACCGCATTGTACACGTCTTTTAAATGTATAAAATGCGTTTCAGCAATTCTGATATTTCAGACGCTCGTGGACATTCTTGTCCCCAAAACATCTTGTTTTTGTGTTCCTTTGAATAATAACCCATGGCTGGTTCTACCTTCAGTTTTTCAAAATTGTTTTCTTATTCACCTTTACTGCCTAGAACCTTTATGAATTGATGGGCTACGGGTGGTATGTTGTGAGTTAAGATGCTCCATCCCTATCCAAGCTATTCTAACTGGCGGCACAACCTAAGCGCAATATAATAACTCTTAACTCTACGAGTATATGGGGGTTAATCGAACAGAGTACTGGATCTCTGCTCTACTTCACCGAGCTGTCCTTGCTTGCGTTCGAGATCTTAGAACATATATATGATCCAACTCAGCTAACTGAAAAACGGTCAGGGTTTAACTTTTTTTCTTAAGCGGGCAGAAGACCTAAGTAACCAACTCAGAATCCTTAGAAATTCTTCTACCTATATATGTATAGTGAATATTGACATGGAAATAGTCAAGAGTTACGTATCTTCGATATGAAATATATAAAAAATGTGGCAAATATTGTGAACCCATTTTCGAATTAAGCCTAGAGTTCTTCTGACCTAATTCAATGAATTCCTGATCATAGTTTCAACGAAGTCATCACAAGCATATCTATCTATCTCTCTGTAACATAGGTATTGCGCGATTTTTATCCAAGAGCCTCTTGAATATCTTCCCGAAGTCTACAATTTTTAAATAGATTTTTGCAGACTTCGGAACAAATGGAAATCTGAAAGTGCTAAATCTACACAATAAGGCTGACGCACCTTTTTTTCCAAACGTACTCCTATATCTGTGTGCAGGTGCTCCCAGCTGTTTGGGGGCGAGTGTTATCCTGATGGAATAGAACACCCCTTCCATTAGCCAGACCTGGTCGGATGTGCTCTAGTGCCTACTTAGGCATCTATAGCGATAATTTGGTTACGAGACGACAGCTCAAAATGAAGCATCAGCATCCCATCGCACAGACAGGTCGATCAGTCTTCTTCCTAATATCAGTAAGGTGTTCGAAAAAGTGATCAATAGAGTCCTGATTAAGTGGGTTGAGGACAAAAATATAGTTCCGGATAATCAATTCGGTTTCAAGACGGGGCATGATGTCATTCATGCCGCGTCTAAACTGGTTTCTGCTATCCAATGGAACAAAGGCAAGAACCAGTGTACGGGTGACTGCCTGATTGAGTTGGGAAAAACTTTCGATGCCGTATGGTTAGAGGCACTCTTTTTCAAGCTGAACAGTTTGGGCATTAGTAAACCAATACTCTATATTCTTTACAATATGTTATTAGATAGACGTTCATCGTGCAACAAGGTGCGGTAAATTCGCCGATCTTGTTCAACATTTACACAGACGCAGACGACAGTCCAAAAATCGGGGTCATTTATACACTTTTTCAACGCGACTTCGATAATATTAAATGATATTGCGATGACTGGAAGTTGAAAATCAACTTTCAGAAATCGGAAGCCATTCGGTTTAGGGCACCTTTGTCTGGGGCATCTAGGGATACCAGAAAGAAGACACTTGCTGGTCAAAATGCAGTCAGATACCCTGGCATCTGGCTAGATCAATATCTGTATTTTAACATACATATAAATGTTGCTCTGGCCAGAGCCAAAGGTGCTTTTGCTTTTGCACAGAGACTGTTTTATAGCAGCCAACTCGATGCGGGGGTGAAGGTGATCTGTTACAGGGCCCTTATCTGGCCTATGCTTGTATTTGGATGCCGCGTGTGATTCAACACGATAGCAAGTTTATTGGAAAAGATTCGAGTGTTTGAGAGGGCTTGCCTTAGGGCTTGTTTTCGCTTATACAGAACACCAAAGTCTGAGTATAAAAATTCTATCATAATAAGGTCTAGTATAATAGACCGAACCTAATAAGAGTGCACAATTTCGTCATTAAACTGACTCGAAGGCACATTGCAAGAGCAATGACCTCGTCGAATAACCTGATTTCCTGGGCTTGTTCCCCCAATTATATGTATCATGTGAGAGTACGCTTTGAAGGCTTTGTTCCTCTAGAAGCGTTCCTCTACCTCGATATGAAAAGTCTGATCCAGGATAGGTTAGCGGTGTCGCTAATCTTCCATGCCTCTCGAACAGCTGCGGTCAGGCGACGCGACTACGGCAGAGATGTTGCACATGGCAATGCGGAGTGTCTCCGGTTCAGTAGGGCGGTACGGAGTCGCGACATGAGGGATGTTGCTCAGCAGCACCAACAATTTTGGTGACTTGTTGAAGGAGAGGCAGCTTCTTCGTCTAATTCATCCAATACAGGATAGCTTCATTAGAGAGCAAAGTTGGTTGCCTAATTTTTTTGCCGTGGCCGGCATATATAGCTGTACGTAGAATTATGTTAAATTTGAGAAAAAAATATAAAAAAATACACAAGAAAAAATAAAAAAAAATTACAAAAGGACAGAGGTGGGTGACTTTCTCTAAAAGAAGGGATAATCCACACAAAAGATTTATGTTTAGGTAGTTGATAGGTTTAGTTTTAAGTTTTATATTATAATAAAAAAAAGTCCATTCACTAAGTTTTTTACTTAACATTTGTTTTTCTTAGTTTTAGTTTTAATAAATGTAAAAACAAAATCAGGTATTATGTTTAGCTTAGAGTTATACTTAGAGTAAGCTATACTAAGATTATTTTTAAGTTATTGAAGCTAATTGAAGTATCAACTAATGAATTAAATAAAAATGCATTTGAAATGAAATAACACAGACAGTAAAATCTTGAATGGGGAAGTCCATCTTCGCGATGTTGTGTTCGCCTGCCTTCTGCATTTACCGATTGGTGGCGACATTTAACTTTTATTGTAAAGAACCAATTGTTCGTCTCCGGTAGCAATCCGGTTCAATAACAACTCTCAATTGTGAAGCGATAAAGCCGCATTATTTTAGGTGGTGTGGTACCCATTTTGCCAATTTTATAACTTTTCCCATATTTGTTAATGGATGGTCATATGGCTTATGATGAGTTCCTTTGCGAGTTCCTTACCGTAACAGTTGGATTTCTTTCATCGCTGGATTTCAGGAGCTCATCGTCTAACTCTGCTGCCTGCTAAAGGTTCATCCTTTAGTTCAAAATTGCCATTTCTATTCTTTCCAAACCAACGCCGACAATTGGATTCTCTGAGACCACTTTCTCCATACACATTTTCCGATACATCAATTTCAAAATTCAGTTAAAAATGCTTACACAACGAAATTCGCAGACTGAATGAGCAATGCTAATTTCAATAATGATTTCAGCATTAAATTGGTTTTGTGCATTTCATGCCAATTGGAAAATAATCCTCATTAACATGCCCAATGGCATTAAAAGAAGTTATAATTCCAAAATTAAAACGAATATCTATTGAATAGTGAAAAACATCATCACGAACTTAAACCAGCTTTATTGTCTTATGTGCATACGTAAAAAATCCTTTAAAAGAAAAAAATTAATCAATTTCTTTGTAGGGCATTTTTAATAGTCCTCTTCCTCTGCACGTAACGAGGAAGTTCTCTCAGTGCTTAACTGGTTACCAACACAAGTGAATAAAATGAAAAATTCATTAAACAAAAAAATTACGCCTGAATACATGTCAACGTATAATAAACATTCATACTCATATGTGTGGCGTATACGTAACATTTTTTTTTAAACATATCGTAAGGATATGGAAAAACCAGCAGCTCATGTTGAGATTGCATGACGGATGCAGTTTTTTTTTTATAAACCCATGGTTCACTGATGATCTACAATATATCCAGCCAGACAGTTTACTACCCTTGTGCTCTTATTTAATTAAGTATGAACATAGATGCATATACTCGTATGTTAGCTTGGCTAATTTACTGAAATATTGTATCTAAGCGAAGTAGAATAGCCCTTTTGAGCGCAGACACATATATTCAGCACATATTGTCAAAGCTTTTGATGTGCGCTCATTTCATATCAGCATTACGAGCATAATAGAATTTCCCTTGGCAATAGAATTAAATTTTGCCAACATTTACTTCTGCCGTGTAAAATAAAAGAAAATATTCTACAGAGTAATCATAGAAAGAAATCTGAAAAAAAATTGTATCCGCAGAATTCTTACAAAGATAACTTTCTTTGATATTCGTAAGTGTAATAACAATGACATTTACGACGGTAATGATGATCATGATGGGTGTGATGATGAAAAGCGAGTGTCTCGAATTCAATTTGTCAACTGATTTTAGTTGAATGGAGCTCCTTTCAGATGGGCCTGTTTCAATTTAAGTTTACAAGTTCTTGGGAGTAAGGACAACTCAGTTTTTTTTTTTATTATGGAAGCCAGCTAGGGACTAAAGGGCTGCATTAGGGAATCTGTAGACTTTAAATTAGCTGTCTATGAATTAATATGAATTATTAAGCTAATGCTGCAGCTATGCTTTCGTTTGATGTTTGATAGCTCCTTGAACAAATATTTTGCATTTTTATCGGCGTGAATACGAGTACTAAGTATTGTAGTTACATAGAAATTAAACAAATATTCATTCATATGTGATGAGCGTTATGTGGCTTAAACTCTTAGCGCTGCCACCATATGTGAGCAATTATATCGCATCATGGCAATAAGTATTAAATTAAATGTAAGTATCTAAAATAGATGACATCCCTCCGAAATTTGCCTCGACGGTTTAGCTAATATATATTAAAGGGTGGTTTAGAAAGAGGGTTTAAAAAGTTACAAGCTCCTACACCATCGAAAGTTTAAATCCATTAACATATGTAAAATTTTGCAAATCGCTAATTGGTTTTGATGTTGCCTACCACTAAATCTCTAACAAACATACCACCTTGAGTTCCCGGGGGACACCACCCATTGTTCCGATTTGAGTCCTATTTTTTTGTTAAGTTGGTAAATCTGTTGTTGACATTCCCTCTAAATCTTAGCATCATAGCTTGACATTTGCAAAAGTTCCGTAGCCAAGAGTACATCTAACTCTGTGTGTGTCGGCGATTTTTTACAATTTTAGAAATGGATTTAAATTTGCAACAACGAACTTGTATTATTTGTATTTGCGTAAAAAACGGATTTAATGGTGCGAAAACGTTGGAAATGTTGAAAAAGTGTTTCTTCAACGATTCTCTAAAGAAGACGGTAGTTTACCAGTGGCACGAGCGGTTCAAAAGTGGTCGTGAGTCAATCGAAATTTGAAGATTGATGAACGCAGTGGCAGACCATCGACATCGAAAACCGACGAAAACATTGATGAAGTAAACGAAATGTTGGTCAATAACCGCAAATTAACCATCTAACCATCAAAGAGATAGCGGAGGACTTGAACATTGCCTATGGATCCATCCAAGACATTTTGGTTAATGATTTGGGTTTCCGGCGTGTAGCAGCAAAGTTGGTGCCAAAAGACCTCAATTTCATGCAAAAAAGAGACTGTGTTGACATCGCAAAAGAGATGATTTGCGAGGCTGAATCCGATCTCACATTCATCAAAAGGATCATTACTGGAGATGAGACGTGGGTTTATGAGTACGACACGTGATCCAGACATCAGGCAAGTGAATGGCGTTCACCAAATGATCCTAGATCAACAAAAACATGTCGTTTTTAGTCAAAAAAGAAGGCAATTCTCACGGTTTTCATGGATTACAACGGTTTAGTACATCATGAATTTTTGCTAGAAGGCAAGAGAGTAAATAAAGAGTATTATTTGGGAGTTATGAAACGTTTGCGTGAAGCAATTCGCCGAAAGAGACCAGAATTGTGGGCAGAAAACTCCTGAATTTTGCACCATGACAACGCACCGTCGCACAGTGCCATAATTATTCGTAATTTTTTGATGAAAAATGCAACAAATACCATCCAACAGCCAACGAATTCACCTGGTTTGGCTCCCTGTGACTTAATGGAAAAATCGCAGGAAGCACTGGTTGACATACCGAAAGCCGAATATAAAAAATGTTTCCAGGATTGGATCAAGCGCTGGCATAAGTGTGTTGTAGTCGATTAGGATTACTCTGAAGGGGACAATATAGATTTAGATGACTAAACTTGTATTTTTGTTTTCTGAATACATTCCGGGAACTTTTTAATCAATGTAGTATACCGCGAATAGTACGTCGTAATTCCAATGATTTAATACCTGATAGCAGACATCTATTGTAGTTTTATAATCAGGACAAAATAGCTAGTGCATTTTATAAAAAAATTGCCTTTGCAGTTTTTCACGTTCGTTAGCATGAATACAGGGCTCCAAATCACACCGGCGTATCCCAACAAAGACCGAACAAGAGATGTCAAAGACAATAAACTCGTAAGTTCAAAAGAATCATTAAAGTCCTTTGTGCCGCGCTTTATTAACCCACCATTGCTTTAGAGACAATGTAGTCAATGTGACATTTCAAAAAAAAGCAGAATGCCTAAGTCTTTAACATTCACATCACGAGATATAACTTTGAACTCAATACATAGAATAATCATAGAGTAGACTTTTCTCGAGAAGGATATATGTAGTCTGACATTTTTTAATATCTAGTTTTAAACAACTGACATTAAACCCACCAATTAGAAAGAAAGTTCAAGTCGTTCTACATAAAATGTCAATCACCTATATTATGACTTAAGGTCATCTCATCTGCGAGTAAAAGACATTTGCGATACTTTGTTTTAAAAATTATATCACCGATGAAGATTAGAAAAAGTAGTGCACCTTGGGGTACACCCTATGGATATTTAATAGTCGTAGTCGTAGTCGATTTCATTTTAAACTGAAAACCATTATGAAAGGTATAACAATCTTTTCAAAGGTTATGAAATTGTTTAGAAAGCAGCCACCAGAACTTCCAACTTTGGCAGAGAAAGTGGAGGGTTGTTAATTGGATTTAGAAGCATCCTTAAAAACACTGTGAAATTTATAATACATGGAGATTATAGTATTATTGTGTACCAGATGGAGGGCATACAGAGGTTAATTGTTCCGGTCTACTTGAATTGCAATCACTGGAATGAAGGTTTTTGTCATCTGGAAGATCTTCTTGCAGAACTGGATGGAAACAGTATCTTCCTAATGGGATATTTCAACGCTAAAATCGAAGAGAAACGGTGTTGCATAGCTAATCCTCTGATAATTCCAACGAGTCTGAATAGCTCACACGTCACAAAAGATAATCGAAGCGACAATAACTACGGTTCCTAGATTTGTACGATTTCTACAACCTTTATATCTTGAATGGATGAAGCTTAAGTGCGAATTTAACTTGTGCTGCTCTCTTCCGCTCGTTCAGTCATAGACTGCTGCCTAGCAGCTGGAAACTGGTTGAATATTATATCTGACTCCAAGGTGAGCGCAAAAATGTTTTCGGATCACATGCCATTAATAGATGAACTATACGCTGTGCTCGCCCTGATACTGTTGGGACAACGGATCTAATTTAAAGAAAACTGGTTCGACAATGACCGCGAAGCTGGCAAGAGGAAGTCTTTTGCTCTCCTATGCCTGTACCGTATTTATAACAACTTTTACTTCAGGCTTAGTAACGCAGTAGCCGTCAAGTAGTACAAGAAGCTGTGTTCTACATGAGTATCATCGGATCGTTATCAAGTGCAAGTTCGGCAGGTATTTTTGGAAAGCGTGGACGCGGTAAATGGATCAAAGTACCCACTAAATCTCACTCAAAGCAAATGAGCTAAAAGCATATTTTGGTTCTCTGTTCAATATTGAGCGCAATGCCATCCGCTTTCAGTACGCCGTTGATAGTAGACCAATTTCTCGGTGCAGATTTCTCCTAGCACTAGGTACAACCAAGTTAAACAAGGCAGCGGGTTTGGACAGAATACCATACGACTTTTTTAAAAATGCTAAATAACTACCTAACAACAGAATCATGCAGAAATGCGAGATTCCATCGGGTTTCCGGCCTTCAATTATCTTTTCACTTTTTAAAAAGGAAGACATTAACCTTCCTGAAAACTACCGAGGTATATTCTTCTTAAATACTTCAATGAAGCTTTATGGAGTAATGTTATTTCGTAGATTAACTACCTGGGTTGACGAGTTTCAGGCAAGCTTTCGAGCTAAATACTCCACAACAGATCAAGTTTTCTTACTCTCGGATCTTTCTCAGACATACCTGCAGTGCGCGAAAAGTTATTTGCCTTCTTTGTTGATTTCAAAGCAGCTTTCGGCTCAATAGATCGGATAAGTATCTTTTACAAACTCTCAAGCTTAGGTATATCTTTCAAAGTCAGCACCACTAAGTAAAAGCTTTGTATGCGACTGACAAGGTAGCTGTAAGGGATGGTGAATCGCTTTCCGCTTCCGTATATGAGCGGAGCACACTTCACTTCCCTATTCTTGGAGGAGGAGAAAATATTGCAAGTGTTACTGTTCCGGAATTATTATACGCTGATGACATAGTTCTTCCATCACTAATCAAGAATCAGCTACAAGAAATGATTGATAAGTTGTAGAGATATTGTGATACTTGGAATCTATTCGTCAATTCAAATAAGTCCAAAATCATGATTTTCCGAAAACAACTCGGAAGATTTGCAGGAAACGAAAAATTGTGCTATAAAGGACAGGAAGTGGACTTAGTAAAGGAATTCAAATACTTAGACGTAATTCTTACAAGTAATATAAGCTCTCTGAAGCCAAATCTGCGATTTGTGCACCATAGAAACATTATATGTCAAACAGGTTTATTAGTCATGCAGAAAAATACATGCTGTTTAAAACGGTCTCTAAATCTACAATGATGTAGGCTCAAGTATGGGGTTACAAACAACACTAGGAAGTGGAAAAATTATTTCGTTTCTTTTTAAAAGGTATCTTCAAACTACCGTCTACAATCCCAAACTATATGTTATTGTATTAATTGAAACCGGACTGCCCAACATGTTTTTAGACGCACTCAAGTTGCATTTCGACTATATTCTTAAGTTTCTTCAAATGGACTCCTCAAAACTCGCTAACAGATTTTTAAAATTCTTGATGCAAACAAACCTAATTTTATAATACGAGTATAAAGAAATAGGTACTACTCTCAGAGTTCCACCGCGTTCTACTAGCACTAAGGCTGGACGTGAACAATGTAGCTGAATTACGAATACAGCTGTATAAACTACTTTGGCAAGTTCCTCACAGCATAGGCAATATTACGCCAGGCTGAACATCCATTTAGGTGCAGTAAACTACTTTCATGCAAATTATTCCTCCAAAATGATTTCAACCATCTTCCGAGGAAGAGGAGAATTATTGCCCTTAAATTATGTACCAGATCTACCCCCTTACTGTGAAATGTGCAATATGCGAGAAAGAGAAGACATTTTTCATCTATTGGGTCAGTGCCCAATCTTACGAGAAATCAGGAGAGATGTATTCGAAACAAACTTTTTAGGAGCGCTAAGTGCCTTAAACGGAGAAGAGGTTGGAGTGTCCTGTGAATTTATCCGACACTCAATGCACTTATAGCAAGAACATTTTAACAGAAAGCTTTTAATCATGTTCTTTGCTTTAACTTCATAATAATAACAAATGCATGTAATTTTGAATTAATATTGAATTTATTTATCTTAAGTAAATTTGAATTTGTTGAAATTGTTAAACAATTGTACTATTATATCTTAAATTTTTCTTCATGTCAATCTGACCGACGCATGGTTTTTAGAGCTAATATATACAGAAATAAAGTCTTTTTTACTATAACTACTACTACTAGTAGTTGTAGATGACGTGGTATGAATAGTTACCATTTGCTTTCTACCAGGTTAAAATTTTGGAATGAAATCCAAGAAGATTAAATTTTTTCAATAAAATTGTATGGTTTATAGAGTCATAAGCTTTACTAAAGTCCGTGTAACCAGCATCGACTTGCATACTGTTCTCTAATATATTTATTACATACGATGAGAAAATCGCAAGATTGGGAATCGTTGATCTTCTAGATATAAAGCCATATTAAGCAACAGACAATAATTCACTAGATAGAAATTCAAGCCGATTTTTTTACTAGGCCTTCTAGTAGCTTGAGAATAACTGAAAGCTAGTTTGCAAATTCCCCTGTAGTTTTCAATATCATCTTTGGATCCTGACTTATGAATGGGAACTGAATAAGAAGTTTTCCACTCACTAAGGAAGACACCTTCATGCAGAGATGCGTTAAATATTTTTAGCTGCGGTGAACAAAGTGAGTAAAAATATTGGTTCAGGATGATGGCAGAAATTCCATTGAGTGCGGGCTTATAACAAGGCTTGAGGAACTGAAGCGCCGTAGAAACCTCTTCAGTGCTCAGTCTTCGTTGCTATATTGTCAAACGCTTCATTATTAAATTGAGAGTCTGAGTTAACAGATTGGACCTGTAGAAGAATTTACTACAATAATAGAATAGAATTGTGTTCTCCAGATAATAAGCATAATAAGCAAAATAAGCTTTCCGTTTAGTATTTTCAAATTTAATAATTTATGATTACCCTATAGGTGGCCGTGGCTCAAGTGGTAGTGGACTGGCTTCTTAATCGGACGGTTCGGTGTTCGAATCCCAACCTCACCCTAAAGACATTCATTTTTTTAGTTAATAAAAATTAAATAACATGAGTAGTTGACTAGCTATCAACAACAATCTAACTTCCACTAAGAATTTAGTCCCCCCCATTCTATGTTGAGTGCCACCTATAGAGTGAAATAACTACTGAGCCTCAACATTTTTCTTTCTATCTATATCCCATTTTCAAAAAAAAACTTAACACATGCTGAGGCATTATAAGTGTATTCATACCCACTTGACTGTTAAATTCTTTCCAAAAAATATGAAAAATATAAATCAAAGCCAATGAATAAAATTTCAATAAAGCGTGTATACATATACCTAAGCTTGAAATTTTTTAGTTCATCACACCAATTTACATTACGAAAACAGTTATTTAGCTCAACATAAACTGTTTTGAAAAAATTGTATGGTCATTCAATTTTGTTAACATCATGCATATAAACTGAACTGAACTGACATTGGATGTAGAGTAAGCATAACATTGAATTTCCACCAAAAATTCTTTATGAAGAGATTCAATTCATCGCATCAAATAAAAAGAAGGTCAAGTATCCTCGTTAAGGTATTTCAAATATTATTCATTTGAAAAAAATTTAGCGAATAAAAAAGTCAATAAGCAAAAATTCAAAATCTTTCTTTATATTAAAAGCAATTTAAATTGCATAGATTAAAATCTCCTAATATTTACGTACTCTAGTATTGAGGATAGTACTTGTTCGCTTTTTTTTACGGTCTTGTTCTTAAAAAAAAAACTCCAGTATATAAGGTGCTGCTGCTTTACCCTTCTGTTCGGTAGGCTGATGAGTTTAAATTTACGAATATCGCAAAAAGGCTTGCAATATATGTTCCATTTCGTAGATCCCTTTATTGCTAGCTCTTTGTTAACTTTAATACGTTTGTGACCTGAAACCCAATACAATGCAACCGAACTTTGACCGAATATTCCAAGATCGTCGAAACCAGGCTTCATTTTTAATCAATCAGTCTACAAAAAACGACCAATAAGTGATCCATAGATACTTGGTTTACGCGACTTTACTATATGTTAGTCTCAAACTTCATGATACCGGCTTAATTACTTGTATCTAAAAAAGGTAAGATTCGAGAAAATAGTCATGCTGATTACCTAGTCTGTTTGCGGTGCCTCATCTTTGAGCTCGTACTTGCAAGACTTCCCGGATCGCCAAGCGCTGCATTTTCTCGAACCGAAAATAGCAAACATATAATTTCCAGTTGCTTACCTCAGAAATTAATAGTTATTTAATTATGTGCTACGGCTATATGACAGTTAATGGAAATATAAAATTAATAGACGAGTTTATAATCGAGGGTATAGTTTCCGACCGCAACGTAAAGATAGCACTCATCAATAAAAGCTAGTGAATCCTAGTTGTGCATCTTTTGACAGTTGCTTACCGAAGTTTCAGTCATTTTGGACGCGCAGTTTTTAGTTGACAATCGTTTGAGTGAGCCGATGTAAGTGTTTTTTGTGAAAATGGAAAAAATTGAGTATCGAGCTGTTATTAAATTCTTGTTTTTGAAAGGCAATACGCCTACGCTAATCAAAAATGAATTGGATTCTGTGTATGGGGACTCTGCACCATCATTCACCACAGTGAAATTTTGGGCAGCTGAATTTAAACGTGGCCGTAAGGGCTTGGAAGATGATGAACGTTCGGGACGTCCAAAAACTGCAACCACTGACGATAACATTGCTAAAGCTCACCAAATGGTGTTAGACGACCGCCGAATTAAAGTGAGAGAGGTAGTGGAGGTTATGAAAATGTTCAAAGAACGTGTTTGTTACATATTAAATCAAGATTTAGGCATGAGAAAGCTGTCCGCGAGTTGGGTGCCGCGTTTGCTTACGTAAGACCAAAAACGTGTCAAAGGAACATTTCCAACGCCCTGTTGGCGCAGTTTAGGCACAATAAATCTGAGTCTTGGCGCCGATTAATTATTAATTACTGTAGATGAAACTTGGATACACCATTATACGCCCGAAACAAAAACTCAGTCAAAACAGTGGTCTGCAAAGGGCGAGCCGGCTCCAAAAAAAGCAAAAACTGTTTTTTCGGCTTTAAAAGTGATGGCGACTGTTTTTTTGGTATAGTAAAGGAGTTATCTTAATCGATTATCCTAAAATCCTGTTTCACCAAGACAACGCGCCGTCTCACACCTCAGCGGTTGCTATGGCTAAAATCCATGAATTACGGTTTGAACTGCTTGACCATCCGCCTTATTCACCAGCCTTATTCTAGCCCCAAGCGACTTCTTTTTATTTCCTCATCTAAAAACTGCGCTCGGAGGACAGAGATTTTCGTTAAATGAGGAGGCAATTACCTTCGTGAATAATTATTTTGCAGAAAAAAACCCCAAGTACTATTTGGACGGGTTAGAGAGGTGGGAGCATCGCTGGGAGAAGTGTGTAGAGTTACAAGGAAACTATGTAGAAAAATAAAAGGAAATTTTGGAAAAAAATGCCTTGTATCATTGTA
This sequence comes from Volucella zonaria, assembly GCA_963966105.1. Taxonomy (NCBI): domain Eukaryota; kingdom Metazoa; phylum Arthropoda; class Insecta; order Diptera; family Syrphidae; genus Volucella; species Volucella zonaria. The sequence goes on along the minus strand of OZ014532.1, from coordinate 88,294,741 downwards.
CGGTCGGAAACTTTTCAGCAACCCTCGTAATTTCCCAAACTTCAAATTCAAGTCTCTTTTACTTGCGGTCTATATCGTGTTAGAATTTTTTTTCTTCTTTTAATTTTGTGATCTTTGCTCATCATTACGGAGCTGCGTCATGACAACCGCAAACTAAAGGAAGAGCTAGATTACCTTGACCGAAAGAGCGTATCCGAAATGTCATTGTTTGAGGTACCGGTTATTCAACAAGTTTTGTCGTTCGATAAGGAAAACTAGATTTTAAGGTTTGAAATACTTTTTATAATTCAATTTAATCTCCCTGAACTTTAATACAATCTACTAATTTCAGGATTTCACCCCTGAAATGAGAATCCGGAAGACTGTCTAAATACGCTTCTATGTCTGCTATTACCTCTTCGTTCGATGAAAATCGTTTTCCACGTATGAATTTTTTGAGATATGAGAACAGCCAGAAGTCAGCGGGAGTGGGTGGCATTGTCTTGATGAGAAATGATTTTTTTTTCCTTTGTAAACCAAGTCTTTTCTCACGAATTTTTACATCCAGCTGGTCCAAAATGTTAAAATAATAAACTGAGTTTATTGTTATACCAGTCTGGAGGTAATCGACGAACAAAATTCCTTTGGCAGCCCAAAGAACTAATGCTAACACCTTCTTGGCCGATTTCTGGACCCTAACTCGGGTTTACAACACTCCTTAGCCTGCTGTTTTGATTCAGGTTCATGGTGGTATACCCAAGTCTCTCCGTAGTGATGAAACGATGCACACAATTCTTCTTATTCTTTCTAAAACGCTCCAAATTTTGCTGAGAAAGTCGCATACTAATGTGTTTTTGTTCCATTGTTAGCGATTGCGGCACCCATTGTGCACACAGCTTTCTGAAATCCAAAACTTCTGCCAAAATATTGTCTGGGGCTTCTTCGGAATCTCTCTCGGTTAGTAGGCGATCTTCCAAAACCATTCCAAGTATTTTTGTTATGATGTCTGACGTTGGTGCACTTTTTGGACGTCTTTCACGTGGATCACCTTCGAGACTTGTGCGACCACGTTTAATTTCAGCAACCCTTCTTTCTACTATTCTAATTGAAGGTGAAGAGTCCTTGTACACTTTTAACAACCGTTCATGAATTTGTTTTGATGCTACACCTTCCAAAAATTACTGGACAATATTCTATTTTTTGTATTGTAAAAAAACCCTATGACACGTCAAGTTTGAACAGTTGTATATATACGAATGAGTTAACAGATATACATAAAACTTCACACGTGTTCAGAAAAAAGTACTACCGTTTTTAAAAAAAATAAAACAGCCAAACTAATACTACGCCATCTCTTATTGAATGACAAAAATTATTGAGCAATTCCACAAACACCAAATAAAAATCCCGTCGGGTTAGTAAAACACATTGCTGTTAAACTCAACCACAACCTCCCCACTTTGATGCCCCCCGATTGAGGAATAAATCGGACGATGGTAAGGATTCTCTTTTGATCAGGCTCTCCTTGGAGACTGAGCAAAGTGCATTGGGCTTTTCATGCGGCAAGTATGTACATAATTTACACTTACCCAACTAGAAAGGAGACTTCCATTTTTGTCAGCGCAACTTCCAAATAGCTCCTTGCTGTCCCATCCCCTCCAGTTGTTGGTCAAAATTATACCTAATGATAGTAGTCTTAGTGGGTTGAAAATACATAGATTACCGATTCCGGAGTTAATATTAAATGCGTGAGGGATATTTGGTTTAAGACACTAGATGGAAAAGTGGTTTACGAAGAAATATATGACAACCGTGGATCTAAGTTGATTCCGTATAATATAACTACTGTTACTACCGCTGGTGGTATTGCAACTTACCATAAGCCTGCCCTGAGTTATAAAGTTGTAGGAAAATCGATGGGAAACTACACTGAAATTGGAAATGGGAATATTAAATGCCTAGTTGGCGTAGTCCATAGTCCAATGTTATTTTGACTTATTTATTTTTTTACCCTTCAACAGTTCTCAGCTTGTTATCAAAACATCATATTTTATGGTGATTTTAAGTCTGATTTGTTTAAAAATTATAGCAGATCTTGTTATTTCTCAAATATTGTTGCTTCTATAACGCTTGTGGTTATTAACTCCTCGTTTTGGGTCTGAATCCCCTCCGAATACTCTTGACTTGTATGTCGTGTCCAACCATTCCAATGTGTTACTGCAAGACCAATTGTCTCTTGACGGAATATTTGATCATGACATTGGCTTTCCCTGCGATCTTTTCGATTTCGAGTCTATGCATCGATTAACCACAATAACCCCCAATATTAAGCAAGTTTACTTCCATGGAACTCTTGTTACTTTTTAGCGGTGACTTTGTGCAGACATATTAGTCAATGCAATAAAAAATAGGAAAAAAATCTACGTAACATAGAAATTAGTGGCCACAAGTTTCAATAGACAAGTTTTCCGTAAAGCAAGGAACTACTCTTCATTCGTCACCAGTAGGAGATACCGCCTTTCCAAATTGAGTGCTGACCAACCATCCAGATACCTTTGGGGTAATTTTCACTCCATTGGTATCAGTAAAACTCAGGTATCAACGGAAATTCCTAACATTTAACACGTCTGTTAAAGCATGATTTCACTAAAACCGAGACTACATTGCAGTTAATCATTTTTTATATTCCGTGGAATGGCACCCTTAGCTCTTCCAATCCAGTCACCATTTCTGATAAGTTTAAGGGAACTCTTTAATTTGCGATACCTGCTTTTACACCATTAAAGAGAGTGCAGCTTCCTAATTTGAGTTTTAAGATTAAAAAGTGTATATGAATTTTCAAAAATATGTTTATAAGTACAATCGATACATATTTTCAATTGAAAGTAATATAATGCCCAATTCCAAAGCTTTCTGGTCATTTATTGATTCAAAGCAGAAATCCTCGAGTCTACCATCTATTATGATGTACATATAATGGGAAATCTTGCAGTGATGTGAATCAAATTTGCGATATGTTTGTTTCTTTCTTCCAATCCAATTTTGTCTCTTGTATTTACAAGAGTGTGAAATATTACAGGAATTATCGTCTGTCGATTCTTGTGCAAGTGTTGTTCCCAATAACCTCCCGCCTCGGTTTTTTAAATTTTGTCAACTCAACTTAGTGTACCTACATATGATCATATTTACTCGTAACCAGCCTTTGAGCTCAAGTGTATCTCTGGCCTGCTAGAAGCATTCACTTATAACTCCAATTCATAAATCAGGATCTAAATGTTTAATTGGCAATTACAGACTCATAGCCAAATTGCAATTGACCCCAAAGCTCTTATGTCTCAGAGTTTCAGCATGAATTGTCTCGACGCGCGTTCAAGTTAAGCACGACCTTCTTTTTCTTTTTATATAAGCCCACAGATTCTCGATTACATTCTGGGGTGGCCAATCTCCAATTACCTCCATGTCTCTTAAGAAACTGGTGATTATTCGGGCTTTATGGCATGGTGCATTGTCCTGTTGCAATATAAAAGACGGCCCTACTAGTCTGTCACCGGAAGTAAATGCGTGGTCATTCAGGAGTACATGCATCCCCAAAACATAACTGATTCTCCACCATGGGGTGCACGTTCACATACAGGCGCCGCCTTTTTTCGAAGTTTCTTTGGTAATCTGCAGAAAATTTACTTTTTTGATCCATGATATTCAAATGAATATCCATAAATTTTTCCAAAAACGATTGTTGATTGCTTACAAATTGTTGAGCGAATACCAAACGCTTAAGCTTATTTTTTGGTGATATATGGGGTACTACATAGGTTGCAAGATTGGCCTCTTTCAGACGTCTTTCAACGGTTTTTCTGCTGACAGATATTTTATATTCCTCATCCGTCCAAATTGATACACCCATCTTCCTTCTCTGGGAGTTGTTTTGCGTGGCCTTCCTGATCTAGCCAAATTGTTGATTGAATTTTTTATATTTATTAATTTCATACAATTAGTTTGACGAGGCACTTTGTATAATTTGCTGAGGTATGCTACAGAGATACCTGCATTATACTTCATTACTATCTCACTTCGTAGATCTTGGCTTAGTTCACGTATTTTACCCATTATTTTTAGAAACCTGAGCTCAGAATTCAAATAAAAATACAAATTATAGGCAAAAATAACTTTTAAAGAAAATGAAAATGAAAGCAATGTCAAAATGCTTTTGTCCAGCCAAGTAAATATAAACTTTGTTTTAAAAATTGATACAAAACCGTTCCTTCTCTCAGTTAATAATGATAAGCGATATTAGAATCCGCGAAGCTTAGTCAAAATATTTTGTCCACAATAGTTGGTCATCCGGTAGCAATATGAAAATAAATCGGATATGCGCTCTCGTAAATAATTTGAAATTTTTCCGGGTGTTCCTCAAGGAAGTCACACTGGCCCACTTCTTTTTGCACTATTTATCAATGGCTTACCATCATTTATATCTAGGTCTAAATTTCTCTTATATACTGCTGATCTAGAAATGTATAATTCAATAAATTCAATAAATTCCGATGCAGTGGATCTGCAATATGATATAAACCGTATAAATGACTGGTGCATCTGTAATGCTTTATATTTTAATATCACAATAATTTCCAATGTATATGATTACTATATTCCAAATTGTGTTTTGAGTCACAGATCGAAAAGATTTAGGAGTTATTTTTGATTGTAAACTAATTTTCTCTTTCACATAAACTTAGGAACATAGAATAAGTTTTCTTGTAAGAAGAAATTAGTAAATAAAGTCTTGAGGATGGTTTACGAGTGGGTATTTTGAAAACGTTACTTCTTTTATATATAAATCTGCCTTATATCTGCTTAAATTTTGCATAATATCTTCGACTTTCCCTAAATCACGGAGAAAGGTAAAATTATTAATAAAGCAAAACCATTATTGACGTCTGATATTCGGCTCATAAATATTTTTCCTTGTTAGTCTAAGGTCTTTGGAAAAAATTTTGTGAAGCAAATGTCTAGTTATCTTTATTTAAATATACCGCAAGCAATGCAATTAAAATATTCGATGATATTGGATTAAATATTGATAAGGTATATCTCACACTGCTCTGCTTACCAGATTTCTGCGTTTAAAAGTATTAGGCGTGAAATTTTTGTATGAAATTGAAGATATACTACCTTGATCAAAGTTCCCTTAATGTATTCAGAAAATTGGAAATACAAGTTTATTCATCTAAATCTATATTTTCCCCTTCAGAGTAATACCCATTGACACACTTATGTCAGCGCTTGATTCAATCCTCGAAACATTCTTTATATTCGGTTTTCGGTATGTCCATCAGTGCTTCCTGCGATTTTTCAATTACTTCCTCTCGGCTGCTGAAACGCGTTCCCCGTAGTAGTTTTTTAACTCGATTGAACAGAAAGAAGTCACAGGGAGCCAAACCAGGTGAATTCGGTGGCTGTTGGATTTTTCGTCAAAAAATTAGGAATAATGATGGCACTGTGCGATGGTGCATTATCATGGTGCAAAGTCCGCTAGTTTTCTGCCCACAATTCTGATCTCTTTCGGCGAATTGCTTCACGCAAACGTTGTAATCCATGAAAACCGTGAGCATTGCCTTCTTTTTTGACTGCAAACAACGTGGTTTTATTGGTCTCGGCTCGTTTGGTGAACACCATTCACTTGCCTGATGTCTGGATTGCGTGTCGTACTCATAAACCCAGGTCTCGTCTCCAGTAATGATCCTTTTGATAAATGTGAGATCGGAATCAGCCTCGCAAATCATGCCTTTTGCGACGTCAACACGTTCTCTTTTTTGCATGAAATTGAGGTCTTAAACAAAATGTCTTGGACGGATCTTAATCAAAATGTCTTGGACGGATCTTAATCAAAATGTCTTGGACGGATCCATGTTCAAGTCCTCCGCTATCTCTCTGAGGGTTAATTTGCGGTTATTGACCAACACTTCTTTTACTTCATCAATGTTTTCGTCGGTTTTCGATGTCGATGGTCTGCCACTGCGTTCATCATCTTCGATTGGCTCACGACCACTTTTGAACCGCTCGCGCCACTGGTAAACGACCGTTTTCTTTATAGAATCGTTGCCGAAACACTTTTCCAACATTTCCAACGTTCGCGCACCATTAAATCCGTTTTTTACGCAAAATGTAATACTCGTACAAGTTCGTTGCTGGAAATTTAAATGGATTTGTAAAATTCTAAAAAATCGTCAACCCACCCGGAGATAGATGTACTCTAGGCTACGTAACTTTTGCAAATGGCGAGCTATGATGCTAAGATTTAGAGAGAATGTCAACAACAGATGTATCAACTTAATAAAAAAAACAGAACTGAAATCAGAGCAATGAGAGCGCCACACTGTGGTGTGGTGCGGGAACTTTTTGATCAAGGTGGTATTTTTAATTTCATCCTTCTCAAGTGGTTGTTCTTGAAAACAACGTTGAAAGTCAATCAAAAATTTTGCTGGTGTTCCTCGACGCTCAATGCTTGACCCAATTTTGTTTTTTCTATTTATAAATGACCTACCACAAGTTTGCAAAACGAATCTGTTCATCTTTATGCTGACGAAGCGCAGATTTATCTATCCCGTCTCATTGGTCTAATAAAGCATCTTGTGGCTAGTTTTAACTCAGGTTTATCAGAATAATCAATTGGTTTCAAAATAATTGTCTAATTTTAAATCCTGGAAAAAAACATATTGCACAGAACAGATATCGCCTATTTTTCTTAATTCAAAAAGGCTTACTTTTTTGGATATAGTGAGACTTTTTCACTGATTATATATTTAACTGATCCGTTGCAGACCATGTAAACTATATTGTGTCACGTATTTATACAGGCTTGTGAGAAATTTGGTTATTTTCCAGTTTTACACCAGCTGACACCAAATTGAGATTGATCAAAACTCTGCTTATTCCAATTTTTGAATATGCCATTTCCGGCTTTACAATAGATACACACATATTCTCAGTACAAATTACTCGTTGCCTTTAATTAGCATTTTTAGATATAAATTTGGAATTAGAAAACATGATTACATATCCCACTTTAATGAGTTTTTCCTGGAGTCTATATACATTTCCAAATACTAAGAATTGAGATGCTGTGTCCTTATGCACAAAATAATGCAAATCCAATTAGCAATATATTTTTTTTTCAAAACGTCAAACTTAATAATAACATCGTCTAACTATTTGGACACCTCTCGACGCTTTATCGCCCCCACCACTAGACGCTGGGACACTCTGCCTACCACAATAAAGCAAATAACAGGGGTCAGCACGACTTTTTGCCGTCATTTCAATTATGTCTTTCGGTATCTCTCAAGTACTCGTATAAGTAGGTATTAACAGAAAAATAATAGAAAAATTCTATTATATCGAAATATCTAAATATATGAAAAACTATAAAATTGGCATAATTTTTGACGGTATACCGACAAAAAAATTTTAACTGGCTTTACAAAAATAAGATTGCTATTTGTAAGTACACGATATGCCCCCATATCTGTATATGTATTTTCAACACGATATTGGTAGTTTATTGACGTTGAATATTTTTATAACACGTACTACAGTTAACAACGTGCTATTTCTAGAGTTTTTTTCAACGTGTTATTGCTAATTGTTAAAAGTTTTTGGTAAAATTGTATATTCTGATGTGGAATCTATATCTAAAGCCCCACCACAACCTCCAATGAAGGAAAAAGATGCAGAGGACAATCGATGTCGAATCAGAATCTTTAACACAAGCCACCTCTAAGTCGCAAGATTCTGTTATAAATGAAAATAGACCACATTTCATACATCAAGGTGAACTAATTGATTTAGTTAAGAACCTAAATTTGTCTAAAGTTCAAGCCGAACTCTTGACTTCTGAAATACAATTTACTTCATCCAAAGTACAAAAATTTCAGTGTATCGTAGAATCAGTGAATTTGTAAATTTGTATAAAGAGGTGTCCGGTGATGTACAGGGGTTCATCAATAAATTAACCTATGACTATTCACCCGATCAATGGAGACTATTTATTAATTCTTCAAAATTAAGTTTAGATTTTTTTTTTAGTTTAGTTTAGTTTTTATTATGCATCACATTAAGACATAGAATTATCTTATAAACTAGTGAAGCTAATAAAAAAGATTGAGGTTACTAAGAAATAATAGTTATTTATATTTACATTATTATGTATAATCTCAGCTATACTCATACAAGCAAAGAGAAAAAAAACCAAGGAGTTAGGTCTTATTGTTCATGTAGAAGGACTTAAGTTCCTTCCTAAACCGGCTGGTGCCACCAGACCTTCGGACTTGCTGTGATATGAAGTTCAACAGGCGAATGGACAATTGTCGCCCAGATGTTAAGCATGTGTAGTAAGGGTGAATGATTTGTCGGGATCTTTCAGACATGGTGAGTCTTATCTTATTGAAAAGGTAACAAGGCTGATTGGTTTGAATCTCATTGAAAAGCAATATAAAGGATCGATAGTACATTAGATGGTCAAGTGATGAGATATTCTGTCGAAGCGTCGAAGAATAAAAACGTAATACACAATGCTATTGAAAGCAACATTAAGTTTTCTTTTACATTAGCTTCACAGTAATAGAATATTAAGCATCCATACAGAGAACTGGTGCAAGAGGTGTTTTAGCTAGTAAGTGGCGAGGTTTGGAAGTGGTGAATTAGTGTGACATCCAGAGCTAGCTTACTCGTACTTTACCAACTGTGGTGTAGATGTGGTTATTCCACGTTTTCTGTTAAAAATAACTCATTTACGTAAAGTGAGAATAGAAAAGGTCCCAGGATGGAGTCCTGTGGAACTCCTCTAATATTGTACATAAAGTCAGACGATTTTTGGCCACCTCAGATAGCTTGCTTTCTTAATTTGTAGTATTTGTAGCTGTGCTCGAAAAACCAAATAATGTCAGGAGTTTGTTACAGATGTTAGTGTGGTTAACTGTGTGGTTTGCTTTCGACAGATCAAAAAGTACTAGAAAAGATACCAACGCCTCTCTAATATCGTCTACAACTTTAATTGCGGCCGCCAGCTATGGCTTTTCCTAAGTCCAGATTGCATTGGAGTGAGCAAATTATTGGAATGAATATAGGAATTATTTGGTCACATTTCCATCGTTGTTATGGAATGGATATTGGATTAACAAATTTGGGATGGATTTTATCAAAGCCTACAGCAATTGATTCGACCGAGAACAAACAATCAACAGTTAACATCAAGCAGTTTTATAGGAACTACATTAATGTCAGGAAAACAGAGGGTAGCAAAGCTTGTATTCAGGGAATATTTTTATTGTTACCACGTATTCCAATTCCCCGGATATTTTTTCAGAGCTGGCGACCTGTATTTGATTGGTCAATTTTGTTCCTGAAAAAAGTATTTTTCGCAATTTTAATTTTACCGACAACCTCATTTTGCATAGAACGATATAGTTGCAGGTGTAATGTTATAAGGTTTAACTTATAACGCTTCCAACTTGCGTAGAAATGATTGCGCTCATTAGTCGAATTTCAGGTGTAAACCGAAATGGATACGTTTAGTTTTTAGAGATACACGATTATTAAAAAAAGGTGCATACGTGTATACTTTTATTTAAGAACTCAACTTGGTCATTAAAATGCACAAGATTCCAAGTTTAAGCAGTCCTATTGCATAATGACAACGATCTTTTATCTGTACCCTCAGCACAGGGCATCCATACAAAAGAAACAAACGCTATATACATACATAAAAAACCCGTTCGAGAAAATTTAGTACAACCGTCATTCTCGAAAAATATGTGCAGATCTTAAAGCTGTTGGAATATTGCTTGGATTGCAAGGAGGCTACACCCAATAATGCTATGTTTTGTGTGAGCTGGATAACAGACCTAGAAGTTAACACTACATTAAAAAAGAATAGCCAGTGAGGAGTATATTCATTCCTGGACAATGAAATATTTCTAAAAATCTTTTAGTAGAGCCGAACAATATCATTTCACCGCCTTTATAGTATTGGGTCTACAAGTAAGTTTCTAGCGTTTTTTTTCCAAAATTTGAAGTTTTATTATGAAAACATAGTTACAATGCTTTATTCAAAGTATTGTCCATCGGAAGCTACAACTTTCCCCCATCTTTCTGGCAATTTATGAATTCCGGGCCAAAAAAATTTCTCATCTTTCGAGCCCAAGAACGTATCGAGCCAATTTTTGATTTCCTCTACTGAGCTGAAGCGTATTCCCGTAAGAGCGTTCTGCGTCGAACGAAACAAGTGGTAGTCAGATGGTGCCAAGTCTGGACTGTAAGGCGGGTGAGACAGAATTTCCCATCCACTATTTTCCAAATAGTTTTTCACCGAAACCGCAACATGTGGCCGAGCGTTGTCGTGATGAAAAATGACGGACTCATGCCTGGTCTCATATTCTGGCCGTTTTTCTTTTAATGCCTGCTTCAAAGGAATTAGTTGGGTTCGATATAATGGTCCTTTGATGGTTTCACCACCCGGAAGCAGTTCGTAGTATACGACACCCTTTTGATCCCACCATATGCAGAGCATGACCTTATTCACGTGAATATTTCGTTTCGGCGTCGATTGGGCGGGCTCGCCGGGCTTTGTATACGATTTTCTGCGTTTATGATTATCATAATAAATCCATTTCTCATCACCAGTGACAATACGATGCAAAAACGATTCATTTTTATACCGCTGCAGTAACATTTCGGACATGCGAAATCGCCGTTCGACGTCTCTTGGCTTCAATTCGTACGGCACCCAGTTTCCAACCTTTTGAATGAATCCCAGTGCTTTTAGGCGCAGGGACACGGCTTGTTGCGTGACTCCCAATGATGCAGCAAGTTCTTCTTGAATCTGACACGGATCCTCATCCAGTAAAGCGTCCAATTCCTCATCTTCAAAACTTTTTGGCTTTCCGGGGCGATCTTTGTCTTCAACTCCAAAATCACCACTTTTGAACCGTTTGAACCACTCGCGGGACGTCGATTCACCAATACATTCCACCCCATAAGTTTCCGAAAGTAAACGATAGGCCTCAGCCGCACTTTTCTTCATATTAAAGAATAAAAGCAGCGCTTCCCGCAAATGACGTTTATTTGGCTGGAAACTTGCCATGATTTTGCTCGATAAAATGTACGACACCGATAGAACTGCCCAAATATAACGCTGCAAAGTTGTTGACAGATACAAGACCTACAAATAAAACACATGGGGTCTGACATTTCTGCCCGGAATCCACTGGTGGCGCCATCTCTGACAAACGCTGGAAACTTACTTGTAGACCCAATACATCAAATTTGGTCTTATGGAAATCTTCGTTAAAGGCACGGATAGATCTGGAGAAGGCTTTCTGTATTAAAAAACTTTGTTTCTTAGATTGAACTAAGTTAAGAAAGAATTTTTGTAGGGCCGGATATTAGCACGGTCATGAAGGATTCCAATTTTATTTCAAAACTCAAAATAGAAAAAAAAACATGCATGGCTTTCTTTTGTTGAAATACAAACTCAGCAAACTATAAGGAGATGGGTTTTAAACTGCTACAGGGCTATAAAATCTTGGGATGTAACATTTTTTTTTTTTTTTCATTTTAAAGAAATTAAAACTCAAGTGGGTATGAATATACTTATAATGCCTCAGCATGTGTTAAGTTTTTTGAAAAATGGGATAAAGAGAGAAAGAAAGATATTTGGGCTCAATGGTTATTTCGCTCCATGGGTGGTATCCAGCATTCATTGGGGAGACTAAATTCTTAGCGGAAGTTGGCTTGATTTTAATTTCTAGTCAACTACTCATCTTACTTGATTTTCGTTTACTGAAAAAATGAATATGTCTTTCGGGCGAGGCTTGGCTTCGAACACCAAACCTTCCGATTTGGAAGCCAGTTCACTACCACTTGAGCTTCCGCCACCCACATGTTTTTGGAATATTCATTTCCTTGATTCCCATCTAGGCTTTTTCCCCGAAAACTTATGTGCTGTAAGCAACGAACACGAGGAGAGATTCCATCATGGCGCTGGAAAAAAAGATGCCAATGAAAATGATTATCGACAATTACATATAAGCGACAAGCAAAACGAACATAAAAGCCCTCAGAGTACTTTTTTAAAAATTGATTGCCTTCAAAACTCAGTTATTTTTGTTTTTTGTATTTTCCTACGAAAATGGGTGCTTAATTTTTTTTTTTATCACACGCATTTTAACTAATCTCATGCCAAGGTATAAAAAAACAACAATAGCGAACCATGGCAAAACAAATTTTCTTTTGTTGACCAGTTCAATAGGAGCGAATCAATTAAAAACAGCCTATGTCCTTCAGCGGTGATGATTATAGGGATTATTTTAACATCCTTCAGATTCTAGTTACTTTTAATTTCCACTGCAAGTTCAGCGTATCTGCTTCGTTTTTCGGTATACGTTCGATTCACGTTTCTCTTGGCTGGAATCGCAACATCGATGAAAATGCCCCTCCCTTCTTGCTTATCGATTATGGTTCCCAGAATGAATTGTGCGGTCGTAGTAAACTTTAATGTTCTCATTTTCCATTACCGTGGAGGAGTCGTATGCATAACAAGGTGTTTTATCGACCGGGAGTTTATGTTTTTCAAGTACCCTCCTGTGAAGAATTTTAACGACGTTATTATCCCTTCTTGTGTATTCACTCTGAGGTAGGTTCGTGCAACCTGATATAATGTGATCTATTGTCTTGGTTTGGCTTCTGCATCTGCGACAGATATCGTCTCTTACGTTCCGATCTTTCATGAGACGCTTTTGATAATTTTTTCGTTGGGATTTCTCGGTCTTGTATTGCAACAATAAACGCGACATACAATTCACCTTTTAACAGCCATCTGTGTGACATTATTTTAACAACATTGTCGCTGTTAAGCGCTCTGTAATACTGGCCATGTATGGGTTTCATTGCCCAGTTGATCTCTCATGTATTCCTGTCTATTGTTTGTCTCTCGAAGCTCACATTTAAATTCAGAGATGTTAAGTTTTTGTCTGCTTCGGCTATTACTTCAATCGGATCTTTCTGATTTTAGAAGAAAGTATTGAAAAGTTTCCGACCGCAACGTAAAGATAGCGGCACTCGTCAATAAAAGCTAGTGAATGCTAGTTGTGCATCTTTTGACAGTTACCTACCAAAGTTCCAGCCATTTTGGATGCGCAGTTTTTAGTTGACAGTCGTTTGAGTGAGTCGATGTTAGTGTTTTTGGTGAAAATGGAAAAAATTGAGTAACGAGCTGTTATTAAATACTTGTTTTTGAAAGGCAATACGCCTACGCAAATCAAAAATGAGTTGGACTCTGTGTATGGAGACTCTGTACCATCATTTAACGCAGTGAAATTTTGGGCAGCTGAATTTAAACGTGGCCGTAAAAGTTTGGGAGATGATGAACGTTCGGGACGTCCAAAAACTGCAACCACTGACGATAACATTGCTAAAGTACACCAAATGGAGTTAGACGACCGCCGAATTAAAGTGAGAGAGATAGTAGAGGTTATGAAAATGTCCAAAGAACGTGTTTGTTACATATTAAATCAAGATTTAGGCATGAGAAAGCTGTCCGCGCGTTGGGTGCCGCGTTTGCTTACGTTAGACTAAAAACTTGTTGAACATTTCCAACGCTCTGTTGGCGCAGTTTAGGCGCAATAAATCCGAGTTTTGGGGCCGATTAATTACTGTAGATGAAACTTGGATACACCATTATACGCCCGGAACAAAAATTCAGTCAAAACAGTGGAATGCAAGGGGCGAGCAAAAACTGTTTTTTCGGCTGGGAAAGTGATGGCGACTGTTTTTTTGGGATAGTAAAGGAGTTGTCTTAATCGATTATCTTCAAAAAGGAAAAACCATTACAGGAGTATACTACGCATTTTTACTTGCCAAGCTGAAGGCAAAAATTGTGGAAAAACGGCCACATTTGCAGAAAAAGAAAATCCTGTTTCATCAAGACAACGCGCCGTCTCACACCTCAGCGGTTGCTATGGCTAAAATCCATGAATTACGGTTTGAACTGCTTGACCATCCGCCTTATTCACCAGCCTTATTCTAGCACCAAGCGACTCCTTTTTGTTTCCTCATCTAAAAACTGCGCTCGGAGGACAGAGATTTTCGTCAAATGAGGAGTCAATCACCTTCGTGAACAATTATTTTGCAGAGAAAAACGGCCAAGTACTATTTGGACGGGTTAGAGAAATGGGAGAGCATCGCTGGGAGAAGTGTGTAGAGTTACAAGGAGACTATGTAGAAAAATAAAAAAAAAATTTGAGAAAAAATGTCTTGTATCATTGTTCGGAAACTTTTCAGACAACCCTCGTAGTTACGTAAGGATTGTATCTGATCATCATACAAAGTTTGTAAATCCAGTAGGCCCCTTCCGCCGTGCCTTCTTGATATGACCACTCTCTCAATGCACGATTTGGGGTGATGAAGCTTCTAGGATGTTGGCATAGTCCTTATTTTTCGTTGCATAGCTTGGAGATTAGTGGCTGACCAGTTAGTAATCCCGAAAGAGTAGCTTAATAAGGGTATTGCAATTGTATTTAGAGCTCTTATTGTAAACTTTTCGCTCAGATTTGCATTCGCTATTCTGTGGATACGCGATTTTAAGTTATTTTTATTTATCACAATATTTTGAGCTATGCTTAGGTATTTATAAATTTCATTTTCCTCCATGTCTTTAATATTTATTATTTCTGTATCTTAAGTCGTTGTCACTTTGAATCTTTTTATGCATATCGTCTTACATTTTTCCAGTACAAATTTCATATTTATGTCTTCGCTAAACGTTGCAGTTATTTCTGTAAGTTGATTTAGATGTTTTTTTCGATAAAGCGTACATTTTCAGGTCATCAATATATTAAAGAAGACTTAGAAGTTATTGATCGTCATTTCCTTTTAATTTTTATCCGTGTTTGCTGTTTCTTAAAATGTTACTTAATGGACTTGGTGCAATACAAAACCATAGCGCAGTCAGGCAATTGCCTTGGAAGATTCCACATTTAATCCTGATGTCTGATGTTTGGATCAGCTTTTTGTTTATAAATATTTCAACTTTGGTCCTCCAGTTAGCCATATTGTTTTTCAGGAAATTAATAATACTCGGGTGTATCTTCTATATTTCCATTACCTCAACAAGCCAAGTATGAGGTACCCTATCTAACGCTTTTTGGTAATCTATGAAACAGGCGCGTAAATTCTTTGCTCGCCTTGTTGTTTGTTCCAATATTATCAACAGTTAGCTGCTCTTTGCATCCTTTGGTTTTCTTTCTGCATCCCTTTTGTTCTTCACATTGAATATGATTCCCAGTGATGTAGTTTTATGTAAGAAAGTTAACACGCGCTGTCATGATTTTACTATACAGCGTTGATAAGAAAGTAATTGGACGTGCATTTGCAGGGCTGCCATCGAATCCATTGCCTTTTGGTAATAGCTATGTTATGCCATTGGTTAAGAAGCTTGGGAACTTGGTTGGATCCTGTTTAGAAGTATTGTGAGCTTTTCATGCGCAGCTGGGTGACGTTTAAAGCAGAAGTTTTGGAGCTTGTCAAGTTCTAGTGATTTCCAATTTCGTGTTTTAAGAATTATCAGTCTGACTTTTTCAGATGTTAAATAGCAACTCGCATTTCTTCCAAGGGGTTGTTTCTTTGTTTTTCATCTCTTATCAATTCTGCATTCCTATTATGGTTTGATCGATGAGACCATATTATTATTATTCTTATTATATTTATTATTATTATATTATTTGATTATAGAGTGAAAGCTCTAGTCGCGGGTAGCCCTTGCAGGCGGACATCTCCCGTGGCCGGACAAATTTCTTAGTCCTAAGTTGTTCATTATGTTTTTAGAGTAAAATACATTCCGGTGGACGGATCCTAACGAAAAAACTCGCGAACAAAAATTATATGTAAATCGATGATTCCCCTTTGTTCCTTTAATGAAGTAATGGTCACAATTGTTGAGTAAAATGCAGGGCTCAACCACGTGAAAACTGTTGTGATGTAAGCACAACTGCGTTAATTTGTTGTTGGAAGCCATAAAACAACAATTCCCATTTTTATGTAATTTTTCGCTTAGTGATTATCGCTTATGTCAGTTTGGTTATTTCTTTAAGTCATTGACTAGTTGGTTGCTGCAGACTTCAGAATGGAACCGATAAATTTACTCTCTTTAAAAGAAAATATTTAAATTATTAAGATAGAAAAGCTGTCAGCGGTGAACTTGCAAAAAGGTAAAGTATTTTATAGCTTGGATACATAAATTGTTTACCTATATATATTTTTAAAAATTTAATATTGGAAAAACTCAAGCTGCAGAAATTTAAAAAAAAAGCACGTCATCAAAGCCAAATGGCAATCCGCAATTAATGTTCAACAAATAGCTGAGAAAGTGGAATATTCTGGGATTTCAGCATCAGATATATTCAAATGTTGCAAACGACACAACATAAGTTTCAAGTGCATATCTAGTGAAGCTTCAGATGTAATTCCAGTGGATGTCAACCAGTTAAAGGGAAAGCTTTCTTCTCTGCTGCGCGATTACAAACGATATTTGCAACGCAAGCGACAGCAGTCTCTTTTTTCGTACATTGCGTAACAAAACGTTGACCTTAAAGTCCAAAAAAGTATTGGTGGAACATTATCGAAGGAGAAACTCACTGTTTTGTCTTGAGTAAGCATGGCTGCGGAAAAAAAAATGTTGTTGGTCATTTGTAAAGTGGTCAAAGTGGTAAAAAGTATGTCACTGATGTCGCTGATATAATGTCTGAGTGGTTACAGCAATTCCAAAGACGAATGAGATCTCAGATAACAAAAATTATTTTATTTTTAGATAATACCGCATCTCATCCAATAGAATTAATTTCAACAATTTTTTACCTGAAAACACAGCATCAGGATGCCAACCTTTAGATCAAACCATAATTAAAAAAATTAAATTACAATACAGAAGTTTAATTTTAAAACATGTAATATCAAAAATTGACACACAGTCAAATCAGCATCAGAGTTTTCAAAAACTGTTAATGTACTTAAAGCTTTATGTTTTGTTAAAGCCTCTTGAGATAAATTTGAAGCAGCAATTATCAAAAACTGTTTTCGTAAAGAAGCATTTATGGACCCCACACTTGAAGCTGATGAGTTTGATGAATTTGACGCTGAGAATAATCTACCATTGTCAACACTTCTAAATTTACGTTTAGTGGTTGAATTAAATGAGCAAACTGTAGAGGATTTTTTAAACATCGATAGCATTGTATGTACTGAAGATGACGGCATTGAAATTGATTTTGAAAATCTAAATAACACTGAGGAGATACTAAATGATTGAGAGGAAGAGCTTAACGTACAAACAACTGATCCAATAAATTCAAATGATGAGGCATAGAAACAGATTGCGAGGGATGATTTTGTATTATTTCAATATTTAAACATCGATTTCAAATGGAAGCGAGTTAGCTTTAAGCAGTCGATAATTCGCCAATTTTTTCAACCCAAGTAGATTGATTCTCCTCAAGTTTACAATTTAAGATTTCTTTACCATAAAAGTCTAGAATATGTACAAATAAGCTTGATTATCTTTGAAAAATATGATTCCAATTTGAACTAAATTATTGTATTGGGTTTACAACTTAATGCGTGCGGTTTTCTAAGAGATGGCGTAACTTTTATTATCCCATTGGAACATGCGTTGGAAGACTACTGTCATTGTACGTCATTTCAGTATATGTCATTCAATTGAAGCTTAAACAACAATAATTTTTTTTCACTCAAATATGTCGAACTTTGTACCTGAAAAAGTGTTTTTGCGGGGAGTTATTCTTCATGATGAAAACTGCTGCCGAAAGTCATCGTATTTTGGTGGAAGTATATGGTGAACATGCGCTGGCTGAGCGAAGGTGCCAAAAGTGGTTTGCACGATTTAAAAGTGGTGATTTTGGCTTGGAAGACGATGAACGTCCTGGGCAGCCAAAAAAGTTTGAAGATGAAGAACTGGAAGCATTACTCTATGAAGATTATTGCCAAACACAAGAAGAGCTCGCAGAATCTTTGGGTGTCACTCAAGCAGCCATTTCAAAACGTTCAAAAGCAGTTGGATATATTCAAAAGCAAGGAAATTGGGTTCCACATGAACTCAAGCCGAGAGACGTCGAAAGGCGGTTTTGCATGTGAGAAATGCTGCTGGAACGCCACAAAAGGAAGTCATTTTTGCATCGGATTGTTACTGGTGATGAAAAATGGATCCATTACGACAACCCCAAGCGCAAAAAATCATATGTGAAACCCGGCCAACCAGCCAAATCAACGGCAAAGCCGAATATCTATGGCGCGAAGGTAATGCTCTGTATTTGGTGGGATCAGATGGGTGTGCTGTATTATGAGCTACTAAAACCGAGTGAAATCATCAATGGACAACGCTACCGAACACTATTAATCCGTTTGAAGAGAGCAGTGGCCGAAAAACGCCCGGAATATGCGACCAGACACGAGGCAATAATTTTCCATCATGACAACGCTCGGCCCCACGTTGCTATTCCGGTTGTAAAACAGTGGATGGGAAGTCTTACCCCACCCGCCTTATAGCCCAGACCTTGCCCCTTCTGACTACCATTTGTTCCGGTCGATGCAGAACGCCCTTACTGAAATACGGTTCACATCAGAGCAGAATATCAATAATTGGCTTCATTCATTCTTGGCTGCCAAGCCGGCGCAGTTCTTTTGGGATGGGATCCACAAATTGCCGGAAAGATGGGAAAAAGTCATACCTTCAGATGGGCAATACTTTGAATAATACTATTTTATATGTTTTTCTTAAATAAACGTTCAAATTTTGAAAAAAAACTGCACGAAATAAATTATATACCCAATACTATATACAATGTGGAATACGAGTATGTACACATATAAGTAGGTGGTACACTTAAGTTGAATTGAATTCAGGAAAATGTGTATAAACAACCTGGAATTAAAATTCATATATTACATATACATATATGATTTATGGACAATGGTTATCATCAGTTTTAGTTGTGTTGTGGTTTGTTCGGTACCTCCCGTGACCGGGCGATAGTACTGAAACCGTGAGTGACCGCCCACTGGAGCTTTCACTATATCATAACACTGATCTTATACATATCTCAACTGCATAAATTAATGGCAAACCAGCTTGAAATGCTGCAAAATATCAAAACCGCATGTCGTATACGTAAAATTTTTTTAATCTTCTAGTAGTCTTTGGCGTATACGTAATATTTTTTCCAAGTACATATTTAAATAAGAAAATACATTTTTCGGAGAACTGTATCGTAGATATTCTACTGCAAACGTCAAAGATGACATTTTAGACTTCTGCTTAAGCACCCCATTGACAAAGAGTGCACAATCGCCAACACAGCAAACAAGAACGACATAAGAAGCATTAGAAGTAATGCTATGCTGCACCAGAAACAATCTACGGAATTCAACGGCAAAGAATAACCTAACTGTTCATAAGCGCAAGTTATTGGGAATCTTTGACTGCAAAACAATTTCCAACAGTATGTAAAACTATATAGATGTTAAAACAAAGGGCACAATCCATATGCAGAACAGAAATAAGGTGCAATGATGCATCCGGCCCAAAACCGCACACGTTATAAATAGAAAGGCTTCTTGACAATTTTTTTCAATTTGTGAAGCAATTTTGCGTACTGACAAAGCCTTGAAAATTGAAATGTACCCCATAGCTCAAAATGATTTTCCGTTCGAATTCTTGATCGATTTCATCCATTTGCAACACCCAGATGGCCAAATTACGACGTTGCTGATGGTCAGCAAGCTGCAATTTCTGCGTCAATTAAACCTTCAATTCTATATGTTAAATTCAATTAAAAACGCAATTCCTGAGATCGACGTGGCATCGCTATGTAGGTCTTCCATCATACAGAGTTTTTCATCAGATGCCCCCAAATTTCTTTTTGAAATGAGAAGACGTGTGATAGGTATTTGGATTGAAATTTAATTGATACAATAAGTTGTGACTTCATTCAAATGCCTTCCATGGAACGGCGTGAATGAGTGGATAAGCAGGTCCCAATTTTTCAAGTTCTTTTCGCATAACTCAGCCGATAGTCCAACAATTTCACGTCGAAAATATTCTGCAAATTGTCCTCAGTTCCTGGCTTTCAGTTTCAGTTTATATGCCTTTTTATTTATATCTTTGCTCTTTAATTCTATACAAAAAAGGCTTAAAAATTAGCTTAATTAACTCAAAATTATCAAATTTTAACATACTGGCCCCATACGGGCACTCTAAGTTAAACCTAATACTTAAATGATGTCTTCCGATGTATCTTACATTACATGTTTGTACTATGTCTATTCATTATAATTAAAACTAAGAAAACATTTTTTAACAAAAACTTAGTAACATGCATTTTTTTTTATTTAATTTGCTATAAAACTTAAAACTAAAACTTACAAACTACCTAAGAATAAATCTTAATTTACTTAACCTATTTACATCTAATACATAAAATACACATATATAGTATAATTACATTTTTTTGTTTTTTTTTTTTCTTTTTCTTAAATCTACCTTAATTCTACCTAAAACTAAATGGCTAAAAAAAATTAGGCTGACCCACTTTGCTTCACATGAAGCTACCTATTGCTGGAGGAATTCGACGACGATGTATCCTCTCGTTCAATAATCCACCAAAATTGTTGGTGCTGCCGAGCAACATCCCCCATGTCAGGACTCCCTACCGCCCTATTGAACAGGAGACGCTCCTCACTGCCGTGTGCGACGTGTTTGTCGTAGTTGAGTCGCCTGTCCGCAGCTGTTCGAGCAACGTAGAAGATTAGCGGCACAACCAATCTGTCCTGGATCAGACCTTTGCTATCTAGGTAGAGGAACGCTTCTGGAGGGACAAAACCGTCAAAGCGAACTCTCTCGTGATACATATAATTGGGGTAGTAAGCCCCGGAGATCAGGTTGTTTGACGAGATCATCGCTCTTGCAATGTGCCTTCGAGTCAACTTAATAACAAAATTATCCACTCTTATTAGGTTCGCCCTATTGTACAAGACCTCATTACGATAGAATTTTATCTACTCAGACTCTGGTGTTCTGTATAACCGAAGACAAGCCCTCTCAAGCAACCGAATCTTTTCCAATAAACTTGCTTTCACGTTGAACCACACGGGACATCCAAATACGACCAAATAGGTCGCATAGGCCATGTAGCAAATTACATTTACCTTCGCATCGAGTTGGCTGTTATAAAACAGTCACTTCGTTAGGGCAAAAGCACCTTTGGCTCTGGCCATATAGATATTGGTCTAGCCAGATCCCAAGGTACTTGACTACATACATTTCGACAAGCAAGTGCCTGTCCATGTTGTCCGACGATGGAGAACTTTCGCCAATTCTTTTTGGTATCCCTAGAGTCCCCAGACAAAGGCGTCCTAAACAGAATGGTTTCCGACTTCTGAAAGTTGATTTTCAGTTTCCAGTCATGGCAATATCGCTTAATTTTGTCGAAGTCACGTTGCAAAAGTATATTAATAACCTCGATTATTTGGATGTGATCTGTACGCTATTAAGTCGTCTGCGTACGCTATGGCATGGTGAAGTGAACCTATTAGATCACTTGTGTAAATGTTAAATAGGATTGGCGAATTTACCGCACCTTGTTGCAGAATGTTTTTAATGTTAAATGTTCCAGCAGAAGTTAAATCGCCATTTTTCACGATGAACTGTCTATCTGAAAGCATATTGAAAAGAATATACAGAAGTGATTTACTAATGCCCAGCCTGTTCAGCTTGAAGAAGAGTCCCTCTAACCATACGATATCGAAGGTCTTTTCCAAGTCAATGAGGCAGGCACCAGTGCACTGGTTCTTGCCTTTGTTCCATTGGATATCAGAAACCAGTTTAGATGCAGCATTAATGACATCATGCCCCACCTTGAAACCGAATAAGTTTCTGGCTTGTCAATAAGCCATGAGCGGAGCCATTACTGGTGATAAGGCGATCACTGAACTACGTCTTCAATAAGTCGATTGGGATGCGCGATTTGTAGTAACCCGAACCGTCCTGTCTCTATTGACTGTAACCGACTCACTGTCATTATCTCGGTAGAAGTACCGCCCGTGGACACTGTGGGATTAAGACCACATTAAGAAGTCAATTTTTATGAACACATTGACTGCTGTTCAAACAGCTCCGGCTTTTCACTCGACCAAATATGACAACTATCGCTGAAGATGATTTTTCGGTGAAAATTCAGATCATCTTCCATCTTCGATAGACCTCAATCAGCGGAAGTGCGACGAAGTTCGATACGAACTCATACGGACGCCATAGGAACATTCGAAAGATGTCCAGCTCTTGACAACTGAGCTTAGTTACCCCAATATTGTATCCCTGTTTTAGTGGTACGGCAATATTATCGAGTGAATTGTTCGCTTATTGAGAGAATTATAATGGCCGATAATTGGAATTAACGTACGTAACGTAATCGTAATTACAGACAAATTGTGTGACTCTGATGGTGGCCATCTACCAGAATATTTTCAAACGTAAATAGGTGTCAAACAATGTTGCGTTCCCAGTGCATAACTGCTCATTCATTCAGATGGTTCGTATGTTTCCAAGCTGTCAATTTTCCATTCTACAGTGTATCTCGCTCCACTGTACGCATCACAAATTTGCTGTTAATTTTATTTAAAGAATAATTTTTAATCAACTTGTATGCCAGCAGAATTTCGGTCACCACGATCCCATGTTGACAAATGAAAATATCAATCAAACGGTAATGTTCGATACAACGAACAACATAAAAACAATTCCACGAGGAGTCATATTGGTTTCTACCAATCAGCGAGGGGACTCATCTTATGGATGATCAAAAGGAAGTGGTAGCGGATATAAGAAATGAAATTTGAGAAGAAGTTGTTAGTGCCGTTGAGACTTCTCCAGCCGTAAACAAAAGCAAGAAAAATTGTCGAAGAGGATACGAGAATTTTCAGCAAAAAAAAAAACGGGAAGTACTCGTAAAACCGACGTTTGGAGGGCAGAAGATTTTCCTGGGTGACGAAAATCTAGCGGAGACGTAGAAGACTCCAGTCGCAAAGAATTAAACAGAAAAAAAAAAGAAAACATAACGTGTGAATTACGGGTATACTATTTAGAAGGAAATTTAATAAAAAAAACGAAATCAAAGAAACCTCTGGGGAATCAGAGATTCGAACATTGTGTTTTTCTTTATCCGATTCTGTGTTTGATATCCTTCGAGTCTGTTGGAAAAGGCTCCTGCCGTGATAGAGGAAGGCAACAATATTGAAGAATTCTTTTGCCATTTCTTAGACATGTTTTTAAATTCCATAGTTGTGTCTTCTATTACTCGTATCTTGGAAATTAAATTACAACCCCTGTTGTTTCAAAAAAAGGAATTTATTTTAAACTTCAATTTATTTACATTAATTTACAATAGATTTATAAGAAAAACTGAAATTAAGAAATTTCGTTTGCTTTGTTCTACTGCTCTTATTGAATATTTTCACAAAAATGGCCGTAGCACAGAAATATATATTGCATATGACTTTGTTTGTCACGCGTATTGCTTCTTCTTCTGTGTCGAAGCTATCCGAGAAATCTTCAACATACTGATTTCGTATGATTGCTTCCACTGCCCGAGGAAACTTGGCAGCGTATTCTAAAGCATTTGTGCTTTTTACAAAATCTGCACAGTATGGCGAGCAGGTTGAACCAAAGGTGAGTACTGGCATAGCGTAGTCTTCTATTATACCTGTGTCTTTGTTCTTTCATAAGAATCTTTGAGAATTTTGATCTGTATCTTCTAGAAGTACGGTGGAGCATCTCTCGTATGTCACCACTAACTGTTATGTTTCTATGCTGAAAACGAAAGAGTGTATCTGTGAGTGAGGTAAGGTAATCAGGGCCAGAAAGCAACATTGAGTTTGAAGAAACTTCTTCAAACTGCGCGGCTCCATCCCATACCATTCGCACTTTGGATGGCTTGTTAGGATTCAAGACCGGAAATATAGGAAGACACCAGATTCTGTTCCCTTGGCTGTTGGCTATATCTTCATTTGTAAGTTTACGTAATTTGTAAGTGTAAGTAAACTGCTAGCTCTGGTTCTTTTCTGGACATAACAATCTGCGCTCTGCTGAAGGCCTACTATTGGGTAGCTCAGTGCATTCACTTTTCCATAGAAGTGGAACACTGGACCTCTTCCTTACTCGATTCCTTGCATCGCGTCCCTTTGAAAGTCGTCTTACATCTCTTGAACCAATGCGTTCTATTTAAAAGAATTGTCGAAGCAGCTCATGAAGCTTCTCATCGGCCTGTTCCTTACACTCACAGACGTGATAACTTGGATGTTCAACCGATGTCTCACTTTTTTTATTTATTTCATGACATGGTCCATTCTCGGACTGGCATCACTAAAGGATGCAGTTGGAATGCCTTTTAAATAATGGAAACGTGACGGAAGTGATTTAAAGTTGTCGTTCGTAAAGCAAGGCAGAGGCATATATTTTTTAGAACTTTGTTGAGATGATATTTTTAAGTTTGATTTGGTTTTTTGATTTTTCTTCGTCCATTTCAAATGAAGCTCTTCAGGTTCGCCTTCCAATTTAAAGATATCTATTAGTTCATTATCCATTAAGGTGACGGAAGAGCCAACATCGAGAAAAGCAAAGGCTTCTATTTTTATTTTGTTGTTGTAGAGAGGACTGGCAAAATTGTAAACAGCAAACTTCTTTGTGTTTGTGCGCGCAATGATAGCTTGACGGGTTTTAATTTTCAGTCGTTGTTACTAGTTCTTCATATTTCTGCAACAGCTTGTGATGTCTAAACGAGCAACCCATTGTTGCCCACTTATTCGTGAATGAACATCTACGATGAGTATAACAGATATGGCATATGCGACACAAAAAATATCTTTTTACCACTTTCCACTTGCCATTTGAGTTGAGCCCAATAAATTCGCTACAATTCTCAACCGACTTGCCAGCTCCTTTACAGACGATACAGGGCTATTGCTGTTCATAATCCTGAAAATCCTTTTTTGCTTCTATGTAATGACGATTTAAGTAAGGAGTGATTGTTGACCGCCTTTTGTCAGGCTTAACATCTGATCTGATAGTAAACTGACATCAGTCACTTCACAGGCGGCTTGGGCGACTTGAAATAGCCAGTCCAGCAGCTTCCATAGTTGCAACGATGTTCTGCACAAACAAGGCAAATGTAACTAATGACTCTAGTTTATCATCTTTAGGTGGTCGCTCTTGCCTGAGCCTTAAAATCAACGTCTTTATAATTACTTCTGGCCGACCAAACAGCATTTGCAGCGTTGTGATTATGCTCGGAACTTGATTTGGGCACAAGAGCTTGGCTTTCGCTGCTTCAAGTGCGCTTCCCTTTAGACTTGTGTTTAATCGTATCAAATTTTCATCCTCCGAAAATGCGTATGAACGCGTTGTGTTTTCGGAGCAGCTGAAGAACAGTGGCCACTCTTTTGGCCGTCCGGAAAAGATTGGCAGTACCTTAGACGCTATACGCACGTATTGTTGCTATTTTCTAACTCTTAGGTCTCGCGTTTCCGTTGTTTGGTTGCTGGCAGGGTTGTTGTGGCTGAATATGTGACCGTCGTCGTTATTGACGGTTTGGACATTTGGCTGGTTTTGAATACCCGTGGAGTTTCTTTTAGTATACGTGTTGGGGTTAGATGGAACTGCCGTAGTGGAAATGTTGGCTCTAATCCATGCCTCATCGAGATTTATTGCTGTTGTTACCTCTTGGTCGGTAACCCTGATAACTTGGTGCTTGCTTTTATTTTGATCGTTCAAAAGAGGGCAAACTATGTAATTATCTACTCCCGACGATGTTTATTCTAGTTCGCTTTCTTCATCTGTTTGCTGCTCCAATAGTCTACTATATTTTGCTTCGATATATTCTTTGTCTCGTTTGGTCGTGAGATCTCTCTCCTCTTCTAATCTCTTTAAGTTCAATCTTAAATATTTGACCGACGCACGTTGTTGATTTAGACTTAGTAGATCCTGCAGGACTACGTAGCTGGTATTCTTTTGAAGCATGATTGAGGGGATATTTATGCACATATTTTCTGTTTCATGCAATTTGGTGATTTGTCTATTTCAGATACTTGTTGCGGCAGTGGGTTTGCTGCATTTTGATGTCTCTGACCTATTGTTAAAACATTGCTGCAACTTGCTGGCGACTGCGAAGATGCTGTGGGCGTATGATGACGTTCGCTGGTAGGGTTTTTTTCTTGAGAATCAGCTGAGATTTCTAGGGCTGTAGATGTATGAATGAACACACATTTTACATTTTGCAGGAGTTTTGCTTTGAGTTTGCCAGAGACCAGTTCACCATATTTTCCTCAACCTACTATACCATTGCAATCACTTAATGCTATCGCTTATCAGACATTGACAAATACGAAATTGGGCTTCCTCTCTAGGCGTATATAAATTCCGTTGCACTTAACCGAGGAACAAGGTCTGAATTCAATTAGTCTTTTTGAAAATGTTGTAATATACGCTGGATAGCAATTTATGTACTTATCAGGCTGTAGCGAGGTTTTTATAAACCAAATCGTAGATTATTTGCTACTGGCTTTTGTCGTCTACTTAAAACTGCAGAATAAACGACATTAATTACATTACAGAAACGAAATTTTTTAATGTTGTTTTAAGAAAAAAAAAGAATTTATTTTAAACTTCAATTTATTTACATTTAATTAGATTCATATGAAAAACTGAAATTAAGAAATTTCGTTTGCTTTGCTCGGCTGCTCTTATTGAATATTTTAACAAAAATGGCCGTAGCTCTGAAATATACATATATTTGTCTCTTTTCTTCTATGCTTTTGAACTTTGGTTAATAGATATATCGTTGTCAGGTTTGGCAACAACCCCTGTTCTTGGATACGCTTAAACTTCGTGTTGATTATATTTCTAAGTTTACTAGGATGAGAAAGCGAAAAATACAGAAGTTGGTGATTTCGAAGTGTTGTGAAACAATGGGAAATTTATCCAAGGATGCGATTTCAACCAAACTTCTATTTCAAACGAAAAACTGACTAAGACAAATGGTCGCAGAATTTATGACAAATTTGTAATACTAATTTAAACAGGATTAGTTTATCATCTTCAAAAAGGGATACATTTTGTAGGCAGTCACTGGGCAAGTAAGACATCTACAATATTATCTTCAAAATTAGAACCGAATTTTGAAGACATAATAATATTCCATATCATCTAGGGCTATTTACTTTCATATTTCTCAGGAAGTGGAAGAATGTGTCTTACTGCATCGAGAAATGTCCAATGCTTGAAATATTCTGCTCCAAGTTCTTTGCAGCTGGAGATGGCAATTCTTATATTGAATATTGAGAGAGGTTGAGATTTACCAAATACACTACGACGTAGAAGTGTGTGTGGAGACACTTTCTAAGAAAATAGCAGTTTACGTCACAGATACTTTTGAATATCAATTGACAAGACAGCCTAAAGGCCAAACCCTCTGAATACAATATACGACGTAGCATTTTTTCTAAAAATTACATACGTGAAATAATAGAGGTCTTATACATATCTGACTTTCTTACGGCAGCATCTGTAGGAGGGTATTTCTCTATGTATCCATATCTATTTTAGTTTGTTACTCATCCATTATTATAGGATGACGTTGGAGTATGCTTGCCGCCATATTATTAGGATACACAGTATTAGTGAATAATAAAATTCCTCACCACACAGCACTCGAACCTAAGCCAAGGTACACATACATGCTTTCATTAGCGTGGATATGTGGAAAAATATATATATTTTTTTTTAACTTGAAGTGAAAGCAGTTAACTGAACATTGACGGATTTAATTTTTTAACTGGAATGGGCTCCGCACTAATTTTGGAGCATAAATATGCCAAGACTTTTAATCACTTTTTCCTTTTTTTCTTTAGTTCAATTTGCTCTTAAATATTTTATTTTTATCCTCAAATCATTTCAGCATTCTTTACGAACCTTTTCTTAATTAATGATTTTAAATGCGAAAGGTTAAAACATGTCAAATATTCAGCAACTTGAGTTCGTTATATAATTTGCGTTATGTGTTTATAACACTCTTATCCTTTGAATCGGACAAAACGTGCACATGAAAATTTAACTGGTTTTTAAATACCAAATAACCATTAACCAATCAATCAATGAGTATCTGTTTTTAAAAATAAAATATTATAACGAGTAATCAATTGACCTGATATTTAAATACGATAATTAAGCTTAATATGATTAAATTATAAATTCGGTGGAATTATAAAAAAATAATGTTGATTTTCAGCGTATGTTTGCGGTGATGTATTTTTTTCGCATCACCAGAATTGTCTGATAAATTGATTCAATTATTGAAAAAATAATTTGCAGCATTTTTCTCTTCTGTTTAAGTGTATCTGCAATTTGTAGACAATGAGTGCTTACATAATTAAAAATCATACAAAAATTAACAGGATATCCTTTTTCTCGCTACACACATTTTTATCATTTCCCTGATGGTCAAGTTTGCTATAGGTATGTAAAGAGGAGTGTGTTAAATTTATGAGTTATCATCGTGGATCCGTTTATCGAAATTGTAGACTGAATACAACATCGTTCAGGCCAGCAGCCAAAGTTCAGAATTGTCGATGACTTTATTAGCGGGCTAATGGCCTCAATCGTATTTTGCCAAATGTGTTTCAGGTCTTGAATTTTGTTGAAGTCTTGATGTAAAATAGACATTACACGGTGACCAATCAACTTCTTCACTGAGCAAAATAATGCGATGATAAGATGTATGTGCCGTAGACGTTTTGTTTAAATCAGAACTCACATTCAACTTATTTGATTTTAGGAAGAACACAACTATTAATAATTAATAAAATTGCCGCATCTGGGGATCGGAAAACCCACACGTGATTTTCGAGAACACAAAGCATCCACAAAGAGTGACAGTTTGGTAAGGATTTTGTAGTGGTTATTACATTGGCCCATTTTATTTTGAAAATGCTGCTGGAAACGCCATATTGGTCAATGGTGACCGCGACAGAGTGATAAATGCCGAATTTTTGTAGGCTGAAATTGAGGACATGGGCTGGGAGGATCTTTAATTTTAGCAGGATGGTGCGCCATGACACACAGTGCATCAAACAGTCCATCTTTTGCGCTCTAAGTTCGGTTATCGTATTAAAGCTGCTATTTGACCTCGTTAGCTTTTTTTTGTGGGGTGCCCTTTAATCGATCGATATTACGTGAAAAATCCAAGAATGATTTAAGCCCGTAAAGCGAATATCGTCCGAGCCATTCGTGTGATAGAGCCAGAAACAGTGAGTTGACAGGATGCGCTACTACGCAGCCAGTCGAGACAACCTCATGAATGAAATCGTATTCCATATCTAAGCCATAACATACCCAAAAAAATAATTTACTTTTGTTCATTTTATTTTATTTTTAAAACTATTGGCTTTTACAGAGCTCTACTCAAAGTATATCAAAAAAGCTCTTTTCCTACTACTCGTACTTCGCCTTGACTAAGGTTATGGACGCCACCATTAATTCATTCCATCAACTCTTTAGTTGAGGTGCCTTTACCTGAGCATCGAACTTGTCGAGTTGTAGAGGCTGAGTAATGTCAATGAATCTCGAGTTCTTCAGATGAGTCCCGGTACTAAAGGTTCTTTCCCCCCTCCCGCCATTTCATTGCTGTTGCTACTAAAATTCCTCCCTTAAAGGGGGAATCTAAGGCGCTCAATATAAGAAGCCGAAATGCTTTACGCATTATCAAAACCTTCAGATCCATTCCGGAGGTTGAGAGCAGTGCGGAGATAAAGAGCAAGATTAAGTGGCTAACAACATCTTAAAAGACGGAGTACCCACTGCTCCCAAAACGCTAAAGGGTTCCTCCAAGCTCCAGAAGTCGTTAGAGGAAACCGTGTTGGTTCCCAGGAGGCCTAAAGCCAGTAACGCCAAGACCCCTGGACCTTCCAACGGTATATATGATTTTCCTCAGCCTCGCACACTCTGTTGTGCTTTCCATGTTGGAGCAAAATTTCGCCATGATTATCTTTTAACACTGCAGATTGCGCCCTTGTATTTCCTGATTAGAAATAATAACATTGGAAAAATTATCCGAAACGCATCCGAAACGATGGTTTGCACCTTCAGCATTAAATACTATAAATCATATTAAATAGGAAAAAAATAAAATAAAAAATTGTGCAGTCAAATATTTTAAATTTCTTTGGTTGGGTGGTACAAGTAGCTTGAGAATAAGTTTGGCTTTATTTTTTTGTGAATTTCAAGTACACATTTTTCGGTAGATGATTTTTATTTAGTTTTTTTTTTCAACTTCTGGTCGTTTTGCTGGATACAATTTCAGTCGTAAAATCAAACTGCTGATTATGCACAAAATGAAAAAGTCATTATCTTAACGTCCAGGGCCATTTAATTAAAGACGAACAAATTACTTTTAGGGGATAGATAGAGTTGGATTAATGAAAAACAAACGGAATACGGGCTAAAGTAATATGGTTAGGGTATCAGTAGTATTACATAAGTGCTAAAATAATTCTATTTTGTCGGAAGCAGTTTTTCTACTAAATATTAACCTCAATTAGACAAGTTGGATTTAAGTATAGACAAACGTTTTCACACGGAGGGATGATTTTTTTTTCAGATATTGTCAATTAACAGAAAAAGCAGTGGAGGGGGATTTTTTGGAAAAAAAAATCTGTAGAAATGATATCGGTATAATAAGTCGTTCACATATTGAATCGAATGACTCATGGTTCTAGAGCAATTTAAAAATCAATCGTATAATCTTTTTAAATTACAAATACGCACCTTTTTGAAAATATTAGTTGGACATGCATATTACAAAATTACGCAGTCACGTGCGCTAAAATAAAAATGAAATTTATAGTCAAAAAATTCACTTTTAGTGTCCTCCAGCGGGTATTCATAACAACGATGTTGTTTTTCTGTCCTCTGGGTATGCATTTTGGAGCCCCAACCGAACCTCAAAAAAAAATCGTATGAAGGCGCTGGTGTATCGATTTCGATCACCATTCCAATTTGTTCTGTGACATGTTTGATATATAGGGAAGGCATCACGGAGGGAAAGCGAATACACCCTATCATTTGTTAAATACATTTATTAAAATAATTAGCTAACTTCTTAGTAATATCACGTTTGACAGTTTGGTTCACGAGAAACCGCTAGAGCCATGTTCTTAACTGCACCGCTTAAGAGTCTCGGAAAAGAAGGCGTGATGTAAGCATGCGTTGAAAGTGTAAGTACTGAAATCATATTCTGTTAGCATTAGTTGGAACAGATCAGAAATGATCATTTTGCTTATTTACATATCCACAGAGATGGAAATGAGTCTCGTCGCTCCTGATGATTTTCGATTAAAAGCTGTATTCCCCGTAGTCGAGATTCAGGATGGCTTCTTTAGGATATAGCGATTTATGTCTTGTTGATGTGTATTTCGTATCTATTTACTTCACCATTTGCAAAAATTATAGCATCTTTCGATGGGGCGATGATTTTTGCGCTACCTAGTATCAAAACCTTCAGCTTAAACTTGTACACAAAGATGATTTTCAAAGTAGTCGTTGCTTCATGCATTCTTTTCTCCAACACAAAATTGTAAAGATCGCATGCATGTCTTAAATGGTTTCAAGACTGAATTTTCGAAAAGCAGCACTCACCCCTTGATGGTATGGTGCATACGACACAATTGGATCAGCTTCTCCGATATCGCCTTGTAGAACTCTCAGCGATTTTTTTTTTTTTTTTTTTAAAGAACTTAACACTTAAGTGGGTATGAATATACTTATAATGCCGCAGCATGTGTTAAGTTTTTGGAAAATGGGATAGAGAGAGAGAGAAAGAAAGATGTTTGGGCTCAGTGGTAATTTCGTTCCATGGGTGGCATCCAACATTTAATGGGGAGACTAAATTCTTAGTGGAAGTTGGCTTGATGTTGATTTCTAGTCAACTACTCTTGATTTTAAACCTCCCGATTTAGAAGCCAGTCCACTACCACTTGAGCCATAAGACATTAATCTGGAAGAAGTCTTGGTAGATTCTAAAGGAAACTAAATTACCCCTAATATGAAACTTACATCCGGATGTATTTGCCCTTCGCTAAATACAGGTGTCACCAAGTTCTTTATGCCTTCATCGACGCGTTTCCATTTTTTGGCTATTAATTTTCTATATAGATTTCAATATATTTTGCGATTTGTACTCTGTCTTCTGATTTCTGCCTTTTGCATTAATTTAAAGGAGAAAAATGTGCATGATACCTTCTTGTCCTCATTTCAGGTTTGTTTGAACTTTCTCTAAGTTAAAAAACTCTGTAATTCATCCTAATTATCCTTAAATTTTTTTCTAACTAAACTGCATGTGTTTGATCCATGATAAGAGATTGAGATACAATTTCTTCAGAAAGGGACTTATATGGGCGCCCTGTGGCTTATAAGCGCCTACTCAATAATTTTCACCCATTTTGATTGATCTCTAACTTGGTTTTAAGTTAGTGATAAGAATTTGTATCTCAGAAAGTTTCGATTGCGACCATGTACGCCTTCAACTTGAATCTGTTGGTATCGAGAACTACAATTCAATTTCAATTTCAAAGATTCATTTATTGCAATTTTTCCTTACATTTACAATTATTTTTATGAATTATAAAGCATTGGCTAACCATCAGCTTGACTGGTAACTTCAAAGTATTTAATATAATTGAACTAGTAAATAGTATAAATAGTAAAATAAATGATTTTGTATATATTTGTCTTATGTAAGTTATAAGTTATGAAAATTCTGACGTTACAAGCATTCTGTATGGGTAGCCAACTCTGATAAAAATTACAAATTTCGCCCAATCAGATCCATTTAAAATTGCAATCGTTTCCGGTATTGAAAGGGTTGGTTTACCAAAGTATGCTCTTCTTTGCTGCTTAAAAATTGGACATACGCTTAAAAAATGAAAACAATCTTCCTTAGCTCTCAAGTTACACAAATTTCAAAATTAGTCAAAGTTTCCGTTGTATGGGCTCCCGTATAAATGTAGGATCTCGCATTTTGATTTAAAGATTAGTGGGATATCTTTATAGCCGAGGGAATCTTCATAGTAGTTCTTGTTACCCAAGTTATAATCAAGCTGGCTATAGAGTATTCTGCTTTCCGATTGGCAGGCCTTTTCCATCATCTGATTTCGTGAAGAATCTTCAAGTTTTTGGAAGATTTCGTAGAATTTCACTTTCATCATACTAATGTTGTTGGGCTTCATCTGAACATGTTCTCAACAGATAGCAGCAATGTTTACCCATGCCCTCAACCACCAGCCCTTATTCCGAATTTCATAAAACATCATTTTTTTACATAAACAATTTTCCTGGAGACTGAACACTTTAATTAAATAGTCAGCTTGTAACTTAAGCGTTGAAGTGAAAAGTTTTGGTAAGCCTGTTTCCAAGTAAATTGAATAGTTTGGTCCGGTTAAGGGAATATTGAATATTTTCTTTATGAAATTTCTTTGAAACTTTTCAATTTCTTCGTATTCTTCCATTTCCCATATTTGTGCAGCATAGCAAAGCGAAGATTTCACGACTGCATTGAAAATTTTAAATTTCGTTCAGAGACGGATTTTGTGAAGTTTTAGCTTTTTCTCCAAGGTGTTTGCTAAAATCCAGGTTGGGTTGAGCAAAACTTCCAAATATTTGTATTCTTTCGATACTTCTAATCGACATCCACTAATCATCCATTTATTTCTAACTTCACTCCGAGTGGAACGCGAGAAAACCATGACTTTCGATTTTTCAATGTTGACGATTAAACCCTAATTATAGCAGTAGCCCATAAGACGATTTATCATCAGTTGTAGGGTTTCTGCTGATTCTGATAATAAGAGAAGGTCATCGGCATAAAGAAACACATTAATTATGATACCTGCAATTCGGATATCGCCTGGAATGTACGTAGCTATTTCATTTATAAATAGAGCAAATGCACTGAGAAGACACCCCTGTATTACTCCAGACATTGGTTTTGAGTATGTTTTGCCATCAAAAACTGCTGCTTCAGTATCTGTGTATAAACATCGGATTATTTGAATAAATCTTGTTGACACTCCAAGTTGGGAAAGTTTATAAAATAAAGCATTTCGATTCACCAAATCAAATGCAGCCTTAAAATCGACGAACAACGTGTATAGTCTTTTATTTCTGGCTTGAAATGTGGTAAAATAGTTCTTTGTGAAGCCTGCTTGAAGCTCCGTAAGAATGTTGTTTACCATATATCCACCCACTTTTCAAGTCAACACCACAAAATATCTGTGCAATGACATTCCTGAAGGATATGCCTCGATAGTTTTCAACTGCATTCAAATCTCCTTTCTTATGGATTCTGAAAATTATAGATTTCTTAAATGAGGAGGGTATTTGAGAATTTTTAAAAAATTTGTTAAAAAGTGTAAGTAGATGGTTGTAGAAAGTAGGAAATGCATTTTTAAAGAACTCATAGGGTATCCTATCTTCACCTCTGGCTTTTTGGAGAACGAATTGTATTTCATTAGCTGATATTACAAAATCTAATATTTCATCACAAACGAGCGGTTGTGCGTATAAGAAGGTTGTTGTTGGATTGTTTTGAAAAAGAATTTTGAAAAATTCCGAGAGATTATCTGCAGAGAGGTTTAGGCCAATAGAGTTGTGTGAACAGTTTATTTCCTTTGCCATCTTCCAGAACTGCTTTGTGTTTTTGATTTGGATGAGTGATTGAGCTTGCATTGATTCAAAATTGATTTTCTTTGCGAGACAAATTTTCTTATATTTGTCATTAGCTTGTACCAGTTACGAATTTCATCACAAGAACAACTACGAAAAGCTCTTAGTAGAGTGAATGATTTCTTTCTGGCATTTAGGCATTCTCTATCAAACCATTTTTGAGTGAATTTGAGTTGATTGCGAAATTTCTTATGCAACTTGTCAATTGGTTTGAGAGTGCGGCAGTCGACTGGTTAGTTGGAGAGGTGTGTGAAAGGTAATTATCTAAATAGTTGTGGAAGGTTTCTGAATTCAAAATTTTTCATTTTAATCTGGGCATTAAATTGTGTCGGTTCAAAGTGTGATTCCCATTCAACTACTAACGGCATATGATCAGAAAAATGTTTACTCAAAATCGTTATTTACCGTGCAGTAATCGATCATCGAATTACCTTGGCCACCAAAAAAGGTAAAGTGACCTTCGGAATCACCTTTCGTGCATCCATTCAAAACAAGGCTGTCGTACATTTGTAGCATTTCTAATAGCTTCATACCATTTTGGTTACAGATATTATCCTTGGTTTTCTATTATAAAAATTTAATAATGCTTGTTATTTGGTTAGAGCTTATTCTGGCATTGAGGTCGTCAATCAACATTACGCTTTTGCTTATAAGATTTTTCAGTCTTACAAAGTCTTCGGTCCATTTGTTACAGTTTATATAAAAAGGAATAATAAACATATTGGGTTTCTCTAAAAGCTTTACTCGACTGTATCTTGGATTTCTACAAAGTGATAGAGTTTCAGCTTCGATGTTTGTATTCCATACAGGCATACACCGCTTGCTGGACCTCTGAAGGATGTTTGGTAATTTTACTTGAGTTTTTGGTAGTAACACGCGTTTCAAAAATAAAGAATATTTCAAACGTTTTAATAAAATTGAAGAAATCTATGAACATGATCTTATTATTTAGCTCTGATACATTATATGACAATATTTTACAAACATTAATACTAAATGAACTGACGGCGACTATATCTCAATTTCTCAATGAACTACTAATACTGCTACTACTATCGTTCATAGGTGGTACCTTTGGTTGGCGATCAATTGTTGTTAATCTAGTACGTTGGTTGTGATTCTAACGTTCAGTTGGCAGGTTGATTTTTTTGACAGCATCAAAGTTAATGTCACCTAGCGTGTGTTGTCGTTCGAGCTCACCATCAGTATTGTTGTAAATAAGATTACTATTATGATTTAAATAAATTTAGTTTGTTTTTAATTAAAATGCGTCATTTTTTATTCGAACTATGATATTTGGTTGTTAGTTTCTTATGATTTTTCTGTAATGAAGGAGTATTCGTTGCTTTGATTGTATTTTCTTTGAAAGACCGCGTTGCAGAAACACACCTGTATTTTTAGCTTAAATGCGTTTTTGAGCATTTTTAAAACAATTTCACTTGAACCGGTGTTTACTTTCATTTGAGTTGAAGTGTCATTTTTACTTATTTTAACGGACTCTGAGAACTGTTGAGTACATTCATTGCCAAGTAAAAGCCGAGTGCCAGTCGGATCATCTTTGGGGATTAAGACGAATATATTTTTATTTCTTATTTCACGACTTTGTGATTCTTGTTGTTCTTTCAATGAGTTACATCTCTCTTCAAATTGCTTAACTTTTGTCTTAAGTCTGAGAGAGAATTTCTTCTTGATTGTTAATGATCAGATGCAATCGCTTTTCATCGTTATTCTATGTTCTATCTGCATAGAATATAGCCAGCAGAATATGGTGTCGGTGATCATAAACTCGCTTACCTTAGAGTAGGTGTGTAAAGTATGTCCTTAGCCTAAACTATGACAAACGATGCACAGTTTTATTTTTAAACCTCAAAGATAAGATCTAGCAACTCATGCAAATATAACGAAAAAGTACTTCCTCCTCGTGTTTGAAGAAACATAGTTGTAAAGCTATAATTGAAATAATAAATCGAAATATACTCGCATCTATGAAATTACATATCACAGTGTTGTGTTTCCTTTAAAATAAGAGTTCTAAGATATTATAGTAGCGACGAGGATGGGATACGATTTGAGCAATTTTTTCTGCCCGCGAGAGGCGGACGCTAAGGCGTTTGAAGAAATCGTCGAAATCATGAACAAACATTTCAAATCCACAACCTCAATGCTCATGGAGAGGGAGAAGTTTTACATGGCTCACATCAAGCCTTCCGCTGGCTTCAGGGATTCAAGAATTAACCGGAAGAATCAAAAAACCCTCTCCATCAATAAGGTAGTTTTGGACATCGCCAGCAAATCAATCAAGGAAAAACTGTTTACAAAAGTAAGTGAACTAAAATTTGACAGTGCCCATTGCGTATGCCTCTTTTGTGCTAGGTGATTCAGAAAGCAGGTACAGCCAAATAGAAAAACATGCTTTGGCAATTCATTGGGGAGTCGAATCCTTTCATCAATATCTCTTCGGAAGAGAATTTATTTTACACACAGATTCCGAACCACATACACACATTTTTAGAGAGAAGCATTGCATTGGAATGGCCACAAACAAATTACAGATTTCTGATGTACACCTCTAAGTTGCAATATGTTAAGTCAAGCAAAAATGGGCAGATTTTCTTTTACGACTTCCCACAGAGGAAGATGTACAAGCAGGGGCCAATAGTGATATGTTTAACCAAGTACACATAAATTATGTCAAGAGAAAGTCTTAAGTTCCAATCAATGTGGAAGAAGTAGCAGTTGTGACGTGTAAGGATAAAGTGCTTAGTCAGGTAATGACGTAAAGAAGTAGGAAGCAAACGTAAACCGTATTTTCATAGGAAAAATTAGCTACTTATCCATGGAAGGTGACTGTGTAATGTTGGGATATAGGGTAGTGATACCAACTTCCTTAAGGAAGGAGATACTCCAACTATTACATTCTTCTCATTTCGGTATTGCGAAGACGAAGTCGCTTGCCAGAAGTTATGTTTTTTGGTCGGGCTTAACCCAGACGTCGAGGATGTTGTTAAGTCGTGCGACATTTATGCAGTACAATTAAATAGAGAGATGAACTTATTCCGTGGCAGATTTTCTTGGTTGTTTCGGGATAAAATGTTTTTAGTCAACACCTACAGCTCAGAAAATGCTTGCGGAATTGAAGTATTTATTCGACTATAGAACTACACCTCACTACACAACAGGTGAGACCCCCACCTCGCTTTTGTTAGGAAGAAAGGTTCGGGAAGAACACAATAGAAAATACCTACGTTAGGGATAGAATATTAAGACAGCAAGTGGAACAATCAAAAAATCATGGAAAGACACTTAAGAACGTTCCGTGTATAGTGTCTACATCAGGATACACAAGTTAAATAAAACTTACTGGATCAAGGGCAGAGTTATAAAAATTTGATAATGAAACACTTACAGCTCAACCAATATCTAGAGTAAAGTAGGTTTTGAAGATATGAAAGAGTCCTTGGAACCTTTGAATAAAAAGAATACTTCGTTAGGTGAGGAACTTCCCATTCGTCTCCAAGTTCCAAGTCATCTAACATCAGATCTAACATTCAACAGCACCATGAGTCGGAGCCAAGTTCTTCATCTGATTGTTGTTGGAGTTGTTGGAGAACAGAATAAAGAACACCATTCAGATAACTCTGTCTCAGGTAGATTAGATGCACCCAGCGTTGAAACCGAGAAATTTGGAGCAGGACAAATGGAAGAACCATTTAATGGTGAAACAGAAAAAGGGAATTCTTGGCGCACATGGATGCGAGCAAGGTTTTACAAAGAAGGTCAGCAGCCTTGCCAAACAAATAAAGCGGCACCATGACTTGAAAATTTTCATGAAGTGGGGACAATGTAGAGCATGCACATAGCCTAAACTATAACAAACGATCCATAATATGCACTCTACCTTAACTTATTATTAAACGTCAAAATTTAAGCTGATCTACTAACTCATTTGGCTATGCAAATATAACGAGAAAATACTTCCCCCTCATGTCTCAATTAGCATAGTTGTAAAATTGTAATTGAAACAATCACAGTGTTGTGTTTCCTTTAAAATATGAGTTCTAAGCCATTAAAAGATGCAGTTTTACTGGCACTATTATTGCAGCATGTGTATGAAGCCCTTGAGACTAATGGTCTCAATTACAGCTGCGGAAGTTGTTTTTATTGTCCCTACGACGCGACACTTCTTTTCTCTGTACAATAGTAAAGTTGGAGGGATGGCACTTATTCTCGAATGCCTTCCACTAAAATATCAGAACACACATTAAGGCCTATACAGCAGCTATTTTAGAACTGCTCATATTACTGAAATATTTTGAACATATTTAGAAGCTACACAGCCCTTGATATTGCAATACTTTCCCTCTAATTTAGTCTGGAGTACTTAACATTATGTTCAGGAAAATATTCAATTGACCCTCGTTCACATGCCGAAAACTCAAGACTTCTTGCCTAAGTCTGCCTCTAATAACTAATCCGAATCCAAATAAGCGCTGCTTTTAGTGTCGATAACAATCGTCATAGTACATGTCGCAGTTTTTCATACTCTTTCTGTTCGGCCCATCCCATTGCATTTCGCGGATGGCAGTAATATCTACTTAGCTGCAGTCCAGGTTTTCCGCTAGTTGTTCGGCTGCACGCGGCCTATTAAAGGACCTAACATCCCATGTGCAGATCCGTAGTTCGTTGTTCTTGTTTCCTTTGCAGTAGTAGATCGATCCGTATCCGAAACTTGTTGTTGCTTCGTAAGTGTATATTTTTTCCCATTGCCGAGCAGTTACTTCGACGGCACAACCCCAAGCCTGGAGGGTCAGTTTCATTATAATACCCCTAGGACGAGGGGTCGACTAGACCGAAACCAATAATACGTTCTGGGATGTGAGCGCTGCCGTTGTTCCATTAAGGGCTCATCGGCCGCCATCTTTTTTTCTAAAATGCTGACTTTGTCTCGGAAATCCTTACCAGCTTGAGCTCCAAATATGTCAAAGTAGCCCGGATAAGGTCGCATTTGCCTTGTTTTAGGATTTTACTTCACTGTACATAGATAGCATCTGGGGGATTCATCCCCTGCCCCGTTTACAGTGCTATTTTTGTCTGATGGTCAGCACTCGTGCTTATAAATTTGGCAAGTCAAGTCCGGATGGACACCGACCAGTGCCCGATGGTTACCACTTGGAGGTAAAATAGCACAATTGATGTGTAGGCTCAGTTGCAACACTGGGTATCGCCTACTCTATTTTCACAGCACCCAACCATCCAGATGCAGAGACAGAATTAGGAGTTATA
This sequence comes from Volucella zonaria, assembly GCA_963966105.1. NCBI lineage: Eukaryota > Metazoa > Arthropoda > Insecta > Diptera > Syrphidae > Volucella > Volucella zonaria. The sequence continues at coordinate 88,254,591 of OZ014532.1, read as the reverse complement.
CTTGTGCTAAATTCTTGGAAATTGAATTTTATGAAACTGAGATTCAGCGCTTTCAGCTCAGTGTATGTATTGTTAGTTTTTCTAAGAATACTGGGCTCACTGACCATTCCAATCTTTTCGCAAAAGTGATTAATTATTCAGGCTTTTGGATAAATTTCTTTACTTTCGTTCTCGTCGGCAAAACCCGAAATCTCGATAGTGTCATCCAATAGAACTTTCCATTCGGTAATTTTCTTAATATGCCTTTCTGGACAGAGTTAAGCCTCCTTCCTAAATTTACCTAAGACCGAGGATGCCATCAGTGTTCACCATTGTTCGTCTTGAGAGTCTTAATTGCGTTTCCAATACGTGCACATATATTCCTATAAGTTTCTTGCGATTGCGAAACTTTGTTACTTTACTCATCAGTGAAAGATATCATGACCATGTCAATGATTTTATTGTAGTATCGCAGCAGGTTGGAGTAGCAACCTACTAAGTCGCTATTTTTGGTATGAGGGCGATTCCCAATTATTCGTCAAAAAATTAGCATTTTACATGCGATAGATCGAACCCCGTACTCTATTCTCACTGGAAAAGTAGTTTTTCATGCGAAACTGGGACCAAACTAAACCCAGGCATCAAACTATGTGTATACATAAGCACTGGATGTCTAGACAAATGTACCCAAATTTCAATTTAAGCCGCTCCTATGTAAGTATTTACATAAATTATCCTGGGCTAGATTGATAAATGACAGCACTAAGGTTAATGAACTTCTTTCAGGCTTTCCTGAATTACGAGTAAAAGGAAACAATTTATCATACATAATTTCAAGGTCAGAATTTGAAATAACAAATTGGTGAATAACACAAATTCCGAAGATAATATCAGCCATCAGTCACACTACAAAATACATCGAAAATCATGGCCCAGAGATGTTGATAGGTCACATCATACTAATTGCCCAGGCAGTTATTGAAATTTAACTTGCTTTAATCTGTATTTCCAGGAAAAAGGACACAATCTGCTTTTGTGTGTTCCCTCCAGCTCCACACTTGGATTTCAAGTTCCAGACAACTCGTCCATGATGAAATACTTTGCATTTTATTTGTACCCCAGAGGAAGAAAAAAGATTCTGTTTATGAATAAAAAGTTATGAGAAGTCGGCAGCTGGTTGCATATTTTATCCTTGCCCTTCATGGTTGGCCAATATTGAAAAAAAAAAAAAAAAATACGAGTACAAAGCAACTCACCGAAGCAAGGTCAATTCTCTACAGTCTACGCAATAAAAATCTTACCTTGTCCCCTTTACGAATTAAGGTCCAGCACACCTAAACAAATTACAAAACTGACCCTTTTTTAACTTAAGCCGTAGAATTAGGGACACTCGGAACCACTGTCCATGTTCAAAGCATTTTTCAACTTGCCTCTATATATTCACACATATATGTTCGTACATATGAGCGTATGTGAGCATGTATTCAAGTATAAAATACCCATAAATCCTTTTGTTGAGTTTTACGACTGCCTATTCCTTGCAATTGGACGACAAATTTAAGAAGGAGTGAGTAGTTTCATTGGCACCGATAAATCACCTGTAGAAAAAGTGGCAGCCTTGAACACTTGTTTATCTTTTTCAATACTGTCTCACGAAGTGTGTTGTATGAGTATATTAATTTGTTAATTTGATTGCCTCATTGTTGCTACTTATTATGTATAGGGGAAGTAGATAATTTACAATCCAAGTCAACCTCATTAATTTGGCGCGCAAAAACTTTTATCCACTTCCCTATTTACTGGTTTCCTGTATAAATTTAGCAAACAAAAATCCATATATTCGTTAATCGTAAAATAGTGGTACGTTTTACTTTATCTATAAGTATGTGCAAAATGCCTAGATACTTCATACTCGTATAGATTTTTTTTTTTTTTTAAATACTCTGGTCTTAGGCTTTCGTTCACTCATTTTAGGAATTCCATCTTCGGGGTTAACGTAAAGCCCATTATCACGATACTACTGACGTTCCTTCTTTATTCTTTTCTCTCTACGTGGAATACTCTAAATTATCCTTAAACGTTCGACATGTGGGAAGAGACGTAATTAACCGTCAGTCTTTTATGTTGTTTTTATATGTGATAATAATTGAGTGGAGGTCAAGGTAAAAGTTCTAGGCTGTGTTGAATTTAATTATCAAAGTTAAGGAATTTTAGCAGCTCCGATAAATCTTAAATTGTTCTTTGAAATTCATGAGGATTTAAAAGGCGAAAGTAGAATTTGTGTTAAGTCAAGGGATTAATTTATAAGGAAGCAGAAAACTTAAAAACTTGAATCAATTCGTAGATGGACAAATGTGTTGGAGTCGTAATGTAGATATGGGCATGAACTTGAAAATACATATGTGAGTATGTATATCAGTTGAAGCTGTCAAGATGAGGAAAATAAACAGGAGCAATTAATTGAATACCACAATATGGTCATTCGATTATTTTTTTTTGAAGTAGTCCTTATAGTTGATGAATGGTTAATAGTTGACACACAATGACAACAGTGCAATCTTGCACGTACATATTTAATTAAATCCATAACTGAATGCTCTCACATAAATTTTCAAAAAGGACATTAATCCAATAAATGTAATAATAAACAAAAAATTAAAATTAACACAAACCAATATCTAAATCAAGGAATATACAGGTAGTCTTCATTAAAAAAATTGAAATATCAAAACAATCTTCGCATCTTTTATGGTGCTAGGAAGTAAAAATAATTTAAGGACTAATTGTAATTTCTACTACATGGTTAGGAATAAAAAGCTTGAGATTTAGTCATTATTTTCTCATGATCAAAAGTCTTAAGTAGGGAGTAGCAAACGAAAAATACATAAGAGATGCACTGAAATTCTTCCCTTGGATCAAAGTAAATAGTTTTTTTTTTTCTAAATATATACAGGGTGTCCCCGTTTAGCAGTATAATACTTTAAGGGCATATTCCCGAAGTTCCGCCGAACAAGAAATTGTATAGCAGTTGGGGGTCTATTCCCACTCCATTTCAAGTTACAGCCCATCAAAGTGAGTGACCTCTAATTTAGAGGTGTAGCCACTGTGAGAATTTATTGTAGAAGTAGAGGAAAACTGTGGGTGTTGCGTTTGTAGAACTTGACATTGGGCGAGTTGGAAAAGATCCGAAACAGGTGATAGAATCCCCAAAAACCAACGGCAAACATCACAAATATCCAGAACACTGTATTCAGCAGGTACTTCAGGTTGACATCCTTCAAAAATACTTCAAATTTAGCACTTTCCAGTAAGTAAGTAGGTATTTTCTCGGGACCAGTAATCGAAGCTACTCGGGGTCGCAGTTCCTTGTCCAAAATCGAAGCCATGGTGTTGTGTTTCGGGTGATTTTTCGACGATTTAACTGTCACTGTACTGACGTAACTAAGTTTACGGTTACATTTTTCGAAAAATCGGCGACTTTCAGTGAATTTTTTTTGGGAAAAAAATGATTTTTTTTTCCAAACGAACGTTTTCCACTCATCCACCACCGACAATTGTCAAAGTGTGAACTCGCAACACTTTGACAATTGTCGGACACTCGCTTCAATAAACTCGAGAGCAGGACGATGTCCTAGCTACTCCTGGAACTAAAGAGATTTATTTAATAATTTGTCAAAATCGGTTATCTTTACAGAGCAGAGATAATTAAATCTCGGAAAAGTGGTAACAGCTTAGGGATTGTATTCTGATGCATGCCAAGTCAGCGCAGTTGCAAAATGTCCCATAGAGTCCTCCCACTCTTCGTCTTTGTAGCTCATGCAGAAATCGTTGATAAAAATTCCGAATTGCTGCGAGTGTCTCTTGACACAGTGTCCCGTGATTATGTTTGCGAATTTGGAGATGTCTCTTCTATGGAGGTTAATCAGCTCTTTTGATCTTTAAGGATTCTTGCCGGGATAAGTCTGCCTATGACCGGCCTTAGAGATCGCTTGAAAGTGTTAATTTTTTTGGCTTAGGATATAGGTGGCTTAACATTGCCAAGCTGTCTATTATTTATTCCTACGGATCCGAATCGGTCTAGTTCTTCATGGACGCAAGTTCTTGAGACGTTCGAGGGTCCCGGAATCCAAGAGAAGGTTATGTTTCTTGGGGTTGGAAATCTTATCTCTGCCTGACTGTCTATACATTTTGCCATATCTAATGCGGATATTGGATAAAATTGAACCCATCCGCAACCTAATGGACAGCTGAGACTTCGACTTAGAAGACGGTTTACTATATACGAAGACTGAAAGGTTTGTTTATGCAATGCTTTTCTGAGAATACCTCCGCGTCAACGCCCTCGTCTGTGTTAGAGCCGCCTGTGAAAATGGAAATTGACTTACTGAGAAAGACTTCGAATTATCTCTATTCGGTGCGTTCTGCAATCAAATGGTTGAGATCACTAACAAATAATTGAAAGTCAGTTTATTCCCAGTGGCCACTGGCTTGGCTTTTCCTATGTTTACCTTCTTTCATAGCTTATGGAGGGTCGGCGTTGGAGAGGTTCATAACACCTAAGTGAAACTTATGCAGGCTACCCGTTATGTTGTTTGGTTTTTCAGATCAGAACACTAAACGACTATATCATATTGCAGGTGAGAATTAGTCTCACGAACGTGGTGTAGAACCTTTGTTATAGACTCCATCTTGAACCTACAGTCCACTTGCACGAGTAAAGGATAACTAGAGAAATGTTTGTTTGCTCTGCAGCATTTTCATTCCAGCTCATTGCTGTCCAGGATCAGGCCTAGGCTCTCATCGAGAAGCTCAGAGATGGGCGATTTAATTTGGGTGCAATGATTCAGGGTATATTGATTTGCCTTCTGAAGTAGCCCAGGTCCGATTTGGACGAATTTACACTTAGGACCCAGCTATGTGTCCAAGTATGCGTTAGGCGTATTGGAGAATTTTATAAAGTGTCTGTGGGTGTTTCCCCGACACATAAAGATCAACGTGGCCTGCGTTAGCGACTACACCGAATCCCGCGTTTTTAATTTAGTAAGCAGCTCACTGAGGACTACTTTTCATGGAAGGGGAAGGATTACACAACTTAGAGCATTTCCTGATTTGATTTGCTTCTCGTAGAGGGTTGAATTTGTGACTCTACTTATGAGAATGAAGTGGATCATGTAACAGACAGAGTCAATTATGCCCATGTTTAAATAGCTAACACAGAACTTACCAATCTGTGATACTTTATCTATTCCCTTAAATTTTATTTGTTAATATCCTCAGGTCCCAATAAGACCCAGATTATTGGCTTGAAGCATTCCTTTCAGCTTTTGGCTGAGCCTCTGGGTATGATACGAGTACTATTCCTAGAGAATCTGTATTTTTTCGGTACCGCGCACAGTCTCATATTCATTCTTTTTCCTCCAGAGAAGCCAACGTTTTTCAATTCTCGTTTGCTGATAGGGCTCATTAGCCGCTTAGAACGTTCTGTGCAGAGAGTTGTTTTGCTGTATGAACTTGCTGGCATTCTTCATCAAAGCATGGCCCAGTAAATAAATAAATTTTTGGAGTTCTGATAGCTTGTTGTTAGCTTAGTCTGCTGTCGTTACTTCTGTAGCAATCACCGAAGTACATGTCAGAATTTTCGATACTTCTTCCGTCGAGCTCATCCTACTACACTCCTTGTGACTGTGATGATATCTGCTTTTTAGCAGTTTGATGTTACCACTAGTTATTTGGCTGCGCGTGACCTGGATACCTGGATACTGAATCTGGAACCGCCTTTGCAGTTCTGTTTTTTCGTTAGTCGTATTCTTTTGGTTACTTGATAACAATTGATTTTTTTATTTAATCTGATATTTTGTCCAGTTTCCTATCCTTCAGTCTGGTGAGCTAACTCAACTTCCGGTTCATCTACCAACGACTCTATCCCAGCACCACTATCCCTTGACGAGTCATCTGTACGGTGGTAACCAAGCCAAAGAAAATAAGCACAATTAATATGTAGTCATAGTTACGGCATCACGTTCACACGCTCAGTACAACACACATCCACCTTAAGCCCAACCAAATAACCGCCTGAAACGTGGTACACCAATCCTTCATTTCTAACTTTAAGTAAAGGAGTAAATAACCACATACTCGTAAACATACTATTTAAATTAGAAGAATAAAAATATGTATACACACGTATATATAAAGCCTCTTGGAAACCACCACTTAGTGGAAATGTAACAAATTCAAGCGCAACGGCTGATGAGTTGTCGTTTGCGTTACTTTGAGTATAAATCAAAATCCTTTGAACTTCATTTGCTATTTAAATAAAATTGACAAAATATTTTAGCAATTTACTTGGCAAAAGGAAGGATCCGTCGATGGCATCAATCGGAATAAGATTTATTGCTCAATTAAGACGAGAACTTCGTAAAGTTTCCTCTCCAAGTGGTTTGTGGACAAATATTATTCGAAAATAAATTTCTTAATCAATTTAAAAGCCCTTCCTCCATTTATCCACTCAGTTCACTATTCGGTTTCAAGGGAAATTTCCAGTGGTATATATTTTATGTCTCCTTGTTGCCTTGAGGACCTTTCTTGTAGTTTCTTACACCCTTTTGTGTTGAAGAATCCTTTCCAACTAAAACTAAAGGGGAGTAACACTTCATGTTGTGAGAAATAGTTTACCAAATTTCTTAAATTATTCTCTCCTCAACAATAATATGTACTTTGATTAAATTTGAGTTCATCCTATCGGGTTTGGAATAAAATTGACTAGGACAGGGAAGTATCTTATTGTTTCATTGTTTCAAAAGTGAAAGTGAAGGAAAAAGGATAAAGTTTTCCAATAATGCACACGGAGAAGTTTATTTCAAACTGAGAGGGTATCCTTTCATTACCAAATTGATTACTCCTTGGAGAAAAATCATCTCAGAGAATTCATATTTCTTTCGAACTATAATAATAGAAATAGCTCAACATGATTCTACAAATGAAAAAGAAAAAAATTAAATACTTTTAGAAAAATTGAAAACAGACCGCAAAATATAAAAAAATTTTAGAAAAAGGCAACTTTTAAAACTTGTGAAACTGTTACAATCAAATTGCTTTAACAGAAAGAAATAAATCAAAAAAAAAAAAAAAACAAACAAAAAAAATCAAAAAATTCCAACCAAAGGATCATAAAATTAGACTGGAGGCTGAATAGAAATCGATAACACTTATCTCAAGGACCAATCAATTAAAAAAAGAAACAAATTGACAAAGGAAACAAGACAAAGTCTTTAAATGTCAATAGAAAGCTTTAACTCTTATAACACATATCTGACTGCACATCATTTAAGCATTTTCCGACTTATTTGACTTTACTATAAAACTATAAAACTATAAACTATTTGTATACACAATAAACCTAAACACACACGACTAACTAAAAAGTTTAAACCAAAGAAAATTAAATAAAAGAATTAAACAAAAAAACATTTAAGAGGCAAAATGTCGGTGGATTCGGGAAATCAGCCGGAACCAACTATTTCCATAGTGACAACAGTTCCGACAGTTGCGCAAAATGGGGGAGAAATGGATGCTTTGCTCCTGGGACGCATTGGGGTGAGTTGTTTTTTTCTAAATTTTATTTCCTTTCTCTATCCCTATTCTTTACTTTCAATTAACTGAAGTTTTTCGCCTAACAATGTTTGATTAATTAGATTTACATATTATCGTTCATGTGTGTGTTGGAGATGTTTTGCATGGAATTAAACTATTTTCTTAATTAGATTTAAATTAGTAGGTTGCAAAATTTCAGTGAAACTACTTAAACGCATTTGATAGTGATTTTATTATTTTTTTTTCTTATTCTTAAGAGCAGTTATTTTCTTACTAAAAAATAATATAAAATTAAAATAATTAAAACGATTTAAAAAAAATAACACACTGCAGAAATTTAAACAATTGGGTGTGCATACTGCTGAGCTGTAAATACACATAGTTGTAGCTTCCAAATATGGCATACCATATGTATCTTTGTCATTTTAAACTTCATTAAAAATATCGATTTTAATTAGAGTTTTTCAATATATTCGCGATGCAGCAGTTCCTCATCATAGAGAACGGTTTGCTATATCCAGGCGGAAAATATTGTAAGTGGGAATAAAGGAACAACAAGGAACAGCAGCTGCTTAAGTTCTGCATTCCGCTATCAGTATTCTGTTCAAATTTTGCGCATTAAAAATGTAGATGAATCCCAAAATATCGAACGTCGCAACAGGCCATTATGGTGATCTATACATGAAGTATCTATTTCGGTGTCCCCTCATATGCTTCTCTATATCACTGTCCTATATTGCCTTACACCTTTCAAGAATTTTTTTTTTCCAGACTTTTGAGCTCATCAAAATGTAAGTATCAAAAGTCTTTCCTAAATGGCCTCTTACTGGAAAGGTTTCCAGTAAGAAAACACGTGCATTGATTTTAATAAAATAAGATTTGATTTTTATTTTGTTCGAAGCAGTATCTACTGCTTCTGTAGTGTATCCCGTTTCTTTTTCTAACATTTTCTAATTCATTTTCGCAGCTTAACTCCTTTATTTGGGGAAATTTTGACTACTATTTCGAGAAATGACTCCACCAGAAAAATTTTCTAGCAAAAATATAATAGTTTTGCCACTTATGTGACAGTCTTATTGGGAACAAAAATCCTCCAAGTTCATACCTTCAAGTTTGGCCTTAAAAATTCCATCGATCGATACATTCACGTTAGCAACCATATTTTTTTTCTTTTGTAAATAAGCGCACATAGAGCCGGCTTCATTATTGAGGAAATAAGTCTCAGTGATCCTCCCTGGGCAAATACCACACCAAACAATATCGCGTTGGAGATAGAGTAGCTTCTTCGCAAACATTCTTCGATTTTCCAGGCTCGAAATGCGGCATGGCAAAATTATCAAACTCATGAATTTTCAACATCTAATTCAACTCTACTGTTGATGGACGACACTGTTAATTTTAATTGTGGAATTTAACCTAAAAGGCCTTATGACTGAAGTCCTATGAAAAATTCGTTGGATTGTTATTTGTGATATGGCTGATATTACAAAACCTGTATTTTTGCCCACACTTTGAGCTACAAAGCAAAGTTCTCAGTTGCCCTTACGCTAAGGGTTCGTCTTCAGCTCTTAACGTCACTGAGTATTCTCAAATGTTAAAAATTTTGAACCAATTTGACGATTGTTGGACGAGGAGGTGCTAAGAAAAATTGTAACTTTTCAAACGGTTTCAGCAAAATTTTTTCCATGCCTTCTTGAACATTTCCATTTTTACTGATGGCGGGATTTCTTCTCTCATCTTCCAAAAAATGTGCCAAAATAGTGGACTGTCCCACACTGTTGAACACTGTTCTTTTACTGGAAAACCTTGGATATAGATTTTAGGGGATAAGTCACAAATTAGCAGCTGTTAAACGGATTCTATCTATTCCTGTTAAGTACTTGTGTCATCTCTCAATGCCATTTGATGTTGCGAAGGGATCAACGTACTATAGGTGATAATGATTTTTCATTATTTTTTCTAATTTCATTTATTTTTCCTCGATTTTGCAAAAACTGAGCGACTTTGAGTACTTGAATTTTAGAATAATCATATAACGAGCGGCCCAAATACAAGTTTCTTTTTGAATTCGCTCGAAATCTTGACTGTCAGTCAGTATCACGTCTCCGCAGAATGAAATAACAACGTTGGGAAATATTGCAAACTTAGTTCAAAAGTGAATGCTACGAGTATGTAGCCCCAACAGTGCGTTTATTGAAAATAAATTTTGGCCGAAATGAAGCACCCACCGCGTCTGCTGTACGCAAGTTTGTGCAAGAAGTTCCTGAGACTGGCTTGCTTGCGGACAACACTCATGGTCTCCGTCGTCTTACAATGCGCACCTACAGGAATATGGCTACTGTGGCCGAGAGTGTTTGACTCAAGTAACATCAACTCGCCATCGATCTCAACAATTCAATATTTCACGCACCGGCCTGATGAGAATTTTGCACAAAGATCTTGGACTATTCCTTTACAAAGTCCAATTGCCTCAGCAATTGAAGACAAATGACCATCCGCTTCTAAGTTTGGGCCTTACATTAGCTTAAATTTGGCCGAAAAATCATTTTTTCTGACTAGGCGCATTTTCTTCTGGGTGGCTACGTTAATAAACAAAAGTGCCGTATCTGGGCTTCCGGAAATCCGCACATGGATATCGAGAAGCCAATGCATTCATATAGAGTGACAATCTAGTGCGGATTTTTGAGTAGTGGCATCATTGGCCTATTTTATTTCGATAATGCTGCTGGAAACGACATTTCGGACTTGGACTTGGACGATCTTTGGTTTTAGCGCGATGGTGCGCCATAAACAATCGACCTTTTGTACTCTAAGCTCAGTAGTTGCATTATCAGCCGCTTTGGCCATGTCAATTGGCCCCTTGGAAATTGGAATTTGACTCCGTTAATCGTTTTATTTGTGGGGTGCCCTTAAAGACAGATATTATGCGGGTAATTCAGAAACGATTTAAGTCTTTAAAGCGAATATCGCCCGAGCCATTCGTAAGATAGAGTCAGAAATAGTCAACAAGGTCTTGGAATATTGGGTTGACAGGATACTCTACTGCGAAGCCAGCTGATCCAGCCGCATGAATGAAATCATATTCTGCAACTAATAGGAGTGTTTGCTCTTTCTAGTGAAGCTATAAAATGCGGAAAATAATTGATTTTTGTTAATTTTTTTTTATTTTTAGAAAGGAGCTCATATTTGGACCGCTCTGTATAAGATCATCTAATAAGGGGTGTAATTTTAAATCAATAAAAAAATGCAACATTGAGTGCTGAAAATCAACATCGTCCACGTCCATAGCATCAATTTCAGGCAGCAAAAACTCAGTCATCGCTCGGTAACGCAATCCATTCGCTGAAATGGTCACACCAGCTTCGTTTTTGAAAAAAAAGGCAACATACTGTCTCTCGTTGTTCCACTATTTCTCTTAGATTTTCGGAGCCGAAGATGCGACAGTTTTGTTTGCCTACGTACCCAGCCATATGGGAACGAGCCTCGTCACTCAGAATAATTTTGTGTAAGAAACCGGGATCTTGCTCATTCATTTCCTGCACCCAATCCGCGGATGTACGGCGTTGTGTGTGGTCCACCGGCTTCAATTCGTATGTCAACTGGACCTCATAAGCATGTAGTCCAAGATCTTTATGCAAAATGTGGTGCAATGTAGTTGTTCCAAAGTGGTGGTTCCCTTCCAATCTTTGTCAAGTGCGGACGAAATGGCTGCCCACAAATCATTTAGAATTAAACAAAAATTAGCTAAAAAGCTAAAGCAAAATAGATCCGTGCCACAATATGTCCATCTGCGTACTGGAAATACAATCCGATACAACGCTAAGAGGCGTCACTGGAGGCGTGCCAAACTGAACTTATAAACATGCTGCTCTCCGCGGTCTGCTGAAATTCCAATCGGTGGCGCTATAACTAAAATTGCAAATTTCTCAATAAGTTTTAGGTATGTACGGCCAATGTGCTCACAAATAAAAGTACGTTTGTAAAAGGGAAAAGGGGATAAACTCAATTCCTACGATCGTCTTGAAATGGACACATCTGAGTTTTCCGTCACACTCCCAGCAACGGCAGCGATATTTTAGCTTACCTTGCCCGACGAATACGAATTGGATCTTCACACCACTAATCTGTCCATGGCGTTCAAACTTATCGATGACTATAGCTATGCGAGAAGGCGCTTGATGATGACCAAAAGCAATACAAATTTTACGAAACGTCTCCGCGGTATTTTCACCGTTTTTGTAGTGAGTTTTCACTATTTCAATATATTGAGCGAGTGTGTTTCGAACCATATTTAATAACCTCCTAGTTTTCACTTATAAAAAGTCATTACTGTTATAGATGAATGTCGACAGTTCAACAATGGCGGGAAATTTGTTGGATGACCCCCTACAAAGTAGCGATTTTAGTTTCTCGTGCTCCGACGCCAATAGTCTTCAATTTCGACCCTAAGAAATAAACGCAATGGAGGAAGTCCTTTACTTAGGTTGACCCAACAGGTAGAAGGACCTGCAAACTAGCAACGGCGAATTGGCATTTGACCAATAATCCCTCAACTGATACCCAGGTTCATCCCAAACAGAAATGAGCTTGAAACACTCGTTACTGGAAGTTTGGAGTGGGCGGAATATTACGGATGTTTTTCTACGAGCAACATAACTTTTTGTTAAAAAATTGACAACAGAACTTGTGCTTGAACAAAAAAGCGGAATTCTTATGAAAAACAGTTCACCACATTATGATTTAAGCAAATTTTCAGACAGACAAAAGCAGACTTTTCACTTCTCTACAGTTTTTACCTGTAATCAAATTTTTGGCCACTCTTTCAAACTGTTGGAGATCAATCTCACCAATAACGCGCTTAATATAGATTTCCAAGGACTCAATAGTTTTCTGTTTTTCATACATAACTAGACTGAAGAACATACATAGACCCTCATTCCTCAATAAAAATCGAATAGCATTAAATCGCACTATATCGATGGCTAATTCCCTCGATATAATGTAATCATTAAATACTCGTAGAGTCATCAATCTTTTCCATGTTTTCGAATAGCAAATCACTCACCATTTTTCGGGAACGTAGGCCACTGACTGTAACATAAACTAGCCTCATGTTTTAGACATTTAAAAACCGATGATGTCCCTATCGTAAAAACCACACTAAATAGTGCACCCCTATAGGTGTAAGGATTTACCCAACTCAAGGAGCACAAATTTTTCTTGTTCACAATCCGATTGAGTCAAAACTGGGCCTCGTCACTAAAAATGATAAAGATAAGAATAAACGTCGACTTCAAACTGCTCAAGAGCAAAGTCATTGAACTTCTTCCTAAGACAAGGTCTTGCGGCCTTAGTCGATGCATGGTCTGTGTCCAATTAGCAGACGAACACATGCCAAACTGTTGCGACTAACGACGAATTGGGATCTCCTGCTACTCTCACCCACAGCGGCTATAATTATTTTCTATAGGCAAATTCCTTTGACGCGATGTTGCCCTTGCATAGTGTGAAGTGCATGTGACGGGAAATTTATCCACAGTACGACAAATATCGATCTCTGGAAGTTGATTATGAGGACCAACAAACTGGTTTGATCTTCCATAACATAGTTGTAAACCAATTGAAAGCACATTGAAAGTGTCAAGGAGTTGTCAAAAATAATAGCACAGAAGAAAGACATACACACTGGAAGACATTTTAGTAAAAAAAAAACCCTCTTTAACAAAGCACTATGTGTATTAATTGGGCCTAAGCCTAAGGAGAAAGGAGGCCAGTTTTTGTTCTCAAGACCCAAACATCCACTCTCCTTCAACCATCTTCAACCAAAGGAGCATCTGAAGCTGGGGAATTAACTAGACTGACTACTTGTAGGCTTCAACCGTCAAGCTTTTTCAGCCCGCTCGATATTTAGCTAGTTGCCTCCAGTTTAGCACGATAAGTTGGCTGAGGTTAACTTTCACTTGAGTGCGCAACCTGAGCCGCGGTCTTCCTCTACTACGCTGTTGTTCATCCGCTCTACATGGCCTAGCCATCTCAGGTTAAGTCGATGATGCTGTACAGCCGGTACAGTTCATCTTTGTATCTCTAGATAGAATTTACAATTTTATTAATTTCCCCCTCCGATGACTTAACACAGCTTCACGAGTGTAGCAAAATTTGGGATTTATGGAATCTTGGACTTCGAATATGCATCGCTTTTACATTTAAACTTCTAATCACTAAACTCTTATCATTTTAACACTCGCTTGATTCATTGAACTCAATTTGTATTTTTTTTTTTGCTATTCCTGCCGGCGGCTGATAAGACTTATATATCAGTGGCAGTATCATCTGAAGGCTTTTAACAAGCCCGTTGGTGTATAGGTAGATTCCTGAGGAACCTCATACTTATATTAAAGTCCGTGTACGATGCTACAGCTTCCTTTGATTTTGACATTGAAAGTCGTTGGCGAAAGGTTATGACTAATCCAATTTACTAGTCATCCTCTATTTTCTACTTACTATATTTTGCGTCGAGGCGTTAGTAAAGCCAATAAATACTACTATTACGTTGTGTCGCTTGCTCACGCTAGGATTTATTAAACAAGGAAATTTTCTAAGGCGTTATTTGATTTATACTTTTTGCCCTTTGGATCTAGTTCTTGAAATTATGGTATGTTTTAAAATTAAACCACGTTAGGAAGGTGAGAACTATGCGCTTTTGCTTAATCATATCCTAAATTTTCGAGTATAGATGTGAACAATAGTAATGAGTCATACTCACCCAACCCAATCCACTTTGGGTTTTCATATTTTTGCTATGGGACTGCCGTAATTTCTCTTCTTTTTTTTTCAACCCATTCAATTAGTCCATGGAGTGGTGCTGTACGAATATAAAGATTACCTTCGAAGTCATTCTGTGTACGTTTTCATTATCACTAGTATATATATGTACATATATACATATGTACTCGTATATACCCCAGGACTTGGCTGTTTATCAGCTTTACACGTATTAATCCTTAAGCCAGCTCGAAACGGCAGAAGTGAGTATAGATCCCATCATCATTATATTCAAGCACAAGCACATAGCAAATAAGCTGTTGGCCTAGTTCATTTTATAGCCTCCCTCCAAAGTGCCTACCACCTTGGGATTTAAACCATGACTATAGTTTTTTTTTTTCTCCCATGACTTTTACTGGGAGTGGTATTTAAAAAAAATCTTCAAATTATTCTATGAAATACTGGTTTCATATGACCTGTGAAATGATGATGTCCAGTTTGAAATGAACTTTCGGTTGAGTAAAATAAATTCTCCCCCCAAAGTGTTTTCCAACCTGTCAATTTGAAAAATATAAAATCCTTAACGACTTTGCTTTTCGTATATCCATTCCGTAAGCCTAGAAATTTGTGAGGATTATTTCCGAAGGATAATGCTGTTGGTAAGAGTAGAAATACCTTTTTATAAATCCGACTGCTGTGACTTAAATCCAAGGAATTGTGTATATACCACTTTACACATAGAAGTTTTTGTATATTCAGGCTTATGTGAAGGCGTAAGTAAAGTAAAGTAAAGGTTCACCTAGAAAATAAAATTAAGGTTATGAGGGTTTAATGTAATACAATATAAAATATTTTACAGCATGACGCCTTTCCGATCATAATTCTTTTGAGCGCCTCTTTTACGGGTAAAAAGTTTTTCTCATTTGAAATTATGTGACAAAATGATTTCTCCTTTTTACTGAATTGGATTCACACATGTTCATTTTTTTTTTTTAAACAGAAAAGAGAAAAAAACTCAACGGAATGCTAGTGATTTTCACTTGAGTACATTGCAAAAAGATGTGACCTTGGTCCTTGTCTTTGGTAGTGACTTCAACTGACACCTCCCCAGAGTTGGGCGCTCCTGTGCGATATTTTGACGATATGACATTGCAAAATGTAATTTCTACGAGTATTTACAGTCTAGAAGTAATGCAACTTTGACTTAAGGAATCTCTGTGAGGACTTCTATTTTGATTACTAAGAATAATTGTGTTGGTGCATTTATCTTTATTACTTTTTATTGTTGTTGATTGGCCTTCTAGAAGCTGTTACTTGTCAAACTTTGAATCGTAAGAATCAACAAGAGAGGCATGACCTAAAATAATTACTTTTATGGTATTCTTAAAGATGTTCTTAATAACGGGTCCATCAGACTAAGAATATTCTTTTGCAGCTGAGAAGAACACTTACTTGCTTACTTATTAAATGGACTTCCAACCTGAGATACAGCAGCTCTCAACCCTCATTGATCCTAGACTCGATGCATCCACTTGTCCATATCAAGCGCTCTGAAATCAACGATGGATTGGGTCATAAAACGGAAGTTCGGGTTTTCTGGTGAACTCAAAATTGAGTAAAGCATTGTTGTCCATTCGCCGAATGTGACTGAGCTGTTGTTTGCTGTGTTTGCTTTTGTTGACTACGTCTCCAACATGATATAACTCACGGAAACGGATAGATTTTTCCTTTGATGCGACTTGGAGCGGTTAAGTTGTAAGGCCTCAGTAGATGTATGGCTTAATAAGATTTTTATAATTTAACTTCAAAATCGATGAAAAGCTATTAAGTCTAGATGATCCATCTGCCGAATATTTTTGTGCAAAAATTCTTAAATATTGGCAAAGCACTTTCGATAGATGGAGCATACTAGTTTGTTACCAATTAACGTACAACTGAAACTATATGTCCTACCTGCATATGTACACACTGAAAGAGGTGAAAGGTTTTTAGTGATAAACTACTCTATAATTTTGCTTTCCTATGTGAAGTCTATTTCGTTCCTACTGGAAGTTCTGTTGATTAACATCGAGAATGCCGTTTGTTTCAATGACTTCATATCTTCCACTATTTTTGAGTATCTGAGTTTTCAATTTAAGTCCACCTATCAGTGGGTGGACTGTCTATACTCTGTGTAAAATATCTTCACATTATCGCAGGACTTTTCGATAATTCTCGACTGAAATACAGTGGCTTTTGGTTTCTTTCAGCTCGGTATTTATTAGTCTCTGTCCAAAGTTTGGACTGCTTTCAATGTCACCTGTCACCTTTCGAAGTAAATTTAAACGTTAGAAATTTACTTCGAAAGGCAATCTCTTTACTAATATCATTACACATCGTTCAGATCAGGTAAAATTGCATCATCATCTCTACGTTGTGCACCCTGAAGTGTTATTGGATAATAAATTACAAATGAACGCATATTAAATCTGGCTGACTCCGTATATGGATTTCGAAATCCTGAACTTTAGACAAAACATCCGAGTGAAGGACATGATAAACTTGAAAATCAATCTCTACAAAGGAAACAGTGTATGTGGATTCGTCAGCATGCATGGCCTGCACGACGGATCCATTTTTCAGATGAAGGAAACATGCTTGTATCATAAATATTTGATAAATGACGTGAATGATAAGAAACATCCTGGATTCAGTAAAATAAAAATAAACCGGGGCCATAAACGATGGAAGACGAGGTATGTTCAGTTTCTGGCCCAACAAGGCAGGTTAATCTGATACCTGAGACAATTCTGATTATTTTTTTTTTGTTTTTTTCAACAATATCATCACGTTTCTTGGAATATACCAACTTATAAGTTCAGCATTATATTTTGTCCTCCTGACACTTTGAGGTAGTAAGGGACTTTGTCTACCTCGGCTCTGCTATCCAATCGCTATTTCTTTGGGCTGAGAAGGCAACTGGGTAGTAAGGTCCTCTCCCTAACAACCAAGGAAACTCTATATAAGACTCTAGTAATCCCACTCCTGCTCTATGGTTCCGAAGCATGGACCCTTTCTAAAGCGGATGAAAATATCCTTAGTCGTTTTGACGGGTTCTGGAGGAGACGATTGAACGATGAGCTCTACTAGCTATACAGCGACATCAACCTGGTCAAAAAACTGCGCATTCGGCATTTGAGATGGCTGGGGCATGTAGAGCGAATGAACACCAACACTCCAGCCCGCAGAATCTTCGACTCTAATCCGGAGGGACAACGCAGTAGAGAAAGGCCCCGCCCGTCGCGCGCAAGTGGAAAGGGGCCTCAACTAACTTGGAATGCGCAACTGGAGGCAGTTTGCCAAAGACTAAGCTAATTGCACAAGCTTATTAGTTAAGGCCCAAGTTCATCCAGGACTGTAGCGCCGCGTAAGTAAGGATTTCAAATGAAATTTGCATTAGAAGTGATTTATTTGAAACAAATCAACCAATTGTTGTCTTTAGACTTCTAATAGTTTTCATATCTGTAAACTTGAACTTGACTCTCTGCCCAGAACCGACTCGTAGTTGTTCCTGTTTTTCATTGAACTTTATCTTTCTTATTCCACATAGGTTTATCTGGAAACACTGAATTTTTCCTTCCGTTGAATATCATATTCGTAAAGATGCCGGGATTTTGTCCATTTGCTTTACTTCCCAAAACTGAAGGTTAGTCTTGCTTATATGAACAAAAAAAAAGAAAAAAGTTATAATATTTCAGATAGGTCGTTTAAAATAGGTTTGCGTAGGTCCTATTGCCTAGATTACCCTAGCGTGGCGACCATTCACATATTGTAGATTGAAACAAAGATACCTTTACCCGTATACTCCCAGAACCATTGGATAAATCCAGCTCAGAATGTGTGTTGACTGACCGCTCCGTACTGATCGCAACTATTCTGGCAGCCCCAATGCAAAATTTCTTCATACATAAAGTTGTACATTTCTCTTTCTCGATTTATCAATTTAATTAGGTTACTCCATTTTGAAATGAATATGTACATTGCTAAGCATAAAAATAACCCATAAGTGATGATCGACTAAATACATCACACATCCAAACTGCACGTATGTATCTTTATACACCAGCGTTCGTTTGTGCAACCGCCTTTGCATCCGGCATAATGCATGTTAAATGGGAAGCACAACATGCATCTGCGTCTGCTGGTGCTGATACTGCAGAAAACTGTCAAATGATTTTTGAGCGCCACACGGTGCTTTCAAACATAATACGATTGATTGTCAAACGTGAGCAGGGGCTCACAACCATAGAACATAGATAGTGAGAAAGTTCGGTTTATACGTAGTTACTACGAGTATTGTGAAGTTTTGCTTTTTAGCAACTAAATTATTTAAAAAAAACAGACGCAGGCGGTGGACCATTATATCAGGAAAGGTATTAGCGAGGCTATTTTGAAGCCAGAAGACCCTTTCAATTCAAGATTTTCAAGAGGTCAACAATCTTTGTGGTTGCATTGATGCTTGGCCAAACACTTGTGTATTGTGTTTGCTCCAATAATGGCACTTTTGCTTGTTGACATAGCCGCTGAGCTAAAAATATGTCTCGTCCGGGAAGATGATTTTTTTGCCAAAATCTGGATCTTTGGCCAACATTTTCAGCGACTAATTAGCGAACTCACGGCGTTGTCTATGGTCGTCCGGCTTCCATTCTTGCATCAGCACAATCTCACACGGATGTTGGCTCAGATCCCACTGCAAAATAAGCCGGGTTGGCTCTCTGGCGATGCCCAATTCTGCTGATGGGAGAAGAATTGACATTTCTGGGTCTTCTTCGATACAGGCCGCTACAGCGGCTATGTGTCGAAAGTCACGTTGCAGTCCACAACTGAGCCGGAATTTCGACAATATTTTTTAATAATTTCCGCACGGTAAGCGTAAAATAATGCATAATGAAATGGCAAACCTTACTGAATATTTTAACAGCTCGATGTCATTGGTAACTTTGACAGCTTCTGAAACATAAACGCTTTCTCAAGAACTTCATCTGAGCTGAATACTTCAATGAAATATCCATCTCCTCTGCTGTTTCGCTCTACAAACACGTCTTCCATATAGTCCTATTAAAACTGTCCCGAAGTGTTTTCCACCGCACTATTAATTCTTACTAGAAACAAAACATCCAGTTCTTTGCCCACTTTCTCCCACTCCAGCATCTTCTTCCTCACATTTTTGTAATGTGGATTTACCATATTCCACAAAAGGTCTTTTTTCCTCACGGCTTCAATTGATTTTACCGTATTTATCCTCATTACCTGCTTCGGGCTCCACTAGACAAATATGAAACAAGATTTCAAATGCCTTTGCAAAAACTTGGCAAAAACGTTTACTTCATATCCATACAAATGTTTGCTAATACATTTTATTTTATTTTCAATTTTCATAACTACTATAACTCATCAAAAGGAAAAGTAGTGAGCACAGATGCTTTCATGCAAACAAACATTAAAAGTTCGGCTCTTTTCAACTTGAGCAGCTTCAGCAGCAGCAGCAACAGACGCAGATACACATTTTGGGAGTTCTTATGGGTTCATATACATAAATGTTACATTAGTGAATAGTATGGTAGTTCAACAGCTGACGCAGATGCACGTTGTGTTCCTCACTTTACTTCGGATATCTTGAGATTTTTTGTGGAACTCAGATATGATATTAATGTGGCTCAATATTTCCGAAGTTGCATAGCGGAGTTAAATCTGTTTTATCGGGATACACTTTCAAATTCTGTCTTGAAATCCTCGACCTTGCTGAAGAAATTTAATACCCCTCTATAATTGTGGGTGGTCATAGCTCAAGTGGTAGTGGACTGGCTCCTAATCGGAAAGTTCCGCGCCCAAAAGATGCGAACTTCTACTAAGAACTTAGTCTCCCCATTAGTGGCCTTTACACGCAAGCGCTTTACCACATGATTGGAGTGTACGCGCCGGAGTGTGGTAAAGAACGAGTGAAATACCGCGCTCTAGGAACGTGGTACCAAAATTTGGTTCCAAAGTCTTTCACTCGCGAACTTACGCGAGTACACCCGTGTACTCCAGGAGTTTGTGTCTAATGGCAATCGCGCGCGAAATACGCCAAGAAACTAGAACGTGCTGGAGTGTAACCAGTTCAACAGTTTTCGCTGGAACGTGCGGTAGAATTTATCAGAGCCGGTGAGTAATTTGGTGATTTTAAATAAATAAATAAATGTATTGGGTCTACAAGTAAGTTTCCAACGTTTTTTACCAAAATTTGAAGTGTTATTATGAAAACATAATTACAATGCTTTATTCAAAGTATCGTCCATCGGAAGCTACAACTTTCCCCCATCTTTCTGGCAATTTATGAATTCCGGACCAAAAAAATTTCTCGTCTTTCGAGCCCAAGAACGTATCGAGCCAATTTTTGATTTCCTCTACTGAGCTGAAGCGTATTCCCGTAAGAGCGTTCTGCATCGAACGAAACAAGTGGCAGTTAGATGGTGCCAAGTCTGGACTGTAAGGCGGGTGAGGCAGAATTTCCCATCCACTATTTTTCGAATAGTTTTTCACCGAAACCGCAACATGTGGCCGAGCGTTGTCGTGATGAAAAATGACGGACTCATGCCTGGTCTCATATTCTGGCCGTTTTTCTTTTAATGCCCGCTTCAAACGAATGAGTTGGGTTCGATATAATGGTCCTTTGATGGTTTCACCACTCGGAAGCAGTTCGTAGTATAGGACACCCTTTTGATCCCACCATATGCAGAGCATGACCTTATTCACGTGAATATTTCGTTTCGGCGTCGATTGGGCGGGCTCGCCGGGCTTTGTATACGATTTTCTGCATTTAGGATTATCATAATAAATCCATTTCTCATCACCAGCGACAATACGATGCAAAAATGATTTATTTTTATACCGCTGCAGTAACATTTCGGACATGCGAAATCGCCGTTCGACGTCTCTTGGCTTCAATTCGTACGGCACCCAGTTTCCAACCTTTTGAATGAATCCCAGTGCTTTTAGGCGCAGGGAAACGGCTTGTTGCGTGACGCCCAATGATGCAGCAAGTTCTTCTTGAATCAGACACGGATCCTCATCCAGTAAAGCGTCCAATTTATCGTCTTCAAAACTTTTCGGCTTTCCGGGGCGATCTTTGTCTTCAACTCCAAAATCACCACTTTTGAACCGTTTGAACCACTCGCGGCACGTCGATTCACCAATACATTCCGCTAAGTTTCCGAAAGCAAACGATAGGCCTCAGCTGCACTTTTCTTCATATTAAAGAATAAAAGCAGCGCTTCCCGCAAATGACGTTTATTTGGCTGGAGACTTGCCATGATTTTGCTCGATAAAATGTATGACACCGATAGAACTGCTCAAATATAACGCTCCAAAGTTGTTGCCAGATACAAAACCTACAAATAAAACACATGGGGTCTGACATTTCTGCCCGGGATCCACTGGTGGCGCCATCTCTGACAAACGCTGGAAACTTACTTGTAGACCCTACATATGGAAAGAAGAAGGAATACCATCACCCAAGCCGTAGTTTGTGCGGGATTAAGTGTAATTTTAAGTGAAAATGAAAAGAAAGGACGAACAATTTGGGTAAAAGATTACAGTCAACGCTATGGTCACATGTCGTTAGTTAACGAATCACGTGTTCAATTTAATGATGATTTCAATAACTATTTGCGATTAGACAGTAAATCCTTTGATATATTACTGGACAAAATTAGGAGTAGGATCACAAAACAAGTCAGAATAATGAGGAAAAAGCATCAGTGCAGAAAAACGTCTTACAGCAACACTCGAATTTTCGGCTACAGGACGATCTTACGAGGATTTAAAGTTCAGTACAGGAGTATCAGCCGCAATCATGTACTCAGATTGGAGTAAAGACCAAATAAAACCGAGGACGAATAAAGGTCACAGTTCTTTATTATTATTGGTTAGATTTCAAATTAAAATTACCATTACTGTCATCCTACTGAAAAATTTTAGTGAAGATATGTCCAATCTTGATTTTCAAGAAATAGTGGTTACCTGTGTTTAGAGCTTGAGTCTTTCTATGAAGGTGACAACAATGATTCAGATGAAAGCAAAGACGATGACTCTCCAATTCAAGATTTACGCCAGCAGTTACAAATTTCACTGTCTTCACTTAGCTTTCTTAGTAATCCCTTGCACAAAATTTGATTAATCACTGATTCGGCATAGATCGCTTGAATAGGATCCATTTTTTCTAGTTTGTTAGCAACATTTATACCAGTGGCTTCATATTCACTAAATTGGCATACTGTTAGCCGGTAGTGTTTCTATACGGATACTTAGGAACTCAGCTTGTGAGGCATTGCAACTAGCCCCTTTCGCCATTCTCGGTTCTTTCACAGGCCTAGCAGCTGTCTACACCTGTAAAGAAAAATTTACATTCATACCATACATAATTTTATACATAGGTAAAAAAATATTTCTTTTCCAGTTACCACGCACAAAAGAATATTGGAGTAACGTGGCAGGAGGTTTTGAAAAAAGGTGGCAATTCATTAACTGCGGAGGTTCAATGGATAGAAAACATATTCGCATCGTACCACCACCACATTCAAGAGCAACTTATTAAAATTACAAAAACTTTTACAGCATTGTGCTTATGGCTTTGGTGGGTGCGAATTACGAATTTTTACATGTTGATGTGGGGAAAAATGGAAGGTTGTCGGACAGACTTTTGGTGAAAGCTTAAGGGTTAGTAATTAAATTTACGAGGCAATGTAAAAAAACTAAAATTTTGAATTCGGAGAAACGTATTTTTAATTACCGACTATTACGTGCATTTGAAATTATTTCGGCCAGGTTTAGAGTGTTACAAACATCTGTACACATGAAATTTGAAGAGATATGTTGCGTTGTGTTCGCTATTTGTGCATTCCACATTCAAATCCAGTAATACGTATTAAAACGAAATAGATAAAGATAATACCTTTTCGGGCTCGAAATAGAACGATGACTGTTGTGCAAATTTTCCTGAACTGCTCAGCTTACAACACACTGGTAACAGGTATGCCTCAATTGAAGAGAAGCAAAATAGAGAAAATTACAAATCGTACTTCAATTCAGAAGGTAGACGGACTTATGCCTGCAGTTTGATCTTCTATAGAGCTGTCATCCATATTAGACAAGCTGCCTGTGGGAAGCTCCTTGTCGTTTGTAAAAAAACAATAAGTCACAATACCACAATGATGGTACATAAACATCATTTGTTGCTCTGCCATTTCGTCGGCTTTCTTCAGACATCTTCAGCTCTTTTCTAAATGATCCCCTCAGACTCTGAATTTTATTAACACGAAATCTCGATTTGCTTCCGGAAATCCACGTGATTTGCAAAAAATTATTATTTTGTTGTAAATTATCATCACGTAAGTTTCTATTCTTATAGTTTTTAGATTTCCTTTTCCACAGACACGTATACGACTTAAAAATATTGATAAAATCGGCGGTAATTAATTCGCGGGATCAATGTTGGATGATGTTGATAATTTCAGTTTTGCTACCGCGCTCAATCACATGGGAAAGAGTTGTACTACACAAATGTGGAGCGCGCGCCATCGATCTGTACTAAGCACACTCGAATTCCGTTGCACAACTCGTACCATTCCACGTGCATTCTTCGGAGGAATCATACTTTCCACCTGTACACGATAAAAAACGTACGTGTGGAGGAAGCTATTAAATGTTGGATGCCAGTTGCCACCCATGTAGCTCTCTCTTTATCACATTTTCTAAAAAGCTTAACACGCGCTGAGGCATTATAAGTGTATTTATACCCACTTGAATTTTAAGTTCTTTAAAAAAAAAAATACCTCAAGGCTCAAGGATTTCCCTCTTATGCCAAAGCGGCATAATAGGCTTGGATATATTTTGATTTCCTCTTAAATTTTCTGCATGCCCTTGAGTTCACAAAGGCAAGGACATTACATTATTGGCTTTTGATTGACATTTAAAATACGACCCAAGTCAAAAGCTGTCTAGATATAACGACAGTGTGTTCTATATGTCAGTATTTCTATCCTTTTCTCAACATCCCTTCGTCTACCGGCAGACTTGTTCTTGATGATTCTGGCGCGATTCTGAAACGCACATCTGTGGTTGGTTGCCCACTGGCTTTTTCTTATGGTGTCTGTTTCGTGTGTTATTAGCAGTTGCTTTGCTGACGGATGTCTTTTTCTGAAGCCTTTAGAGAAAATAGGTCGGATAGTCTGGTTTCAACTGTCTTACTTACTAAAAAAATATCTGAGTTAGTCCCTCTAATGAGAGGACCACACCTTGACATACCTCTGGGTCCATCCTGACCACTCCTCTGTCGTCGTTGACTACAGTGTGGCTTTATCTATGCAAATATAAGCTATTCTGAAACGAGAGTGGAAAGAAAATTATGTTGAAAGATAGAATTAAATGAGTGGGAGATACTTAACCCTTATCCTGTACACATGGCTCAAAATTGCCCAAACAGGAAAAAATCCAGACCAAGCTACAGTATCAACACTATTATGCTCAAGTCGCTCCAATAGCATGAAATATTCAACAAAATACTCAAAATGATTAAAATTTATTTGTAAAAGCCATTCTGAACAAAAATTGTGTTTGCTATATTTGGCTAATTTGACCCGCAATTATGTACCATGTGAGTTTTTTTTTTTCAAGTACAGGACAAGGGTTAAATGCATATAACTCACATCACAATTGGTGGACTTCTGAAGTGATGTCTGGATTACTTTGGAAACAGCTTTGCTTTATCTGTTATCTGTTTACGGAGACATTACTTAGTGTAAAGCGGAGAATATCACTTTGTTATATATTCTGCAGTTCTTGCATCAGAATAATGTAATTGGGTCGAAATATAGCACTAAACAATCAGGCAATACAGATTGACTTTGGTAGCGCTATAGTCTACCAGGGTTCTATCCAACATGTCTCTCCAGTCTGCCCTGATTTTTGATAGCTGCTTCAAATTTTGTACGCAAACTTAATCGAGGTCCCTCTTAACTTGTGAGCAGACCCTTAGATGGGGTGTTTCTCTGCTGGGCTTTCGCTCGGTTGTACTCGAAAGCTTTCCGTTTATCCGCCATACAGCTGATAAATTCGGAATCTTTTAGGTAGGACCATTTTTTTTTTAAATTTTCATCGTTGGAGACAAGGTTATAGATCTATACTCTGAGTCTAACAGAACAGCGATTTGCGAGTTACCCTTCGAGCGATTTCAAATGTAGTGCCGTTTTTTATGCCCTATTGGAAAATGCTATAATTTTTGCAAATGGCGGCAAATGTCAATTCTACTTTGACATTTGTGAAGTAAATAGATACACGTCAATAAAGCTTGAATTGCTGTGCTCCTAAAGAACGCGGAATAATTGTTACGATTTTTTTGCGGAATAATTCGTCGGTGGTGTTGGCGCAGAGCGAATTTCGGCGCAAATTTCCCGGTCGTCCGACACTAACTAGGCGAACACTACGACGTTTAGCCGCTCCCCTAGAAGAGTATGGGACAACATGAGATGCTGCCCGGTCTGGCCGCCCCGGAGCAGCTATTCTGTTGAGAATGAAAACGCCGGAGGCCAAACGAATACTGTGGACGGCGAGCGCTACAGAGCCATGCTGAAAAATTTTCTCTTTCCTCAGTTGGATGAATTGGGACTGGAGAATATGAGGATGGAGCAACGGCGCATTCTGTACGAGTCACAACCGAAATTCTGAGGGCTGCGCTTCCAGGTCACCTAATCTCTCATTTTGGCGATTTGCACTGACCGGTAAGATCGCCAGATTTAAATATTCCAAACTTCTTTTTGTGGGCTTTTTTGAAATCAGAGTCTATGTCAACAAGCTTCAGACTCTTGACGTCTTCAAAGAGAATATCCGCCAAAAGTGCGAGGACCTATCGCCGGAAGTTCTGGCAAGTGTGATGGAAAATGCCACAAATCGGGCCCGAAAGTTCATCAATTCTAGCAGCGGCCACTTAACCGATATCATTTTTTCGACTTAAGGAAAAAAAAAATTTAAGACATCAGATTAATATAATCCAAAACCAAAGTGTTGCATTCATGAAAAAATAACAGCCAAAGACCATCGGGTGATACATTTTGCACCACCTTGTATTACCTGCGGAGCCTAGTTAGACGAAAACATTGATTACCTCGAAGTTAACCAATCTCTCGAAGTTATACGAGTACCAATCTCTGTTTTGTCTGCGATGCTGAAGTTGTGTCTCTTTACTCGATGACAGCATCTGCTTCATTTTTTCTTGGTCTACCAGCAGACCCATCTTTGTCACTTCTACTTCAATACTTGCAAATGTCTCACAAACAGTTCGCCGAGTTATGCCAGTAATGCATGTGTCATTCGCATAGTATGTATTGTATTTCTGGTGATTTTTGAAGATTATGCCTCTGGTGTTGGCTTAAATCAGGACCGACCCTTACATTGCAGCGAACTTTCTCCACGGCCATCCTGCAGGGTCGGGAAAGATAAGCGCGGATGTCAGATCTTAACATGGCTTCGTATAATTATTCTTAATTTACTGTGTCACAGTCGGCTTAAAAATCGATAAATAAATGCTGAGTGTCGATTTGTAAATCGTCGGCCTTTTCAAGGATCTACAATCATATACAAAACTAGCCGATGGTGGACCTTATAGGCCTTATGAAACACTGATAAAAACCAATCGATTGGTAGGCTAAAGGTTTCAGCAGATTACATAGTAGGGCAAAGAAGAGTTAATAGGCGATATTGAGGTAACTTATTTCTCTATAGTTGGCTCAGACTAGCAGATCTACTCTCTTCCAGATCGGGCACACAATGCTCAGGTTTCATTCGCCTGACGTGTTTTCATCTGCCCATATTTTAGAATTATTTTAAAAGTCATGTTCCGCCACATTGAACAGATAGGTAGCCAGACCATCAATACCGATGGCTGTTTCGGACTTAAGTTTGGATATGGCTTAGGTGGACGGAATTATTGCATCTCATCTCCAGATTGAATAGTTGGTTTTGCTTGCAAGCAGAATGTTGATCGTCATCCCCGTTCAGTAAATAGTCTGCAAAAATAGTTCCTCTATAGTCTATAGCATATGCATTTACTGCGAATCTACCACTGGGTTTTCTTGTTCGTTGAGTTGACGATACGCACTGATACCTCTTTCCGTTTTTCTACATACCCCAGCTGGCCTGCATTTTTTATTTTTATTTTCATTTTTGGTGTGGGCTAAGGTCCCCATTTATTAAGCTGAATACAAGCTTAATCTAATCTAAAATCTAGGACTAAAACTTAAAATCTAGGACTAAAAACTAACAGAAAGACTTAAGAGCTAGTGACTAAAGGAGTGATGGAGGAGGTCTTGTTTGACACGTGGAGTGCTCAGGTGAAAATCAAAAAGGGAGTGGTTTGAGTTGACCTTTCGGAGCATTCGGGAGATTGGTTCGTTGGAGCCACAAGAGGTGCGGTGGACCGGTAGATAGAAGAGACGAGGACAACGCAGATTGCGGGAGTTGGCATTGAAGGAAATGGAGCTCAAAATGGATGCACAGTCGATGGAACCTGAGAGAAGTCGATGAATGAAAAGAATGTCAGCAGTATTCCTACGTTCTTCTAACGAATTCATATTGAGAAGTTTGAGGCGGTTCTGATAAGGAGGTAAGATTAAAGGGTCGTTCCACGGCAGACCACGGAGAGCAAATTCGAGGATTCGACGTTGAATACCCTCGATTCGGGAAACATGAACCCGGTGAAAGAGGGACCAAGCTTGACTTGATAACATAGAGAGATCTGGTTACATACGGGTTGGAAAATTCCTTAGACCACCGTTTGCATTCTCAAACCACGGGCTTCGGAGTTGCGGCCAAGTGAAACCTAACAGATGAGATACGGCATTTGCAATGACTTTTTTTCTCAACTTTAACACTAGGTATCGCGCAACATAATTTTGTAGGCCCCTCAGAACGTTAGCTCATCAAGAATACTGGAAGCTCGCAGTACGCAGTACGATTAGTGGTAGATTGACCAGTATATCGACAGGTTCCCTTATGAATGTCGAAATGTGAGAAACACGTGCTAGCTTAGATGATATTTTTCCTTGAAGCGATAGACCTACTGTCCTATCATAGATGTCCACCTTTCGATATTTCGAACACAAAAAGACTATAATTACCCAAAATAATCCGTATAAGTGCTACACAGGTAGGGTTATTTAAGTGTAAGACATTATAAATTTAACAAACCAAAATTGACAAATCGAATAGCTACGAAAAAGTTGTAGAAACTTGAAATAAGTAGAAGCGCTTTATAAAAGTCATAAACTCGTAGCCACATTTACCTGCAATGCAGCTTCCGACTGTGGAAAAGTACTACCTTCTCACTAACAATCTGTGATTTATTAAGCGTTAACACATCTCTCCATTTGATTTGCATGAACTATTCGCCGGATGCATTCAAGTTGAATTTTCGTTTTTCACAACCAGCTTCCGCCCTTGAATCCGCTCTTTACATTTCATTGACTCGACTGAAAGGATTTCATTTCTATTTCTTGTTTTATTTATTATCCCCCAACATGTAGTGAATATCCAGGTTGAGGTTCTGAAAATATAGAGAGATAAAAAAATCAGGTGAAAAGCTACATACGAGTATAAGCAGCATTCCACATAATTTAATTTAAGCATTCTCTCTGTTTCTTGGTAGAATGAAAGTCAAAAACTTACACAGTAACACGCTCTATTGGTTCAACGAGCACACAATTTATCCTAAGTACTCTTCACAAAGCAACGAATCTCATGAATTCTTCAATAGACTAGAGAGAGTATCATCATGTCATATCCCAGCAAGGACGAAAGCAGTTATTTTCTCTTTAGGGATTTTCGGATGAATTCCACCACATTCATGCTACATTCCCTCTACGTAGGTACCTACATGCCGTAATAGCCGTGTTGCATGTTTGCACGTTCTTAATATGAGCCGCTGTACACAAATGCACAAACATGACAATCGGATAGATAAAGTTTATTCCAGTGCAATTCAAATCAATTGAATGAATATTTGAAAATATCTATGAGCACTAAACAGATACAGATACGTGAGTCCGAATGGATAAATTTCCATAAAAAAATAAACAAGTACTGTGTGCTGTTGCTATTCAAAATGTGTACGCAGGAGCCGCTGATTCCTTTTTTTTGTTTTTTTCTCTGAAAATAATAACTAACTGTATCGCGTTCCTTCTGAACAATACAGCGATTTAGAAAGGGTAGTTTGGGGGAGTTGGAATGTGCTGATGGCAATTCCAATTATTCCATTTCGGTTATGTGGGCGTGATTAAAGGTTATCAAATCCATGGGCTGCTGCATTGAAGTTAAATAGAAATATTCGCATCTGGTGAACGATAATTATTGGCAAATAAGAGAGAGAATTTGTTATTTTTGATCACTGTTGTAGATTTGTTTGTTCACATTTCAATTTATATTGATAGCTTATTAATAGAGGGTAGAAATGTCAATTATTTCAAAGCAGGATGGTCCATCAAAGAACTGTATCAAGTTTAATTTTTTTCCCTTCATTTTGTATAAAGACATTAGCTATTCCTAGAAAATTATTCCAGGAAACGCCCTGTCCGTAGGCACTATGTATACATTCTGCTCATTATACCAACATATTTCTCTACTATCATAATATTTTAAAGAGTACCTTTGAGCGGATTCAAGATGTATCTTTAGGAATCTTTTGGCGGAAGTTCAAGTAGGAGTCAACTGCGGGAAGGAAAATCCTATATCCTCGGTAATTTTGTAACGCAATAATAGAATTTTAAAGCAAACTTTTAAATTTTGAGCTTTGTTTACATAGGTGCCATATAGATATACATAAATTCTTAACATATCCATTGATTTAATTAACAAACATTTGCAAAGATTGCCTTGAAGTATCTATGTGTACAAATGTGTATGTAATTTATTTACTTACGTTTTGGTTTTTACATTTAAATTTCATTTTGGAATAGTGATGAAGATGGTCATCATACAGACACTAGACAGACTTGGGGGCTTTCTGTCCTTTATTTCTTTAGGAATTGATGCCTGACAGCCAAGAATGGAGCACTAAGATCAAATATGACAAGCGTGATGAAAAAAAACGTCAGCTTGTACCTATTGTTGATGTCGAAGGGAATGATAACGCTGTTGGAGATACCACCGTCCCAACATTTTGGAATAGGTTTTTTATTACTCGGGAATAAATCGAAAAAGTCTGGGAGTAAACTCTGCAAATTGTGTCTTAGCAATCACAGAAAAACGATGGTAGGGGATTGATGAACAATTCGTAATATAAATATCGTAAATGTGATCATAACTAAGCAATTTTTTAATAAAAATATTACAGAAGTAGCGACAAATTAACCAACAATACATAAAATTATCATTCAGCTTAAGACCTAACTTGCCAGCCAAGTATGAAAAGGGGGAAACTGGTACAGTAACAGAGGATACATGATCTTGATGCTTCAAATTACAGATATAGCGAGTGCCATTATTAAATTTTCTTTTTGATTCTTCATTACAGTACAAAGACACTTCCCACCCAAAAGATAAAATTGGAACAATAAGAGACTTAACTAACATTAACCTTGTTACTGGCACATATTTGGTTAGTTAGACTTCCACACATTTTCCATACAACTGCTGTGACTCGGAGATCCCATCTTTGGTTGTTCTCAAACCAAATGTCTTGACTTTTATCTTTATTAAAGAATTCAATTTGATCCGTTCCTAGATAGATATTAGAAAAGCATTTCGATTTTTTGGATTAAGATTTACGCTATTTCTTTGGGACCAAAGATGCTTTTCAGATCACTATCTAATCTGTATATGGAATTTTCGATCAATCCCAATTTGCTACTGATATAAAGGTTGACCAGATAGCAATGATAGATTTTTAAATTGTTATGTTTCAGCAGCTGTCAAAGTTACTAATTACATGGAGCTGTCAAAAATATTCAGTAAGGTTTAGATATATTAACATACCCATTCGCCGAGCTTCGTCGTTGAAGATAATTTTTCGGTAAAAAAGCGGATCTTCCTCCACCTTTTCTAAGACCCACTCACCGAAAATTCGACGCTGTAGCAGGTCGTTCGGCTTTTATTCTTATACTAGCTGTATTTTGTAAGGTTTTAGACCAAGATCCTTGCGTAGTCGAGTAACACAATCCCAATTGCAATAGGCGACCAATGAACAAATCACAGTCTTTATTAACACTGGCGGATACATCAGCAATATTTTCCTCTATATGCGGAATAGGTGGCTTGATGTCCAATTGTGTGAAATTGGTGTGAAATTGCATAGTCCGCAGGTCGATTATAAAATGATCGAAGTGCGCGAAAAACATTTTTCACGGAGCACGAATTTTGAGAAAGATATTCAATCACTTGAAAGCGTTGTTCAGGTTTAAGTCTTTCCATGATGAAATAGCAATGCTAACTGAGCATGATTGACTTTGACGCGAATCACGCGTGGGCTGGGGCACTGAAAGTGAAAAAAAAATCACCCTACCCCGTACCCATATGGGTACCCTCTGCAGCTTCCATAACAACAGTACTTTGCTCTATGCTCGCTTAGTTTTTTTTTTAACCCAATGGTTCCTATGTTTTGACATTGAATTGCTTTGTCACTTTCAATTAGGCGGTCGTCTAAAACCATTTGGTGAACTTTAGCAATGTTATCTTCAGTGGTTGCAGTTTTTGGACGTCCCGAACGTTCATCATCTCCCAAGCTCTTACGGCCACGTTTAAATTCAGCTGCCCAAAATTTCACTGTGGTAGTAGGCGTATTGCCTTTCAAAAACAAGAATTTAATAACAGCTCGATACTCAATTTTTTCCATTTTCACAAAAAACACTTACATCGACTCACTCAAACGACTGTCAACTAGTAACTGCGCGTCCAAAAAGACTGAAACTTCGGTGAGTAACTGCCAAAAGATGTCCAACTAGCATTCACTAGCTTTTATTGACGAGTGCCGCTATCTTTACGTTGCAGTCGGAAACTTTTCAGCCAGCTCTCGTATATGTGCCTTATTTATATCAGTTTTGGTTTTCTAGTCCTCAAATATCGCTACAACAAGCATTAGATATTCTTGAAAATGGAGTTGTAGAGAACGTAAGTGGAATTTACATTGAGCCTCCAGCCGTTAATGTACATAGATTCCAATGAAGATTCAGGTGGCGAAGAAGGTGGGATGGTCGAAAACTTGTTGCTGGAGCAGAGGTATTGTACAAAATTCAGCGTTATCAGATACAGGTCAGACTAATGTGGATGATTAAATTCAAGCGCAACAACCTCCTCCGGCGAAAAGAATTAGGCAACAGAAAAGAAACTTGGAACGGGTTAGTAAGGATTTGACCAGTACCTCTTCAGTATTTCCGGAGCAAAATTTTACTGATGTTGCAAATATGTCTCCAGTTGGATTGTGTGAGCTGTTTTTCGATGAAGAGGTCATCGGACATCACTTCAACCAGTCAAATAAATACGTTGCCTTCAAAAACAGTTCATGATCTTTTATCAGTTCTAAAGAAATGCGAGTGTTTCTGGGAGTTCTTCTATTATCTGAATATTGCAAGGTGCAAGGAAAGTGAAGCTGACTTTCACAGTAACCTCATTTCTGATGCAATGAAACGTAATCGCTTTTTAGAAATAGCAGGATATCTACATTGCGCTGATAATACAACTATAATACCGAATGACAAAATGTGGAAAGTACGTCCTTTGTTTGACTTCATTTTGACAAGCTTTAAAATGCAGTACAGACCGGAGCAAATCATAGACTATGACGAAATCATGGTTCTTCGACAATCTGCATTCTAAGAAGTTTTCATGGTTTTGTTGTGTGTTACTTATGAAAATATATTTCCTTTTCTTCGTTAGGATTGAATTTACTTATTGACTTGAAAAAGCGCGGATACAGTGGAACAGAGGCCATGCGAGAAAACCGTGTACCGAAGGGCTGTCCTTAACGATCCTCTAAGGTCTTGAAAAAACAAAAACGAGGAATGTATGAGTACGCACGTGACACATAGAACGGCCTGATAGTAGCTCGTTGGGTTGACAACAACGTAGTTACTGTATCGTCCAATAAATTTGGAGTTTTCTCCGAAGAAAAGATTTCCAGGTTTTCTTACCAG
Source organism: Volucella zonaria (assembly GCA_963966105.1). Lineage (NCBI taxonomy): Eukaryota > Metazoa > Arthropoda > Insecta > Diptera > Syrphidae > Volucella > Volucella zonaria. The sequence continues at coordinate 88,221,064 of OZ014532.1, read as the reverse complement.
GAAAAGAAGAGGGTTACCATTGTACAACCTAGACTCATTCAGGAGTACAATAAAGGTATGGGAGGAATGGTCCATTAGGTCTAGAGTATTAGCACGTACAGGGTTGGAATACGATCGAAGAAATGGTGGTGGCCACTTTTTTCGTGGATTCTTGACGACAGCGTTCACAATGCTTGGCTTTTGCAATGTAAGTCGGGAAAAAATATCGGAAAATAAATTTTATTCGGACAATGGTGCAAAATTACTTAGTCAAATATAAGGATGAGCCGATAACTTCAGTTAGAGGTTTTTCCAGTCATCGCCTCGCTGACGATCTTCTACGATCTATCTATCATTACATTGGCCAAAATGAAGGTAGGCGCCCTACGTTGTACGGGTAAGCGCTGTGAGAGTAAAGTCCGAACTTCGTGTGCAAAGTGCAAGCGTCGTCTTTGTGTGCCTTGCTTCATGGTATATCATACCAAAAATATGTAACCAAGAGCAATCCAATAAATCAACAAATAAAAAAGCTTGATTTTAATTTTTAATAATTAACAAAGCCTTTTTTCACGCATCTTGACAATAAAAGCATTTTTTTGGATATTGCAAATATGTAGCAGTGTAACCGCCCAACGTATCCATATCACGCCAGCTAGCAGCGAAAGAAAATTACAGGATCACTCATAATAAGATAACACCCTGTAAATAACATCAAAATCTGCAAAAAAAATCTTCTGGGCCATTTGTAAAGGATAAACTAATTGATGTGTGGGCTCCTAGTGAGCTAAACAGCATCTGCTGGAGAAGGAGCATATGTTAGATGATACTGTTGAAATGGCCAAGAATATGAGCACGTTAGGTGCCAGACAGAAGTAATGATTACTTAAACTTCGTCGAGCAGCATTAACAGGATCTCTTACATATTCTGACAGATCTCTCGATAAGGAAAACGAGTTTCATATGTAGATGTGGTAGAATGGGTCATTTGGGAGATAGAAAATTTTGTCCAGCATGTAAACCGAAATGCAACAGATGTGGGGATATTGGTCACTTTCTTAGGAAATGGCTAACAAAAACAAACAAGTTCTATTTGAACCATCAAAGGTGCTGTTTATGGAAGAGGAAAACCTGAGAGGGATGAAACGCAATAGGCAAAAATCTGGTCGATATACGAGTAAGTGTTTTCAAGCCTCGAATGAGATGGACGAGCATATGAATGAGTGAGATTGTCCATGAAACGTTAGAATGTAATCTGAACATCGGTTTCGAGCATAAGCGGTAAATGTAAATTTTTAGGTAAAATTTGTGTTTGAGGCTCCCATCAGCGTTGATCGACCAACAGAGCTAATTTCATCGTTTTACGCAATTTAAAATAGCAGACAGTCTTTATTAGGTGGTGAAACATAAAAACGATACGGCCGAAAGGTCCCAAGTAGGTATTCAAATTGATCCAACTCGAGGATCTTCAGCCATTTCCCATAATCAAGGGTTGGCAGATACACTTGTCCATTGACAAAAACAAATTGCATGAATTCTGAGACATCTTCTGTTGTAATTTTTTACAAAAAAGTGGAGATATTCGCTTAGAAACTCTGCTAGTCCAAGAAAAAACTTTCCGCATCCAATTTCTGACCCGTTCCTAACCAAACTTAAGGGTGCCAAGTATTTTTATGGATTTAAAAAATGCGTACCACTAATTGGAGATGAGTAAAGATAGTAGCCAGATTACCAAGTTCATAGCCCATAAACGGATATTTAGGTACGATTTGTTGACTCCAGAAATATTCCAAAAGATTATGGAAACTATTTTAGCCCCCGCAACACCCTTCTTAACGAGGAGCATATTGTAATATAAAATTAGAATGTGTTCTAAATATTTTTGTGGACATGAACGCTAATAAAGATAAATGTAGTTGGAAATTGACACAACATAAGTTCTTCGGTCATGTTTTATCCACAGCTGGCATTTCTGCAGATCCAAAAAGAGTCAAAGCGGTACTATTTACAATCTTGACCGCCCAGAACGAAGGAAGAAACAAAACGCATCTTGGGATTAGTCACGTAGTTTGAAACCCGACCATTACTGAGTTTAATAAAAAAAGATGTGCAATTTATGTGTGGAAGGGAACAGGAAGAAGCATTTCAGAAGTTGAAGAATGTCAAGAACATTCCAAATTTCCAATTTTATCATACTTTAACAATAAAAATCGTAGTCGCCTAGCAGCTGATGCAAATCCAGTTGCTTTACGGGCAGTTCTTCTTCAGTTTGAGACCGAAACTTCAAGAGTTATTTCGTTTTCAAACCAGAGCCTTTCTGCGGTTGAAAGAAAAAAAAACCATTCGCTTTGGTTTGGACAGCGGAAAGTTTTTATTATTATCTCACAGGAATTGAATTTTAACTGGAAACTGATCACAAACTACTGGAAGCAATCTTCAAATCAACATCGAAGCCACCAGAAAGAATTGAGAGGTGGGTCCTTCGGGTGCAACCGTTCAAATTTAAAGTTCTTTACCAAGCGGGAAACTTTAATATAATAGTTTCGCTGTTTCAACTTTGCACAATTGGAGATGATAGATAATTCTTTCGATATTGCCGGCGAACAAAATAGCTGGGTAATAATTGAGAAAATGTTTCGACGCGCACTAACGTTAAGTGAAATCATACTTAACAATAACCGGGATGAAGAGTGGGTGGATCCCGATGAGTAAAAATTGGTTCTTTACCTTTCGGATGGGGCTTGGCACTTTGGGTAACATCCTACCGAACAGAATCATAATTCATGTAGCTTAGGTCACCAAGGAGGGACAGTCATGAAACGGAGACATCGTGTGAAGGTTTGGTGGGCAGCAATGTACAAGGAAGTTGAGAACCTCATAAATACATGTCGTGCATATCTATTGGTATCCATATGTCCGGTGCTAATGAAACAACATGTGCTCCCAAATAGTCATTGGCAACGTGTAATGATGGAGTTATTGCCAAATCACGACTTCGTGATAACAGATTACTACTCCAGGTATCAAGAAAGCAAGTTTCTGAAAAAAATTACTTCAATCGAGATCATAGGTATTTTGGATGAAGTCTTCTGCAGACAAGGATAACCTAAATCCATTAAAGCTGACAAGGGACCTCAATTTTTTAGTTTGAAATTAAAAGACCTATTAAACAAAGACAAGAGAAAACAAGACGCTTGTCTTGAAAAAACGGGGGGTTGGCCAGTTGAAGTGTGAAATATTCTCACTGTTAGAGAAAAAAAACGTTTTGTAAGAAAAACCCACTTTATTCAACGTTATAATAGAAAATTAATTTATTGAAAGTAAAAACTGTCCTTTATGTAAATTTGTTTATACTCATATATATATTTTTTAAGTTGATTTGACATTTAATACATTACGTTGCGGGGGCGTTGTTGATCTAGATATGACCTCTTGACTCGTCGACTTCGTGGCGACGTCACTATAACCCAAGCAACAATATAGGAAACGGAGTGGAAGATAGAGCGACACTCATATAGGGGATAAGATGTTGCTTCGCAATTCGCAACCGAATTCATAGTAATTGGAAGGCAGCCGAATGAAGTATTGGTCCGAGCAGATGTAACATTAACCACGTAAAAAAGATTACTTATTCCGCTGAAGCCGATGCTGCCGATAAGGGTAGCCTTGATTCCCCTTCTCATTCTGATGATTAAAAAGGACCTAGGACTCCAGGATACTGAAGCTGAAGAACATCGAAGGGATGTGGAGATCAGTGCAATAGCAGCTGGCCTGTGGTATTGCTGCAGAGCGGTAGTGCTATCAATGTTATTATTATATTGGACTTCTGGATTATTACAGGTTAGAAGATGACGTATTGGGTTTTTGAATAAACATGTTGTTAAGATCATTAAGATCAGTACCTGAAAAATCGAAATCATGTTCGTTTTTTTATACCAATTCCACTTCGGATTATTTTCCACAGCATCTTTGGAAACAAATTACTTTTTAAATGTTTGAAATAAAAGCGACACTTCACCTTACGTATATTAAGATTGACGATATTTCATAGTAAACAAAGTTGATTGCAAAATTCCGGTAATTTAAAACGTTTCCATCTCTTAAATGCGCAGTCCCTTCTATTTGTCAGCTCTATGATCTCCAGAGTAAACCAAGGTATAACTGAGCTCCTTATAACTTTTGACTTGATTGGAAGATATGCATACATTAATGAAGTTAAGAACATTTTCATTAAATATATTAGCTCGTTCATTAGATGATGAACAATTGTATATGTGTTGCCAATCCAGTCTATATTCTATATCGTCCTTAAGTAAATTAGCATTCATAGGTTTGAAACACCTACATGTCACAGCCTGTGGGATATTGGAAAAGGAAATTTTAAATGCCGCAAATATAAAATCATATTGTAAATAACGGAGTAGAGACTTGGTTGAAGAAAACGTCAACAATGGTATTATTTAGTCAAAAGTTTAATCAAATAAAACTTATTGAAGTAAAAACAACCATTTCTTTGTCTACATATATGACATATTTATTCCTTGAGGGTTTGAAGAAGAATGATCTAATATACAGGGTGTTCCCTAATTCGTCAAGACCGATCCGGCCGCCCGCATATTCAAGCATACTCTCAGCCTATCATAATGGCTTCGATAATGCATTTACCAACAGCTTAAATGCTAAGAGATCAACGGCAAAGGAGCGCATAGTGTCAATCCGGAGTACAATTCCAATTCTATTCAATGGTGGTTATAGTGGACACTCTCGTTCGATCATTTCACAGGAAAATCAAATAAAAGATCGCGAACAGTACAGCGAATTGTTGCAGAAGTTGGCACCGAATTTATATGGATGAAAAGGAACCACATCTAAGGTCCGTGCACCAGTGAAAATATTGCCAGCGCTGAATAGATCAAAGGTCTTACCAACCATCGATTTGACATAGAATAGAACGAGCAATCGGAAAAGTTTAACGGTTGAGAATGCCTCAGCTATTGATCTATCAGATGATGAAGTTAGCGAAATCATTGATTTGGTCAATGAGGAGTTGGACGTTTTATCAGCATGCTCAAAATTACAAAAAGATGACGCTGAAGTGCATAGGTGCACTATGATCTGAAGAAGAGGGCAGCTGAGAAAAAGAATCAATTACCTTACATGGAACCGATTAATTCGCTAAAAGAGAAATTTGATTTAGCTCCCGTGTGCAAGGATGACTGGCTGCAGAATACTACTTCAAAATGGGAGAAAAAACGTCTTGAACGCAAACAGCAACTCGCTGAGACTGAAAAGGAAGTGAAAGAACGATCTGCTGAGACACGCTTCAGGGAGAAACAGATGCATCAACGTCTAAAAGACTTGCAAATTGTTGATCCCGATCTGGTAGTCTTTGATGATTTCCCCGAAGGCGATGAAGAGCCCGAATTTCCAGTACTCACACCAAAACATGAAACGCTCATCAAATCAGCGCTCTTCAGTGGTCCAGCGGATCAGATGCTGATATCAAAATTCAACATGAGTATCACCCGCCGTGATATTAACACTCTCTTAGGCAAAAACTGGCTCAACGATGAAGTAATTAACTTCTACATGAACCTCCTAACCGAGCGTGGAGAACAATGCCATAGCCAAGGTCTTCCCAAATTATACGCAATGAATACGTTCTTTGTGCCCAAGCTGGTGCAGTCAGGACACAGTGGTGTCCGTCGATGGACGAAAAGTCGACATATTTTCATATGACGTAATCCCAGTGCCAGTGCACGTTGGTGGTGTTCGCTGGTGTATGGCCATTATTCATCTACAAGCTCGTTCCATAAAATACTACGATTCAATGGGAACACCAAATCCACGTATTCTCTCCGCTCTGGAGCAGTATCTACGTGAACAATCATTGGACAAAAGAAAGAGACCGTTTGACACTTCGGACTTTCTGATCGAAAGTGTCAGGGATGTGCCGCTGCAAATGAACGACAGTGATTGTGGTGTTTTTAGCTGAATGTTTGCCGAATATATTTCGCGAGGCCGCGAAATAACATTCTCGCAGCAACACATGGAATACTTTAGACAGAAGATGATTCTAGAAATAGTCCATGGTAAACTGATGCAATAGGAAAACATAACGATCGTACCTACCGCCAGACAGACAAAACTCTTTCAAACAAGACTCAAAATTAAGTATAATTTCTGCAGAGCCAACCTAAATTATAATATCCACACACAAATGGAATAAACTCTGTCAAAATAAGCAAATCAAATAAAATTGTATGTTTAATGTTCCACAGGGTTCCACAGGGTTCCACAGTGTAACCTTCTTTCTATAAGAAAACAAAAACTTAAATTCTAAAACAGATCCACAATACTGAATGAATTTTATTTACAATATAATTATCAATAAATACAGAGAGAGAGATAATCTACAGAAAACCTATGATACAGTCAGTTGAGTTATATGTGTGTTTTCCGTCTCATTCTTAATTTATCCTCCTTGTTTACCTTAATCTCCTTACCCATGCCCACCTACCACCCTTTCGTAAACGAATTTCATTCAAATGATAATAAAAAGCAAACAAAAAAGCGGAAAAAAAAACGATAAAACTTCAACAAAACTCATCGTATCTTTTGCCTAGCAACTACATTTATTGTAATTTTAATTCTAATTGTACTAAAATATTTTTATATTTAAAAACAAATAACGATTCAGATTTGATACGAGGAATTTAAGATATTCCCCAGATTGTTGCGAACGTTTGCCGATAACAAAAAACAATAATCTGATAGTTACTTTGTAAGTCCCCCCATACACATTAAACTTTTCTGTATTTAAATTTTTTTTTCTTTTCTGTTTTGTTTTTGAGAATCTTAAGAGAAATAAAATTACATTCACTATTAAGAAAAATAAACGAAATATTAGGAAATACGCTTCGAGAAATTGGATTAGTTTCAAATACTTGGCCGAATGTGGGAGGTACAGAAGTAAGAAGAATTTCGGCTGATGAAAGGATACTTGAAGCTGTTAAAACTGATCCATCAGTTAGCATCAGACGCTTAGCTTTGCAATTCAATGTTTCTAGACCAAAAATTTGTAATGTACTGCATGGGGAAAATCTTAATCCATACCACCATATACCTGTGCAAGAACTGCTTCCCAATGATTTGGAAAAGAGAATTGAGATTTCTAACTGGTTGCTGAAGTGGAGCTTGGATGACAACGACTTTATTAGCAGAATTCTTTGGACGGACGAATCTCAATTTACAAGAGATGGGATCACAAATTTTCATAATCTTCATACGTGGGCTACGGACAATCCACATACAAGGAGATATAAATCATTTCAACATAAATTCAGCCGCAATATTGGACAGGTGCACTACTTGGAAACAAATTAATCGGCCCCTTCAAACTACCACCTAGGCTGAGTTTTCAAACTATCTGGAGTTTTTGCGAAATGATTTAGCAGAACTATTGGAGGACATTCGACTGATTCAACTAGCTTCATCATATTTTCAACAGGACGGTGCTCCCGTCCACTATGGTCTTGAGGTTAAGAATTGGCTAGATGAAGAGTACGGTAATCGTTGGATGGAAGAAATGGACCAGATCTCCTGACCTTAAATTATTGGATTTTTTTGTATGGGAAAGAATAGAATAGAATAGAATAGAACTTGTTTATTCAACCGAAATAGCAACTTCAATTGAATTGGAAGAGCGTATTCTCGAAGTGTCATTAAAAGTGAGGCAGGAATTAATATCAATAAACATTCGCATTGAAATCCAAAATCAGGCTCCAGCATGCACTATGAGTAACTGTTTTAGTACACACAGAAAATAAAAATGATCTAAAACCACACAAAATCATTTTGTATTCATAGTCTTTGGAGCTTAAAGCAAAAAAATCTCTTTTTTTTTAAATTTCATCTGATGCAGGTTTTCCTAAGTATCATAAAATCTATGGTGCAAGCTTGAAGATGATTTTTTTTTATTATTGTCACGTTTATAAGAAAAAATAGTAAAACGTTATGCTTATTACACATTTTCTTTAGAAAAGAGACCTCAAAACCAAAAATTAGCATGGGCAATAAAAATGAAACAGGTTTAGAAATTGGATATGTAAAGACTCAAACAAGATATGAACTTTATTTAAACGCCGTTACAAAGGCTAGTATTTCTTCTACAAACAAGGTCCCACATGAAGTTTCTACCGTTAGAACTAACAGAGCAATTTCCGTTAACATGGGTCAGGGTACACCAAAGTAAGCCTTTTGTTAAATCCTCGATAAATGATGTCGACATTGGTGATAGACCCTTACTTTAGAATGATTTTTTTCTTAGAACATGCCCAGGAATCATTTCCCAAATTATCGTTGACAAATTAGGAGACACCCTGTGTAATTACACTAAAGACTAGAAGGTAAAAAGTGGATGGGAAAGCAGATTTTGGAATGGGATAGGTGTTATATTCAACCGAAATTGAAACACATTTGCTCGTTGGATCGCTAAATGCAAACGCTTGAAGCCCAAAAGGTGGATAACCTGAGTGTCAAATTCGTGTTTGAAATTTGAACGACACTGTTCGTCTGGTAACACGATGGGAACGTATGTTGATAGATCGGGTGAGAAAATTATATGGTTACATTTAATTCTATTTCAATGTAACTTGAATCGAAGGGAATACGGGGCCATTATTCCCGTAACGTCAGCGGTTTATACGGATTACCTTCTCCATTCATATTGGACTACCAACAGGTAGGATTAATTGGAGGAAACGTGCAAAAATGTAAATCAAGCCAACACGGAAAAGAAGAAAAGTCTAAATAAACTAAAGAGATATTATTAAAAAATAAATCCAAAGGTGTGCTACTGCTGTTTGTAACGTACGTGCTAACTAGGGATTTTATGATATTTGGACTAACAGTCTTCATGTTGCCCGAATATATTCTTATTTAAAACGTTATAATTGAGGTCACCACAAATAATCACGTCTATAAAGAGGGCTGAGATGTTTTCGGGCAACACTAAAAAGAGGAATATTTCTATTGGAGAATTAGGTCGTTGATAAACTTCACGGAGAGTTTTTCTTTCACTTCCATGAGGAGACGACACAACAGGTTTACATTTAATTCTGTAATAAAACGTGCATATATTGCTGCACCAGAACCAGTTCTGTTAAACTTACGATATCGAAATAATCTGTATCCGCTTATATCATAGACAACATCTTTAACATTTGGTTTAAACCAATTTCAACATCAGATCCAACAAACAATTTGCTAAATTCATCTATTTTACAGAATAGACTGCGTGCACGAATGTGACTGACATACACGCAAACCATCTAGTTGTTTGCGAAAAATGTTTATCAAAAAACCCTGCTATATATGATAAGTAAAATGATCTTATGATAACTTGGTAAGCAAATATTGGCGAGAAAAAATAACAATACAACAAAAAGATCACACATTCGAAATTACAGCCAACATTACCAATGATAAATTTATATACGAGTACCTATATAATTAGGATGAGACAATTTGAGATTGTCCATTCAGGAAATCAGGAAAAGCTTACATTAACATTCGTTGTCATCATTTTGCTTTCTTGCAACTAGATGGTCTAAGTCAGTAAAGTGGTTAATTCGAAAAGCTATTACCTTTTACGTCAATCGTACGAATACATACACACATCCATTTTGAGTGAACGTAAAAGGGAACGTGTTTGGCATTTGGGTCCTTAATTGGAATGCTTTTCGGAGAATTATACTGCTCTCTGGCGTTAGACTCTCGTTCAAGTATGTTAAACTCGTCTGTCAGAATCCATTCCCAGATAATGGAGGCGGATTGTTTGTTTTGATTCCGTGTACAATTCCTTGATGCATTTAATGGTGTTTTTATCAGCTACAGATTGAAATTTATTAAGGATAACTGTGTCAATTGTGTTTGAAAATTGTTTCAGACTCATACGAAAAATCTGCTTTGGAATTATAGTTGGACATGTAATAAAAGTACAGAGGGCGCTGAACGTGCTTACCAGATTTCCATCGTTTGCGTGTGGTACACCATACAATAAAACATCGGCGGCAATTTTTTCTTGATGCAAATGCTCTAGTTTCCTTGAAGCTGGGATATATCCGTGTTTTTTTGGTGTACAGGGTGAATGACTCGGACTCCAACTTTTCAAAATGCTATAATTTTTTTATTTTTTGATAAATTTTATTGTGCCAAAGCAAGAAATGTTGGAAAATACATCAATTTTCAATTTGTATCAGTAGTTTTGAATATGTCCACCTTTGCCGCGAATAATGGCCTTGAGACGGCCGAAGAAAGCACCGCACGCTGCACGCAAGTGGCTCTGCGGTATTTTGGCCCATTCCCGGCGAAGTGCTTGTTTGAGGTGGTCCAAACTTTGGAATTTTTTTAGTGCCAACCTTCGCCTTCAAAATACCTCAGACAGAGAAATCCAACGGATTTGCACCCAGAGAATTTGCAATCCATTGTGTCCAAGAAATGAAGTGTGGAACATTGTTTTTTAACCAATCTTTGTGAGACGATGCCGAGTCTTGTTGAAATGTCCACGGCCTCCGACCGAAATGATTGTTTGCCCAAGACTTCAATACTGCCTCTAAGACAGTTCAACGGTATACGATCGCATTAATTTTGACGCTACGGTCCAAAAATACGAGCGGAGAGCGACCATCGACAGTTATGGCGACCCAAACCATCACCATCGTTGCTGCCTGCTTTCTGGTTTCCGTCCGAAGATGTACATTTTGGAAGGACCTCTCTGGCAAGTACACTCGGTCATTTTGTTTGTTGACATATTGCTCGATAACAAATGGCGACTCATCGGAAAAAACCAAATTCGGCAACTCACCACTTTCGTGCAAGCGTAGCAACTCCTTCGCTCTTTCGACTCAAACTTTTTTCTGTTGCGGTGTAAGATCGAGTGCTTTTTGGAACTTCAAAGGCTTCAGCCCAAGCTCATTTTTCAGTATGTGTTGCATTTTTCTTCCACTTCGACGCGGATTTCGCTCAATTCGAGCCTTCACTTTCCGAACCATTTCTGCCGATGTTGCTGTTTTTTAATGACCACCTCCATGGCGTTTTGCAACGCTGCCAGTATCTCGGTAACGAGCTATGGTTTGAGACACAAATTATTTATTCACGTTGAGGTGCTGGAGGGCTCTAACGATAGCTACTTGTGGTTTTCCAGCCAAATATAAAGCAATCACACTATCGCGTTTGAATTCCATCGCGGATAGAAATTTTTCAACACAACTGAGACGCAAATCGTTTAAAAGGCTTGTAAATAATAAAATTATCTGTCATGTGTCAAAATTTGAGCTCACTGTCGTGAACATTTTGGAAATTATAGCAGTCTGAAATTGGTTGCAGTTCGAGTCATTCAGGGTGTAGATTCTTCCGTCTTGGATAATTGATAACACTCAAGTTCGTCGACTCTGTTTGCCAATACAGAAATGGTATTTCCTGACTTCTTCAATGCGATTATTGAAGTCGAGAACGATTTTGTCGAGTTTGTCTAAAAGACATTTGTTCATGTCCAAAATAAGCGCCCTCAACTCTGCTGTATTGCACTATACAATCAATCACTCGATTATTTAATCGCCTTTCGACGGATTTGAACATCTTTTCCTCTTCGGCCGATAATGAAATCGTAGGCGATGATTGTTGTACAGCTTTTGTTATTAAATTTCTCGGTGACGTGTCGGCTGACATTTTCTTTTGGCTGGCCGTTCTTATACCGAAATAATAAACGAGATTTCATAAAGAAACCAACAGACTTCACTAAAACTTTTATTTATTTTAAATTATGGTATAGTATCTATATTTAGTTTACGTAGATACTTGGGTTCAAGCTTCAACAAAAATTTAGAAGTCAGTGACTAATTACCATTGCTCGTACATAAGTGGCAAGAGGCGGTTTAGAATACTGCCGTACAGATATCAAGGTATGCATTCTTCTTTTGTTTTTTCCTTTAATTAAGTGTTGAAATTCATTATGTATATATAACGCGTATAATAAAGCGTGGAATATATTATATTGAAATATACAACAAATTATACAAGTCGGAGAGCCCGACCAATAGTACCAAGACTAATTTTCAACCATATGGAAGGTCTTGTTTGAAACATGAATAAAACAGGAGTGGAGCCACCTCTGCGTTGAAAAACGTAAAAACAAATATGAATTGTGCCGAAGCTGAAATTTTTCGTATACGAGTAGTTTATTTGTAACAATACTATATATGACGAAAACTCACCTTCAGGGGAAAAAATGCAGGTGAAAAATGCTTCAGCTGCTAAAATCAAGGCTCTGTAAATACCTGAATAAAGGTTAATCAGACTATAACATCAATTGCTGCATAAAACATAACGAAACGCTTTGCCTGTTATGGGGTTGGCTAAATTTACGAACGTTTAAACAATTCTAGGGGCACTCGTAAGGCCAAACTTTTGTGATGAAATAGAGAGGTGCTACATCGGCAACAATGTTCGTAAGTTTTAGAACGTAAAAAGAACGTGTCAGGGCAACAAGACCCGAACAGAAAGCTGCAAAGATCTAGAAAGAAACTTAGTAGTAGAGTCGCAGTCGGTACTGAAGACAAAAACCACTTCTGTAGACTATTTAAGGGTGATGACAGCCCAAATTCCGACATCAGCCAGAATTAACCATTCAATCACAGACACTGTAGTTCATGAAATCCGCCACCCTGACGTTAGCAATATCCAAGTTTAAAAACAACAAGGACTCGACGACCTACCTGCCGACATAAGTATTTCAGGCAGCAGGAGATGGCTTGGTAGAGAGCATTCGCAAACTCATTTGCAAGATTTGGTACGCAGAAGAACGTAACCTTAGCACTGTTTGTCCGATCCTCAAGAAAGGAGACCCTCTTAATCTCTTGCTTACTTAAAGGACTCCCGACTCATGCAGAGTCCCTGCTGAAACACAGCAGCGCTCCATTTTCTTCGATCCCGGGCTTGATTCTTAAAATGATGGTTCGGTCATCCTTGTCGCCTCGAACCGTGGGTCTGTGATTCGAAAGCCGTCTTTGTTGGAGCATTATAGTCCTTTCGCGGTTGTATCTTCTCCTCCATTCGTGCTCATCGAGTACAGGACCAAATATTCGGCGAAGAATTTTTTTCTAGAAAGTCTTCAATATCTGCTCTGCTTTCCAGCTTTTCATTCAGCACTCGGCTCCTTTGAGTAAGACTGGCAGGATCAATGTTTTGTAGGGTAAGCATTTGATCATCCGAGTTAGGATCTTTGAATCCATTTGTTTCGCCAAACCGAAGTATCTGCGGTTTCCTATGGTATTTCTTCGCCAAATCGCCACTAGAGTGTCATTCGTGGAGTTGATGTATACACTGAGGTAGGTAAACTCCTTAATGTTCTAGACAGTGGATAGATGGTTCTTTATTTGTTGTCAACATGTACTTGGTTTTGTCCCCATTTACTTCAAAGCCAACAGGTTTCGTCTGTTCTTCGATTTCTGTAAAGTCCATATGACGGGGTCTTGAGAGCGACCAATGATGTCGATGTCGTCTGCGTATCCCAGCAACTGGACAGATTTTTTGAAGATAGTTCCTTCCGTATTAACACCTGCCCTGCGCACTAGCTGTTCCAGCACTAAATTGAGGAAATCAGATGACAGTGCATCTCCTTGTCGAAATCTGGAACAGATTTGGATTAATTCGGAGGATTCCAGGGTCAAACGACACAGATGCATAAGTTTTCCCGGGATACTAAATTCCGCCGTGTAGAGCTCAAGATGAAAAATTTTTACATATACGGCTTTGAAATCGATGAACAGATGATGAGTCTTGGCTTGAAATTCATTGGTACGAGTATTTTCCAAGATTTGCCTTAGTGTGAAAATTTGCTCGATTGTCGATCTGTCGGGCCGGAAGCCACACTGGTACGTGCCGATTAATGTGTTGCAGAAAGGTTTGAGGCATTTACACAGTATATTGGAAAGGATTTTATGTGCTACATTTAGCAGATATATGCCGAGATAGTTCCCACAAGACATACATAGAATCGCCTTTTCTTGAAGATAGGGCATATAGTCCAGTCATCTGGCATAGCTTCATTGGTTGATAATTTGGTGCATACACCCAACCAAAACATCACCACCTTATTTGAAAAGATCCGCTGGTAGACCATTGAAATCGGCCGCGGCGGCCTTGTTTTTCTTTAGCTTTGTCATAGTTTAACCGACCACTTCTTACACGAGGGGATTATGGCTTCTTAACTGACTGGATGTAGGTTCTCTTCTTGCCCTCTTTACCCTCGCTACCTGATGAAGTGATACTCTTTTAATTTCGCCAATTATAGTGGCATTAGTCGCCTTAACATCGTATATAGGTTTCATTTATCGTTGTTGAACGGAATATCTTCCGTTTGATATCAGGCACATAAACCAAATATCTTGTTGAGTTGTGAGACAAGCACTTGAAGCTGTTCACTTGATGAAAATGTTGTGGCGGATTAAAACGCTTGGTTTTTGATCAGTATTGACTGTATTAAACTGACATTTATTTGTTAGGCGAATGCCTCTTTTATACATTACAACTAATAACAATATTGCCTACATCTAGAAATATCGTTAATGACCTAAATAATGAACATAATAAACACTTGATGGTATGACGCAACGAAATATGCTGACGAGGTGTTAGGTTCGTTGTTGTTTGCTGCTCCTTATGCTCCGTTCGTTGCTCCGTGGTGTTGATTATGCATTTGGTAATTCGTTCGTTGCCCTATACGGTGTGTTGTGAACTAAGCATTGTTTTGTTTGGCCTGAACAGTCATCTTGCGTGAACACGTTATTTCCAAAAGTTTGTGCAACTGCTTGCACACTCTGATAACATTGACATCATTGGAAATGTGGTAAATAAATTTTGAGGCAGTCTGTGACTTTTTATGCCTCCTCTCCGCTATTAAATCCAGTAATGACATCTCATCAGAAATCAAGGGAAGAGTTACTCTTGCCAATCTCTGTTTCTGCGATTAAGACCGGATATGAGTAATGCTAAGAAACACTAAGCACTCTCTATATAAGGCCCTCATCATCCCAGTCCTGCTCTATGATGCAAAAGCATGGACGTTAGCGAAGGTGGATGGAAATATCCTTCGCCCTTTCAAGCGCAAAATTCTTCAATTTGGTCCCGTTTGCGCTAACGGGTTTCGGAAGAGTACAGTGACAATGACCTGGTCAGAAAAGTGCACATTAACCGCTTAAGATGGCTAGAATATGTAGAGCGAATGAAAACCAACGCTCCAGCATGAAGAGTTTTCGATTCCAACCTGGAGACACAACCCAGTAGAAGAAAACCTCGCCATAGGTAGTGCGGTCAAGGTAAGGGGCACCACATCCAAAAATGGAGTGTGCAACTGAAGGCAGTCGCGCTAACTAGAAAGGCGGGTTGGTTGAGCCCTGGTCAACTCCGGTATGCAGCGCCATCTGAATAAGTAAATAAGTATAACGGCTAAACTATTGTAGTTTGGGATAATTTGTAACTTTTAGCAAGGTGCATCTAAAGCATAGTTGGTCACCATAAGTCTTGCCAAAGCATTCGAAGGAGCTCATTCAACACTATCCTTGGTTTCAGCTATAGACTCGATTAACTATATGTATGTACTTTTAAACAATGACTGGAGTTAGGATGACTACATACTTCTTGGTGATATAAACCCCTTCAGTTATCATAGAGCGTCAATAGCTCTGCTAGAATCACCCTTAAGCGACACGATTAGTAGTTAAAAATGATGTGCTACTACCAGTAAATATGAATGCTGCGAAATAATTAAACTTGACTCACAAACCAGTTATTATTATAAATTATCATTAGGCATGGAAACTAAAAAGCTGATAAACAATTTTTGTTATGGTGAAGTGAAATTTACGAACTCTTCTAGCTGGGCTTAAGTTTTGTCTAACCAAGTTTATAACATACTTTGATTTATTTTGTTCTGTGACATAAATTTAACGTATCTACAACATTTACAATTAAAGTGCATAACTGACTCAACTATCTTTACCTCCACAACACAATGGGCAAATTCCTTGTCTGGGTGTTCTATTCCGGCAGAAAAGAAAAATCTTCATATTTAATGCACAAGTGCCCCTCAACCGGAAATTTTTAGAAGAAGTTCTATCATCCTCTATTCAAGATTCCTTCACCAATCCCAATTGTAAGAATATACATATAATCATGACGTTGACAAGTATAATACATCACTCTCCCTTATGAGCAATCTGAATTCGACATCTTTCTCGTCTTCAATTTTTTCAAATTATGATACGAGTACTATACATCTGAACTTTGAAGATTATGCTCAGACTAAAATATCCAAGCGATGCCAAAAATGTCCAAAACGTTAAGTTTAGCGCCATTTCCGACTTCACATATGCCACTGAAAGCAAGGAACTTGATTCAATCATTCGAATTACTGGCCCACCAGACAATAATCTTATTCCTTGTTCTAGTTAGAAGTGAGTGAAGCTAGAACTTATTTAAGATTGACTCGCACTTGTCATGATTAACCCATTAGTCAAACATGAAGTTTACAATTTCTAGTGTAGTTGAGAAGAGAAGACATGCATCTGTGTCAGAACTCTACTAAAGCAGCTGAAAAGTGATATCGCCATCTAATTTAATCTGACGCAGCCTATTACCAAAAAAAACGCCTCCAGAAAGTTAATTCTGTGGGGAGTTGGAACCGCAAAATATCTGTTAGGTAGCACAAAAATTGACGAATAATCATCTGAAGATAAATCCGGAAAAAGATTGCAAACTTTCTAATTCCGTTTTCTGTGAAGACGCCGAGATAAATGATAATCATCTAAAGGAACAAATGATCTAACCGGAATTACTAAGAAGGTCCAATTGTACATCCGTTAGGTATAGAAGAAACTTTCGCTTCGTCCTTGCTAAAAGTCTAGAATGGTCTGACTGAACACCAGTAGGCTTAGAGCAATATATGATGACAGCGTTGGCTAATAGAAAGCGTTGGTTCCTTCCCAATTGTTATATGACATTGTGGTGAGTTTCGTCTACATTTCATCTATCAATGAATGCTGGATGGGTTTTTTCAACTAGAATAAATTTCTTTTCTCGATGGCTCTAAAAGATGGTAAATTACTTCTGGGACTGTATTTTATATGACGGGGGCCTTAAACCCAGCAATCGTAAGTCACATTCCCCTTATACGAAATGACAGAGCCGGCAACACAAGTCAGGTCAACGAAGTCATACTGCACTGCTGCACCATCAAGTTATTTTTTTTTATTTTTTGCCTTCGTTCGCATCGGTTGTTTTAGTGGAATAACTTCTCCCCTAAGTCAGAGATAGGAGCACGTCTAGCTCTGTTCAAGATGCATTGAAGGATTTCCCCCCATTATGTGATGAGTTGCATATAGCCATCTCCTGTCGAGGGGAATACTTTGTATCTTTTATGAACGAATAACAGGAGAAAGCTTTTTAATAAAAAAAGTTATTTCACCTATCTTAGGATGACCTCGGTAAGAAGGGAAAAGAATTCTAAGTATTTCTATGAATTAAAATTTCTGCATTTTGCAGTGGTCCACTTAAACGGCTGAGTGTAATCCGTTTAACCCGTTATAGTTCAGGATATTTATGATTGTCACAAAAACATTAGACAGTTTGTAAGTTACTCGAAACTGAAGTAAAAATTCTCTAAAATTTAGAGCATCCTGCACATAAGAAACGGAAGTTCTACACACTTAATAAAAAGAAATCACTTATCAACCCATTACCTCTTAAATCTGGTTTTGTCTGAAATTGATGACCTTTTTGGAATACGAGTAAGTAGCTGCAATGCAAGTGCAATAACACGTACGCGATATAAAACATCTTTTGTTTTATTATCTTTTTTTCATGTGCATGCAGCAGGAGTACGAGCGCAACAATGCTGGTATTTCTCATTAATTAAGGCATCAAATATTTTTTTTTCATAGTTAACGCTTAGGGACCTAGAGAATTGTACTGTTCTGCTACCCTTGTAACGAATAATGGAAACCCTTGGCGGTGTAATAAGCTATCACTGAAGGAACTATTGTACATACAAGAAGAGAGAAAGTTTTTATGTCTTTGTACAGCAGAAAATAAATGACTTTTGTTGCCTTATTATCCCAATGGTAATACCACCACTGACACTGAGTGAAGCTACAATTCTGTGTTTGTTTTGTTGTTTTTTTTTTTTTTTAATGATGAAACAAGGGATTCTCTAACTTATGTATACATGCAAGTATTCGTATACTACCGACCCTTCTATGGAAAATGATGTGAATGGCATTTTGGAATGCATCTACAGTTTAATTATGAACCAGGGTATTGTGAGGATCTCATTACATCCCAGATGCGCCATCACAATTATTCACATGACATTACTCTCAATGTACGTATCCATTCCGGTTGCTTTTGATTAAATTGCGAATCATTAATTCATCAGCTCAGAAAAATAACATATCCATCGGTGGAAGGTGATAAATGGATTTATTTTTTGTCAGGATACATCATTTCCTGAATATTGAACTCATTATGTCATGTGACACTGTTCTCGCACCCAAAGGAATGCCACGTTCAATATACTCGTAATATCTCAATTTATAGATATTGACTATGAATTATAACTTTTTCCGAAGAAGCTTGTAAATGACGTATATCATTATGATATATAGAGTTTTTCTTCATATTTCCGTGGAAGAGGAGAAAGTTCGTGATAGGTTTGCTGTACTAACGAGTAGTTGGAAACTCTTGAGTAACATCTAAGCAAAGGAAGTTGGCAGCAACTCGAAAAGTTCCACTAGATACATAGAAGTGCGAACTAGGGACATCGTGACTTATCGCAAAGTTTTGGATTTTCTTTACTTTACATCAAAATTGTGGAGCGAATTGGGAATAAACTAATGACTGTAGATCTTGGCTACCAAACTGTTGATTTAGTTGCAGTTTTTGGTTTAATTCACATTATTTTCGTGGCAGATTAAATAAGGGTTAAATTGAATAATTTGTCTTCAGAGAATAGAGAACTTTTCCAATGCCGGGACAAAGAGAGGATAAGGGATTATTTACATAATATTTGACGTATATTTTCTGATAATTTCAGAAGGCGGCATACACAGACTTCTAACAGCCCCAGCACTTACTTCTTCATGTAAAAATTTGTAAAAAAAAACCAAAAAGGCGGTGTATTTTCCTAGTAATTGTACTGAGACCTGCTTATGCCAACCAAACTACTGTAGCGTTCTTCAGACAGAAATATTGGCAATTAAATACCTCCCTTTTCAGTGACATCTAAGCAGCTATAAATTCTTGAATTGCTTGACAACGTCGAGGATAATTAAAAACCGTTTTCTATCTCTCGACGACATAGCCAAGTACTTTAAGATCAACATACATGCTGGATATCTGGTTATTGGGACGTTCTTGGAAACAGTGATACTGATGAACTTACTAAAAGTGGCGCATATCCACACATTCATGGGCTCATGGGGTTACCACATAAGAGATATTAATTGACATAACATGCTGTTGATGAGATTAGAAGTACACGCAATCTGAAATCCAACCAAAGAGATCTGGCCTTAGCCTGGTCTGAAACGCACAAAAGTTCTCTAATATGTGAAGAGCCCAGACAAAGCACCTTATCCGATATACTAACTTCTACTACCATTTTACGATTTTGTCGAATAAGATATAAAGGAGTAGGAAACCACGCTTCATCCATTGTGCAGTTGTTTTGTCCATCAGAAGGTAATCGCATCTTGGTAACTTCTAAATTTAAAAGAACTTTCCGAAATAACTGTCAGAATGTCAACGACTTTACTAAAAGCAACAAGTGGTTCGACTTCTAAAAAAATTCGAAGAAAGGATAACCCTATAAACTTTTTGCTTACAATTTAGGTATGAAAATATTCAGACTGTGGCAATGAGCCTGCTCGATGCTAGCTGCTATTGAAACCGAGCCTAACCTTGGAAATTGGCTACATACAACTTCAACAGTAGGTGCAAAATATTATCAGCGAATGATTACATGCATAAATTAGTAAAGTGGAAAGGTATAGAACATTAGAATTAAAGCAAAGGCATAAAAAAAAATCATGATATTGGCTTTAATATATTTTCGGGCATATAAGCACCATGCTTAGATCAAATAAAGCACACTTTTTAGAAAAATGGGGTTTTTTTTCAGTTCTATCAACGTTGACTAGCGCCTTCACTGAACATAAGACAGAAAATAATCCGAGCCCAAATAAATCAACAATCTTGGAGCGCAAGTCAAAGGACTAATACTCAAGATTACGCACCCAAATGAAGTTTGCGGGCATGTTGAGCCATTTTGTTAAAGCCACAGCTCTTTCACATTAATGTCATTCAACTGAAGAACGAAAAGCCAGTAATCATTTATCTACAGCGCTCTCAATTGATTGTAAAGTTCTGGGCGGCATAATTTTCGAAGATAGGTGGTCCAAGCATACCACCAGCCAATAAAGTAGAAATACGCGAAAATCTACCTTTTTTTAGAGGTAGTGGACATAGCCATTCAACCTAATTTTATGGTAAAAAAGAGGATCAAGAGCAATCTAGTTTTCGGACCACTCACCGAACGTACCGCGGACACGAATTTCAAACGCGCTGAATTTTTGCGCGAGCTGTAAGTTCGTAAACCAGGATCCGTATGCAGAGCCTTCCTTAAAGTTCATGGACACAGCTCAAATTGGTATGGACAACGTCGATTCAATTCATTCAAGTTCTGTTCATACTGCGCACTGTACGACGTCTCTGGGGATACATCTTAGCAATTAGAATATGCTTGGTAGAGTGACTTTAGTGTACGGTAAACTGAACAACGATTTTAAATTTGCAAGCGTTCTGTAGTAAGTTTATTCATAGTAAAATGACAAAACAAACAGCTATTAGCAGTGAAATTGACTATTGTTATTTTGGAACAATGTTGCCAATTCAGAAACCAGCCTCTGCTATTGTACTTATACATGAAAAACAAATAAACGATCACCTTGGGTCTACGAAAAGATGGGAACAATTTTTAAATTTTTTTTTTTTTTTCGGAAATCGATTGACTGTTCATTTAACATCAGAATGCTGGCGAACACTAATTATGTAAAAATGACTGTTGGAAAGACCAACTAGCTTATTGACCGATTGTGATGTCACGTGGATCTGTGATGCTCCTACTCATGGAACCAATTTGAGGTAATGATAAATCGTAGGAGACTGTTAACGTCCATATTCTTTAGATCGCTTAAGTCATTGTAGAAGAAAGCTCCCATGTAAAGTTTTGTTCTTTCGCGGAGAGCTGGACATGTACACAGTAGGTGGAGGATTGTCTCTTCCTCCTCCTCGTCCATGCAGCATCTACAGAAATCGTTGGTAAACATGTCAAGCCTTTTTTTCATGCTTACCTGTAAGGCAGTGTCCAGCGATGACACCTATGATGGCGCTGAGATGCTTCCTATTCGGAGAACGATTCAGATCCAGCTTTGACCAGATCTGTTTGGTCGCTAGACATGTTGGTCCAACCGTTCACCTAAGTTCTGTTCCTTTATTAGCATCCAGCTTTAATATTGATTTGCGCGTAGCGATTGGTATACTTACGAAGGTTGTCTGAAAAGTTTCCGATGCAACGTAAAGATAGCGGCACTTGTCAATAAAAACTAGTAAGTGCTAGTTGTACATCTTTTGACAGTTACTTACCGAAGTTTCAGTCTTTTTGGATGAGCGGTTTATAGTTGACAGTCGTTTGAGTGAGTCGATGTGAGTGTTTTTTGTGAAAATGGAAAAAATGGAGTATCGAGCTGTTATTAAATTCTTGTTTTTGAAAGGCAATACGCCTACTACCACAGTGAAATTTTGGGCAGCTGAATTTAAACGTGGCCGTAAGAGCTTGGGAGATGATGAACGTTCGGGACGTCCAAAAACTGCAACCACTGAAGATAACGTTGCTAAATTTCTCCAAATGGTTTTAGACGACCGCCGAATTAAAGTGAGAGAGATAGTAGAGGTTATGAAAATGTCCAAGGAACGTTTTTGTTACATATTAAATCAAGATTTAGGCATGAGAAAGCTGTCCGCGCGTTGGGTGCCGCGTTTGCTTAGGTTAGACCAAAAACGTGTTCGAATGAACATTTCCAACGCTCTGTTGGCGTAGTTTAGGCGAAATAAATCCGAGTTTTGGCGCCGACTAATTACTCTAGATGTAGATGCGGAAAAACGGCCACATCTACAGAAAAAGAAAATCCTCTTTCACCAAGACAACGCGCCGTCTCACACCTCAGCGGTTGCCCTGGCGAAAATCCATGAATTACGGT
The DNA here is from genome assembly GCA_963966105.1 of Volucella zonaria. Classification (NCBI taxonomy): domain Eukaryota; kingdom Metazoa; phylum Arthropoda; class Insecta; order Diptera; family Syrphidae; genus Volucella; species Volucella zonaria. The sequence goes on along the minus strand of OZ014532.1, from coordinate 88,198,715 downwards.
TTACTATATCACCAAATCAAGCCCCAAGCGACTTCTTTTTGTTCCCTCATCTAAAAGCTGCGCTTGGAGGACAGAGATTTGGACGGGTTAGAGATATGGGAGCATCGCTGGGAGAAGTGTGTAGAGTTAAAAGGTGACTATATAGAAAAAAAAAAAATTTTGAAAAAAAAATGTCTTGTATCATTGTTCGGTATGCTCGTATGCTACCCTCTTCTGGTAGAATATTTAGAGTGTCTCCAATTTTAGCGAGATCGTCGCATTCGCTGGAATGTCTCTGTGGCCCGGCACCCAACAAAGGTAAAGGCTGGACTGGTCTGTCATCTGCGTTAGAAATGATCGGCATTCAAGCGCAGTTTTAGATTTTAATGAGGCTGAGTCTAGGGATGACTTGATAGCGGCTTAACTATCCGAAAAGATATCACATTATTTTTAAGCCAGGACCAAGCTCCTTTAATCGCTAAAATTTCGGGATGGAACACGGTGAAGTGATTTGGAAGACGGAAGGAGACGCTTGGATTAAGCTTATCTGAGAAAACAGCACCACCAACCCCGCTATTAGTTTTAGATCCGGAAAAGAGGACAAGATCAGTTTTATGGGGGCCCGTAGACTTTATGATACTTGGAAAAACTTCAGCAGATGAAATTCTTTCAAAAAAAAAGGTTTTCTTTTTTTTTAGCTCCAAAGACTATGAATAATAAATGATTTTATGTGGTTTTAGATCATTTTTATTTTATGAATGTGGTTTTGTGTGCCTGCCCGTTTTTGGATTTCACTGCGAATGTTTATTAATGCTAACTGCTGCCTCACTTTTGATGGCGCTTCGAGAATACACTCTTCCAATTCCATTAGAGTTTCTATTTTGGTTGAATAAATAAATTCTTTTATTCTTCTCCATACAAAAAGATCCAATACTGTAAGGCCAGTGGATGTTACATGGCCAGTCCATTTCTTTCCATCTAACTACATATTACCGTACTCTTCACTTAGCCAATTCTTAACTTTATGAATATAGTGACCTGTACCGCCATCCTGTTGGAAATATGGTGAAGCTAGTTGACTCAGTCTTCTATAGTTCTAGTAAATCATTTCGCAAAAACTCCAGATAGTTTGTAGAGCTCAGCCTAGGTGGTAATTTGAAGGGGCTGATCAACTTGTTTCCAATTACAATTGACGCTGAATTTGTCTTGAAATGATTTATGTCTGTATTATGTATTTTCCGTACGAAGATTATGAAAATTTGTGATCCCATCTCTTGTAAATTGAGATTCGTCCGTCCAAAGAATTCTGGTAATAAACTCGTTGTCATCCAAGCTCCGCTCCAGCAGCCAGTTAGAAGATCTTTTCCAAATCATCCAGAAGCACATGTATATGGCGATATAAATAAAGATTTTCTCCATGCATAGATCCGCTGATCCAGATGGTAGATTTCCCCTTCTTCTGAAGAGGTGTCCTTCCACGCTGGAAAAACCACAGCGTAAGCTGCTGATCCTTAGGACTCATTCCGAGCAGATAGAAAACACCATTTGTTCAGCCCGTCCCTAAAAGAGGCGAATCTTCGTCTCTTTCCAAGGTCATGAAATATCTTGAAACACGAAAACTTCTCAATGACCGGCAATACGGTTTTCTTAGCAACAGGTCCACTGGTGATTTTATGGCAAGTCTCTCCGACAAGTAAGACCAAAGCATACATTAATCTGGAGAAAGCAAAACAGTTGAACTTGATATTTCTAAGACATTTGACAGAGTTTGGCATCAGGCTCTTTTGTCGAAAATGCGTGCTTTTGGGATCGACGGCTTTCTTCTTCAATGGATTAGAAACTGCCTTTCGAAACGTTCAATTCAAGTGGTTTCAAGTCTGATATTCACAAAATAAATGCTACCGTGCCCCAGGGCTCCGTTCTGTCTCCGACACTCTTTTAAATTTTTGTCAGTGATCTCTTTTCTGTCAGTTATAATCCAATATATTCCTTTGCTGACGACATTACTCTCGGCTTCTCATATTCGCTTCCGGACTCACGTTCCTGCCATTCGGCTGTAGAACAGGAACGGCAGCATATGTTAATCTCATTAAATTCCGATAATAACAGCATAACCAATTGGGGAACTATCAATAGAGTGGAATTTAATGCTTCCAAAACTCAATGCTGTCTGCTGTCATTATAGCGAAATTTAAATACCCAGTCATTATCCATGAATGGCACTTCATAGTCGAAACCGAAAAACTTTCCATTCTCGGTATGAGTGCCAGTGACAACTTATGTTGGAATGACCACATATCCGATGTCGTCAAAAATGCTGCGAAATGTCTAGGTTTCCTCAAGCAATGTAAGAAATATTTTACTCCCTCTTATCTGGCCACAATATACTATATAAGGCATTCATCCGCCCAAAAGTGGAGTACAATGCCCACATCCGGTCAGTTGCCCCTAAGACCTCTTTGCACTTGCTAGATAGGATCCAAACTCGTGCGATAAAACTCGTAGGCGATACTAATAGCACTTAGAGAATGGATAACCTCTAGTACCGACGTAATGTGTCGTGTCTCACCTTGTTGTATCGCTATCTTAACCACCAGTGCTCTGATGAAATTGTCAGTATCATTTCGCCCCATCAAATTTTTAACTGTAACACCCGTCTCGCTATGAATGCTCATCAGTTCACTCTCCAGCCTATCTTCGGATGAACTCTGAAATGTCGTAATTCTTTCCTAAACCGTACAAGTCGCTTACGGAATGCCCTGCCGAGCTCTTTATTTCCTAACCAGTGTAACTTAAAAACATTTAAAACCAACGCGCATCGGTATCTCTCTTTTTTCCATCCCTAACTTCCTTTCAGTACATTAGAAATTGTATATCTGGAAACATTGAATTAGGTAAGCATCTGACGCTGATTGTTGGATCAGTTGTAACAGCTTCCAGTATTCCTTCATCAACCGAAATTCTTCTTACTTGTGAAGTTCCAGCGTTAGGTCATGTATTTGAAACTGATCCCATTTCTCGAAGCCTTCGATACGTATTTCCAAATACTTCTTCAATAGCAAGTCGTCGGTTAGGATGACGTTCATGGTATCTTACTCGCGCTCGAGTTGAACTTCCATTGCACAGCCCATAAACTTAAATAACGTCTGGGTATTCTTGGTTTGTAAATGCAGACATTTCAAAAAGCGTTTCTAAACAACTGCAACGTTGGCGTAAAAAATTAATCTTTTATACAATTTTTGTTTGGTCAATTTTCCAAATAGGCCTTCATACTCCAAATCGAACTCTTTCTGAGAACTTTTAAAAAACAAGATAAGGAAATGAAGGTTCTGACAGGTAGTCAAATAAACATGCACGCTTTAAAACTCTTTAATACCTATGCCATGTTCAAAAATTATTGGAAAATTATTAATTCTTGGGAAACCACGCTTATCTTCAACTGGTGTTAAAAACGCAGATAAAAAATCATAAATTCTTCTTTAACCTGATGCAGGTTTTCCCAACTATTAGAAAATTTATAAAGTTTTTTTGCAAACTTGTTAAGGATTTTTTTTTATTGTTTTTACTTTCATAAGAAAAAAATCGTAAAAACTTATGCTTATTACGCATTTTCTGTAGGAATGTGACCTCAAAGTCAAAATTTATCATGGGCAAGAAAAATGGAACATACTTAGAAATTGGATATCTAAAGACTCAAGGAAGATGTGAGCTTTATTTAAACGCCGTTAGAAAGACTAGTATTTCTTCTAAAAATAAAGTCTGACACGAAGTTTCTACCGTTAGTACTAACAGAGCAATTTCCGTTAACATGGGTCAGGGTACACTAAAGTCAGCCTTTTCTTAAATCCCCAATAAATGATGTCAACATTGGAGATAGACTCTTAGTGTGAGACGATTTTTTTCTTAGAATATACAAGAAAATATTTTTCCAAATTATCCTTGTCAAATTAGGGGACACCCTGTATAATATCAGTAGAATTAAAGACTTTCCAAAAATATGTTTACCCGTAATCAAAACTTTTTCATTAGCATATTTAAAAAATATACTCATGCGAGGTATGTCTGATAAATTATAGATTCGGCTCTTAATAAACAGGTGGATGGGTGGGGTGGGTGAAGCCACAATCTCCTGGAAAAAAGTCAGAATATAATGCCTCACAACACAACTCATCTTCTACAGTGAATATATAAACATTAAAGAAGAAGGCCATTAATTCTATACAACTCCAATGCACCACCCTACTTTATACCTTATCCAAGTCTTCTAAACAAATGTGGAGTGATTTATCATATGCCTTACTAGCCTTAATTGGCATTATAAAAGTAAAAAGTGTTGCCTTAATTCCCATATCCCAACCTCAACTCGCCTACAGCTCTGAAACGCGCCTTTAAGATGTTAGTGAAGACTTCTCAGTTATGACTTAATGACATATGCCCCTGTAGTTGACGCTTGTCCCCTTTTTTTAATTTTCAGTAGAAATTCCCCCAGCATTCATCTGGCGAAAACAGGTTATTTTTAACAACAAAAATAAGTGTTTATTTTGAAGAAACCCCTGACAAATCTCACACAATCTTCAGACCACATCTTGCCGATAGCAGGACTTTAACAAATATTTGCAAGCAAATTAAGTAAAATTCATCTCTGAGCAATTTCACAGGAATTGTTGTTTTATGCTGAGGGGTATATCTCAGCAAAGAGATAATTATAATCCGTGGCTGTGGGCGCAAATAGGTGGGTACACACAGGAACATTTTGAACAACTTGACTGGATTTGATGTCTAGGATAAAATAGAGCAAATCTCAATTATTGCGTAGATGTACCTAATGCCTTGGGCTTATTATTGGGTGTATATACTTTTTATAGCAGCTTTTTCTTTTGTCATATGTCAGTCTACCATTAGGGCCATCAATTTCCCAAGCACAAAGATGTATTCACTCTTACATAAAATTTGAAGGCGGACATCAAACGGTGGATTTGAGTAATAAAAACGAATGCCTATTAGTGTCCGGATACGTAGTGCCAATAAACGTTAGCCTCGAACTTTGGCACTTTTTGGCATTTTAAGAGATCCTCATGACCGTAAATAATCTTTACCCACAAGCTGTTGTCGTTATATTTTTTTTTTTTTTCATTTTAAAAATGTCTTCATGGTCAGAATAATATTTTCCAGTGCGCATTCCAACATTAAATAACTGAATCGTTAAATTCGTGTCACACAAACTTGTCTTTAATTTATTTTTTTTTTAATTTCTGGCTGAAGAGACAAACTTTCTTCGGGCACCTGATAATGGGTAGGAGACTTAAGCTCTCTCGTGGATTATTTGTTTATTTTTTTTTGCAATGTTTTCATTTAATTTACACCAGTGAGAAATAAATGAGTCTATTTGTTGTATGCGTTATTTTTATTTAAGACTTTATTCGTCAAGTGACACATACAAGTTTTTGTTATTTCAGGACATGTGTCATGTATTGTACATAGTCGTACACACCATTTGGAAAATATAAAAGAAATTTTTTAATGAAATTAAATGAACTTGTCTCAGTAATTTTTGGGTAAACGGACATGTGAACTGCTCCTTAATTACTTTTTTTGTATTGCTACTGTTCGGTTGGGTTGGCCAAATATACTAAATCTAAACCTTTCGCTCATTCTACAAGCTGTACTCTTTCGTTATAAATAGGCACCAGAGTTGCTGGTGTTTTAGAGTTTGAGGGATCCAATTACTTGTCTTTCGGCCTCTTCATCGAAACTCGGCCCGCTATTATATCGAATTTTTCGATAGCCTTCGTTGAATATAGCAAAACCAGTTGATTTCATTTGCTTGAAATCAATATGCTGCTTCAACAGAAAATCTTGCAGAAGCTGAAAAAGCAACGTACTTTGTATACCGCCTTGGTGTAATCCAAATTAATTTCGAATTCTCCGACAACCTCCATTGAACTTTCGTTTTAACATCGCGTATCATTCCTATACACTATACTTTTCACGATGGAGTGAAAAGTGACATCCTTGACCGCCAGAATACGCTGCTACTGCAAAAAAGTTAGGGTGCCTTGAAGTCCGTTCAAATTTAGGCAGACATGCCAAATTTCCGTGCGATACTGTCTTTAGTTTTGTTTTGACAGCTGATTGTTGTTGACGTGTTTGGCATCATGTTGAGTATGGACAAAAACAATTTTCGTTCTCTCATAAAACATTATTTTTTGAGAAGCAAAACGGCGAAGGAAACAAAAGAAAAGTTGGATAAATATTATGGGGCTAATGCTGCGTCAGATCACACCGTCAAATATTGATTTCGAGAGTTTCGTGGTCGCCGCCACTACACTACCGATCAAGTCAGCAGCGGCAGGCCCTCTGATGCGATTACAGAGGACAATGTCAAAAAAATACATGAAATGGTGTTGGCTGACGGGAAAATGAAGGTGCGCGAGCTAGCAGATACCACAAAGATTAGTACTGAGTGCACACGCCATATTCTGCATATGAAAAAGTTATCCTGCAGCTGGGTGCCGTGAATGCTCACTTCTGACCAAAAACAGGAACGCGAAAGCACTTCGAAAGAATTTTTGGACTTGCTGATGCGAAATCGGGCGGACTTTTGGCGTCGATTGGTAACTGGATTTGGATGCCTCGGACTATTATCTCTTCCCAAACCTCAAAAGATGGCTTATCAACAAAAAATTCAGCTCACGCGAGGAAATCATCGACGCCACGGAGGAGTAATTTGCAGATCTTCGGGAAAATTACTTTTCGGACGGGATCAAGAAGTTGGAAAATCGCTGGAATAAGTGTATCAAACTAAAAGAGGACTATACTGAATAAAATAAAAAAAACATTTAAACAAAAAAAAATGTTTAATTCCCAAGGGGGTCACTTTTCACTCCATCTAGTATGTTTCTATCCTAGCGCTGTTTAAATAAGATTTCTGAGAACTCCGTCGATCCCTTCTACCAAGTCGAAGAAGACGATATGCAGGTCCTTCGAATCATCACGGTATATTTCCATCATTATTCGTAAACCAAAGTTTACGTTTGATATGTCTCTCACAAAGCCATGCCATGGCTGCCATGGAGTTTAATAATATTCCATCGTCTACTGTTGGTTTCACCGATCGTTAGCTGTTGCAATTTCCCGTGTCGCCTTTGCCTTTAAACAGTGGAACAAGGAAGCTCTTCCTCCAGATGATCCGGCAGCACTTTAACCTATGCGGCAAGTTCGGCTGCCGTAGAATTTGCCGTTTCCTCTTCGTGCTCGATAGTCATGGGAATAGTACTGCACAGGGATTCTCTGTTAATTAACTCGTTTAAGTACTTTTTCCATCCAACGGAAATTTTGAGTTTCTTCGTTATCAGGTGTCTGCTCGTTTCCAATATACTTTTATTGTCGGTCCATGTATCGCCACACGTGCTCTTGCTACTGCTATTTTCAGCTCTTTTTGCAACTTTCATAGTCTAACTAGTGCGGGCTAAAAAAGGTTGTCTTTCCTTTTTCACCGCAATTTTCGTTTCATCGTTCCACCATCACACTTCCGTATTTAACATACGTAAAGTCGGTCTTTTTTATGGATAGTGTCAGTTTCGCCTCGAAATTTTAAAAGATTTAGCTCTGACTGAAAGACATTGGAGCATTTTTCGCAGCAAGAATTATACTGCGATTGGTGTCAAATATAGCAGTTAATAAGGGACATGAAATGTTACAAAAAAGTGAACATTGACGTAGCTGGGGTTGACTTCAATTATTGTATTTTGTTTCCTTTTTACATTCAATTTCAGAAAATTGATTTGAGATTTGCAAAATCACTTAATAGAGGTTGATAGAGAATCTATTTAGGTAATAGGATTGAGACCCGCTACACACTTATGCCTAAGACATTAATAACATAAAGTCCGTTTTATTCCAGACATTAAACTTCAGATTTATGATATCAAATTTGAATCTTTCTTGATTTTTAGGCCTGCAATTTAGAGACCCTTTTAGTTCCTGGCCAAGTCAATGCGGTCATCATATCTAAGTTTCTAAGGCTTCTCTTCAACTCATCCTCTTGGCACACAGATCCAAGTATGCGGCAAAATATGGTATGTTCATTTCGGTAGGAGTCAACAATCGGCTTCAATTTACCTTTTGTCATGCAAAGCTCGAGGCCATAAATCTTAACCAAGTTCATAAGATCATCACCTTGATTTTTCGGGTTAAGAACCAGGGAATCATGCTGTTTTGCCAAATTATAATTACGACTCGTTATCGTGTATCATCGTCAGATTTTCAGTCCATGAAGGAGTCCAATACCTCACAGTAAGTGAACTCCCTCAAGCTAGCTGCCGATTCTGTCGCTTCTATCGCTTTCGTCAAGCTGAGTGCCACGTTGGATGTAGCCTAAGTTATTTACCTAATTTTTTTTATGCTAGAGGGCACACGGATATTTTTTGATAATTATGATTATGATGCAAAAGTTCTAGCACCATAATATGCGCCATTTAACAAGGATATGTAGGATGATCCAACAATCCAATGATCGAAAAATGCAAGAACAATACGAAAAGTATGGATAATTTTATTTTAATATAATGTAGAAGCTCCGTGGTTAGTTGTGAAATACAAGACTTGTCAAATGTTTACTTAGGTTCTGCCTGCAAATAGTCATTCTTTTGATGAAATTGTTCATCACGTTTTCGCGTAATTGCGGCTGTATTTCAGAAATAACAGCTCTGATATTTTCTTTTACTGCATGAATCGTTGGTGGAGAATTGGTGTAGACATAGTCCTAAAGGAAAAATTCTAATGGTGTTAAATCGCATGATATCGGCGCCCAATTGAAGTCTTCATTTCGAGAAATCACGCGTCCATGAAATTTGTCACGCAATAGAGCCATTGTATCGTCAGCAGCGATGTAGCATGTAGCGGCGCACCGTCATGCTGAAAATAAACGTCATCCACATTTATAGCATTAAGTTAAGACAAAAAACAAGTCAGTTGACATCGTTCAGTAACGCAATACATTCACTTAAACAATCGCACCAGCATTATTTTGGAAAAAATATGGTCCAATGTCAGCGCCAACCCAAAAACCGCACTAAACTGTCACTCGTTGTTGATGGAGAGGTTTTTCTACTGTTACTCCTAGGTTTTCGAAGTCCCTGATGCGACAGTTCTGTTTGTCTACGTACCCACCCAATTGGAAATTAACCCCGTCCCTCAGAATAATTTGTTGTATTATAAAAATTCATGATCTTGTTCATTCATTTCAAGTACGGTGTTGTATGTGGTCTGATGGCTTCAATTCTCATGTCAACTACACCTTATAAGTATGTATGCTAATATCTTTTTGGAAGATGTGGTGCAAAGCGGTGGCAGATAGGCCAAATTATTGGGATCCTCTCGAAATACACACACCAGGGTTTTCAGTCACACTCTCAGTTTCAGCTGAGATATTTTATATTTTGATTATAGATATTTTCAGCTGATCTTGCCGGACAAACGCAAGTTGGAGTCTTTATACAACTAACCTGTCGGAGACGTTCAAATTTATAGCTTAAATTCATTATACCTGTGCGAGAAGGTGCTTGATAATGACCAGAAGCACTACGAACTTTACGAAACGTTTCCACGATATTTGCACAGTTTTTGTAGTGAATTTTCACTATTTCAATACGTAGTACGAGTGTATCCATATTTAATAACCTCCTAGTGTTTGTTTATATAAAAATATCGCAATGATAGTTGAATCTTGACAATTCCACAATCGCTCGAAATTTAATATGACACCTTTTGTTGGATGACCCTCTACATCGGCATATTTGGGTAATCGAATGAGCATTCTTCCTTTCATAGTAAATCTATTCTTTCATAAAAACTATCAAAGCAAGCAGATACATTGTCTACAATCTTTAGGTAGATATTAGAATATACTCGAGGTAGGCATGGCTTTTCAAATAGGCCACTAAAATCAACCCCCTGTATACCGAGCGGGTGGAATATACAAAATATGCAATGAACCGAACAAAAGATATGATTACCCCAGGTGGCTGACCAGCTATGATAGAAAATCCACCCACTTCGGAGGTACGGTCCTAAGGATCCCGGAGTAACACCTTTTATCTAACACTTTTGGGAAGAGTTCAAGGGTGTCAAGGTCTCCACCACTACTATTCCAAACAACTATTAGATGCGAAATAAAAAGTTCGGGATGCTGAAAAACGGGCTTGAACGAAAATTAAAAACCTCAGTGAAGAAAGTATTGTACTTCGGGCCAGGTTAACTAAACTGGAAATAATCATAGAAGAACAAAGAGCTAGAAAAATTTAAAACAGGAACCTGCCCAAATTGTAAAAATCTATAGGCAAATTTACCTATGAAACCCACAAAGAAGACGTAAGTCATGAGACTAAATAGGCAAGAAACGAAAATCCAACTCTTAATTCAAAATTAGCTGAAGGGAAATGAATCGAAAAAAAGAATAATACGATGTGACAAGCAGTCGTTCCGAAGGAGAGTCTACACTTCGGTGAGTTTGCGATCGCGATGGCGGCCAATCTTGATATTGAAGGAACCGTCAATAACTTGGAATGCAGCGCTATTAAAAGGGCTCTAGTTGACGGTAATATTGAACAGGGTATTACAAACTGGGTTTGCAACATGCTTGAAAGTAGGAAAATAAACTGTTCCATTAGGCAAAGCTCAGTTAGAATGTCTGTAACCAGTGGAACCCCTCAAGGGGGAGCCATATCGCCACTTCTGTGGACACTGATTATCAATGGCATCCTTAAAAAGCTTAGTACAATGGGTATAAGTGCCAACGCGTAGCCAGATGACGTGGTCATAATAGTGCAGGGAAAATACTTAAATACTTTAAGCGACATTATGGAGGTTTGCCTGGAGACGATCACTCGGGGAAAAATCTGTGTTCTCAATGCCAACCCCTCCAAACCGGAACTGGTTCTTTTACCAGAAAGTAAGACACCCAAAACTCAGCGGAGTGGAATTATCCCTCCCGGACAGCACGAAGTATTTGGGTGTGATTCTGGACAAAAAACTTAATTGGAATCTTAACGTAGCGCAAAGAGTCAAAAAAGCATATAATGCTCTTTTACCTGCAAAAGAACGGTAGGAAAAATTTGGGGCTATGTTGTACTTGGTGTATACGGTTGGGATAAGACCGATACTTACATATGGAGCACTGGTGTTTGAAAATTAGCCGCAGTTCAAAGAGCGGCTTCCATTACAGCTGCGCTCCGTACCGCCCCTACGGCAGCATTGGACACCTTTCTGCACCTAACACTACTTCATTTACAGATCAAAAAATCGTCTATGCGATACGACTCAAAAATCTGGGTTACTTCAAGGGTAGTAAAGTCGGACATGGCACGATTTTAGCTGAGCTACTGCTAGGCAATCCAATTCTAACGGATAAAATTCCTTCTTTGATCGAGTTCGACATTCCGTAGGATATAATATATCCGGAGAGGGAGGACTGGAGAAAAAATGCAATAATCAGGTCAAATGAAATTTCAATTTTCACAGATGGCTTAAAAACAGAGGAAGGAGCAGATTCTGGTATCTTCTAGCAAGTCCCAGAACTAAGAGTGTCTATAAGACTACCGGACGCAAGCAGTGTCTTCCAATCAGAGGTTCTGGCTGTCTGTCCTCAGAACGGCTGAGCTAATGCAGATGAGATCAGTATCCGAAAGAGATATCGCTATCTATATTCTATATTGATAGCCAGGCCTCACCAACATCAATTCTGATACAGTCAGGGGTTGTCGCACAGAGCACAAGGCATTATGCAATCAGAACCGGATGAGACAGTGCGGAGTGCCAGCACACTGCGGTATAAAAGAAAATGAACAAGCCCATGACCTTGCAAGAAAAGGTGGGCTACTCAATAATAGTGAGGTTGCCAACATAAAACCACCCCTTTGCATAATAAGGGGAACTATCGAGGAAAAAATCACAAAAACTGCAATCTAAGGTGGTCAAGTCTTGAACGACACAGGGTATCCAAGATCTAGAGAGTTAATAAAATTAAACAGGGATAAGCTTAGGACAGAAATAAGAGTCCTGACAGGACAGTGTCTATTGTCACACACTATACACACATACTGTGTGAATGCGAGGCATTATCGCGTAGTGAAAGAAAATTTATAGGGAAATACCTTTTGGAAATAGATGGCACGAACTTCAAAGGCCTTCCTGGTTTTTTCAATAAAATTGGATGTTTCACCAGGGAGATTGTTTAGGTTCCTGCCATTTGAAGACAAATTCAACTGGTTAGACAGGGACCAGTACCACTTAAGACACTCTATCAATTCGAAGACGTTGATCTCTTTGTTGATATCATTCTACATATTGTAATTATATGCCGCATAGCGGTATCAAAAGAAAAACGCAACAAACCCCGGTCTTAATTATCCAACTGAAATAAAAAAATGCTAAAGGACAAAATCCCATAAGAATTGGCAGCAAAGTCGTGCTCCATAATATAGCACTCGCTTGAATTAGTTGTGTAACCTGCTAAAACAAATTGTTAGAAGCTTAAAGACCGTCCAGCAGTTACCTTACAAGCTAGACAGAAAGAATCAAATTATTCGCTTTGGAAAGAAGTAAAAGGCACTAAAAGACCTAGCAGCTTTATGTCGCCAATTTAAAAAACACCGGGAATAATGGAAAGGAAATAAAGAGAAAGTGGATACCTGTTCATCTGGAAGAGACCATTAAGTCATTCGATAGTCAAGCGCTCAAGCATCAGAGACAACAGCTGACAGTTACACAATAGCAAATGTAACATTGACAGAACTCAAAAAAGAAAACGAGGAATTAAAATCGAAGAAATCTCCTGGTTGCGACCTAATAATCGGGGAAGTCCTTAGAATTTACCTAGAAAATCATTAACTTAGCTTTTCGCTATTACAAACGCGGCACTTAGGTAAGAGTTCCTTCCGAGTCAGTGGAAAATTGCTGAAGTCATAATGGTACCAACACAGTGAAACCACCTAATGACAAGGATTCTTATAGGCCGATTTCACTTCTCAAAATTGAATGTGTATATAAAGTTTGTTAGAGGTTACTATTTAATCGCATGCTGGGGGTTATTGACACAAGTTATCTCTGATCACCAGTTTGGATTCAGAAGCAACTATTGAAACCTCTTGTAGAAAGGAAGATTTGCTGAGGAATATTTCTTGATGTCTCACAAGCTTTTGACACGGTGTGGCATGAAGACTTGACACTGAAAAAGTTTCAAAAAGCCTTGCCTTTAAGCCTACACACGCATATAATATACTGACAATGCAACTCGAGGATAGCCTTTTCCGTGTCAGACAAGGAAACGAAATTTTAACCAGCGTACTGCAAAGAAGAATTCTCTATATCTTCTATATACATGTGATATGTGTTAGCTATATTTGCTGATGATACTGCTACACTAGGAATAGGTAAAACGATCAAAGATACGACAGCTAAACTACACTATGTAAAAGCAAAGTTGTTCAAGTAAATTTTACTTACAGAAAAAGAAGCAAGTTGCCTACCTTCATAAGCTCCTCTGTCTTCATTCCATTCGCAAATGAGGCTAAATATCTCGGAATGACAATCGTCGCGAAATTAAAATGCAAATCGCTCGTGAAAACAATTACAGAGGAATGTACTAGTTACTTGGAAAATATTTCAAACTTAGCATCGAAAACAAGCGGTGTGGACATATGGTATACAACTTTTGTGTTATACGAAGAAAACGAATGCCAATATTTCACAAACTTTTGAAGAAAACGTCTAAAAGAATTGTCCATGCACAGAGACCTCGGAATTCTTAGAGTTGAAGACGAAACAAACAACTATGCAAGAAAGCACAACATTCAACTAAATGGACATATCGATAATACAGTCCGACAAATTATGGGCGAAAGAACTCTGTTGCGCCATGTTGAAAGGACCAAAGCTTTCGACTTAGCGCGATAAGATTTAACAGCATTTAAATAGTGAAATTGCAGGAACGTTTATGGTAGAAAAGTTCTTGGTAAGTTCAAACTTATGTAGTTGCAGTAGGAAGCAAATTTATTTCCAAGGGATGTGTGTTCTCTTCTTGTTCTTTTATTAAATGTTGAAACATGTAACCCATATATAATGTTGCATATTTCTCTCACATATCTAGAATGCAACTACGCCTCTGGTGGGGTTGGCTAAATTTACGGACCTTAGAACCATTCTACATGACATTCTATTTTGGATCACCTTCTTAGTGAGGCCAAGACCTTCCTGATGTTTTCACATTCGAGTGATTCAATTATTTTTTGACCGGCCTATTCTTTGTGTGTAAGAACTCCACACTACTATGTGTATGCGATCCTCACGGTGTCTACATATAGAAGATTCTCTCCTTCCATCAGCGAAAAAAAAAAAAATAGTTTTTGTCTCTTGCGATAATAGCAGTATGACGAAATTCCAAATTTCCTCATTGCGTTTGGTCGTTTTTTTGGTTTCTGGGATATCCACATCATTTGGCTACAACCAGGTAGTGATCCGAGTCAATGCTTGCAGGTTGATATAGTGTGACGTAAGCACGTGATGTCGTGTGGATTCTGAATGCTACCAAAGAGGATTACAAACCATAAACCATAACATAACCCCTATTGAAACTAAGAAAATTTTGGTAAAAATCTTTTCTCTTGATTTTTCTGTATTTTTTGTAGATCTAATTTTATCAGTAAATACAATTTTACTCCGGTGATAAGCTATCAAGTTGACATCCTAGTTTGTAAATCTTATTCGTGCTCTTCAGTGAAAAGCGGGCAATTTTGGCTCTTCTTTAATCTCCATCTTGCTGTCCAGTTTCGTGAATACTCTGAACCTTTCCCCACGGTCTTTATGTTTCCTCTTGTAATAAGTTGGCTCCCAATCGTATTTCATCGTCTTCTTTAGTTTTTTCTTTACATGTGCATAATATATGTATCTCAAAGTGGCACGTTACATAAAATTTTAAGTAAATCAGCGGATTCGGTTTTTGGTGCATCCGTTTGTGCAGTTCGACAGACTCACAGACAAGCAGACATGAATACATATTACTAGCATATGTGGCAAAAATATAAATTCGCGGATTCCGCAGTGAATACTTTAAACGACCTTATATGTACTACATATGGGATCTTTTTTTAATTAAAATCTAGATTGCTTCATCTTAAAAATTAAATCTTATCAAATGAAAGATAAATTAAGCAATATGCAGATACTCGTATAACCGCCAAAATGCTGTACGAATATTTCATCACTCCTCACATAAAAGACGTTCGATGCAGTAAAAGAAAAAAAAAAAAACAAATTAAATACCAGAGAACCAATAAAGCATCCCAATTTATTAATGCCTTGAGAAATGTTGCGAAGCTCTTTGAATGCGATTGTGGATTTGCATGAACTGTTTTAGTTTTAATCTTTTTGGCTTTTTGCTTTAAAATTCAATTCCAGATGAGCTGTACCGCAAAACTCTGGATTTTGGTCAAGAACACTAACTTGTTCTCATCTTTTGTTCGCATGACAGATACAAGGTAATGAATCATGCATTCGTGCATTCTGTAAATAATACTCGTAGATATTAAATTTATAAAAAAATAAATTTTCAATAATATGTAGGAGCTTCTAGAATTCTATCTGTACTATGCAAAGCATCACATTTTACTCTAGTAGTGATTTTAAAACTTACTCATACTTTTCACATCTATGTACATGGTATTGGTTTTTGTTTTTTCAAATAATATTGCATCGTCTCAAGGACATTTTCATATGCTCGTAAATCCACGCTCATACTTTAGCGCTTGCAGTAGATTCATTATCGTATTCGTATTTTTGCGAAAAACAAATTTAAAATCCATTCAGTTGGACGTACAAATAATAAAAGAAAATAATTTGTTTGTTTTTTGTTTTTTTTTTCTTATTTCCCTTAACACAAAAACAGCGTTCGGTAAGTGCCTTGCTTTTATAAGTTTTCCTTTCGTTTCGCTTTTTTTTTTTTATTCCTTTTTCTTACTTAAAAGATAAATCAGAGATACACAGATCCTCGTACGCAGCAAATAGGAATACATATGTACTCAGCAAAAGTAAATTAAATTTCGAAATTTTTTATGGAATTATGAGTACGATAATTCTGGTACTTTCGGTTTTATGGGGATACGGTTGCTGTTGCTGTTGCTGTTGCTGTTGCTGTTGCTGTTGCTGTAACTGTTACTGCGGCTGTGACTATGATCAACTTGAGCACAATTTTGCCCATCCTGATGATAGTAATAATAATTTAACGACGTCATTTTAAGAAGCTATACTCATTGATGCTCGTATATTTTGATTCGTCATGGATGCAGTATGGTATGCTTTGGAGTGGTCGTATCCCGCTAATGTATTCTGGAATTATTACTGAGATGTTGGCATTTCTAAAAGCCTCTCGGAACAGGAATACTTTGGTGTAGCTTTGCATTTTCAGTTTTTTGTAATTATAACACCTCGTTTGGCTTTTGAGATGAGCTAAGGATGTGGAGCCCTAATGTATGCCTCTTACGAGTACGTGTGCTGTAGAAAACTTAATAGCTATGGGAATTTCTTGTGCTTTTGTGTATAGTCAGAATGTTTTTATGGTTGGTCGTTGTTGTTTTTGAGAAAAATCAGAGCTACCTTTGTAGAATTCGCAAAAGTCGCTGGCAAATGGAAAGTCACAGAATAAGGGGACTTATCAAAATGCCTATGATACTTTATCATATAATGTATGTAAACAATTGGATTATTCAACTTTTTCATATTTTGTCATGCAATAGGTTTAATATAGGTACATATATCCTTGATTTGTTGCACACACCGCGAACAGTGAAAAGCTATTGTAGATGGGAGGAAATGTTGAAAATCGACCCACAATGACTAGAAAACGCAGAGTTTGTATATGCATTCAGTTTAAAAACGAATCTTGATTGGGCCATACGGTGAACTGATGAGCACTCTTAGCGAGACTTGTGTTTTGATAGAAGATTTGAAGAGATGGGATACTGCTGGCAATTTTATTGAAGCTTATGTTAAAAGAAGCGATAAAAAGAGAAGAGCAAGACACGTCGACTGGCAATATTTTAATGCGTCAATAGACTGTGCCAGATTAATGTCCCGTATAAGTTTTGCGACCAGATTTTGAAGTCTAGATGGCTGATGCAAGTTGGTCTTGGGTATATCAACCTAGATATTTCATTTATAAGCGATATCAGTTGGACTGAGCTACTTCTTAAATTGTTTTATGAAACCTAGACATTTTGCAGCATTTTTGGCAGTATCAGTATTTTTACGTATGTTAAGTTGTCCTTGACACAATTTTGGTTGAATTTCGCTTTAACGACTGTCGCATTTTGGAAGCGTTCAATTCCACTCGGTTCTTATTTCGTCAGTAAGTTATGTTATCAATATTTGAATTAAATGTTCTAAACATATACTGCAATTTCTGTTTTACTGCCGAAGAGCACGTATGTGGGTCCGGGAATGATCAAAAAGTTCCCGGAATTTATTCAGAAAATTAAAAATACAAGTTTATTCATCTAAATCTATATTGTCCCCTTCAAAGTAACCCCCATCGACTGCAACACACTTATGTCAGTGCTTGATCCAATACTCGAAACATTTTTTATATTCGGTTTTCGGTAAGTCCATCAGTGCTTCCTGCGATTTTTCCATTACTTCCTCTCGACTGCTGAAACGCGTTCCCCGTAGTGGTTTTTTAATTCGATTGAACAGAAAAAAGTCACATTGAGCCAAATCAGGTGAATTCGGTTGCTGTTGGATGGTACTCATATTTGTTGCATTTTTCGTCAAAAAATTACGAATAATGATGGCAGTGTCCGACGGTACTTTATCATGGTGCAAAATCCACGAGTTTTCTGCCCACAATTCTGATCTCTTTCGGCGAATTGCTTCGCGCAAACGTCTCGTAACTCCCAAATAATACTCTTTGTTTACTGTCTGTCCTTCTGGCAAAAATTTATGATGCACTACACCATTGTAATCCATGAAATCTATGTGAACATTGCCTTCTTTTTTGACTGAAAACGACGTGGTTTTTTTGGTCTCGGCTCATTTGGTGAAGGCCATTCACTTGCCTAATGTCTGGATTGCGTGTCGTACTCATAAACCCACGGCCACGTCTCGTCTCCAGTAATGATCCTTTTGATGAATGTGGTATCGGATTCAGCCTCGCAAATCATCCCTTTTGCGACGTCAAAACGGTCTCTTTTTTGCATGAAATTGAGGTTTTTTGGCACCAACTTTGCTGCTACACGACGGAAACCCAAATCATTAACCAAAATGCCTTGAACGGATCCATAGGCAATGTTTAAGTCCGCTATCTCTCTGATGGTTAATTTACGGTTATTGACCAACAATTCCTTTACTTCATCAATGTTTTCGTCGGGTTTCGATGTCGATGGTCTGCCACTGCGTTCTTCATCTTCGATTGACTCACGACCACTTTTGAACCGCTCGTGCCACTGGTAAACGACTGTTTTCTTTAGAGAATCGTTGCCGAAACACTTTTCCAATATTTCCAACTTTCGCGCACCATTTAATCCGTTTTTTACGCAAAACTTAATACAAGTTCGTTGTTGCAAATTTAAATCAATTTCTAAAATTGTAACACTCACAGGGATAGATGTACTCTTGGCAACTTTTGTAAATGTCAAGCTATGATGCGAAGATTTAGAGAGAATGTCAACAATAGATTTACCAACTTAACAGAAAAAACAGAACTCAAATCGGAACACACACGGTGGTGTGGCCGGAAACTTTTTGATCAAGGTTATATTGTATAGAATGACCAGATAAGAACGATAGCAAGAAACAATTTAAATAAGACAACAACTGTGTGAGATATAAAAATTATTTCGGCTTTACTTTGAAGCTAAGTTCATGCGATTATGTCTGGAATAGCACATCATTCAAATGGCCGCCTCGGCTTCACTAACAGTGCTTCAAGCCGTCGGTCCAATTTTTGATGACACGGTTCAATATGTTCGGCATTGTTGAGGCAATAACGTGTTGAATGTTGGCCTCGAGCTCGTCCAAAGTGGTTGATTTGTTGACTTGACGTAGTCCCAGAGAAAATAATCGAGTGCTGCCAGATCGCGTGATCCCGGCAACCAATTGATGAACGCTCACACTGAGATGACTCAGTCGCCAAATTTTTCCTTCACAACTTCGAGCGTTGCGTCGCTTGTATGGCATGTAGCGCCGTCTTGTAGGAACCACAGCTCGGATATATCGATGTTGTCGAGCTCTGACTACAGAAAGCCGGTTAATATTACTCTATACTTGATACCAATGGCGGTAACGGTGTCTCCATCCTCATTCCGAAAAGAATATGGTCCGATGATGCCGCCATGCCATAAATCCCACCAAACAGTCAATCTTTGTGGATGCATTAATGCTTGGCCGAACACTTGTGGATTGCGTTCGCTCCAATAATGGCAATTTTGCTTGTTGGCATAGCAGCTGAGCCAAAAATGGGCCTTGTTCGACAAGAAGATTTTTTGGCCAAAATCCGGATCTCCGCCCAACATTCCCAGCTCCCAATTAGCGAACACACGGCGGTGTCTATAGTCGTCGGCTTCAATTCTTACGTCAGTACATTCTTATACGGATATAGGCCCAAATCCAACCGCAAAATAAGCCGGGTTTACTCTCTGGCGATGCCCAATTCAGCTGATCGGCGCCGTATCGACATTTCTGGGTTTTCTTCGTTACTGGCGGCTATGTTTTCTTCATTTTGCACCAATATCTGTCTGGTTAGTGGCTCAAGATCCAAAAGAAGGTACTCATGCTCAAACCTCTCCACATTGCGACGAATTGCCTGCACATTGTAGCCATTATGGCGACCGATCTCACGACGAAATTCACGTTGCGTACTTTCATCCGAGCCGGAATTTTGATAATATTTTTTAATCATTTTCACACTTTCGGCAAGCATAAAACGATGCATGATGAAATCACAATCCTTACTCAATATTTTGACAGCTGGAAATCTGTATATCAGTGGTAACTTTGATACGAGTAGCTGCTGAAACATAACAATTGGAAAAATTATCATTACTATCTGGTCATTTATTTTGTGGATATCAGTCTTGAAACCGCCCAAGGCAACTTGATTTGGACGCTTCGAAAAGGATATCTTCTTCAATGGAGTAGAAATTATCAATTGAAGAATAGATTCGTTGATACAAAATGCACGCATTTTCGACAAAAGAACCTGATTCGTGAACTTACTATGCACCGATCTTGCTGTCGCTAGATCTGTGTAAACTTTGCTTCCTTCTTTCAGTGAGACATGCCATCCAATCATCAGTGGACCTGTTGCTGAAAAACCATCCTGTCGGTCATTAAGAATTTTCCGTCTCTCGAAATATTTCATCCGCTGACGGCTTATCAGCGTTACCATGCCCTAGTGAGGAAGGGACTTACTTTCGGGCGAAGAGATACTCTTCGTGCAATCCGAGTGCGTACGTTGATTAGTCCCATATAAAATTCCAAACATTGAAATGACTGCAAGCAGATTGATCTTGTCCAAAGAGCTGACAAGTGGAATGTAATTGTAAATGAGCGTCCGGATAGAGAACGAAGCAAAATTTCTTACGTTTTAAACGAACGACCAACAATTCCTATTATCCTTGGGACACTGTAATATTTTTTGTCTCAACTTTTAATCGTATTGAAACTTTTCACGTTTAAGAAGGAACTTTCAGTCATTCCTGGTACTCTTTAACTTTTCTTGGTCTTCCTCCGACGGTGTAGTCTTTTAAGATGGAAAAACTTTCTCTGTGCTCAAGTCTTATTCCGTTCCATTGCTTGCCTTGATACTTTTCAATCGATTAGGAGTGAAGAATATTATGGCCAGTTAAAACCTCTAAAGTTTATTTTATTCATAAAGTTACCTTATTAAGCTGAACGGATTTAATACTGTCAACAGTATTTTACACTTGTTGCCACTTTAATAAGCCCAAGAATGAAAAGAAGGAAGCAGACATGTAGAGCACAAGATTTGAATGATTGCACTATTTGTCTAATTCATACAATTTCCATGATTTTTTGTCAGTTACAAAGGCTTATTCCGTATTGGAACGTATATTATTTAAAATAGCTAACAAATATTTCGTTTTATGCTCCTAACTAATATAGCAGTGAGTGTTGATTGAAATATTATCTCGCAAGTGATTTAGTAAAATCATTCTAAAGCCGTTATTCGCCTATCGTCCATAGTAACAAATGTCTCCCATTTTTAACCGTCCCCAAAGTACTAAAAACACTCAAGCCAATCGCAGTTGAACTTGTTTTCGACAAAAAGTAGAATCCAGTCGAAGGTAGTTAATCGTTATGTGTTCGAAGGATTACCATCTGGACTGGGTCTGATAATATGCACAATATGCACATCTTAGACAAAACCAATATATTGTTCGTACTTCAACAAACCTACATCTGATCGAGTGTTGGATTGCCAAATTGGATTCCTAAAATAGCTCTGTAGGAGGTTTCAATAAATTTAATAGAGAGTTGAATGTCTTGTTTTTCTTCTTCTTCTGCTTCCTTTATCCAATGGTTGATGTAACGCGTATAAGTACATATGGTGCTACATATTTCTATCAGGAAGCAGGTGCATTACTTCTGCGCCATTTATGAGGTCTGCTAAATTTTATAAGCTGCTGTTGTTTGGATCACCTCGCCAATGAAGCCGAGAGTTTGCTAAGCTGCCGTTTTTGACTTATCAAATTATTTTTATTTTGTCTTCTTTTGTCAACCTCGGGCTAGAACATGGTCTTCTTTGCTTTTCAGACCGGATTATCTGCCTTTCAATTATCGGTTTTTTTAATATGGAGACTTCTGTAAATATGTGGTCTTGTAAGTAAGTCGAACATACTTGTATATCGTCTAACATTGCGGTATGTACTATATGTTATCCACCCTATTAAGAAACAACGGACTTAAGACCCTACCTCAGTGCATTCCTTTTCATATCGTGTAACAGTCTAATATTTTTGATATTTTCTGAGATTTCAACGCTGGCCATATTTGATTTCTCAGAAGTCTGTCGAATAAGTTCTAAAAATCTATGAAAACGATGTGTAAATGTTTAGTCAATTTGCGACGTTTCTCCCTCATTAAATGTTAGATTAGAATGATTTCACATGACTGCTACAGAGCTTGATTATATTGCGTTGTCGATTGTCTAGAAGTCGCTTAGATATTTTCGCAATATGCAAAACTATCTTAACCGATCTGGACTTGATCAAGTTTCTCGCGTCGCCTTTGCATTTGTGCAGTAAAAAATATGAATAAAAGATTTCCGATTCTTATCCATACTTTGGGATGTGTTAGGTGCGCAACTGTTGTTTGATGAAAATGCAATTTTATTGTGAAAAAATGGTTACAAGTGAACCATTCAAAGTATTGCCCATCGCTGGCTACAACCTTTTTCCCATCTTTCTGGCAGAGCTCGGATAGCGTTATTGTCTTCATATGAGCGGAACTGCTGATCAGCCAGACCATGTGCCATCGAACGGAACGAGTAATAATCGGACGGCGCAATAACTGAGAACATGGCGGGTAGCGTAGGACTTCCCATTTGAGCGTTTCCGGGTAGGTTTTAACGGGTTTGGCAACGTGAGGCCGAGTGTTGTCATGATGCAGAATCACTTTTTCGTGCCACTGCTCGTATTTTGGCCGTTTTCCGCACAGTGCTCGCCTCAATCGCATCAATTGAATTCGATACCGTTCTCCAGTGATGATTTCGTTGGGTTTCAACAGTTCATAATAAATAAAACTGACCTGTTCTCACCAAATATACTGCATAACCTTCGCAGTGTGAATATTTGGCCGAGCCGACGAAGTAGAAGCATGACCGTCAATCCCCATAACTTTCTTCTCTTTGAGTTGCTGTAATGAATACATTTTTTATCACCCGCAACGATGCGACGACGACAACCCTTCCTTTTTTGACGCTAGAGCAGTTGTTCACAAACGAATAAACTACACTCAACGTCCGTTGGCTTCAAATTATAAGGAATCCAAGTTTCTTGTTTTTGAATCATTCCCAACGCATGCAATTGCTTGCAAATGGTTGGCAGGTAAATCTTAATGCTGAAGCGAGCTCTTCTTACGTTTGCGTTTGCATGGATCCTCATCGAGCAATACCTCCAATTCAGCGTCTGCGAAGGATTTTGGCCTTCCTTCACGCGGACGGTCGTCAACATTGAAATCACCGTCTTTTAAGCGACGGAACGAATTACGGCACGTTGTTTCACTTAGAGCATCTCCGTAAACTTTTTGGAACACTCGATGCACTACAGCCGCCGTTTTCTTCAAATGAAAGAATAAAATCAACACTTCCCGCAAATGACGATTATTTGGCGCAAAATCAGACATCTTCACACAACCAAAAGTATATGACGCCAACACAAAATCACTAGTGTCAAAACGGTTTGTTTGCCATATGTCTAAGCTTGGTTCCTGTCGATGGCTGAAGCTATCTAGTGACTAAGTTGTGTACCTATTATATATTAAGTATGACGATGGAAGGAGGAAGACATGTCACTCTCCCTAAGTACCTATGGCATAAATATTATCAAATAGAAAACCTAGTCCCTTTTACCTACGTATTATGAAGTTACTCGTAGTTTCATTGAGATACACAAAAAGAGACTCATATGTGATGTTGATATCAGTACTACGATACCTTAGTGAAACCAATATTCTTCTCATCTCTTTGTATTGGGGAAATAAGTTTTCAGTAGGTGCGTTGAGTTTAAAAAAGTTTTAACCTTTGCAAAGCAAACTACGGTATGACAAGCTAACATCGATTAAAAAAGCCAGTAAATATTATGGTCTCCTAACTCGCAAACATTATTTCAAACCGATATTTGCGAGTGTCTATCGCTACTTTTAATCGTTCTCGAGACTCCAATTTAAAGGACTTTAGCTTCCATTGACTCGACCAGACTGAACTAGATTTTAGTTACCACTTCGCTGTTTTCTTGATCGTTCACCAAACAGTGTATATACCAAGACTGGTAAAATGGTAACAAACTGTATAATTTAATTTTTTGAGGGACTCGTTGAAAAGCCTACTTACGTGTTAATATCAATCCTTCACTCTTTCTACAGCAGGAATTGCATAATGGCAAGAAGCCATCATTAACGCCGTAACTAATGGTTTTTACCGGACCACCTTCACGAAACTCACGAAAACAATGTTCGAAAATTTTATCAAAAAGTAAAAAGAAAGTGTCACACGGGAAGAGGACTCGGACAGAGGTATATAGGTGAATAAGGAAACTTTGTAGTAGAGTCCCAATCGGTACTTAGTGTAACAGATAGCCGTTTTGTTAATATGTATTTATTTTTGAAAAAGATAAGAATACCAGAAATAATGCGAAAAAAAGGATAAAGGGTAGGATATTGCGGAGAACCTGAGAAACACGTCCGTCTTCAACAACCACCTAAACGACACTCCCTGACAGCTCGGCCTCTCCTGATTCATCGTCGTTCCCCGACGATTCGTCACCAGGTTCTTCAGCTCCTTCTGGTCCAAATGAGCACCATGGCTTCATGTTGTCACTCGCAAAGACGCCTATATAATGCTTTCGGGATTTTGGAACATCCGGCAAATTTTTGACGATATATCTATCATTGTTGAGCACTTTTGTCACTACGTATGGTCCCTTGAATCGTGAATCTAATTTATGCTACATCCCGGTTGGTGATGGCACATAGTCAATAACAACCAGATCACCCTCAGAGTATATTTTCGGCTTCTGATGTTTTGCGTCAAACCTCTGCTTCCATTTCTGCTTCTCCTTAGTCATGTTGTCGAGCGCCAGCTGCTTCTGATAATCCACATCGACGGCTTCCCCAGAATCATCTTGAATTGCCTGAATAATACAATTTGTTGTCACATCACGTGGATTATAAATAAAGACCAATTGGTTCGGGCTGAACTTTGTTGTTGCGTTCATTTGTGAGTTTAGATTCCATTGCAGAGAAGGCAACGCTTCGCTCCAATCCTTATCCTTTTGAACCGAACATTTGAAAGACTCCAGCACTGTTTTGTTTACTCGTTCGGCTTGTCCGTTGGCTCTTGGACATCTCACCGCTATTTTCACATGATGCACCCCATAGTTCCTTGCAAAGTTCTCGAGTTCTTTCGAGGTAAATGCAGTGCCCCTGTCAGTGGTGATTTTCAGTAGACTGCCATACACCGTCATTAAATCGACTAAGACGTTGACAATTGGTTTAGTCTTGGTGTTACGAAGATCTTTCAGTATAGTGTATTTACTGAAAGCACAGACAATTACAAGAATATAGCTGTTGTCCCGCTTGCTTCTTTGGAAAGGACCCAAGTGATCCATGTGCAGATTTCGGAAAGGAATAGGCAACACCTCACCAATGTATAGTTGTCCCTCTGGCTTACCGCCCTTTGCTTTATTCCAACAGCACTCCGGACATGCTTGTATATAGGATTTTACGTATCTTCTCATGCGTGCCAACCAAAAGTCCTTCGAGAGCCGCGCTAGAGTCTTCTCGACGCCAAAATGCTCAGATTCGTCATGACATAATCTCGTTACTCGCCACCTGATTGCTTTTGGTATCACCGGTCTAGTTTGCCCGTCTACTTTACGAAGCAGCCATCCTGTATGTAATGTATAGTCCTTTCTCAGCTGGTCAGCATTCAGCAATCCTTCTCCTTTCAAAGTTTTGACTATTTTTTGCAGGTTTCCATCTTGCATTTGCATCGCCAGTATCCAATCGTCATTTTTTCGGCAACCGTGCCAAGTGGTTCTGATGGAAGAACAGGAACTCGGCTCATGCTATCGACGTGCATCATCTTGGTTCCAGACCTGTGAACACATTGGAAGTCAAATTCTTGAAGTTTTAGCCACCATCTGGCTATCCGCGGTGGAAGAGATGTGATCGCCTTTGTAGTAGCTATTGCGTTGCAATCTGTAATGACATTGAAATTATTACCAAGAAGATACATTCGAAACCTTTGCAATGACTCAACGATGGCAAACACTTCCAATTCGTGACTAGAATATCGTCCATCGGCTTCGCTGTATTGTCGACTATAGTAGAATACTGGCTTCAAGTCTTCTTCGTACTGGAACAGAACACTTGAAAGTCCTACGGAGCTGGCATCCGTATGCACTTAATGTGGACGGTTGGCATCATACAGCGTTAGAATCGGTTGAGTTCTGATCGCTCTCTTCAATTCATTGTATGCCTCTTCTTGCCGTGGTCCCCATTCAAATGTAGCTTGCTTTTTCAGGAGCTCTGTTAAAGGAGTCGCGATTAGAGCATACTTCCTGAAAAATTTTCTAAAAAATCCTGTGATTCCTAGGAATTGTCTCACTCCCGTTGCTGTTGTTGGCGTCGGAAAGTCTTCGATACATTTTGTCTTCTCGGACCCCGGTCGCATATCTCGATTGTCGATGATACGGCCTAGAAACTTTACGGACGTTGCTAGGAAGACGCACTTTGACGGACGTAGAGTTAATCCTGCTCGCTCAACTGCCTCGAGGAACTGCCGCAATGCACCAATGCTTTCCTCTGGTGACTTCGTCGCTATAATGACCTCGTCGACATACGAGGGCGGGTCAATAATTCCGTGCATTTTTGAATTTCTGACCTCTTTACTGAAACAGCAACATTGCTCCTGTCAACAGGCATCTGTCAGTTGACTCCTGTCAAAATTTAAACTTGCTGCGTCAGTTAGTTTGTGTTTGACAGCTATTTTTATCAGACTACTCACTAATTTGAGGAGAAAATGGAAAAAAGTGAATTTCGTGTGCTTATTAAGCATTATTTCTTGCGAAAAAAAACCATTACCGAGACCAAGGCTAAGCTTGATAAATACTATGGGGACTCTGCACCATCGATTTCAATGGTAAAAAAGTGGTTTACTGAATTTCGTTGTGGCCGTACAAGCACTGAAGATGCCGAACGTCCTGGACGCCCAGTTGAGGTCTCTACACCCGAAACAATCGAAAAAATTCACGATATGGTGTTGGCCGACCGAAGATTGAAAGTGCGAGAGATTGTGGAAGCCGTAGGGATCTCGCATGGCTCAGTGGTTTCAATTTTGAATGATCACTTGGGCATGAGAAAGCTTTCCGCAAGATGGGTGCCGCGTTTGCTCACAGTCGACCACAAACGCAATCGTGTAACAACTTCACAGGAAGGTTTGGCGTTGTTTAATCGCAATATGGAGGAGTTTTTGCGCCGTTTTGTAACCGTGGACGAAACATGGATCCATCACAACACACCAGAGAACAAACAACAGTCAAAACAGTGGGTTTCTAAGGGTGAATCGGCGCCAAAGAAGGCCAAGGTGGGTTTGTCAGCCAATAAAGTTATGGCGACTGTTTTTTGGGATGCACGCGGGATAATCCACATTGACTACCTTCAAAAGGGAAGAACAATCAATGGGGAATATTATGCCAACTTATTGGACCGATTCAATGACGATTTGAAAAAAAAACGACCTCATTTGGCCAAGAAAAAAGTTCTTTTCCGCCAAGACAATGCAAGGGTGCACACATGTGCAGTTGCCATGGCAAAAATCCATGAATTGGGCTATGAATTGCTCCCTCATCCACCCTATTCTCCAGATTTGGCTCCGAGCGACTACTTCTTGTTCCCAAACCTGAAGAAATGGCTTGGTGGAAAAAGATTTGACTCCAATGATGAAGTCATCTCGCAAACAAAGGCCTATTTTGAGGACCTCGACAAATCATTTTTTTTGGAAGGGATAAAAAAATTCTAGAAGCGTTGGACAAAGTGTATAGAGCTCAAGGGAGACTACGTTGATAAATAAAATTATTTTTTTATCAAAAAATCTGTGTTTTAATCCAAAAGTCTTATTGACCCGCCCTCGTATTTAAAACAGTGTGAGATGACTTGATAGAGAGCATGCACTAACTCATTTTCAAGACATGGCCGACAGAAAGTATGCCTGAAGAATGAAACATAATCCACAAAAGTGACTCTTTTAACTGTGCCAATTATAGACGCATCAGTCTCCTTAATGTCGCATATAAACACCACATTCTTATTGGTTTTAAGACCGCATATGACAGAATATATAGAGAAATACAGAGCCATGTCTCTGGTATTCCTGCCAAACTCGTCAGATTATGCAGAATGAGGATGACGAACGCCCACTGCTCCGTAAAGTTCGGAAGCAATCTCTCAGCGACTTTTTGAATCAAAAAACGTTTTAGGCACGGGGATGTGTCATAAAGTAACCTTTTCAACATCATATTGTGGAAATTGCAGGTCAAAACCAAAGGCACAATTTTCCAAAAGTCTGTTTGTAAATGCGAATGGCACTAGTGCGTTTACAAAAATTAGATATGTGCTGTCACCAAGAAGGAACACACAACATCGATAACTTGGACAGAATATACAGCTATAACTTTGAGGTAGTCTGGGCTTCGTATACGTCGGGTCATTTCTTAAATCTGATAATAACATCTCATCAGAAATCAAACCAAGAGTTACTCTTGTCAATCACTATTTCTTCGGCCTGAGAAGGCAAGAAACACTAAGGAGATACTATATATGAGTAACATCCTCATCATCCATCATCAAACCGTTATCGTGCAGAAGCGTGGACGTAAGCGAAGGTGGATTAAGATATCGTTAGCCGCTTCGAAGGCAAAATTCTTCGAGTGATTTTTGATCTCCTTTGCGGTGACAAGGTTTGGAGGAAAAGATTTAGCAGCAAACATTTCGACCTGTACAGCAACAACAATCAGGTCAGAAAAGTGCAAACGTGGCTGGGACACGTAGAGTGAGTGAACACCAACGCTCATGCGTTGACGTATAAATGGCGGTTGTTGTTTAAAAAGAATGACAGTCGTAGAAAGTACCGACCCTATGAAACTTACATTTTAAGTTTAACGACGCTATGTTGTTTAGTATTTGTTCGACAGCCATTTAAATTTGGAAAAAATTGTTCATCATTATGTGATACAATACTTTCATTTGAAAGGCCTCAATCCAACCAACATCAAAACGGAACTGGATTCTACTTTGGGGGAGTCTGCTCCTTCGTTTACAACAATAAAATATTGGGTGGCAGAGTTGAAGCGAGGCCGTACGAGTGTTCACCAGAAATGTTGAAGAAAATTCACAAAATGGTATTGGATGACCGTCATTGAAAGCCCGTGAACTAGCAGATATGGTAGGCATTTCAAAAAGCTGACTGATGATGTTTCAATCGAGTGTTTGGGTAAAACACGGATGCATCACTTCACACCCGAGACGAATGGGCTCAAAAGGGAAAACCGGCTCCAAAAAAGGCAATTACAGTTCCATCTGCAGGCAAGGTCATGCCGTCAGTTTTTTGAGATGTGCATGGGATAATTTTCATTAATTGTCTTCAGAAAGGAAAAACAATCAACGACGTGTATTATGCGAATTTATTGCAGCGTTTGAAAGATGAAATCAGGAAAAAACGGCCGCATTTGACGAAGAAAAAAGTTTTGTTTCATTAAGATAATGCACCAGTTCACTCATCCGTCACCGCGATGAACAAAAGTCGCCAGATTTAGCCCTCTTGGATTGTATTCTATTTCCGAATTTTGAAAAAATGGCTCGATAGTAAGAGATTTGCCAACAGTAAAGAGGTGGCGTCTGCGGTTGATGGCTATTTTATTGAGCTCGACGATTCTCACTATTAACAGGGCATCGAAGCTATTGGACATCTCTGGGAAAAGTGTATTGAACTAAAAGGAGACTATGTAGGGAAATAAAGATATCTTTTCTCTTTTCCCAAATTTTATTTTGGTTTCTTTGTTAGGTCGGGTACTTCTGGGACTACCAGTTTTGAGTGGTATACAATTTTATTATAAAAAAAATAAAAATCAAATTTTATATTTTTCAACCCACTCTTTATTGAATCTAACTTAAGACTACTCCTTACAAATTTAATGTCTTACCAACTAAATTGTAGCTATTCAGGTATTTAGCTTAGTTTGCAAAAAACATAATCGAATCATGTTCACTTGCAGGTGAGCCAACGATTCCAAGAATTGACACAAGTGTGCCGAATGCATACTCAGACGCTGATAGTGCTCTTTAGTGCTTTATTAAATTTAACGTTATATTACAATACGAGTGCTGTTCTTGCTTGTGAATCGTTGAGTCATTTACAGGGTGAATGACTCGAACTCCAACTTTTTAAAATGCTATATTTTTTTTTTTTTTTTTGATAAATTTTATTGTGCCAAAGCAAAAAATGTTGGAAAATACATAAATTTTCAATTTGTATCAGTAGTTTTGAATATGTCCACCTTTGCCGCGAATAATGGCCTTGAGACGGCCGAAGAAAGCATCGCACGTTGCACGCAAGTGGCTCTGCGGTATTTTGGCCCATTCCCGGCGAAGTGCTCAAAACACCCCAGACAGAGAAATCAACGGATTTGCATCCGGAATTTGCAATCCATTGTGTCGAAGAAATGAAGTGTGTAACATTGTTTTTTAACCAATCTTGGTTCACGCGCGCTTTGCGAGATGGTGCCGAGTCTTGTTGAAATGTCCACGGTCTCCGACCGAAATGATTTTGCCCAAGGCTTCAATACTGCCTCTAAGACAGTTTCACGGTGTACGATCGCATTAATTTTGACGCCACGGTCCAAAAATACGAGCGGAGATCGACCATCGGTGGTTATGGCGGCCCAAACCATCACCATCGGTGCTGCCTGTATTCTGGTGGTCGTCCGAAGATGTACATTTTGGAAGGACCTCTCTGGCAAGTACACTCGGTCATTTTGTTTGCTGACATATTGCTCGATAACAAATGGCGACTCATCGGAAAAAACCAAATTCGGCAACTCACCCCTTTCGTGCAAGCGTTGCAACTCCTTCGCTCTTTCGGCTCTAACTTTTTTCTGTTGCGGTGTAAGATCGTGTGCTTTTTGGAACTTCAATGGCTTGAGCCCAAGCTCATTTTTCAGTATGTGTTGCATCCGTTCCAACAATATGCTGAGTTCACGAGCCATTTTTCTTCCACTTCGACGCGGATTTCGCTCAATTCGAGCCTTCACTTGCCGAACCATTTCTGCCGATGTTGCTGTTCTTTTATGACCACCTCCATGGCGTATTGCAACGCTGCCAGTATAACGGTAACGAGCTATATTTCGAGACACAAATGATTTATTCACGTTGAGGTGCTGGAGGGCTCTAACTATAGCTACTTGTGGTTTTCCAGCCAAATATAAAGCAATCACACTATCACGTTTGAATTCCATCGCGGATAAAAATTTGTCAACACAACTGAGACGCAAATCGTTTAAAAGGCTTGCAAATAATAAAATAATCTGTTATGTGTCAAAATTTGAGTTCACTGTCATGAACGGTTTGGAAATTATAGCAGTCTGAAGTGGATTGCAGTTCGACTCATTCAGGGTGTAAATGAGTAGATAAGGACCCAATTTATGAATATGCCCCTGGCATCACAAATGAAGAGCCTGTATTTAGGAATTGTATTGGTTTCAGCTACTCTAACTAATGCAACATTTTTTTAGTGCATCCACAAATCATAATATCCTGCTGTAGGGGCTGAAATCGTATCTTACAATATTCTAATACATCTCTTCCATAGTGTTGCATACTGGTTTAATACATTGTTGGCATTTGCGGATTGTGAATCAATACAGAGAATTCCATTCCTCAGGCCTTCTCCTCTATCCATGGCAAATTTTTCGAGTTATTTAAGTCACAGTGCACGCCAACCTGCTTCAACATCAATTAAGTTTCGAGCTTGTTTATCACAGTTTAAAGGAGACGCTGCTATTATTGAGTTAATTATCCACAACTCTGTCTTTTATTACTCAGTCCTTATATATCAATCAGGTATCTTTCCCCTTACTTCTAGAAATTTCGGTTTAGATGAGAAAGGTCTTGCTTTCCTAAGTAACAAGGGTTGTCAACTAAATTCAATCCGTTTCCGAGACAATCCAATTTTTCAACCAAAAAAAGAATGTCAGTCATAAGAATCGATTTCCAAGAAAGTGGCAAATTGCGACTTTAATCACATTATTCTAACTCAACTGGGATTGTGGTGCATATCCGTATCTCATGAAACGAATATGTGTTAGGTTTTGCTAGGCATCTTCTCAGAGTGATTGAATTGGTTAAAGGATTTAATTTTCACAATTTTGCGCTGCATGGAAAATAGCTACACTTTTGCTGGGTTTGCAATTTTCAAAATTGAGGCCATGTGGAAATGGCTTAAAACTTTTATAAAGTAATCGGGGCCATACCAGGATGCAGAGTACGTGAATAATGAACGTCAGAAGCAAAGTAAAACGAACGATCAGCATTTGTGGTAATACAAACGAGCACAAATATATGTATGTACGTATGTATATAATTATAATCGTCGTATGCAACCATGAAGAGCAAATATTAGTTCTGAACAATTTAATACATTTAAGGGATTTTCCATGGGGCTATCTTTCTATCTGACGAGACGAGCTCTTGTCGTAGAGAAAGTAAACCAATTCAATAGCTCTTATCGAATGAATGAAATTGAGTCTTGCTTTGCTCTACGAGTTTGTATCGATGGATTGTATGTATGTATGGCTGCTGGTTTAGATGAATTCTCTGCATGAGATACCTTTCCATTTATTCGTAAGATGTCTGAGTACTATTTTGAAAACTGTAATTAATTTAACAAGGTCCTCCTGGCATAAATGCTGCTTGGAAATACTTGTAGAAATTAATTTTAAATATTGTGGCTTTGGATTAGATTGTTTTGAATTAAATTTGTTGGTTACAATAAAGAAATTTAAAGGACACGGGCATCTCTCATACCATAGAGAGGACGGATGTGGGAGCTTAATGCGAAAATATTTTATTCCAAGCAAATTAACTGCTGATAAGCTTAGACGCGTTCTGTGAATAACTGAATGTATGTGAACTTAACATCCTTACGACTAACATCCTTCTTTTAAATGAATTTGCCTTCGTATACTTTGATTAAAAAAGCGACAGAATATGGTCGTTGTTTTGTCCAAGTCGAATGGAAGTTCGCATAGATCATTTCGAAATAATTATTCCAGCGACTCACACTGCAAAAGGACTTATTTCTCCTCATCGAACATCAACAACTCTCAACATACAGATATTGCGCTTTATTGCGGACCTTTGATTTTCATATACGGACAATATTGGGAGTTTAGAACGAGAAGCCTCTTCTCAACTCACGAGGGGAGGGTCCTTAGAGCTCCAGATTCATTCGACTTAAAGCAAAGTTGTGTTGGTTTTTCTCTGCATGCAAAATTCAGTGCCAACTAATGATTCTAATGATTCGCCTGAGATCATTTGGAATCTTTTAGTCCCGGTTTCGCTTTATCCCAGCTAAGATGGAAATATATCAGAGTTTAGTGGTGACCGCTGCTATACTATATACCTATAATCAAGCACCCGTTGAAGGCTCAAACTCAATTTAGGTCTAAAGTGCCTGAATATATTTTTTTTCCTCATTAAGTCGGCCTTGACGAGAAGTAATTTAAACATCACCAAATAGATGTTCAGGGTAATTGGAGGTCAGTTTTTCTTCGATAAACATATTGCAATTGTTGCTCAGGATATCCTTAACCTTCCAACATAATTTCTACTTCTTGCTATCTCCAGGATGACGATTCCGGACAAGTTAAGCAAGCTCATTCAGATCTTTTGACCAGATTACCAATAGTTCCAGCGCGAGATGCCCGGATGAAAACAGGGCTACAGCCAACAAAGGCGCTAAAGCCAGCAACGGTCGTAGTTCCGGGGGACCGAAGTTGGTTGAAGCGGTGAAATTCACTCTTAGAAACAAATCCGGTGGCGGATCTCGCCAAGCACAAGGTCAGCCGATACTAGAAAGCGTTGCATTTCTGGTGGGTATCGGGGAACAATTCTCTTTTTTTGAAAACCACGAAACGCCCGCCATTATCTCTTTGATGCTTCGAATTGAGAACCCTCTGAACAGCTCTGCGATATGTAAAGTGCTTCACACAGCATCGGAACTACGACATTTGAGACTTTCAGGCCACAAAAACTGATGCGAGCCATCTTCTGGATTTCTGGGCATAACTAAGTATGGCTCACATCTCTATCTGTACCTTGAAAGGGTAAATTTCCACATTATTTCTAATTGAACAAGAAGTGACTTTCTCAGTGCTTGTCTATGACATATACTCAGACTTTCGGTCTTGAATACGAAACTC
The DNA here is from genome assembly GCA_963966105.1 of Volucella zonaria. NCBI lineage: Eukaryota > Metazoa > Arthropoda > Insecta > Diptera > Syrphidae > Volucella > Volucella zonaria. The sequence continues at coordinate 88,164,474 of OZ014532.1, read as the reverse complement.
CACATATCCGTCGTTTCATCAGTTTATTTTTTCTGCGATTCGGTACTACTGCCGCCACCAAAGCCAGGAGCCGAACTTATCGAATACTGCGATTGCAATAAAATAATTTGAATGCGAATGCATCGTGAGAAGTAATGTAAATCGAATTTAAAATCGGATGTGAGAAGGGAATAAGAATCAGCGAAAAATCACACTGATCAGGAGCTTGAAAAATTCGCAAATTAACCGCCTAAACTCAGATCAAACGTCATCAAATCATCAAATGTTTTCAGCTGACGTGTCTGCCCAGGAAAAGAAAGAACATAATTCAAATTGTGAAGAGTCGCTTCTATTCAGACTTTTATGAAAAGATCGAAACATCCGGCGATACCAGTAGGCCTTTCAAAGTCCCCAAAAAGGGCGAATCAGGATAAGAGCTATGCTGGTGAATAGAACCCTGATTGCGGATGTTGCACTATCTATTGATCATATCTACTCTGAATTAGTGGCAGCTCTAAGCGTTATCGACACTTTGTGCACTCAAGTTGTCCCATTGCAAATAGAAGTAAGATGAACTGGTCTGACTCATCTAGCGCTTAAAGGCATTGCTGTTCATTTCTCCAATGAAGGTCTGTATTTCGGTATCATGCTCGGTAATGAAGTTCCTTTGCACTAAGCATATCATCCACCTGTTGGCTTTCCGACAGTATAAGGGAGTTTTCGGCAAGGCTCGTGTCTTGTCATGGTTTGTCACCAAAGAGAGTATGGTATGACCAATTCCTTTTGCTCTCCTTGTCCATGGTTTTTTGATGGAATTCAACTTGTGGGACTTTCTCTCTTTTGTGAACCTGACCCACTTTACTTGATTTACTTGTTCCGATGCTACCCTTTCTTCCTCTTTCACTGTTTTGAGCCCCTGTCCGTTCAGTATTAGACTAAGGTAGGTACACCTAATTCGCACATATGTCGAAGAGGACTATTCCGGGTAAGACAAAGGCCGTTTCGTCCGAAATTGTTCGAAAGCCGCTGATTATCGTGATTTAGCAATGCGTGTATGCTAACGACAGTTTTTTTTTTCACTCTTCCACCACTAGTGCATCCGCCTATACCGAAGCAGCTTATAGGACGACCGAACTGGCTAATCCGGGCAGCAGAATCCTGTAGGGCCACCGTTTTTCGGAAGCATCCGAGAGAGCAATGTCAAGGAATTGTCTGTCTTGGCTGCAACAGGGTTTTACCGTGCATACTCTGCTTTTCTTTGATATCATGGATTCCAGTTTCAAAGCCATATTGCGTTTAAAAAGATGCGGTCTGTTGTATAACCCGCACTGGGGTCTTGATGACCCTGCATGGCTACTGTTAGATCTCTTTTGATCTAAAGTTAAAACAACGTTTTGATTGCGAGTGACGTTTATTAAAAATTGTAGTTCCTTAAATACTACTTAACAAACAAAAATGTAATACTATAGGTATATTCTGTTACGTCTGGGCATTGCGACATAATACTGTATTTGATATTGCAGGTGCGAACAAAACCCATACGTCAGCAGAATATTCCTTGGGAATGGAAATTTCGGTTGGTAAAATTGATTATTTAGCAGAATAGAGTGTGGGAACGGATGATATAGATAAAAGCCATAGGTATTTACAGTATGTTTGTAAAGAAAGGATGTGGAAAATGGGAAAAATATAGTGAGGGTTACAAGAAAAATACTTATTAATTAAACTAAGGTTTAAACAGCTACTGCCTTGCGACGCTGATCTTATGGACATATCGTCTGATCCAATGGCATCGCAACTCCTATTGTTGCCATAATACGAAATCCACGTCGTATATCCGTACCGGTTCAAAAGTGGTCGTGAGTAAATCGAAGATGTTGAACGCAGTGGCAGACCATCGACATCGACAACCGACGAAAACATTGATGAAGTAAAAGAAATGTTGGTCAATAACCACAAATTAACCATCAGAGAGATAGCGGAGGACTTGAACATTGCCTATGGATCCGTCCAAGACATTTTGGTTAATGATTTGGGTTTCCGTCGTGTAGAAGCAAAGTTGGTGCCAAAAGACCTCAATTTCATGCAATCCGATCCCACATTCATCAAAAGGATCATTACTGAAGACGAGACGTGGGTTTATGAGTACGACATGCAATCCAGACATCAGGCAAGTGAATGACGTTCACCAAATGAGCCGAGACCAAAAAAACCACTTCGTTTTCAGTCAAAAAAGAATGCAATGGCAATGCTCACGGTTTTCATGGATTACAACGGTGTAGTGCATCATAAATTTTTGCCAGAAAGCCAGACAGTAAACAAAGAGTATTATTTGGGCGTTATGAGACGTGAAGCAATACGCAAAGAGATCAGAATTGTGGGCAGAAAACTCATGAATTTTGCACCATGATAACGTACCGTCGCACAGTGCCATCATTATTCGTAATTTTTTGACGAAAAATGCAACAAATATCATCCAACAGCCACCGAATTCACCTGATTTGACTCCCTGTGACTTCTTTCTGTTCAATCGAGTTAAAAAACCACTGCGGGGAACGCGTTTCAGCAGCCGAGAGGAAGTAATGGAAAAATCATGTATTCCGAGAACTTTTTGATCAGGGTAGCATACGTAACCCTGATGTCTGTGAACTATATTGTGTCAAGGAGCAAAAGTGTCTACGTCTGCGGCAGCAACTTAGCTCCTCTTAAGGCCTTCTTTAGCATTCTCACCACTTCCAAGATAGTGAGCCTTTGCGGGGTCCCAGATCACAATGATATCGCCGATGAACTTGCTAAGCAATCCACAAATCGATCGTTAATTAGGGCTTAAGTTGACAGTTGGGTTTCGAGTTTATATAACTATTTATAATTGGCTTGACTTTCCGCGAACTCGGAAAATGAATGGTTTTCGGGGTTTATAGGACGTCAGCGATATTTCTTCTGTTCCTATGTAGAAAAGACTGTAGACTTCATGCTCTAAAAGGGCTAAGCATAATTATTACAATATTCAGTAATGTTTGCCCTGAAAGTGGCAAACATGAAAAACAATAGTGCGGAGCTCTTTATCTGTGAGTGTCAAGCCTAAGATCGCGTCGGGCTGCCGCATTCGTGTGCACTGAAAATGTGGTGGGTGCCGATATAATCAGCTTATCACTTATCAATAGTCGAAGGCTCCATTCCTTAAAAAAGACAGAAAAACAAAAACACTCGTTAGAGTTGTATTTTATGTAAGGACTGAAACGAATAAAATCTGTAAATTTTAATACGGGCTTGATTTTAGTTTAGTTCATATTTATAAAATATGAGTCAAGAGGAACGCCGGAAAAAGATCATCGACAAATGGCTCGAAAATACTTCGCGTTTAAACCATTTCATCGCAAAAAATTTAATCATAGCACGCAGTACAGTGGATTCTGCTATTAAACGATATTTGGAGACGTTGACAGTTAAGCGAAAACAGAAAAGTGGAGCTAAAAGGGGAGCACATGATACAAATTTGGACAGGAAAATAGTGGGTACCATCGTAAAAAACCGGACTATGTCATCCAAAGATGTTACTCGGAAATGTAATAACAACCAAACAATGGTACAAAGATCTAAAAAACGTAACGGTCTAAAAACACGAAAAAAACAAAAAATACCAAAAGTTACTGAAAAGCAAAAAAAGTTATAAAAACACGAGCTAGAACGCTATACGAGTTGATCGGTAACAAGAAAGCGTGCTTGGTTTTGGATGACGAAACTTATGTCAAAGCCGACTTTACTACTCTTCCAGGTGCGCAGTTTTACAACTCGTTTGAAGCTGAGATTCTTCCGCAATAAACAACATCGATTGGGATGGAAAAAATCGGGTCAAAATATCTCATTTGCCAAAGTGGACACATGGACACAGAAGCTCATCGTTTATTTCAACTGGAACAATTAACGGAGAAGTATATACTAACGAGTGCCTAAAAAAACGGTTGATTCCTTTCTTAAACAAACATGAAGGTTCAACATTATTTTGGCCAGATTTAGCTTCAGCTCACTATGCTCATACGACGTTGAGCTTTCTTGTTGCTAAAAATGTCGACTTTGTCCCAAAAGATATGATTCCACCCAATGTTCCACAGTCACGTCCCATTGAAAGGTTTTGGGCTTTGGTCAAAGCTAAATTGAGGAAAAGTGAGCAGTGTGCAAAAGACGTAGAAGATATTAGTGCTAAATGGAAAAGAGCGTCCAAAAAGATCACGGATGTAACTATCACCAATCTTATGAAGGACGTTCGAAGGAAGTTGAGGAAAGAATGGGAACCCAAATATTTTTTTTTTTTTATAATTATGAATGAATTTAATAAAAACAGAGTTTTAAAGCAAATAAAAAAAATTTACATGAATTATGAAAATATTTTTTTTCTTTACTTTGAAGTTTCCATATTTTATTCGTTTCAGTCTTTATTAAAAGTATGAACAATTCGAAGGATATGATATTCATATAGCTCATAGGAATCTCGTTTTACCAATTATTCGACAGTTAGTAGGAGCCGTACCAATTGTAAATTTGTTTTTGTGGAAAATGTGTTTAATCCAGCCAAAGTCTTATTCCCAATACGTTTTCACAGACATGTACAGATACTATAAATAAGCTCCTCGCATTTTCATCATTTGTTATTAATTCTGTTCGTTGTAACACATCCGAAAAACTATGATACGTCCGCAGCTTAATTGTCTGGTTGGGATTACGTACACTCAAGGGCACACATTTTCTCGTAAATTTCTTCCATATACAGACAAAATAAGCACTAAAGACTTAATGCTCTAGTAATCCGTTTTCTCCAATTAATACCTTCTATCCTTTGGCAGTTGTTGTCTACATTTTCGGTTTACCAACCAATGGTAACTATGTTATTTTTGATTAATTGAAGGCATACATTCATACATATGAGTGTGTATAGTTATACTTTAATTTATACAATTTGTCGAAAATCCTTTAAAGTGTAATTTAAATTCAAAGCCATGTGGCTTCGACATACCTCCCTATATACAAAATAATATGAAGTATCTGCCCATGTTGCCATAATCCGATTAAATGCAGTTGCGTGTCTATCGATTTGTGCCCCAACATTTGAATCTAAATGTCAGTAGCAGGCCTGTATTCCATTCATTTTGATGAATTGGTCGGTCATGTGCAAATATAAAAAGGGACTTTCCCCTATAGATATTGATACAGTACAGAACTTGAATAAAATAAAATCTACAAAATCGGAGTAGGCCGTAGTTAGTGATGATACGACAAAATTAATGGGCGCACGTTAAGTGAATGTGCATTAATAGCCGACTTGATCATGAAAATCATATTATTGTACCGAATTTTACATTCAAAAACCGTATGTCGTTTGATTTATTAAATCAGCAGACCATAATTCGAAAATCCCAAATGCAGCTCAGAATATTATTCTATCTCTACACTCAACCCCTACAAAATTTCGTTTCGAAATAAATTTCCCAATACATACTGAGATGTAAATCCCTCAAGAAATCACCGTTCCAAAAGAGCTAAGATATCCGTCTGTCAACTACTGTAATTCAGTTCAATTTGGATAGCAAATTTTATAATACCATTTTCACCATTTTCGATTTTTTGATGAAACCTTGAGAAGTAGGTACGTGTCATATGCGGCAATTTTTTATTTAAATTTTATCCAAGCCACAGCCCGAAGTTACACGAAACCGAAATTCAACAATTTGTACCACCAGCATGACATACTCTGTGTGGATACCTACTTATCGATTGGCAATGTGAATTTGAATACAAACATACTCTTACATACCCAGGACCTAGGATAATATACGGGTAAGTATTTTAGCATTCTTGGATCCATTGCGGAAATCTTGGAAAACGAAAACGATGCATATGACGACTTAATTCAGCACAGAAGCAGCTGAATGAATTCTCCATTTTTAACTATGTATAAGTCATTTATCATAAATAAATTGATGAGAACATTTCTTGAGCAACGTTATACAATGGCACCTGGGATTCATTTGTATCTTATGTAAATCCATAATGGATATATTTAGCAATCATTTTGATAATATTTTTTTAATATATACGTTTGCAGAAAGCTGCTTAGACTCCCTATATCCTTCATTAAAAATTTGAATACCTCTTATTCTATTAGCCAATGAAAAACACCTATATTACGGGCGATTGTAATATACACAATTCTGCTTGGATTCGACTTTCTTGACAGACAACACCCGAAGGACGGTGTGTTGAGATGTTCGCTGTGGAAAATAATTTAACCCAGCTTGTAAATGAGCCCACGCGAATACCAGACGATGATGGTCATATCGCGAACACCCTGGACTTGTTTTTAACTTCTCACCTTGATAAGTACTCCGTTGATGTGCTCTCCCAAGCTCGTCGGACCGCTATGTCATATCATATTTCTCGTACACCGGCCACACAGCGAGCCGACTTACAGGTTCTTTAGGAATTTCAACTGGTCGTTATGTTTCCTTGATAACGACGTAGATGCCGCTGCTGACCACGAACACTGTTCTCTTTGGACTGAGGTGCTTTATCCCTTATCCTTTATCGAGCATGGTACGGCTCGAGCTGTAAAGAGTCTGTCAAGGTTAGAGAAATATTTTTTATCGGTCCTTCAAGACCAACCCGACAGAGGAAAACCGAAAAAGGTGAAATTCCAATACGACCAAAAACTGAGGCGGAAAATACTGCAATGTCCCAAAGGCATTAAACATTTTTGGTCGTTCGTCAATAACATTAGAAATTCTGCCTCAATCTCATTCCGCCTACACTTGAGTGCATCGAATCTTCAATGGGACGAATCCACTCTCGCACTCGTGTAGTAGCAAGAGTACTCAAAGATCTTAATATTCTTCTTCTGAAGAGGTATTCCTCCTCGCTGGCAAAACTACTGCGTAAGCTTTTTCATCAATCCTACTCTTTAGAACTCTTTCCGAGCAAATAGAAAACAGCATTTGTCCAGCCCGTCCCTAAAAAAAGCTAATCTTCCTCTCTCTCCTTCTATAGACCCAATGCACTTACGTCCCTTCTTTCCAAAATCATGGAAACGATGACAAACCGTCAGCTCATGAAATATTTCGAAACACGAAAACTTCTCATTGACCGACAGTTTTCGGTTTTCGGAGCAACAGGTCCACTGGTGATTAGGTGGCATGTCTCACCGAAAAGTGGAACCAAAGCGTACATCGATCTGACGAAAACAAGATAGTTGCACTTGATATTTCTAAGGCATTTGACAGAGTTTGGCATCAGGCTCTTTTGTCGGAAATGCGTGCTTTTCGGATCGATGACTCTCTTCTTCAATGGATTAGAAACTACCTTTCGGGACGTCCAATTCAAGTTGTCTTGGATGGTTTCAAGTCTGATATTCACAAAATAAATGCTGGTATGCCCCAGGGCTCCCTTCTGTTTCCGACACTCTTTTTGATTTTCTTTAATGATGTCTTGTCTGCTACTTCTAATCCAATATATTCCTCTGCTGAGGACAGTACTCTCTGCTTTTCATATTCGTTATTCCCTAAATTTCCTTCACCCGCGCTGTGTACAAACATTTTAAGGGTACAAAAACGCCTTGAGTGCGCTGATTTAAAAAAATAAAAATAAAAAAATATATAATTTGTATATTGCACAAGTGGGGTACTAGGCTTAGCGATAATCAGTCTGTTTGTCTTCTCGACTCTTGCGTTATTTATGCTATGCCATGGGTCCTTAGATCTTTCCACTCCGATTATCTCTGCTGTTCTTTCTATCATACGGTTTGTAGATTAAGCTGGAACAGTGCAAAAAAAACTGTGAAGAAGCCTACCCTGCAATGCTTTACTTTAGGTGGCGTTATAGTCTGGGGTGGATCTGCACCTCAATCAACCACTTTTTCCATTTAACATCGCCTTCAGATGTTAACACCAGGCAAAGTCACCCCTTGCAGCATCTCAACGTGTCCTAGCCATCGAAGCTGATGAATATCAGGCTTTCTGACGTTTCTAAAGTCCATGCTATATAGTAGATCTGGCACAATTAGGGTCCTCTAGAGTCCTTTTTTCGTTGTTCGTGAGATTGATTTATTTCTCCGCTGACTTTTTAATCCTAAGAAACAACGATTGGCAATACTGATTCTTCACGTGATCTCTACGATTGTGTCGTTGCCAAATACCTTTGCCACCTCAAGGCTATAATTTCCAAATTCCAAATGCCGTTCGAGCCGACTGGTTTTGGATGTCCTTTCCTGTCAAGAGCATCACCCTTATTCATCACTAAACCCATCTTCGACGTTTCGGCTTTAATGACCCCAAATTCTCCAGTGACAGCCTGCTGATTTTTTGCCATAATACCAATATCGTCAGTGTATGCAGAGTCTTAGAATATTGTTCCTCAAGTATATGCCAATGAGTTTCCGCATCTCATTGTAGAAATCTTTTTTTTGACATAAAATCTCTCCCTGGTGTCATTACCGAGAAATGGGCGTTCACCATCAGATAGTCGAGTCTGGCAGAGATGCCTAAACTTGAAGTGATTTTATATAGCTCATTTCTATAAATGCTGTCATATGCGGCCTTTAAATCAGTAAACAGGTGGTTGGTATCCTGGTTTTTTTCAAGGATTTGCCGTAAGATGAATGTCCTAGAACAACTCTCTTACTGACCAGACCAATTAAATTATTCCAAGGGTTCACATAGTGCCGTAGGTCAAATCTTGCTCATAATGTAAGGGGTTTCATGTATTTTTAGTTGGTTTAGCTTAGAGGGCCTACTTTCTTCAATCTATCTGTCTTCTATCGGCCAAATTATTCCGAGTTCCATTACCTGGTTTACTTTCTTTTTGGCACATTTGGCGATGATTTGGCATATACAACTTGCCAACTCAATAGGAGCTGCTTTAAATAATTCGTCAAGTTCGACTGCTCCTACAACCTTTTTGTTCTTAATCCATCTAGTTAATTGATCTAGTTTAGATTCCACTTTCCAGACAAAGTTCTAGTCGATCAACATCCATGACTTGCTTGCAGCATGCGCTCGCCAACGCTCTTCGACAAACAAGGGGTTTCATCGTAGCGATCGGGTTAAACCTAATAATTGAGATGCCGCTTCTGGTATTCTGTATTTAATGCTGACAGCATAGGGCTTATCGATAGCTTTTAGGGCATTCGATCAGAAAACTTAGGATATGTACGTAGGAAACCTGTCAAAAGACTGCTCAAAGGACGGACACTGAACAAATCCTTCTCACAGTTGAAGATCAAGTTGATAAGCAGGAGAAAGTAGAGGTCATAGGAGCGATTTTCCAGGAAGTGTACAAAGTGAATGATGTTACGAGCCCGCCTAGAGAACCTAGGTGTCCCTGTTCAATGACGAAAACATAAAAATTATCGCCGACGAGGAAGGGCGAGCTCCAAACAATTGAATCATTAAGAAGTAAGGATATCGAACATTGTGCCTCAAGATCTTACGCTAAAAGCATTGAACATTTACAACACCCTGTTGATTAATGGGCATTATACAGCGAATTGAAAGACAGCAACAGCGATAAACAAACGTCCAATCCGACTTACAAATATTTGGCTTCCTTCCGAGGAAGAGCAATGTATTCAAAAAGGTGACTGATAGAGCCCTGCCTAGGTGGGTTGAAGATTAGCAATTTGCTCTAATCTGGTATCTAACATTGAAGTCATTAATACACTCTTGCAACGTGACTTCAAAAAGGTTAAACGATTTTGCGATGAGATATTGAAAGCCGTTCTTTTTAGAACTCTTTTCCTTGAAAACTCAGATACCAGAAAGACAGACATAATAGTTGCAGCTGTAGAAGCAAAGGAACTTTTGGCCTTACAAAGAAGCTGTTTTATAACTAACTCAATGTGAGTGTTAAGGTAGTATGCTACATGGCCCTTATCCGGCCATCACTTGTATTTGGATGCGCCGTGTGGCTCAACCTAAGAGCAATTTAAATAAAAAGTATTGTGGTGTTTAATAGCGATCATTTCATTATAAAGTTGCCTCCAAAACACAGTGCTAGAGCAATGACCAAGACAACCTAATGTGATCACATGTACCACAAGTGTGCACTTTACTTCGTTCCTCAAAAGCGTCCCTCTATCTGAATAAAAAAAAAAAATACCATGGAGCTAATCTTCCACGTCGCGAGGAACAGCTCTAGAAAGGGCAGTCGCCATCGACAGAGATGTAGCATGTTGCGGCAAGTTGACCGCAACCGGAGACTTTTCTGTCAACTACTCTGGCAAGTGAAAGAAACTTTTTGCCAAGTTGTTACAAAACCTTTATTCAATATGTTAAACAGGTAAATGTTAAATTACAGAGTTAAATTCATTTAGACAGTAACTTACTTAGTCTCCTTCTCCAGTTCAATTTAATTAAATTCAAATTATTTTTAATTATATAAACAGAATCTAACCTAACCAGCAGGAATCAGCGAGGAAAATCCATCTGTCAGTTAGCAACTCCATCTGTCAGTCATTAGGTGAAGCTACTACTTTATGGTGCGTTACCACATTCGCCAACATAGCATACAGCAGTGTGGAGGGGATCCAGGATTATTAGGACGGTAGGGAGTCGAGATATGAGGGATATTGCTCGGCAACACCATACATTTTAATGGCTTAATAAAGGAGCGGAAACTCTTTCGTTGCTTTCTTTAAGTTTGCGTCGAGGTCGCTCAAAAGCCAGCTTCTTTGTGAAGGCATTTTTATGTTATTGCATTAATAACTCTCTCTGCAAACTTTGTTTTACACATGACTGGTTCCATATTAGATTACCAAGAAATGAATTAACTTTTTTAGCTTATTTCAACTTTTCAAACTTCAGTGCACTTCCATGCTCATGCACTCAGCAATTCAACAGTGCTCAAACAGATACTCGTAACAGCAATTTAAAAGTCAATTCCTTCTGCAAAAAGATACTCGTAACAGCAATTTAAAAGTCAATTCCTTCTGCAAACCCATTTATGTTCGGCGAAAAAAGCCCTGAAAAGTACATGGAATAACGAATTTAATTTGATACATCAAGTGGAAGAAATTGATATTGGAATTCGAATAACAAACCAAGTAAGAAGACAGACTATTTGAATTTGTATTTCAATGAGTGAAAAGCCACTTTAGGTAAAACAAATATTTACATGGAAAACGATGTTGTTTAGAGGTATTTTGCTATTTTTTTTTTCTATTTGTTTTGGTGCAAAGTGTATCCTTTTAGATACTTGCATCCATCGAAATCTTCTGGGAATAATATAAATTTTGTTCTTGTAACTTTTTGTACAAATGTACGCAAAAAAACACAAGCGCTTTGACGATGTAAATATTTAATGCGTGATTGTGAACTTGAGTTTGACACAACCTCAGATGGATTCAAAAATACTCCGAGCCGGTGGGTTGGCGTGTATTCACTTTATAGCCATCATAATCGTTGTATTCACAATTGCCTAGCTATGTCGTACCGTTTTATACAGCCGATTACAGATTATCGGAATAATTTCTTTCAAAACAGGCTAGTGCGACCCCATTCATACTCGACAAAGTCGATGCCTTTGCGTCATAGAGCAGGATCATGTATAAAGCAATTTAAGTTGTGTTTTTGGAGAGCTGTACAATTGCTTCCCTAGCGGGAAGATACCGCGACTAACAAGGGTTATTACTCAGTGCTATCAGCGGAGCCTAGGTAGATAAAAAAAACTGACTTAAAGCTGTATGTCTGAAGTAACATTCTGCCCAAGATGTATTTTACCAGTTGAATGCCTTTTTCTAAACAGCATACGAGGGTTGGCTGAAAAGTTTCGGGTTTAACAAAGAAACAGGACATTATTTCTTCAAATTGATTTTTCTTTTTCTACAAAGTCTATAGACTTACATACACTTCTACCAGCGATGCTCCCATCTCTTCAACTCGTCCAAATAGTACTTGGCGTCTTCCTATGCAAAATATTGGTTTATGAAGTGAAATGGTTTCCTCATTCGACGAAAATTTCTCTCTCCCAAGCGCAACTTTTAGCCTAGGGAAAAAAAGTCACTTAGGGCTAAGTCTGGCGAATAAGGAGGGTGGTCAAGCAGTTCAATGCGTAATTCGTAGCTTCTCGCAATGGCAATGCTAAGGTATGAGACCACCGTCTGGTCTTGGCGAAACAAAAAAAAATTCTAAAAATGTGTGGGTTTTCCACAATATTTCCCACAATTTATTTTCAAGTTATGATGCGTGGTATACTCTTATGATGGTTTTTCATTTTTTAAGTTAATAACCGATTAAGGCAGCTTAATGGCTTCACCATCCCTTTCCCAGCCGAAGGAACAGCCTTCGCATTTTTTTGAGTCAATTCCTCTTTTGCAGTCCATTGCAAAAAATCATTGATTTATTGCGCCATATTCTAATAGAATGTTTTTGGTCCGGAGAGACCAAACACGGCACCCTACGCGCTGTCAGCTTTCTCATGAATTAATCTTGATTCACTATATGACAGACACGTTCTTTGAATATGTCCATAGCCTCTTCTATCTCTTTAACTTTAATTCGACAAATTGGTGAACTTGAGCGATGTTATCGTCAGTGAATACAGTCCCACTCTCATCCTCATTAAAGTTGGCAAGGCCACGTTTAAATTCAGCAGCCCAAAATTTCGGTGCGTAAATGATGGTGTAGAGTCTCCGTACACTCGTCCTCGTACGATAAACCTACTTTCGCCTCTTCTGAAGAGATATTCATGGAACAGCTATACTCCTATCTGTGTTCTTCCGATTGCGTCAATATAGTCGTATGCGAGAAATTTAAGGAACTTTTGAAAGATTGTAGGCTTGGTGTAGCGTATAAGTCTAACAGAATGCCTTCAATAAAGAAATTGCATCTCTACTCATTGCATGAAACCTGTTATTGATATTGAAGGTCAATGTGAGGTCTTTATCCACCTTGATATAGTAGGATGCATTTCCGTTCTGCCTAATCGGACGAGTTTGACAGGGACACCAAAAGTATACATTGATCTGCAAAATTCGACTTTATAAATGCTTCATACGCAGCCAGGTGGTGTGTTTCGATCTAAAATTCATAGTTTTTCTAAGATCCGCCGTATTGGAAACATTAGGTAGACGTAAGGATTTCGTAGATGATATGGAGGAAACCACCTATAGTACCTCTATATTTGATTTGTGGTACGTCCAAGTAATGTGGTCAATATGATAGACTACTGATTAATCGGGAATATTCCAACTCGTCTTGTTAATCTTTGAGGTCAGGGAAATGCACTCATCTGAATCCGTCATAAGAACTGGTGTTGTGCTACCTATGCACTTTACAGTACTACGTTATATTTTTAGCTCTGCTGAAATGTTTTACCCAGGAGCTCGAAGAAGTTTTCCTGAATATCATTTGCTTTCTCATACGAAGGAGCAAGTTCTTTGAATGTCGATGCCAATCACCGTATTATATGTATGCCTGTATACCGCAATTTTTTATCCTCCTTTTGCCCGACTCAAGCCAGCCATGATCAATTTCCTGTGGCTGAGTTAAAATAGATGAATAATCTTAGAATGCGGACTACTGCCTACCCTAATCGTACAACACCACATTTCTATCAATACGAATAACTCTGGCAATCCTAGGATCAAAAAAATTGTCGTCTCTGATTTAAGATTATGTATGACTCCCAAACATTAGAAAGCCTTAAAATATAGTGACTAATTCTGAAAGTCTTTCCTAAGATACTCGTACTTATATACTATCCTTTGAAATTTCCCACTAAGTATTTAACTTCTTTCTTAACACGTTCACTGCTAACACAAAACCCAAACCATCTTCCCACCCTGAACGCGTTTTTTACGTAAAACTGTGTTACAGACCCACTTCAAGCTAACCTGCAAAACACTTGAAACTTCAAACAGTCTGAAGGGCTTCAAGGACAGATCACAACTGAGGTTCCAAGACGTTCAGAGCCACCGTCTCTGCAAACTGGCATAGATGAGAAGGGATGGAAGGCATTTAACCTCACGCAGCATGTGCGTTACCAGCACGTGGATAAAACGGTCTATCACGCAGCATATGCGTGATCAGCACGGGACGTGTTAAGTTACTTAATAGCACACCCAACACCGACGTCTCGGAGAGAACCTTAATAATCCCAGTCCTGCTCTATGGCGCATACGCATATGCTTTATGACAAATGGATGAGGGTGCTCTTGGCTGTTGTGAGAGGAAAATTCTTCGTGTAAGTTTCTGCATTGACGGTAGGTGGAAGAGACGAACTCTACGGGCTGTACAGCGGCATGGACTTAGCCAGGAGAGTTAAGGTCCAACGACTGAGGATTATGTAAAGCGGATGGGGAGCAATGCTTCGGTCCGAAAAGTTTTCGAATCCATCCCCGGGAAAGAGCCAACCAACTTGGCGTTCGAAACTGGAGGCAACTGGGTAAAGGTCGACCTGGCTGGAGACGCTTGTTAGTTGAGGCCCAGATCCACCCCGGACTATAGCGCCACCTTAAATAAGTAAGTAAATAACTTGTTCAAAAGAGTTGTCATATGTATGCGCAAATTTAAGTGCTTTTAAACGAGACTATTTGAGAGACGTTTTGAAATACCAACTCATTTTACGCTATACGTGCCATGCAGTGTTTTTTGAAAGATTAATTCCCATTGCATTTTCATCGGAGTTGTGGGGGAAAAGAAATATTTATTTAATTTATTTTATTTTATTTTCAAAAGATACAATACTTTACAATAAATTTGTAAAGTCCCGGATTTTACACCGGGGAACTATGCCCATGTGACGTTCGCGTTGTCAACAGCTGATTTTATTTTTTCAATACAATATCTACAATCTGATTACCTGATCATTTCCTTATTTCAAGAAACAAGCCGGACTCTTATATAAGTAGACATTTTTCTGTAGCATCTGAATGGATCGAGGATTTTTATTCGGAAACTTATAGTTGAGGTATATCCACAAAAATAAGTCGCATGCTGTGAAGTCCGGCGACCGAGGAGGCCAGGGAATATCTCGATACTTGCGCACTAATTTCCTAACCGGCTCCAGCGATGGAGTGGAACCTTCCTGCTTAAATATTGTAGCGTTCTATTTGTAATGTTGTACCCTGCAAACAATTGCTATTAAGTTGTTTCTCTGAAATTCATAAAATTTGTACAATTATGGGTTTTGGACAATGTTAACCCTTTTTTTTTTGGCATTCTCAAGAATTGTGGAAAGACCAGTAATGCATGTTCTGTTTATTTACAGAGCCATCGGTATGAACAGACCACCCAGACAAGAAATTGTTCAGTCATTTGTAGAAAAATGAGTTAACGCTTAAATCTAACAGAATCAGCAATACCACACTATGTCAGCTCCGATGGGAGTAACCTGATAACAGCGTAGAGCGGACATTCACAGCGAAAGTCCTCTATACTGTCGTCATTACTCTCCACAGTAGTAGGGTGCTATTACATTAATGTCTACCTCACTTCGGTGTTTGCAAAGTTACGCAGCAAAAAGGGAGTCCCTAATCTTTTTTACTGATGCACAGCAGGGAAGCATTAATTTTATCTACAGGCGTAAAGCTTGTACAACAGTCAATAGTAGCATCTAGTGAGGACCTAGACAGTCCTAACTCAGGCTAGTGTCCTCAGAAGCCCTTCTTTAAGTCTTGCATAACGATCCCACCGATTTCAATTCCTATGACCTGGAACCCAAACCAGACTCAGTGAATACAGCCTTCCAACTGCGTTCAGAGAAGCCTGTCGTTTTCGAAACAGCTTGGAAGTGGTGACAGGGTTTAGACACAAGTTTTTTACGAGGTGTTAAATCTTAAGTTGACGTGCCCAATCCTAAATCATTTTTGCAGCCATCCTTAAAAACTGACTATATTTTTTCCCATGCAGCTGAGACGGCCCGTTCTTTGGAATCTAGTTAAAGCAACAGTGGCGTAGTTTCATGAAAGCTTATTCCACCGGACATGTCTTCCCGAAATTTTCTGTACACCGCACCACCAGAAAGCCGACACTACCTTGCAGGTTTTTGGTGCGGCATGTGTAGTCCATCCAGTTTCCTATCCAGGATAACAGCAAAGTATTCGTAAGAAAACCGTATTTTCTAAGATACTTGACGAGTCACACCAGTCAGCCTCCACCCTCTTGTGAAGAGAAAAATCTTAGTTTTCGGAGATTTTGAAGAGAAAAATCTCAGTTTTCGGAGAATTGATTGGAAGTTCATTTTGACCACGTCTTTGGCTGCCTCTGCGCTTTAGATCAGACAGACGCTATTTATAATCTAACAGACAGTGCAGCTGCACCATCTGCATATGTTTAAGCATAGATTTCGAAACAGCGTCAAGCAGTGCGTCGACAAATATGCAACAGAGCGGTTGTGCATAACGTATTGGCCCCAGCTAGTATACGCAATACCGGCCCTATTCATCAGCATTGCTCTTATATACAAAGCAAAAGATTAGTTAAATTGCCGAAAATATTCTCAATGTCGACGTAAATGCCAAACACATATTCCTGCTTGTCGAGTACGCCTTCAATTATGTCCAACTATAGCGCTGCCCCCCAAGATCTTCAATTTTGGCATGTTGCATATTGGATAGAGATGTACTCGCAATTTCGATTCCGATTATCGGCTCTTACTGTTCGTCTGAGATTCGGTCCGTATGCCAGTCCCGGTCTTAGTAGTGCCCGGGACCTAGTATTCATATACCCTTTTGTTACATAATTGGAAGCCATCAAATAAAGCAACACCGTATTTTATGGTCTCATACGTTACCACAACTGATGACTGATATCAGCTACGGCAGGTTGTGTGACTAATCTCACTTTCAGCTTCAATGAAAGGAGTGCGGTTAGCTGGAAAGTGAGTCTTAAACATGTAATGGAGAGTCTCGATTTAGTATTAGTACCTAGAGCCTGGCTGGTTTTTCCCTTTTGAGGACTTCCTCCAACCTGCTGCTTTCTTCGCTGTTTAGATCTACATGAGACTGCTATTAAGAAGATCCTTGAGCTTGAATGGGATAAATCTGATGACATACATGAAGATGACAACGATAATAGTGAGGAGGAGGTAAATAAAATTTTTAAACATGGATGGGAAAATCAAATTGAACTCGGAAATATCGACGAAATAGGACTTATCGATCAAGTTATAAGTCACGAAGAAAACGTTGCTTCTGAAAATGATCTCCCCAATTGTGATGATATTAGCGCAACTGAGGCTGCTGAAGAGGTTCCTCAGGTGACGAACAAATAATATCTTTTAAAGGAAGGTCATGCTTTAAGCAATATATTAAAATGAAGACTCAGCACTGGGAATTTAAAGTGTTTACTCTAGCAGGAGTGTCAGGAATAATGCACGATTTCGCATTTTACATATATTGGAACAGAGGACTTGGTTTTAGTAGTGATATTGTGTTAGAGCTAACTTCATCATTGCCCAGCGGAAAAAATTACAAAGTTTTCTTTGATAATTGGTTTTTTTCAATTAAACTTTCTGCTGCACTTTTGGAATACGAAATATTTTGTGTCGGAACAATTCATCCGAACCGGCTTGGAAATTGCAACCTGCTCTCAGAAGCAGATCTTAAAAAGAAAGGGCAAGGTAGTTTGGACTGGCGAGTTGAAAAAGACTTAAACATAGCTATGGTACGTTGGCTTGATCGGAAAGGTGTTTTACTCATTGAACTCTGTCTTGTGTAGAGCCTTCAGATATCTGTAAGCGCTGGAACAGCAAAGAAAAAAAAACATGATGAAGTAATTCGACCTTCTGTTGTTGCAATGTACAATAAGCACATGGGAGGCGTGGATGTAGCTGATATGCTAATTGAGCTTTACAGAATTGACATGAAATCAAGCAAATGGTACACAAGAATAGTTTGCTGGTGCCTTAATGTATCAGTTGTCACCGGTTGGTTGCTAGTCAGGAGACATCTTACGCAAATTAATGATAACTGAAAAACTACATTACTGGACTTTCACCTTCATATAGCTAAAGGGCTAATGATGTCGGAAAGGCATGCAGAAAAAAGCAGAGGCAGGCCTTCAAATGAAGTACCTGCTCCGGACAAAAAGAAGAAAATAATGCACTATGATCCCATTCTTGATGTAAGAGTGGACCAAATTGGACATGGATGCAGTACAATGATAAGCAGAACCGATGTAGATACTGCAAAGATGGGCAGTCAACGGTACAGTGCACAAAATGCAGTGTAACACTCTGCTTCACTAAGAGGAAGAACTGTTTCAGGCACTATCATAATTCAGAAAGAATTAAATATATTAAGAAAGAAAGCTTCAACACTTCAAAGTCATTTGAAATGTTCCTTTTTTGTTTGTTTTTTACTTCAATTAATTCATAAATTAAAATAAAGCAATGAATAAAGACCAACTTTTATGCTTTTAGACTATTCTTTCTTGAAATTAATCGTGACAGTTAGAATTCAAATATTGACATTCTTTCTACAGAACATGACCAGTGTAGTATAAAAATGACATTCCTTATCCAACAATCCGATCGTCCTTTTTTTATTTTTTATTTTTGTGGACTCGAATAAGTCAGAATTCCATAAAAAAAAGAATTTTCCGAGAGCTACAATGTAGAGTTGTCACGAAAGGGTTTGCCGTAAATCTGCGAACTCCTGGAATATTGACTGAACATGTCAGCTTAAAATATGTGCTCTGACATAAAAACCTCCGCCAATGCTTTCCAGGCGGAAAGAGTACCTGCTGGATAGCGTTATATGTTAGTTTTTCGGAGTTTTCTGGGAGGTGGACTTTCTCGCGACATACTCGTACAAATTCTACTCATGCGAACTGCAACATATTCTGGTAATAATATCGGTTTCAGCCGGTCGCTGTACGCTGTACGAAAAGTTACCAGCAGGGTCCTTTCTTAAGCTTGATTTAAAGGGTATACCTTGTTGTTTCAGAACGTAGGAGTCGTTAGAATAACCTTTCAACATATAAGTCTTTGCGCATTGTATTTAAGGATGTTCTCTTTAAAACCTTTTTTTAAGTATTCAACAAGGTTGCCAGCTGGACGTCTTACTTTCTTCTCACACTGTATTAAAATGAAGTGATACAAATATACGAGTACTTTTGTAAATTCTTGGTTGTAGCCGTAAACTAATGTTTTATTAATTGAAAAAGTTCCCTTGCTTAGTTGATTGTGAGTCTGATTGCTTCTGTTTAATTATATTCTCCGCTAAATAGCGCGAATAACTCTTGCTCTTGTCGTAGCTATTCCGATAGAGATCTAGCGCAGATAAGTACCCTGGTTTGCATAGAATTTTCTTCACACTCTTCGCACACTATATCAAGTTGAAATGCAGGCAGCATTTCTGTATCTGCAGTTGGAAAACAATTTGCATCGTCAGGGGAAGGAATCATTTCTTAATAACGTTTTAACAGAAGGATAAACCTTTTAGTGATATTTAGGGCTATATTCGTAGCAGTATTTGTTATGCGGATGCCTTCTGATTGTACACTTAAAGTCATGGACCTAAGTCTCCCACACCTGCATATCCTTGAGGCTGTCAGTCTTCAATATTATGTATCATTATAATTTCAAATGTACCTGTGGTTTGTTTTGGTTCTGCGGTTTGTAATTAATTTTCATTCGTTGTGCTCCTAATTTGTTTTCCTTTTCATTCACTAGGAGAGTGTTTTCCTTTATTTCGATTTCCTTAAGGCGAAACTATTTTAAAGCGAATGGGCTCGTAATTAAAGTTAAAAGGTTGGAAAAGATTGTATACATAGGCAGACATTTTCAGTTTCGGGGCATATTATGCAAAGGGATATACACCATCTTTGCGTCTTTCGTTATGTAGATAGTAATAATGGTTGGTGAGAAGTTGCCTTTAAAATATTCACTTCTACATTTCATTATTATCATACAGCAGATATACGAAAACTCTCTGACTTGGAAATGTTAACAAATTTATCACGAGCTAAATAAATTGGCCTTAGCTCACAGACTCTCAGTTTTGATTAAATTGTTCACTGGCTTTCGAGAATGTGGTCTCTGGTTTGTGTTTGTAATAAAACAAAAAAGAAAAGTAAAAGTAAAACAGGCAACCAAATAGAAATACAAACGACAACATAACAGAGAAAAATCGTTTGTACACTTTGAAATTCTTGTATTCTTTTCATCTTTTAGTAAAATGTGTGGTGACTTTGTGAGTGAATGTCGTGTCCTTGAATGGAAACTGGAATTCTTTGTTTTATTTTTTTTCTAATGAAACATATTACTCCTATTGTATACAAATATTGTTTTATCAAGAAATGTTTTGGCAGATGCTTGTGGATGACAGGTGAACATATAAACTCCCAACCTCTATTTCAATTTCAATTTGTCCTAAAGAGAAAAACAATAAACAACATCTGCATATGAGTCCCAAGTGAGGTATATTTTTTCAACATCTTCCTCAATGTTATATATTTAAGTATCGCCACCACGTCCACTAGAAATCTGGATAAGCTCCTGATTCCAAGGTACGCGAAAAAACCTAAGTCTTCGTGTGAATAGCACTCGTGAAACATTGGAATCGCTATAAGTATGCTGGTAGGTAAAAGTGACTATTGGGAAGATCAACCCACTTAGGCCTAATGGCCCATTGTGATGCCACGTGGATCTCTGATCCTCCTACTCATGGAACCAATTTGAGCTTATGATGAAGCGTAGGAGACTGTAAACGTTCATATTCTTTAGATCGTTTAAGTCATTGTAGAAGGAAGCTCCTAAGTGAAGTTTTCTTCGCTGGGAGAGTGCCTGACGTGTACAGAGTAGGTGGAGGATTGTCTGCTCTTCCTCCTCGTCCATGCAGCTTCTACAGAAATCGTTTGTAAAAGCGCTAAGCCTTCTTGCATGCTTGCCTATAAGGCAATGTCCAGTGATGACACCTACGATGGCACTGAGATATTTCCTATTTAAAAGGATTAGACTATTAGAGCGATTCAGATCCAGTTTTGGCCAGATCTGGTTGGTCGCTAGACATATTGGTCCAACAGTTCATCTACGGCATCTAGCTTTAATATTGATATGCTACCCTTTTCCGGTAGAATAGGTAGAGTGCTTCCAATTTTGACGAGTTCTTTGGCCCTACAATTTACTGAAATGTCTCGGTGGCCCGGCACCCAACTTAGGTGAAGGTTGAAGTGTCTGCCATCTCCCTAAGAGATGATCGACAGTCAAGGGCGGTTCTAGAATTTAGTGAGACTGAATCCAGTGACTTGATATCACGTTTTCCTTCAGCAAGGACAGAACTCCTTTAATCGCCAAAATTTCTGCCTGGAACACGCTACAGTGACTTGGAAGACGGAAGGAGAGGCTTAAATTAAGCTTATCTGAGAAAACGCCGCCACCTACTCCGCTATCAGTCTTAGATCCATCTGTATAGAAGTGGATTGATTTGTCATCCATCAAGGCATCTTCCTCTAAGAAGGATCTTTGTCAAACCAATGTAGGGGTTATTAGTCGCTATTATCCGAATAGCTGCAGTCGCAGCTACTTGCCTGCTGAAGATATCGAGGGGTGTCAAGTGAAACAGAATACATAATGTCGCGGGTGGAGTTTTGTGTTAAATTATGAGGACGAGCCATGTGTGAAAAGCAGCACCACAATTGCAAACTACTTGTCAACTTCTGGACTGCGTTTGTTTGAGCTCAGGGCCGCAGTTCATTAAGTGAAAGCGTGGGAATATAAATTAAGAAAAAATACTCGTATTAATAAAAGTCAGAAATTGCTTTAGAAAAAATATTTTTGTATTGAAAAAAACCTTCAGTTTTAGTTTATAAATCGAAAAAAACCAAGTGGTAAGAGCGTTGTTTCAATAAGCCATATATGGCTTTATATGCACTGGGCTGTTTTCCTCACAAATCAAAACAGTTTCTGTTTTGTAGCTTAAGAAATAGATCCATTCAGTTTTTATGGACAAAACAAATTTATAAATTCGCTTTCTAATGCGTGGCAAAGCGAGAATGAGTTTGCTTCAGATACAGAAGACGAAGCGGTTGCCAATGGTACTTCAAATTGCTACCGTGTGGCGCTCCCATTATTCTGATTTGAGTTCTGTTTTTTTTTTTTTTGTTAAATTGGTATATCTGTTGCTGACATTCCCTCTAAATCTTAGCGCCATAGCTCAACATTTGCAAAAGTTACGCAGCCAAGAGTATATCTATCTCTGTGTGTGTTGGCAATTTTTTACTATTTTAGAAACGGATTTAAATTTGCAACAACGAACTTGTATTCAATTTTGCGTAAAAAAACGGATTTAATGGTGCGCAAACGTTGGAAAAGTGTTGGTATATTCCTGAGACTGAAAGTTCCCGATCTTCAGAAGATGATAAGCTTCCATCCACGACTAAAACATTGCATGGGAAAGAAAAAAATTTGTGGAAGAAGGATAATTTTGCGTCCTACTCTGAAAAGAAAAGTTTCAGCTTCAAGGTAGTAATCTTTTCCCAAAATGCCTCGAATATTTGCAAACACCGTCAGATTTCTTCGCAGACAAACCTGAAATCTGATCAGGTTGATATAAATAAGCCCATCAGACTGACCCCTAAGGAAATAGAGCAGTTTATAAGTATACTAATTTGGGTCTTAGGAATAATCATTTATCACTTGTGAACGTGTTAGGAGCAAGCCATTATTGGAGTAAAATTGTAGGACAACAATTAATATAGGAGACTATGACGCGCAATCGTTGGGAAACCATAAAACGGATCTTGCATTTTAATGACAATGAGATTTTGAGTTCACGCAATGAGCCGGGATACGATAAATTATTTAAAATCGGTCCTTTGCTTAGAAAAATTCGAGAGCGGCTGTTGTTAGTTCAAAAAGGAGCATTTAGGTAGGACGAACAAATTATTCCCACCAAAGCAAGACACCATTTAGAACAATATAATCCATCCAAACCACATAAATGGGGATTCAAAAATTATATTCAAATGGTGTTTCCGGGTAGAGCTATGATTTCGATGTACATATTTGCTTGTGAGTAAAGTAATAATAGAAGCTGCACTAGAGCAAGTGTTGTTACAAGATTTATAAAAACAGTTCCGAGCAATGGGAACAACATTTTTTTCGAAAATTGATTAAAAACTGCAAGTCTATTTGCTTCAAATTGGTTTATTACCTTTAGGAACTGTAAGATTGAATCGCGTTTCAAACTCTAAAATGCCACCCGAAAAAGAACCAAAGAAATTAGGACGAGGTAATAGGGAAGAAAAAGTTGCTAAAATCGATGGAGTTTCGAGGGTATTCCCAGAAGTACCCGATCTAACAAAGATAACACAAAAAAAATGGAGAAAAATATCTTTATTTCTCTACGTAGTCTTCTTTTAGCTCAATACACTTTTTCCAGCGATGTTCAATAGCTCGATACTCTGTTGATAGTGAGAATCGTCGGGCCCCTTTAAATAGCCATCAACCGCAGACTCCACATCTTTACTGTTGGCAAATCTTTTACCACCGAGCCATTTTGTCAAATTCGGAAATAGAAAATAATCCGCGGGAGCTGAATCTGACGAATAGGGTGCATGAGGAAGCAATTCAAAATTTAATCAATTCACTGATTTTGGCCATCGCTATGACAAATGAGTGAACTGGTGCACTGATGAAACTAAACTTTTTTCTTCGCCAAATGCGGCCATTTTTTCTTGATTCCATCTCTCAGACGCTGCAATAAGTTCACATATAGTAATACACGCTGTTGACTGTTTTTCCTTTCTGAAGATATTCAATGAAAGTTATCCCACGCACATCCCAAAAAACTGACGGCTTGACCTTGCCTGCAGATGGACTGTGTTTGCCTTGTTTTGAGCCGATTCTCCCCTTTGAGTGATGGACCCATGTTTCATCGATGGTTATGAAGCGACGCAAAAACTCGGCCAAATTGCTGTGAAACTTTGCCAAACACTCGATTGAAACATCCTCAAGAAGCTGCTTTTGTTCCATTGTGAGGAATCGCGGCACCCATCTTACGCACAGCTTTTTCATATCCAATGGTTCAGTCAGCTTTTTGAAATACCTACCTATTAGTTCATTGGCTTTCAATGACGGTTATCCAATACCATTTTGTGGATCCACATTTCTGACGAACTCGCTTCATTTGGTCGACCACTGCTATGCTCGTCTTGGCAACTCGTACGGCCTCGTTTAAACTCTGCCACCCAATATTTTATTGTTGTAAACGAAGGATCAGACTAGAGTAGAATCCAGATCCGTTTTGATGTTGGTTGGATTCACGTCTTTCGAATGAAAGTATTGTATGATTTAGCGATGACTTATTTTTTCCATATTTTAAAATTCATTGAGAGCGTTCACTATTGATGGCTCCCGAACAAATACTAAACGACGTAGAGTCGTCAAACTTCAAGTTTAAGCTTGATAAGGTTGGTACTTTCTACAATAGCCTTTCCTTTTAAACAACAACCGGCATCTATACGTCAGGTCAGGTACTTCTGGGACTACCCTCATATGACAACAATGCGGTAAATATGCTATCGGCTTTTGTGGGTAGCTTGCCTATAATATCAAAAAGACGTTTTAGCAAAAACGTAGCACCTCAGGCAGTGGATGTTTACAACCAGCACATGGACGATGTGGGCTTATTGGACTCGCTCCTGGGTCTTTACAGAATCCAGTTGCATTCTCAAAATTGGTATACAATTTTATTTCCATATGATGAACGCTTGGATTTTATGGCGCTGTCAATCTGGTTAGCACGTAGAATTGTTCGACTTCACGCTTGCAATCGCAGAAACTTGTGCAAAGCAGGAAAAGTTATCTGAAAAAGGGGACAAGCAACTAGTTCTGCGTCAAACACAGCAACGTCTAGCAGGTCTGCACGCAGTGTATGTTCCACAAGCCGGAAAAGACGACATCTAGATTTTCATCTGCACACAGTAATGATAGAACAAATTGGTTTCCGTTCGTACACTTCTTGCGAAAAATGCAAATTACAGCAAATTATAGTGAAAAAGAAATTGCTTTACTAAATTTTTCTGTACAAAAGTATTTTCTGTGTGTTAAAAGGTTGTTCGAAGGGCAGTGGGTGCAGATTTTCGCTCTAACGTTCGATATGGTAAACCATTCTATCCGGTGTCAGTTCGGGTTTAGCGGTAAGGCTATTCAGAAGTTTTCTCTCCCTTAGATTTCAAAGGGTATTCTCTGATAAAAGTTATTCATCCCTCAGAGAGCTCAAGAACTCGCTCACACTAGGTCTGAATCTAATGGATTAGTACTCAATCCGACTAAGTTTCAAGTAATCCCAATATCTAACACCAAATTAAATTTAAGCCTACTGCCTAACATCTGCCTTAACGATACAAAAAATTCAAGCTGTAGATTCTGTAACTAGCCTTGGCTACGTAATAAATTGTAGTTTATCTGTATATAACCATACCAATAGGGTCATCAGCCGTATATACGTATGCCTTCGCAAATTGTGGCTTTTACTCCACTGCAAACGCGTCAAAAACTGGTGAAAGTGCTAATCTTGTCTTTAATAACGTACGCTGAGATTGTTTATAGTAGCCTTGATTTTCTGTCTATTAGTTAATTGCAAGTGGCCCTCAACGATGCAGTGCGTTATATTCACGGCATTCGTTGATATGACCATATATCTGGTTATGTGAGAGCTTTCTTAGGCTGTAATCTCAAAGAATTCATCGCAATTGTATTTTTCTACACAAAATTATTTATAGTCAGCGTCCATTCTACTTATATAACAAATTATGTTATGTCTTCCTACGTCCCACAGAGTTCTTAATTTAATCCCCCCTCTAAGCAATTACTTTAACTCCTCGCGTCTTTTTTTCGTTCATGCCGTAAGATAATGGAACTCATTGCCAACCCAAATTAGATCTATTAGAAATCCGTCAAAATTTAAAAGTGCAACCCTCCTTTATTTCTCCACTACTACACTCCAAATATAAGCGCATTTCCTACTTCTTAATTCCTTGCATCCTAAAAGTCATTTTCCTCTCAATATCCTTACTTGTTTACCTTTAACCCCCCCCCACCATTCACCTTTTTTTAGATTAAGTACTATTTGCAAATTAGTTATTAATTTGTCAAATTATGCTACTAGTTTGAAAAGCTAAGTACTAAAAAGGATTTTTTTATCTTAATGTACAAAGCTATAAATTAATTTAATAAATGAAATGAAAATGAAATGAAGTAACTCTTCCTGTGCCAACCATACTATGACTCCGCGAATCAGGACTGAATCAGGGTTTTAATATCAAACCCCCCATAGCATATTTTTTGCAAAGTGATTCAGTTCTTACTAACTCATTCTAAATATCTCCGACTTATCTCTGCGACATGTACAAGTATGTAAATTAAGGCAACCCGCCGTTCCGCCTGATTCAGTCTTTAGTGAATCGCAGCTTGGTCTTAGTGGTGTAAGACCGCATACTGTATGCAACCCTTATCTACTCCGAATTTGGTGGTCATAGCATAGCAAGTACTCGTATATATCGACTATCTCATCCTCGTGTCCTTGAAGGAATTATTGAATTAAATGCTAAGGGCTCTGTCAATGTGCTCGTACTTGCCGCAGCTTAGAAAAATTCCCCATGTATGCCATCAATGTCGAAGACTGAATCGCAGTTCTAACCTCTGTTTTGCTTGAAGGCCGGTATGTTGTCAGGAATTTATCGCTTTAAACTATTAAATTGGATTCCGAACCTCGTCCAAAAAACCCCTTTTCTATCTAACCCTACCTACTCGTAATCCGATGTCACAAAGGAACTGACCAGAACTGGACAAGCAATGTCATAAGTGGTCCAACTGTTGCACCCGATATGCTGCATATTATGACCGTGAGGTTTAAGCTTTGTTGTGATTACGCTTATCATGTCTTAATCAAGTAATTGCTGTACTTTTTTTCCTTTTATATGGTATGGTACGGTACGGTACTGCTCTTCAAATTCAAATGTTGCTACTACAGAGGCTAATTCAGTTCTAACTTTGAACTGAATTGCTAACGAACTGCGAGATTCCAGATTCTATCGCTAGTGTACCTAGATAGGAAGCGTTTTGGCGCTGTTGCTACTAAGGCGAATTTAAGCTTCCTTACGATAATGGTACGATGGCTTATCTTATTCGATGTTCTCTGCCTAACATCTATGTCTCCGACGAATGAACGAATTCGTAAGATAGAAATCGATGCGCCTTTACCGTTGTCATTTTGTGGTTGTGGTTGTGCGCAATATTGTCACAACCTAGATCTGGCATTTAAATCTCTGTATAATGGTGATCGTTCTGACTCTATGAATCTTTCCATTTTTTCGACGACAAAAGTCTCATTCCCGCTATTCTTCTGATGTAAGGTATTGAATACTCGTAGCTTACCGTAGTTGAGTAAACCAGTGCTTCCAGTTCGCGATGGATACTCACTGGCAATCGACCATCATTTTCCTTTTGCCAAAAGGTAGCCACCGAACTAAAGATTTTTTCTCTACTTATATTGGTCTATCATTGATTGAATGTGAGTTCTCTTATTATCCTTCGACTTGAATTATCTTATGATAATGCGTTTCGAACTGAAAAGTAGTTGCCGGTGGTTGCAATATGAAGTACATGAGAGGCTTTGCAGGACCATGGAGCGTGAAGCGCTAGTTGCTTATTCTACCACTAGTAGGTATGCCTACCTCCTCACTTGTCATTGTACCTTGAGGGATTGTTCAAAGGCAGCCTGTAACCAATCTTTGTTGTAGCTATTGTACATATTTGATGATAATGTTGGTATTTATAAGTGATGAAGCTATAGTGCGGGCTTCCTCCAAGTACTCTCTCTATCATAAGTCGTACTAAACCGTGTCCACCTCAGCTTGGTTTTCTGCATGGTTCGCAACTTATTTTGGTTGTAAAGTCGAAACTTGAGTTGCAAGACTTAAAGATGGTTATCATTGTCGATGCGTCAAAAATGCTGAATTTGATTTACATATCAATAATCTGGAAATAGTCCTGATCAACAGTTATCGTGATGATGAAATTTGTATACCTGCAAGTCGATTGGGTTGTAGTTTCACGAAGTAAAAAAGTGCTACAAAAGGTTGAAGCATTGACCATTTGCTTACAGCAACATTGATAACCTATAGCAATTCAATTATTGTGCATACCAAAGTGAACAAAAGTTCTATTTAAGAAGTACGTAAAGTTGAACCAGGACAGATCAGACGGGTTAAAATATTTCTTACATAGCTTGAGTAAACATTTCGAAGCCTTTTGAGTGAATGGTCATTCCAACGTAGGTTACCATTGACATACAAATCGAGAATGGAAAATTTGTCGAATTCGAAAATCGATGTTTCAGTCATGGATAAAGGCTAGGTTCCTTAAGTGCGATTTAACAACAGCAAACAAAGTTATTTGTCGGGAATATTCCTTTGCTTTCAAGCATTAAGCGATGAGCGCTCCATATACAAGGGAATTAAGTGATGAGCCATACCTGGCCAGCGCACTGGAATCATCAGTAAGGTGAACAAACGTTTGCAATGAAAACAAAATGGAAAGAAGAGTTCAATCAATGCCATTAAAAGCTGCTTCTCAAGAAACGATATGAAAAGGTGGACGCCAAAGTTGGAACCTTTTGAATCCCATTTTAAGGATGAGAACGTAGGATGAGAACTATAATCGGTGATCTGGGATAATTTCGCAGTCAAACAGCAGAGTTATTATTGATCAATAGCAATTAGCCAGGAGGAGGTTGGTTCATTAAAGGTTCTGGAATGGAGGGAGATATTTCCGACCTACTTGAAGCAAATGAAGTTATCGTAATAAGAGGAAACTACGGACCTGCATATAAAGCCATAATTCTAAATTCGGCGTCGATTGCATCAATTTATCCTTTACCCGTCTACTACGTGGAAAATTATGTGAAAAGATCTCAGTCTACGCCCGAATCAGACCTAGTTAGTGGAGGAACTAAAGCTTCGAGCAGATGGCTCGACGTATATGCGCGAATTAGTTCTTTGATCAGCATCAACTCGACGCCCTTTTTTGTCGATCAGTGACGAGCCTCACGTTTGGCTTAATGGGCAGAAGTTCCTTTTTAAAAAGTCTAATACACGCCAAGACTAAGACTTAACAATTGTAGAAAAACTGATAGAAATCTTGTTTAAGAAGGGAGGTGCTGCGGTTGAAAACGTTAAGAGACGAGGGCATCGTAAACTACGAGGGCGAAAAAATGAATTGGGAATAGAGGCGTGGAGGATAGGGATCTAGTCACATTAAGTTTGGACAATTCTTTAGACACCCTGTTAGACGAAACCAAGAGGTGAGTGAGCTTTAAGGATTATTTCATCAATATGCGAATGGAATTTCAGCTTCCTATCAAATTTCAAAATCACTGCGGAATTAAACTAGGAGTACACGCTGACCAAGGAGAAGATAAACACGTAGTAATAGATTGGACGTTAAGTTCTAAGCAATTTTTAAGACACCTAAAAATTAAAACTACTCGAGGTAACTTATAAAAGTTTGTACTGAAGAGGTAGCTTTGAAAATGTTGGACCGAAATGGCCCGTAATGGACCGAAAATAAGATTGCTTTTGATCCTCTTTTTTATCACAAAATTTTATTCAGCGATGAGGCTCATTTTCACTTGAGAGGAGACATTATGGAGATGCCACAAAATGTCACTGTTTGGTGTCATTTATGTTTTGGTGGGTTGCTTGGTTCATATTTTTTTGATAATGATGCCGCCAGAAAGTTACAGTCATTGCAGAGCGTTATACAACAGATTAATGATTACCGACTTTTTCATTACGCAAATTCAATAGTTTTAATATAGAAGAACTGTCATTTCAAAAAGATTTCGCAAAATCCCATCCAGTGAGCGTCAGTGTCAACTTATTGAAGTGAGCATTCGATGAGCGCGTAATTAGGGCCAATAAATTGGCCACCAAAATCGAGCGACTTATCACATTTCCAGTATTTTCTGTGTGTTTAAAAATATGACTTCCGGATTGCGATGTATTTGAATCAGCCGGGGCCCACGTGACCAAAGTCATATTTCAGCACTAATGGCCAATACCATAGCCATAACCACGATTGTTTTATTTCATTTTAGATTTCCATATCCTTTGCTTAAGCACTTTACTAATTTAGTACCCGCATAGGCCTTGTTACAAACGAAATCCTGAATTTTGAACTCTTGGAAAAGTTTTTCCATTTCCACGTGAGCTTTTGATGTAAGTTTTTTTGAGTTTAATAACTTGAGAAGCGAAAAAGCGTCCAACTTGGAAATAAGTACAAGGAACCTCAAATTTTAAGCAAAAGCATTCACCACAGACAAGTCCAATTTTTGAAAAATTCAAGCTAAAGCAGGCGAGAAGGACAAGTCACAAAAAGCTACTTCTCACATCCGGTTCGTGAATTAACTAAAAGCTTTTACTACTTAACCAAACAGCCGCTTCCTGAGCCAACCTTATTGGTGTCGCAAAGGACATAGGTACGTAGCACATTTTTAAAGTTTTACAGCTTCTTTTGGAATGAGTGGTTACACAAGGAATTTTAATCCCTTATTTAGTACACCAAAGCAACGGATAAATGTGTGCCAAAGCATATAAATCGGACACTATTCAAAGCGCAAAAAATATTGTTTAACGAAGGAATTTCAGCGCAAGTAAATTCCATTCTTTAGCAAGGCGACGTAATGGTGCGAGTATGCGAGGACCATCGTCAAATAAAACGACATTCTGAAAGTTTGAAATTTTCAATTTGCATTTTAGAGGTTTTAAATATTGAGATATGACTTGTTGAGTATTTTAAATGAAAATGCCTTCCTTCGAGAACTACAAACTTACACAAACTGCGAGTATATTTGGATTCAATCAGCTTTTTTTCCGAAACGAAAAGAAAAATCACTAGATTGCGTGTTGGGCACATATGTGTGTTTGTTTTTAGAGGTTTAAAGCCAGCTTAAGGGATAAAATCTTCCAAAGGTAAAACAAAGACCGGTACCTTTGTATGCCTAGCTCATACATATTGATTATAACTCTGGTTGTTTCCAAGCGTAAGCCGTTTAAGTTGATGGGCGATAGTTGAATAACCGAAGAATTCTAAGGATAAACATCCTGGGCAAAGGTAAACAAACAAATTGCTGTACTGTTTGTGAAATCAACTTTCCAAAGCCACTGTTGTTTAATTAATAGGAAACTAAGTTTTGATATATACTAACCAACCAGCAACCATGTAATAATGGGCTTCATATTTACCACTTAGGTATCCGGAGAGGGTATCATTAGGTATTTAAAAGGCGCTGAGGTAAGCCAAAGGAGATTCAGTGAACCAATATTTGTAGGGAGAATCACAAATCTTGACCTTTTGCTATTTTATGAGCAAGAGAAATTGAAATCTGCATAAAATTCAAATAAAATCACTTTAACGCCATTTGGTTGAGTCCTTTCGGAAATTGCGCCATGGTAAGGTGCTTCAAAACAGAAATTACTTCGCATAGACCAACAAGGAAAAGAAAGAAAAAAGGGCAAATTGACTATTAGGAAAGGAAGCAGAAAAACTGTAATCCTTTAATTGAATTTGGGGAATAAATTTTGTTGATTTCATTAACATTCTTCAAAAGTGGTATATTATGAAAAATTCTTCGACACTTTTTCTTCGAAAGTCAACAAAAACGAATTTCGAAATCAGTGAATTCTTTTTTGTTAATTCGGATAAATTGTTGCCCAAACGTTTCTAGAATTTTAATTTTTTTTTATGTATTTCTGAATGTGTATGTGGAATTGAATAGAGAAAGTTTTAAAACTGTCATGGGCTGACAAGTCATGATGATGTGTCTACTCTGGTATGGCAAACATCGTATGCAGTTTGAATTATTAAAAATTGTAATTCCTGATTGATTAAAAATCTTCATATTAGAAGAAAGTTTCATGTCGACATGTTGCATGTATGGGAATTTTTTTTGTATTACCAGAAGCCGCAACATAGTAGAATTCGATGCTCTTCACTCTCGACACTGTGCACGGAGATTTTTTATGTTGCACGTCGTCGGAGGTTTTTGGCAGGAATACAGAAAACTTATATTATGATTCGTGGCGGTGGTTTTTAATGATATCACACTTAAATCCTTGTATATGATAGGTGAAAATGTGAGCGGAATCTTTTCTTCTAGTATTTTATTTTGGTGATGGAATGAAAGATGAATCTTTATGGCATCACAAACAAAATTGCTTAATATAACGAAGTGACTAGCAGCTTGCTATGTTATATGGACATATGTAGCTTAAAGTACAATTGACCACGAAATTATATGTATAGAAAAACTGTACGAAGTATTTTGGATCGTCTAACAGCACCTGGTCAGTCGATTAATTATTCGTACAAGAAATTTGAGAGCCATTAAGAAAATTGCATTGACGAGTAAAAGAAGGACAGTGGCCCCCACCAATTGTGGTGGAGCATTTACTAGTTACCAGTTTGTATTTGCTTCACCTTTAATCTTGTAAGGGATTTTGTCTTAGTTTAAGTCTCGAATTTGCCGACTGGAGTTCAAAGACAAACTAAAGTGCCGCGTTGTCATCCATTCACGTAATCTGGCTGACCAAAAGTAGTCTTCCTAGCTTTTGAACTATATATATTCACATCCTTCTCCTTAATTTGCCCAATTTGGTCTTAAAAATTTATCGCTTCAAAACATTATCAGGAAACTGATTGACTCTAATATAGAGGCACACTAAAACGACGTTTTTTCAAGTGAGGTTTATAGCCTCGGTGTCCTGGGCCTAGCCTCAAAAATATGTTTCTTTAGTTAGTCCTATAGTTTACTATAAGCTTTCAATTTCACACGTTAAGCTTCCTCAGCTCTTGTATTGTACAAGCGTCTTTCTCTACTGCGTTTTCCTTCGGTGATGAATTCGAATTTTTCCCCGAGCTTGTAGTATGTATTCTGACTCACTTAGTTAAGTCCAGGCCGCATTACAGCCCGCAAAGTTCTTGATAATATACCTCCTCTTCAACTCTCCCTCGTTGCAAATAGGCCCACCCACGAGTCGAAACACTATTCTCTCGAAACGACTAAGTACCTCCTCATCCCTTTTTTTTGTAGTCCTTACTTCTACGCCATAGAGGACGAGTAGAACGATGAGTGTTTTATATAATTTTGGTTGTCCCAAAGAGATTTCTGTTACTCAATTGGCTTCTAAACCAAAAAAAAAAACCATGACCAAGAGTAACTGCTTAATCTCTTAGGTGGTTTCGTTGCTTGTATTTACTACGGAGCATAGGTAGACTTTCTAGATGTTACACCTGTATATTGTGACGTTTTATCCTAGTCGTCGAAGTTCAGTGTCATTTCTCGATGACAGGATATATAGTACTTCTCTTTACCCTCGCTTACCGCCTGACCTATCACCGTCGCTTCTGCTTCAATACTTACAAACGCAAACAGCTCGTGGTGTTCCGCCGATAATTTCTATGTCATTCACATAGGCAAGTAGCTTTACAGGCTCTTAAGAGATTGTATCTCTGGTGTTGGCTTGGGAGTTTCGCACAATATTATCAAGCTATCTGTTGAAGGAATTGCACGACAGTGGATTGCCTTGTCGGAAGCCTTACCGACATCAAAGGTCTCGATTAAATCCTTACCGACTTTCACTGAGCAACGATGCTAAAACCAGACATACCTTTATGTAGTTTTTCCCAATATAATTGCCGGCTTTGAGATTGAGAGCCTTTGCCATATCTAAATGAAGGGTCAATTAAGGACTTTCCAGGCCTGAAATCGTACTGATAAGGACCAATCAGTTGGTTGACAAAAGTCTTTAAGCAATTACATAATACGACAGGGAAGCTCTTGGAACAAAGTTGAGGAGAATGAAGCCTCTATAATTTACACACACTAGAGGATCGCCGTTCTTCAGGATCGGGAAAAATAGTGCTGGAGTTCCATTCGTCCAGCATGCTTTAGTCCAACCATGTTTTAGAGACAATTTGGTGCATACTTTCCATACCTCGAGTAGCACCGGCAGCCTTGTTTGATTGAAGTTTAAATAAAATTAAGATACGTTCGCCGACGTCGGATTATTGAGATGTTAAAGGTTTGTTCTGCGTGGCAGTGGAATGTTGATCATCATCACCGTTTAACATTTTATAGAAATGGCTCTTCCATATCCTCAGACTTACTGTGAATCGACCACTAGGTTCTCTCGTTTGTACTTGAACGTTTCCATTCGTACTCTGTTGCCGTGACATGTTTTTTTTTAATTTTTTTATTGTAAAAAAGACTCTCTTTTTTTCGTATCGCAAATCGCTTAAGTTATCCTGTATGGCCACTCTACTTACATCGGCTGGGTGCAAACTAACACACTAGGGGCTGATGGTTTATTAGTAGCTTTGCCACTGGGATTCAAGTCAAGAAGCTGGAAGTTCAGGACATCAAAAGTAGTAAAAGGACGCATGATCGGAAAAACGCCTGACGGTTTCTCAAACTTCTACACAGTATTATGTTACCTAGCGGCGTTAATCATATTCATATTCGTATCTCTGCCACAGGAAGGCACTAAAGCATATACATGTAACATTAATAAGCTCGATAGGAAGGTCTAAGATCTCACTTTGGGATTCAGTAATGTTATGTCTTCTCCTTTTTTTCGCCCAAAAGGTCGCATCGGTGAACCTCAGTACAAGAAACGCCCAAAAATAATTGGAAACAACTTTTCAATCTACTAACAGGCATGAGAAAAATAACTGACTGGAAATTAGGTATACTCGTACAAGGTACTTTCCAAAGCATTTAAAATATCATAGAATTGAAGAAAGCCAATCGGCTATTGTGAAGACTCTTTGGATGCAAAATTATTGAAACTTCTGGTGCATTAAGGGTAAAACAAATTCCTTTAACAACCCGTTACCGATTTGATTGAAAGAAATGATGGTTTCTGAAAAAAATTTATTGAAGAACTATGTACTTAATCTTCTACTAGACAGCGTACTCACCTTCATTCCCATTCTTTAACAAGCTCTATCACTTTGGCGATAAAAACATACTCTGTGAAAATACACACAAATCATTCTTATCCTTCTACTACTCGTACATGGATGAGTAGAAAACAAAAGACTTATTTACAATGGTTTCATTTAAGGATTCTTAACAACCTTTTATTAAAATAAATTAAACATTTTAATTTGTTCAAAAAATAAAACAAACAAGCCAATAGGGCTTGGTATGGGTTAAGGTTTTTTTTTCATCTCGTGAAGTGGCAGGCTGAAAAAAGCATAAGGTCTTGACGCTTTCGCTTAGAGTTATGGCAACTTGTTGTAAGAGTTCCTTGTAGCGTTGGTCTAGCGACCGCGCTTTTTCAAAAGTAATTTGTTTGTTTTGCGTAAATGCTCAGAAAGAGCTAGTATTTGGTCAGATAATGGCAGCTGGAAGTCACTCTGACGGCGCCAAAGATTCCATGAGCATAAACCTATCGTGTGAAAAAATATTTTCTTTTACAACTTTTTTGACCACAGGAATTCTGTATAGCCCAGCCAAGGAATCCAGCAAATCAACCCCGTACATATATTTGTTATAAACCTCAACAACTTGACGAGATGGAATATCTTTGTGCTGTTTTCCTTTTCTGAAATAACGCTGTTTGGTGATGATTGACTTGCTCCCAACATACTGTAACTGCATGCCTACAGGCTTGTTATCAAACCAGAATACAAGTATCCTTATACTAAAATCGTTATTACAGGTGATTCCAATATAAACAATTCTGGGTAGCTTCGATATTCTGGACGGACAACACCCGAAGATCTTAACCTTTGCTACGGGAAATAATTTTACCCAGCTTGTAAATGAGCCCACACGAATATCAGACGTTGATACCCATACCGCCAACACCCTGTACTTGTTTCAACTTCTCACAATGATAAATAGAAGATCAATTCGCTATCCCCTCTAGGCTCATATCAGCTAATTTGCCGTACACCGACCACATAGTTAGAGAACAGAGTCCTAAAAGAACCGTATGGCAATACGAGAAAACCAGTTGGAGCCGACTTAACAGCTTCTTTAGGGATTTTAACTGGTGGTTATATTTCCTCGATAATGACGTGCATGCCGCTGCTGACCCGAACATTGTTCTCTGTGGAATGAGGTGCTTTATCCCTCATCGGAAGAAGAGTATCAAACCAAAAGAAAAGACATGGTACGGCTCGAGCTGTAAAGAGGCTGTCAAGGTTAGAGAAATATTTTTTATCGGTCCTTCAAGACCAAACCAATACAGGGAAAACCGAGAAACATCTCGAAACACGAAAACATCTCAATGACCGGCGGCGCGGTTTTCGTGGCAACAGATCCACTGGTATTTTGACGGCATGTCTCACCGAAAAGTGGAACCAAAGCGTACATCAGTCTGGCGAAAGCAAGGTAGGTGCACGTGATATTTCTAAGCCATTTGACAGAGTTTGGCATCAGGCTCTTTTTTCAATAACAATGGATAAGAAATTACCTTTCAGGACGTCAATTTAAGCTGTCTTGGATGGTTTCTAGTCTTTTCCCACTTTTTTTAATTTTCATCAACGATCTATTGTCTGCTACATCTAATCCAATATATTCCTTTGCTAATGACAGTACTCTCTGATTTTCATATTCGTTCCCTGAGTTACGTCCCTGCTCTTCGGTTACAGAACGGGAACGCGTATGTTAAGCTCATTAACTAATTGGCGAACCACTAACAGAGCAGAACTGAATGATTTCAAATTACAATGCTATCTACTACTATTAAAGCAAAATTTAAACACCAACCCATTGTCCATGAATAGCTGGCCCCCGCCCAATTATCAAGGCTTCGCCCATCAATGACGTTGTCTAATAAAAAGCGGGGGTAGATTATTCTATAACTGGTCTTATCGAAAACATCCAGATTTTTTAGCATGAATGGATGATACGATTTGACCAGTAACAAGTTGCCGGTCATAGGTCTTGTTGGTGGGCTTGACCACCGGTAGTCCATACCAGGACTTAAATCACGGTACCATGGGAGTCAGGAGCCCCCCGGATTTCGGTCCGGGCCTGACTTGTTAGAGGTAGGCCCCCTTGTGGGAGCGTCATGGTGGCTGTGGTTTAAACCCAAATCGCGGGTACGGGTTTCCTTTTTGGTTTAGCCCATTGTAGAGTTGCAAATGAAGTACTGGGTGCTGCGACCCTAAGAGCAGCAAGAGGTTTTGGGTAGGCCTCGACTCATACCAAGGGTGGAACTTGTGCCTCCAACACAGTTCCGAATTGGTATAATTCAAATCTCGAAAGATTAGCGATGGCAAGGCGTATCCTTGCTCCCTATGGGTGTATGGGCACCTCGTAAACATTAAGTCTACATGACAGGAGGTTTACGTTAAAAATCCAGGTACGTTCTGTTCATGAATAGCACTTGCATCGTTAAAACCATTCTCGGTATGTGTCAATGATAACTTACGTTGGAATGACCACATATTCGGTGTCGTCAAAAATGCTGCCAAATGTCTAGATTTCGTCAAGCGATGTTAGAAATACTTCACCGCCTCTGATCATATATGGCATTTATCCGCTCGAAATTGAAATACATCTCCACATCTGCTGAAGTGAGCCCAAAACATATCTGCACCTGCTAGACAGGATTCAAAACCGTGCGATAAATCTCATAGGTGATACTAATATCGCTCAGATAATGTACATCCTCGAAAACCGACGTAATGTTTCGTGTCTCGCTCTGTTTTATCGCTATTTTCACCACCAGTGCTCTATAGAAATCGCCACTAGCATTCTCCCCTTCAACTTTTATATACGGTTAAATGGTCATCAGTACATCCTCAAGCCCACTTTCTTACGTATTCTAAAACATCGTGATTCGTTCCTAAGCCGTACAACTCGGTTTTGGAATGCCGTGCCTTGCTCTTTATTTCCTAGTCATTTTAACCGTCAAATATTTACGGCCAACGTTCATTGGTATCTCTATTTCTTACCTCTCTGATTTTCCCTCGCCCGCGCTGTGTGCAAGCATTTTAAAGGTACTTTAAGCACGCGCAAATTACAAAAAAAGAAGTGTGCCACTTTTTAAATCATGCTCCTCTGTTGGCATTTTAAAATTGGGGACAGTTATCGAAAAAAAAGTCCATTGACTCCTAAATCTGGGGCATTTCCGAAGAAAGTGTTATTTTGCTCTCCAGCAAAAATTTTGATGTCATAACTGAATCTGGAAACCCCACCTGAACTTGGTCCTTGCAACCCCACTTGTGCGACTTGGCTGGGTTATGCTGCTTTAGTTCGTGACGGCACTTAGTGAATATAATTTTTTCATCCACCGGAATAGTTTTTTCTGTTAGAATAAGTACAAACGTAGCCGTATTTTTTTCAAGAATTATTTTTTTTGAAGACTTTGTCGTATCCGTCTGCTCAAAATGACTTTAAGTCGGTGCTATCCCTGAAGTATAGAAATCCTTTTATTATTTCCACCTGTTGCATGTCGTCGTCTCCAAAATATTTTGTTGGCCAACAGATTTGCTCCAATAATGTCGCGAAGAGGGCAGTTGAATATAAGACAAGTAAATCACCATACAAACGAACTGCTCTCTTTCGGTTGTTGTTATATTTACTGACTTATGTACTTATATTGTCTTCAAAAGCTTTTTAATTTGACTGGTTGACGACAAACTGAATTAACCCCTCAGTGAAAAAGAACGAAAAATAATCTCCTGATGTTTTCAACTCAATCACCGTTTCTGGCAGTTCAATTCAATTCAAATTTGTTTTCCTTGTTTTCCTTCAGGCCTGCTACTGGTTCAATTTCGGGCTCAGATTCGGTGTGAATTCCAGGCACTGTAAGGCAGTCACTGTCGCTTAGTGCGGGCTCTAATTCCAAATCAGAGTGTGGTACTTCATCATCATCAATTTTGGATCCATCTCCAGGGATACAGTTGACATTTGACATTCATCCGTAAAAGCGTAAAGCATTCATCTCTGAAGAATGCTGAAATAAAACCCTTACCATAGAAATTGTGGAGAAAAAATTTCCCAAAACCAACTGTTAATGCATACGAAGCTATAAGTGCCTGCGCGAATTAAATCACTCGTAACTGTAAACTCATTCTATTTTTGCACTTATATACGAGTAATACTTTTAGCAATGTATTTTTTTGTTAACTATTCTTACCGATAACTGATAGCAATTAGCACTTAAAATCGCTTTTTACTTCCGTTTTCAATGAGCGCTCGTATTGGAGTGGCCTATGTATGTGTATAAATTAATACCATTGGTTATAATTGTCAGGCGAAAACAGAAAGTACCGTTTTTTTTTTGTGGAAGAATACACTGTAATGGAAAAAAATTATTTCCGGTCACTTCAAAAAGATTTTTTTGGGGAAATATGCACCATAAAATGCAAAACAAAATTTTTAAATTCGTATGCGGTAGCGGATTATGTCATGAATAGTTTAGGGTACCTACTAACAAAACCAACATTTTCCATCGTCGTATCATTCTTATTCCGAGTCATAGAGTTTCAGTAACACAAAATGCATATCGAATCGAATACTTCCAGGGCGCAATCGGTTTCCTGGCTGAAGTTTTCAGACGACAAGTTGGCATAATCCGTTTTTTTGTGTTTGACGAATGACGACTTCTGAATTGCGACTATGTCACAACGTGCTCTTTATGGTCGGTATTCTAGTAGCACCAGCATCCCTCCTATGGCTTACCGGTTTGTTTTATTGTAATACACAAGCCACACAGCCTTGTCAGCTTGGGTTGACACGTTTCCTACCTTGGTGACGAAATTAGCAATTACAATTACAATGTAACCATCAGGCATTTAGTTGAAAACTGCACCTTGTTCTCATCCTCGGTATAGGTATCCATCGGTGTCTAGTAATGCATTATAGTAATCTCTCTTAACAATGTGAAAAATCGTTTAAAATAAATCCAAGTCTTGATCCACAAGACTTACGTTAGCTTAGGCCTAACAAGCCTTTGCGAAAATGAAAATATGATTACAACAACAAAAGTGTCAAATATAATTGATTTAACTATTGACGATCAATGCACTCGTGACAAGAACAACGACTTTCGGGTATGTACTCCTAGCAGATCAAATTCTCATTGTCACTGGTAGCAGACTTTAAGGTCGAAGACCTATAAGCTAGTGACCAGTGAAACTACGTTTTTAGGCTAAGTTCGGCAACACTGCTACCAATTTCTTGTGTGAACTCGCTAGTTACGGAGCAAGAATTCGTGGTGACCTCAATTTCAAAATATGAAAGGATGGAACGTTTGGTAATGTCATGGGCTTACACACCATGCACAACATTGCACCCGGAATAGATGTCGTCACATTGCAACACATAAAAGACTCGCATTCAATCTTCTAAAAGTCCTACCAGTCGGTGTGGTCACTACTTAGTATTAGCTTTGTTATGCACCCAGATATCAAGGACGCTACAGTGAAAAAATACTACAAGAAGATTTGACGTCGGACTGCAAGATAGAATCCAACTGCTAGACTTCCGGCGGCGTTTCTTTTAACCCTTTTCAAAACCAGAATAGTTGGAACTACAGGAAATCATCAAAAATGCCGCCTGTGATGTTCTAGATTTAGCCATCACTAACCAGAAACTCATGGTTCGGAACTTGCAGTCAAGTTGAGGCATATGTATCATGCCACGTGGGCTTAGGTGGGGGCTGTTGTTAAAGAAAGCCGAATAGAAGAAAGAGTTCAAAAAAAGCAAAGTCAATGTGATTAAAAGATGCTGCTGTGAGAAAGAATTTCGGGAATCTCGAACAGCGCTGAAAATTTCCATAAACAACTCCCGCAAGCTGCAAGAAGATTAAGATGACGAAGTCGTCGTTGTCGGGAAATACGCACTATTCAACCCGAAAACCACCTGCTACCCGACTGAAATGAAGCGATAATATCCAAACCAAAATCAAACGAATCCGCAGGACCTGATGACCTAGTTGCCAACCATTTCAAAGCTGAAGAAAACGAGTTTTCAGAAATCCATTTCAGAGTAGTTTGTCTTTTTTGAAAACTTCACTATTGGCAAAAGATTCACAATATGCCAAATCTTGTGAAAACTTAAAAGTCAGATCGATACTTACAACCTCTTGATGAATTTTGAGGTTGTTTACGATAGCGTGCGTAGAGATGATACAGATGTGGGTTGGGAACTGCCGATGCTCGATAGAAGACATAAGAAACATCACCACATCATTTGATGTCATTCGACATCCTTAGCATCGAGCTCCTAAAAATTCTGCACGACTCGCAAACAAGCACCAGATGAACAAAATTTCAAGAGTCCTACGTGCTTTTGCATTTGCAGATGACATTCATATAATCACCATATTTCTGAGTATTGAGGCAGAACTCGACCAATTTGGTCTGGCAGACAATTTATATTTACGTACGTCATCAAATAAAACCGATGGCAGCATATTACAGCTATAATGCTGAAATAAAAGAACATATCAAAGAATGACACCAATGCGAAGGTTGAGCCAAAGATAACATACCAATCAGTACGAAGGCAATAAAGTAGCAAAGCTCTTTTTAAGGTAGCGAAGGCCCTTACCATCCCTGTCTGTTCCATTTGTGCTTATAGAGTTAGGAGAATAAGTCACAAAGAAGAACTGAAGGCTGAACTTACACCACTAAGATGGCTAAGCCATGTGAAGCGCGCCTAAAAAGTCCATTCTAACTGGATAATGAAATGGGCATCACCAACTGAGGAACCTGACTAGGGCTCGAATCATGTTGGTTGAAGCCGAATACCATCACTTCCACCAAAAGTAGAGTAAAATAAGATGCTTCCAACTGGCATGCCCCAATAATGCAGGTTGGCATTTGATTGTAATGGATGTTTCAATAAGAGATGTAGAATTTGAAAATCCTATTATCCTATAGCTGGTGCACGCAGCGTTGGCAGATGACACCTATAAATTTGGGAAATTCACCCCGGAACGAAAATTTACGTTCAATCGCGGGAATGATGCGAACAATTCGTGCTCATTTTCCACGTTATCATGTGCCTTCCAATCCAAGACGTGTGTATGCAACATAATTTAAACAATTCTAAGAGACTCTGTACAAAATGTGAAGATGCGATAGACTTCTTGCTTTGGGGGTATGATAAAAGCAAGGTCTACGCCAACCATCAATTTCGAATCTGAAACCACTCGCCGAAAGAGTGCCACATTTACGTGAAAGAGTAATTGACAATTTCGAGAAAGAGATGAGTAAGTCATTTGGAAGATATTGTATTCCATAAATAAACCCCATATGTCTTCTTTATAAGGCAATAAAGGTTTCAGAGATATCTCAATAGCTGTTCCCTTTATTCAAATAACAAATCCTACATCTCTTGTTGAAACACTCTTCGTTACTCCGTTGAAGGTATTTGAGCCGAAGAAAGCCTTCTCGTTGCAGAATTCAAACCCCTTTCTATATCGGTCCGCGTTGATTTCGCGGTTTCGACATTTCGCTGAACTATAGCCAACTAACTATCCTGTTGTTTTAACCACAATTGGTTCGGCTCTTTTTCAACTTTTTTTTTTTTTTTGAAGAGTTCTCAGATGGCGCCGTGAGAAGGCGTGAGATTGGGCTTACTAACAGAGTTGTGAAGGAAAAGGCTGTGAAATCCCTTTGTTATTACAAAGATGTGCCTTTCAAAATATGCTACTTCTACGAATCCTTATCTAGTTATTGGCATCCAACGCAAGTACGTTGTGCCAACTGAAGTGTTCAAAAATGTGATACTAATATCAAAGTTTCAAACAACTCTGGAAAAGCTGTATTTAAATAATAATTTCAATAGGTGTTGCTAATAATAACAATAACGGTAATGACACGACTAATAATTACTAAACCACTTCAAAGCCTACTTAAAAAACAAAACAAAAAAAACAAGCAGAAACCCACTTCAAATACTCTGAAAAACTTTTAAGCCAAATTACGAGTAATTGCTAGCCCAGCATCCACACCCTTCTTCAAAATACACCGTACAACAATCTTCAACAGAAATTCCACATATTGTAGACGTCCCTTCAAATT
Organism: Volucella zonaria; assembly: GCA_963966105.1. NCBI lineage: Eukaryota > Metazoa > Arthropoda > Insecta > Diptera > Syrphidae > Volucella > Volucella zonaria. The sequence goes on along the minus strand of OZ014532.1, from coordinate 88,121,448 downwards.
ACTCCTGTTTAGTACTTTAACTCCGTATCCGTTGTACTTGTTCATCAAATATTTATGTAAAAATAAAAAGCTGTTTACTGTATATTAAAGGCAATACTCGGTAGAGGCAGTAGAAACTTTTTTAAAAGGAAAGAAAGTTTCTCCTCTTGTAACTGACACTTCCACTGAAGAATGACCCAATTTAGAGAGAAAACACGAGCGTATCATCATTCATTGGATCCTGTAATCAATTATCTGCTTGGATGCTGAGATTTATGAAAATAAAAGTATGAGTACGAATATATGAGTCCTTCTATGGTGTTAAATAGATATGAGGACACTCAAGTTATCATATAGCAGAAGAAGCTATTGAATATTAATTTAACTACCAATTACCCTAAGCGTAGGACAGCGAATTTCTTTTGCAAGAACTAACATACTTAGCAGATATCCATGCGAACTGTGCGTAGTACGAGTACGTATCCATATTCGTGACCGTGTTTCTGTTCCTGTACTTATTCGTATATGTTATGTCGGTACCTTGGAGAACAGCAACTTGTTGCGTACAACTTAATTCCATGGAATTGCGAATACGTTTAGCCCCGTATCGATGGCACAATAAATATGCAAATTTATTGGAGCTCGAATCCGTTGGATCTCGTATAAAACAGCAGTTAAATTCTAATGTGACAGTGTAACGTTTTATCAGCAAAAATGTTATCTTGGACTATCTTCTCTTTCGTTTTGTCTTTTTCTATTTTTTTCCCCATTTTTGTTGGTTCGTTTTCGTGCTTTTGTTACAGGGTGGAGGTGGCAATATACCATACATTGAGCAGCATCTCACAAACTCAGTACTGCATCTCCTGTACGATTTACAGAGATACGAATACAACGTACTGAATGTTCGTGTTCATCTACGTATATTCGTTGAATCTACCAAAAGCTCTACCTTGTTAAAGTTTTGGTTCGTTTCACTCTAGTCTTACGATTCAGTCCGTTAGAAGCTTTCTACAAATCCGGTTCTCTTTGCTCCGTGAATTTCGTTTGGTTGTTCGGGCGCGGCTTACTTTCTGTCATCCGTTTTAAAAAAATAATAATAAAGCCACAAATAACTGTGCCGACGAATTTGTGCACTCGAAAATTGTCCAATTTTTAAGGCTTACGCTAGGAAGCCATGTCAAGTGTCACGAGATTTTGTGTGTATTAAGGCCATATCCTGAGAATGAATAAAATTCGCAATGAAAACACTTTTCACTTTCACCCCCTCTACTACGATAACCGCGAGCTGGAACTGGATACACGCAATGCAGCATTCCTCTGCAGATAAAATCCCGTGTTTTGTTTTTTTTCAATCCTGTTCACCCTCTTTCGGCCTGGTGGAGTAGACACACACGGGACTTTGTGTACGCAAGATTCAGTGTGGGTGTTGTTCTAATTGGTCACCTCGGTGGTGTAGTCCTTTTTGAACTGATAAACGTGTCCTAAGTGTCATTTTTGTTCTTTTTTGTTGTCATTATTGGTTTTTGTTTTTTTTTTTGTTCTTTAGAATCCCCCATAAGTTAATTCGCAACTTGTCGGCTGTCAGTGCTTTATGAGGATTGTGGTTAAAGCCCATAACCGTAGGGGTATTTCGGACGCGTGTTGAACTGGTTTCGTGGTTATTTTTTTTTTTTATTTTTTTGTGAAAAACTGAAGGACGAGCTGTGTAATTTAATTACCAGGAAATGCTTAACATTTGCTCTTTGAAAAATGACGTGATTTTAAGCGGAAGCCAAATTTGGAAACAACGGCATGTGTACAAGGAGGCACAGTAAAACTGATGAGCGAAGGTGTACGCGAGTTGAATGTTAAACAATAAGTCAACTTGTATTCGTAGTCGGACAAAATTTCATTGGTTGAGCTTCAAAGGGGCTACGGCAGTCAGAACACAACGGACTCTGCCGTTTTGTCTTCAAATACACATTTGGGAATATATAGTATATACACTTTTAATTGCTCTCCGCCTGGTTTTGTTTGAGCAATCGTTCTTGATTTCTATTTGCTATTCTCGTCCTTAACACTTGGTGCTATCCTCTGTGCATTTGTGTGTGTCCGTACAAAATTGTGGTGATGAAACTTAAATACGAATAAATGCGAAAGCAAAACTTGACTTTGTGTGCAAAAAAAAGAATAAAGTTGATTGGAACAGATGTACGTGTTTTGCAGGCTCATTGCTGCGTAACATTCTGAGATACTTTTTCAAGAGTTTTTCCACCTTATTTCCTTACCCTCCTCAAGAGGAAGAAAAAAAAAAAAGAAATAAAATAAGAAGTAAGAATATGAATGTTATCTGAAGCTTTCTAGACTTTTTTCCCGCGCGGGAAATACCCATAAATTTCGGCAGTCTACAGTTGATCCTTAATTTTTTATTTATTTTTTCAACACCAATGGACTCTATAAGGATATCAGCCTTTATGATGATGTTCGGCGGCTCAGGTTAATAAAATTAGAAGGTGTCTACCGAGTGTGAAATTGGATGCACACAGCGTAAATTAAATGTATGTCATATTTTAATATTTTAGCCACGGACCTAGAGTATAAATATTGACACAAGGGCGCCATAAGCAAATTTACAAATAATTAAAATGAACGCGGCACAGAGCGGAGGACATACGGGCTCTTCGATGGGGAAGAAGGGCTCCCAAATGGAGGTGAGTCTTTTATTCGTATGTCTGTAGAATCTTGATAACATCCCAATGGGGTGTGTTGCTAGGAAATGTGAAATGTAGAAGTCTTCTTTTAAATGGAAATTCAGAGAACATACATATGAATATCCTTCAACTTCTCAAATATGTAGATAAGAATACACACATATGTTGATTTTTAAAATCTGCTGTTGACATTCGTAGCAATATATTATATGGGATTTCTAGAGGATGTGTTACATTTTGATGTCGTTTTCTTTTAACCACAAGGATACTTTCATGCAGTGAACTTTTATGTTAAAGTCGGTATTAGAGAGGAAGAGCGATGCTATACATGATTGCCAAATTCTGAGTTTTTTTGTTTGCAAAAAGTAGATTTCGACAGATGAAGATTTGTGGTTTATGGACATTTAGTTCGTTTTCGTAGTCATCACCAAAATCCCGAGTCTTTTGGGATAACATCTTCGATATCATCATTTACTTTGAAGGCTTTTCTGATTTTAAGTAATGGCCTAATAAATCAACTGATTAAGATGCGGTTTTTCTTATACATAATGAATGAGATTATGGAAAACTTATAATCTGATTGAAGTCGTACGATAATTCTGTAATTTGTTAGGCTTTTCTTCTATGGAGTAAAGCTGAAATAATGAACTAAGATGAAATGCTTTCGCAATAAGTACACTCCACAGTAAAAAGTTAGCTGAGATTTTTCATTATATAAGTGAAATAGCGGGCTTACTTGCAGATGATGAATGGAATGAATTTTTTTGACAGAAATTACACAGTTGCAAAAACTTCAAAGAGATGTTTAAAAAAAGCGGCAACATGAATATGAGATTCTCGGTCTTAAGTTTCCCTTATCCATGGTAATTACACTTAATTTATAATATACATTTAATTAGATTATGGCTTTTTATTCTCTGGATTTGATGGTCCTTTATTTGAAGGAATATTTTCTAAAGTTGCGCCTTCCTTTTTTCCTTAAAATAGATTGGAATGGATTTACTGGGTGGTTTTGCTTTCTTTATTTCTTGTGTAGGCTCTTGTATATTCACCTTTTCCCAGGTTTCATTGAATTCCATAACAAACAATGTTAGCTTAATTCCGAAAATACGAATGGGCCAGGAAACCCTAAATTCGCTTCATACACAGACCGACTTGAAAAGGTTTGCAGCATTTTCGTTATAGTTAACAAACTTATTATCCAGGTGCTACATTAAAAAAAACATACTGGTCTATAATATTATCTAATAAAGGGTATTTTTTTGGAAGTATAAAATTTTAAATTCCAAGTCGTCCTTCATACATGGTTTATAGGCGTAGACTAGCGACTTTAGATATATGTTATACAGAAAACATTCGAATCCTGTCTTAAAGTACAACTCACAAGTCTGCGAAATAAATGAATATCTTTGCACAAAATCATCAATGAAGTCGCTGGACACTGCTTCAATTGGTTGAGCACGATTTTGAATCGACTCGTTCGCGTTCTTCTCAATGGTATGCTTCACAGCCGCTTCTTCGATGCACACTATACGATGGCAGGTATGTTCGAAAATGTGGTGTGAAAACGAAAAAAAAAACCATCCATGGTTATTCGTACTAATTGCTTAAGTGGACGATTATATGTGACTATGAAATAGACGTAGCGCACTGTAGGTTTCGACAATTGAACCTCGGTTTTTGACTGATTTCAGTGCGTAAATGAGTGCTATGGGCTTCACCACACGGTAAATTTCTCGGATAAAATCTTAAAGTATAGTAAAATTCAGTAAAAAAGCGAACAAAATCATATAATTTACTTACTTACTTATATCGGTATATAATAAATTCATATTGTATATATCAGCTGTGCTGTCAGAAAGTGGATCGACATGATGCAAAAACTCAATTTACCGAGCAATATTTCATTTTGACTCTGCTAATCTAACGTAAGGTGATTGTGACAATGTCTCAATGTATCTTTTAATACAAAAAGGCGCCCTCCTCTACCCAACCTGCAAGCGAATAGTGTTAGCGATTTAGGCTTCACCACTGTATCATTTACTCGTAAACCATATCCAGCTGTTCAGGAGGCTCCTGTTTCTAACAATGTGCTGTTCCCCATCTGCAGTCATCATTATGTATTATATAGCGAGATCATTTCCTAAGGCATACATAGGTATATATTTTAAGATTGATCAGATACTGGTATTTATACACAGAATGATCTTTCGCTCTCATTTGACTTGCTTCGCATAGTTTACAATTACCACGTTAACGTATGCTCTGGAGCGTCAGTGCCCATAAGGAGCAAATTGAAGAAACTGCAACAATAGATGTCGGACCAGCTTTAAAAACAAAAATTAAATTGCGCTCAAAATGTCACAAACACGAGAATGACATAAATATTCGTAAGAACTATGCAAGGAAGAATGGTTAATTGCTAATGTTACAGACAGACGTTAACGTTACTGATTTTGGTACAACCCCAAAGCTGTGTACCATACGTCCAGACCGGTTTTAGCTTTTGCTTGTATAGCAGCAATTTGTTTTCTAAACTGAGCTTGGAATACTTTCCAAGAAGCCAGTACGTTTCTCTGTACTTTCTAGCTCTTCACGTTTTTTTCTTAAAGTGTGCTCTCCATTTAAGTTCAGCGTTGAGTGCCATACTGAGATATTTGGCTTCGTTCGCGAAAGGAATTTGTACTGCGTTGATAAACTCCGGTTGATTCTCAATTTTCTTGAGAGTGAGGTTCACGTGGGCATTAAGCGCGATTCGCCAAGTCTTTGTCCAATTGTTAATCCGTGTAAGGGCACGTTGCAACTTAGCAGTTGCTTCTTCGACGGTTTTAGCTGTTACCAAAATGGCAGTGTCATCAGCAAATGTGGCTAGCACAGTATGTTCCGTTTTGCGGTATATCGCGGGTAAAAAGCAAATATATCAGAGGGCCAAGTACACTTCCTTGCGGCACCCCTGCCTTTATTGTCTTAAAATAGGAATGTTCGATTCCGTGTCTGTCACGGTAGAGTCGGTCATCGAGGTATGAATGATATGAATGTATGAGACAATTGCTCGGGTAAGACTTGTCGAAGTTTATATTTCAGGCCCTCGTGCCACACCTTATCAAAAGCTTGCGAAACGTCAAGGACTGCGCTTAAACAGACTAACTTACACTCGATTGCTCGTTCAATTACATCGTTTATTCGATGCACTTGGTCAACAGTAGAGTGTTGGTTTCTAAAGCCAAATTGATTGATCGGGCAAGAGGCGATTTGTATCAATAATCGGTTTAAGATGATTAAGTAAGATTCGCTCGAAGACCTTCGATATAATTGGGCGGAGCGATATTGGTCTATACCACCTTGATCAAAAAGTTCCCGCACCACCACTGTGTGGCGCTCCCATTATTCTGATTTCAGTTCTGTTTTTTTTTGTTAAGTTGATAAATCTGTTGTTGACATTCTCTCTAAATCTCTAGCATCATAGCTTGACATTTGCAAAAGTTACGTACCCTAGAGTACATCTATCTTCGGGTGTGTTGGCGATTTTTACAATTTTAGAAATGGATTTAAATTTGCAACAACGAACTTTTATTAAATTTTGCGTAAAAAAACGGATTTAATGGTACCTGAACGTTGGAAATGTTGAAAAAGTGTTTCGACAACGATTCTCTAAAGAAAACGGTAGTTTGCCAGTGGCACGAGCGGTTCAAAAGTGGTCGTGAGTCAATCGAAGATGATGAACGCAATGGTAGAACATTGACATCGAAAACCGACGAAAACATTGATGAAGTAAAGGAATTGTTGGTCAATAACCGCAAATTAACCCTCAGAGAGATAGCGGAGGACTTGAACATGGATCCGTCCAAGACATTTTGATTAAGATCCGTCCAAGATATTTTGTTTAAGACCTCAATTTCATGCAAAAAAGAGACCGTGTTGACGTCGCAAAAGAGATGATTTACGATTTCCCACATTCATCAAAAGGATCATTACTGGAGACGAGACGTATGTTTATGAGGCAAGTGAATGGCGTTCACCAAATGAGCCGAGACTAAAAAAAACCACGTCGTTTTCAGTCATAAAGAAGGTAATGCTCACGGTTTTCATGGATTAGAACGGTGTAGTGCATCATCAATTTGCCAGAAGGCCAGACAGTAAACAAAGCGTATTATTTGGGCGTTATGAGACGTTTGTGGGAAGCAATTCGCCGAAAGAGACCAGAATTGTGGGCAGAAAACTCGTGGATTTTGCACCATGATAACGCACCGTCTCACAGTGCCATCATTATTCGTAATTTTTTGACGAAAAAAGCAACAAATACCATCCAACAGCCACCGAATTCACCTGATTTGGCTCCCTGTGACTTCTTTCTGTTCAAAAAACCACTACGGGGTACGCGTTTCAGCAGCCGAGAGGAAGTAATGGAAAAATCCCAGGAAGCACTGATGGACATACCGACAACCGAATATAAAAAATGTTTCGAGGATTGGATCAAGCGCTTGCGTAAGCGTGTTGCAGTCGATGGGGATTACTCTACAGGGGAAAATATAGATTTAGATGAATAAACTTGTATTTTTAATTTTCTGAATACATTCCTGGAACTTTTTGATCAAGGTAGTATGACTTGACTTCAGTCAGGGGTTTACCGGGTTTCGGAATCATAATAACTTCGGCAGCTTTCCACTGATGTGGTACATACTCTAATCTTATGGTGGCATTTACAAGATAAAGCAGCTTTTTTGGTAGCACTTTAAGTATCTCTCACGTAACTAAGTCATATCCGGGGATTTTATTGGGCTTAACCGTTTCTATAACTTGTCTAAGTTCCCTAAGTGTTTTCATGTCTAGCGTATTGGCATTCTCTGGAAGCACTTCCATTCATTTGAAATATGTCAAGTTCAATTTGTACTCCAGAGAGTGTTCAATGCAGCCTTTTCTACCATAAATAGAAATGACCCGAATCTTGTGTTTCCCGATGGATGATGAGCGTGGTAGTCGCGGTAAATATGTCATCAGGTTAGTTTCAAAAATTGAACATATATCAACTGCTTTTTCCTGAATACAAGTATTTAGTTCATCAAGTCTTTTCTGGAGGCCGGCCGTTGGCATTCCGCGCAAGAATATTAAGCTTCTTTGTCATGATTAGTTACACCGATCTGCTTCGAGGTTGAGACTATTATCTTATTTGTTTTAGTCAGTTCTTCTAGTCTCTCGAGAATTACTGAGAAAACATTTGAGACAGGATCGGGTGATCCACAGTTGGTCGTATTTGCTTGCGCCGCTATTTGCGCCTTAGTTTTTCCACTTTTCACTTGCGCCTTGTTATTTTTGACGTTGTTGCTATTGGTGATTTTAGCGGCCATCACGGCGTTTGCTATCTTTGCCTTCTTTAAAGGCTTTGGGGTTGGACAGTTGTTATGATTTCTCGTACTCGCTGGCCCAGCGTTTTTAGAAGGCATCGTTTTTTATCGACTCCGTCGTTTTTGCAACTCCTTCGCGCCTCCGCAGCTTAGGTAGTTAACTGGATGTTTTCCCCTGCAGTTAATGCTATTGCTGGGGACTCTTTCGATTTGTAAAATGTTCAATAATTTTTTTTTAAAACTGTTGCAACAAATATAATATAATATACGTAAATGCTGATTTTACTTCAGTAACATACAATTTTGGTACGAAAAATTGCTTTATCAAGGAGAGTGGATCATGAAGTAGCTTTTTGTTCGATATTATTGTGACACTTAACAAATATAATTAGTTCAACTTGTACAGCTTCCCGAACACTTTCCTTAAAATTATTTCTGTCAACATTCTGGATGTTTTAGCATATATCTAAGCGTGAGTAATGGTATTTTGCCCATCAAATTAAGTTTTACCGGTCTTGAAAAAATATAAATCAAAAATATTAAACTGTTATAGGCCAATCTCCATCCAATCGGTTTTTACCCAATAAATTCGCCTTCAGACTTGGTAAGTTGATTGACGATAGGCTTTTAAACTTTTGCAGCCAGATATATTACGTATATTTATATGTTGTCTAAGGGTACATCCGGTAAGCTTAAGGGAAAATCTCGAAATGTGGTCATATTTACAGAGACCATATATGTAGCGAACCGCCGAATTAAATGCTAATTCTAGTTTCCTAAAGGACATTGCATCAATATTACTATAAACTACTGAGCTGTAGTTTATAATGGGCATAAACAGAGCTCTTACGAGTTTAAGGTTTGTTAAGGTCCCGACAAAGGCGAAAGAGATATAAATTTGGCGTAGACCACCATATATTCTTTTGATAACGTAATTGATATGGTTTTCACAGGAAAGTTTCCAGTTGATATATATTCCTAAGTTCTTCACCTCATTTTCATATGGAATCAATTGTCCCATTAAATGTATTTGTGGCAAGCAACTGGAATGAATCCTTTCATTACAGATAACAATTGCTTTAGATTTAGCAGGATTTAAGGACAGTTTATTGAGAACAGACCAGTTATATATTCGTTTCAAGTCCTCATTAAGTCTAGCTATGCAATCATCCATTAAGCCAATCGGTCTAGACAGATATACCTGAGCAACGTCTGCATATAAGTGCACCGATGCATCAAGACAGACCTTAGGCATGTCGTTTATAAACAATGAGAACAAGAGTGGTCCTAGAATAGATCCTTGTGGGACGCCTGAATACACCGCTAGAAAATTTGAACTTCCCTGGCTAGTATGTACTTGTTGAAATCTGCCATTTAAATAATTGGATATAAGAGATGCAGCGTTATTACCAAAACTGAATTGACTTTTCAGCTTCTCAATCAAGCGTTGATGGTTTACACAGTCAAAGCTTTAGAAAAGTCCAATAAGCACAGAATGGATACATTATTCTTATCATACGATCTTCTTAAATCATCTAGAATTTTTATTACAGCCGTGGTACAACTGTGATTTTCTCTAAAGCCTGATTGAAATGGAGAAATTGGTTTGGATCTCAAAAATTTTTGATAGGCACGGTAAAATACTTATAGGCCTAAAATCTTCTGGCTGATTCCTCGTAGTATTTTTAACCACTGGCACAACTTTAGCATATTTCCAAGTTGAAGGAAACTCAGATCTCATGATACATGAGTTAATAATGTGCGTAAGAGAATAATATATCCAGGACATAATAAGTTTTATAAATTTAATAGATATACAATCTACTCCTACCGCTTTTGATTTGATGTTGGATAAGGCTTTAGCCACATCACTCTCTAACACACAGTGAAACTCAAGACAATTAAAATTGTCATGATTGGTTACAGTAAGGTCAGTGTTGCTGCTATTAGCTGTAACTGAACTATCCAATGTTCTAAGAAAAAATCTGTTTAAGTGGTTCGGATCTAGATCGCATCCCATTGACGTCTTTTCAACAATTCTTAAAGATCAGAGGTTCTTCCAGAGAGTAGAGCTAGGCTGGGTAGTATTAAACTTTGATTAGTAAAATGCTGCTTTGGCTTTTCTAACTTCGGCCGTAGCTCTATTTCTTTGAAATTTGAAGATATTCCAATTATTTCTACTACGATTTTGCTGCCAACGAGAATACGATATATCCCTATTTAAAATAAGTTTTTTAATGTTTTTAGAGAATCAGTGGACGACATTGTTGATGACTTTTTTAACTTTAATTGGTACATGTTTCTCGAAAAGTGACTGGACAAATGATTGAAAAGTATTTACTTTATCATCGACAGAACAAGTTTCCCAACAAAGATGCTAAGGACAATTAAGAACATTGCGAGTCAAATCGAGCTCGTTAATTTTACTAAAATCACGGAAGGTAAATTGCACGGGACATGGCACTACACTAATCTGTATATCTAAGTTAACAAAGATTAGGTCATGGTATGATGGAATACCTGGAAAACTTACTTGTTTGTATTCTGTGACTAGCTCTAAGTTTGACGTTAACACTATGCAATGGGGACGAAAATGGGTAGCTCTGGAAACATTGTAAATATCTAGATCAACCATAGAACATTCATTTTTTAAGTTTTGTGATAGATTGTTGTCTAGTAAGAGATCAATATTAAGATCACCGCACACAACCAAGGATGAATATTTAGGACTGTGCATACTGAGACTTTCAAAAAACTAACTGACGCTTAAACTTTTGTTTGGATTATACACACAACCAATTAGTACACTTGTAACTCTATTCATTATTTCAATAAACATAAACTCAACCTCGGAATCTTCTGACGACTCAATTTAAATTTGGATTTACAATATATGGCAACCACACCACCACGTTTCGAGTTTCTGTCGTTACGTAAAATATAATACCCTGGTATTTCAATAGCATAATTATAGTATATAGTATAGTACATCAAATCAATATTTTGCGTAGAGCTTAATGGTAAAACAATTGAATTTGCTGACGATATAGGTCGTTTATACTCCAACATTTCTGTTCTGTATTTGGTAGCCGACATTGACTCTGATTTGTTTCCCCTTTTTAGGTTACGTCGCCTACTTTTATATTTCATAAGACTGATTGTAAATATTATATATACATATGTATTAGATCTGGCACTCGCAGTTCGAATAGATCTGTAAAAACTTTTGGCTACAGCTCCATCGGAAATCTGCCTGCTTTCAAGTACTCGCGTCTAAATAATTTAGAAAAATGAGCTAGAGTAGACTTCCCAATTGAAGTATTGTCTTTTGAAAGCAACATATTGTTGTATGTATCATCTCAGATAATTCTGTTCTCAGAGCTTACTTGAAACTGTTTATAATTGGTTGGAATGGAATTTTGTGCTGCTGCATCACTTTTGGCAATGCTATTCAATAGCACATCCTTTGAATGATCTTGAAGAAAAGCGTCACGGGGATACTTTTTTCTTTGTTCGAAGATGCTTCGTCTAAAACATATATTGTAATTTAATAAAGTCTTAAAAATATTTTACCAAAGAAATGGTTATTTTCTAAGCCAAGATTCAACCGCGTATATTATTCATAGCAACTCAAGAATTCATGGCTTCAATTCAATTTGACTGAATTCGTGCTATTTTAACTTTTATTACTCTGTACCACCCAGCTTATTCAAACACAAAGGGTGGCTGGTTAATTTTAATTAAATTTAATATTTTGCTTGGGAGTCTTTTGTTCCTCAACTTAATAAAAAATAAGCCCCTCCATATAATGCAGACGTCGAGGGTAATTTTTCGCAATAAATTAATCACCAAATAGGGAGGCATACCCTGGGTATCTCGATCACTGGATCTTAAACAGTGCCACTTTTTTTTATCTTATGGGGATACCTTTAAGGGTTTACAGCTAAAATCCCCGAACAGTTCAGACCCTACAAGAAAATATCAAAGATGAATCTATTGAACCAGCGTTTTGCTCTAGCGTTGTCCTATTACAAGAGTGTCTTGAGAGGAATGGACGGCATTTAGACGATATTGTTTTTAAAAAATAAAATCCACATTGTCAAACTCCACTTTGAATAAATAAAATATGAGAATAACGCTGTAACATTAAACTTGAAAATTTTCCGCCGGATATCCTTTATTAATTTGGACGTACTCGCATACTCGATATATTCGTCACTAGTTTTCGCAATTAGAGAATGAATCTAAAATATTCCTCATTATATGAATTACGAGTATGTTTGAAATTTGTTGGATATTTGCTACATCGGGTTTTTATAATAGATGCGCTCGAAATTTTGCAGTGTATAGCAGTCATATCAGAGAAGCTACAGCTGTAAAATTGCAGGTTATATTGTAGTAATTATAATTAAGGGGTTAAGCCACTCTAGAGACCGTAAAAATTGGCTTTTTTCAGGAAAAATATAAAATAAATCGAGTTTACAAAGGTAGAAGTTTATTGTACATATGATTGACTGTAAAACATAATTTCTATAGAATAGTTTATTTGAAAATGGCGGCTGCGCAGCGTTTCTCAGATGACTTTTCTTTTTTGGAAAGGTCTACAGCCGTACCAACAGCTCCTGTAAATTTTGTATTATGATGGATCACAAAATTTTTTTTTTATCGTATGTATTGTTTCTAACCGAATTGTGCACTTCCTAAGTCAAACTTGGAAAATTCGATGAAAAATTGTTAATAACAAATTAACTATGCCATATCAAAAAAAAATCCTACGTACTTATTTAGACAAAATATTTTTAAAGATCAGGCCAAAATTTTAAGTGAATTGGTTGAAAATTGTTCATATTATGGGTGCGGCCAGCGTGAAAATGGAGCTTTGAGATCAACGCGTTTAAAATTTTAGGTTATAGAAAGCCTACCTGTCGGCCTTGTACTATACTTTGAAAAACAAGTACTTCGAGATATTTGCCGGCCATAATCTTTTGGGATATCATTTTCGAGGTCCCAAGTTACCATTTAAAGGAACGGAAAAAAAATTGATTTTTTGAAAGTCCATTAAAGCAAATCATAGAAAATTACCGTGTTGAGCAACGGTTACAAATTACAAATTACCGTGAACTACTCGTCACTTGGTGGACAAATCTGAGTCAACTGGCTCAGCTAACAACCAAGCCCCCGTACATCGGGGAAACATAACATCAGCAGAAAAGATTGCTGCTCTCAACAGAAGTGTTCCGGATAACCCGAGGCAGTTCATTCCTCGTTCCGCCCAAGGGGTTGACCTTTCACAGACCTCACATTAGCAAATTTAGCGTCGGGACTTAGTCCCACACTCTTACCAAATTCAATTGACCTAGAAACTTAAGCTTAACGACCATAGACAGTGTCGAGCATTCGCTGACTGCAGCAGTTGGAAGTGGACTCTGATTTCAGACATATTCAGCGACTAGGCCTATTTTTGGATGAATGGCTACGTTAACAAGCAAAATTGTTGCATTTGGGAACGTAAGACCCATCAGTTACAAATGCGTCCAGAAGCGCCCAGTGTTTCGCGTGGATTTTGGTCCGGCAGATTCATTGGCTCGTTTTTCTTCCAAAGTGAATCTGGCGAAGGTATAATTATAAATTGGTTATAATCGATAACCAATTTTTTGCGGCCTTAATTGGCCTATGGAGCTCAATGACATGTAGTTCCAACAGAACGGCGCTAAGTGCCTGCAATGCAACAATGGATCTTTAGCCCTACAAATTCTACGGCATGATTACATATCTCACGCTGATTTCACTCCATTAGATTTTTTCTTTTGGGACAACGTGGAATCACGGATCTATGTGAAAAAGCCGCAGACCATTAATGGACTAAATGTCAACATAACCAATGCCATCAATGATATCGATTCCGATTTGTGCGGTCGAGTTATCGAAAATAGGACGCCTCGGATACGCGCCCCAGAGCGTATTTGGCCAATATCTATTTCATTCAAAATGTAATCGAATATTCTTTCAAATAATAAAATTAATGATATTACGTGTTCAACCTGTTTCGTTTAAATTTGGAGTTGTAGCGCCCTTAATGGAGAAATTCTGTATATCTAATTAAAAACTAAAAATAAAAATAATTTTGCTTAATTTGCAAGCGTTATTCTGGCGTTAGCCGATTCATGGTAAAATGGCAAACCAAACTGAGCACAAAGCTGTCAAATTGGCTCTCGCTTGGAAAATGGTTTCTAATTAAAAAAAAGCAAACCTCTAAAAAAAAACACCACATACCATAAAATTCATCTTCCTAATTTGATAAATAATATGACTATCTTATTCAATTGTGCCTGCGTTCAAGGGGATATTTCAATGGCATTGGATACACTCCAATTTCTCTAAAAGTTGCCCTACAATGCTGATTTGTATGAAAGAAGTAGTCTGGTGATTCATGCATTGATAATGCTAATATTCTCTTGACGGCGTTTTTTTTTTCTTCGGTAGCTGCACTTTCCTATCCGAAATTAAGGAAAGGAAAGAACAGCGTCAAGCATAGTTTTCTTTATGTAAAGCCAAATCAGATTCCGAATTTCTCTAACAAATTTCCTTTACACAAATCGTACCATTTTCATTATTTGTATCTCACCTTAATGGTAGCTTTTGTTTAATTTTGTTGCAACTAGCGCAAGCAAGTTGAATTAACAGGTTATGTACACCATCAAACTGTTTTCGAAAATAAATTAGGACCAAGTCAAATAATGATCGCTACCCAGGACTGTGTTAAATGATGATCTAATGTGGTCGACATAGGAATTGAAGCCTGCTCTGTTCTGTGTGAAAAATTATGGTGTTGGGACATAACTTTCGGAGCTAAGACAGTGGCTTGCCTTCTTTGTTTTTTAGTGGAATAACAAAAAATACCTTTGAACGCTCATTTAATGAATATCGGTTTACGTACTAGGAGCAATAAACGGTGTTTCTAAAATTTTTAAGCCAATTCGCACATCTGAAACTCAATGCAACCAAATGCAAGACCAATACAACAAGGCAATCTTTTTCTTTTTCTTTTACTAACCATTAAAATTTGTAACGCGTATAGTTGCATCTAATGCTACATATTCCTCTCAAATATCTACATCACTTCTGCGCCACTTGTGAGGTTGCAACAAAGCAATCTTGAACACAATTGTTAAAAAAAAAAACCAAACGATAAGATTTACTCGTACAACAAGCTAAATAGACTATTTTAAAAATTAATTACTTGAGTGGATTAGGTACCGGAACTGCCAGAAAATTTGGTAGAGATTCATCCCTTGAGTTATAAGGTACCAGAAGCAAACATGAGGTGGTAGCTCCCAAACAGCTGAAGTAAGATCAGCTGCTCTTATGTATTGTTCTAACAGTCTGCAATATTGGCATTCGCGTCATCATGCTACAAAAGAACTTAAGAACTGTAACAATTTACTTCAATGTCTTCCATTTCTTTTTCTTTTTTTTTAAAGAACTTAACACTCAAGAGGGTATGCCTGCTCTTAAAATGCCGGAGCACATGTATTAAAAATAAAAGAACCCTTGATGAATGAAAAAGAAAAGTCACTACCGATCAAACTATTTAACTTCCAGATGATAGTCTAATTCTGAACTTAAAAAAGGAAACGACGTAATTTGTAGACAGAGTGCCTTTGCTCTAATTGCATCTACTAATTGACCCAAGTATAGGGTGGATTTCAGTAAGATAAAGAAGATCTTTTCTAGCTCTATGATTGCACCCACAACAGTCATATTACTTGGATTAGGCATATGCGACAAGTTTTAAACTTGTCTTATCTTTAAAAGGAGATTATCCAAGCTATTCTGGTCAGTGGTTTTACCTTAATCGAGTATGCTACGTTTACCCCAAATTTAATGCAATTTAGTCTTATCTTCGGAGGCCTTTCTGGAAAGCCATTCTCTCTGTCGTTCCTACACAGGTAAACATCGTAATTCCATTTCCTGTAATTATTTTTGCAGAGAGAAGTTGATCTGCTGCAGCGATTGAACTTCTGTACTTATTCCCCCCAAATCCAATTAAATTCCGATGTCTTTCAGCTTATCATCCAAAAGTGCTGCTGTAGAACCTTCAATCAGTGATTTTGGATGAACGACTACAGTGACTGCCACGAACACGTCTTTGATGCGTCTATTTGAGGAAAAAATCAATGAAATTTTCGACAAATTCCTTTATAAGAATTGTAGATATCAGAAATACCCTTGAGATATTTTATTTAATGGATCTATTTGGCACAAGTTGCATATAAAACCGTATTGACTACTAAATGTGGCATTTAATACGAAAAGAACTGCCTCATCCTAATGCTGGTACCATTAGCTGCCAGTTTTTATTTCATTTATCTGTGTTTATTACCTTGACTTTGAATAATTGTTTGTTTCTGATAGAGCCAATATCTATTCTCGCCATTATATTATATTAAGTAACACTTAAATAATATGATTATCATATTTACAAGGACTAAAAGTCTATTAATCGGATTCGCTCTCTTTGGTGGGTGTCCCTCTTCTCTTGGACTATCATGTAATCTTTTTTCTGCTTTAGATAATAAAACTTTCATTACAGATCGATGTTGTTGTCCAATCAGATTTTCTTAATTAATTCCATTAAGGGTAGAATTACGTATGAAGACCTATTTACATTTCCATTGTAACTGGGTAACGTCCATGTTGTCCAGCTTAAATTATTTGAAACAATAAATCTTAAAGATAAGTGTCTTCTCCAGTCAGAAAAATGGGCTTGCTAGGTGAAATATTTGTCAGAGGAAACTGTTCGATGGACGAGGCAGCTTGAAGGATACTAAGATTTTCCTGTATTTTTTTAAAGAATTAAATACAAGTATGTATTCTATATATCTGTGGTATAAAAGTGGATTTATTTTTAGTTGAATGACTAATTTATTTGTTAAAAATATTTCAATACACCTAATTATTGGTACGTTAGTGCTATTGGTTGGGCCAATGCCATCCACCAGATTGATATTGTCTTTTATTTTTTTTATACATTTAAAACTCGCCTTCTCTGGAGTTTTTCAGTAAACGGTCGCATTTCAATAGTTCGCTTCTTTTTTCATCTGGCAACAAATGTGCTGTACACCATAAATAAAAATGGAACAATACACACTTTAACAATGAACCAAAATCGTAAAAATTCCGCTGAAAGACGTTGAAAAGTTTAATGTTTTCACTGTTAATGTAGACCACATTCTTGCTCAGCAATTGTTAAAATTATTCAGAAATTTAAACTATTGGCGCAAGTTAGTAGTCTGAAAAGTCGAAATTGTGTCAGTCGCGCGAGAGTAATTGAGAATATTGCTTCTGCAGCTCGAAGTGTTGCAGAAAACCCAAGTTTCTCTTCTCTTCACACAAAGGCTTGGCTCATAAATCCTATAAGATACAATTGACTCAAGAACTTAAGCCTGCCGACCGTCAGCAGTGGCATAGCATTGCTGATCGGATGTTGGAAATGCATGAAATTGATAAAGAATTTAACCGAAAAACCATTTTGAGAGATGTGGTATCTTCGAAACTTTGCCCATAAGCAGAATTCCCGAATTTGAAGCAATAGGCATCATTGGACCTTATTTTTTTCAAAAATTAAGTGTGTGTGGCTATAACCATGGATTTTGGCCATCGAACCATGGTCAATAAATTTTTATGAACTCAACTTGATGGTGTGGATGCGGGCGATTTTTATTTCCAAAAGGACAACACTAGATGGCGAATGGACTGCTCTATCATATCTCAAAATGATGATCAAATTTAGGGACATGTGAAAGAGAACAATTATGCCAAAACTCCGCAGTCAAACAAATCCAACATCCGTGATGTCATTAGTGAAGTAAAGCCGCAAGTTTGCGAAAATGTTATGAACAATTTTATCAAAAGAGTGGGAATTTGCAACAGCCTTTGGCTGGCATTATTTTTCTTATTACCAGCTCTATTTTTCCAATAGAATCACCGGTAACTACTAGGAATTAAAGAATTTAGATTTACTAATGAACCTTTAAAATAATCAATGTGATAAATCATCATAAGAAACGACTTTATGATGGTTTCAAATTGCGTGGCACGGGTAACGTATATCAGGTTAAGCTACACAAAGGTATAGAGTATTTGCTGGCAGTTCTGAAGAAAATATTCCCTACAAGCTGAACCCCTGACGAACAGTTAGAGTAGCCTTTATGCCTTTATGGAAGAGCAGACTACAGGCTGTAAAACAAGCATTCACCGAAATGCGCCATTTCTGCTAAGTATTAGCATACTCCAAAAAACAGTCTATTTCAGCGAAATGGGGGCTCTCTCTGACACGCCTGGTACTGCTTTAGATACACTGATAAATCTCCCACTTTGAGTTATGGATATCATGAGCTTCTCAAAATCATGTTCCGTTTAAAATGGTTGTTACTGTAAGCACGCAGTAAAGTTTTGATGACCTTACTAGTCTTATGGGCAACCCATTTGATGAAATGACGTTGCCGCGAAAATGCGAAATTGACTTTTTCTGTGCAAAGGAATAGTTTCGGTCGAAATCTGAGACAGTAAACGTTTTTAATGGGATCCTAATGCGTATAAGACGTGGCGCTGGTACTTTTTTGGCTATGCTAACTTTAGATTTCACTCCTCTTTAGGAGAAATGCGCGTATCCTTCAAGCGGAAATATACGCAATGCAAATACAGTAAGCCACGTTGTGGAGAATCGACAAGTGGGTGAAGTATAAGTATCTGGGTTGTAGCCACAGCCAAACTGCACTTAAAACCGTGCCAAATCGTATCACTAATAACAAACCAGTTTGAAAATAAAAGGTGTTTTTTTAGAGGTATACAAATTCAATATGAAATAAAATACTTGAAACTAAGTTACTGTCTATAATGTTTTATTTAATAGATAATTTTATGCCCTTAGTTCTCAAATATGATATCGGACATTAGCGCACCACTTCTAACTCGACTAAAGCTCAACCCCAAAGTCCAATTATCGAGCAACTTGGGCCGTATATCAGCAATAACACGGCGAATGTTGACTTCCAAATCGTCCAACGTCTCTAGTTTACCATCATAGACTTATGATTTCACATACCCCCAAAGAAAGTAATCTAAAGGTGTGAGATCACAGGATCGTGGAGGTCAGTTCACAGGTCCATTACGCGAAATTATGCGCTCAGCATATGTTCCCAGCAATAAATTGATAGTGTCGCGCGCCGTTTGGCATGTTGCGCCATCTTGTTGAAACCAAAGCTCTGTCACGTCAATGCCATTCAACTGAGGAAAGAAGTGAACAGAAATCATGTTTCTTTAGCGCTCTCCATTGACGGTAACATTCTGGCCGGCACCGTTTTCAAAGAAATATGGGCCGATGATTCCACCAGCTCATAAAGCACACCAAACAGTGAGTTTTAATGGTTGTAAGAGCGTTTCGACAAAGGCTTCTGGGTTTACTTCACTCCAAATTCGGCAATTTTGCTTGTTTACATATCCATTTAACCAAAATTAGGCCTCATCGGAGAACAAAATTTGCGTTGGAAATGAGGATCAAGCTGAATCATATTATCGGCCCTTTCACCGAACCTACGACGCGTATAATGGTCACGCGGTTTCAACTTTTGTAAAAGCTCTTATAAGCTTTTAAGCCAAGATCTTTCCGTAAAATCTTCCACAAAGTGGATGGGAATAGCTCCAATTGCTTCACCATGGTGAATCCACTCATTCGGATTCTCCTCAACACTGCAACTCCACAATGGAAATAACTTCTTCTGCTCGCACTGTTTGTCGTCTTTGAGGATGTGTGCTATCCACTAGAGTGTACGTGGTGCGAAAACGATTCATCGTGTTACGAATAACTTGCTCAGATGGACGATTATGTCGACCGTAAAATGGACGTAGCTCACGTTAAGTTTGGCGAACAGAACCATGGTTTTCAAAATAAGTTTGCACAATTTGCACTCGTTGTTTTGGTGTTAATCTATTCACCGTATAATGCCAAATCGTTTTAACCACAAATCAACTTTCAAATGTCAAATTGACAATCCGTAGAAATAGCTTTGTCAGTTTAAAAACCGAACCTCTAACAAAGCTTCTCTGAATGCTGTCAGGATCTGAGTCATGAGGGAATCTCAGGTCACAAAGAAATCATGGGAATTGAGATTGCCGGTTTAAATTCAAGGCAAGGCTTAGGTTTGAGTTTCTCAGGACCTGAATTATGTTGTGGCAGGAATGTGATCAACAACAACACCAAGCGAACAGAACTGACAACTGAGTGGTGGCGGAGTTTATCGTTAAGTTAGTACCGTCAAATTTGGTGTTGTCTGAATTCGCGATCCCATTCCTACCACATTACTCCCGCTACAGTGGTAACAGATCAGGGCCCACAGTTCGAATCACATCTATTTCGCGAGCTTTATGGCAAATTAGGCGTAGAACGTAACAGCACGTCCGCGTACAATCCAAAGGCGAACGTGTTTATAGAGAGGTACTTTAAAAGCTGCACTCATGTGTTATAACAACGATCAGTGGACCAAGTCATTGCCTCAGGTGTTTTTAGGTTTGAGGTCAGTTCACAGAGGCGAATGACGCCAGCGGGGCGGAAATGATTTGCGGTCAAGCAATCCGACTACCGTCGGACTTCATAGGCGCGGATAGACCCACAGGAGGAGTAGCACAATCGGATTTTGTGAGGAATTTACAACGCCACTTTGAAAAAGTTCGGCCGTCCGCAGCATCGCATCATAGTTAATTTAAGCCATTCGTGTTCAGGGAGCGGAAAACTTGCTCTCACGTTTTCGTTAGAGTCGACTCGGTGAAAAGATCCTTACAACGCCCGTGCGAAGGGGCATTGAAAGTTATAAGCCACAACGTAAAAACACTCCGAGTTTTAGTAGGACGGCGCACAATTTTCCGTCCGGAAAGATATCGTTGAGTGCTTGGCATCAACTAGTGGCAGGAGTAATGTAGCAGGAATGTGATCGCGCTTTCAGACAACACCAAACGAACAGAACTAACAAGTGAGTGGTGGCGGCGTTTATCGTTAAGTTCGTATCGTCAAATTTCATTGAAATATCTGGTGGTAATATCTCTGGTAGACGGATGATTTTGGCGGCTTTACTGCAGACACGCTTGTCTGAAGCTTTGAAAACTAAATAAATAAAGACTACTCCTCTTTTGCTAAGCACCTACTTGTATCATACCTAGAGTAAGTGACACAAAACAGTCTGCAATGCTTGCTATAGCAATGACAACGATACCGCGGAGCACTATTTCGCTTGCTTCAGAAAGCAGGTACTCAGCGCTTGTGGTGCGCTAGCTCTGAAGACTGAAAAATTACAGTAGAAGGAACCATACAAGTAATATAATGAACTAGTTTTTTTTTTGTTTGTATGAGTCCTTAAAACATCTTTTAGGAAGATTTTCAACTCTCGTTATTTTGCGAACTTGCGCATATTATAAAGTCTTGTACAGATGTAAATCTTCTTTAACTTAATACTATTGCGAAGAACGTTCAAGGCAAATTCTCTATTTTTAATTTTGAACATAATTGTGTCAATATTCAAGACGTTATTGGGATCCTTGTGTGCAGTGCCTATGTCAATTATCGCCAAAGCATTCTCTATGTTTTAAGTATAATTACAAATTCTTTCGGAAACGAGTAATCGAAAGTCGGAATATTAAAGATGAAAAATGAACTTTAAACAGATACTTTCCAGTCCTCAACGGTTTTGTTGCTATTTATTGGAAATAAGGATGATGCCCAACACCCGTCCTGAAACAGTGTTAAACATGATGATATAGATTTTGATAAGATAGTGCAAAATCAAATATTTCAATAGAACAACCCACATCAACTCTCTCATAATACTCGAATACAATACTCCTAAAAAGTTATGTCTTTGAAATAGATACCAAACTTTGGATTTGAATCAATAATTAACGAATAGAAATAGAAACAACTTTACTCGCCTCAATGTAAATATGTTCGTATCTTTATTAACTACTTAAACCAAACCAAACAAACAATACCAACAAGAAAAGAATAAGGCACCCTTAACATTTTCTATTACGAAAGTATGACCAAAATAATGTTTTGCATATTTTCAAAGAACAAAGCACTCAAACTTCTTATCTTGAAATGACTCCTTAACTTAGTCCAGTAATAACTTTGTTGTATTACCATCGTCATTACCGTAATGAAAATTCCAACTGTTCTTCGTTTCCGGAATTTAACTTTCATTTCACACTTTTTCGTCCTTGCCACTCGTACTTTCTTACACCTTATTCTTGCGTGTAATATTGAAATTATGTACATATTCCCTGGTAATGTTAAATCGTTGAATCACCGGTATTCCGGAAGTGCTTTTGCGTTTTACTTAGATTTTTATTTTCAAAGGAGCAGGAGATAAACTAACAATTTTATTTATTTGCTGGTTAAAGGATTAAGCAGGGATTCAAAGGTTACAGAATACTTCAACCTTCATATAAGCATCTCTGTTTGAAATAAGTATCCTTTTGTGTTTAATAATGAATTCACTTTATAAGCAGTTTTTACTGAGGATATGTGTGTGTATATGCATATCTATGTTTCCATATACTCGCACATATGTAGACCCTGAGTGTTTATGTTTATTCGCAATTAAAGTACTCAAGTCCTTGAAGGGTTTTATGTAAGACTCGTCAAAAAGCCGTTTATCTCAGTAAATAAAATCTTTTATCGTTCGAGTTACTCGTATTTCCTTCAAAGAAGCTAATAGCTAAGAGCCTACAATAGAGAATAATTTCCTTGTAGAAAATTTAATTATTCGTTATTGATTTTTTATTTTTTTTAGTAAGCGGGAGAATGAGTTTGGCTTTTTTAGGAATTCTACAATAAGTTCATCATTCAAGTGCTCCCATGTGCGATTTTTAAGGAGATAGACACATGTATACGTTTTGGTATTTACTCGTAAGCGCCTTTGAATCAAGTTCTGGATGATATGCAGATATTTCGAACCGTCGTCACTTCATTGACTGTCACGTACTTATTTACTTAGATGGCGCTAAATTTCGGGGTGAACCTGGACCTCAACTAAAAAGCATCTCCGGTTAACTCGATCCTTAGTTAACTACCTCCTGTGAACATTCGAAGTCGGCTAAGGTCCCGTTCTACTTATTCGCACCACCAAAGACGAGGTCTTTCTCTATTGCGTTGCACCTCCTGGTATGTTTCAAAATCTTTTCAAATCAGAGCATTGGTGCCCATTCGCCCTACATATCCTAGCCATCTCGAGCGATTGATACGCAATTTTTTGACTTAGTCAACGTCGTTGAATCTCCGTCAACGCGAACGGGACGGAATATATTACGAAGAAGTTGTCTCTCAAAATAACCGAGGATATCTTCATCCGCTTTCGATAGAGTCAATCCTTCAGCACCATAAAGCAGGAGTTGGAAGACCAAGGCCTTCTATAGAGCCACCTTAGTTGTTCGGGATAGAGCCTTACTCTGCTTAACTCAAGGAGGCAGAGATTGGCAAAAGTTGTTCTTCGTTTTAATTCTACTGAGTTGAGGAGGCAAACTCCCTTGAATTTAGATCATTAATATTTTGTTGTCGATCTACTTTTGTATATTTTTATTTTACGCGACAATAGTCTCATCGACTGATAGTTGTTGCAATTTCTCATGTCGCCTTTGCCTTCTTAAAGTCGAAAAGGAAATTCTTCATCCACAGGTTATGCATCCGATCCCCTCTTATTATTTTATTGAAAAACGTTATTCCAACGTCAACTTTATGTGCCCTGTAGTCCTTTAGGTGTCTCTTTTTGACATGTATATGGCATGTCTTTGCGCTGGGGGTCAACATTTATTTCTGTACGTCGTTTTCGCGTTTTAGAGAGGTAGTTCGTAACGTAGCATTTCATTACTCGTGTTTTTTGGGTCGGCAAAATGCTTCCGAAATCTAAGGTTGAATGCGGGAAACTTGTAAGCGTAAACGAGACCATTGCGCAACGGCGGAAAATTTACGCCAGAAAATGCTGCTAATGTTAAACGTGAATCGCGTAAACGACAGGTAGATGCGAAACGGAAAGCTAACAAATAGTGAATGCGAGACGCAAAACTTAAAGTAAAGCTCGAAATGGAGGAGCAGGAACGTAAATCCGAAGAATTACAAATTGATGATTCCATTCCGGAACACGCGCAAATAGTTTTTGTAAGCGAGCGCGTCGCTGCTGATATAGAATTTGAACGCCGCTTCATCGAAAACAGATTCAAAATATCGCCTTCGGTTTGTGATCGTTTGTGATTTGAACCCGACATGAAACAGTGCCGGTGGAAGCGATCGATTATTTGGCGAAAACCCGTGGAGTATGCACGTGTGTGCCACTTCTTATAAAGCTCTACTCGATATGAAACTTCCCCGTTTCGCGACGTTAGACTTATCCACGTTCCAATGCAGCGGAGGTACTCTACATCAGTTTACTGATGGGGCAAGTGACCAGTTGGGGAGGTTTGTAAAATATTGAAAAAATTGATTAGGTCCGGCCCATCCCATCATATTTCTTAGATGGCGGTAACATCTACTTTGCAGCAGTACAAGGCCTCCTGTAGTTGTTGGCCTATTAAGTAAGGGGCCTAAAACTCCACGTGCAGACCCAAAGTTGGTTGTCCTTATTTCGTTTGCAGCGATTGCCTGCAGTAGATCCGTCCGTATCCGGAACTTGTTGTTGCTTCGTAACTATAGATTTTTTATCAAGTGATCCTGGCAATTACGAAGAAATTCAATGTACGTCAGTTGCCCCTATTATTTTTTTCAACTTGAATGGCACATACAACAAGTTAGAGTCCCGACACTGGAAAACAAAGACAATGGAAAAAAGAACTGCTCTAATATACTCGTATGTCGGAATTTTTATCAATGATTCCGTTCAGACGTTCCGAAGAGACCAAAATACCTAAGAGTATTACACTTTATACGATCCCGAAATATTGTTATCGACGATAAGCAAAGATATGCCTCGGTAATTAGTTTAGAACGTGAGTTATTAACGCTGTATTTCGTAATCTGGCATGCTGTTATTCTCCTAGCTTTGACTTGTATCTTTTTGGTGCGGTGTGGGCATTTTCTTTAAGAGATGACTGATCTGTCAGTGAAAGATCTTGTATCTTCAATGTACCAACCAACATTTTTTCTTTTTGAACAGCTGCTTTGTCAGATAATTTTTTTTTACATACAACGCAGACTTGTAGTGATATATTTTTGTCAGAGTTACACTCTGAAAAATATCACTTTATTAAGGATTAGATAATATGACATATGTAGGGACCGTCCAGACTAGGAAGATCCATCTTACTTTCCCGCCGGAATGTTCATTGGTTGAATCGTGGATTCTAGGCTTATCCACCTCCAGACAAAGCCATGACTAGCTTTTAAATCCCAATCAAACTTGTCGGGTAGGGCAGAATGAATATAAAGAACTCTTGATGTTCCATCAAGGTCGGCATTAAAATAACCGACACCTTCAACGTTAAAAAAGTTTTAAGACAACAGCGATGCGCTGGCATGTGACTTTTTTAACATCACTCTAGAAAAAATAGTGCGAAACTCACTGGCTAACAAAAGAGGCACGGACCGTAGAATTTCTTGTGTAAGCAGATGGCATTGATGTGATTAATAGAACAGTGAAGCTTTAACGAGTATTGAGGTGGAAGGTGAGCAGAAGCTTGGACCTTTTCGAAAGCGGTTGAAGAATCACTTGGCCGTTTTGAGAGAAAGATACTGCATTTAATTTTTGATGCGGTTTGTACGAGTATTGACGGGAAGTGGAGGAGGAGATTCAACGACGAACTGTATGTACATCGACGTTGGTCTAGTCAGGCGCCTGTTGATTCAAAGTCCGAGATAGATAGGATATATTGAGCAAATCGAGGGACGGCTTAACTGACGGCTCGGAGTCAGTTGGCGAGAGATAGTGCCAGCTGAAGGGGTTTGTTAGTAGAGGCCCAGGTTTACCCCGAACTGCAGTGGCACCTAAGTATTTTAAGTGAGTGAGATACGATAAATCTGAGTAAAATTCAGCTTCGAAACATACTAGTCAATATATTGACTGCCATAACCGTCCAAAATGATGTCGTTAGCAATGTGTTTGTCATGGCTTTTTTTTACCATATTTCTAGAAAAATTTAAAAGCGTTAAAATGTCGAAAATATTGTATCTAAATTTATTAAACTGAAAGAAAATTTCGTTGTATAAACTTAAAGCTATTGGCAATGAAAAATGTCTGCCCAATCCAAAGGAACCTCAAACTCAAATGTTAAAATTATTTGTGCCATAAATTAAGATATTTACGACACATTTGAGGTTGATTGGGAAAAGTATCACAGTTTGTATGTAAATTTTAGCTTAACTTCTTTTCGGGCTGCCTCACGTTCCTTTTTATTAGTTGTTTTATCGTGACGCAAGATGCTTCTTCGAAGATTTTTGCTCTCGTTACTAATTCTATCCAAGAGGTCATTTTTGTGCGTTGTCGATCCACAGGACTTATTGGTACAATTAAAATCTTTCTGAATATTCTGATGCGAATTGTGGTTTTCGTGGCATGTTTGTATAACACACATGTATTGACAAGTGTAGCTCCTAATAAGAGCTTCTTGTCAAATGTTCGATATCATTTGGTTCCTTTGCTTTTTCAAAGGATAGAGTATATGTATGAACCCATCTTATCCAATAGATTTTTTCAGACTTCCCGTGATTGTAGGCAAGTAAGTATAGGTGCGGGTTGGACAAAGCTTTTCGATTAGAACTGCAAATGGAGGTTTGCATTAACCCGTGGTTGAAACTGAATGCTTGATGGTGTACATATTTTGTGCACCAGGATGTCGCAAAATGAGTATGAGCAGAGTACTATGTTTCATTGATGGCATTCTCGCTTCACTTGTGTCCCTTTATTTCAAAATGACAATGCAGACTCCATTTTTCCGAGACACAATTTCTTCTTTATTCAGTTAAGGATGTTGGACATACATACATGCATATTTTAGTATATTTAGTGCCAACAAAATGCGTCTGTTTATTTGTTATATTCCTGTACCAAGTCATAGCTCGTATTTGTATAGATTGATAAACAGAAGGAAATACTCAGCTCGTTATTTTTACGATAAAGCCCCAAATGTTCGACAGTAGACTTTTATGCCACATCAAAACAACCGAGAAAGCCATATGCCTTAAGTCACATCAAAACGAGATTGTAGGTTATACAGAGTTATTAATTTTTTCAGATATTCACTGGTTGGTTGCTTAGAAAATTCGTATGGAATACAATTCCTCTTTGAGCTTTGTTGGATGCAGCAATTTAGACACGTCCTGGTGCTTTTGGGATCCAATTCACGGACTTTCTGGTATGAAAGTGCAATCTGTGTACAAATGGCAGAAGGTTCAATGAGCTCAACTTTCAAATTGTATGCCGCTTGTAAAAGCGTTGAAAAAGGGACTGCCTCTAATATATGTTGCGTTTGCACTTGGCTTGCAAAGATGATTTTTGTTGCTGGCAAATGTTTTTTTGAGCAGATGTCACATGTTTTTTTTACTACTCGTAAATAATCGTCAGCACGTTCCCAGCCAACGGCTGCATGTTGTACGATTGGGGAATAGCCTGAGTAGCGTCGAAATGCCGATGCCAATTGCCGTAACTATGACGACACATCATTTGTGCTTATTTTACTTCTCTCGTCTGGTCTTCTATAACCAGATTTCTAAGCACTACTGTAAAGTAGGAGGAAATGTCAACCTATTATGTCTTATCTGAAATAATTGAATTTCGGAACGAGGACATACGGCAAATAAATTCACATCTACAGTCAATGTAGCAGACTCCTTATATGACCGGCTTATGATAAGTCAACTACAGGCTTCATATCCCCGAATCTGGTTACTAGTTCCAGAATATACGGCCTCTTATACATAACCGGTTCCATAACCCGCCTAAAGCTGGGTATTGTGACATTAAAAGTATACTGTTGCGAAGCAACCAATAGCCTATTGAACACTCGGGAAAATTAAAGCAGCACAACGACATGCTTATATGCACACGGAGTGTTGGAAATATAAACAGGCTACTTTCAGGCAAAAAACTAACAGAGGGACTAAACTGCTATAAAGCAGATATTATCGACAAAAAGGAGGTGAAAAACTATGACATATAGTCTACTACAGTGACAGTTACAGAGAACAAAAATCTTGTCTATTTCGGTGCGGATTTCTTGTAGGCGGCGGACTAATGCAAAAAGTCATAGACTTGTTGGCGTTGATTCACCCCCCAATTGAAGAAAAAGAGGATCCTAGCAAATAATGTGTATACAAGCTATTAGACAAAACCTACGACCAATGCCCTAAGTACGATGTTAAAGTCGTTTGGGTAATTTCAATGCCAAATTAGGAAAATAGGCCATTTTCTGTAGCACGGTAATCATAGGCCTAACGTCATCACGTTTACAAATGGATTCAGGCTACATTACTTTGCCGGAGGAGGGAATATTAGAATGCTTCCCAATGCTTCCCTTAACTCAAAATTCACAAGAGATCATGGCGGTCACCAACATTGATCATGGTCCAAACATGCCGAGCGGCCAATGTAGATCCGGGTCACTTTCTCAGTCAGCTCATTGAGCCAATATACGTCTGCAGATGTTTCATACACC
The DNA here is from genome assembly GCA_963966105.1 of Volucella zonaria. Lineage (NCBI taxonomy): Eukaryota > Metazoa > Arthropoda > Insecta > Diptera > Syrphidae > Volucella > Volucella zonaria. The sequence goes on along the minus strand of OZ014532.1, from coordinate 88,092,749 downwards.
ACTACAATGCAAAAATACTATGCATAGATTTGAATTTGAACAGATGCAATCGAAATAAACCGCCTGAATCTTTGCTAATCCCTCAACGCCTTTACAATCTACGGTGAGTATTGAACATCGATGAGAATCGAAAATCCCTTGAGTGCGGGCGTGCATGTGTAGCAAAGATAGCAGGAAGAGTGAGAAGCGATCGAGGAAATGGGAAGTTGATACCCTAATAACAACATTCTGCCAAGCCAGCAAGACACGCATATAAACCTGAAGAGACGAGCAACAAAATTTAATAATAGAGCCACGTCGGTGCTGAGAATATGCAAAAGCCCAACTTGGGCAATAAAACCTGAAAATATGCCCAAATGAAGAAAAAGTAGTAATAACTTAAGGACTCACGCGTAGCCGAGGTACTGGAGGTAGTAGGAGATGAAATGGTAGAAAGCATAAACAAACCTTTTCCACGGTCGTCAGATCCACAAAAGAGGATGCTCTCTTAGTGTGTAAGTTTTGAAATAGAACAAAGCACGTGCTATTCATCTGAAGCATTATATTTTCTGACTTTTATCGAACCATCCAGCCGATACCTGCCGTTTTCCTATTCCATTTCATATTTGTATAGTTATGAGATATGACACACCAGTCACCTAGAAAATATCCAAAACCATGAAAGTAAGATGTTGTCAGGCAACCGAATGGAAAAGTTACATTTTGAATATGTTAATTCACCTTCTTGGAACCTGAAACTTTGTTAAATATTTCTTCAGAACTAAATTTATGTCTTCGTCGAAACTTTTCCTGAAAGAGCTACAGTTTAACTCACATAAACTTATGAACGCATCCTCTATGCGTGCACATTTATCAGAGTGATATGAATACGAACCGTGCAGATACACACACCATACAACACTCATCTCAATAAATTGAACCTTAAACGAACGCAACAATGTAGGCACAGGGACGAAGACAGAAAGTTTTTATGATACGATGAATAAGAAAAATGATATCAGAACTTGGTTTTCCTTTTAAAAAATATGATATTTCACTTTGACGCCAACGAGCGTATTTGAATTATTGAAGAATATTTTAACCTAAGGGGTGATTCAATGGGCGCTACAAAAGAAACTCTCTTAAGTGGCTGTAGTCTCAAAAGTTTAATAAGCAAAGTTACAATGATATGAGCAGCGTATGCTTTTAAAAAAAATCCGGGGCAGAGATGCATGGATGTGTATGTACGAGTATGCATGTAGAAAAAGAAATTTTTCGTTGAAAGCTATTTACCAGGACCAAAAAATTACGGTTCATCAATATATGTAACATGTCTGGGGGCTGAGGTGTGTTTAAAAGACGGCAATTTCGTTTAACTTGAGTTTGTGGTAAACAATGTATTTTTGCAAAGGTTTTCTGTGGCCTGTCTTTATCATTTTTATGTTGTTTTTTTTTTAAACGTGTATAACTGGTGCTGTTACTCATACAAATATGGTTTTCATTAGCACCATTGAATTGGCACTGCCCTGCCTTAGAAAAAGGTCTCCTGACTTTTTATTTTATGGTTAAAATCTTTTTTATTTCAAAAAATTTTATAGAAATATCAATAGCCCGTTTTCCCATTTGGTTATCATACAGAACTAGACATTTTCTGACTTTGACTCAATCACTAAAATGTTGGTTACCTGACTAATAACTTGCATAATTTGTTTATGTCTCCCGATAAGAATTCGTTAAGGTACCTTTAGATAGTTTAAGGCCTCAAACAATAACCAAATTATTTTGTAATTTAAATTAAAAATTCCACTCCCCGAAATGATTAACTAAAAATATCGAAAGGAATCTATTTGGAACGTAGAAACTCACCTCGACTATATCCTGATTCAAGACTTGAGTAACCCATATTCTTCTAGACAAATAGATAGCTCACGCAATATCTAGTATTGCGGGCGTATTGGATGTTCGAAAAACAGATAATTTCTTTAGTCTACCAAAAACTATAACTTGTTCTTATGGATGGTGGAAAGGCAGTTTCTACAGCCAACCAAATTTGTGTTAAAAATCTCTTTTCCTGAGGCTTAGTAGCAGTAGAGCAACATAAAATAGAACCGCGGTATATGTAGTATAAAGTACAAAGTAATATCAAGCTTGCCAAAAAGGAATTAATTAATGTAACCTAAAATAGTACTACACATACACAGTGCATTGCCCGAGTTTAGCGAGCATGTCGTAATTAATCAAAACTCTTAGAAATAACAACCCCTATCAGAGCCATAAGCATAAAATGTCAAGAAAGGTTTTAGACAAGACGACGCGCTGTCAAGTGACTTTTTTTAAGATCGCCCCAAAACGAATCACTCTAGACTCACTAGTCAACAAATGTGTCCCGATCCTTTTCAAGTTCGCAGATTGACAATGAAGTAATAGGACGAACACAGAGGGGCATCAGTAAAGTTTTTGTTAGCATTAACTTTTATGGCGTCCTCGGGTCATTTTAGGAAAGAAAATAGCTTTTCTCTAAAACTAAATTTTTTACGGACTTGATGTTTCATGACTTTTTCTAAAGTTTTGAACGTAATATGTTTAGGGTATAATTTTATAAAAATATCTTTTATTTTACGACGTACACATTTTTTTTTTTGTTCGCTCACCTCGGGTCAAAATTTACCATACCATATTAACGAAACATCAACTGCGTTTTTATTTGTTTTCAGACTACTCAATAGTTGTCGGTTGTATTGTTTTAGTTGCAGTGATTTTATAGAATTTATTGACATTTAGTGACTAGCACATGGCTTTGTTTGCAAGTCGGACTAATTATCTCCTATTTCAAATGAGAGATAGTGAAAGTGATTTTTCTTTGAGAGTGTCAGATGAAGAGGAATCGTGTTCCGAGTTCGAAGATCTTGTTGAGGTAGCTGATTCATCGGATAGCAGTTTTAATGAGGGTGGAAATGGATTTGTTCCTGCCGAAATGATGAAGATAAAAAATGGCCTAATAACTTATTCTAAAAAACTCCTTGAAAACAGTTCCGGAAGAGCTTCGAGGGAAAACATTATTATAATGTTATGTTATATTATGACAGGATTGACACGTTGTTCGTCCTCAAGAATCACAGCAGAAGAAATTTACAACTTCGAATTATTTTGTCCACCTCTTTTGGTACGTACTATATTGGCTTACACAAACATTAGGGGTAAACACATATTTGATGAAGAATGAACTGATATTGATAGCACTGAACTGTTTGGGTTCATTGTTTCTTTCATTGGCTGGTGTTTTTCGATCAAATAGCCACAGCTCTAAAAATGTATGGGACTCTCAAAAAGGAAGGCCAATATTTGTAGCATCTACGTCCCTAAAGACTTTCAAAAAAATATCTAGAGTTATCAGGTTTTACAACAGAAGGTTCGAAGTGAACGGCGTTTGTTAGACAAATTTGCTCCTATACGTGAATTGTCGAACCATTGGGTTGAGATATTACCGAACCTTTACAACTCATCCGAAAATGTAACAATAAATGAACAACTGGTAGCATTCAGAGGAAGATGTTCTTTCCGACAGTACATTCCATCAATGCCTGCGAAGTACGAAATCAAGTTTTGGGTACTTTGTGATTCTGCAACGAGCTGTGCTTGGAATATTCAACCTTATACAGGCAAGGAACTCAGAAGTATACCTAAGAGAAGTCAAGGGGGCTAGCTTTTTCACATCTTATCAACTGTGACAAAAATTACTGGAGAAACAGATTACACTGATTGGAACAATACGCAAAAACAAGCCCGAATTACCACCAGAAACAGTAAATGTAAAAGGAAGACCAATTTTTTCATCAAATTTTGCCTTTACCAAGAATACTACTATCGTGTCTTATATCCGGAAAAAGAAATAAATCTGTGAATTTTCTAAGTATATTTCATAATGACTCGAATGTGAGTGATCGCGCAGATAACAAGTCAATAATAATACTAGCTTACAACAAAAGTAAAGGTGGTGTAGACACATTGGACAAAGCAGTAAGTTGCTACACTTGCAAAAGAAAGACTAAGCGATGGGCTCAAGTGGTGTTCAGCAAAATGGTCGATATATCAGCTTATAATGTTTTTGTCCTATTCAAATCGGCTAACCGTGCCTGGAAAGAAAACTGTCTTACTAAGCGCCGCTACTGTTTGGAAAATCTAGGTATGCAGCTTGTTACTCACTACATAAAAAAACGGCAAACACTACCTCGAACACCTTTTTGACTTAAAATCGCCAATAAAATACGAGGTGCATCTCAAAACGATCCACAATCTTCTTCATCAACTCAGAAAGAAAGCCGATGTCAATTATGTCAACAAATTTCTAAAATAATAGTGATGGGTCAAATTTGACCCGAAGCGCGTTTACGTCAGTGACTTTGAGGACCGTATGAGGGTTAAGGCAGAAGCGAACAAAATGGCCAGAGCGCTACCATTGTCAGTTATATCTTTGAGGCAATTAAGGACTTCGTTTGCATTGGTCCTGCAGCTACAAGTAACAACGATATCAGCACAGAAAACCGACGCAGAGTTATTAGTTAGTGCTCGTAAGATCAAACTGGCTCTATGCAAGACCCTTATCGTCCCTGCGCAGAAGTTTAGACCTTTTCGAATGAATAACCACTTGCCCTCGTATACGGAATTAACGTCTGAAGCCGCTGAGCCATCCTGAGTGAATAGACACCTCTGCTTAGGACCAAAAAGTTTTCTCCTTTAGCTGCAAGAAAACTGGTAAGTCCGGTGGTGCCAAATTTGGAAAATGCCAATTAAATCCTGAGTTTTTTGAAGTTTTTCGCCCGAGAAAATTCACACTTTATATCCCCATTGTAGCATGAGCAGTGTGCTCAGTATCTCCGTCCTGCTGACTTATAGATCTCGAAATCGCCATCAATCGCTGGCCACAATTTTCAATCATAACCCTACTTCTCATGGCTTTAACTTTCCCAGATTGGATTGGAAGTATATGCAATTTGATTCTTAGATCGCTTCGCAGCCACTTGCTGGAGTGTTAACCAGAGCGCCATCTTGGCTGAACTCTCCGCAACATTTGCAAGAATTCGTCCATCATTTGCTTCATTTCCAGGAGTGCAAGGTCAACCGGTTCGGGAAAGATCTGTAACTGTATCTGAAAAAGTCATACCACCAGTGTGTTGGTGTCCGTCACAGAGGGTGGATTTCGCCTCTGAAAATAACACTGATAAGCTCTTTAGATCAAACTAATCGACCAATTCTTCGCAGAATAATTCAATGAGTGTGGTGTTTTAGGATTTGGATTTTTTTCAAATCAATAAAGGACAGAAGAACACCATCAACACAGCATCCGGTATTGATACAGCAGACCTCCAGGCCGGATACTTTTGCAGGCAAATCTCCCATGAATCTGCTATGCATTAATTTCGGAAAACGTTTGACAGTTTGAGCCGGAATGTCATTTGAGTAACCGCAGAAAAAACGACGTCCCCAAGGATACCAAAGCTACTTAAACTAAAGACGTGGGCAACGAGAAGAAAGCTGCTTTGCATCCATCGCTCAACTTAACATTTTGAGATCTCAAATCTAAAAGCCTTTCCTTATCTTAGAAAAAAGGTATAAGGACTTACCAACTAACATAGAGTAAGAGTTAGGAACAAAGGGAATGTTGGAAGAGATCTAGTTTGAGACGAGAAGTGCTCAGGTTGAAATCAAAAACGGAGAGGTTTGAGATGACCTTTCGGAGCACACGGGAGATTTGTTCGTTGGAAACATAACACGTGCGATGGGTTGGAATATACGAGTCTATTAGAAGAGTTAAGGACATCGTAAATTACGAGGGTTAGTGTGGAAGGAAATAGATTTTTAAAGTGCACATGAATGAAGAGCATGTCAGCTATGTCTCTTCGTTTTTCGACGGTTTTCAGCGTAAGAAGTTCGAGGCGGTCTCGATAGCGAGGTAAAATAAAAAAGTCATCCCAGGGTAATTCCCGAAGAGCAAATCGAAGGAAACGACGTTGAATGTTCTCGGTTCGGGATGTATGAACTCGCTGAAAGGAGGACCACACTTGACTGGCATATGCAAGAAGGGGCTGGGCAAGCTTAATGTAAAGTGACCTTGTCACATAGGGGTTGCAAAATTTTTTGGACCATCGCTAGATAAAACCAAGTGGTGAGTTGGCTTTAAGGATTATTTCGTCAATATGGAAAGAGTTAAACTCTCTGCCGTATAATACAATTCCTAAGTGGAAGGTCGATTCGATTAGGCTTACCAGGCAAAGTCATAGATTGACATTTGGAGACATTAAGCTCTAAGCACCATATACACCATGTGGAAAACCTATCAAGGTCAAGGTCAAGGATAATAGAGTCTTGGGGTGAAAATATAGTTTTGGAGAACTTAGTGTCGTCGGCGTAAACGGATAGGGAAGAGTGCTTAATAATCCTCCCAAGATCGTTTATAGTTAAAATGAGAAACTAGGGACCTAGATGGCTGCCTTGTGGGATACCAGAAGTGGCTAAAAACGGGGTTGAAAAGACTGACCTAAAGCGAAGGCTATAATAATGATTTTCCAGATAAGAAGATATGCATTTTAATAACATGGAGTCAAAACCGAGGGAAGACAATTTTAAAACGATCAATTAATGAGATATTTTATCGAAGGCCTTAGCAAAATCTGTAGCAATAACTTCTATTTCGTCGCCATTTTTTAGGGCTGAATGCGCAAAGGATACGAAATCAACTAAGTGTGTAGTAGTTGATCTACCTTTCAGAAATCAATGCTGACTGGGTGATATAAGTGACTCTCACTGAAAGCTTAGAACTGCATATAAAAAACTTTCAAACATTTTAAATGTGAAAAAGGTTAGCAATGGGCAGTAGTTAGTTACTCCATTCTTTGTTCCCTTTTTGTGAACCGGGGTTATGAAAGCGGTCTTCCAATTTTTTTTTTTTTTTTTTTAAAAAAGAAGTTAACACTCAAAAGGGTATAACTACTCTTAAAATGCCGGAGCACGTGTTAAGTTTTCGAAAAATTGGATAGAGAGAGAAAGATGTTTGGGCTCAGTCGTTATTTCGCTCCATGGGTGGCATCCAATATTTAATGGGGAGACTAAATTTTTAGTGTAAATTGGACTTGATGTTGTATTTTGGCAACCATTCATTTTACGAGATTTTAGTTGTCTGAAAAAGACTTTCGGTCACGGCTGGTATTGAACCCTGAACCGTCCGATTGTGAAGCCAATACACTACCACTTGAGCCACGGCCACCCCGCTTGTAGATGCGAAAGATTGGAGGCAAACTTTATAAGAAATATTGCCATGAGAGTGAAGTCATGGGCAAATCGGCAATTCTCTCTCTCCATTCTGTATAACATTATATGCCTCTTGTTTTGCAGAAAATAGTTGTGTAGGTTGCATAAGATGCAATATTCAACGGCACTAATGCTGTCAGCGTACGCTTTCTCAGAAAACTTCTTCTGCAAAACTAGGACACCTACGAACTACCAAAATTTTTTGCAAATGTAGAAGTGAAAAAAAATGCTACGTCGAAATGCAGTCGTGGTATTCTAACTGTGGTGACAAAGACGTTTGAAAAACACAAAGGATTATCTTGATATATATGTATGTACAATAATATAAAGCATTTCTTGTCTAGCAACAACGTTTACACTCCAGACACAAAACCTAGTTTCATTAGTCCAACCAATAGCTTTGCGCTTTCTGGATTAATATCTTATAGTAGCCTAGATTCTACAATAATTTGTTGGTGAATTGTAAACTTTGAAGGGTCCAACGATTTCAAATCATCCTTATTCTGAGTTGCTTCAAAAAACAAACAATGTTTTACGAATATACTATTTGTCGAGTAATTGAGCCCACCAACTACAAAGCTGTAGGACCAATTTATAAATATTTTTAAATATTCACCGGTAGATTGATCCTTCACTCAGATAGGGAAAGGCACTTGAACCGCATTGAATTGGATACAAGTGGTCACCGAGCATATGTGCTCGGTGCCAAAAAATTAAAACACATGTGTGAATATTGAAATATTAGTAAAAATATTCCCTTTTCAAGCATTTTAATTTTTTTTAACGCAATTTCCGTTTCGCCTGGCAATAAGTAAAAAATTGTGCTCACCGCTTACAAGACCAAGGCACTTTGCTTTTTATTTTTACCACAAAAAGGTCCATTCTCCAAACACTCGTCATATAAAAAATTTCATCTATGGACTGAATAAACCCACATCCGTAGAAAAGAATTCAAAGAGAATTCATAATTCTTTTCAAATGTCGTACAGCTCAACCTTTTGAAAAGTTCTTCACCGCTCATACAGGTTGCACTCATTTCCTTCCGCAACCAATTTGTAGTGGAATCTTGCCAACTATTTTCAAAGTGTTTTCTCTAAGTACTTTTCTATATCCGTTTCAGTATCCATTGCTATATAACATATTCTCAAGTATCCAGTTCATATCGTATTTCTGCGGTGGAGAAACATTTTTAAGAATCCTTTCACAACACTGATGTGAATATCAGTCCACAGAGAATATATAAGTACAAACACAGGATACGTTCCGCAGCGAAATATAAAAAAATAATAATAATTCTTAGGATAGAAGCCATCAAGGACATATTATTCTGACAAATATTTAATAAAGGCATGCTCATACTTACATAAACATTGTACATACATTCTTATGAAAAAAAGTAAACTGAAAGAATTTTATTTTCCACCCTTTCGTGCTGATGCAAAATATTCATCGGCTTTCGGAGATATTTCTATTAAATGGGGAGAGTGTGATTTTTTTTTAAATTACCTCGCAAAGTACCATGAGACTTTTTTATTCTCCTGCTTTATTTTTTAAAACTTTTATGATGTTCTGTTAGTTTACTGGTAAAAGTTTTAAGACAGGGTATATTGTTTCGGAGCCATCATATTCGTAAGTAGCATCATTAAATCCTTGTTTGATAGATTTCGAAACTTTTCAAAATAAATTTGTATACTAACTTTTATTATTATTATTTTGTTTCTCCTTTTACTTTTCTTTAAGGATAACAAAAAATTGGAACAGATTAGTTCCAATTGCAATGAAATGGTGCCGTAGCATGACAGACTCTTTAAGTAAGGAATTTTCAGAACTGTCAGGATGTTTAAATAGGGGTGATAATGAATGGCAGCTCTCAAATCTCTGAAGCGGGCTACTTGCTTGCTAACGAGGCCAGAAAGGGCCCGTACCTCAAGATCTGGGATTATGCGTGGAGTAACTAGCCAGCCGTGGGTGACCCTTAGTGCTGCGAAACAATTAAAATGACGGTTTGATCGTGTTGCAAAGCGCAAAAAAGGACATTCACTTTCGGATATATACGAGTGCATAGAATATTCAGATCTTATCTGAGCCAGCCAAGGCTCAGAAGCCATAAACTGCTATGAAGCCGATATCATCTATGTAGAAAGTGGGTTAAGATGGGACGGATAAGAGGAGAATAAAAACACAAGTGACATTTCTCTACGGTGACATCCACAGAGAACGAAATCAGCATCTGTTTGGATGGATTTCTTTAAAGCGACAGACTAAAGCAAGTAGTTGTGACCTTTTGACACGTGCCCGAGCGTATCATAATAATCGGCATATAACGATAATTCGCCAGCATCAGTCTGACATGAGCTTACGCCGCAACAGAAAAAATAGCCTACGAGCTGAAGTATGAAGGTAAAATCGTTGTAGTTGATTTTAATGCCAAAATAGGAGAATAGGACATCTTCGGCAATACACTCGGAAAGCAATGTTTCCTCGCCTTTTTCTTCGTAGCGTGATCATAAGCTCTTCAACCAATCATGCTACGATTAGCGGAAGACACTTTTAAAGTGATGTACTCGTATGTAGATGTCCGAGCAGTCCTAGCGACCAATATAGACTCACATCTCGACCTAGTTGACCGTCTGATCCATAAAAAAATTGGCCTTCTTAACTGCGTCAACAATAAAGACATCAGTCGTTATTTGTTAACACGTGAAAGAACTAGTCAACGATCAACCATCTGGGCCCTACCAGTGCCGTTTTAGACCGGGTAAATCTACAATTGATCAAATATTCAAACTACTGCAACGCCTGCAGAAAGCCTAAGAAACCCAGGCAAGTACGTACCACCTCCTTATCTATTTTATGTCAGCGTATGATAGCATTTGTAGAGGCGAGCTATATCTAATTTTGGCATACCTGCCAGTGCCGATAGATTGTGCAGATTGATGACGTAGAATGATCTCTGTTCCTTTAAAATCACACTTTTTGACCTTTGATATCAGTGTGAAGCGCTGTAATGTGACTTCTTTAACACTATGCTTATGAAAGTGAAATTCGCAATCCACCACAAAAAAGCACAATTTTTCTAAAGTCTATGCAACTGCTAGCATACGCTGATGACATTGATGCTATTGTCAGAAAACATAGATGGGACAACCCTCCGAATATCTAACAGCGCTAAATACCTACGTAACGTACTAGATAGCAAACGGAGTTGGAAACTCAATGTCGACGAACGTGTAAAGAAAACAATGATTCCTTTACAGGTCTGCAATCATATATTTGGGAGAAAATGCTGACCTAACCCCAAGGCTATCCTATGGATGTACAAAGCTCTCATCAGATCCATCTTAACCTACGGTTGCTTAGTATGGCGGCAATCTACAAATAAAACTAGCAACCTTAAATTAATAGCAACAGTACAGAGATTACATATTTTAGCAAAACTCATGCCATGAGAATGGCGCCAACACACCGCGGGACTATACTTGGTCTCTTGCTCTTAAATCTATACATGCGAGAATCGGCAGCAAAAATTGGTCTAATATAGAGTCAGCTTAATGGTTGGAAACCAAACCCAAAGGGCCGCTACCGAATCCACACAAGTGAACTGGGTATATGAATATTCTCCAAGACGGACTATATAATACCCCATCATGACTTGGAAACACCATTCGCCTGTATTTTCCCAAGCAAAGAATTATAGCATAGAAACCAAAATGTAGAAGACTCGATATCCATCTTCACGGATGGATCAAATGTGGAGATAGCAGAATTGCGACAATACCCAAAGGGGATATTACCATATTCATCGAGAGCCAGGCTGTCATTAAGGCCATCACGGCAGTCAAGATTAAATCAAAGCTTATGAAGCGTTATCTTGAAGTGCTTAAGTTTCTTTGCGTTCAGCATAAGGTTAAGCGACGACCTCTGCAGAGGCTTGAGGGCGTGGACTCACGTGCCGCTGTCCCATCCTCAGTACTTTGATACAAACAACTTTAGGATGTTATTACTTCCATGACGTATCCGCGAGCTATCTGCTGTTTCATTTGCATCTCCCTTCAGATTCAGGAATGTATGTACGAGTATTTATAGACTTCGGCTCCAAATACCACGTCAAACCGCTAATCTAACCTAACTTAAGAGCTAAGAGGCATCGGTTATCACTTCACCTTTTGTAGGAGCATCAATTGCATATTTCCTTCTAATAGAGTAACCAATACGTTTTACAAGTAGCGTCAACTAAAAGCATTATTTTACCAAACAGAATTGGTCGGTCGTATTGCTTATAAAAGGACCCATTGAGCACGTTTCTAGAATGATCCTGTAATTCGTCTGATTTTCTAATTCCAATCGGTGTGAACTCTACATATTCTCTTTGCTATCACCGACGAGAACCACTTCAGAATATGGTCAAAGATCTGTTTTTTTTTTTTATAATCCGTGCAGCTTTTATTTGTGTATATCTGTCGCTCGCCTTTAACGTTCTCTTCATACAGCTCAAGAACTCGACCAGCAATCTATATGTCAGGAGAACGATTTATGGTTTTATGCTATGAGATCATACCTCTATCTACCTTATCTTCTTAACATTTTTGTTTGTTAATCTCAACAAATAACTGTAAGCCACTGACTTCAGAATAACTACTCGGGATTTTTATTAGTTAGCCGCTTTAACAATATCCTTCTCTTTCCACTATATCTATGTCAAATTTTTTACCCAGTTTTTTTTATATAAAACCACAAATATAGAACTTTCTATAGTGGTATTCTATTCAATAAAATATCATGTTCTTATAAGAAAACTTTAAATATTGAATAGGTAAACATTTACATCCAGTAAATGATGTTTTATTGAATAGAATACCATTGTAGAAAGGTCTATATTTGTGGTTTGGTATAGAAAAACATATTTTTTGGCTCCAGTCAGATTGCGTTCAGTAATGAACTCCGATGCAGGTATCTGTATGTTATGTGTTTTTACATCCTATCGGCACAACCAATTGAATGCTACCAACTCCCTATCGATGCAATTGATGAAATAATTAACTTAACTGTCCTCTCCATGATATCATTGTATTCGGCGATTTCAATCTACCTCAACTGCACTGGACTCAGTCATATGATGAATCGCTAACCCTAACTCAAGTAAAGAATGTCTCTTCTTTGATGAGCTCACAGACTCTACCTTATGTCAAGTCAGTGGGGTCTCCAACTACATATATGGGTAGGCAATTAGACCTCATTTTCACCACTGACCCCATAAACTCCTCGGTCTCACTCTGTCCCCTTTTACTATCGACCATTGATAACTTTCACCCACCACTTCTTTTTACTTTTTTCCAGCACTGTCCAACCCACCGCACCCATCTGCAGCTGCCTCTTCTTACGACTTTCATAAAGCGCATTTCCGCAAAATTAATGCATATCTTAGTAAGTGTTCTTTTGATTTCGCCAATATGCCCCTTAAAAGTGATCTCTCTATTTTCTATAGAGAATTATTCAATTCTATTTCTCTCTATGTCGCCTTTTCGCGCAATAAGACATCTTTTACTAGCCCCCCGTAGTGTTATCGTAGGCTTCGCTCTTTACGTAACAAGAGAAACAAATTATGGGCAGTTTTCCTCCGATCCAATTCCTTTGCTGACTACTCCAAATATCTCGGGCCATACCTTCAATTCGCCCAGCTTTATAAGGTTCTCTTCCAGCGATACTTTGATAGTGCGCAATCAAGGCTTATAAACGATCCAAAGTCTTTCTACCAATTCGTTAACTACAACAAAAAAATCTGATGGTTTTCCTCCATGCCGATCCGCCAACTTTTTTGCTACATTTTTTAAGCAATCTTTTGCCAATAATTCCTTCGTACCGGATCCCTCTTATTTCAAATACCTACTTAACTTCCCCATTGGCCCCTCTATTTCTCAAAGTTTTGATCATACAGTAATAGAAAATAAATTACAACAACTTAATGATGAACACTTACCCGACCCTGATGGCCTTCCATCCACATTTCTTAAAAAGTATTCCTCAACACTTTCCCATCCCCTTGCAAATCTCTTCCGATTATCGCTCTCTCAAGGTGGATTTTCACAGATATGGAAGTCTTCTGTCATAACACCGATACACAAAAAGCGATTAAAGAGCAAAGTCACTAATTACTGCCCCATAGCTTTACTTTTACACGTACTCGAACTCCTCGAAAGCATTTTGTACGAAGCCTTAAGCTTCCAGTGCAAATCTCTTATTTCCTTCTCTTCTGCTCTCTCAGTCTTAGAAAGTGGTAAAGATGTTGATGTTATAACAAATGATTTCAGTAAGGGTTTGACAAGATATCTCATAAACTAATCCTGTTCAAATTGTCCGTCCTAGGCTGTGAGCCCATTTTGCTAAAATGGATATCTTCTTACCTGGATAATCGTTTTTATAGTGTTCGTTTCAAGTCTGTCCTGTCGGCCCCCTTCTTGGCCACTTCAGGTGTTCCTCAAGATAGTCACCTAGGTCCACTTCTCTTCATCCTAATTATTAACGATCTTGGAAGGCTCATTCAACTCCCAGCACTTTCTCTCTTTGCTGACGATACCAAATTTTGTAAGCCCATTTCCTCACAACATGACTCCAGCCTTCTTCAAGCAGATCTAAATACTTTTTCCATCTGATGTATCAAGAACTGCTTAGAACACAATGTTACCAAATGTAAATCCATTACCTTTTCACGTAAGTGCAACAAGGCTACTCCCCGAATTTACGTTCTCCACGGCCAACCTATATCCCTTGTTCAGACTATCCGCGACCTTGGCATATTATGCGATAGGGAGCTTAATTTCCGCTCGCATATTGATGAGATAATTACTAAAGCAAGCTCATCACTTGGCTTCGTTAAAAGATTCTCCAAAGAATTTTGCAACATCTACGTGACCAGATCACTATACATCACTTATGATCGCGCCCTTCTCGAGTGCGGTAGCCAAGCGTGGTGTCCCTTTCAACGAGTTCATGTATCCCGAATTGAGAGGATCCAGGGTCGTTTTCTTCGATTTGCTCTTCGAGGTCTACCTTATAACGATCCTCTAATCTTACCTCCCTATCCAGACAGTCTCAAACTCATTAACCTGAATACCATTAAGGAACGAATGGACGCAGCAGACATTCTTTCATGCACCGACTCCTCTCAGGCTCCGTCGTCATGCTGTAGAAATAATTTCCGTTCCTTTTTATTACATTAAAACTTGTGTACCTTAAGTTATTTAAATTAAAAGAAAAATTAACAAAACAAATTCAAATGCATCCCAACCGCCGCTCTCTTATTTCGACAGGGCATTCTGTGACGATCCCATCTTCATGGATAGCGAATCGTTTCTGGACAATGAATTCACCCAGCAAACAATGACCAACGCAACAATTTACCAGTAACTCAGCGAACTTATGATCACACGAAGAATTGCAAGCCCGATCTATTCAAACGCACGAATCGCTCGTTGCTTACGAAGAAGGAACATCAGACTTGTGTGGCCTTTCTTCAAGCGCTCAAAACCAAAAAACAAATCTACCCACACCAGCTGCAATGCTTTGAACTAACTTTATCCAAAAGACAGCTGGAAAAGGATGCTTTCCCCAAGTTCCTCCTCCAATACAACAACACAAACTACGTGAAGATCTACGCACCCGAATTGATGTTGGTGGATCACTACAAAAACGTTTACAAAAGTGATGGATGGAATTTTTCAAATCCACACCGGTCTTCCTCGGTTGTGTGGTAGCTGTGATATGTCTGGAATCGTGTCTGACGTGGAGTTGGTGTCGAAAAATGAGCCTCCCCAGTTGTTGAAACATATCTGGAGGCGTACGATAAAGGAGCTACTGTGGAGATTAATCCTAATGTAGAGCCACAACAAATAACACAGTTCGGAATCTCAATTGACGCCCTGGTGTTTCTCCTCTGTGCTGGTGAGTACATTGACATTCCCAACGAGAGTATTGTTCAGATTTCGCCAGAAGATGTTGAAGGCTGTGTTATTCTCATAAACGAAACTCTTCCATCCCGAAATACTGGCATCCATACAAGTGCCTTGGTTGTCAACAGATGCGCCGAAATGTCCCTCGCAATGAATGAGAACAAAAATCCAGTGGAGTATACTCCTTGTAGGCATTCGACGATTTTCTCACCAGACAAAAGGGTTCCTAAGAAGATTTCTATCTTCACGCAGATGAAGCAGGGTTACAAAGTTGACCAACGGGGTCAACAAGTCTTAAACTCTGTCAAACTGAAATTCGAACCTGAATTTGGCTGCGAAGTCCACAAAAAGGCGAGCCTCTTGAGAGAATGGTTTGCGCAGCGATTATCTGGAACGCCATATACAACAACATATCGTCATCACATCCGAGCCCGCACATTTAAAACTGTCCTCAACGAGAACTTGTTATTTGAAGACATAGAACAAGAGCTGGAACGGCACTACAACGTGAAGATACCACGCCTCCTCGGGTCGCTTGATGATTTCTTAAGATTGCTGACCAAAGTCACACCGGGCAGATACCTTCTACGTTTCAATCAGCGTTTTCAGGATAAACAGATTTTTTATGGTAAAACCAAAGATGCTTACAGCAAAACCAGCGTCATTTTGCATGGCCTCCTCAGAGAGATACCGACCGACATGCCCTTCATGACCTCGCGACAGTTCACTGCCATTAATGACACATTGTGCAGCGCAATGCATGACTTCTATCAGATACTTTCCTGCTCCTTTCCACCTTGGCGTACCGCACAGCCACACAAGATCATTGACGATCGGAACTTCATTCTGAAGAAGGTCGAGGAGAAGGTGAAGCAAATTGAGGCCAAAAACAAGAAAATGCTAGGGAAACGGAAGAAGATGAAGCGAATAAACAGGAAGCAGAAGCTCAAGGCCAAGGCCTAACAGAAAAAGGAGGAAAAGGAGGATAAGCAAGAGCTGGAGAAGGATATCAGGCACGATCGTTTATTGTATGCATTCGGTTCGGAGGAGCGAAAATGTGAGGATGAAAGCGAGTAATTGAGGGCAGTTTTCTCTCATCTGTACATCTGGTTACCTGACACATTATCTAGTCGATTGCATGTCTCTTTACATCCCCATTTTCTTTAACAGTGACCCTCGAAATCTACGTTGCCTCCGTCTCTTTTATCGACCAGTCCACCGCACCACATAAGGTTCTAACGAACCAATCTCCCGTATGCTGCGTAAGGTAAACTCCAACCTTTCAGTTTTCGATTTTAATCGCAGTACACTTTCCCTAGCTTTAAAACCCTAATTAAATATTTTGTATTTTTAGTGTTTAAGTCCTAGTTTGTTAAGCTTGAATTAAGCCAAATAAATGGGGGCGTTAGCCCCCACCGAATGTACCTTAGATTGAGCTTAAGTAATCTTCTACAGAAGCTCGACCTCGCCCTCAGTAATATGCTAACAACTACACCACCTCTGTTGTCCTTAGCTCCTATCTCTAAGCCATATTTCACCCGCACCTCGTATATTGAATCTTTATTGACTCAGCGTATTGATTCACATAGAAGATCTGCTACACATGCATCCATTCTACACCGCGTTGTAGAAGACGATTGTCCTTGGAGTCTTAAGAATATTTCAAAAAAGAAAAGTGAAGAAAATCACGCAACATCTGATTACGAAGAGAGTTACTTAAACATAAATAATTTAGAAAATCTTGAAGCAAAACCAATTTATTCACTGGGGAATTTTTTGCACAAACACTTCAAGTGGAACATCTGCAAAATCGAAAACCCTAAAACCCTAAAATAACTACGAGTACATGCGGCAAACTATCCGTATGCTGGGTTCGTAAACTTTAATTGAAAGAATAAACTTCCCTTTTGCGCAGTCACTATTTGTATCCATAGATTGTAGAAATCTCTTACTCCGTTTATTTTCCAGTGTTACGTGACACAATTAATTTGGAACTTTTCTTAAAACCAACTATAAACATCCTTCCGTTAAGACTGACTGAGCTAGTGATGTTGATGTATCATGCGGTTGGGAAGATGTCCCGGACTTCCTGACATTTAAATAAACACTTGTGCTTCCCGGTAGGTTTTAGTACGTGAGCTGTTAAATAAATAGTTTTTGGTGTTGCTTATCACATCGTTTGATATTTCCGTTGAGGATTAAGGACCCAAAAGGAAGCGTTTTTTTTTTTTTTTGTTTTTTTTCTTTAAGAATGCTCCCTCAAGATTATGTTCAGATACTTTTTAGGTAAACCCTCCGGTGAACATTTGCATAATCTTGTAATTTTAACTTCGCCCGTAGCAAATTATTTGCCACAAATATAAATTCAAAAGTCTTTAAGGATTTCTTTGAAAATAAATTTAATTAAAGTCAGGACGAAAGGTACATGAACTAGATATATTATATGTGGTATTCTACTTAATAAGGAAGATCTACAATACTATGTCTAGTACTTACTTTGATGAGAAAAGGACTCTGTGCTATGCAAAGCACTCTCGTTGTACATAAAGGATACCGCACTTAATGCTCTTTGCCAAGTGGTGTAGGAGTTTACGGATACAGAAAAAAAACGCCCGCAGAGGCATAAGCAGACTAAGGGAGATTATTACAGACACTCTCCAGCTGGACGATGTGTACTCGTATGTTTTATGTAAGGATTCTATTAACTCGCTTTTTTTCAAAGCTTACTACTAAAGAAAAAAAATTATGTCTGTCTTAAATTGCTTTTGCTGTGGTCGCTTTGTCAACTGGCTTTTATGTTTAGGGAACCGTGTAAATGTTTTCCAAGCTTAAAATTATAATTAAATAATTTTGAAAAAATGTTGATTCAAGGTATTCGAATTTCTTGCGAATGCCGCTGATATACTGAATTTTAACTGATTTCTTTTTCCAATGTTTGTGCTTGAATAGGAATGTTAATGGAAACGTAATGACCGTAGATACTCGTACTTTGTCCTCTATGACATTTACATCGCATTGTGTGTTAGCACGTGCTAGGCGTATGTACTATGCGACATGGAAAGTCACTTTATGTTTACCGAATTTCGAAAATCTTTTGAATAAACGTATTTGTAAGCAATACACGTTGATGAACGTTGCCAAATTTACGTCAAATTGCAAGAAAAAAAGATGATAAGCCTGATGTTGTGAAGTCGATTTATCCTTTGAAATGCGGATTTAAACGAACAAAATATATTACGCCTTGATATTCCCACATACATATTCTTCATGTAGTACCTGCATGGTGGAGTCCATACAATCACTACAAAAACTGTTATGTCAAGGGTTTCCTAAAAAGTTACAAAACTACTTTGGGAATCCATTCCCTGAGACTGCGCTTCAAAATTAGTTGGTCTGTATTCGAATAGCACTCGGCAAGAAGAAGTACGGATTGGGTATTTTAGTCGAATTTGACGTTGCTTTCGAGAACACAATTTTTGACATTTACTCGAGCAGGCAACACGGCAGAGGTGAATTACTACTTTTGTGGATTAACGTAATGCTAGTGATATGATTGCGGATTCTGTCTGCTGGCAATAAATGAAGGCGGGAGTAAACCTGAGCTGGCCGTTTGATGGAGTTCTGATTTCACTGCAATGGTACGTGCCAGTTGGCCGTCTTCGGGAAAAAAGGCCCATCTGGACCATCTGAAAATAAAAAATCAAAATGCTATCATTAGATAATCGATTTCCGCAGATATTCCTGGAAGCAATTTTTTTTTTTGATTTTTTAATTTTTGGTGACACTTAGAAGCGCAAACACCGGTTTTCGCCAAAAAAACGAGCCAATTTGTTATTGTAAAATTAATAATTATGAAAAATAAAAAAAAAAGCTCCCAGGGATACATAGTCATTTATATTTGGAAGTAATATACGAAACCGTTCACCGGCTTCAAAAATGACAAGTGTCAGAAAATCGCTTTAAAGTTTTTTATACCAGAAAATCCAATATTAAACATGAAAAATTTGTTCATACCTAAAGAAAGTCGTCGATTCCTGGTCCATAAAGTTCAGCAATGTCAGCACTCATATCTTGAGCATCTTTTTGGTTTTGCCTACGTAAAACTCTGTCCTGCTGCTGTGTACACTCCCATTCATGTGCCCTTGATCAGCAAAGCAAACTAACCTTCATTAAAGGTGCATGCTGCTACATAAGCTGGAATTTCAACAAAAATTAAAGTACCACTTACTGATTTCGGACAGATTTTCCAGATAAGTTGATTCAGGCTATCATTTTTATTTTGAGTGAAGCCTCCAAGACATCGTTGTAAAAGTACGTCTTTGCTCAAGTCCTCATAAAGCGGTTTGATGGCTTCAGCAACATCATTTGGAAGTGGAGTGTAACTGTGTTTGAATGAGTTTAGCGATTTTATTGCTGCAGCCTTCTGCCATTCACACCACGAATAATCGCCACTTGCGCATTTATCGTGCTGCGGTTTTTCATCGGTCGGGCAGTAGTGAAAATAAGTTGACCATATGGCATCCTTCATTTTCTTCACAGAATCGTGATTGCGTCGAATGGCCGGCCATAATAAACTGGCAATTTACCACCGAGACTTTTTCTTCTTATTTTTTTTCCGGTTTTCGTTTCTGCATCAATCACGGTGTTTTTAACTAATTTGCGCAAGCGAGTGCCCATCCGCTTGTGAACGTGGCCTGTGCATTCTTTTTTGTTTGTCGTAAAATCGTCACCATAAGGTATAGAATTTACAAAACCACTGTACGTCTTCGAGTCTACGTCACCTATGTAGTTACGAGATTTTCTAACTAACGTTGAAATATCTGGATAATAGAATCAACTTCCATGTTGCCAGCTGGTCCAAGGTGATTAGCTTTGAATTGTCCGCTATTCACATGCTCTTCATGTCACTCATCGAACTCTGAAGAATCTAATCTGATCTCCCAAGTTTTGCAATCGTAGCAGTCTGAATTTTTCACAAAAGTAACGACGGCTTTATCGGTATAATAACCAATCAAGGAAGAAACACCGTGGAGAGAAGAAAATCCTCGTTTTTCCCACGTTTCATCACTTGATACTTTTGGTAGCTTTGCACGTAGCTTCTTTTTCTTCTTTTACTGCAGAAGCAACATTAGCAACATTCTTTGTAGTGTCACATATTTTCACTGCATATCAATTGTAGGTTAGTTTTGATAAGAAATTGCTGTTCAAATCGATCAGACCACAAAACTTATTGCATCCAGTTAATTCTAAGCCTTACGAACGCATTACAAATGTAAATTTATAATTCACTTCATATGGCAGATTCTATTCTTTCACTAGATAAAACATACCGAGACGTGCACTTTTCACGCACTACTTTGATATTGAATCAGAGTCCTTCCTTTTTGTACGATTTAAACGTAAGTTCTCCAACACACTTTAAGCACTTAGCTAATGTAGCAATCGTTGAAAAAATTGAAATAAAATCGATGATCCTGTAATGTTTTTGCAAATTCTCCTCTACTTACAAACTAATATTTAATTTGATTTTCTTAGATGACGCACTACTACATTTCATATTGCCTTTATTACGTTTCTGTGGAGGTATCATTTTTTTCGGTCGACTTAAAATAGCACCAGTTTTCTGCCGTTCTGCTCTACTTACTTTTCTCGGCATTTTTCTGATAATAGATATTAAATCGCTGAAAAAATCAAACGAAACAGAGAAAACTATGAACAAACACGCACAGCGAAATTTCAGCGTAGTCTACAACTGCTTAACGCAACGTGTACTTCTAAACTGATTTATATACACTACAAACCGAAAGTATAGAACATTAGAACACCTACAAAGACCCATCGACGAACAAAAGAATTTAGGGATTCTAAGAGCACAAAGCTGCCAGGTAGGCGCGCCGCGCAGCTGCTGGGATATACAAAACCGTATCGGAACAATGAAGGCTTAAAGTTCTATATCTTAGTAGTGCTCCGATTTGTTTCAAATTTCGACACAACAGTCTTAAGATATTCTACAATCATATTAAGCCCCTTAATGGTCTAAACAGCTATAACCTCTATGCTCAGGTATATACTCGTACACCGAAAAGCTTTTCTTTCTGTCAGATCACTTCTAATGCTCTGACGTGCAAGTAGAGTTAAAAATATTCGACGATTGTGCGTTTCCCAATTCACAACAACCCAGGTTATTCTCTTCGCGGAAGCAACTCATCAGTTATTCTTTGAACTAAATATGTCGTGTCGCAAACAGATACGCTACAAACGCTACAGATTTCGATAAGGCCTTTGATAAAATATCTCATCAATTGATGCTTTTCAAATTGTTTTCCCTCGGTTTTGACTCCATGCTATTACAATGCATATCTTCTTATCTGGAAAATCATTAGCATAGCGTTCGCCTTAGGTTAGTCTTTTCAATCCCGGTTTTAGCCACTTCTTGTGTCCCACAAGGCAGCCATCTAGGTCCCCTCTTTTTCATTTTAACTATAAACGATCTTGACAGGATTATTAAACACTGCTTCCTATCCACTTACGCCGACGACATTAAGTTCTCCAAGACTAATTCCACTGCCCAAGACTCTATTCTCCTTCAAGAAGACCTCGATAGGTTTTCCCCTTGGTGTCTAAAAAATTGCATTGAGGTTAATGTGTCCAAATGTCAATCTATGACTTGGTCTCGTAAGCCCAATTAATCTCCCACACGACTTTCTCTTCTGCACAACCAACCTGTACCACAGGTTCAATCCCTTCGCGACCTTGGAATATTATACGATGGAGCGTTAAACTTCCGTTCGCATATTGATGAAATAATCCTTAAAGCTAACTCATCGCTCGGTTTTATCAAACGATGGTCTAAAGAATTGTGCCACCTTTATGTGACAAGATCACTTTACATTACCTCTGTACTGCGCCTTCTCGAATATACCAGCCAAGTGTGGTCCCCCTCTCAGCGAGTTCAAATATCCCGAATCGAGAACATTCAACGTCGTTTTCTTCGATTTGCCCTGCGTGGACTACCCTGGTATGACCCCTTTATCTTACCTCCCTATCGTGACCGCCTCAAACTTCTCAATCTGAATATCCTCGCACAACGCAGAGACTTAGCTGACATTCTCTTCATTCATGGATTGTGCTGCCCTTTACAATTCTATTTCCTTCAACACTAACCCTCGTAATTTACGCTGTCTCCGTCTCTTCTATATTCCAACCAACTGCACCTCTTATGGTTCTAACGAACCAATCTCCCGCATGGTCCGTAAGGTCAACTCGAACATCCCCCTTTTTGATTTTAACTTTAGCACTTCTCGCCTTAAAATTGATCTCCTTCACCATTCCCTTACTTCCTAACCTTTAATTGTTGTTAGTTTTTAAATTAGTCTAAGCTTGTATTAAGCGAAAATGAATTGGGCGCATCAGCCCCCACCAAATCAAATTAAAATTGCCTTGATATTCATATTATTGGGTGGACTCTTACCAAAAAGCCTTCTTGCATTTAGAAAGTGGTTTTTGGAACAACACTCACTGCATTTGCAATGACCTTGTCTTTTATTTGTGACTTGTGACCAATGGAATGTGAATTTCACACGCGTTAGATTTCACTCCTCGTTAGGAAGATGTGTATCTCTTACCCATATATACGAGTACGTGTACGCAATCCTCATTGGAGTGAATTATATTGTAAAAAAAACGTTCGAAGTATTTGCGCATGTTGCTACGCCCCAGCTGCACTTCAGGACTTGCTGATCCATATTTCGTAAATGTAAGGTTTCCCTGAACGCAGACAAGAAGTCTGAATTCACATATCCCTCTTGAGCTCCAGATCACAATGCGATCATGGGAAATGAGAGCGCCGATTAACTTTCTGGACAAAACTCAAAGAAGCGTTTCTCAGGACCTCAAAGTAAAAGATTTTTAAACTGAAAAGTCACAAATCATGGAAAACTATAAATAGAGACCGTGCGAGCATATTGCAGAAATGCCTATTACTAATCAGTCTTAGGAAGTAGCAAAACTCGATGGGCTCAAGACCAAATACAATAGATAAAGATGAAAGGAAATAAGACCGTAATGGAAATCGCCAGTGTAAATGTGGAAATTAATAAAATCATAATACTCGTACATAGGAAAGTCAGAGCGACTGAGAAAATTGCTACTATCACTGAGATAATTTATTCATATTGTAGCTTCTTGTAATGTTTGATCCTCTATCATTAAAAGTGCACGTCTTATCCTTTACTGTTTATAGTAGGAATTAGTCAAACACTTACGAAATCATCTGCTTCATTTACTGGAGATGAGCGGCATACACTTTCGTCTATAGTTCCTTCGCTTTTTCGCTTTGCGAGAAAAATTAAAAAAATAACTCTCTAAGTTGGTATTTACCTTGAGCTTAAAATATGCGTCCGATGCTTCATAATTCCCTTAGCTGTTTTCCTGTAATTTCCTAGGATTTTCAGTTCAGATACTTTTCAAAAGAACTCATTACCCATGCATTCTTTTCAAATAGCAAAACGTCCTTTGTTTGAATTTTGTACCAATTCTGCTTCTACAATGTTCTTTAAAATAATTTTCAGAGTTCTACTTGACTCTCATTCGGGTTCGTTGTGCGTGACAGTATCATACCACTTATAGCTGTGTTCATTTCTGTCATCCGTTCTTGATTTCCAAGTTTCTCGGAATATCACTCTGCCAACCAATCGACTGCAAAATGGTCTCCCGCATTTTAGCTTTACCCTTAACTCCTATCTAATCGTTAATCATTTTGTCAAATGAGATCAAAATTAACCCTTTTGGAGCAATAAAATGATATAAAGGATGATTCTTCCTGGTTTTAATAGGAACTCGAAAAAAATAAAGTCAATTGGGAAATGTGGCGTTTTGGGAAAATTCAGTTTTTCTTGATTTTGCCGTGATAAGATTAAATAGCAACCATCACTAAGGACTTTTGCAATACTGATAACAGTGTTATTGTCGTTCTTTCTTGTAATAAATTGACTCTACAGGCTTTATTTGTTTACAAAAATTTGAAATATACATTAGACTCAGTATATACGTATCGAACCTATTCATTCGAATTTTACTCTTTTGATTTAACCTTTAACTACTTGCCTCAATAAAGTTACACTAATACTCGTATGGCGAACACTTAAGTACAATTTCAAAAGTAAGATAAAATACACTATTTACTGTTTTATATTAAATTATTAAATATAAGATAACAGTATTCTGAATCAACATTTTTGCTACGAATAACATAATAAAGAGATCAATCGTTATACTCGCATTTAGGAACATTTTAATCAGCACATTCATCACAAATCATGATGGAATGGTCATGACAGACGTGCTGGCGACATTTAAGACACGAAAATCTTACATTCTTATCCATTGACCTTGGGCACACATGGCATCTTTTATAGGATGTCGATGGGCCGCCTCTATACGCGGAGGCAGGATCCTGAACATCAGCACTTCTCTTATGATGTTTTTGTATGACCCGAGGCAGTCATTGTATTGTTGTTCGAGTTTGTAGGTGAGCTTTTATCAAATCAACTGCAAGATGTTTGAGAAACTCCCTTCTGGATATTCCGTGGTCAATAACAAAAGCATTGATACCAGCAACGTTGAGTAGATGAAGAAATATAACCATTTGCCATCTTTTTATGCGTTGTAGTTTGCACGCATTTGGTCGTTAGTAACCACCCCACCTTTTTTGTGTAGTAATAATAAAAAATGATTTTTTGTTTATTCTTCTCATTTTTACTAGCAGAACATCTGCCTCGGAAGGCCGGTAATTGCTCATCTAAGGTGGCTCTTTTGGGCACAGAAAAATTATTCTGTAAGTTATGAAACATCATATAAGTGAACTCTCTATCTGCTTCTAATTTATCTGTCAGTTGTCTTTCCTCTCTCGTATTTTTATTGTAAAAGCGAATACATCTTGATATAAAAAGAAAACTCGATGACAGTTCCATCTGGCGGCCGTAGATACTTGAAATTCGAGTAAAATGAACACAGCGCACCAGAAATATATAACAATCCTAGGTAAACAGAAATTTATTCGTAGTCTAGCAATTCGGAATCACGTCCTCGTTGAAACTTCTCCTGAATTTGTTGGTGTGATCCTTTATCAGATTTATGGTATCTTACGAAAACATACAAAAGAATGTTTCAGACATACTTTTCTAGCCAGTCCCTTAGGCTACCTGGGCCGTTCGCTCATAATATTGCTACGACGTCTGATGCGAGGAGGTTCTTTTGCCCACTTTGTGCAATTGTCTCTCGATGTATAAAAATTATTAAAGCCCCTTCATTATCATTACTACTTCATCTCTGGTGCGTTTAATTGGCGCTTTCTTGATATTCTGAGTTGTGATCACTTTGAATTTTATCAGCCTCCACTTCATCTTTATCGGGACTAAGTCAATGGCTAAGTCTTCCTCTTCCTCTTCCTCTTCCTCTAATAAACACTGATTTCGAAAAACCGCGGATTTGGCATTCTAAGCGTACTAACCTAAAACTAAAATCAAGCATAAGTAAAAAATAAATTTTAATCAACATTTCGCAATAAAAATGTAAACAGTCGCACTAAAACGCGTATGGGGCAATTATACCCCAGACACAATCTCGGGACTCAACTATGTCATATGGCACGGTGCGGAGATTGCGACTGAACCAATGGAGGGGGAAGGTATTTAGGCAAATACTGGAAATGCTGTGGATACTTCTTTAAAAATGAAGATATTGGGGTAATACGAGTATATACCCCACGCTAGTAATTAAGGGTTAATATTAGTTTCTGAAGAAATTGACTACGCAATGATGACAATTTAGAGTTTTTGGAAAAACCGTCTGATATTCACGAAGACCTAGTTGATATTGCTGTTGAAGCCGTTCACAATTATGAGTCTTCTATATGTACCAGCTGAAGAACTAGAGATGTCATCTTTCTCTCCCGATGAACTTGCTACCTTAGGTGTTGAATGGTTGGAAACTTTTGATTTGTCCCAGGTTAATCTAAGTACCTAGAGTAGAGAGTCCATAGTCTACTAGAAAAAGAATGAAATTAAGTGGAAAACCCTATTGCTCCCTGAATATAGAGAAGATGGAGTGACTTATGCCCCGCTCGAATAGGCATACTGAAGTTCTAACACCTTACTCCTACTTTTTGGAATATTTCGATGACGAACTTTTCATCAACGTTTTTTTGTATTTAACAGATATTGAGTACGAGTATGTGTTCATTTTAATAAAATCAGTTTTGTTCCTCCTTTTTTCCTACTTTTTCTGAATTTTCCTATTCCATCAGGGCATTTATCTTTCAAGCCATGCACAGTTGATGAAGCCCGTTGTTTGCTTAATACCATATTACGATGAGCTGTTTCAAATTACCAAGATGTTCTACGGTCGACGCTAAGGTATTCCTGTCTTTCAAACCACATGGAGGTTAACCGATTCGTTTCCTCTCAATGATTTAACTTTTCACCCAAGTCGATGCAGAGATCATTGTCAATTCCACTAATTGTTGTTAGAAGAAAACCTCTGCATAGTTGAAGAGATTGATCCATTTAAAAGTAGCTTCATGGTAAAATAGTACGTTAAAAAACGATACTGCTTTTGTGAAAAAAGTGGCATTCCAATCGATTTTATTATGTATTACTCGTAGATTCTTGTCAAATCCATTGGCAGTGCGTCACGATTATCAAAGCGAATCCTTGCCGATGAAAAAGGGCATCGATTCTACAATCATCACGAAATGGTTTGATAATAAAGTTGTAAACCTGGCTTCCAAGTTTGTGGCAATCAGTATGAAGGACAAAATCATGCCATGGAATAAAAACTCGCAAAACTGTAACAAAATCAGTCATCTGAAAGACAACGAGTGGCGATGCTAGAATGCCGTAAAATAAAATTTAGATGGAGAGCCATGGGGATCAGGGTAAACGCTCAAAACACGGAGATCGCGCTCTTATGCTTGTGTAAGCCCCGACGATGGGGCGATGATGGATTAAATCGTACGTCATTTTCTCCAGACGAAAATCTTTGTCTTGACAATCTCGAAGCTCCACCATTAACCTGGGAAAAGCTATCCATCGCCGTTCCCTCTATGAGGATAAATAAGACACCGTGGTGGGAATGCATTATACGAAATAGGTGCTGAGGGCATTGGGCAAAGCCACTCACACCTACTTGCTAGAGATGTAGAACCCCTGTCTGATAGCTGAATAATTCCCTGCACCCTGGAAAACAGTGAAACTCGTATTAAGCAGCACTGCTACAGCCGAGGACGTCTGAGAAAGACCACAAACATCGACTAGATAACGATGCACACAATTTTGCATCAGCAGACGTTCGTTACATAGAATTTTGGTAAAAGACCTGAAGATTTTCCCTTATACTCGTAAACTCGTAAAGTGCAAACCGTTCACCAATTGCTGCCTGCTGATCGTTAAGTGAGGTTAACTTACTCCCATACTCTGTTAAACATGTCGCAAGAAGAGGATGATTTCGTATCCAAAATCATAATCAGAATTAAACAATTCTCCACGTGCGAAAAAAAAATAATTTCTTTATTTCTATCCCAAATGAACTTCAATTACACAACTTACTAACTAACTGGGTGACAATCTTTATATCTATTCTTACCTTGCTAACTCAGCTAATTCGCAAATGCGTGTGGCGACTTGCTGTGTAATATTGGATATCGTTGCAGCATTGTCGCTACACCTTTGTTCGTTCACCTTGAAGAGGTGTAGAAAATCAAGTTATTGGTTACTTTTGTTCTTGTTGGAGTATGTAACCTCTCCCCTGTTAGATTTAAAATTCATCCGAATTTTACGACATTTAGGAATTTCATGACGGCAATTTTTTATTGAGAGTTTAAGATTTTTGGTTTTTCTTTTGTAGTTCGGGTTACTATTAAATTGAATATAACGACTACAATTATGAGCCTATTTCAGTTAGCAATGTAATTAATGTTTGTAAAGTATTATTTGAAAAATTTACGAATGGGAACTCTTTTCTCAACTGCATATGCGTTTGAAAGTACCCACTTCTTTATGTTACTACATTTAAATTTACTTCCAATGAACTAGTCTTGTTGTTTTTTTTTATCATGTTATTGGCCCAGACTACGCGAGACATTCAAAGATCGATCAAACAGTATACACAATTGCTCTAAATAATATGTTAATAATTTTGTCTTCTTACGAAAACTAAAAGTAAAATGGAATAAGAACATTATAAGTGTTGGAAGTTCCAAGTGAAAATTCTTTTAAGTGCGTCTGGGTTATATGATTATGTGGATGTGGGAATTTTCCGATCAAGCGGCAAGATGAAGCTGATGCGGTATACCAGGGTCGTGTGGTGGCTTAGAGAAAAGCAGACAGTAAGGCTCAGATGATTATGGCAACAAGTGTAGGCCATACCCCTCTACGACAAATTGTGAATTGCACAACGGCACTGTAAATGTGCAGTAAACTAAATGCTGTCTACGAACAAACATCAAAAAAACTAACATCCACATGATTTTGCAGCGTTTCTATGGTTTTAAGAACAGTCCACGACGCGACGTAGCGACACAAATCTCCAGACTAGAGAACATTGTCAGACAACAAAGAGATATTGGTGAAATAGTATCTCAAAGTACGAGTATGGTTATGAACAAAAATTCGCATGACTCTTCCAGAAACATTCAAGCACTTTTTTTGTGCTTGGGAATCGACGTCAAAAGAGTAGCAAAACATGGAAAATTTGACGTCACGCTTGGTTGTGGAAGAGGCACGTATAGCATCTTTATACACAGTTGAAAATACAGCAGTATTAATAGCTTGACAAAAAGTGCGTGGGCCAACAGTTCAACAACAAAACGGAAAAAAAATCCAAAATAGCTGGAAGAGAAACGATAACGCTTGGGAGCTGCACTAATTTGCAATGCTTCTGTGGTCCCGGAAAGCGAAACCGTGAAAGATAACGCTTTATTTAGATTCCGGTGTAAGCGATCACATGACGTTCAACAAAGAGTTGTTTGTCCGGTAGCGAAAATTTGATCAGCCTCTAGATATTCGCATTGGAAGTTGGGACAAAATTGTTGCATTGGTCGTCGGAGATATTAATACTCTGGCGTCAAATGGGGAGATATGGGTTAGGAAATATTTTGCTTAAGTGTTGTATATACCCCGGATTTCCGTTGATTTATTTTCACAAAATCGTGCTTTGGATAAAGGGATGCAATTCATATCCGATAATGTGTGCTATAAATTTGTGAAAATGGATGACCAGAGTACAGTGGCAGTGGGAGAACGTCAAGGCCAGTTATTTAAAATGTGTTTTTTGGTCCAGAGCGATGATTGTGGAGTTGCTAACCTAGGAAGCAAGCAGATTTTATCTCTGTCTGTGTGACATGAAAGAATGGGTAACCAAAGTGCGCAAACAACTAAAAAAGCAATGTATGCAATTTGATGCGTTTACTTTTGGCAAACTGCATAGGTTATCATTCCTAAAGCCCCTTTAAAGGCATAACATCAAGGTGAACTCGTGCATGCTGACGTTTGTGGTTCCGTGGAGGAAACATTAATCGGTGGGTCTAGATATTTTGTTTTTTTTTAAAGACCACTATTCTCATTACGCACTAGTATATTTTATTAAGCAATAATCCGAAGTGTGCTGTTCCTAAAAAGTTTATAGATCAAGTGAGAATCCTGTAAAGGTTGAATTCAGAGATTTTGCGTTTTCTTAAAAAAATAATCAACAGAACTGCGTTCAGAGCAAATCAGCAGACTCAATTGTTTTGTCAGATACAAACACGGACGAAGATTGTGAGGTTTTCTCGGCACCATATGTAAAAGCGGAAAAGGATAAGGAAGTAGTTGGCGGCGTTTCAGTCAACAGATTAAGAATTTTGTGAGGATACTCAGGATCAGAGACCACATATTGGAAATGAATTTTCCGACATTCCATTGAGAAATCGATTGCGAAGCTCTAAAAACAAAAATGATTCAGGTACTTGGGTTTCTGAACAAAAACGTGCTTTTATTTTGCAGCGCAAGCCGGACAGCTACCGAGAGACGATACGTTGTACTTATGCTGGCCAATAGAAGAGAGCCATGGAATATGAAATGGAGAGTCTACTTAAAATTCGTACGTAGGATATAGTGCGATCTCCTGAGAATCGGAAGATAATCGACAACAAATGGGTCTACAAACTGAAGGACTTGGATGTAAACGAACACCAAAAATACAAAGCCATGTTAGTCGTTCGTGATTTGACCAAGAGTATGGTACAGATTATAAGGAAATATTCAGTCCCATGGCGAAATTCAGCTCCGTACGTGCAATATTCGGCATTTCGGCTAACGAGGGGCTTTGTCTCACTTAATTTGATGTGAAAACTGCCTTTTAGAACGGAGATCTGAACAAAGAAATTTATATGCGCAAGCCAGAAGGCTTTGCTGATGATTCAGGCAGGGTCTGTAAACTCCGAAAAACTTATATTGACTTAAGCAGGCATCTCGTTGTTGGAACCAAAATTAACAGGGATTTTGGAAAGTTTTAACTTGGAGCCGTGTAAGTTGTTCGAAATCATTTGATGTATTTAGCCGTTGCTATCAGGCCGGACATTGCGTATGCAGTGGGAGTTGTATCGCGTTATTTGGATTCGCCAAAACAGACTCATGTTAATATTGTTAAAAGAGATCTAAAATACATCAGTGGCACGAAGCAAATGGGTATTCGTTACAAAAAAAATAAAAATTTTTCTTTCAGTGATGTTTACGCTGGTGATACAACAACTCGGCGGTTCACGACAGAATACTCGTACCTTTTCATGTTAGGAGAAGGACCAGTTTCTTGGGCATCGCAAAGGCAGAGATGTGTGTCACTATCTATTACGGGGTCTGAATACGTGGCAGCTTCGCAGTCAGTGAAGGCAATGGTTTGGATGAAGGGACTTTTGTCTGGAATGCGCCAAGGTGGTTTTGATGCTGCAACACTGAATATGGGCAACCAAAGTAGAGATTATGAAATTCATTGGGATTCATCTGAATCTCAAATTGCAGATATTTTTACTAAAGCCTTAACCAAAGTTTGGATACTTGATTGGAGTTTTTTAATCTATGGATTATTGAATTGATTGTATTTAACGAAATGCCTATACTTTATTGTTCGCTTAAAAGGTTTAAGTTGATTTAAATTTTCCAAAAGTGAGAGTGTAAAGTATTATTTGAAAAATTTACATGAATGGCAATCCTTTTCGCTACTGCATATGTATTTGAAAGTACCCACTTCTTTATGTTACTACATTTAAATTTACTTCCAATGAACTAGTCTTGTTTCTTTTGAAATAAGAGTGACTTAATATGTTCTAAGTTCACACAATTTTTAATAGCAATATCCTCAAAATTTAATTGTTTCCGTAAAGTTATATGTTACGTCTTCGGTGTAGAAAAATCTATCTGTAAATTCAGAATTATTGTTGCCCAATTTTTCATTTAATAATTCAATTGTACATTTATTTATGGTAATCAAGTAATTTCCAATTAATCCCATTTTTCTATCGTCACATTGGTTTATTATCGATACATTTCGCATATTTTTACATATTGCGGTATTATCATCTAATTTCTTAATTTCTATTACATGAACTTCTTTTAGCTTACAATTATTTTTTGTAATACAATTACTCCATGGTTTTAGTTCGTCTATATATTGGATTTTATTATTTGTTCAGTTAATTTCTATTACTATTATATTACTTCTAAATTAGTTTCACTGGGTATGGCTGTTATTAATTTGTAGTCAACCAATTTATAGGAGTTCGGAATTTTTAAAGTTAAAATCAGTCTGTCTTTGTAGTACTGTGGTAATCATACTCTTGAATTTTTTAGTTTGTTAATTCCTAGTTCTGTCTTTCTAATTTCTACTGCTGTTACCATACTTGGATGAACTAATCCCTGCTACACTGTCTAGAATTTGGTCAAGATTTTCTTCTAATATTTTGAATTTTTTTGTACACGTATCTGATCTGTTTTGAGCTGTTGCGTTATTAGTAGTTTTTCGTCATTCGTATGTTTGTCCTAATGGCATTCTATCTATTTCTATTATGTTCTTGAGATTGGCTGTTGTTTTATTAAAATGGGTGTTAATTTCAATCTGTCTATTTAACTTATTGATCGCTGTCTGCCTGTAGAACTCCTTGCCTACTGAAGAGAGAGGAGTAAGAAAAACGAAAAAGTTGAAGTCTCTACTTTTGAGGCACTTAGCCAGTCTGTATAATAAGGAACCCAGTTTCATTTAAGTTCTGTAATTTTTTCATAGCGTTCCATCTTGCTATTTAAAATTTGTTAACTTAATATTAAGGCTTTCACTAATTTATACGATTCATCTTAATGTGAACAGCGATTTAAGTATTAATATAAAATATAAATATAAATATATTGTGCTGTTATTATTTTCTTCAATAACTGCCATATGGTCTGTTACCAAATAACCATTTTTGTGCGGTACCAATGATGTTTATTAGTCCTCTCTTTTGTGTTAAGTTTTTACTTGGTTCTATTGCTGTTATTTTGAAATAAATTGTCTCTAATTCTTTCCTTATCGTTGGGTCGTTGCCTATCTATAAGGTTTGTATACTATCAAAGTTAACGGTTTGTCTTAGTTCGGAAGTGTTTGTAATGTGTAATATTGTCCTCGGGTTCTGTACTATTTCCATTTGTCCTATGTTACTTTTGATGTACCTATTGTCTGCTATTATTTTGTCAATCGTTAGTGTTGCTATTGTTTGTCCCGTCGTTACAAGTATGAGAAACACTAATATCATCACCTGCAAGTAATCGGGCTCTTCTAATATTTGTCGGGTGTTCTCCTCCTTTCTGTTTTAGCCTATAGCTGGGTTCACTTTTGTAGTAACTTCTTTTGTAATTTTTAACGGGTATAATTTCCCTTTCCTCCGGATAATTTTCCCTATTCTGATTTAGCTTTTCTGTTCGCTTTTCTTTCTGTATCTTTATGTCTTTAATTAAGGTCACAAGATCGGCATACCTACATTGATTCTTCGGGGGTCCTTTTAATAGTGGCACGATATCTATTGTTATATTTTTAGATTGCCCTTTGCAGTTTCGGGATAAGTGTTAAATCTAATTTTCGCATGTTAAGTAGTATTTCTTGTAATGTAGAGTGGAACCTTTCTAGGTCACTATTGCTTGTGTGTGTTAGGTTTGGTAAGGTTCTTATTGTCTAAGGAATTCTTTTAACTGTTCTGCCTTAAACTCATTATCTGTTTAATTTCCAGTGGTTTACCGAATTTGGAAAAATGTTCCCCTAACGTATCTATAGTCTTTACCCAGTTTCTATTTGACAAGGTGTAAGCATATACTTTTTTTGTGAACTTGTCTATCATGGTTAAGAAAGGATTTTTGTTGAAATAAAATATGTCCATATTAATGATTTCATTGGGCCTGCTAGGTGTTTCACTAAATATGTACTTGGGCTTTATGAGTTTACGTTCATATTTAGTTTCTGAGCATGTTTATATTTCAAGCTTTGAACTATGGTATGTTTCTATTGTACTATGCCAATATGGGCGCTTCCCCTGGTGTGATGTAACGAAATCTGCTTATGTGCTTGTGCTATTGTTTTTAGTTCCCTTCTAAGTGTTGCTTTTATGAATTTGATCTGTTTATCTTGTCAGAAAAGTTCTATTAGTAATTTTTGGATTTTATTATAATAAATTTGTAGTATGGTTCCGTATAAATTCCAGTAAGTCCTGGTTTTATAAACCTTCTGAACACATCCCTATTTTTAGTCGTGTCGATGAATATTATACGTCGGTTGTGTAGTATTTCTATTTCCTTATCAGAGTCGTTGGTTAATATTTGTTGTGTTTTATACTTGTTTACTATGGTTTCCTTTATTGGTATATAGTCGAGTTGTTGTTCCTCTTACAAATTTACGGTTGAATTATCTGACAGATTATTAACTGATTGATTATGTACACTGTTCTTCTGACATTTTGCTGAGAAAATCCGCGGTCTTATCTGATTTTCCTTTTAAGTATTCAATGTCATACTGGTACTCTTGCAACTTCAACAACCACTGCTATGTGCGTTGACCAAATTCCTTCCCAGCACATTTTTTATTGAGATACTTAATTGGTAAATGATCTGTTATAGTTTTAAACCTTCTACCCCACAAATAGGGTCTATAATATTTAACTGATAACACAATTGCTAAACAATACAGAGTATTTTTTCATGATCGTTTAATGGTAGCACCCTGGCTGATCTTCCTGCATTAGTACCGCGCCTATAGCGTAATTTCTCGCATCTGTAAAAAGGGTAAATGTTTTTTCGAAGTCGGGAAATATCAGTATTGGGTGCTTAATTATATTCATCTTAAGCGCTTCGAAAGCCTGGATGTATTCGCGATCATCAATATTGATCTTCATATTTTTCTCCAAATATAATTTGATCATTGGATGAGCTATACTGGCTTAGTCTTCGATGAACTTTCTATAGTAACCTGTAGAGCCTAGAAATGCTTTTATTTGTTTTTCTGTTTTGGGTAATGAGTATTCTTAACTACATTTAATTTTATTGGGATTAGGTCTCATCCCTTCTGCTGTTAGTATATATCCTAGAATTCCATATTTCTTTTCATGAATGAACATTTATCAAACTGTAATGATGTGCATGTCAGAAACATGTTTCTATAGCGCTTTCCATTGACGGTAACACTCTGGCCGACATCGTCCTTAAAGAAATATAGGCCGATTATTCCATCAGCATAGAGCACACCAAACAGTGAGTTTTAATGGTTGTAAGGGTGTCTCGACGAAGGCTTCTGGGTTTTCTCCACTACAAATTCGGCAATTTTACTTGTATACATATTCAATTAGGCAAATATGGGTCTCATCGGAGAATAAAATTTTGCGTTGAAAATGAGGATCAAACTGAATCATATTTTCGGCCCATTCACCGAACCTACGACGCGTATAATGGTCACGCGGTTTCAATTCTTGTACAAGCTGGATCTTATAATCTTTTAAGACAAGATCTTTCCGTAAAATCTTCCACAAAGTGGATGGTCACAGCTCCAATCGCTGTGCACGATGGCGAATCGACTCATTCGGATTCTCCTCCACAACGGAAATAGCTTCTTCTGTTCGCACTGTTTGTCTCTACTATCCAGTAGAGTTTACGTTCTGCGAAAACGATTCATCCTGTTCCGAATAACTTGCTCAGATGGACGATTATGTCGACCGTAAAATGGACGTAGCGCACGATAAGTTTGGCGAATCGAACCATGGTTTTCAAAATAAGTTTGCACAATTTGCACGCATTGTTCTGGCGTTAATCTATTCATCGTAAAGTAGCAAAACGTAGTAGCCACAAATGAATTTCCAACTGTAAAATTGACAATCTGTAGAAACAGTATTGCCAGTTTAAAAACGAAATCTCTGAAGAAAACACCCTTTCTATTCATAGAAGCCATTAGGTGTTACAAACGTAGTTTTTGAGATATCAGCTTTGATGATATCCCTTGGCGAGGTCTATTGACGAAAAGTATTGCGCTCTTCCCAGCTTATCAAAAACACTCTCTACTCGTATGTTAGGGAGAGGATATTTGTTATTGAGAGTTACCTCATTTAATTTCTTAGAGTCTACCCAGAGACGGAATTGTCTACCACATATATGAGATGCGTATCTACTATTCGACTTTCTTATTATGCCTAGCTTTCCCATCTCTTCGACCTGTCGCCTAACTTGCACTTCATGTTTTGAGGGTAACCTATATAAAGTTTAGCATGTGTTGACTAATCAACTGTTGTTTTAGTTTCGTGTATGATAGAATCCCTATCTGTCAAGTGATCACCTCCGTGATATACTAAATAACAAATTTATTTTAACAGTTTTTCCATTCCTTTATTTTTAGAGGGACTTAAATCTGTTTTCCAATGTTCAAAACAATCAAATGTTGCTTTGTTTTCTTTGTAGTAAATTGGAATTGGCATATTAATTTTTAATACAAGTACTTTATGGTCAAAATCAAAAGTCTTGACAGTTTTACTTAATAAGTCCGTATGTCATTCGGTTTTTTTCCCAAGTCTCTCTTGTACCGCCTTGTATCTCCTTTCAAGTTGTAATTGAATTCTTTCGGGATACTGGTTATTACTATTTCTGTTGTTAATGGTTTGTAGTTTCATATTAACGCTTTCGTATACTTTGAATTTACTGCAATCTATTATACTAGAATTGATGATGCTCATAGTTGAGCCGGTATCAATTAGTGGTTTAGATTTTTTTTCGTCAATTACAAAAATGTTATCTCCGAGGGTTAGATCAGAAAAACCTCGTCCTCTATGTTACATATTTCTTCTTCGCTATTAGTTACGTGTTCTAAGTCTTCAACCTGACTACTTTGGCCTATTTCCATCAGTTGTAGAGTTTCTTGGGCATTGCTAAACTGTCCTGAACTAAAATTTGGTTGTATATTTTGTCCTGTATTTGGTTTGTGATTATTTTGTCTATGTTGGCCGGAACTGTTTTGTGGTGTATTAGATTTATGTTGCCTATTCTGTCCTGGTCTTTTCCTGTTATTTGTGTTTCTACTTTGGTTGTGTGAGTGGGAATTATTCTGTTGGTTATTTTGGGTTCAGGAACTATTATCATGTCTGTTGTTAGTTTTATTATTGAACGTCTGTTGCCAGTGGTGTGATAAGAAATTCCTATCTAAGTTATTGTAATCGAATCCAACGTAAGTATATAAGATTTCTTTTATTTCATGTAACTCAAATGTGTCTTTTATATCTCCGGATAAATTTCCCGCTACCATTTGTTTTATTTTATCGACTAACACAGCATAAAAAACATTTTTTTGTTTCTTTGGATTTTCTTTTTGTATGTTGCAAGAGTATATATATTTCTAATAATCTTCTCAATTTGATAGTTTAAGTCATAAATAGAACTTATCCTTAAGTGACTGATACTTTTTGAAATTTTCTTGTAGTTCACTGTTTGTGTAGAAGTTATTTCGCCCCGTTTCAACTTGCTGGCTGATGTTTGAGCAGTAGTTCCTTTGCTGGTCCACTTATCTTGCTTGCCACAATTCCTGCGTTGCGACTAAATGTGTTTGTACTGCATTTATAGTATGAACTGTGTCCCTCATTATTGTTACAGCCCCACTTTGTGGGGGATTGTGGCTAGATAGTAAGATAGTGCCTCTAGCGCCGCTATGAGTCGATCCATAAATACTGCATAAATTTCCGCTGTCTTTCCGCTGAAAGGTGGTAGTTTTTGGGTTGTTTTCTTTTCTTTGAGTTAGTAACTAGTATAGCTTCCTTTTTTTTTATCAGCTATCCTTGTAATTGATTTTAGTTTCACTTGTTGAATAAAGTTTAACTTAACGAGTCCGGTTTTGAGCTTTTTAGTTTTGATTTTTAGACGCACTTCCAGATTCAGTACGCGGTTTTATTTAATCACTTATAAAAAGTTTTATTGAAACGGGTCCAGGGTAGGTAGGCTTGCTGTGTGATATTAGATATCGTTGGGAAAATCAAGTTATTGGTTATAAAGAGAAAAAAATACTTTTGTTCTTGTTGGAGTATGTAATTTGCACTTCTGGGGCACGGAGAATCCACATTAAATGCACAACGAGCCATTGCATCTCTTCAAAGTGATTGTTTGGAGCGGCATTTGCAGTGAAATAGTAATTGTCCCTTATTTTTTGAGAACGCCGACCGCGACGGCACCACTGTAACTGTAACTGATGAGCGCTACAGATAGATGTTAAACGAGTTTCTTTTCCGGCAAGTTGCTGAATTGGGTCTCGTGCATTGTTGGTTCCTGCAGGACGGAGAAACCGCTCAAATAACTCGAGCAGTGATGGAGATTTTGAATCATTAATTCCCAGGCTGTATGACATCTTCCTTTGAGGCTTTGTGAAATCTCGCATTTATCACAACAAACCATAAACCTTGCAAGTCTTGAAAGCCAACAGTGAAGAAGAAATCACAAATTTTGAGCCAGATGTTTTGTGAGCAATAATTCAAAATGCCTTAAAACGAGCACAAATGTGCATCAATTCAGGGGGTGGTCATGTAACCGATATCATTTTTTCCACTTAATGTCACCAATTTTACACTTTAAAATTAACTTTTCACACTATGGCATTATTTTTGCCCCACCTTTTATATGTGACATAATAACACCGCACAACGAACTTCTGAATATGAAGTTTAATTTCTCTGCGACCAGCACTGGCTTTCACTGAAAAAGTCTGGGAAAAGTTGGATAGAGTAGTCCAATAGCCAAAGCAGCCGCTCAACCTTTTAACCGCTTCCAAACTAGTTCGGGAATGTAAGATCTTTGGAATACAGTTGTAAGGCTAAATCGACAGAATT
This sequence comes from Volucella zonaria, assembly GCA_963966105.1. Classification (NCBI taxonomy): domain Eukaryota; kingdom Metazoa; phylum Arthropoda; class Insecta; order Diptera; family Syrphidae; genus Volucella; species Volucella zonaria. The sequence goes on along the minus strand of OZ014532.1, from coordinate 88,054,124 downwards.
TTATTTTTTTTAAAAACTTATTACTCAAGAAGGTGATCTTAAAATGCAGGAGCACGTGTTAATTTTTTCGAAAAATTGGATAGAGAGAGAAATGGTTGGCATCCAACATTTCATGGGGAGACTAAATTATTAGTGTTAATTGACTTGTTGTTTTATTTTAGGCAACCTTCCATCTCACGAGATTTTAGCTGCTTGAAAAAAACAATGTTTTTCGAGCGTCGTGGGGATTTGAGCGCCGCACCGTCCGATGTGGAAGATAATATATATAGCAGTCTTACTACCAGTTTGTAGGCTTATAGCAAGCATCTTTGCTTTATTTGAGCGAATTCCTGCTTCCCAATTGATGTCTTAGTACTTCTATAGAAGAGATAGATATGCAGGATATTACTATTCTGTGTCGGAAAGTTGTCTACAATTGATTTCTAAGTTAAATGTTACAAAAAATATTATGATGTAACCAGCAGCTACTAACTTCGTTACTGGGATTCCCTGTAGAACTGAGAGCGTATTCATTAGTCTCAATCACTACATTCGTCATTCCCAACGGTACCAACTAAATGCTTCCACTTTATTATTGGTATCACTATTTGTATAAAGTTTACGACTCTTCAATAAGAGGAAAAATAAAAAGAAACTATTTTGCTTAGTCTGAAATATGCAAATGAATGACTTTATGGTAAATCGTAACTTTGCCACATGACTTTTGGTGGTGTTACCCGTCAGCTCATTTCATGAAAAGTTCATCTAAACTATAAACACCAACAATCGCCATCCTCTAAAGCATTTCAAGAGTAGCTCAAGTGCTAAATAAACACCCTTGGGTATTAAAAGGACTATTACCTCAATTGAGGTGTTGCTTCAATGGACTCCGTTGAAATATTCGTAAAGGATACTCAACACACAGGAAGTGTAACATCAACTTTTATTCCTTACTTCTGATGTTCAAATTTCTTCTTCTTTAAAAAAACAAATAAAGTAAACTGAAATTCTCTAATGTACTCATACCCGTACTCGTACATCGAAGAAATGTAGGTCAAGGCCATTTAAAAAAAAAAACCCGTCAAGAAAAGTGTTTCTGTTGGCTAAGAGAAGTCTATTCGTATTATGTTCTCCTCCTACGAAATGTGAGAGGTCTTTTTAATGAAAAAGGCGTTTTCGCATAAACAAATATTGCCATTCACCAACACAGTAATTAACCAGGCAAAGCTGTAAACGTAAAGGGGCAACAATTCCCAAGGGCATAGTCACACCGACAAGGAAACAGAATTTCCGTATCCGGTTTATTTTGTGGCAAACAATGTTTATTTTTTGTCTGTCAGTCTCAAGGAGTATTTGACTGCTTTTGTTGTGGAATCTTTCCTTCAGTTGTATTGGATTAAAGCGCAATAAAAGAAAAAAAGTTGAAGGCGCTATTCGTGGAAGCCAGAAATGTGTTGCATTTTATAAGATGAGTACGTATAAGTACTCGTATGCACCGTCGACCTTATTGTGTCTTAATGCTTAATAAGTACCCAACAAACAATAAAGAGATTGCGATTAAATTCAAACACGAGCGGAGAAAATGGTTGCTTTCAGAAGTCATCTACAACTGGGTGACGCCAAGAAGATTTCCGGCAGTCTTCCTTTTCAAAAAAAACTGAATAATTTTCTCGAGACAATAAACATTATTTATAATCTACTGACTTTAACAATTTGCTTAGAATTTATTTCTACAAAATGTACATTTCTCAAAAAAACGTAGTAAATCTTTCTTAAGCAATTTCTTATTTTCACAATGCTGTGATATATGATGCCGCATAATCTTCAAAGATATAAGTACAAGGTGGCGCAAAATTAATCACCCTATCGGAAGATGGTATAATTTTTTCAAATGTCGTCGTACGTCAATCATATTTGACATTTGTGAACTAGACAGCCGCAGTATACAAACGGTCGATGGTGTTAACCCAGCATGATTTTCGACGTCGATTTCGTAATCGTGTCGCGCCAACTGGGAAAACATTCCGGCACTTAGCTACTCGACTCGAACAGAGTGGAACCACAGGAGATCGTTCAGGGTGTGACCGCCGAGAACATCGCTGCTGTGGCTGCCGATTTCGTTGAGAACGAAGAAACATCAACCAGACGACGGGCCACGCAATTCGGCATCACCAGACGGACCCTACAGCGAATTTTAGTGAAAGACTTACACGTTCAAAGTGCATCAGTTAATGCCTCACGACCGTCAGTCGCGTATGAATTACTGTAAGGCCAACCTCAACCTCAACAACGAAGTGGACGATTTTGTGTCGAAAATCATCATGAGCGGTTACGTCAATAAGCAAAATCTTCGTTTCTGGGGCATAATGGTGTGATGCACGTGATTGGGCCGTATTTTTTTGAGGACGCCTTTGGCGAATGCTACACGACTTCTTACTGCCGGAATTGGATGAGCGGGGCTGGGTGAACATGTGGTTTCAACAAGACGATGCAACCGCACACACAACACGAGCCGCAATGGATTTTGTGAAGGAAACGTTTCCTGGTCGCGTAATCTCCCGCTTTGTAGATTTGGCATGGCCAGTAAGATCGCCCGATTTAACCATCCCCTACTTCTTCCTTTGGGGCTACTTGAATTCGCGGGTTAATGCCAACAAGCTTCCGACAGTCGCAGCCCTTAAGGAGAATATTCGACAGGAATGCGAACAGTTATCACCGGAAACTGCGATAAAACGGGCACAAATGTGTATCAACACTGGCGGCTGCCACTTGGCGGATATCATCTTTTCCCCTTAACAGAAACAATTGTAAAGGCCCAAATAAAGATTTTCATCACTCAAAATTATTTTTTTTGTATTTATATAGTAAAAAAGTGATTCAAAAACGCCACCTGTATAAACGATCCCATCTGTGACTACTGCCAAATTTTGAAATAATCGCGTAAGCTTTGGTGAAAATAGAAAATAGTGAAAATTGTGCGACAAGTTCGAACAAGTGCGTGGCGTTCCTCAACCATAATCCGGTTGAGTTTTTGCGCCATTTCACAACTGTAGATGAAGCAGTAATCCACCACAATACACTGGAGATGAAGCACTGGTCGAAATGGAGAGTTTCATCAGGAGAATCTACGCGAAAAAAAGGCAAGGTGGGTCCGTCAGCTTACAAAGTCATGGCGGCAGTTTTCTGGGTTACCCGCGACATAACCCACATCGATTCCTTCAAAATGGAAAAGCAATCAGCGGCGAGTATTATGCCAACCTATTCGACTGATTCGAAAACGATTTGTAGAAAAAACTACAGCATTTAGCCAAGAAAAAGCGCTCTCTCATCAAGACAATCCACGGATGCATACGTGCGTATGACACCATAGCGAAATTGCGTGAATTGGGCTACGAATATTCTGCGGACTTAACTATCAAAAGAAATCGACGGCGGTAAGAGATTTGGCTCCAATGATGAGATTATCGCTCAACAAAATTAATCTCAATTAATGTCGGATCAATACCTCGTCGCAGTTAAGCTACGAACGCGGATTACCCAAGCGCCACACCAAAGTAGAACTTGTTGCTTTCTTTATTTCTGTATCTGTAAGTTTCTTTTAATGGAAACCTTCAGTTTTTCAAAACGAGATGACAATGTGCCTACAATATCAGCACCCACCATGTCAGGTACCAGCGCCCTGATGCGAGCGTAAGCCGGACATTCACAGAGGTAGTTCTCCGCGGTGTCGTCAACACTTCTACAGCAAGTATCCAAGTTGTGCAACCACTTACGCCTAGCATATTTAAATGCTTAGCAAATGTGTTGTGACCCATCACGGTGCCAGTAATCAAGGTGCAGCCTATCCTGCTAAGGGACAGCAGACAGCAGTCTTAGAAACGTCGCGAAGCATTCGTTTGATCTGCTTGTAACGTGGGGATTCGTGCTGGCTGCAATTTTGCTCATATGAAACCCAACTGTCAATGGAAGCCCAAACCGACGTAGGTTCAGGATCTGAAAAACATTGGGGGCCGTCTGGGATCCAGACAAAGCTTAGTGAGTTCAGCCCTCTGACTGCGTTCAGTGATGTCTTGCATTCTCCAACTAGCTTGGAAGTCGTAACATCGTTCAGCAGGACTCTAAGCGCAGCTTGTCTGTCGCTACAGATGCAAATGCTTCGCCCCCTCTACCGGTTCTTCACAATATAGTTCGCTGTCATCGGGATTGGAATCTAATGTTGTCGTCCTCCAAAAAGACACCAGTGCCGCATCTTGTATCGGTTCTGGAGCCATCCGCAAAGACCTGACTACATTCATTTCCTGGCTCAGTTTCTGACCGAAACCAATCTTTGGCACAGGAAAAGTCGATTTCGTATTTTTTTCTGTAGCAGAAATTCTGGTGTTATTGGCATGGGATGGCATGTCCATAAGGCCAGAGCCAAGAGACTGTCGGCGCGCAAGGTCATCAAAGCTGCAGTGGGTGTTGTACCAGAGACCACCTTTTTTTATATCGAAGGTTTTGAGAGTGTAGCCCATGATATGGATATCAAGGTGAGGGAGATTTATCAATGTATCTAGAGCGGAGCCTGGCGTACCAGGAAAAGCCCCCATGCAGACGAAACAGAGCACTCTTTTGAGTATGGTGGAAGCAGCAATGACGTATTTTCGTGAGAGCTTATTCCAGCAGACATCCGACGCATAGGATATAATTGGCCTTATCATAGCCATGCAGATCCAGAGAACCCTTCTCGGTGGCAGGCTCCATGTGTTGCCAAGACTCCTTTACACTACCAAAAGGGAGATAGGAGGCCTTCGACGTAAAATGTTTAGTCCAAGAAGTTTCTAATCCCGAATGCCACCCAAATATGGAGAAACATATACATTTTAGTATTTAGCTAGTCAAAACAATCAGCTCCCATCTTCTCTTGAAGGGAACAACTATAGTTTTAAGCAGATTGACCGAAACTTCATTTCTACTGCACCTTCTTGTTGATAAGGTTAGGCCTGAAGCCAATTACCCTCATTTTAAATGGATTTCCAAATTGTAATCAATTACTCATCACTTGAAAAATCACTGGCCTGCCTAATGTCAATCGATTTTTTCTCAAATTAGTAATTTTCAGAGAATACTTTAACAGCAAAGCATTTTGCAGATTTATTTTTTCACTGCAGATACTGATATTTCCCAATCGTTTAACTGTATCTTCTTCCGTCATTGTATATGTATATTTTACGACATGCTCAAGGGTAGTATCCATAAACAAATATTTCCTTTATAATAAGCGAAAGGTAAAGTTTTACTCCGATAAGCGTTTTCCAATGCAAAGACTGACAGCTGCCAGACAAACAACCTGATGGAATATTGAAGTAAAGTAAAATCCACGCCGATGCATGTACGAGTTTACATATAATTCGAAACAAACTGTCAGACGAAACGAAAAACATGAAATATCCCTGTAAAATCTCGTATTAAGAGTGAAAACGAGAATCATGGATACGCATACAAAAATACCGAATCAGTTCAATTTAATTTTTTTAATTCAGTCATTTTAAACATGTACAATATATATATAATTTATTATCCATATGTATTTTGTTTTAATTTTTGCAGAATTATCTGTTGGAATAGTTTGGATATTTTTGTTTTCGTACTCCACCATCAGTTCACATTCACAGTGAAATTTGCATCAATATCCATATTGTGTGCTTTGGGGTCTTCGGAAAAGCAAATAAATAAATGCATCACTGTTCAAATACTCGGAGTGTATCGGCAACAAGTCCATTCAGTAGTAGATGTCTTCATCAATACGCTAGAGGCATAAAGATAGGAATGCAATTATACCGGAGTTTTACCATATGAACTTTGAATTCATAAATAAAATATCAGAATAAATTGTGCAATCTTGTCATAAACGTGGCTGTAGGAAATATTCGATTTACGGGTGTTGGTAGACTTGTGTTTCAAGATTAATCTGAAGAACAAATTTCATGCACAGAAATTCAGGCTATCTGAGCCAGTTTAATTTCAAATTTCTTGTATAGGTCTGCCTAGTCATCATCAAAACCAATATCAATGCTAGCAAAACTTAATTCCAGTCTTCTACAGAAAGTATGGACTCCGCGATCCCAATTTTTAACCATTTTAAAAACACTCTTTTCAATATAAGAACGACCTATGTCTCATTAACTCAAGCGATCCGAGATCAGCTCGCAGTATTCTACACAGTTCCACCTATTATTAAATATTTTTTATGCATCATGCAGTTGGTATTTTCTTCTTTTATACTCGTATGATTCCGGCTGTGATAGACCCTATCCTCAAAAATTCTAGTTTAATTTGCAGTATGTTAACCTGCCTTAAGCAAAGCCAACAAAAGTACACAGAGTTATAAGATAAAGTAGTATAAGGTCACGTAGCGCCTGAAGCGTTCAACATAATTTTAAATATCCAACCTATTGATCAGCTGTTGGTTCACAAGACTCTATGGACATAGTAAAATAGTGGGTCTACAAGTAAGTTTACAGCGTTTGTCAGAGATGGCGCCACCAGTGGATCCCGGGCAGAAATGTCAGACCCCATGTGTTTTATTTATAGGTTTTGTATCTGTCAACAACTTTGCAGCGTTATATTTGAGCAGTTCTATCGGTGTCGTACATTTTATCGAGCAAAGTCATGGAAAGTTTCCAGCCAAATAAACGTCATTTGCGGGAAGCGCTGCTTTTATTCTTTAATATGAAGAAAAGTGCGGCTAAGGCCTATCGTTTGCTTTCGGAAACTTATGGGGCGGAATGTATTGGTGAATCGACGTGCCGCGAGTGGTTCAAACGGTTCAAAAGTGGTGATTTTGGAGTTGAAGACAAAGATCGCCCCGGAAAGCCGAAAAGTTTTGAAAACGATTAATTGGACGCTTTACTGGATGAGGATCCGTGTCAGATTCAAGAGAACTTGCTGCATCATTGGGCGTCACGCAACAAGCCGTTTCCCTGCGCCTAAAAGCACTGGGATCTATTCCAAAGGTTGGAAACTGGGTGCCGTACGAATTGAAGCCAAGAGAAGTCGAACGGCGATTTTGCATGTCCGAAATGTTACTGCAGCGGTATAAAAATAAGTCATTTTTGCATCGTATTGTCACTGGTGATGAGAAATGGATTTATTATGATAATCATAAACGCAGAAAATCGTATACAAAACCCGGCGAGCCCACCCAATCGACGCCGAAACGAAATATTCACGTGAATAAGGTCATGCTCTGCATATGGTGGGATCAAAAGGGTGTCGTATACTACGAACTGCTTCCGATTGGTGAAACCATCAAAGGACCATTATATCGAACCCAACTAATTCGTTTGAAGCGGGCATTAAAAGAAAAACGGCCAGAATATGAAACCAGGCATGAGTCCGTCATTTTTCATCACTACAACGCTCGGCCACATGTTGCGGTTTCGGTCAAAAACTATTTGGAAAATAGTGGATGGGAAATTCTGCCTCATCCGCCTTACAGTCCGGACTTGGCACCATCTGACTACCACTTGTTTCGTTCGATGCAGAATGCTCTTACGGGAATACGCTTCAGCTCAGTAGAAGAAATAAAAAATTGGCTCGATACGTTCTTGGGCTCGAAAGACGAGACGGAATTCATAAATTGCCAGAAAGATGGGGGAAAGTTGTAGCTTCCGATGGACGATACTTTGAATAAAGCATTGTAACTATGTTTTCGTAATAAAACTTCAAATTTTGGAAAAAAAACGCTGGAAACTTACTTGTAGACCCAATAATATATTCACCAGATACAGAAATTTCTGGATTCCCATCTAGATTAGAATATTTTCCCAGATTCTGTGGGCTGTGGAGTAGTATCCACCTAATTCCGCTTCGCAAATTTATCCATTCTTCCAAGCAGAAGTACTGACAATTTGAGAAAAATATAGCTACGCATTAGCAAATGAACGCCCAGGCCCAGATAGTTGACAGAAGCACTAAGCCCTGAATCAAATTTATCGATTCATCAACGACTATGACTACTACCAAGGCTGCAGCTGGTCGGCGTTTCAAAATTATTATCCTCTGGGTTTCTAGCCATAGAAAAAAGGGGCAGCAGATAATCTGGCAGTGCTGACAGCTAGACATCGCTTTCCAAAAATGATGAGGACAATAAAGTCATCGGTTTTCTCAGCTCCACAGGCTGATTTTGAGGTCTACTACCACCTTTTAGAAAACTTTGGATGACCAGATAAGAACGATAGGAAAAAAAATTTAAATCAAACAACAACGGTGCAAGATTGATTCTGGTTTTATTTTGAAGCTAAGTTTATGCCACTATGTGTGGAATATCACATCATTCAAATAGCCGCCTCGACTTCGCTGGCAGCGCTTCAAGCGGTCGGTCAAATTTTTGATGGCTCGGTCCAATACGTGCGGGGTTATTCCGGCAATAGCGTGTCGGATGTTGGCCTCGAGCTCGTCCAAAGTGGTTGGGTTGTTAGCGTAGACTAAGGAAATGACATAGCCCCAAAGGAAATAATCGAATGGTGTCAAATCGCATGATCGCGACGACCAATTGATGAACGCTCGCTGTGAGATGAGCCAGTCGCCAAATTTCTCATTCTTCTAGCGTTTTGTCGCTTGGCATGTAGCGCCGTCTTGTTGGAACCATAGCTCGGGTATATCGATGTTGTCGAGCTCTGGCTACAGAGAATCGGTTAACATCGCTCTATACCTAAGACCATTGACGATAAGGGTGTCTCCTTCCTCATTTCGAAATAAATATGGTCCGTTGATGCCGTCAAGCTATAAACCGCACCAAACAGTCAATCTTTGTGGGTGCAGTGATGCTTGGCCTAACACTTGTGGATTGTGTTTGCTCAAATAATGGCAATTTTGCTTGTTGACGTAGCCGCTGAGCCAAAAATATGCCTCGCCCCAAAATCCGGATCTGCGGCCAAAATTTCCAGCACCCAATTAGCGAACTCTTGCATCAGCACATTTTTATATAGATGTAGGCCCAAATCTAACCGCAAAGTAAGCCAGATTGACTCTGGCGATGCACAACTTAGCTGATTTCTGGGTCTTCTTCAATACTGGCCTCTACGGCGGCTATGTTTTCTTCATTTCGCATCAATCTCTGTCTGGTTGGTGGCTTATGGTCCAAAAGACTATACTCACGCCCAAATTTTTCCACGGTGCGACGAATTGCCTGCACACTGAAGCCATGATGACGACCGACCTCACGACGAAATTCACGTTGTGTATTTACAACTCAGCAGAAATTTCGATAATATTTTTTAATAATTTCCGCACATTCGGCAAGCGTAAAACGATGCATGATGAAATGGCAAATCTTACTGAATATTTTGACATCTGGATGTCATTGGTAACTTTAGCAGCTGCTGAAACATAACAGTTTGAAAGACTATCGTTGCTATCTGGTCACCCGTTGGGTAGTAGGTTTCACAACGTTACTCGAGCGCTAATTGTGTGTTCTGTATGGAGGAAACCAACGTGGCCTGTTTTCCATATGCAAAATATGTGTCAACTTAGAGATTCCGCAATCATCCCCCAACATGTATGGGACCAATTGTTCTCCTTGGCAGCATTTTAAAGTAAAGTCCGTAAACTGTGTGAACTATTCCGAGATGTATTGTATGTAGATAACAGAACACTACTGTAGCAATTGGTGCATAGTTGCTGCTCTCCATACAAATTGCGCCGTGTGCTAATCAATATCTCTAAAGGCCTACAAGAGTAAAATTGATTCATCACCTCTTCAATTTGGCGTCGGAGTAAATAATTCTTCAGTCTTCAAATTTAGAAACCAAACTATAATGACCCGTGTAAGGACAGGATCTTGAACAAACTCATGGGCAAACTGATTGGCGTAAAAGTTACTGCCTGATTTCAAGAATTCATAACTCCACTGTTTTATTTATAAAACAAACTTTTATGATTTGACGTGATGATTTGGAGATTTGACTGTGAACTCCATCCTCTGTAAATATGATTAGAGGACTGATGGGGGCTTTAAATTGATATTTTCTGAAGGACCTGGTGTGACCCGAACTGAATTCAATGCTGATCGAGTGCAGAAACATCGACACGAAGTCGCTCCGGTACTCTTAGTGTGTTTCTCAAGTCGCAAGGAGTTTTATGAAGCGATTTGCAGATGTTTCCATCTGCATCGACTACAAGAATATAGATTTTATGCATCATCTCTTGTAAGGTATTAAGAACCAAAGACTGATTCATCAGCGACAATTATACTCCCTTAAGTGCACTATCTGGTGTGGTATTGCGTCAGAAAATATTATTAGGCCATACTTCTTTAAGGACGATGCCCGCAATACTGTTACTGTAAATGTTGACAGATGTTCGACGAAAAGAAACAAAAATGTGTGAGAAAGAGCCAAGGAAAACAGAGAGTTCTATGACAGAAACTGCATCCAGAGTTTGTACAAAAAATGTAAAAAGCTGGCAGCAGACCCGAAACACATGAAAGCATCCGGAAGGCGTTATCTCTATTTATCTGTCTATCCCCTATTTCTATTTTTATCATATTTGAACCATTCGGGCTAAACATAAGGATACGCAGAAGACGTAGAAGAAAAATCTCGTTGGAATATACCGAAGCACGAAATAAATATGGTATACCAGTATCAAAGATGAGTTGACAATGAAATTTAAACAACCATTCCCTCGGCTGTTGCGTAAAAAGAGGAAACAACAACACGGAAGCCGAACTTGGCGAAGCAGTTAAATAATGATCCGGGGGCGCTCGCTATCGTATGCAGCTTTAAATATGGTTGAGAATCGGAAGTCCCGATTCAACAAAGTAATGATATTGTCTAATCAGTGGAGGGTTAGCATTTTTGTTGCACTGTAAAAAGACGATACGCGAGATTGCAACAGTTGGTGAAACTGATGTCTCATGCTATGAAAACGTACGTGAACATTCTAGGCAGTCGATACCTTAGTATTATTTAACTCTATGGCATGCGGCTTTGCATTGTTGCTTTTCCGAACTCTCAGCCCCAACTCCTGATATTTACTTAGAAAGAGTCACCATGCCAAAGGGGCTTAGTACTTAGGCTCTGTTTTCAACCATCAAGGAGATTGCGATTCCGATGTCGAAATCACCCTTGATTTAAATTTTATGACAGCATCGCGGTCATATGCACGAGAAGAACAAAGTAATTATAACAGGAAATTGTTATGAATGTCAACGGATGTGACAAGTGATGATCTAATAAGAAGTACGCACTTTCGCGGAAGTCTCTACATTGAGAAGTTTATCAACTTCATGCACGGGAAACCATGGGATTTAGCCATGTTAAACTAAGGTCATCGAAAAATCCTGTTTAAAAAGCAATAGAGTCTTTTAAAGAGGCCCGAAATAAAAGTAATTGAATCTCTAAAAACCCAAAACATCAGCAAACTCTGGATCTCACAGGCGGTGTGAATTGGTTCATTAAATGTCACAGATCCATGTTTTACATTATACTTTTCAGACCGTTATGTTATATAAAAGCACTGACTTAATGTTGAACTTGGAACACACTGGTCCTCTCTATTGCTGCAACGCGTTTCATACCCAAAACCTTCGAAAAAATTTCATGGCATAAGCCAATCGATATGCTAACATCATCAGCGACTTTTCTGATTGTGATTCGGCAATCGTTCATAACCATTTCTTTCACTTTTTCCACATTTTCATCGGTTGTTGATATACTGAGGCGTTCGGTGCGTTCGTCATCTTAAACGTCTTCACAGCCATCTTGGAAACGTTTATACCACTCGTAAACTGTTGTTTTACTCATAGCAGACTCGACATAGGCCTTTGTTAATATTTCAAACGCTTTTTTACAATTAATTTCAAATTTGATACAAATTTTTTTCCCGCTATTTTCTGAACACACCTCGTATACATATTAAGAAGAACCACATGGCAGTCCTTAAGCACTTAGCGAATACCGAAGCGTAGACGTGGACCAACTATCATGACTCTCTAGCAAGCCCAAGTAGATTGAGGTTGCTTTCTGTTTGCGCGCGGCCTGAACTAGTCTTCCTCTGCTGCGTTTTCCTTTGGTATTGGTTTGGGAGATATCCATCCTCTCTACATGGCCTACCTATCTATTGTAGACTGAAAAATGCTAGCCCATTAAGCTAAGGCCATGTCGCGGGTAGCCGATATAGTACCTTGCTAAATCTCCCCCTCCACTCTCCGACGATACGGAGGCGTTGATCACTCGATTTTGTAACAGGAAGTATGATACTTCGTTTTCTTTGGTTACCGCCAGATTCATCTTCCTCGCTTTTTGTTCAATACTAGCTCATCTCCGGCAAACAATTCACTGTAGTACGCGGTAGTGCCTATGTCTTTCGCAAGTAGGTTTACAGACTTTTGGAAAGATTATGCCTCACTATGTTAAAAAATTCGCCTGAAAGTGGATCGGCTTGAGGAAATCCTTTTTAACTTCAAAGACCTCGGTAAACTATTTACCGACCCTCACGGAGCACTAAGCTTTCTCCATATTCATCCTTTAGGGCTTGCCAAGTTCAGCTGGGATTGGTTTCGAATAATTTTTCCCGATATATACGAGTATACCCTTTCGTAGGCAGCCCTTAAATTGGAAATAGTAGTGGGTATTGAGGGGGTCTTTTACAAGATTACAAACCTAAGAGCCCTAAGACTAAGTTCGTTGGTTGGCTTTAGGCGATTACATAGTATGGCAGGGACAATCTTATAAGCGATGTTGAGAAGACTGATGCTTCTAGAGTTGGTGCATATTCCATTTCTCTGGTATGCATTTGTTCGAACATATTTTAGAGATGGTGTTTGCTCTTCACAAAGTTGCTTTGGGACGTCAGTATCGGCAGCACATGTTAGAACTACTCGTATAATTAATTTGTACATAGATGGAAACCTTGTCGACTATCATTCAGGTTGAATAATTTTTTCTGCCTCACAGCTAAATGTTGTGCGCCATCGCTATTTCACAGTCTGCAGAAATGGTTCTTCCATACCCCCAGCGCTGATTGCGAAGCTACCACTAGGTTTCCATGATCGTCTTGCAAAGTTGGTATTCTCTTTTCAACTTGAAACTTCAACTTCTTTCTTCCTACAGCATCTCTCAGTTTCCTTCATCTCCTCGTTCTCTTTTTCTTCCTTCTGAGAAGCTGGCCTTCATCCTAACTTTATTCCTCGTGAAGGCTGACTGCCCGATCTGTTTGTAAGCATGCGAGAGCCGACATTTATAGTAACATCTTATATTTTGCAGTGGTGATCGGCCAGAAACTAGCACGTTTTAGGCGTTATCTCTGATGGCTTGTTGAAAGCTTTACCACTGGGTTGAGTAACGCGATGCTGGCGGCACAAGCCGTCAAGCGAGGCTAAGAAACATTTGCTCGGCAAAGGCCCTCGTGGTTTCTTGCGCCAAGCAGGATTTTAATATCCTGGGAATATGTCTTATCGTGGAGCTCATAAACACAGTCCCTGGTGCATTCGTCTTTCCCCTCCGCCAGGGCAGGCACGCATACGAGTATTAATCTGATATTTCTGAAATGAGGCTTCATGCGGATTTCACGATGCGCTCGTTCACATGTCGGAAAGTCGAAACATCGACCAGAATATACGAGTATGTCGCAGTTTTTCATCCCTTTTAAAGCCGTTCCGTCCTATCGCAAATCTAAGACGGCGGTTTGATCTACTTTAAAGAAATCGATGGACATTCGGTTGCGCGTAGCCTCCTTAGTGGCCTAATATTCCGAGTACAGTACGAATATCGTTTGCAACACTCGAGTACCATAAGTCGTTAACAGTGGTATCAATCGCATCTGTGGCTTTCGGCTGCATTGTTCTCATACTGCCGAGGAGTTGAGTTGATGAGTAACCTCCAACCTGAGCCACAGGCCCCGTCTGACTCCCTTTGGATATAAGGGGCCAGCAACACTGGTATCAGTCGCTTCGCGCGAGAGGGCGTGATAGCCGCCGTTGGCCCAAATTGGATTCGCCATAATCTCTACTCAAGAAACTCTGACAGTCGGTTCCCCTTTCACACCTAGGCAGCAAGGTCTGGGTCAGAGGTTGGATATGTCCTGAGAAAGGCTGAATTTAGGCAAAACTGCTGATTCCATCTGAGGAGTTCTTCCGCTGTTTCTTTATCCAACGTTGAGTCATGAGTTCGGTTTTGCATTTTAGCCTGAATATAATAGTATCTATGTAGTTTTCATGGGCCAAGCGCTTGGCCTGTCCTGTCCTAAATCATGTCTTAGTCAGCCAGTATCGTCGTCAAGGCCTTCTTAAGTCCATCATCCCTCCTTTTCAGTTCTCTGCTAAATATGGATTTCAGCCAACTTAGTGACTGCTTATGAAGGCGACCTAATTTTCCAGTCATGTGTACGATTTCAGCTCGAGGAATAAAAAAATTAAAATTTATTTGATTAATCTTTTTTCCTTTTTCTTCTGCTCAATATTTTGGTTTCCGAAATACGCATCTAGTCACCGTATCTTCGAAATATAAGCTGATCTGATCTTTTAAATGTACCCCTCTTAATATTAGAAAAATTGGATCATAAGTTTTTTAAATGAAATTCGATTTTTCCCTCTGCAATAATCTGCGTCAATGTATGTAGTTACACTCACGGATACTCCATCTTGATTGGGAAAGTGGATGAAGCAACTTAATTTTATTTCATCCTTTTCCCCAGTTTGTGGACACGAATCCCGCTTTGTTGGATTTTGGTGAAATTCATTAACAACGTTGACCTCCTGCAAAAAAGTGATTGTGCCAATTAAAAGTTCTGTGTATTTTTTTTTTAAGTGCAATGATATTGTAGACATAACAAGGCCACACGTTTGACTTTTGATGAATAATGCAATATTTAATGGGCCAGAAAATTGGTGTTTTTTTTTTTTTTTTTTTTGTCTATTTCTTTCGGTCTGCCTGAACAATTCTGCGTAATTATGCAAGCTGTCAATATGTTGGACAAAGAGTTTTAACATTTAAAGGACTTCAGAGGTAGAAGAATAGGCACACCATACTATGTAGTTTCAGGCAAGTGAAACGTCTACTTAAGCGCAGTCTGTACTCGTGTTCAACATAAATCTTGGCATTATGTTTCACAAAGACACTCTAACTAAAGCTCTGTAGGCGCTTTCCTCATTTTTTTTAGATGAAAGTCTCTTTGTTTTCTATTTTCTTTGGACTATGCACTACTTTGCATTTTAATAGTAGTTCTGGCAAATTTTCTTTGTGGGCACCCCTCATTACGGTTGAGGCTTCTTTTTTATGGCTTCTATGGAATTTAAGTGTGTACTTGACTACCTTTTCTTTATGGCATCTTTGCCACCGGAACCGTTTTCTATTGCCATTTGAGCCTGGTACCACATAGCAGAGTTTCTGTTATTTTTTGTGCAATCAAATTATAATACGAACAGTGCTTCTGGTGCCTCTTTTACGGTCGATATTCAAATGAAGAACGATATCGAAACTATGTTAATCTATTTCAAGATCTACACAAACATGACATTGGTGCCAGAAGTGGAGTTTAATTTATGACTTATTCGTATGTAAATTGAAGAAATACATATTTGAAAAATAACTAGGTACGCCTATGTAGTTTATAGAAATGCAAAAATTGAGTTACTCCTTTGTGAGAAATCATCAACCGAATAAATGCAAATCGTGATTTATGGGACTTGCCAAAGGTCAAGTTCGGAACCTACAAAATATCCTCGAATAATTATATTTTCACATGACCACACCTCAAACTCTATACATTTTCAAATTATACATACATATTTGATGAGCTAAGCAAAAACGCTACTTCTATGGGAAAACCGGAAGATAGGATATATTTTCCAGATATACTCGTATCTACATACATATTTGTACTCATATGAAGGGCAGTGAACTTTTATAACTGCCGTCAAGGATACAAAAATATAAACTCACCAGTTTGCAAGAGGAAATAACGTGTAATTTACGACCTTGTCTACTTTAATGAACTACTGCTGGTAGTGTTTGGTGGTAACAACCTTCACATCATGCTAGACTATTCAGGGACAATTTTTCTACAGGGCGTTCGTCTTCTGTAGAGAATGCGAGCAGCCCATGAGGCGCTATCCTGAAAACGTGCACAAAAACATGGATGTCTAGTTCATGTTGCAAGAAATCAAAAGTTTGTGACTTTTTTAACATTTAACAAAAGAAGTAAGATTTGTTTTAAGTCCTCATAATTAACATACTTGTGTGCGCCGACATTGAGATTGCTGTCAATGATCGAACACAGCGAACCATCATTGAATCTTTTGTGAGTATTGAAGCGGAGGCAGACCAATTGGGTCCGACGAACAAAACGAAGTACATCATCAGAAAAGGGCGCACACCATGAACGGCTTTGCCTGAATGTCACCATTAGCGGTTATAACTTCGAGGTAGTTAAATACTTCGTGTGTCTTGACTCCGTAGCAACCTGCAGCACAACATCCGTCCAGTTTGTTTGGGCTCGTGTTGCAATTGAGTAACAGTACCCTCTCTCGTAAGACCAAAATGGCTTTATACAAGACCCTAGACATCCTGTTCTTATGCTATGGCGCAGAATTTTAGACCTCGTCAAAAATGGATGAAAAACTCTTGAATCGAGAGAAAGATACTGCGTGTGACTATCGGTCCCATTTGTATTGGCGGAGAATAGAGGAACAAATTCAACAAACGTGTAAGCTCGTAATGCATATGCATACCTTTACCCTCAGAAGAAAACCATACTCTTGCTGAATTATCATGATTGAATCAACCGTGGCGTCATCAGTCAACAGGCTAGTAGTTGGAGCTGAGGTCAATAAAAAATCTTCATGTCTACTCAGGATACCGAAATGGGTCAACGGAAGCCCCATATCCGCTAAGAGGGCTATTAACTTTTATTACTACACTAAAGAGACCTCAGAGAACATGGTCTTACAGGTCAGAGTTTAGGTGTAAGATAAACTACCGGACTACAAGAATATAATACTATATCGAAGCAACCAAGAGCCTCAGATTTTTTCATGGAATCTTTAGACCTTGAATATAGGTTATCCAAATATTAACAGAGGCTCTTGACCATTAACACTAAATATCATTGCAACTCAAAAGATGCGGTGGAAGAGCCCGAAAAAAAGGAGGGCGAAAAGCCGTGACATATACTACAAGGATTAGTAAAAAGAACAAAGTCAACGTTTATTTAATGCAGACTTGTTGCAAAAGGCGGAGTTATGCTAAAAGTCTGGAGCTTTCGGCACATAAGCTAATGCCATGTAACAATCCGCATCAAAGATAAATTCGGCGGTTGTTTGGGAAAGAAGAACATCTTTCGTAGTACAGTAGGAAATCATACGCTACACTTCAACACATCTAGCAACTTATCTGGGTTTAGTCTGAGGACTTAAATACGACTTTTCGCCTCCGTATCTCCGGAGGCTGAACATCATAAACTAGGACCATTATCAATTTGCAGCTGATATACAAAACTTCGACGGATATATCATACGCCAAAACACATGGAAAACATTATAAAAGGCTTTAACGTATTTTTACATTTATCACCTTGATCAAAAATTTTCCGGAATTTATTCAGAAAATTGAAAATACAAGTTTATTCATCTAAATCTATATTGTCCCCTTCAGAGTAATCCCCATCGACTGCAACACACTGCGCCAGTCCTTGATCCAATCCTCGAAACATATTTTATATTCGGTTTTCGGTATGTCCATCAGTGCTTCCTGCGATTTTTCCATTACTTGCTCTCGGTTGCTGAAACGCGTTCACCGTAGTGGTTTTTTAACTCGATTGAACAGAAAGAAGTCACAGGGAGCCAAATCAGGTGACTTCGATGGCTGTTGGATGGTATTTGTTGCATTTTTCGTCAAAAAATTACGAATAATGATGGCACTGCGCGACGGTGCGTTATCATGGTGCAAAATCCACGAGTTTTCTGCCCACAATTCTGGTCTCTTCGCTTACTGTCTGGCCTTCTGGCAAATTCATGATGCACTACACCGCTGTAATCCATGAAAACCGTGAACATACCTTCTTCTTTGACTGAAAACGGCGTGGATTTTTTGGTCTTGGCTCATTTGGTGAACGCCATTCACTTGCCTGATGTCTGGATTGCGTGTCGTACTCATAAATCCTTTTGATGAATGTGGGATCGGATTCAGCCTCGCAAATCATCTCTTTTGCGACGCCAACACACTCTCTTTTTTTGCATGAAATTGAGGTCTTTTGGTACCAACTTCGCTGCTACACGACGGAAACCCAAATCATTAACCAAAATGTCTTGGACGGATCCATAGGCAATGTTCAAGTCCTCCGCTATCTCTCTGCTGGTCAATTTGCGGTTATTGACCAACATTTCTTTTACTTCATCAATGTTTTCGTCGGTTTTCGATGTCGATGGTCCGCCACTGCGTTCATTATCTTCGATTGACTCACGACCACTTTTGAACCGCTCGTGGCACTGGTAAGCGACCGTTTTCTTTAGAGAATCGTTGCCGAAACACTTTTCTAGCATTTCCAACGTTCGCGCACCATTAAATCCGTTTTTTACGCAAAATGTCAAGCTATGTCGCTAAGATTTAGAGGGAATGTCGACAACAGATCTACCAACTTAACAGAAAAACAGAACTCAAATCGGAACAATGAGAGCGCCACACGGTGGTGTCACCCGGGAACTTTTTGATCAAGGTGGTATATAATCTGTATCGTATCTGAAGTGCTGAAGAACAGTATCGTCGATGTAAAGAAGTGATTAGAAGGACCGGAACTAATGTACTCAGTTTAAGCCGACGAGCTCTATTAAACCACTTGTTTGAACAAGAGTGCTGGCAAGAAAATGCAGCAAAACATCTCACCTATGAAACGATGCGAAACAGAAGAACGATAAAGGCTCGTAGTTTTGTGACTAATAGACAAGAGAAGGAGTGCGCAATAGAGGAATTCGAGAGATCCAACTCATGAGATATTTTTCAAATAACAGTCAAGGAAAGAAAAGCAAAACTTAGACCTGTAAAAACTAGGAAGAAAACATAAGTAGAGTCATACTCGGTGCTGAAGATATATTACGAGTAACATCAGTGTTACAAACTGTTAAACGGCGAAGGCCATTTAATCTGTGCAACAAAATCCGTGGCTATCCCTCATCCCACTTCAATAACGTTGCTGCACCGAACTCCCGGCTTGTTGAGGGCTATAAGCTAACACAAGAGTTACGATTTTCCAAAAATTTGTACAACAACTTGCATACGCTGACAACATTGACATTATTGTACCGTTGTATTTACAAGTATTGACAAAAATGGGTTGACATGACCGTAATAAGGCCATGTAAAAAAACCTAACTAGATTCTGTATAAGACACTGATCATCCAAGCCCTTCTGTAGGGCACAGGAGCTTGGAAAAGCTGAATGCAGATATCCATGATCGTTTTAGACGACAGGAACCTGATCAGGAAAATGCGCATCAGCGAATTCAAATTAGTGCTCCAGCTTGAAGAGTGTTGTATCAAACGCCGAGGGCTAATGCTATAGAGAAAACAAGTACAGGATGGGTCTCAATTATCTTGGAGTGCGCAAGTAGAGGAAGTTGGTCAAAAACTACGGCGAGAGGCTTATTTATTGACCCCAAGTGCAACTCTATCCAAGTTATGTTATGTAAGGAGAGAACGGGCAAAACATAAGAACATTTATGACAGTATAGCACAGACTATAAGTTAGCATCGAAAAACTAGACGAAGGGAGTTCCAGGTGATGCAGCTACTCTCAGCCAGCGACTAAGCGAACATATCCTTAAGGTCAAGATTGTTTAAATTTAAATTATAGCAATGCACAAATTTTCTACCGTCGACTGATAAAATTTGGACCGGGTATGCTGGATGTAGAAGACAAATGGAGAATGCTGTTGTTAGTATGGATCAAACCACCTAGGCAGCATTCGAATAGGTGTTTCCTCACCAATTCGAGCTAAAGGCGCTTGTGTATAATTTTGAGGTCACACTCTGTGGAAGGTTTAACCAGGAGCTAGTATAAGTCTTGCTTGATAAGATCGTCAGTTTCATCGGTTCGATGGAATTCTTACTGACGGGCAGCGAGCATTCTCCATTGCCATCCCTCACAGACTGCCAGATATGTGCTCGTATATCAAACCTCCTCTGCTTCTTTCTTCCTCTTTTAAAGATGAAAGAGCTCGTGAGCATCGCTTGTTATTCTTTGCAACTACGTTTTGTATGCCTCTTGTATTGCTGAATGTGAGTTTCTACCTAGTGAATTTCTGTATAGCGAGATCACAGCAAATATATTCTTAGAGCAAACATCCTCCTTTTTCCATTGGCACCTTCACGTTTACACTGTAAAACCGACGCACAGACCCCAAACTACAGAACACTTTATGTTCTTGACTAGTAAAAAGCTGATAGTCCGATGTCATTAACCTGATCTTAGGATATAACCGATATTTTTGTTTATGATGGTTTTTCCTCCACCAGCTACATATGTACCTACATTTAGATTTAGATTTAGATTGTTCTGGGAGGTGGTATAAGTATCCCAGATCTCTTCGCCCACAGATAGGCCTATTGTGATGGCCTCCATTTAGAGCTCATCCATGATGCCGCAATTTGTTATCATGGCGGCTACGTTTTTGGGTGAGCTGGCAGCTATGTCGGCCGCTTCAAGGTAGAATTTACCTAGGTAACGTTGGTTAAACCATTGCAGTCACATAGTATGTGTTTTGCCGTTTCCACGTCCTGGTTGCACAGTTTGCATGTATTGTCTTGTGCTATGCCCGTGGTCATTAGGTAGCTTACAGAACGGTCTTGGCATCATGAAGTGAGATGCGGATTCTTTCCTGGCTAGTTCATCTAATTTTTCGTTGCCTTCATGCCCGCTGTGTCCTGCCACCCAAATCAGATTAACTTTATTTGTGGTGGCCAGTAGTTGTAAAGGGTTGAAGGCAATCCCAGACCAGTTTTGGTTTTTCAAAGCTCTATTGCATGGATTTCAGCCTGAAATACGGAGCTACTTGTATCTACTATATACTGGCATGTATGGATGCTTTAGTGCGAGGACCGTATACTAGCGCTCCTTCATTTCCTTGGCAAATATTGGTTTTACCTGCTCCTAGTTAAGACGATCTGGAAATTTAACCTTAAAGTTGGGCCTAAAGTTATATCATGATAGACATTTTGAATTCATGAAGAATTGCAGCATGGACTAGTTTGGAATTGGATTCATCTTCTGTGGTGAGTTGGTGGGATGTTTAAGATAACCGCTGTTAATGCGGCTTGCATTGCACCAGTTGCACAGACACAAGCTAGTCTCTGTAGTTTGTTGAGTTTGGCCTGTGTGGAGCTCGGCGTTGCTTTATGGCACCAAACTGCGGCTGCATACGTGATGATAGGTTTCGTTATTGCCATGTGCATCCATAGTGTCATTTTGGGATTAAGTCCCTAATTTTTTCCAGCTAGACTTTTGCTGGTCCATAGTAAGGTCCTGTCAATAAATAGTCTTAGACAGATGAGTGCGCCACGTTAGTTTTTCATCCAGTGTGATTCCTAGATATTGGACTTCCGTTGAGAAGTCTATTGTTTCACCGAAGAGAGTGGCATTTCTGAGTCTTTCTCGACTTCTTCTCTTGGCGAATTTAATAATGGTGATTTTCTTGGTATTCGCTTTGCACCATTCAGCAACCAGGTTCAAAGACCTCTGAAGACGATCCGAGATTGTGTCCTATGTAGCTCCGAAATGATTAAGCCAGATCATTAAGATATGCGCTGTCCTATATATGTATTCTATGTATTCTTGATTTCACCGGAGAGCCTCTTCCTTCTAAGAAAGTTATACTTCGGCATTCTGTTTAACTATACTCTTAATATCATAGTCCCGTAGATGGCGTACCATAATAACACTAAAATAAAATGAGCAGATTGCAGAAAACGTCATATCAATGCATTTATTATTTTATATAAGGGCAACACTTGTACCATTATTTTTGTCTATTTTTTCACCAAAAAAGTATTGGACTCGGCTAAGATTAAGCCTCCTCTAGCAAAAGCATGGAATCCAAACAGTTTGTGTTGTCATGAGTAGTCAAGCTAAACCACATTACAAAACGAAAGAGTATCAAATATAACTGGGGACAACTGGGGTCTTACAGCTATATATCAAGTGCTCCAGCGCAATAAAATACTCTAGGCTTTCATTTGAAGCAAAATTATGCAATGGACGGGATTTCTTCGGGTCCATAAAACCAGCTGAATTGTACTTTATTGCACATTCGTCGAGGCCAAAGCACAATCTGCATATCGTACGAGTGATTTAGGATTGTGTAGAATGGTTTTTCCTGATTTTCCGATTTTTCACTGCATCACGTCACACAAAAGCCTTCGAAATTTAACGACTTCATGGTGCGAACAAATCAGAGAATAAAAACTACCAAAGACTGGAAAAGTTACAAATTCAATAAAACACTTTCCACAAGGAGAGCTTGAACCAACCAAACGTGTCATACCGAGTATATGGAAAAATGTACTTGAACCCACTGGCAACTCCTGCCTAATGGCATAGACACTTTCAAGAGTATTTCACCAATTTCGAAAATGAAGACATCCGCCACTCAGTTACATACGGGTACGTAACGAATTGCCAAAACACCTTGTTGTCGTTTCGAAAACGAAATAAAAAAAAAACTTGTAATTCTGGGCCAATATCCATTTTTGGATAACAACGTGATATCAAGGTAAGTGGAAAGAGGAAACAGGAAGCAGGAAGCTGTAAGCAGGTGCATCCGCTCTAAGTTTCGATGACGACAAAGCGATAAGTAAATAGGTTTTGAAAGGGCAAGCAAGTCGTTGTTGGAGTGAAACCTAATTCGTGAAGTAATTTTTGGAGCAATTTCGCACCAAGAAAAGTGGTTACGGTCGATGAAAGTACGGCAAATTGCTGAACAGGTGTGCACCTTAAAAGATTAGACTTCAAAATCGTTTTTTTTTTTTATTAAATGAAAATGTTATTCTCACTCACGAACTTAATATAGAGTGGCAATAACCCTTATTGGAAATGTTTTGGGTTTCATATTTGCTTTTTATCCATCAGCGCTATCGGAGTTTACCCTTTGATTCGGAATTGAATATTTCACGGTTTATTGACATACTTGCCCTCAAAGGAGAAAAGTGTACTCTAAGTACACTTGACCTGGTAGTAGTAAATAAATTCCTGAGATGATGGAGTCAACAAATCTATGTAACCCTTATAAAGGCGAATGTGATTTATTCGAAGCGTGTTCGTGTATCTGCCAATTTGCTCTTCTGTCATACTGGGTGCATGAATAGTAGTTCGGAATGTCTTTGTATGATCGAGTCTACCGCTCCTTTTATCGCATGATTGCCTGCCACAGTCTGTATCTCTCAAATGGTTGTGACTTCACGTTTAATTAAGGACACCATTTAAACATCTCTCCATGAGTCTTAGAGAAAGCAGTCAAAGCCTGCTCTTCGTACGTTGGCCTGTTTGCTGATCTCGTAATTTTTTTTTTGTTGGCACATACGATATTGCATGTTCTGGATTAAAGTCTAACTTACCAGGTGGACTTGGATCTCAATCAATAAGCCTCCCAAATAAGTGTCAACTGCATCCCATTCCAAAACGGTTGAGGTCCCCTTCAGTATGTGCACACTACTTACGGGACTCTATGTGTTTCTCTACTGCATCGTTCCTGAGTAGGAATCTATTATACATATAAGTCATCAAGCCGGAGGGTTAGTATTCATTTATTTTACATATCGCACCAATTTCACGCGACTAATGAGCTGTTTTCTGTCCAGGTCAATCTCGTTATACAGCTCTTAAAATTCACTGTTAAATATCCTCTTCCGGAGCCGGTCAAGGCAATTGGGGCCAAGGATCGTGTGAAGAATCTTGCATTCAGTTCGATCAAGGATATCTTCATTGAAGGAAATGGAGTTGAAAATGGATACGCAGTCGATGGAACCTGAGAGCAGTCGATGAATGAAAAGAATGTCAGCAATATTTTTACGTTCTTATAACAAATTCATATTGAGAAGTTTGAGGTGGTCCTGATAGGGAGGTAAGATAAAAGGGCCGTTCCAGGCAGACCACGGAGAGCAAATTGAAGTAATCGACGTTTGAATACCCTCGATTCGGGAAACATGAACCCGGTGAAAGAGGGACCAAGCTTGACTTGGTAACATAGAGAGATCTGGTTACATAAGGGTTAAAAAATTCCTTGGAGTCAAGTGATGAGTTGGCTTTGAGGATCATTCTATTGATATACGAACAGAAATTAAGCTCACAGTCGAATAATATGCCGAATAATATGAAAAGACTGAACCAGGGGTTCAGTTGGTTGACCATTGAGACAATAAAGTCGGGGAGGAGATTGGTTGCATTTACGAGAGAAGGTTATAGATTGGCATTTGGCTATACTAAGTTCTAGGCAGTTTTTGAGGCACCTGATTGAAAACCGATCAAGGTCTTCTTGAAGAAGAGCAGAGACATGGGGAGAAGAAATAGCTTTAAAAAAATTTGTGTCGTCGGTGTAAAGGGAGAGGGAGTCGTGGTTAATGACCCTCACAACATCGTTAATAGTAAGAACAAAGAGTAGGGGACCAAGGTGACTACCCCGTGGAACTCCAGATGAGGCCAGGAATGAAACAGAAAGGGCGGATCTAAACCGAACACTATATGTAATATCGGTTTACCAGGTAAGAAGCAATCCATTTTAATAAAAGAGGCTGAAAGCAGAGAGCAGACAATTTGAAGAGAATCAGTTGATGAGATATATTATCAAACGCTTTAGTGAAATCAGTTGCGATAACATCGATTTTCTTGCCATTTTCTAAGGCTGAGAGAGCAAAAGCCACGAATTCAACTAGGTTTGTTGTAGTTGATCTGCCTTTTAGAAAACCATGTTATTGGGGCTTGCATTTGAAGCTTAAGGCTTCGTATAAAATGCTTTCAAAGAGTTTGGGTATATGAGAGAGTTTAGCAATGGGACGATAATTGGTACCTTCAAGATCAGTTGCCTTTTTGTGTACCGGGATTATAAAAGAGGTCTTCCAAATCTGGGTAAATTCTCCCTGTATAAGGGATAGACGAAAAAGGTAGGAAAGGGTATCTGCAGCATTAACCTCTAGCAACTCTACATCGGGTCGAAACCAACTGTAACACGTTCCTGCGTTTTAGCACAGCCACGGTGACTCTCCTACTAAGGCCTACCTTTTCAAATCAGGCCAGGACCGAAGTCCAGGGGGCTGACTCCTGGTTCTAATGGTACCATGTTTTAAGTCCTGGTACGGACTACCGCTGGTCCTGCCACTTAACAAGACCTATGACGGGCAACTTGTAACTGGTCAAATCGTAGCAACTTTCAGGGGCGTTAGGTTCTGAAAGCCATTACGATAAGACCCGCTTATAAAAATTGTGGTCCTTATTAGCACAAAACTGGACCAAGTGCGATCTCAGGCCATCATCAATTAGTGAAAGTTTTAACGTCGCTAACTTCGAAACAAATTAAAATCTGATGGTACAAGAACTGTGCTATATGTGGCATCGGTTTCTAACCAAGGTTCAATAATTGTTCGTGATGTTACCAAAGATGTGTTTGTTCCAGTGTGTTATAATGGTCTGGTTCCTTGGAAGCAGCTTAAAATGCACTTCACCCTTATAATCTTTCTCTCGATGCAGTTTAGCCTTCGTTGTGTTTTGTGTTGAAAGTTATCCCAATTAAAAGAGTCAACCCTTTATACCGGCGCATGTGAAATTCGGATGAAATACGGTGTTTAGAAACATGTTGGCAAAGTGGCATGGTTTTTAGTGCGAATATAAACGTTCCCGGTGTGAAAATTGAAAACACGCATTTGGTCGAGAGAAGGTAATTTTGTAGGAAAAGAGGTCTCATTAAGCTGTTTTGGATAACGAAAGGTAGGTAGATAGTCCAACCTTAAAACCCCAGCTTGCGTTTATTTCATAGGCTGAGGATAGGAATAGAGATTAGGGATTAAAATAGACTTATTACTAAGTTGTTTATAAGTTTTAACACTAGACTTTGGTTACAGATCAGGCTTAGTACTAGTAATACTGCACCTCAGAGAAAGTGTCGACGAAGGTATTTCCGTGGTATGTTTGATCTAAAACAACAGAACTTTATCAATTAACCCTTCATTGCACTGAGTTGCAGATCTGCAACATTCCCAATTTAACGGTATAAGAATTGTATGTTCCTATTTTTTCCAAATCAGAGCAATGTGGCAGGAACGTAACATACCTCATCTAAGCGCGATCGTGTCTCAAGTTCTCTATTTGACACTTGCTCTTCGTTATCATCAGTCAAGTTTAAATTTTGCATAAAGTCCACATTTGTGTTTGAGCTCATTTCATTATTTTTGGAAATACCAGTTTTTTTTCAATAAAAGTTGTTTCGTTTTCAATGTAAGTTTATATTCTGCGGGAAATTTGAGTTTCTGATTTGTTTTTGAGCATAGAGAGGCCGTAGTGAGCAAAAGCGGTATTGTTGCACATCTGCAACAATGCGCCCAGATCGAAAAAGTGTTCTAACTGACCAACAGCGTCAGGAAATAATCAGTTCATGTTGCGAGAGTGAAGACGAGCTTGATTTTTCGCCCGATGAATGTGATGAGGATTCTACATCTGTCCCCCAGGAAAAAGCTCATCAGGGAACGAATCGCAAAATCCACCACCACCAGAAACTTTGCCACAGCATACTGTTCCATCTCCTCCACCTCAGCCGTCTACTTCTCGAGGAATTTCAAGAGCTGCAGAAACGAAGCCAGCAAAAGCTAATGATATATGGAAGAAAAAAGACCTTGAGCTCAATCCAGATCACCTTAATTTTTTTAGGCAACGAGGACCATCCAAATGAACTCCTGGAATTGGAAACGCCATATCAGTTTTTTTCTTATTTTTTCACTGAAGAAATTGTTGATCTTATACGGGATCAAAGCAACATATACAGCACAAAAAGACCCAAGCAACCGATAAATGCTGAAAGTATCGATATTCGTCAATTTGTTGGAGTAGTTTTATCCACATCTATTATACGGATTTGGAATGTTAAAAGTTACTGGTCCAATAATTAGAGACACTATGCCACTAAAGAAATTTGAGCGTTTGCGACAAAATTTGCATTTGAATGACAATTCCAAAATGTTGCCTTATACCCAGCCCGGAAATGATAGGCTTATAAGGTAAGACCACTAATTGAAAGACTCAGTGAACGCTTTTCAAAAGTGGCCTTGGAAATGTACTTGGCTGTAAATGAGCAGATGTGCTCAACCAAGGCTCGAGATATTCTAAAACTTCACAAATGGGGCTTCACACTGTTTATTTTGTGCGGGGTTAGTGGTTTTGGCTACAGGTTCGAAATTTATAGTGGTCAAGAAAATATTATATGCGAAGGCGAGCCACAATTGAGTGCTGCCTCAAATGTAGTTGTGCGTTTAGCGAGCCAAATACTTCGACAAATATTGCCTTGCCGCTTATCGAATTTGACATATAGTCTTGGAACAGTGAGAAGAAATAGAGTTCAGAATTATAAGCTTTCTGACGAATCCTTTTTCAAAAAACAGCTAAGGGGTACCTCAGTTGAGTTTGTTGGCGATCACAATGGGATTCCGATTTCAACAACTGCTTGGAAAGACAACAAAATTGTTTCACTGACGTCAAATTTTGCAGGTTAGAACCCTATATGCAATGTTCAACAATATGATAAAATAAACAAAGTCCACGACTATTTGTGGTAGCTGAATACAACCGTCACATGGGAGGCGTGGACTTAGTGGATAGCATTATTGCTAAACACAAAATTTTACTAAGAAGTACATTTTGGTATATGCGTTTGTTTTACCATCTTCTTAACATAATTATGGCAAATGCTTGGCTACAAGCAACAAACAAACTGGAAGATCTGACAATTTACATGCCACAGACTTTCGAGCGGAAGTAGCTGAAGTACTTTGAAAGACAAAGGTCGACTAAAATAACATCAGATGTTGAGCAAGGTCTTCAGGCAAAAAACGAAAGGCCCATAGAAAAGTATGGAGATAAAAGCAATGTGAAATATTTTCTATTTTGAAATATGGGTCACTTGTTTATTTTTCATGCAGCGACCCCAGATTGATGAAAGTGCACCTTTAGCTCCTGAAGATTGGGCCATGAGCTGGTTGCTCATACTTAAATTAGACGTAATCAGGACTCTCAAATATTTGTATTCTCTTACGACTTCGAAATAATCAGATTGGTAAATCCACTCTTCATTTCGAGAATCCCCCATACATAAGCGCAGGGATTTTCTTTCAAGCTGAACTCAGAATAGGTGTTGGTAAAAGCGTCTCTACAGGTATGATGGCAGCATACTCAAACATTTCAGCTGGTAGAAATTACTTGTATTGATGCCGTCTTCTCTTCCAAGAATCCGAAACATACAATAGATACTGCGATATGAATTTTCCTTCAAACTTTCACCACTCTATCACGACAATAGAAATGTACAAAACTTATTTTTTGGCATCGATTCTCCCTACAAAATCGTTCAGCAATCTAAGGATCAGATTGTGTAAGAGTATTTAAATACAAATTTTTCGGTATTTCGCCTTCTTATACGAATATGTTCGCTTAAGACCCAAATGGAGGGTCAGTACATTGCCCAATTACGGCAGTATGTGTCTAAATTATACATTAGTATGGTAATCACCCCAACCAGGCACAATAAAAGTAATGAAAATAAATTGGCTTGGAGCTATACGTATCTATTACAGACCAATGGCAAATGTTCAAATACTGTAATAAATGTATCCCTATATTCAGCAATAAAATGGTGAGAAGAAAAATTTATTCAAACAAGTAAATAGATAGACATAAATGAAACGACACCCTGGCTGTCGTCCAAAATGTTGTCTGAACCATTTACAACGGAGCAAAATTCTCAGCACCAAAATAAAGTAAGAGATAACCATTACATTTTAAGTTCCATCAATTTAGGCAGGGTCTCCTTCGAATAATATAGTAAAGTTTTTGTGGTTCCTCAATTATTCGTATATACACCGTATACTTCTAACTCAGTAATTTACTCACTCAGCACATTCGCGTCCCGGTGTAGTCGTATCCTCATTTAATTACGTCAATTAAGCTGTCATTCAACGGAAGCAGTAACTGCCTGGTAGACGATGCGCAATTATCCTTTAAAACCCTGAGTGAATAACTCTTAACGAACGATGGCTCTTTAATGTTGCCATTGTATGGGAGCATCTACAGGTAGGTGGCTGGCTTTTCCTGTACATTCGCCGGATGGGGACTTTAACGCCCATTTTCCCTTCACTTTTTATTTCTTTTTTTTTTTTTGAGGATACAACACTTTAAAAGATTTCAAAAGCTTTTCCAAATTGAATGGATGTCAAGGGGTCAACACTATGGCTGATTGTTGGTAATCGTAAATTGCACTCTCCATGGCCTGATTGTTGATCTAGACTAGACGTTTTCCTTTATGTTATGTAAATATTGA
Source organism: Volucella zonaria (assembly GCA_963966105.1). Taxonomy (NCBI): domain Eukaryota; kingdom Metazoa; phylum Arthropoda; class Insecta; order Diptera; family Syrphidae; genus Volucella; species Volucella zonaria. The sequence continues at coordinate 88,024,603 of OZ014532.1, read as the reverse complement.
CTCATTTAAGAATTTTTTTTTCAACATTGTTTATTCTAATTTTATTAATTGCATGAATAATAATAATCAGCTGTACCATGTACGTTCTTCCAGTCTGTTGCCGACGATAACCTTGTGACATTTTACAATATTTTAACATTCTGATGGTCTGTCATTAGCTAGCTAGCTACCTACTTACATTTCGAAATTGATCCTTTTTTTTCATCTTGGTGTTTATTTTCAAGTGGTTTTAGGGAGCCTGCTCCAGTTAGTCTTATGTGTTCACCCTTTTTCGAGTAATTTTACAAATTCCCATTGTTGGTGTACTCGTACAAGTGCTTTTGGAATTTTTCCTACCATTATAAAGAATTGCCTTGAACTTTGGAGAATTCCTTCGCATTTTGTGAACCGAATGAATTTCTGAAATGAAAAAGCCCAGCTGTAGTTTGTTTTAATTACTCACGGCTAAATAGGCGAATGATGGTTGGTTTCAGAATTGAGATTTATTTTAATTTGGAAAATTCCGAGTTATTTTTATTTTTTTTTTTTCCCCCAACGGATATTTGAACTAGGACACTATTATGGTGAGAGCCACTACTAGAGAGTACGTAATCACCTGAATATCTGTTCAGTTTACCGGGCTCATGGTCAGTGCATATATAGCAAAAATTCAATCACCATAACAGGATTATTCAAATACTGATGTTGAAATCCATGCCAACGGTTCTATGGTTACCCTTAAAATTTAATCAATTTCATTTTTTTTGGGTAAATATTTGGAGTGGAGTTAGGAGAAATTTTGAATGTTTTTAAAGTGAAATTTTGATTTTATTATCCAACATGGGTGTGCCACTCGTACTGAAATTTATTTAGGAATGGAATGTTTTGTAGTTTTTTATATTTTCATGAGAAGCCGAACAGTCTATATCACATGTCTAAAAGCAAAGCAAACCTTACCAATTGCTTAATTAGAAACCAACAACCGCATTACAAAATTTGCTTGTGGAATACTAATTTATTTGGACTTGATAATTACTGCTGAATATGGATGATAATATCACTGAAAAACTAGAATGGTTCTTCATCAAAACATTATGGAATACCTACTTGAAGACTCACCTTTCTCAGATGAGATTCAAAATGTAAGCAAAGGGACCACCCTAACCCCATTTCCTAAGACGAACTCCTCTTTAACAAACAACTCAAACTCTGTTAAGGTAGCGAGCACGAGTTTTTCCCTTTTTTCTTTTCAATTCTTACTTGCTTCACCAAGACCTTATTTTTTATGGATATGCAATATACGAAATTGCTAATACCTACAGCATCACAACGTCACCGAAATTGCAGCAGCTACTTTGTTAATGGAGTTGGAGTTCACTTCCAATAGTGTGTTCTTCATCAATCCATCCTGTTTCTTCTGAAAACACTGAAAAGACTATTTGACACTCATCTTTGTCTGAGCAAAAATCCAGCCTTATTGTCGAAATCCTAGCAGGTATGTCGGGTAAATCAGAACAATGTATGTCGGGTAAATCAGAACAAACCAGCCTACACTCAATAGTTTGAAAAGATTTCCAATCGGAAAATATGATATTGAAGCCTTCCTAGATATTGGAGATGCTTTCAAAAATATTGGAGCAGAGGCAAAATCATCAGCACTATCGGATCTGGGAACAGAAAACCCTCAACATAAAACTAGTAAAATCCCCAACTTAAAGGCTTCTCAGTCGAGGCACAGCGCATGAAGGTGTTCTTCTCCCCTTTTATTAGTCCTAGTACTAATAAAACTACTCCTGGAAGGCAAAAGTTGTAAGGTATTTGCTCAGCAGACAAAATTACTTCGCATACTTTTCTTTGAATCTCAGCTCACAGACCATAATGGTGTCCCCAGCCAGATCGATATCTCGGAAGCTAACGCACACCGAGTAGGTAAATTTTCACTTTACTGGGTGACCTTCGGTCTAAAACAATGGTGTTCGTGCACTGTACATGGCCTGATCATCTTATTCGGTGTAGGTGCATTTTTAACCTTGTTCATATCATTGTGCAGTAAGTACAGCTATTCATTGCACTTCCTCTTGCAGCTTCCCTCAACGCAGTCCAGAGTGAAGCTACAACGGGCAATCTTTCACTCAAACAGCGTTACTTAAAAGACGCTACATTTCGGGATGCAACTGGGCCTCAACCAATAGGTCTCACAAGTTAGATATTTCTGGCTAAATTCTCCAGGTGCACACTCCAAGTTGGTTGATGTACCATTCCAATTATGGGCGCAACCTAAGGCGACGTTTTCTCCTACTGCGTTGACCTTCGGAGATGGAATCGCATATTCTTCAGGCTGGAGCATTGGAATTTATTCGCTCTACCTTAGATAACTAATGTGCACTTTTCTGACCAAGTCAATATCACTGTATACACTAAACGGGACCAAAAATCAGTTGAAGAATTTTGCGCTCGAAACGGTCAAGGATACCTTGATCCACCTCCGCCAAAGGTCATGCCTCTGCAATATTTAGCAGAGCTGGGAGGAGGGAGGGTCTTGTGTATATACAGTCTTCTCAGTGTTTCTTGACAAGGCCTTCTCAGGACGAAAATACAGCGATTGGAATAAGTAACCCTTCGTTTGATTTCTAATCAGATATCATTATCAGATTTAATGGGAGAACCGAAGTATACAAAGTGCCTGACTACCTCCAAGTTATATGTAGATGTCTACTATGACGTTCTATCCAATTCGTCGATGTTATGTAACTTCTAGTTGACAGCACATACTAAATTTTGGGGTCATTCACTGCTAAATCCATTTTGGTCGCTTCTGTTCCAATATTTGCGAACGCATTCTCAAGTAGCGTTCAGTTCTTGACACAGTTATTGACACAGCAAAATTTCAATACAATTATTGACATCCTCTTCAAACACAAGGTCCCACTGGTTTAAATGCAATTCCAGTAACGGCTTTTTTAAATCGTTTACTCTTCTTCGCGTACGTTATTGCGCTGTGAGAGACTGTTAGTGTAGTGCAAAATTTCAGTGAGCTAACATCAGTGGTTCGTGGCTCTTAAATCGTGCGCAGAAACAAGAACAATACGTTAAGGAACTGAAACAAGTAAATGACTTTATATGATTTATTTTATACAATCAGGATCAAATTTTTCATTTCTTGCAAAAGATCATGCTTTCAGTATTTGCTCAATTCCTTTTATTGACATCATGGTGTCAATAATTGCCTTCTATGGGAATACAAAAGTTGACACCGTGTTTGTAATTATCCTGTTGGATGGTTTCAATTATAGTTTTTTTCTCTAAATAAATATTTAGCTGAAAAAATGCCTAAATGCAGCCACAAATACCGTGAAAATGACCTTCCAAAAGCTCTTGAAAGTGTCAGGACGCAAGCTATGTCTAAAAAGGCAACGGCCAAATTTGATGGGGTCCCTCGAACAACGCTTATATTTCGATTAAGCAAAAAATTTATTAAAACAAAACCAGGTCCTAGGACAGTTTTAACTGCCGTCGAAGAAGAAGCCTTGGAAGAATGGATAACCACATCCAGAATGTGCTTCATGCCGTTAAAGAGTTTCTCGATGGAGACAAACGGGATCATCCATTTGGGCCAGAAAACATGCCAGGGAATGGCGTTTTTAACTCGACACCCTTCCATTTCACTAAGAACACCAGACCCGGTTACATCGGCAAGTGCAACAGTGGGATCTTCGGACATAAGGTCGTGGTTTGTTATGATTGAAGATTTCCTGAAGGAAAAGGATTTGCGGGAGATTCTAGACGACGGTAGCATAATTTTTTAACGGTGATGAAACAAACTTCTTACGGTGTCCTAAAACCAAAAACGTGTTGGCAGCAAAAGGTGCTCGTAATATATACGAGATTGTTAGAGGACTGGCGAAATCTAACCTAACAGTTATGTTCTCATTCTCATCCCTGGGCAGTTTGGTTCCACCTATGGTTATATATCCATACAAGAGAATGCCAGAGGATATTCGAAAATCATTACCTAAGGGATGGGGCTTGGGTATAAGCAACAATGGTTGGATGACCAAAGAAGTATTCTACGAATATATTTCCAAAGTCCTTCATCCACATCTGGTCAGTATTGGAACTAAATTCTCAGTCATATTTTTTGTTGATGGTCATAGCACACATCAAACTTTACCTGTCAACAAACTATGTGTACAGCTAGGAATCATATTAATTGCATTATATCTAAATGGCACGAGAATATTGCAGCCACCGGATGTTGCGGCATTCAAGCCGTTAAAAAATGGTTGGAACAGAAAAGTTGCTGAGTGGCGTAGTGAAAACAATCGTGAGTCTCTAACAAGACAAAAGTTCGCTCCATTGCTTGACGAAGTGGTTCTTTCATGCATTTTACCCGAAATAATCCAAAATGGTTTTAGAGCATGTGGGATATTTCCTTGGAATATGAATGCTTTGTTTTGCTACTTTTTTGGAACTCGTCGGTACACAAAAAATCAAAGAATTTGAAAACGTTTTTAAGGGAATGGAAATCGCCTCATATTGTTCGGATGAATGGAAAACGCTCTATCAAATGTTTCTTAAATTAAAGCCCGATTCTGATCTTATCCAAGACAGCATTGTAGCTGTTCAAGACATCGTCAGCAAAGACACCAATTTCGGGACTAATGAGTCATTAACCTCTATAGATTTCCTAGATGGAAGTGACATCAAGAATATGGAGGAATTTATATATGATGATACTATAGAGAGTACCTACTACCAATGCCCCCCGAAATTGATGACTACTTGGATTGGTCAATAACACCGGAACGACAGGGAATGAAGCCAATGAAAAAAAAAAGATCGTTTGTTATAACCGACCCATTATGGATTAAGGCAGAGCAGTCAAAAAAACATGCTAAAAAAAAGGAAAGCTTGAAAAAAGAAGAAAGGAAGATCAAAAGACTTGAAAACCAAAGAAAAAAGGAAGGTATCAAAAAAGTTTCAATGAAGAGAACAACATACCAAAAGCCATCTAAAAATAGTCATCACTTGGCAATTTTACCCTATGCAAGCGGGTTACCTTCTACCTCTACCAGTATCACTACTTCCAGTAAGATTCTTTTTTCTCTAAGAAATCCTGCTCATATAGCTACTTAGCTATTTTATGTAATTCTAGAATTATCACAGCTTAAACGAAACTATCAAGATAGAGCAAACTGCGACTCAGGAGTGGATGCGCCAAATGAATCAAACAATTTTGGTGATATTGGCAATAAAAGGTGAGGAAAACTTTGTCTTCAAATATATGAGCTAGACAGCTAGATTATTATTAAATTATTTGGTCTTTCTAGTTCAAAACAAATTGCAAACACTAGTCCAACTAAATTTAATGATGAAGATGTTACTGAAACGAAACAATCTAAAACCTGTCATGTAAGAAACCTTTTTCAGGCAACTGAAAACATTGATACAAACAAAATTGCAGTTGGATCGATATGCTATGAATGCACATTTTCAATGAAGAAAAACTTGGGAATCAAATGTTCAAAGTGCACTAGAGAAATGCACATTTCATGCATACAAAAATTAGAATTGCAATATATTCCCATATTCAAATGCGCCAAGTGCCTAAATTATAAGACTTACCAACGATGTGATTATTTTAGTTTTGCATTAACTTATTTAGTTAACTACAATATAGTAACTTATTTTAAGTTTTTTTTATGTTAAACATACACAAATGAATGTGATTTAATTTTTTTTTTCATAAGACTTATCGATTAATTTATTTCATTATTTAACTTATTTACTTAATTTAAAACACCTACCGACTTATGAACTGGTATATGATTCCTTAAGTTATCAAATAAATTATTTTATGTTTTTTTATGCTTAAAACCTATTCAAACGAATGTGATTTTAAGTTAAGTTAAACTAAACATAATTTAGTTTAGGTTACTAAATGCATATCACTTTAATAAACTTGAAATATAACAAAAATGTTTGTAGCTATTTTTAATTTTAAATCGCTGCATTGTAATATACATTTTTACTCTAAGATAAATGAATCAAGGTAGCTATAATAATAACTATATCATTAGATTGTGTCAATAGCTGTGTATAAATGTCAACCATTGTACTTTTACGTGGTGTCAACAATTGTACATGGGTGTCAATTAATATACAATTTTATAAGCCCTTTGAAATATTGTGATTAAACTTTGTTTTGGCAATTTTCCTGAATTTATATAAAAACTAAATGAATTTTAATAATATAACATATTTCGAAATCCCAAGAGTTTTCAAAGTTCTCTCGTCAATAATTCTTTACGGCGATTTAAAGAAAAAAAATGCTTATGGGTGTCAATAACTGTATCGGTTACGCTATGTATTGACATCGAATCACCTCGCCTAAATCCTTCGCCTATTGTCTTCGATACTTATCTTCATTCTACACTATCTGGCGACTTTGGCAGGGCTACCCGGGCAAGACATGTCTCTGTATAACTCGCTCATTTCTTTGGTTTTTCCCCAGAATCTGGGGCAGTTAGAATATTTAACCGACTGTAGACTTACAGGGTATAAAACCCCTTGAGTGGCAAAGCAGATCATTGATAAATTTCTTCAGCCACTCACAGACAATGGCAGCTAAAGTTTTATACGCGATGTAAGGGAGACCTATGAAGGCTATACTAGTAATTGGCGCTGTTAAGAGGGTCCCTTTTTTCGTGAATCGCAGAAACGGTCAAGCATGCCTTCTACCGACTGGAAATATGTTGATGCATGCTCTCTAATAAGCTATCTCCCTCTACCTTAAATGGGTCAGCAGGTAGCAGCCTTATTGTTCTTAAGCTTGATTGACAAATCTGTTGACTTCAGGTTGAGTGGTTCATTCGGCTTGACAACGGAATTTAGATTGTCCTCTGTATTTAACTCTACTACTATGTTTGCTTGTTCATCTCTACAGGACACTGTTCGGGTTTTGTTGCCTTGGCATATTCTTTGTCTTCAGTAAAACTTCCAAACACTGTTCCTGAAGTAGCAACTCTCTATTTCCTCGATCACGTTAATTCTCATTGCCTTTATTTTTCCTCCGGAGAAGCCGATTTCCTTCCCTCCTCTTTTGCTGGTAGAGCTCACGGCCGCTCTAGTTCTTGCATACAGTGTCGCTTCGTAGGCGAGTTGTTTGTTGCGCTTGTCTGGATTTCCTATAAAATCATGGGTTTCGTGGAGGTGTTGCGGCATTTCTGATTGCTACTTTGCATCGATTCCATTGCTCTTCCGCACTTGACATTGGTTGCATAGAAAATTTCAAGGAATAAGTTGTTTTCAAAAACTCTGGCTATTTGTTGCGATCGCAGCCAAGAGAGCTTTTATCAGCTCTGCAAAGTGTCCATGACTCTGCGCCACATACTCGTAACAGACCAGAAATGGACATCTTTTTGAAATGAAACTAGTTTGGTAAGGATGTCAAATCCAGACATGATCCTGTATAGTTTGTCTTAATCTACAATATACCTATTGATGATAGTGGTGACAATATTAAGGTTGCTGCATATAAAACCGATCTGATATGTGTCTTTCGAGTTATTGATGATTGGTTTTCGACGTTTAAATAATACGTGGCCAAAGGTTTGGTGCATGGTACTTAAACCGCTTATGACCTTGTAGTTGTCATAGTGTGGGGTATCCATTTTATTCCATTTATCAGATATATGTTACTACGACCAGATTTTACAGATAAACTAGTACATACTCCTCAACAGATCATTTTCTCCAACTTAAAAAAATTTACAAGCTAACCAACGGCACCTGCGGATTTCTTGGATTTTAGTTTCGATATTACTATCGACTTGGTAGTGTGTACGAAGAGAGTTATTCGTCGGCTTAAAAGACGATGAACTTCTGGGTTATAAGCCCATACGGTAGTGCATGCTGTCGTGGTTGCCCTTGCAGGTGAGGAAAACGCATGCTTGTACGGTCCGATGTTACGTTCACAAAATCTATCAGTTTGTGGCGTTTTTGATACGAATAGCATCTCTTCTATCCTTTGTTGAAGCAATCACCTACATGTATATATGTACCTAAAACTGATATTGACAAATTTAGCCCTAATTCGAATTGAAACAAGTATTTCTAATGCAAGAAATTTTTTCTTTAAGTTTATTTTCAATGACAAATCTGCATCCTGCCCATTCAAGCATATTTCTTCGATGACGGTCAGCTTTGTTGGCCTTCAATGTCACCACGCAGACCCGTTACATTTAACTGTGTCGTCCTATCCGAAGCTTTTATTACTTGTGATGTTCTCCTTTGCATGAGGGCCTGACCCTGCGTTGAGATTTGCTTTGTGGGGAATGGTGAAATTTATTGTTCCCGGTACGTCAATGAGATTTTTGTTACGACTGCTTAGACGCATACAAGAGCTGATTTGTTTTCACCTTATGCGGTTATACCCAGAAACACCACATATGGCCACTCTCATAAGTTGGCACTAATACCTCACTCGTTATATCATCCTAAGTTCATGGTGCACCAGATCTTTTGCCTGTAGCCAAGCTTTTTCCTTAACCCTCATCGTTTATTCTCTTTATATGCTCAATAAGGCAGATAAGAAAATCTTACAATGGCTGGTGACCCCGGTGGGCGCAACCGCCACAACTTTTGGGCGTCGCTAGATCCCGATCCCCTCAGTCCAATCAGAAATAAACCAAATTTGAAAAACTATAGGGACTTTCCCACTATGTACCTCCACAGACAAGCCAACACAAAGGATTGTCCAAAATGCATAGTTATAAAAAATACGGACCCAGCCAAAAAACTCAACCAGTTCAATATCTTCTTGATCACAATAGCAATTTCAGGTCTAAATACTGACCCCCTCAACATAAAGTTTATATCCGACGGCAGTATTCTGATTTTGGCAAAACCCACGTACCAAGCTGACCTTCTACTAAGAAGAAAAAGCTGTCAAATTTATGCGAAATAGAAGTATCCTTGCACCATACACTTAACACACCATGTGATGTTGTTTTCACACCCGAGCTTAAAAACCTCTCTGAGAAAGATATTGTGAAAGGTCTCGTTGATAGCTGCAAAAAAATCACCAAATTCATTGAGGGTAAAACAAACAACACTCCATTACATATTCTCTCCTGCAATTTCTATAAGCTCCCTGCAGAGTTAAGTGTAGGCTTCTTGAAAGCAAAAATTGAGCCATATATCCCCAAACCAATGCAATGCAAGAAATGTTACAAATTTGGAAGCATTGTAAATCAGAAGAACAAACATGTGATGTCTGCAGCATCGCTGCACATGACTCCAAGCCATGTAAGCAGGTTTTATGTGTCAATTGCAAGCACGAACACACCGCCACGAACAAAAACTGTTCCGCAAATATCAAGAGAACACAAATTTTAGAGATTAAAACTGCAAAAAAAATTACATACAAAGAAGCTAGTAAACATATTCAAGAAAACCCGAATCTCTACCCTGAACCATCAAATACTAATATCCCGAAAGAATCCCTCTCTGAGACGATGGAGAAAATAGAAAAGAGACAAGCCCTTCAAAACAAAAACCAATCGACACCAACGCAAAACGAATGTCAAATGATCGTCGATGATGTTGATAGTACGCCATCAATTTCAACTTCAACTCACTCTCTTTCTAATGATAACAAAGGCACCACATCAACAAACAACGAAAAAGAATCATACAATTTTCTAAAATCGCCAACAGTCAAGAACAAAAAACTGTTCAACCAATAATTTAAATGCAAAAGAAAAGAGACTTAAGACTTAACAAAACATTTTTCACACCCATAAGGCTTAGTTTTAAAACTTAGTTGAGTGTCTCTCTTCAAAAATATTTACAATCATGGCCCCCAAAATTCTTCAGTGGAATATGCAATAATTACCCTGACCTTCAACAGTAATAAATAGTATTATCCCAAATATAATCGCAATTCAAGAAAGCACCCCATTTCATTCCACAATGCCCTAAATCCTTCATGCCATATTTTAAGAACCACAACACTATCTCAACCAAAAAACACGGAGTTGCACTGTTAATAAGAACAGATATCCCACATGAACACATTAACATAAATGGTAGCAGCGGCAGAAATACACCTTGGAAAATGGTTTACTATAATAAGCACGTATCGACATGCCAACGACACCCTTACCTCCCCCAAACTCTATTTGAAGTTGTAAGAAATTTATCCGGGGAACTTACGAGTATCTTACTGGGCGACTTCAATGCGTGAAACCCTCTGTGGAGCTCATCGAAAAGCGACACCAGAGGCAAAGAGATAGAACACTTCATAATAAATTCCAACACTACCTTGTTAAATGATGGATCACCAACTCACCTACTGCAGCCTTACCCATATTGACCTCTCGCTATGCTCTCCAAATCTAACGCCCTTTTGTGATTGGTATACTTTGAAAGACGCATACAGTAGTGACCATTTCCCAGTACTAATTGAAATCAAGAACCTACGCCTAGCGAAAAACTCAAATTTCACCCCAAAGTTTAGACTTAAAAACGCAAACTGGGAAAATTTTCAGAATATAATTAACCAACAACTGGACTTAAGAATACCTAGTAACAACAACAACAAAGAATCAGCAAACTTTCACATGGGGCAAATTATTCTATCCCTCAAACAAAACCAAACAAAAAACGGAACGTTTACTGGTGGAGTACCGAATTAAAACTTCTTCCAAATAACAAGCAAAGCGCATTTCACACCCACAGCAGTCTCCTACAGTCGAAAATCTTGTAAACTACAAAAGATCCCGAGTCCGTTTTAAATATGGTATACCACGTTGATCAAAAAGTTCCCGCACCACACCACCGTGTGGCGCTCCCATTGTTCCGATTTAAGTTGTGTTTTTTTCTTTGTTAAGTTTGTAAATCTGTCTAAATCTTAGCATCATAGCTGGACATTTGCAAAAGTTACGTAGCCAAGAGTACATCTATCTCTGTGTATGTTGGCGATTTTTTTACAATTTTAGAAACGGATTTAAATTAGCAACAACGAACTTGTATTAAATTTTGCGTAACAAACGGGTTTAATGGTGCGCGAACGTTGGAATTGTTGGAAAAGTGTTTCGGCAACGATTCTCTAAAGAAAACGGCCGTTTACCAGCGGCATGAGCGGTTCAAAAGTGGTCGTGAGTCAATCGAAGATGATGAACGCATTGGCGGACCATCGACATCGAAAACCGACGAAAACATTGATGAAGTACGAGTAAAAGAAATGTTGGTCAATAACCGCAAATTAACCATCAAAAAGATAGCGGAGGACTTGAACATTGCCTATGGATCCGTCCAAGACATTTTGGTTAATGATTTGAGTTTCCGTCGTGTAGCAGCAAAGTTGCCAGTTGGTGCCAAAAGACCTCAATTTCATGCAAAAAGGAGACCATGTTGACGTCGCAAAAGAGATGATTTGCGAGGCTGAATCCGATCCCACATTCATCAAAAGGATTTATGAGTACGACACGCAATCCAGACATCAGGCAAGTGAATGGCGTTCACCAAATGAGCCGAGACCAAAAAAAAAACACGTCGTTTTCAGTAAAAAAAGGAGGAAGAAGACAATGCTCACGGTTTTCATGGATTATAACGGTGTAGTGCACCATGAATTTTTGCCAGAAGGCCAGACAGTAAACAAAGAGTATTACGAGTATTTGGGCGTTATGAGACGTTTGCGTGAAGCAATTCGCCGAAAGAGACCAGAATTATGGGTTTTGCACCGTGATAACGCACCGTCGCACAGTGCCATCATTATTCGTAATTTTTTGACGAGAAATGCAACAAATACCATGCAACAGCCACCGAATTCACCTGATTTGGCTCCCTGTGACTTCTTTCTGTTCAATCGAGTTAAAAAACCACTACGGTGAACGCGTTTCAGCAACCGAGAGCAAGTAATGGAAAAATCGCAGGAAGCACTGATGGACATACCGAAAACCGAATATAAAAAATTTTTCGAGGCATAAGTGTGTTGTAGTCGATGGGGATTACTTTGAAGGGGACAATATAGATTTAGATGAATAAACTTAAAATTTTCTGAATACATTCCGGGAATGTACGAGTATGTATAGAAAAGCCAAAACTTCAACTTACAATGGAAATCCACCCAGATACAACAACACACAAAATTTGGAACACCATTAGACACATTTCAAGTCCCTTCCAGGCAAATATCATAAGGACTATAGAAACAAACGCTGGACCTATTCCTGACTCAAAAACTATGGCTGAACTATTTGGGCAATTCTGGTCTAAGATTCAAATTATCACCAACGATTTCTGCATCAAAAATTTTAATTGAAACTAACATTCAAAATCTTCCACATACTTGTAGCAGCGCCAAGAAAATTGAAACTCCAATAACATTCGAAGGGTTTGAGTTTACCCTAAAGACTCTGAAAGGTGCTATTCATTCCCAGAACCGAATATCATACCCAATGGTCTCTCACCTCTCTAAAATAGCAAAAATTCTATTATAAAGGGTCCGCCATCTAACGTTTTTTTTTCAACTAGTGCTTATTTCGTGAATGGTAACACTTAGCTCATGTCTGATTTGACAGATAATTCGTTTTATCCTTCTGCTGAACGAATATGGTTGTGTATAAGCTTGAACAACGCTGGAAAATATTGCGACATTACTTTGAAAATCATGGTAATGTTGCAGAATGTGTGCGAAAATTGCGTACGGATTTTGGAAGAAGAGAAGCACCGTCAGCTCCGTATGTTCGTTATCTTGTGAAAAAAGTGAAAGAAACTGGCATCCTCATCGATAAACCAAAGCGTGAAAAGCCAAAAACAGTGCGTACACCCGAGAATATTGCTGCTGTGGCAGAAAGTGTGCGTGAAGCGCCATCAACATCAATTCGCCGTCGTTCTCAACAATTGAACATTTCGGAGACATCACTGAGACGAATTTTGCATAAAGACCTTGGTATGACGCCATACAAAGTCCAATTGGTTCAGGAGTTAAAGCCAACTGACCATCCAATGCGATTTCGCTTCGCTAAGTGGGCCTGCGATCGACTAAGAGAAGATGCCGATTTTGCCAAAAAAATCATCTTTTCAGATGAAGCTCATTTTGATCTTGGCGGGTATGTAAACAAGCAAAATTGTCGCATTTGGGGCACAGAAAACCCGCACGCATACATTGAAAAGCCGATACACCCAAAACGAGTCATTGTTTGGTGCGGATTTTGGTCCAGAGGCATAATTGGGCCATTTTTCTTCGAAAATGAGCTAGGAATGGCCGTTACAGTCAATGGCGATCGTTATCGGGCCATGTTGAATGAATTTTTGTTCACAAAAATTGAAGAGGAGGATATTGGCAACATTTGGTTTCAACAGGACGGCGCTACGTGCCACACAGCCGAAGCTACACTCGATGTTTTGCACCCTGTTTTTGAAGATCGCATTATCAGCCGCAGAGCTGATGTCGTTTGGCCACCCCGGAGCTGCGATTTGACACCGTTGGACTATTATTTGTGGGGTGCTGTAAAAGATAAGTGTTACGCCGACAAGCCAGAGACAATTGACGCTTTAAAGGACAATATTCGTGAAGCCATTGGTGAAATACAGCTGCACACAATCGATAATGTGCTTAAAAATTGGACCGATCGTGTAGGCTACTGCATGGCCAGCCGAGGCAGCCATTTGAATGAAATTATCTTCCATTATTAACCGGAAGGATTGTACTTTCAAATAAAAAAAGAAATTTAAGAAAATATTCAGTAGTTTTTTTTTATAGCATTTTCAAAAAAAAAAAAAACATTTTTGGCGGACCCTTTACAACCTTTATAGTAACAACATATTCTTAAACAGCATTCACCGCGGCAATGGAAAACAGCAACAGTAATACTAATCCTCAAACCACAAAAAAGCAACAACCAATTAAAAAGTTACCGTCCAATATCTTTGCGTCATGTCTCAGCAAGGTACTGGAAAAAATTATATCAAAGCGATTATTATGGTTTATGGAGCAAAACAACCACATTAATAGAGCCCAAGTCGCTTTTAGACCTAATAAGGGCACAATGGATACTTTATTATAAGTAGACTACACGGTTTCCAACATTTTATCAACCAGAAATCATGGCACAATAATCTCTTTAGACTTCAAAAGAGGCGCGACTTTCCAGGAAATATACAAAGCCACTGATACCATTGGTCCTAATTATGACCTGGACAATCGCGTCTTGGTGCACGACCTCTACATTCGAAATGAAGTAGAGAACTGGCGATCCGAGGGCTCTGGTTTCACCCGGTTCAGCGACGAAAATATGGCAAATACTGTCATTACCAGAGAGGGTGACCTACCTCCGTTCATTTCGAAGGAAGAGCTCCATGAAATCTTCGACACAATCAGGGCTAAGAAATCAGTGGGGACCGATGGTATTCCGAACATCGTGCTTCGACATCTTCCTCTAGAAGCGGTGGACATTTACACCACCCTGTTTAATAATGCAATGAATAATGCACATTATCCAGCGCATTGGAAAACGGCGGTGGTTCAACCTATCCCCAAAAAGGGAAAGGATATATCCAATCCGGCGAATCTCCGTTCGATAAGTCTCCTTCCGAATATCAGTAAGGTGTTTGAAAAAGTAATCAATAGAGCTCTGTCTAGGTGGGTTGAGGACAAACATATTGTTCCGGATAATCAATTCGGTTTTAAGACGGGACATGATATCTCACATGCCGCGTCTAAACTGGTGTCCGATATCCAATGGAATAAAGGCAAAAACCAATGTACTGGTGCCTGCCTTGTTGACTTGGAGAAGGCCTTCGACACCGTATGGTTAGAGGGTCTTTTCTATAAGCTGACTAGGCTGGGGATCAGTAAACCACTCTTGTACATTCTTTATAATATGCTAACCAACAGACAGTTCATCGTGAAAAATGGCGATGTGACTTCTGTTGGAATATTTCAAATTAAAAATGGTCTTCAGCAAGGCGCGGTCAATTCGCCGATCCTATTCAACATTTATACAAGCGACTTGATAGGTTCACTTCCCCATACTATTGCGTACGCAGACGATTTGATAGCGTACAGAGCAGGTCCAAAAATCGAGGTCATTAATACTCTCTTGCAGCGTGACTTCGATAAGATAAGACGATTTTGCGATGACTGGAAGTTGAAAATCAACTTTCAGAAGTCGGAAACCATTCTCTTTAGAACGCCGTTGTCTGGAGCCTCTAGGGATACCAGAAAAAATTGGCGAATGTTCTCGATCATTGGACAACACGGACAGCCTCTTGCCTGTCGAAATGTAGTCAGATACCTTGGGATCTGGCTAGATCAGTTTCTATATTTTGACAAAAATGTAGATGCTGCTCTGGCCAGAGCTAAAGGTGCTTTTGCCCTTACAAAGAGACTGTTTTATAGCAGCCAACTCGATGCGAGGGTAAAAGTAATCTGCTACATGGCCCTTATCAGGCCCATGCTGGTATTTGGTTGTCCCGTGTGGTTCAATGTGCGAGCAAGCTTAATGGAAAAGATTCGGGTGTTTGAGAGGGCTTGCCTTAGGGCTTGCCTTCGCTTGTACAGAACACCAGAGTCGGAGTACAAAAAATTTTATCGTAATGAGGTCCTTTACAACAGGGCGAACCTAATACGAGTGGACAACTTCGTAATTAAGCTGACTCGAAGGCACATTGCAAGAGCAATGACCTCGACGAATAACCTGATATCTGGGGCTTACTACCCCAATTACCTTTACCACGAGAGTGTGCGCTCTGACGGCTTCGTTCCACCGGAAGCATTCCTCTACCTAGATCAGATAGGGTTGATCCAGGATAGATCAGCGGTCCCGTTAATCTTCCATGTCGCTCGGAAAGCTGGGGACAGGCGACTCAACTACAACAGAGACGTCGCACACGGCAGTGTGAATCGTCTCAGGTTCAGTAGGGCGGTGGGGAATCGCGATAAGAGGGATGTCGTTCGGCAGCACCAGCATTTTTGGTGGTTGAATGATAGAGAAGATGTTTCGTCGTCGTTTCCGTCAATTACGGACCAGCCTCACTAATGGGGCAGAGCTGACCAATCCATTTGCACTGTGAATAGCAATGGCCAACTTGCATAGGTTTAGGTTAGTATTTAAGAAATACATATATATATTAGTATATACATAGGTATATACTAGTATATGTATGTCATTGTGAATAGTGTCTATGTGTATATATGTGTGTATTGTGTAGGTAGGTTAGGTAGACTAAGGTTTATTTTAAGCTAGATGTTAAGTTTTTATAAAAAATATGTCCATATGCTAAGTTTTTTGTCAAATTCTTTTCTTAGCCTTAAGCATAGAAAATAAGTATATATAAGTATAAAATGTAAACAAAGTCGAAAGACATAGATATAAGAGTTTAGAGTAGCTTAGAGTGCCTGTGTGGGGCCAGTAGGTTAGTGTAAGATTGTTAAGTAATTTTAAGCTAGCATTTAAGCATTTTTTGTTAGTATGTAAGAATTAATAATTTAGAAAATAAAATGCATTTAAAACTAACTAACTAGACTTCAAAAGAGTATTCGAAAGAATTGGAACACACAGCATCCTACAACAAATGATAAAATGGAAACTTGGTCCTAAAATCATCAGTTACATTAAAAACTTTCTTTCCTATCGTAAGTTGAGAGCCAAAGTTAATAATGAGTATTCAAGTGTTTGGCCTCTAGATAACGGAATCCCACAGAGATCGCCCCTAAGGGTAATACTGTTCATAATAGCGTTCTGTTAGTAACACAGTAGACATCAAAAAAATTATAGATCAGGGAATCTATGCGGACGATCTCATCATCATTGCAAAATTCACCAACATCAATCGAATACAGCAAGCATTGATTAGAATTTTTAACAAACTAATTGATTGGGCTGAAACATCGGGCGTGAAAATGTCACCCCAAAAAAGCCAACAATTGCATGTTTGCCGTAAAACAAGCTGTAAAAACTTTTCTTTAGACCTTGCTACATTAACACCAAAATGCGTTACCACAATCAAAATGTTAGGCCTTTATACAGACAAAACCAAAAGTGGTCCTCTCACATCGAACTATAGAAAAAAGGACTTGTAACGCGTCTTAACATCGTAAAGTACTTTTGTAGCAGTCAGTTTAAATGCATTTTTATTTTCTTAATTAATTTACTCTTACATGCTAGACAAAACAATGCTTAAAAATTAGCTTAAATAACTTACAAATAATCTTATACTAACTCAATGGCCCCATACGGGCACTCTAAGTTAAACCTATCACTTAAACTAAGTCTTTCGATGTATATTACAGTTTATATTTAATTTTATACTTACATGTTAAAACTAAAACTAAGAAAATAGATTTTAATCAAAAACTTAGTATATGGACATTTTAATAGTATTTTAAAAACCTAAAACTAAAAACTTACAGACTACTTAAAAATACTTACATCTAATACGTACACATATATATACATATATACACATAATGCATATATACTTAATATATACATTTTTTTCTTTGTTAGTTTTTATTTTTTTCTTAAAAAACTAACTTATACCTACTACTTAAAACTACTTAAGCCGGCCATGGCTAAAAACAAAATTAGGCTTGCCCACTTTGCTTCACATGAAGCTATCTATTACTTGAGGAATTCGACGACGAACCCTCCCCTCCGCCACCAAAATTGTTGGTGCTGCCGAGCAATATCCCTCATGTCGCGACTCCCTACCGCTCTACTGAACCGGAGACGCTCCGCACTGCCATGTGCGACGTCTCTGTCGTAGTTGAGTCGCCTGTCCGCAGCTGTTCGAGCGACGTGGAAGATTAGCGGCACCGCCAATCTGTCCTGGATCAGACCTTTCCTATCTACGAGTAGATAGAAGAACGCTTCTGGAGGAATAAAGCCATCAAAGGGAACTCTCTCGTGATACATATAATTAGGGTAGTAAGCCCCGGAGATGAGGTTGTTCGATGAGGTCATTGCTCTTGCAATGTGCCTTCGAGTCAACTTAATGACGAAATTGTCCACTCTTATTAGGTTCGCCCCATTGTAAAAGACCTTATTACGATAGAATTTTATGTACTCAGATTCTTGCGTTCTGTATAAGCGAAGACAAGTCCTAAGACAAGCCCTCTCAAACAACCGAATCTTTTCCAACAAACTTGCTCTCACGTTGAACCACACAGGACATGCAAATACAAGCATAGGCCGGATAAGGGCCATGTAGCAGATCACCTTCACCCTCGCATCGAGTTGGCTGTTGTAAAACAGTCTCTTTGTAAGGTCAAAAGCACCTTTGGCTCTGGCCAGAGCAACATCTATATGTGTGTTAAAATACAGATATTGATCTAGACAGATCCCAAGGTATCTGACTACATTTCGACAAGCAAGTGGCTGTCCATGTTGTCCGACGATAGAGAACTTTCGCCAATTCTTTCTGGTATCCCTAGAGGCCCCAGACAAAGGCGTCCTAAACAGAATAGTTTCCGACTTCTGAAAGTTGATTTTCAACTTCCAGTCGTCGCAATATCGCTTAATTTTGTCGAAGTCACGTTGCAAAAGTATATTAATGACCTCAATCTTTGGGCCTGATCTGTACGCGATTAAGTCGTCTGCGTACGCTATGGCATGGTGAAGTGAACCTATCAGATCACTTGTGTAAATGTTGAATAGGATCGGCGAATTTACCGCACCTTGTTGTAGACCGTTCTTAATGTTAAACGTTCCAGAAGAAGTCTACACGATGAACTGTTTACTGGAGAGTATATCAGAAACAATATACAGCAGTGTATATTCCAGCTTGAAGAAGAGTCCCTCTAACCATACGGTATCGAAGGCCTTTTCCAAGTCAATCAGGCAGGCACCAGTGCACTATTTCTTGCCTTTGTTCCACTGGATATCAGAAACCAGTTTAGACGCGGCATGAATGATATCATGCCCCGCCTTGAAACCGAATTGATTATCCGGAACTATATGTTTGTCCTAAACCCACTTAATCAGGACTCTATTGGAAGAAGACTGATCGAGCGGAGATTCGCCGGATTGGAAGTATCTTTACCCCTTTTGGGGATGGGATGTACCACCGCAGCTTTCCAATGCGCTGAATAATATGCATTATTCATTGCATTATTAAACGAGGTGGTGTAAATATCCACCGCTTCTAGTGGGAGATGTTGAAGCCCAATGTTCAGTATTTCATCGGTTCCCACTGATTTCTTACTCCTAAGTGATTTGAAGATCGTTTGGAGTTCTTCCTTCGAAATGAATGGTGGTAGTACCATTTCATTAGTGATGACATTATTTGCCATATTCTCGTCACTGAACTGGATGAAACCCGAGTTCTCGAATCGCCAATTCACAATTTCATCTCGAAGGCAGAAGTTGTGCACAAGGACTTGACTCTCCAGGTCGTGGTTCGGGCCAATGCTGTCATTCGCCTTGTACACTTCCTGGAAAGTCGCTCCTATAGCCTCTACCTTCTCCTGCGGATCCTCGATCACAAAGAAGTTGTCATCAACAACTGCCTCATTTGGAGCTATACCTGCTGCTACAAGTATTTGTTCGTTGTTCATCGTTCGGGTGATTCTATGACATGGAAGGTCGTTCTGATTATTTCTCCGAAATATTTTATTTATTTGCGGAAACATATTCGGGTTGCTGGTGTTTACAGCCCGAATTTTGTTGTTCTAATACAAACTTACAGAATTTCTGTCATTTTCCTTTATTAATGTTTGGTGGTTTTTAATCGATGACTTCAGTGTCATTATCTCCGGGTTATGTCTGTCAGTAAACTGTCTGTACAATGTTTTTAGTCTTGACAGCAGCCTACTTTTTTGTCGGTGCAGTGAGTCAATAGTTGCATTGCGGAATAAGTTTTCTTCGTCAGTGTGTTGATACCGAGGTATCGTTTTGTCCATTGTTCGTTTGATTGTATCGTCCATTAGTCTTAGATACCTGTCAATCTCCTCGTTTGACAGATTTCTGTTGGACGGTGGATAGAGCGAATTCGAGGAGAGTGCTCTAGTCAGTGTTCTGGTGAAGTGTGTCCAACGCACTCTACAATAATTGTAAGAATGCCTTTGAACAAACTCGTCCAATTCCGAAATTTCGTTGGGAACAGTTATTTCGGTGCTGAAACCGCAATGGTCACTGTCATACACGAAAGTGCGTAGACAGTCCGTTTTCCACGGACATTTAAGAATAGCTGCGTCAATACCGAACTCTCATCCTTCAAAAAAAACAAAACTTCACCCCAGCCATTTCAGACAAATGTTTAACGAAAAGTACGACCACCTCTCCAAGCCTAATTTTAATTTTCTATATGCTGACGGTTCTGAAATTAATAACAGTATAGCCTACGCGATAGTCGACCAAAGTTTCAATACCGTACAAGCTCGATGTATAAATCCCCACAGTACCATGTTTTCAGCCGAAGCAGCTGCTATTATAGGTGCAATCGAATACGTTGTTCAAAGAAGAGGCAAATTCTGTATTTTTTTCTGATAGCCTTTACGTTCTTAACGCCATACAAAATCCTAACAGCAGACTTTTACCTATTGTTAAAATACGCAGCAAGCTTTGCCAATATGACTCGAAAATTAACATAAACTTGTCTGGGTACCAGGACATGTCAACATCCCAGGAAACGAAGTAGCAGTTGCTGCAGCCAAATTAGCTACCAGCTCACCCATATACAATTCCGACGTCAACAACCCGTACGATTTACTAAACATAATTAGAAACTCGCAGAAAGAAAAATCTCTAAGCAATTTCGAAAAAATAAACAACTGCGAGTACTATTCCAACTTAATTAACCCTTCACGGTCTCCAGTGCACCACCGTATATACGTACTATACGAGTACTAACTCTTGGAATTATATAACAAAGTGGCAAGACTGCTTTTGAAACTGAACTATGAATTACCTATTTCTTTTTTCTCGTTAAGTTACTTCTACTACTTTTATATCTTTTTTCCCTATCTACTTCCTGCTTGTCTGTGGAGACGCGTGAACGTGTTTAAATAAAGAATTTATAAGAAAAGTGTCGAGTTGTTTTAGTTTTATTTTGGCCCAACAGGTTATGAGCCCAGGCCAGAATAAAGTTGTGCATAGAATTTAATATCTATTGACTGCGAACATGGCGGGCAGTGCAGAATCGAGCCATTAAACTCGGACAACTACGACACGTGATCAAGAATAATTTGTGGGGATACGTCGATGGAGGTATCTTATGCCCTAAAGGAGAAGACGAAGAAGTAGCGAACGTATTAACATGGAAACATCACGATGCTAGCAATGAGTTCATCGTAGCTGGGACTTATAAAGGAAGGTCAAACATCAAGACAAATGCTCAAAGGAACCTACCAATCAAAGGAACCAGCAAGAAAAGCCGCCCTACTTAAAAAGGTGGCGCTCTCCAGGATGAAAGCAGGTGAAAAAGTGCGTGATCACTTAAACGAATTTTTCGAATCAGTGAGCAGACTAAAGGAAATCGGTGTTGTTGTTGGTGATGAGCTTCTCGCGATTCTCCTTTTACATAGTTTACCAGAATCGTTCGAAACATTTCGTTGTGCTCTGGAAACAACAGATGAGCTCCCATCTCCAGGTGTTCTATGCGTGAAAATTCGTACAAAGTACGAGTCTCGAATTACAAAGGAAGGAAGAAAAGATCATGAGGCAATGCATACAAAAAGGCTTAATGAAAGAAAACCTGCAGAAAAGGAAAGCACTAGTTATGGTAAGAAATTTAAAAAAAAATTTATATCTTCAAAGGAAAGAAAAGGTCGACAAGGGTCCTGCTATCGATGCGGAAAAGTTGGACATTTCCCTCGAAACTGCTTCTCAAAGTTGCCATCGAAAGTCATACAGTGTGCGAAAAAGGCAGAAGATGATAAATTGTCAGAAAAGTCAGCTTGGAGTGTTGTGGATACTACTCTCTTTACCACAGAAAAAGAAAACAATAATGTCTGGTGTCTGGATAGTGGTTGCACTGCTCACATGACATGGGAAAGGAAAAACATTAAAGATTTGACATTTACGAGTATAAACAAACAATTGAATTTAGCAAACAATAATAAAACTAGAATTACAGCTACTGGAAATGTTTGTCTTCTGGTGGATGGAAAAAGCAAAATTAAACTTTCAGATGTTCTTTATAGTACGTGACCGATTTGAGAACAAATTTGTTATCAGATACACAAATGGACATTTGGCACCGAAGATTGGGTCATTTGAACGAGCGAGATCTGCAAATGATGGTAGTAAAAAGACATATGGTGCTGGGTGTGACAAACACCTAGAAGTTATCGAAATGTGAAACATGCCTTAGTGAAAAGCAAGTGCATTCAAGTTTTCGGGAAGCAAGAAGAGAAAAAGCCACCGATCTTTTAGAAGTAATCCATTGCGATGTGTGCGGCCCTACAAGAAGCACGTCCCATTCGGGAGCAAGATACTTCCTAACATTCATTGCCGAAAAGTCTCGCTGGTGTGAGACTTATATCCTTTCGCCGCTTTTCGTAAGTACAAAGTTTTTGTGGAATCTTTCACCGTAAAAAGAATCAAGTTCTTACAAACAGATAATGGGGGTGAGTACTGCAATAATGAATTTAATAACTATCTTTTAAAGAACGGAATTAAAAGACGACTCACAGCACCGTATACGCGACTCCAATTTTTTGGGCAGAGGCAATCCTAACCGCGTGTTATATTCGCAACAGATGTTGTACAAGGTCTCTCGGAGGTGAGACTCCATATAAGATTTGGACAGGTAAAGTACCCACTGTCACACATATGAAAGTTTTCGGGACAAAAGCTTATGTTTTGCGAAAGGGTCAAGCGAGGAGAAAATTCGATTCAACATCAGAGAAGGTCATATTTTTAGCATCCTCAGCAGAAGCAAAAGCACATAGGTTGTGGTCTCCAATCACGAGGAAAATAATTACTATATTAGTAGAGATGTTAAGTTATTAGATGAATTTGATTTCTGTGAAAAGAAGAATATACAGGGTGAATGACTCGAACTCCAACTTTGTAAAATGCTATAATTTTTTTTATTTTTTGATAAATTTTATTGTGCCAAAGCAAAAAATTTTGCAAAATACATCAATTTTCAAATTGTGTCAGTAGTTTTCAATATGTCCACCTTTGGCGCGAATAATGGCCTTGAGACGGCCGAAGAAAGCATCGCACGTTGCACGCAAGTGGCTCTGCGGTATTTTGGCCCATTCCCGGCGAAGTGCTTGTTTGACGTGGACCAAACTTTGGTATTTTTTAGTGCCAACCTTCGCCTTCAAAATGCCCCAGACAGAGAAATCCAACGGATTTGCTTCCGGAGAATTTGCAATCGATTGTGTGAGGGACATTGTTTTTTAACCGATCTTGTTTGACGCGCGCTTTGTGAGACGGTGTCGAGTCTTGTTGAAATGTCCACGGTCTCCGACCGAAATGATTGTTTTCCCAATGCTTCAGTACTGCCTCTAAGACAGTTTCACGGTATACGATCGCATTAATTTTGACGCCAAGGTACAAAAGTACGAGCGGAGAGCGACCATCGGCGGTTATGGCGGCCCAAACCATCACCATCGGTGCTGCCTGCTTTCTGGTGGCCGTCCGAAGGTGTAAATTTTCGAAGGATCTCTCTGGCATGTAAACTCGGTCATTTTGTTTCTCGATAACAAATGGCGGCTCATTGGAAAAAACCGAATTCGGCAACTCACCCCTTTCGTGCAAGCGTAGCAACTCCTTCGCTCTTCCGACTCTAACTTTTTTCTGTTGCTGTGTTAAATCGTGTACTTTTTGGAACTTCAATGGCTTGAGCCCAAGTTCATTTTTCAGTATGTGTTGCATCCGTTCCACCGATATGTTGAGCTCACGAGCCATTTTTCTTCCACTTCGACGCGGATTTCGCTCAATTCGAGCCTTCACTTTCCGAACCATTTCTGCCGATGTTGCGGTTTTTTTATGACCACCTCCATGGCGTTTTGCAATGCTGCCAGTATCACGATAACGAGCTATGGTTCGAGACACAAATGATTTATTCACCTTGAGGTGTTGGAGGGCTCTAACGATAGCTACTTGTGGTTTTCCAGCCAAATATAAAGCAATTACACTATCACGTTTGAATTCCATCGCGGATAAAAAATTTTCAACACAACTGAGACGCAAATCGTTTAAAAGGCTTGTAAATAATAAAATTATCTGTCATGTGTCAGAATTTGAACTCACTGTCATGAACGGTTTGCAAATTGTAGCAGTCTGAAGTTGGTTGCAGTTCGAGTCATTCAAGGTATAGGTAATGATAACATCGATAATTTTGTAGAAGATAAGTACGAGTATATTGAAGTTGAATTAATACATAAAGAACATAAAGATCTCGAACGTTACTTAAAAGAACAAATATTAACAGATAAACAGAACCTTACAAACCGCAACAAAGAAATTATAAAACAAACGAATGCAAAACCGCGAAAAATCCATCATACGCGCGCCCTTACAAGAAACACAGTCGAGAGAATGCCCGGTAATTACCCGAAAAACTAAACGGCGAAACTGACGTGACGAAACAAGTTAGTGTTTACTCGTATGATCGTGTAACGATTCAATGGAAGCCCCTGATGCTGTTTTTTTGAAGACTGCAATAGAAGACGAATTTTTGGCTCAAATACGAAACGAAACGTGGAATATCGTCGAGCGTCCTAAAAGGCGGAAGGTTATTGGCTGTAGATTTGTTTTCCGAACAAAAGACAATAATGTGAAAAAGGTAAGACTAGTGGGAAGGGGATATGTCCAGCGTCCTGGGGAGGACTACGATAAAAGATTTTCACCTGTCGGTCGTTCTACATCCATACGTTTAATGTCAGCGTTAGCGATTGAATATAATTTAGAAATACAATACATCATATGGACGTTGTGACAGCTTATCTTAACGAAGAATTGAAGAAGGATGTTTATCCCGGAGCACTTTATACATTTTTTAAGACAAATTACATCTGGAAATATCGAAGCCGACAAACTGACAGCTGAAGACAAGCTGAAAATTCAATCAATTTCTAGAAAATGGTTAAACAATTTTGAATCGCATGCAGATCCAGTGTGTTTGTTGAGAAAAGCTCTTTATTGGCTCAAGCAATCTGGATTAAGATGGCATCTAAAATTAAAGAACTAGAGCCCTCCAAACAAGGTCCTTGTTTATTTTCTGATCGTAATAAGGATGATTTATTATTAGTTACTGTCTACGTTGACGATTTATTAATAGCATCAAACAATACAATCTGGTTGCAAGAAATTAAAGAAGCCCTAGCGAAAACTTTTGAAATGAAAAATCTTGGAAAAGTTAAAAAATGTCTTGGAATAGATTTTCATCAAAACTCTAAACATAATTGCAATGAGTTACCACAACGAAGCTACGCGGAGGCTATACTAAAACGATTTGGAATAGAAGATTGTAAGTCAGTGAACACCCCAATGGATTTAAGTCACAAGCTAAGGATACCAGACTGTATCAACTATGCGGAAATGAACAAATATCCTTATCACCATTTAATCGGGGCTTTGATGTACTACCTTTTACCTTCTCGGAATGTATACAGAAAATTGGAAATACAAGTTTATTCATCTAAATCTATATTATCCCCTTCAGAGTAATCCCCATCCACTCCAACACACTTATGCCAGTGCTTGATCCAATCTTGGAAACAGTTTTTATATTCGGTTTTCGGTATGTCCATCAGTGCTTCCTGCGATTTTCCCATTACTTCCTCTCGGCTGCTGAAACGCGTTCCCCGTAGTGGTTTTTTAGCTCGATTGAACAGAAAGTAGACACAGGGAGCCAAATCAGGTGAATTTGATGGTATTTGTTGGATTTTTCGTCAAACAATTACGAATAATGATGGCACTGTGCGACGGTGCATTATCATGGTGCAAAATTCACGAGTTTTCTGTCCACAATTCTGGTCTCTTTCGGCGAATTGCTTCACGCAAACGTCTCATAGCGACCAAATAATACTATTTGCTTACTGTCTGGCCTTCTGGCAAAAATTCATGATGCACTACACCGTTGTAATCCATGAAAACCGTGAGCATTGCCTTCTTCCTTCTTTTTTGACTGAAAACGACGAGGTTTTTTTGGTCTCGGCTCATTTGGTGAACGCCATTCACTTGCCTGATGTCTGGATTACGTGTCGTACTCATAAATCCTTTTGATGAATGTGGGATCGGATTCAGCCTCGTAAATCATTTCTTTTGCGACACCAACACGGTCTCTTTTTTGGATGAAATTGAGATGTTTTGGACCCAACTTTGCTGCTACACGACGGATACCCAAATCATTAACCAAAATGTTTTGGACGGATCCATAGGCAACGTTCAAGTCCTCCGCTATCTCTCTGATGGTTAATTTGCAGTTATTGACCAACATTTCTTTTACTCGTACTTCATCAATGTTTTCGTCGGTTTTCGATGTCGATGATCTGCCACTGCGTTCATCATCTTCGAGTGACTCACGACCACTTTTGAACCGCTCGTGGCACTAGTATACGACCGTTTTCTTTAGAGAATCGTTGCCGAAACACTTTTCCAACATTTCCAACGTTCACGCAAGTTCGTTGTTGCAAATTTAAATCCATTTGTAAAATTGTAAAAAATCGCCAACACACCCAGAGATAGATGTACTCTTGGCTACGTAACTTTTGCAAATGTCAAGCTATGAAGCTAAGATTTAGAGGGAATGTCAGGAATAGATTTGCCAACTTAACAAAAAAAAAACAGAACTCAAATCGGAATAATGGGAGCGGCATACGGTGGTGTCCCCCGGGAACTTTTTGATCAAGGTGGTATTTGGCGGTAACGGCAATGCCTGATATACTACATAAAAGGAACTGTTGACTGTGGTCTTTTCTATTCACACACAGGTCTAGAGTTGTGTGGTGTTGTTGGCGCTGATTGGAGCCAAAAATTCTTGGACCGCAGATCGTACTCTAGAAATGCTTTCATTCTTGCTGGTGGGGCAATTTTTTGAGAAGTACGAAAGCAACGCACTGTGGCACTATCTAGCACTGAGGCCGAATATATGGCGCTGAGTGGAGCAACAAAGGGGGCACTTTATTGCATGGTATCTTAAATTATCTCGGTGTGGGAATTGATTGCATCAAATTATATAACGATAACCAAGGTCCATTAAAGCTGGTACAAAATACCAGCCATAGTTCAAAGACAAAGCATATAGATATTAGACATTTCTTCATAGGCGATTGTTACCAACGTGGACAAATTAATATTGCGTACATGCCAACCGAAAATATGCCAGCAGATGTACTGACAAAAGCTCTTAGTAGTTCAAAGCATCTAAATTGTGTAACGCATTTAGGTCTTAAGAAGATTTAATATTATTTTGTACTTTTTAATGTACTGTCTTGCAACTTTGAAAGGGGTATGTTGGAAGTATATAACAAAGTGGCAAGACTGCTTTTGAAACTGAACTATGAATTACCTATTTCTTTTTTCTTGTTAAGTTACTTACTATTACTTTTATATCTTTTTTCTCTATCTACTTCCTGCTTGTCTGTGGGACGCGTGAATAAGAAAAGTGTCGAGTTGTTTTATTTTCGCCCAATACTAACTAGGCCAGAATCTATATCAATTATAAGATTGAGACTCGGTCATACCCGTCTCACGCATACTCACCTTATTAACAAAAATTCAACCAACAGATCTTGCTTGTTCTGCAACAAGTCACAAAAAATGACAACACATCTTGAACATCTGCCCAAACTTCCAACCTGCTGACCACAAAATCGACCACATGAATATAATCAAGAACCCCAACCTTGATAGTTGTCTTAGAATAAAAGAATTGTTTAAAAGATTTAACTTATTGTGTAAATTATATTGGGTCTACAAGTAAGTTTCCAGCGTTTGTCGGAGGTGGAGCAACCAGTGGATCCCGGGCAGAAATGTCAGACCCCATGTATTTTATTTGTAGGTTTTGTATCTGTCAACAACTTTGCAGCGTTATATTTGAGCAGTTCTATCGGTGTCGTACATTTTATCGAGCAAAATCATGGCAAGTCTCCAGCCAAATAAACGTCATTTGCGGGAAGCGCTGCTTTTATTCTTTAATATGAAGAAAAGTGCGGCTGAGGCCTATCGTTTGCTTTCGGAAACTTATGGAGCGGAATGTATTGGTGAATCGACGTGCCGCGAGTGGTTCAAACGGTTCAAAAGTGCTGATTTTGGAGTTGAAGACAAAGATCGCCCCGGAAAGCCGAAAAGTTTTGAAGACGAGGAATTGGACGCTTTACTGGATGAGGATCCGTGTCAGATTCAAGAAGAACTTGCTGCATCATTGGGCGTCACGCAACAAGCCGTTTCCCTGCGCCTAAAAGCACTGGGATTCATTCAAAAGGTTGGAAACTGGGTGCGGTACGAATTGAAGCCAAGAGACGTCGAACGGCGATTTTGCATGTCCGAAACGTTACTACAGCGGTATAAAAATAAATCATTTTTGCATCGTATTGTCACTGGTGATGAGAAATGGATTTATTATGATAATCCTAAATGCAGAAAATCGTATACAAAGCCCGGCGAGCCCGCCCAATCGACGCCGAAACGAAATATTCACGTGAATAAGGTCATGCTTTGATCCCACCATATGATCAAAAGGGTGTCGTATACTACGAACTGCTTCCGAGTGGTGAAACCATCAAAGGACCATTATATCGAACCCAACTAATTCGTTTGAAGCGGGCATTAAAAGCAAAACGGCCAGAATATGAGACCAGGCATGAGTCCGTCATTTTTCGTCACGACAACGCTCGGCCACATGTTGCGGTTTCGGTGAAAAACTATTTGGAAAATAGTGGATGGGAAATTCTGCCTCACCCGCCTTACAGTCCAGACTTGGCACCATCTAACTACCACTTGTTTCGTTCGATGCAAAACGCTCTTACGGGAATACGCTTCAGCTCAGTAGAGGAAATCAAAAATTGGCTCGATACGTTCTTGGGCTCGAAAGACGAGAAATTTGTTTGGTTCGGAATGCATAAATTGCCAGAAAGATGGGGGAAAGTTGTAGCTTCCGATGGACGATACTTTGAATAAAGCATTGTAACTATGTATTCATAATAAAACTTAAAATTTTGGAAAAAAAAACGCTGGAAACTTACTTGTAGACCCAATATATATAATTAACAAAGAATAATGTATAAAACAACTTACAACAATTTGTATACCCCATTTATATATATTGTATATTCATATGTAATATGGTATATTTGTTGTGATTTTACATTGCAATAACTAAAGTCAATAAATAAATGAACAAAGAAATAACTGGTGTATACACTTAAGCAAAACTGGATTAGACATCTTCATCTAAACCTGCCTTTCTGGGAATCCAACTAAATCCTGTCAATCAGGCAACACCCTAGGAAAGATTTAAATAGTAAATTGGATTGCAGGGCAAATATCTAAGAAGCTAAGATGGAAAGGGTACTCATACACCCATAAGTTTCTCCTTCACAACTCCTATTTTAAGTCTCAATCGATAGCATTGATGTGTTGATAATCCACACGTATTCACAGACATATCATATACATATATCATACGCATTTCAGGCAATCAGTGGAAAGCTATTCCACTGTTCTGCGATCTGACTGGGGCCGAGTCGGCCGTGTTATGAGTATTACAAAGTATGTTATATCCCTTTTGTGACCTGCATATCATTTGAGGCATCGATATGGTACAATAGAAAGACGTTTGTGAAGAGTCACCCTCGAATGCCGCCAGGTAATAAG
The DNA here is from genome assembly GCA_963966105.1 of Volucella zonaria. Lineage (NCBI taxonomy): Eukaryota > Metazoa > Arthropoda > Insecta > Diptera > Syrphidae > Volucella > Volucella zonaria. Next base: position 87,994,838 of record OZ014532.1, on the reverse strand, counting down.
CATTCTTCGTTCATTGTTCGTCTGTCGAACGGACTTTACAATATCGATACATCGTGGTATGGCTTTCATCAGGAAGAGACTGCTAATCAGTTGGCTCGATGTACAGTTGCACTGCCATGACGCTTACTTAAAGGGCGAACTTTTATATTGATCACTTGAACCAAAACGGGACGTGGGACTGAGGCTTCCAGGTAGGTTTAAAAGCAGAAAACGCTTCCTGCTTATGTATATTACATCGTACATAAATAAACTAAATAAGGTATAAACTAAAGGTGTAGTAGAAGTATACAAGTGAGGCTTGTATGGCTTTTCTTTAGAGCAAAAATCAAACCATAATGAAAGCTTATTTCGGAAAAATAGTTTATATTCCAAAAGGATTTATGTTTTTCTTTTCAAAATTGCATATACGGGTAGAAGTTAAACTATTAAATATTTGCTTTACCACATCTTAATTCCTTCTAGAGGCAAATTCTTCATCTTTTGTGAAATTTGGCAAAGAAAATTGAAATTTATTGATAAATATAGTACTCTACTGGAAACGCATTCCTAAAGAGACAAATATACATAATTACGCATTATCCCTGGTGAATAGCCTAAATCTCATTAACATGACTGACAAACAGTGTTACCAACAGAACATTCCAATCATTCGACATGAATGAGAATCCCCAAGGTATAGCCACTAATGGCGTACGAGTGCACATAAATAGATCAAATTTTACATTAAATCATCTATCGATTGTTTGAAACGATTCATCTATTCGAATACTGCCAGGTTTTTGATACAATAACATACATGAGTGGTTGTATAGCTTCAAACGCAGTGTTTTAAATGAAAATGCAACAACATTTAATAAATGCTCCAGGTTTTCAATCTGTATGCATTTATATGTTCATAGATAGCAGCAGCATCACATAGAGGAAAGGATAATAGTACCAATGACGCCATCGCACAGTGTGACAATTCGCACATTTAGCGGGATTTAATTCAAAAATCGACATGCACAAATATAGACAAAAAACGGTTTCTCTTAAAGCTTAAACCTCCCACTGAATGATTGCAAAAAAAAATTTATGTTAAAAGCATGTGCAACAACATAAAATGACATCAAAGATCAAGTTGTGTGCAATTATTCATAAGAAGATCAACTTTAAGAGCAAGCGGTAAAGTTTTTTTTTTTCAAGTGGTTCGCGTGGCTTTAAGTAAAAGTTTAATTTTTTTTTAATAAATACAATATTGTTGAATATTAAGGTAAGTTGTTTTGGTAAAAAAAGTGTTTTCGTAAAAATTAGGGGTGCTTGAGAGTAAAAAATTAATGATAAATTATGTGTTTTATGTGTTCATTAGACCAAAAGTGTAATTGTTCAGTGTTTTTCAAGGTTGAGACCACTTTTGTTTTAAAGCCTTATATATGTGGAACCAAAAAGTGTTTTGACTTTTTGCGCACAGGTGCTATACTCATACTAAATTTTTCGTATTTTAGGATGGCAACCGAAATTACGAAAAAACAAATTTTTGATGTTTGGATTTCCAAAATCAAAATTAAACTCTTCGATACTGTATTTGCTTTCGTAATGGATTGTTTTAATAATTTTTCATTTTCTGAAGAGGCAATAAAGTCATTAAAGGCAACCTTGAAAAATTTATGTTTGAGGTTTTGACGAAAAAATGGCCAAAAATGGTCGCCATAGAGAACGCTTCGAAAGCAATAATTGTGCCTGGTTAAATGAAACTTTAACAGTATCACAAACTGTTTTAGATGAAATTCCCGCTTCAGCTCATGGCACTATGGTATTAGGAAGACCAAGAAAAAGGAGAGAAAAGTACAAACACTTCTAGATTCATTTAGCGCTGAAGAAATCAGAGCTGCGAATGAAATAAACCTTAGGAAAGCTGGAAAGAGAAATACTGCTATTGCAGTTAAGCAATTATCAATATGTTCTCCAAAAAGAGGTTAGTTTTTTGCTTAAGTCATTTTTTTTTTCTTATAAATTTTATCATTTATACCTAAGGTTCAATTGTAAAGATAACACTGGAAACACATACGAGGGGCGTTCAAGATATTCATGATATCGGGGTGAAGCTGTGGTTGTATATATAAATTGACTTATTTATCAAGTAATACTATTATTTTAGTGCATTCATGTAAAATTTCATATAAATGTGATTATTAATTCGCGTTTTATCTCTAGTTAAACAGAATCATAATGGCAACTGAGACGATGATGGTGAAAATTGAGCATCGCGCTGTAATTAAATTTCTCACTAAGCAAGGAAAAAGTCAAAAAACTATTCATAAAGAGATGGTGGCTGTTTACCAGGGTTCCGCACCTTCATTATCAACTGTGCAAAAGTGGTCAAGTGAGTTCAAGGGAGGCAGGGAGAGCATTGAAGACGACCCCCGCTCCGGCGCCCCGGCTACTGTTTGTACGGGAGAAAGCATCAAAGAAGTCGAAAAACTTGTTCTTGAGGATGCCCGATTAAAGGTGAAAATGATGGCAGAGATCACCAAGCTTTCAATTGGTACCATTCACACCATTCTTCATGACCATCTAAACCTTTCAAAGGTCATTGCAAGGTGGGTGCCACGAATGCTCACAGTGCCTCAGAAAAAAGTGAGAATCGCATGCTGTAGAGAGCTTTTGGAGATGTGTAGTGAGAACGCGGACGGTGTTATGGATCGAATTGTTACTGGGGACGAAACATGGGTCCACCACTATGACCCTGAAAGCAAACAAGAGTCCATGCAGTGGCATAAAAAAGGAACAGACCCCCCGAAGAAGTCACTCCGTCTGCCGGGAAACTAATGGCCACAGTTTTTTGGGACTCAAAGGGAATCTTGCTCATTGAGTACAAAAAAAAAGGTGAAACCATCAACGCCACATCCTACGCTTCCACTTTGCATAATTTTCGGGAGGAAATTAAAAAGAAAAGACGGGGTAAACTCGCAGCGGGTGTGTTGCTTCTTCATGACAACGCTCCTGTTCACACGGCGCGAGTTTCCAAGGCTGCTGCGCGAGATTGTGGTTTCGAAGAAATCCAACACCCACCCTATAGTCCAGACCTTGCCCCTAGTGATTATTTCCTGTTTCCGGATTTGAAAAAATGTCTTCGTGGAAAAAGATTTTCGGATGATGAAGAACTCAAGTCGGCAATAAATGGAGGAAGAGGAAATTTATTTTTTTGAGGGTTTAAAAAAGCTTATCTCAAAATGCAATAAATGCATTGATGTTAGGGGAGATTATGTTGAAAAATAAAAACAATTTAAATTGAATTCGCATTTCCCTTCATATCGATACCGAGAATATATTGAACGCTCTCGTACATCTGACTTTTTGCCAATATCTGCAGATGATGCATTAGCAATGATAACAGACGCACAGCTATCCACTCATCAATACGATATAATACGTCAAAAAATTAATACAAATGTTCCAAATCAACTGCCTTCGTACCACAAAATTAAAGAGGCTAAGACAAAATGCTATCCCGATAGCAGAACTGTGAGTGAGTCTTCTGCTGAATGCGGCTTACAAAGCTTGGTAAATCATAGCATTGAACGTTTATGTTTAGCTCAAAAAGATGTTTTAGATTCTGTTTTGGATTTTGAAACTGGAATTGTTTCTGCTCATAAAATGGGGTTGCGATGGTGCTCAACAAAAACAATACAAACAAAAATTTTCATCAGGTCATCATTTCGATGAAAACCTCTTTAGTATTTCCATGGTGCCAATTCAGCTATATTTCTTACAGGAAGAAAATTAAAAAAGTGGTTTGGCAAAATCCAGCTCCATCATCCACAAGATACTGCCGCCCTATTAAGAAACGACAGAATTGATCAAGTTGGAAGTAGATTCAATACAAGAATAAATTAAAATATTACAGCCAGTTAAGATAATTAATGACAGCTTTCATATCCATATAAAACCAATTTTCTTACTTACCATGATCGACGGCAAAATGTGTACTGCTTTATCACCTATAACTTCTTCGTCACAAACCTGTTATATTTGCGCAGCAAAACCATGGGAAATGAACAATTCAACCAAACTTTCAGAAAAGCAAGTGGACCAACAAGCAATGTCCTCTTGGATCCGATTTATAGAATGTATCCTACATATCGCTTATAGACTGGATGTTAAAGTTTGGCAGGTTAGAGACCAAGAGAGTAAAGAAAAGGTTAAAGCAAGAAAAAAGTTGTTTCAGGATAGATTTAGAGCGGAAACTGGGTTATTGGTTGATATGCCAACTCAACAGTCAGGCAATACGAATGATGAAAACACGGCCAGAAGATTTTTCAGAGATGGGGAAAAAAATTTGCTGAAATAACAGGGATAGATAAGGAAATTATCAAAAAATTTCACATAATTTTAGAAGCGATGGGGTCTGGGTTTCCATTTAACATAGATGCCTTCGCTATATATCAGAAAGTATGGCTGGTTGTATATGCTAGTAAGTGTACATAAGGTATTATTTCATGGGAAACAAGTAATTTCTACTTATATACTTCCAACAACTTTCCGAGGAAGCTCAAGAAGCTAGAAACAAGGAAAATCGAAAATTTAGGGAGCTGTTTACAAGGAAAACCTCGCGAGTGGATAGGAATACTGACCTTCTTAATAGGTTGCTAGTATTCTCAGATCCATTTTTGGTAAGCCTTCGATGCATTCCAAAAACAAAAAAAAAACATTAATTGAACACGAAGTTCTACAATTATTAAATATACCAACTGAGTAATAAAATGCAAATTATTGGCTATTGTATGTTTTTTTTTCATCACAACTGTTATAGATATGTTTACAAAATTTATTACATTTCATTCTATAAACAATTCTCATAAAAGTAAGTAAAAAACATTTCACAAAAACATTTAAATCTAAGCGCTATTAATTTAATCCCGCTAAATGAGCGAATTGTCACACTGTACATTGTGGAAGTAAACGTAAGCTTCGAAGGAAACTTCACTTCAGAGCTCAACGGTTTCCAAGAATGAACGATATGATGCTTTTGTAGCGTCGAACTGGAAAACATATTAGTGCAACGTAAAATTGTTGCAATATGCACCCAAGAAACCATGCGGTGAAACACAAGAAAGCGAGCCTGATACTTAAACTTGCAAACTGGACTCTTAGATAATAGAGTAACTAAATCAAAATTCAGAAACGGATATATGGAATGTAGTAATGATCAATCGGGATCGGGAATCTGCGCGGCGATTAGTCGGGAAACTACTGACTTTCTTATAACTTGGAGGACATGCTCGGCCACGAATGCGGATTTACCAAACGCCACAACAAAGAAGAACTACTGTGAGAAGATATACTAGATGGAGTGAAAAGTGACCTCCTTGGGAATTAAAAAATTTTTTTTTTTTAAATGTTTTTTTTATGTTATTCAATATAGTTCCGTTTTAGTTTGATACACTTATTCCAGCGATTTTCCAACTTCTTGATCCCGTCCGAAAAGTAATTTTTCCGAAGATCTGCAAAGTACTCCTCCGTGGCGTCGATGATTTCCTCGCGTGAGCTGAATTTTTTATTGATGAGCCATCTTCTGAGGTTTGGGAAGAGATAATAGTCCGAGGGATCCAAATCCAGTTACCAATTGACGCCAAAAGTCCGCCCGATTCCGCATCAGCAAGTCCAAACACTCTTCCGAAGTGCTCTCGCCTTCGTGTTTTTGGTCATTCGCGGCACCCGGCGGGAGGATATCTTTTTCATATGCATTGCCCAAAATATGGCGTGTGCGCTCAGTACTAATCTTTATGGTATCTGCTAGCTCGCGCACCCTCACTTTCCGGTCAGCCAACACCATTTCATGTATTTTTTTGAATTTGTCCTCTGTAACCGCATCGGAGGGCCTGTCGTTGCGGACTTGATCGGTAGTGAAGTTGCGGCCACCACGAAACTCTCGAAACCAATATTTGACGTATAATCTGACGGAGCATTAGCCCCATAATATTTATCCAACTTTTCTTTTGTTTCCTTCGCCGTTTTGCCTCTCAAAAAATAATGTTTTATGAGGGGACGAAAATTGTCGAAAATACTCGCCAAACACGTCAACAACAATCAGCTGTCAAAACAAACTAAAGACAGTATCGCACTGAAATTTGGCATGTCTGCCTAAATATGAACGGACTTCGAGGCACCATAACCTATTTTGCAGTAGCAACGTATTCTGGCGGTCAAGAATGTCACTTTTTCACTCCATCTAGTAACTTAACAAAGCTGCAATTGCAAAAAAAACGCCATAATCTTCGCCGACCGTGTATCCCAACATCTTCCAAAAACTCCTATGTCACCAGCATCCAGCACCGAGGACTAGTGGCAACGCCGCCAACGTGCTGTCAGAGATGCCGCAACTGATGTACTGGGTTTCATCCGACCACCACCAAGAAAACACCGGATTAATGAAGAACGCCAGCAAGCACATGCATCTATACAAGAAGCGTACATTGAAGCGGCGCTACAATGAAGGACGAGAGCCGCTCGTGAACTCTACAATCAGAGAATTGGGAAGAACATCGGCTCCTTCAGAAGAAGAAAAAACAACACGAGAAGCGCGCGAAGATATTGAGAGTTTGTACTCCTGGAATAACTTACAGAAATTTTACAGATAAAAGGAACATATCAAGGCAAGAAAATCCGTACAGAAACCTGCAGAGATGAAGAAGGAAACCTTGTAGTATAGTCACAGTCGGTGATGAGAATATGGAAAAACCTTTCTGCAGACCGTATAACGGGGACGAAGTCGAAAATCCCGCCATCAGGCTGGATTCAACTTAGGCGATGATCAAAACGAAGTTACGATAGTAACATCTATACTAAAATCCAGCAAAACAGCAGGACTGACTGATCGAGGTATTCAAAGCTGCTGGAAATGACTTTGTGGAGAGCATAGATACACTAACTCATTCCTCAGATCTGGTCAGAAGAGTGTATGCTTGATGAATGGAATCTCAGGATCCTTTTCCCGATTCATATAAGTCTCTTTAACATCGCATACAAGATCTTATCTGCCGTATTGTGTGAAAGTCTGAAATCCTAATTTGCAAACTAATTGGCCCATATAAGTGCGGTTTCAGACCAGGAAAGTCACACACCGGCAGAATCAAAAAGTCCAAATCGACGCCCACCATCTTTTCGTCGATTTTAAGGACGTGCCATGCCTAGTTTCAAGATCCCTGCCAAACACCACCGTCTGTGCAGAATGACGATTAAGAACGCTCGCTGCTCCGTCAATATCGGTAACGCCTTAACCGAGATCTTTGGTGTCAAACAAGTCTTAGGCAAGTTGAGTTCTTTAACATCATACTTCAAAGAATTATGCGGAACCCACAATCTTTCAAAAGTCTGTGCAATTACCGAAACGGAAGCTGTGGATTTAGCGGTAAATGAGGACAAAACAAAGTAGTTTTATGCTGTCAACAAAAAGAGTCATACAACATCGACGAATTGCACAGAGCGTCACAGTCAACTGCTATAATTTTGAGGTGATAAGGGATTTTGTCTAACTTGACTCTGCTATAAGTTCTGCAAACAACATTTAACCAGATGTAAGCCGAAGAATTACTTTTGCAAATCAATGTTTCTTTGGGCTAAGGTGGCAATTGAGTTGTAAGACCCTATCCCGGAAAACTAAGGAAACTCTTTATAAGACCTTGGTCACCCCAGTCCTACCTTATGGCGCTGAAGCATGGACTCTATCAAAAGCGGATGAAGATGTCCTCAGACGTTTCGAGAGAAATATCATTCGTACAATATTCGGTCCCATTTGCATTGATGTGCTTTGGAGGAGAAGATTCAACGACGAACTACGAGTATACCACCTGTACAGCGTGTCGACGTCGCACCAGTTGCCTGAGAGTTGTAGGACATGTAAACTGAATGGACAATCATGTTTCGGCCCACACATATGGTAGATTACCATCTCTGCTACATTGACGCGAAATGACAAGCAAAAGATTCTTAAGCGATCTTGGGCGAATCACCAGCCAGTCAGCACCGACTTTCGCTGACACAGTTCTTCGTGAATGAACTAGAGAAAAACCATCAAAACCCGGCACCAGTTCAAAAAAAAATAAACTAATACAATTTCAACAAGGTAAGAATCCATATCCAGGCGCTAAATATACAAGAATTGCTCCAAAATATAATAAGATAAAAGTACAGTGGAAATTGGCAAACCGATAACGTCCGTCTTGAGTTGGATTGGATGTGCAGTAGCAGTAGAAGCATTGTATCAGAATTTAGAAGAGGTTCTCTCACAAGTGCAACTTCGAAGCACAGGCAAAAGAGCTAACATTTGTGTGATTGCGAAATAACAAAAATAACTCGCAAGAGGTTCAATTGCCGAAACGTGTATATTGAAGGCATGCAACGAACCTCGCAACCGAAGAATAACGAGATTTGCAATACATGAAACGAGAACTTTAAAGCGTTACTTAACCAAGAATTCCCGCGCAATATCATTTGCTTGGCTGTCACACACGAAGACAAAACGGCAATTTTACGAAAGCCGACGTCAGGGAAGCAGTGAAAAGAATACATCGGGGGCGTCCAGCCAGACGGAATCACATACCCTCAGAGGGCGAAAATAGATAATCTTGAATATGAAAGGCTAGCGATTTTGTTTATGAAAATTATGAGGGGCGATTGGACGCTTAACCAGTGACATAGCGAACTGTCTTGTCCCCTGTATTAAGGCAGTGGCGACATGCGAAATCGTAAAAATGAAGCTAATGTCGCATCCGCAGCTCAATATAATTAAAATTGACTGCCGTCAATGCGGTTTTGTGAGAGATGGGTCAACATACGACGCAGCTTAAAATTGACAGAAATTCAATAAAAATCTGAATCCGCACGTTGCCTTTATTTATTCGGAAAAATCGATAGATACAGCTCCCAGAGATCTTATATTGATGGATCCAAGATCTTAAACAAAATTATGATGACCTAAAAGTGAAAGTAATACGAGGGCGGGTCAATAAGTCCGTGACTTTTGGATTAAAACAGATTTTTTGATAAAAAAATAATTTTACTTTTCAACGTAGTTTCCCTTGAGCTCTATACACTTTGTCCAAATCTTCTCCAATTTTTTTATCCCTTCCAAAAAAAATGATTTGTCGAGGTCCTCAAAATTGCGAGATGACTTCATCATTGGAGTCAAATCTTTTCCCACCAAGCCATTTCTTCAGGTTTGGGAACAAGAAGTAGTCGCTCGGAGCCAAATCTGGAGAATAGGGTGGATGAGGGAGCAATTCATAGCCCAATTCATGGATTTTTGCCATGGCAACTGCACATGTGTGCACCCTTGCATTGTCTTGGTGGAAAAGAACTTTTTTCTTGGCCAAATGAGGTCGTTTTTTTTTTCAAATCGTCATTGGATCGGTCCAATAAGTTGGCATAATATTCCCCATTGATTGTTCTTCCCTTTTGAAGGTAGTCAATGTGGATTATCCCGCGTGCATCCCAAAAAACAGTCGCCATAACTTTATTGGCTGACAAACCCACCTTGGCCTTCTTTGGCGCCGATTCACCCTTAGAAACCCACTCTTTTGACTGTTGTTTGTTCTCTGGTGTGTTGTGATGGATCCATGTTTCGTCCACGGTTACAAAACGGCGCAAAAACTCCTCCATATTGCGATTAAACAACGCCAAACCTTCCTGTGAAGTTGTTACACGATTGCGTTGTGGTCGACTGTGAGCAAACGCGGCACCCATCTTGCGGAAAGCTTTCTCATGCCCAAGTGATCATTCAAAATTGAAACCACTGAGCCATGCGAGATCCCTACGGCTTCCACAATCTCTCGCACTTTCAATCTTTGGTCGGCCAACACCATATCGTGAATTTTTTCGATTGTTTCGGGTGTAGAGACCTCAACTGGGCGTCCAGGAGGTTCGGCATCTTCAGTGCTTGTACGGCCACAACGAAATTCAGTAAACCACTTTTTTACCATTGAAATCGATGGTGCAGAGTCCCCATAGTATTTATCAAGCTTAGCCTTGGTCTCGGTAATGGTTTTTTTTCGCAAGAAATAATGCTTAATAAGCACTCGAAATTCACTTTTTTCCTTTTTCTCCTCAAATTAGTGAGTAGTCTGAAAAAAATAGCTGTCAAACACAAACTAACTGACGCAGCAAGTTTAAATTTTGACAGGAGTCAACTGACAAATGCCTGTTGACAGGAGCAGTGTTGCTGTTTCAGTAAAGAGGTCAGAAATTCAAAAATGCACAGAATTATTGACCCGTCCTTAAATAGCGGGGAAGTTCATTTATAGCATAAGACTGAGAGTCTTAACTTTCAACTCTGGGTAATTTACCGTTTTGAGGACTTTGTTTACAAAAGGTTAAATCTATGTATATAAAAATCATAGCACTTTCAGGTGAAACTCTCACCAACAAGTTTTCCACGAAGTTGTCAAAGAGAGTTGCTTACAAACTTCAAAGCGATAAGATGGCTGAGTTTGTTTCCCTTAATGTTATTGCAATTAATATTTAATTCATGGAATTGAAATATTTGATTACACAACGAAGTCTCATTATCTAAATTAGCTAACATGATTTTCTTAAGAAGACCCTGCCCTTTGTTCCACCGTGAAACTGACAACTTGCAACGAACTTTTTCAGTTCAAAATAGTTTCTGAACACCTTTCTCTTCCTTCTATATTAATTTTGCATTTATTACGCAAGGGTTTGACATATTCACCTAAGTGGGTCCCTAATTCCCGCGAGTGTTGATTTCTTAGCCTTGCGTGAGTTCGAAATTCGCCTTATTCTTGGAAAAAGTTAAATCACCTTGTTTTCTCTGTCAAAACCGATCATTCACACAAAGAATCAGTCCACTATAAGGACATATAAGGATATGTTAATTTTAACGTAATTTTGCAGCCTTTCATAAAAAGATGAGTAGACGTTTCAGTAGTAAAGTCTCTACAGTACCAGCATCCAACATATCAGCACCGAGTACCTGCAGCCTAATGCGAGCGTAGGCCGGGCACTCACAATGACAAAGGTTCGCGGTTTCTTCATCACTCCCACAGCAAGCATCGTACGATGTTGTGTCGCTTATGCATTAACATTTAGATGCTTAGCAAAAGCGAAGTACCCCGTTACGATGCCAGTAAGCAGTCTATATGTAGTCTTTTCTACTGAGAGACAGCAGGAAAGTCACTGACCACTTACAAACAGCGCAATGCCTTCGTTCCGTCTACCTTTATCCTGGAGACTCTACCGTCAATAGACGCTCTTACCAAGAACGCAGGCAGTCCTAACACAGGTTTGGGTCGTGGAAAACTCACATCTGAGTCTTGATCCCATTTGGACTAGGACCCAGATACGGCTGTGTTCAGAAAAGCCTTATATTCTAGTACTAGCATTGAAGTCATGAGAAAATTCTTACTTACTTACTTACTTAGACGACACTACAGTCCGGGGTGGACCTGGGCCTTAACCAATAAGCCTCTACCGGTCTTTGGCTAACTGCCTACAGTTACTCACTCCAAGTTGGTTGAGGTCGCCTTCCACTTGCGCGCACCACCTAATGCGAGGCCTTCTTCTGCTGCGTTGTCCCTCCGGATTAGAGTCGAAGATTCTATGGGCTGGAGCGTTCGTGCTAATTCGCTCTACATGTCCCAGCCATCTCAAACGCCCAATGCGCAGTTTTTTGACCAGGTCGATGTCGCTGTACAGCTCGTAGAGTTCATCGTTAAATCGTCTCCTCCAGAACCCATCAACGCATACGTGACCAAATATCTTACGAAGAATTTTTCTCTCAAAACGACCAAAGATCTCCTTATACGCTTTAGAAAGGGTCAGTGCTTCGGAACCATAGAGTCGGACTGGGATTGCAAGGGTCTTGTAAAGAGTTTCCTTGGTAGTTCGGGAAAGGACCTTACTACCCAGTTGCCTTCTCAGCCCAAAGCAACAGCGATTGGCAAGCGTTATTCACTTGATTTCTGAAGAGATGTCGTTTTCAGATGTGATACCAGAGCCGAAATAGACAAAGTCCCTTACTACCTCAAAGTTATAGCTGTCGATTGTGACCAATCGGTCAGAATCGTCGATGCTGTTTTTTCCTTCTTGTTGAAAGCATATACTTTGTGTTGCCCTCGTTTACCGCTAGACCCATTTTTGCCGCTTCTCTCCCTATACTCGCAATCGCCCCGCTGTGTTCTACCAATAATATCGATATCGTCGGCGTATGCAAGCAATTGAACAGACTTTTGAAAGATCGTACTTCGTGTATTGGCTTGTGAGTTTTGCACAATTCCTTCAAGTATGACGTTTAAGAAGTCACATGACAGTGCGTCGCGTTGCCTTGCCTAAATCCTTTCCTGACATCAAATGTCTCGGTTAGGTCGTTTCTCCATCGTCATCCTGCACAAGCAGACGAGTTTGGTAACGATGCCAAAAGTAGACATGGGTCTGTATAGCTCGTCTCTGTAGATGCTGTCATATGCGGCTTTAAAATCGATAAAAAGGTGGTAAGTATTGATCTGAGCTTCTTGAGTTTTCGCCAGGATATGCCGTAGTGTGAATATTTGGTCAATTGTGGACTTACCGGGCCTAAAACCGCACTGATAGGGTCCAATCAGATCGTTGACAAATGGTTTCGACCGTTCGCACAATACGTCAGACAAGATCTTATATGCGATGTTTGGGAGACGGATATCTCTATAGTTGATGCAGTTTAGTGGGTCTCCTTTCTTGTGAACCGGCAAACGATGGCGAGTTTCCATTCATCAAATATACATCCATCCGACTAAATCTTGGAAATAAATTAGTGTATGCTCTCTACCAGGTCATCTCTACCTTACCTGCAACCTTAAATATATCGGCGGGTAGGCTGTCCGTCCCTGCAGCCTTGTTCGACTTCAGCTTAGATATTGCTATCCTCACTTCATTCTAGTCGGATGGATGGAAGTCTTGACTTGCTTGGTCAATATTGAATGGTTCGCCGTTTAGCAGTCTGCAGAAATGGTTTTTCCATATCCTCAACACCGACTGTGCCCCTACTAAAAGGTTTCCTTGTTCATTTCTACCGCTTACCGTTCGGGTCTTGTTACCCTGACACGTTCTTTTTACCTTTTGGTAAAACTTCCGAACATTATTTCTGGAGTAGCACCTCCCTATTTCCTCGATCGCGCGCTTCTCATGCTCTTTCTTTTTCTTCGAAGAAGCCGATGTTCTTCCCTCCTTTTTCGCTCGGAGAGCTCACGAGCCGCTCTCGTCCTTTTGTGTAGCGCCGCTTTGCATGCATCTTTTTTTGCTGCATGTGTTTGCCTCTTCATCAAACCAGGGGTTTCGTGGTGGTGAGCGGGTTAAACTCAGCTCGTCAGCTGCGGCATTTCTGGTGGCTTCTCCGCATCTAAGCCACTGGTCTTCAGCACTTGATGCTGGCTGCAAAGGACTTCTCGAGACGTTGAGGAATACGCGATCGACAAAGATTCTGGTGGCTTGTTACGATTGCAACCATTCAAAGTTAAATCTCCTCATAGTATTTTCCCTTTGGTGTGTCGTCTGAGATATCCGTAGACGTACCTTGACTACAATTAGGTAGTGATCCGAGTCTATTTTGGCCGCTCGGAATGTTCGGACATCTAAAATACATTCTTGAGGAGTCTTTGATGTCGATCGCAACATGATCAATCTGGTTGACAGTTTGCTGATCTGGCGTCTGCCATGTTCCCTTGTGAATATTGAGGTGAGGAAACCGTAGTGGTGTCGTGTAGGCTGTGTCTTCCGATTATGCTACCAAAGATGTCTTCTTTTCCGGGAGAGCACTCAGTTAGGCTTAAAATGCAGTCGCTCTCTGGAGAATATAATTCCTGACCATCAGAATTGCATAGATATCCGCTTAGAACACAGACACCAGTTTTTTTAAAGAGCGGTAAAATCTAAAATTGTCGGGCTCCAGACAGACTACAATCCTTTCCTGACTCAGATTTACTGCTGGGCACAAGGAAAGTCGATTTCGTATTTTTTCGGCAACAGAAGGTCCAGTGGCATTGCATCAGACGGCAGGTTTATAAGATATTTGGAGTCTGGTAAAAGCAGCAGTGACCTATTTTTCTAAAAACTTATTCCTCCAGATCCAGAAAACCCTCCTCGGTGACAATCTTTATGTCGTGCGGAAAACTGTCCGGAGGAGTTTGCCATCCAGAATGACACCAAACACTTAGCTTCGTTTAGGAAACAGATTATGTAGAAGAGTCAGATTTCTTGTGAAACAACTGAAAGTTCGCTTCTAGTTCACCACTCGTCGACCACGTCTAATGCTGCCTGCGCTTTGGAGCAGACAGTCGTTAAGCATGATCCAGTAAACAGTACAGCCATGTATCATCGGCACATGTCTGAACGTATACGTTAGAAATATTGAGAACATTAAACAAGGACTCGACCGATATGCACCATAGAAATGGAGACAGAACACCACTTTACAGGCAATGTTTGTTCACCCACGTCATTACATATGGGCGGATGCGAGCAACTATAACCAAGGGTGTTCCTAAAATACGAAATTATGTTCAACGTAGCTCGTACTACGTCTTGTTGAGTGCGACTTTAATTGTGCCCACCAGATTTTGAAGAGAAATCTCTCTGTCGCATCTTAAAAAGAGGACGCGTTCGCAAATGATGTTTGCATATGTGAAGCAGAATCATTCGATCTATGCTTTTCAACAGGAAGCAAGTCAGACTCATTAGTCTGAAGCGTTTGGTGTATAGTCTTGTTTTCGATTTTTTTTTTGTAGCATCATTGCATGTATGCCATTAATGGCCTCATATCGTCCCTAATACCAAAAACAGATACCAGCTTTGTCGTGTTGTGTTGCTCTATGAGCTGTGAGCCGGTAGTGATCTGCTTCCCTGCGAAGTGAATCAACGAGACACGCAGTGTTTTCATCAACTCGACACATGTAAGTGCCATCAAATCTTCTGAGTGATTCCACTTGACTAGTTTGGCACTTCTGTGGACTCAGACCGATCTTTAACAAACTTCTTTATTAGAAGCACTGTAATGACTGGGGTCTTCCTCCAAATTAGTCGCAAGTGACTTGTATAGAAGTTTTCGGATTACCAAACATAGTTATCTGCAGGGGTGTTCTCGGCTATGTACAATACGTCAACTAAGGATTGAAACGAATAAAATTTGGAAACTTCAAAGTAAAAAAAAAAAATATTTTCATAATATTTTCATAATGTAAATTTGCTTTAAAACTTTGTTTTTATTAAATTCATTCACAATTACGATAAATAAAAAAAATTATTTGGGTTCCCATTCTTTCCTCAACTTCTTTCGAATGTCCTTCATAAGGTTGGTGACAGTTACATCCGTGATTGGACGCTCTTTTCCATTTAGCACTAAAATCTTTTACGTCCTTTGCACGCTGCTCATTTTTCCTCAATTTAGCTTTGACCAAAGCCCAATACCTTTCAATGGGACGGCGCTGTGGAACATTGGGTGGATTCATGTCTTTTGAGACAAAGTCGACATTTTTAGCAACAATAAAGCTTAACGTCGCATGAGCATAGTGAGCTGAAGCTAAATCTGACCAAAATAATGTTGAATCCTCGTGTTTGCTTAAGAAAGCAATCAATCGTTTTTTTAGGCACTCGTTAGTGTACACTTCCCCGTTAATTCTTCCCGTTGTAATAAACGATGAGCTTCTGTGTCCACATTGGCGAATGGCCTGCCAAACGCGATATTATGACTCGAATTTTTCCATCCCAATCGATGTTGTTGATAGCGGAAGAATCTCAGCTTCAAACGAGTTGTAAAACTGCGCACCTGGAAGAGTAGTAAAGTCGGCTTTGACATAAGTTTCGTCATCCAAAACCAAGCACGCTTTCTTGTTGCCGATCAACTCGTATAGCCTTCGGGCTCGTATCTTTATGACTTTTTTTGCTTTTCAGTAACTTTTGGTATTTTTTGTTTTTTTCGTGTTTTTAGACCGTTACGTTTTTTAGATCTTTGTAACATTGTTTGGTTGGTATTACATTTCCGAGCAACATCTTTGAATGACATAGTCCGGTTTTTTACGATGGCACCCACTATTTTCCTGTCCAAATTTTTATCATGTGCTCCACTTTTAGCTCCACTTTTCTGTTTTCGCTTAACTGTCAACGTCTCCAAATATCGTTTAATAACAGAATCCGCAGTACAGTTACTGCGTGCTATGTTTAAATTTTTTGGGATGAAATGATTTGGACGCGAAGTATTTTAGAGCCATTTGTCGATAATCTTTTTACGGCGTTCCTCTTGACTCATATTTTATAAATATTTAAAACTGCACCGAACTAAAATCAATAACAAACTGAAACTAGAGAATATGCAGGCTAATTTGGGTACAAAATGGGATTGCAATTCTACGCATTGGAAGTATAGCCCGTATTAAAATTTACAGATTTTATTCGTTTCAGTCCTTAGTTATCTGTAGGGGTGTTCTCGGCTATATACGTCAACTAAAGACATTTGATGAGAGCACCGTTCAAGTTTTGAACAGCATCATCCACCTATTTTTTCTGAGTTTAGACGGAGCATTGATGGACTTTTGTCACCTTACTGGGCTTGTTCTTACTTTTACTTATCCGACTTAAGGAAGGGTACCATCCAATCTTCTGAATCAATACTCGTAAGATTTCGCAGAAATTTCACACAACCCCCGTAAAATTTCACTTCCCCTATAATAGTGTTAGTGTCAAGAGTTCATTTAAATTTCCCTCACTAACTACTATTTGTCTCAGGTCATTGGAATTTAAATTATGAGAAGCTCACTTAAGTTAAACTCTAGAGCTCTTCCACTTCTTCTCATTTTCCATAAGAGTGCTAGAAAATGTAATATCCTTGACCCTTTCGTTATGAGAAAGCAGCAAGTTTGTTTAGTTTGTTTAAAGACATTTCTAAGTGCCTCAAGACGACATTTAACATGTCTGTGACATAGAGTTTCTGTTTGGGAATTAGCTTCCCCGTAACCGATTCTTAAGCTCATCAAAACAACGAACATCTATGTAGTCACGTCAATTACCATTAATAACTAAATCTTACTTCATATTCGAACCATTGACAAACTTTTTAAGGAAAGCTTCTAGAAAGGCCTTACATTCCACATCGTCTGTTCATAAAGGAATTACACCTGTTCAGGAGCTTATGGGTACTTCTGCAATAACCCAACCACCTCCGAATAGATTCCACAAAATGTATCTCAGGAAAACTTTCGCTAAGCTTTCGCTTTCCAATTTCGAACATTACACTCCAATGTTTATTTTTCAAATACACAAATGCTCTCCATTCAGTTGTGTTAGATATTTTGTAATGAAAATACTCTCTTTCTTTTAAAATAAGATGTACTATCCGTATCCGTACCTCCGCGCTCTGTTTAACATTTGCAATCTGACTCACATAAATAAATTTCTTCTTAATTAGCTCGCATCTCAAACTACAAACTCAAACGCTCCCCACATTGTCGTGATGGATGTGAATTGATTTACTTAAAAAAACGAAATTTAAAAAAACATGGTTCTCTATAAACTCAAGTTTTCAGAAAGAAAATAGCAAAAAAAAAAATCGATCTTCGAAAACGACAACATCTGTGTATTCATATTGACATATGGCATAAAGATTGTTTTCCGTAAAATTTTATTCGCCGCCCGGAGTCCGGATATAGGTGTAGCGTTCCTCACCTCGGTATTCGTATATAGTTAGCTCCTTTAATCGACCTCCGACATCAAATTACACCCTCGGATTCGCCCTTACTACGTCGTTGCTTGTGAAAGGGTGCAGTTTGTCGTATTTTTTTTGGTGTTTTTTTGTTTTTTTACTACTTTTTGGCAAACAAATTTTGTGGTGCTTTAATCAAAGTTGGTAACATTGGTTAATGCACACTTGAGTCTGTGCTCCAGAGAAAACTGAACAAAAAAAAAGTACACATTCGAGTAGCAGCACCAGTAGGGCTACGGATACTCATTACTCCAAGAAAAACCCACTGTCTGTCCTGGGAGATTGCACGAATCGAAAATGGCTCCTATGCCAAAAGTGATTGATTTGTATGCATAGGCAGGAGGAGTATCATCTTGGAAAGCCCATAGACCTGGTAGTATTCGTCTCAGTTTGGTGCAAGGTTTTTTTTTTTTTTGAAATTCTAGTGTTAAAATGGTGGAAGTACAAAAGGGCTCCTCTGTCATAAAGCTACCATCGTCACTAAAGAGGGAAACAGTTGTTGTTAATGCGCCAATGAAGAAAGTAACTTTGGTGCCAAATGATGAGGTGAGTACGAAGATACTTTTTTAAGATACTTTCTCCATTTGTTTTTTGTTGTTGAATTTTATTGACTAACTTTGCAACAAATCCTCGGGTTTTCATTCTCACGATACTCTCACGATTGGGATGAGTCAAAAGGGGTACCTATACAAAATCCATCAAATCGAATTTATCGTGAACGAGTGTTTTAGGTTTTTCTTCTATTGATTTGTTTATTTACAGTGGTGAAGGTGATACGAATACTATTTATAAAAGGACATAGACAGTTGCTTAGTTTTCTAGTTTTTGGTAACTACGACGTGTTATTTTGACTACTGGCAAAGCACATTGATTGGGAATATACGGGTATACTCGTTGAGTTTGTTTTTTGTCGGCCCCCTTTTTATTGACTAACTCAACCTCCTTATGACATCGTTGTGGCCTTAATATTTTTCTACGTCGTCGACGAAGATACTTGAGAGGATTTGCAGATTTCCAGATTTCCAGATTTCCAGATTTCCAGATTTCCAGACTTTCACCGATCGAATCAAGATGTATAAATAATGATGGGTAACTGTGAGGCTTTGAGTTATAATTAACTTTTGATTTCATCGTGCCAGTGTCGCAAAAAATTAAAACTTAACTACCTACATATGAGCAATTTATTTTATAAAGGAAAGGGAGACATATGACCTACATGTCTAGCTGTTGCCACTCCTTTATATAGAGAAGAGCCATTCAAGCAATAATATTATATTCAGTGCCAGGATAAACATGAACACACGTTTCAACCCCAACTCTCCAAACGTATGTACTTGTTAAATGGGAAAAAAATAATGCATGCACAATTTTCTGCTCGGGAGGGGGTTAATTAGTGGTAAAACTTAATTACAAGTACGAATTGGTGTTCATAGCAGGCTCTTTATGAGTTAATTAAAAGTATTTGATTATGGATAAATATTCTTACTTAGAAAGTCGTCTGATTTATTGTGAAGCCTTCATTTCGATAATATTTTCATTCAACAAGCAATACCACTGTACGGATGTGATATCCAGACTTAATCATAATCTCTGGTCTTCCTTGATACTACCCATCGATTAAAATTCACTTATGGGGACAATATTAAAATCTATTTTGAAAACTTGATTGACCGTGAAAAATATTCGTTAAAAATTAAATTAAAAATAAAGTGAATTTAAAGTTAGGATTAAATCTGGACATAATAGCAATTGGCATGCACACGAATATCTCTTTGGGACATCAGAAATGTTCAAATTGTAGGACAAAACATATACATACATGCAATGCTAAGCCATACCTTAATTTGACATGCACGACAAAATGACCGTATTCTAAAGAGGCAGTCAATTAAATTGTATATCTACAATGGGCTATAACCACTGACCCCGTTCAGTCCGATTTATATATATATATATTTTTTTTTTTTTCAAGGACATCAAGGCCGTATTTTTATTTTCATTGAATCAGTGGTCCGCTCTTGTTTCTTTGTACTATTCAGCTTTTTTGCCTTGACGGAATTCCAAAGAAGCATCTCAACGAATTTGGAACTTCCATATTAAGAGTTATCGTTTCAGTCACTTTGCTGTGCCTGCCTTAATACAAGGGCTTGACGGCTGAACTCAAATTGATAAATCGTCAATAAAAGAATATGTGCCTAATAAATGTATGCCTCACTCATGCTGACGAATCAAAGTCAACTATTTTTAGAGCTCAGCAAGTGATGAGCTTATGCTTTATCCAGAAGCCGGATTATGTGTCTCAAACCGCAAGATGTAAGTTACTTGATGGGAGAAAACAAATCGCTCGAGGTTACCAAGCTTGCGTTACAGCTGACGGTGTAGCCATCTATTGTGCATACAAATACAATACAATAAGTCCATATTTTAATTTTACAGAAATTTTTCAGTCTTTCGAAGAAGGATGAGTAAGCGCTTCAGGGATATAGTACCCACGATATCAGCGTGAGTACCTGAACGCCGATGCGAGCGTAGGCCGGGTATTCACAGAAGTAGTGCTCCGCAATGTCGTCATGGCATAGACTACTGATTTCACATACCCACAAAGAATGTACTCGTAAAGGTGTGAGATCACAGGATCGTGGAGGCCAGTTCACAGATCCATTACGCGAAATTATGCGCTCAGCAAATGTTTCCCGCAATAGATTGAGGGTGTCGCGCGCCGTGTGGCATGTTGCGCCATCTTGTTAACACCAAAGCTCTGTCACGTCAATGCCATTCAACTGAGGAATGAAGGTCAGAAATCATGTTTCTATAGCGCTCTCAATTGACGGCAAGGATTCTGGGTTTGCTTGTTCACATATCCATTTAACCAAAAATGAGCCTCATCGGAGATCAAAATGAAAATGAGGATCAAGCTAAATCATGTTTTCGGGCCATTCACCGAACCTACGACACGTATAATGGTCACGCGGTTTCAGCTCTTGCACAAGCTGTATCTTATAAACTTTTAAGCCAAGATCTTTCCGTAAAATCTTCCACAAAGTGGATGGGTATAGTTCCAAATGCTGCGCACGATGACGAATCGCCTCACTTGGATTCTCCTCAACACTGTTCTCCACAACGGTAATAACATCTTCTGTTCGCACTGTTTGTCGTTTACGGGGCGAATTAGCCACTAGAGTGTACGTGGTACGAAACGATATATCGTGTTCCGAATAACTTGCTCAGATGGAATAATAAATTTGCACAATTTACACGCGTTGTTCTGATATTTGTCTATTCTTCGTAAAATGGCAAATTATACTGACCACAAATCAACTTTCAACTGTCAAATTGACAATCTGTAGAAACAGCGTTGCCGGTTTAAAAATCAAACCTCTAAGAAAACCATCCTTTACATAAGTATATCCACTTGAAGTAGGTTTTCTTTTTGAGTTGTGAAATCTAACATTTTCATGCTCCAGAAAGACACCAACGCGTCATCCTAAACGGGTTTCATAGCCGTGTATGAAGAATCAACTACACTCCTTTCCTGGCCTCAATTCTGGCCCGAAATCATTCCTGGGAAAAAGGAAAGCCGATTTCGTACTTTTTTTTGCAAAGGTGTTCTGGTGTCATTGCATCACACGTTATCTAGAGTCAAAAAACCCAGAGCAAGTTGTAACACAGATCAAAGAGTTAAGCCCGTGATATGAATATTAAAAGCAGGAGAGTTCATCAGTGAGACTAGAGCAAAGCCAAGAGTTCACAAGACCAATCAGAGAGCAAACTCAGTTTTGAGATTTTGACTGAAAACCTATTTTTAGTCCGCCAATCGTCGGTTACGGCTTGGGCTTCCTGCGCTTTAGAGCAGACAGTCACTAGACGTGATCCAACAGTTTACTGTCTACATCATCTGCATGTCCTTGAGCATAGACTTCAGATCTATCCGAGTTACTGAAAGGTAATGTCATACTGCAATAAATTATTAATACTATAGTTCTCTTGCCTTCATTTTTATTGAAATTATGTGTTAGACCGTTTATAGGTCGATAGTCTACGAGTGTAAGGCAAACAAACGTATACGTTTTACATCATTGTTAGATGTCCTAGAAGTTACATTAGATGTACTGTAATTTAGTGGATAGGTTCGAATCGTCTTCCTGCCCTGACGAAATGAGATCAGAACATTCGTGTGCACTTATATATTTCTTAGAAGATTTACGTTCCCATTTAGACGTCTTTTTCATTGGTGATGCCTTACCCTTTCTACATTAAGCTTTCTGTTCCAGAGTTCTCTCAGCACGTCGTGATCAACTAATTGCTTAGTACTTAGCATTCTGAATCAACACTAAAACACTTTCAAAAAATGGTTTACAATGAACTGCTTTCCGATGTTAATCGAATAAGCTGGGACTATTTGTACTACATTTCCTCCGTAAGTTTGATCATTCTACGAAAGAAAAGTCACTGTGGAAAAAGCTTGGATACCTAGGTGTCGGAAAGAAGTAGACCATTATCTCTCCTTATGTTATCTGATGTCACTTTAACGTGGTTCTGATTCCTTGATTCGGCAATCCATCTTATTCTCTTGATACTCTTGAGTCTGATTATGCAAACGAAAATCAGTTTTGTTTTACAGAATAACGATGTTACGGAAGCATTTCTGTCAGTTGGACTTAACTGATAGTAGTATTGGACTGCTGCTGTCGTATATTTCACCTCGCGTTACTCACATTTTTATGATAATTACATATGTACTTTAAACTCCTATTATACCCTCACTTTTAAATGGAAAGTAATAAAAATAGTCCCAATGCATCAGACAGGAGTGAGGAATCTAAGACTTTTGGGAAATAAGTATCTGCACACCAACACAAATTTCTCATTATCTAAATACTGTGCTAAGTGCTTCTATTAGTAGTGACAGAGATCCATAAAACCTTGGATAAAAAAAATCCGATACTTTAAACGTTGCCTGATTTCTTGAAAGCGTTCGACACAACAAACCAAGCTATTCTTTGTAGTATACGAGTACTGATTATGATGATTATTTCTATTATCCACTTCATCCGTGACTCTTATTATGAAATATCTAAACGGAAGACGACAATGTATTGTGTTTGGTGGCATAATTTCGAACCATATGAATGTACAAAGTGGCTTACCACATGGATCCACTCTGGGACCTACCCTTTTCTCCCTGTACGTGAACAGATTGCCAAACATTATACTGCAATGTGCACGTGTTTTCAAATGATGTACGTGTGATCGTCCATTAAACTGAATGAACACTCCAATAGGACTCCTAAGCGACAATCTCATTCGTCTTGTCATACATCAAGGAGCTAGATATGGTTCTTATCCCGATGATATAAACCTCACTCCATATTTATGATTCCAGAGTAAGATAAAATAAGATTACATAAGTCGAGAAATGAGTCACTCTCGCAGCGGGTCAATACCGCCTCTGCAGTTAGTGCAATCAAAGGTCTCAGTAGGATTATTTCCTACATTTTCGAAGCAGCGAGCGTTGCCCTTCATTGTCCTGCACAATCTGACGAGTTTTGCAGAGATAAAAAGGCTTAACATGACTCTGTATAGCTCGTCTCTATAGATGATGCTATGTGAGGCCTTAAAATCAAGAAGAACTGGGGCGTATCGATTTGGTCTTGCGTTTTTTCCAGGATATGCGGTAGTGCGAATATTTGTGGGCCTAAAACACTACTAATAGAGGCAAATCAGACACAGATATTATCTTACACAAACATATGAACGATGCCTCTATTATTGACGCAGTTACTCGTAAGGTTCCATTCTTCAGGTATACTTTCTCGTGAGCAAATCTAGAAAATTAGTAGTGCATGCTCTCTACCAAGTCATCTTCAATATAGTGATTGCATGTCGTTGCTGCTGTCCCATACACAAAGTTTGCCATCAAGGGGATCTGCTCAAATCGGATCATTGTACTCTGGTTCATTGCTGAGTAGTATTTATGGATACGGCAGCTGGCACTTGCTCATGTGATATTAGAAGTAGGTCGTACTAACGGAGCTACAAGATATTTACCTACATAAGCTCCTTGCAGCTTATAAACAAGCGATCGCCTATCGGGGATGTTCCTTCTGCAAGGTTTTTATACCATAAGTCCTTTGCCAACCAATGTCAACAACACACCCAATACATCACGGAACGAATTAAAATTTTATTGAAAATGGTTTTCTGAAAGTATTTATCTGATTTTCTCTTCATGATTTAATACCATTCAACAAACATCTCCAACAGATGGGCCTAAAATATGTTCTCCAGGAAAAGTGCCAGCTTAAGCATTGTTTTTCGAAAATCCTATTTAATATCGCCTTTTGTCAACAACAATGCATGAGTGTTAATTCAGTAAAATAAATCTTTTTATAATTTTGTTACTTCTTTTTTAATTCTTATAAACAAAACTACTGGCTGCATTCAGCTTCTTCAATGCTATCACCATAATACCATACAAGTCTCGCAATGACAGCATTTTACTCTTAAACTTTTCTCTCGGGTAAACTCGTTGATGCATTTTTAGTCTGTTGGGTTTTCTATTAAAAGATTCTTTTCTGCGCTTTATAGAATGCCGGATGGATAAAACGATATTTAACCCATTTCGTGATATAAAAGTCGTCACATGTTCTTATCCTGTATACAAACGCAATTAAGTGAGATGGAATAAGAACGCTTTTTTCCATTACATGTGAAAGTATTTAATTTAAGAACTAGAAAACTACGGATGTCCTACAAAGAGTTGGATTGAAAGATTCTAATTGGATAGTTCTAATGTTGCAGTGATGGAGCTGGATTAGTTTTGTTAGGTTTTGCTTTCAACTGACTTTATTTGAATGCTCTGCTCCATTTGATCGCCTCTGGTCACCGCTTTAGTGGTAATAGTAAAGATTCATAGATGACATCTCGAAAAAGTTCGGATTAAACAGCTAGCAGTTCGAATTAGGCATCAATTTGAATCAATAGTGTTGTTGTACACTCACTAGACAGCGTATATGAGAATTGCCTGTATATCCTGGTGACTTATACGTTGATTTTGTCATATGTGATATCAACTGAAGGACTTTAGTTTTTTTTATATACTTTTAGCGCTTATGTAGATAAGCCTTGTCGAATCATCTAAATTATCGGAGAATGTTTTTCTCAACAAGTCAGTTTCTAAGTAAGTCCTGAGACCGTTTTTATTATTTAAAAGGCAAAATAGGAAAAGTAGTAGTACACCCTCCACGAAGAGGATTTAGGCTAATTGGCTTTTCTGCAAGTCCGAATAACACTATAGCTGGCACACAGTTTGTTTACCTGCGCAAATGAACGTTACTGCAACCTGGTCATAAATCAATTAACCAAAATAATGATGTTACGAATGACATAAGGTGCAAGCAGCCAATTTAGATTCAGACTACGAGCAAGCTGAAGCCAAGGTGCGGATATATCGGATCAAGAGAAGATCATTGGCTCATACGTTGAAGGGAGAGGAGTGAGATAACGAGAAATAAGCTAAATAACGTTTTAAGCTAACACAACCCAAAAATAGAAACCTTTTGCGAAGAGCCAGGAAATTCAGTAGTATGTAGAATCATAGTCAATGCTAAGTATTAGGTGCGCAACAAAGTTTTCAATAGATGGCTCCAGCAGTAAGTGCTGGTCATTTGACGTTTTCAAAACGTCATAAACCAAGCTTAGACATATGGTAAACAAACAATACTTTTGGTTGTCTGAAAATGTCTGATTTTGTGCAAAATAATCGCCATTTGCGGGAAGTGTTGATTTGCTTCTTTCATTCGAAGAAAATGGCTGAAGTGCATTGAGAGCTCCAAAAAATTTACGGAGATGCTGCTCTAAGTAAAACAACGTGCCGTGATAGGTTTCGTTGCTTCAAAGACGGTGATGTCGATGTTGACGACCGCCCGCGTGAAGGAAGGCCAAAATCCTTCGCAGACGCTGAATTGGAGGTATTGCTCGATGAGGATCCATGCCAAATGCAAGAAGAGGAGCTTGCTTTAGCATTAGGAGTTACCCGCCAAACCATTTCCAAGTGATTCCATGCGAAAAACGGCCACAGTAAGAGCATGGGGACGAAAAAGTGATTCTACAGCATGACAACGCTCGGCCTCACGTTGCCAAACCGGTGAAAACCTACCTGGTCCTACCCCACCCGCAATATTCTCCACATAATGCACCGTCCGATTATTACTTATTCCATTCGATGGCGCATGGTCTGACTGATGGGCAGTTTCGCTCATATGAAGACATCGAAAAAATGGCTTGATTCGTGGATAGCCTCAAAAGATGGACAGACAGTACGGTATTCGAGCTCTGCCAGAGAGATGGGAAATAGTTGTAGCTAGCGATGGGCAATACTTTGAATGATTTATTGAATATAGCCTCTTAGCCTCAGTATAAAAAGGTTGCCAGACTTGGTGGCTTACTTATCGAGCAATTTAAGACAGCGAAGAATGAATTTGTAAGGGTTCACTTACTTCCAAGATTTGGCCGCTGAAAGATATACCTGATGAATGGGGCTGCTGCATCGCTTTCCTAATCAAGAATACACCTCAATCGATTTAAAAATTCACCAAGTATCAGTCAGAATTTAATTGGTCCCTATTATTCTATCCTAAGGCCACATACGATGCAACCGGCATAGAAATAAGCTATATTAGGCCACGTCTAGGTTTAGAATCTTTGGTTTGGGATTTTTTGCCACCCTTTTTTTGGGTTTTTTTTTTGGTTGGGCTAAGAAAGCAATCAAAAAATATGGCTTTGCCTTCTAAATATTAATATCCATGCCAGTTCTACTCTATGTCGCAGAAACACAGACTTTAGCAGAACCGGATGAAGATATTCTTAGTCATTTTGGACGCAAGATTCTGTGATTTTTAGTCCCCTTTCGCGTTAACGTGCTTTGTGCTTGGGAGAAGTATTGCAGATGTAATATAACAAATCTAAGAGCGAACTCTACCAATTGTAGAGCGGCTTCAAATGACACTTGGTGAGAAATGGATATGCGAAGCGAAGTGACATAATGTTCTGTCCAGAAAAAGTCCTTAAATTATTCTAAAGATTAAGACCTAACGATGGAAGTTTTATTTGTTTTGTTATTAAGTGGATAACCACTTACACGTTCACCTTACTTTGGAAGTATTTTAGCTCCGTTATACCTGGATATCTCATTGAATAAAGGAGTTCATGCGAAATTATCTTCTCTACATAGCTTAAACAAAGCAGTTAAAATTGTTTCACGCGGTGTTCCCAGAATATTTTGAACGTTTTCTGCATTAAAGAAGGGCGTTCATGTTTATTATTATTATTTTTCCGTAAATATTTATTAAATCAAAATAGGATCCGTTGACATCTATGATATTCTTCGAACGTGATACAAGGTCAAATATTACTTTTTTGTAGAAGTGCTGGCTTTTATGACCTCTGCTCGGTTCCGAAAGAAGAAATGAAAAGTGGATTGGTCCTTTCGATATCCACCAAATTGTCACCTTAACCTTTTTTGCTTGAAGATCGGGCTTGGGGGTGTGTTTTGGTTTTTCATCTGCGTCCAACCACTGCCCAGCAGATCTTTTACGATTATCACACAGTATCCACTTTTCATCACAGGTGGCTATCCGGTGCAAAAACGGTTCAGTTTGGTTTCTTAATGTAAGGGATGCGCAGTTTTCCAGGCGCTGTAGTTTTTGGGATTCGTTCAGTTCATGGGATACCCACTTATCGAGTCTCTTTACTTTTCCTATGAGAGAGAGAAAGGTGTCAAATCGCACGACTTAGGAGGCCAAATCAACTTTTCATCTAACCGAAATATTGCGATCTTCAAATTTCGTACGCAATAAATTGATTGATTGATGGCTTGTGTGTGCGGTAGCACCATCCTGTTGAAACCAAAGATCGTCCAGACCCAATTCTTTCAATTTTGTAAAAAAAACAGCTGGTCAACATATTGCGGTAACGTTCTCCACGTTCACTTTAACACCAGCCTCATCTTCGAAAAAGTGCGAGCCAATGATGCCGCCAACCCATAATCTGCCCCATACAGTGAATTTTTTGGGTTGCATTGGTTTAGTCTGATATTGGACAACTATAACTTAACTTAGGTCCTCGGACCTATTATGTCCATGAGGTTCCCCTTGCGGGGCATAGGGGCTTCACTACTACGCGCCTTCGTGTATGCTGCCTGGAAATGCATCTCTGCCCTCTCCAACTCTTCCCCGGTTTTCCTGATTCCTCTTCGACCATTCTTTGCCAAGTACTTCTAAGTCTGCCCACTCGTCTGCCTCTCTGCGTGAGAAGGTTCCATTGCATTGCTTAACGCGTTGGTGGCAGTGGCTCAAGTGGTAGTGGACTGCCTGCCAAATCGGAAGGATGGGTGTTCGAATCCCAGCCTCGCCCAAAAGAAATATTCATTCTTTCAGTTAACGAAAATCAAATTAGATGAGTAGTTGACTAGAAATCAACAACAAGCCAACTTCCACTAAGAACTTAGTCTCCCCATTAATTGTTGGCTGCCACCCATGGAGCAAAATAACCACTGAGCCCAAACATCTTTCTTTCTCTCTCTATCCCATTTTCCAAAAAATTTATTACATGCTGCGGCATTATAAGTGTTAAGTTGAGTGTTAAGTTCTTTAAAAAAAAAACCGTATGCCCAATTCACTGCCACTTACGTCTTCGTATGATAGAGTCAATGGGTTCCTGACCAGTTCTCGCATGAAGTTCATCATTAGAGATACGGTTAGGCCAGAAAATCCTCAAGATGTTCCGCAGGTATCTATTCACGAATCTTTCTTGTGACAGCGGATGTAATTTCCCAAGTGCTGCACTCATAAATAAACATAGATTCAACAGATAGAGTTGTTCCTCCATATTTTGGACAGCATTCCGAACGCAGCCTTTGCTTTCCCGATTCGGCTGATTAGTCCGCGTAGTCCAGATGTTTGAGGTGTGATTTCAGAGTTCACTGAAGAATTCCTCCATTTCCACTTATCACCAACAGGAATAGTATTTCACCAGCACAGGCCTGCCTAACTCCACTTTGGATTTCAAACCCCTCTGACAATCTTCCCTTAGGCAGAATTTGGATCCATCATATGTAGCCTTGATAGTGCAATCAATTTATCTGGGATGCCTCTCCTGTGCAAAGCAAGCCAGATTCTCTATTAACACTGTCGAACGCCTGGTGAAGTGCTGATCGATATTCAAATCGCTGTTTGATGTTGATCCGTAAGGTGTTGACGTGGTCCACACAGGAAGATCTGGTGGAGAATCCTGCTTGTTCGCCCTCGAGTGTGTCTTCGAGGTGGTATTTTATTCGATCCAGGACGATGTTTGCTATTACCTTGGCTACTACAGGTAGCATGCAAATTCTTCTCCAGTTTTCGCACTTCGTATGGTTTCCTTTCTTTGGAAGCGTGGTAATCATTCATTTTTTCCACTCTTCAGGAAAACTCTGTTTTCCAAGGTCTCTTAATGAGCGGAGCAGGAGCTCACTCGATGTTGTTGGCGCTACTCGTAAGAGCTCTGCGGGAGTACCGTCAAGTCCAGTGCTTTGATTGCGGTAAAGATTTCTTCTCTACTTCATTGGGCATTGCGTTCACTTTACAGGCGAAAACGCGGTTTAAAAACTCAGAAAAGTGCTCCTTCCACCTTTTGAGCTGGTCCTCATTCAAAACTAGGAGAGATCCGTCTGTGCCTTTTAGCAGATGTCGTTAAGAGCCTTAAACACCTGTATGCTCTTTGGTAGTTCTGTGAAGAGTCCTTCTGTCACACCTACTAGCTGCATCTTCTGCTTCTGTAGCCAATGCATTGATTTAGTTACGCTTATCACGTCGCACGCTACGGTGAATTTCTCTCATCTTCATGCGATTTGCAGACTCTAGCTCGTTTCTCCCTGCTGCTAGAGTAGCTGCAATGTGAGCTTTGAGATGTTTTCTTTCTTCGATCCTAGCCCAAGTTTTTTCGGAAAGCCAAGCACTGTTTCTTCTTTGCGACCGACCGACTATACTTTCAGCATCTGATATGAAAACATTTTTCACAGCACACCAATGGGTTCGATGGGTTCCGTGCTACTGATTGCTCTCAATCCTTGTGAAAGGTGGTCCCCTAGTTTTGGCGGATTGCGGGATCATTTAGTCTATCGATATTAAACTTAGGCATTCGGTTCTTTTCTTGGGATCTCCAAACTGTAGCTGTACGTACAGAACGTACCTGGATTTTTAACGTAAACCTCCTGTCATGTAGACTTAATGTTTACGAGGTGCCCATACACCCATAGGGAGCAAGGATACGCCTTGCCATCGCTAAATACTCGCTTTATATTTACTAATACTTTGCTTATATTTTATACCAAAGCAGAACTTGTGTTGGAGGCACAAGTCCCACCCTTGGTATGAGTCGAGGCCTACCCAAAACCTCTTGCTGCTCTTAGAGTCGCAGCGCCCAGTACTTCATTTGCAACTCTACAATGGGCTAAACCAAAAAGGAAACCCGTACCCGCGATTTGGGTTTAAACCACAGCCACCATGACGCTCCCACAAGGGGGCCTACCTCTAACAAGTCAGGCCCGGACCGAAGTCCGGGGGGCTCCTGACTCCCATGGTACCGTGATTTAAGTCCTGGTATGGACTACCGGTGGTCAAGCCTACCAACAAGACCTATGACCGGCAGCTTGTAACTGGTCAAATCGTAGCAACCATTCAGAGGCTGTAATCTGAAGATGTTTACGATAAGACCAGTTATAGAATAATCTACCCCCGCTTTTTATTAGACAACGTCATTGATGGGCGAAGCCCTGATAATTGGACGGGGGCCCAGGTGTACGTACAGTGCAACCATCAGATGGTGGTCCCGGGCCATTCCCATGTCTGCACCCCTTCTGTTACGAACGCCCTGGAGACTGCTTCTAAATCGCCGGCTGATCGCGAAGTGGCCAATTTGGTTGGAAGTTACATGTCTGTCCCTCGACACCCAACTCACTTTGTGGCACGTCTTGTGCTCAAACATGGTCCCTCCTATTACACGGCGGTTGGCGTTGCAAAAATCGACAAAACGCTCGGCATTTTAGTTGCGGTTTCCAACATCATAATTTCCCATAACATGCCTGAGTCCATCATTGTCATTGCCAACCTTGGCATTCAAGTCTCCCATTACCATTATGATGTCTCAGCGTGGTGTGCTATCATAAGAAGCACTCAACCGGTTGTAAAAGACCTCCTTCTCCTCGACAGAAGGGAGCTCCGTTGGGGCGTAATACTGTTTGATGGTGAAGCGACGTACTCTAGTCCGGAATCTGGCTTTCAGGATCATGTTGTCTAAAGGCTTCCAGGAAATTAAGTTTTTGAGAGCTCTTTTGGAAAGCAGCAATCCAGCGCCAGATTCCCGATAGCTTCCTGGTGTCTTTCCGGAGTAGAGTAGTACAATGTTACGAATTGGAAACCATCTAGCTTCTCTAGTCCCTAAGATGTCCATCTTATACATCATGAATTCCTTCTAAAATTGGAAGAATCTGGCATTTTAAGGACCTTCACATCCGTTGTCGCATCTTCACATGCGATATTGTCCGGGTACAGTAGACAACTGTCGTCAACATATTATCATTCCTTATCCGAGGCGTAGTGTCGGTTTCGGTAGCGGTTTTGATTTCAGTTACGAAGAATGCTAACCCCCGTAGCCTATCCTAGAAAGTTAGGTCTTTCGCACTTGTAATTTTAGCCTATTTACGTATATAGGGATACGCAAATAGTTGCCCGTGGACCACCACGAGGAGGTAACACAAGCTCTTCATCGTGACTGATTGTTGCGCTACTGGCCCATACCAAGTTCTGAGCAATCAGTAGTTTCCCGATCAGGCACCATGCAGGTCACCTAACAACGATGGTTTGCATCAATTATAAAAACTACATACGAGTACATACATATGTGATATTATTCGGTCAGTACAAAAAATATAATTAGAACATGCCTTACGTATTCGACTGATTAATCGTTCGATAATGCTAAATGTTTTTGTGTTAAATTGATTGTTACTGATTGCTACTAATTAATTCACTATGAAAGACCACTTAACTATGAGAAGAAATCACTCACTTCATTAAATAGCACGTGCTTACTGTGTAAACGTCAAAACATAAAACTTTTCTAAGCCAGGCATACGTATGTACTTATCATAGAAAAGATCGAGAGGATCGGGCAATAAGGCAATCAGATGTACCTTACGCATATACTCGTATACAGTACTGTGCAAAACCTAAACAACCATCTGGAATCAGCATTTCATAGTAAATCTTTTCAACTTTCTACTCCACCAAATAAAAAGAAATGGATATGTAATGATGTGTAATAGAGTGTATTTTGAAATTCTCAGCTTTTTATAAAAGTAATAATACTTCAAATTTAAAAAAAAAACCCCAAAAACCAACAAAGTAGCCAATTTGAGCTGTCAAAACCTAAGCAACTTTTTTAATATTTTGTGTAATATCGTTTATTTTGAATAACAGAGGCGCAACGACGAGGCATAGAAGTAATTAACTTTGAAAGTGTATCCTGGGATATATTTTCCCACTCAACTTTCAACGCATTGAATAGGTGAGACCTGTTGGAAAAGTGTTGTCCAGCGACACGGCTTTTAAAGATACCAAACAGGTTTTCGATGGGATTCAAGTCGGCTGATTGGGCCGGCCATTCAAAGACTTGAATTCCACTATCTAGCATCAATGTTAAAATCAAGTAATTTTACGACTTCATTCGAACTTATGAACGGTTGTTTTTTAATTACACCACAAATGTTTCTATCCGTTCGACATGCTGTCTTACGCGGCCTCTCACCGACATTTTGACTTTCAACGACACCTGTTGCATTATGTTTTTTTATTAAAGGTGAAATAATCGATTTATTAATATTATAACGTTTAGCTAATGTTGCCTGAGTATCTCCAGACTTAAATTCATCAATAATCTTTAGTTTAAGAGAAGAAGAGTAATTTTGTCGCGACATTATTAAAAAATATCAATTATGCAACTAATTTAAAAGAAAACTGATCAAAGACAATCACTCAAGATCAAAGACAAAGAGCTTACAACATTTCATGTGTAACCGGACTGGAAAAGTACTGTTAGCTATTTTTTTTTACAGTGGCTCACAAAGTTGCTTAGGTTTTGCACAGCTCAATTTGGCTACTTTGTTGGTTTTTGGGTTTTTTTTTAAATCTGAAGTATTATTACTTTTATAAAAAGCTGTGAATTTCAAAATACACTCTATTACACATCATTACATATCCATTTCTTTTTATTTGGTGGAGTAGAAAGTTGAAAAGATTTACTATGAAATGCAGACTCCAGATGGTTGCTTAGGTTTTGCACAGTACTGTAGGTATTACCATTCATATCCACTTGCCTTGACTGACGCGGAAGCGTACAAACAACATTTCCTAATGTTACGAGTATTAATTTGCTCTCAGAAAAATATGTACTCGTACAGTGCTGTTCGAAAAATGTCGGTCAAATATTTTATTACACTTTTCGAGCGCAGTTTCTCATTTATGAGAGCTAAGGGATTTTTTTGCACTAGGTAGCAAAATGTCGTTCGAATAGTGCATAAAAGTCGATGTTATTATGTATAAGAGGTGCATTTAGCTCGTGATAGCAGTCCGAACGCTAATATTTTGTGTCTGTCACGTCTCAATTTGACAACACGTGAAATTTTTAGAAGATTAAATGTTGCACAACAAACTGTGGCATGGAATTTAAAAAAATATTGTGAGACCGGGACTACCAGCCGCGGCTCAAATGGTAATATATTGGTCTTTAGGTTAAGATTTATTTTCAGGTAGTTCATAGGTTTAGTTTTAAGTTTTATAATATAACAAATGTCCAGATACTAAGTTTTTCTACTTAAAATAAATTTTCTTAGTTTTAGTTTTAATAAATGTAAAAAAACAAAATAGAATGTAAGAAACTTCGAAAGACATAGATTATGTATTATGTTTGACCTAGAGTGCCCGCATGGGCCAGTAAGTTATAATAAGATTATTTTTAAGTCATTTAAACTAATTTTTAAGCGTTTTTTCTATAGTATGTAAGAGTTAATTAATGAAGTCTAATAAAAATGCATTTAAACTGAAAACTGAAACTGAGTTTATTGGTTTCACAATCGGATGGTCAGGGTTCAATACCAACCGTAACCGAAAGACTTTTTTCAGGCAAATAAAATCTCATAAGATGAATGGTTGCCTAAATTCAACATCAAGTCCAACTTACACTAATAATTTAGTCTCCCCATTAAATGTTGGATGTCACCCATGGAGCGAAATAACCACTGAGCCCAAACATCTTTCTTTCT
The DNA here is from genome assembly GCA_963966105.1 of Volucella zonaria. Taxonomy (NCBI): domain Eukaryota; kingdom Metazoa; phylum Arthropoda; class Insecta; order Diptera; family Syrphidae; genus Volucella; species Volucella zonaria. Next base: position 87,960,762 of record OZ014532.1, on the reverse strand, counting down.
CTCTCTCTCTCTCTCTATCCAATTTCCCGAAAAATTTTACACGTGCTGAGGCATTTTAAGAGTAGTTATACCCTCTTGAGTGTTAAGTTCTTTAAAAAAAAAAAATAGAAAGGCTCAGGAAGGCCAAAAAAGACGACCCCAGTGGAAGATTTTTTTTTTGGTGCTGTACAGCCGTTGGCATCAGTTCAAGACTTCGGTGGATCTTAAAAACGATCAAGCTCAGTAAGGAAAAGCTTACTTAGAGCACTCAAGCCAGTACTAAAGCCGAATTTTCCAAAAAGAGTCAAAGAAAAATGATTGCTTTGGGCCCAAGAGCATCTTAATTTGACTCAAGACATGTGGAACAATGTTATCTTTTCCAACGAATCAAAGTTTAAGCTGCATGTTGGAGATGGGAGGATTCTTGCGCAAAGAGAACCAAAGGAAAGTCTGAGCTCTGAATGCATCTTACGGATGCCCCCCAAAGCTGAAGGTCTGGGGATGCTTCTCTAGAGATGAAAAAGTTAGAATGGTCACTGCAGAAGTTTACCTACGGGTTCTGAAAAATGTATTAGAGCCCTCTGCGCTGGAGCTTGTTGGTAACACTTGCAGATTCACTTTTTCAACTTGTTTTTTTTTTAATATGAAAGACTAATATCAAGCTTTTAAATAAGCTAGAACTTTTATGACTAAAAATAATATTTGCATTTTTTTTTATTTCTTAAATTAAAAAGTACTTCGAAGTAAATAATATCGATGTATTAAGTTGTCCTCCCTACAGTCCAGATCTCAATCCAATTGAGAATATCTGGTCAATAATGAAACTTAAGGTTGCGAAGAAGCGTCCAGAGTCAATTGAAAAATTTACTTATCCGGAATTGGAACATCATACCTCCTTCCACATGGAAAAACTAATCTGACTCAATGTCTCGTCGATGTGCAGCTCCAATAAAAGCAAGAAGAGATCCAACAAAGTACTAATTAGATACAGAATATTTGTGAGAAGCAATAGAAAAACAAAAACACCGCACCAATAAAGCATTTTTCTTTAATCCCTAAAAATGAGGCAGATACCTAAAAAAACCCATTTTTCGGTCTAACAACTTTTTGCTCCCGTGACGGCGTGTGAAAAATGTTAACACTCTAAATGTATCATGAAATGATTGAAAACGCATAAGAAAACAAATCCTCATTAAAAAATATGTATGTAGTTATTGCAACAAATTTAACAAAATTCGAAAAAAAAGTTTGGCCAGCATTTTTCGAACGCCACTATATGTATATCAAAATCTTTGCAATTTGCAAATAATCTAAACAAATGTGTAAATTTTATTTTTATAAAAATGAGGAGAGAGCAAGGTGAATACAAAAAATTGGCATAAATATTTTTAATATATATTTACATACTCGTAGATACAAATTTTTAAATATGCCTTTTCTAAATGTAGAAATGATAATGGTTTCAGAGATACTTCAACAATTGTTCGTTTTATTCAAAAAAAAAAACAAATCCTACACTTCTTGTCGAAACACCCTTTATTGATGAGCAATCATTCAAGACCATCATATGCTGCTTGCCATCTTTCAACACCGTTTGGTGCAAACATTATTAGGCAGTTCATAATCCCTTAAGCGCTCACATTATAAAAAAAATCGTTCTGAGGCCGCTGAGTATAGCTATTGTTTTATGTTGAATTAAGCCTGTATCCGCTTGCTATATGACAATCATGTACATGTAAGATACTAAACTGCACACATGACTATTCCGGGTATCACGTCGCCTGTTTTCAAAAAGAATTCATAAGGAAACAGATTCTCAACGCTTTATGGAGATACAATATCGATTTGAAATTAACCTCGTTTTGAGCCCTTAGTAGCTGAGTATATTTCGGGATCAACGTTTATAGCTCTGTTGCTTCGAATGTTGGATTAAGTACAATAGATTGGTGATTTTCATTTTATTGAATGCATTAGGTATTGGGTGGGCTATTAAAGGAGTCCTTCAAATACCATGGGCAATTGCAGATTAGTTTCTATTGTCACAATTAAATCCATAAACCTAGGAAAAAATTAACCCATATATCCTTATGGGGGCTAGCTAATGTTCTCAACAGTTGACAGTCATATACTAACCAAAATATGTGGACAGATATGTGCGTACTATTCCCCTATTTCTCTCTTAAATAAACAACTTGAGAATGGAGTTCAACGAAGGTGTTCTAACTTGATATATTGGATCGAATAAAATATGCTTTCAACCCTCATTTTCACTTACAACCTGCCTGGATTTTAACAGTAGTCTATGTAATTAATTGCAACATTGAAATATGATAGAAACGAAATGAGATAAGGGGAAAATTTGCTGCCTATTAATTAAGCTTTAAAGTGTGTGCATAAAATCACAATTCATAAAAAAAAGAACCATATCAAGTATTTGCTGAAACATTTTTAAGGCTAGCTTGAGTGTGAACATATTGACGGCCTATTGTATACTTTGAATGTACGAGGGTTGTCTGAAAAGTTACGAACAATTATACAAGACATTTTTCTCAAAATTTTTTTTAATTTTTCCACATAGTGTCCTTGTAACTCTACACGTTTCTCCCAGCGATGCTCCCATCTCTCTAGCCCGTCCAAATAGTACTTCGCGTTTTTCACTTGGCGTTTTTCTCTGCAAAATAATTGTTCACGAAGGTGATTGCCTCCTCATTTGACGAAAATCTCTGTCCTCCGAGCGCAGTTTTTAGATGAGGGAACAAAAATAAGTCGCTTGGGGCTGGATCTGGTGAATAAGGCATATGGTCAAGCAGTTCAAACCTTAATTCATGGATTTTCGCCATGGCAATCGCTGAGGTGTGAGACGGCACGTTGTCTTGGTGAAACAGGATTTCCTTTTTCTGTAAATAGGCCGTTTTCCGCAATTTCTGCCTTCAGCTTGGCAAGTAATGATGCGTAGTATGCTCCTGTAATGGTTTTTCCTTTTTGAAGATAATCGATTAAGATAACTCCTTTAATATCCCAAAATACAGTCGCCATCATTTTCCCAGCCGAAAAAACAGTTTTGCTTTTTTTGGAGCCGGCTCGCCCTTTGCAGTGCACTGTTTTGGCTGAAAAAAATTCGGGCATATAATGGTGTATCCAAGTCTCATCTACATGGCGCCTAAACTGGGCCAACAGAGCATTGGAAATGATCATTCGAACACGTTTTTGGTCTAACGTAACCAAACGCGGCATCCAACGCGCGGACAGCTTTCTCATGCCTAAATCTTGATTTAATATGTAACAAACAAGTTCTTTGGACATTTTCACAACCTCTACTATCTCTCTCACTTTAATTCGGCGGTCGTCTAACACCATTTGGGGAACTTTAACAATGTTATCTTCAGTGGTTGCAGTTTTTGGACGTCCCGAACGTTCATCATCTCCCAAGCTCTTATGGCCTCGCTTAAATTCAGCTGCCCAAAATTTCACTGTGGTAAATGATGGTGCGGAGTCCCCATACATAGAGTCCAACTCATTTTTGATTTGCGTAGGCCTATTGCCTTTCAAAAACAAGAATTTAACAACAACTCGATACTCAATTTTATCCATTTTCACAAAAAACACTCACATCGACTCACTCAAACGTCTGTCAACTAGAAACTGCTCGTCCAAAATGACTGAAACTTCGGTAAGTAACTGCCAAAAGATGCATACCTAGCATTCACTAGCTTTTATTGACGAGTGCCGCTATCTTTACGTTGCGGAGACTTTTAAGACAACCCTCATAGTACCTCAATAAGTGTAGCGATTTAGATAACTGCTCCAAAGGTGGACTTACGACGACTGTTGGATTCTTCTGACTCACGAACTAACTTAGTTTCTTTCTTAAAGGAATGTAAATTATAGCAGCCGCAAAAAAATTTACAGCCGACACCTTTATCAGTGAAAAAACTAAGCTTATCTCGTCTTGGATAAAAGAAGACTGGTTAGAGATGATCCCTTTATTTTCGGTGATTTCCATCTGACATGGATTTGAAGACTCTCTGAGCTAAAGCGGTAATACTTTCTTCTTCCTTCAGCCATCAAAGCCCATGAACTTGGACCGTTGTACTTACTTTTGATAAAGTCCCTACTTCATTGCCGCTATGAAACATGGCGGTGACAAGGGATAGATTTCTAAGTTTTCCGCCAAACAGAAGTTTCAGGTATGTACTTACTCAACAAAAACATGGTTAATTACAGCAGTGATTCTCTTTCTGCCTTCTTCTTGATTTCATTTTCTGAATTTACATCGAAGTTCAGGAAGAAAATGTGGCGCTTATATATTGGGATTGACATCTGTCATCTGTCCAGAAAAAATTGTGAAAAACGATCTCCTGCAAAATAGATACAAAAGAAAACACCAAAAGTGGAAATCTTTAGTAAAAAATTTAAAAAAGTGCAATCTAAGAGGCCGCCTCTTCAATTCAAGGGGTTACTCAGAGTAAGTCATAGCATTTAAGACCGTACGTGATCAAACCAAAATCCCTCGCAAAGCTAACCTCACAAAATGAACAAAAGATGCGTATCACAAATTTGTCCAGAACATTACAGGAACGATGATATAAATATGTATGGCTGAAATGGACAAATTTACTGGCATCAGCATTGAAACCTTAAAAAAACTGCTCGATGAAAAAAACCGGAAAGGGTAGTGCAACTAGAGAAGTGAAATGAGTCTCTAGAAATTCAGCTGGATAAGCTCATGCAAAAAAATACTGAGTCCAACGTTGTTGTGCACGTACCTGTTGAGGCCAAACACCGACATGATGCTACTGGCGATTTCTATGGAGCACTGGTGGTGGAAATAGCGATAAAACAGAGTGAGACACAAGACAACACCGTGTCCATTCTTTGAGTGATATTATGTAGTATCACCTATGAGCGTTATCGCACGGTTTTGGATCCTATCTAGCAGGTGCGCACCCGACCAGATGTAGGCATTGTACTCCAATTTCGGGCGGATAAACGCCTTATATATTGAGGTCAGATCAGAGAGGGTGAAATATTTCTTACATCGCTTGAGGAAACCTAGACATTTCGCAGCATTTTTGACGACACCGAATATGTGGTCATTTCAATGTAAGATTTCATTGACACACATACCGAGAATGGAAAGTATATCGGTTTCAACAATGCAAGTGCCATTCATGGATAATGGCCGGGTGTTTAAATTTCGCTTTAATGACAGAAGGCAGCATTGTATTTTGGAAGCATTAAATTCTATTCTGTTAGTGGTTCCCCAATTAGTTATGCTGTTAATATCAGAATTTAATGAGCTTAACATAAGCTTCCGTTCCCGTTCTGCAGCCGAAGAGCAGAGACGTGAGTCCAGGAACGAATATGAAAGGCAGAGGGTACTGTCATCAGCAAAGGAATATATTGGATTAGAAAGTAGCACACAATAGATCATTAATGAAAATTAAAAAGTGTGTCGGAGACAGAACGGAGCCCTGAGGCACACCAACATTTATTTTGAGAATATCAGACTTGAAACCGTCCAATACAACTTGAATTGAACGTTCCGAAAGGTAATTTCTAATCCATTGAAGAAGAGTGTCATCGATCCCAAAAGCACCCATTTTCGACAAAAGCGCCTAATGCCAAACTCTGTCAAATGCCTTAGAAATATCAAATGCAACTATTTTGCTTTCGCCAGATTGATGTACGCTTTGGTTCCACTTTTCGGTGAGACATGCCATCAGATCACCAGTGGACCTGTTGTTACGAAAACCGTACTGCCGGTCATTAAGAAGTTTTCGTGTTTCGAGATATTTCATGAGCTGGCGTTTCCATGACCTTGGAAAGAAGGGACGTAAGTGCAATGGGTCTGTAGGGGGAGAAAGTGGAAGATTCGTCTTTTTTTAGGGGCTTGATGAAAAAGCTTACGCAGTGGTTTTGTCAGCGTGGAAGAACACCTCTTCGGAATGAGGGGAGGTATACCACCTGGACCATCGGATTTGTGAATGTTAAGACCTTTAAAAACTCTTGCTACTACACGAGTGCGAAAGTGCATTTCTCCCATTGAAGATTCGACGCACTCAAGTGTAGGCGGAGACAAAACACAATCTGGAGTATTCAAAGTATTCACTTGGAATTTTCCGAAGGGTTTGAAATGCGGCGAAAAATGTAGATTTAAAGTATTAGAACATTTAATTGGAGACAGATCACAACAAAATGGACACGCAGGTACGTCTGTACACGAAACTTGAAGCGCAAAAGTCTACCAGAATATAAATAATATTAAATTAAGTGCAAGGTGGAGCAAAATTAATCACCCTATCGGAAGATGGTATAATTTCTGCAAATGGCGTCGTACGTATATCATATTTGACATTTGTGAACTAGACAGCTGGACAGCAGGAGCGTGGAATAATTGTGTTGATGTTTTTGGCGAATAATCGGTCGGTGGTGTTAGCATAGCGCGAATTTCGACGTCGATTTCTTAATCGTGTCGCGCCAACTGGGTAAACATTCCGGTGCTTAGCTACTCAACTCAAACAGAGTGGAACCACAGGAGACCATGCAGGGTGTGGCCGCCACCGGACTGGTCGTTCGGCCGACGGGCCACGCAATTGGGCATCACCAGGACACTACAGCGAATTTTAGTGAAAGACTTACACTACCGTACAAGGTGCAAACAGTGCATCATCCTGACCGTCAGTCGCTTGTGAATTACTGTAAAGCCATCCTCAATCTCAACAATGAAGAGGACGATTTGGTGTCGAAAATCATCATGAGCGATGAGGCGCATTTCCACTTAAGCGGTTACGTCAATGAGCAAAATCTTCGTTTCTGGGGCATTGAAAATCCGCGTGTGATGCACGAAGAGCCATTACATCTACTCAAAGCCACTATGTGGTACGGCGTTCACGCGGGAGGAGTGATTTGGCCGTACTTTTTCAGGACGCCATCGGCAATGCGGTCACCGTTACTGGCGAACGCTACAGGGCCATGATAAACGACTTGGATGAGCGGGGCATGGTGAACATGTGGTTTCAACAAGACAGTGCAACCGCACACACAGCACGAGCCACAATGGATATTGTGCAGGAAACGTTTGGTGGTCGCGTAATCTCCCGTTTTGGCGATTTGGCATGGCCAGCAAGATCGCCCGATTTAACCATCCCAGACTTTTTTCTTTGAGGCTACTTGGTGTCGCGGCTTTTTGCCAACAAGCCTCAGGCAATCGTAGCCCTTAAGGAGAATGTTCGACAGGAATGCGAATAGTTACCCCCGGAAATCTTGCGTAAAATCATGGAAAATGCGATAAAATGGGCACAAATGCGTATCAACACTGGCGGCAGCCACTTGGCACCTATCTTGTGCAATCTTTACAATATGAAGATACGAGAAGATGTATTTCACTTCCTCGCAATATGCCCAGTTTTAAAAGAAATTCGAACGAGAATTTTTAATTCGGTTATCCTGGAAATAGATGAAGCAATTCAAATGAAAATACTTTCTGCGCAAATATAAGCACTCTACTAACTATTAACGGCTCTACTCTACTCTATTAACGGCTTTAAAGCGGAATTTGGCAACAGCAATCAGCGCAGAGGCTGTGGTATTGCCATGCATGTTCATTAAGAATGATATAGAATGTCAGCGTTTTGATGTTGAAACTGTATTTTATGAATGTCTTTGTATAAAAATAGTAGAAAAAGTAAAAATAAAATATCTTGATGGTATCTATAGACCACCGAAATTAAACATGAAAGATTTTAATAGAAAAATAGGCCATAACCTGAAACAGTTAGACAAACAGAGGGATACCATAATATTGGGAGACATGAACATTGATATCAGACAAACTAATGTGAAGGGCTATTTAGAAGTATTAGCTACATACGGATTAATGAGCGTGATATACAATAGCACGAGGGTAGATTCTAGCATAGTGACATCGACGTTAACCCAGCACATTGTGGTAAAAATTACAGACAGCTCAATGACAACATCGCTTCAGTGATCGAAAGCGACATCTCAGCTTGCTATACTGTTTTGTACGGAACTATTGTTCGAAATAATTCTACAAGCAATGTCCAAAAAACACAAGAGTCGTATATTCGTAATAGTAAAATTGGTGAGCGAATACGTACAAATGACTTGGAAGTCGTGTTAGCTGCAAATAGTATTGACGATACGTTTGAAAATTTTTTAACAACAATGGAAAACATTTATGCTAACTCGATGGTAATTAAAATATAGCCCACAAGATGCAGACAAAATCCCTGATTACAACCGACATTCGGAAGAAATGTAAGCAAAGGGATCGACTGTATCGGATGTGGAAAAATAATAGGCTTAATATGACTTGCGAAGCTGGGTATAAGCACTTCCGGAATAAAGTGAATAAAGAGATTTTTATGCAAAAGTCTAGCTACTACAGATGTCAGTTCAACCATTTACGATCAAACCCTCGTAAAACGTGGAGCCTGATCAATGAAATAATTGGGAGGAAAAAGCAACATGTTGACGAAGTCATCAGCAAGAATTTTCCGTCAGAGAAGTACCTATTGACATTGTCTAAGAAATTCGCAGACAACTTTTCCGACCAAATTCTACAGATAGTGCATAACTGCTGTACAATTGCATCAAAGCATGCCAACTCAGTGCTGTCCAACACAATCTATGTGGAAGAAACATCCATTGAAGCAGCCCTCAACGTATTAAGATTGTTGGGTGAAAGTAAATCAGCAGGAATCTATGGTATTCGAGTGAGGGACATTAAAAATAACGCTGATATCTTTGCTCCGATAATATCGAAAACGATTAATCTAAGTTTAAAACAAACAAAAGTTCCTCGTATACTTAAAACAGCGGTTCTACGCCCGATCAATAAAGGCGGTGCAAAAAACTCCTTAAGCAACTACAGACCTATATCAATCTTGCAAACTATTGAAAAGTGCATGAAAGCGGTGGTATCAAGGCGACTGCAGAACTTTGTGGAAAAGCATTCTCTGATTCACGATAATCAGTTTGGCTTTCAAAAAAACAAAAGCACGGGAAATCAGGGGTGAGTTCGCTAATACCATCAACGAAAACCTGAACAAAAACCACCATGTTCTTGTTTTATTAACTTCAGCAAGGCGTTTGATATAGTGGACCATGAAAAACAGTTAGGAGCATTAAATAAACTGGGCATCCGAGGAATGTTGCCTAAGTGAAAGATCTTTCCGTTCACTCGGGAGTACCACAGGGATCGATATTTTATTGTGCATGAGTGAGTGATTCTTAGAGTGAGTGGACGTGTTTTTAGTAGCGATTTGAGATGTTTGATCTATTTCTCCTAGTTTACAAGTTTAACTTACCCCAGTGAAACTGAACCAAATTGAAAGACAGTGACTTTAATAATAGTGCAATATCCCATCTGTTTTATTACATTTTATCATTTTCTTTTTTATATTTCCTATCCATTATTAATCCCTATTCCCATTTCAATGTATGTGTGCAGTCATTGTGGTGACAATGTTCCTCCTGAAGGATATTTCGCTTTATGCATGAGGTGCAACCGTAAACTTCACTTTGAGTGCACTACACTTACTGAGAAATCATGGAGAACCATGGGCGCAAGAAGGGAGGCATGGGAATGTCACGTCTGCAGAAGTGGAGGAGATGGTCAAAGTACTGCGGCTACAACCAATGTGGTAGTGGCTTTATCACCAACACCAATAGCGCAATCTGCCAAAAGAGTCCCGATAACACACATACCAATGCTGATAATAACTCAGCTGTCTTAGCGCAGATTAAACTCTTAAGAGCTGAAATGAAAGAGATTACGGCAAGTTTCGGTTTCTTAAGTGCAATATACGATGAACTAAACACAAACATAGTGAAAAACAACAACCTAATGGAAAGCATCACTAAAGAAATGAACGAATTAAGATATATCAACAGGAAAAAAGACGAAATAATAGAAAACATAGATCAATTCTCTAGAATAACAAATGATCAAAAATAATGTCGATATTAGAAATATACCTCCCACAACACACGAAAACCTAGTGGAAATTGTAAAAGGAATAGGCAGAACTATCAATCACGAAATATGTACAGGACAATGACATAACTGATATACTACCTTGAACAAAAAGTTCCCGGAATGCAGCCACAAAATTTGAAATACAAGTTTATTCATTTAAATCTATATTATCCCCTACAGAGTAATCCGCATCGACTGCAACACACTTATGCCAGCGCTTGATCTAATCCCCGAAACATTTTTTATATTCGGTTTTCGGTATGACCATCAGTGCTTCCTACGATTTTTCCATTACTTCCTCTCGGCTGCTGAAACGCGTTCCCCGCAGTAGTTTTTTAACTCGATTGAACAGAAAGATGTCACAGGGAGCCAAATCAGGTGAATTCGGTGGCTGTTGGATGATATTTGTTGCATCTTTCGTCAAAAAATTACGAATAATCAGTACGCGACATCAGCTCGATCAGAGCAGACGGGTGGTAGAGTTCGATTTATATAGTTTAAGTTTCACAAATCACTTGTATCAGTGATAACAACAAACGAGATATCGTTTTCCTCTTTCTTCTCTTTTCGCGTTCTTTTTAACGTAAAAAAAAATGTAAACAAGAGCAAACAGTGTTCCCTCCGCTTCCCGCCGCTATGGCGGTGAACGTTAGAAACCAGTTTGGTGCATTGGATGCAATCGATCCAATGCAAACCACTTATCCAACAAAAAAAAAATTCAATAAAGACACAACACAATCAGTGGCCAATGTTAATCACCCCTCAGCAAAATGTAGTGGACTTTTCTCGCTTCCTAATAATTACGAATTCCCCAACAGACAACAATAAAACACCGATCGCAAATCAAAATCCCATCATTATAGGAAAAGCCATAGATTCCGTAATCACCCAATATAAGGACATAAAAGCACTTAGGAACGGGGACTTATTAATCCAGGTAAACAAAAAAGAAATCGCAGATAGATTAGCAAAATGCAAATCGCTAGGCCAAATCCCTGTTGAAATAAAGTATCACCAATCTATAAATTCTTGTCAGCGACGAATATACTCCTACAACATCATTGATCTCTCCGAAAACGAAATCCTGGATTCCCTCAAAAAGTTTAGCGTTATAGAAGTCAGGAAAATGTTAAAAAACCAGGATGGAAATCTAAAAGCCACAGGATCCGCAATTCTTACATTTGATGCACCACAGCCACCTAAAGAAATAAAAATGGGCTGGTAGATTTTAGCGGTAGATCCTTACTACCCTAACCCAATGACCTGCAAAAAATGCCATCATATCGGACACACTAGGAACCATTGCAAAGAGACTCTCAATATCTGCGGTACTTGCGCTGAAATTGCTCCACATCAAGAAGAATGCAAGCGAACATTTTGCGTTAACTGCATGACTGCTGCACATTCATCAAAGGACCGTAACTGTCCAGCTTTCGTTAAAGAGAAAACAATAATTGTAATAAAAACTATGAAACGCTGCAATATCAAAGAAGCATTTGTATACATCCCATATCCCATCCCGAAATTCAAAGAAATCGATAGCAGAAGTTATTAAGGAAGAAATCGCTAATGATTTACCATCGTCCACACCGAAGACGATGTCAACTTTCTCACATACAATTCAGAATAGCCAACGTGTCTTTAGCACCACAACAAAATCCATTACACCAAAATCAACAGCAATTCAGGCTGCCAAACAACATTCAAAACACATACCAACATCAAACACACCATTAAATCAAACCACAACTACATATCAACAAAACAATAACATTTACACCAACCAAGAAAAAATCAACTCAAAGACAATAGAACCAATCAACTCCAAAACAATAGAACCTTTAATCAAATCAAATAACCTTGTTATACCCTTTTCCCCGTTTGTGTCTAAAATAAGTTCAGACGACCTATTAAACCGATCGATGCCAATTGACAGTGTAAAAGACATTGGCATCTGAACCAGGCTTATCTTCTTCACTTCAAAACCTTCCCCTACCTACCCAAAACAAACGAAACTATTCTGCATAAAAATGAACAATCAAAATAAAAAACTTCAACTCAAAGTACTGCAATGGAATATTCAGGGATTTTTTAACAATCTTCCCAATTTGGACATTCTGATTAAAAAATTCAATCCTACAGTTATAGCGCCACAAGAAACAAAAATTCTAACAAAAAATGCTCCAACGAAATATAAGAATTATATTGCATACTTTCACAACAGGCCACATGATCGCAATAAAGATGGAACAGCTATGTTAATAAAAGCAGTTATTCCCCATTCATACTCGTATTCACAAAACATCTTCCTAACTCAATCGACAATCTCAAAATATCGCGTCCCAACAGCAATACCTGAACCTTTCCCACAGCATGATCCTTGGTGATTTCAATGCCAACAGCATTCTTTGGGGCTCCCCATATACTAACAGTGCTGGTACAGTCGTAGAAGATTGATTGCAAAACTCTGACCTTGTACTCCTGAATACGGGGTCTCCTACTCACTTTTCAACAAAGAACACCTTTATTGCCATTAATTTATCACTTGCCTCACCTGCGACTTTGGCAACCTGCAAATTTTCAAGTATATTTCACTCCAGGTTTATATATTCCAAAGCGAATTGGAAAAAGTTCGCAAACAAGGCCCAACAAGCAAACGTTTCTACTCCAATATCTGACAACATCAACAAGGAAGCAGCTTCCATAAAGAAAATAATAAGGTTGGCCGCATCCACTTCCATTCTAGCTTCCCACCCTCTATGCAATCTTTCTCAACCTAGTTGGTTCAACCCGCATCTAAAACAAATGGCGAAAGAAAAGCGAAAGGCATGGTTGCTATTTAAACATTCGCTAACTGTCATTATCTACCGGCGAATAGCCGCAAAATTAAAGAGATGTGGGATTAGCCAAAGCAGATGGATGGAAAAACTTCTTGGCAACAATCAACCCGTCAATGGAAGCGGAAATAACTCAAGAAAAGGTATCAGTGCGATAATATATAACTCCACCCCGTTTTTAGACCCATATGAAATAGCAGAACTCTTTGCGAAAAAATGGCCTGGGTACAGCTCTGATAATAGCTTTTCAGAACATGTTCTGAGACAAAAAAAAAACAGTTTTCAAAGAGCAGCTCTAGACGGCGAAGACTATGAGCATGACCAAATCTTCCACCCGATTACACTAAACGAGTTGATGAAATCTCTTGGCAAAACAAAAGGTACAACTCCCGGCTTGTACAAAATTACTTACAAAATGCTTAAATACCTAGAAGCGGAGGTAATACTCAGGTTAGTAAGACTGTACGATCAAAATTTGGAAAATGGCATTTACCCACATGAGTGGAAAAAAAGTCATTTAATTCCGATTCCCAAACCTAACGCGAACCAAGGCTCTTTAGACAGCTATCGTCCAATAACTCTCCTTTCAGTACTGCCCAAATTATTCGAGATAATAATAGGGAATAGGCTAAAATGGACACAGGAAAAGCATCTCAACAATGGTCAACATGGCTTTAGACCAGGAAGAGGCACCCACACTTTGCTGCACATGCTAGATCACGCAGTGCACGTAGAGTTAGTTTTACGTCACCACTCTGTTCTTTTGTCTATGGATCTGGAGAAAGCATTTGAAAGGGTAACTAACCAGTTAAGAAAGTGGGGAATCAGCAAACAGATACTTCGGGTAATACTTTCTTTTATGTCAAATAGAACAGTCATCGTGAAAATAAATGGACATCTTTCAAGCCCCACTGTCATTCTAAATGGAATACCACAAGGTTCGCCAATATCTACCGTGTTATATTGGGTCTACAAGTAAGTTTCCAGCGTTTTTTTCCAAAATTTGAAGTTTTATTATGAAAACATAGTTACAATGCTTTATTCGTCCATCGGAAGCTACAACTTTCCCCCATCTTTCTGGCAATTTATGAATTCCGGACCAAAAAAATTTCTCGTCTTTCGAACCCAAGAACGTATCGAGCCAATTTTTTGATTTTCTCTACTGAGCTGAGGCGTATTCCCGTAAGAGCGTTCTGCATCGAACGAAACAAGTGGTAGTCAGATGGTGCCAAGTGTGGACTGTAAGGCGGGTGAGGCAGAATTTCCCATCCACTATATTCCAAATAGTTTTTCACCGAAACTGCAACATGTGGCCGAGCGTTGTCGTGATGAAAAATGACGGACTCGTGTCTGGTCTCATATTCTGGCCGTTTTTCTTTTAATGCCCGCTTCAAACGAATTAGTTGGGTTCGATATAATGGTTCTTTGATGGTTGCACCACTCGGAAGCAGTTCGTAGTATACGACACCCTTTTGATCCCACCATATGCAGAGCATGACCTTATTCACGTGAATATTTCGTTTCGGCGTCGATTGGGCGGGCTCGCCGGGCTTTGTATACGATTTTCTGCTTTTATGATTATCATAATAAATCCATTTCTCATCACCAGTGACAATACGATGCAAAAATGACTTATTTTTATACCGCTGCAGTAACATTTCGGACATGCAAAATCGCCGTTCGACGTCTCTTGGCTTCAATTCGTACGGCACCCAGTTTCCAAACTTTTTAATGAATCCCAGTGCTTTTAGGCGCAGGGAAACGGCTTGTTGCGTGACGCCCAATGATGCAGCAAGTTCTTTTGAATCTGACACGGATCCTCATCCAGTAAAGCGTCCAATTCCTCGTCTTCAAAACTTTTCGGCTTTCCGGGGCGATCTGTGTCTTCAACTCCAAAATCACCATTTTTGAACCGTTTGAACCACTCGCGGCACGTCGATTCACCAATACATTCCGCCCCATAAGTTTCCGAAAGCAAACGATAGGCCTCAGCCGCACTTTTCTTCATATTAAAGAATAAAAGCAGCGCTTCCCGCAAATGACGTTTATTTGGCTGGAAACTTGCCATGATTTTGCTCGATAAAATGTACGACACCGATAGAACTGCTCAAATATAACGCTGCAAAGTTGTTGACAGATACAAAACCTATAAATAAAACACATGGGGTCTGACATTTCTGCCCGGGATCCACTGGTGGCGCCATCTCTGACAAACACTGGAAACTTACTTGTAGACCCAATATAACGCCTATGTTAATCCGCTCCTTGAAATACTTCAATCAGAACTAGTACAAACTAAAATCTTGCTAACCTATGCCGACAATATTTTTGTATTGGCGTCTGGCAAACCAGAAGAAGTAAACGATACACTAAATTCAACATTATCAAAGGCACTCAATTGGTGTCAAGAATCTGGAGCAAAAATACCTACTAACAAAATAAACGCATTGCTCATTTGCAGAAAACATAAATGCGCAGGAACTGCTATAAACATTGGAAATACAAGTATCCCTCTTCTAAACAACGCTAAGATTTTAGGAATTCTCGTGAAAAAGTAGTGTCGGAAAAGCTGAGCAGCGTAAATGATTTACTTAAAATACTTTGTAGCAAACACAAGGGACCCCATATAAACACTTCCCTCATGATAGCAAAGACACTCTTAAAAGGAGCTATTCAGTATGGCTTGACTATATATTCCCATTGGGCTAAGCAAAACGACCAAAATGTGCAAATAAAAATGAATGCTCTGTTAAGAACTGCATTAGGTGCATTACACTCAACGCCTATCGAAGCCTTACTGGCAGAAGCTAACATCCTAAGCTTTAAAGACATGAAAGTTGTAAGTCAAAATAAGCTTCTGTCTAAAAGTATTACGAACGTAGAACATACTCTGCACGATATTTACAAATCGTGCTGAGGTTTCAATCTGAAACCTCAAAAAACAAAAGTGCTATCTTCAGTTCTATTCGTAACGTCAAACCTTCAAAGATAACGATCCCCGAACTTCTCAGTTATAACAACCAAACTGCCCCTTGGCTGTTTCCTGGATACATCATAGATACTTCCTTAAACGAAACTTCCAAAGAAAGCACTCCAAACGAAGTATTTAGGAAAAAGCTTGCTGAAATATTAGAAACTGGCAATCTTTAATGTGTTCTCTACACAGACGCATTCTGCAAAGATGGAGTTACCGGTTACTGTGTCTATAGACTTGACAGCTCTAACAGCAGAGTAGTATTGCAACAATTTACCACTCCTGATGAAAATTCGTACACTGGAGAAGTAATGGCACTTGCAGAAGCGTTTAAATATGCTATAACTTCAACTGTCAAAACAACTATCTGTAGTGACTCCTTAAGTGCGATTCTTGCTATAGAAAACAGTATAGGCAATGTACCAATCATGCAAGCCCTAAGAGCCAATCTCTGCTCAGAATGTCCACGCATTCACCTAATATGGTCACCAGGACATGTTGGCATACCAGGCAATGAAAAGGCAGACGCTGGTGAACGTGATGCAATTAAAATGCCTTTGGTATACAAGACACTACCATTTGCAAAATCTGTTTTGATTCAATCCTTAACGCTTTTACAAGAGGAATTAAAAAATCGGTGGGATCAATCAAAATCATTTTTGAGGACACACAAACTTGATCTATCACCTGTTACTTATAACGAAGAGCTAAGCCGATCGCAAGCAGTACAGATCTCCAGAATAAGACTAGGACATACGATGTTTAACAAATCGCACCTTTTTAACAGAGAAGAACCACCATCATGCACCACGTGCAGCGAGCTACTTACAGTTAATCATGTCTTACAAGGCTGCAAAATAACTAAGGAACACTTCGAGGGAAATGTTCCTAGTCTCCAAACATTATTAGATCCATCAATAGCCCCCGGAAAATCAAAATTATTCCCTCTATTAGCAAAACATAATCTTAAAATTTAAATTTATATGTACGACTAGATTTTAAAATATAAGACTCAGAATGAATAAGTATCTGTAACCGCCACATGGGCATAGTACCCCCGCGTGATAACCCGGACATTACAAATTTATTTATTTGTATTGTATCCTCTGAAAACAAAGTAAGATGAAATAAAAAAATTACGAATAATGATGGCACAGTGAGTTCTCATGGCGCAAAATCCACGAGTTTTCTGCCCACAATTCTGATCTCTTTCGCCGAATTGCTTCACACAAACGTCTCATAACGCCCAAATAATACGAGCACTCTTTGTTTACTGTCTGGCCTTCTGGCAAAAATTCATGATGCACCACATCGTTATAATCCATGAAAACCGTGAGCATTGCCTTCTTTTTTGACTGAAAACGACGTGGTTTTTTTGGTCTTGGCTAATTTTGTAAAGGCCATTCACTTGCCTGATGTCTGGATTGCATGACGTGCTCATAAACCCGCGTCTCGTCTCCAGTAATGATCCTTTAGATGAATGTGGGATCGGACTCAGCCTCGCAAATCATCTCTTTTTCGACGTCGACACGGTCTCTTTTTTGCATGAAATTGAGGTCTTTTGGCACCAACTTTGCTGCTACACGACGGAAACCCATATCATTAACCAAAATGTCTTGAACGGATCCAAAGGTAATATTCAAGTCCTCCGCTATCTCTCTGCTGGTTAATTTGAGGTTATTGACCAACATTTCTTTTACTCGTACTTCATCAATGTTTTCGTCGGTTTTCGATGTCGATGATCTGCCACTGCGTTCATCATCTTCGAGTGAATCACGACCACTTTTGAACCGCTCGTGGCACTGGTATACGACCGTTTTCTTTAGAGAATCGTTGCCAAAACACTTTTCCAACATTTCCAACGTTCACGCAAGTTCGTTGTTGCAAATTTAAATCCATTTCTAAAATTGTAAAAAATCGCCAACACACACAGAGATAGATGTACTTTTAGCTACGTAACTTTTGCAAATGTCAAGCTATGACGCTAAGATTAAAGGGGACAACGAAAAAAACAGAACTCAAATGAGAGCGCCCCACGGTGGTGTCCCCCGGGAACTTTTTGATCAAGGTGGTATACAGAACAAAAGCAAAAAAACCCGGATAAATCAATAATAATTGCATCCTTTGCTTCCAATATATGCAAAACACAATTTTTCAAAAAATCGCGCGCCTCTCGATCTCTCAGACTGAAATCAATACTTCAAAACACCACCAATAACAGCAATGCAGGTGTACCAATGCCCGATGCCACTGTGTACGTCAATAATCAGATGACGAAACAAAACAAGCACTTACTGTGGTTGGCAAAACAAAAAGCAAAATCCGAAAATTGGTGATTTGTGTGGGAGTGTGCGGGAAAAATGTTGGCAAGAAGAAATGAGAGCACGAGGCCGATACTGATAAGCAATGTAAATGATGTAAACAAAATAACACACATACGAAATACGAAAATATTTTTATCAAAATGGAAAACACAAATTAAAACAATCAGTTATATGTTGACTTAGATTGTAAGGTAGTACATGGTTTTAGCGGCATCAATTTAATCCATTTACTACCACTGTACCCGCTTGGGTAAAGAAAATTGAATAACTTTATGATTTTACCAATGCTCTTCTTCAAATTTGTTTTGATGAAATTTGAATTTTTTTTTGTTTATTGATATGTTTTCAATAAGTAGGCGTGCAGTTTACTGTACTCGTAACAAATATAAGCGAAAGTTTTTTTTACTACTCCGTCTCAGATGCGATTTGGTTTTTCTCGATTTTTTCGGAAGTTGGCCTCTATTTTGCAATGCAAAAATAATTTTCTTTATCAATTTTCTATTTACGAGTATTTCTTTGGAAAAAGTTCAAAAACGAATAATAAAATCATATAAAAGTAAAAAATAAAGTGTTCATATATTTTGACGCTAGGTAAGCACGCGTAAAGTTAGGTGTACCCGTTTGGGTACATTGGGAAAATCTGAAATTTTTTTTCTTTTTAGAATGGATTTCAAAGCAATCTCGTCATCATTATTTTATGGAAGGAGATTCGATAATCTTCCAGATGCAACCAATGCAATCGACGAAGATGATCATAACACTGCGTTTGACATTGAATTTATACCACCAGATGCAGATTACAATACAGACGAGGAGGAAATAGAAACGGAAAATTTAGATAACGACCACATACCCAATGATGTTCCAGGTAAAGTTGAAATTTTCGTTAGGGATGAGGATTTCGATTGCGAGGATGAAGTTCCTTTATCAGTCATCAGAGCCTCAAAAACTGAGCAATCTCAAACCCAACCACACTGGTCCAAAAGAGATCCTAATATGACGATGAACTGTTCTGATAACTTCAAAATAAACAAAATGAATATGAAATGTGATTTAGACAATAAGTCTCCAGTCGAAATATTTGAAATGCTATTTGATACTGCGATAAAAGAATTGATCTTGAATCAAACTAGACTTTATGCTACTCAACATAACCATCATAGCCTCAATTTCCAAAAAGAAGAGTTGGAAATTTTCATAGGAATTATGTTCTACTAGATGGAGTGAAAAGTAACCTCCTTGGGAATGAAAAACATTTTTTTTTTAAATGTTTTTTTATATTATTCAATGTAGTCTCCTTTTAGTTTGATACACTTATTCCAGCGATTTTCGAACTTCTTCATCCCGTCCGAAAAGTAATTTTCCGGAAGGTCTGCAAAATACTCCTCCGTGGCGTCGATGATTTCCTCGCGTGAGCTGAACTTTTTATTGATGAGCCATCTTTTGAGGTTTGGGAAGAGATAATAGTCTGAGGGATCCAAATCCAGTTACCAATCGATGCCAAAAGTCCGCCAGATTCCGCATCAGCAAGTCCACACACTCTTTCAAAGTGCTCTCGGGTTCGTGTTTTTGGTCAGGAGTAAGCATGCGCGGCACCCAGCGGCAGGATAACTTTTTCATATGCAGAATATTGCCCAAAATATGGCGTGTGCGCTCAGTAATAATCTTTATGGTATCTGCTAGCTCGCGCAGCTTCACTTTCCGGTCAGCCAACACCATTTCATGTATTTTTTTGACATTGTCCTCTGTAACCGCATCGGAGGGCCTGCCGCTGCGGACTTGATAGGTAGTTTAGTTGCGGCCACCACGAAACTCTCGAAACCAATTTTTGACGGTGGCGTAATCTGACGGAGCATTAGCCTCATAATATTTATCCAACTTTTCTTTTGTTTCCTTCGCCGTTTTGCCTCTCAAAAAATAATGTTTTATGATAGAATGAAAATCGTTTTTGCCCATACTCAACATGATGCCAAACACGTCAACAACAATCAGCTGTTAAAACAAAACTAAAGACATTATCGCACTGAAATTTGGCAAGTCTGCCTAAATATGAACGGACTTCAAGGCACCATAACCTTTTTTGCAGTAGCAGCGCATTCTGGCGGTCAAGGAGGTTACTTTTACCTAATATAGTGGTTACCATTCAATGTCCAGGGAGTCCATGTATTGTAAATTGGATGAGGATACAACAACCGCATTGGTAGCAAATTTTATGAGGTAAAAAAATATACTCATTTCGCAAATAACAATCAACTAGATGCTCAAGACAAAATGGCGAAGCTCAGACCACTTATGAATCTTTTGTGTCAACAATATCAACAATGGGGCTTCATGCACGAGAAATTATCCATTGATGAAGCCATGATAAAGTATTTTAGCCACCATTCTTCAAAACAGTTTAAGTATAAGAGGAAAACCTGTTCGTTTTGGTTTCAAGAACTGGATGCTGACAAGTAGTTGTGTCTACCTTTACAACTTTGATACATATTGTAGTACAAAAAATGTGAACGCTAATTTGTTACAAATGCCACTGGGATCTCGAGTTGTGCTTGAGCTTCTAGAAAAAGTTCAACTATTTTACTTCTCATTGGCTTTTTGCGATTGTTGAGAAAGAAGGGCTTCAGAGCAACTGGAACAGTAAGAGAAAACCAAACAAAGAAATGCCCACTGAAGCAAAAAAACAGAATTCAAAAAGGAGAGACGAGGGCATTTTGAGCACATTTACGATGTAAATAATAAAGGGTCCGCCATCTAACGTTTTTTTTTTCAACTAGTGCTTATTTCGTGAATGGTAACACTTAGCTCATGTCTGATTTGACAGATAATTAGTTTTATCCTTCCGCTGAACGAATATGGTTGTGTATACGCTTGAACAAGGCTGGGAAATATTGCGACATTACTTTGAAAATCATGGTAATGTTGCAGAATGTGTGCGAAAATTGCGTACGGATTTTGGAAGAAGAGAAGCAGCGTCAGCTCCGTATGTTCGTTATCTTGTGAAAAAAGTGCAAGAAGCTGGCATCCTCATCGATAAACCAAAGCGTGAAAAGCCAAAACCAGTGCGTACACCCGAGAATATTGCTGCTGTGGCAGAAAGTGTGCGTGAAGCGCCATCAACATCAATTCACCGTCGTTCTCAACAATTGAACATTTCGGAGACATCATTGAGACGAATTTTGCATAAAGACCTTGGTATGACGCCATACAAAGTCCAATTGGTTCAGGAGTTGAAGCCAACTGACTATCCAATGCGTTTTCGCTTCGCTAAGTGGGCCTGCGATCGACTTAGAGAAGATGCCGATTTTGCCAAAAAAAATCATCTTTTCAGATGAAGCTTTGGGGCACAGAAAACCTGCACGCATACATTGAAAAGCCGATACACCCAAAACGAGTCACTGTTTGGTGCGGATTTTGGTCCAGAGGCATAATTGGGCCATTTTTCTTCGAAAATGAGCAAGGAATGGCCGTTACAATCAATGGCGATCGTTATCGGGCCATGTTGAACGAATTTTTGTTCACAAAAATTGAAGAGGAGGATATTGGCAACATTTGGTTTCAGCAGGACGGCGCTACGTGCCACACAGCCGAAGCTACACTCGATGTTTTGCGCCCTGTTTTTGAAGATCGCATTATCAGCCGCAGAGCTGATGTCGTTTGGCCACCCCGGAGCTGCGATTTGACACCGTTGGACTATTATTTGTGGGGTGCCGTAAAAGATAAGTGTTACGCCGACAAGCCAGAGACAATTGACGCTTTAAAGGACAATATTCGTGAAGCCATTGGTGAAATACAGCTGCACACAATCGATAATGTGCTTAAAAATTGGACCGATCGTGTAGGGTATTGCATGGCCAGCCGAGGCAGCCATTTGAATGAAATTATCTTCCATTATTAACCGGAAGGATTGTACTTTCAAATAAAAAAAGAAATTTGAGAAAATATTTAGTAGTTTTTTTTATAGCATTTTCAAAAAAAAAACATTTTTGGCGGACCCTTTAATATTCTTTTCGCAAAGTGGAATGACAATAGTGTTGTCACCATGGGCACAAACTTTGATACCATCCAGCCTATGCATTATGTCAAACGTTGGTCATCAGTAGAAAAAAGAAAAGTTTTCATTCAGCAGCCTAATCTTATTGCGGATTATAATAACGGTATGGATGGCGTTGACTTACGCGATCATTGTGTCAATGCCTATAAAATCAAAAAGTGGTGGTAGCCGCTTTTTACGTCCATGCTAAGTTCAACGTTGGTGAATGCTTGGAAACTTTATAAAGTCGCAGCAGATTCCCAAGATGACTTGCTACCGTTTCAAAGAGCTATCGCTCGATATTATCTTAGCAGATATACAATTCTACAACCTTCGACATCAAAATGATGCATATGTGCAAGCGTTGCTTTGACTGAAAGTCACCATTTTCCTAAGAGAATTGAAAAGCCTCTTAGATGCAAAGCGACATGAGAGTCAGATCGGTTTGTGAGTTCTGCAACATAAAGAATGCTTTAAAAAATTCCATTTAAAAAATTAGCAATCATATGTTCCCATTGTACCTGTTTGGGTAGAGCTTGAAAACAGTAGTTCCTTCATTTTTGAAAAAATAAAAAAAATATTTTTGTATTCTCTTAACACTATTCAATAAAGTTATGTTACCAAAAATTTGAAATTTTACTTCTAAATGTCTTTGGGAATAAATGGGTTAAATGAATTGAAAAAAACAAATTTTTGCTGTCTACACCATAATATTAGATCAATGAGAAGAAATTGGAATGCGTTCTGTATAAATATAAAAGATCTACTAAATTTTTTAAAAATTATTATTCTTGTGGAAATAAATATCAAAAAAGATGAAAACAAATTTTATGAGCTTGAGGGCTTCGCATCTGAATTTTACAGTAGAAATGAGCAAAGAGGTGGTGGAGTTGTCATATTTATAAAAGAGGGGAAAACATATGATCTTATAGAGTTTGATAGTGTATCTTACGAATGTCTGCAAATAAGAATACCAAGCGAAAATAGGTACGTTTGTGGAATTTATAGACCTCCTGGTTCTAGTGTGGCAAATTTTAACAAGGAGTTTGAATATAGTCTCTCCCTAATTGATAAGAAGGACAATATCGTCATCATGGGTGATACGAGTATTAATATAAACGTTTGTGATTATGACAAAAATCATGTAAAAGACTATCTTGAGATCCTTGCTTTGAATGGTCTGACTAATGTGAATACTGTTACACAGAAAAAACAGCGCCAAATCAAAACGAATTAATATTTAAACAATTTTTTTTTGTTTTTATTGGGTTATTCAATGGCTACAAATCTTAGAGCAACTTATTCGAAATGACTTCCGTTTGCCTTCCAGTACGACTTAAGACGATGTGGCCACTCATCGATTGCGAGACGCACTTCATGCATGGGGAAATTGTCCATTGCACAGACAAGGGCTCGCTTCAACGACTCAATATTTGAGTGTCGAGTAGAGCATGCCATGCCCTCTAATACGGACCAAAACTTATAATCCAACGGGTTGAGGTCTGGACCAATCGTTTTTTAGCCACAGTTAAGTCGTTTTTGCTTTGTGAGCTGGAGCAGAGTCTTGCTGGAAAGTCCATGGCTTGTTGTTGAATATTGATTGGTTGAGAGACTTCACAATGGGTTCCAAGACGGTCGATTGATATACTTTGGCAGATGTTTTCACTCGTTTCTCGCAAAAATGGAGCTTGGCAACGCTATCGTAGCACACTCCCCACCATACCATTACAGACGCGGGATGGTGGCCTCTTTGAATCCTCGGGATGAGTTGGGATGCTTCCCTATATGACCGAGCATGCACATGATCGTTCTGCTTATTCTTCATGAGCAGGTGTCCAGTGTGTCGCTTATACGCGCTGAGTCCTAAATCTTCTTTGATAATGCAAGACATGAACTTTTGCGAAATTTTGATTTCCCGCGACAAGATTTTCTGTTTTCGCAGCGGTTTTCCGTCGATTCGTTTCTTCACGGCTTTGATTGCCTTCGGAGTTCTCACAGTGCGCGGACGGCCGGATCTTCGACGGTCTCGTACTCCACCAGTATCCTGAAACAACTTCACAGCACGATACACAAAATTGCGAGTGATTCCAAGCGGTCGCAAAGTCCTAAAGATATCGCCCTTTTCCATGTTGTATTTAAGTAGGCCAACTACAACAATACAATTTTCGATATAGTCCCATTCCATGATTGTAAGCAATTAATCTCAAAAACTTTTTACGTCACAATGAAGCATAAATATCAACTGTAAAATAGCAATCAATACGAAATGGATGCGCCCAGTGTTGCATTCCTAATGAGTGAGTTCAGTTGTGTACCAGTATTTATGACTTGACTAGGTAATTAAAGTGAACACTATAGTAGATCTAAATAGAGGAGGATCCACTTTATTAGATCATATTTTAATACGTAACTTGAAAACTCCAATACAGACCCGCTCTGCAGTAAACGAAAGCGCTATATCAGACCATTACCCTCTTTTACTCGTATATTATGATAACATAAATATGTAGTTCAAACATCGAGAAAGGAAATGAAATTTGTTTTCATATATCATATATCTGCAAGAAAAAAGTCGACGATTACATTATCTCCACTAATTGGGACTCTCTATTGATTGAATTGGATGTTGACACTTTGTATGAGAAATTTACTACACAAATACAAGATATCTACAAGAAATCAACGCTACATAAAATTATTAAATCTAAATACAAACAAAAGTCTTGGATGTCATACGAACTAATTGAAAGATACAAGAAAAGAGATCTCCTCTATCGTAAGTGGAAAAATAATCGTGTTTAAATAAAACATTCGAATTAGAATACAAAAGTTTTAGAAACTATTTAAATAAAAGAATACAGCAGGAAAAATCAAGCTTTTATGGACCGACGCAAAACATGGAATCTGATTAACGAGATTATGGATAGGAAGAAAGCCAGCGTTGATGAAGACATTGTTAAAAATTGTCCTCCTAGTAAATGCTTAAGTGTATTAACAAATGAATTTGCTGAACATTTCACAGAACAAACAATTCGGATTTCGCATAACTGTGACGCAACTACCTCAGATCATGTTGGCGCCACGAAACCTAACTCTATTTACGTAGAGGATGCAAACTCTGAGGAGGTCCACAAGTTGATGAGACATCTTGATACTAATAAATCTGCAGAATTTGATGGCATCGGAGCAGTTGAGTTGAAAACCCGAAACGCCGACAAGTTTGCTCCAATCATTTCGAAAATTATAAATCTGAGTTTACATCAAGGGAAGATTCCTGTTGCTCTTAAGACCGCTGTAGTGGGTCCTATTTACAAATGTGTTTCAAAAAAGGATATAGGCAACTACAGGCCAATTTCGATCTTACCTGCAATTGAAAAATGTATGGAGGAAGTAAGGAAGTAATAACAAAATGTCTGGTAGGTTTTATAGAACGTAACACCATTCTAGGGATTATTTCCCTTGACCTAGAAAAGATCTTCAATTATTCCCTAAAAAGGGAATCCTCCGGATAGAAGCTGTTCAACTCAGGTTTTTGCGATTCGCATTACGTGGTCTTCCCTGGGATGATAGCCAAAACTTACCACCTTATACTGACCGGCTGAAACTATTAAATTTACAACCCTTTTCTATACGTCGAAATGTTACCGAGATTCTCTTTATTCATCAAATTTTAGTTGGTAATATCGATTGTCCTTCTTTACTTCAACTTATTTCTTTTAATACCAACCCATGCAATTTTAGGTCTGTGCCACTTTTCCGGCTCAATCTTCATAGAATGAATTACGGACACTTGGAGCCAATGTCTAGAATGCTTCGTGAAGTTAACGATATTCTGCCTCTCTTCGACTACCATCTCACCAAACTCTCTCTTCAGAACACTCTTATTTCCACCTCACATCCTAACTTTTTTTTAACCGCTTCCACCCTTTAGTTTTTATCTTTAGTTTTAAGTGAAAATTGTTAGTTTTGAGAATAAGCTTGCAATAAGAATTAATAAATCTGTCCGGGGTTGACCCGGGCCGCAAATCAAAATCAAATCTACATATGGAACAAACAATACGGCTTTCAAAAAAACAAAAGTACTGGGAAGCTTCTTAGTGAATTCGCTAATACAATTCATGAAAGTCTAAACATAAATCACCATGTATTGGTGTTGTTCATGGACTTTAGTAAGGCCTTTGACACCCTTAATCATCAAAAACTTATAGCAGCACTGGAGAAAATTGGTATTCGAGGTAAATTGGGTAACTGGCTAATAGACTACCTAATCGTAAGAACTTATTATTATTATTATTATTATTATTATTATCAAGGGACCGATACAAATTAATTTGTAGGGTCAGGGATTTAACGCCGGGGTACTATGCCCATGTGGCGCGTTTTGTCAACAGCACGCGGAGTACTGAGTTCCCATGTGGTCACCCACCTACGTACTTACCGCGCCCAACACTGCTTTTCATGTGAAAATTGAAAATGAGTACAGCAGTAAAAATGAAGTCAAGTATGAAGTTCCCCAGAGATCTAAATTGGGCCCGATACTTTTTGTTCTCTACTCAAATGAACTACTTCGTGTATTTAAGAACGCTATCCCATTTGCTTATGCAGGCGACACAGCCATCGTTGTACGATACAGATGTTTGAAGACGGCGACGCATATAATGCAAAGGGAGTTTTTAAAAGCCGTGCAGTGGTGCCACGACAACGGACTAATAATAAGTTCATCAAAAACCAAAATGATGCATATTCGTGGGTCACATCATGCTGTTTCTTTCGATAATATCGTCCTTGAGAACGGACAGGGTTAACCATATCGACAGCTTATGGTCGGACTTAAGAAGAGCTCTTTATGGATTATCTCATCTACTCTATTGCACATCACCGGGTATATTAAAACAAGTCTACTACGCACTAATTGAATCAGAGTTGAGGTATTGTATACTTGTGTGGGGTAATGCTTCAAACAGTCATATCCAAAAACGGCTCCAAAACATAGCTTTAAAGCAAATTAGATCGGGGAATCCGCGTTCCTTGTACGATCAAAATGAAGTTAAGATTATCAATGTCCCGAACATTTTTAAGATGTCTGTGTTGCTAGAATACAGCGATAATTTACGTTTTAAGAAAACCATTAACCATGAGCAGAACATCAGAAGACGGGCCCAGAGACTACTGCTAGTTCCAAGTTGTTATAACACATACGGTAGAAGACAGCTTATGTGCAAATTCCCGACATTGTTCAATGAACAATCAAACAAGAAAAAAAATGTTAAAAGATTTCTTTTTTCTTCAAACTATAATCCAAAAATTGTTTAAGTCCAGAATTGCTAAAATTAAATTGTTAAATTGGTAAAGTAAATCGAAAAATTTAAAATCTCTTAAATATAAATTATACTCGGTGACTTACTCGAACTATAACTTTTTAAAATGCTATAATTTTTTTATTTTTTAATAAATTTTATTGTGCCAAAGCAAAAAATGTTGGAAAATACATCAATTTTCAATTTGTGTAGTAGAATATGTCCACCTTTGGCGCGAATAATGGCCTTGAGACGGCCGAAGAAAGCATCGCACGCTGCACGCAAGTGGCTCTGCGGTATTTTGGCCCATTCCCGGCGAAGTGCTTGTTTGACGTGGACCAAACTTTGGTATTTTTTAGTGCCAACCTTCGCCTTCAAAATACCCGAGACAGAGAAATCAAACGGATTTGCATCCGGAGAATTTGTAATCCATTGTGTCGAAGAAATGAAGTGTGGAACATTGTTTTTTAACCAATCTTGGTTGACGCGCGCTTTGTGAGACGATGCCGAGTCTTGTTGAAATGTCCACGGTCTCCGACCGAAATGATTGTTTACCCAAGGCCTCAATACTGCCTATTAGATAGTTTCACGGTATACGATCGCATTAATTTTGACGCCACGGTCCAAAAATATGAGCAGAGAGCGACCATCGGCGATTATGGCGGCCCAAACCATCACCATCTGTGCTGCCTGCTTTCTGGTGGCCGTCCGAAGGTGTACATTTTCGAAGGAGCTCTCTGGAAAGTAAACTCGGTCATTCTTTTTGTTGACATATTGCTCGATAACAAATGGCGA
This sequence comes from Volucella zonaria, assembly GCA_963966105.1. Lineage (NCBI taxonomy): Eukaryota > Metazoa > Arthropoda > Insecta > Diptera > Syrphidae > Volucella > Volucella zonaria. Next base: position 87,932,520 of record OZ014532.1, on the reverse strand, counting down.
CTCATCAGAAAAAAACAAATTCGGCAACTCACCACTTTCGTGCAAGCGTAGCAACTCCTTCGCTCTTTCGACTCTAACTTTTTTCTGTTGCGCTGTAAGATCGTGTGCTTTTTGGAACTTCAATGGCTTGAGCCCAAGCTCATTTTTCAGTATGTGTTGCATCCGTTCCAATGATATGTTGAGCTCACGAGCCATTTTTCTTCCACTTCGACGCGGATTTCGCTCAATTCGAGCCTTCACTTTCCGAACCATTTCTGCCGATGTTGCTGTTTTTTTTATGACCACCTCCATGACGTTTTGCAACGCTGCCAGTATCACAGTAACGAGCTATAGTTCGAGACACAAATGATTTATTCACGTTGAGGTGCTGGAGGGCTCCAACGGTAGCTACTTGTGGTGTTTAAGCCAAATATAAAGCAATCACACTATCACGTTTGAATTCTATCGCGGATAAAAATTTTTCAACACAACTGAGACGCAAGTCGTTTAAAAGACTTGTAAATAATAAAATTATCTGTCATGTGTCAAAATTTGAGCTCACTGTCATGAACAGTTTGGAAATTATAGCAGTCTGAAGTCGGTTGCAGTTCGAGTCATTCAAGGTGTAAGTAGATATGTATATTAGGCGAAAAAAATCGCTAAATAAACTGATTTAATAGAGAGCAGTTTTTGAAACTGATGATATGTATGTTCTAAAAGAAGTCCATTCTTAGAAAAACACAAAAATGAATTTATATCTTCCCATTGTACCCAAGCGTGTACACTTCATTTCAAAGCTAGTTACCTTGATTAATGATAGTTTTTTTTATTTATTTGTTCACTTCCATTTATTGATGCAGAATGTTCTTCAACTATTTTAGACAAAGGAGTAAGCAAATAACAGGAAATATTAATACTTTTTCACACTACATAGAAAAAAATCAACCTCAAAAAATATGAAAATTTGAAAATGCATTACATACAAGCTTGTGTTGTGTTTTTTTTCTGATGAACTTTTGTTTGGCATGTTGGTAGAATATCAAAGAAAAGAAATAAATTCAAATCTCATTTAAAAAATGATACGAGTAGTTAGGCCAAAGGTAAAGTGATGAAACTTTTGAATATGTTGTACCCAAACAGGTTTCTTTTTTATTTGTATTATTGTTGGTTTTATTTTGCATGAAGAGACTGCAGAAGATTAGCCTTTGTTATGGACGGGCTAGACGGAGGAAGAACACCTCTTCGGAAGAAGGGGACATATACGAGTACTATCTAGAATAGCGGATTTGTGTAGGTAAATTAAAATTTTTAAGTATTCTTGCGAAAGTGAATTCTTCCCATGTGTAAATTCGACGCACTTAACCCATTGTTGGCCGGTGACGAGTTAATTCGTCATTGCACTTGCATTATCTACAATATTTCGATTTATGAAACCTAGGGCAATATAGCATATTGCAAAACAGTCGTGTCCGCTTTATAATAAAGAAAATACTTTTAGGTATTTATCACAATTTTAGTAATTCGAGTGATTTCGGAATAAATTTTAGCGATTCGGAAAGAGATGAATCTGACATTATACCACCAAAACGACAAAAAAGGAGGATTACTCAAACATTTCGGCTGTAACTGCAGAATTTAGTGAAGCACCGAGCATCAGTGAACTAACGGATTTATACTTTGATAACAACTTTTTTCATTTATGTTAGTTGTTTCCCACACCAATTTATACCACTTCCAAATGGAGCAATTTCATAAAAATTCTGCTAAAACTACACCATGGACGAAAGTTACAACTAGTGATATGAAAAAGTTTCTTGAGTTATTGATATTGATGAGACAAACTAAAAAGTTACTGGTCAACGGACCGTTTGGTTGAAGCATCAATATTCCCTAAAACTATGAGCAGGATGAGGTTCGAGCAAATTCTTACATTTTTCCATCTCAGTGACAATGCACTAGATACATCTAGTGAAGGCAGACTTTGTATAATTAGACCTCTATTGGATTACATTATTCCAAAATTTCAATCTCCGAAATGTACCGAAACAGCAGTTATTACTTGATGAAACTATGATACCATGGAGACGACGTATCACCTTCAGAACATATAATCCGGCAAAGACAACGAAATATGGGATTTTAATGAGAATGCTTTGTGAAAGTATATTTTCAACTTTGAGATTTATTCGGGTAAAGGAAGAAAGCTACAAGAAACTATATTATCAGTCTTGGAGCCGTATTGGCATCATGTGCATATATCAAGGTAATTACTGCAACTGCGTTTCTACAGCTGGTATATTATTACAAAAGAAAAAACTTGCATTTGGTACCATACGGGAGAACCGCGGCTTGCAGAAGGCACTACTTAATAGAAAATTCTAAGAATTTTCAGAGAGCTCAAAGGATCCGTTCTTCTTCTCACAAGGTTGGTGCGCATGATATCAACTATTCATGATGGAATAGAAGTTCTACGATGATATAGTGACACCTTCATGCATAATATAATACAATAAACATATGAAAGGATTCGATCATGTAGATCAGCTTTTGGGGAACAGCAGTATCTTTCAAAAACGTAAAAGGTCTTTCATTAAGCGCTTTCTATCTTTAAATTTAAATAATAAGTGTATGTAAAATATAATCAATATTTTGTATTCGTTTGAAAGGCATTTCGATGCCATTATGTATGGAATATAACATCATTCAAATGTCTGCCGCAACTTCTCTAGGTGGCGCGAATCTGAAATGTTCAATTTTCCATGACTCTGGCGCATAAATCAGGCTGAATTTGACCGATGACGTGGGTTATGTTGGCTTTAGGGGCCGCAACGGTTTGTGGCTTATTCGCTTAGATCTGCGACTTCAGAAAACTCCACAAGAAAAAGTCTAACGTGGTCAAATCGCACGATATCGTTGGGCAGTTGACATCACCTCCACGTGAGATGACCATGCCCTCGAATCGGTCATGCAGATATTTTCCAATGTGGCGTGGGCTGTGTGGCACTTGACCCCGTCCTGTTGAAATCACATGTAGTTAGTGTTCATATCATCCAATTCAGGCCAAAAGAAGATGGTAATCATCGACCTATAGATAGCGCTTGCCATTGACGGGGATGGCCTGGCCAACGTCTTTCTCAAAGAAATATGGACCGAGGATGCAGTGACCTAGTTCCTGGGTCAGTTGAATTTTGTACGCCAGGCCCGAGTTCTTGTCAGCGACGCAAAATCGACTGCCTCGGATTCTCCTGCATACTCTCACGGACAACGGCGATGTTTTCGACAGATCTTGCGTTTTGTCGACATACGGGCTTATCGTTTATCGTTTACTGAGCCAGTTGACTGAAATTTGTCCTCCACACCGCGAATAGTCCTCTCGGTAGGACGATTATGGCGATCGTAAAATGGGCCAAGTGCGCGGAACGTTGCCGGAACAGAACACCCATTTAGATAAAACAATTTTATCGTTTGTACGTGTTGTTGAATGCTATGTCCGTCTGTATGGCCTGGTTTTGGCAAAACAGTCTGCATAAATGACAGATATAGCTTCAACAATATGGCCGCTATCAACTGTCAAAATTCGGAAGTCCCTATTGGAACACCCTGTATAAGGTGGTCTAAAAAAACAGCATTCTTTTTAATCAATTGTATTTCATTTAATGCATTCAAACTTAACTCTAACAAGTCACAAAATAATATATAGAGAAAATTTCTACTAGAAGTGGCAAGGAAATGGACTTACTAGTATGTAGATTCAAATGAATGCAGCCTTGCAGTTCTTCTCGTGCTTCTAAAAGGGCTTCTTACAAAGTTTCACATTTCAGGCTCTGAGAAAAACTAAAGAATCACGTTTTAGATCAAATAGTCACTGACGTAAAAACAAATCCAACTAGAAGGTGTAGAGTATGCTATTTAAAAGGAAACCTGTTGCATACCATTACACTGAGGTGATTCCCATACAGTTTATCATACCAAACAACGATTTTAAGAATCTAAAAATATGTCCAAATTTTAATTTTATTTCATTCAGTATAAATAAAATTTATTGGAGCTTATTTAGAAGGTTTTGCTTTACTGCCGTATTCAATTACAAAATAACAGCCGGTGACATAACATTTTTTCTGTTTAAAATTTCCGGTCAACAAAGTAGTGTGGTGGAAGCGTTAATCTTGCTGGGAGGTATGAAGCAAGCAGATTGGCCTTATTCAAAGAGCTGACAGCTGTCTTACATGTATGCACATATGTAAACGTGAGGATGATGCACAACTTTTAATATTTTCGAACGTCTTGTAAGACCAAAAAAACAGTTCTTTAACAGTTCTGAACCTCATCCAATGAGGGAAAAATGATATCATTTCAATAGAGATTAGTGTTTGTGATCATAGCAAGAAGTACAATGGCCAGCCAAAATTGCGTGGGAAGCTATCCGTTCCAATTAGGTATTTCGTATTACCTAATGGTATTCTAAGAAATGTTTTCTCTAATCGCGTGGTCAGTGTACGAGAAATCAGCTGGTATGGCACTGTGTTTCAACGAGCTTAGAGAGTACACCAACGGTGTATTAGCTGGAAAAGAAGTTAAAAAGAAGACAAGACACACCGTCCTTCGGGTGTGAGAATCCATGTAAAAGGTGTTTTTTAAGGAATTTAACCTTTTTTGTTTAAATAAAGAACAAAGAAATTAACTTGGTGGCGATTTGTTGAATTCGTTCAAAAGACTATTTCATGCCATTTAATATTTGAAAACAACTTCAGGCCACCATGGTTGCCTCGTACAAACCCCATTCTAGGGGTTCAATTTTCGACTATTTTTTCGGAAAATTTGGGGCTTATTAAGTATTCGAACAATGTTTTACTCCAAAGCGTCAATCGGTGCTGGTTTATAGCATTAACTAGTAACTTCACGTAGTCCCACAGAAAAGAAGTCAATGTCGTAAAATCACACATGTTGGCGCAGAACTGACGAGTCCATTTCTTGGAATGGCTCTTTTTTTCTTTTTCTTTTTAAAAAAGAACTTAACAATCAAGTAGGTATGAAGACACTTATAATGCGTCAGCATGTGTTAAGTTTTTTTTGGAGAATGAGCAGACTAAATTCTTAGTGGAAGTTGGCTTGTTGTTGATTTCTATTGTAGTCAGCTACTCATCTTATTTGATTTTTGTTAATTGAAAAAATGAATATCATTCGGGCGAGGCCGAATCCCTGCCTCGAACCTTCCGATTTGAAAGCCAGTGCACTACCACTTGAGCCATGGGCACCCACACACGGCTCTATTGCAGAATCGTGTTTTCAACAAAGCGATGTGTTCGTTTTTAATATGGGGCGGAGCATAGTCCTGTTGAAATCATAAATTGTAAAATACTAAAATACTAGCTTGTACTCCGGCCTTGTTTTCGAAGAAATAAAGATCGATGATGCCACTGGCGTACAGTCTGCGCCATACGGTATATTTTTCTGAATGTGGACTTTGAGGATTGTCATTTCTTGGCACTTCTGCTTGTTTACTTAGCCGTTTAACCAGAAATGAGCCTCATCACTGAATAAAATTGTACGGCAAAAAACTGGGTCACTTTCCAGTGAACACCTGACGCAATAAATGATCAAGCGGCTTTGTTTCTTACACCAATTGCATCTTATAAGCCTGGAGGCCAAGATCTGTCTCAGAATTTTACAGATTATTATGTTCACTATTTACTGTCGTATGATAAGCCTTCTAACGCGTAGGCATACACTACAGACCGAAAATTTGAAGCCAGATTGAATTTTATGAATCAACGTACATTGGGTCTTTTTACGTAAATTTTCAACTTGAATAATGCACAACACAATCAGATGACAAAACTCGGATTTTACATCCACGTTTTTGAACAGTGGACATTTACAAATGTGGTATCAACCGCTTCTGTGGTTTATTGAGAAGTGTTTAAGATTTTTAGTTGTTGATTCAGCACTTGTTTATAACTGTTTACATAGAAAGGGTTGTCAAATCGCAAAATTTATGAACCTGGATTACAAAATTTTTACATAAAAGCCACACTTTGAGGTCATATAAATTTTATTGCGGAAACTATTGTACAATCGGAAAACGAACTCTCCTTCACCCTCCTTAAAAAAGGCAAATCGTAGCCAATCGTAGTTGAAGGTATCAACTTGCCGCGTTCAACGTACCATTGAACGCTTAACCGGGATATCTTGAGGTTAAATCACCGTCAGGACGGCCCAGGCTAAAACTAAACACAAGGATTGGCTAATAGTTACAACAACAAACGAAGAACATTTTAACTATATTTTGTGGAGCGACGAATGCAAGTTCGAGGTATTTGGTACAAAACGGAAAGTTTTCCTTCGACCCAACTCTGAAAAAAAGATGCTACCATACTACCAGATATCCTGGGGATGTGTCTCTTCTATTGGAATAGGAGATCTGGTTCGGATGATTGGAAAAATGAATAAGGCGGCATACAAAGTAAGATTGGAAGAAATCACTGTGGCCTCTGGACTAAGACTAATTCGCTAAGACTCGTATCTCAGACTTTGTCAAGACTACCTGAAGTAAATCATTATATGGCCGCTGCAATCACCAGATTTTAACCCTATGTAGCTGTAGTGGAAGGAGCTGGATAGAAAAGTTTGAGATTAATGTCTATCATCAGAATCTGTATTGTGGAATATACTATCGGATTGCTGGAGCAATATACTGTAGGAAACAATTCAAAAACGAAAAGCAAAGAGTTTTTTTTAATTTTAAATTTGGTTTTTCCTTCGAGCACTGATGGAGGCCTCAAACTTTCGGCCTGCACTGTAAGTAGTCTTTAAGCTACTTTTTTCTGAAACGTCAATTTGAAAACACTATTTGATAATAATATAGGTTTAAGTAACATCAGTGCTCATATTGCGGCAATTTTTAGTATTTTGACAAATTATGTCTATTTATGCAAGTGGTATCCACTTCAACAACCTTCATAATAGCATGTGCCATTGTGTTCGTTCTTGAGATACAATGCCACTTCTTCCTACATTCTTAGAGGGAAACAAGTTTTTGGATTTTGTGTACTTTCCTGAATGCTACGTGCAAATATCACTCAGTGAGACATCCTCTTGTGTGCTCTAGATTAAGGTGTATACCACCTTAATAATTGAAGGAAAACATATACGTTGGTACGTATCTGAATATTTTAATACTTACACTACCTCTCCAAAAGAGGGGACAAGTATATTCGTACATCACACCTTACCACAAGAGCTCTTCATATGCATCTTTGGAGGGGGTATCAACAAGATGACATCCTTGACCCCATAATACACTGAAAAGTAGAACACATACTCGACTCCTAGGGGCTAAATACTTATAGTTTCCCATATGATTTTGTTTGCTCACATTTTTTTTAAAAATTAAGTAAAAGCCTTTAATACTTCACATCAATGTGCAGCCTGACAATAAATCCTTTTAAATAAACTAACGTGATTTTTTATTACTGTTAAATTGTTTATAGCCTAAGGAAAACTCTCGAGAAAGATTATAATCACATGCATACAAGGCGTAAATGGTTTGGCTAGCATACAGTGACCAGTTTACATGGCTGGGAAGATGAGAAAAATTTGAAAAGACTACTTAATCTTTTCAGTTCATAGAAATATGGCATAAACGGCGAGTGTCCTTTTCATGGTGACAGAAAATAGCTTTTTGTATTTACGTTCAGTCATTCATTCCGAATGAGCTACTTAAAGTTTTTTTTGGATTTTTGAGAAACGATATTGCAGTCATTTATAGAGCCCTGATACTCGCCTTCGTTTCCGGTCTGTGGATGCACTTGTCATGCTAAAGTCTAATTGGAAGTGTGTTAACTAGTGTGGAGCATTTGCTTCTGGCCGTTTGACTTCTTGAACGATTGTATGATATTCGATCAGGAGCGGTTATGATGGTTCCCTATCGTTCTGAGATTTAAGCAATTTTCTTCCATGGACTAATGGCCGCTCGTGTCGGATGACAAATTTTATGTTGACAATATCAGGAAGCCCCTTTTTGTCTGCTTTTTTAAGGCCACATTTGTCTATTTTTTCCAATGACATTCTTATGGAATTGATAACAAGTTTTGCTGAGAAACTATTGGTAGAATAAACTAGTTCTGTATGGTTGGCCGGTTAGGCTTAGATATCAATAAGATATCCCTCCGTGCTATAGTTCCACAGCATATACTCTTGCAATTTAACCAGCCAGTCACGAGAAGCAGTAGCAATGCAGACAGGCAGTAGAAATAAGTAGCGTTAGATGTATTTATGCTCTTTATATATTTTCGGGGTTATGCAGAAGAAGAAAATATCCCGTCGCGTTTTCTGAATGACAGTTAATCACATTTATAGGCTTTGTTTGCTCAAACGTAATTGCTATTGCTCGAAATATGTTCCATTCCCTTCCTGAATGGTGATTCTCTCCGTTGAAACTATAAAGTAATTAGCCTGGGTGTTCACGTTCCGTCAAACTAAAGTGCGTGTCTCTGTTGATCCCGTTGTACCAGAAAGTGTTTCTCATCAATTAGATGGATCCCAGGAAGCATTGCCCTTGTTTACACAATTTGCACTTTTTTTTCACTACGATCAGTCCACGTTAAGCTACGTTAAGCTAAGTAAGCCAGGTCTGCCAAAATGGAGATATGTATTACCGAAATTATAAGCAATCAGTGCGCTTTGCTGTCGTTACCATTTCCAATCAAAAATTACGTAAGACAAAGTTCTCTAAACAGATATTTAGTTGCTCCTACGAAAGAAGCTTTCGGTACTACGGCCACCAGCAAAGCAAATTTAACGTAAGAGGCGATCACCTATTGGACTTCATACTATTGTTCGACATGGTTGTTACTCGTTGTAATATAATAAGTAATCAGCTTAGCACTTTTTAACGGGTGCCCTAAATAGATTCCAACAGGGAAGTACTATTGGAGGTCTCCATGCCAGGCCATAGATACATAACATTCAAATTGGAATTTGGAATGGTTCCATCACGAAATGCTTTGGACTGACATATCCAGCCAGGAAACAATCGTGCAGACTGCCTGTTCCCTAGCGGAATGCAGATCTAAGTAAGAATACTAGAAATTTTCTAAACAATTCACTTTAATTTGGAGAAAGAAATAAATCTTTACAGATCGAAGGAAAAAGAATATAAGAAGCCAATTTGTATTTGGAAGACCGCCTCTCATAACGACTTTTAACAAAAGGCCGAAACAGTCGGTGAAACCAGCATTCGAGTCAAAGTCCTCAATGCGTAAAATCTGGCAGACTGAAATCACTCAGAAGATCAGGCACCTACACTGAGTCGAATGCTGAGACTGACTTCCCAGTTAACCTTATCAGAACCAATTCACAACCAGCCCACAACCAGCTCCTTTTAATAAAGCTGCAAATAAACACACCGTAGTTGGTGGAGACGGATGAGGTCATCAGACATTCTGTTCTTCTGCTTTCTTTAATGGCTTCAAGTCGCCGATGTCATATATCTAGTTATGCTACAAAAAGGTATAGACCAGCTGCTGGTAGCTTTGAAGAAAATCATCACTTCTAGCCCGCAACCTATCGAATAGTGAAAGTACTCGTAGCCTTTATACCAAAAATCGGGAAAATAACTGCATGCTCGCCCAGAGCTTTGAACCTGTCAGTCTAAGTTCCTTCTTGTTCACAAGCGTGGAGTGAATGGTCGTATACACAAAACTGATATATGAATGCATCTTTTGTCCAAAATCCAACACGCCTACCAACGCGAAGATCCTGCGAAAGTGCGCTTCGGAATCTGGTGGGCACAATTGAAGTTGCACTTCGTTGCCAGCATACGCGCTGGCAATTTCATTAAAATTGAGTGCGCTTTCGACAACGCAACTTTTGACGGGGTGTATACTCGGTCAGACAACACGACGTAGATGAACCTCTAGTGTTTTGGATAAAGGTGAATGACGGATGCTGACTGCCGCTAATATGTGTTGGCGGAAGTGAACATTTCTTTCCCGCGAGGTGGCGTTCTGTCTCCTGCATGTTAGTCGACTCACTGCTTAACGCTCTGATGTCTATGCTCAGGCATATGTTGATGATACAGCTGCAGTATCTGTTGAATCATGTCGACAATTGGTGAACTAGAAATGGGCTTTCAGTCAATAATCTCAAATCTTAGTTTAGTCCTTTTTTTAAAAAAAAAAAAACAATTAGCGCGGGCTCAAGGGGTTAAGGCAGCCTTAATATGTTTGCTCACAGCGTAAGCGAAGGGAGCTTAGGGATCAAAGAAAAAGAGGTGCCGATGTACGTTGGTTTTAAATGTCTGGATGTTATAATGACTAGGAAATGCAGAGCTCGCCAAGGCATTCCAAAGCTAGTTGAACGGGTTAAGAATGCATCACGATATTTTAGAGTACGTCCGAAAGTGGGCTTGAAGGTAAACTGATGAGCATTCATTGGTGTTACGGTTAAAGGTTTAAAGGGGCAGCAATTTCTGGCAATTTCAATGGAGCACTGGTGGTGGAAATAAAACAAAGTGAGAAAGGAGACGCTACGACATTCTCGTTCTACCGCCGAAAAACAGGGACAGATGAGTCCGGGAACGAATATGAAAAACAGAGAGTAGCAGGTAACAGACAAGAGATCATTCATGAAGATTAAAAAGAGTGTCGGCGATAGAACGGAGTACCAGCATTTATTTTGTGAATATCAGACTTGAAGCCGTTAAAGACGACTTGAATTGAACGTTCCGAAAGGTAATTCCTAATCCATTGAAGAAGAGTATCATCGATCCCAAAAGCACCCATTTTCGACAAAAGAGCCTGATGCCAAACTCTGTCAAATGCCTTAGAAATATCAAGTCCGACTATCTTGCTTTCACCAGGTTGGTTCAATTTCTCGGTGAGACATGGCATCAAATCACGAGTGGACCTGTTGCTACGAAAACCGTATTACTGGCTATTGAGAAGTTATCATGTTTCGAGATATTTCATGAGTTGATGGTTTATCAGCGTTTCTAAGACGTTGAAAAGAAGGTACGTAAGTGCTATAGGTTTCGGAAGGAGAGAGAATATGATTCGTCGTTTTTAGGGACGGGCTAGGCAAATGTTGTTTTGCCTGCGTGAAAGAACACCTATTCAGAAGAAAGGAATATATCCCATTCGGATGTGCGGATTTATGTATGCTACTACACGAATGCGACAGTATATTCATCTTATTGAAGATTCGATGCACTCAAGTGGAGGCGGAGACAAAGCACAATCTGGAAGTGTTTAGTTGGCTGCAAATTGTACAGCAAGCAGATTGGCCTTGTACAAATATCTGACAGCTCGAATATCATTATAAACTACCTTTGGGATGGCGGATGAGGCAGAATTTCTAATGTTTTTGAGGAACGACCAAAATGTTCACTGCCTTTACGACATAGCAGTATTTTTTGCCTCAGTTTTTGGTCATATTGGAATTTCGCACGCTTATGAAAGACGTTGCTGTCATTCCTGGCTCGTTTGAACTTTTTTCAATTTTCCTCTGTAGGTTCGGTCTTGTAGGGCCGAAAGAACATTTCTCTAACCCTGATAGTCTCCTTACAGCTCGAGTAGTCCTACGCCTTTTTTTTTTTTGTTTTGATACTCTTCATCCGATGAGGGATAAAGAATCTGATTCCAAGGAGAATAGTGTCTGTGATCATATCAGCAGCGGCATCTACGTCGTTATCCTAAAATTCCTAAAGAAGCTGTTACGGCCGCTTCAATTGGCCACCATACGGTTCTTTTAGTTTTCTGTAACTTTAGTATTTCAGTATACGAGAACTTAGCTGATATGACACAGTGGTCGAACGAGCCTAGAGGGATAGCACATCGACTTTGTATTTTCCAGGATGAGAAGTTAAAAACAACTCCAGTCTGTTGGCGGTATGACTATTAGCGTTTAGTATTCCTGTGAGCTCATTTACAAGCTGGGTCAAGTCATTTTCCGCAGGGAAGATCTCAACAGAGTCTGACCAGAATGTCGAAGCCACCCAGAATTGTGTATACAGTATGAGGGCACAGGGCTACAATTCTTTGAATAAAGTCAGACTGCGCGTCAAACTCTTTAAAAGTCGAATTGCTGTCCAGTTTGGGGCTTCTGTAAATAAAGCCATAGTGGGTAATTTGCTTACGGAGATGAAATTTTAACTACATGAAATTTAATTCCGGATTGGAACAGGGACTACAGTGTGGTGGAGTTCGGTAAGCTACATCACTACGCACGTAAATGGCGAGACAGCGGTGAGAGAAGAATAATGGCACTAGTTCGTAGCCAGGAAGATTCAGATCGGAATGATCGGAGAGGTGTGGGCGGGAATCTATCTTCTTTTTTTTTTTTTTTTTTGTTAAAGAACTAACACTTATTAAGTACTACTCTTAAAATACCGGAGCACATGTTAAGTTTTTCGGAAAATTGGATAGGGGGAGAGAGAAAGATTTTTGGGCTCAGTGGTTATTTCGCTCCATGGGTGGCATCCAACATTTAATGGGGAGACTAAATTACTAGTGTAAATTGGACTTGATGTTATATTTAGGCAACCATTCATCTCACAAGTTACCTGAAAAGAAGTCTTTCGGTCACTGCTTGTATTGAACCCCTAACCGTCCGATTGGGAAGCCAACACAGTACAACTTGAGCCACGGCCACCCACTAAGTGCCAAAACAGCTGGCCTGTATTTACAAACGTAGACATACGCAGAAAAGTGATTACTTCTTAGCTTTAGGCTGTTCCTTTTAGGAGAAAGAAGAAGCTGACTGGTCTGACTCATGTAGTACTTTAGGGCATCACCATCCAATTCTCCAATGAATCTAAATATTCGGTGTCATCCTTGATAACAAACTCCAAGGCAGTGTGACTCTGCTGGCAGTGTAAGTGAACTTACCGAAAGACATGAAGCTTGTCACCGAAAAATATCCTTAAAGATCTTTACGGCTAGTTATATCCTCTGCGTCAGTTCTGCTGTTTTTACCAGACTCCAGAGAACAGTCTGCCACTTGCACACTCGGCTCTGCTCTAGGAGCACTCAGTGATGACTTCCTCTTCCTTATATTCAAAATTGCATCTGTCTTTCAAGGGGATATGTATGCAATTCTGATGGATATATTGATAAAAGGCGGCTGAGAGGGCGAAGTATCTGCATTTGTAACGACAGCCACGCTGCGCTTAAAGTCTTGCTGAACTTTCTCACCTTTCATGTTAGTTGTAGGTGCAAAACTTCTCAGAATGCAGAATTCACTAAGTTTTGCTTCGATTTCAGAACAAAGTGGGATGGCAGGAAATAAAATCGCCAATGACAAGTTGCTGGGCAAACGATACTTAACACGAACTAGCATTAGGACTGCCTGCGTTGTTGGTTAAGACTTCCATTAATAGTTGCGTTTCACGTGGGCTTCAGGATGCCGGCAAACCAAACATATCTTTTCCGACATCTCTAAAAGGTCAGCGACTTTTTTGCTGTCCGTCAGTAGAAAGACTGCAGGCTGTTCACCAGCGTTGCAACGGGACACTTCGGTTTTGTGAAGAACATAAGCCAGCTAAGAATAAGTGGTACTGCGAAAGAGACGACAACAGCGCGGAATACTTTCTCTAATTCGATGGGCGCATTTGCTTTAGACAATTTTTGCTTTTACCCATCATTCTTGAAGAACTGAGGAATTTCAATAAAGGAGCGTACAAGAAGTACAATGAACTAGTCCTTTGTCGAGTACTCTGTTCTGAGAAAAAAAAAAAAACCGAAATTATGTGTAGCTGATTGGTGTCGATTCTTGTGGTCTAACAGATATCGGGCACTGTATCAGCACTTTTATTTTATAGAATGTGGAAATCCGTCTGAGAACGTAGCCTTCAATGACCTAAACTCTCGAATTAATGTTCCTTTTCTTTGATAAATACCGACCACTATGTTATTGTATATAAAGGGCTCCGAGCTCCAAATGCTATCCAATAAATCTAGTTGACAGTGGAATTAGTTGATGTGGTTTCAGGTCGATTACGAGTACTTCTAATCCTTTGTCGGAACACCATAACAAAAAAAGGGTTAAAGTTTAGAATGTGGATCCGATCGGCTATATACAATGTTACACTCATACTTACTCGTATATACTGCTCCTTTGCTTTGCCCAGGAACTTGTATAAGCTGTAATTACATGAGAGATTCTCGACAGGATTTTCACGTTGCCACATTATTAAGGTACCTAATATCAGTAACCCAGTTCGACCCATCTCATACAAATTTACAATATAGAAAACTTTGCTTGAAAATACCTTAAATATGAATACATGTAATACCATATCCATGAGCATCCTTTCTGAATCCTTTAAAGCAGCAATTTTCATATAAATTCAAAATTCAAATGCCTTTAAAAAATAAACGATTTGCCCTAGTTTTCCTCATTGCAGTATCGAGTCACTGCGTATTCCAACCACGACGAAAACTATATTCAAAAGCTGCACTTGGCTCGCTGAAAATCATTTATCAAAAGTATATGATATCCTTTAGTGAATTTATTTATTACAAGTGGAAAGCACTGGTGTAGGATTAAATGTTCGTGTCCAAAGTTCAAATGCGTTTTAGTTAGAAAATGTTTTCAAAAGTAGTTCATTAAGCAAGGCAAGAGTTCGATGGCGTCATCAAGTGGCAACCACAAGAATACTTAAGCAGCTAATGGCAAAAAATTTCTCGTACTCGTAAACTATGACAAGAATTTGCCCTCGAAGGCAGGTTCGTCAAATGCATGCAGAAATCAATTTTCCACTTGAGCATGCACTTTAATGAATATTCACCGATAGTTGAAGTGTTTTCTAGTTTTTTTTTTTCGTTTTTCTTCCTTCAGCCTTTCTTTTCATTTATACGAACATTTACTCGTACATTTCATCAAAGAATTTTTGATGTTGCAAAACTATTTGTGTTGCTAGGAAGTTATGCACGTGAAGAAGTTTTCCTAATTTGCTTCCACCTTAAACCTGTTAGTTTACCCTTTATTTGAAAAAAAAATATAAAAATGGGAAAAACAAGGAATAGTAGAATTTCTAGTTGAATGTCCGTGTAAAGATTCATGGATAATTGGACGTTGCACTATTAATCGTCGCATGGCGGAGAGTATACAATTTTCTATTCATTTAATATTGGATGGAGGAGGTTTTGCATCCCTACTTCCACAGTTTGAACAGGATAAACTTTTGACCTATGGATAAGATACTTCCTGATGTGAGCTTTTTGATTTTCGAATATAACAAAACGCTTTTAGCTGCTCTTTGTACTTTACTCGTATACTACAGCAATCAGTTCAAATGCATCGGATTCTCATTGCACCCTGTGGCGTAATGAATTATATAAGTTCGTATGCAATAGCCTAATCCCTACGAAAATTAAATTGTGTATGAAAAATTTGTTTTATGAGATTTTTTGTGATTTATTGATCGGATACATTTACCAAAAGGAGCAGAGAAATTGTTGGTTTAAATTCCTGTAACAATTATAGTAGATACTTTTTGTATGATCTGCTCGGCAGGTCATTCCATAAGCGAGTTGGTCGGCTTAGAAAGGAATCATAATATTCCAGACTACATTCAGAAGAGTGCTGCTATTGCTGCGATTGAAGGTTCAAAAGGGCTGAATGCTATTGACAATTTCGTTAGCACACGGTGTGTGTTGGCGAATGTCAATTGACCACACCATCTCATACACAATAAATATTTTCCTGAAATGAATTATTTCCTACAGCTGTTGTCGGAGATGGAATGGAAGCCAGCACTTTTCTGTGCTTATCAGGCTTGCGAGGCAAATTGAACTGAATGTTCCGAAAGGTTATTTTTAATCCATTGAATAAGAGATCCCCAATCAATCTCAAATTCAGGCATTTTTGGCAATAGTGCCGGGTCACTAGTGGTTCAATTGTACTTTTTGGTGAAATTATGTGATTACTGTTTCTAATTGTTGTAAGGGCATAGCACCTACAACCATTTGATTCGGCAAACCAATGTCAGAATTTTCACTTCGCTGTCTTGCTTATCATCGCCGGTCTCTGTGTTTTTTTTTTTTTGTAATGACTTTGGAATTTAGAGTGGACATAGCAAGTACTCGGGCTAAAAAGTAATCACTTTTCTGCGTACGTCCACGTCTATAAATACACCCTGAATGACTCGAACTGCAACCAACTTCAGGTTGATATAATTTCCAAACCGTTAATAACAGTGAGCTCAAATTTTGACACATTATCTATCATTTTATTACTTACAAGAATTTTAAACGATTTGCGTCTCAGTTTTGTTGAAAATATTTTATCCGCGATGGAATTCAAACGTGATAGTGATAGTGTGACTATCGTTAAAGCCCTCCATCACCTCAACGTGAATAAATCATTTGTGTCCCGAACCATAGCTCATTACCGTGATACTGGTAGCGTTGCAAAACGCCATGGAGGTGGTCATAAAAAAACAGCAACATCGGCAGAAATGGTTCGGAAAGTGAGCGAAATCCGCGTCGAAGTGGAAGAAAATGGCTCGTGAGCTCAACATATCGTTGGAACGGATGCAACACATACTGAAAAATGAGCTTGGGCTCAAGCCATTGAAGTTTCAAAAAGCTCATGATCTTAGACCGCAACAGAAAAAAGTTAGAGTCGAAAGAGCGAAGGAGTTGCTACGCTTGCACGAAAGTGGTGAGTTGCCGAATTTGGTTTTTTCCGATGAGTCGCCATTTGTTATCGAGCAATATGTCAACAAACAAAATGACCGAGTTTACTTGCCAGGGAGGTCCTTCGAAAATTTACACCTTCGGACGGCCACCAGAAAGGAGGCAGCACCGATGGTGATGGTTTGGGCCGCCATAATCGCCGATGGTCGCTCTCCGCTAGTATTTTTGGACCGTGGCGTCAAAATTAATGCGATCGTATACCATGAAACTGTCTTAGAGGCAGTACTGAAGCCTTGGGCAAATAATCATTTCGGTCGGAGACCGTGGACATTTCAACAAGACTCGGCACGGTGTCACAAAGCGCGCGTCAACCAAGATTGGTTAAAAAAATAATGTTCCACACTTCATTTCTTCGACACAATGGATTGCAAATTCTCCGGATGCAAATCCGTTGGATTTCTCTGTTTCAAGTATTTTGAAGGCGAAGGTTGGCACTAAAAAATACCAAAGTTTGGACCACCTCCAATAAGCACTTCGCCTGGAATGGGCCAAAATACCGCAGAGCCACTTGCGTGCAACGTGCGATGCTTTCTTCGGCCGTCTCAAGGCCATTATTCGCGCCAAAGGTGGACATATTGAAAACTACTGATACAATTTGAAAATTGATGTATTTTCCAACATTTTTTGTTTTGGCACAGTAAAATTTATCAAGAAATGAAAAAATTATAGCATTTTAAAAAGTTGGAGTTCAAGTCATTCACCCTGTATAGGCCAGCTGGCTTGGCACTTAGCGAAACACATGTAGATCCCCGCTTGCACCTCTCAGATCACTCCGATCTGAAGCTGCCTGACTACGAACTAGTGCCATTACGTGCGTAGTGGTATAACTTACTAAACCTACTATAATGTAGTCCCTGTTCCAATCCTGAATTCAATTTCATGTGGTTCAAATTCCATCCCCGTAAACATATTATCCACTATTGCTTTATTTACTGAAGCACCATACTGGACAGAATTCGGCCGTTAACGAATTGTAGCCCTGTACCCTCATACTGTATAAACAATTCTGGGTGTCTTTGACATTCTGCTCAGGCTCTGTTGAGATCTTCCCTGCGAAAAATGACTTGACCCAGCTTCTAAATGAGTCCACATGAATACTAGACCTTAATAGTCATACCGCCAACAGATTGGACTTGTTTTTAACTCCTCACCCTGAAAAACTCAAAGTCTATGTCCCATGCCCTCTACGCTCGTCGGACCATTGTGTCATATCAGCTAATTTCTCGCACACTGACCACACACTTAGAGAACAGATTCCTAACAGAACTGTACGGAAATACGTGAAAACTAATTGGAGCGGACTTAACAGCTTCTCTAGGAACTTAAACTGGGCGTTATATTTCATCGATAACGATATTAGTAGATACAGCCGCTGATATGATCACAGACACTATTCTCTTTGAAATGTGATTCTTATCCCTCATCGGATGAAGAGTATTAAAACAAAAAAAAAAGGCGTAGGACTACTCGAGCTGTAAGGAGACTATCAGGGTTAGAGAAATGTTCTTTCGGCCCTACAAGACCGAACCTACAGAGGAAAATTGAAAAAAGTTCAAACGAGCCAGGAATGACAGCAACGTCTTTCATAAGCGTGCGAAATTCCAATATGACCAAAAACTGAGGCAAAAAATACTGCTATGTCGTAAAGGCAGTGAACATTTTGGTCGTTCCTCAAAAACATTAGAAATTCTGCCTCATCCTCCATCCCAAAGGACATTCGAGCTGTCAGATCTTTAAACAAAGCCAATCCACTTTGCGTATAGTTCAACACAACCAGATTGTGCCTTGCCCCCACGTACACGTGAGTGCGTTGAATCTTCAATGGGGCTTATCCGCATTCGCGGAGTACTTAAAGATCTTAACATACACAAATCCGCTGGTCCAGATGGTACTTCCCCTCTTCTGGCAAAACTACAAACAGCATTTGTCTAGCCCGCCCCTAAAAAAGGTGAATCTCTCTCCTCCCACAGAGCCATTGCACTCACGGCCTTTCTTTCCAAGATCATGAAAACGCTGATAAAACGTCAGCTAGTAAATATTTCGAAATATGAAAACTTCTGATTGACTGGCAGTACGGTTTTCGTAGCAACATGTCCACTGGTGATTTGACGGCACGTCTCATCGAAAAGTGCAACCAAGAATAACCAAAGCGTACATCAATCTGGCAAGAGCAAGATAGTTGCACTTGATACTCGTATTTCTAAGGCAATTGACAGAGTTTGGCATCAGGCTCTTTTGTCGAAAATGCGTGCTTTTGGGATCAACGACTCTCTTCTCCATTGAATAAGAAATTATCTTTCGGAACATTAAATTCAAGTTGTCGTGGATCGTTTCAAGTCTGATGTCCACAAGACAAATGCTGGTGTGCCTCAAGGCTCCATTCTAACTCCGAGACTCTTCTTAATTTGTATCAATGATCTCTTGTCTGCTATTTCATTTAAAATCATCGTACATTGGTACCTCTCTTTCTTCCCTCCCTAATTTTCCTTCGACCGCGTTGTGAGGAAACATTTTAAGCGCGCGTTCATTTATAAAAAAAAATAAAACAATTAATTTAACTACCAATTGACCTGTTACCACACGAACCGTACTACCATTTTATGAGCTAACGGTTTATCAGAGCTCGCGGGACTAAAGTGCAATAGGAAGAAGAGGAAAAAGATTCGACATTTTTCCATTTACTTGGAGAGAATGGGGAGCACGAAGACGTAGAAGGAATTCTGATCAGAAGATGGGAGATACGAGTATATCATCTGGTCCAGTGGAATAAATCGATCGAGGAAATGGAGAGATGTTACTGCAGGAATGATTGTTTGTCAGAAAATAAAATGAACGTACCAGAACTACAAAGCAAGAATGGAAGCCTGCTAAGATTTACTTGGACAACTGTTTAATATTAGAATCCCAGTCTGTGCTGAGAATATGGAATGACTACTTCTGTAAATTGTATAACGGCGATGACGGTCAAAATACCGTTGTCAGGAAAAATGAAATATTCACCCCGGACAAAGGCGGCCTCTGTCCCTCTGGCACAGACGAAATTGAAGTAGCAATAGCGGAATTAAATTCCCCCCCAGCATCATTTTTCTGGTCCACAAGAAAGGATATCCTATTGACTGTGCCACCTATAGACGAATAAGCCTCCTGGACGTCCTGTATAAAACCTTTTGTACCATACTATAAGAACATCTAAAACCTTCATGAACAATCTGGTTGGTCTATATCATTACGGTTTTCGGCAAGAAAGTCCATCATCGATCAAATATTCACACTACGGTTGATCTTGGAAAAGACCCAGCAACTTCAAATCGATACTAACCATCTATTTGTCGAATTCAAAGCCACATATGGGATCCTGCATACGAAAAGCTATACAATGCTATATCTAGTTTCGACATCCCTGTCAAACTGGACTGGCTGTGGAGGATAACTACGGAGAATACTTTTTGTTCCACCCAGGTCGGTAATAACCGTGATCTTCGATGTCAAAAAAGATCTTAAATAAAGCGACGCGGACGAAACTCACTCACCAACAAAGAGGTACGATATTTTTGAAGTCCGCACAATTACTTGCGTACGAGGATGACATTGATGTGAACGAACACAGGATCTTTCGTGAGTATTGAGGCAGTAGTGATCGAAATGGATCTGAAGGTAAACAAGGGGAAAATAAGGTGCATGCTGTCATCAGAAGTCATCAGATAAGGATATACACCACCGACCGCCTTAAGGTTGTTAAGAACTTCGTCTACCTAGGTAACACAATTGAAAGCAGCAACGACATCAGCGCAGAAATTAGACGCAGTTTTATTCTTGCCAATCGCTGTTTCTTTGTGCTCAAGAGGCAATTGCGTAACAGAGCTCTCTCTGGCTGGCTTTATACATCCCGGTACTGCTTTATGCACAAAGGCTTGGACCTGAAAAAGCGCGTGGCAGTTTCGAGAGGGATATACTGTGAGTGATTTTCAATCGCGTTTGCGTTGACAGGGATTGGAGGAGAAGACTCAACCACGAACATCGACATAGGGTTTGGCATGCGTCTACAGAGCCCACGTTGAGCCCAAATTGTCTTCGAGTCTAACCATAAGGAACGACTGCAATTAAATTAGAGCACGTAAAAGGAAAGTGACCTCGACCAACTAGGAGTGCGGCACTTAAGACAGCTGGCGAAAGATCGTCCTAACTGGTGAATCTCGTTGGTTGAGGTGCAGATTTACCCCGCACTGTAGCGCCATCTAAATAAGGAAGTAAGTGAATACAGTTGCTACTACATGATCCGGAAAAACGACGCAATCAGAAAGCGCTGAGCTAGCTGCGAAATGCGCATTCTAATGTTTTTGAGGAGCGACCAAAAATGTATTTAGTTTTGCTTTGTTCCTGGGTCCTTTGAACTTTTTTCAGTTTAATTTGTCAAGTTTGTCTTTAAGGATAAAAAAAAGCCTTTATACTGTTCACAGCTCTTGCCGGTCGACGCTGTTTTTTTAATTTATTATTCTTCATTTGATGAAGGGTAAAGGATCTAATTTAAAAGAGAATAATGTTTGCGAAATTTTTTCTCCTAATTGTGTCATCGTTGTATGAGAAATAAACTGATGTGACACAGTGGTCTGACGAGCCTAGAGTGGTAATATTCGTATATCGACGGTGAGTCACACTTATTAGAGTAAGAAGTTAAAAACAAGTTCAGGGTGTTGGCGGCATTACTGTCAAGGTTTGGTATTTTTGCGGGCTCAATTAAGTTATTTAAGTTATTAAACTCAGTTAAGTAGTTCTTGGCAGTGGATAACTCAGCATACGTCCTTCGCGTGTTTTCTGTACAGCCATCGGAGCCACCCTAAGTTGTATATGGAGGTTTCAAAATGAGGATACTGGGATATAATTCATTGTTTGAAAGCAAGCAATGATTCAAACTCTTAAAAGGCAACGTGGGCGTTGCCTAGCAAACGAAGTATTTGCTTTTTAGTCCAACTGAGGCTGTTTGGTCCAGAAATATGCCCATATGATCCGATGATATCTTGATCAGGATATGCCCAACGCGTTCAATTGAGATGCCTGCTCGGCATCTTCACTCGGCGGTCCGACATGGATTTTGTCCACGGTTTCCTCTGTGGTAACCGTAATCTGGTCGCGGCTCATCAAAAATCGTAGTGCGGCCACGGCAAAACTCTGCAAACCAATTGTAAATGGTTGTACGGGAAGGTGAATGGGTCCCATACACCCAATCGAGAATGGGCTTGATTGGGTGGTTTTGCCACCCAAAAACAAAAATCGGGTCACGGAGCGATACTGCTCTTTTTCCATGGTCGCAAAAAACACTAACACAATATTTTAAAGTGGGTGTCAAAACAAATCTAAGCGTCGGATTGTCACCAAATTTTGACAGGCGGGCTAAAAGAGGTTATACTAAATGGTATACTCATTTTGACTCAGTAGCGCCACCTACCTTCCAACACGGGTACTTATCAATCAGCCTGTATTGGCTTTAGAGGCCTTGTGTGGATTTAAATATCTCTTAATCAAATTAAATCCGCGCCAGCTAAAGTCTCCTAGCTGTCTTAATGTTCTAATTTGCCAAACTTTTATTACTTACTTAAGTAATAAATTTACCTAACTTATGACTTTGAAAACTAAATCTTTTAAAATGAAAATATACTTAATTTAAAAATGATAAATTGTGGCCTTCCAATTTTAAAATTATTCTAAAGCGGCTGTTTTTAGGGAAATAACACTTATTCAGCACTAGGGCTTTTATCCTAAAATGATTGTCTGACGAAAAAAAATAAAATAAACATCTTGTGTTAGAATTTACCCATATCCTACTATTTAACAACTCATTGGCAGTGTTTAATTTTTTTCATTTTCCTATTTTCAGGAGCTGGTTGCGATATCGCCAGAACGAAGAAATTGGCGTGGGATATTCATTGCCCTCTTAGTCATAGCAGCTGTATTCAGCTTAATTACCTTTTCCATATTTCTATTGTCACCAGGTGAGACAATTTAAATTATTCGCAACAATCTGTAAGCACGAACATGTGACGACTTAATATTTTTTTTCTCGTCTAATCAGAGGATGAAGGACTGCGAATACGTGGCCGACGAATGGTCCTAAGCGATGTAATTGGCAATAGCCTGGAGTGGAAACCATTCAATGGCACCTGGATAAATGGTATATTTTTGAAATTTTTTTTAAATGCGAATATATGTCATTCTTGTGATTGTCAATTGTATTCAGATATTGAATTGGTATTCCGAGATGCGTCGGGTGGTCTATCGATTCTAAATTTAGACAATTATACTACACGAGTTCTTATGACGAATTCGACATTTGTGAGTACATGCACTTCGGTCGAAATTAAGTGTGCATTAATTTTTGAAATTTCTATTTGTGTTTTCCACAGAGACAACTAAATGCTGAATCGTTTTTAGTTTCACCGGATCAGAAGTACGTTTTACTTCAGTCAGATAGCAGTAGTGAAGGATCGAGGTGGGTTTTAATAAGTGAATTTTTTTTATATGTATTGTTGTACAAGTAATCAATGTTTTTATTAAATTTTTAATTTCTTGTAAAAAAATAATAAGAGTACTCAGTCCTGGTAGAGGTTTACGTGTTACGTTTCTTAATTATGAGCCTTGTAAATCACTTAAAAAATTCGGAACCTTTTTCTGAAAATGGGCGCTTACCGATTCGATGTGTGTTGATTTTGGTGGCGGCTTGATACAAGCTATAACTTAAAATTAAACTTAAACTTAAACTTAAAACTAAGTTTGGTTGGAGTGGTAAAGGAGAACAGATTTGAGGTAGGGAGTGGTGGAAGTCAAAGACGTTAGGGTTTGAATTGATTTTGCGTAGCATACGGGAGATTGGTTCGTTCGCGCCATAAAAGGTGTGGCGGGTCGGTAAGTAGAAGTGACGAAGGGTACGTAGATTTCGAGGGTTGAGGAAAATGGAGTTGGGAAGGAATGCGCATTCGACGGGACCTAAAAGGAGTCGAAGAGAAAGTCGGCTGCATCCCTGAGTTCCTCAAGGGTGTTTAAGTTGATAAGGTTGAGATGGTTTTGATAGGGGGGCAGAATAAAATAATCATTCCAGGGCATACCTCGAAGAGCAAATCGAAGAAATCGTCGCTGAATGCTTTCTATTCTCGGCATATGAGAACGATGATATGGGGACCACACTTGACTGGCGTACTCTGGGAGGGGGCGAATAAAAGTAGCATAACAGGGACCTTGTCACGTATGGGTTGGTGAATTCTTTGGACCATCGTTTTACAAAACCTAGTGCTGAGTTGGCTTAAAGGATTATCCCATCCATATGTAAACGGAAGTTAAGCTCCCTATCACACAATATGCCGAAGTCTCGAAGAGATTGGACGGAGGAGATAGGTTGGTTGTGGAGAAGGTAGAGTCGGGTAGGAGTGATGAAGGTCTTATATAGAGTCTCGTTAGTTGTTTGGAATTTGCTTTCTTAGCCCAAAAAAAGAGCGAATGGGAGGATAGCAGATTGAAAGTAGGAAAACACCCTTACTACCTTAGAGTTATATCTGTAGACTGTAACTTTCTGTCCAATTCGTCGATATTGTGTGTTATTTCTTATTGATAGCATATTATTACTTGGTTTTGGCTTCATTTACCACCGAACGCATTAGCGAACGCACCGATGACAGACCGCTGAGTTTGGCCAATTATGTCAATATCAGCTGCGTACTCAAAAGTTTGACTTTTGAAAAATAGTGCCTCCTGCTTTAGCTTGTAAGTTCGGCACAATTCTCTCAAGTATGACGTGAAAGAACTTATATGACAGCGAGTCATCTTGTCAGAGATAATTTTTGACATCAAAAATCTCCGTTAAATTGTTACCTTGACGGAGCAGCGAGCGTTCTCTATTGCCATTGTGTACAGACGGACTAGTTTGGCAGGGATGCTGTCATATGCAGCCTTAAATGAATGATGCAAATCTGCCGGAGTGTGAAGATTTTCTCGATTATGAACTTTCCTGACCAAAAACTATACTGAGTGGGGCCAATCAGACGCGCTGAAGCGCTAAGGAGGTCTCCTTTCTTGTGAATCGACCAAACGATGATGTGTTTATTATTGGGTATATTGGGTATATAACATGTATTCTACTTTTCACCCGCATGTAATAAGACAAGTTTCCTTCTCTATTATATCATTTCTACATTTTTGAAGAATTTTTAATATAACGCTTAATAATCAGGCTAGCACTCCTCGAAGCATTAGAGCCCGAACTAATACCACCTTACATGCTTTGCGGTTCCAAGCACGCCATTGCAGTTCATTAGGCCTAAGTTTCTAAAAACCGCATTATTTCATATTTAGAGCAAAGACTCTGGCACCCTGAAGCAGGTGACTAGGACCCTCTTTGCTAAAACATGCTCGGATATTCACTCAAACTATTTATATGGCTAGCCTAGTTGTAGTACGTATATTCACATATTTTTATACAGGTTGTTTATTTGCCCCTGTCCTTTTGAAATGATTCTAGGACCTTCTCCTCTGTCTTCCTTATCATCCAGCATTGAGGTCCATAAACCAGGGCTGGTAAGTTCGGAGTTTGCATGATTTTGTTCTTTCGAACTAAAAATATCGATCCTGGTTACTTTAACAAACCGAAACAGCAACGGTTACCACTTTTGGAGTTTACATTTGGTCCACCGTTGAAAACATCGAAAAAGGAAGAAAATTCTGCTCGACAATCGACAGGTATTTTTAGACATTCTGGATCGCGCAAATTCTGGCATCGTAACTGGTGTCAAGACATGATTTTACGAGTTCGACATGCAACAGTCATCAAACCGAAAAAACCCAAAAATCGTGATAAACTACTGAAGAAGTCTGGTGCAATTAGCAGCCGCAAACAAACTGAGTAACAGATTGCACTGATGTTCGGTATAGTTACGAGTATTAAATACATTGCTACCAACTCTGGGAAAATTTTTAGTGCGGGCCCAATTTCCGGTGTTTTTTTTGACATAAGGTTCTATGTTTTTGTCGGTCCTTTAGTGCCTTCTTCACCAGCACGAGATCGAAGAAATATATGGCAGCACGCCTTTTTGCAAAATCCACATTTGGGATAGCTCGGGAATTCTGATGCATTGTCAGTTCTCGAGTGTCTTCGAGTGACGCGTGACAACAGGATCAAATCTTTTTTTCGGGATCCTGAATTTCGCTATTGCGTTACTTAGCTTGATGCCATGAATTCTGTCATGTTTTATGACTTTGAAATTAGAAGTTACTCTGGTAGGTTCCGAGGGAGGAGTGTGACGAAAAACGACTTTAATCATTCACCCTGTATGTCGGAAGCGATCTTGAGGGCAAACATAAGCAGTCATATGCCTCCGTAGTTCTCACAAGACATTGGATCATCATATCGTCGAGCATTAAATATTTCGCCCTAATAAACTTTGCAAATGATCAAGTACATGTTTTTTTTTTAATTCCAAAACATCGCCACCGGCCACTATAATCGACCAAAGCTTTCATGCTTTTCAGAACCGTAATAACTGTGCAGACTTCATCGACTGAAGGCTTTCAGTGTTAATGGAAGGTTGGATTTCTTCTTCATTCCCCACCATTCTCTCCTGATCATGCCTATCAACCAGCTGCTGGAAATGCTGCTGCCGATGCCAGTCTGAAATTTACGGCCGATATTCTTTAACTTTTTCTCCTTTACTCTTGATGTTTATTGTGAGTTATGGCATAATGTAAACGCGTTTGTTCATTTGGTGTCTGTAATCTCTGGCTATATCCAGTTCTCAAGTTGCGGGCAAGGCCAAATCTCATTTTCAACAACGATTGAGTATTATGACATTCATAGGCGCCAACGTGGTAAGTCCATAAGATCCAGGTCATTGTATAAGTGCAGTATACTGGCGTACGTAACATCAACATTCAACATTGATGCAACGTTATTCAAAGGCTTCAAACTTGTGAAGAATAATATTGACGAAACACAACTCAAACATGTCAATTTCAAGCTTGATGTTCCTGTGGATTTGCTCGCGTTTTTCTTAAGGGGTTAGGCCACCCTAGAGGCCGTATAAATAGGCTTTTTTGTGATTTTTTTTTAGGAAAAATATACAATAAAATAAATCGAATTCACAAAGGTAGAAGTTTATTGTATATATTATTGACTGTAAAACATAATTGTTATAGAATAATTTATTTAAAAATGGCAGCTGTGCAGCGTTTTTCAGATGGCCCCTCTTTTTTGGAAGGGTCTACGGCCGAACCAACAGCTCCTGTAAATTTTGAATTATGATGACTCACTAATTTTTTTTTTATTCTATAGGTACATAACAACAGCAGAAAAATCGCCAGAAAATGTTTAACAACAAATAAACTTTAAAGAATTAGTTGAAAATTCTTCAAGTTATGGGTGCGGCCACCTTGAAAAATGCAGTTTTTAAATAAACACGTTTAAAATTTTAAGCTATAGAAAGCCTATCTGGCGGCCTTGTACTAGATTTTGAAAACCTAGTACTTCGAAATATTTCCCGGCCATAATCTTTTGCGATATCAGTTTTCAGGTCCTAAGGGACCATTGAAAGCAATAAAACAGATTTTTAGAAAATCCTAGAGTGGCCTAGCCCCTTAAACTCTGATCGATGGCTCAGTGGAATTCAAGTTCGCCTGTTTCGGTTGCAGTCTAAATGCGTAACGGTTTTGAAGAACGAAAAGAAATGATAAACACTTCTGCTCACTCGAATTGTCTGCTGTTGCCGTTGGCTTCGCCGTTTGCACATTGGTTCCTATATTATCTCAATGCTGGCAGAATGTGATCGAAGGCAGTTGAATTTTCCATAGCTGTTACTAACTGTCCCTATGCAATTATCTCTTTTAGTGAAGCTTGGCGGAATAAAGATACATATAAAGGGTCTTTAATTTAGCGCTTCCTATCTTTAAATTTAAATAAAACAAATTGTGTGTGAGATATCATCGACATTTTTTATTCGTTTGAAAGGCCTATCGATGCCATTATGTGTGGAATATAACATCGTTCCAATGTCCGCTTCGACTTCTTTGGATGGCGCGCATGAGAAATATCCAATTGTCCATGACTCTGTGGCATAAATAATGCTGTGGTTTGTGGCTTATTCGCAAGACCTGCGAGTTCGGAAAACCCCACAAGAAAAAAGTCTAATGGGGTCAAATCGCACAATCTCGGTGGCCAGTTCACATCACCTCCACGTGAGATGACCATGCCCTCGAATCGCTCGAGCTGAATTTCCAATATGGCGTGAGCTGTGTGGCACGTAGCGCAGTCCTGTTGAAACCACATGTCGTTGGTGTCCATATCATCCAATTCAGGACAAAAGAAGTAGGTAATCATCGCGCTATAGCGCTCGCCGTTGATGGTGATGGCCTGGCTAACATCGTTCTCAAAGAAATATGGACCGACGACGCCGCCAACCCAAAATCCATATCAATCAGTGAGTTTTTCGGGATGCATTGGACACTCTCGAATCTCATGTGGATTGGTATCGTTCCAACTTCGACAGTTTTGTTTTTTGACGTACCCATTCATCCAGAAATGGGCCTCATCGCTGCAGATGATTAGGGTCAGTTTCCAACTGCTCCCGAACCCATTCAGCGAACACACGACGCAGTCTATGGTCGTTTACCTTCAGCTGCTGGGTCAGTTGAATTTTGTACGGGCGCAGGACCAAGTGACGAAGCAAAATACGCCAAGTTGTGGTCTATGAAAGGCCGAGTTCTTATGAGCGACGCGAAATTGACTGCCTCGGACTCTCCTAGTCTCTCACGGACAACGGCGATGTTTTCGGCAGATGTTGTGTTTCGTCGACGTACGGGTGTTGGTTTATCGTTTACTAAACCAGGGGACTCAAATTTATCCACCACACTGCGAGTAGTTCTCTCGGAACATTGCCCGAACAGAACACCCATTTTGATAAAAAAAATGTACCGTTTGCACGTGCTGTTGAACTCTATGTCCGTTCATAGTGATTTGGCAAAACAGACTGAATAAATGACAGCCAATTTGACAGATATAGCTTCAACAATATGGCCGCTATCAACTGTCAAAGTCCTTGTAGGAATACTCTTTGAAATTTATAGAAGAGGTCGATGTTCTATGTCGACAGGTTTTATGCGTGGTGGTGGTCTCTTTATGACGGTGAAATCAACATTTGCAGACAAATTCCACTTACAGATTTTTCAGGTTTGATCGAACAAATACATACCACCTTGATCAAAAAGTTCCAGGGAGATACCACCGCGTGGCGCTCCCATTGTTCCGATTTGAGTTCTGTTTCTTTTGTTAAGTTGATAAATCAGTTGTACATCTATGTCTGTGCGTGTTGGCGATTTTTTAAAATTTTAGAAATGGATTTAAATTTGCAACAACGAACTTGTATTAAATTTTGCGTAAAAACGGATTTTATGGTGCGCGAAATGTTGGAAAAGTGTTTCGGCAACAATTCTCTAAAGAAAACGGTTGTTTACCAGTGGCACGAGCGGTGCAAAAGTGGTCGTGAGTCACTCGAAGATGATGAACGCAGTGGAAGATAATCGACATCGAAAACCGACGAAAACATTGATGAAGTACGAGTAAAAGAAATGTTGGTCAATAACCGCAAATTAACCATCAGAGAGATAGAGGAGGACTTGAACGTTGCCTATGGATCCGTCCCAGACATTTTGGTTAATGATTTGGGTTTCCGTCGTGTAGCAGCAAAGTTGGTGCCAAAAGACCCCAATTGCACGCAAAAAAGAGACCGTATTGACCGTCGCAAAAGAGATGATTTGCGAGGCTGAATCCGATCTCACATTCATCAAAAGGATTTATGAGTACGACACGCAATCCAGACATCAGGCAAGTGAATGTCTTTCACCAAATGAGCCGAGACCAAAAAAACCACGTCGTTTTCAGTCAAAAAAGAAGGCAATGCTCACGGTTTTCAAGGATTACAACGGTGTAGTGCATCATGAATTTTTGCCAGAAGGCCAGACAGTAAACAAAGAGTATTACGAGTATTTGGGCATTATGAGACGTTTGCGTGAAGCAATTCGCCGAAAGAGACCAGAATTGTGGGCAGAAAGCTCGTAGATTTTGCACCATGATAACGCACCGTCGCACAGTGCCATCATTTTGACGAAAAATGCAACAAATACCATCCAACAGCCACCGAATTCTCGATTTGGCTCCCTGTGACTTCTTTCTGTTCAATCGAGTTAAAAAACCACTACGGGGAACGCGTTTCAGCAGCCGAGAGGAAGAAATATAAAAACCGCAGGAAGCACTGATGGATATACCGAAAACCGAATATAAAAAATGTTTCGAGGAATCGGATCAAGCGCTGGCATAAGTATATTGCAGTCGATGGGGATTACTTTGAAGGGGACAATATAGATTTAGATGGATAAACTTGTATTTTTAGTAAACTCTTTTTTGATCAATTTGGTATGTGTCAATGACAACTTACGTTGGAATGACCACATATTCGGTGTCCCCCCCTCACCCCCTATGCACCCCCTATGATCTGGCCTCATTATATAAGGCGTTTATCCGCCCGAAATTGGAGTACAATGTCCTCATCTGGTCGGGTGCGCCCAAAACATCACTGCACCTGCTAGATATGTTTCAAAACCGTGCGATAAAACTCGTAGGTGATACTAATATAACTCAGACAATAGATACCTTCGAACACCGACGTTATGTCCCGTGCCTCACTCTCTTTTCTCACTATTTTCACTACCAGTGCTCCATGGAAATCACCAGCGGCATTCCCCCCTTCAAACTTTTAACCGTAATACCTGTTTCGCTATGAATGCTCATCGGTACAACCTCAAGCCCATTTTCGGACGTACTCTAAAATATGGTGAATCGTTCCTAAGCCGTACAACTCGCTTATAATGCCCTACCTAGCTCTTTATTGTCTAGTTATTATAAACCTCAAACATTTAAAACCAACGTTCATTGGTACCCCTCTTTGCTTCCTCCCTAAATTTAATTCGCCCGCGCTGTGTACAAGCATTTTAAGGGTACACAAATCGCTTGATCGCACGTTCATAATAAAAAAAAGTAAAAAGTGCTGGCGGGATGGGATCAAAGGCAGTTGAATCCGTCATAGCTGCTACTAACTGTCCATATGCAATTATTGGTCTTAGTGAAACTTGGTTGAATAAAGATATAAACTCTTCGGAATTGTTCGACGATTCCTTTGAAATTTATAGAAGAGATCGATGTTCTATGTCAGCAGGACTTATGCGTGGTGGTGGTTTGTTGCTGGCGGTGAAACCGACATTTGGAAGCAGATAAGTTCCATTTGCAGATTTTTAAGGTTTGATTGAACAAATACATATGGTTAGAGTGCATTATTATTATTGAACTAGTGTCATATGAATTCATATATAGAAATCTTATCTTGTTGTATTAGGTAACTTCAATTTAGGTACCAAATGGTCTTTTTCTTTCTTTATCAATCAATTTTTCTTCCTTCTAATGTTGCAAGAGATTATGTCATCGAACTTATTGATTCTATGAACGAATTTAACCCAATTAGTAAAGATAGTGCCAAATAACGATTTTGATTTTACTTATGCTACTGAAACTCATTTAACATTGGATATTGAAGTCTGAAATAAAACTAAAAGATTGTAAGATGGTAAGATTCGACAGTATTGTCATACAGGGGGAGTGATTTCTTTTCTTGTTAAACCTGAATGGCAAATCGAAGAAATCTGTAGAATAGCCGTGGGAAAAATGATATGGTGGCTAGTTAGGCCATATAGGCACGACATTAATGGCTGTTTATAGATCTTCGCATAAGCAAAACTCAGCTGAACCCATTTTCTGTGATTTTTTTTAGAAATAAAGTAGAAGATCTTTGTTCAGCATATGCCGATGCTATCATAGTGGGCGATTTTAATATAATTCTGATGTATTTTAATCCTAAATACAGAGGGCAGGACTTCGAGTGTTTTATATAACATAATTATTTAAATATCTTTTTCCCTTAGACACCATGTCTATGAAGTTTTGACGCAAAACACGTTCCCCTTGGGACCAACAGAAAACAGCGCCGAAGCGCCACGCCTTCAACATGTAGAATGGGCACCAAATCCTCAGCTAGTCTCTAGTACTAGATCATCAATGAACCAGGGTATAGCCTTTGTTTATCAAAATGACATGTACTACAAGCCAAAAGTACAAGGTGATTTGGTTTGCCGTATTACCACAACAGGTACCCTAAACCAACACTAAATACGAATATTTTTTTCAACTGGTTTCGTACTTACAGGAAAATCTGGTTTAATAACAAATGGTATTCCAGACTGGATGTATGGTAATGTACCGGAACTTAAAAGTAGCACAATGATGTTCTCGCCAGATGTACAGTACCTGGCTTTCTTAACATTTAACGACAGCGAAGTCCATGAATACAAGTAAGTCTTTTCAAAATTCAAATCTTCATCATCTAATTGATGAATTATTTCTACTCAACAGGTACAGCTGGATGGGCGATGGACTTAAATACCCAGAGATACATTCGGAGAGATACTCCAAGGCCGGAACAACAAATCCCAATGTTACAGTGAATGTTGTAAATCTCACTGTACTTAAGTACATTTTTCCGAGCCAAGTGAAACTACCTCCTGAACTGACAAACAATAGCTATATTGGCGGTTTAACCTGGGCTTCCGCCAGCGATCTGTCAATAACTGTCACAGATCGAGATCAAACGAAAGCCACCACTGTCCTATGCAGAGCACCTGCATTCGTTTGTCAAGCCATTCACACGGAGGTGACTGTCAGTGATGGGTGGGTGCTTCCGGCCGAAAAACCCATATTCTCATCCCGACTCAGTGCACAGATAAATGCACACCACAACACAATAAGTACAAAGAATGGATCGGCCGCACTAACTAACGTCACAGAGGGTCAAACCACATACGAAATCTCGAATGGCGGGTACCTTTTAAAACGGCTATCCGTACGAGATGGTGAACATGGTCATTTCCGACATGTTGTCTTTATATCCACCCTCGATCGTCGATGGGTACCGTTGACAATGGGTCGCTTCGAGGTGACGGAAATTCTCGGCTGGGATGAAATTAACGAAATCGTGTATTTCATGGCAGCACCTGAGAAGAGACCAGGTGAACGGCATCTCTATAAGATTAGCCTTAAACTGAATGTTACAAAACCCAATCGTACATATATAACATCAACGCAACCTACCTGTCTGACGTGCGACAATACCCCATCCACTTTCAAGCTTGTCAATCCAGTGGTTAACAATCAATCCGATGATGGTTGCTCGTTTGAAATTCCAAAAAACTGCCTCTACAACAAGGTATACTTCAGTAAGGACTTATCATACTATGTACAGGAATGTTTAGGTCCGGAATCACCATCGGTATACCTCGTCGAGACGCAGTCGAATAACAAGATATACGTTCTGAATATGGGTATTGAACTTAGGCACAAATTGGGTCAACTAGCGCTTCCACAAATTCGAACATTCAGTGTAGAGATCCGACATGGTTTCCATGCTCAGGTGCGGCTGTTCCTTCCACCAGGTATGCGAGAAGAAGAAGAGGTTGCATTCCCACTAATTCTACAAATGTAAGTTAAACCAGAATGACGACACCTGAAATAAGCCAATCTTTGAATTAAATTTTGTTAAATTCCAGAGATTCATCGCCCGGATCACAGTTAGTATCCGAGAAATTTCACGTGGACTGGAACTGGTATCTATGCAGTCAGCGATCAATTATTGTCGCCCAAATCGATGGTCGAGGTAGTGGCTTCCAAGGAGAACTACTACGAACTCAAGTGCATGGCAAATTGGGAACCGTCGAAATTGAAGATCAACTCGGTGTTCTAACGTGAGTGCACAAACGATTTTTAAGGCAGAAGACTAAGCCTTTGTTTCTCATACAGGTACCTTCGTGACAATCTTAAGTTCATTGATCCATCTCGTATATGTGCTTATGGACTGGGCTATGGGGGATATGCCACTGCAATGACATTAATAGAAGACTCGCAACAAGTCTTGCAGTGTGGCGTTGCGATAAATCCAGTGGTCTCTTTCGGATATCATTGTAAATAAACTAAAATATTTAAATTCATATTTATTTCTTTTTTTACAACCAATACTAAAAACTACATCTTTGATTTAGATTCATTCTTTACTGAACGCTACATTCCGCTGAAAGGAGATTATCTTAGGGCACTACAGGAGGCTGATCTTACAATGAAAGCGGGAAACATAAAGGGCCGCAATCTTATGTTAATGCATGGAACAGCTGACACGTTTGTACACCAAGAACATTCTTTGATGTTAGTTCGAGCGTTGGTGGATCAGCAGGTTAAATTTAGACATCAAGTGAGTAACTTATTTTGGGCATTGCCTTCAACAATCTAAATAATTGAACAGCAGTTAAAAACGACTACATGTAAATCTTTCCTATTCCGGGGCACACCTTTCCAAAATCAACAACATTTGTTGTTTAGGGCACTGTTTTCTTTTTCATATTTTTAACTCTTACGACATAGTCAAAGGAAAGCTTAAGTATACATATAGATGAAAAGAGGTCCTACTCCGGACTATAGTTTAAGAATAAACTCCTGATGAAAAACCATAGACACTTTTCTACAGCTTCATGTGGACGACATCGCCATAACTATCCTCGAAAAACATATTTTTTTCTTTGCAGTGATGCAATTCCGTTCAGCTGAACTTATAAGTCGTTTGGTTACGATACTTGCTATTGCAGTGCGATGAAATCAAAACTCCTAGTCTCTTTGAAAATGTTAGTTTTCTCTATTGATGTACCTGACACCATCGTGTCACTTCTACCTTATTTTCAGCTACAAATGTGACATATGGTATATTTCTTTATTTTGGGCCCACTATTATTTTACTTATATGGTATATCAATGATCTACCCAATGTTTGCTCAAATGTTTGTATTCATCTTTACGTTAATGATGCCCAAGTATACTTGTCACGACCAATAGCATAAATGAACATCTCTCAAGGATCTACAACTGGTCAGTTTCGATCGGTCTAGACCTAAATGAAGAGAAATCTTAGGGGATTTTAATTTCGAGAAAATATTGTGAGACGACTTTCCACCTTTCAAGCAACAAGCTAATTCCATTTGTTTAAAAAGGCACAAACCTTGGCTTTAAAATAAATAGTTCACTTTCTGCAGTAGACCATACCAATTATGGTGTTGGGGGAATTTTTTCCGGCTTACAAAAGCTGTGGTTGTTATTTACCTTTACTGCAGTAGAAGCAAAATTGTAAAAACTCTGTTACTGCCTATATTTGGCTACTCTCGTTATGTATACCGCAAACTTGACCTACAATCCGAATACAAGTTGCTTGTTGCTTTCAACGATGTCATAAGAAACGTGGATGGATTACGTGGATACGATCACATCTCGCACTATCACAAACTATTTTTAGGCTGTACATTTCAATAATTCTTGAAGGCGGGGTGCTGCCAATCTATGCACCATCTTATAAACACTCCTCTTTGAAAAACTTCTCCATTCTAAAAGAACTCGTAAGCTGACAATGCCTATTTTAATAACCTTAAATCTTCCCGCCCCTTCTTCATTCATGTAACCAAACATTTGAATAGCGTTCCGACGTCAACGAAACTAATAATAATTGGAGCTAATTATTTAAAAAAATCGGCACTTGAATGTTTACAATAACGCGTATTTTTCAACCACTCGTCAATATCCTTACAACTTGCATAAAGTGTTACAGATCAGTAGCACCGTTCCCAAGAAGCAGTCACAAATGTCGCAACTAATACGAGTATGCTGGGTTTCACCCAATAGCCAGTACGAAATCCCTGGTTTTATGAAGAGCATAGGCAAACATATAGATATAACAGGACAACTAACATATGAAGCGGCACTGCAGAGAAGAACGAAAATGGCTTGTGCTATCTACAAGCAAAGTAGTGAGAAAGACCATCATCTTCTCCATGGAAAATAGAAACAGCATGAGAAGCGGTACTCACGAACAAAGTTTGCAATTTTTCCAAAACGTAAAAATATCGTTTTAAGGCAACGGGCCCCGAATATAAACCCCTTTACAGGCAAAGAAATTTATGTAGAAGTAAAGTCGCAGTCAGTGCTGAGTATATGGAAAAACTACTTCTGCAAGAATGATCCAAAGCCCCATGTGGAGAGAATGAACCATTCAACTTGTATGGTTCAAGTTAAGATTTTCACCAATCCAACCAAAATGAATTTGTGAAAGTGAGATCTAAACTTAAGTAAACAAGGTTGTGGGATCTGACGGACTGCTTAGCGAACTATTCCACAGCAGAAAATTATTTGGTAGAGAGCATACTATACATCAATTCATTTCCAAGACTTATTCGAGGGAGTATGTGCCTGATGACTAGTTGTCCGATCCACAAAAAAGGAGTTCCTCTAAACGGCATGGACCATACGAGTAGAGGTATATAGTAATCACACAAAAGTTCTTGTCTGCCGTATTAGTGTGGTTTTAGGAAGTATTAATCTAGATTAACAAACATCCTGGAATGAACGCCTTGCAACGAGACTAAATTCGCCAATGCCAGCCTGATATGCGATCACCCTACCACAGAAAAAGACTACGAGGGTAGTTCCAGAAGTACCCGACCTGACATATAGATGACGGTTGATGTTTGAAAAGAATTACATTCTACTACAGTTGTAACCTTGTAAAGCTTAAATTTGAAGTTTGACGACGCTATGTTGTTAAATATTTGTTTGGCAGCCATCAATAACGAACGCTCTCAATGTATTTTTAAATATGAAATTTAAAGGCCTCAATCCAACCAACATCAAAACGGAACTGGATTCTACTCTGGGGGAGTCTGCTCCTTCTTTTACAAGAAAATATTGGGTGGCAGAATTTAAGTGAGGCCGTACGAGTTGCCAAGCGAACACCGCAGTGGTCGAGCAAATGAGGTGAGTTCACCAGAAATGTTTAAAAAAAAATCCACAAAATGGTATCGGATGACCGTCGATTGAAAGTGCTTGAACACATATTGACTGAAAAATTTGACATGAGAAAGCTGGGCTCAAGATGGGCGCCGCATTTACTCACAATGGAGCAAAAACAGCATCGTGAGGATGTTTCAATCGAGTGTTTGACGAAGCTTCACAGAAATAAAGCCAAGTTTTTGCATGAATGAAACATGGATCCATTAGTTCACACCCGAGATGAAGGAATAGTTAAAACAATGGACTCAAAGGGGAGAATCGGCTTCAAAGAAGGCGAAGACAGTTCCATCTGCAAGAAAGGTCATGGCGTCAGTTTTTTGGAATGCGGGTGGGATAATTTTTATTGATTATCTTCAAAAAGGAAAAACAATCAACGGCGTGTATTATGCGAACTTATGCCAGCGTTGGGAAGAAAAAAAGGCCACATTTGGGGAAGAAAAAAATGGGTGGCTTTGGCTCAAGTGGTAGTGGACTGGCTTCCAAATCGGAAAGTTCGGAGTTCGAATCCCAGCCTCGTCCGAAAGATATATCATCCATTTGTTCAGTTAATGAAAATCAAGAAAGACAACTAGTTGACTAGAAATCGACTTCAAGCGCCAACTTCCACTAAGAATTTAGTCTCCCCATTAAATGTTGGATGCCAACCATGGAGCGAAATAACCACAGAGCCCAAACATCTTTCTTTCTCTCTCTATCCCATTTTTCAAAAACATAGCACATGCTGAGGCATTATAAGTGTATTCATACCTACTTGAGTATTTAGCCCGTTCGGATTATTTTCTATTTCCGAATTTGAAAAAATGGCTCGAAACCAAATATGTACTTGGCGTTGGTAGCCCTCTCTTGTTTTGACTGAGCTGAATTAAGAATTAACTAAATTCGGACTTATTCGTCAACCCTATTCTGATGACCAACTGATATGCAAATTAACTAAAATCAATAAAAATTAAATGGAATTGTAACCAAGTTCAGTTCTAACTATAGAAGACGTTGCATACCACAATCATAGTATAAGACTATAGTAAAGGGTTTTTTTTTGGGTTTGGTTTTTAAACTGGCAACACTGTTTCTACAGATTGTCAATTTGTGGTTAGTACGTTTTGCCATTTTACGATGAATAAATTAACGCAATTAGTGCAAACTTATTTTGAAACCATGGTTCGGTTCGTCAAACTTAACTTGCGCTATGTCCATTTTACATTTTACGGTAGACATAATCGTCCATCTGAGCATGTTACTCGGAACAAGATGAATCGTTTTCGCACCACATATGATAATACGCATCCCCAAAGACGACAAACAGTGCGAACATAAGAAGTTATTGCCGTTGTGGAGCGCAGTGTTGAGGCGAATCCGAATGTGTTGATTCGCCATCGTGCACAGCAATTTTAACTATGCTCATCCATTTTGTGGAAGATTTTAAGGAAAGATTTTGGCTAAAAGGCTTAAAAGATCCAGCTTGTGCAGGAGTTGAAACCGCGTGACCATTATATGCATTGTAGGTTCGGTGAATGGGCCGATAACATGATTCAGCTTGATCCTCATTTTCAACGCAAAATTTTGTTCTCCGATGAGGCCCATTTTTTGTTAAATGGATATGTAAACAAGTAAAATTGCCAAATTTTGAGTAGAGAATACCCAGAAGCTTTTGTCGAGACGCCCTTACAACCATTAAAACCATCACTGTTTGGTGTGCTTTATGGGCTGGTGGAATCATAGGCCCATATTCCTTTAAGAACGATGCCGGCCAGAATGTTACCGTCAATGGAGAGCGCTATAGAAACATGATTTCTGACTCGTCGTTCCTCAGTTGAATGGCATTGACATGACAGAGCTTTGGTTTCAACAAGACACACGGCGCGCGACACCATCAATTTATTGCGGGAAACATTTGCTGAACGCATAATTTCGCGTAATGAACCTGTAAGCTGGCCTCCACGACCCTGTGATCTCACACCTTTAGATTACTTTCTTTGGGGATATGTGAAGTCACTAGTCTATGCCGGTCAACCAGAGACGTTGGACGATTTGGAAGTCAACATTCGCCGTGCTATTACTGATATACGGCCCCAGTTGCTAGATAGAGTTGTCGAAAGTTGGACTTCACGATTGCGCTTTATTCGACTAGCCCTGGCGCATATATGCCCGATATCATCTTTAAGCACTAATGGCATAAAATTATCTATTAAATAAAGCTAATATCAAAGACAATAACATTAGCTTCAAGTATCTTATTTTATATTGAAATTGTATACCTCTGAAAACAAAACACCCTTTATAAGACCAATTGTATATGTACAGTATAAGATTAATTGTCATATTGCAAGCATTTAATAGACTTCAGTATTAAAGTGATACTCAGCCAAATAAGATTGTTTCATGTGCTACAAGTTCAGATGCGACCTATTGAGTTAAAGGGTGTTTCGTAAAAAACCTAATAATACAATTATTAGCCATTTCCACGCCGCGTCGTGGCTCATTTAAAAATGTACTTTTATCAACATGTTTCTAATCAAATTTACATAATTTTGCTTTTACCATTTTAGCTATATACCGATGAGGATCACTACCTATCTAAATCCCTGTATCATGTCTACAAAACCATGGAATGGTATTTCGATGAATGCTTCGGCCCTATTGATGAAAATGAATGGGACCCTACGGGACTGTTCGTGTTCAAACAATAAAATTTTCCTTTTCTAAAATGTTTTTAGAAAATTTTAAAAACCAATTTTAGAAAGAAACACGCCAATGTTCGTCCATTTCAGTTCATCATTAGCTAATTTTAATTACTATATTAATTAAAAAATAATAATTATTTAGATACTAATTAATTTATTTAATTTTCTATTTTATTTAAATGGTTCCGAAATGTAAAACTAAGAGCCATGGGTAGGTACGTTATGTGTGATTAAGAACAACTTTTTGACTGATAAAATGTACTCAACCCCTTATTGTTCGTTATTAAATTAGTGTATTGATGTTACATCGATTATAAAATGTTTATTTAAATTTAAGTAAAATAGTAAAAGAGTAAACAAAAAAAAAACAAAACGCATAAAGGTAGTTATTTGTATATGACTGAATATTTGATGTAAAAGATATTAAAAGATAAAAATAAAAAGAAAAGTAATGCCTTTATATGGATCTTTAATATGTATATGCATGAATATTTATGTATATGTAAGTGTGTTTTTGTATGTGAACAAACTAGAATATACACAGGATATTTGCGCCATACCAATTGAGTGTCTCATCAATAGAAGCATACAAATTTTGGAAAGATATTGCCACGAGGCAAATATCCTGTAAAGATGATGTAGTAATGATATTAAGGTTTTTTTCTTTTTTGTCATTAATTGTTTTCACTCATTCACCGATAGAATAATTATGTAGAATATGTATTTCTTTTTTTTTTTTATTATTTAATATTGTAAAAATACAAATAGAATTATTAGAACAAAATTTGGAAAAAAGTAGAAATTAAGTAAACATAATTGTGCCTAATTTTGAAAAAATGTTTTAAAATTCTTAAGTTCAGACAAAACAAAACTTCGAGTATGTGTTACATGCACATGTAGTTGGGTAGAAGAAATTAGAAACACATGTAACACAAATAAAATATAATTCCCCAGTTGGGTAGGTCATTTACTTTTTTAAATGATAATTTGTTATCTAGTACTTGGACTAATTGCAGCTTCGATATAAAAATGAAAATGTATAGTTAAATGCCAAAATTAACAAAAACAAACACAAATAAGTCTTTGAAGAATAAATGCTATGAACAAATGCAATTTAAAAAAACTAAAACCCTAAAAAATAAGTAAAAGAACATCACCTGAGTATAGTCATTGTGTTGTAATAAAAAGCTTTAAATGTATAACGATGTTATTCAAACACAATCCAAATTTAAATTCAAACATTTTCAAGGACACATTAAGTGAGTTTTTAACAATTTAAAAATATATTATTCGTTGCCCTCTCCAGTACATAAAGTGCGTTAATTTGAGAAAAAAATTCAATCATTTAGTTTACGATACTATCAATAGCAAACAAAATATTTAAAAAAAAGAAAACAAAACGGGGTTTTCTTTGCTGCTAGATCTTCCTAGATAACTTTCAGAACGCGCTGTCATTTTTGACATTTCCTTGGCATATATGTTCTGTATTGCTTGAGTAAGACTTATACCAAAAAAACGCATCCATATCATTCGAACTTATTTCAAAAACCGGTCCTCACTTCGCGGAGCCCATAGAAGATTACGTGATTTTTTTATTTTCGCAATCGGAAAAATGAGTTCGTACCACATATTTACGTTCTACATGACGCAAAACGATAACGCGTCAATGTTATGCACATGCAGAAAAAACTGTAGTCGCTGTGAGTGAATATATGGCAGAAGATCCAGAATTAGCAATTCGGCATCACAAAATTTGTCCTTTGTCGGATCTGTGTTTCCCCCTACATATGTAAGACCCTGCTGATGCAGAAATGAAAGTCACAAGACCATGGTTACGACGAATGTCCGCTTGAGCTTTTTTTATCGGAAAATTGTAATTAATGACGTGACTTAATTTTGCTTCAATGGGTTTCTGAATAATCACAATGCTATTTCTGAAATGAAGTAAATCCAGAAGAGGCTTATTAGACTAACTTTCGCCTACAATATTGCACTGTTTGATGTGGTATTCACACTAGTGTACGCCACTAGTATTATTAAAATTGCGACTATATGTGGTTCTATCAGGATGGCGACATGTTATATTGTCCATGGCACCATTGACTTATACAGGACTCGAAAACATTTTATTGTGGAATAGACCAGTGGATTGGCCATAGACTTCCCGGGATTTGAAGCCCTTTTATTACTACCTGTGGGTTTATTTTAAGTCTTTGGTAAATGCTGATAAACCACAAAGTAGTCAGGCCTCCAGAGTCAATACTTTGCTCGTGATTGGTATGATGGGATGCGCTTCTCAAAAATGGGCGAGGTAGTAATATGTCTTAAGTCGTATTTAAAGTATTCATCCAAATTCAATTTCTGTAGTTATTGTTGTTATTGAAAAAAAAACACGCTTTATACCAGAATACCTGTCTGCAATAGTATCCATACGTACTTTCATTTCCTCAAGCGCCTACAACTTCTTCAGATTTCTCCCATTTGTCTGGAGGTTATGAATCTATTCTGATTTCCATTCGTGGCTTGAATATCAAACGTAAAAAATTCTTAACATGGACCACAATTTTGTATTTGAAAGATCCGTCTCCAGATATTTTCTTTATATTTTCTTAGTTTATCAAAGTCAGCGTTCCCATTCTTCGCACTAAAAGGGAGACTGAAGTCTTAAGCAATAAGCATATTCAGTAAGAGTACCGCACCACAAGTTTTTTGTGGATAGCCGCCACTTGTCTATGCCAAATAAAGCGAGGCTTTTTTTCTACAAATCCTTGGTGTATCCTCTTCTTCGAATCTAGTCAGCCCTGGCTAACAAAAATCACGCAATGTCTAGGTGTCCCTTCACTTACTTTCACGCTTCCATGCCAGAGAACAGAATAATGAGAGTCTTTTAAAGAATCATCTTAAAGTTTCTTGTAAAGGTTTTTTCTATTATTCATCTATTATTTCTATTATCCAAATTTATACAAATAAAGGGACACTTATTGCAATGCAGTTTTATTATCTTCACAATTTATTAGTGTCTGGCATTCGTCACAAAAAGGCCCTTTTCTTTTGAAGACTTGCTTTTGGTAATGACATGTCTATGCCCGCAATTTCTCTGGTTCTGTTTTGGTATAGTGTCCCCACGAGACTTTTTTGATGGCTTATAGTTCCCTTTGTTTACACCATCTTAGGCCATGGTTCCTTTCGTTCTAGTCGCACGATTAGTAACAGCGCAACTAGTATTTTCAGAAAATCGGTTAGCACAGATATTCCTTTTGTTGTTTGATCTCAAACCTATGGCAACCTTCCCTGATAGGGTATTTTATTGTGAGCATATGTATAAGGAATAGCGATTCGAAGAGAGATTTGTGAAGGCCTACCGACAGAGGTAGCAACCAGATGGACTCCGAGATATTTTTAAGGTTATCAGCATATCTCAATTTTTTTAAATTAAATATGACTCTTTGGCACCTTAAAGGCTTGCCTGCAAATAGAAATTCATTCGTGAAATAAACATGTGTAAACTCTAGCTTCGTGCTAGCTAACGATCATCTACGTGATCATTTAAGTTAAGACTGATAGAGTTCGGCACGGAAGTCTTCATTTTTTTTTCTTCCTTAGCATTTCTACGAGTCCTTGGTACAGCTGCTATCCATTTTAAAAACTACTGCTACTACCCTAGAGAAAAAAAATAAAAGTATTCAAATCAGAGGCAGTATAGCAATATAGCAAGAATCCTAATACGAGGCTGATATAAGAAAAGTAGTCTAAGACTAAACTATGGAGAGTCAATACGTTGGGCATTGTTCGGGCGGAATGGTTCGATTTTTTTCTACCAGACAATCGAATAGAAAGACATATACTCAAATTAAGGTGGTTTTTAACATTAGATAATTAGAATTATATACTAATACAAGCTATTGAAATAAAATGTTGGTTTAATTATAAATTCAAGCATTTTGCTATTTCCAAGGGCAACTCTTTCTATTCTACTTTGTGGGCCTAACTAATATTCAACTATAATTTAATTCTCAAAAAATTGAAATTTCAAAGAGTTCTTAGTTTTTTGCTGGATAAGTGCTCCGAAAAATGTGTCCTTTAAAAGGTATTTTTAGATT
The DNA here is from genome assembly GCA_963966105.1 of Volucella zonaria. Taxonomy (NCBI): domain Eukaryota; kingdom Metazoa; phylum Arthropoda; class Insecta; order Diptera; family Syrphidae; genus Volucella; species Volucella zonaria. Next base: position 87,889,052 of record OZ014532.1, on the reverse strand, counting down.
AAATGTAAATGAAGAGGAAATTTCTTTCACAAAAAGAAACAAAACCACACAACATGAAAATAATAAAAATAAAAAAACATATACCATTACTTATAAGCAATAATTCTTGAATTAAAATTTTTTGTACATATAAAATAAATTTTAAATATTTTAATTTATTTTGCTTATAAACGAGCGCACATCACAAATTCCAATTCCCTATGATCATGAGCATGAATAAAACAGGAAACCATTAAAGAAAGTTCACAAATAGAAACAAATAAACAAAAATTATAACAAATTTTCTCAAATATTCAGCATATTGTTGTTTAATATTCAACGATTCTCTTTGGTTTCATATATGTATGTACTTATAAAAACTCGTATTTTGAGAAATTTCCTCAATGAATAATATTTAAAAACAAAAATAGTAAAACCAAAACCATAAATATATTAAATAATTAAGAAATGGAAAAAATGTGTACTAATATTTTTTACTAATTTGTTATAATAAGTGTTATGTATATTGTGGATGTTACGTTTGCAGATTAGGTAAACAAAAATAAAAAAAAAAATTTAACGAAAACGATTCAACAAATTTTCATCGCAAAACAAAATGAATAAAATTTGTTTAACTTTACACTGGAACTAAATTTATTAAAAAAAAAAACAAAAAACAAAACAATAAAATAAATATTTTCAACAAGGTTTATATTGTTGTTTCGATTTAATTAGAAACTTTCTTTTACATTATTTCAGTTGGAGTTCATTACGTGTTTCAGAAACATGATTGCAGCCAGTTTTAAACCATATCCCGTTTAGGTGTCGCGTTTGATATTTTTATCCATTTTGGAGCTTGAGATCCAGAATATCCACTTCCGAATTGCTGAAGCCGCTATTAGATATATTGAGTGTTATTTCTCTAGAGATCCTTTCGGAATTCTGACTACGCTGAACTGTCTGTTTCATCGTTATAAAGAAAAACCATGCAGCCCCTAATTATAGACAGTTCTATTATCCAGTATTACTTACATCAGCGCCTTCCCTAGTAAGGTCATTAAGATCTGTGAGTTCAATGCTAATGCAAAAGAAATTGTCAGAATTCGGCAAAAGTTTCAATATATTGTGGTGGTCCCAAGCCAAGAAGCATAAGGCCTTAAAAACCCCATCTGAAACCTTAAAGGTATCAAGTGCTATGCGGATCGATCAAAAATGGATAACAGGGTGGCTTGTGGTGTATTTGGACCAAAGATCAGAATATCGCTGTCAATGGGAAAAAGGTCACACCGTATTTCGAGCGGAAATACATGCCATTCAGATATGCGGCAACCTCATCCTCTATCAGGGAATCAAGGGTCTTACCATCCATATACTCACGTACAGACAAGCTGCCATTAACGCATTAGGCTCTAATCTCATTGACTCCAAATCAGTCATGCACTGCTCCAATACACAACAAGATCTCTCCCATAAGAACAAAGTAAATCTGTGGTGGGTGCCTAGTCATATCTGGATTGATGGAAATGAAATTTCCGACGAACTGGTTGGAGGCGTGTGAGCCGTTCTGTAATATTCCGAATTCAACAATAACGTGTTCGGAGAACAAAATGTGTGTATCCTACTGGGAAAACATCCCAGCGCTTCTCAAAGCTAGGTTAGGCTAAAACAGGTGATGAATATGCCATCACACAAACACTAAGCGCGAAAACGGACCCATAGCGAACCAGCTGAATTTACATTCAAAGGGAAAAAAACCTTAACAATCTCCGTGGTGAAGCATCCGATTTTTTGGCAAAAGCCAAGAACGACTTTGTATTTCCCGAAAAATTTTCTTCGACTACGCGATATTGCCTCGCAGTGTTGCTTGCAGTACTGACAATTTGAATCTCTTTGTTTGTTTCCGCAGGAGACTGTATTCTGTCAGGATTCCTATTATTGTCCTAAGCATAATTTTATTAACTTTGTTGCGTGCAAATCACGCCCCCTTTTCCATTTGTTGGCTGTTGACCTGAGCCCACCATACACGATATTGTTTGCCCCAGCTTTATAAATTTGTATAACCCCCTACCCCAACAAAAGTTAAAAAACGAGATTGTAAAGGAAAGCCCACAATTCCCCGCGGTCGATCCTCGGTCTCAATTAAAGCTCTCAACCTTAGCTTTGGTTTCGGGTCAGAGGGCTGGCTTCGAACCAAAGCAATCACTTGGATGACAGAACAAAGAGAACGAACAAACAGGACCCACAAACATAGAACATGGACTGGTGTGATTGGCTGGGGATTCAGTGAGAAGCTGTTGGAGCTCTGGATGTGATTCCATTTGCTCTAACAGCTGAATTGACGGAACCCCATGTGTGTGTATGTGCGTATGAGTGGCGGCGATGGCCAAAATGGAGGATAAGCTCATTCGATTGCTTATCGTCTTCAGGACAAGAGCCAACAAAAAAAGGAGTGGAAAAAAAAGAACGAATACCAAAAAAAAAAACTCGAAGAGAATAAGAACAAGAACACGATCGAGAATAAGAACGAGAACAAGAACAATAAAATCAAACAAATCGGATACAACCGGACGAAAGTCGGTGATTGTGGCGGAGATGGCTCACCCTCCTCCACCAGAAGAACCCCAGCTAGAGAGCGACCCCTCATAGGCAGGAAAACCCCAGAAACCAGATAAGTACTCCCCTTTTTGAATAACACATCTTTGTGCAATTTATATCGACCATATTTGCGATAAAACCGCGTCCGTAAGCCTTCTTCCCGTTATTGTGAAACCGTTCGTAAGACGGTTAGATTTAGTTAATTGTGCGACCCGCTAGCCGTACCGGTACGACAACGAGGAAATGTGGGCCTTTTTTCTGATAACACTTTCGGCATACCCTGTAATCCCCCAAAAAGAAAAGGAAAGAAAAATAAAAGTTACAACCATAAATTCCCCATCAGGGAAAAGATAATTTGTGCGTTTTTTTCTCAGTTGTTTTCCCAATTTTGCGTTAAAAATTGGGTGGCGCCTACCTATTGTGTTTGTTAGCGGTTTTTGTGCTGAGCGATGTTTCCGAACCCCCCCTTGCTGAGCAGCCGGTGTACGCAGCTAACCAACAACTGCTTGTTGCAATTCCGGTTTTTGCAATTCCCTCTTGGACTCACATTCGCTTTTGTGCAATCCACTTGATTCGCTCATCAACCACCACCTGTGTTTTTGCGGTTCGTCCGTCTCCCCTTTTTCTAGTTTGTTGTTCTGCCAGCAGTCCGGCATTTCCTTTAAATAAGTTAAATAATTTAATTTTTCCTCCCCCGGGATTTGCAATAACTTCATAGATCATTAGCAGTCAAAAAGTGGCTAGAGAGCCTTGGATACCCTGTGTCCTTCAAGACTTGACCACCTTAGATTCGCCGCCTTTATGACTTTTTCCTAGATAGTGTCCCTTACTATGCAAAAGAGTGATTTGATGTTGGCAACCTCACTATTTTCGAGTAGCACTCCTTTTCTTGCAAGTTTGTCCGCTTGTTCATTTCCCTTGATACAGCAGTGTCCTAGCACCCAGCACAGTCTCACCCGGTTTTGACTGCATATCCCGGTTCTGACAGACAACATCAGAATTGATGTTGGTCGATTCCATTGCCTTAAGTAAGGCCTGGCTATCTATGTAGATAGCGATATCTATTCCGAAGACCGATCTCATCGGTATTAGCTCATCCGCCTTTAGGACAGCCAGAACCTCTAATTGATAGACACTGCTTGCGCCCGGTAGTGTTACAGTCACTCTTAGTTTTGGGTCTTCTGAGAAAATACCAGAACCTGTTCCTTCCTCTGTTTTCGAACCGTCTATGCAATTTCATTTTGTATTTTTTTGCTAGACCTCCCTCTCCGGATATATTATATCATACGAAATGTCGAAGTCGACCAATTAATCGAATTGGGTTGCCTGTCAGTAGCTCCGCTAGGACCGTGCCATGTCCGGAACTACTGCTCTTTGAAATAGCCCAAATTAGTGAGTCGTATCGCACTGTTGCCTGCAAGTTTTTTTGATCTAGAAATCAAGCGGTGTTGCGTGTAGTAAGGTGTCCAATGCTGCCGTAGGGGTGCTTCGGAACGCACCTGTAATGGCTACGAAAGCCGCTCTTTGAGCTGCCGCAAATTTTACATAAATCATTTTCTTGTTCATACTAGTACGCCATATGTAAGTATGGATCTTACCACCACCGTGTACTGGCTATAACCATAGCAGGTCTTAAGCCCCGAATTTTTCTTACCGTTCTCTTGCAGACAAAAAGAGCATTATATGTCTTTCTGATTCTTTCCCCTACGTTAAGATTCCAGTTCAGTATCACACCCTGATACTTCGCGCTGTCCGAGAGCAAAAATTCCACTTCGTTGGGTTGAAGTCTAAATTGCGGTATCGCAAACTTCCAATGCTTCCAATACACAATGCTGTCTACTGTCGTTAAAGCAAAATTTACACACCCAGCCGTTACTCATGAATGGCACTTGCATCGTCGAAACCGATAAACTTTCCATTCTCGGTATCTGTGTCAATGACAACTTACGTTGGAAGGACCACATATTACGTGTCGTGAAAAATACAGCGAAATGGCTAGGTTTCCTCAAGCGATGTAAGAAATATTTCACCCGCTCTGATCTGGCCTCAATATATAAGGCGTTTATCCGCCTGAAATTAGAGTACAATGCCCACATCTGGTCGGGTGCGCCCAAAACATCTCTGCACCTGCTAGATTTGATTCAAAACCGTACGATAAAACTCGTAGGTGATACTAATATAACTCAGATAATAGACACCCTCAAACACCGATTTAATGTCTCGTGTCTCAGTCTGTTTTTTCGCTATTTCCACTACCAGTGCTCCATAGAAATTACCAGCAGCATTCACCCCTTCAAAATTTTAACCGTAACACCCGTCTCGCTATGAATGCTCATCAGTACACCCACAAGCCCATTTTCGGACGTACTCTAAAAAATATGGTGATACGTTCCTAAGCCGTACAATTCGCTCAAAATGCCCTGCCTAGCTCTTTATTTCCTAGTTTTTATAACCTTCAAACATTTAAAATCAACGTTCACCGGTACCTCTCTTTCTATCCTCCCCGATTTTCCTTCGCCCGCGCTGTGTGCAAGCATTTTAAGGGTACTTAAATCCATCAAACCCTTTCAAAAAACTCAAAAGAATCCCGACAACTCAAAAGCGATGATATCAGAAGACTGGTTGGATTTCTAACCGGAAACTGTCACCTTCGATACCACCTACATAAATAGGTCTTTTTCAGGAAACTGAATGTCTATCTTTCATACACTCGTGTAACGCCCCATGAAGAAGGGGCTATCTTATGAACGATTGCCGATCACCCTGTTAATGTTCATAAATGGATAAATTCCTGTTCCTGTAATCCTCACTTACAAAAAAACAACGCAAGGCTTTTGAAATCGATACCCACCACCTACTTATTGATTTACAGCATATGAGAGCATTTAAAATAATAGATACGAACCATAGCGAATATTGGAATCCCTGCAAGACTCGTCCGTCTCTTTAGGATGCTCCATTAAAGTTGGCTATGAGAACACCGATATATTTAATTTACTTGAACAAATTATAGCGAACTCACAGGTCAATACCATAGGCACGATAGGAGTATTTCAAAAGTCAGCAGACATACATTGACGACATTGTCGTTATAGGATGAAATCAGAAAGCTGTTCCGGGACCGCTTGCAGCCATTGAAGCAAAAGCGGCAAAGACAATTTGAAGGTGGTAACAAATTTTGTTTACCAGGGCTCTGCTTTAAATTGAAACACTGACACCACAGTCAACGAGGAATCATTCTGCGAATCGCTGTTTTTTCGATTAAGAAGACAACTGAGAAATATGTCCCACTCATGGAGAATGAAGAAAGCATTGCATATGACCCTTATCGTCACAGTCCTACTGCATGGAGCGAAAACATCGATTTTATCTAAGGCGTACAAAAATGCGAATGGTTACGTACTTCGAGTGTTCTTCAACCGATTTTTGGTCCCGTCTGCATTCACACAATTTGCAGATGAGATAAATATACATATAATAACGAACTCTATCAACTTCGAAGCGAATGACCACCAAGAGCGAATCCATTCCGAAGGGATAACGAAATAAAAGAACACCTTCCCTTAGGTGGTGTGCTGAAGTGGAAAATAACCTCAACGAATTTGATCCGCGCAAATAGAAGCGACGAGTTTAAAATTGCGGGAAATGGAGATAACTTTTGTTTGAAATCCAGGTCCAGCCCGGATTGCAGCGCCACATAAAGTAAAGTAAGATGACATACACTATACTTCCATACTCCTCCCGAAATCACGCCTGTAGCTTGAAGTATGTCCAAACACAAAGTTATGTCGATACACCTCGGTTTCATCGCCGCGCGTTTGTAACTGTTAAAAAGAATATATGCGTGATAGCGTCAGCTACAAACGATGAAATCAGTCTCATCAAAGGCAGGCTAATATCCGTCGGTGTAGAATTAGCGGATCACAAAATGAAAGTTGTCCTAATAACCAGCCGGAAAAATGTAGAATACGTGGGTTTCCTACCCTGCTAGAAAAATCTTAATATCCAAAGTAATAAACTCAGCCCTGTTATACGCTGCCCCAGTTTGAGTGGAGGCCCTAGCGGCAAAGGAAATGAGGAGAAAGTTATCATCAACTTAAGCGCATTATAGGTAACAGTGGCTTTAGAATGATTTCGGACGAATCAGCATTCGTTATAACATGGATGACTCCCATCGATATCCCTGCGGACGCAGAGAGTCTATAATAGGACGACTTCTTGGTTCTCCTCGAGAGATCGACTTCGTTGACCAGGTGGCAAGCTCGGTGAACACCACTATGCAGGGCAGATGGACCCACAGATAGACCCCATCCATTAACGCTTGGGGAAACCGAAGACATGGAAACTGTAACTAGCATTTTACGCAGTTCCCTTCTAGTCACGGTGGGTATCGGAAATATCAGCACAGCATCGGGCACAGAGGATCACCTTTTTGCCCAGTCAGCTCAAATCAGGACGAAGACCAGAGCATGCAATATTCCATTCCGTACGTCTTCTGGGGTGGAGAATTGACATACCAAACCTACGGTTTATAATTGATCAAATGCGCATTCATAACACCTAATAAGGCAAAGAATAAGAATAAGAAAAGAAAAAATCCTGCGTCGATATTGTCTTGCTAGATGATGGCCTTGAGATTTCTGAGCCATTGGAAGTTGCCAATTTATTTAGTAGTTTCTTTCCAAATATTGGTTCTCATCACATTAATTCTAATGGCAATTCTTCGTATTTTAGTGAGAATCGAGCCTTCACCCAGAAAGATTTTTCTTTGAGGAATTTACTTCACTTGAAATTCAAAAAATTATAAATTCCCTCAAAGCTGTACATATTTCAAGCAATATATTGAAAAATATTTCATTTCAGATTTCTGATGTTCTATGTTTTATCTTTAATAATTGTGTTCGTGAAGGAGTCTTTCCGGATTGCCTTAAAACAGCAGTGGTAATTCCTCTCCACGAAAAGGATGATACCAGAGTATTGAATAACTATCGCCTTATTTCCCTTTTGTCAGTTTTTTTTAAAAATCTTTGAAAAGGGTATAAAGCGTAGAATGCTATCTTTTCTTGACAAGACCCACTTTTTTAGCGACTGCCAGTTTGGCTTTAGAGGTGGTAAGTCTACAGAAAGTGCATTATTAAAGCTGACTGGGGAAATGTATGATAGTTTGAATAACTCTCAAATCCCATCTTGTGTTTTTATTGATATTACAAAGACATTCCACATGGTTGATCACACTATATTGTTAAATAAATTGTTTAATGCAGGTTTTAGGGGCTTCATTCTTGAGTGGTTTACCTCGTATCTATTGAATCGTAAACAAGTGGTAAAGATTAAAAACAGTTCAGTCTGAGCTTTCATGCCACACTCGTCGATCTTCCAGTATATCTCTACATCGTTTTGTTTCTTCTTTTTTTTTTCACAAAATTAATAAGCGCGCGAGATCCCCAATTACTGGGGACAATCTTTTGTTCTCGGTTAAAAAGCCTAAGCGGCCGTTTAAAATGGCTAAAAAGGAGTTAAACTCCAATTACTGGAGTCCTTTGCAGTGTCATCCAGAAAGTGAAGAAATGAATGACGATGTGCTGATAAACAATGCCAAGAAAGTGATTGTACCCCCTTTTTAAACTTTTGCAAAAATCATGTGAATTTGTGCACAATCTAATGAAAATTATGAATATCTCTGATTATTCCATAAAGAAAATCTCCATTGGTGTAAAAATTCAGTGTGAAAGTATGGATTCGTATAATTCTGTGCATGATAAACTAAAATCTGAAAATTGTCAATACTTCACCCCCCTCGAAAGGGGATCAATTAAATTAAGTGAACTTAAGAAAAGGGTTCGTTGTATTTTTCACACTCAAATTAAATGGAGCTTTTATCGCCAACAAAAGAATAGGGTAACGCAGTGTCGAAACTGATTGGGAATTCCAACAACAATTCTTTGACTTCAGCATGGAAGTGCACCACATCATCCTCAGCAGCAACACCTTCTACATCAAACAACAACTCGCCCATCACCAACACCAACGGAGAATTGTTCACAATGGAAGAGTTGAATTCACTCGTAATGGAGATGATTTATAAACTAGGTACATGTAAATCTAAATTAGATCAATTTAATGTTATCGCACAATTAGCGACTAAGTTTCTATATAATAATGTTAAATAATCTCGATTATAGTAATATGAATGTTATTATATGGAATGCCGGAGGTATTCGTAGGAAACATGTAGAATTTCTTAATTTTTTAAATAATAAGAAAACTGACATTGCTCTAGTCACTGAAACATGGTTGAAATCTAAAAATCGAATTTCATCATCGGACTATAAATGTTATAAATTAGAAAAGGTGGGGGTGTTGCAATTTTGATTCGGAGATCAATTCAACACGAGCTCTTGCCTTGCCCTGTGTGCAAACTCGTTACGTAGAAAATGTAGGAATTGAAGTCACCTTGCGTAATCAAAGAAAACTGAAAATATTTTGTGTTTATTTTCCCGGAAAAATTACGGGTGTCTTAACGGCTGAAGAGAAAAAACTTGGTCTAAAAAATGATCTTAGAAAACTATTTAGTATGAACTGTGAATTTTTAATGGGAGATGACCTAAACTGCAGGCACAGAGATTGGGATTGCTTAAGAGCAAATTCATGGGGTAATGTACTATCTAGTCTTGCTGTTGTGCTGCCAATGTCTATTATGTTCCCGCCTAGTCCTACTTATGTTCCATCTAGTTCTCGTGGAATTTCCTCAGTTATTGATTTATTTGTAACAAATGTCCCTGGTCTTATGTCACAACCAATTTCGATAAATGAGCTTAGTTCTGACCATAATCCAGTCCTTTCTCATATTCGTTGGTCGGGTTTAGAAAAAGTGCAATATTTTCTAGATTTGAAAAACGCAAACTGGACTAATTACAGAACAGAAGTAAAAAGAAAGTTGCGAACTATTCCAATGAATCTTGAAGACATTGAAAGCAAACAGGATGTTGACTCAATTGTTCAGAAATTTTCCAATTTTCCAACATTATTAGTTCAGCTGAAAACAACATCCCAAAAGTTGCGATAAAAACTCACAGGGCTAAGATTCCATATCGCATCTTGGAATTTATTAGAATAAGGAACATGCACAGACGAAATTGGCAAAGATATCGTCAACCTTTCACGCAAACTCTAATAAAATATTTCAATAAAATAATCAATAAGAGTATTCAAGCCCACCGAAATAACGAGTGGAATAAAAAGCTCCAAACGCTAGACAAAGCTTCCAAACCCTTTTGGAATATTGTTAAGATTATAAAAAATAAATCCAAGGATATGCCTTGTGTCAAAAGTGGCCCCAATAATTATTATACAGACACCGAAAAGGCGAAAGTATTAGCTTCTAAGTTTTCTCAAAATCACACCGTATCTCAGCATTTAGGAGATGGAAATACAAACAGTATTGTAGAAGATGCTTTACAGTCGTTTAGTACGATAAGTTGTAAAACTCCACCAAACGAGCTCATAACCGAAGCTGATATAAAATTTCTCGTAAGTATTCTTCTTACAAAGAAATCGAGTGGAGTGGACCAAATAAAAAATATTTACCTTAAAAATTTGCCTAATTATGGAATAAAATGTCTCACATTTATAGTCAATTCCTGCCTTAAAATGCAGCACTTTCCAGATACATGGAAACATGCGAAAGTAATTCCAATACCAAAAGCAGGCAAACTTTTAGACAGAACAGAAAGCTATAGGCCAATAAGTTTACTAAGCGCTGTAAGTAAAATCTATGAAAAAATTTTAAAGAAGAAAATTATTAAAATAATTGATGATCAACGCATATATCCTAACGAACAGTTTGGATTCAGACGAAACCACGGAACTTCGCATCAAATTATCAGGATATGCAATGTCATTAAAAGAAACCGTGAAATAGGTAGATCCACAGGTATGATCATACTAGATATTGAGAAAGCATTTGATTCTGTTTGGCACAGAGGTCTCATATACAAAATGATAAACTTAAACTTTCCTCCTTTCCTGTCTAAAATCGTTCAAAGTTTCATCTCGAATAGGTGTTTTAAGGTGCATGTTAATTGTGGTGTGTCCGACCTGGTAAACTTTTCCGCTGGTGTACCCCAAGGCTCTGTTCTTGGACCAGTGCTATACAATTTATACACTGCAGATCTCCCATTCCTTCCAGAATGCAATGCAGCAATATACGCTGATGATACGGCAATATTTTCGTCACATGAAGTTGGTCTCAGTATTGAGACGGATCTTAGAAATGATTCTAAAATATTACAAGGTTACTACTCTAAGTGGAAAATTAAACTTAACACGGAAAAAATGCAAGCAATCTTTTTTACCAGAAAAAGAAAACCTTGTTTCCTTTCGACTAACCAGGTAACTATTGGCGGGCACCCCATAACGTGGGAACCATCTGTAAAATATCTGGGCATTTATCTTGACAAGAAACTGACTTTTCAAGAGCATAACATTAAAACAATTAAAAAAATAAATATTGCCATTAAATTGTTGTACCCATTTATCAACAGAAGATCATTGCTTTCGAATGAAAATAAATTAATAATATACAAAACTGTTTTCCAGGCAGTTCTTTTGTACGGGTGCCAGGTCTGGGGTAAATGTGCAACGTGTCATAAAAAAAAATTACAAATAACTCAGAACAAAATTTTAAAAATGATGTTAAACCTACCCTGGCATCATTCTACATTAGACCTTCATCGAGTAGCTAATGTTGAATTGATCTCCAATAGAATACATAAACTTAACGAATCATTTAGGATCAGATGCGACATTCCTGAGAATCCTCTCATTAATCAATTATATATACGAGGGGCGTTCAACATATTCTCGGTATCGGGGTGAAGCTGTGGTTGTATATATAAATTGTAATTTATCAAGTAATACTATTATTTTAGTGCATTCATGTAAAATTTCATATAAATGTGATTATTAATTCGCGTTTTATCTCTAGTTAAACAGAATCATAATGGCAACTGAGACGATGAAGGTGAAAATTGAGCATCGCGCTGTAATTAAATTTCTCACTAAGCAAGGAAAAAGTCAAAAAAACTATTCATGAAGAGATGGTGGCTGTTTACCAGGGTTCCGCACCTTCATTATCAACTGTGCAAAAGTGGTCAAGTGAGTTCAAGAGAGGCAGAGAGAGCATTGAAGGCGACCCCCGCTCCGGCGCCCCGGCTACTGCTTGTACGGGAGAAAGCATCAAAGAAGTCGAAAAACTTGTTCTTGAGGATGCCCGAATAAAGGTGAAAATGATGGCAGAGATCACCAAGCTTTCAATTGGTACCATTCACACCATTCTTCATGACCATCTTAACCTTTCAAAGGTCAGTGCAAGGTGGGTGCCACGAATGCTCACAGCGCCTCAGAAAAAAGTGAGAATCGCATGCTGTAGAGAGCTTTTGGAGATGTGTAGTGAGAACACGGACGGTGTTATGGATCGAATTGTTACTGGGGACGAAACATGGGTCCACCACTATGACCCTGAAAGCAAACAAGAGTCCATGCAGTGGCATAAAAAAGGAACAGACCCCCCGAAGAAGTTCAAAGTCACTCCGTCTGCCGGGAAGCTCATGGCCACAGTTTTTTGGGACTCAAAGGGAATCTTGCTCATTGAGTACAAAAAAAAAAGGTGAAACCATCAACGCCACATCCTACGCTTCCGCTTTGCATAATTTGCGGGAGGAAATTAAAAAGAAAAGACGGGGTAAACTCGCAGCGGGTGTGTTGCTTCTTCATGACAACGCTCTTGTTCACACGGTGCGAGTTTCCAAGGCTGCTGCGCGAGATTGTGGTTTCGAAGAAATCCAACACCCACCCAGACCTTGCTCCTAGTTATTATTTCCTGTTTCCGGATTTGAAAAAATGTCTTCGTGGAAAAAGATTTTCGGATGATGAAGAACTCAAGTCGGTAATAAATGGGTATTTTGCAGAGAAAGAGGAAATTTATTTGTTTGAGGGTTTAAAAAAGCTTATCTCAAGATGTAACAAATGCATTGATGTTAGGAGAGATTATATTGAAAAATAAAAACAATTTAAATTGAATTCGCATTTTCCTTCATATCGATACCGAGAATATATTGAACTCGTATATATAAGACATGCAGATGCAACAATAACAACCAGCACCAAGTTGCATCATCCGAGATTGCTAGAAAGGTGCTTATAGCTGATTACGCAGAGCCTGAACGCTGAACTCAGTTTTGTTTTAAACTCTTTCACCGTTAGTCCATTGGCCCATACCGGAGCAGCGTAAAGGAGGACCGAACTGATCACTCTAGACAGCAGAACTCTTGGGTGTATTCAGTGCCGCCTATCTTCGGTTCATGCAGGAGAATGCTGTCCGCCTTCTTGCCGGCACACTCGAGGTGAGCGTTAAAGCGCAGTCTATTATCGAGCATCACTCCTAAGGTATACGTATAAGGATTGTTTGTTTTCAACTCAGAAGCTTGTATGCCTTAGTTATAGTTATAGTTATAGACCGGCAGACTCCAATCAACCATCGCAACAGCTTCATACCTACCAGATTGTATCTCGTGCATGGCTATGAAGACTATTCCTGAAGTGCTTTAGTATTTAACACTATGGTCAATATGATACTTTAGTCCCCTGTTACTGAAGTAGTCTGTAATTAACTTCAACTGGTAATATGGTGTATTTATTGCCGGATCTCCTAATGTACGACCAGGTCGCCAAGTTAAAGGAATTACGTATATTGGGTATATAATTTATTTCGTCCCGTTTTTTTTTCAAAATTTGAACGTTTATTTAAGAAAAACATGTAAAATAGTATTATTCAAAGTATTGCCCATCTGAAGCTATGACTTTTTCCCATCTTTCTGGAAATTTGTGGATCCCATCCCAAAAGAACTGCGCCGGCTTGGCAGCCAGGAATGAATCATGCCAATTTTTGATATTCTGCTCTGATGTGAACCGTATTTCAGTGAGGGCGTTCTGCATCGACCGGAACAAATGGTAGTCAGAAGGGGCAAGGTCTGGGCTATAAGGCGGGTGCGGTAAGACTTCCCATCCACTGTTTTCCAAATAGTTCTTAACCGGAATAGCAACGTGGGGCCGAGCGTTGTCATGATGGAAAATTATTGCCTCGTGTCTGGTCGCATATTCCGGGCGTTTTTCGGCCACCGCTCTCTTCAAACGGATTAATTGTGTTCGGAAGCGTTTTCCATTGATAGTTTCACCCGGTTTTAGCAGCTCATAATACAGCACACCCATCTGATCCCACCAAATACAGAGCATTACCTTTGCGCCATGGATATTCGGCTTTGCCGTTGATTTGGCTGGTTGGCCGGGTTTTACATATGATTTTTTGCGCTTGGGGTTGTCGTAATGCATCCATTTTTCATCACCAGTAACAATCCGATGCAAAAATGACTTCCTTTTGTGGCGTTCCAGCAGCATTTCGGACATGCAAAACCGCCTTTCGACGTCTCTCGGCTTGAGTTCATGTGGAACCCAATTTCCTTGCTTTTGAATATATCCAGCTGCTTTTAAACGTTTTGAAATGGCTGCTTGAGTGACACCCAAAGATTCTGCGAGCTCTTCTTGTGTTTGGTAACAATCTTCATAGAGTAATGCTTCATCTTCAAACTTTTTTGGCTGCCCAGGACGTTCATCGTCTTCCAAGCCAAAATCACCACTTTTGGCACGTTCGCTCAACTAGCGCATGTTCACCATAAACTTCCACCAAAATACGATGACTTTCGGCAGCAGTTTTCTTCATATTAAAGTAATGAAGAAGAACTCCTCGCGAAAACACTTTTTCAGGCACAAAGTTCGACATATTTGAGTGAGAAAAAATTATTGTTGTTTACGCTCTAAATGAATGACATATACTGAAATGACGTACAATGACAGTAGCTTTCCAACGCATGTTTCAATGGAACAATAATAATGGAATAATACAAGTTACGCCATCTCTTAGCAAACCGCACGAATTAAGTTATAGACCCAATAAATTGCATGTGATTGCATTGCCGTACAACACTTGTTAGTTTCTCCCCTATCCACCTGGCCTCCTGTATTGATTTAGTAGCCGCTGTATCTACTACAGTCTGTCAGAGCTGCATTTTCTTTCGACTCGGCAAGCGGTCTGCCATATATTCAGATGATGGATTCCAAAATATTTCCTAGAATGTCAATCAGTCTTATTGGGCGATATCACGAAGGTTCTCCAGGTTATGTTAGAGTTCCCATGGAGTTAAAAAAACCTATTCTCTAGGCACCTTTGCATTGCTGTTACGAAGGCGTCCTTAGCAGCCGCTTGACCGCTTGATCATGAATTCCGCGGGCTTTGTTGTCTCCTATTTTCCAGCATGCTTTGAACACTTACTCTCACGTAATTGTAGGGATGAACTCCATGTCTATTGAGGAAATGAACATTTTATGTCTAATGCTATTGTAGGCGGATTTTAACCCAGCAGTATACCAGCTCAGACCTTAAGTTTTCAGTGAGAGGGGTCTCCCACTGTTTTTCAGTCTATGTCTATACGACTTGGGATCTTAGTCTCGAAATGTTCTACCTCAGGAGGGCGTATGAGGTATAAAGTCGAATACTATTTCTGACTCGAAAAGATACGAGAGAAATGTCAGATACTTGATAATTTACTCTTTTGGGAAGGGTTTCTCTTGAGCAAATGATTCTTACCACATTAGGTTTTGGCCCTTTTTTTTATAAAAAAAAATGCAACGAAGTGATTTCGATTAGAACCTCTACTCGCTCCTATGATAAGAAGACATGTTTATCTTAAAAAAAGTTGTAGTGTAACGATTATTCGCTATACATAAGTACGGACTGTCATTAGGACTCAAGCTACACATCAATTTCAAGTGTCTGTCAATTCATTAAGAATTTTAGCGATCATTTATTCAAGACTTCTTATGTGAAAAATGTTCTTTTGATCAGTTTATGCATTCACATCTTTTACGGTGAGAAGTTGTTAAAAGGAAAAATACATAACATATAGCCAACTACTGATGACACAAACGTTTGCTGATGTTTGTGACACAATAAAAAACTTAATGTTGAAAAGCGCAAAAGTTTCAATGCTCCTTCATTATTATTTGACGCTCATTCACCGGAAATACTGCAGGCACGCAGGATCAAACAAAACTTCTCGGCAGCTTTTTCCCTACACCCCAAAAATATTAAAATCAATATGAAAATATGAAATATTTTTATTGTAAACATTCAAAATCGTATTTCGGAAACAAAAGTGCTTAAGCTGAAATCCTTAATTATTTTACTGCATAGCCTGGGTAAATGTTGTGTTTTTTGTTTTAGGCCGTATCAAAAAAACTCAGAAGTATTTACTGCCGTACGTCTAATAGCAAATGAAGGCTACTTTGAGAGAAAAGATACAAACAGCATCAGCAATATATTTCAATTTATTTTTCTTTTCAATTCCGAATTGCTGCGACGAGTGAAGAACTCAAAATAGAGTCAAAAAACTAATGGATATGGCCAGGAATAACTCAGCCAATGAAGGTATATAACGATCGCTTATGCGCAGTATTCTCAAATTCATTTTTAGCTCCTGCGCAGCATCTCGAAATTTTGTATTTCCATTCAAAAATTGTGTAAATATTGCAAATTCAACTCATTCCATCCATTAAATTGGGAATATGAGTAAAATTCTCAGTTTGAAAGTGCACGTCTTTAGAGCAACATTTTGAGCAGACCTTTCGTAAAAAAATTTTCTCGAATTTCTTCTTTTTTTCTTAGAGAACCGTTGTTTCGATATACATATAAATTTGTGCATACATACTCGTACCCATATTGTCCTTCTTTTTTAGTTTGATTCGGTGCGATGTTTTTAATTAACCAGTGCTGCGTGTCATGGATTTATTTTCGTTACTCAAACTAACGTTGGAAATATGTTGCGTGTTTTTGGAGTGTGTATTCTGTGAAGTGAACATTTAATTTTCTTTTTAATAATATTTTCCAAACAAAATGTTCACACATTGCAACGATCAGATGTCTTAAATGTACGAGTACCATAATCGTAAATTTCGCTCCTTTTTTTTTTTGGTAATTTTTAAAAATAAAACGCTGTCTTTTCCTCGTTTCTTTGTGACTTGAGGAAATTCCCCAAAAATAAATAAAACAAAAAAAAAAGAAGAAAAAACTGAAAAGAAATTTTTGGAATATATACAGTGGATGTGACGTGAGCTTTTATATTCCACATGTCAATTAGATGTTGAAATTTATATTCATTTCCATGATTTCCCACGGAAAGCGATCTACTGGAAATATATCTTCAAGTAAAGGTATCTCAAAGGCCGAAATACTCGTATCTATCTGCACTGCGCGCCTTTGTACGCGCTTGCTCAACGATCCTACAAATACTCGTACTCATACGTGTAAACTATCTAATTGTGTAATAGCCTAAGAGGTGGTGTGTTTTATGCTAAACACTCAGAAAAGTATTCGTAATTAAGTATGTGGACTTTTACCTGAGAAGCCCGTCCATCAGAGAAATAAACACTTGCCGATCGGTCGTTTTGGATAGTCAGAAAGCAGAAAGCAGAAAGCAAACATCACATTCATCCGAAAACTGCTGAAAAATTTTCTATTGGAAATGATACAACTTAAATCGGATTATCGATAGATGGAGGTAAATACTCTCATGCAAAATTACTCGTATTCTCTCAAAAGCTTTTGCATGTTTTTATAAATTTTTTGTTCGCTTTTTGTTTCATTTATACTGTTATTTTTATTTTGTTGGACAAACAAAAACTTTTCAATGACTCATAGGTTTACACAAAAAAAAAAAAAAAGCAGAAACAATCCCCTAGAATCAATGCAATGTTTTTCAGTTTACCTTTTATCTACAAACAAACTTGCTAAATTCACTAAGCTTTATTTAAATTATTTAGAATTATTTTTACAAACAAATTAAATAAACAGAACAATTTTAATAGTCCCGAAAATAGATTTGATTTATAATTATTGATAAATTCGGTTGAATCTGTACACGGTGACTAAAAAAAAAAACTCAATTTGTGAATATTCATTTGACTCTTAATGTCATCTGCTGGATGTATCTTTGTTTTTATTGTCATTAAATAGAATTTATCTGTTCAAAATATAAGACACGACCCACTTTAATTTTGAAAGGTAGACGATTTTCAAAAGAAAAAAAATCGCTCATTTCCATCTTTCTTTTGTTAACAATGTCTTAACTAAGCCCATAAAATATTTTTATTGTATACATTCTCTAGAAACTACAATATTATTTAAGCTTTGGCAGTTTTTTACAATTTCCACTGTAAAGTGTTTACCAGTTTTGTTTTTAATAGATTATGTCGCCCACCCGATATTAAATTTAAGTTTCACTTAACCGTTCACATACTTGAGAGATCTAAGTTAACAACTTCACTCTTTTTTTGAGTCTGAAAATTTTTAACAAATTTTTATTTAGAAATTTTGTTATGCGCAGTCAAATACTGGAATGATCCAGATGGTCCTAAATTATAATAACACAAGAATCTTTCTCCTTGAACAAAAACAAATAAGAGTACTGCGCGGTTCAATCATGGGGCACTTTCGTTCTAATAAATATCGTTATAGATAGTGCGAGTAGACGAGCAAAATTTCTAAACAAATATACTTTCCATGAAATGGAGCTGAAGACTATCTGTCTAAATGGGCTGATTAAATTCCTGGAAATATTCTACAACTACGAGTAGTGCAAGAAAGAGGCACAATAGACCAATCTGGTCGCAGTGTAAAAGGGCCTTTGCCCTACTCTCTTATTACCATACCATACCATATGGCATTCTTTAAGATTGTTTGTTTGCAATAGTGAGTCTTGATTTTTAAACTACAGCAAGAGCTTCCATGGGTGTTGACTACTATACAGGGTACTTTTAAAAATAAAATAAAATTAACAAAAGTAAATTAATTTTTTGGCTATATTATGGCTTTACTAGAAACTGCGAATATTTCCATTAGTTATGGAATACGAGTTTATTCATGTGGCCATCTCGACACTTTCGCAACACCTTGTTGACTGCTTTTTGTCCTCTCTCACGAACGGCTCCGACGACACTCACTTTACGGACTTAGATCGTTCTTGAATATTTCGCATAATATCGATCTTGAAAGGCACCACACCAAAAAAATGCAAACGAGGTCAAATCGCTGGTCCAAGGCACAAAAGATCGATTGTTTGATGAGCTGTGTGGAATGCGCGCCATCGTGCTAAAACCAAATATCGTCCAAATCCATGTCCTCAATTTCAGCCTACAAAAATTCGGTATATATGGCTCTGTAGCCCTCATCGTTGACCGATATGGCAATTCCAGCAGCATTTCCGAAATAAAATGGACCAATGTAGCTACCACTACAAAATTCTCGCCAAACTGTCACTCTCTGTGGATCCTTTGGCTTTCCGATAATCACGTACTAATTTTCCCATTTCCAGATACGGCAATTTTATTTGTTAACATAGCCACCGAGATGAAAATGCGCCTCGTCAGAAAAAATAATTTTTCAGCCAAATTCGAAGTCCAATTCGAGCTGCAGAAAGGCCTAAACTGAGACACGATAACGAGGCCGGTGGTCATTTGTCTTCAATTGCTGAGCCAATTGGACTTTATAAGGGAATAATCCGAGATCTTAGTGCAAAATTCTCATCAGGCTGGTGCGTGAAATATTCAGTTGTTGAGATCGATTGCGAATCGATGGCCCTGGATTAAGTATTGTATACAATTAAATGCCCTCGGCCACAGCAGCCACATTTCCGTCGGTACGTATCGTACGACGACGGGAGTTAATTTTCTCCGCAAGCGAGTCAGTCTAACGAACTTTTTTTATTTGAACTTAAACTATCGTTTGTTATTTTTTTATACTGAAAGGAGTATGGTTATATCGTTATGCAACTACGGCTAATAGTTTATTTCCTATTTATCGTAAAAGGCGACTAAATGGGAAAAAATCAAGGCCAGGCTCTTCCACACGTAAGATGAATCTACGCACTTTAACATCTATTGATACTACTCAAAATCTGCATGCCTGATTAGGTACCCACTACTAAACGCTATCATTCGATCAGATCAAGTGACTTTACATGGCAACCTGCCATGTAGACTTAAGCGCATGGTGTACCATCATACACGATCATCTTGGGAAACCATATTCAGATAAATATCAATTCCTGAGTCATGTGTAGGCATGAACTGTGAAGTGAGAGACCTTTCTAAAACCTTCGCCAGTCTAAAGTTCATGCGTAATCCAATGAACGTCAGAAAACCCTCACTTCGATTTCGATTTCGACTGACAGCCACTACAACACTCTCGTTTCCACTAACACATCAGATTGGAACCGAAGTTCCAGGGGCTCCTGACTTCCATGGTGCCAGAATTACGCCACTGGTCAGGATACAAGTGAGACCTCCATAAGTCTCGGGACTGACTGCTGAAACGTTCAAAATATAGCTGGTCAAATCCGTTGCACATCAGTTACATGGCAAATGTCCATTGACAAAAGACCACCTAATAACCTGTTCCCGTGTATTTATAAGACAACGCCATGGAAAACCTGTAACCAGTGTTATTGGGCGAGGGGCCCACCATTGGGTCAAAAAAAGAGTCTGATTCATACTCGTATATTCATACATATGAATGTACTCCAGCATGAAAGCTAAGGCATGTAGTCACTGGCCCGTCCTCCACAATGATAGAATACAAACTCCGCCACTTGAGTTTGCAACCAAAAGAGTACAAAATATATTTTTATGGACAAGATCGACAATTAGCGACGCACTATTGGCAATAAAACTGACAAGTGGATACGAAACATGAAAAATTGTTAGCGCCTACGGTGCATAGGCAGTGAGCAATCCGAAAAGAAAGTATTTTAGTGCGACGACGATGAACTTTTTAATATCAAGAGAGAAAATGCTTTCTGAGCTGAACTGCGAATACGAAGATGCCATAGAGTAAGCATTTTCGGAACGAGAAACACAGTTGGAGAAGATACACGAAATTGCAGGGGAGAAGTGGACTTGATTACATTTTGAAACGGTAGATATCAAACTTCGATAGATTTCCATCTTTTAATTCTGAACTAATCGTGGGCGAACCATTGGCAAGGACAGAGGCCAGCTCTGGCCGCTAAATCCCACAAATCAATAATATAAGAGTAGTGCGAAATACTGTTCAATGTTTCAAAAAGCCGGTTATATAATACATAAACAACGGAACGTGGTTGTAGAGCGATGAGACGAAAGTGGTTGTAGAACAATGAAACGAAAGTGGATAAAAAGAAAAAATAAAGCGTGGAAAAAGATAAAATGCGTCTTGAGTTAGACTATGGCTGATGCCAAAAACGAACGAAAAAAGAGGTATAGTCCGTTTCAAATCACCGTGCAATTTCTTGCGCATTTGCCCTCTTTTCCAGTCTATTCCAGTAATCCTCGAAATTCGAGCGTAACCATACTTTGATGTTGATTGCCCTGAGTCCATAGATGAGCTAACCTAGATAGCAAACTTTCCAGATATTGGAAAATCAAATCTAACACATGGGCTGAAAAGTCCGTTTTATAGTAAAACACAAAATGTTTGCAAAATTCAACTTTATTTATCAATATAGTTGCCTTCGAGGGCGATACACTGATTGAAACGATTTTTCAATCTTTCGATACCAGTTTTGTAGTACGATTTCGGTTTAGCCTTAAAATAGGCCTCTGTTACGGCGATTACTTCTTCATCGGTCTTTTAAATCTCTTTCCGGCGAGCATTCTTTTGAGGTCTGCGAACAGGAAATAGTCGCTGGGGGCAATTCTGGAGAATACGTTGGGTGGGGAAGCAATTCGTAGCCGAATTCATTCAATTTTGCCATCGTTTTCATCGACTTGTGACACGGTGCATTGTCTTGATGAAACAGCACTTTCTTTTTCTTCAAATGCGACCGTTTTTCGTCCTTCAAACGCTTCAACAATGCAGTGTAATAGTAGCTGTTGATAGTCTGCCCCTTTTGGAGATAGTCGATGAAAATTATTCCATGTGCATCCCAAAATATGGATGCCATAACCTTGCCAGCCGACTATTGAGTTTTTGGTCGTTTTGGACGAGGTTCGTCGCCTGCTCGCCACTCAGCTGACTGCCGACTTGACTCTGGTGTGAGGCGATGGAGCCAAGTTTCATCCATTGTCACATACCGACGCAAAAATTCGGCTTTATTGCGGTTGAACAGCTTTAAACACTCCTCTGAATCATCAACACGTTGTTGTTTTTGGTCGACTGTGAGCAAACGGACAGCTCTAGCATGTCCAAATATTCGTGAATGATATCCAACACGCTCTTTTGATATCTTCAGGGCCTCAGCTATCTGGATCAACTCCACCTTACGGTCATTCGTAATCAGTTTGTGGACTTTTTTGATGTTTTCTTCTGAAACAGCCTCTTTTGGATGTCCACTGCGTGAGTTACATGGTAACTCTATAAACCGCTCACCGATATCGATGCCAACACAAGCAAAAGAAGATTCGCTGGAGAAGAGAGTGCTTGACAACAGCTAGCAACCGAATCAACCAAATTCCCCCGAACTCATCTACTATCGGAGATAGTACAGCAGCCAACACAAAACAACACATTGTTTTGTCAAAAAACACCTTCACCCACCTGCTGCATCGGTTTGGCTTGGGTATGCTGATAACGAGTGCACAACGCAGATCATTTGCACGAGCTAGTCTGGAGTTAGTCATGGACCAACGATGACCAGTGGAACAATTTGTAAAAGTATAATAAAGTTTTGGTAAAAGATAAATAAAAAAGAAAATAATAAATAAAATAAAAGGACTTAATTTCTTTGATTAAGTGTTTACGAAATAAGAACGTAATTCGTGCATCATCTTCGGTGCTTGTATAACCATTTTTAAATTTTTCAATCCACTTGCGAATGGTTCGCTCGGCTGGTGAAGAGTCCGGGTAACACTTATCAAGTCATTTCTTTGCATCGGCTGCATTTTTTCCCATCAAAAAACAATGATACTCGTAAATCAACACACGAAATTGCTTTGAATCCATTTTTTTTTCACAATAACAAAAGTTTCTTCACTCACAACGCTATATTTCGAGAACTAATCGTCCGAAAGCTGTCAAATTTATACACGTATTTTTTGAAGGTTGGTACTAACTGAAAATGGTATGGATTTAATTCAAGTGGTGCCCTCTCTTAGAAACGGCACGGGCTTTTCAGCTCATGTTACTGATCGCCCCTATCCGTGTGCGAATACGTGTGAATTGTAATCAAAAAAACGTCATCCACATTACACACACTCGTGCAAATTGCTCTCATTCTAGCAATTTTACTTGTGCAAAAGTATTAGTAGAGTTTAACATCTAGGTTAGTTTATCTATGACTGAGTCTCAGAGCGTACTGATTGTCTGCTTAAATGGGTGTGGAAGGCATGAGATGGCAATGACGATTGTATGGAAAGCACTCTCTTCACAATTATTATGCTGTGTGCTGCGTGCTGTGTGATCCAATATTTTTCAAGATCAATACATCATCATCCTCGTCGTCGTTTCAGTTAATGAATCTACGCCGGGTCTAATAACAATTCTCTCGGTGAAGGTATCCCAACTCAGTTCATAGCTCAAATAACTTTCTTCTGTCCTTATGGCCTTATCGCATTCTCGACAGTAATTTTTGCAAACTCTTCTTCTGCTATTTTCTTGGTGTCATCCGGCTTAAATGTGGCGTTTCTACCCGACACTCTTGATTTTACAATACCCCATGTATTCTCAATTGGGTTCAAGTCCGGATGGTATGGTGGTAGCCTGAGTGCCTTATGGCCTGCTGATCTAATCAAATCGTATATTTGACGCTGCGGGGATGTTTTGTTTTGTCGAACTAAATCAT
Source organism: Volucella zonaria (assembly GCA_963966105.1). Lineage (NCBI taxonomy): Eukaryota > Metazoa > Arthropoda > Insecta > Diptera > Syrphidae > Volucella > Volucella zonaria. Next base: position 87,865,554 of record OZ014532.1, on the reverse strand, counting down.
ACAGTTCAATCTTCAGCATTGATCCGCAACATTATTTTCTACTAGCCAATTAACTAACTCCAATTTCGTTGCTGATGAAGTTAGGGCTTGGTTTTTTAATTTATTGTGAACAGTACCTACTCTCTTAACCATTTTGAGAAATTGTCAAAGTTCATCTCATCATGATAGTCACGCAACTTCGATCCAGATTTAAAGACTGACAAATCCATTTGTACCACCAACGTGTTCAATTATAAGTCGAGATCCTTTTCCAATAGGCTTTTTTAGTCCTTCCGTACTTTCATCAGTCCAAGACATTCCTCTTGTGTGGTAGCTATGTATATATGATTCATCTACATAGGTTAGCTGATATCCACTTTCACGAAAGTTCCTTATTTGACGGATATATCCTAACCTTTGAATTTTCACTTCCGTCCTTTCACAAAGGAGTTTCCTATTGTCTTCCGTCTTACGAAAAATGAATCGTTTGGCCTTCAGATACCTCCAAAGGTATGTCTTGCTTCCAGTTCTTGACGGATTTGTTCCCTAAGGGCGCTCAATGTTACGACTTTCTTGTCAAATTGGTGGAAGGAGTAGATCATCCTTTTGATGGATTCAAAGTCGAAGTCATCTAATCCAGTGATCCAATGCCGATGAGGAATTTTCTTGTTGGGTGATTGTACTGTTCCAGTTTATTCTTGTTCTCTTAATATTTTGTATATGGTCCTTTGCGAAACTCCAACAAATTCAGCTGCTTTCCCTACAGCTACTCTCGTAGGAGCTTCATTTGCATGGTTGTTTTCATAATCCAAGTTTTAGTGGTAAATTTGCACCGTAAGCACTTTTGCTTGGCGTGTTAAAGGCTTTCCTGGCTTAAAGCAGTCCATTGTAGATAAATTTACTTTTTTCTTACTTCTACTCCTTGCAAAGGTTTTTTAAAACTAGATTAAAAATTCAATTTTTGCGCACTTAGTATATATTCGGAAAAAATTGTCAGAAAATATATTTTTTACCCTAACCCTTTTCATAAAAAATGTGTGTTCGAATTGAATCCTTTTTTATTGCATAAACATTTATTGCAGGAAGTATTGACTTTTGTCACAAAAAGTAGTGGCCAGGAGCATATATGCGCTTATGTGCGCTTATGACACAAATGCGTTAAATATGAAAGGAAGTGGAGAAAGTTAAGCCGCTTCGTAAATATCATTTTCCAGTGAGCAGATGAGTAGCATGAATAAATCGCTAGAGGTTCAACCGCGGCTTGCTAATGAGGATCAATAGAATTTGGAATAGATGGACAGAGTATTTTAACACATTACTAGACAAAGAATTTTGACGCATTATCATTCTCTCGGCTGCCTCACACGAAATCAAAACAGACGCAGTAAAAAGAATGAATCGGGGCATGCAGACAGACCAGATTGCGTACACTCCAAAGTATAGGTGACAATTGGAAGTCTTTGATTTCAATGGCTCAGGATTTTGTTCAGTAAAATGATGATAGACGAATAAATGCCCAACCAGTGGAGGAAGAGCTTTCTTATTGCACTGTATAAAGGCAACAACTACCGATCACTGAAACTTATTTGGAATAGTTTAAAAATATATGAAAGACTTCTAGACAGTCGCCAACATAATAATGTTAAACTCCAAGGGAACCAATGTGGCTCTGTGGAAGGCAGATCGGAATATGACGTCATTCAAAGTTTACAGATAATGATAGAGAAATATCACAACGCTCCAAAAGATCAGCATTAAATTTCTGGAAAAAGTTTTTGATACAGTCCGTAGAGATATTATTTGGACGTGTTGACGTTAAAATGAAAGATAAATTAACAGTAGATATATGTAACTGGAGAATTCGAAGTTAGAGTTAAAGTACACTAAGCCAGTGTATAAAGAACGTTTCTTCTTAATGTTGTGCAAGATTTTCTAACGAAAACGGAACGATTTCTCTTCTTTCGCCGATAACAGCGCTATTATAAACAATAACAACAAGGCACTAGGGTTACGAATCAGTTCTGCTTAGACTGACCATCTGTATTTCCATTTTCCTAAACTCACAAACCCAATTCCTGACATTCGCCTCCAGTTAGTGCGAATAAGATAAGTTGAAGAACATACGAGGGCGTGTAAGTCCGTGACTTTTTGAATTTCTGACCTCTTTACTGAAACAGCAACACTGCTCCTGTCAACAGGCATCTGTCAGTTGACTCCTGTCAAAATTTAAACTCGCTGCGTCAGTTAGTTTGTGTTTGACAGCTATTTTTATCAGACTACTCACTAATTTGAGGAGAAAATGGAAAAAAGTGAATTTCGTGTGCTTATTAAGCATTATTTCTTGCGAAAAAAAAACATTACCGAGACCAAGGCTAAGCTTGATAAATACTATGGGGACTCTGCATCATCGATTTCAATGGTAAAAAAGTGGTTTACTGAATTTCGTTGTGGCCGTACAAGCACTGAAGATGCCGAACGTCCTGGACGCCCAGTTGAGGTCTCTACACCCGAAACAATCGAAAAAATTCACGATATGGTGTTGGCCGACCGAAGATTGAAAGTGCGAGAGATTGTGGAAGCCGTAGGGATCTCGCATGGCTCAGTGGTTTCAATTTTGAATGATCACTTGGGCATGAGAAAGCTTTCCGCAAGATGGGTGCCGCGTTTGCTCACAGTCGACCACAAACGCAATCGTGTAACAACTTCACAGGAAGGTTTGGCGTTGTTTAATCGCAATATGGAGGAGTTTTTGCGCCGTTTTGTAACCGTGGACGAAACATGGATCCATCACAACACACCAGAGAACAAACAACAGTCAAAACAGTGGGTTTCTAAGGGTGAATCGGCGCCAAAGAAGGCCAAGGTGGGTTTGTCAGCCAATAAAGTTATGGCGACTGTTTTTTGGGATGCACGCGGGATAATCCACATTGACTACCTTCAAAAGGGAAGAACAATCAATGGGGAATATTATGCCAACTTATTGGACCGATTCAATGACGATTTGAAAAAAAAACGACCTCATTTGGCCAAGAAAAAGTTCTTTTCCACCAAGACAATGCAAGGGTGCACACATGTGCAGTTGCCATGGCAAAAATCCATGAATTGGGCTATGAATTGCTCCCTCATCCACCCTATTCTCCAGATTTGGCTCCGAGCGACTACTTCTTGTTCCCAAACCTGAAGAAATGGCTTGGTGGAAAAAGATTTGACTCCAATGATGAAGTCATCTCGCAAACAAAGGCCTATTTTGAGGACCTCGACAAATCATTTTTTTTGGAAGGGATAAAAAAATTGGAGAAGCGTTGGACAAAGTGTATAGAGCTCAAGGGAGACTACGTTGAAAAATAAAATTATTTTTTTATCAAAAAATATGTGTTTTAATCCAAAAGTCACGGACTTATTGACCCGCCCTCGTACAATTAATTTGGGTGGATACGTCAATGAATTTTATTCGTAATTAATACAAGGACCTGGATCCAGATTACAGGTTAAGTCATATGAGAAATAAAGAGCAAAGAGTAGAGTTTATGTAAATTACTATCAGGATTAGCCCTAAAACAGATCATTGGGGTATATTTAAAGTCAACAACTTAAAATCGTTTTGCACATTATCTGTCTTGATTCTTTGTGACCTATTACCAACAGTTGACCTGGACCAATTGAGCATAATACAACGAAATCTAAAATTTTCCCAGATTTCCCAATAAGCGATAGTGGTTAGCCATATCAAAAGCCATGGTAATATCAATAAATAAACCAGCTGTCCATTTGCCCGTTTTGGCATTGGCATTTTAAAAGTTTATCTTCTGTTGAGTTATGGTAATTTTTTGAAATCTTAATTAAGCACATAAACAAAAAAAAAATAATACCCAATTCTTTATAAGTTACTTAAAAAAAAATTCTTAAAACTGATAGAAGGGAAATGGATGTTTTATTACTGACTTCGACAACAGAAAGGCTCTTAGTTTAATAATAATTTTAAATACGTAAAGATCTTTAAAAAGCTGAATGGCACCACATGATACCTTGCTCACTAAGCTATTGATTTATTGAGGACTTGATTCAACGACAACATTGTATCGCAATTGGCCAATGGGTTGGTCACCGAGACCGTGCGATTTGACGCCACTCTGTTATTTTTTGTTAACATATTTATAATCCTTGGTATAAGCTGAAAAATTAAAAACAAACTATAAACAAAGCCATATATTCAGAGTCCTAAATACTCGAAAGAGTTGCCCAAAAATGTACCGACAAGATGCGCTTCGTTAATAACAGCTAAGAAAGGCATATGCCCTAAGTCATGTAAACCAGATAGTGATGATAGTTTTTCCAATTGTTATATTTCAGCAGCTGTCTAAGTTACCAATGACATCCAGCTGTCAAAATATTCAGCTAGGTTTGCCATTTCATCCTGCATCACTCTACTGTAGCCGAACGTGCGAAAATTATTAAAAAAATGTTAACGGTTCAGTTGCAAATACGCAACGTGAATTTCGTCGTGAGGTCGGTCGTCATCATGGCTTCAGTGTGTAGGCAATTCGTCTTACCCTGGAAAAATTTGAGAGTGAGTACACTCTTTTGGATCTTAAGCCACCAACCAGACAGAGGTTGGTGCGAAATGAAGGAAACATAGCCGCCATAGCGGCCATAGCGGCCAGTATCGAAGAAAGCCCAGAAATGTCGATTCGGCGCCGATCACCTGAATTCGACATCGCCAGAGAGTCAACCCGGCTTATTTTGCTGTTGGGTTTGGGGCTACATCCGTATAAGTATGTGCGGACGCGGAAATTAAATCCGAGCGACCATAAATAACGCCGTGAGTTAGTTAGTTGGGCGCTGGCCAAAAAATTATCTTCTCGGACGAGGCCGAGGCTCAGCTGTTATGTCAACAAAATTACCGGTATTGGAGTGAACACAATCCACAAGTGTTCGGCCAAGCATCAATGCATCTATTAAGATTAACTAGTTTGGTGCGGTTTATAGCATGGCGGCATCATCGGACCTTATTTCCTTCGAAATGAGGAAGGAGACACCGTTACATATTGGACCGAGTCATCAAAAATTAGACCGACCGCTTGAAGCACTGCCAGTGAAGCCGAGACGGCTATTCGAATATGATGTACTATTCCACACATAATAACATGAACGAAACTTCAAAATAGAGCCAGAACCAATTTTATATTTCACACTATTGTTGTTTGGTTTAAGTTGTTTCTCCTATAGTTCTTGTCTGGTTACTCTTTATTATTATCATGTGGTATTCAAAATAGAATGTTATGAATCATCCTTCATTATGAATAAACATTTTTGAAACAAACTCAATCCCTGTCGTTATTGTTTAAAAAAGAAGTTCTGTAGCTCTTAAAAAGCACCCTTTTATAGAATATAAGAAAAGAGAGAACAAACGGGCTCGACTGGACTTAGCCTATACTAATAAAGTAATAGTTAATTGGATCTATACCAAATTTGGCAGACAACCCGTTGTAATCAACACAGAGGTACAGGTATAAGTTAAACAGGGGTGTGATTGATATGCCGTCACAGAGACACTGTGTGGAACCAATTGAATTTGTCTTCAGCTGGCAAAAACCTAAACTATCGCCTTGGTCAAACACCCAATTTTCTTACAAAATCCTTTGAAGTTAGTGCCGTGTATTTCTTCTAGGTTTTCGAAAAAGTACTTCCCTAAAAATTTTCTTCAACTACGCGATATTGCCTCGCATTCAAACAGTATGTGTGTTATGTACTCAACAGCTTGTAGATCACTGCAGAATCTGCAGATATCCGTATCTGACAATTTGAGTCTCTTTGCATGTTGCCGCAGGAGACTATGTCCTGTCAGGATTCCTCTTTCTGTCCTAAGCTTATCCCTGTTAAATTTTAATAATTTCCTAGATCTTTTCCCGTCAAAGAGCGGCCAAAGAGCCTTAGATACCCTGTGTCCTTCAAGACTTGACCAAATTAGGTTGGCAGTCTTTGGGATTTTTTCCTCGATAGTGCCCCTCACTATGCAAAGAGGTGGTTTCATCAACCTCACTATTGTCCACAGTAGCCCTCCTTTTCTTACAAGCTCGTCGGCTTGTTCATTTCATTTAATACAGCAGTGTCCTGGAACCCAGCATAATCTTACCCGGTTCTGACTGCGTAGTGCCTTGAACACTGTATCAGAGTTGACGTTGGTTGATTCCATTGCCTTGAGTGCGGTCTGGCTATCGATGTAGACAGCGATATCTCTTACGGATACCGATTTCAACTACATTATCTTAGCAGCCAGAACCTCTGATTGGAAGACACTGCTTGCGTTCGGTAGACGTATAGACACTCTTAGGTCGCACTATTTCCAGCAAATTTTTTGATCTGTAAATCAGGCGGTGTTGGTTGTAAAAAGGTGTCCAATGCTGCCGTAGCGGTGGTACGGAGCGCACCTGTAATGGCCATGGAAGCCATTCCTTGCACCGCTGCTAATTTTCCGCAAATCTTTTTCTGGTTTGTTGCTTTCCACCATACTAGTGCGCCGTATGTAAGTATAGGTCTTACCAACACCGTATAAAGTCAATACACCATAGCAGCTTTTAAGCCTCAAATTTGTCCTACTGCTTTTGCAGTTAAGATTCCAGTTCAGTTTTTGAAACTTAATCAACACATACCATAGTATGTTACAATACGTTTTCTAGATAAAGTATTATATTGTATTAGATTTGTTTAGAATGCTACTTACTATGCTATTCACGTTTTCAATTTCCCTTTGCTGAGTAGAATTAAGACCGTGATACGTGACATATTCGCAACACAAGCTCCCATATTTTCTTCTTAACCCCGAATTTCTGGAAGATTTATTGCACGTCATTCTTAGTTCCTAGTTCAATAAGGACCTAGATATCGAATCAATCTATATAAATAATATTCTATTTTTACAGCAGCTAGTACTGTACTTCGAATGGATCAGGATTTTTACCTTCAAGCCAATTGATAACACAGGGGAACAATGATTCTACGGTGGCATGGGGTTTCGGAGTCGATATTGGTAATTCTGGTCAACTAACAACGAAAATAAAAACAGATGTGCTGAATTGACTCTACTTTTTGTGATACAGGCAATCTATTGAAAACGGATAAAAATTTAAATACAAATGATGAATATATTCAAAAACTTTTATTTTCAAATGGAAACATGTTTTAAATGATGAGTCTTATAAGATTTATTAGAATAAACTTAAGTTCATATAAATAGGTTAGGGAAAACCTTGTGTAACTTACTTACGTTACTTTCTGCTGTAATTTGCATCAAGTAAGGCCCAACAATAGTCTGCCATCATATGGCGATCCCAGCCGGCTTTGATATCTTTCTTCCATGGTCTTAATATCCTGATGGCACCGTTCCTCCTGTTCTTCACTGTAATCACCCAGGTTATCCGGAAATCTATCCAAATGGCTACGCAAATAATGTAATTTGATACTCATATTTGACTGCCAGCTTTTGAAAATTCACAAGCAATTCGGAGACTACTTCGGAATAATTTGCAGCTTTGTGGTTTCCCAAAATGTTTTTGACAACTATTACGATGCTTCCGATTCAACGATAAATTTTTCCGTATTGAGGCCAGGAAACAAACTGTTTAATAAAAGCCCGTGTTTAATATGAAGGGTCGGAAAAATGATTTTTTCCTCGAGATATGAATGGTTCATGAACGATGTTAGCTTTTCTCACAGTCATATCTATTCCCGACGGCCAATCTTTCCTACTATCCTACTTTTGTCCGACTGAATACAGACACAGAAAACAAGCATATTTAGTGTAACCACTTTGCTGAAAAAATTTTTTAAATCTATATAAACTGGCCGTTGACCTATCGTTGACCTATCGTTGACCTATCGTTGACCTATCGGGGTCGATATGCAGCAACACATATTTCAAACTTCTTTTTGAACTATCTATGTAGAGTCGCAAATCGTCAGCCCGATGTATACTGTCATTGTTCTTAGTAAAATACGGAAAAATATCTCGCTTTCTAGTCCGGTACAATGTTATTCACACGTCAAGCTGAAGACAGTGTTTTTCCTTAAGTCTTGATGCAAGAAGCCCGGCAGGTTCTTTCGATAAAATTAAATCTGAAATTAAGTCGTTTAATTCAAATTGAGTGAAACCCTGAAATTTAGAACTGCATCTTTCAAATTCACTTTCGCTGGTGCATTTGCCCTCTGTATCTATCATTTCAGTATCATCACTGATAAGGAAGAAATCTCGGTATAGACAAGTCTTAGCAAGACAAGTGATGGCATAGCCGATGTTATATTTGGATAAGACCATGAGCGCTTTTTGTATCGGTTCATGCCTCATCGAAGTAGTTTTTTGGCTCGTTCCATATCAATGGGTCTCAAATGGAAACCCATTCCATCCTCTTTGGCTCCAATAACGAAGTGACTCCACGAAAGTTTTACAAACTATGTGTGGCACCCAATATTTGTCCTGTTGTCCCAGTTTTCTCCAGAACATCTTCATAAAGAGAACTTGTTGTATTCTCCAGTGATTTTTGATATTTCATATCCTATTAGAATTTAGGACAAGTTAATCCGAAAATGGTCAAAAAAACTGGTTAAGCCTGACCGGTTAAACCTGACAGGTTTTGGTAAAACTAAGAAAACCAAAGTGTGGCAGGTGGGTTTATCTCCCCTTTCCACTGAGCAAGGGGGAGTTGAATACACTCATGAAGTGAATTGGAAAAAAGTCACAGGACTTTAGTCAAAAGCTTCAATTAATAATCTAAGCCGAATATTTAAAAGAAATATTTAATTCGTAAATCGGTGAACGAACTTTAGTTTGTTTTGGAACATCATCCATTGGTTTGTGTAGACTACTTACTGGAGTCGTTACGGACCCTACGCTCTTAATAGGCACCTAAGTGAGAGTGACGATGGGAAGCCGGAGCACTTTTTCTGTGATTTGCTGGCTATCCTCTCACCTGGCTACAGGTACTCAGCGTTATGGTGCATTCTGGTTCTGGTTTTTTATTAATAAAGTGCTTACTCATCTTAGAAGTCCCAGTAAAATGAATATGCAAAAAGTAAAATGAACTAGTTCTTTGTTTGAGTGCTTTGTTCCGACAGAAAACTTGCTGCACTTTCGGTTTTTGTGGCTGATGCCGAGATAGACCTTTTTATATTTAAAAGTTAAGGGATACAAAAATTGTCGAGACAGATTTCCTACGGTTGGCGTGGATTATCTCTTCGTAGTCGTTATTGATGTCTTGCAGTGGAGAAGTGTACGAATACAATATTTCGTACTAGTTTCTATAGTCGGTGATACGTGACAGTAACCTCACTTTACAGCCGCGAGTGGATAGGTTGTTTGCTTCCAAAACTGCCTTTAATTGCCTGAATTCAAGCAAAACCGTAGGTATATCGTACATACGTCCACCGGGGTAGTTAATTAAGGCAACAAAACACTCGATCAGTAATTCGATTTTTATTTTTGGATGGAAAAATGCGGACCCTTCACTATCTATGGCAACCATGAATATTGATTCACACAATTTAAACGTGGGCATGCATCTGTCTTTGAAAATCGTTGAAAAGGTCCATGGCATGATTCTTGTTGATCGCGTATCCTACAACATTTTGCAAGATAGATTAAGCATGAGAAAACTGTCGGACCGATAGGTGCTGCGGTTCATCACGATGGAAAACAAACGGATACGGCTACCAACTTCGAAGCAGTGTTTGAAGCTTTTTTACTTATTTAGGTGGCGCTACAGTTCGGGGTGAACCTGGGCATCAATTAATAAGTCCCTCCAGTGAGCTTGGTCTTTAGCTAACTTCTTCCGGTTGCGCACTCCAAGACGGTGCGAATCCAAGTCTTCATCGGTGGTCCCATCTGGGCAATCACTGGGTGGGGGTTTACTTCAAAGCTCAGGTTTGTTGTCCAAGATCCTAGAAGTTCTTGGAAAGCAGTTAACAAAAGAAAAATTAGTCACCATACGTGAATTGTTATGTAATCGTAAGATCTCCATTATCAAACCGCAGCGTCCCGATCGTGTGAGTCTTAACTTAGAAGTCATACTTGAGACGAAACTAAGAAGTGCGCAAAGAGTCCGAGATGGTGCAACTACAAATATGGAGAAAATGGAGCAGGAGTGTATCAAAACCGAGCAATAGAGAGTTTTGAAGAAGCCCACTGCAACCAAAGCATTACCACCAAGCATGGTATCCTTATCTCAACCTAACACGCCCGCATTTTTTTTGTTTTGAAGGATTAAGTTCATTTGTCAAACCAAGACCAGCCTGAGGATTTTAAAAAAGACCAACCGCAGCAGCAACCACCCATAGTGAAACCAGTTGCTTCAACTGCTGGGCCAATATTTATATTGGCAACATCACCATCTACTACAGCGACTACATCGACTTAAACTGCATTCTCTGGTTTTAGTGCTCCTCCAAATGCGAATGCTGCACTTGCAGGCTTCTCAATTACAACTTCACCAATACCAGCTTTCACAGGTTTTGGAACCAACTCACCGCTTACATTTGGTGCTCCTAAAGCAATTTTTTCCTAAAAAGATTCAGCTCTTATTGAGAGTGCTCCAAAGGAACCAACAGCTTCGCTTTGCTTTGCATCAAAGCCGATTGCATCCGATGCTAACCCATTTACAACAAACTTCTCGTCTTCATTTACTGTGGTGGCACCATCGAAAACCACCTAATCAGCGGACGAAGAGAACAAATTATCTGAAAACAATCCCTGTTAGTGCAAAATCTGAAAATATTGCAGCAGTGGTAAGTTCTTCATCAACCTTAAGTTTTGGATCAACCAACGCTTCATCAACTACGACGAGTGATCTTTTAGTGGTTTGAGTGTTTTTGAATCTGTTCAAGCTAAAACAGCAGCTTCAACTCCATATACTTTCTCATTTGCTTCGTCATTCAGTTCCACGGGTGACACGACAACAACGGTTTCCAAGCCCTTCTTTAGTGATTTTGCCAAGCCGACAACAACTTCATCAATACCAATAACAACAGCTACAGCACCAGCACCGGAACCGGTACTTGCACCACCTGCAATCAAAACAGACACTGTATCAGAGGTCGCTCTTATAGAATCGAAACCAGATAGTCCAGAGGCCGGCAGTGATTCAACTGGGTTTACATTCAGTTCCCTTAATCTTGGCACTATAGGCTTGCCTGCTACTCCAAACCTTTCTCCCACGCCATCTGTTTCACCAATAGGTTCCGGTAGCACATCATCTGCAGCAACTGTTAAAACAACCTCAGCATCTGTATCCGATCCAACAGATTCGGTTTACGGAAATTTGAATATTTGTAAGCCCACATCTACACACGATACAGGTGCATTCAAGTATTCATTTGCTCCGGCTAATCTCTTTGGAGCTGCATCTTTTGGAACGGATTCAAATCCAGACATAAAATCGATTTTCGGCGCTACCATCACAACTAAGGAATCAACTGATACTGGCTCAGCCGCTGTTAATAGTGCAACAGCTGATCCAAGGAAATCCGTATTCGAAACATCTTCCACTGATACAACTGCTGCTGTGTGCACTCCTTCTACGATCATAACATCGGCGCCATCTATTTTTGCTCCCCAGTCATTCACTTTTGACGCACCATGAATTGCAACAACTTCAAGTTGAATTGTAACTGGACAAATTGTTGCTACAACATCTGCACCACCAGTTTCACCTCTTGCCCTGGTTCCGTCAACGCCGGCAACGTTGTTCGGAACACCAACCACTACTTTAACATCAATCTTTGGATCAGCAGCTACCACAACAATCTCTGCAGTTTCATCAACTATTCGGAGGCATTTCCAACCCTGATCAATCCGTGTTTAGGCAAACAACAGCAACGTTTTCGGTACACCGAATACTGACAAATCTATGTCTGGTGTTAATTTGTTTGGCGGACAAGGTTCCGCCTTTGGAAGTCAATCCGCTGACAATACTACTGGATCTACATTTGCTCGGAGATGCACTGCACAAATATCAAGTCCATTTGCAGCAAATTCCCACTTCCGGCGCTGGCACAAATGTATTTGCTTCGCTTCCTCAGTCTGCTGCATCTGGTGGGTCGATCTTTGATCAATCTGCCGGAACAACTCAATCATCCTTTGGCACTTCGAATAGTCCATTTGCAGGCAACGCTGCATCTGGTGGATCAATATTTAACGGATCATCCACATCGCCAAAACCCTCAGCCGTCGGTTCCCCGACGATAGCGCCATCAGTTTTTGTATCTACCGGCATAAGTTGTTTTGGATTGTTCTCACAAATCCCACCTTTTGGATCGCCAACACAGCCAGTTGCTAATACTGGTGGATCATTTGCTCAAGGCGGCTCTTCCATTATTTTCGGTGGTGAACAGACATTTGCTTCGGCGCCAACTTTTGGCTCGCCACCAAGCTTTAGATCTGCACCCTCATTTGGTAGCCCCAAGAGATCATTTGCAGCACTAGCTGCAAGTGGTGGCGTTCACTTCTCCCACGCAGTACAATAATTTATTCGAGGTCTTGAGATGGTCCGATACCAGATTGTCATTTGGAAATCTAGCTCAGAACACGAATACAAATCAGCAAAAGCCAGCTTTTGGCGGATCATCTTTCAGGAATTACAGGTCTTAACAATTAAAAGAACAACATTGGAGATATTATTATGAAATTTTGAATTAACTCGTCGCTAGAAATTTGTTGAATGGCTGTATGATTGAGATCTTACGAGCAGGCACTGTTTCTGGTGTAGGCATCGCTTCACTCGTGGTTACTTTGTTGGCGAATACTTGTTTTACGCCACCGCCTTCTTGCTTAGCCATCTGATAATCACCGGAGTCGAAGAATTTTTGCCCCTTTTGTAGTCTGTTCTGTAAGAAGGCTGAATGTCCTCCTGGACCACGCAGGCTACCAGAGCGATATTTTGATTTTAATTTCTCCTCCTCAATTTTGTCGAGATCACGGGCATTTGACTATCTCTCCTGTGCTGGGGCTTCCTCGGTTGAAATCATCTTGTCGGGCCATTGCCAAACACTCGCTCCCTAAGCTTGTTGTTCGGAGACGAATTTAAAAATTATTTCCGCTGCAACAACGGGATTTCAATTTCACTGACATTTACGATGCGAATGGCGAAAGGCGGATTTTACGTGCGAGGCGACTCGCATTCAATGTGACTTATACAGAATAGATGCGAATTTGTGTGAAATTCTAGCGTGAATGTAGAATTTGAATATTGGACTTTCAATTTCGATGCATAAATTGTGAATTTGAATCGGTGGCGTAGAATAAACCCACAATACTTTTTTCCAAGTGAACGATTATGATTGATGCCGGACGCACAATTGATGTTTATATGATACAGGGTCTTCCAATAATGACTTCCGAAATCTGACAGTTGATGGCGGCCATATTGTTGAAGCTACATCTGTCAAATTGGCTGTCATTTATTCAGTCTGTTTTGCCACACTACCATGGACGGACATAGCATTCAAAAACACGTGTAAATGATAAAATTTTTTTATCAAAATGGGTGATCTGTTCGGGCAACGTTTCGTGCGCTTCGCCCATTTTACAGTCGCCATAATCGTCCTACCGAAAGGGCTGTTCGCAGTGCGGTGGATAAATTTAAGTCCACAGTTTCAGTAAACGATAAATCAACACCCGTACGTCGACGCAATGCAAGATCTGCCGAAAACATCGCCGCTGTCCGTGAGAGTGTGCAGTAGAATCCGAAGGAGTCGATTTCGCGTCGCTCACAAGAACTTGGCCTTTCGCAGACCACAACTTGGCGAATTTTGCGTCGTGATTTGGGCCTACATCCGTCAACTGACCCAGGATCTGAAGGTAAACGAGCATAGATAACGAATTTGGGATGATACCAATCCACATGAGATCCAAGAATGTCAAATGCATCCCGAAAAAGTCGCACATCGGTCCATATTTCCTTGAGAACGACGTTGGCCAGGTCATCACCGTCAACGGCGAGCACTATAGGTTGATGATTACCAACTTCTCTTGGGCTGAATTGGATGATATGGACACCAACGACTTGTGGTTTTAACAAGATGGTGCTACGTGCTATATAGCTCACGCCACATTGGAAATTCTGTACGAGTGATTCGAGGGCATGGTCATCTCACGTGGAGGAGATGTGAACTGGCCACCGAGATCGTGCGATTTGACCCCGTTAGACTTTTTCTTGTGGGGTTTTCTAAAGTCACAAGTATATGCGAATAAGCTACAAACCACAGCGGCCCTCAAAGCCAACGTTACCCATGTCATCGGTCAAATTCAGCCTGATTTATGCGCTAGAGTTATGGAAAATTGGACATTTCGGATGCGCGCCACCCAGAGAAGCCGCGGCGGACATTTGAACAATGTTATATTCCATACATAATGGCATCGATAGGCCTTTCAAACGAATAAAAAATGTCGATGATATCTCACACACACTTTGTTTTATTTAAATTTAAAGCTAGGAAGCGCTTAATGAAAACCCTTTACAAATATCACAGTTTTGATAATCGGGATAACAAACTCCGTTCGTCACTGAGATATTTTACGGGTCGTACAATATCTAATTCCATCTAGGGAAGAGAAGTAAGGAGAAGGGGTGCGAAATTTCTCATAATTGATCAAGGAGTGCTACAGCTATCCAGTTTACACCACGCGAGGGCATTAATGCGACTTTTCTCACAATAATGCTGTCTACGACAATTTTTGTTTTTATTTGAATGTTTAATAACTTAAGGGGTTAGGCCACTCTAAAGGCCGTAGAAATAGGCTTTTTTGTGATTTTTTTTTTCCAGCAATAATACTAAATAAATCGTGTTTACAAAGGCATAAGTTTATTGTACATATATTGTATATAAAACATAATTCTTATAAATTTATTTAAAAACTGGCGGCTGTGCAGCGTTTTTCAGATGTCCTATCTTTTTTGGAAGGGGTCTATGGCCGTACCAACAGCTCCTGTAAATTTTTAATTATGATAAATCACTAAATTTGTTTTTATTGTACGTAACAACAGCTGGAGAAGTATGTAGGATTTTTTTGATATGTTGATTTTTGGCCGAATGGTGCACTTCCAAAGTCAAACTTACAAAATTCGCAGAAAAATTGCCAAAAAATTGTTAAAAAATTAACGATGCCATATAAAAAAATATTTTACACACTTATTTAGACAATATATTTCTAAAGACTTCGTTAAAATTTGAAACAAATTGGTTGAAAATTTTTCACGTTATGGGTGTGGCCAAATTGACAAGTTCAGTTTTAAGATAAACGCGTTTAAAATTCATAAGAGGCTCGCTGCCTACTTGGCGGCCTTGTACTATACTTTAAAAAACTAGTACTTCGAGATATTTCCCGTCCATAATCTGTAATGTAATGTAATTTTTGAGGTCCTAAGAGACCATTAAAAGCAATAACAAAAAATTGACTTTTTGAAAATTTTAGAGTGGCCTAACTCCTTAAAATACATATATTACCTGTCTTTACACTTTGACATTTCAATCAAAAATATTTTTTTATTTTTTCATTGGTTCATCAATTGCCTTGCTAATAAAAACAACGAAAAAAGCTGATCATAACGAAACATTCAAATCAGGAAACAAGAAGATTTAATAATGATGTTCACAGGCGCCGCCGGGCGCAGAAGAGCAAATGGAAGTTCAAATAGCCAAAAACCTCGGAGTAGCCGAAGTCATCAGTATGGTTTCGAGGTACGTTTTCTACAAAAAAAAAATCAGACAGATTGTGGCGTTTGCCTTTTTTTCTAATTCAAGACTTAACCTTTCAGCCCAGACATAAAACAAGCAATTCATCTGGACGTATGGGACCACGTGAAAGTGGTGTCTCAAGCGGTTACTATAGTGACAATTACAGTTCATCCTCAAGGCATTCCTTTGATTTATCTCGACAAAACTCTAAAGAAGACCCATATTCTCAGCATCAACATCAGCACATTGATAGAAGAACTAAACCGAGAAGTATAACCAATCGACGAGGTGCTATTAAACAACAAAAGTTCGTTATTGTGTTTAACGGTAAAAATTTAAGGTCTAAAAGCTTTTTTTTTATTTTTTTTTTTTAGAACGCATGACATCAATGGACACCGATTTGTGGCAAAGTTTTTTCGCCAGCCCACATTTTGTGCGTTTTGTAATTTATTTATTTGGGGCTTTGGAAAGCAAGGATATCAATGCATTAGTAAGTTTTGAGATGTACCTATTAGCAGCGTCGGAAGTTTTTAATTTTGTTTTTGTAACTTATGAATGGTATACTCGTACTTTGGAAACAAATTAGGGTTTTGACTAATATCTGCGTTGACCCTATAAATTGCAAACAATGTGGCTTTGATCCATATGGCGCTTTGGAGGCCCAGGTGAGGTTAAGCTAGCGTTTCAGCGATCGCATTGAGTAGACACAAAAGAAAGAGCCAATTTGTAATGCAACAGGATCTTAATGTCCTCTCACCTGAAGCTCAATGGGTTCTGTTTGGGGCAGTTTTATGTCGAGACCAAATTATCTAGGGTTTGGTCAATCAACCTATTAACCTTTATTTTGAAAAATTTTTCAAGTTTTTGAAGAACAAATCGCTAGGAAAAGCACTGTTATTGTAAAAATTGTTATTAGAATGCCGAATCTGTTGACTTGGCTAATAATGCAATGACCTGCTGGGCCCACTAATTCTAATGTGTGAGCCTTGTATATATGGAAATCAATTTATGAGTCTCAGGTACAGATCTGTCTAGTTAAGTTGCAGTTTACACCTAACGAGCACATACATACACACCTTTGGTCTCATCTTTCACATTTTGATTATGTCAGGTAAGATTGAAGTTGCTGTCAGCAAAAAAATAAAAGAAACGATTAGGCCAAAATGAGGTCCTCACCTTCTACCTCTTACTTCATATAGCTTCTACAAAAATTGTTGAAGCAAACACCAACGGGCGGGTGCGCCCAAAACATCTCTGTACCCGCTAGATAGGATCCAAAACCGTGCGATAAGACTCATAGGTGATGTTAATATCACTCAAACCACACTCTGTTTTATCGCTATTTCCACTACCAGTGCTCCATAGAAATCGCCAGTAGCATTCCGCCCCTTCAAACTTTTAACCAATTTCGGACGTACTTTAAAATATCGTGATTCGTTCCTAAGCCGTACAACTGCCTAGCTCTTTATTTCCTAGTCATTACTAATCATTATAACTTTCAAACATTTAAAACCAACGTTCACCGGTATCTCTCTTTCCATCCTCCCTGATTTTCCTTCTCCCGCGCTGTGTGCAAACATTTTAAGGGTACTTAAATCCAGGGTGGACCTGGACCTCAACCAATAGGCCTCTCCAGTTAATGTGGTCTCTGGCTAACGGCCTTCAGTCGCGCTCCAAGTTTGTTGAGGTCCCATTCCACTTGCGCCCGGCACCATCTTAAGCGTCTAATATGCACTTTTCTGGCCGGCCAAAGATATCTTTATCCAGGGCCCTATAGAAGCTCCATAGAGTTTCTTGGCTCATTTGCCTTATTAGCGATTGGCAGTAGTAACTCTTCGCTTGATTTCTGATGAGATGTCATCCAAAGTTCCTGCCCATCTCAAAGTTGTAGCTGTTTATTGTGACGATCTGTCAAATTCATCGATGTTATGTATTCCTTCTTTTTGACAGCATATACATACTTTGTTTTGCCCACATTCACGACTAAACCTATTTTTACCCCTTCTGTACTAATACTCACGAACTCATCAATGAGTTCGCTGAGTTCTGCAGATGATGTCAATGTCATCGTACGCAAGTAGTTGTACAGAGTCTTGGAAAATTGTGCCTTTGTTGACTTGCGAGTTTTCGCACTCAAATATGATTGTGATAGTCACATGACAGCGCATCACCTTCTCTAAATCCTTCCTTGACATCAAAGGTCTCGAAGAAATTATTTACGACCTTTACAGAGCAAGGAGTATCCTCCATCACCATTCTGCACAATCTGACGTATTTGTTAGGGATACCGTGGCTAGACATGCCTCAGCGTAGCTCATCTCTATAGATGCTGTCATAAGAGGCCGTAATATTGATAAAGGGGTAATGCGTATCGATTTGGACTTCTTGGGTTTTTTCCACGATCAACCATAGTGTAAATATTTGGTCGTTTGTGGACTTATCTAAGACTGCACTACTAAGAGACTCGTTTCTGGTAGATTGGATCGGGATCCAAGACCAAATCTTGGAAATGGGTTTGGTCATGTCCTCTATCAAGTCGGTTCCCCCTGCCTTAAGTAGCTCGGCAGGTAGGCTGTTTCCAGCAGTCTTTTTGTTCTTGAATATTGCTATCCTTACTTCATTTTGGTCGGGTGGATCGACCAGGTTAGGCTGTTCGCCCTGCCTAACAGCGGAATTTGGGCTATCCTCACCGTTTAGCAGGCTGCAGAAGTGGTTTTTCCATATCCTCGGTACCGTGTGACACTCTATGTTTCTGTGTTCTATTCAGGTCATGTTAGCTTGACACGTTCCTTTTGCCTTTTGGTACAACTTCTGAACATTGCTCCTAGCTTTTTCTTTTTCCTCCGAAGAAGCCGACGCTCTTCTTTTCTCTTTTGCTTATAGAGCCCATTGGCAGCTCTCGTTCTTCTATGCAGTGCCGCTTTCGTAGGCGAATTGTTTCCCTACGCGTCCTCGCCAGCATTCTTCTTCAAACCATGGGTGGAGGTGGTCGGGTGAGACCGAGCACATCAGTTGCCGCGTTTCTGATGGCTTCTTAGTGGCGATGCTACCACTCTTCGGTACTTGATGTTGATTAGATAGGACACATCAAGAGGTTGATGGATATGCAATCGGCAAAGGCGGGTGGCCGTGGCTCAAGTGGTAGTGGACTGGATTCCAAATCGGAATCGCCGGAAAGATATTAATTTTCAGTTAACGAAAATCAAGTAAGAGGAGTAGTTGACTAGAAATCAACAAGAAGCCAACTTCCACTAAAAATTTAGTCTCCCCATTAAATGTTGGGTGCTATCCGTGCGCGCCCAAATAACTGCCTTTCTCGCTCTGAGGCATTATAAATATATACATACCCAATTGAGTGTTAAATTCTTAAAAAAAAAGGCTCTGGAGGTTTGTTGTTACAATTTCAGCCATTTAATGTTAAATCTTCTGACCGTATTTCTCGTTTTGTGA
This sequence comes from Volucella zonaria, assembly GCA_963966105.1. NCBI lineage: Eukaryota > Metazoa > Arthropoda > Insecta > Diptera > Syrphidae > Volucella > Volucella zonaria. The sequence goes on along the minus strand of OZ014532.1, from coordinate 87,846,405 downwards.
TGTTTGGATGTGTGCTAACTAAAATGATGTTTCACCCCGCAGCAAATTCAACTAGCTTTTGTCCATTTTCAGACGTGGTGTCGTAGAAGCAATACTTCTTGACTGCGCTGCCAAGAATGACATCGCTTGCTGTTTTGGCATTTTAATCCCATAAGACGTCATAGTCTATGGTTACTTTAAAATTAGTAGAGAGTGATTCCAGGTATGTGATTGTATCTTGGCCCCCTAAGAAGATGCAAATATCTTTAACAGGTTTCCGATTTCTCTTTAGCAAAAAAATTGTTATCGTCTTTATTTCCATCTTGAACACGCTACAGTTAGTAAGGTAGACGCCAGAACAGACTGTGGGAACACATCTTCGTAGACGTCCACACTAGCAGACCCGCAAAATCAATTTGTTCTATAAGAATCAATTTTCTACACAGAATGATCTGGTATTAGTGGTAATAGCAGTAGTTTAGACAAAAAGTTAGTGGGATGTACCAAGGTCAAGGTATCTTCCTTTCACCTAGTCATTTTGTGCACAGAGAAACCTGTGATTTTTCATCACTGCGAAGGAGATAGTGAACGACTTTTTCGGAAACAGAAGGCGGCCATTGCTCGCTTAAAGGATTGTAACGTCAGAAAATTAATATTTTTCTGCTTATATGGTGTTGGTGAAGTTTTGAACGCAGACCCTCTTGCGTAGTAATCGCTGAACTTACCCACCGCACCAAGCCATACAATTAATAGCTGTTTGGTTGTTAAATTTGTCAAATGTCAGATGAAACTTAATATTGAGTGCTGCTCAAAGTATAAAAACATTCTGATCATTGGGTTTTGTTCATCTTATGGCAATTTATCACTTTACCCAAATTAAATTGATGGCGCCTAGTCTTTTCACTCACTAAATCTTCGTCATTTTGTGAGTAGAGAGAAGGATCTACGATTTTTTCGTGACTTTGAAAGGCAGAAGTGTGAAAAAAAATCTCATATGCAGACGATGGCAATTTCGGAGATTTGACATTGCCCGCTAAAAACGTAATGATGTCACCTTTTCTACTCTTCGATGTTGGCTCCAAATTGCGCAATAGCTGAACTTTACACCATCACCGTTTTTTGTCTAGATCTAGTGTTCTAACATTCTATCAGTATAGTTTTAGCTTTCGTCCTTGGACTCTAACTGGGCAAGTATTCTAGACCGCCTTATTGCAAGCCAATGTCCAAGGTCGTCCACCCAGATTCATCGCACAGGTAAGTGGAGTCGGTTTCACGCAAGCGACGTAGCCCCCAAAAGTATCCCTGCTGTTGTTCAAGTAAACCTTTTAATGGCTTATAAAAACGTATTGGAAATGAAGATGGACGTAATAGCACCTGCAACAGTTTTTATCAACTGCAAAATATTCAAAGACGTCAGCTTAACTGCAACGCCTATCATTCTCAGCATATAAGATGCAACTTCAGGAAGTATCAAGCCCGCCTTAATCTTATCATGTCTGCTGTGTTGCAATTGAGGAGCTTGCCACGTTTCATCCGCAGTAGCTCTGAAATTATATTACGAGTATATGTAAAATGTTACTACAGAGTGTTCATGTTGCTACTATTTGCTGTAGTGAGAGTTTGGATCGTGGACTGGGTTATTGCAGAAGATGTGTAGGACAGGTTCCTCTTCCTTAAATCACAAGCTATCACATGAATCATTATATGGAGGTTCATACACAAATCTTTTGGCATGTTTGACCATTAGGCAGGGCTTGTAAAACATATATACACATGGATGTGCTCTTGTATTTGCAGAGGAAATGTCTGTTGCTTTGACCTACGGTTGTTCAACATTCAACAAATTCGCCTTTGAATCTGAATCTGAAATTACAAGTAACTCTTAACAGGCGTAAAGAGACAATAATGCTTCCGTGCCATCGTGTTCGGATTCTTGGAACGCGTTTGACCTCCGATCAATTTTCCTACTTGAATTCGATACTGCTTTTGTAAATCTTTGTTTTTCGGCACAATGGTTTTTCAGCCTCACGCTTCTCTATTGCTGAAACTGCTTGACAATAAGATACAGGAAATTTTCGGTCTTGAGCTATTGTACTCGTAGATATAGCAAAACCTGTGAAATTAGAGCTCTCCGATAATCGTACATATTACTACACGCGAATTTGCTGTCTCTGCTTTTATAAAGTATTGTTGCACCTTCGCCATTGTTTCAGTTACCTAAAATGAACTTCGTTAAGCGCTAGCTTATCGTTAAAAAGTTAATCTATCTGAATATCCATTCCACTAAATATAAAATCCATTTGATAGTATGGTAGTTCCAATGCCTTAACAATTAGCCTCCTGTAGTAAGGCGATTTATATTGCAAGGTTGTCGAGGCGTTCGTCATGGCAATTCCAAATTTCTAGGCCCTCAACTTGAATCATATATTTAAAGCAGAATTATCTGTGTCTATCCAGACAACGGAATCACATCATTATAATCGCAATATCCTCAGCAGTCATAAACTTTGAGGTAGCGGGTTTCTAATTGTTGTCCTCGTCGTCGTCGGAGCATATGGTAAATTTGCATTGGTTTCCGACTTGTTTCTGACTGGTTTTCAGAAGTAAAGCTAAACAGTGTTCTTAGCGAATGAAGGAAAGTGGGCTTCCTTAGCATCTTTTTAAAAAAAACTTGATAATGCTAAGTAGCCTATTCAAGCTTTGCCTATAATGCTCACTGAGTATTGCAATATATTGTGTCGTTTCATTTTAAACTATTTATTAAAGATTTTCAATAAGAGGTTTAATTTTGATTTATCAACAAAACGCATACTTTTTTATGAAATAAAATTTTGTTTGATTAAACTTGGTAGGAAAAAGGCTACTATTGATAACGAGGTATAATATCAGCCAAATAACCTCTATTGCATATCCAGGATCTTTCATATTTTCGCTCATTTATGGCTTTATTTCATCGATAACAGCATCAATGTTCACTTCCACATTGCGTCGAAAGAAGTAGCCTCATGGTGTTAAATCCAATGACATCGACGACAATTTTAACAAGGAATTGTAAAATTTGGTAAAGCAATTAGTTCACCCTCACGCTCCTGTACAAAATGCACATCTTCTGCTTATTAAGTGTTGTAATTGATGACCATTCGGGGCTGGATTTGTGGCATTTTCCATCAATCCTGTCAGATTTTCAGGCGATAGGTCCTGGCATTCTTGACGGTTATTCTCTTCGAGGACTTAAAGATTCTGAAGCTTGTTGACATAGACTCGTGACTTCAAAAAACCCCACAAAAAGAAGTCTGAAACGGATAAATCAGGCAGTCTTGCCGGCCAGTGCAAATCGCCAAAACGAGAGATTAAGCAGCCCTCAGAATTTCGGTTGTGGCTAGTGCAGTATGCACCGTTGCTCCTGTGGTTCCACATGTCCTCCAGTTGAGGAAGGAGAAAGTCGTTGAGCATGGCTCTGTAGCGCTCGCCGTCCACAGTAGTCGTTTAACCCGCGGCATTTTCGAAAAAATAAGGCCCGATGAAGCCTCCAGCGTAAACAGCACACCATGAAGTAACTTTGAACGGGTATAATGGCTCTTCGTGGGTTATGTGCGGATTTTCGGTGCCCCAGAAGCGATAATTTTGCTTATTCACATATCCACAGAGATGGAAATAGGCCTCGTCGTTCATGATGATCTTCGATGAAAAGTTGTCTCCCTCGTGGTCAAGATTCAGGAAGGCTTGGTCGTAGATTACATGCGCTTGGGGGTCAACAGCTAACAGCTGATGCACTATGTGCACTTTGTAAGGGAATATGTTACAGTCTTTTACCAAATTTCTCTGTAAAGACCGCCGATTGATGCTAGTCGTCGGGTCGATACTCCGGGGCCCTCTTCAACCTTCAACATCTTCAACCACAGCTGCTATATTCTCAGAAGAATGACTACTCCGGGGCCGACCTGACCTGGCAGCATCCCGTGTTGTCCCATACACTCCGTCGTAGTGTTTGCCCAGTTGGTGGCGGCCATCTTCCGATAGCGTGATGCCTTTTGTGCCACCTACTTAGATTTTTTCTGACGATCTTATTTTTATAAAAATATGGCTCATAACAATTATTTGTGAAAAATAACATCATTTAAATGTCCACCACGAGCACGCCTATAGGCTCTCATACGAACATCAAAATTGTCAAGGACTCGCTCGTACGTTATCGCATTAAGTTCATCAATTTCGGTCTGAATGTTATTTTTCAACTGTGCATATCTTGTTGGCTTATCCGCATAGATTTTACTTTTCAAAAAAACCACAAAGAAAGTGATCTAGTGGTGTTAAGTCACATGATCTAGGTGGCCAATTTATGTCACCATTAGGTGAAATTAATCAACCTGGAAACAGAGCGGAATAACTCAATTTTTGCTCGTGTTGAGGATTCAAAAAATCTTCAAACAATTGTCTATAGCGCTCTCCATTGAGAGTAACACCGCTTTCATTTGCATCTTTTTCATTATTTTTGTTAATAATCATTTTTCTGAAATTATTCGAGGATTTTCTTCTCCCCAAATGTGACAATTTTGTTTATTGACGAATCCATCTAATGTGAAATGAGCTTCATCACTAAAGATGATTTTGCGTGAAAAACCAGCATCATGTTCTAACAACTAATTGCGAAAGTTCTGCGTTGATTATAATCTGTCGGCTTCAATTCTTATGTTAATTGGGTTGCACAATACATATTTATGTCTACCTCACAAATGTTAAAGATGACATAAAAAAAGTTTACGTTCCGAAATTATTCACTAGTGACATCCATGCGCTGTTAGATTTTTCAGTGTTCTATTTCTAACAGCTCACACGTGATTCGTGACATGTGTCAAAGTCAAACATGCTCAGTTAGCATTGCCATTTCATCATGGAAAGGCTTACAACCGAACGGCGCTTACAAATTATTGAATTTTATTATGAAAACTGTTTTTAGCGCACTTCGACCATTTTACGGTCGTCATAATCGACCTACTGAGCAACCAATTTAAGCCATTGCTACCAAATTTCGCACCAACTTCACGCTATTCAACACAAAGTCCTCTACACGTATGCGTAGAGTCCTTACAGAGGAAAACATTGCTCTGTAAGGACTCTACGCATACAATTGGGATTGTGTTACTCGACTACGTGGAAGATTTTACGCAAGGATCCTAGTCTAAAACCTTACAAAATATAGCTCGCGGAAAAACTGAAGCCGAATGACCTGCCACAGTCTCGAGTTTTCGGCGATCTGCTTTTTTATCGAAAGCGACATACATAGCTCAATTCTGGATGAATGGCTATGTTAATAAACAAAACTGCCATATTTGATCTGATGTGCAACCTCAGGCAATACTGTTTGGTGCGATTTATGGTCCGGCGGAATCATTGGCCCGTATTTTTTCAAAGATGACAGTGAGAACAACATTACCGTCAATAACGCCCGACATCGCGCTCGAATTCCGAAGTTGTTTTTGTCCAAAATGCACGAGCTTAACCTGGTCGGCATGTGGTTCCAGCAAGATGGCGCTACATGCCACACAACACGCGAGATACCAGCCAATAGGCTCGAAAAAGTAATTCAAATTTGGACTCTCCGTCATGGTCAACTTTTACATGAAATAATCTTTAAGAAGTAAATGGCAAGCATTGAATTATCAACTAAAATAAAAATTGTATACACTTTTGAAATTTTCTTGAGTTTTTTTATGACAATTAAAAACCAAACTCTTATAAAATCACCCAATAGAAAGTACTCTATTTTCGCGCCTTTTCTTAAAGTCATTAGGAAGTGCCAATTCTGACCATATGGCACTTGCAAGTAGATGTCCAACTTTAGCAAATATATTTGCATTGCGTTTCTGTCAAAATTTGCTCATGGTCATACACATTGTACGGAAGCTAACGAAACACGTAACGCACTAGTGCACGCCAAATTAGATTTTCAATTTTGAAGAGCGCTAAGAAGTGAAGTTGGGTACAGTAAAGAAGGAAAAGAAGAATTTTAAATGGCATTTAATCACGGGTCAAAAAGCATAAATTTTTATAAATTTTTTTCTAAGCTACTTTATTATTTAGAGGAATGTTTTTTTTTTATTAAATATACATACATGTGTTTAAAGTAATTAAAAAAAAATTGAAACTTGTTTTAGGAAGAGTGCGCTTGCGTCGACGACAACGGTAATCACAATTGCTCCACACCTATTGGTTTGAAATAAAAAACCCAAATAGCATTTTATTTAAAATATCATAATCTAGTTAGTGAACCAGGATGTTTTCAAAAATTTTAAATTATGAAAACGGCACGCGAAATGAAAAAATGCGCGGTTTTATTTTGTATTGAAAAAAATGGGAAGGGCAGAAATTGTGTCCTGAGCTAAGATCTAAAGTCACTATCTTTGAAAATAATGCACAAAACTTTGGGTCAACTGTTTATCAACTTAGAAATGCGTTTAAAGTTTTTTTTTAGTGACGAAAAACATAATTTAGTTAGCTCATGACTTAAACTTATATTTGGTTAGTCATCGTTCTCCGGATCAAGCACTTCATCGAATGCCTTTTCCTGCTCTTCACAAGCTTTTTTTTTTTGGCAATCCGAGCTTCTTTGGTCGCTTGTTCATTTTTTTTCTCTGCCAAACGTACCTGTTTCTCGTCGCGTCTCATAGTGTAGGCGTACGCATGGTTGCCAATTTAAATTGTCAGTACCTCGATAATTTTCAATCAGCTAAAAATCGTAGGTGCACAAAATGACAAGATCAACATCATTGAGCAGGCCTTGGTCAACACACGACTGTTACAGAATTAATTAGTTATTTATTTACATATTTTAGAAGATATATGGACATATATTTATTACTGGTCATCCCAGATCTTATTTTACTCTGTGACTCAGACAAAAATGAGTGTACTCCTACTGAGCTCTCTAGATTCATGAATCATGAACAAGTTCAGGAAGCCCTTAAATTGAGCTTGATTGAGCTCGAGAAAAAGAATAGTTCTTCTATTGGGTCATTAAAACTCTGCGCAGGAAGATGCCTTACTATTAAACTTATAATAGTTTGAAAGAAGACTTTGGCACTGTTTAGTACTTTACTGAAAGCCGTGTTTTACTGTTTGTAGCTACTGCATCAACCTTTTTAAGGACAGGTAGAGTGAAATATGTCACCACTGGTACTATTACTTAATTCAGAATTTTATTGTAGAATGCATCATTTACACATAATTTTCACAGCCTACCATGTTTAAAACGTTTATTCGTCTCTTGTTCATATCTTGTTCGCATTTCGGCTGGCCGCTTCTAGATGGAAAGTTGTTTCTTGAATTCATTACGCTGAAATGCTGTTACCTTTTTTGGTTCTCCGACCATGACAATAAGAGCATCTCTATCAGCCACCTTCCCAGGAGATTGAGATTCTTATGTTTATGTATTCACTTGAATATCTTTTACCCCTTGTTTGGACATAACACGCCTTCTCTGCGAAAGGAATAATTCAAACTTTCCCTGGATAATCGATAGGAGCAGTCGAGCATGAGAACGTTGGCAACATCTATTACAATCTTGCAATTGCTTAACGTTTTGGTTTCTTCCAGAAAACTATACCGACTTAATTACTATTGTATATACGAGTATTTTATATATGGGAATAAGAATGCGAAATATTTTACTTTAATTTGAGAACATATGTATTATCATTCCTAAAAAAAAAAAACCTTTATTCCTTTTCTTATATTAAAGCTTGCCAGACTGCAGTACACAAGAGATGCCATGAGAAATTGCTTGGAAAATGTTCTGGGTCCAGTTTTAATTCAGAAAGTACAATTGTAAGTAGTTAAATATTTTAATAAAACTTATTTTATTTTCAATATTGTGCAATCTAAGTATATCTTATGATTATAATTCATATATGGTGGTGAGGTTGAACATAACATAATTTCACACCCAGGTATGTTATCAACTTATTTCTCGCCACTCCGGTACCCAAGCTTTTTGGCGCCCGCTATGTCTTGGTTTTTAAATCGGAGCTTCAATATTATTTGTCGTTCCGAGGCTGGATTTTAAAATCTTCCTGGCTTCAGCATTGTTTTCATTCGGTTGCCAGAGCAGAAGTGATTTGGCTCTTTGTACTACCACCGTATCTTGGTATAACTCATAGTGCTGGCACTTGTATTTTTTCCTCCATTCATCTTTCTCACAAACAGGAATAAATATTCGACAAGGGATAAAGTTTGAGATCAGCTCTGTTCGCGACTTAAAAGTCGTTGATTTAATATTTTTATTAGTATGAAGATTTGCTTGATTTTCCATCTCACTGATGGAAGTGAATTGACTAAACACTGAAGACTGGTACCTGGCGATAATTCTAGTTAAAATTAGGACTTCAAACGCTCACCGAATACGCTGGGCATCGAAATTTATCACGGAGAAAGAAAACAATTTGAGTTTTTAATTTTTTTAAATCATTAAAACTCCAGTGCATGATGTACCAACAACAATTTTATTCTAAAAAAAATGAACTTGAAAGTGCAACCCATGCTTTGAATATCAAAGGGATGTAGATCCATCAGTGCGTCTAGAGCAGATCCAGGTCTCCTAAGAAAAGCCTTCATCCATCCGAGATATATAGTATTGTTCCTTGGCAGCTTGGGTCTACTATTAACCTTTCCTAATATCTACCTAGTCCTGCCATAAGTCCTGTTACAAATATAAAACGCTACTAAAAAAAAAACTGTAAACATATTGTATCCAAAATTGTTTCATTTATTAGACCACAATATTGTTTATTAAAAAAAAATTAATTCGCTCGAAATGGCTGCCTTTTGCTTTAACACAAGCTTCCAAACGGTATGGCTATTGGGCTATAGCGACAAGTACGGTTTCCATTGAGATCGTTAATACTGCTCTGGTCAATGCTGTTTTAAGGCTTTCCACAAACCATAATCGAATGGATTCAGATCTGGACTCCCTGACGGCCAATCTTCTGCTGCTACGAGTATAAAGCCAGGAATATCGACTCTGAAACACTTCTGCGTAGTTTTGGCGTTGTGCGCTAGAGCTGAATCCTATTGGAAGATCCATCTGCATCCATTGAAAGGGGTATTGGTTAAACCCTTCACAACACCTTCTAGCACGTCTTCATGGTAAACCTTTGCATCAGTTTTTACGTCTTTTTCACCATTGTGAGAAACCCCTACCAAACCATTACGGAAGCGGATTGAGGTCCACGTTGAACCCTTGGAACAACTTTTTTCGCTTTCTTAGATGAAGTGGCATAAATTGTGTCACTTTGTTTGTTGAAAACTTCTTCCACGGTCAAAATTTTCTCATCCGTAAACAGAATGTTTTCATGGCCATTGTCCGCGTGACACTGCAAAGGTCGCTTGCATCTTCCCAGCCTAATTTTTTTTAGTTGAGGAGTTAGAAGACGACCCGTGAACCGACGATAGGCTTTCATATGCAGATCATCCCGAATCAGCCTAGACATGGATCTGGTTGATATATCCAATTCTTTGGACATGATCTTCTGCTTCCTAAGGGAATTGCTCCGAATTCGCACACGCACTGCCTTTACTACCGCATTCGTACGAACGATGTGTGGGCAACCACATCTTGGCCTGCCCTCCACTCCAGACAATTCGCCGAAGCGGCCAATAGCCCGATAAACGAATTTTCTCGATATTCCGAGTGGTTTTAGCAACTCGAAAATTTGGCCAGCACTCTTTCCGCACTTATGCAACGCTACTACTGCGACACGATTTTCTTTAACGCCCCACTCCATGTTAATAGTGTGCAAACTGAAAGCAAACTGACTAGTATTCTTCACTGATCAGCGCATGTGTTCTGAAAAAAAAGTTAACGGTTCTAATCCCGCAAGAAGTCTTGAACGATAAGCGCTGGAAATTGTGTAACAGAACTTATGGCAGGACTAGGTAATTCTACCAAAAATACGATACACAGAGTATAATGGTATCATCAAAGCCATTGAGATCCCAAATATCGCGGAACTTCGCGGAAGACGGATTATGATGCTTTAAGCATTAGATTAGTCAGTCCAATCAGCTTTCTTCTCCTCGTAAAGAGAACAACCTGAGTTTTGAGGGGATTGGCAGCAAACTCATGTCTAGTGCACCAGTCGTAGATTACGTCTTGTGCTGGCTGCGCTTCAGAACAGATAGTCGCAATAGTAGACTTCAAATGTTAAGGATAAGTCTGAGTTAATATATTGGATAAGTTCTAGGAAAGTCAGCGCTCATTTGCAAATAAAGTCGAAATTGACATTTCATTTGTTTTCGAAAAAATATATATTTTCAGAAAAAAAAATGACAACAACGTTTGTTCTAGCGGAATTTATAGTTTTACGATTAAACATTACACAATTTAGAAAAACGTTGTGATTCATATATGTATGCATCACCATGCATTACGCCACTATTTGAGTCAATTAAACATCACGGACCATTTAAAGATATTTATTTTATTTTCGTAACAAATAAAAAAACCAAGATAAAAAATCGACTGTTACTTCTTCGTGCTTTATTACAACGATATTTGGAGGTCTGCCTCCGTAGAAGATTACAACTGCAAGCGATCGTACAGTCTTCGTTGCGGGCTTTTATACGCTTTCGTATACAACTCGGCCATCTAATCTTCGATCTCGCCTTCGAGATCAGAGTACTTTTCGTCGCTGACATTGTAGACAAAGCCCTCCATTGGAAGTTCACACCAGGGCTTCATTTAGTCTGACTCCATGACGCTGGCAAGTTTCCGCTGGTTTCGCTGCATTTGACAGAACCTTGGAGACGATATATGGGCCTCGATATCGTGTCTCCAGCTTCTGAGACTGTGGCTATAGGTCCGTTCTTTACACAAGTACTCCCGGCTGATACCGTGTTGGCAACCTGTGCTTCGCGTCAAATATTGCCTTCTAACGGGCCTGGCTATGCTCAATGTTGACTAATGCTTCGCCTCGTCGTCGTTCCATTTCACCGGCTTCTACCTTGGTCTGCTCTCCAAGCTCCAGTAACAGCTTGCTGCCCATAATACTCTTCGGTGTGTAAGCAAATAGGAGTTCGTGCGTGCTCGTCTTCGTTGTGGAGCTCCGGACGGAATTCCGTCCCCACGGGACCACTTGCTGATGACTTGTTCGGTCTCCCCCCCCCCCTTCGGAAGTATGCATACACCTAAGTGACGTCAGAATAGTCCAATTGCATCGCTTAATCTGCTTGCCGCTGACAGCGGTTTTAATCTGCTGGATTCAGTTCTCGTTACAAAACTGGCTGAATGTTCGCGAAGTGAATGCAGTTCCTCGGTCGGTGGCAATTCTTTTCGGCAACTGAAAGTTGCTGACCACTTCACTCAGGATGCTGAGGTCTCCTTTGGTATTCGTGGTCTTCACGGCTCGGAAAATGGTATATTTAGTGAAGTTGTCAACTAAAGCAAGAACGTACCTTGTTCCTCCCATTTCCTTCATGAAGGGCCCAAGATGATCGAGGTGCACGTTGTCGTATGGGAGGGGAATTCGATCCATACTGTGCAATTCCCCCTCGTTTTTTCCGCCTTTCTTATTTGCGTAAGCGCACTCCACGCACGACTTGATGTAGCTCCTGGTGAATCCTCCCATCTTCGGGTACCAAAAGGCTTTTCTAAGCCTTGCATGCGTCTTCTCGTCTGCGGGATGTCCTACATCATCGCTGACACAGCTTAAGGATCCTCCACCGGACTGCTTTCGTACCATCGCATCATCTACCTTACGGAAAAGGCGGTACCCTCTGATGATATAGTCCTTTTGTGGCTGTTAAAGTAACAGCCGATTTTTAATTCTTGGTTTGTTTTATTTCCTTGTGTTAGTAATTATTTTCATAAGTAAACAATTTCGGTCTGTGCTGGCGCACCGAGCAGTTTTACACTTGGAGCATATTATAAAATCTGTCCGGCACAGATTGAGATAGGTTTTTGACATTTTGTTTATGAAGTTCTTTGCAACATCCAGTAAATGGTATTGCAGAAAAGTCTAATGTACAATTTTTTGCTTTTCATTCGGTATCTACCAATGAATCTGTTCATGTTGATTATATTGTTTCACGATAGCTGGACATTTGATCATAACTTGCTTTTTTAGCTTTCTATCACATCTTTGCAAAGTGGTTTCATGGAAATGTAACGCATTTGTTATAATTACAACTTCATCGTAAGAAGTAATAAATTCATCTAAAGTTCCTCTTGGATGAGACTGTCCGACGGCAGTTTAGATTTTGGAATTCTATGTCTTCTAATTGTACCCAAATATAAGATACCTATTATGTGAAACACATTTAAGGTATAGTTGCAATATATAGTACATGTGCACTTACTTCACTTACCTACCTGAGCCAAACATATTTGTAGCACAATATATGTTAAAGTTTAAAAGTTATCAAAATAGATTTTGTAATTTTGATGACGTGGAACTTCCCGTGTAAGTCTCACCACAATATTGCTACTGCCTCCCAAATGCATTTCGGAAGGTAGTCTCTTGCATTTTCCAGCCCAGTATATGCTGGATATGCTACTTTCGACGAAAAGTTTGAAGCCCCATTTATGAGGCTTAGCTGGAAGATATTTTTTTACGTGGTGTTTGGACTTAGAAGCAGAGTTATTGACAAGAACTTTTCCTGAAGGAAGTCGATGACAGAACAATCTTTGTGCAGTTTATCGACGTCCAGGCTGTTTTTCTCAGCTGAAAAGTTGTTATTGAAATGTAAAGCATTTCGAATGCTACCAAAATAGTTGACCGTCAAAGCAGTTTTTGACTATATCTACTCCAAGTATAAGGTCCCAATAGTGCCGAATATTGACACATTTCAAAAAAGACGAAAGTGCAAGAATTCTCAAATACTTTTGTTAGTCTAAAATTTCTAAGGTAAAGCTCTGCGCCGAATTTTTTCAATTTGAGTAATACTTTCTTTCAGTGGCAATCTTTTTGAGCAAACTGTCATCGAAAAGTGCGATATTTAAAAAAATCAGAAAGCGTTTCAAGATCAGAAATATTTGTTGGTATTTCAGCTGAAACTACATTTTTATTTTCCATAGAAGTTGTTTTGTATCAACTGCGGAAGTAGGTATATCAACTCTCTGAAACAGGTGCATTGATATCCTTTAGTGTTAGATCAAGGTTATCCTGCTCCAAATTTGTTTCCTTTATTACTTTAAAAACAACATATTCATCTGGAGGCAATTCTTCGAGTTCTCAATTCCCGTCAGATATCATCTTCACTTTCTTCTGACATCTCGCAGGAAACGAGTTCAAACATTTCATCCTCCGATATTATTTCCCCATCTATCTTGTAAGAAAGTTTTTCCAATTCTTTTGTTTCAGCAGCTGTCAACATTACCAATGACATCCAGCTGTCAAAATATTCAGTAAAGTTTGCCATTTCATCGTGCATCGTTTTACGCTTGCCGAACGTGCGGAAATTATTAAAAAATATTTTCGAAATTCCGGCTCAGTTAGAAATACGCAACGTGAATTTCGTCGTGAGGTAGGTCGTCATCATGGCTTCAGTGTGCAGGCAATTCGTCGCACCGTGGGCAAGTTTGAGCGTAAGTACACTCTTTGAATCTTAAGCCACCAACCAGACAAAGATTGGTGCGAAATGATGAAAACATAGCCCTCCTAGCGGCCAGTATCGAAGAAGACCCAGAAATGTCGATTCGGCGCCGATCAGCTGAATTGAACATCGCGAGATCCTCAACCCAGCTTATTTTACGGTTGGATTTGCGCCAACATCCATATAAGATTGTGCTAACGCAACCGGATGACCATAGACAACGCCGTAAGTTCGCTAACTGGGTGCTGGAAGTGTTGGCCGGAGACCCGGATTTTGACCGAAAAATTATCTTGTCGGGTGAAGCTCGTTTTTGGCTCAGCGGCTATGTCAACAAGCAAAATTGCCATTATTGGGGTGAACACAATCCACAAGTGTTCGGCCAAGCATCGATGCATCCACAAAGACAGGCTGTTTGCTGCGGTTGATGGCTTGGCGACACCATAGGACATTATTTCTTTCGAAATGAGGAGTGAGACACCGTTATCGTCAATGGTCTCAGGTATAGCGCGATGTCGACCGACATTCTGTGGTCACAGCTCGACAATATTGATATATTCGAGCTGCAATTCCAATAAGACTACGCTACACGCCATACAAGCGGCGCAACGCTGGAAGTTGTGAAGGAGAAATTTAGCAACTGGGTCATCTCGCGGTGAGCTTTCATCAATTGGCCGCCGTGATCATGCGATTTGACACCATTCGATTATTTTCACTGGGGCCACGTTAAATCCGGAGCCTACGCTAATAAGCCAAACACTTTGGACGAACTCTAGGCCAACATTCGACACGCTATTGCCGGAATAACACCGCACATATTGAACCGAGTCATCAAAAATTGGATCGACAGCTTGAAGCACTGCCAGCGAAATCGGGGCAGCCATTTGAATGATGTGCTATTCCACACATAATGACATGAACGTAGCTTCAAAACAAAGGCAGAATTAATTTTGTGTCTCACACAGTTGTTGTTTTATTTCAATTTTGTTTTCTATCGTTCTTATCTGGTCATCCTGTGTATATCTTGACTATGTCACTTACGAGTAACAATAAAACTAAAAACACTGATTATAACAGGGAAAAGCAACAAACCCTTATTTAGCTTGATTTGTGTGCTCTCACAAAAATATAAAAAAAAAAAATTCTTTTACTATAGTTGGTCAATGTTGCTATAAAACGAATTCAAATTATTCCTGGTTACTAAGATTTTCGCAAAGATTTAAAACTATTCAAAAAAAACTGAATGAATTGGATGTGAAATTGCTAACCATAACAGAAAAGGTTTAACAAAATATATCAGTGAACCATAACAATAAATCATGATTGAGCTATGACCTTATTTCCAATTTTTCAAGCCAAATGTAAATCGACACTCAAAATATAAAGGAATATGAAAATATTTTTTTGGTAACTTCCTTATACTAAAATTTAGTACTAATCTTCAAACAAAACCTTTTGGACGCTTTGTCACTACACATGCCGCGCGCATTACCATTGCTACAAAAGAAATATGCGTCTGCTGATTTCGGGAATACACGTAAATGCAAGAGAATAAACCCAGGAACTACAAACAAAAAACCGTCTCTGATTCTAACGAATATTTTAACAGATATAGTTTAAGGAACACAGTGATTCATATGTGAGTCAGTATACATTATAGGGTGGTCTCAACAGAAATTTTATATATGCCCACAACGGAAGTTGATATCCAAATTCTGTCTACCGGAACCCTAGCATTTGAGGTTTGCTTCACCCGGATATTGTGCACGAGGAAAGCGGTGGAGGGTTGTTTCTAAAGGTGGATTTTGCCGCATCATCCAACTTCCGTCCACAACAACTACGAACTTGGTTGGTTCCAGCACTGATTTCAGTCTGTCATCGTGTGCAGGTAAAGCCACCGCTTTGAGCTTACCCGCTTCGTCCGCTTTCGGTTCACATGAACAGCAGCCTTTGCTGGTTTATTCGTGTATCGAGAGCGGGAAAATCCATCGACAAGGTCAGAACCTTGAGTATTCGTCCGCCTTTCCCTGTTCGAGATGTAGTCAAATGATATAGTTTCAGTTTGGCCAGCTTGATTGATTTCAGTAGGTGTCACTGTTGATCTACAATATTTCTCTTTTCTTTCGCCGTTAGAACAGTGAGGCTTTTAGCACTTACGCCTTGCGCCGTCCCGTGTGTTTTTTTTGTTTCCCTCAATTCTTCTTCGACTAGTACTTAGACGATAGACTTTCAGAGCGTGTTTCCTCTGGATCCTAATCAACCTTTCCGACTTTCCGGAAGAAGCTGTGATAAACAGCAGTTTGGCCAACCACCTGCCAGGTCCCGAACTCTTTTAATAGTTTCGGTCCAATCTACCAAACATGTTCCAGAAAGAATTGCAGAAGTCATCAGAGTCGCAGTTCCTGGGTCAGCGCTTAAATCGCTGCTTGGTTTTTTGGTATATTTTTGAGGCCTCCAGAATCCATCTCCCGTTTATGGTCGAAAAGAAAACAAGTGAGATGTCGAAAATGCAAGGACTAACAAAGGAAAGTATGGATTCATTGATTTTACCAAGTTTTTGCTCATATTGGTATCAGGGATTAGAAGGTAAAGCCACATATGTTGGTTAGGAGGACTCTGAAATGAATTAGAATTTAAACTCACAAGAGGAGTGTGAAACAGTCAAACAACCTGGCGATTGTCATCTTTCTTCCATCCATCTGAATTTTCAATCTCACTCTGCACTATACATACTTATAAATATATATATAGTATATATTACAATAAGGATATACATACGAATATAATTATAGAGAAAAATCTGCATTTCCAAATGTACCCGTATAAATACTCACAATGAACACGTCGCCCTATAAGCGATTCCTTTACAGAATTTGGTGAACTGTGTCGCACACAAAAACCATAATACGGATACTATCCTCACAAAGAAAAATAAGTTCACAAAAAGATGAAAGAAAATTTCATTATAAATAAAATACCGCCTGTGACATTAAGAAAACAATTAAACTTAATCATCGACGATATATTGAGCAATAAAACTTAAGTATTCGTAACATACAATCACGTACACATCTGACGTATTTTTCAGACTTTAGATAAATAAATTGTCATTCATTTTTAATTCAGATCAAAGATATTTTAATCAGATATTATAGGACCATAAAAAGTGATTTTATTCTTGCAAAAATAAAATCGAAGAGTAGTACTGGTAGTAGTGGTTCCACAGTTTCAGATAATAGTCTTTGGCTCTCCAGGTTTTCTTTGCAGACAAATTAATTTAAAAAATAAAGAAAAACATATGGGAATTCAGTTTTGGAGTCTTTTTGAAAACACTTTCATAGGGCAATAAGCTGGTCTTGATATTTTGCGAACATACCAAACCTCCGCTTTTCGAAAATTCTGAAATTTTTTTTTAAAACTGGCTTCATTCCCGGTTACGGACGAGAAAACCTTTTATATTGGAATTGAAATGACAATGTACCTCCTATTTAATGCAGTAACCTTTGGATATCCCCATTTGACCGGAGTTGCCCTACAACTTATATTTAAGGCCTTAAAATCAAAACGTGAATATCGGACAAATAATTATTGCAAAGTTGTCGGTGTAGAAGTGTAGGTATTCTCTGCTAAAAGGGTCTAATGGGTTTTCTTGAGATATTAAGATTTCAAAATATGTAAATTTCATGCGTGAGCCATAGGACATCCATTATAAGTAAATATCTCGAAATACTTATGGCGCCAGGTCAACTGACTTTGCTGCAGTGTGGCGTATTACTTTACCTAGCACACGGTTTCGTCACATGGTGATCATCTGATTATTAAATAGTCAACCGAATTGATCATGTTGTGATCCATGCAAGGCACAGCTGAAAAACAAGTACTATAGAAGGCCGAACTTTCTGAGCAGTTAATATAAGCTCTGAGCACTACCTATTATCAGCCAAGGTACATCTACGGGTATATCAGATTTCACAAAAATGACGAAACATTTTCAGGAAATTTAAAAAAGATTTCAACAAAGCATCGCGTTATATTGATGTAAAGAAATGTTACAGCAGTTATTAGTCGTAAGTGTTAATATTTGAGGAAAGATGGGATGGATTGGTAAAGAATATGCAGCAACCATTTTATAAGATTTCAACTAATGGAAGCATGCCTGCCGAATGGAACCTCACCTTCACATTCTTAGCCCGATTCACAAAAATTAGATTGCGCCAACTATAGAATCATCAGTCAATCTAACATCGGGTTCAAGTACTTGTTTGCCGTATTGTGTGAATGAAACTATTTTTAATTTTTTTTCGGATTGGCCCCTATCGTTCAGCTTTAGGCCCGATAAGTCCACAGTTGCTCAAATATTCACATAACGCAGATCTTAAAGAAAACTGAAGAAGTCCAGATCCAGTCTAGGCTCTTTGTCAATTTCGAAGCCTAATATGACAGCATCTACAGAGAGGGGCTAACATAGCATCCCTCCCAGACTCATCACATAGTGCAGAATTATGATGGAAATCCTTGCTGATATGTAAAAGTCGGAAGCAATCTCATCGCGACCTTTGATGTCGAAAATGGGCGTAGACAAGCACTAATGTAGATTCGATGTCATTTCTTCTTCTTTACTTCACACTTACGAAAATTTTTTAAAAACTCGAATGCCATATACTGATGGCATTGATATCATTGGCATAGCGCGGGAGGTGTCACTGAAACATTTGAAGCAACGATAGGGGCCGCACAACATTTACGAATCAGGGATAATGTCACAAAAGACAGATTTAAATTTAAAGTAGTTACGAATTTTGTCTACTTCGGCTGATGTCTACGTCATCAGAAGTCAGACGATGTCAATGGTTTCATTAAATTGAGTAATGAAGCCATGTCTAGACACACTTAGGGGGCGCTATATAGGATCCTAATCAGCCATCTCTGTGGTACAGAACCGTGGACGTTAGTACTTTAATCAATTTTCGACAGTTTCGTTGCAAAGAACATAATTTTTCATATACGAGTAACTACAAAGACCTCATATTTGCTGGTATGGGCTGTACATATATTTGTTGGTGAGCCACTTCTTTCAACATGGGTGGGTGTCTCAGACTTCTCTAGCTTTTCCTAAAGGTGGTATCTCTATATCCCAGTTTTGTAAAATAACTGAAGGGTGACCAGATAGCAATGATAGTTTTTCCAATTGTTATGTTTCAGCAGTTACCAATAATATCCAGCTGTTAAAATATTCAGGTTTGCCATTTTATCATACATCGTTTAACGCTTGCCGAACGTGAGGAACATGAATTTCGTCGCGGGACGACCGTCACAATGACTTCATGGTGCAGGCAATTCGTCGCACCGTGGAAAAGTTTGAGCTTGAGTACACTGTTTTGGATCTTAAGCCACCAACCAGACAGAGCGAAATGTAGAAAATATAGGCACCGTAGCGGCCTATATCTGAGAAGACCCAGAAATGTCGATTCGGCGCCGATCAGCTGAATTGGTCATCACCAGAAATCAACCCCGCTTATTTTACATTTGGTTTTGGGCCTACATCCGCATAGGATTGTACTAACGCAAGAATTGAAGACGGATAGATAACGCCGTGAGTTCGTTAATTTTGCGCTGTAAATATTGGCCGGATATCCGGATTCTGGCCAAAAAATCATCTTCTCGGACGAAGCCCATTTTTGGCTCAACGGGTATGTCAACTAGCAAAATTGCCTTTAATGAAGTGAACATTTTCTACAAGTGTTCGGCAAATCATCACTACATCCACAAAGGTTGACTGTTTGGTGCGGTTTATGGCATAGCGACATCATCGGGCCTAATTTCTTTCGAAATAAACAGATACACCGTTACCGTCAATGGTCTCAGATATAGAGCGATGTTAACCGATTTTCTGTGATCAGAGCTCGACAACATCGATATATCCGAGCTGGTTTCAACAAGATAGCGCTACATGCTATACAACTGATGCAACGCTAGAAGTTGTGAAGGAGAAATTTGGCGACTGGGTCATCTCGCGACGAGCGTTCATCAATTAGACGCCGCTATCATGCGGTTTGACACCACTCGATTACGGCGTCTCGACAAAGGCATCTGGGTTTTCTCCACTCTAAATTCGGCAACTAAAAATGGGCCTTATCGGAGAACAAAATTTTACGTTGAAAATGCGGATCAAGCTGAATCATGTTTTCGGCCTTGCACAAGCTGAATCTTATAAGCTTTTAAGCCAACATCTTTCCGTAAAATCTTCCACAAAGTGGATGGATATAGCTCCAATTCAATTGCTGTGCATGATGACGAATCGACTCATTCGGATTCTCCTAAACACAGCGTTCCACAACGGCAATAACTTCTTCTGTTCGCACTGTTTGTCGTCTTTGGGGATGCGTACGTGGTGCGAAAACGATTCATCGTGTTCAGTATAACTTGCTCAGATGGACTATTATGTCGACCGTAAAATGTGCTTAGCGCACCATAAGTTTGGCGAACCGAACCATGGTTTCCAAAATGACTTTGCACAACTTGCACGCATTGTTCTGGCATTAATCTATTCTATCTGTAAAATGGCAAAACGTACTAACTACAAATCAACTTTCAACTGTTAAATTGACAATCTGTAGAAACAGTGTTGCTAATTTAAAAACTAAACCTCTAAAAAAAACACCCTTTATAATACAATAATAATCCCGGAATATTTTCAAAATTTGCGAAACCAACTAAGTTATGCTCTTCCTTCTTCCTCTTCCTCACGATTGAAGAAGTTAGGAGAGCCATACACCAATTTAATTTAACCAAAGCCCCTGGCGATGAGTGCGAATAAGCACTTTCTTGAGAATCTCACAAAAGCATACAATTTTTATTCGACGCAGGCTAGGGCCCAATAAGTTTTAGGAAAAATATTATTTTCCCATTATTGAAGAAAGGAGATGCACGCAAACAAAGCAATTGTAAATGCATATCTTTTATGAGCACTAGAATGGAATTATTCATAGAGGTAATACGAGAACGTTTGATTGAGTGAATTAGTCAGAATGGCTTACTCAACATAGCAAATTCCAGGCTGCCTTTACGAAGGAGTACTTCCTGAGACACCAAACATGATGCAATATGTTACGACATTACTGTATCACATGGAGATTAAAACTTAACACCAACAAGTCCAAAATAATGGATTTGGTTTTTTGCGATGGAACAGGAAGATACTCACGTGAAGGAAAATGTACCTGGAATAATAAGGACTTGGAGAAAGTGTCGAAGTACAAGTACCATGGAGTCATCATTACGCCGCGACGTTTAAAAAGCATATGTAGGCAAAACTCAAGGAATCCAAAATGGCGATAAATATATACGAACTCGAAAAGTTTTCTTGCTAAAAAGGATATTCCGTCAAGTCCAAAATATGCGGCCCAAGTATGGGTAATCCTCCAGTAAGAAGAAGTTGAAAAGCTATTAAGATATTTCGTAAAGAAGATGTTCATGTTACCTAAAAATACGCCTACATAGATGATTCATCTGAAAACTGGACTATCTCCGCTGTATATGCTCGCTTTCACTATACGAGTATCACAAGAATGTTGACACTGTTAAGGCATTGGCTACTGAACACAACGTCAACATGATTTCTCAATTATTTAAAGCCAGAGAGGGACTTTTGCATCTCAATTACATGCAACACAGGACTGAACGAAATCATGAATGCACTTTGTGTAACCTAAAGGCGAGCGAAGATAAGGCATTTCATCGGAGAAAAACTAACCTGTAGGTATTTTAAATGGAAACAATTGGACTTCGTTTCCAAGTTACATAACGAATACCTGGAGGTATCATACATATGTATAATAAACGACGTTTTTTATATAGGGAGGAGATAGAATTATGCTAAATATCAATTTGACAATACTAATTACGAATTATTATTCTCTCTCGCTTGGTTGACGGCCAAAAGCCAATGCTATAATATTGTAACCAGCAGAAAATTATGTATAATAAACTTATTTTCTACTACTATTACTTATAACCGCTACCCACAATCGATCTCTTAAACATTATGAGCTTTGAACAGCTCAAATTTACGACTAAGTGCCATAACGTACAGTTAAAATACAGCTTATTGATCATTAGTTATAAGGATTGAAGTGAGTGCGTCAGTAGAATGATATAGTCAACAAACAGAAATCCTTTGATAGCCCCAGGCAAATTATCTATTGTACTATGTCGTCGATGTACGAGTATGTACAATGCAAATAGGCTTGGACTCAGTGAGTATCCTTGCCTTACTTCGAACATCATCTGGAGCCATGCTGACAACTCTTCGGCACTCTAAACCGTTGCTTCGGTATCGGCATACAAGTTTTGGATGCAGCGTCTGAATTTCCGCATCTAGACCATGCAGTAAAACATATAAAAAATACATTTTCGGTCTACCACGCCAAAACTAGACTTAAAGTCCATACTTTTTCTTTTTATCTCCATTGACGGTAACATATCTGATCCGCCAATTGTGGGGGCACTGTGACCTAACAGATCTTTTGTACCTCTACAACTCTTTTGATAAAATTGTAAATCTCTCTGGAGCAGATTTTGGGAATTTCTCCAGGTATTAAGATTTCTCTGAGGAAGTGTGGTCTTCTTAAGGCAGTTAGAGACATGCATTCACATAAAATGTGTTCCGCAATTTCGTCGTCTTCCATGCGAAAACGACATTCAGTTTCATGAATAAGCCCTAATTTGTGTAGATATCGAAGGTGGGAGTGCCCAGTAATCCTAGTCTCTGAACCGATTTGTGTCTGTTTAACTATATTCAGGATGTTGTCAACCATCAAAGGTAATTTATTGTGCAATTCATTGTTTCCATGCTTATATATGGCCGCTAATCTTGCAGCTTTACCATTTTTCACCGCACTTAGAGCACCGATAATTTCGTCATTGGGCTCATTAGTATGCCCAACAGCGGTCCTGGACCGTAGTTTGGTATTTGTGATAAAGTTAGGACCATTAAGTGTTTTTGTCAGTTTTCAGAAATCCGATGAATAATTGCTATATGCTAAAGTTGGGCATGTGATTCATAATAGTTAACTTCTGCACTTTGCGGGAATTAGCATATTTCAAAATTTCGCCACTTAAGAGATACTCAAAATTTGCTACATTTGATTCATATGTTAGATTTCTATATTTTCTAGCCGTAACACAATAAAGAAGTATCTGTTGGAAAATATTCTTCATTTAATTATTTAATTTTTATTTTTTCTGAAATATAAACAATTTTAACAAATATTATGTTAAATAAAAATCATTGCAGTTTTTACGTGAAAGATTTAAAATCGATGTGCCACATCGATTTAAGCCATATACTTTTATGTCTCCAACTTTTTGCGATCATTGTGGATCTCTGCTTTATGGATTTTTTCGACAAGGCCTGAAATGTGAAGGTAAGTCATAAATATTAAACAAATCTTCTGTAAATATTTATTATTTAAAGAGGTACGGATTCAATTCAATTTCAATTTCCAATTTTATTTATTTAATTCGGATTTGTAAAAATAATTTTAATGTTACGTTATAGCAATGTTATTATTTCATTATTATTCTAATTATTTATTTATTTATTTTATTGGGCTGGCCTAGACATCTGCAAACGTAAATACATTTTTTTAAAAACATTTAAACGCTATTGTACGATATGTAGAACTATAACACAGGAGATATTTATGAAAAGTTTTAAGCTTTTATTCATTTAGATTTAAAAAAAATTCCCACCAGTAAACACTGTTTTTAAACCTTAATTTTGATAAAAAAAATTAACGCTTTTGGATATGAATGGATGTAGGTAGAAGAAAGCTAATGAAGCGAATAGAAAATGTCCAGGAACTGGAATAATTAATAAAAAGGGCTAGCCTTCAAATATTATGAATTCAGGAACCATAGCTGTGGAAAAAATTTTGATGTTAACGGGGTTTTGCACCACTCATAAAAATTTGGAAGTGAACCGAAAATGGCGTAAGTTATTACGTGCTCAGAATACGATTTTGAGCAGCACCAAGCTCACCGCTGTTTGCTGATTTTCATAATAGCTATCGACGTAGCCCTATCCAACAGATATGATAAGAAGATTACCAACTGAGCAGTCGAAAAAAACTATGAGTATGATTTGACCAATTCTATTCTATTCTACCGGTTATTTGGTGAAATAATATTTCAACCTGTGCATAGTGGCTTACTTTAACAAGGCTCTGCTCTACCCTGACTAATAAATCTCATAATGTCACTAGAACTCCGGTGGCTGCAATTTCTCGTACCCAAGATTGGCTAAAGTCAAAGCAGTTGGAGAAAGTAATATATTTAGGAACCCATCTAAGATATGGCGTGGAAGATGACGACCTTAGGTTTCACTTCTCCCTGAGTAAGCCTGCATCTTATTACGAGTATGAAGAACAGGTAGAGAGGGGAAATATCTGCGTATGTAGAATCAGCCAAGCATCGTAAAATGAACAATACTCTGAAGTAGATTTCTCAGAGTCGGAATCCTAGGTGGTACTTTCAGTTAGGGTTTCATTTATGGTTAGGGCTTCATGTGAGCATAACCGCAGATACTTCTATTAGCGGCATTTCTATTATCCCTCATCAGCAAAGACTGTAAACTGCTTTTAAGCAGTTGGCATAGTTAACTTTTAATTTGTTCATTTAGCGTGCGCGTGCGTACTACTTACTCATTTATGTGCGCCAAACTTCGGGGTAAATCTGAGTCTCAACTGACAAACCTCTCTAGTTAACTTCTAGCTAACTGCTTCCGGTCGCGCACTCGAAGTCGGTTGAGGTCCCCTTCTAGTTGTGCCCACCAACTAAAATGAGGTCTTCCTCTACTGCATTATCCCTCGATGACTGTGTGCGTCGGAGAATTGGTGGACACCAATATCCTCTACATATCCTAACCATCTCCGGTGACTGATGCGCAGTTTTGTGACTACATAGGTCGGTGTCATTGTACAGCTCATATAGTTGAATATTCTCATTGAATCTTCTTCAAAGCCCGTCATCGTAAACAGGATTGAATATTTTTCAAAGAATTTTTATCTCGAAACGATTGAGGATATCATCATCCAGTTTCAGAGTCCGTAGGACTGGGATGATCAGGGTCTTCTATAGAGCTTTTCGGAATAGGGGCTTGCCCAAATCGGCAGAAGTGATTCTCCGTTTTATTTCTGCTGAAGTATTGTTGGCAGAATTTATAGCAGAGGTAGTCAAAGTCCATTACTAACTTGGAATAAAACCGAAGATGTTCTCCCGTTCCATTCTTTTTTTTTTTAGTTCTTTCAGACTATTGCGCACTTTATGAACATATAATAGCTTGCGGCGTGTATTTCAAATGAAAGATTCAGTGTCTTCTGTCGGTCTCAGTATAGTAAATACCACTTACCCAACACGTTTTGTCCCAGATCGTTTACCCATTATCATTGATCTTGTTATAGTTTTTGACACCAAGCTCGTCTTTCTTTTTAACCTGATATCCTTTGATATCTCTGATCATGACTTACTTTTCCTGACTACAAATCTCGTTCCGACAGCAGACAGCATTGTGTTTTGGAAGCATTAAATTCTACTCGGTTGATAGTTCCCCAATTGGTTATGCTGTTAATATCAGAATTTAATGAGCTTAATATACGAAACCGTTCCCGTTCTACAGCCGAAGAGCAAGGACGTGAGTCCGGGAACGAATATGAAAAGCAGAGAGTACTGTCATCAGCAAAGGAATATATTTGATTAAAAGTAGCAGACAAGAAATCGTTGATGAAAATTAAAAACAGTGTCGGAGACAGAACGGAGCCCTGGGGCAAACCAGTATTTATTTTGTAGCTTAAAACCATCCAAGACAACCTGAATTGAACGTTGCGAAAGGTAATTTCTAATCCATTGAAGAGGAAAGTCATCGATCCTGTCGACAAAAGAGCCTGATACCAAACTCTGCCAAATGCCTTAGAAATTTCAACTTCAACTATCTTGCTTTCGCCAGATTGATGAACGCTTTGGTTTCACTTTTCGGTGCGATATGCCATCAGATCACCAGTAGACCTGTTGCTACGAAAACCGTACTGCCGGTCATTAATAAGTTTTCGTGTTTTGAGATATTTCATGAGCTGGCGGTTTATCAGTGTTTCCATGACCTTGGAAAGAAGATGCGTAAGTGCGATGGGTCTATAGGTGGGGAGAGAGGAAGATTCGCCTTTTTCCATCTTCTTAGAAAGAGTCCTAAAGAGTGGGATTGATGAAAAAGCATACGGAGTGGGTTTTGCCAGCGAGGAAGAACACCTCTTCAGAACGAGGGGAGATATACCATATGGACCAGCGGATTTGTGAATGTTAAAATCTTTAAAAACTCTTGCTACTACACGAGTGCGAACGTGGATTTGTCCCATTGAAGATTCGACGCACTCAAATGTAGGCGGAGACAAAGAACTGGGAGTGTTGAGCTGGCCGCAAAGTGTGCAGCAAGTAGATTGGCCTTGTCCAAAGAGCTGACAGCTGGAATATCATTGTAAATGAGCATTGAGGTGGAGGATGAGGCGGAATTTCTAATATATTTGACGAACGACATTATAGTATTTTTTTTCTTTAGTTTTTGGCCGTATTGGAATCTCACACTCTTATGAAAAGCGTTGCAATCATTTCTGGCTATTTAATTAAATTATTTTTCGGTTTTCCTCTGTTGGGTTGGTCTTCAAGGACCGAAAAACATTTTTTTGACCCTGACAGCTTCTTTACAGCTCGAGTCATACCATGTCTTTTCTTTTGGTTTGATAGTCTTCATACGATGAGGGATAAAGTTTCTCATTCCAAAGAGAATGGTGTATGTGATCGTGTCAGCAGCGGCATCCACGTCGTTATTGAGGAAACATAACGACCAGTTGAAATTCCTAAAGAAGCTGTTAAGACCGCTCCCATTAACTTGCTCGTATTGCCATACGGTTCTTTTGGGAATCTTTTCTCTAACTGTGTGGTCGGTGTACGAGAAATTAGCTGATATGACACAGTGGTCCGATGAGCCTAGAGGGGATAGCACATTGACCTTGTGTTTTTCGGTGTCAGAAGTTAAAAACAAGCCCAGGGTGTTGGTGGTATGAGTATCAACGTCTGGTATTCGTGTGTGCTCATTTACAAGATGGGTTAAGGTATTCTCCGCAGCGAAGATCTCAACACATCGTCCTTCGGGTGTTGTCTATCCAGAATGTCGAAGTCACCCAAAATTGTGTATACTGTGTGTATTAGGATACAGGGATATAATTCTTTGTATGGAGTCAGATAGCGCATCAAACTCATTAAAGGTCGAGTTGCTGTCCAATTTGGGGCTTCTGTAAATAAAGCAGTAGTGGATAATTTGCTTACAGAGATGGAATTTTAACCACATGAAATTGAATTCCGCATTGGAACAGGGACTACATTGTGTTGGAGTTTGGTAAGCTACGCACTTAAATGACGAGACCGCGGTGAGAGCCAGGTAGCTTAAGATCAGAGTGATCGGAGAGGTGTGGGTGAGGATCTCCTGTATATCACTAAGTGCGGAAAAGTAATTACTTTTTAGTCCGCGTATATTGGCAATATCCACTTTCTATTCCCGAGTCATTATAAAGAAAGGCAAACACAAACACCGACGTTACTAAACGCAGATGTGAAGTGCAAATTCAGAGTTGGTTTGCCGAATCAAATTGTTGTAGGTGTTATGCTTTTACAACGATAGGAAACAGTATACCAACAAAATTCATACCCCCAGCCCGCTATCAATCGGTTGTTACATACACTCAGTCACTGCACGCGCTGTATGACAATGCACAATACTACAGCAACGGCAACTATCGAGTGCAAGCAACAGTAATACACGGGGCAAGAAGATTGGGATGCCCCCATTTTGGATTTGGTTTCACTGCACTCACGCGCGTTGTTGTTGTTTTCTTTTTTCACTCGTGCGCGGTGATTTTTTTTGCCACGTTTTCTTTTTTCTCCACTCGAGGGACGGATTTCACAGCGCACTTGTGTGCGCGCACTTGTCGATGGTCAGCTCGGAACGACTCCTTTACAGGAACCTCCCGACATCAAATATTTTCCAAATCATATTCCTATCTCATACCGTCTGAGGATATCTAATATCTGATATACCCCACTCTTCAACACCATAGCAAGCAAATCGGATAATTAAGGTTTTACGAGTATAGAAGATCTTCTAAATTCTTAGTGAAAGAGATTTATCAAACATTTTTATCTACGAGTAAATCACACATTTATTAACGTTTAAGAATCATCCAAATTTTTTATCAAAATTCGCGGTCAGTAACGACTATGCTACGTATTCGGCCGGTATAAGCCTCCCGATAAACGAACAATTGACCGTTGAGTGAAAAAAGTCGAATTGACTTATTTTGCTCGATAATTTTGATGTGCCATTAAGACAGCCTTACGAGGGGCGTTCAATATAATCTCGGTATCGATATGAAGGAAAATGCGAATTCAATTTAAATTGTTTTTATTTTTCAATATAATCTCCCCTAACATCAATGCATTTGTTACATCTTGAGATAAGCTTTTTTAAACCCTCAAAAAAATTAATTTCCTCTTTCTCTGCAAAATACCGACTTGAGTTCTTCATCATCCGAAAATCTTTTTCCACGAAGACATTTTTTCAAATCCGGAAACAGGAAATAATCACTAGGGGCAAGGTCTGGACTATAGGGTGGGTGTTGGACTTCTTCGAAACCACAATCTCGCGCAGCAGCCTTGGAAACTCGCGCCGTGTGAACAGGAGCGTTGTCATGAAGAAGCAACACACCCGCTGCGAGTTTACCCCGTCTTTTCTTTTTAATTTCCTCCCGCAAATTATGCAAAGTGGAAGCGTAGGATGTGGCGTTGATGGTTACACCTTTTTTTTTGTACTCAATGAGCAAGATTCCCTTTGAGTCCCAAAAAACTGTGGCCATGAGCTTTCCGGCAGACGGAGTGACTTTGAACTTCTTCGGGGGGTCTGTTCCTTTTTTATGCCACTGCATGGACTCTTGTTTGCTTTCAGGGTCATAGTGGTGGACCCATGTTTCGTTCGCAGTAACAATTCGATCCATAACACCATCCGCGTTCTCACTACACATCTGCAAAAGCTCTCTACAGCATGCGATTCTCACTTTTTTCTGAGGCGCTGTGAGCATTCGTGGCACCCACCTTGCACTGACCTTTGAAATGTTAAGATGGTCATGAAGAATGGTGTGAATGGTACCAATTGAAAGCTTGGTGATCTCTGCCATCATTTTCACCTTTATTCGGGCATCCTCAAGAACAAGTTTTTCGACTTCTTTGATGCTTTCTCCCGTACAAGCAGTAGCCGGGGCGCCGGAGCGGGGGTCGTCTTCAATGCTCTCTCTGCCTCTCTTGAACTCACTTGACCACTTTTGCACAGTTGATAATGAAGGTGCGGAGCCCTGGTAAACAGCCACCATCTCTTCATGAATAGTTTTTTGACTTTTTCCTTGCTTAGTGAGAAATTTAATTACAGCGTGATGCTCAATTTTCACCATCATCGTCTCAGTTGCCATTATGATTCTGTTTAACTAGAGATAAAACGCGAATTAATAATCACATTTATATGAAATTTTACATGAATGCACTACAATAATAGTATTACTTGATAAATAAGTCAATTTATATATATAACCACAGCTTCACCCCGATACCGAGAATAGTTTGAACGCTCTTCGTATGTGAAGAGATTTTTGCGGCTGTAAGCAATTCGGTAAGTCAAGACAGCAGTTAATCGATTCCCGTGCCATTCTCAGAGGTGGACACCTCCCGAACATCCCTGTGGCAACTTGCCTGTACGCCCGTATAAGGTCATGTTGATCCAAGAATTCTTACCAAATGCCAAATGACCATAGTGTACGTCGAACTTTGTTCTCTATAGAAAATCCGGTGTGTTACTGAATAATGATTGGTTAAGCCAACAACCGAAAGTATTCCAACAGTAGCCATTGCATAGAAAAAAAATTTATTTATTGGTTGTTCTTTCATGCCGGACGTGCGTGTAATTGGGCCGTATTTCTTCAGAGATTAATCCGCTTTCAGCAGAAAAGTGTCATTTGCCATACAGCGAGTACCACAGAGGACTTGTTGAAGAGTTCGGTGATCCTCTTATCGCTATAAATGGCCGGGGCACTCAAGCACCGGGTGTACATTATGGCTCTGGTCTATGCCCACAAGCGCAAGGTTCATTCAAAATCAAGTTCAGCCCATCTACTCCTGCAATGAATTCCATGGAGGGCATTTGAATGATGTCAAATGATGTAAAGTCTTTTTATTTAAAAAAAAAAACAAATTGGGGCGCATTTAATGGGAAACACTGGAGCTTCGAAGGAATTATTAACAATGGATTCGACCTGGCACCACCTATTCTTTAGTTTAAAAAAGGTCCTTTGTGGGAATACCCCAATGGCGAACAGGGGCAATAATGTACGGAAGTCTAGGAAGAAGGGATATAGAAAGGAATTTAACGATGTAATAAGTCTGTGAGGAAGGATTATATTCCTGTGACCGAAAATACATTGAACGCCTCTCGTCTGTACCTCTTGAAGGAACTCTACCTTAGCTTCTGAGAGTCATATTCCAATCAAAACGCTAGAAATCCTTAATTATAGATGCATTATACATATGTATGGGAACCAGGATATATTCGAATGCACTATATGCTTCCAGATGTAAAATTCTGCAAACTGAGTCTGTTTTTTTTTTTTTATTTTGAGCTCTTTTGAATCTGAGTACTACTTGGAGACAATTATTATTCAAGAATTTGACCCACATTTACCCACCTGCTGCAGTATGAGATTTTAACAAATTTGTAGAATATCTAGAGAATTGTTGAAGTGTCAGGGTTGTCAATTCAAATTAAGCGGTGTCCCTGGAAACAAAATCATCTAATTGACATACGGATACTCAATCGTTTCAAATTGCGACGTTTAAATTTATTTAAATCTATGCTCAACGTAAAAAAAAAATCACTCTCGTAGTAGAGCACGGTCACGTCACACAAACTAGGACAATTTCGTGAATTTCATTCCTCTGTCGCAACAGGTTAAGTACGAAAACAAATCATGTACTACTTCAACTGTCGACAAATTATTAAAAATTGCAGCAATTACACGAGTCTTTCGAAAATAATAAAAACTCACGTCATTTCGTGTAAAAGATAAATTTTTCAGTATATCGTACATATTTCGAAATAATCACTCGGATCACACAAAATCATTCGTCCAAATTGCGACACCATTGCTGACGTCAAAATTTTATCCACCATTCTAATCGAGTGGATTTATTTTTGATCACACAAAATACGGATACATATGGATAGATACATCGGTGCATATAGAGCTCTAGTAGGTTCTGTACTCGTACCTGTAACAGGAAAAGAGAAAGCCTCTGACTAGGGAATCAAGGAAAAGTGCCTTCCGCGTGGCGTTCTCTTTGGCGAAAAATCTTCAAATCGGATTGTGTTCAGATCTTGTCTGGTGAGTTTTCTGCCCACAAAGAGAGGGATACATTTAAAGACCATGATCTCACCATGATAGTCTATGCGGAACATTTGAAAATCAGCTCAAAGGCCTCGTTGGGGAGAATATTTTGAAAAATTTTCACAATTTCTTTCCCCAATTTTTCTGTTTTTTTTCTTTTTTTTTGGTTTTTTGGTTTTTTTTCTGTTTTTGAACGAGTGTTTTGTGAGCGTCTGGCAGTTTAAGATTCACAACACAGAGTTTTCGTCTTCGGGAATCCAACATAAATGAATCGGTTTTCAGTACTATCTGTAGTTTCCCTGAAAACGGTTGCATTCAATTGATTTTTTGGAGATTTGCTATTAAAAGGAATTCGTATCTATTTGTTTGTTTTTTTCTATTTTCTATTTTCTTCTAATTCTTTTCTAATTAATTTCACCGACTGGAAATGTATCGAGATAAAAATAAATTGTGTACAAGTTGAAAAAACTGCTTTTGCAGAGTGAATTACACGTATTGTGCGTGAGTTTTTTTTTTCGAAATATTTCGGTGCTGAGAAGAGAAATACAATTAAAAAAAAAAAAAAGAAATCAATCAAATACAATTGTAAGGATATACATACTTTGTGAGTTCAGACGCGTAGAACAACAACAAAAACGCGTATTACATAATTTTAGCAAGTGAAAAGGCAAATCTCTGAAAATAAGTGCGGTTCGCTAAATATATGCAGTGTTCGGGCTATTTATGTGTTTGGAAAATCTGTGTGGTGCTGACAAGTAATTCGCTTTTCTTGTCAGAAATTAAATACGACTGAATATACAAATACAAATACGAATATACACCGCGAATAAGTGCTACGGCTTGAGTGCAAATAAATTTATTTAAGTGCATACACGTTTTGATAGACAATGCCTTTGTACACGGACCCGGGATATTCTTATTATGGCGGCAGTGGAAGTTATTCTTCTTACTATGGCGCACCTTCCTATGGATCATCTTCATCTTCTTCGAGTGTATATGCACCCTATTCATCGACCTACAATAGAGCTTATAGTGGAACCTATGTACTCCCTACGCCTTCAAGATCTACACAATATTCAAATTTGGTATCAAGATATCAGCCGCAACTCTCGACAATTACTGAATCCCCACTAAACCCTCGTGGGACTTTTATTCCTTTAACCCGAATTCAATCTCCAAAAGTGTCAACCTACACTCCAACTCTGTCCTCGACTTATATATCCTCACGTACATCGCGTCCCAGAACCATCAACACGGCCGACATAGATGTTTCCGCATCATCACGTCTCGGAAGACATCATCATATGGAAGAAAGGAAAACCGAAGATGAAAAGGAAGAATCGACAGAAGAACTACAATCGAATAATACTGACAGTGATACGAATAGTAGTGGCATTGACCCGAATTCACCATACATGCCGCGTATCGACGGAACTGATGTAGGACATCATGCACGATCGACGATCAAACGTGATCGTACTGTTGTCCGACTATCGATTATGAGGCCACGAAGCAAAGGCGAACCAAAGGTAGAAGTCCCTACTGTCAAAGTCGATCAGGAACCAGATCCAATCCCACAACCCGAATTATCAGCAGAGAAAAAAGACATACTTGAGCGGCTCTACATTCAAAATGAAGCCAAAGAGGAGGGATTAAAGATCAGCGTCACAGACATGGCACAATCACAAATTGGTGAAAGCTCTTTAAATGAAGTCATTATTGAAGTCGATCCAGTTACGCATACCGTACGCCGATTAAGTATTCCGCAAGTCCCATCGTTTCATGATATTTGCGAGGATATATCTTCTGACAAGATCGACGATGACTTAAATGCCGGCGTATTAAGACGTCGTGCTTCACTCATTCAAGAACAGGAAATTGAGATTCTTAACGAACTGCAAAAATCACAATCGGGCTCGATTCAGGTTATCCATTTGGAACGCAATGTCCATCAAGAGGAGCCGAGAAAAAGTCGCAAGTCGAAAAAGACCAAAAAAGTCCGACACAAGATCACAGCTAATGTTGAAATTGAAAATTCACCATTAACCCCTGTTATTAAGCATCATATCGATGAAGATTCAACTTCGTTAGTCAACATAGCCGCACCAAAATTCACATTTAACATTGAGGACATTGAAGAGCATAAGGTTTTCAAACTTCCCAAAAAGAGAGTCAAGAGTGTCAAGTCAAAGAAATCCGAGGAAACTAGTATCGAAATAAAATTGGACAAAGTACCAGAGAAGGAACCGAAGTGTGTTATATCAAATAAACCCGAAGAAATCACTGTTGATGTGAATTTACGAAAACCACCCGAGATGGTAGAAAAAGAATTCGTCAAGTCAGATGAATCACAACAACAACCGGAGGAGGAAGCAACACCGAAATCAATCAGACGTATACAAAAATCCGAGAGTGGCGAAGACTTTTGGTCACAAATCGAAACAAGGGAAAGCCTTTACATGAACCATCGGAAGAAATTTTTAGGAAAAAACCAAACATCAACCGAGACGGAGTCAGAAGCACCACCTCCCACACCTACTACCCCATTAACCCCATCAACTCCAGACGTATTAGACAAACAATCAACAATGTTAAGCAAGACTTTATCGCTTACTGAAATGTCGAAGAAAGAAGACTCCGTTCCACCAACCTCACCAAAGAAACCATCTGCCCAGCCATTGAAAAAGGATGACCAAACGAAAGTTCCCCCAAAGAAAACAGCAACTAAATCTCAAGACTCACCGAAAAGTAAAAATCTACCAAAGGTTTTGGCAAAGAAGAAATCCAGCCCTAAGATTGATGCCAAGGAGGAAGCGGCCCTGCTAGAATCGAATTTAAATTCAAATTCGAATACAAATTCAAAACCGAAAGCAAAACCAAGTGCATCTTCAGTGACTACTTCAATAACAACAAACGACGAAAATATCACTTTTCTGAAAATAAATTCTGGCAGCGGCGCCAAGTCACCTGAGAAAAACAAAACTGTCAAAAGTGACACCGTCGCGAACAAGACGACAGCTCTCAAAACTGCACCAGCACAAATCGTCCAAAAAGCAGTGGATAATAAATGCGACCAAATTCCAGAGATCTTCACAAACGCCGCTGCTATTGCACAATTGTCAAATGAGGAAACAACTTGGAAACAGGAATTGCAAAAGCCATTGGCACCATTGGCAATTACTGAGACAACTGTGGATGCTGTAGGAACTGTCAAAACTGGGACAGCCGGAAGTGATAAACTGCAATTATGTGATAGGAAAAAAACAACGCACAGCATTCTTCCAATTAAAATAGACGATGGCACGTCATCGTTATTTGAAGTATCATCATCGATGGCATCACCAACGTCACCGACGACAACGACACCAGCAACACTGACGACGACACCATCAATTGAAAGCGTTACGTCGCCACCGGCAACAGATGCTTCAGCAGCACAGGTATCGACACAAATCACCACCACCACCACCACCACCACCACCACCACTGCAACAACAACAAAGAACTCAGAAACAGCAACTGATGCGACTGTATCTTCATCGCCAAGCAAGTCCGATCGGGGTGTCCTCGGTAGCGGCAGCAATAATTTATCAAAGTTCGCGACAGTTTCTAATTTGGCACAGTATCTACTAGACGTTGATGCCGAACTAGCGGACTATATACCCTCCTCGGCTGAGGAGTCCGACAGTTCTAGCGGTTCGTATAGTGGTGACGGTAGTTTAAGTGCAAGCATGAAAAAGAAAAACAAGCAACTCAAAAAGAAAGCCAAGGAAGAACAGCAAGCGTTCGATCCTAATAAAAAGATTAAAATCGATACTAAGAAAAAATGTTATGTGAAGGAGGAAGCCCCACGGTATCCTCTAATTGCCACACCACGACCTCTGTGTAAACGCGAGAAAATCACCTATGAAGAATCCTCGAACAGCAGCAGCGAGGAGACAGATAGCGAAAGTGAGTGTACCACATCCGATGAATACGAGGATGAGTTAAGCCCCAAGGATGCCATTATTCGTATGAGCACCTGCAGCAATGACTCAGGATTCGATGGTGGTACAGCTCCTTCGAGCTCCAAAAGAGCCCTAGGTAAGCAATCAGTTACGAAAAGTCCCTTAAAACAAAAATATTCATGCATGTGTGTATACTACGTACCTACATATATGTACATGCACGTATAGTGCCCCTCATTTGCAAACCACAAACTGGCAATAGGAATTCAAAAATTTCTTTACACGCACTAGATACCGTCTACCTATGGACGACTATGTTCTCTTACAATTGCATTGAACGCAGTTTTTTTTATTTTTACTTTTCTTTGTATTTTTAAAATTAAACAACTCCAATGTCAATGCGTCGTAAAATATATTTTTAAAACAAGCCCAAACGAAAGTAAAAATTCAGCAGTGATTTCAACCGAAAATAATCAATTTCCCAGTAACTGGCAACAGGGAAATGAAACAAATGTTCGTTTTCGCTGAAATTTCAAGTGAACAAATTAACAAAAAAATTAAAAAAAATAAATAAAAAATAAAAAAACACCTGATTTAAGAATTCTGTGTTGCTCAACGCCTAGCTAATCGGC
Organism: Volucella zonaria; assembly: GCA_963966105.1. Classification (NCBI taxonomy): domain Eukaryota; kingdom Metazoa; phylum Arthropoda; class Insecta; order Diptera; family Syrphidae; genus Volucella; species Volucella zonaria. Next base: position 87,810,735 of record OZ014532.1, on the reverse strand, counting down.
AAGAGCAGGTGATTGTGAAAAATTAAAAAAAAAAAAAGAAGCAAAATCACTGCTTCAGCAATTCGGTACGTAATTGCGCCAAATTCCGCACAGTTAATGATTACACCAGTTGTTAATTGCCGACAATTTACGACTAAATACATATAAATTCAGTTAGAAGGACTTTTCCCAAAAATCTTTTTGGCAAAATTTCCATTAGTTATTCGAATACGAATTTTTTTTTCAGGACGTCATCAGCAATGAATTTTAGTCAGAAAACACTATGCACACTCACGAAATATCTCATTACTGTTAAAATTAGAATTCAAATAATTAATTTTCCTTTCTTTTGAAACAATTTAAGGTAGGTATGTACGCGTATTGGTTTTGTTTGTACGAGTATTTGAAAATTTTTATGATTCCGAATAAAATAACAGGCACACTGAATTCTCTTATAGCATTTGCACTATGCCAGAAAAACGTTCTTAGTTTTATTTGAAGTAGTTCCTAGACGTGAATGTGCATTCTATTCAGTATTCGCTACGAAAGAATGCCTCTTCTTTATTGAAAGCCCACGTATCTTGGTCTGTTCGTCTATCTTTATACTACTCGTATCTATTGCAACTACTCAGGAACTACTAATCTGATTTTCATGATATTCTATTCTGAATTACGAGTATTTGCTCAACCGTAGAATGGCTTTTAAAAATGTTTAACAATGTGACAAGTTCGACTATGTCATCCCTCAACGTTGTGTCTTTGATAAAATTCCTCATAGACTTGCTCTACTATCTATATCTATTTGAATTCATTTTAAAGTTAGCTTCAAGTGAACTCATTTTTACATGTACATTGTATATGAGTCTCAATCATACGCCAACCTAAGTCTTACCTGCCGAACAACAATTGTTCCTTGTAATAAGAAGCACGATCTTCTTTCTCTGCATCGACTACATCATTCCCCATTCCCTTATCCAAAAGCCATTGATGAACGCATGATGTGATTGTAGCTGTTGGGATACCATCAGTTTTAAAAAGAACAACCTTTTCGGGTTTTCAAAACCAACTTTCTAGAAAAAAAATAGCAGATAAGGAGCTAGGAATGGCTATTACAATCATATCAAATCTTCATATCAGAGACTAAATACCTCTGAAGAGCAAGAACTACAATGACCCCCATTTTGTTTGTATTTATTTTAGAAACACTAACACTGTTACAAACTTTACAGCCGAGTTAATGGATTGGATCAAGTCGTAGTCTACAAAAAATACTGGTCCAGATATGCTACTACCTCCCCTTGTTCTGAAGATACATTCTTCCGCGTTGGTAAAATCATTGTGTAAATATGTATATTACCACTCAAGCCGTTTAGAACTTTTCTGGAACAGATGGGGAACCTTCAAGTCCAAATTTATACGGTTAAATAATGGTGTCCCCCAGGGCTCCATTCTATGGCAAATACTCTTTTTAATATATTTCTTTCCTAACAACCTTCATTCCCAATATATGTTACATCAATTTAGTTGTGATATTAGGGGTATTGCCAATTAAAAATTAAACAGAGTATAAATTAATGTTTCCAAAACAAAATGGTGTTTCTTTATTATTGGACTGAAATAAATAAATTATGAGAAATTTTCCATTATGGGAATTGCCGAAGCAGAAAGACTTTCTTGACTTGTCTTGACTCGAGGTCGTTAAATGTTTAAGTCGCCTTAAATAATGGAAGGAGATATTTACTCAATTTGAGCATTCATTTGCCTGAAATTGATCGCATGCATCCATAAACTTACTACTCGCTATTCGAAATCGTGAGGTAGCTCTTACAACGTAATGGTTTCTGCCTTAATTAATTGCTTCGCAAATTCTACGACTTCTACTTCAATGATATTACCTGTAATACTACACTTCTAAGGCATATTTCAGCGTTCTTCAAGTCTTCAATTCAATTCAGTTCTTCAATATCAGCTTCTCTTTAGTCAATCCTTAAGACATACCACGAATTCGATTCGTTGCAACAACTACTCTTACAACACGAGGGCGGAACACCTTTCAAATCATTCTTACCTCACTTTACTTTAGAGTTTACCTCTGAGTGGCAATTTAAAATAACCCAGTCTGGCATCCTGCATGAAAAAATCGATGTCTTAACTAGTTTTATGATAAAAGGTACGAATCTTTGCCGATTGCATTCCCTTCAAGCTTTCTCAAAACACTATCATACCAATGGAAATGTAGTGTTGAGCCATCAGAGAAGTTGCTTCAAAGCTTCAACATAGAGAAACCTCTTGTACATGCAGCCAAACAAGAAGAATATTACGCTACGCTGCATGGAAGGACGAGAGCTGCTCGTGAGCCCTGCGAACAGAAAAGAAGGGAGTTGCACCGAAACAAAAAAGAGCGCGAGAAGCGCGCAATCGCGGAAATGGAGAGATGTTACTGCGGGGCTACAAAGTCAGAATGTTAGCCTTGAAAGATGGACATAGACAACTAGTAGTGGAATATGGAAAATTTAAATTTGAAGACTAGTACGTAGATGGATGACCACATGGGAATTCGGTACTCCGCGTGCTGTTAACAAAACGTCACATGGGCATAGTACCCTGGCATTAAATCCCGGACGACGATGTTCACAATATCGATGTCATGCAGAATAAAGGAAGACAACAGTGGGTAGCCGTGGCTCGAGTGGTAGTGGACTGGCTTCCAAATCGGAAGGTTCGGTGTTCGAATCCCAGCCTCACCCGAAAGACATTCATTTTTTCAGTTAACAAAAATCAAGTAAGACGAGTAGTTGACTAGAAACCGACATCAAGCCAACTTCCACTAAGAATTTAGTCTCTCCATTAAATGTTGGATGCCACCCATGGAGCGAAATAACCACTGAGCCTAAACATCTTTCTTTCTCTCTCTATCCCATCTTCCAAAAAACTTAACACATGCTGAGGCATTATAAGTGTATTCATACGCACTTGAGTGTGAATTCCATCCCACTGACATAGGTGAAGTTAAGGTGGCAGTATCGAAGCTAAAGTCTAATAAAGCTGCGACGCAGACGGACTGACTAATGAGTTACGCGTATTTAAAGCAGCTGAAGTTGGGAACATGCACCAGCTCATCTGTAAGATATGGCCAGACGAAGGTTGTACTAACTACGGAATCTCAGTAAAAAAGAGACCCGTTTGTCTGCGTCAACTATGGAGAAATAAACCTCCCATACATGGCCTATAAGATCTTTTCCGACAAGTTATGTGAGCTTCTGAAACTATTCATGAAGAATCAGGTTGATCTTAACCAGTGCGGTTTCAGGCCAAGAAAATACACCATCGATCGAATATTCACACTACAGCAGATCATAGAAAGGACCCGGGAATTTCAGATCGACTCAACAACAACTCAACAGCTATCACTATATATTTGTCGACTCCACATATGACAGCATGTATAGGGACGAGCTATGCAACGGCATCCCTCCCAAACTCGTTGGGTTATGCAGGATGATTTTCGAGCATTTTCGCTGCTTAAACGAGGTGAGGAAGGAATTTTTAAAAAGGCGTCGCGCTGTCATGTGACTGTTTTGACATCGCTCTAGAAAGAATCGTTCAAAACGCACTGGGCGACAAAAGAGACACGGTCTTCTTTTTAAGTTCGCACAATTATTTGCGTACGTACTCGTAGATGACATTGATGTGATTCAACGAACATAGTGAGCCATCAGTGAAGATTTTGTGGGTTTTGAGGCGGAAGTTGCTGAAACGGATCCGAAGGTAAACGAGGGCAAAAGAAGTACATGTTGTAGACAATGAAACGACATGTTGAAAATTAATGCATACTCCTTCATGTTGAGAGCGCCTTCAACTCTGCACACCAGATTTTGTATCGTGTAGGATCTTCCGTGTTGCATCTTAGATAGACGACACATTCGCAAAGCAACAATACTATTTATTTATGTTCTTCAACACGATGGGAGTCATCTTTTCTTATTGTATTTTATGTAAAGGGTGTTTTTTTTACAGGCAAAACTGCTTCTACAGATTGTTAATTTGACAGTTGAAAGTAGGTTTGTGGTTAGTACGTTTTGCCATTAACGCCAGAACAACACGAGCAAATTGTGCAAAGTTATTTTGAAAACCATGGTTCGGTTCGATAAACTTCCATTTTATGGTCGTTCATTTTATGGTCGACATAATCGTCCGTCTAGAGGTACACTCTAGTAGATAATACGCATCCATAAAGCCGACAAACAGTGCGAACACAAGAAGTTATAGACATTGTTGAGTAGCAGTGCTGAGGAGAATCCGAATGAATCGATTCATCATCGCGCACATCAATTGGAGCTATGCCCATCCACCTTGTGGAAAATTTTATGGAAAGATGTTGGCTTAGAAGCTTATAAGATCTGTAAGTCACACATTCGCCGTATTACCGCCCCAGTTGCGCGGTAAAATTGTCGAAAATTGAACTTCACGATTGCGCTTCATTCAAGCTAGCTGTGGCGGGCATATGCTCGATGTCATATTTATGCGCTAATGGCATAAAAATATCATAGACATTAACATTAGCTTCATGTGTTTTATTTCATATTGAATTTGTATAACTCTAAAAAAAAACACCCTTTATAAAAATAGGGGGGTTCTGTACGCACACCAGTGCTGAGCTGGCAGTAAAGATTATTTTTAGAGTTGCCAGCAACAGGTCTATACCTTTTTGAATCATCACTGAATATATGCCATCGGTGCCAGCCAATTTTGAAGCTATCAAATGAATCAAATTCATATTTAATGGCCTCGCCTGTCACTACAAATGATGACAAATATTTACCAGTTAAGGCAGATTCCTATTTAACAGCTCACTTGCAGTTTCAATGATAAGAGCTGGTTGTAAGTCCATTCTATGAAGTAAGACAGGGAGTCTCTGCTTTCGACTCTGGCCAATTGTTAAGTATTTCAATCCTTGCGCAAAGTCCTTTTAAAAGGCAGTCTTCGAAAACAGAATAAGATTATTATATTCTTTTTGCTTTTACCAATAAAGATTACAGTCTTTCGCCAAACTGGTTTTCAGGGACGTGATTAAAAGTTTTCGGAATCCTCAATGAATCTCTTTAATAAAACAGGAATTTTTGCTTTTGAATTTGAATTCCCGGCAGCTGAAAACATTTAGGTTCCGAACAGCTACCTCTGTCTTCTATTTTGTTCTGAATTTAGGCGAAGGATGGACAGACATGCCATGGTCGTTCTTAAAGTGTCCCCAACCTGTATTTCTTGGATTTTTACTCTTTAACAAGTCCGAAAACTTGCACCGAAATCTGAATTTGATGTGCCAATGGTAATTTAAAAATAGCGTACCACCGGGTAATCTTTTTACCCGTTGGTGTGAAACTCCTTAAGCATCCTTAGCCACAGATATGTTTTGTTTTTCCACACCCATGGTTCCATGGTTTTTCCCCTTCTCAGTGTAAAGTACAAGGCTTTGTGTATAAAGCCGCGTCATCACATACCAATATATTTGAGCAACTTTGTTTAACATAAAAAAATCACTATTCTTTATTTTCGATCAATGAAATTATTTTATCTAGAATATACACGTCTTGTTTCCCCCCTTTTTTGTTTACAAAAAAATACCATTTCTAGGAAAACATCAATTTTTTATTACTCAGATTTTTTTCCCTCATTCAGTCCTGATCCAAAGACTGCTTACTCCCACAACTGAACGATGTATTGTTGTACTTATTCTAAATATTGTGATTCTTATAAAATTTAAATTTAAATACTTTCAAACGTAATTCTCCTCCACACGTGTTGAATGTTTACAAACATTATTCTGGAATTCAAAGAAGTGGTGATAATTATCTCAAAACATTGAGATAAACCAGCCAGTTTTGGAATAAACTTTTCTGATTTTTTTTTTTTTAAATCTGTGATAAGTTTACTCAATATTACCTAGACTTCCTTTGTATTTAATCATTTCTCTACCGTCAACGGTTGTGCCTATCGTCTACTATCACTAAGCATCTGCCTCTTAATGATTGGTGCCAAATCTCGACGGAAACGTCAACGGCTGATACATTTCAATAGCCATGGCAGTCAAAGCATCAAAGCTGCAATTTAGGACGAACCTCATGTAGTAACAATTGAATAAAATAGATTTGTACATATAATAAATGCATCACTAAAGCGAATGCATGTACTATCGAAACAATCAGAGAAGGTAGATACATGCTCGCCTCACTTTGCTCGTATCCCCACTAACGCAAATCCCCATTCACATGCGCATGCAAATGCGTCATCGGTGAGCGACCTAGCTGTACAGACGTGTCGATTATATTTAGAAACATTTTGCGTTATGAGTTTACACATGATCAGGCGGGCAAGCCATTCGTAGGATCAATCCAGTGGATAAAATCTTTTCAGTATTAACATAAAACGAAAATATAAGCTCAATAAATTTGTATCTTTCGCCTAAGGCGAAAATATCATTAAGAATTTGTTCAACAAAGTATTTTCAAAATAAAAAAAAAAACAAAGTCAGTCTTCGAAATATCAGATAAATTTAAAAATATCCCGATGGTTTTATCCAAAGTTCGCATTAGCAAGTGGACAATTCCGAGGAATAATTGGCGCCATTGACATTAAATAAATAAGTAAAAGTAAAATAAGAAAATACAAATAAGAAGAAAAACTTTACAAACATTGCGTTGTATAAATTGGTTTATTTTAAAACATCAAGTTGTTTGGTAATGCCACGAAGTACACAAGTCTATATCCGAATGATTGTGCCATGAATTCAATGTACAACCGATAATTAGATTTTTGGCAACGATTTACCTTAATAAGATAAAAGTGGAACGTTACCTATAAACGAAAATTTTAAATACGTCTTAAGTGTCGTCTTGTATCTTTTTCACGAAAGCATGAATATAATAAATTAAATTAATTGGTATCAACATATGTTACATATATATATTAGATTTTTTTTTATTTTAATATCAAGAGTAGCTTAAGTAGATAGTATTCGTTTACCGGGCATATCTGAGAAAATCTTCTGATAAAAGGTAGCTATTTTTAAAAGAAGATGCAGATGGTTTTTTTGGTAAACACCAGATATAAGATAATTTTCCATTTTGCTTTGTATGGTCAGATAGTTTCATCATGTTTCCATTTTCTTGCTCATCGGATCGGATCGTATTTGGATTTTACCAATAATTGAAACAAAACCTATCAAAGGTCTTTCCTGTCCTTCGTAGCAAATCAATCGTCAAGCAAAAAACAAGGAAGATTCGAGTCGCAATAATATAAAGTGTGAGCCAACAGATGGTGCGGATGTTGGCTGTCAATTACTGTCATTTACTGAATTCAATGTGGTTGATCTTTCTGACAGTTGTCATACAATCTTTGCCAATTTTAGTATTTACCACGCAACAACGCATTTTTTGTTATTCAATCTTGTTACGAAAATGGGCGATCTGTAAAAGTAACATTTCATAAAATTCGTGAATGAAGCCCATTTTTGGATGGCTGGATACGTAAATAAATAAATTGTCATTTCTGGGGACCGGAAAACCCATACAAGATTCACGACAAAATAGAGGAGTCCCAAAAACAGTCACTATATGGCGCGGATTATGGGTTGGCGGCATCATTGGCCCGTACTTTTTCGAAAATGATGCTGGAGAGACAGTTAGAGTGAATGGAGGACGTCGCCGCAACATGTTGGCCGGCCACTTTTTTTTAAAATTGAATGGATTGGGTCTGGAAGATCTCTGATTTCAACAGGATAGTACTACCACCCACACAAGTCATCAATCAATCAAATTATTGCGTACGAAATTTGAGGATCGCATTATTTAGGTTAGAGGAGAAGTTGATTGGCGTCCAAGGTCATGCGATTTGACACCTTTAGACTTCTTCCTGTGGGATTTTTTGAAGATTAAGGTCTATGCCAATAACCCAGTGACAATTCAGGATCTCAAACACAACATCCAAACTGATAATTTTGACCTTAGGATGGCCGCTTGAAACAGAAGTTGTGGTGGTCACATTAAGATGTTGTATTCCATTCATAATTGCCATAGAGTGAACTTTATTAGTCAATAAAATTCTACAATGATTTCGCCACAAATGTGTGTTTAGTTTAATAACTTTCGTATATAACTTAATTCGTGCGGTTTTTTTTTCAAAATTTGAACGTTGGCAATTTGTGGATTTCATCCCAAAAGAACTGCGCCGGCTTGGCAGCCAAGAATGAATCCAGCCGATTTTTGATATTCTCCTCTGATGTGAACCGTATCTCAGTGAGGGCGTTCTGCATCGACCGGAACAAATGGTAGTCAGAAGGGGTAAGGTCTGGGCTATAAGGCGGGTGGGGTAAGACTTCCCATCCACTGTTTTCCAAATAGTTCTTAACCGGAATAGCACCGTCGGGACGAGCGTTGTCATGATGGAAAATTATTGCCTCGTGTCTGGTCGCATATTACGGGCGCTTTTCGGCCACTGCTCTCTTCAAACAGATTAACTGTGTTCGGAAGCGTTGTCCATTGATGGTTTCACCCGGTTTTCGCAGCTCATAATTCAGCACACCCATCTGATCCCACCAAATACAGAGCATTACCTTCGCTCCATGGATATTCGGCTTTGCCGTTAATTTGGCTGGTTGGCCGGGTTTCACATATGATTTTTTGCGCTTGGGGTTGTCGTAATTCATCCATTTTTCATCACCAGTAACAATCCGATGCAAAAATTACTTCCTTTTGTGGCGTTCCAGCAGCATTTCGGACATGCAAAACCGCCTTTCGACGTCTCTTGGCTTGAGTTCATGTGGAACCCAATTTCCTTGCTTTTGAATATATCCAGCTGCTTTTAAACGTTTTGAAATGGCTGCTTGAGTGACACCCAAAGATTCTGCGAGCTCTTCTTGTGTTTGCCAACAATCTTCATAGAGTAATGCTTCCAGTTCTTCATCTTCAAACTTTTTTGGCTGCCCAGGACGTTCATCGTCTTCCAAGCCAAAATCACCACTCTTAAATCGTGAAAACCACTTTTGGCACGTTCGCTCAGCTAGCGCATGTTAACCATAAACTTCCACCAAAATACGATGACTTTCGGCAGCAGTTTTCTTCATATTAAAGTAATGAAGAAAAACTCCCCGCAGAAACACTTTTTCAGGCATAAAGTTCGAGTGAAAAAAAATTATTGTTGTTTACGATTTAAATGAATGACATATACTGAAATGACGTACAATGACAGTAGCTTTCCAACGCATGTTCCAATGCAATAATACATGTTACGACATCTCTTAGTAAACCGCATGAAAGTTATAGACCCAATACCAATTGTGAATGCATTTTTTCCTGATCCATTAGGACTGAACCTAAAAGTACGAGTACTTAAGATGTATTTTTGGACCACTTTTCCTCCTATGTATGTATTTACAGACATAAGTGTTGTGAATTTAAGAATCGTTGTGTAGTTGATCCCTAATCAATAACCTCTTTGCACCTGCATATATTTGCGTATATCATAGTTATCTGAATTCCCACGTCAGAAAAATATAGGATGTCCCCTAATTAGTCAACGATAATTTGGGAAATAATTTCTGGGCTTATTATAAGAAAAAAATTTGGATAATTTCTATGTTATGTGTGTACTAAAACAGTTATAACAGGTGCTCAAAGTGTCCTCCTTGGTTTTATATGCATGCAAGAGCCCGTTTTTGGATTTCGATGCGAATGTCTATTGATGCTAACTGCTGACTCGTTTTTGATGACGCTGCGAGAAAACAAGTTCTTTCATTCTTCCCAATGTAAAGGCAGCAGATCTTGTAGGCTAGTGAATTGATCCATTTCTTAATATCCAACGGTTATCGTACTCTTCATCTAGCCAATTCTTAACCTCACGACCATAGTGGGCTGGAACACCGTCCTGTTGAAAATATGATGAAGCTAGTTGAATCAGTGGAATGTCCTCCAATAGTTCTGGTAAATCATTTCGCAAAAACTCCAGATAGTTTGTATATATGTATATTTCATTGTGTATCACTCTGCGTAATTTGACACGATTGGAGTTAAAGTGGAGCATCAAGATGTGTTCTAAAACTGATATAACATTGATAACATGTTAGTTAAAAGCTACAAAACGTCACATGCGCTTTGCAGTACCCATGGTGTGGAGAGAACCGAAAGACCATGCCACAGATTGTTACTTTTGTCCCACTAACCTACAGAGCATCACCCCGAAATCCAAGCATGCTGTGCAGTATCCCAATTTACTATCCGCTTTATGGATTGTCGAACATAGTGAAGAATGTGCTATTCCAAAACCACCAGAAACGTGGAGCTTGGACGAAGAACCTGAATGTGCCAGTGATTCAACTAATGATGATCTGCAATTGGAAGAGGAAATCGAGAATGATCCAGACTTTCAAACTCCAAGATGTTCAACAAAGCCGAATTTAAATTCAAATGCTGAACTGAATAATTTTGTTAGAGATTTAAGACTAGCGAAATCACAGTCAGAACTCCTAGCATCTAGATTAAAAAGATGGAATCTCCTCGAAGGTGACGTATTTATAAGTGACTTCCGAAAACGTGAAAAAGGACTTGTACATTGTTTCACTCAAGAAGGGGCTTTGGTACACTGCATGAGTGTTGACAACTTATTTGATGCGTTTGGACAGAAACATGAACCAAGCAATTGGCGCCTATTTATTGATTCCAGTAAACTTAACTTAAAAATAGTTTTACTTCACAAGGACAATAAATACCCATCTGTACCTATAGCTCACGCTGTTCATATGAAGGAATCATACGAGTATGACGAAAATATGCGATATCTCCTACAACACATTCAGTATAAAGGCTATAAGTGGTCGCTTCTTGTTGAACTGCAGCTGGGGTATACGAAACACTGCTGTTTTCTGAGAATGGTACAGCCGTGCACGAAGTCGTCATTATATACAGAAAGAATGACGTAGTGGTCGAGCACTAACTCCGAGTGTTAAAAATATTACTAATGAAACCCTGGTTGACCCTAAACACGTATTTCTACCACTGCTCCATATCAAACTGAGGTTAATGGAAAAATTCGTTAAAGCTCTAGATCGGGCCGGTAGAGGGTTCCTGTATCTGAAAGAGAAATTTCCGAAAATTAGTGAGGCAAAAATTAAAGACGGCATATTTGCTGGACCACAAATACGGAAACTTTTGAAAAATAGTGAATTTGACAACATGCTAACTGATGTTGAACTAAGAGCATGGAGAGCTGTTAAAACTATTGTGACGGATTTTCTTGGAAATGTGAAAGCCGAAAATTACAGAGATCTTGTACCTGAATTGCTTAGTGCTTACAAGGAAATGGGATGTAAGATGTCACAAAAACTTCACTTTCTGTATGCTCATCTCGATTTCTTTCCGGAGAATTTGGGTGCAGTAAGCGACGAACATAGAGAAAGGCTCCACGAGGACGTCAGAACAATGCAAAAGCGATACCTAGGCAAAAGGAGTCCTACTATGCTTGCCGATTACTATTGGACATTACTCCGAAATGCCACATGGACAAAATATCGCCGTAAAACATTCGCAAAAACATTTTAAAGTAAGTGTTTTCTATCGCTTTCGCTTTCTATCGCTTAAACACTATGTTTTATGCATATCACACAAAAAAGTTGATTTTTGTTGAACAGTGAACAAAGATGGCAAATATTTTGTGGTATTGCTGTTAGACCAATACTCATATATCTGACTCCACGATTTTCACAAGAAATTAAAACAAGTACGAGTGATGCAACATCCAATCTTCCAACCCAAAGAAATATTATCCGATCTTCATCTAAACTTTAGAAGGTATTCCGATCCCTGATAGATTATTTTTCCCCCTTCATTCATTTCCTATTCCATTAATGTGGTACCTTTTTTTTAATAGAATTAAGGATAATTTTCTATTCATAAATTTTGATTTGATAAGGTATAGCAAGGGAATAATTCGAAACTAACTTGCCAAATACGGCGAAGGAGATTTTTACCTTCAAAGGAATAATCAGTGAAAGTTATTGATATCGAAAAACTTGCGGCAGCTGTTGAAAAAATCCAGCTACCACTGATCTCTGTTTTGGTGCAGGTTTCTGGCGTCACCTTTCAGTCAACAGAAAGGTAAAAATAAAGGAAAAGGTGAATACCTCGACTCTAAACCAACAGGCACTACTTAAGTTGGACCTTTTTGTCACGTCCGGTGAAAAGTGGTTCCTGTACGATCATAAGAAGAGCTCAGTTATTCAGAGACTGGTCAAGGCAGAATTATCATACATCCCAAAAAAGATAATATAACAGTATAATGCGCAAGCGGAGAGTCTTTCAAGACGGGATGCATGCTGTGTAATTTAAACCCTTTGATTCAAACTTGTTAGTAGGCATTTTTTCACGCCTACGGGTCACAAATTCAGCAAATATTAATGAGACTTTTCTACTTACACTTTGCTTTGTGAAAAATATTTACATGTTTATAGTTTTCACTGATACGAATCAGAGCTAACTCTTAAACGGCAGACGTCTTTGCGAATATATTGAGTTGTAATCTCTGGTATTTTTTAATACCACATTGATCAAAAAGTTCCCGGAATGTATTCAGAAAATGGGAAATACCAGCTTATTCATCTAAATCTATATTGTCCCCTTCAAAGTAATCCCCATCGACCGCGACATACTTATGCTAACGCTTGATCCAATTCTCGAAACATTTTTTATATTCGGTTTTCGGTATGTCCATCAGTGCTTCCTGCGATTTTTCCATTACTTCCTCTCGGCTGCTGAAACGCGTTCCCCGTACTGGTTTTTTAACTTGATTGAACAGAAAGAAGTCACAGGGAGGCAAATCAGGTAAATTCGGTGGCTGTTGGATGGTATATGTTGCATTTTTCGTCAAAAAATTACGAATAATGATGGCACTGTGCGACGGTGGGTAATCATGGTACAAAATCCACGAGTTTTCTGCCCACAATTCTGGTCTCTTTCGGCGAATTGCTTCACGCAAACGTCTCATAATGCCCAAATAATACTCTTTGTTCACTGTCTGGCCTTCTGGCAAAAACACCGTTGTAATGCATGAAAACCGTGAGCATTGCCTTCTTTTTTTGACTGAAAACGACGTGGTTTTTTTGGTCTCGGCTCATTTGGTGAACCCCATTCACTTGCCTGATGTCTGGGTTGCCTGTCGTACTCATAAACCCACGTCTCGTCTCCAGTAATGATCCTTTTGATAAATGTGGAATTGGATTCAGCCTCGCAAATCACCTCTTTTACGACGTCAGCACGGTCTCTTTCATCATCTTCGATTGACTCACGACCGCTCTTGAACTGCTCGTGCCACTGGTAAACGACCGTTTTCTTTAGAGAATCGTTGCCAAAACACTTTTCCAACATTTCCAAGGTTAGCGCACCATTAAATTCGTTTTTTACGCAAAATTTAATATTCGTACAAGTTCGTTGTTGCAAATTTAAATCCATTTCTAAAATTGTAAGAGATAGATGTACTCCTGGCTACGTAACTTTTGCAAATGTCAAGCTATGATGCTAAGATTTAAAGAGAATGTCAACAACAGATTTACCAACTTAACAAAAAAACAGAACTCAAATCGGAACAATGGGAGCGCCACACGGTGGTGTCCCCCGGGAACTTTTTGATCAAAGTGGTATGTTCACTGGCGTATGATTAGCCGGCGGTCACACATTTTACTCCCTGAGAGGCCGTGTGCACTGCCGGTGGTCACAAGCTGAATGTATTTTTCTACGGGCCTGTTGTTAAAAATTTGTTTTTGTTTTCTAGCACATAGCTAAAAGTATTATACCTAAGACAAAAAAAGATTCAAGTTTTTATGCAAGTTTCTATCCGAGTTTCTATACAAAAAATAGATGAGAAAATCTACCTACAGTGATAAGAGAAATCTATCTAAAACCTATATCTTACAAATAAATATTATCGTTGATGCCTGCTAGAACGTTTGAAGCATAAACAAGGATTTCCTTCGCAGGTACTGCAAAATGTTGCCACCTTTTTAGCCATTTTCACCGCAGCGTTTCTGCCTTCGTTTTTCTTTATATTATTATAATAGGCTATAAATCGCTTCCTTTTTCTGTTTCTCTTATCCCTGTTTTCGTTGTCTTTCCACTCTTGTTTTGTTTCGGAAGTTGATAGTTGTTCTTCAACGCTGAGGTCACATAGATTCCCTGAAGTCTAAAATTGTGCGGACAGTTTTTGTGTTTACCACTGGTGTTGACAGAAAAAACTCAAAAGCTATTTTGTGGTACCATCTGATGGTTTTCCGCACTGGTGTAAAATAGCAAACCATTTAATCAGATATGTCAATACATTGTTTAGCATGGTTGTAGTCGACGATCGTTCGCAGCTTTCTTATTTCATCACCGATTCCTCTTCCCTGTAGTAACTTCCTCCAGGCCATGCTTTGTGCTGAGCATAAGAACATCTCGCTTATCTTTCCATTTTGCCATTACAATGAAAAAAATTGCAAGTCCTTTTATTTACATCTTTTTAGCATAGCTGCTATCACGTCTTTTGGAATCCTATTACTTCGTAGAGTGCCGATGAGATGGGTCTGACGAGAAAGGAGTTCTTGGGCTAAGGAAACCTAGGTGTAAAAATTATTGGTCGCAAGCGTTCTTTCTCGGTCTAAGTTTCAAACAATTTGAGTAGAGTGTAATGTTGTTTGCGTCGGTTTTCCTCTTTGATTATTGGAATCAGTTCCAGCATAGTTAGAACTTGTACAAATATAGTATAACCGCTTGGATCGCAAAGTTTGTAGACTTACACCATATTTGTATGATATGTCGGGATTGTATTCACGGAATTGTGAAATTTTACGTCAAGGAAACATAGATTCGTCAACTGTCAAGATTTTGGCGTCGGTAAAACTTTTCCCAGACGGTTACGGCTTTTGGTCGAATTATCTCCAAAGTGAATAAATTTTAAAATTAACTGGAAACTTTCCGCGACATCACTTGAGGCAAGAATGCTTTTCTGAAAAACTTGTCCAAGTTAGTGTCCAACCATTCTTTTGTACGAAAGTTACGTGTTATGGTGTCGTTTCGTAAAAATGCGTTGGCGTTGGTGTTGGCATTGGTTTAGGTAAAAATTAACTGATACACTTTTTCGACAACCATTAGGTGAAAGATATTAATTGCTCGCATTGTTGATGCTTGTGGTTGAATATCTGTGGTATTCTGCTTAAAATGGAAGACTTTTAGTGAATGCCCAGTTACTGTGCTCCATGCGGATGCATTTGAATAACCATCAGGCATATCAGTCATCGCAAATGGCTCAGGAGTCTGATCTTCTTCTTCAGATGATTCGTTATTTTCGGGGAAATCCGAAGTGCGGATGAAATGTATTTATCTGAATCCAAAGCTTCAAAGTCAGCCTCATCGTATTATATCATATTTACAAAAGAACATGAATGCTACTTGATAATAAAATGGTTAACCACACTGATCATGTTACGATCAATGCAAGGCACTCGCCCTATATTGTATAGATAGATGTCCGAAAATTGCGTGTTGCCGATATAGCTCAGACTACCACCACCTAGTTCAACTCAAGTTACGTCTACGGATACATATTACAGATGCCACAACAATGAAGATTTAACGTTTGACGGATTCAATCAACACAAACCGCCAGAACTTTTGCCGCTCACGTATTTATCAACCTCTCGTAAACGCGTTTATAACCTGCATTAAGTGCTAAAGCTCAGTCGTATTGAAGCCCAAAAACCGTCAGGACTACCGATACCTCTGGTTTAATTAAGATTGTATGTGAGAACATGTTGCTATATAATTTGCCTATGCGAGAGCATCTGGTGTGTTCTGCGAGTAAAGGAGGAAGGATGAACATCTCCTGCTCCGTGGAAAAAAAGAAAAGGGAAGCAAGCGATTATGGAAATGGAGAAGTGCTATCGCTGTAAAACTGGTCACATTGTGCAAAACAACGATAGAAAACCTTTGCTGCTCCGAAAATGTCAGAGGCGATATTACCTTTGATCTCAAGAGAGGGCATAGATAATATGAAATCCTGTCATGTGACTTTTCTATCCCCATCCTTAAGAAAATTGCGCGAAACTCACTAGCAATCAAAGGTATTCAATTTTTCAAAAGTTTGTGCAACCATTTACATACGCTGATGACATGATGACATTCTTATCGTTTGCAGAGAGTAACGATCTGAACTGAAAGAAAAGCATCAAAAATAGATTTGTCAATCAGAAAGAGGGCACAACGATTTAGACAGAAAATCACAATAGACAGCTACAATCATAAGATAGTAAGGTGTTTTATGTGTCTCTGATAATGAGAGATTATGAGTTTTCAGGTTAAGAAGGCAATTGCAAAATAATAAGGCGGCCTCGTGAAGAATTACTAAGGGGACTCTATACATATGTATATGGACCTCATCATTCAAGTCCTATTCTATGGCGCAAGAGCATGAACATTATCGAAGTCGGATGAAGATATCCTTGGTCGTTTTGTACGCCAGATTCTTCGAGCGATGTTATGTCCAGCTTGAATTGACGTGGAAGAGAAGATATGACCAGCTGTACAGTGATGTTGACCTGTGCATATCAGCCATTTAAAATAGCTAATAAATATAGTGCGAACGAATAGTCTACCTGCCTAATATGAACTGACAAAAGACAGTCCATTCAAAACGACAGTCAAATCAGATCGGCTCTAAACGTAAAACGTACCCTGTAAACATTTGTTTATATTGGCTTATCTAAAGTTTGACCCTCTGAATCATAATCGCGTATGCTCGGTTGTAGTAAAAATTGGTAAACAGAGCAATATTCAAGTTCATCGTAATATACTATCAACTATCAAAATTGGCATTTTATCCACCACTCGTACATAATTCAAAATAAAACACCAACAAACAAATCCAAACCAATTTTAAATACAAATATACGAGGACACCGTATACGAAGCAAATTAAATGTTTGTTTGCCAATTTCGTGTTTCCAAAAGACAGAAAAATAAATCAATCATTGAGCGTTTGGCAACTTAAAAATGTTTTTTTTGTTTCTCTCTCTCTCTGATTGAATAACACGTGGTAAATTAAACACATACCCATAAATATGTGTCTTCAATATAAAGACATTTTCTGTGGAAATGATGACGCTGCATGCCTCCGATTTTATTATTTGTTTTTGTTTTTATTTAACATGTATTCTCGTACATGTGTACATAAACAAAATGGCCGGAGTATGTTTTATACAAAATTTTATATATAGCGTGCACGTCTTTTACCTAAAGCTTTGATCTTATAAAATCTGATTAATAAATTTTTTTTGTTATTGGCCAATTAATTTCTTAAAATACGATAGCAATAATTAATAAATAGCAAAATGTACGACTTCTGGTGGTAAGCCACACGATGTCTAAAAAAACAGAAATCACCATCGTGCGCATTTACAATTTAAAT
The DNA here is from genome assembly GCA_963966105.1 of Volucella zonaria. Taxonomy (NCBI): domain Eukaryota; kingdom Metazoa; phylum Arthropoda; class Insecta; order Diptera; family Syrphidae; genus Volucella; species Volucella zonaria. The sequence goes on along the minus strand of OZ014532.1, from coordinate 87,793,278 downwards.
TGTTTAACGTCATGTGTATGTAGACCAGATGGTGCCATAAAAAAGGAAAAAACAAAACAACAGACAGAACAAGGAAAGAGTTATTTGGATTAAACTATTTTTCTTGCATTTGCATTTATTGCCCCGAAATCTTGAAGAAAACATTTTAAGCTTCTGGAATGATTTTCCAATATCTTTTGACTTTGAAAAGTTATAAACCACAAAAAGTTCCCGCATCACACCACCGTGTGGCGCTCCCATTGTTCCGATTTGAGTTCTGTTTTTTTGTGAAGTTGGTAAATCTGTTGTTGATATTCCCTCTAAATCTTAGCGTCATAGCTTAACATTTGCAAAAGTTACGTAGCCAAGAGTACATCTATCTCTGTGTGTGTTGGCGATTTGTTACAATTTTAGAAATGGATTTAAATTTGCAACAACGAACTTTGTATTAAATTTTGCGTAAAAAACGGATTTAATGGTGCGCGAACATTGGAAATGTTGAAAAAGTGTCAATCGAAGATGATGAACGCAGTGGCAGACCATCGACATCGAAAACCGACGAAAACATTGATGAAGTAAAAGAAATGTTGGTCAATAACCGCAAATTAACCATCAGAGAGATAGCGGAGTACTTGAACAGTGCCTATGGATCCGTCCAAGACATTTTGGGTTTCCGTCGTGTAGCAGCAAAGTTGGTGCCAAAAGACCTCAATTTCATGCAAAAAAGAGACCGTGTTGACGTGTCGGAAAAGAGATGATTTGCGAGGCTGAATCCGATTCCACATTCATCAAAAGGATCATTACTGGAGACGAGACGTGGGTTTATGAATACGACACCCAATCCAGACATCAGGCAAGTGAATGACGTTTACCAAATGAGCAGAGACCAAAAAAACCACGTCGTTTTCAGTCAAAAAAGAAGGCAATGCTCACGGTTTTCATGCATTACAACGGTGTTTTTGCCAGAAGGCCAGACAGTGAACAAGGAGTATTATTTGAGCATTATGAGACGTTTGCGTGAAGCAATTCGCCGAAAGAGACCAGAATTGTGGGCAGAAAACTCGTGGATTTCGCACCATGATAACGCACCGTTGCACAGTGCCGTCATTATTCGTAATTTTTTAACGAAAAATGCAACAAATAACATCCAACAGCCACCGAATTCACCTGATTTGGCCCCCTATGACTTCTTTCTGTTCAATCGAGTTAAAAAAGCACTCGGGGAACGCGTTTCAGCAGCAGAGAGGAAGTAATGGAAAAATCGCAGGAAGCACTGATGGCCATACCGAAAACCGAATATAAAAAATGTTTCGAGGATTGGATTAATCGCTGATATGAATGTGTTGCAGTCGATGGGGATTACTTTGAAGGGGACATAGATTTAGATGAATAAACTTGTATTTCCAATTTTCTGAATACATTCCGGGAACTTTTTGTAGTATAACTGAACTGGCACCAAAAGGTAATTTACCTAAAGGTGCTGATGTTGTTATCATTGCCTTATATTATTGCCTGCTCTATACAGAGTCGGCCATGTTGTATGACCCTTTAGATCCTTTGCTGGTTGTAGAACCAAGTGTGGTGAAATCCCAATTCATCGAATTGAGGAATGAAGAAATCATTTATCATGGCTCTGTAGTGCTCACCACCCACAGTGTCCATTTGGCTAGCGCCATTAAAAAAAAAAAACTCCATCGAAAACAGCAATCTTGAGTTGATGTAATGGATGTCAAAAACTAATTGATATTCGACGCCATTTATAAAATCTATGGCACTCTCCTATAGGGTCACACATTATGGCCCATCCTGTACTACGAGTATAATATAATGATAAAAGGAAATCTAGGACTAAAATGAAACAATGTTATTCACTTGCATAACAATAATTACAACTTTTAGTGAGCCACGGAATTTCAAACCGAATTCAAATTAAAGATGCTTGCAAGCTCTATCTCAGTACATTTTATAGTCAAAGGTCGATATGTAGCATCTTCGCGGAATGACTAATTTATCTTAGGTTTGACAAACGCTTTCCGGCAAACCCGACGTAAAAAAGGAACATTAAAAAAAAACCATATGATTTCATTGCTCCACTAAGGGTATGTCAGGCGGCCGTCAAGGTCTTAAAGATACCTACATGGGCCGCTTCGCGGGTAAAAGAAATTTCAAGTCCCTTTCCGCAGGGTTTAGCCGCTTACGTGACTTTGCGCCCCGCTAAGAACATGTCATGAACTGGCAGCCTATACCTACAATACACTCATGAATCAAAACAGCAAAAGGTGGTCGGCCAGTTTAATTCTCGTATTCCAAAAATAAATAAGGGTTCCAACATATTGGTTTGGATTTTGGTCAGTCACTCAGTAGCGCCGTAGCTTTGATGATTGACTATACCATATATACAAATCATTATTGTGTTAAACAAAATGTTGGAGGTTGGGCTTAAGCGAATCCTCTTTAATTCTAAATCCTTGACAATCTGAGTCTTAATTCACCTTATTAGCTTTCTTAGCACGCGTAAGAAATCGAACAGGATGTGCTCTATTACATAATCAAATCATCGAAAAATAGGTCAATCTACTTTGACTCCCGGCTTATACTCAGACTCTAAGATCAGCCTTCTTGATAACAGACTAGCAACCTATACAAAATGTAATCTATAAAACAAAAGTTTTAATCAGGATTACTCAGATACTTAAACCTCTCCATCTGTTTTAATTTGACTCAATTAATCGAGCACAGATTCTTTAAATTTCATAAAAGTACCGAAAATCTGCACAAAATGACTACCGTTTACTCTTAAGGTGCGCAAAATTCAGAATTTCCATAATTTCTCAAATCTAAGGTTATTAGGCTTTTGCCGTGCTTCATCCAGAACCAGTTAATTTCATTTCAATCAAACAGACAGAGAAGTTTAGGCTCGGTTACCAACTTCTTTGGTAAATATTGTCCTTCAATGGGGAAAAATTAATAACCTTTGTTGTGCTTTCTGGGAAAAAGGTATCCGAAAGCAATTGAAACCAGTCTTAACTAATATACGAGTACAAATATGTATCCAGGAGTTTTTTTTTTCCAATATGGCATTACTCAATAAGCTGATAATTAATTTGTCAGCTAATACCATCCTTTTCTTCAGTATTATTTGGCACATCATCGTGCAAGGACTTACGCCCGAGAATCGTATACAAATTGTGGAAACTTATTTCCAGTACACTACCCCAATTTCGCAGTCAACATAGCAGGCCAAGTGAGTCGCCTATTCCAAACGCAATTAGAAATTTCGCACTAAATTCAGTCTTTTGGAGTCCAAAAGAGCCACTGACAAAAATGGCCAGAGTGCGCACAGACGAAAATATCGGTACCGTTGAGACAGTGTTGAGGGAAATCCTAATTCACTGATTCGTCATCATGCGCATGAACTTGGCTTGGGTCCATCGACTTTGTAGAAGATTTTGCGCAAGGATGTTGATTTACGCGCTTACAAGATTCAATTGCTGCAAGAACTGATCATCGTTTTACTCTTATATACATCATTCCATATGCATTTGTTGTTATTTGCTGTGGTAGAAAGTTGAAAAGATTTACTGTGTAGGATCGATTTCAGATGGTTGCTTAAGTTTTGCACAATACTGTACATCCTTTACTTAGGAGAACTAGTGGTGGGTTTATCGAGTAACAAAAAAAAAATTAGAAAAGACAAATTTAAGTATTTATTGTGGGGTGATTTAGTGAATTTAAGTATTAACTTACCATTATATACGGTAACAAGCAAAATTATGAAGTTAAACAAGATATACTAAAGGGTGACCAGATAAAAACGATAGGAAAAGATTTTAAATAAAACAACAACGGTGTGAGATATAAAATTGATTCTGGCTTTCTTTTGAAGCTACGTTCTTGCCATTATGTGTCAAATAGCACATTATTCAAATAGCCGCCCCGGCTTCTCTGGAAGTGCTTCAAGCCGTCGGTTCAATTTTTGATGACTCGGTCTAATATGTGCGGCGTTATTGCGGCAATAGCGTGTCAAATGTTAGCCTCGAGCTAGTCCAAACTCGTTGGTTTGTTAACGTAGACTAAGGACTTGACGTAGCCACAGAGAAAATAATGGAGTGGTGTCAAATCGCATGATCGCGGCGGCCAATTGATTAACGCTCACCGTGAGATGATCCAGTCACCAAATTTCTCCTTCACTACTTTGAGCGTTACGTCGCTTGTATGGCATGTAGCGCCGCCTTGTTGGAACCACAGCCCGGATATATCAATGTTGTCGAACGCTAACTACAGAAAGTCGGTTAACATCGCTCTACACCTGAGACAATTGACGATAACCATGTCTCCTTCCTCAGTTCGAAAGAAATAATGTCCAATGATGCCGCCATGCCATAAACCGCACCAAACAGTCAACTTTGTGGATGCATTGATACTTAGCCGAACACTTGTGGATTGTGTTCTTTCCAATAATGGCAATTTTGACTGTTGAGATAACCACTGAGCCAAAAATGGGCCTCGTCCGACAAGATGATTTTTTGGCCAAAATCCGGATCTCCGGCCAACATTTCCAGCGCCCAATTAGCGAACTCACGCCGTTGTCTATGGTCGTCTGGCTTCAATTCTTGTGTCAGCATACTCCTATCCGGGTGTAGGCCCAAATCCAATCGCAAAATAAGCCTGGTTGACTCTCCGGCGATGCCCAATTCAGCTGATGGGCGCGCCGAATAGACATTTCTGGGTCTTATTCGACACTGGCCGCCACGGCGGCTATGTTTTCTTCATTTCGCACCAATCTCTATCTGGTTGGTGACTTAAGATCCACAAGAGTGTACTCACGCTCAAGCCTGTCCACCGTGCGATGGATTGCCTGCACACTAAAGCCATGATGACGACCGACCGACCTCACGACGAAATTCGCGTTGCACATTTACAACTAAGCCGGAATTTCGATAAAATTTCGCATGATGAAATGGCAAACCTTACTGAATATTTTGACAGCTGGATGTCATTAGTAACTTTGACAGCTGCTGAAATATAACAATTGGAAAAACTATCATTGCTATCTGGTCACCTTTTACTATTTTAATTAAATTATGTGCATCAATATGAGGTAAGAACTAAATCAAGCAGTAGGAGTTTTGTTTTTTTGATTGAGAACAGAACATGTACAGTAAATACATTGATGTGTGTACTGCGAATTTTTAACGGTAACTGATTAAATAAAATGGGTGTAACGGAAGTATAAAAATCTAAAAAGCACGATTCCTGTAGAGTGGGATGGACGCCACTAATTGTTAATTGCTTCGAATTTTGAATTTTGAATTTTGGTATAAGAAATTCTCACTTCTTGCGTAAAATATTTTTAAGAATTTAGATGTCTATACTTTTAAATGTTCTAGAGGAAGCATCTTCGAAGCGAGAAAAAGACAAAATGTTGTTTTCAAAATATACTTTTTCAATTAGGAGTAAATTTTACTATCTACTCGTAGGTATATTAAGATGCAAGTACTTAAAAACGTTTACGTTTTCATTGGTAAAACATTTAGATCAACAACAACGTTGTTACAAAAGTTGTTACAAAACTATTCCCACTGAAAGTATCAGAATTTATTCGCACATATTTCCAGTGAGTACTATGTAAGATGGAAGTCGGTGATCAAACACCGAAAGAGGAAACATTAAAAGATATAGTCTTAATTTTACCACTTGTGACAAGCTGGTGCATGCCAAATCAATATATCGGTATTTCCAAAACATAACTAATATCAGCCACCAAGTCCCACACAGAGTTGTTGGAGTATAGCCACCCTTTAATTTAAAGGGTTAAGCCACTCTAGGATTTTCAAAAAATCAATTGTTTTTTATTGCTTTTGATAGTCCCTTAGGACCTCAAAAATGATATCCCAAAAGATTATGGCCGGAAAATATCTCGAAGTATACTGTTTTTCAAAGTTTAGTACAACGCCGCCAGGTAGGCAGCGAGCCTCTTATGAATTTTAAACGCGTTTAACTCAAAACTGCATTTTTCAAGTTGGTTACACCCATAACTTGAACATTTTCAACAAATTCAGTCTAAATTTTGACTAGATCTTTACAAATATATTGTCTAAATAAGTACGTAGGACTTATTTTATATGGCGTAGTTCATTTGTAATTAACAATTGGCGATTTTTGTGCGAATTTTGCAAGTTTGACTTTGGAAGTGCGCCATTCGACCAAAAACCAATTTATCAAAAAAAAATCCCACCTACTTCTCTAGCTGTTTTTTGTACAATAAATCAAAATTTAGTGACTCATCATAACTCAAAATTTACAGTAGCTGTTGGTACTGCCGTATTTTTTTAAAAGAACTTAACTCTCCAGTGTGTAGACTAAATTATTAGTGCAAATTGACTTGATGTTGTACTTAGGCAACCATTCGTCTCACGAGATCTTAGTTGCCTGAAAAAAAGTCTTTCGGTCACGCCTAGTATTGAACCCCGAACAATCCGATTGGGAAGGCAATACACTACCATCTGAGCCACGGCCACCCACCCTTCCAAAAAGAGAGGTCATCTGCGAAACACTGCACAGCCGCCATTTTTAAATAAATTATTCTATAAAAATTATGTTTTACAGACAATCACATGTACAATAAACTTCTACCTTTGTAATCTCGATTTATTTAATATTTTTCCTGAAAAAAAGCCTATTTTTACGGCCTAGAAGTAGCCTAACCCCTTAAGCTTGAGAAAAACATTCAGTTGATATGTATAAGAAATAAAATTGGGCCAAGTACCCAACCCTGTAGAACACCAGTTCCAATTTTAACTCGTTGCTTTCTGTCCTTCAAGTCAGTTCGTGGTCTACGATTTTTTATTTGTATATTTTTTTTCAAAATCTGATCCGATATCCAAGACTGCCGTTTTTTCATCATTTTGAATTTCCTGGGCACTGGTCACATTGAGGTCACATTTTAACCTGTGCGTTTAAGATCTTGCAGAGTAAGTTAAATGCGAGTGATGGATCATTTTAGATATAAATAACCAACCAGTCTTCAAATAACTATCGTCTACATATTTAAATTATTAAAGTTAAGTTGACCAGTTAATATTGAGTCTATAACTTAATTCGCGCGGTTTGCTAAGAGATTCCGTATTATTCCATTGTTATTATTCCATTGGAACATGCGTTGGAAAGCTACTGTCATTGTACGTCAATTCAGTATATGTCATTCATTTGAAGCGTAAACAACAATAATTTTTTTTCACTCAAATATGTCGAACCTTGTGCCTGAAAAAGTGTTTTCGCGAGGAGTTCTTCTTCATTACTTTAATATGAAGAAAACTGCTGCCGAAAGTCATCGTATTTTGGTGGAAGTTTGTGGTGAACATGCGCTAGTTGAGCGAACGTGCCAAAAGTGGTGATTTTGGCTTGGAAGACGATGAACGTCCTGGGCAGCCAAAAAAGTTTGAAGATGAAGCATTACTCTATGAAGATTGTTGCCAAACACAAGAAGAGCTCGCAGAATCTTTGGGTGTCACTCAAGCAGCCATTTCAAAACGTTTAAAAGCAGCTGGATGTATTCAAAAGCAAGGAAATTGGGTTCCACATGAACTCAAGCCAAGAGACGTCGAAAGGCGGTTTTACATGTCCGAAATGCTGCTGGAACGCCACAAAAGGAAGTCATTTTTACATCGGATTGTTACTGGTGATGAAAAATGGATACATTACGACAACCCCAAGCGCAAAAAATCATATGTGAAACCCGGCCAACCAGCCAAATTAACGGCAAAGCGGAATATCCATAGCGCGAAGGTAATGCTCTGTATTTGGTGGAATCAGATGGGTGTGCTGTGTTATGAGCTGCTAAAACCGGGTGAAACCATCAATGGACAACGCTTCCGAACACAATTAATTCGTTTGAAGAGAGCAGTGGCCGAAAAACGCCCGGAATATGCGACCAGACACGAGGAAATAATTTTCCATCACGACAACGCTCGTCCCCACATTGCTATTCCGGTTAAGAACTATTTGGAAAACAGTGGATGGGAAGTCTTACCCCACCCGCCTTATAGCCCAGACCTTGCCCCTTCTGACTACCATTTGTCCCGGTCGATACAGAACGCCCTCACTGAAATACGGTTCACATCAGAGCAGAATATCAAAAATTGGCTTGATTCATTCTTGGCTGCCAAGGCGGCGCAGTTCTTTTGGGATGGGATCCACAAATTGCCAGAAAGATGGGAAAAAGTCATAGCTTCAGATGGGCAATACTGTGAATAATACTATTGTACACGGTTTTCTTAAATAAACGTTCAAATTTTGAAAAATAACCGCACCAATATATTTATATACCCAATATAATAGGTGTTTTTTTTTTCTTTTGCTGATGATATTGATTTAAAAAAGAAAGAAAGCCATACAATTATGAGTTACTCGAAAATCTGATATTGCGCTAGTTAGTTAAGACTTTTAATTCATAAAAAAGTAGGCTGATACATTGTCCTACATATTGTTTTTAGTTTAGGCTTGGTCATTATTGGCCGGCTACCAGACTGACATTTACTATAGGCTTCCTATATGAAATATTAGCATGCCTACATAGTACTCGTTTATTATATTGTAACTCATAAAGAACTTAACAATTGCGTAACGAAACATAATTATATTGTCATTTATAATTTAAAAACCTTCATCGACGATACATTTTCTATACATTACTGACCTCGTAGGATTGTTATACAACGCTTTCCACCCATAGTTGTTTCCATTTAAAATGTTCAGCGTTCTCTCCTCATCCAGCATAGTCGCCCCAAAGTATCTCAGGCGGTATTATTTTAAAATAGGTCATATCGCTATAAAGTGTAAAACGTCCTCACTCGCTTTATCGTTGCACAGGTCGTAAAGGACTCGTATCTCTGGATGCAGCGGAATAAGATTTAGTGCCATCAGCTCACCTCTTACTTTCATTAGTAGGCTAATTTTGTCGGTTGAGTTGCTGTTTAAAAAGTATGCTTCACCTTGTAAATCATATCTAAGTTGAGAGTAGTATTCTATGTTGGGAACTCCGAGCATCGTTTACGTATCTCTCGTATCATCCTATTGATAACAGTAGCGCGCAAAATTTGTATCTGAAGGTTATACCCTGATCCGCCATTCTTAATCTAAGATTGAAATCGCATTCAGATATTAATTATTCCCAATTTTGATAAACACAACCTCTTCTTAAAATGATATTATTGAGCATCAGCTTAGGTAGCCTGCCTTGTTAAATAGGGGTATGATGGTATGATGGATGTGCCATCACACAGACACCAGGCATCAAAACGGGCCCATCACGATTCCTGTGGAACCAGTTGAATTTGTCTTCAGATGGCAAAAACCTAAACAATCGCCCTGGTGAAACACCCAATTTCCCCGTAAAAGCCAAGAAGGCCTTTGAAGTTCGTGCTGTCTATTTCCTGTAAGTTTTCGAAAAAGTATTTTCCGAAAAATTTTCTTCGACTAGGCGATATTGCCTCGCATTCACACAGTATGTGTGTTATGTCCTCAACAGCTTGCAGATCACCGTAGAATCGGCAAATATCCGTATCTAACAATTTGAGTCCCTTTGCGTGTTGCCGCAAGAGACAGTGTCTTATCAGGATTCCTACTACTGTCCTAAGCTTATCCCTGTTTAATTTCATTAACTTCCTAGACCTTTCGCCGTCAAAAGGAAAGAGCCTTGGATACCCTGTGTCCTTCAAGTTCTGACCAACTTAGGTTGGCGGCCTTTGTGATTTTTTTCCTCGATAGTGCCTCTCACTATGCAAGGGGATGGTTTGATGTTGTCAACCTCACTACTGTCGAGTAGCCCTTCTCTTCTTGCAAGCTCGTCCGCTTGTTTATTTCCTTTATTACCGCAGTGTACTGGAACCCAGCACAATCTTACCCGGTTCTGACTGCATAGTGCCTAGAGCATTGTACGACATCCCCTGACTGGTTGATTGAGCTTGGTTGATTCCATTGCCTTAAGTGCGACCTGGCTATCGATGTAGATAGCGATATATCTTTCAGATACCGATCGCATCTGCATTAGCCCAGCCGCCCTGAGGACACCCGGAACCTCCGATTGGAAGACATTGCTTGCGTCCGGTAGTCTTATAGACACTCTTAGTTCTGGGTCTTCTGAGAAGATACCAGAACCTGTTACTTCCTCTGTTTTTGAGCCATCTGTGAAAATAGCAATTTTATTTGACCTGGTTATTGCTTTTTTTTTTCTCAGTCCTCTCTCTCCGTACATATTATATCATACCGGGTATCAAAATCGACCTGGCAGTAGCTGTGTTAAGACCTCGCCATGTGCGAAACTACTGCTCTTGAAGTAACCCAGTCGTATCGTACTGTTGCCAGCAAATTTGTTGATCTCTATGTCAAGAGGTGTTAGAGTGCAAAAAGGTGTCCAATGCTGGCGTAGGCGTGGTACGGAGCGCACCTGTAATAGCTATGGAAGCCGTTCTTAAAATCCATATTCAAAGCGTTCAGGAAAAGAGGAGACACGCCTGTCCCCAAATAGAACATACTAGTATAATTAGGCGTGTTGATAGGTAGACGAACAATTAGTTTTAGGAAGTATCGAAGAAACCTTTCTACTTCCTCCTCAAAAACATTGATCTTAAAATGTTGATGACTTTATTAGACATTCCTATTACGTGGAGTTTATAAAATAGCACCTCGAGTGGTATTGAGTCAACAGCTTGAGGAAAATCGTAATCTTTTGTAAATTTCTGTGATGCCAACAAGCGAAAAAAATTTATCAATGGTTGAGTATTTCTATCACTCGGTAAAGCAGTGTTAATCATGGTGTCAATTCTAGCAAAAATATGAGTATAATCTATGCACGCCTTAGTCAAAACAAATCTGATGACAAAGCCCGCCGGCTATTACACATATCTCAAAGTGTCAAACTCGACCTCTGTGAGCTCTTTTTTATTAAAAAGCCATTACAGTCGGTAACCTAACCCCACTCACTCTGTTCATTTCAAAATATGTGATGAAATGTGGTCCAAAATAGTTTTTGCCACTTTCTGATTATCATGTTAATTGCCAGTAAAAGGAAATGAAAAGCAAACAAACTTATCGTTCATTTCTAAGCATACAAACACACAATATTTATATTGTGAAGAGGATATAAGGGCTTAATTTTGGCCGCTTGTTATAGCAATCATAGACTGAAAAGTTTTACAAGAATTTCTCCTGAAGTATCTACCCTGCTTTTCGAATTTTCTGAAAAACAACTGAATTTCCATGCATGCATGCCTCGCCTTGATAAACTCTTAATTCAGAAAATTTCCAAGTTTTCAAATACTTAACTTAAACTTGCACATTATCACTCGGTCTTGCCAAGTATCATCCAATACTTTATAGTTCAATGTCAAAAACGGGGATCAATGCCCCGATTTATTTTTATAAAAGCATTTCGTGCCGGAAATCGTACGGCCGACCGGTGCTAAATTAAATTTTATCCGGAACAAGATTTCTTTATTTTCTTATTTTTTTTTTTACGACATTAAGGAAACACTTACGAGGGATATTCGCAGAATCAAGGCAAACGATGACGTCAATTGTAAATTTATTTTTCCTTACAAAAGTGAAGTTGATCGAAAAAGAAAAAAAGATAAAATCCGACACTAAATTTAAACGCAGGTCACGGGCTAGGTCAATGCGTACTAAATTTACCTAAAAGAACCTCACCTATTTCATTGCATGTACGAGTATCTATTAAATGAATAAATTAGTTTGAAGTTGTTTATAATCGTCATTTAGATACATAGGATTTCAAAAGAAAATATTGTACTCGTATTGTATTTATTTGTATAATCATTCTAATTATACAATCACAATTAGAATTGTTTGTCTGCTCTATCAAGGTGATTTGTGTCGTTTGCCAAAGCGGATGCAGTACTTGGTTAATTTGAGCTCATCGATTGTGGCCTTACCTATTGAGGTTACTTAATTGGACTAAATTAAGATTGTGCTAAATTTCAGTTAGAATGAAACTTTGATCTAATTATTTGATGAAAGTGCAAGAAGAACACGTTTCAAATATTTACTGTTTGCAATGCTTTGCAATATTTTGATTTTTGATAAAAGAAATCAAACAACTTTTTAGGTATTTTACAAATCAATTAATTTTACTGAGTTTATTAATAAATTTACATTTTCAAATGCTTTTAATAAATTCTACTTTGTTGCACCTGTTGAACTGTTCAGATGAGAGTATTCTGGTCGACACCTCTTTCTCCTTAACATTGAACTGAAAATCACAAAGAATGCCAAAACGTTGAACGTTTTCGATAAGACATTAATGAATTATGTAACTCATGAACACGAATTCGGAATTGGATCTTATTAATTTTTTTTATTTTTGCGGTAGAATACAAATTTTGCAGGGACATTTGTCTGTCATTGTGGTAAAAAAAAATACACACCCGTTGCTCAAAATGTTGCAGTCTGGTTAAATTGTAAACATCCTGTGGAGCGATAATGAACTGAATACTGAATATCATACTTTCTATATTTAATACTCACAAGGTTGGTTTTGTTTTGTGAGTGATAGATCTCTCAATAGGTATAACTTTTAATTTCAGTTCACCACTGTTTGACAAATTATCATAAATTGGAAATCGGCATACAAAAGAATCTTTTGCAAAATTCGGCCTTTGTCCGCCCACTAGGAGTACATGGAAAATGTTGCGAAAACATCTCAACCTACACCCGTATGAGATCCAGCGGAGCTCGCAGATTATGCTCTTCAGCAGCGCTAAATAAACTCTTGTTTTCATCAAAAAATTGTATTTTATAATTAAGCTAACTTTTGACCTGACAAACATTAGCTTACTTAGGATTCATTATATCACGAAACTGTCCAGTGAATTGGATAATTGGGTTTTAGTGGGAAGTACCCCAAATACTCGAGAGCGTAATTTCGACCGAGAAAGTTATATGTCTGAAATCGTGTTTAAAACATGATCACATGAATTTAATTTTTCATATTTTCATTATTGTTCAAAGGCGAGGTTCATAGATCCGAAACAAGACACAGATGGTAACCAAGTAAAGGGTGTTTTTTGTTAAAGGTATACAAACTCAATATGAAATAAAATCCTTGAAGCCATCGCTAATGACACTACATTAGCTTAATTTATGGAAAATTTTATGCCATTAGTGTTTAAATATGACATCGTGCCACGGCTAGCTCGAATGAAGTGCAATCCTGAAGTTCAATTTTCGACAGTTTTACCGGGCAACTGGGGCCATATATCTGCAATAACAAGGCGAATGTTGACTTCCAAATTCTCTGGTCTCTGGTTTATCGGCATAGACTAGTGACTTCACATATCCCCAAAGAAGGTAATCTAAATGTGTGAGATTACAGGATCGTGGAGGCCAGTTCACAGGCCCATTATGCGAAATTATGCGCCCAGCAAATAATTGATGGTGTCGTGCGTCGTGTTGCATGTTTCGCCATCTTGTTGAAACTAAAGCTCTGTCAAGTCAATGCCATTTAATTGAGGAACAAAGAAGTTAGAAATCATATTTCTATAGCGCTCTCCATTGACGGTAACATTCTGGCCGGCATCGTCCTTAAAGAAATATGGGCCGATGATTCCATCAGCCCCCAAAGCACACCAATGTTTCAATGGTTGTTAGGGCGTCTCGACAAAGGCTTCTGGGTTTTCTCCACTCCAAATTCGGCAATTTTGTTTGCTTACATATCCATTTAACCAAAAATGGTCCTCATCGGAGAGCAAAATTTTGAGTAGAAAATGAGGATCAAGCTGAATCATGAATCATGTTCGGTGAATGGGCCACCGAACCTATGACGCATATAATGGGCACGTGGTTTCAACTCTTGCACAAGCTGGATAGCAAAGATCTTTCCGTAAAATCTTCCACAAAGTAGATGGGCATAGCTCCAATTATTGTGTGCGATGACGAATCGACTCATTCGGATTCTCCTCAACACTGCGCTCCACAACGGCAATAACTTCTTCTACTCGGACTATTTGTCATCTTTCGGGATACGTATTATCCGCACGTATTAGAGTATACGTGTTGCAAAAACGATTCATCGTGTTCCGAATAACTTGCTCAGATGGACGATTATATCGGCCGTAAAATGGACGTAGCGCACGATAAGTTTGGCGAACAGAACCATGGTTTTCAAAATAAGTTTGCATGCGTTTTTCTGGCGTTAATCTATTTATTGTAAAATGGCAAAACGTACTAACAACAATTCAAATTTTAACTATCAAATTGACAATCTATAGAAACAGTGTTGCCAGTCTAAAAACTAAACCTCTAAAAAACCACCGTTTATGTAAGCGAACTTGACTTCCAAAGGACATATTTTTATAAATAAGTTTATCCCCCCTCTACGAGTAGCTTTGGTCACTAAAATGTGGCAATGTGGGTTCTTTGTAATCGATACCTTGTCTTTGAAGATTGCCGTGATTCTATTTGAATCGTTTCCCTCTTTAGACATTTAATAGTATTTTCTAACTGCGGTGAACGATATAATTTACATTTACTTATGTCCTGTATCGTTTCCTTTAAACGCCTAGACGCTCTCGTAAGATTTTTGTAGTCGTACTCTTCAACTCGTGCCGTCTATTGCCTTTCTATCCTGGATTAACTTTAATTTTTCTGTACATAATTTGAACGCGCATATATATATATATCTTGGTTGACCCCATCCTCTTCGGATTACGGGTTAACATTTATGACCATCATCTGGAAGGTTCTATCGTTTTTTTTTTTCAAATTTTGTCCAAAATGTAATTTTCTTCGTCAGCGTTTTGGCAGCTTATTCAATCCGTTGGAAACGAAGTATTTGCTTTTCCCGACGAAAAATCGTTCCACTGCTACGAGTATTTAGAGACCTTCAAAATTGAAATACTCATTTCCTTCGAAAAGGTTTTGTAGAAATCAGAATAGATGATAGTCCGCTGGTGCAATATCAGCAGAATATCTGGAATAAAATTTCACAACCTAACTCAGCTGTAGGTTTCCTTACCATGTGTGTTATCGCGATGAAAGACTACATCCTTTCTCGTCTTGCGTGAAATTTCTGTGTTCAAAGTATCTACGAGTAGCTTTAATCCTGTAATTTTTTTTGGCAACTCAAATGAAAATTCGATCTATGTATCAAAATTAGTCTGCTTAAATCGTGTGGTACCCAAAGCCTTTTAATGCGATCGTACATAGTTTTCTGTTGAATTTCAAGCTTAAAGGCTTTACGGAAATTCATGTAAGATTTTTGGGATCATACCATACTTGACGGTCTTTCTGATCGGGGTTCATCTTTCAAAGAAAACCATCTTTTGCATGTTCGAGATATATTGCGGCTTTTCCAAATACTTTAAACAAGTTTTTTCTGCATACCATGTACCGCGATATTGCCTTTTTGGAATTCATACAGTAAACAATGTGTCAAGGGTATTCCTTCTTGACACTTCGAAAAAATATTCGTGCAATATTAAATAATTTTTTCTTATTTACTCTGTTTGGTTGTGAAAATAAATACTCTTGTATATTAGGTTTTATTTCTATTGATAGCCTACCCTCGACTAGATACAATTTTATTGTATTTTTCCTCGAGGTAAAATTCGACGCACAATGCTATTCATTTTTTTACTATTAGTCTTAGTGCATAGAAGTCGTAACTTATTGCGATTAAAATAATTAAAAACCATAGAATAGACTCCTTGCCGTTCCATCACAGAAGTACGTATCACTTGGTGGTATTTGCAAGAGCTACACTGCCTTTTGAAATACGCAGCCGGCAGTTTCTATTTATTCTTGCCTGTACACCCTGAATGACTCGAACTGCAACCAACTTCAGACTGCTATAATTTCCAAACCGTTCATGATAGTGAGCTCAAATTTTGACACAAGACAGATAATTTTATTATTTACAAGCCTTTTAAACGATTTGCGTCTCAGTTGTGTTGAAAAATTTTTATCCGCGATGGAATTCAAACGTGATAGTGTGATTGCTTTATATTTGGCTGGAAAACCACAAGTAGCTATCGTTAGAGCTCTCCAGCACCTCAACGTGAATAAATCATTTGTGTCTCGAACCATAGCTCCTTACCGTGATACTTTCAGCGTTGCAAAATGCCACGGAGGTGGTCATAAAAAACCAGCAACATCGGCAGAAATGGTTTGGAAAGTGAAGGCTCGAATTGAGTGAAATCCACGTCGAAGTGGAAGAAAAATGGCTCGTGAGCTCAACATATCGTTGGAACGGATGCAACACATACTGAAAAATGAGCTTGGGCTCAAGCCATTGAAGTTTCAAAAAGCTCACGACCTTAGACCGCAACAGAAAAAAGTTAGAGTCGAAGTGCGAAGGAGTTGCTACGCTTGCACGAAAGTGGTGAGTTGCCGAATTTGTTTTTTTCCGATGAGTCGCCATTTGTTATCGAGCAATATGTCAACAAACAAAATGACCGAGCTTACTTACCAGAGAGGTCCTTCGAAAATTTACACCTTCGGACGGCCACCAGAAAGGAGGCAGCACCGATGGTGATGGTTTGGGCCGCCATAACCGCTGATGGTAGCATTCCGCTCGTACTTTTGGACCGTGGCGTCAAAATTAATGCGATCGTATACCGTGAAACTCTCTTAGAGGCAGTATTCAAGCCTTGGGCAAACAATCATTTCGATCGGAGACCGTGGACATTTCAACAAGACTTGGCACCGTCTCACAAAGCACGCGTCAACCAAGATTGGTTATTAAAACAATGTTCGACACTTCATTCCTTCGACACAATGGATTGCAAATTCTCCGGATGCAAATCCGTTGGAGTTCTCTGTCTGGGGTATTTTGAAGGCGAAGGTTGGCACTAAAAAATACCAAATTTTGGACCACCTTAAACAAGCACTTCGCCGGGCCAAAATACCGCATAGCCACTTGCGTGCAGCGTACGATGCTTTCTTCGGCCGTCTCAAGGCCCTTATTCGCGCCAAAGGTGGACATATTGAAAACTACTGATACAATTTAAAAATTGATGTATTTTCCAACATTTTTTGCTTTGGCACAATAAAATTTATCAAAAAATAAAAAAATTATAGCATTTTAAAAAGTTGGAGTTCGAGTCATTCTGTGGATAGGCAGAAGACCGCACAACTTGTCAACAATGAAAGTTCTAATAAAAGATATAGGCTACTTTCAACGCCTTGAAGATCACATTTCCTTTGGTCTTAAACACAAAAGAGTCTTAGTAAAAATACTCCGTATATTTACTTCCAATCTTATATATCCCAACTTAGTAGACGAATACCACATCCAGTTTCCATATTACGTCAATTCTAACGATGTAAACAAATTTATGCACCAACTTACACACAAATTTGTGTATACAACTGTACAAGCATTTTTTAACAAAATTTGTGATTTATTTGACTTACATACTCGTATGTCATTGCACCAAACTCTGGGTATTACAAACTTGTAGTTGTATTCTGCAAAGGGAAATTTTTCAATTTTTCGTTTCACCAAAAGTTATTTATACTTGACGGAAAAGTCATCACCCTATCGGCAAATGGCGGCAAATGCCAATTCCGCTTTGACATTTGTGATGTAAACAGATACAAAATACACGTCAACAAGACATGAATCGATATACTCTTAAAGAACGCGGAAAAATTGTTACGATTTTTTTTGCGGAATAATTCGTCTGTGGTGTTGGCAACACGGGATGCTGCCAGGTCTGGCCGGTCCAAAAACCGGCCGTTCTGCCGCTATTCATTTTTGACAGTTGCTTGACATTCATGTTTATTGTTATTTGACAAATCTGCACTAAAAGAGTTGCACCAGAAGAACGCTTCGGTATCACTCAAATTTATTTTGAAAACCGGTCTTCAATCCGCGAAACGTGTAGGAATTAATTAATTTTTTTGTTACTCATAATCGACAAACTGAGGCCGCCATTCCTCGTGTTGTGCATTATTTTCGAACCACATAACCAAACCAGCAACGCGTCAACGTTATCTGAGTGCAGAAAAAACTGCAGTCGCTGTGAGTGAAAGTCTGGCTGAAGATCCAGAATGTTTAATTCGGCCTCGATTGCAATGGTTTGGTCTATATCCGTTCACTAGAAAGAAGATCTCAGCTGACATCCGGCTGCCGGCCTAGGAACTAAGGCCACGAGATTATGGCTTGTATCGGGAGTTCAAGGACTAAACTCATGAACAGCTTGAAGTCGACCCTTATTTTTATCGCGAACTTGTTTTTAGTTATGAACAAACAATATTGTGGTTTCTGGAATGAGTGAAATCTAAAAAAGACTCATGAACTGAGTGTGGTTTTCACGCTGGTGGCACCATTTTTCATTATTTCTCCGAAAATATGAATAATATTGATCCGGATGGCATATGGATCCAGCAGGATCGAAAACATTAACCCATTACTTATTGTGAAGCTTTGTTAAGTTTTTGGTGTATGCAAATTACACAGACTTTAGAAGCCAAATTTCAGCGCGTTATTGGTGCAGACGAACCGCAAATGATCGAGTGAGTGGCGTTGCCTATATTATCTTTCAATTATTGCTAACTATTTTGGTTTGGTAACGCTAGCGCAATCCTTTAAGTGATTTCAGAGAAAGAAGTGAGGAGCTGTTAAATCTGATGAGCTTAGGAAGATTTTGAAACTCATTTGCGCTCATAATTTTCTGTGCTACATACGTTTATCTGTGTGTTTGTGAATAATCTTTAATTTAAAATATAAACACAAAATACGAAAACCACTCAGGAATATTTATTAAAGGAGCTTGTATGTATGTATATCGAATACATAAATCAAAAATCAACTCATGGGTTTAAATTAAAAAAATATATTCGAACGTCAACGCCGACTCGCTTATGAAATTAAAAGTCCCACAAGGTTTTTCTTTTTTTTAATTTATTGCACTTTTTTTTTTTAATTTAATTGTTCCTTTTGAGTTTTATGGCTGCAATTAATTTTGCTCTCTATACGATGTGCTTGAAATGGCTTTAAAATTTTGATATTTTGTGTTTTTTCTACTGCATTAATATTAAATTTGGGTTAAAAAAATTTTCAAGAATAAACAAGAAAATCAAATTTTTTGATCTAGAAAATCATTTTAGATTATTGCGATTGTGATGATCACACCAGGATCAAACCAAAATACACCTATGATCGCTCATTAGATCCAAGTAATATCGACAATGACTTAGTTCAGAAATAAATAATGTCGAAAAGAGTTGCTACGTAAGGTGTCATATAAGATTTATTTTGATATTATACAAGTATAAAAAAAAACAAGGGACGAGCCAATTCATCTTTAAATTTTATAGCTATTGTCGACATTCTCATTCGGACGTGAAGATGTCTTCTCGTATGAGGAAGAAGATCACTCTTTATTGTTGGTTTAAATACTTTAGTTATTTAGGAAATCGGTTAGTTAAAAATGCTCTTTTTATACGCCCCTAGACGCTAAGCATATATCATTGCTGCCTTAAGTGTTGTTAAGTTGATCACAGGGAGCTATGAAGCTGAGAAAATATCACGCCTACTCATTTCATTGCCAAAGAACAGAAACGTGTTGTTTCTGAATCCACCTAGGCTGTCTTAGGGTCACTGTATCCAGTGTAAGCCACACTTAAATTCAAACATATCATAAGGAAATCAATTGTGGTGTTGCATGTCATAAGCCTGTATTATGTTTGGAATCAACTGGAGATGCGTGGTAGAGCATATCGATTATTCAAGAGAATGGAAATGAGATCATTAATTTTTGATGGTTTACATTGTTTCATTGCCTCGACTCAATCAAGAAGATACATACCCGTACACTCGTAAATATTAGTTTATTAGACTAGGCATCAAGTTGGCTAATAAATCCCTAACAGCTATGTACTTTTACTCGTGCTTGCCTTTAAAGGAGATTCTATAGATATCTGAAATGGGAAAATCTGGTTTACCTTACACATTTGAAAATATTATAAATGTAACTCCTTGTCTGATGAACTATGGCATAGTTCGCTTATTGTTACTGTCGTGCCGACAGCCCTGTTCGTAGCTTGATTATATAAGAGGTGATATCATCAACATATCAGCTTGATCAAAAAGTTCCCGCACCACATCACCGTGTGGCGCTCCCATTTTTCCGATTTGAGTTCTGTTTGTTAAGTTGGTAAATCTGTTGTTAACATTCCCTCTAAATCTTAGCATTATATCTTGACATTTGCAAAAGTTACGTAGCCAAGAGTACATCTATCTTTATGAGTGCTGGCGATTTTTTACAATTTTGGAAATGAATTTAAATTTGCAACAACGAACTTGTACGAGTATTAAATTTTGCGTAAAAAACGGATTTAATGGTGCGAGAACGTTGGAAATGTTGGAAAAGTGTTTCGGCAACGATTCTCTAAAGAAAACGGTTGTTTACCAGTGGCACGAGCGGTTCAAAATTGGTCGTGAGTCAATCGAAGATGAGGATGAAGCAAAGGGAATGTTGGTCAATAACCGCAAATTAATCATCGAGAGATAGCGGAGGACTTGAACATTGCCTATGGATCCGCCTAAGACATTTTGGTTAATGATTTGGGTTTCCGTCGTGTAGCAGCAAAGTTGGTGCCAAAAAAACCTCAATTTAATGCAAAAAAGAGACCGTATTGACGTCGCAAAAGAGATGATTTGCGAGGCTAAATCCCATCCCACATTCATCAAAAGGATCATTACTGGAGACGAGACGTGGGTTTATGAGTACTACACGCAATCCAGACATCGGGCAAGTGAATGGCGTTCATCAAATGAGCCGAGACCAAAAAAACCACGTCGTTTTGAGCCAAAAAAGATGGCAATGCTCACGGTTTTCATGGATTACAACGGTGTAGTGCATCAAGAATTTTTGCTAGAAGTGCAGAAAGAGTACTATTTGGGTGTTATGAGACGTTTGCGTGAAGCAATTCACCGAAAGAGACCAGAATTGTGGGCAGAAAACTCGTGGATTTTGCACCATGATAACGCACCGTCGCACAGTGCCATCATTATTCGTAATTTTTTGACGAAAAATCCAACAAATACCATCCAACAGCCACTGAATTTACCTGATTTGTCCACTACAACTACGGAGAACGCGTTTCAGCAGCCGAGAGGAAGTAATGGAAAAATCGCAGGAAGCACTGATGGACATACCGAAAACCGAATATAAAAAATATTTCGAGGATTGGATCAAGCGCTGGCATAAGTGTGTTGCAGTCGATGGGGATTACTTTGAAGGGGACAATATACATAGATTTAGATGAATAAACTTATATTTTTAATTTTCTGAATAAATTCCGAAAAATCAAGGTGGTATTCCTTGTATCACGTAGAGAGAAAAGGCCTAGCTATCTCGCCGTTTATATTTCAGTAAATTCGTGGTTGATGCTTATACAAAATCTATATAAGTGTGGCTACATGTCAGCAATAATTTTCGTATCTATTAAAGAACTCTCATGTTAGAAGAGTCTGAAGCTCCCCATAAGATTTCATTCAATGCTGCGTTTTTAGACGAATCAAGCCATCCATCTCAATTCCGACAAGGTTCACTTTTGGTCAATTTTTTTTATAATTCACAATGCAAAAGAGACTAGAAATATTGCGTTCAAAAAGCTCTTCCTTTGGTGTGAATTCTAGATCGATGGTTTTTCCAAAATGTACGTCAAAAAACGCTGACTTTCAGACTACAGAACTATATTGGATGAAATATAACATAGTTTCTTTGATCATAAATTGATCGAGTGGTTTGAAGCAACATTTAACAAAATGGGCACAGCTTAGCGCAGAACAAATAAAGAATTTTCCATTATTTTGTGCCACATTTTTCCATAATTTTCTGAACTCACGGTTACCATCTTTTGAGAGATGTCATAGAAAAGTTATACAATCAAAATTCGTGGTCAGCTGCAACTAAGTTACGTGTGTTACGTTCAAGTCGTGTCAGTTATAACTGACCTGATAAGCGAGCAATTGAGGGTTTAGTAAAAAAAAAATTCGAATCGGCTTATTCACTTCATATTGTTGCCGTGCCAGTGGGTCAGCGGAACTCCAGAAATGAAAAGAGGACTATGGCTATATGCAAGTCCGTTGATCAACAGCGTGATCAAGCAATTCCGCGCAGTTTCCAAGATCTGGGCACCTCTCGAACCTCACTGTCTCGAATTTTGGGAAGAGACTTGACTATACTACATATATGTACGTCCGTAGACTGACAAATGACTATCATGTAAATCGAAATTTCACAGATTAGGCTCTATTGATGAGGGAAGTAGATCCGGATTTTCACCGAAAAATCATCCATAGTGATAAGGCGCATTTTTAATAAAATGCCATTAATGAGCAAAATAGCCACATTTGGCCAAGCGTTCCAAACGCGGTTTCTTGAAATGTTTTTCATGCCGAAGATGTCATTTAGCCATATTTTTCCGAAATTATGCCAGCGAGTCTCTATTACAGTAAAAGGAAGCCGCTATCGTCCCATTTTTATTTTTTATTTTTTTTTTGGGTAAATTGGAACTTAGAGTTAATGTCATTTCAATAGAGCCGTTTTCATTTGCCACGATCGGCTATTGAAGTCGAAGTTAAGTGATCGTTTTACCACCTGAAATATCCCTCTTAATTGACCGCTATTCTCATGCGACTATTGACTATTGATTGACTACTGTGCCTTAAGACTATCTGCTTTGGGGTTATGTGAGTTTCTAATCCATGCCAACAAACCAGAAACTTTGGATGACTTGGAGGCGAACATTCAACAAGGAATTGCCGAAATATCGGCTGAATTATGGGAAAAAGTCATCAGGAATTGGATCCAATGCATCCACTTATGCAAGACATTTAAACGATGTTATATTTCATATCTAGTGTTATCCATTATATTTTAATCCAAAATATAAATTTCTTTGAAACATAGTGCTTAAA
The DNA here is from genome assembly GCA_963966105.1 of Volucella zonaria. Taxonomy (NCBI): domain Eukaryota; kingdom Metazoa; phylum Arthropoda; class Insecta; order Diptera; family Syrphidae; genus Volucella; species Volucella zonaria. Next base: position 87,770,351 of record OZ014532.1, on the reverse strand, counting down.
CATCTCTTTATTTAAAAAAAAAAACCAATTAGGGCGTATCGAGTGAAAAACCTTGTATAATAAAATATTCGTTTTTAAGCCGAACCAAATTAGGTTCCGGAACTGTCCACCTACATCGATTGATTTTATTTTATTTTTAATTTTTCCAATCTAATTCGTTAAATGGCTACATGGTAATCAAATCAAATGAAAAGTAATTTCTGAAAAATATGCAACCACAGAATATGTGCTCGAGTCTAATTGCGAAATATTCCCAAGCAACTGAAAGTAACTAAATAATAGCGCACCAAACCAAACTTTACGGTTGGTCTATCCTTATTTATCCTTGGAGTACCTAACCCTCAAATTCAATTCCAGAAGAAAATGTTATGCGCCTTTTTATTAAAAATAGTAATAATAAAGTACCAGGCTTAACAAGTGTAGCAAGCCATAGGAGAGAAACTGATAAGAATGTAAGAAATATAAACTGGCAACACTAACTAGTGATTTTAAAGTGGCCACACTAGGAAAGGAGTCTGCCGGTAGGTAGGAGTCAGTCGTAAGTCAAACACTGTAGAATACAGACGCCTATAAGCAACCAAATAAAGAGCGTAAATTATTTTCTTTTTAAAGGATAGTGTTTGTTTTATTCGCGATAAGACTAACGGCTAAACAAGCTAAGATTTATGTAAAAGCAGAACGATAATACATAAACTACTTAAAAAATTAAATAGTTTTGGTTGCTTGAAAATTTATCTGTTAGGTCTACAATAATAAATAAAGAAAATAATATTTTCTTATTCTACAAAGAAATGTTTCACGTTTAAAAACATTTCTGTATAAAATGATGTTTGAGAATTAAAAATTAGTAAATTGTCACAAAATATGAATTGTCACCTGTTAAACTTGTCAAGCTTAATGAGATATTGCCACTTCTGATTACATTTGCCAATTATATATATATTTATAATTAACGATTCCGTGGTAATCATTTAAAAATACTTATTGTGATCAAAAATATGATATGAATCAAAATTTATTATTTAATTTGTTACAACGAGCAATATTTTGAGAAAAATACACATTTTCATTTTTATTTTTATTTATTACAAGTACAAGAATATTTGTACATATATTTATTGTCATATTGTAGAATAACATAATATTGCATCATTACCAATTGGCGTTTGGCACCTTTTGTAATAATTGGATTTTCAACCGGATTTTTTTAAAGCAATTAAATTTTATTTAAAATATTTCATTGCAAATTAAAATATTTATCCTTCGGGAAAGCATTTTAAATGATGTGAGAATTTCCTAGATACTCGTACCATATATCTTAGATTTTAAACGTAGTACATACATAATTCATTTCAAGATGAAGAAAAAATTTCAAAATATAAATAGTTTGATCACATGGTTACTCTTAGTTATATAAATAGAAAATTCGGAAATGTTCGGTCTATTGTAAACATAACAACATGACAACATATTTTTCAGGCAAGCAAAAATAGATAAACAAATCTTTTGCAATCGGTCTGGCGTAGTGAGACTTTTTTTTTTTTTGTTTTTAAGATTGTTGACTCAGTTAGATTTCTGAATTTTAACAGTCAAATTAAACATTTGTTTAAATTATAAATTAAACAAAGGGTTCTAGTTAAGTTAAAAAAATAACACTATTCGAAACCGAAGACGATTTGAGAATATTGCATACTTTCACACCGGGTACTAGTCAAACATTTAAATCTATACTTGCATGTTATAAGACTGGTATCTTAAACATCCAGATGATGAGGTGAATCAGACGAGATAATTACAAAATGGGATCTAAAAACCATACTAGTCCTCAAGTCCTCTAATAATACCACGAACATTCAGATTTGTGGCCAGGTACAGCCTCAACGATACTATAACAGGCAATGGTTTCAGACTATTTGACTAAATGGCAGCTGGTGCTTCGTAGATATATACTACTAGATTTCTTAGATTATGGATCCATAACCCAGTTGAATCAGCCCCAGATAGTCTAACCTCCAATCAAACTCATTACGTGTTAATCTATCAGAGACAAGCATCCAATACCCTGAGACTGCACAAGTTGAAGCCCTACAGAAAAATCTTAAAATAATGCTCAAATAACAGGTCAATAATAAAACCAATGTCCAGCCAATAAAGATGTCATCCCCTCCCAGTGAAGAAGGTAAAAATTAAATTGTTCGAATAATAAAGGACAACAAGTCCAATGGCTCTAATGATAATGATATTTTGGTGGTGTACATACATCAATTCATTAGACCTATCAGTATGGGTAAATAAAACCATGGCCGATGACTCGATTACCAGATCTGTATATTCCACATACAAATAAGACGTTTCATAACCAAGATTTAACCGAGATAGTACGTCGTCTCTTACACAGGGTCATGGACGTTTCAGAATATCAGACTGTAATATAAGTATTGTGCGATTTTTTAATGTCTGTTTAATGTTAATTAATTTGCACCAAATGAAAAAATTTAGTCAATATCATTTCCTTCATTAAACAACACTTCTGTGTACCTCTAAGGTTCTTAAGGAAGTCACTAAAAAAATTGTTTGACTTTGGACAACATCTCGAGATCTAAAATTTACTTTTGGAGACTTCGGAACAAGTGGAAATCTGAAAGTGCTAAATTTGGAGAATTAGACGGATGCACCATTTTTTGCAAACCGAACTCCTGTAACTGTGTGCAGGTGGTCCTAGTTGTATGCCATTAGTGTTTAAATATGATATCGGGCATATGCGAGCCACGGCTAGCTCGAATGAAGCGCAATCGTGAAGTCTAATTTTCGACAACTTTATCGAGCACCTAGGGCCGTATATAAGCAGTAACACGGCGAATGTTGACTTCCGAATCGTCCAACGTCTCTGGTTTATCGGCATAGACTAGTGACTTTACATACCCTCAAAGAAAGTAATGTAAAGGTGAGAGATCACAGGATCATGGAATTCAGCTCACAGATCCATTATGCGCTCAGCAAATATTCTCCGCAATAAATTGATGGTTTCGAGCGCCGTGTGGCATGTTACGCCATCTTTTTGAAACCAACGCTCTGTCACGTCAATGCCATTTAACTGAGGAAGGAAGAAGTCAGAAATCATGTTTTTATAGCGCTCTTCATTGACGGTAACATTCTGGCCGACATCATCTTTAAAGAAATATGGGCCGATTACTCCATCAGCCCATAAAGCACACAAAACAGTGGATTTTAATGGTTGTAAGGGCGTGTCGACAAAGGCTTCCGGGTTTTGTCCACTCCAAATTTGGCAATTTTGCTTGTTTACATATCCATTTAGCCAAAATGGATATGCCTCATCGTAGAACAAAATTTTATGTTGAAAATGAGGATCAAGCTGAATCATGTTTTCGGCCCATTCACCGAACCTACGACGCGTACAATGGTCACACAGTTTCAACTCTTGCACAAGCTGGATAGCAAAGATCTTTCCAAAAAATCTTCAATTGCTGTGCACGATGGCGAATCGACTCATTCGGATTATCCACAACGGCAATAACTTCTTCTGTTCGCACTGATTGTCATCCTTGGGGATGCGTATTATCCATTGGCGAAAACGTTTCATCGTGTTCCGAATAACTTGCTCAGATGAACTATTATGCCGACTGTAAAATAGAGGCCTTAATCTATTCGTTATAAAATGGCAAAACGTACTAACTACAAATCAACTTTCAGCTGTCAAATTAGCAATTTGTAGAAACATTTTGCCAGTTTAAAAACCTAACCTCTCAAAAAAACACCCTTTATATAAAGGGTCTTTCATTAAGCGCTTCCTATCTTTAAATTGAAATAAAACAAAGTGTGTATGAGATATCATCGACATTTTTTATTCGTTTGCAAGGCCTATCGATTTATGTATGGAATATAACATCGTTCAAATGTGTGCCGCGAATTCTCTGGGTGGCGCGCATCCGAAATATCCGATTTTCCATGACTCTGGCGCATAAATCAGGCAGAATTTGACCGATGGCATGGGTTATGTTGGCTTTGAGGTCCGCTGTGTTTTGTGGCTTATTTCCATAGACCTGCGACTTCAGAAAACCCCACAAGAAAAAGTCTATCGAAGTCAGATCGCACGATCTCGGTGGCCAGTTCACATCACCTCCACGTGAGATGACCATGCCCTCGAATCGCTCGTGCAGAATTTCCAATGTGGCGTGGGCTGTGGTACGCAGCGCCGTCCTGTTTAATCCACATATCGTTGGTGTCCATATCACCCAATTTAGGCCAAAAGAAGTTGGTAATCATCGACCTATAGTGCTCGCCGTTGACGGTTATTGCCTGGCCAACGTCGTTCGCAAATAAATATTTGCCGATGATGCCGCTAGCCCAAAATCCACACAAAACAATGACTTCTTCGGGATGCATTGGATGCTCTAGGATCTCATGTGGATTGGTATCGTCCCAAATTCGACAATTTCGTTTGTTGGCGTACCCATTAATCCAGAAATGGGCCTAATCGCTGAAGATGGTTTTTCTATGAAAATTAGGGTCAGCTTCCAACTGCTCCAGAGCCCATTCAGCGAACACACGTCGTTTTCTATGGTCATTTACCTTCAGCTTTTGGGTCAGTTGAATTTTTTACGGGTGCAGACCCAAGTCACGACGCAAAATTCGCTAAGTTGTGGTTCTTGTGAGCGACGCGTAGTCGACTGCCTCGGATTCTCCTGCACACTCTCACGGACAGCGGCGATATTTTCGGTAGATTTTGCGTTTCGTCAACGTACGGGTGTTGGTTTATCGTTTACTGAACCAGTGGACGCAAATTTATCCACCACATTGCGAATAGTACTCTCGGTAGGACGATTATGGCGACCTTAAAATGGGCGAAGCGTGCGCAACGCTGGCCGAACAGAACACCCATTTTGATAAAGCAATATTATCATTTGGAGGTGTTGTTGAACGCTACAACTGTCCGTGGTGATTTGGCAAAACAGACTGAATAAATGACAGCCAATTTGACAGATGTAGCTTCAATATGGCCGCTGTCAACTGTCAAAGTTCGATAATCCCTATTGGAAGACCCTGTACATACTTTTGTTGTTGATCATACATTGACTTTTCTTCTTCGCTATTCGTTAAACACAAATGTTGAAATGCTTTCAATGTTTTTATTCAAAACAATAATCAGATTGTAACTGAATCTTTAGAAGTTGCTAATTTATTTAATAATTTTTTTGTTAATATAGAATCTAGTAATGGTGTTTCAAATGTGTCTCAGCCTACACTTCTTTGTCACAAAATTTTAATATTTTACAAGACAATATTCAATCAGAAAGTGTATTTTTTGAACAGTTTTCCGCGCTTGAGATTGAGATCACTTGAAACATCTAATTCGTCTTCTTCTGACAATATTTCAAGATTTTTATTGAAACGCATTCCTTTCTTTGTTTATTTCTTTAATTTTTGTGTGCAAAAAGGAGTTTTTCCTGAGAGTTTGATAAATGCTGTAGTTTTACCACTGCACTGAAAAGATGATACAAGGTTATTGAATAATTATCGTTCTATTTCTATATTATCCGTTTTTTTAAAGTTATTGAAAAAGGTATTAAAACAAGAATGTTATCGTTCTTAGATAGGACTCATTTCCTAAGTGATTCTCAAATCGACAGAAAGTGCTTTATTGGCATTATCTGCAGAAATATATAGCAGCCTAAATTCCTTCGGCATTATTTATTGACACAACCAAGGTTTTCGATATGGTGAACCATACTTTCTTACTCAATAAACTTCATTTAGCGGGATTCAGAGGTTTCATTTATAAATGGTTTTGCTCCTATTTTACAAATTGGAAACAAGTGGTAAAGATTAAGAATGTTTTTCGTTCGGAGAACTATTTAAATATAGGTGTTCCTCAAGGATCAGTCCTGTTACCGATACTATTTTTAATTTATACAGTGTGTCCCAAAAATCAATGTCAAGCCGGAAACGGGTGATAGGTCAAGTGGTGTCGGTTATCACAAAATTATAAAAAGAAAATCTAAGTCATGCACTTTTGAAATTATTGGCACTCAAAAAAAAAAGTGCGTTCGCTTACTTCAATAGCGTCGTAAATAATTCCTAGAAAAAAAAAATAAAAATAACTTGTAACGAACCTTAAAATTCCCACACGTCAAGCACACGTACCACTTTATTTTATAAAAAAAGAAAATTTAAGGTTCTGGCACAGATTTCCATATTTTATTGTTTGTATTCCCATCAATAGTTTAAATTGGATTAAATTATGTCTTGCATAAGACAATAGATTGTACTCAGCTATTTCTTTCGAAAACTTTAAAGCTTATTTACAATTTGATAAAATTTACTACATATTAAATATTATATTGAAGTTCTTGAAATAAAATAAAGAAAAAAAAAATCTTCTTTACGTCCCAAAAAAAACAACAGGAAATTATAATAAAGGATGGTGTGATGTTGGCTGTCAATTACTGTCATTTACTTAACTCAATGTGGGTGATCTTTTTGACAGGTGTCATACAATCTTTGACAATTTTGGTCATGGAGTCGTTTGCTACGCAACAACGCAGTTTTGTTATTTAATCTTATTACGAAAATGGGCGATCTGTAGAAGTTCTACCGCCCACAGAAGCCATCAATCAATCGGTTCATTGCGTACAAATTTTGAAGATCACATTATTTCGGTTAGAGGAGAAGTTGATTGGCCTCCAAGGTCATGCGATTTGACACCTTCAGACTTCTTACTGTTAGGTTATTTGAAGAGTAAGGACTATGCCAATAACCAAACATAACATCCAAACTGAAAGTCTTCAAAAGTCATCGATAATTTTGATCTTCGGATGGTCGCTTGCAACAGAAGCCATGGTGGTCACGTGGACGATGTTGTATTCCGTTCATAATTGTCATAGATCGAACTTTATTAATCAATAAAATTCTACATTGATGTGTGTTTAGTTTAATGAAAACTTCTACACTAGCTATTGGCTCACCCTTTATATTCTTTGATTGTAATATAGTTTTCAGTGAGTTGTATGGTATTAGAAATTAAAGCTGATACAACATTTTCGTAAACATGTGCAGAACTAGGTCGAGAGATCCTAATTAAAAAAAGAAAGTGCTTCTATGGGTAAGCAACAAAACCATCCCTCTTCCAATAAGGAAACAATACGTATTGTACAAAAAGCAAATATCTATACATAGCAATCGTATATGGTAGACTGTCATCAAAAAACAAGCAGCTGGCCAGCCATCTGCACCTCTGACAACTATTTAAAAATCTTAAGGGTATTTTTAACAAATAATGTCGAGACGCTAAAAACATCCGCGACGACAAATCATCTACTAGTATGTACTCGTCCCATCAGTCCGCAGTTCGCTTGTATTTGATCATAAATTCATCACCAGCAGCATTTTTATAAATAAAGTACTCTATTTTAATTGTTAAGAGATTTCCTTAAGTATGACTTTATGAATACTAAAAGGCACCAGTTGATGAATCTGTTGGTTTAAAATTCTCGAAAAATGTAGATCTTCATCATTCATCATTTGTCGTCAAAGAAAATTGTTTTAGCCAAAAAACCTTATGACGCACTGCATTCAAATTGTTTCTTACAAAAAAAAAATTAATATTAAAATTAAAGATATGCTTAACCGATTAATTGCACAACGACACCAAACAGCTGGATAATCAATGCCAGAGCATCTGGCAATCTTCGAATGTCTTTATCATGATTTTGAACTTGACATTATGTTTGATTCAAGATTTTTTTTCTAACAAGTGAAAGTTGGCTAATTTAAAGCACTTACGATTAATCATGACCGTTGTCGGTTTGTCTCCCAACAAACAGTGTTCACGTTGCACATTAAAATGATGTACAAATTACTATAAGCTTTAAACAAATTAATTTAGGACTTAAACAATTTTTTTTTCTCGGTTTTTATTTTTCATAGACTCTTAATCCTCAACAACATTAAATTTTGCCCATTTACATCACAGAAATCTGAAATTAGAAATTCAAAAAAACTTTTCTCTCACAGGTCAAAAAAAAAAAAACCAGCCCAATAATAAAATAAATAAATATTTTCTCTAGCACAAAATAAAAATACAAGTAAATATATATTCATATATATACTTATCAACAAAATGTTATTTTTAAACAATTTTCTCGATATAAATCTCGAGATTGTTATGTTTTTTTTTTTTAATTTGCTATTAACAAACATTTTGAAAATTTGTTTTATATATTTCTTTGTTGTTTTGCGCAAAAGGGATCATCGTGGTCGGTAATTTAGCCAACAACTTGTACCTCTTTAAATTGAGTAATTATATAAATTCTGGCTAAGCCTAAAGCTGAAAGAAAGAATATATTAATAATACAATAATAAATTTTTATATAGACTGTGACGTTAATTGTCATAAGAAATGTGAAAAATTAACGGCCAATTTATGTGGCGTGAACCAAAAATTGATTGTTGAAGCTCTAGCATGTGTGAAAAGAGGTATGTTTTTCTATTAAGAAATTAATTACGGATTTATATATCATTGTTAGAGGATATTTTAGAAAATCCAAACAAATCCTGTAGAAATTATTTTAAGGAATTGGCCATTGTGTATGTGTGTACCCACAACTGTGTTCGATAAAATAGCACAAACTCTAAACAACTATTTGGCATAACTTTTTGAATAAAATATTAATCGACTAAGTTTAGACGCCATAAATTAGGTGTTCCCTGAACTAGCAGTTCAAGTTCATACTGAATTTGAAATTTAAAGAACAAAACCCTGTTAGGCTTGTAAACCTGCCAAAAGCTTGTAAAAATAACTCAAGGATATAGTATATCTCGCAAAAAAAAAAAAAGAAGCCTCATTACACAAAGGTAGATTTTACAATCTTTCTGCGATAAAGAGAAGAATGCGGCGCAGGTGTAAAAATTTAAGCTGTCTATGGTGAAGGTAAAAAGTCGATGATATCATGAAAAAAATTAAGCCGTGACCTTAAGATCGACCAGTTTTACGCCACTTGGAATGAGCTGTTTTCGAAAAGAAGCTTGATGTCTGGGTGCCTCATAGACTAAGGGGCCGAATTTCCATATGCGAATCGCTGTTGAACCGGAACAAAGTCGAAGGAAAGAATGGTAACGGCTAAAGATAAATGGGTCATATACGAGAATATGGTGCGGAAGCTCGACGAATAGTAGTAGTGCCAGAATTGACTGTAACGATGCGACGCGGTTTATTTGGAGGGATTGGAAAGGTATAATCTAGTATGAGCTACTACCGCCTGGTCAAGCGATTGATTTGAATGTATACTGCCAACAAATAATGCGGTTGAAGTAAGTAATTGAAAAAAAAAGGGTCACAATTGATCAAGAATAAAGGTGTTGGCAACGTCATCTTTCATGACTCGGCAAAAATTAAAAGACCTTCGCTGGAAAGTTTTTATGCAGCCACCATATAAATCTGACATTGTGCCGTCAGATTATCATTTGTTCCGATATTTACAACAATCTCTTGCTGGCGTAAAATTGTCTTCAATAGAATGTGAAAATTACGTCACTCAGTTTTTCAACAAGAACCCCAGAAATTCGGCACTAATGGAATAATGGTACTAAATAGCCGAAATTTGACTAAATAGCTGAAATTTGGTCGAACAAAACGGCCAATATTCGATTCAATAAAATTGATTTTGAATAAAAAAAATGATCTAGCGTACTACTTCCCTCAAAAACTTCAAAAGGAATTGAATAGACCGACCACATTCGAAATGGAGGAGTAGTTTCTGTCTGAACAGATGAGCCTAAATTTGAGATATTTTAAAACTATGTCAGAAGATCAACTTGTATCGAATACAAGCCTTATCATACCTTTTCAACAGTGAACAGGGACGTGGGCAAGTGGTGATTTGGGGCAATTTCTCTTAGATATTAATTCGATTCATCTATGTGGACATATTAGTGCTATGTTGTCGAGGGCCGAAGAAGAATTGGGTTTATATTCAGGAGAACGATCCAAAACCAACCAATTGAAAATTTTGCACATACTTTAAAAACCAGTGACAAGCAAAGGCGCTAGAAGGATAGCAGGCTATACACCAGAATATTCCACCAAATATTCTGTATGTTACAGACAATAAATTGCATTTGAAATTCAAATTGTTGAAAACATCAAACACTTGTTATTTTTCCAGAACTGCTATTTCATCGGACAGGAAAAAGGGAATATTTTTTTTGAATTCGGTATGAATTACATGTTTGTTGTGATAAAATTTTTAGCTATTTTTTTTTAACACTCTAAATTAAAACCAGAATGTAAATATTTTGAATTCATAATTTTCTTACTTTTGAATATACTGCTATTTTATCGAGCACATCTGTATGTAGATAAAGCAACATGAATAGACACCAATAATTTTGATACGATTAGATTTAATTGATTACTTACTTTTCCCATCTCGGATCACTATATTCACTGCGAATCTACAGTATAGCTCTTCTTTCTTCTCCGTATTTGAGTAGATAACTTTCGTTGTTATTCCATAAATCTCCATCTGCACAGATAGACGCTTTCGTCACTACACTTCATGTCGCTTAGTGGATTTCCATTATCCCATGAAAATTTAGGGCAGCATCTTTAAGGTAACCAAAATCTTTATGAAAGTTAATCAGGGACTTCGTTCCCTATTGAGAAAGCATTACACAGCATACACAGTTCACCATTGAAATTAATATAAGTGATAGTATTCAGCCTTGTCGAACTCCACTTTAGACATCAACGGCCATATACTGTGTAATCATTGGAATCTGTTCCAATTTATCATATGGAACAAAGCAAGCTGGGTGAACTAATGGGACAAGATCAGACACCTTTCCGAAATCGCAAATTTCCAGAAATATTCTGGATCAAGATTTCGAGACCCTTTCTCGAAATTTATTGTATTCACTCGGATTACAACCTCTTTGTCAGTACACCAGGGATGTCTTCCTGCCTTTTCATGAAATCGTTTTTAGCTTTATGCAACCTAGTTGGGTAACCCAAAAATCTAAAGAATCCGTACTCGCCGTGACAATTGCATGCTGTTCCGCTGCTCTTGATATTTTTCAAGTGACCTGGGGTTCGGAAAAGCTTTTTCAATGCAAACATGTCTTTCCATCAACTAGCTGACTTCATAAAGCTAATAAATGCGCTATGTAATCGAATTCTAAGACAAAAATTTTATAGATTTCGTCCCACTAGGAATCTCAGGGGGACACAAATTCGTCAGATCTATCAGGATTGAGATTATTTTAATTATGGTTGCTTGAAGTTGTTAAAAAAGAGAAAATGTGGAAAGCTAAACTTTTTATGTATGTTGCTGCTTCCGTATTGTTTTTTTACAATTTAGCTTTTGCTCCATTGTAACAAAACATGGTACGAAGGCAGCATTGGCCATTTTTTTCCGGAATCCGGTTGTCGTGATTGTGTTGGAACGCACAGTTAGTGCTACACTTTGTGGATTAATATTCAGCTAGCACTGGGCTTATATTCCTCGTCGAAGTGTGGCTAAAACGCTGACTGTTAAAATAGTTTTGCCTTGAAAATGCTGTAAAAGAAAATCATCCAAAAAAGAAAGCATGACTCATTCTGTTACTGAATACCTGGCGATGTCACTCCATATACACACATGTGATAGGTGGTGTCAAGCTTAAAGCATTTCGAAAATTGTCCTGCACCTGAATTTGATTGACGGTTCAAAACGTCGACTGCATGCCGATCGTCTGATTTACGTCAGCTATAATATCAGCGACATTGAAACTTTGTGTGCAAAAGGTCTATCCTTCCGTGTTCTATTTGCGGTGTAGCAGTTCGATAAACATCGCTCGAAACTACAATATATTCTGATGACGTTGAATATTTTTTTACAGGCACACATTAGCAAAAACGCAGTCAGCGTCGTACAGTAGCTAATCCACCGACTAGAAAACCAGGGATCTGATTTCAAATTCAGACACATCGAAAAGCAGAAAAATAATTTTTGACATCACAACTCTTTTAATAAACAATGCCAAACTTCCCAAAAGCCAAAATGACAATCTTAATCTTCCCATTCGGAGTTAACAAAAAACATTTGGTCCCTCTTATCAGTAGGTACACACTATGATATGACGAGCAACACAGTGATTTCAAAGACTAAGTATATCATGGCCTAGACCAATTTATTAATTTTATAGGCTAGCCCGCTTTTTGTGAATGATACGAAACTTGGGTGTTTCAGAACTATCTTTCGAATTGCTTTTTCTACAAGAACACGTTTGTAACGCATATAGTCCGTTTCAAATCACCGTGCAATTTCTCGCCCATGTGCCCTCTTTTCCAGTCTATTCCAGTAATCCTGGAAGTGATCCAGACGAAATTCGAGCTTACTTTGATGTTGATTGCACTGAGTCTCAGACATAGATGAACTAACCTAGATGTCAAACTTTCCAGATATTGGAAAATCAAAACCAGTTTTCTACTGATCGCCCCTTTCCGTGTGACCCTGGCTTTGAATACATGTGAATTGTCATCAATGGCAATTTCCCTCTCATTTTATACAAACCACGCCCATTTTAATCAAAAAAACCTCATCCACATTACACACACTCATGCAAATCGCTCTCATTCTAGGATTTTTACTTGTAAATTGCTCTTATTCTATCAAATTTTGAGAAAGTTATAGAGAATGTAAAAGTGTTGGAATTCACTGTGCGAAAGTTAAGGGTTTTCAAAAGTTTTGTAGAATTTGACATCTAGGTTAGTTTATCTATGATTGGGTCTCAGAGCGTACTGATTGCCTGCTTAAATGGCATTGGATAATGTATTGTGGAAAAAATTAAAAGCCGGTATTGACCGATGCGAAACCAGAGTATAGAGAGAATGCATGGCTGTGGAAGGCGTGTCCATTGTACAGATATCTTTTCAGTGGAATTGTTAATGACGATTTTATGGAAAGCACTCTCTTCACAATTATTGTTTTGAAAAGAAGAAATAATGTGGTGCTAATACGAATTTGAATGTGCTTATGATGCAAATGGGTTAAAAATGAAAGGAAGTGGAGAAAGTTCAGCCGTTTCGTAAATATCATTTTCCAGTGAGCAGATAAGTAGCATGCGCTTCCAGTTGCACAGTTTTCCAATTGCACGGTGATTTGAAACGAACTATCAGACATTCATTCCGGCAGTAAATTTCACATAGCAGCAAGCCCTCACAAATGGTTCAAATGAGTTACATAAACTGGTAGCGTCCAAGGTTATTTCGTAAAATATAGAAGAAAATTCTACCGTAAAGACAACAGTCTCTACAAATAGTACCGCATTAAACATATAAATTCATTTTATAAAAAATAATGGAAAATACCAAAACTCGGCATATTCATATCTTACTTTATCTATACAAAATAGTAGTGACGTGGTGGTTAAGTTCGTCGTATCAGAAGATCTGAATTCAAATCAGATCACCATCAGATGACATTTCTGATGTCACCACTTTTCAAGCAGCGAAAGCCAAATTCCCGAAAGTCTTCTATCTACGAAAGTGTCTTACACTTTTGCAATGTTGAGTTGACAAAAATCGTAAGTCCCGCTCCATATGCATAAAACGACAAAACGAATATGACAGTTTAAGGTAAGATTAGGCCTTGGTCCACATCGAGCTGTTCCGCCAATAATTTATTTCAATTATTTATCGTGAAGATGACAATAACTTTCCCGAGAACATTGGTTTATATATACATATAATGTCGTTACCATTTCCATTGCCTCTGATATCCGGTGAGGTTGCCTCTTTTTTTTTATAATTTGCGCTTGCTCAAGGGATTTAAGTACCCTTAAAATGTTTGCCCACAGCGCGGGCGAAGGAAAATCAAGAAGGATGGAAAGAGAGGTACCGGTGAACGTTGGTTTTAAATGTTTGAAGGTTATAATGACTAGGAAATAAAGAGCTAGGCAGGGCATTCCAGAAGCGAATTGTACGGCTTAGGAACGAATCACGATATTTTAGAGTACGTCCGAAAAAGGACATGAGGGTATACTGATGAGCATTCATAGCGAGACCCACCCTCTTTTTCTATTTTGCTAGATGAAATGAAGCTACCCATAGAAAGTCTTAATAATATATCATAGATTGAATGATCCACAAGGACCTTTTTTGAATGCTGGCAAAATGAAACCTTCAACACTGGAGCAAAACTCTGGAGAAGTAAGTGTTGGAATTAAGAAAAAGCCAGTCAATGGGGCATGTTATCAAGTATTGTGAATACAAGTAAATTAGAAAAATTTAAAAATTCCTAAACTCTTATTTCCACAAAAATTAGCAGAAAACAAAGTACAAGAGACGAGGAATATTGTTTACATCGGCCTTTTTTAAAGATGTTTTCCCGCTAATCTTCTGAAATAATTATTATTTCCAGTTTTACCTAAAATTGTTGCATCGTCAGTGAATCCCTCGTCTTTGTGGCTCATTTATATTCCTAACGTATTCACAGGATTCAAATTTGTATGCCCATTATTTTATTTTCTGTTCAGTATCAAAATTCAATATAAGATTATTAGTTATTATTATTTTAGGCACGATGGAAATGTTAAAAGCGACATGTAAAAATTGAATTACGTGGTGTCTTATCATGTGCAACATTGTTAAATTTCCGTCGCCGTTGTACTCGTACACACTGACTCAGTTTTAATAATGTTTTTTTTTTTTATTTAAAATTAAAATTAAAATTAAATCTGATCAAGGTTACCATATTTGTAGCTAGCGGTAAGGTTTTAATTTGAAATTATTTAAAAATATTTGTTTTATATATTGTATGTGAAGGAACACATGAAGCTAGAGATTCACCATGCTCACCGCTTAGTTTGAATCCCGCCTACAAAATCGAAGCAAATGATGATGGTATTTATATTTTTAGTTCTAATTAAAAAAAAAATTTATTATTTAAGGTATGATCTCAATAGACTGATAAATTATAGTCAATTTAATGAACATGGTGTACGTTTATTATGTTTAAGATTTATTAATTTAAGAAAATAAACTTTAATCGTCTGCCAATGTTTGCAAATGAGTTGGTGCATGTGTCTTTAATAAATTCTCCGTCGTTTAAAATTTTTCTAATATTTGTTTTTGATATTCCTTATTTAGAAACTTCATATACATATTCACAATTCCAAAAATCGGGACGAATAACAGCTCCAGCGACGTCAATTCCTAGGTTTAAGAAATATTCGGTTGAAGATTTTCATTTCCTTGCAGTGCTTGGAAAAGGTAGTTTTGGAAAGGTAATTTTAGAGATTTCATTAATTTTTTATTTAATTTAATCTGTAACAAATGATTTTGGTTAATAGGTTCTTTTAGCTGAACTTCGAAATACGGACTTTTATTATGCAGTGAAGTGCTTAAAAAAAGACGTAGTCCTAGAGGACGATGATGTCGAATGCACTCTAATAGAACGTAAGGTTTTAGCTTTGGGCACAAAACATCCATATTTATGTCATTTGTTTTGTACGTTTCAAACTGAGGTAAGTATTATATTAATGAAACTTACGAATAATATAAATTTATTTATTTAGTATCCTCTATTTAGTAGAAGTAATCGTTAGGCGGTCTTTCACATCTACATACGCCGCTAGATTGCTGGTGCTGTAAAAATGTGAAACTGCGAAAATAGGCTCGTTTTCTAGATTCGGATTCACACAAACAGATTGACAACGTTGCATTACCAGCTTATATTTTAGTGGTGGCGACTTCCATATCTTTACTTTCATTTCCGCTGTTATTTTAACATCAAAATTGAAATAGAGAAGCAGATACAATCCTGGAGTGCCTGTCTTATCCACAGTTAGTTGTGACGATTCTCTCGGGATTACTGCTACATTAGTTTCCATAAGTTTTCCGATACATCAATAGGAATCGGGTATCAGAAGGTCTTCAGAATTACTAAAGTGTAAAACAACAACGGTGTGAGATATAACATTGATTCTGGCCTTATTTTAAAGCTACGTTCATACCATTATGTGTGGAATAGCACTTCATTCAAATGGCTGCCTCAAATTCGCTGGCAGTGTTTCAAGCGGTAGGTCCAATTTTTGATGACTCGGTCCGATACGTACAGCGTTATTCCGGCAATAGCGTGTCGAATGTCGGCCCTGAGCCAACTCATTAGCGTAGACTACTATAAGCACTTGCCGTAGCCCCCGAGCAAATAATCGAGTAGTGTCATATCGCATTGATGAACGCTCGTCGTGAGATGACCCAGTCGCCAAATTTCTCCTTCACAATTTCGAGCGTTGCGTCGCTTGTATGGCATGTAGCGCAGTCTTGTTAGAACCACAGCTCGGATATATCGATGCTGTCGAACTCTAACTCCAGAAAGTCGGTTAACATCGCCTTATACCTGAGACCATTGACGGTAATGGAGTCTCCTTCCTCATTTCGAAAGTAGTAATCTGCTATATTGAGTATTACCTGCGATAAGCCCTGAAATGGTATTTTAAGTAAATGGTATAAGGGAGACTGTCAAATTTGACGCATGTGTATATATGACATTTTTCTCCAACGTATTACAATTATCACGAAAAGACTCACCCCTAAATCACATCGCAATATCTTGATGCTCATTTTAAACAAAATTCCCGCATCCTGAAGAGGTTTTTGAAACTCCATTACTTCCATAAACTACACAGTTCACCGCGGTTTGCACGCTGGTAGGTAAGTAGTTAGGTAGGTGAGAGTGGCTGTTGGAAACACCAACACACTTAGGCCTATTGGCTCATTGTGATGCCACGTGGATCTATGATCCTCTTACTAATGTCACCAGTTTGAGCTTACGATGGAGACTGCTCACGTTTATATTTTTTTAGATCGTTTAGGTCATTGTGGAAAAAAACTCCTAAGTGAAGTTTTCTTCTCTGGTAGAGATCTTCTCTGGTACGGAGAAGGTGGTGAATTGTCTCCTCTTCCTCCTCGTTCATGCAGCTTCTACAGAAATCATTTGTAAAGGCGCCAAGCTGTCTGATGACACCTATGATGGCGCTGAGATGCTTCCTATTTAGAAGGAACAGACTCTTAGAGCGACGCTGATCTAGCTTTGGCCAGATCTGCTTAGTCGCTAGACGTGTTGGTTGAACAGTCCATATAAGATCTGTTCTTTTATTGGCATCCAGCTTTAATATTAATTTGCACGTAGTGATTGCTATACCTATGCTACCCCTTTCCGATAGAATAGGTCTGGCTCGGCACCTAGCAAAGGTAAAGGCTGATCTGCTCTGCATCTCTATAAGAGAAGATCGACATTCAAGGGTAATTTTCGAATTTAGTGAGACTGACTCCAGGGGCTTGATAGCTGCCTGACTATCCGAAAAGATGCGTATATTCTTTCCAGATATCACGTTTTTGTTCAGCCAGAACAGAGCTTCTTTACTTGCCAAAATTTCCGCCTGGAACACTCTACAGTGATTTGGAAGACGGAAAGAGAGGCTTAGATTTAGCTTATCTGAGAAAACACCGCCACCAACCCCGCTATCGGTTTCAGATCCATCTGTGTAGAAATGGATTGACTTGTCCTCCATGAAAGCATCTTCCTCCCAGAAGGATCTAGAGGGGAAGCTTACATGGAAGTTTTTGTCAAACCAAAGCTCAGGTATGGTGTAATCGATGTTCTTTGTGAGGATTCCTAATGTATTAAGAATGAAACCGTGGCCAAATGAATTATTTGTCCATTGTGTAGTCGCTTTAAAGCGAATAGATGCGGTTGCAGTTACTTGCGTGCTGAAAATATCGTGGGGTGTCAAATGTCTAATGCCGCAGAGGGAGTAGACTGTAAGACTCCGCTTATGCTTAGACATGCTGTTGACAGCATTGTCTAAGGCCGTCCACCAGACGACAACCCCGTAAGTGAGTATCGGTCTTATGACCGAGATGTATAGCCAGTGGGTTATGCGGGGTTGAAGGCCCCATTTGTTCCCAATGGCTTTTTTGCAAGAGAATAAAGCAAATGTAGCTTTATTGACTCTTTCTTGATTGTTAGGTTTCCAGTTTAGTTTCCTGTTAAAAACACACTAGACTGGTACCGTTTATTAAAGGAGGGTCTATAGTTGGAATTTTATATTTCCTGGAGAAGAGGACAAGATCAGTATTTACTCCCAATCCACAGCGATCTGCCCAACGGGTTGATCTGTTGAGATTTAGTTGAAGGAGTTCTTTAATGGTATTAAGATGCTTACCTGAGACGGCTGTAGCAACGTCATCAGCATAGGCAAGCACCCTGTTACCATCCGCTTCCAGGTATATCAGCAGTTAACCACTAAGTTCCATGCGGCGTACCACTGCTGACACATCTTTTAGCAGAAGCCTCACCCAGTTTGAAGTTGATTATTCTGCTGTTTAACATAAGACTGATCAATTCCCCAAGTGAGTTGTCTACCTGCACAGTTGACAGCGCAGTAGTGATTGCGGATGTGTTGACGTTGTTAAAGGCACCTTCTATGTCCAGGAAAGCAACCATTGTGTACTCTCTATATTGTAGGGATCGTTCGATGTGGCAAGTCAGTGGATGCAGAGTCATTTCCACCGACTTTCCTTTACAGTAGGCATGTTGAGCCGTTGACAGAAGTCTTGGATCAATTTTAGCTCATATATGGATATCAATCTGTCGTTCTAGAGTTTTCAGAAGGAAGGATAATAGACTTATAGATCTGACGACCTTTGGGACAACATGAAAACTACATTGACTTCTCTCTATAACAGTGGTATGTGGATCAGTTCTACACAGTTCCTCATAATATTTTCTAAGGAAGGCAGAATAATATCTGAGGACCTCTGTAGCTTGGCAGGTATTAAACTGTCCGGAGCAGCAGAGTTGAATGCAGCGCCTTGTAATCAGACCATGAATTTTGGTCCCGCTTGCAGTAGGCCTGTTTGGGTTGCTACTGGCCGCGAATTGGGAACTATGTGGAAAGTGGGTGTCTAATAGCACGTTGAGTGATTCATCACTTGAGATTGTCCAAGAGCCATCGGTTTTTTTCAAACAGTTAGGCATCATCGGATTTGTAGAGAGGATTTTTCTTAGCCGCGATGCTTCAGAGGTTTCCATGATTTTGTCACAGAATGTCCTCCAGGATTATCGCTTTGCCTTCCTCGGTTCTTTTTTGTATAATTTGAGGGATTCTTTGTATGAGTCCTAGTCAGTAACTTGTTTGTGTTTTTTTCTAAGTTAAAAAGTTTTCTGCAAGTGTTTCTAAGCAGTTCCAGTGCTGATGTCCACCAGTGCGGCTTTTTCTTGACTCTAGATTGAATAAGAGGGCAGGAAGTGGCCATAGCCTGGTTGAGAGCCAGAGTGAAATCCCTGACTTTCATGTCAATCTCATTGGTGTCACATGGGGGACTTGAAACAGTATTGCCCTGTATTTTATTCAATCAGTTGTCTGATAATTCTGGAGTGCTGGTTGGCTGGGAGAACATCACTCAAGCTGAATTGGATGTACATGTCTGTGGTCTGAAAAAGAGTGTTCAGACGATACCATCCAGTTCGTTAGCATTTGAGTGGTGCTGTCGGAAACAAGAGTGATATCTAGCACTTCCTGTTGGTTTCTTGTTATGGTGCACGCTGGTAGCACCTCAAACTAAATTTTTTCAAATATGAGACAAGAGCTCGCATTACGGTCAATGAGGAACTGCGGAAAAGATATGTTTTCAAAGTTTGGTTCTGCCTGTCATACAACAAATCTAACTATCGATTTGCTGAAGTCCTTATGCTCAATAAATTAGGTGTTCTTCGTACCGTTTCTTCTTTTTGTATGTACTTTATTAATGTGGTAATATTTTAGTATAACTTGCGAGATACATGAAAGCCCAGAACTGGTTATTTTTGTTATTTCTTCTAAAGGTTTGAGCAGTCTTATGCACTGTTCCATTATGTTCCACTGGTAGGGTGTCAAATTGTTTACTGTGTCGTTGTCAGTGATATACAGAGAAATGGCTCGTTTCTGTTCTAACAATCGCTCCAGCAAGTAATAAGTTGGATTCCAACGTGTACAGATGTCTTGGACTAGTTGATGTTGTGGTAAATTCAATTCTTTTTGTATCATCGTCAGTTTTTCTTGAGCCAAACTCGAATGATTAAAGTGCATAACAATTCGTCTTGCAGCAGAAATCATCTCCAATGCTTCAGGGTGAGACTTCAACGATTCATTCACTGCCAGTTGAAGCGAATGAATAAAACATCTGGCAGAATCATATCTGGCGACTCTTACACCTTTCACCATGTTGGCGCCGCTATCATGAATAAGCAAATATATTTCGGATTGGGGAAAATTCCAGCGAGTCGCGATTGCATTCAGTTCATTTGCAATGTTTTCCCCTATGTGAGATCCTGCAAAGGGTTTCATTACCAGTGTGGCATGTTCCAGTTTAAATTCAGAGGACAATCAATGAGCTGAGAAACTGTTATTGTTGTGCAAACAGGTCCACATGTCTGCTGTCACCGAAATTGCAGTAGCTTTTAAAATACATGCATCAATTTTAGAATGTATTCGATCATATATGTCAGGAATAATTTTGTCAGCAATATAATTTCGGCAAGGAATTTTATAACAAGGCAGTGCTTTCTCCATAAGCCTCTTAAAACTAACTCGTTCCACAATAGATAGTGGTTCATTGTCCAAAGCAATCATTTCTGACATCAAATAGTGGCATTCTTTCGATTTTGAATCGTTAATGTCCTAAAGTATATTTTTTTCCAAAGTTTCTGCCAAAGTTAATTGTTTCTGCTCCTTTTTTTGTGACAGAAATGATGCACTTGTAGACGGAATGGCATTGATTTCAGAAAGCTTCTCCGCATGTTTGAATTTAATGTGATTTTTCATAGCTGTCATACCGGCTTTTTTTCCTATTCCGCCACGAGAAATCTTCGACTTGCACTGCAAACATACTGCAAACTTACAGTCATTCTCACAGATTTCAAAATGATTCCAAATTGGGGATCTTTTGCTCAGCGGTTCCATTTCACTTTATTTGCTACAGGAAAGTTTAATAAGTACATATGTAACTATCGTAATATTTATTCATTATTAATAACTTACGTAATAAACAAGGAATACAAAAATGTAAAGAACACAAAAATTTCGCAAACGTACAATACAATAAGCGTCTTAGCTCGACCAGTAATTTATGCCAACTGTGTGTTCTACTGTTTCCCCGTAGCACTCTCCACATTCAACACACGAGCCTTAAAAACAAATAACAGAACCAAACAAGTTACAACTTGTGCCCGTGTCATGTTTGAACTAGAATGCATCGCTATAAATGTATTCTGCTCTCGACAGTATATTCGGCCGCCGGATATTCGGCTATCCGGCCAAAGTATATGCCGAATATCCGGTATCCGGTATTTTGCCAAATCACTATCCGTTACATCTCTATTGAACATAGTATTTCCTTAAAAGTAGAAAACGGTCTTTGAAAGCGTGGCATTTATGTATGTATATCCTCTATCCTTATACAATCTTTGAATGTTGCCTTCCAATGAATTATCAGAAAAACATTATTACGAAGGGATATTCCGCGATGGATGAGCAGACTTGTGGGATTATCGAGAAGCGGGTAGACATGTAGGTTTCCAAAATATGACCTTAGTATGAGACACCATTTTTTCTTCCCTTCTACTATTCCAAATGTTTCCACATTGATAAGGGAGAAGCACGCGAATTTTTTTTTTTAAGATTGACTGATATTACACTAAGGTGGTGACAACATTCGCCATTTATTTTAGTTAAACTCTTACTTAGAATGCTTATTTACATAATCGAGTAGTTTATGTATATACCTATGTCAAAAAAAAAACTTTTCTTTCCAGAGTCATTTGTTCTTTGTAATGGAGTACCTGAATGGTGGTGATCTCATGTTTCACATACAGGAAAGTGGTCGATTTCCTGAAGACAGAGCTCGGTTTTATGGAGCAGAAATTATATCAGGACTTAAGTTTCTACATAAAAAGGGCATTATATATAGGTAACCTTTGATCAATTAAACTTAATTAATATAATCAATTAATCTCCTGTCTGCAGAGATCTGAAATTGGACAATGTGTTATTAGATTTCGACGGACACGTTCGCATAGCAGATTTCGGAATGTGCAAGCTCCAGATATACTTGGACAAGACAGCAGACAGTTTTTGTGGTACACCAGATTACATGGCGCCTGAAATCATTAAAGTACATATTTGTTACTAATAAATAAAATAATTTGAAATATTTTTAAAATGATTCTCTTACTCATTTAGGGCGACAAATATAATCAAAATGTGGACTGGTGGTCATTTGGAGTTTTGCTGTATGAAATGCTAATTGGACAGTCTCCATTTAGTGGATGTGATGAAGATGAATTATTCTGGTCGATATGTAATGAAATCCCATGGTTTCCAGTTTATATAACAAAAGAAGCTACAAGTATATTAAAAGGCGTAAGTATATGCATATTGAAAATCAAAATATATAATCCAAAATAATCTTATTTTTTCTTGTATTACAGCTCTTAGAAAAGGACTATACAAAACGTGTAGGTTCTCAATATAGTCCCGCTGGTGATATTTGTGATCATATATTCTTCAAAGATATTGACTGGTCCTTGCTGGAGAAACGTCAACTTGCCCCACCATTCAAACCCCAAGTGGTATGACAATAAATAAAAAATAAAAAATAAAAAAATTAAAAATAAACATACACATACACATTGACGAAATTAATGTTCGATCTTTTTTTTCTTTTTTTTTAGAAACATCCTCTCGATACACAATATTTCGACAGAGCTTTTACAAGAGAACGTGTTCGCCTGACACCCATAGACAAGGAGATACTTCAATCAATGGATCAGGAACAATTTCAAGGATTCTCCTATACAAATCCCAATGCTACTTTGGATTGAAGAGTTCTTATTTAAAATACTCATATTTAGTATTGTCTTACTTTCAATTAGTCCAGTACAATAGAAAGTTCGGAGTAAACAAATGTTTTTGCTAAATTTCTAAAATCGACTACATCATATGCTTGAAGTTGTTGTAGTCCTTTTGTCATGGTTATAGATACAATACATAAGAATGCAGGAACGCATTGTTTACTTGGATTGGTAAAGGGTCCTTTTGAGAAAATCCCTGTTAATTTGTTTTAGATACGCGTATATTGTGTACGGATTGAATCCAGCTTTAGTTATAGTCATTAGTTATTTATTTATTTTATTTTTACTATATTAAACAAAAACAAAAACAAAAACAAAAACAAAATTATGATGTTTAAGGAAAGGAAAGCATTATCCTGATGTGAACAATATGTGAGACTATGTAATTGAAATTTTCTAAACTTAGAGTACATTAGATACTGAACAATGTCAAAAACCATGTTATTATTTTTATACAACGGTATCATAAATAATAAGTAAATTAGTTTTTAAATAACTTTGTGGTTTTATTTTTAATTCGAGTAGTTGAGGCTACCTGCAGTGGAAGATAACTTTCCAATGACTAACTAACTAAATAAGTGCGCCAACCATGTCTCTCTTAATGAACCTAAACCTATTTTAATTGGTCCCTTTCAGCGCAATATTAGACCTAGTAAGCCCTGCCCTACGGCAAATCTTGTAAAAAAAACCCAAGAACCCTTATCCAATTTAAATTCCAGATATGGCAGCATCTATGAAGTCGAGTTATACCAGACAGATCAAGGTTTGGTATTTTAAACTTGTCAGATAACGGAGGATGGCGGTGTCAAGCCGACATCGGATTGAAAATTTTCGAAAAGTATGCAAGCACTTGCCGTAGCATCGACATCATGGGCGGAAGTTCACTGGTTATTGGGTAGTATTGGAACATACTCGTACAAACTAACTTATTGTATATACTCGTATCATACATTTTTTTTTTCATGTATTATCCCTTCTTTTAGAGAAGTTGCTACCCATCTCTTTATTCTTTTATAATTTGTTTGTATTTTTTTTTATTTTTGTTTATTTTTTTTATAATTTTTTCTCTTATATCTACCCTAATCCTATCTAAATCTGTGTAAGCCATGGCTAAAAAACTTGGCTAACCGACTTTGCTTCCTAGTGAAGCTATCTTGCACTAGAGGAATTGGACAAAGAAGCTTCCTCTTCTTCAACAAGCCACCAAAATTGTTTATGCTGCCGAGCAACATCCCTCATGTCACGGCTCCCTACCACCCTACTGAACCTGAGACGCTCCGCATTGCCATGTATGACGTCTCTGTCGTAGTTGAGTCGCCTGTCCGCAGCTATTAGCGGTACCGCTAATCTGCCCTGGATCAGACCTTTCATATCGAGATAGAGGAACGCTTCTGGAGGAACAAACCCGTCAAAGCGTACTCTCTCATATATATATAATGGGGTAGTAAGCCCCGGAGATCAGGTTGTTCGACGAGGTCACTGCTCTTGCAATGTGCTTTCGAGTCAATTTAATGACGAAATTGTCCACTCTTATTACATACATAGGTTCGCCCTATTGTACGAGACCTCATTAGCATAGAATTTTATGTACTCAGACTCTGGTATTTTGTATAAGCATAGACAAGTCCCACGATAAGCTCTCACGTTGAACCACATGGAACATTCAAATACAAGCATAGGCCTGATAAGGGCCATGTAGCAGATCACCTTCACCCTCGCATCGAGTTGGCTGTTATAAAACAGTCTCTTTGTAAGGGCAAAAGCGCCTTTAGCTCTGGCCAGAGCAGCATCTATATTTTTGTCAAAATACAGAAATCGATCTAGCCAGATCCCAAGGTATCTGACTACATTTCGACAAGCAAGTGGCTGTCCATGCTGTCCAACGACTGAAAACTTTCGCCGATTCTTTCTGTTGTCCCTAGAGGCCCCGGACAAAGGCGTCCTAAACAGAATGGTTTCCGATTTCTGAAATTTGATTTTCAACTTCCAGACATCGCAATATCGTTTAATTTTATCGAAGTCACGTTGCAAAAGTATATTAATAACCTCGATCTTTGGATGTGATCTGTACGCGATTAAATCGTCTGCGTACGCTATAGCATGATGAAGTGAACCTAGAGCCCTCCAGCACCTCAACATGAATAAATCATTTATGTCTCGAACCATACCGTGATACTGGCAGCATTGCAAAACGCCATGGAGGTGGTCATAAAAAAACAGCAACATCGACCGAAATGGTTTGGAAAGTGAAGGCTCGAATTGAGAAATCCGCGTCGAAGTGGAAGAAAAATGGCTCGTGAGCTCAGCATATCGTTGGAACGGATGCAACACATACTGAAAAATGAGTTGCCATTTGTTATCGAGCAATATGTCAACAAACAAAATGATCGAGTTTACTTGCCAGAGAGTTCCTTCGAAAATTTACACCTTCGGACGGCCACCAGAAAGCAGGCAGCACCGATGGTGATGGTTTGGGCTGCCATAACCGCCGATGGTCGCTCTCCGCTCGTATTTTTGGGCTGTGGCGTCAAAATTAATGCGATCGTATACCGTGAAACTATCTTAGAGGCAGTATTGAAGCCTTGGCCAAACAATCGTTTCGGTTGGAGACCGTGGACATTTCAACAAGACTCGGCACCGTCTCACAAAGCGTGCGTCAACCAAGATTGGTTAAAAAACAATGTCCCACACTTCATTTCTTCGACACAATGGATTGCAAATTCTCCTGATGCAAATTCTCCGGATGCAAATCCGTTGGATGTCTCTGTCTGGGGTATTTTGAAGGCGAAGGTTGTCACTAAAAAATACCAATACCAAAGTTTGGACCACCTCAAACAAGCAGTTCGCCGGAAATGGGCCAAAATACCGCAGAGCCACTTGCGTGCAGCGTGCGATGCTTTCTTCTGCCGTCTCACGGCCATTATTCGCGCCAAAGGTGGACATACTTATTGAAAACTACTGATACAATTTGAAAATTGACGTATTTTCCAACAATAAAATTTATCTTCTTTAATACTGCTGAAATCCACTTTGGCTTCTGTAAATACTGTCGAATGAAAACGGGTTGAGATAGAGCAACCCTGACTTTGAACTGTGAATCCTTTTCCTGCTTAGGTGTTCCTGGCATCATCGCCGAGAGTACCGTGCGGTGCTGCCGTCCGTGTAGCTTCTCAGCTGGAGATGTCACACTCTCGTCTCGTGTTGACCGAAATGTAGACAGGAAAACTGGCAGTGATTCATCACCTTGCGATCCTCTAAAATTTTGAGCAGTGCAGTCTTGAATGTGCGCACCATCCTCTCCGCCAAAGCGTTTGATGCTGGTTAAAATAGAGCGGATGTTATACCACCTTGATCAAAAAGTTCTCGGAATTTATTCAAAAAATTAAAAATACAAGTTTATTCATCTAAATCTATATTGTCCCCTTCAAAGTAATCCCCATCGACCGCAACACACTTATGCCAGCGCTTGATCCAATCCTCGAAATATTTTTTATATTCGGTTTTCGGTATGTCCATCAGTGCTTCCTGAGATTTTTCCATTACTTCCTCGGCTGCTGAAACGCGTTCCCCGTACTGGTTTTTTAACTCGATTGAACAGAAAGAAGTCACAGGGAGGCAAATCAGGTAAATTCGGTGGCTGTTGGATGGTATTTGTTGCATTTTTCGTCAAAAAATTACGAATATTGATGTCACTGTGCGACGGTGCGTTATCATGGTGCAAAATCCACGAGTTTTCTGCCCACAATTCTGGTCTCTTTTGGTGAATTGCTTCACGCAAACGTCTCAAAACACTCAAATAATACTCTTTGTTTACTGTCTGGCCTTCTGGCAATCCGTGAAAACCGTGAGCATTGCCTTCTTTCTTGACTGAAAACGACGTGGTTTTTTTGGTCTCGGTTCATTTAGTGAACGCCATTCACGTACATGATGTTTGGATTGCGTGTCGTACTCATAAACCCACTTCTCGTCTCCAGTAATGATCCTTTTGATGAATGTGGGATTGGATTTAGCATCGCAAACCATCGCTTTTGCCATGTCAACACGGGCTCTTGTTTGCATGAAATTGAGGTCTTTTGGCACCAAATTTGCTGCTACACGACGGAAACCCAAAATGTCTTGGACGGATCCATGGGCAATGTTCAAGTCCTCCGCTATCTCTCTGATGGTTAATTTGCGGTTATTGACCAACATTTCTTTTACTCGTACTTCATCAATGTTTTCGTCGGTTTTCGATGTCGATGGTCTGCCACTGCGTTCATCATCTTCGATTGACTCTCTACCACTTTTGAACCACTCGTGCCACTGGTAACCGACCGTTTTCTTTAGAGAATCGTTGCCGAAACAGTTTTCCAACATTTCCAACGTTCGCGCACCATTAAATCTGTTTTTTACGCAAAATTTAGTAGAAGTTCGTTGTTGCAAATTTAAGTCCATTTCTAAAATTGTAAAAAATCGCCAACTTACACAGAGATAAATGTACTCTTGGCTACGTAACTTTTGCAAATGTCAAGCTATGATGCTAAGATTTAGAGAGAATGTCAACAACTGATTTACCAACATAACAAAAACACACAGAACTCAAATCGTAATATTGGGAGCGCCACACGGTGGTGTCCTCCGGGAACTTTTTGATCAAGTTGGTATGGTGTAGAGAGTTATTACGACACCAGAGTCTTGGGCAACCCTTCCAATGCAAATATATGATGCAAATATGTTCAGTGTCTTTGGTGGCTATTAAATGTTGAACGAATGCACCACACCGCCCGACTCGGTGTGTCTTCAAATCCTTGGCGAAAACACAAAGCGGTAAAAGAAGACCTCGTCTTGGATAGTGGAAACCGACTTAAGCCAAATTGGTATACGTAACCGAGCCTATAATTACAAGGGCGCACTTAATACAGAGAGCTGCTGGTTGACGGTAAAGTCATTTCTGGATGGTAGAGCAACTTTACGTAAGTAAATAAGTTGATGCAGGCTTCTTGTCAAATTCTCAGTCGCTGCTTTGAATTTGAATATTGCTATCATAACATCATGTTGAAGTGATGGATGGAACTTTTGGTTGTTACTCGTATACTCGTATGTATTCAAAGGAAAAACAAGTTTCTAGCATGTCCTTTTTGCTTTTTGCTGAAGATTTGGAACGCCATTCCTGCTACAAGATGTCTTTATTGTTCTCTCTGTGTGTTTCCTTCTTTTTTGCTCGTAGAGCACGCGAACGGCAGTCTTCATATTTGCCAAGCCTGCTAAATATGGGTCCTGCCCTTTTTTCGGCTCTGCTCGGCGGCATTCGTCATCAAGCCAGTCGGTTCATTGTGAGGGCTGGACGAGAATTATAGCAGCATGTGGTCGTTCGCCGGCACTTACGAGTATTATGGCAGCACATCAAAGGCAGAATTTTTATGCCATTTTAGAAATTATGCAACCTGTCTTTCATATTTGATGCTGGTGGCGTAGAACTCTCCAACCTAGAATATCCTCATTGTCGTGGTGTCTGCGATTATTCATAACTTAGCCACCACTAAGTAGTGATATGAACCGTGTCTCACATTAATCGCAAATGGTCTACCTCTCTGATTAACTGTCATCCATTTAATTGTTATTGAAATGTTAGTATGCATAATTGTACAAATATGAATATTCATTAACTGTCTCTGTAATCCACGCATCCAGGCATACATATGTATGTTTGTACGTACAACACATTAAAAGCACGAACTTAACTCCTATCTCTTATCCTTAAATCATTGGCTTTTAAAAGCATAACCACAACCCTAATTGTCCTCATAACAGCCAAATCATTTTTATAATAAAAACTATAATTATAGGATAAAATGTACAGCCAAATACACATCCATACTAATACAACCCCATATAAGTAGTGCGAGTAAACCGCTTAGCCAGTCGATGTACAATAGTTTTCCCTCCCAACGATATGTCTGGCAGTATGTAACAATTATTAAAGGGAGTAACTTCGATTTTGTGCCCTTTTTTTCGTGAGTATACTCGTATAGTACTTTTAATTTCAAAAATGAAAAAAAGGAAATTTTTCGAAAATCTTACACTTTTTCGACGGAGTCTCATATTTCAAACAAAAGAATTTTTTCAAAATTCAACATTACACGGCGTTCGATACATCGCCGAAAGCGGACGACCACTTGGAGAGAAGTATGCGTTTTAGTAAAGATATTTCTCTATGTAATTTTCGTGAAGTTATAAGTCGCCTTATTTAACTTTTTTCTAAGGTTTATGTGGTTTTGTTTTACTGCTGTTGGTGCTGTAACGGCCCTCATTATAATTATGAGTTTGTGGGAAAAATTTCAAACTAATCCAACAATTACAGGTTTGCTTTTGCAATTGTGATTTTGTAAAAATACTTGATTTCGAATTTTGATTAATAGGACTCGATACGGATTTTCAAAACCAAAAGGTCATATTTCCATCAACAGTTGTATGTCCTGAGACAGCATTCGACAGCGCGAAGGCCCGTGAGGTAACAATGACTCATTTGACGTAAGTCTGCATTGTAAAAGTATTAGTAATTTGTTAAAGTGGTTAAGAGCAATAATTTTGTAAAATAATTTTTCATAAATATACATAAATGTCTGCTATTAAAAAAAAAAAAAATAGAAGTCCTGAAATCGGAAGCAGCGAAAGTATTTCTGAAAGTGATTTATAGAAATGTTTGACAAGTATTTTCTGTGTTAACTTGTTGGAACAATGACGGATGTACCGGAGAGGTCAGGAGTCATGGCAACCCACCGAAAATCCTTTCAGCGCCGAATCTGCAAATAGTTTTCACATTTTAGTAGAATTTGATGGTAGCGAACATTGAGCTGCTGATTTGCTGATTTTTTAATTTCACGTGTTGAGGCATCCTTAACCTAATAATGTTGAACTTGAGTACTTTTTTTTGTCAAGCGACGCGTATTCGCTTCGGTATAAATGTACCCTCAAGGAATAACTTCCACCGTCGCTGCAGCCAGTAGGGATACAGTGCGCTGAACTGACGGATCTGTTCTTCAAAAGGACAGCCAGCTAGTCTTCGTATTGTGACCATTGTACTGCACAGCTATAGCCAGAGCAAACGCCTGGCATTACAATAGTGTTTCGCATCTATTGTACCAACGAAATTCTTAAGGTGCTTAGTCTGTAGACATTGATTTAGGAGTGGGAATATGCAGATAAGACGGCACGGTTGTCCTGGTACATGAAATCCATACATCTATTGGGTTTATAAGCCGATATGCGAGCTATCCCTGATACCAAAGGAAGCACTGCAGTAACAATAAGTGATATTTTTTTAACATGACTGTTTATGTGAAAAGAGTGTTTCATTAGGTTTGTCTTACCACAGTCTGTTCCAAGTATGACGAAGAAATTGGCCCGTCATCGTCGACATTGACGCTAATGAATGCATGTGTTTCTCAGAGCCAACAGCGGCAAGAATTATTAAGTTACATTGATAATTTAATCTTTCTACAAGTGTTGGATGCCAGCCATGGAGATCCTTCTTAACCTCTCTATCAAATTCATACCCACTTGAGTGTTAAGTTAAAAAAAAAAAACACCACAATGATCGCTTTGAGGCAATTACGGCTTAATCGAAAAGGTATGAAACAATTGGCTCGTAGTTTGACTTAAAAGTGATTATCGCTCCGAAAACTGAGGAAGAAATTCCAAAGGGCTCGGGCTCTATCTACGTTGAGAACTTGGCTCAACTAGATGCCGCTTTCTGGGAATGCATTGCTGAGTACAGCAAATTAATTGTGAGCATGAAAGAATCTCAGTGGTGAAATTTGATGTCCAGCAATGGCAATGATCCTTGAGCCCAGCTTTATAAAATATTTAGGAATAGCAGAAAATGTGTTTAATACTCTATTGTCTACATGAAGGGACTATATGTATTGTTACTTTGCTTAGCGAAATCTTTCCAAAGAGGTTCGTGTTGAGGTCTCCTCGATTGAAGAGTCCCCAGTCCAAGTTAATGTTCGGCAAAGTACGAGGGTTGTCTGAAAAGTTCCCAACCGAACAATGATACAGGATATTTTTTCTAAAAATTTTTTTTATTTTTCTACATAGTCTCCTTGTAACTCTACACACTTCTCCCAGCGATGCTCCCATCTCTCTCTTACCCGTCCAAATAGTACTTGACGTTTTTCTCTGCAAAATAATTGTTCACGAAAGTGATTGCCTCCTCATTTGACGAAAATCTCTGTCCTCCGAGCGCAGTTTTTAGATGAGGGAACAAAAACAAGTCCCCAATCGACTTGATGATCTGATGAATAAGGCGGACGGTCAAGTAGTTCAAACCGTAATTCATGGATTTTCGCCATGGCAACCGCTGAGGCTTGAGACGGCGCGTTGCCTTGGTGAAACAAGATTTTCTTTTTCTCCAAATGTGGCCGTTTTTCCGCAATTTCTGTCTTCAGCTTGGCAAGTAATGATGCGTAGTATCCTGTAATGATTTTTCCTTTTTGAAGATAATCGATTAAGATAACTGCTTTACTATCCCAAAAAACAGTTGCCATCACTTTCAAAAAAACAGTTTTTTTCTTTTTTTGGAGCCGGCTCGGCCTTTGCAGTCCACTGTTTTGACTGAATTTTTGTTTCGGGCGTATAATGGTGTATCCAAGTTTCATCTACAGTAATTAATCGACGCCAAAACTCAGATTTATTGCGCCTAAACTGCGCCAAGAGAGCGTTGGAAATGTTCATTCGAACACGTTTTTGGTCTAACGTAAGCAAATGCGGCACCCAACGCGCGGACAGCTTTCTCATGCCTAAATCTTGATTTAATATATAACAAACACGTTCTTTGGACATTTTCATAATCTCTACTATCCCTCTCACTTTAATTCGGCGGTGGTCTAACACCATTTGGTTAACTTTAGCAATGTTATCGTCAGTGGTGGCAGTTTTTGGACGTCCCGAACGTTGAACGTCCATCATCTCCCAAGCTCTTACGGCCACGTTTAAATTCAGCTGCCCAAAATTTCACTGTTCATCCAAAATGTCTGAAACTTCGATAAGTAACTGTCAAAAGATGCACAACTAGCATTCACTAGCTTTTATGGAGGAGTGCCGCTATCTTTACGTTACGAAAACTTTTCAGACAACCCTCGTACACCGAGGAGTCCCCCTACTTTGTTCTAAGGAGTTAACTAGCTAAGATGGGATAACTAAATAAATGGCGAAATCCGTTTAAAAATCTGTTTTACCTGTTTTACTTGTGACCAAAACTATCTCCTTACGTATAAGATGGGGTTTAGCCCTGCTCATCGGCCTTCCTCAGATGCTTGGAAAAATCTGGAAAAGGTCATGGAGGAATGACATTCGGAGAACATAACCGAGCCAATGTCTCCGGTCCAATTCGGTTTCAAAAAAGCGAGAGTATTGAGTGAATGGTATTTTCTTAAAGACTGATTTTAAGTGTGCCTTTAAAAACTTTGAAAACTTAAGTTGATATAGTACGAGTACTTATCTTCTCAAGGCTGCGTTAAATCGCTTGCCAGGAAATTGTCCCTTTGGCAATTTTTCTGGAAGGCAGTGCATTAATATTACTGTGAATGTTGAACGCGATTGCTCCGGAGGTCCCTTTATTTCGAACCTAATGATGGGTCCACTGCTGTAACAATTGCCGTAGCACTGCAGATATTGCGCCCACGCAAAAGATCTGCTTCTCTTTATAGAAGGTCAATTTCGGGCTGAATTGGAAAGAATACGATCGATGGGGAGTTCTCCTTGAGTGACGCAACCGTGTGGGCGTGGGTGTGTTTAGGGATAACACTGCTACTACCATTAGAATGAATAATGTTAACCTCAAATATGCTACCGAGGTTAAATATCTCAGTATAACGGTGGATAAGGGAATAAGCTCCACACCTCATCTGGTACTATTGATGGCGGATGAGAGAATGAGCTTCACACCTCATCTGTCACTATTGTTGTATGTTATGAATCAGGTGATGCGAATTGTGTACTCCAACTAGGCACTTGGCAGTCGTGCTGTATATATCACATGCGGTGTGGTCTATTTGTTGTCAGTGCAACATTTAGGGGCATCGGCGTGGTACAACAACAGTTATGTTCCGTACGAGTTCGTTTGGTGGGGATACAAGCAAACTGAATCTCTCTTAAAAGTTTACCTTTAAAGTGTATCATAAAACAAAAACATAACAATGAAGTTCAGTGTATGTAAATCTAAAGTAGATAGGCACGACGCTAAAATCCAATGCGTTAAGTGTGACCAATATTTTCACGGAAAATGTGTAAAATTACAAAAAAGTGACATTGAATTTTTTTTAAAGAGTGGTCAAAGTTACAGTTGTGACAATTGTGTCTCTATACGGAGAAATTCAATCTTGGCTGATAGTATTCCAGTCGCAGCAGCCTGTTCTCTTAAGACCTTCAGCTGTTCGCGATAAAACTGAGTCTGCCACTGCACCTCGTCCTGCAACATCATCGTTACCGTCATCATCATCACACACGCTGCCTGATGCCAACATCTCACTTCAGCAAACAATAACACTCGAAACTCTCTTCCATGAAATTATAAAACTCCAACGACTAATGACGAATTGTGTACTAAAAATTACTACATTGGAAGAGAGCAACGCTGTGCTTACGAAGAAAGTCAATCTATTGGAGCTGAAGCTAAATTCGGTTGAGCAAAGAGACAAGCAACGTGCAGTCGACATAGTTTTGATACCAGCTGTAAATAACGAAAATGCAAAAGAGAAAGTAATTAAGCTTCTTGCGGATAGAATGGGAATGGAAACTGGTCATGATGACATCGAAAGCTGCTTCGTTAAGGGAATTAAACGTAAAACGGATAATACAGAGAAAACAAATATTGTGTGTGTACGTTTTTCGTCTCTAAAAAAGAAAGAGCTAATCATGTCCAAGATGCGCGAGATGAAAATTAAACTATCTTCTGCAGTTTTCAATGACGGCACGGGTGGGAGAATTTTCATAAATGATTCACTCACTAGCTACACAAGATCTTTGCTTGTGAAGGCCAATCAGCTGAAAAACAGTAATAAATGCAAGTATGTCTGGATCAGGCATTCATCGGTACTTATAAGAAAAAGAGAAGGCGACAGGGTGATTAAAATTTCTTGTTTTGAAGATTTTTCCAAACTTGGTTAACTTATAGTTACAGTACTTTCTTAATTTTTTCTATTACCTTTTCGCTTTCATTTAAATTGATATGAATTGTTTTTGTATAAATCAATCAGATATTTTGTCTTGCTCAGGTTTTTCAGTTACGCATCTAAACATACGTAGTTTAAGAAAAAACTTTGATTGCTTTCTCTCGCACCTTGCTGCTTTAGATCATTTACCAAATCTAATATTTTTATCTGAAATATGGATATACGAGATTGAAAAAACGAAGTATATGCATCAGATACTAAGTTATTTGTTTGAGGCTACGTGCAATGATTCGTATTCAGCTGGCGGTGTTGCGGTTTTTTACAAAAGTGAACTAGACTGTGATATTATTAAAGCTCGTCTTAATACTGCTGACTTGATTTCTGTTAACTGCAATATTTCTGGTGTTCGTTATAGTTTTGTGTGTGTATATCGTTTACACTGTTGCTCAATCA
Organism: Volucella zonaria; assembly: GCA_963966105.1. Taxonomy (NCBI): domain Eukaryota; kingdom Metazoa; phylum Arthropoda; class Insecta; order Diptera; family Syrphidae; genus Volucella; species Volucella zonaria. The sequence continues at coordinate 87,735,793 of OZ014532.1, read as the reverse complement.
AAGTCTTTGTAGATGAATTTTCTGAATTTCTCCAAAACATTTCTTGTAAAAATGTAGTCCTTTTGGGTGATTTTAATGTTAATATACTAGATTACTCAAATGATGTTGATTATTTTTTGTCGGTGTTATCATCTTTTGGCTTTGAGTCCTTATTATTACAACCTACGCGAATTGCTGTGAATTCTAGCTCATGTTTGAACCATTTGTTTATAAGGTTGCACAGAAACAACTCAATAAATTTCAAAACTGATGTTTATGATCTACAGATAACTGATCATTGTTTAACTACAATTCAGTTTGATTGTTCGATACGCAGACCTAAACCACTACAATTTAAAAAGTCGACTTTTCAGCCTTGCAAAGAGATTTGTCTTTTGAGTTCTGGAACGATGTATATAGCGCTCATGATCCATCAATTGCTTTTGATTTATTTATTAATAAATTGAAATTTCATATTTCTAATTGCAGTCAAAATCAAAGCGTAAACACCAATAAATCTAAGTGCCTCAAACCATGTATGACGTTTTATTTGTTGAAGAAAATAAGAAAAAAAAATGAACTTAGAATTCGGGTTCGCAAACATCCTAGGAATACTAGGCTTAAAAGTTTTTATGTTAAAATCTGTCGTGAGTTGAAATTAGAAATAACACTTTGTAGAGATAATTATTTCAGAAGAAAACTGGTTGAAAATATTGGGAATTCTAAGAAAGAGTGGGACACAGTTAATGAAATTTTGAATAAAGAAAAGCCGAATGCCGAAATTGTTTTAAATATGGATAGTAATGTTGATATAACTGAACCAAGTGAGGTGGCTAATGTTTTTAATAACTATTTTTCAAATATACTCAATGATTTCCGCGGTCTCCTGGGGCAAAATAATTTTTCGTGTCACTGTGATAAAACAATAAGGCAGGAGCAACACCAGTCTGCTTGTTTTTACTTTGAAAATTTCACACCACTGGAAATACATAAAATTATACAATCGCTAAAGAACTCACACTCTTCTTCACATGACAATATTTCAAGTCACGATCTTAAAATTATTTCTCTTTTTATCTGTGATGTTTTATGTCACATATACAATTTGAGTGTTCAACAGGGCGTCTTTCCCGAATCCCTTAAAACCGCTGTAGTTATTAGTCTCCATAAAAAAGGTGATACTAAGTTTTTGAATAACTACCGTCCTATTTCACTTTTGTCCACCTTCTCCAAGGTGTTTGAAAAGGCTATGAAAGCTAGAATACTGTCTTTTTTAGATAAAATTAGATTCTTCAGTAAACATCAATTCGGTTTTAGGAGCGGAAGATCAACTGAAGATGCCTTATTAAAACTTTGCGGAGAAATTTATAATAGCGTAAATGATTCTAAAATTGCTGCAACGTTATTTATAGATATCTCAAAGGCTTTTGACATGGTGGACCATTCGCTTCTACTCAGTAAATTGTACGATGCAGGCTTTAGAGGTTTTATTTGAACATGGTTTTCGTCTTATTTGTGGAACCGTAAACAAATGGTCAGAGTAAAAGGTTGTATGAGCTCACAGAAAACAATAAATTTAGGCGTACCGCAAGGTTCTGTCCTGGGTCCGATACTGTTTTTAATTTACGTCAACTCCTTATTTATCCAGCCTTTTAAAGGAAAAATCACCGCGTTCGCAGATGATACAGCTCTAACTTACTCTTGTTATAACCTCTTTGATGTCAATGCAAACATTAACTTTGACTTAGATTTGCTTCGTAGATGGTTTGACAAGCATATATGTACTAGCAATTAGTAACAAAACAAAATACATGATTTTTAAAATTAAGGGAAAATTGACTGATAACTTTTCTTTACAATATCACTCACCAAATTGTTTTAAATTTAATTTAAGAATTGTTTGTCCTTATAATCAAGGCGTATCAACCTACAATACCGATGTTAGCTGCTCGATAGATTGCTTCGCTATTGAACGTGTCGAATGTTTCAAATACTTAGGGGTTATTTTAGACTCAAAGCTTAGTTGGAGAGAACATACCCTGCATTTAAAACAATACTTTAACTTAGTAGTAAGACAGCTTTATCACCTTAATATATATTGCGGATCCGATATTTTAAAATTGGTATATAATGGTCTTTTTAAATCCAAGCTGCAATACGGTATAGCCTGTTGGGGCGGTACACATTTCAACAAAGTACAACCCTTGCTAGTTAAGCAAAAACACTGCTTAAGAATAATCTGCAAAGTTAATCGCACAACCCCCAGTTTTAGATTATTCAAGGAACTTAAAATACTACCCTTAAGACATCTTTACTACTATAAAGTGTTGAAAATATTTTTCCAGAATTCTGGGTATAACGTCGCTAGATTGTATGGCAATCTTAACTTGCGAGCTAATTCCATGAATTTTGTAGCCTTACCTAGAATCAATAAAGCACTTTTTTCTCGTTTTTTCACCGTCATTGCTCCTCGTTTATTTAATAAGTTACCGGAAAGTATTAGATGCAAAAGAAGGCAATCTTTGTTCTTAAAAAATGTCATAACTTGGCTTTTTGCTTACGATCATTGTACAGTAGATCAATTTCTTATTTAGTTAATAATTTTACAATTCTTTCTTTTTACACATAATTCTTAAATTGTTGCACTTAGCTTTCTATTGCATTTGTTTATTTTTACATACATTTTCCCCATCAATGTTTAAATAACCTATTTTTTGTTGAACAATAATGGTACATTCGCGACTTGGCCTTGGTCAATAGAATGTCCCTAACTATACCAAATATAATGATTGTAATATATTGTATTAAATTTATAAAATGAAATAATGAAAATAAATAAAAAAACAAATAAAAAATAAAAAAAAGATGTTTTTGGTGATTCATTGTTACATTCTGTCTCGGCTTTGAAGGTTTGATTGAATTAATGGAAGTGCTGCTGGAAATACCACCTATGGACTTAGATGTAATACGTCGCGGTATGGCTTTCAAAATCAGAAGAGAACTTGAATGAGAGTGATTGGATTTCTCCTAGAGACATGATCCACTTATCATTGAGAAATTCGCGTTTTTTCCTTACTAGCCGACTGCATAACACCCAGATGGTGATCTAAATTGAATGCTAGCAAATACAGCAAAAACATTTAATGCAGAGTTTCAATTTCAGCTTGAGCTTCGTGTTTACATTGCTCTCTGAATACTTTCTTTTTGCGAAGTAGGAGCTTGTCTATTTATTCATAGCTCTCTTTGAGCTATATTCAGTGTGTGTGTCTCATCTAGTTGTACTTTATGGATTTACACGCCTTGAGCATCATCCATAGATGATTCACGAGAAGTATAGGAAAAGTGGAAAAAAAGGAAAAGTATAGCGACGGAAATGAAAATATTACCAATGTCAGCGGGTGTGCAAAACGCCATCTTATAAGACTGACGCGTATTTGTGGAAGTATCCAGATTAAAAATCCAATAAAGGAAAACTTCTGAGGAAATAGCAAATTTGTCCACGTTCAATCCAAGTCGTTGAAAATTTGGCATAAAAAGCAATAGAAGCTCAAGTTCAAGCAGAAATTCAAAGAAAGCACCGAAAAAATAATAATTGGACCATCCAAATGCAAAAACATCAACAAAGTCTTGGCCGTGCTGACGGCTTGTATGTAGAATTATTCTTAGACCTACTAACTTCGCCCACTCCACAGACGAAGAAGAAGAAACCACCAATACTCTCCCTTGTATTCATCTTTGTTCCATCCTTGAAGATCGATTCTATCTGTCAATTCCGATCCTATACCACTCTCGTAGGAAAAATAAAGAAACAAGAAAATTTCAAAATCATTGTGGAGCAGTACATAGACCGTCTTCGAATCTTTACCAAGTTCACTCGATAAAATTGAACACTGTTCATTACCGTGTTAAGCGTGTTTAATCTCAGAGCCCTTTGATCTGCAGATACTTAGATTTAGAGATTTAAAAGCAGGGAAGGAGAAGGAAGAACACCCAATACGAGTTTTCAATCCGGCTGCTGGTGTTATTCTTATAACACATGATGTGCTATTACATCGGATCCTCCCTATCTTTGTCATTTATGGAAAGTTGCTCACTTTATTTCTGGATTTCCTCGGATGTGGATTTAATGGGTCTGGCTATAGGCAGTTAAAATCCTGATTCCTCCCGAATATGCAGCTCCAGCTGCAGATGCTTTCTTTACACGTTACACTGAAAAATTTGAAGTCTGACTCATCTTTGTTTAAAGGCTCAAATATCAAAATAATTATTCGTTGATTTGGGAAAAGAAGAAGTTTTGATTTTGCGGGTTGATTGAGCCCATGCAGCTTACAACATTCGCTAAGAACTCTAAGAATGCACATCAGGATTTCACGAATTGTGGAAGGCAATCGATGGATATGAAAACCTTTTCCAGTTTTAATTTTATATAGTTTTAAAGTACGAGGGCGGGTCAATAAGTTTTGGATTAAAACACAGATTTTTTGATAAAAAAATAATTTTATTTTTCAACGTAGTCTCCCTTGAGCTCTATACACTTTGTCCAACGCTTCTCCAATTTTTTTATCCCTTCCAAAAAAAATGATTTGTCGAGGTCCTCAAAATAGGCCTCTGTTTGCGAGATGACTTCATCATTGGAGTCAAATCTTTTTCCACCAAGCCATTTCTTCAGGTTTGGGAACAAGAAGTAGTCGCTCGGAGCCAAATCTGGAGAATAGGGTGGATGAGGGAGCAATTCATAGCCCAATTCATGGATTTTTGCTATGGCAACTGCACATGTGTGCACCCTTGCATTGTCTTGGTGGAAAAGAACTTTTTTCTTGGCCAAATGAGGTCGTTTTTTTTTCAAATCGTCATTGAATCGGTCCAATAAGTTGGCATAATATTCCCCATTGATTTTACTTCCCTTTTGAAGGTAGTCAATGTGGATTATCCCGCGTGCATCCCAAAAAACAGTCGCCATAACTTTATTGGCTGACAAACCCACCTTGGCCTTCTTTGGCGCCGATTCACCCTTAGAAACCCACTGTTTTGACTGTTGTTTGTTCTCTGGTGTGTTGTGATGGATCCATGTTTCGTCCACGGTTACAAAACGGCGCAAAAACTCCTCCATATTGCGATTAAACAACGCCAAACCTTCCTGTGAAGTTGTTACACGATTGCGTTTGTGGTCGACTGTGAGCAAACGCGGCACCCATCTTGCGGAAAGCTTTCTCATGCCCAAGTGATCATTCAAAATTGAAACCACTGAGCCATGCGAGATCCCTACGGCTTCCACAATCTCTCTCACTTTCAATCTTCGGTCGGCCAACACCATATCGTAGAGACCTCAACTGGGCGTCCAGGACGTTCGGCATCTTCAGTGCTTGTACGGCCACAACGAAATTCAGTAAACCACTTTTTTACCATTGAAATCGATGGTGCAGAGTCCCCATAGTATTTATCAAGCTTAGCCTTGGTCTCGGTAATGGTTTTTTTTCGCAAGAAATAATGCTTAATAAGCACACGAAATTCACTTTTTTCCATTTTCTCCTCAAATTAGTGAGTAGTCTGATAAAAATAGCTGTCAAACACAAACTAACTGACGCAGCAAGTTTAAATTTTGACAGGAGTCAACTGACAGATGCCTGTTAACAGGAGCAGTGTTGCTGTTTCAGTAAAGAGGTCAGAAACTTATTGACGGACTTATTGACCCGCCCTCGTATTTAATGTATTGGGTATATAACTTAATTCGTGCGGTTTGTTAAGAGATGGCGTGACTTGTATTTTTCCATTGTTATTATTCCATTGGAACATGCGTTGGAAAGCTACTGTCATTGTACGTCAATTCAGTATATGTCATTCATTTGAAGTGTAAACGACAATAATTTTTTTTCACTCAAATATGTCGAAATTTGTGCCTGAAAAAGTGTTTTTGCGGGGAGTTCTTCTTCATTACTTTAATATGAAGAAAACTGCTGCGGAAAGTCATCGTATTTTGGTGGAAGTTTATGGTGAACATGGGCTAGCTGAGCGAACGTGCCAAAAGTACTTTGCACGATTTAAAAGTGGTGATTTTGGCTTGGAAGACGATGAACGTGCTGAGCAGCCAAAAAAGTTTGAAGATGAAGAACTGGAAGCATTACTCTATGAAGATTGTTGCCAAACGCAAGAAGAGCTCGCAGAATCTTTGGGTGTCACTTAAGCAGCCATTTCAAAACGTTTAAAAGCAGCTGGATGTATTCGAAGGCAGGGAAATTGGGTTCCAGATGAGCTCAATCCGAGAGACGTCGAAAGGCGGTTTTGCATGTCCGAAATGCTGCTGGAACGCCACAAAAGGAAGTCATTTTTGCATCGGATTGTTACTGGTGATGAAAAATGGATGCATTACGACAACCTCAAGCGCAAAAAATCATATGTGAAACCCGGCCAACCAGCCAAATCAACGGCAAAGCCGAATATCCATGGCGCGAAGGTAATGCTCTGTGTTTGGTGGGATCAGATGGGTGTGCTGAATTATGAGCTGCTAAAACCGGGTGAAACCATCAATGGACAACGCTTCCGAACACAGTTAATCCGTTTGAAGAGAGCAGTGGCCGAAAAACGCCCGGAATATGCGACCAGACACGAGGAAATAATTTTCCATCACGACAACGCTCGTCCCCACATTGCTATTCCGGTTAAGAACTATTTGGAAAACAGTGGATGGGAAGTCTTACCCCACCCTCCTTATAGCCCAAACCTTGCCCCTTCTGACAACCATTTGTTTCGGTCGATGCCGAACGCCCTCACTGAAATACGGTTCACATGAGAGCAGCATATCAAAAATTGGCTTGATTCATTCTTGGCTGCCAAGCCGGCGCAGTTCTTTTGGGATGGGATCCACAAATTGCCAGAAAGATGGGAAAAAGTCATAGCTTCAGATGGGCAATACTTTGAATAATACTATTGTACATGTTTTTCTTAAATAAACGTTCAAATTTTGAAAAAAAAAACCGCACGAAGTTATATACCCAATACGACCATTATTTACAGAAAAATTCATGTTAAGAGAGTATCTGTTGTACACAGTTATGTTAAATCGAGTTCCTGTTAATACATAGAAAGCCCAGCCGATAATTTGAAGTCACACAGGATGTATTCCCGCCTATTGTATCTTCACCTATCCGATATACATAGAGGATATTAAACATTGGCATCGCAACATAAAAAAAAGACCCATCTTTCCGGTTTCTGGATTGCGTTTGATGGAGACGAGAGTTCGGAGACGAATTTTCCATTATCTCAAAAAGAGATGGCGTAGCTCTCTTCAACCTGGTATGAAAGTTCAATCCAATTAGATACTGGCTTATTGTCGGAAATATTAATATGAATCTAAACAGACCAGGAGATGAAAATTATATTGTAAGTAACTCTTCTGTCTTCTTGTTCGATGTTCTTTGGCTGTAATTAAAAACTCTGCTTTAGGATTATTTTTACTTGATGTCTTAATTTTTTTAAATTTTAAATTAAATTTTCGTTAACTCGAGCAGGTGATATCGGCTAAGTTGCCGCCTCCAGAATCGATGACTAATCGGGCCCGATTTGTGTCATTTTCCATCAGTCTTGACAGAACTTCAGGCGATAGGCGGTAGCATTCTTGACGGATATTCTCTTTAAGGGCTTTAAGAGTCTGAGGCTTGTTTATATAGACTCATGACTTCAAAAAAACCCCAAAAAATAAGCCTGGAACGGTTAAATCAGGCGATCTTGCCGGGTAGTGCAAATCGCCAAAACGGGAGATAAGGCAACCCGGAAAAGCAGCCTTCAGAAATTCGGTTGTGGCACATGCTGTATGCGCCTTTGCTCCATCCTGTTTTAACCTCATGTTCTCCAGTCCTACTCGTGATTCATCCAATTGAGGAAGGAGAAGGTCGTTAAGCATGGCTCTGTAGTGCTCGCCGTCCACCGTAGTCTTTTTGTCTGCGGGGTTTTTGAAAAATTAAGGAACGATGCGCCTCCAGCATAAACAGCACACCATGCAGTAAATTTGAGTGGGTGTAATGGCTATTCGTGGGTTATACTAATTAAATGTTGGATGCCACCCATGGAGCGAAATAGCCACTGAGCCCAAACATCTTTCTTTCTCTTTCTGTCCCATTTTCCAAAAAACTTAACATACGCATCATAGGCGTAGTTAAGTTTTTCAAGAAAAAACGCGGATTTTCGGTGCACCAGAAGCGATAATTTGCTTATTCACATATCCAAAGAAATGGAAATGGGCCCCGTCGCTCATGATGGTTTTCAATGAAGAGTTCTTCCCTCGTGATCGAGATCCAGGATGGCTTGAGCGGAGGTTACACGAGCTTGGCGGTCAACAGCTAACAGCTGATGCGTTATCTGCACTTACAGTCTTTCACCAAAGTTCTCTGTAAAGACCGCCGTTTGATGCCCAATTGCATGGCATGTTGTCTTTTCGATACTCCGGGGTCCGGTGCGACATTTTAAACCACAGCTGCGATATCCTCAGCAGAACGGCCACTCTGGAGCCTGCCAGACCTAACAGCATCTCGTGTTGTCCCATACTCCTCTATGCGAGCGGCTAAACGTCGTAGTGTTTGGCCAGTTGGTGTCGGATCACCGAGAAGTCTGCGCTGAAATTCACTCCGCGCCAACACCACCGACGAATTATTCCGCAAAAAAATCTTAACAATTACTCCTCGTTCTTTAGGAGTACAGCGATTCATGCCTTGTTGACATGTAGCTTGTATCTGTTTACTTCACAAATATCAAAGTAGAATTGACGTTTGCCGCCATTTGCAAAAATTATAGCAACTTCCGATAGGGTGATGGATTTTGCGCCACCTAGTATGAATAATAGGTTCCATTGTACTCATGCACAATTTTAGACTAGATAGACAGAACTATTTCATATTTTAAATTTGTTTCAATTATCCTTTGGTTTTCATTAGCGATGATCCCCTTGAAGCTGAACACATAATTCCATTCCTGACTATACTTACATCTTTGTCTTTTGAGAATATGCAGTCAGCGTATGGAATGAGTAAGATGTTTTCCTCTACGAAGATAGATGAGAAGTCCTTACGAGCCTGGGCGTTTCAAGTAAATTATCCTTCAAAATGTAAATACTTTCAAAAGCAAGATTTGTTTTTTACTCTCTTTAGGTTCAAGTGAGCTGTGAGGAGACACTAGGTACATGTTCATACAGAAATGAGCCAGTTAAGTGTTGTTCACATTTTGACCCAGTTTATACCGAGCATGGTTTCTGTTATGCTTTCAATAGCCGGTTCATATCATATGCAGATCGTGAGTAAGTATTTTTTTTTTATATATAAAAGAGAAAAAATTAAAATACGAAATTCTTTTTAGTGAAGCAGCATCTTCACCACACGATCTGTATGAAACTGATAAAAAATGGGCATTGGAGTTTGTCCCTAATAGTACTTCAAACATTTTCATCTATTCACAGGAGGAATACTTTGGAGAGGATGTAAAATCCCAACTGGACTGGAAAGAAAATCAAGCAGTTGAAGTTAGGATCCTTAAGAGATCAACCTACACAACAGACGATGCGAGACAGTTAACCATTGCGTATGTTTTACGATTTCTTTTTTGTTAGATTAAGTTGGGTTGTGAATTAAAATATAGGACTCTAGCCGTACCACCTTGTATTTCGAATTAGGACTACTTTTACCAAGTCCCCAAAATACCAACGGGTTGCCAGCGTTGATCTTCGTCGGAACACTACCAAGCTGTCAGTTGTGGTGTTAATATTTATTCCGAGCTCCGGGAACTGCTTACCTACCTACTACTCCTACCTTCCTGCCCCTGGTCTTACTGTTGCTTGCACCCGGTCACTGCCGTTGCTGTATTACATTGTGCAGTGACTGAGTGTACTGTTGTAAGGGCATAACACCTACAACAATTTGATTCGGTAAACCAACTCTAAATTTGTACTTCGACGTGTTTGTGTTTGTCTTTCTTTATAATGACTCGGGAATTGAGAGTGGATATTGCCAATATACGCAGGCTAAAAAGTAATTACTTCGCGCGTTTTGGCACTTAGTGATACACAGGAGATCCCCGCCCACACCTCTCAGATCATTTTGATCTTAAGCTACCTGGCTACGAACTAGTGCTATTATTCATCTCTCAGCGCGGTCTCGCCATTTACCAAACTCCAACACAATGTAGTCCCTGTCCCAATGCTGAATTCAATTTCATGTTATTAAAATATTGCTTTATTTACAGAAACCCCAAACTGGACAGCAAATCGACCTTTAATATCCCCGTATCGTCATTATGGGCGGTTTCAATATACACAATTTTGGGTGGCTTCGACATTCTGGACAGACAACACCCGAAGGACGATGAGCCAACACGAATACCAGACGTTAATAGTCATACCGCCAACACCCTGGACTTGTGTTTAACTTCTCACACCGACAAATACAATGTCAATGTGCGTTTATCCGCCCGAAATTGGAGTACAATTCCCACATCTGGTCGGGTGCATCTCTGCACCTGCTAGATAGGATTCAAAACCTTGCGATAAAACTCAGAGGTTATACTAATATCACTCAAACAATGGACACCCTCGAACACCGACGTAATGTCTCGTGTCTCACTCTATTTTTTATCGCTATTTCCACCAACAGTAGCATTCCGCCCATTCAAATTTTTAACCGTAACATCCGTCTCTCTATGAATGCTCATCAGTATACCCTCGGACGTACTCTAAAATATCGTGATTCGTTCCTAAGCCGTACAATTCGCTTATGAAATGCCCTGCCTAGCTCTTTATTTCCTAGTCTTTATAACCTTCAAACATTTAAAACCAACGTTCATCGGTACCTCTCTTTCTATTGTCCCTGATTTTCCTTCACCGGCGTTGTGTGCAAGCGTTTTAAGGGTACCTAAATCCCTTGAGCGCAGTGACATTGAGCCCGAAACGATGATCATTTGGTGATTTTTCACAACTCAAACCTACTTTATTCAGCCTTTCTTCAATTCTCCTAATCCCTGTTTTGACGGCTGTCAATATGGTCCAATGGCTGGATATATTTATTCGCACCTGCCCAACATATTACTCGTATCTATTGACACAGCAAATTGAAGAAGTTACATTGGTTCTGAAATGATTTTGCAGCACAATTCGATTAGTTTATGCTCATTCATAGAGGCAGAAAAGACTATACTTCAACTCAAAATTGTATAATCAATTCCATGATTTGCTAAATTTGAAGATTTTATCTATAAGAGGTCTTGGCAAAAACTATTGTCGTATTTTCCGATAAGGTTTGGAGTGCTGCATTTCGTATGGATACGCCTCGATTATTCTTGTATGTACGTATGGTATAGATTTATCGGTCAAGTATTAATTCTCCAATATTCATCAAAAGATCATCTCCAGCTTTGGATTACTCCGTAAGTAGTCCATCAGAACAGAATATTTTGCTGTTTTTTTAGTTGTTTAATGATTATGTCAATTATTCACCGCACCTACACTAAATTCCAATCTTCCTTTTACAATAGTTGTATAAACTTCGGAAGTTGTTTCTAACGCGGAACTTTTTGAACTCTTTAAAACAATACATACAATACTAGATGGAGTGAAAAGTGATCTCCTTGGAAATTTAAAGATTGTTTTTTTTTAAATGTTTTTTTATATTGTTCAATATAGTCTCCTTTTAGTTTGATACACTTATTCCAGCGATTTTCCAACTTCTTGATCCCATCCGAAAAGTAATTTTCCGGAAGGTCTGCAAAATACTCCTCCGTGGCGTCGATAATTTCCTCGCGTCAACTGAATTTTTTTATTGATAAGCCATCTTTTGAGGTTTGGGAAGAGATAATAGTCCGAGGGATCCAAATCCAGTTACCACTCGACGCCAAAAGTCCGCCCGATTCCGCATCAGCAAGTCCCAACTCTCTTTCGAAGTGCTCTCGCGTTCGTGTTTTTGGTTAGGAGTGAGCATTCGCAGCACCCAGCGGCAGGATAACTTTTTCATATGCAGAATATTGCCCAAAATATGGCGTGTGCGCTCAGTACTAATCTTTATGGTATCTGCTAGCTGGCGCACCTTCACTATCCGGTCAGCCAACACCATTTCATGTATTTTTTTGGCATTGTCCTCTGTAACCGCATCGGGGGGCCTGCCGCTGCGGACTTGATCGGTAGTGGAGTTGCGGGTACCACGAAACTCTCGAAACCAATATTTGACGGTGTAATCTGACGGAGCATTAGCCCCATAATATTTATCCAACTTTTCTTTTGTTTCCTTTGCCGTTTTGCTTCTCAAAAAATAATGTTTTATGAGAGAACGAAAACCGTTTTTGTCCATTTTTCAACATGATGCCAAACACGTCAACAACAATCAAAACTAAACTAAAGACAGTATCGCACTGAAATTTGGCATATTTGCCTAAATATGAACGGAATTCAGGGCATCATAACCTGTTTTGCAGTAGCAGCGCATTCTGGCGGTCAAGGAAGTCACTTTTCACTAGTACACATGGTCCTTTTCCTTTACAGAATCGTATTTCCTTTCATTTTTCTGTTTCGGTTGTCTCTCCTTGCTTCTCTATTTTTCATTGCTAAGCGATGGGTTTTTTAGCAGAGGCTAACCCGGCTACTTTTTCTGAGAGTGCGACACTCGAATCACTGTTCACTACCTATACAGGGATATGATAATTTCATATTCTGAAACTGCAAACTATAAGATTATCCAACAAGAGGTGTCATTTTAAATCAACATTTTTTTTATGAAAAGTGATAATGTTTTTATATTGGTCTAAAGTAAATCCTCTCAGGATAATAAAGAAATACAATATCTGCCAAATAGTTATCCTTTTGATGAAAATTTTCATCACGTCTTCACATAATTGCAGCTGTATTTCGCGTATAACAACTCTGGTATATTCTTTTAATACATGAATCGTTGGCGTAGCATTGGCGTAGACTTTATCTTTAACACAGCCCCAAAGGAAAAAGCGCAGTGGTGTTACATCGCATGACTTCGGCGATGAAGTCTCCATTTCGAGAATTCACACGTCCATTGGCATGCAATAGAGCCATTCTTTCACCAGCTGTCTAGCATGTGGCTCCGTCCTGCTGAAAATAAACGTCATTCATGTCCATAGCATCAATTGCCGGTAAAAAAAAAATCAGCCAACATCGTTCGGTAATTCGGTAATTCACAGCATAATTTTTGATAAAATATGACCCAATGACACCGCCGCACAGTGGTCGATTTAGGATCGTTAGCTGGACTTAATTCTGATTTAATTTTTTTATTCTGTTTGATTGGAAATAAATCAATTTAAAATCATTTCCATGACTTCAGGGGGTGGTATCTTGTGTTGTCGGGTTGGTAGATGTCGCAATTCGCTTATATTTGGATCAAAAGATCAACATGGTATGGAACGCACATCATTATTTGTTGCGATTCGGTACATCTTTCTTGAAAACGCGCTTAAAAAAAATGTTTAATCTTCTTGACGGGCTTGTAAGACATCTTCCGTGCAACAGAATTTTGTGGACACTTACAGTCATTTGTACCAGATAAATTTGGGATCAAATAATTTTGCTGTCCCCAAACAGCAAGTACGGAATTTATTGGTATCAATTTTCAAACCTGAAGTCAATGGCTTAAAAACAATTGAAAAACGTTTGACCTGTTTCGGGTCTAAGCCTATTATTTCAGCAGTTTTTGCTGGATCCTTAAAAAATGTTCGGGCCGTGTTGCTGTCATTGGTATTTCCTCCACCTTGTTTTGGAAAATCTACTAAGATTCCCAATTCAGATCTAAGTTCATTTTGTAATAATTCTTTTCTATTTTTAAATGCTAGTTTCTCTTCATCTCATTTTGCCTGCCAGCTTTCATTTTCAATTTTGTAAAACACATGTAGCAGTGCTTCCATCAAACAAATGTGTGCATGAAGACTTTGTAAGCCGTATGAATAGGCAGTGGGGTCAGAAGGTTTTTATAAGCAATATTGTTCATGTCCTTAGGAGATGCCTTGCATATGTAACAAACTGATTTAGCCCTGTTCTCCATAAGAGAATTACATGTTTTGCCATCCACCATTGTTTTGAACAAAGTACGATTAACTATCACAGTTTTTTCGTTAAAGCGTGCACTTGTGGCTTCTTGACAATTTATTTCGGCTTCCATACGGTTGAACTCCCTTGTTATTGTCTCAATATTTTCCTTTGCGAATTTGATACGTACTTCGGCAGTATCTTGGAGAAGATGTTCTTTAATTTATCCAGATATTTTCAGTCCCAGAACCATCTTTACTTATTTCTAAAGGAACTATGCATGTTAGCACAATATCAGTATCAGTTGCCTCAGGATTTACCAAAAAGTTTTGCTTATAACCCGAGTGCTCTCCATTGCCATCAGAGCCCCATTTCCACGAACATACGGGGGGCGTTCAATATATTCTCGGTATCGATATGAAGGAAAAGGCGAATTCAATTTAAATTGTTTTTATTTTTCAATATAATCTCCCTGCGAGTTTACCCCGTCTTTTCTTTTTAATTTCCTCCCGCAAATTATGCAAAGTGGAAGCGTAGGATGTGGCGTTGATTGTTTCACCTTTTTTTTTGTACTCAATGAGCAGGATTCCCTTTGAGTCCCAAAAAACTGTGGCCATGAGCTTCCCGGCAGACGGAGTGACTTTGAACTTCTTCGGGGGGTCTGTTCCTTTTTTATGCCACTGCATGGACTCTTGTTTGCTTTCAGGGTCATAGTGGTGGACCCATGTTTTGTCCCCAGTAACAATTCGATCCATAACACCGTCCGCGTTCTCACTACACATCTCCAAAAGCTCTCTACAGCATGCGATTCTCACTTTTTTCTGAGGCGCTGTGAGCATTCGTGGCACCCACCTTGCACTGACCTTTGAAAGGCTAAGATGGTCATGAAGAATGGTGTGAATGGTACCAATTGATAGCTTGGTGATCTCTGCCATCATTTTCACCTTTATTCGGGCATCCTCAAGAACAAGTTTTTCGACTTCTTTGATGCTTTCTCCCGTACAAGCAGTAGCCGGGGCGCCGGAGCGGGGGTCGTCTTCAATGCTCTCTCTGCCTCTCTTGAACTCACTTGACCACTTTTGCACAGTTGATAATGAAGGTGCGGAACCCTGGTAAACAGCCACCATTTCTTCATGAATAGTTTTTTTGACTTTTTCCTTGCTTAGTGGGAAATTTAATTACAGCGCGATGCTCAATTTTCACCATCATCGTCTCAGTTGCCATTATGATTCTGTTTAACTAGAGATAAAACGCGAATTAATAATCACATTTATATGAAATTTTACATGAATGCACTAAAATAATAGTATTACTTGATAAATAAGTCAATTTATATATACAACCACGGCTTCACCCCGATACCGAGAATGTGTTGAACGCCCCTCGTACTAAAGTATCACCGTTTTCTAACTGGCTCTCAAAAGTATCAAGGCGTGCAGCAGACAAACGTGGTGGTGTCAGGTACAACAATGGCTGTAGTTTAACTTCACATAAGGTTTCGGTTATAGTCAAAAAATTACTTGTTTTATAGCACTCTGGTTTTACTTCTAAAATAGTATCGTAGGCTGAGTAAATATTAACACTTCTTTCTTTTGTGCTTTTTTGAAATTGCTTATATTGATGTTTTGTCAGATTCAAATCGGTTATAAGCGCTAGGGCTTCTTCACCGTTTTCGGAGTTTCGGGTTTCTTAAGCTTTTTAAGTATTTTGGGAGAACACTCGACAACCCTTTTTACGACTTCGGCTTTAGCACGCTTTTCTTCTATTTTAAGCTTAGTCTCAACAATATGCGATAATTCTTCGGCAGATCTTTTCACAAGGTTTCGAATTTTTCGTGTTTTAGCTTGTTTCCACGTTCCTGGAATTCCTTTTCCGGTCTTCTTCGTCTAAAAGTTGTTGGCACATGAATTTCAGCAATGGAATTAGAAACTCTTTTTGAAGTCAAAAACTCTTCAGCTTTCAAAAATCGTTCTGGTGACATTTTTCTTTCTGTTTACTTTTTGAAAAAATGTGATTCAAAAGTTTTACTGTATTCGAGGCATTTTTTATGAGCAGCTTCATCCAGAACGGTTATTGACTTTTGCGACATTATGTACTGCAAAACAGTATTTGCACAAACCGTTACTGATGATTTATAAAGATTTTCACTCTGAATGAACAAAAAAACTTCTTGGCGTAAAGGGAATGGTCGCCCTGAAAAGGACGGATTGACACCTGTAGGAGAAGGAAAAAGAATGTTGCGCTGAGTTTCGGCATTTTAATTAAGCATGATTTTAAAGACAATAATCCAATCTTCAAATGAAAAAAGTTTCACGGTGTCACTTTATCGCACTTTTTTGTTATGGACCAAGAAATAAAAAAAAATTAGCTCGTCACTGCAAAAAAATGTACCACCACATTTATTTCATAGTCACAGAGCCTTAATTATTTTTTAATAAAAATACGTACTCTGAATTGAAAAATATTTACCAACAGCATACTCTGACATATTTGCTACAAACAATTATCTCACTATAACACTTTATAAACACCTGATAACGCGCAAAAGGCAAAATCGAGAGTGAGCAAAGCTTTATGCATTGCATTGAGATGCTTCCCATTGATAAAGGTGGTTGGCTTTGAGCCTACTGGTATTTTTTTTTTAATATTGTAATAACAACATTTTTTTTCACTTATGACCAGCTAGTGTTGTACTAAATCCGCCAGTGTGCGGCAGTCCAAAAACCGCTCCAAACTGTCATTTGTTGTGGATGGAGAGGTTGTTCCACCATTTCTCTTGGGTTTTCGGAGACCCAGATGCGACAGTTTTGTTTGTATACTTACCCAGACAAATGGAAATGAGCCTCATCAACCAGAAATTTTTTTTGTAAAAAATCATGATCTTGTTCATTCATTTCCAGCACCCATTCAGCGAAAGTACGTCATTGTGCGTGGTCTGCTGTTTTCAATTCTTGTCTCAACTGAGCCCTATAAGCATTTAGGCCAAGATCCTTACGCGAATTTTTTTCTTTTTTTTTTTATAATTTACGCGCGCCTAAGGGGTTATGAATACCCTTATACTGTTGCCATAGCGCGGGCGGAAAGATAGAAGGAGGAGAAAGGAAAGTTTGTGAGGTAGTGGTTTGAAACTCAGGTGTGTTTGGTTTCGATATTGACTCTCCAGGGGTAGGAGTCCGAATAGGACGGAGAGATTTTCTTCACTCGGAATGGTGAGGTTGTGAATTTTAACGGTTGTTTTGTGCTTGAAAACCCTACAACAGCCAAATCTACATGTCAGTGCTATGCCTTCACACGCAGATTTTTCTGACTGAGTTCCAAATTACACAAATGAAAACTTGCTGTGGCTAGGATGCGGTGAAAAGTGATTGCAGATAGGCCCATTTTATTGGATTGTCACAAAATGGACACAACTCTATTTTCAGTCACACTCTCAGCTACGGCGGCGATATTTTCAGTTTTCAGCTGACCTTACCGGGTGAATACGAACTAGAGTCTTCACATCAATATCCTGTCCGAGACGTTCAAATTGAATTTGATTAATTGACTATATCTGTGCAAGAGGGCACCTGATGATGACCAAAAGCAGTACGAACTTTACGTTTTTGTACCGAATTTTCACTGTTGCGAGTGTGTATCGATCCATATTTAATAGCTTTCTAGTTTTTACTTATCAAAAATCATTACTAAAAAGTCAATTCGATTAGCGACTCGATCCTCTGGAGTTAAGTAGTCGATCATTTTGTGTTATCTGTGATGTTTATTACCTAATTTCGTGAGCCTGTTGTCTTTTTGTGGAGAACGTATATATTGCCAAAAAAAACCTAACTTCTTTGAAAAAAAAAAAAAAGTTGAAATTGAAGAAGCACAATTTTCACTTTATACTCCGAACAGACCACGTAGCCTCTGTCCGAGTCCTTTATCAGTAAGGGCATGTGTGTGCATACATACGTATATGCGTGCATGCTACATCCTATCATGTGCGTTTTTTATAGCAGTTGATGTAAATGTCGCTTAATATTCTCTTAAGAATGCCTAGTCTCGGACACAGTTTTGTAAAGCTTGACTCCATAAATGGAGTCCATATATACTATCCTTACTATAGGCATGGCAGTTGATACTTGAACGGAACCTATCCTCCCCGCCTAATGGGGGTCCCTCTAAAAAGCAATTAATTGTGTCCTGACTCAAAAGATACAAGCTATGTGGGTAGTCCCAGAAGTACCCGACCTAACAAAGAAAACACAAAAAAAATGGGGGCAAAATATGTTTGTTCCTCTACGTAGTCTCCTTTTAGTTTAATATACTTTTCCCAGCGATGTTCAATAGCTTCAATACCCTGTTTATAGTGAGAATCGTCGAGCTCCTTAAAATAGCCATTAACCGCAGACGCTACCTCTTTATTTTTGGCAAATCTTTTACCAGCGAGCCATTTTTTCAAATTCGGAAATAGAAAATAATCCGAAGGAGCTAAATCTGGTGAATAGGGTGTGTGAGGAAGCAATTCGAACTTTAACTCATTGATTTTGGCCATCGCGACGACGGGTCAGTGAACTAGTGCATTGTCTTGATGAAACAAAACTTTTTTCTTCGCCAAATGCGGCGGTTTTTTCTCGATTTCACCTTTTAAACGCTGCAATAAGTTCGCATAACACACGCCGTTGATTGTTTTTCCTTTCTGAAGATAATCAATGAAAATTATCCCACGCGTATCCCAAAAAACTGACGCCATGACCTTGCCTGCATATGGAACTGTCTTCGCCTTCCTTGGGGCCGATTCCCCCCTTTTGAGTCCATTGTTTTGACTGAAGGAACAGTCTCGGGTGTGGAGTGATGGACCCGTGTTACATCCATGGTTATGAATCGACGCAAGAACTCGGCTTTATTGCTGTGGAACATCCTCATGCTTCAATGCTTTTTGAAATGGCTACCATATCTGCTAGTTCACGCACTATCAATCAACGCTCATCCAATACTATTTTGCGGATTTTTTTTCAACAGTTCTGGTGAACTCACCTCATTTGGTCGACCACTGCGATGTTCGTCTTAGCAACTCATACGGCCTCGCTTAAACTCTACCACCCAATATTTTATTGTTATAAACGAAGGAGCAGCCTCCCCCAAAGTAGAATCCAGTTCCGTTTAGATGTTGAGGTGTTTCAAAAGAAAATATTGTATCTCATAACGATGACCAATTTTTTCCATATTTAAAAATTCGTTGAGAGCGTTCGCTACTGATGGCTGACGAAAAAATACTAAACAACATCGTCAAACTTCAAATTTAAGCTTTATAAGATCGGTACTTTCTACAATTGTCATTCTTTTCGAACAACAACCTCCATCTATACGTCAAGTCGGGTACTTCTGGGACTACCTTCGTATTACAAGTTTGGTAAAAAAAAAAAGTATCACACAATTGTTCGACATCCTTGCAGCCAGAAAAGAAGAAAACAGGAAAAGTGAGTTCCCTTTTCCAATGCTATCCATTAGCCATTGGTATCGGAATCATCTGCATAGATTTGAAGCGCTTAGGCTGAGAAAAGTATACATCTTCATTCCTAAACTCCATTGTACTGTGTTAGTTCTTAGTTTTTAATTTTATATCTTTTTTCCATTTTTATTGTAGTCAGCGAAAATGTATTTTTTCCGATGAAGTCAAGTTGTCGTTTTTCAAGGAAGAATACACCTTTACTGCATGCATGAAAGAATGTCGCATGAAGAAAGCAATTAAACTTTGCAAATGTATGCCACCATTCTATAAACCAATTCGTAAGTTCTGACTCTCAAACACATGTCTTGCTCAGCATCTATTTATATATTTTTCCTATTTTATTTTATTATTCAAGCCAACATTCCATTTTGCAAAATCAGTCAGCTTCTTTGCCTGCAAAAATACGCTGCCAATATTACCAGCATTAAAGACTGTCTCCATTGCGAGCTTAGCTGTTCCCAAACCGTTTACAACATTGAAAAACTAAACAAAAAGTAAGTTTCCAATAATGAGGAATACCATCCGGAAAAGACAAAATATTCCTTCTCTGCTTTTAGCTATGGCACAGAGGAGCACAAAGTGACCGTCGAGTTTTTAACTTGGCCGATCATTTGTTTTAAGCGCGAAGTCCTTTTCGGTTGGGTAGACCTACTTGTCTCGTTCGGTGGAATAGCCAGTCTTTTTTTGGGATTCTCCCTTCTATCAGGTGTTGAAATAATCTACTATTTCACAATGCGCGCTTGCTGTATGGTCTATAGAAATCGAGTAAGTATTCAACTTTCCAATTAGTTCGAATCGGTGTTGGACTTTTAAAGTGTCCACTCTTAGCAAGAACTGTACAAAATCGAAGAAGATATCAAGAAAAGACCTCCGCCAATGATTGATCTATCCTTGAAACCGAAAATTCCACGTCATGGAAATAAGAAAAATGAGGAGACTCCGAGTGATGATGCTAAAGCAGAAAGAATTCAAACTATTGGTATGAATGAATATCCAAAACCAATTAATCGACGGCGTCAAGGCGACAAGGTATCGAACATATATTATTGACGAAAACATTTTTTTTAATGTGTTTTTGGGTTTTTCCAGAAATTTTCTGGATTTGCAAAGCCATTATTCACAACCTTGCAAACTTCATCGAGCACTACTAACAACATGGAATATGGAGGATATTTACCGTAAAGAGAATAAATTTTTCTATGCATGTTTATAATTTTTTGTTTGTATTTAAAAGATCCCTTATGTACCACTTAAAACTATGATAATAAAAAATATTGCACTTCACTATTTAGAAATTGTAATTAGGTATGGAGCATACGCTCTGGGTTCTAATTGAATTTGTACGTTAAAGATATTAAGAAGGCCATTTTAAGCCTCTAAAGTCAGAATCGGTTACAAAATCGTTTATCACCATCTAGTGGAGCAAAACATTATTTACTAACAAAACCACAAAATTCATGCGAGGACAAGATCTCACCATAGTCAAACAGACGACTGTATATTAGTCGACGATATTTATTTGGTGTGTATAAATTTTGTGTTCACGAGAACTTCAATTATTAAACGATTCCCTAATTTGCTATTGCTATCTACCCATGAACTTGGCTTCGTTAAAAAGACGCCGCTTCATGTAGTTAAATCAACCTACGAGAGTAAATCAATAAGTGCGCAACTCCTGGAATCAAGGATAGCTTTTCTGGCAAAAAAATTCATCAACGGAGACTATTGAGCTCAATACACTTTGTCCGAAGTTGCTGCTCCAATTTATTGATTCCTCCCACATACCAAAATTTGTTGAGTCCCTTAAAATAGGCGATTGTCTGAGTGATGATTTCATAGCTGGAAGCAAATTTATTTTCGCCGAGCCATATCTTCAAATTCGGAAACAGGAAACAGTCACTCCGGAGAATATGGTGAATGAAGGAGCAAATCGTACCCCAACTCGTGAAACTTCGCCATGGCAACTACGCACTTGTGCATTGTCTTGATGAAGGAACCCTTGCTTCTTGGATAAAATGCTATCATTTTCCATTCAAATCGTCGTTGAACCGGAGTGGATGACACCGCCATAAGACATACGAGTATGTATTCAACATTGACCTTTTTTCCCCCCTTTTGAAGGTAATCAATATGACTTCTGACCAAAAAACTATTGCCACGACCTTTTTGGCCCACGGATCCACCTTAGCCAGATAAAAGAAAATGTGTCAAGGCAACAAGCCTCATACAGAAACCTGTAGAGATAAAGAAGGAAACTTTGTAGTAGGGTCATAGTTGGTGTTGAGAATATGGAATAACTTCTTCCCCATACTGTAAAACGGCGACAGAGCGCAAGATTCGTCCATTCAATTTAGCAAGATAGAAATATTCAACGAAACCGCCCAACCTGGCTGCTTACCGGCCAATGTATTTAAAGCTCCCGGAAGTGTCTCATTTCTAAGATCTGATGAGAAGCGTGTAAGCCTGGTGAATGGAATCTCAGCATAGTTTGCCCGATCCACAAATCTTCTCCTTAACATTGCGTAGAAGACCTTATCTGCTATATTGTGTCAACGTGTAAAGTCCTTCATCAACAACCTTAGTGGCTCCTATCAGTGTGGTTGCAGGGCAGAAAAGTTCACAAGCGACCAAATTCTCACTTCCTGGCGGATTCTGAAAAAAACGCAAGAACTCAAAATTTATACCCACCATCTTTCCATCAATTTGTAGGCCGCATATAGCAGCATTTATAGAGACCAAGTACATAGAGCGATGTCTAGTTTTGGCATCCGTGACAAACTTGTCCCTCTGTGCTGAATAACAGCGAGGGACGTTCGCTGCACAGTGAAGGTTGGTAACGATTTAACCGAGAAATTTGATGTCAAAAAATAGAACTTAACTCTCAAGTGGGTATGACTACACCTATGATGCCAAAGCATGTGTTAAGTTTTTCGGAAAATGGGACAGAAAGAGAAAGACAGATGTTTGGGCTCAGTGGCAATTTCGCTGGGTGGCATCCAACATTTAATGAGGAGACTAAATTATTAGTGTAAATTGACTTAATGTTGTATTTAGGCAACCATTCATCTCACGAGATTTTAGTTGCCTGAAAAAAAGTCTTACGGTCACGGCTGGTATCCAACCGTCCGTTTGGGAAGCCAATACACTACCACTTCAGCCACGGCCACCCACGGCGCCGTCATGTGACTTCTTTAACATTATAATTGTGCGAAACTCACAAGCGATCACACGAACAATCTTTTAAAAGTTTGTGCAACTATTAGCGTACACCGATGATATTGACATAATTGTAGGAACTCAGCAGGCTATCACCTCTCCGTTCGCTAGTGTTAAAACGGAAGCTGCCAAAATGGGTATAGCGGTAAATGAGGGCAAAACCAAGAATATGCTATCAACAAGAAAGGGCACACAACATCGATATTGGACAGAAAGTCACACTTGACAGCTATAACTTTGAGATAGTAAGACTTTCTAAAAAAACAAAAATTTAAAATACTTCAATACTAGAATTATAAATAACAAAAACAGTTGGGATGAATACAAAATCATAAGGAACCATTTTATGGTTAAAATAAATGAAGCAAAGTGCCAATTCATAAGTTTTAAAATCAATACAGCAAATAGGTAAAACCAAATGTGGAAAACTATAAAGAATTTGGTGATAAAACCAAATAAATCACAAATAAGTGATACTAGGTGGCGCAGAAGTCATCACTATCGGACGATGCTATAATTTTTGCAAATGGCGGCAAATGTCAATTCTACTTTGACATTTGTGAAGTAAACAGATACAAAATACTGGTCAACAAGATATGAATCGCCATACTCTTAAAGAACGCGGAATAATTGTTACGATTTACGATTTGTTGGTGGTGTTGGCGCAGCGTGAATTTCAGGCCAAATTTCCCGGTCGTCCGACACCAACTGGCCAAACACTACGGCGTTTAGTCGCTCGCCTCGAAGATTATGGGAAAACACGAGGTGCTGCCAGGTCTGGCCGGCCCCGAAGCAGCCGTTCTGTTGGGAATATTGTAGCTGAAGTTGAAGATGTCCCACAGGACCCCGGAGTATCGACCTAACGACGTGCCATCCAATTAGACATCAATCGGTGGTCTTTACAGACGATTTTGGTGAATGACAGTAAGATGTTCCCTCACAAAGTGCATACGGTGCATCAGCTGTTAGCTGTTGTAGACATCCTGAATCTGGACCACGAGGGAGACAACTTTTCATCGATAATCATCATGAGCGACGAGGCCCATTTCCATCTCTGTGGATATGTGAATAAGCAAAACTATCGAACCGAAAATCCGCGTATAACCCACGAAGAGCCATTACACCCGCTCAAAGAATTGGGGCTGGAGAACATGTGGTTCCAACAGGATGGAGCAATGGTGCATACTGCACGAGCCATAACCGAAATTCTGAGGGCTGCATTTCCAGGTCGCCTAATCTCTCGTTTTGGCGATTTGCACTGGCCGGCAAGATCGCCTGATTTAACCGTTCCAGGCTTATTTTTGTGGGGTTTTTTGAAGTCACGAGTCTATGACAACAAGCCCCAGACCTCAGGCAAGAATGCGGGGACCTACCGCCGGAAATTCTAACAAGAGTGATGGAAAATGCCACAAATCGGGCCCGAATGGACATCAATTCTGGCGGCGGCCACTTAGCCGATATCATTTTCTCGACTTAATGGAACAAAATTTAGGACATCAAGTAAACATAATCCAAAAGCAGAACCAAAGTTTTTCATTCATAGAAAATATTACAGCCAAAGAACATAGGGTGATAACGTTTGCGCCACCTTGTATAATTTTCAAAGAGACTAATTGCAATCTCAGACAAATTTAACAAGCATTTTATAGAAGGTATACAAACAATAAGAAACGATATCAAATATGTATACGGAATATGTAAATAATATTATACAATTCGAATCTAAATTTCAATTCCAGCAAATTACAAAGAGGAGAATTTCCGGGTTCGTGGAAGGAGTCGATGATTACACCAGTAGAAAAAGTTCGTAGTACAAAAAAGTGGGAAGAATTTCGTCCGATTAACACATGAAGAAATCTTGGTAAGTGTAGTAAAACGACGGGTTATGGCGTATATTGGAAAAAATAATATATTTTCTGCCTTCCAATCGGGATTTAAAAAAAATTACAGCTAATATTGCAATAAATGAATGGGAAAGCCGTAGAAGTAAGAAAAAAACAATGGCACTATTCTTCGATTTCAAAAGAGGTTTTGAAACAATAGATCGGAATATTCTGCTGGGAAAGATGTGAACATGTGTGATAAGAGATAAAGAGCTGGAATGGTTTAAATCGTTTCTCCCAACAAGATCGCAAAGAACAAAGGTCAACAATAGAGTGTGAAATGTGAACGAAGTCGACATAGGAGTCCCACAAGGCTCAATTCTAGGGCACTGCTTTTTACAATATACATTAACGATATGCCCGAAATTATATGTGAATGCGAGATGATACACTAATCTAGGCCGAAGGAAAAAAGACAGATGCATGCAGAACAAAACTGCTAGGTGACATTAACCGAATAACATAATGGTTAAGAAATTAAACGAACAGAAAACTAACTAACCTTGCCAAGCAATATAAAAAACGAAAATAATTTTATATTCTTCAAAATAATGTGTATTAATTTTGTTAAAGTACGAGTAAATAATTGAATTACTGTAAGAATCACCACAGATCTATGACTGACTATGTTTAAAATAATATTATAAACTATATTTATAACTACACTTATATTTTTAAGATTTTTTAAAGTGTTATTACACATACTAATACATAAAATGCTACTACTATTACTACTACTACTACTACTACTACTACTACTACTACTACTACTACTACTACTACCACTACTACTACTACTACTACTACTACTACTACTACTACTACTACTACTACTACTACTACTACTCCCACTTTGGCTCTGCTATCAATTCTACCAACGACACATCAGTAGGAATAAAACCATTGATAAACTAACTAGATGTCAAACTCTACTAATACTTTTGCAAACCCTTAACTTTTGCACAGACACACTGTAAGTGAATTCCAACACTTCTGCATCTCTATAACTTTGTCAAAATTTGCTAGAAGGAGAGCAATTTACAAGTAAGATTGCTAGAATGAGAGCGATTTGCACGAATGTGTGTAATGAAGACGACATTTTTTTGATTAAAATGGGCGTAGTTTGTATAAAAGGAGAGGGAAATTGCCATTGAAGATAATTTACACGTATTCACAGACAGGATCACACGGATAGTGGCGATCAGTAGAAAACCGGTTTTGATTTTCCAATATCTGGAAAGTTTGATATCTAGGTATAGTTAATCTATGAATAAAACCCTGATAAGATCTTGATCGTTCCAGCCCAACTTAGTGCCGCTGAAGCAAGGAATTAATCGTTAGATAGATATCCGCGGTAGTTATGAGAGAGAAATTCTTCGTAAGTTATTCGGTCCCGTTGACAGACTTTGGAGGAGAAAAATCAATGACGAACTCTACGACCTGGGCTTCATCAGTCGCCTGGGACGGCTAGGACATGTAGAGCGGATGGAAAACAGTACTTCGAATATAACTCGAAGGAACAAAGCAGTAGAGGTGACCAGATAGCAATGATAGTTTTTCCAATTGTTGTGTTTTAGCAGCTGTCAAAGTTACCAATGATATCCAGCTGTCAAAATATTCTGTAAGGTTTGCCATTTCATCATGCATAAAAAATATTATCGAAATTCCGGCTCAGTTGTAAAAGTGGAAAAGTTTGAGCGTAAGTACACGCCCTTGAATCTTAAGGCGCTAACCAGAAAGAGATTGGCACGAAATGAAGAAAACATAGCCACTATAGCGGCCAGTATCAAAGAAGGCCCAGAAATGTCGATTTGGCGCCGATCAGCTGAATTGGGCATCACCAAAGAGTCAACCCGGCTTATTTAGCTATTGAATTTGGGCCTACTTCCATATAAGGCTGTGTTCACGCAAGAATTGAAGCCGAACGACAATAGACAACCTAGTGAGTTAGCTAATTGGGGGCTGGAAATGTTGGCCGGAGATCCGGATTTTTGGGCAAAAAATCATCTTCTCGGGCGAGACCCATTTTTGGCTCAGCGACTATGTCAACAAGCAAAATTGCCGTAATTGGAGCGAACACAATCCACAAGTGTTCGTCCAAGCATCAATGCATCCACAAAGCTTGACAACAGCGATATATGCGACCGGATCATCTCACGCCATGCGTTCATCAATTGGCCGCCGCAATCATGCGATTTGAGACCACTCTATTATTTTCTTTGTAACTACGTAAAGTCTTAAGTCTACGCTAACAAGCCAACCACTTTGGACGAGTTCGACGCCAACATTCGATACGTATTGGACCGAGTCATCAAAAATTGGACCGACCGCTTGAAGCGCTGCCAGCGAAGCCAAGGCGGCGATTTGAATGATGTGCTATTCCACACATAATGGCATAAACGTAGCTCCAAAATAAAGCCATTATCAATTGTATATCTCACTCCATTGTTGTTTTATTTAAATTTTTTTTTCTATCGTTCTTATCTGGTCACCCTTTAGAAGACAATCTTAACCGACTCGGAATGTGCAACTTGAGGCAGATAGCTAACGATCGGGTTAACTTTAGAGGCTTGTTAATAAAGGCCCAGGCTCACTCCTAACAGTAGCGCCACCTAACAATAACATCTCCTGACTATTGCTTCTAATCCAATGTAATACATTCCTTTGCTGATGACAGTGCTCTCTGCTTTTCAATTTAGTTCTCAGACTCACGTACCTGCGATTCGGATGTAGAACGATATAGCTACCACCACCAACAGAGTAGAATTTAGTGCTTCCAAACAATGCTGTTTACTGACGCTAAGACGGAATTTAAACAGACAATCATCGTCGAAACCTTTTATGTGATGTCTGATCTGGAGTATAATGCCCACATCTAGTCAGGTGCCCCTAACAACTTTCTACCATTGTTAGATTGGATTTAAAACCATGTGATTAAACTCATAAATAACGCTAATATTACACACTAAATTGACAACCCCGAACGCCGAAAAAATGTGTGGCTGTCAAAATTTTTCCATTGATTGGTTAAATGTTAAGTTTTTATTCCGCAATTTCATTGTTTGGCAATATGGCAGAAGATCGATTTATTGAGTTAGAAAACTAGATATAAAATTTTGAAAGATTGCTCGAAAACAAAAATCAGTTTTGACACACAATAATATGTATTTAACGTTTTACGTCATAATGGTGTTTTCCATTGGCCGACAGAGCAGTTATTTTTGCACTCGGAAGAAAAAAACTGACATACTCGTAAAACTGTTCCATAAGCACTCTTCTCACTTTTTCAGAATCAAAATTTTCCTTCTAGTTTTCGTATCGAAAGCAAAATTTCACTTCTGGATTTTATGTCGGAATGTACCAACATAAATAAATAGTCTTGTGTGTCATACCAGAAATTTGTTTTCGATGAATCGACTGTTGGCGTTTTCTTTTTGCACTCCGGTGTGAAAAGTGACATGAAACTGTTTCTTCTCGCTCTTTCAGAATCAAAATTGTATTTTCTGGTTTACATTTAAGAAGCAAAATTTCGCTCCTGGATTTTATGTCAAAATGTACTAACCCATATAAATAGTTATAAACGTCAAATACTATTGTGTGTCAAACTAGACTTCTGTTTTCGAGCAATCGGCTGTGTTTAGTCAATTTATTCGGGATGTTCAACTAGATTCGCAAGCAAATACCAGATACTATATATAAAAAATTAAAGAAGATGGATGCAGAAATAATAAGTATTTTATTATTCTCATCTTTGTCGCCCACGTCAATATCAGATAATGGATTTGTTATGAAGGTTTTAGGCAGCAACGTTTCCAAAAATCGGATTACAAATTTCATAAACGTAATTGAAAATGCTAAATAAAAATTTGACATTTAACCAAAACATACAACAATTTTAACAGCAAATCAGGAAAAGTTTTTAGTGTTACATTACAATCCAGTTTTTCAACTTCCGGAGAGAAACCATTCGAAAACGCCATTACTGACTGTTTTTGACAACAAGTTTAAATATTAAGGGCGAAAATCATAAAACATCAAAGCCATCAATAAAAGGCCTGTTTGCGTGCTGCTCAACTACAAGAATCAATAACACCCACGCGGATTATTTGACAGTTGTGTGATGCTTTCCGTAATATTGAACAGTACGCGTATCATAGATGAACTAACATAGATGTCAAACTTTCCAGATATTGGAAAACCAAAACCCGCTTTCCACTGATCGCCTCTACGCTGTTTGTGAATACGTGGGAATTGTCAGCAATGTCAATTTCTCACCCATTTTACTCAAAAAACATCATTCACAGTGCAAATCGATCTCATTCTAGCAAATTCTCACAGGTTATAGAGATGTTAATTCACTTACAGTGCGTCTGGGCGAGGGTTAAGGGTTTGCAAAAGTCCTGAGTATGGTTTGCCACTAAGTTAGTTCATTTCTGACACGACAGACATATTAGAAAAGCGTTCGATTTGCGTTTATGTTATCTAGCGCTATTACGTCAAGCACATTTGAATCACTATCCCATTTTATGCGAACAAAACAACACACACTTATGCATTTTAAGTGACTTTCTTCGTCTCTCTAAACAAACATTACTTAACCAAGAAAGAGTGCTGTTTTTGACAGATCTAAAATCTCCACATTCTCTATTGATTTCACTTCTGTGATGTTCTTTTTGATCAGCAGAAAATGCTATTGGTCAATCAGACGTTTTCGCGCATTTATTTCATCATTAAAAATACTTGAGAGATTAGACCGATATCAAAAACGATATCGGACAGTAAATAAATAACAATTTGATCGAAACAGCCTCTTGAAGTGACACTGAATAGACGTTTTGTGAAAATTACGCACCGCCCACGAATAAAAATTTTTCGCTAAAGCAATTTTTCTTCTTTTTTCTCGCTA
Organism: Volucella zonaria; assembly: GCA_963966105.1. NCBI lineage: Eukaryota > Metazoa > Arthropoda > Insecta > Diptera > Syrphidae > Volucella > Volucella zonaria. The sequence continues at coordinate 87,706,301 of OZ014532.1, read as the reverse complement.
TTACACACAGCGAAGCAGAACGTGGTAAATCAGAAAGTTGTGTGCTATCGCGACAATAATGAGTGTGGACACGTACGGACCTAGTTCTCAGACGTTGACTTTTCTCGACACAGAGGAAAATGATTTGATAGGTGCTGATACCCAGGCGTCGGATTTTGATTTTCGAGACTTTACGATACCATCGCAGTCACAGACACAGTCTTCGCAATTAGATCCGATTGCTGCTCCTAGTCAGGTATGGCGTTAAGATTTTGTTTCAATGAAATTTCTTTGATTAATTTTGTTTTTTATTTTTTTCGAAACTATTACAGGGCAATGCCTATGGCCGGAAGCTGGAGTTGCAGTCAAAACTGCCGGGTATTACAAATGGTATGGCTGCATTGCAATTCGAAGAAGATGATGATGGAACGCTGGCAGTGAGAGAATTACCACCGCATGCTTGTAAATATTGCGGCATACATGATCCGAGTACGGTTGTTATGTGCAACAATTGCAAGAAATGGTTTTGTAATGGTAGAGGCAACACTTCTGGATCACATATTGTAAATCATTTGGTTCGTGCTAAACACCGAGAAGTTACATTACATAGTGATGGTCCGCTGGGAGAGACCGTTTTGGAGTGTTACTCATGTGGAGTGCGTAATGTCTTTGTTTTGGGTTTTATACCAGCCAAAGCAGATTCGGTCGTAGTGCTCCTTTGCAGGTAAATACCTTCATTTTTGCTTTTAATTTCAAATTTTGAAACTATTGTACCTATAGCGCGAGAATTCACTCTTTATCAGCGTCATTAGGTCGAATACATTTTGTTGAGGTGTAACATTTTAGACTCGTACGTTCTTAGCGTAAATAAACAAAGAAAAATTATTGTTTACTCATAGTTTTATTATGCAAGAATGAACATTGATCGTAAGCGTACGATATTGGTCGGTATTCTCGTTTGTATCAAGTTAATCACAGAAAGTACACATTGTTAATAGTTCTCAACAATATTAGTTCTGATTAAAATTGCTATGTGGCTTATGAGTCATGCTATATCGAACTTATACCTTAATAATTCAGTGTTAAATCCAAACAAGTTGTATATCCTATAGCAGTTTTCAAGTTCTCATATGAAACCAACAATGTGCTTTATTAGAAACAAAAATCTATTGAAAGTTAATGTAATTTATCCTTATTAAAAAAAAATTCTATTACTGGGCAACAAACAAAGGTTTGTCCATCTAATTGATCTAGCTAACGATTGTCAGGAACTTGTTTCTTGCTCAAATCTAATTTAAATGTTAATCGCGGAATTTCCGCATGACAGGTCGATTCTTTCCACTCGATCGCTACACCCCAGCGGTGCCTTATTTTTGTCCCCCATATCTTAACAAATTAGCCTTTCCGGTCTACGTCTACAAGTTCTTGGTTGTGCCTTCAAATCAATTCATCATTCTGCGGCGTTATTCCGGCAATAGCGGGTCGAATGTTGGCCTCGAGCTCGTCCAAAGTGGTTGGCTTGTTAGCGTAGACTAAGGATTTTACGTAGCCCCAAAGAAAATAATCGAGTGGTGTGAAATCGCATGATCGCGGCGGCCAATTGATGAACGCACGATGTGAGCTGGCCCGGTCGCCAAATTTCTCCTTTACTACTTCGAGCTTTGCGTCCCTTTTATGGCGTGTAGCACCGTCTTGTTGGAACCACAGCTCGGATATATCGATGTTGTCGAGCGCTGACCACAGAAAGTCGGTTAACATCGCTCTATACTTGAGACCATTGCCGGTAACGGTGTCTCTTTTATCATTTCGAAAGAACCAAAGTCCAATGATGCCGCCATGCAATAAAACACACCAAACAGTCAATCTTTATGGATGCATTGATGCTTGGGCGAACGCTTGTGGATTGTGTTTTCTCTCAACACGGCAATTTTGCTTGTTAGCATAGCCGCTAAGTCAGAAATGGGCCTCGTCCGGCAAGATAATTTTTTGGCCAAAATCTGAATCTCCGGCCAACATTTCCAGCGCCCAATTAGCGAATTCACGGTGTTATCTATGGTCGTCCGGCTTCAATTCTTGGGTTACCACAATGTTATACGGATGTAGGTCTAAATCCAACCGCAAAATAAGCCGGGTTGATTCTGGCGATACCCAATTCAACTGATCGGTTCTGATTTCTGGGTCTTCTACGATACTGGCGGCTATATTTTCTTCATTTCGCATTAATCTCTATCTGGTTGGTGGCTTAAAATTCGAAAGAGTGTACTCATGCTCCATTTTTTTCCACGGTGCGACGAATTGCCTCCACACTGAAACCATGATGAAAACTGATTTCACGACGAAAAAATTCATGTTACTGCGCCGGAATTTCGATAATATTTTTTAATAAATTCAGCACGTTCGGCAAGCGTAAAACGATGCATGATGAAATGACAAACCTCACCGAAAATTTTGAATGCTGGATGTGATTGGAAAGTTTGGCAGCTGCTGAAACATAACAATTGGTAAAACTATCATTGCTATCTGGTCACCCGTTATTATTTATGAAGTTGAATTTACTCAGCAGGAGGAAAATTGCTTCTGGTTTTTTCTATTAATCATTGGAATACCATATGCAACCTGTATAGGTACATATTTTTCGCACGGATCTGCTGTGCCTCTTGTAAGATTGTCTAGATGTCCATTCTACAGGCCGCTCTATTTTGGATCACCTCGTTACCGAAGCCAAAAGTTTGCTGATGTTATTTGCACTTGAGTGGTTGAATTAGTTCTCTTTTTCTATTTTTTTTTCACATCGCGGCTGTGACTGGAGCTTATAATGCCTTTTATACTAGATTTTCGGACAAACTTTGTTAAACATGGCAAAGCCAACTAATTTGTGCAGCCTGAAATTGATCCATTATCAGTTTCTTAACGTGGTAATTTCCTCAAATACGCGTACTTTTTATTAGATCACGTGTTGTTACATCCGCCAAAATTCGTAACACTTTTATTTCCGTCGCTCTCCATGTCTCTTAATATTTCTCGTACATCGTCCAACATACAATGCAAAGCTGGACAACCAGTGCACTCCAAGCTTACTCTACGTACACCATCGTTTCCTTGATGTTAAATGACAAAGCCCAAGTACATATTTGAATTGAAATTGAACTCCAACTTTAACTTCGCTGTGCGTTTAATTCTGTTTTAACACCGTCGTACGTAACGTTCTTATATAGGTCTCGACCACATTATGGGATTTTAGCGCCACCCAAATAAGATCTCTGGAAACTACCGAAGGCTTTTTCCAGATCGAGGAAGAAAATATGCAAACCTCGCGGTGTTTCTCCATCATAACCCGCGTCATATGTCGAATGGACATATGATTGATTCCCACGGAGTTCAATAATAGTGCGTTGTCGAATGTCAAGATCTCTCGTATATTTTCATAGTAGGTTACATTAGTTTCAGTGAGGGGTAGCTGTTGCAATTTCTATTTCCCTTTGCCTTTATACAGTGAAACAAGAAAGCTCACCCTCCACCGGTTAGTCATTCGTTCGGCCCTCATCATTTTAGTGGACAAAATTTACACAAGAATTCTGGGTTTAGTAACGCGTTAAATAACTCTTGAAAGTTATTGGAAAGTTCGTTGTTCGCCGGTAACCAGTGCCTCAGCTCGATTTCAATGTATTTCAGCGATTGAATTTATGGCGAGAGTTTTCTTCGTTGCACCACAATCTTAAAAAAATTTAACTCTTTTGCCTTCGGTGCTGCACATTTTCTACTGCTTGTCCCCTGCTTATACAATTGCCGCCACAATGCCTCTACTGCTATTGCATGTTTTCTAACTGTGGCATTGTTCCCCTCTGTTGCGCATCATTCATAATCTAACTCAAGACGTCGATCAGAGTTTTTGTACTATTTCATTTTTCTTCGAAGTTGTTTCATATACCGTGTGGAATTAGTTATTCTTAGCTTGCAAATTTAGCACACAGATCTACCCTCTTTTCTTGTTTAAATTGTGACAATTTGTTGCCTCAACTGATTTGGTTTTTCACGAAAAATTCTGCCGTTTCGCGTTATCCCCGCATATGTAGATGGTAATCTTTGGTATCCCCCGCTGTATATGTAATCACCTTCCCCTTAATAAATGTGCTATTTAGTATGGTTTTTCCTACCGAACTTGCTTCTTTTATGTCTGTATAGGTATTCGTAGTTCGATTTCCCGAAGTGCGTTTAAATATGCAACTATGCACTACAACGGCATTGTTGAATGGGAACGATGTCATCGATGTTATCGATAGTGAAACAGATGAGCGATCTTGTTTCCAGGTAAAACCTGCCCCACGCACTATATTTTTCAGCACTTAATTGGAAAAGTCACAACGCATAACGCCGTCACCGCGAGTGTTTTTCAGCCGTAAATGGCATAACTTCAAACGATTCATAGGCAGCGTTGAGGTCGATTAAAATGTAACGCATTAGCCTAAGTGTAAAGATTTGAGGAGCTGAAGTTACACTGATATCTGCCGTTAAATATGATGTAAAATGTTTTTATTGGTTTGAGAATAGAATCTTAAAATCGATACTCAGCTGGGATACGCCTCAATACATACATAGGACCCCGTTTTCCCTCATGCATTTGTCCCCCCATATCCGATTAGTATTTAGTGCATGCACTCGACCAAAACATTACATTTACGCGGCGAGTCCGCCAGAGCTGGCGTGTTGTTATTCTCCAGCCTTTCTGCGGCAAACTTTATTATTGACAGCATCTGGGTTTCCTTCGTGCCCAATTACTCCTCTTAACCCAAGCTAGAGCCTCTGGTAGGGGATGCATCTATTATATATTAGAAGCAAGTCTTCTATTGAGGATGTGCTTTGCAACTTGTGCACTAAAGATGTCTAATTTACCGATTTAATCATTGAAGTCAAGGTAAAAGCCTTCCTTGATATGGTTCTAAACTTAGTCAGTTCGAGCAAAGAATTCTAGGGAATTCTTCTGCTGAACGTCTTGCTTCAAAAGAACCTTTCTTCAGACGAAGAGCAGAAACGTGAATCTTCGAACGAATATGAAAAATATCAATTTCTTTACTGTTGTCAGTAAAGAAATATACTGGATTAGAAATACCCTGCAAGATCTCATCAATGAAAATTAGAAAAGGCGTTGGAGATAGAATGGAGCCCTAAGGCACAAGGATATAAAACTGTTATCAAATCACCAGTGGAACTGTTGCTATGAAAACCTTTGAGAAGTTTTCTTGAGTTTTGAAAAGTTTCGAGAACAGACGGTTTATCAACCTCTCCATGACCTCGGGTCTGTAGGAGGAGAGAGATGAAGATTCGCTTCTTTTAGATATGGGGTTTTATAAATGCTGTTTTTTATCTACTCGGAAAGATTTCCATTGGATTGATGAAAGTAGTTTGAGCTGTGTATATAAAGATAGATTTTTGAGTACTCTTGTTTCTACACGAATGCGAAATTTAGCTTTCCGTCGAGTAGCGAAGTAAGTACCAACCAGCGTGGTCTAAGAGCAGGCAGCTGGGACGTCATTATAAAAGAGCGTTGGGATGATGAACGGGGCACAGTTTTATCTTAGTTTTGATGGACGACAAGCATCTTTTACTACCTTTGGCACACCGTAATGTTTTTTTTTGCCTGAGTTTTAGAATTTCACATGCTAAAGAGAGGCGTAGCAGTAATTTTGTCGTTTTCGGTTTCTCTCTTTCGGGCTGGTTTTAGAAGTCCTCTAGTTCGTAGAGCTCCAGTCATACTACTCTTTTTTCCTCGTGGATTTGATTGGTGTTATTTCTTTTAATTCTTGGAAATTGAACTTTTTTGTTTGCTAATTGGTTTATTCCAATAAAATCACACCACCTTTTGTTTACTTCACAGACAACCATGTGCTGCTCAGAATTCCTTGAAGGACATGAATTGGGACCAGGAACAGTGGAAACCACTTATAAACGACCGTTGTTTTTTGGCTTGGCTTGTTAAAGTTCCCTCTGATCAAGAACAATTGCGGGCTCGTCAAATTTCAGCCGGACAAATCAACAAGCTAGAAGAACTTTGGAAAGAGAACATTGAAGCTACGTTCCAAGATTTAGAAAAGCCCGGCATTGATACTGAACCGACACAAGTTCTTTTACGATATGAGGATGGCTATCAGTACGAAAAGATATTTGGACCGTTAGTTCGATTAGAAGCAGAGTATGATAAGAAACTTAAGGAATCCCAAACGCAAGAGAATATCGAAGTTCGTTGGGATGTGGGCCTTAATAAGAAAACTATCGCTTATTTTACGCTCGCCAAAACCGACAGTGATATGAAGCTGATGCATGGCGATGAATTGAGACTGCGATACGCTGGTGAATTACACGAACTATGGGAGGGAATAGGACATGTTATCAAAGTTCCCGATAACTACGGCGAAGATATTGGCTTAGAATTGAGGAACAACTCTGGTGCACTAATTAAATTTACTTCCAACTTTACTGTGGATTTTATATGGAAGTGTACCTCCTTTGATCGAATGCTACGCGCTTTGAAATCTTTCTCATTGGATCGCAATTCCGTATCGCACTATATTTATGCCCATCTTCTGGGACATGGTCGTCCTGATGGGTGGGATGATGTATTGCGGGGACCGGTTCCCAAATTATTTAGTGCACCGAATTTACCTGATTTAAATCGATCGCAGGTCTATGCTGTAAAACATGCTATTCAACGGCCATTAAGCTTAATTCAAGGACCTCCTGGAACTGGGAAAACAGTGACATCGGCAACTATAGTTTACCAATTGGTGAAACAAAATGGCGGCACGGTGTTAGTATGTGCACCAAGTAATACTGCAGTCGATCAATTAACGGAAAAGATTCATCGCACAAATTTAAAAGTTGTCCGAGTATGTGCTAAATCGCGTGAGGCCATCGATAGCCCTGTGAGTTTTTTGGCTCTACATAATCAAATTCGCAACATGGAAACAAATGTTGAATTAAAACAACTTCAGCAGCTGAAAGATGAGACTGGAGAGCTGAGCAGAGCTGATGAAAAACGTTATCGATTGCTAAAACGTGCTGCTGAATTTCAACTTTTAGGAGCAGCTGATGTAATTTGCTGTACATGTGTAGGAGCAGGCGACTTGCGTCTTCAAAATATCAAATTTTCTTCAATTCTCATTGACGAGAGTATGCAGTCGACTGAACCGGAATGTATGGTGCCCGTAGTCTTGGGCGCTAAACAATTAATTCTTGTAGGTGATCACTGTCAGCTGGGACCCGTTGTTATGTGTAAGAAAGCAGCTCGAGCTGGTTTATCCCAGAGTTTGTTTGAGCGTTTAGTAGTACTTGGAATTCGGCCATTCCGCTTAGAAGTTCAATATCGTATGCACCCAGAATTATCACAGTTTCCGTCGAATTTCTTCTATGAGGGCAGCCTTCAGAACGGTGTTTGTGCTGAGGATCGTAAGCTTAAAATTGATTTTCCATGGCCCCAAGCCGATCGGCCGATGTTTTTCCTGGTCACTCAAGGTTCAGAAGAAATAGCTGGCTCAGGTACTTCTTATCTTAATCGTACTGAAGCTGCAAATGTCGAGAAGATCACTACTAGATTCCTTAAAGCTGGTGTGAAGCCAGAACAAATTGGAATTATAACACCATACGAAGGGCAGAGAGCATATCTTGTTCAGTATATGCAGTACCAGGGTAGTTTGCATTCGAAACTATATCAAGAGATTGAAATCGCCAGTGTGGATGCTTTTCAAGGGCGTGAAAAAGACATCATCATCATGTCTTGTGTTCGTTCGAATGAACGACAAGGAATTGGTTTCCTTAACGATCCTCGCCGTTTGAATGTTGCTCTGACTCGTTCAAAGTACGGTACAATAATTGTTGGCAATCCGAAAGTTCTATCAAAACAACCTCTTTGGAATCATCTCCTAAACTTTTACAAAGACCGGAAAGTATTGGTAGAAGGATCATTAAATAACCTCAAGGAATCACTGATACAATTCCAAAAACCGAAGAAAATAGTAAACACAATGAATATAGGCGCCCATTTTATGAGTACAATGATGTGCGATGCTAAGGAAGCTATGGTACCAGGTTCACTATACGATCGCTCTGGAATGCGAGGATATAATCAGTTTGGTGGTCCTGGTTCAAGCCCATTTGTCATTGGACCAAACGTCAATCAAATTAGCCCGTCAACGTCGATGACTGCAATGGGCAACTATCAACCTCGTAACCTTGGTATGGATATGTTTGCAAGATCACATCACGATCCCATCAGTTATATATCTCCGGAACGTGCACAAGCAGCAATGAATAACATGCCAGTACCTGTAGGAATGTTTATGAACATGAGTAATATTCCACCCCGTTTCTACAATCAGCATCAACAAGCCATTCAAGCAGCTAAACAAGGTCGTCGTCAAGCAATTGGAAATGAACGATCGCTTGCAAAAGCAGCTCGCGCAGATGGCTCTGGAAATAATAACGACAAAATCTCATCTAAAACTCGAAACAGCCAAGGAGTTGGAAACCCTCTTACACAAACGCTCATGTCGCAAAATATGTCTCAACCTGGATTTACACTTTCGCAGCAACACGATTTATCTCAAGACTTTGGACAGATCTCGCAAATGGATGGAATTCTTTCGCAGGACGTTGCTTTCAATGTAAGAACAATTTAGTTGAATACTATTAGGTACTAAGTTTGTAACCACTGCAGTTTGTACGATACAGTTAGTATCATTTTTAATAATGTTTATAGGTTCAATAATCAAATATGGATTTGTCTTGCTTTGTGGGCCTAATAGTAAAAAAATACCCAGCGACAGATTTATTAGAGCTAATTACAAGCGCACTTAAATTCTAGATTAGAAAACTAAGAAAATGTTCTTAAAGCTACGAAGTGGTAGTGGAAACACTGTGGATGGCGATGATGATGATGAATAATGGATGCATTCTTTTGGTCTTAAGTAGAAAATATGTATGTCCAAATCCTTCTGCACTGAAACCAGAGGAATTCTGTAGATCTTTTTGTCATCTGTATAAACAGATCCATGTGAATTCTCATAATCAACATCATTTATTGTTGGAATAAATAATGAGGGACCGAGATATCTAACTTGTGGTCCTCCATAAGAGGCTTTAATATTGTTGGAAAATGTGGATCTAAATAGGACATTGTGAGGTCGAACTTTTAAAAAAGTTTTAATCTACTTGAAATAACTAGATTGTAAGCCAAAAGTATTAGCTTTGAGATATATGATTTTATAAGAAAGTCGGTGGCAATCATGTTAACTTTAATCCCGCTTGCCGCATTTTCTGACAGAAATTCAGTTAGCTTTATAGGCGCAGACCTACCTTTGAGAAATCCATATTAGTTATGGGAAAAGATAAGCTTGTAATGGAATTACTATACAATGCATACAAATAATGCTCTCAAAGAGTTTAAATATGCATGCGAGCTTAACAATTGGTCGATAGTGAAGGGAAAATATAAAAGAATTCTTTCAGACTATGAGAAGAGTTTCCTGAGAGATAGAAGGATGTAACGTGTGAGAGGTTGAGTTAAATAGTCAGTTCAGTAATCGTCACTGAGATTTTCTATTTTACTTGGTTCTAATATTATTTCCGAAGAAATGTTTAAATACGAAAAGTAAAGATGTGATTTTTAGAACGCTTGGCTGAAGAAATTGAAGAAAAGATTTTCTATGGTTTGAGGTTCATCAGAGGATCTTTTGTGGAAAGCTTCACGCATGTAAATAAGGATGTAAATGTATTGAAAGAATGTTTTGGCACTGGAAATGCGGGTGTGGCGTGATAGGTTTCCTTTTTTTGTTTTTTTAAGAAGTTAACACTCAAGTGGGTATGTCTACACTTAAAGCGTCTGAGCACGTGTTAAATTTTTAGGAAAATGGGAGAAAGAGAAAAAGAAAGTTTTTGGGCTCAGTATTTATTTCGCTCCATGGGTGGCGTCCAACATTTAATGGGGAGATTATTTTTTTGTGTAATTGAACTTGTATTCTAGGCAACCACTCATCTTGCTTAAGTTTACTTGCATGAAAAAAAGAATGTCTTTCTGGTGCGGCTGGTATTGAGCCCCGAACTGTCCGATTTGCAAGCCAATACACTACCACTTGAGCCACGGCTACCTGAAACGGGTGATTACTATCTATGTTAGAGAAGGATATGTCAAGCTGTCTGCCTATCATTAAGTCCAAAACCAGTAAGACCGTGGATAAAAACTACTTCCTTTTCAAGAATGATTAATCCGAGTCTATTGACGCCTTGGCACTAAAAGTCTTTTAAAAATAAATCCCAACGTCGTTGGGATCAGCAGCACTAAATGCGGAATGTAACATGTAACACATTGGCTGAAAAGTCCACGCCGTTTTATAGTAAAACACAAAATTTTTGCAAAATTCAACTTTATTTATCAATATAGTTGCCTTCGAGAGCGATACAGTGATTGAAACGATTTTTCAATCTTTCGATACCAGTTTTGTAGTACGATTTCGGTTTAGCCTCAAAATAGGACTCTGTTTCGGCGATTCGGTCTTAAATCTCTTTCCGACGAGCATTCTTTTGAGGTCAGCGAACGGAGAATACGGTGGGTGGGGAAGCAATTCGTAGCCGAATTCTTTCAATTTTGCCATCGTTTTCATCGACTTGTGACACGGTGCATTGTCTTGATGAAACAGCACTTTCTTTTTGTTCAAATGCGGCCGTTTTTCTGCGATTTCGTCCTTCAAACGCTCCAACAACGCAATGTAATAGTCGCTGTTGATAGTCTGCCCCTTTTGGAGATAGTCGATGAAAATTATTCCATGTGCATCCCAAAATACGGATGCCATAATCTTGCCAGCCGACGACGAGGTTCGTCGCCTGCTCGCCACTCAGCTAACTGCCGACTTGACTCTGGTGTGAAGTGATGGAGCCAAGTTTCATCCATTGTCACATTCCGACGCAAAAATTTGGCTTTATTGCGGTTGAACAGCTTTAAACACTCCTCTGAATCATCAACACGTTATTGTTTTTGGTCGACTGTGAGCAAACGCGGCACCCACTTTGAACAGAGCTTTCGCATGCCCAAATATTCGTGTATGATATATCCAACACGCTCTTTTGATATCTTCAGAGCCTCAGCTATCTCGATCAATCTCACTTTACGGTCATTCGTAATCATTTTTTGATGTTTTCATCTGAAACAGCCTCTTCTGGACGTCCACTGCGTGCATCATCTTCGGTGCTTGTATGATCACTTTTAAATTTTGCAATCCACTTGCGAATGGTTCGTTCGGCTTGTGCAGAGTCCGGGTAACACTTATCAAGCCATTTCTTTGCATCAGCTGCATTTTTTCCCATCAAAAAGCAATGATAAATCAACACACGAAATTGCTTTGAATCCATTTTTTTTCACAATAACAAAAGTTGCTTCATTCACAACGCTATATCTCAAGAACTAATCGTCCGACAGCTGTCAAATTTATACACGTATCTTTTGAAGGTTGGTACTAACTGAAAATGGTATGGATTTAATTCAAGTAGTGCCCTCTCTTAGAAACGGCACGGACTTTTCAGCCAATGTGTTACATATGTACAGCTAATTGCTTAGCATAGATTTGCTAGGTAGGGCGAATATAACAGCACCAAAAGTACAGGTTACGATTCAAAACGTGGAGCTAGCGCACAAAAAAAAGTAAGTATGCTTCGAACGAAGGGTTAAAAATCAAGACGAGAATGCATAGCCCGAAACATTTCGCAGCCACATAATTTCTCCACTTTATCCTGACCATCGTTACGGTGTATATCAAAGTATTCGATGAATAATTTGTTGTTTTGAATACCAGGCATGTATCGGTCATGCCAAAAATGTCGTAGGGCAGTAGTCGTGTTAAAATATACAGCAAAGGTCTTTTTTCACTGTCTTCTTACGTTTTAATAGTAATTTTGGGAAGAAACTTAACGAGATTTCAAGGCCCGGCAATGAATTTGCGATAGTAGATGTTATCCTTTGGAGGTACAATCGATGAAAGCTGAGTGTCTAACGTGCACTTCATGTCTGATGTAGTAGTTTGACAACAAGACAATAGTTTTTTTTATCGTATTAATATTATGCCATCCTTGTGGGAGTAGATATCAACAATTCTACATTATAGTTCTCGAAGTCGTATGATAAACTTGTCTCCTTTGAAATAACGTTTCATACTGACAAACGCTTTTTCGAAATCGGTTTTATCTTACTTTTTGTTTAATAATTTTTTCCATTCCCCACCAATGTCAGATTATTCTCCATTGGCATCTTAATTGCCATTCTTATTGCCTTCGGCGTAGTATTCAGTTTTATAAGCAAGTGGAATAGGGGTTATATTAGTCATAAACTTTATCAACTAGGAGGTCCTGTAGAACACAAAGTGTTCTCTGCAAAATCAACATCAGCAGAGATTTTAGGTTTAACACCTCTCATTTACGCGTAGCACCAAAATTTAAACCTATCTCTCTTCATTTCTAAGATGGTAGTACGAACGTTAAACACGGCATGTGTATGTTCTTCGAATCGCAAAATTCCCAGATAACCCTGTTACACTATTCTTATTTTAATTTTTTGCGTAACATTCATGTAAATCAATTTGTGCACACCGCATTGACTTGGTCGGATGCATTATTAGACTCAAATGCTAAAGCAAGATAATTCCGAATGGCGGAAACTCGAACACCCACGGCTCTCTTAATAGCTCTCCATTTCAATTTCTATTGATGCCAAAATTATGTTTAATTTAATCTTACAGCAACACCAATCAAATTTCTAATTCGGCGATGGTTTGCGTTATCATTTTTCTATAGCCATCATCATCAAAATCATCAACAAACTACCAAGCTCGTTGCCAAGCGATCAATAATAGTGATTTATTCAAGTCTCAAGCGTTCCTTATAACTGCCGCCACAGGCAAACCGATTGTAATATGTATATAATAGAGCACAGCCATCATGCTTGATTTGGAGAAAAATGCAGTCAATTTTGTCATAACCCCGCGAAGTGGTTGCACTTCCACAATCCTTGTATCTGCTCCGCTTGGGTTTTTATACTCCGAATTGATGTTCTTTTCACACATCAAGAAATTGCTGCTGGAGACTGAAATTAGAATGAATGAGCGCTGTATTCCGATTTGTGACATCAGTTGTCTTCTGCACTGACTTCGACAATCCTATTATTCTCAAGGGATTCTCGAGAAATTTAGAAACAGTTTATTGGGTTGTAAAACATGAAATGTCCGATTTTATAGTAAAAAATGTAAAAGCCAATATTATTTTTCCGTAAATTTTTATTCAATCAAAATAGGCTGCGTTGGCATCTATGACATTCTTCCAACGTGATACATGGTTAAATATTCCTTTTTCGTAGAAGTACTGACTTTTTGAGGCAATGAAATCTTCAAAGGCTTTTATGACCTCTGCTCGGTTCCGGAAAACCTGTGCAAAAACGGTTCAGATTGGTTTGTTAATATAAGCGATGCGCAGATTTCCAGGCGCCGTAGTTTTTGGGATTCGTGCAGTTCATGGGATACCCACTTATCGAGTTTCTTTACTTTTCCTATAAGAGAATGTCACCTTATTGTCATTGGGGATACTCTCATGCTTTGTGCTATCTCCCGCACCGGATTTCGTTGGGTCCACATTCACCGTTGCTCTTAAAACATCGTCGTCAACTAACATTTTCGGCTTCCCACGTGGTTTATTTTCGAGGCTGAAGTCTCCCGAACGGAACTTTCCAAACCAACGTCGTATAGTGTGTTCGTTTACCGCTACATCCTGAAATGCGTTATTAATGTTTTTCATTGCCATTGAAAAAAAAATAACGGTACCTATAACAAACCCTAAAATTCTCACACGTCAAGCACACTTACCACTTTATATTATAAAAAAAGAAAATTGAAAGTTCTGGTGCAGATGTTCGCTCGAGAACTTCTTATTTCCGACTGAGTGAAAATCGGACATTTCATGTGGTACAACCCAATACATGTCTGTTTAGGGGTATGTTCTTTCAATTTCTTATCAATCGAGGCCGTTATCGTTTTCATGCCACTATTGTCTTTTTTAACTCCCCATCCGGTACTGCTTAGATCCGATTTTTGCTAGGCATTCATATACTGACATGCTTGATTGTTTTTGGGTATCGTCATTTCATTCGGCTTATTAGTAATTCAATCTTTGGTGACTCAATGTGCGCTAGTATATTGCGTTTGCTAATGAAAAGTAGTTTGTCATTTCTTATTTTTTCAGCATTTTGGTACGAGTAGTTTTCTTTTGTACTGCACTTGCATATGTCTGAATATGAGCATTGGTGGTTATTACTTTTTGCTGATGCTGCCACTTTTGTGAATTGTCCACCGATTTTCATGTTTTTTTTATCGTATTCTGCTGGATTTTACCATGTTGTTTCCTTGGCACAAGATCTTATACTTTGTTGGTATCTGAATTCTTTATAATTGATACTGCTTCGGATTTCGGCAGCAGGATGGCGTCCTTAGAGGATTCATTCATAATGCTCTGCTTTTCGTTATTCATGCTTCCAATATCCCTTTTTCTTGGTTCAGGATCCTTCGCAATTACTGCTCATGGAGAGATATGACACCGTCAAAAATGAGTGGTTTGGCTCATCTCGCCAAACGATTTCCACGAGTAAGATGAGAAAATAAAGCCAGCTTTGCTATTTTTTTTAGTAATCGAAATTGAGTCCGCGTAAAAGAGAAACTAGACCCTTACACACTAAACTATCGGTATTTAGCAAACATTGATGTAGACGTAGACGTAGATGATTACCTTTGGACAACAGTTCAATGTTGACCACATATATATCGTCTCATCCATAGGTTGTGTTGCGCAGTGTGCACAATTCCAATTCAATCTGAAGAATACTATTATAAACTCAACAACGCTTTTGGTGGTCTTCTTTGTTATTTTGAATTCAATTCATAAATAAATAACTTTAATATTTAAGTAGTCGTTTTACAAATTGTCCTGGAGCATAGATTTGTTGATATTTTAACAAGTAAAGGTGTACATTGGTCGAAATAATGTTTACTTAATTGCTTATAGTCTGTTTCAAATCACCGTACAATTGGAAAACTGCGCAAAGCGGGCCTGGAGAGGCATGCTACTAATCTGCTCACTGGAAAATGATATTTACGAAGCGGCTGAACTTTCTCCACTTCGTTTCATATTTAACCCATTTGCATCATAAGCAAATTCAAATTCATATTAACAAAACATTATTTCTTCTTTTCAACACAATAATTGTGAAGAGAGTGCTTTCCATAAAATCGTCATTGCCAACTCCACGCCTGTCACGTCCATGCATTCTCTCTACACTCTGGTTTTGCATCGGTCAATACCGGCTTCTTATCTTTTCCACAATACATTATACAATGCCATTTAAGCAGATAATCAGTACGCTCTGAGACTCAGTGCAATCAACATATAAAGTATGGTTACGCTCGAATTTCGTCTGGATCAGTTCCAGGATTACTGAAATAGACTGGAAAAGAGAGCACATGCGCAAGAAATTGCACGATGTTTTGAAACGGACTATAGATTGCAGTTCTCCTTTTAAAAATAAATGTAAAGACGGTAATAAATAACAATTTATTTTGAATCTCTATTCTAGGCAACTGTAGGCGATCGCACTAATCTTGGCTTTAACAATCAAAGCCAGTTCTCTCAGCCCTATTGATAATTCGGAAGAAGATTAAAATAATCTAACGACACCAGAAACAGCACCCAGTTGCATTCATAGTGTGGTAACTGGTATACGAGTACATAAATACAAAAATGATGATTACGTGTTGGAAAAGAACAATGCCAATTAAAATCAACAACAACAACAAATCTTAAATACAACCTTAGGAATAAAGAAAAAAAGCAAAAAAAAAAAATTAAATAAGAAAACACTTACAGAAAGGAAATCCAATATACTGACAGATCAGCAAGGAAGAAATAAACAAACAACAACGAAATAAAAACAAAAAAGGTCAAAGGACGCTAAGTTCAATAAGACGTCAGTTAAATACGCGTGAACTTATTTCCAACTGCTTGCGTGCAAGCAATTAAGAGGAGTAAATAAAGCTTCAAAAGTTAATACGCAGCCCACCTTATACGTAAGAGGATCATTCAGATCATTCAAGTCTGCGAGATGAACTCATTGAACGAAGGTGTCAGTTTGCTTTAACGATCAAAAAAAAAAAACAAGTACCCCAAGGAGAAATTGAAGCATTTAACCCTTGGAAACAGCGGTTTAAAAAAACGAAAAAAAAAATAAGAACTTACCGTTTGCAATTCCCTGTACGTGCCGACGAACACCAAGTACAAATTGGGCGCTGCTGGAATGCTGAATCGATTATTTTTCTTCCTGAATTTTGTCGTATTTCAGGAAATGAATTTGTTTTCATTTATAAAATTATTCAAATGAATTAGTTTATTCTTTTCTCTTGAATTGAACCATAGCAAAGTGTACTCGATTTAAAGACTTAACAAATGTTAATGGCAGAATTTTTATATTAATAAAGTTTTATTTTGTATGCGTAATTTATCAATTTATTTGTTTATTAGTAAGCGCAGTGGTTCTAAAGGTAAAGAAATACTATACGGGCTAATAAAAGTCCCAGGCTGGTTGTAGATGGTTGACTAGTTTTGACAAGATCTGATTTACTGCGGATTTACTGCTGATTTACTTGTGATAAGATTTTACATTACCCATTAGCCTTTTTCAGAAGATACAGCGATTGGGAATTGTTATTCTTCATCTAATTCATAAGATGTCGATTTCAGTAGCGAAGCCGTAGATACTCCATAGATGCAGTTGATATTCTGCACAATTCGTCGGCGTTGGCAGTATTTGTTTCTTTTTTTATTAATGCAACAATAACAAACCAGTGAATTTTGTCAATAACGAGGGTAAACTCAGAAGTACCCAACCTGACGTATAGATGGCGGTTGTTTAAAAAGAATGTCAATTGTAGAGAGTACAAACCTTATAAAGCTTAAATTTGAAGTTTGACGACGTTGTTTAGTAATTGTTCAGGAGTCGTCAATAGTGAACGCTCTCAATGAATTTTTAAATATGGAAAAAATTTATCATCGTTATGTGATACTTGCATTTGAAAGGCCTCAATCCAACCAACATTAAAACGGAACTGGATTCTACTCTGGAGGACTCTGCTCCTTCGTTTACAACAATAAAATATTGGGTGGCAGAGTTTAAGCGAGGTCATACGCGTTGCCAAGACGAACATCGCAGTGGTCGACCAAATGAGGTGAGTTCACCAGAAATGTTGGAAAAAGTCCACAAAGTGGTATTGGATGACCGTCGATTGTAAGTGCGTGAACGAGCAGATATGGTAGGCATTTCCAAAAGCGCTGTACATCGCATGATGACTGGAAAATTGGACATGAGAAAGCTGTGCGCAAGACGGGTGCCGTGAGGATGTTTCAATCGAGTGTTTGGCAAAGTTTCACAGTAATAAAGCCGAATTTTTACGTTGATTCATAACCATGGATGAAACGTGAGTCCATCACTTCATACCTGAGACGGAGGAACAGTCAAAACAATGGACTCAAAGGGGAGAATCGGCTCCAAAGAAGGCGAAGACAGTTCCATCTGCAGGCAAGGTCATGGCGTCAGTTTTTTGGGATGCGCGTGGGATAATTTTCATTGCTTGTCTTCAGAAAGGAAAAACAATCAACGGCGTGTGTCATGCGAATTTATTGCAGCGTTTGAAAGATGAAATCAAGAAAGAACGGCTGCATTTGGCGAAGAAAAAAGTTTTGTTTCATCCAGACAATGCACCAGTTCACTCATCCGTCATCGCAATGGCCAAATTCAATGAGTTAAAGTTCGAATTGCTTCCTCATGCACCCTATTCGCCAGATTTAGCCCCCTGGGATTATTTTAGAACTTCAAAAAATGGCTCTGTGGTAAAAGATTTGCCCACAGTAAAGAGGTGGAGTCTGCTGCTGATGGCTATTTTAAGGAGCTCGACGATTCTCACTAGAAACAGGGTATCGAAGCTATTGAACATCGCTGGGAAAAGCATATTAAACTACGTAGAGGTATAAGTATATATTTCCCCAATTTCTTTTGTGTTTTCTTTGTTAGGTCAAATACTTCGCATATCGACATTGTCGCCTTATAGAAATTATTGCGCTGACCTAATATAGAGTGTTTCAACAAGGGGTATAGGATTTGTTTTTTGAATAAAATGAATAATCGTTGAGATATCTCTGAAACCTTTATTGTTTTATAAAGTAGACACATGGGGATTATGTATGGAACACAATATCTTCAAAAGTACTGCAATCGCAATGGAAATCGAAAATCGTGTTCTCGGATGAGGCCCTTTCCACATTGGCGGCTAGGTTAATCAACAAAATTGTCGCATATGGGGTATCGAATGATTCGGGAGATGCCAATGCACCCAGACCGAGTAACTGGTGCAGTTTATGAAGCAGAGGTGCTTCATAAACACTCGAAAATGAGGCGGGAAAAGCCATTACGGTCAATGAAGCACGCTACGAAGACATGATAAACGCTAAACAGAGGACAAGAATATGGATACGGGTGATCTCTACTTTCAACAGGATGATTCTCTATGTATGATACAGGTCGCGAAACAATCGAGTTATCCCGCACGAAGTTCGGGGGACATCCATTGACCGTCTAAATCGTGCGACATAACACCGTTGGACTTCTTTCTTTGGGGCTATGTTAAAAGCCTACACCAACAATTCCAACTCCGTAAGCGGACATTGAAGTCACCATCCCCGGGATAGAGTCCCAATTATGTGAAAGAGTAATTAAAAAAGATTATCGTTTGTAAGTAGAGACGAGGCAATCATTCGGAAGATATTGCGTTCCATAAATAATCCCCATGTACTTACTTTATAAAGTAATAAAGGTTTTAAAGATATCTCAACAGTTGTTCGTTATTATAGTTAAAGTACGATTACGGATATCTGGACGTCCAAACAAAAACTACTGTGAGAGAATTTAACGTCCAACCGATCTAAGTATACAATTTCTTGGAAAATTCGATTTGCCCGTATAAAGCACCGGCAACAAGGGCTGACATTATCAGTAAACAGTCTCAGACACTTTAGCTTATGTACTGGACTTTACCTAACCACCATGCCAAAATCCTTAGCTTGATGAGAAGTGCTGACAAGCGTATGGACTGAAACATGACACAAAGAAGATGGGGCTGCCGTCTCGTAAGCTCTTCAAGCAAGGGGCCAGTGTTGGACTTCTCCGAAAAAATAAAAAGCTAGAACCTATGTCAAAAGGACTTGACGAAGACCTCATTATTAGTTTAACTAACTTAAACTGCCGTGGAGATGTGTAACTTCAAAAATTTTGTTTGCAAGTGTCAGCAGGAAATAAGAATAAGTTGCCTAGATACACTACAGACACCACAAGTTACGAGGATTACTTGATCAAGACCTATGCCGTCCACTTGTCACAGAAGACTACTGAAAGAAAAAGCGATTTTTGAACATTTATTAAAACCAGCGGAGGTTAATTTCGTAACGTTTATACGGGGTGTCCCCTAAATCGATGACGATAATTTGGGAAATGATTTCTGGGCATATTCTAAGAAAAAAATCGTTCTACAGTAAGGGTGTATCTCCAATGTTGACATCATTTATCGAGGATTTAAGAAAAGAGATTCGTCCGTCCAAATAATTCTGCTAATAAACTGCTCCGCTAATAACAAGCTGTGCTCCAGCAACCAGTTAGAAAACTTAAGTCTCTTTTCCAAATCATTGGGAAGCAGTTCTTGCACAGGTGTATGGTGATATGGATAAAGATTTTCTCCATGCAGTACATTAGAAATTTTATGTCTGGAAACATTGAATTGCAAAGCTAAGCGTCTGATGCTGATTGATGGTTCATTTGTAACAGCATCCAGTATTCTTTCATCAACCGAAATCCTTCTTAATTGTGGAGCTCCCGCATTCGGTCGTGTATTCGAAATTGATCCCGTTTCTCGTAGGCTTGGATACGTATTTAGAAACTTATCCTCAAAATATAGATAGATGAGAGAATAGTAGATAAAACCAAACTCAGCAAACGATACTCAAAAAGAAAAACCTGCTGAACTACATTCTTTAGAGGCATCAGTCTCTTCTACAACTCCTCATATAGGCTGAAAGAAGAAATCACCAAGATGCGCTAGGTCTTAATAGTAGAACATGACGGCTCTGTTGAAACGCCGCAATGGACAGCTCGAGCTTTATGATAGTACATGACCTTGTCCACCAGATAAATAACGACACCACCACATAACCGTAACACCCGCCTTGCTATAAATGCTCATATATAACCTCAAGCCCATATCGTGATTCTTTCCTAAGCCGTACAACTCGCTTATGGAATGCCCTGCCGAGCTCTCTATTTCTTAGTCATTATAACTTGTTAATACCGGACAAACGATTTTCGAGCGCAACAAGCCGCGCCAACTTTATGTTTGACATTGTCATTGCAATTTCCCTTCCAGTTAACGACAAAGACGTGGTTGGTTGGTTGATATGGCTGCCTTAGGTAAAAGTAGGCCCACTGGATCTTGATCCATTCCTTCCATGTGGAAAAAACCTAAAAGTTAGAGACAACATTTTTAAAACCAATTTTAGCTTCTGACGATGCGAAGATCTACAACGTTGGTTTCTGCGAGATCACGGAGGATGTCTAGAAAGTATGAGCCCTGAAAAGGTTTCCTAGTGCGAGATAGGGCTGGGCAAGTGCAACCCTCTCCCTACAGCTTCTACAGAAGTCGTTTGAGAGGATGTCAAGCCTTGTGGCATGTATTCTGATTAGACAGTGTCCAGTAACGACAGCTGAGGGTACTTATGTGCGAGCGGTTTAGCATGATTAGGCTACGGGAGCGTTTGTCATCTAACATAGGCCAGATTTGTCTGGTCACATGATACGCTGCACGGTTTGCCCATCTGCGGTTCAACTTATCAATCGTATCCTGTAGAATTATATTTTTACAAGTACCGAGCGCCATGTGCAAAGGTCTTATGTTTTGTTAAATTTGCAGTTTTGTACCATGCTTAGCATGTTCATGCTTACAATTTCGAATTCTCGGGTTATTCCCGCTGTGCATTTAATGTTCGATTTACGTAATCGTTGATCGCGTATTATTTATTATATCTTACGAGTAAATTTTGAAATGTTGGCGCCCGCTGTCCACACAGAACTCTATCGAATGATATGCATATTTTTCGAAACGCTGCGATGTTACTCCATCATTATCCACCAATTTTGAATCGCGCGTAATGTCAGCCTGCTTCTCACAAAGCCGCATTGACTTTCATTGAGTTTAATAACATCGCATTGTCGACTGTATGGAAAGTAAATTCAATTAATTTCAGATACTCGTATATTCCAAAGTATTGACTTTTTCGGTAGTTCACTACCTACTTGCACATTTATTGGCATTAGTCGGTCGCTGATTTTTGATACGCCTTCGATCTTATTTAGGACTTCTGCTGTCAAGATGATGGCAACTGTGTTCTGTAACAATACATTTTATATGATTTGTTTGTAAGTTTAAGCAGCGGGCCCTGTTTCCAACATTTCGCCACTTGCTCCTTGATTGCATATTGTCGATATTACGTTGCGTAATACGGTTTTCGAATATTCGAAACGAAAAAGCATTGTATCGACGTTCCAGCGGTCACTCCAGGCTTGTGTATTTGTATACGTTCAATATTATGATACTGTAATTTCGTACTGATCTCTTTCCAGGCCCTCACCCAATTATGACACACAGGCTACGTCGTTTTAATGGCGTTGTCTGATAATTTGCATTTCAGTGCATTTCTAAAGACTTTCAGTGGCCAGTCTTGAGACTTGTGGTGGTGGTACTATGGGAAGCAGGAGACTCAGAAACTTTGTGATTGAACTTACATGACAGGTTCCCACGTAGCTTGCCTTGATCTGTTCTGATCTGATGTGTTCTCCTTTCATATGTTCGGCATTGGTTCTCATCCAACTAAACAAATTTTAGCTTTGGCCCGCTCCGCCGAATTTGGATGTTGTCTTCTTCGTCCAAATGTTATCAAGTTCCCTCTAAATTTTACTCACAACAGCCCCAATCAAAATCATATACAAAACGCAAATCATTTCACACAAACTTTTGCAGTTAACTTTATTACTTTAGCATAATTTGATTGCTTTTTATGTTAGTCCCTTACAGACGTATGCCAAAGTCGATACAAATAATTTGAACTGTTACTAGTAATCGTAAAAATATTAGCAAGAATCTTTGCAACTAAATTTTGACACCGCCTTGGATACAAAAAATATTTCGTGTTCCTAGTGTCGGCGGAAAAGCACTTTATGCAAGGCATCTATATCAATTTCCAATGGAGTCTTTCCAGATGTTAGTCTGTTCGAACTGCTAGAACTACAATATAAAAAAAAAGACACGTTTTCAGTAAAAATTTTATTTATTTCAATGCACTTATGGTACTGACCTCATTTTAACTGCAGGAGCTGTTGGCTTGCTGGAAGACCTAGGATTAACTAATAAACATTTCATTGGAAGTCCGTCTAGTTGTCTATTGTGGTATGTTTCAACAGCTTTTTCGGCATCCTGTTGGTCTTTGTAAATGACTTCAGCTACACCAGGACGTACTAAACGTGATTCAAACAACTCGCCCAGGTCTTCGAAAAGCTCTTTAATATCAGCTTGAGTAACGCTGGTGTGTAAATTACTAACTACGATTCTGTATCCACTATTATAATTATTTTGTGGCTTAAGTGGATTCGAGAATATTCCCATTGATACATTTCGATCAGGAGCACGTTCTAATCGCGAACGCATTTCATATGATAAATGCGAACTGGATTGCGGAATGTAACGCCGTGAGTATGGTGGACTAACTTGTCTTATCTTTCTTGGTGATACATTATCGGGTGATATTTGACGAACTTGCCTCCGAATACCAAGATCGGGAACTTCAGGCGGAATTCGCGATACTGGAATATTGTAAAGATCAAATGGATCACTACCATTTGAATCCCAAGGCACCTCAGCATGACGACCAGCTCTAAAAGGCTCGAAATCATTGTCGACAGATCGTTTAAGTTGAGATGAATATTCTTCTGTAAATAAACAATTTAAATTACTTTAACATACATATATGCAATTATCAAGAATAGATGTAAGGGGAAATGTAAAACTTTAAAACATCCAACAACTATTCGAAGTTAGAATTCGTTTATACGTTGAAGACAAAGATACGAGGGTGGATCAATTACGTAGGCGTCGCTAGGGAAAGTTACCATTTCCATCGGGCACTACCATCTTTGATAGATTGATCCATCGATTAGTTTTGAATTTCTAGTCATTTGTATTAAAAGTGTTTGGTGTTTTTTGATATAATCGAAAAAGAGCAATATCGATCCATAATTCGATTTTTATTTTTGGATGGTAAAACATGCGAATAAATAAAAGTGAAGTTGTATACTGTTTACGGGGACTCTTCAGCATTTATGCCAACCATGAGATATTGGCTCAACGAATTTAAGGAACGCCGAAGACGCCCGGCAGGCGTGATTACTTTGAAGATCGTTGAAAAGTTCCGTGACATGATTCTTCCTGATCACCAAATGCAAATGCGCAGAGTACGGAACGGCAATTAATATTTTAGATGATAAATTAAGCATGAATAAGATGTCGCCCCGATGGATGCCATGATTTTTCGCAGCGGACAACAAGCGGATACGGCTGTCATGCAATGCATAAGCAGTATTTGGAGCTCTTTAAGCGGAATCCGCTGGAGATTTTGCATCCAGTCATCACCGTTGTTGAATCCTAGATCTATTACTACACGTGAGAGACCATGCTAACAGGCGAATCTGCTCCGAAGAAGGCGAAGACGGCTGAAAAAGTTCATGGTTAAGATTCATTGGAATTCGAAGGGAATAATCCTCGTGAACTTTTTGATTAAAGGAAGTATGATCACAAGGCAGCACTACAGTGAACTATTGGACGGATTTGATAAGAAATTGACAGAGACATAGCCCTTTTGACAAAGAAAAAAGTGTTGTTCCATCACGACATCCGCGGTACTCAACCATTTCCTAACATGAAAACCTCGCTAGCAAGAAAAAATTCAAATCGAACGAAATTGAATTCAATTACAATTTTTGAATTTGTGCTTAAAAGAATAGCAACACTATTAGCGGGACAAGCTAAATCCAAGTATATGAAAAGAAACACAACAGCGTCATCATCAAATGAAATGACACCCAAGTAGAGTAGAGAAAGAAATCAAAGCCATCTAGATCAGCAGCACTAGTAAGAATATGTGGCCATGACGTGAATTACGAGGGCGGGTCAATAAGTCAATAAGTTTTTGAATTTCTGACCTCTTTACTGAAACAGCTACACTGCTCCTGTCAACAGGCATCTGTCAGTTGACTCCTGTCAAAATTTAAACTTGCTGCGTCAGTTAGTTTGTGTTTGACAGCTATTTTTATCAGACTACTCACTAATTTGAGGAGAAAATGGAAAAAAGTGAATTTCGTGTGCTTATTAAGCATTATTTCTTGCGAATAAAAACCATTACCGAGACCAAGGCTAAGCTTGATAAATACTATGGGGACTCTGCACCATCGATTTCAATGGTAAAAAAGTGGTTTACTGAATTTCGTTGTGGCCGTACAAGCACTGAAGATGCCGAACGTCCTGGACGCCCAGTTGAGGTCTCTACACCCGAAACAATCGAAAAAATTCACGATATGGTGTTGGCCGACCGAAGATTGAAAGTGCGAGAGATTGTGGAAGCCGTAGGGATCTCGCATGACTCAGTGGTTTCAATTTTGAATGATCACTTGGGCATGAGAAAGCTTTCCGCAAGATGGGTGCCGCGTTTGCTCACAATCGACCACAAACGCAATCGTGTAACAACTTCACAGGAAGGTTTGGCGTTGTTTAATCGCAATATGGAGGAGTTTTTGCGCCGTTTTGTAACCGTGGACGAAACATGGATCCATCACAACACAACAGAGAACAAACAACAGTCAAAACAGTGGGTTTCTAAGGGTGAATCGGCGCCAAAGAAGGCCAAGGTGGGTTTGTCAGCCAATAAAGTTATGGCGACTGTTTTTTGGGATGCACGCGGGATAATCCACATTGACTACCTTCAAAAGGGAAGAACAATCAATGGGGAATATTATGCCAACTTATTGGACCGATTCAATGACGATTTGAAAAAAAAAACGACCTCATTTGGCCAAGAAAAAAGTTCTTTTCCACCAAGACAATGCAAGGGTGCACACATGTGCAGTTGCCATGGCAAAAATCCATGAATTGGGCTATGAATTGCTCCCTCATCCACCCTATTCTCCAGATTTGGCTCCGAGCGACTACTTCTTGTTCCCAAACCTGAAGAAATGGCTTGGTGGAAAAAGATTTGACTCCAATGATGAAGTCATCTCGCCATTTTGAGGACCTCGACAAATCATTTTTTTTGGAAGGGATAAAAAAAATTGGAGAAGCGTTGGACAAAGTGTATAGAGCTCAAGGGAGACTACGTTGAAAAATAAAATTATTTTTTTATCAAAAAATCTGTTTTAATCCAAAAGTCACGTACTTATGACCCGCCCTCGTATGAACGCATATGGATATGCGTTTGACGGAGGCGAAGACTAATACATGGAGAATAGTAACAGCTTCACCCCAATAGCTGCCTCCGAATCAAAGAAGGTTAACAAGTGGAATCTCTTAACGACAGCTACAATTGAAACTGCTTGTCATCAAAGCGAAACCCATTACGAGAAAGAAGCAGCAAAAGCAAAAGACCCACTACTTTGAACAACAAAAACCGCAACAATAGCAACAGGACATAAATAAACCACTGCTATAACATTACCAACAGGCACAGCATCAATAATTTTTCCCATTTTGAGCCGATGACACGAATAGATGTCAGGAATTGGGTTTAGGAGTTCGGAAAAATGGCAATGCAGATACTAAAAATGATATTCGTCCTAGTACGACTGATTCGTTAACCATTATCTTCTAGAATCTGGGATGCTGTCATGTCGTTGATTATAACAGTCTATCTATAATAACTTCGACCAAAAAAAGGGTAGCTGTTGCGGACTGGTTAATGAGCTGCTTCAATAGAAAATCGTACATGACATTAAATTCTTATATACGACTCGTGCACATTTTGAGATCGATATACAGATCCTTCGAAACGTTGCGATGTTTCTCTGTCATTATCCATAAATTTTGGAAAAGTCATATGTCGACAGGAGTCCCAAAAAGCTGCATTTACTGCCATGGAGCTTAATAATATTGCGCTTTCTAAATCTTTTTTGTACTTTTTCATAATATGCGACGTAGCTTCTCTGATCGGTAATTGTTGCAATTCTTCGTGTAGCCTATGTCGTTATACAGTGGAACAACATATGTAGGTTAGGCACCCAATCATCTCACGTCATTACTGAACAAAATCGCAAACGATTCTCGCCCATACATCGGAAGGTGTTGTCTGACAGCTTTACTAACCTCGGCTTCCGTAAAATCTGCAGTTTCTTATTTGTGCGCAACAGCCGAGGGGATGATACTAAACAGGAATTTTTTGTTAAGTAACGTCCCCGTCCGACTTAAATATATTGCGGCGATTTAATCCCTTTCGATTTCTCTCTTCGCTGTGTCACAATGTCAAGAACTGTAGCTTGATTGCCCGTGTTTTGACGTTGCGATTCTTCTACTGCTCGCCACCTGTTTACAAGATGTTACGTTATTTCTTCTGATTCCCGATACACCTTGATCAAAAAGTTCCCGGGGGACACCATCGCGTGTGGCGCTCCCATTGTTCCGATTTGAGTTCTGTTTTTTTTTTGTTAAGTTGGTAAATCTGTTGTTGACATTCCCTCTAAATGTTAGCGTCATAGCTTGACATTTGCAAAAGTTACGTAGCCAAGAGTACATCTATCTCTGTGGGTGTTGACGATTTTTTACAATTTTAGAAATGGATTTAAATTTGCAACAACGAACTTGTATTAAATTTTGCGTAAATGGTGCGCGAACGTTGGAAATGTTGGAAAAGTGTTTCGGCAATGATTCTCTAAAGAAATCGGTCGGTTACCAATGGCACGAGCGGTTCAAAAGTGGTCATGAGTCAATGGAAGATAATGAACGCAGTGGCAGACCATCGACATCGAAAACCGACGAAAACCGCAAATTAACCATCAGAGAGATAGCGGAGGACTTGAACATTGCCTATGGATCCGTCCAAGACATTTTGGTTAATAATTTGGGTTTCCGTCGTGTAGCAGCAAAGTTGGTGCCAAAATACCTCAATTTCATGCAAAAAAGAGACCTTGTTGACGTCGCAAAAGAGATGACTTGCGAGGCTGAATCCGATCCACATTCATCAAGAGGATCATTACTGGCGACGGGACGTAGGTTTATGAGTACGACACGCAATTCAGACATCAGGCAAGTGAATGGCGTTCACCAAATGAGCCGAGACCAAAAAAACTACGTCGTTTTCAGTCAAAGAAGAAGGCAATGCTCACGGTTTTCATGGATTACAACGGTGTAGTGCATCATGAATTTTTGCCAGAAGGCCAGAAAGTAAACAAAGAGTATTATTTGGGCATTATGAGACGTTTGTGTGAAGCAATTATTTGGAAAATAGTGGATGGGAAATTCTGCCTCACCCGCCTTACAGTCCAGACTTGGCACCATCTGACTACCACTTGTTTCGTTCGATGCAAAACGCTCTTACGGGAATACGCTCAGTAGAGGAAATCAAAAATTGGCTCGATACATTCTTGGGCTCGAAAGACGAGAAATTTTTTTGGTCCGGAATTCATAAATTGCCAGAAAGATGGGGGAAAGTTGTAGCTTCCGATGGACGATACTTTGAATAAAGCATTGTAACTATGTTTTCATAATAAAACTTCAAATTTTGGAAAAAAACGATGGAAACTTACTTGTAGACCCAATACATTTCCGAGCAACATCTCTGGATGACATAGTCCGGTTTTTTACGATGCTACCCACTATTTTCCTGTCCAAATTTGTATCATGTGCTCCACTTTTAACTCCACTTTTCTGTTTTCGCTTAACTGTCCACGTCTCCAAATATCGTTTAATAACAGAATCCACTGTACTGCGTGCTATGTTTAAATTTCTTGCGATGAAATGGTTTGGACGCGAAGTATTTTCGAGCCATTTGTCGATGATCTTTTTACGGCCTTCCTCCTCTTGACTCTTATTTTATAAATATTTTAAACCGCACCGAACTAAAATCAATAACAAACTGAAACTAGAGAATATACAGGCTAATTTGGGTACAAAATGGGATTGCAATTTCTACGCATTGGAAGTATAGCCCGTATTAAAATTTACAGATTTTATTTGTTTCAGTCTTCAGTCCTTATATCACGGAATTAATGTCATTGCTATGAAACTTTTCTGAAAGCTAGACTAACAAATGTACGTAGGACAGACCTCTCTTTCCGAAAATATTCTCTTTGGTTATGAGGTTCATAAGCTTCTTAACTTTTCCATGAAAGACCCTGGCAAAGATATCATGCTGATCATGACTTTTACTACCCGGCCATTTGCTGTTGCACGTCATAGTAATAAAAAGATTAGGACAACCATAAGCTCGTTGCATCTCGAGTCCTTTCGTTCATATATCGGAGACTCCCGGTCACTGTGGAATGTAAAATATACAGCTTACCCATGTTCGAAACATTTTTATCGGCACGCAAGGCACCGCCCAGATGTATGTATATAACTTTCTGCTCAAGTTTTTTCTGATTAAGTAAGTAAGTCGTTCCGTTTCAATTTTTGCATACACGTCAACCCACTACTGGTTTATCAATTGTCCGAAACGGTGGATTGCATTGAACGCATTCTCCCTTACCATCATCCAATAAGCATAAAAATTCATGCAAGATACGGTCCCCGCGATAGGACTTTTTGTCAAAAGATTTATTTGAGGAATGTTAATGCAGTATCCGTTTTCTCCCTTACAATATAAAAGTGGATCTTTTAAAGCGTCGTAAGATCTGTGAATTTCGCAAATTCTACGCAAAGACTCATTCCGACCGCGCAATACAATATCCCTGCTCTCAAATTCCTAACCAGTCAATACTACTGCAACCTCATTTGTTGTAGGCGCATTAAATCTACCACGATGCTGTCCACCAGGAACTAAACTAAGCTGCGGCAAATTTTGATTGGATTCTATTGCAGTTTTAAAATACTTTATATATTCGGTTTTTTTTTTGTGTAACATTTCTTGCAAGTCAGATACGATTTGTATATTTAAGCCTGGTTGTCGGTCAAATCGAATTTGTCTTTAAAAAATATATGTGATGAAAAAGAGAAGAGAAATGAGAATGAAGAATAAGAGAAAAAGACAAGAGAAAGAGTAGTTACTGCTGACATCATTCCGTTGCTATTGTTCACATCTGATGATTAGCTTGAGCATGGTTGATTAGCATAATCTCTCCAGGTCTTCTTTGCCCGTGAGGTGTAGATTCTCCATTTAAGGTGCGCACATACACATGCAGATTCTAAGTATGGACAGTGTAGATCTTTTTGACATCTTTAGTTTAAGTGCACTTCTTTGTAGGAAATAATTTGACTTTGTAAATTTTTTTTGTTTGAATCTAAGCCAATGTCAGGGAGAGTCAGGCCAATAATTGCCCGGTTGTGGTGAGATAAGCAGCTTATTAAGACAGTGTTTTTGTCGTATAAGTTGTCGAATTTGAGTTCTATTGTGAAATCATACGAAGGAGGTTTGCCTCTAGAAACAGTTGGCTTTACTCTAAGCACTTTCTTCATGGGTGAAGTTGTGATATTCAGAGTGGAGCAAATGTTGGTTAGAGTCCCCATTAGATTTTCATTTTCTACAACTGCGCTGCGTCCATATTTACTTCTCTTCGCTCCTGCGAGTCAATATGCGTTTCCAGTTCCTTACAGCGAGCTTGAAGACTATTTAATTTTCCCAACATATTTGACTAGATTGCTTTGACCGCTGACGGTTAATTGTTTAATTTTCGCGTTCATCTCTTTCAAGAATTCAGCGGATTTCGAAGCGGGTTGACGTTCGTTGACAGTATTTGTTTTGAGTGGAATATTGTTTTGTCTTAATTATTTTTAGAGAAAGTAGCGTCAAGTTAGGAGGCTTGGATTCTCGTAATTTCTTCTTTTTTTTTTAGTTCGAAACTTTCCCGTCATTGTTTCAACGTTCAGCCTACGATAAGCAATGTGTTTCTTGAAAGCATCATACTGTTTGTCCGCGGCAATCGTCGAGCTCTGAAATGAATATTTCCATTCATTGCGGGAATAGTGCATTCGTTTAGTTCACTTCAATGATCGCCTTTCAGACGTGTGGTGCTAGTATGCATGAATTCATAAAAGTATATTCGACTTTTCTTTTGCCCCACCGCTAGAATCCAATTAGCCACTGGACAGTCTCATTAGATTTAAATGATTTTTCCACTCATCTTAAGTCTTAAGTGCCTGAATATGATTTTTCCACTTATCCGCTTTGCAGGAAAACCAGCGAACCACGGCAATATTGTATAAGTCGTTGAAGCCTTGATTTAAGGTGACCGATTGTTAAAAAAAATTGATTTTCCTTTTTTAAGTGAATGAATAAACTACTTTAGTAGTTTGACCTACAAAGCGAACATCCAAGTACTAAGGTGATTAAGGCTTTTTGAGGGAAAACAAGATCATTGCCTAACTGAATTTCAGTATTCTAAGTAAATGTATGAAACTGGCGAAACTGCACAATTGAAACTAACCCAGCATAAATATGTAAAATAACACTACAAACCCCACAATTTTAACGCTGACTTACCTTCTTCCATTCGTTCCATATTGTCATAATCCACATAGCCACGGGGCACCTCAATAACATTGGCTACCCTATCGTTGGGAAACTTCTTGTTCTGGGTTCTTAGAACGGATGCTTTCCGACTGCGATGACTGGCACTTATCAGTCCTTGCTTTCGAGCTAAACGCAAGCGAGCATCTCCACTAGAACGCGTAATCTCGGCCAATTTATCACGAGCATCACGAATCTTTGCGCGATTCCTTTCGATAATTTTGAATCGAGCATCCTTTATCCTGCTATCTCTGTTGAATGTCTTCCCAGAACTGAACACTCCACTTTTTCTGGAAAACGGAAAATTTCATTGAAAACTCACGAAATCGACTAAATTCATGAGAAACGAGCTGTGTACTACTTACAGCGGCACTTTTCTTGCTGGCTGTGTGCCGATTTTTTTAATTTTAATTATTTCATCTAAGCTCATATCCATTTCGGTAAAATTTGTTCAATACTTTTTATAATAAATTAACTAATAAACCAGTTCAGATTTGTGCTTAATTAAATGGAAAAACAAATATTTTGACACCTCTAACGAATGGAAAAGATAAACAGAAGTACCAAATTGTCAGTTCTAATCTCTTTTCTATACATCCGCCCGAAATCGATGCAAGACAATAAAAAACATATGCTATCTCCCTTTAGTACTTATCAATGGATGTGTTTAGTGAAATGATTAGGTAAATCTAAAGGTCTGTTTGCAATTACAAAGTTCTCTTGAATGAATTGTTATGGTATAATCAATTTTTGTTAAAACATTAAATTTAGTTTTCATTTACAGATGATTCTTTTTTTTTTTAAATTGTTTAAGACAATTGTATCAACATTCAGTACTGTACAGAAACTCGACAGACTTGTTCAGAATTATGGTGTTGTATACATCTTTTTTATAAAAACTTAGGTACGCAACGAAGAACGCGCAGAGGAGGAGAAAAGAATATTGGTATCACTAGAGAAAAAGTAAAGAACGTAGAAGAAAAGAATCAGTCTTTTGAAAGTAATTAAAAAAATAAGGAAATCAATGTTCGAAAATACTATAAATCAAGTAAATTTTAAATAAATTTTCAAACACGAGTTTTCCCATGCTCCAACCCAGCAATGTACCTAATTGTTACATATCTACAGATACTAAAAAATATACTTAGGCTTCTATGCAAAATCATAAATTTTAATATTTAATAAACCTTTCATTCATGATTCCCTTGATTCAAATCGCCACATTTCTAAGGCACTATACATATGTATGCTACGACTCAAACCATTACCTTGTTGCAGCCAAGACATGGATGAGGATATCCGTAACAGCCCAAAAGCAGCGAACCATTGTGATGAAGTTCAACGTCGAACGGCCACAATCGAAAGGGACCGCCAAGGCCTTTTCAAAGCATTTTTCTTAACCTCTCGTAGAGCCCGATGCCACCACTAGCATCAAACGTAGAAGACCAGTGGCATCACTGTCAAAGAGCAATCAGAGAAGCCGTCTATGACGTTCCTTTGCAGACGAATGCAGAACACAGAGCGACCCTGTAGATAAGAACGAGAGGAGCTCACGAGGTCTACGAGCAGAAGAGAAGGGAGGAACATAGTCTCCTCAGAAGAAAAATGAAAGAGCATGAGAAGTGCTCGATTGAGGCCTTAGAGAGATGCTATCGAAGGAATGAATTTCGGAAGTTTTACCAAAATATAAAACGAATATGCCAAGCTGTAAGGAGCAAACAGAAAACTGCAAGGACGGAGAAGGAACACTCATAGACCACAGTCGGTGCTGAGAATCTGGAAATAGTATTTCTACAGACTATTAAACGGTGTATATGTACAATATACCGCCATCAGGCAGAATGAACCATTCAATCTGGACGAAGATAGACAACATTCCCGTCCAAGCGATCAAGAAGAAGTTAGAATAGAAGTTTTCAAGATTTAGTCTAACAAAGCTGCTGGGCACGATGGCTCAACTACCGAGCTGTTTAAAGCAGCATTTGGTAATTACATCAACTCATCTCTAAAATATGGGTCGAGAAATGGAGCCCCAGCAATGTTTGTCTGATCCTGAGGAAGGAAGATCCCCAGAATAGCTGTGAAATATGTGAATATGTGAATATAGTGTCACATATGTACTTCTCAGGCATATCTGTGTTGCCACTGTTCTGCTTGTGGTGATTGCTGAATTTGGGGGCTTCAATACCATTATACAGGCTTTATATTTTTGATCATTTCATCAGTCAGCCCGAGTGCTCGCCCAATTTTTTTCGTTAAGTAACATTCACAAAAGGTTTATATCTCCTTTGAGTTACAGTTGCATTCATTTTTTGGTCATTTCCGCCACTCGGTATGCGGAAGTGCCTCCCACGAAGCCGTTTAATTATTATGCATGAGTCCTATCAATAGGTAATTGTTAAATTTTCTATGTCGCATCCATCCTCATAGAATGGAATTATGAAATAGAGCATCTTCTTTTTCTTTTTCGTCACTTTACTGAATGAAATAAAATTAACGAGGATATTTCTTGTTA
This sequence comes from Volucella zonaria, assembly GCA_963966105.1. Classification (NCBI taxonomy): domain Eukaryota; kingdom Metazoa; phylum Arthropoda; class Insecta; order Diptera; family Syrphidae; genus Volucella; species Volucella zonaria. Next base: position 87,672,886 of record OZ014532.1, on the reverse strand, counting down.
ATGATATGGTAAGCGTTGTTACTGCATGCACTTCATCACTAACTTTCTGCGAAAGACTGACACATAAAGAAGACTTGAAGGGTTTACTGGACTAATAATTATACTTTTAATAAAAATAAAGTATGTACATAAATGCTGAAAGCTTGGCTTGCATTTGGTAAGACTAATATGCCAACAATTCAGCAAGCAATGAAACCTTTTGCTGAAATGGAAAATTGCCCCTTCAATGTGTAGATAAGGACGTAAGTCATACCTCAACTGAATGGTGTCAGACATGCGCTTTATCCAAACTATTCTGTTTCATTAATTTTTTAGTGTCGTATCCAGGGTTTACCAGGTGGTACGCGTTAGCTTGCCATTTTCCATTGTAGACTTTGCTGCTTGGAGAACTTGACCCTGCAAGTTCCGTTTTCCATATTGCGGCCCTAGGTTTGAATGCAAACATTTTCGCTTTTAGCTCCCAGAGTTGAATCCACAGTGTCATTCAGATTTTTGTCATTGTCACCCTTCCTTTTATACGCAGCAGATATTCCCGCGACGTACAATTTCCGTTTGCCTAAACTGCAGACTTTGCTGATTGCAGCATTGGTTTCATTCCGACCTTGTACGCTGCGGAAAAGTAACCATATGTGTTGTTTCTTGGATTGGATTAGAATGCATCAATCAACTGCGACTAAAGTGTAGCTCTTTCTGGGATCTTTAATCTTTCAGTTTCATGGGTTCAGATGTCAAAAGCGGCAACCTGAACATCAGCCCGCGTATTTTGATGGAGTTTCCCCGTAACACTCTGAGCCTGTTCGACCGTCTTTCCATCGTTTCAGCCCAATATGTACAAGGACGAGCTATACCAAATACAACTTCTTTTTATTAGGAGAAGCGCCGTAGAACAGGACCAAATGTGCTGAAAGTAAGCAGCACAGAAAAACCGATGGTAGGTAGAATAGATCTTATTAAAATTATGGGTAATTAATTACTTTCGCGGTCACCTGGTCTTTTGGCCATAAAAAATCGAAAAATCAACTTTTAGTTTCTTTTTTTTAAATTGTTAGTTATGATGGCGGCTTTATGATAAATAACGCAGAAATAAGAAGAAATGAATATTTTCAATAGTGTTATGGCTTTGAATGCTCAACAAAAACACAAGCCTGACAGTTGTTGATATACCCTTATCAGATTATTCGTAAAATCCGTTGTTTTTTTGCATTTAAAACTACGGAACTTGAAATCTTGAGCTTAGATAATTGTGGAATTTTTTAAATCCGCTTTAAAAAGGAACATTAAAAGTAAAAGAAAATGGTCAGCTAGGCGATAGAAGTGAAACTCCACGAAGATCGATAATGAGGATGCTCACCCTAGTTTAAAAATATTTTAGAAAAACTTTCTTTGGTAAAAGAAGCCATTTTTCGTTATTGAGGAAATTTGTTGGGAGTATTTCTCCTATACCTACTCGATAAATAACAAATGCTGCATGACTGATGACAGGTGCTAGGGATACTCCACAACATAGCTAATTCCCATGTAAATTCTCTTGAGAACTCGCTGTACTCATACGAAGCAAGGCATGACTCTATGTGCCTATACTCGGATCTAAATATGAACACGATATGGAGCGCCGGTATACCGCGCGCGAGTTATATATTTCTCCATCCCTTACAAATAAAACACAACTCCTTCAATAATGTCTTCTTACTTCAAGACTGACTTCTTGTCTTGAACTAACTTAGAATAATACAAAACATTATACAATGAAGAGTTTTGCTTGCATTGCTAATGCCGCTACTCCCAAACTAGGTCAACCGATGGAACTAGCCTGTTGCTGGGCTGTTCTACCCTGCTTATCTTCTTGGCGTTGGCAAACGCAAGCCACACCAATCTAAATTTTGTTGTTAAACTGAAGTAGGTATTTCGACGATGGTAAGTATGATGATGATGATGCTGACACTGTTGCTATGCACATAACCTGTGTATTGTGCATTCACCCACGACGCTTCTTTTACCGTTCATGGCTTATCCCGACCGAATTATGTAGTGCCCCACAACACACATTAATCCCTTTTTTTTTAGCTTCCCTACTTCGAGTTTGTTGCCTTTTCGTTCCTCTCCCATGTCTCATTTTGACCGAGCTGCCACACCTCATGCACTACTCCTACTCGTTTCCTGTCGCTTTTTCGCTTTATCGAATTTATAGCATTTACAACAAGATAGGTGTTAAGGAGAGTTTGAAGTGGAATAACTTTACTGGCTACGTAGTGGAACTACTGGTAGAAATAGTGATACAACATCATGAAGCAACGAACACTTCACACTTGTTGGATAATACTCGTATCAATCTCATTTACAATTATTATCGCACGGCTTTGAATGTCATGTAGTGGGAGCAAAAAAAATTAGAATTCATCCATTTTTCGATTTTTTATGTCCGAAAAACTAGGTAACCGCAAAAGTAAATAATTACCAATACAGATTTAATCCAAAATTTTGAGTGGATTGATTAGTCGCCCTTTTTTAGGGCGTTAATCGTCTATTGGCTGCAATTCAAGGCGCTCTGTTACAGGGCGTGAGCCAAAAGTCCGTATTACGGTTGAGTTATACGCCTGACACTTTAGAGATTTTTAGAATGGTTTTAATTTTGGTAAACGCGTTTTAAAGGAGAAGATGTTTCTAGTGAGAATATAATCAATACTTTATTCCTCTAATTCAAACAGATTTTCATATGAAGCTTTCTATTTGAAATCAATTCTATTTCCTTGCTAGCTTATCAGTCGTTTTGACTACATGAACACCCCCCAGCTGTTATTTTGCTGTCAAAACCGCCATATACTTTCTCCCGCATGGTCGCGTTCGAAAATAACGATGTAATTTGCTACACCAATTCTCCTCAAATCTCTTCTCTAATTACTGATTTCCATAGAGATTCCATACGTTACCCATAACACGTATTTGCCATAAGCAAAAATCGAAACAAAGAATTCCGTATTCATCCCGGTGATTTGCTATTTAGAGGTCGTCATCGACATAGAAAAAATCGAAACAGGTGCAGAAGTGACAGACCTTGGACGCTCTGTTTATTACTGTATGTCACTTTGTGTTGAGAAGAAGAGGAAAAAAAGAAGAAAAAAAAAACCAAAAATAAGCAAAAAGTGAATTTTGTGATGTAAAGAAAAGAAAAAAAAAACGAATAAGACGTCACTGTGAGAATGCATAGTTAAACTATCATCCTGTAAAGTACAACAACAAAAGAAAAATAGAAAAATAATAATTTCTCTGGCCATCATAACATAATCCACATGAGTGTTCATAATTTTAATGGAAAGTTTCGAAGCAATAAATGATCCGGAGGAACCCAGTCAAATTGCCGTAAAACCCCAGAAATGTGAGACGGATAGTCACAGCAGCTTGAACATTCGCCAGGTACGTCGAGCAACAAAAACACAGCACACATGCTGTAATTTTTATCAAAAAGTATTATCTCATCGTGGATCATTGAATTTGTTAATTTCGTCATTTACATTGTAGTTCTTGTTCAACTTATTGCGTATGTGATTTAGCTACGCGCTAATCACTACGGGAGATCCCTTTTTCGGGTTAAGTATACACCACACCACATACAAGCAATCAAGAAAGCCCTCGAATTGCGTTTGTTCTTTCGTGTTTTCGTGACAAGTAAAGCTAACAACTTCACAAGAGAATCGTAGTCCACTGTTTCAGACATCAATAACAAATTACATACTTTCGATCTGTAAGTGTTTTTTCCGTGAATTACTTGCTTCGCAAAATAGTGATGATTACTTGGTTGGAAAGCAAAAAGTAAAGCGTCACAATTTTTAGTAAACACATTTCCTATCACGTATGTACAGTACATATGTATGTACGTAGTTTTTTATTTTGTATTTCCCACGCTGTGCTCGTAGAATTGTTGTTTGATACTTTCTAAGGTATTCATACAAATTGTGTTAAGTTGTGGATTCTAGTGCATTGACAATTAATTATTCCTCAAGAGGCAAAAACAACAATAAATAATACCTAAATCTGTTGAAAACACTACGCAAGACAGTTTGTTATCCACCGAACATTCAATCAGCTTTGTCCACGAGCTGATGTCGTTTTAGTCGTACGCGCACAAAGAAAGAAAACATCCTATGTAGAGAAAGGATAAGTCATCCCAAGTTGGTCTTTGGTCTATTTGTTGAGACGCAATGCCGTGGAATCGTTGACATTTGTGTTTGAAAATAGATTGCGTGTCAGACCAGTTTATTGGACCTGCTTAACACCGCTAGGTCTGCAATTCATATATCACTGTGTTTGTAAGTAAGGTATGTGCATACGTCTGGAGGTGTTTTTGTCTATTGGGCTATCGGCAAGATAATAATATCAAATGTTTGCCTTTTGAGAAACTACATATTTTGTTTGATTAGGTATTCTGTTGAGGCTTTGAGGCGGTGCATGTTAAAGGCTATTCAACTCTGCTGTCTACATTGAATCTGAGGTTTGTCTTGAACTAGAGAAGGAATAAACGCAGATAGCCGATCAGGGAGATAGGGCATTAATAAATAGAATTTTGGATTGGAAGCCCTTTTTAGTTCTGTAAGGCTTATACATGGACATTAAACACAATTAAGAGTTCTCCTACCGAGGCTGAACGTATGACTATTAGTGGGTGCTTATCTGGTCTACTATCTCTATGAGACGTTACAGTATCACCTCTGACCCTATCTTCGCTTTGAATGCTTCATATCAATGAAACCATTTTGATGATTTTCTGATTTACAGACATACGTTCACTGATAACCAGTCGTAGTGTATGATGAGTCATCACACCTTTGAGCATTTAACATACCTGGTTCATAGTTGGATCCTATGTACATATTTTCCTTTGACGTGTGCGGTAAAAAGTTTGGTTGTGTATTTGGTTGTTTGGTTGACAAAACCAAGTCGATAGAACATGACACACGACCCCAGCGATCGAACGGTTGTTGATGGGAATGCGTTTCCTGTTTTTACACGACGTCATCCTTCCATGGCGTGTGAAACGTTAACTCCATGAGAGGTACTGTGTTATGTACATAAACACACGAGCGCCCAAGTGGCCGCGGTTCATTTGATTTCAGTCGTACAGTTGAAGAGCGATTTTTTAATAAACGCGGAATTTTGTATAAAATGAAATATGTAATAAGATGAAGGAAACTATTATTTTATTATATAGAGAGATTTTAGGAACAAATACTTGCACCTATATCGAAATAGATATTGGGAGAATGATATTGAAGGTTAAGAAAACGCCAGGACTTTCTTTTTCAAGATTCGAAAGTTTTTAGTAACACATTCGGTTTACATTTTACATTTGTTTACCCGGAAAGCAAAGTGCTTATCTGCAGGTGGTTATAAAAATTTTAGTTTTGAAGTGATTTTAAATTTAAAAATTTAATATTTATAATAATATCTACTTTATAATTGAAGTAAGGACTCTTTTAGCGCCTTTTTTCGCCTGTTAAAATTTGGAATAACTGTCAAATATTGAGAAAGTGTATTTATTAATTTTGGGATAGTGCATCGAAGTTGTCGATCTCCGTAAGTGTTGTAAGTTTCCGGAAGGTTTAGCATCCCTTGCTCTCGTCTTCCTGTGTTTAGCGTGTAGCGTATAGCCTTCAGAAAGCGCTGGTCATCCATGTATTGTAGTAGTGTTGTCATCTGGAAGATTACATTGACGTCTAAAAATTTAAGAGATGAATAACTTGGTCTAAAAGGAGTTTTCGCTGCGTTTCCCAGGCCAGAGTTCCGTATCTAATACGCGATTCAGCAAGCGAGTAATGCACCTCCTCTTCCAAATTTGAGAATCGCTATCGACACCCCATGGTAAAAGTAGTGCTATTTAGCTGAAGACGCAGGCATTTACGTGTATACTCACGCCACTGAAAATGCTCGTCGATATTACTCGGAGATAGTTGATTCTTTTGACTACCTCAATTGCTTTACTGCCAGCAGATAGTTGACAGCAGTCGTGTCGGTGATATATCTGGACATGGAGCTGTGTTTTACAACAATTGCTATGTCATAGGCATAGGTAGTGCATTTTTTGGATAATCTCAAAAGTTCGTTGGTTTCTTGGACTGTGGCGCGTAAGCAACCGCGTAAAGCTATTAATTCTATGTATAATATATTGCCACCTACGTCTTCCAATTTTAAAACCTTTAGAACCTTAATCTTTGCTCTCATTAACTTCGCGCTTAAAAGTCGATGCCATGTGATATGTTTCCTACATACAGTAGTGTGCAAAATATAAGCAACCGTTTTCATTTCAACGTTTTGACTCAAATTTCTCCACATATTTTTCATAAATGAAAAACAAAATACTCATTCATTGACTTTTCTCTTTGAGAAGGAGCTTTTTAATTTTTAGCTTTTTTATTTATTTGTTTTTTTTTTTTAAATGTCACAAATATAATATCATTAAAAAAATCACTGCACATGCCTGTGCAAAATATAAGCAACTTCTTCCCTCACTCAAAGAAAAAAAAAAAACTAGCGGGACTTTTCTGGGAGGATCGCATGCTAAATACAGTATATGAGAAACAGCAAACATTTTTCAGTAGTTTCTTTGACATGGTCCTGTAGAAACATCGCTTTGCTCTCGTTAAAAAAGAACTTTTTATTAGTTCGAAGGAGATTGTAACAGCTCTGAATTTAAACATAGATGCAAGCATCGTGTGCAGACCTGCCACTGAATATGGCTTAAAAAGTTGAAGAAGTTGCAAGACGCCTGTGCTAACGGGGAAACATCTTCAAAAAAGGCTGCTTTGCTGATTTAAACTCTATTTCATTATTTTCACTTGCTGTTTAAATTTTGCTAAACAACCCGTTAGTTGGACCGCTGAAAAGTGGAAAACAGTACTTTTCAGCGATAAATCCAAATTTAATATTTTCCATTCAGATGGCTTTTGTACTGTGCAACGAAGCAAAGGAGAAAGACTAAGTCCCCGTTACTGTAAGGTGAAAGCTAATCATGGTGCCCTCCTCCGTAGTAGTGTAATGGTGTTGACTTGCCCTTCCGCTCATGCAGTGCTTTCATTGAAATCAAGGAAATGCCGCTTCGATGGGTGGTTCAATATGACAACGACCCGAAACACGCATCGAATCTGGTAAAAGAGTGGCGCCACGATGAAGGAATTTAAGTTCTTGATTGGCCAGCAGAATCACCAGACTAGTATCCAATCGAAAATCTTTTTGGGATACTCAAGCGTAGCTGGCCAGCACTTTCGCAATAAAACTGGCCTGAAGTTGGGAAAGCATACCTAATACTATTTTAACCAATTTAATATCGTCTATGCCGAAGAGGTGTGCTGCTGAAATTAAAAATAATGGATACTATATAAAATATTGAAGAAGTTGCTTATATTTTGCACAGGCTTTTTGACTTAATCTTTTTATTTTTTATATTTACAATCTTTTTAGGCCAACAAATATTTCTTAAAATACAGTGAATTAAAAGATTTTACTCTAAGGCAAAATTTATCAAGTGCTTTCTTTTTCTGTTATGGATAAATATATGAAAAAATTGAAATGAAAGATCAGAATGAAACGGTTGCTTATATTTTGGAAAGTACTGTATGTACTCGTATTACAAATTTCTTGTAATGTTAGGACAATACTTTCCAGGTTCTCTGGGCAATCGCAATCGCATCTTTAAATTTTTAAATTAATGGCATTGTTTTTCCATACTTTGGACAACATACCATCGCAAAGTTGGCTTTGGCTAGCTGGTTAAAACGGCTTTATTCAATCTTCGTTCGAAATTATTCTTCAAGATATTGAAAGCCCTCTACTTGCTCTTTTAGTTATTCTTTCTTTTTTAAGAATCTGATCCCCCAATCGTGGACACCGCGACCACATATCAGTATTAAGAAGCCAAGAGAGGCTCAACTCTTTTCATGAAATTGAGAATCTCTTTGGTGGAGATTTTGAGAATTTATCCAGGGATTAAAATTTTCTCTAAAGAAGCATCGTCTGCTTAAGGAACTTAAAGCCATGAAACCAAAGCGTACATCAATCTGGCGAAATCAAGGTAGTTGGGCTTGATATTTCCGAGGCATTTGACAGAGTTTGGCATCAGGGTTTTTTGTCGAAAATGCGTGCTTTTAGGATCGATGACTTTCTTCTTCAATGGATTAGAAATTACCTTTCGGAACGTGCAATTCAAGTTGTCTGGGATGGTTTCAAGTCTGATATTCACAAAACAAATGCTGTTGTGCCCCAGGGCTTCGTTCTGTCTCCGAAACTCTTTTTGATTTTCACCAACGATCTCTTTTCTGCTACTTCTAATCCAATATATTCCTTTGCTGACGACAGCGGAACGGCAGCGTATGTTAAGCTCATTAAATTCCCATATCAACAGCATAACCAATTGGGGAACTATCAACAGAGTGGAATTTAATGCTTTCAAAACACAATGCAGTCTGGTGTCGTTAAATCGAAATTTAAATACCCAGTCATTATTCATGAGTGGCACTTACTTCGTCGAAACCGAAAAACTTTCCATTCTCGGTAAGTGTGTCAATGAAAACTTACGTTGGAATGACCACATATTTGATGTCGCCAAAAATGCTGCGAAATGTCTAGGTTTCCTCAAACGATGTAAGAAATACTTTTCCCTTTCTGATCTGGCCTCAATATATAAGGGTTTATCCGCCCGAAATTGGAGTACAATTCCCACATCTGGTCGGGTGCGCCCAAAACATCTCTGCACCTGCTAGATAGGATTCAAAACCGTGTGATAAAACTCATACCAATATCACTCAGTCAATGGACACCCTCGAACACCGACGAAATGTCTCGTGTCTCACTTTGTTTTATCGCTATTTCCACCACCTGTGCTCCATAGAAATCGCCAGTAGCATTCCGCCCTTTCAAACCTTTATCCGTAACACCCGTCTCGCTATGAATGTTCTTCAGTATACCCTCAAGCCCACTTTCGGACGTAGTGACGTACTCTGAAATATCGTGATACGTTCCTAAGCCGAACAACTCGCTTGCGGAATGCCCTGCCGAGCTCTCTATTTCCTAGTCATTATAACATTCAGACATTTAAAATCAACGTAAATCGGTATGCTTCTTTCCCTCCTAAATTTCCTTCGCCCGCGCTGTGTGCAAACATTTTATGGGTACCTTAACCCCTTGAGCGCGCGCTACTTTATAAAAAAAATGCATTCACATAAAATGTGTACCGGAGTTTTTTCATCTTCCATGCAATGAGCACATTCAGTTTCCTGAATAATACCTATGAAGGTGATATCGAAGGTGGTGAAATCCAGCCAGTCTCCTGATATCATGCCTTTTGAGTTGTAGGGATTCTACTGATTTTTTGTGGAAGGGTTTGATGGTTTTTTTTTAGCCTGGCGGAGCTCTGGTTTCTTTTCCCAATGTGATATACACATTTTGTTCTCTCAATTCTTTATTGATGAGTTAATTGCTGAATTCGGGATATTACAGAACCGCGCAGGGCCGATGAAAAAATTAGCCGAACCGTTTCTAACCAGTTCATCGGCTATTTCATTCACGACAATACCAGGCACCCACCAAAGTTTTTACTTTGTTCTTATGGGAGAGATGTTGTAGTGTATTGAAGCAGTGCAAGACTGATTTGTAGGCAATGAGGTTAGAGCTTAATGCTTTAATGGCTGCTTATCGAGGATGAGATTGGCGCACACCTGAATGATATTTTCATCCCCTCCAAGTTATAGGCCCTTAAAGTGAGGAACCTTTGATTTCGAGGTAAAACTTCTTAAAAGGCCATAGCTTTCTAACGGATTCAGCTTAAGAAACCGTTGTGCACATTTTTGAAAGAGAATTTCAGTGTTCTTCTTTTAGTTCAATACACTTTTCCCAGCGATGTTCAATAGCTTCAATACCCTATTGAGTGAGAATCGTCGAGCTCCTTAAAATAGCCATCAACCGCAGACTCCACCTCTTTACTGTAGGCAAATCTTTTACCAACGAGCCATTTTTTTCAAATTCGGAAATAGAAAATAATCCGAGGGGGCTAAATCTGGCGAATAGGGTGCACGAGGAAGCAATTCGAACTTAACTCATTGAATTTGGCCATCGCGATGACGGATGAGTGAACTGGTGCATTGTCTTGATGAAACAAAACTTTTTTCTTCACCAAATGCGGCCGTTTTTTTTCTTGATTTCATCTTTAACATGCTGCAATAAGTTCGCATAATACACGCCGTTGATTTTTTCCTTTTCTGAAGATAATCAGTGAAAATTATCCCACGCGCACCCCAAAAAACTGATGCAATGACCTTGCCTGCAGATGGAACTCTTCTCGCCTTCTTTGGAGCCGATTCTCCCCTTTGAGTCCATTGTTTTGACTGTTCCTTCGTCTCGTGGGTGTAGTGATGGACCTATGTTTCATCCATGGTTATGAATCGACGCAAACACTCGGATTTATTGCTGTGAAACTTCGCCAAACACTCGATTGAAACATCCTCACGACGGTGTTGTGTTCCATTATGAGTAATCGCAGCACCGATCTTGCGCACAGCTTTCTCATGTCCAATTTTTCAGTCAACATGCGATGTACAGTGCTTTTTGAAATGTAAACATCGACAAACATAATGCAATCTACTTTTAAAAACCGAAATTACTTGCTTACCAACCTAATAGGTCGTAACATTAAGATCCATGGAAAGGCAAATAAATAATTCTTCGACGCTGTCGAACGTTTTTTTGAGCATCAGCTGAACTAGTGATCCATTTGTTTAACGATGATTCGCAATACTATACATTGATGCTTGAGAGTACTTGAGATGATTCTTTATTCCCTCAAGAAGGAATTTTGTTGTGACTTTACCAACTGGAATCAGTACGTCAATTCCTTTTCAGTTTTCGCGCTTTATATGAGAGCTTGATGAATATTTCCTTTTTCAACTTTTAGGGTAAAGCCTCCGATTTTAAATTCCTTTTCGCTTATGGATGTAGACGATACTCAGATGCTGTACAATATATTGTACAATTTATTTCACTTATTTGGGGCACATCAGGCACATGAGGCTTTACTGAACATACTCGTATATGTGTATGTGCGTAACAAAAAGCTATAAAAAAATAGCAAAATTGTACATACTCGTACAAATGTGTGTATTTTAAATGAGTTTTCAAAACATTCTTGAAAACGTATAATTCCGTCGGAAAGATGCTAAATTTGAATGCTTTGCGAGCTTACGAATCCTCCATGAAGTTACAGTGCAGTTCTTCAAATAGCTCCTGATATCTCGGACGCTAACTCCAACTAGAGGACGTTCATCAATCTGTACATCACTTCCGGCATCTTCTTAGTGCTGATGTTTCGTGCAATTTCATTAACAATGTCATCATCAACGCACTCGTATTTGCATTGGCATGGGCTTATATCGGATCCTAGAGGATAGATGCTTTTAATACCAGGTGCATTTATTATGATTTATTGAGTTCTTTTGAAACCGCAATGAGAAATACAGGTTTTGATTGTTGACCAGCTTTTTTTTATTGGACTGTTTAACTTCTCTTCCAACGGTGGATGATGTTAAGAGTTTTTTTTCAATTGGTGCAAGGATGAGCTGTGCCAGCCTTGCTCCACAGAAGGTTTTAAATATTTTTATTATTCCTATGTCCAGATGTTGCATTAAAGATGTGGTGTGCATCCGAATTTTAATGTGTTGCCTCATCCACGCATTTTGATTGCTATAATACAACCAACCGTCAAGACCTTTAGAGCACCTACGCTTAACAGCTTTTTCAACTCCAAAAAGTGTCAAACAGAACATGATAACACGATCCAATGTTTTGTGTTAAACCTGAGATTTCATGGCGCTTATAACTCAAAGGATTATATGACAAAATTAAGTCCGGCATGGTAAAATAGTGCTGATCATTGGCGTTGTAAATATCATTAGGACTCGAAATTTGTTGTAGTTCTGGGAGTTTACACAGTTTCCAATGATGATAAAAACGCTCAAAGAATCTCTATTATCCACTTTCTTTAAATTAGATTCCCATTTCCCTTTTGTCAGCAAGTGTTTACTGAAACTGAAACACTTTAGGGAGAAACAAATTAACAAAGCAATGACAACAGTTTGTGCTGTTTTACTCACTTCGAATAGTTGGTTTAATTTTTTTCACGTCCTTATATATAACTGTCGACATTATTGTTACTCAAAGATAGCAGTCTCTATATGTGAAGGATATGTAATGACTTAGCGGCTGATGTTCTAAATAAGCGAAAAAATCCTTCTTTTTTGTTTTTGTTCTCTCTCATTTGTCCCGGTTAAGCGGTGGTTCCAATTTAATATGGTTTAATGCGTTTTTTTTTTCAAAATTTGAACGTTTATTTAAGAAAAACATGTACAATAGTATTATTCAAAGTATTGCCCATCTGAAGCTATGACTTTTTCCCATCTTTCTGGCAATTTGTGGATCCCATCCCAAAAGAACTGCGCCGGCTTGGCAGCCAAGAATGAATCAAGCCAATTTTTGATATTCTGCTCTGATGTGAACCGTATTTCAGTAAGGGCGTTCTGCATCGACCGGAACAAATGGTAGTCAGAAGGGGCAAGGTCTGGGCTATAAGGCGGGTGGGGTAAGACTTGCCATCCACTGTTTTCCAAATAGTTCTTAACCGGAATAGCAACGTGGGGCCGAGCGTTGTCATGATGGAAAATTATTGCCTCGTGTCTGGTCGCATATTCCGGGCGTTTTTCGGCCACTGCTCTCTTCAAACGGATTAATTGTGTTTCTTTAGCGTTGTCCATTGATGGTTTCACCCGGTTTTAGCAGCTCATAATACAGCACACCCATCTGATCCCACCAAATTCAGAGCATTACCTTCGCGCCACGGATATTCGGCTTTGCCATTGATTTGGCTGGTTGGCCGGGTTTCACATATGATTTTTTGCGCTTGGGGTTGTCGTAATGGATCCATTTTTCATCACCAGTAGCAATCCGATGCAAAAATGACTTCATTTTGTGGCGTTCCAACAGCATTTCGGACATGCAAAACCGCCTTTCGACGTCTCTCGGCTTGAGTTCATGTGGAACCCAATTTCCTTGCTTTTGAATATATCCAGCTACTTTTAAACGTTTTGAAATGGCTGCTTGAGTGACACCCAAAGATTCTGCGAGCTCTTCTTGTGTTTGGCAACAATCTTCATAGAGTAATGCTTAAAGTTCTTCATCTTCAAACTTTTTTGGCTGCCCAGGACGTTCATCGTCTTCCAAGCCAAAATCACCACTTTTAAATCGTGCAAACCACTTTTGGCACGTTCGCTCAGCTAGCGCATGTTCACCATAAACTTCCACCAAAATACGATGACTTTCGGCAGCAGTTTTCTTCATATTAAAGTAATGAAGAAGAACTCCCCGCAAAAACACTTTTTCAGGCACAAAGTTCGACATATTTGAGTGAAAAAAATTATTGTTGTTTACGCTTCAAATGAATGACATATACTGAAATGATGTACAATGACAGCAGCTTTCCAACGCTTGTTCCAATGGAACAGTTCCCAGTCAGTTCTCTTGTCTTTCGGTAGGTTCGGGTGTAGGTCATTTGCAGCTTCTTTCGCGTTTTTTTTTTTTTTAGAATGTTTTGTTCCTCGATCAGGTAAGGAGTCTTCAGAAAGCCACCTTTTCCTTGCCCTGTTCCGATAATAAATCCGCTCGAGTAGTTAATACATTTTTTATACAGTCCAATGTCCATGAATAGCTTTGACTACTATCGAGATATGTTATTGTGACACTAATTTGTTTCATAACCGTCCAATGTTGTACCAGGGTCTTCTAATGATGCTACAAAATCATACAACTGATCCATAAACTTATTTCAGAGTGGTGAGAGTCTCTTCTCATCCCAATGTTTCTTCTGCATTACTGGTCCACTAGACGGATAAATCTGTTTGAGGTTTTGTTCGCTCATCATATGTCTTTTGGTTTTCGATGCCTTTCTCGGAATTCAAATTTACCATTATGATGACGATATCACCATTCAGTTGGTTGTTGGTTGTCTGTTTCGTTCCCAGTCGCAATGTTCGTATAGCATGGTACAGTATTATCATACTGCTTTTGCTAATCTTTTCCGAAATTGGACTGATAGTATCCTTTCAGCTATGATGTTGCTAAGACAATTTTTTACACTCGTAAAAGTTCCCGAATGATTCTCCGGAACAGATTTGAACAGTTTTACAATCTGAAGGCGTGAAATGGTAGGCTCATAGCCATCTGATCCCACTCACTTCGAAAAAGTAAAGTTTGTTCCAAAAAAACTCAAGTGATGGTAATTAAAATTGTCACACTAATCTTTGTTGTACTTTTAGAATCTTATCTTTTTCCGGGTACAACAGCCAAAGTCGTCATCATTTAATCAGACCTTATCCGAGGGTGGTTTCAATTTCGTTAACAAACGGATTTCATTTACGCAAAGTGCTAACCCGGGTAACCTACATTTCAGAACGATAGACCGTTTGCAAATGCAGTATTAGCCAGCTTCCGGGGACTTCCACGAGGAGATAAAGTAAGCTTTTAATACGAAACACAAAGTGATGGCTCGATTGTTCAAGTAAATTTAGCAGTCGTTTGCGTATTGAATTATTTCCGCCGTGATTTATGATCTGCCTTTTACCAAATGTAGCCAGAAACAAGGTTTTGAATATCAACTTGTGCAAGTATACATATTCGTAGTTCAAATTCCTAACCTTTTTAACCTCACCATTAATGGCAAACATTATATATTTTTACATATTGTATTTTGACATTCTGTCATTTTATATTTAATTATAAAAATCAACAAATTCAAATTTAACGCATTTTATTTTTATTGCAGAATTCTGCGTGGAGTTTAAATAGTTTCCTGAACAATTGCTGTGCCCGTTCGCCAAGTCCATTTAGGAGCAAAAAGACACGAAAAAAGTATGTGGGTAATATTTTAATAACAATAAATAAATATACGAAACGTAAAGTGTTTTAGTTGTAGGAAATAAACCGCATTTATTTTAGAATTGTTTAAAAAGTTCTTAAGCATGTTCCACAACACACATTGGCAGTTTGACACGTTTATATATAGTATAGAATTACCAATTTACAAATCTACATTAATTAATTTACGTTCTCTTACTTTCTTATTTATATCCTATCCCCTTTGTCCTATGTACTCTATTATGAGTCCTTGGAAATATACCACGGCGATTGTGTTCAATATGTTTTAAATTTGCCAAGCTATTTCCAAGTTCTCCATATTTTTGAAAACATAGCGATTGCAGCCCGACCTTTATAAGGATCCTAACGTCTAATTCGAATCCTAACGTCTATTCGGTACTTCGGTACTAGTCAAGATGATATTCCCAGTTGACGAAGTTGGCGAAGAGAATCTTCAGCCCAACATTTGCCTCTGCTACGACCTAGGTGGTCGTTTGGTGTAGGTCCAAGTCAAATTCTGGGCAAAAGCAGGCAAATATCGTCACCATCGTCAAACTCCAAAAAAGTTTGAAGATGAAGAACTTTAAGCATTACTCTATGAAGATTGTTGCCAAACACAAGAAGAGCTCGCAGAATCTTTGGGTGTCACTCAAGCAGCCATTTCAAAACGTTTAAAAGTAGCTGGATATATTCAAAAGCAAGGAAATTGGGTTCCACATGAACTCAAGCCGAGAGACGTCGAAAGGCGGTTTTGCATGTCCGAAATGCTGTTGGAACGCCACAAAAGGAAGTCATTTTTGCATCGGATTGCTACTGGTGATGAAAAATGGATCCATTACGACAACCCCAAGCGCGAAAAATCATATGTGAAACCCGGCCAACCAGCCAAATCAATGACAAAGCCGAATATCCGTGGCGCGAAGGTAATGCTCTGAATTTGGTGGGATCAGATGGGTGTGCTGTATTATGAGCTGCTAAAACCGGGTGAAACCATCAATGGACAACGCTAAAGAAACACAATTAATCCGTTTGAAGAGAGCAGTGGCCGAAAAACGCCCGGAATATGCGACCAGACACGAGGCAATAATTTTCCATCATGACAACGCTCGGCCCCACGTTGCTTTTCCAGTTAAGAACTATTTGGAAAACAGTGGATGGGAAGTCTTACCCCACCCGCCTTATAGCCCAGACCTTGCCCCTTCTGACTACCATTTGTTCCGGTCGATGCAGAACGCCCTCACTGAAATACGGTTCACATCAGAGCAGAATATCAAAATTTGACTTGATTCATTCTTGGCTGCCAAGCCGGCGCAGTTCTTTTGGGATGGGATCCACAAATTGCCAGAAAGATGGGAAAAAGTCATAGCTTTAGATGGGCAACACTTTGAGTAATACTATTGTATATGTTTTTCTTAAATAAATGTTCAAATTTTGAAAAAAAAAACAGCACAGTTATATACCCAATACAATATAAGTGAAGTACCACCACTTGTCTGTAAACTGCTGGAATTTTCTAGAATGACGGCAATATAACTTAAAGTTCACTATGGATGTGTAATATGGATGAGATTTTTGAGTAAAATATGAGAGGATCGACACTGTTGAAAATTCACATGTATTCACCGACAGGGTCACATGGATAGAGGCAATCAGTGGAAAGCGGTTTTTGGAAAGCTGTGTAAAGAATTATTTGAAAAAAATTGTTGTACAATACAGTCGTACGAGTAGCTGACTGGCCAAATAATCATGGATACAATATTTTGGCATAGCTTGACTCTCAGGATGAGTGATGTTTATTTTCTTCACAAGTGAGAATATGCGATTACTTTTTCTCCTTCCTTTCCAGGTTTTGATTTTTCTGTAATTGGAATGTGAGCCAATACCCAGTGCGTTTTTGTACGTTTTCTAGCGATTTTAGCTAACTTTGAATTGTATTTTTATTTATCTATAGAGAGGTTTTCAATAAATAAATAATTGCCGTTAATAGTGTTTAAAATTAGTATGTCGATATTTAAAGACGGTCAATGTCTCTACCTTTCTATACAAATGACTTCTATGTAAATTTTTGTGTTCTTAATTACGAAATTCTTGATTTTTCAAATCTATGAGCATTTACTTATTATTTCCTTATTTTCAGCTCTGATATATCCCGTTCACAAGTAGCGTGGCCCCGACCAATTACAAATTGTATGTTTGATTCGCATTTCAAAAGCAATAACCGCACAGACGAATTCCAAATAGAGGAGCTAGTAGCTAAAGGTGCTTTTGCTCGTGTATTCAAAGTTTTTCCCAAGAACGGATCGGTTGAACAGCCTCTGGCTCTAAAGACCATCAAGAAGTCAAAGGTTTGTTGTGTTTCAAACAGGAATTCATTCAAATAAATAAATAATTTTTTTTTTTACAAAGGTAATTAAAAACAGTTGTGTACGTCAGATAAAGGACGAAGCAGATATTCAAAAACTTTGTGGTCATCATCCTTTTATTGTTCAGCACATTGATTCTTGGCAGGATCGTCGTCAATTATACATACGTAAGTCATTCTATTAAGAATTTATTTTTATTTAAAATTTTAAATCTATGCCTCTCTGCTGTACCTTTCAGTGTGCGAATACGTGTCAAACGGGGAACTTTTCTCAAAAATATGCAACTTCACCACTGAACTCATTCGACTGTATATAGCTGAAATAGCACTTGCAATCGGTACGACTACTAAACATTTGCAAATATTTGAATTATTCATGTTTTACTCAAATCAATTGAATTACAGATTTTCTTCATAACGCTGGTATCATCTATCGTGATGCTAAACCAGAAAATATTCTTTTAACAAGAAATTTTCACGTTAAAATCACCGATTTTGGTCTTAGTAAATGGTTGAAGATAGGCAACAAAACAAGGACGATGTGTGGCACTTATCAATACATGGGTATGGCGATTTAAAACTTAATCAATAACTCGAAATTCCCAAACCGTGTATGACCGTGTTTATGTTGAATTTTATTTAATAATTTAAATTTGTTAAGTAACGCCCTCTCATTTAATTTATAAGCTACAGTAAACGTTTAGTATCATATAAAATAACTTGCATTCATAAGTTACTTTGGTCTCTTATAATAGAGCCAACAGAGAGATAATAGAACAGAGCCAAAATGAATGCACGTTCACAGGTATTCGATCTGACTATGGAAGGTCGACAGGTCGATGAAGCCATTGCCAGTATTTTCCATACGGTGTTGTTTCATCGCTGTTTGGGCAAATACATGTACACCGGTGACGCACAATACTCAATTGGCACAGTCGGTTACACAGATGTTGATTGTGATTTTATTGACTTTACATATGTATGTTGTACATCTGATACATTACATCGTACTGTTAAGCGAGCTATTAATTTATTTAGCGAAAAACTTCGCAGTAACGATAGCAGTGGTTCCGGTCAAATAAGTTTAGAATTCTATCAAAGGAAAAAAAATCGCTGGCCCTTTCAACAGGAGTGCATTCCATGGGAAGTGTGGACAGTACGTTTAGATTTAATAAAATATGAAAATGAAGATGATCGACAGATGTCACGTGAGAATGTCAGTGATCTTCTAACGGAAAAAGTCGTCTACATCACCGAAGTCATGAATCGTCATGATTACGTTCCCAAGACTCCAAGCCAAAATGAATTAGATCTAATATTTGATACATCCTATCCAGATGTTCAGCCCTATCTATTTAAGTTTGATTATAATACGGCGGGTACAAATGCCCCATCGGTAGGCAACACTGTGAAGAAAATACTTAAAGAGACGCTCGCTTTATGACTGACCAAAGTCAACCCAAAGTCCAACTATATGCGCCAATTTGGCTGTCAGTGTTGGTTATTATAATCGTTTCTATGCTCTTAACAAACAAATTATCTGTCTGTCGGTGTTTTGTGATTATGTAGGAAGAATGTATATACATTTTAACATTTTTTTCTTATCTCTAAATTTGACAACTTGGATTGTCCAGTTTCAAAAGTGATCTTTATTATTTCATTTCAATGTGGCATTGCAACAGAAATTATACTATTATTATCTCCTTTTTTGTTTCTTTAAATCAAAACTACAATTAAAAGAAAAAAAAAATAAGAGAAAATAGAAAACAGTATAAATATATAGAGAAAGAGAGGAGTCATGTAATATTTTTTTTTTTGTCTATGTTGTGATAAAAAACTGGAAAAAAAAAGAAAAGATAAAATACTACAAACAAAGTGGTCATATCACAGAGCAAAACGAAATTCACTGCTATTAGTTCTTAAAAGAATTCTTTACTATTTACTAGTGGTATTATTGGTATTGTAAGGTTAAATGATAGAAGCAAAACACGCAATAGTATCCGTATAAAACCTGTTCATAGTGTAGTATTTCTTTTATGCTGTTTGTAATTTTCATGGGGCATAATTAAGCGGTATTGATGTACATTTTATATCTTATTCGGCATCGACAATACATTCGTTCAGGCATTGGATGAATACTTTATTTAAATCTATCAATTCTCCTCATCAATTGAAAGGTGTACTTATAGAAATTCTACTCTGATATGTGATTTATTTATTTCATGAAACAGTTTGTTCTCATCACATACTAAAAATTCGAATTTTGATGCAAAATTTAAGTTTCACTAGCGGTCGATTGTCAGTTAAAACTTTCTTTAAATAAGACAAATAAAAATAATATATTTTTTTACTCTTGGCTTTGGTGTATATTTTTGTATGTAGTAGAGTAGAAAGAGGAAAAAATAATTAACTTTAAAATATCACACGAAAATTAGTGTATACAAAAATGTTAGGTATGATATTCTTTTCTACACCCAAATAAGCAGGCGGTCTTTTGCAAGCGAACATCCGGCTAAGCAGGGGTCCTTGGTATGTTAATATAACTTAGTCCGCGCCATATAAGTCCTGATCGCGTTGGCTAATGCGCTAAAATCGAAAGGAGGCATTGGTTTATTATTATATTCAACTTTCGTCTAAGTTATAACATTTTTAAACCATTTTCCTGACAACGGAGTGTTTTTGCTGCCTTTAACTTGATTCGTATAGTCCATCTTTAAGCTTAGAATTTATCTCTATTGTTACCTGTGACAAACAGTGTAACTAAAGTTAAGCTCTAGTACAATCGACACCCAGGATTTAGTAGTTATTCCAAATGGATGATAAAAACTATTTTGCGATGGCCACTACTCAATCATCTGTGTACACTAACAATCAGTCGAAAGAGAATTGATTGAAATATATTATTGTTAAATTGTAAACGATTTAGCCCACTGGAAACATGGCAAATATGTTCGAAATGGGCAGCCTAGTCTATCATCAGTGATTTAGTCAATTATTAATCCATATGTATTATACTAGACTTTGTTGTATAAGTTACTGCATGAAGCCCTGTTGACATAATGACTTGTTTAAATGTCTGCTTATTGTTCTACTAGATTTGCTGGAGAAAATAATATTTTATGAATAGAGTCCTTTACATACCCAATCACAGTTCGAACGGCTCGTATATCGGTTTAAATTTTTTTTATTGTCGAGACAAAGCTACTTGAATAACGAGCCACAATCATACTGCAATCGAGTTACTCGGAGCCGCAAAATATATTATGTGAGTTCAATTTGCTAGATCATAATAAAAAGCTGCAGGTAAAAACCTAAATTCTAAACTGAAACTATAGTTCAAAACTGCTAATATAAATCAAGGTTCAGTTGAAAAGGTAATGGATTATAAAGATTAATATTTGAGTTAGGTTTGCTAGGGTTAAAATTCTTATTCGATGAACAAAAATACGCTGAATTAGATAATAAGATGATTTAAATTATTTTATAGCTACGATAAATAGGAACTTTGTTCTATTTCTTCTCCCCAAAGCTTTTCGAAAAACCATTGTGTAGTATGCCTAGTGCAAAATGTTCTTAATGCTCAATATCGAGTACCCAGTAATTACATCCCTAATTTGGGGGAAATATCTAAAGCTTCAGCAATAACGCGATAATATGTTAAGAATTTATTTTCAGATTTCAAAATTTTAACATAAATTCAATTTGAGTCTCTTCTTGTATATGATAAAGTCTCTCACTCCTACTGTTCGAATTCAGCAAAAAACCACAGTTCTATTTGACTATGAGTTGGCGTACAATTCAATAGGTGGGGAATCATTTTAGTTTTAAGTGTGCGGTATACTTAAAATTCTCTTCCTTTCGTGCTCTAATTATATGTAGAAATTCAATAGCTTGCTATTTCCATTTCATACTGCAGACCATTGGGTTTTATTGCATAAAAGATTACGCCCAACTAAATTTTAAATTTACTCTTGCTTTTGTTTTGAATCTTCAGACGTATATTCAATTGTTTACAAGTTTGTTCATGCTTCTGAGAAATATTTGAGTAGTATGGAGAATGGAGATTGAGTGTTGAAAGAATTTGCAAACAGAATCTAAACGAATTCAAATTAGCACAAACCTCAACCGAAACTTTCATCTACTTATGTTATGCACACCGATATTAAATCGACCGTTGGATACATAAAAATTAGTGACAATATTTTAAATTTTTTTTCTCCTTATATTTATTAGTGTCATGCCCTTTTTCATCACTACATTAAAGTACGTGATAAATGAACATACACACTAGAGGAAATCAACTGAGCAGTATGAAGGCCAAAACTTTATTTATAGATTAACAAAGGCACTGTATGATTTTGTTTTAAGAATTCTGTTCCTATGAATTTTTTTATCCATACTTGCTCTAAGCACTCTTTGTACATCGGAAAAGAAAAGCTCAGTACACCTTTCTCCATTTATTCTTCTAATATTATATACTCAAAACAAAAAAAAACCAAAAAAGTACAGTCTCACAGGTACATCTGTTGCAAAGTTCGATATCCCGCCAAGTAATGATTTTAAACGGACGAATCGCTCCTGCTCTTGTTTTTTTCTCAGAACATAGAACCTTGTTTTTCAGTTCCATGTATTTTATACAGTCTGAAAGTAGCAATCGGTAGTAAAATTGTTGGCTAACTCATATGCTACGAGGGTGGATCAATAAGTCCGTGACTTTTGGATTAAAACACAGATTTTTTGATAAAAAAATAATTTTATTTTTCAACGTAGTCTCCCTTGAGCTCTATACACTTTGTCCAACGCTTCTCCAATTTTTTTATCCCTTCCAAAAAAAATGATTTGTCGAGGTCCTCAAAATAGGCCTTTGTTTGCGAGATGACTTCATCATTGGAGTCAAATCTTTTTCCACCAAGCCATTTCTTCAGGTTTGGGAACAAGAAGTAGTCGCTCGGAGCCAAATCTGGAGAATAGGGTGGATGAGGGAGCAATTCATAGCCCAATTCATGGATTTTTGCCATGGCAACTGCACATGTGTGCACCCTTGCATTGTCTTGGTGGAAAAGAACTTTTTTCTTGGCCAAATGAGGTCGTTTTTTTTTCAAATCGTCATTGAATCGGTCCAATAAGTTGGCATAATATTCCCCATTGATTGTTCTTCCCTTTTGAAGGTAGTCAATGTGGATTATCCCGCGTGCATCCCAAAAAACAGTCGCCATAACTTTATTGGCTGACAAACCCACCTTGGCCTTCTTTGGCGCCGATTCACCCTTAGAAACCCACTGTTTTGACTGTTGTTTGTTCTCTGGTGTGTTGTGATGGATCCATGTTTCGTCCACGGTTACAAAACGGCGCAAAAACTCCTCCATATTGCGATTAAACAACGCCAAACCTTCCTGTGAAGTTGTTACACGATTGCGTTTGTGGTCGACTGTGAGCAAACGCGGCACCCATCTTGCGGAAAGCTTTCTCATGCCCAAGTGATCATTCAAAATTGAAACCACTGAGCCATGCGAGATCCCTACGGCTTCCACAATCTCTCGCACTTTCAATCTTCGGTCGGCCAACACCATATCGTGAATTTTTTCGATTGTTTCGGGTGTAGAGACCTCAACTGGGCGTCCAGGACGTTCGGCATCTTCAGTGCTTGTACGGCCACAACGAAATTCAGTAAACCACTTTTTTACCATTGAAATCGATGGTGCAGAGTCCCCATAGTATTTATCAAGCTTAGCCTTGGTCTCGGTAATGGTTTTTTTTCGCAAGAAATAATGCTTAATAAGCACACGAAATTCACTTTTTTCCATTTTCTCCTCAAATTAGTGAGTAGTCTGATAAAAATAGCTGTCAAACACAAACTAACTGACGCAGCAAGTTTAAATTTTGACAGGAGTCAACTGACAGATGCCTGTTGACAGGAGCAGTGTTGCTGTTTCAGTAAAGAGGTCAGAAATTCAAAAAGTCACTGACTTATTGAACCGCCCTCGTATGCAAAATGTCTCCCATAGGCTAGCCTTATGACGCATAGAAAAGCTTAAGGGGTAAGATTTATTTGCTTTTAAGAAGATTGTCCTTACATTAATATAAAGAGCTGGATCTGATCCATTAAGGTCATGTATGAGTACCTTGGGTACCTAGAGCTTTATTAAAAATAAAAATAACATAAAGTATTTAAGAAATAAATTCACGTGAGTGAACAGCGTCTCTCCTTAACAAATGTAAATGTATTTCATTCAAATAGAAAGGATATTGGAAAAGGTTTTTTAGTTAATAAATAAAACGGATTTAGTTTTAATTTGGGATCAAACAAATAACTTAATGGAAAAGAAGGTATATTTTCTCAAACTACTAAGAATCTTTTATAAAAATATACAACATGAATATAAGTAAACTAGACAAGCTAGATACTAGAGGCCTGAAGTTAACAATACTGACAATTTTATTTAAGATGAATAACTTCGTTTTCTTCTATCTACATATAAGTTTCTTTCCTAATATTAAGCCAATTAGATGCTAAAAATTGTATCATGAAAGATAGTTTTTTTTTTTTATAATGCGACCACTAGTGAAATAGGATTTACAATTATTAAATAATATATCATTTCGAATGGTTTTTTTTTTGTTCATACAATTCTCTTTATAGACCAACAACTTTGTAAAGAAGTTTAGATTTATTTCATCTTCAAAGTACTTAGCATCTACCTAATCTATTAATCTATTTCGTTATAATTATCGAATATATTTAAAAAGTACATAGATTTAGGACACAATATATTCGGAAAACCCACACATTTTTTTCTTAAACAAAAAAAAAAAACTAATGCCTTATCGAAGGGAAAAAATTTAAAATTGAAAATTGTAATATCAATACCATAATGTTCCATAGAATTTGTTCTCGTTTTTAGATATAATTCACGGATAAAATACAAAAGAGTATATTAATCTTATTTATATGACAAATTTCTTAGATATAAAACTAGAAATGAAAATAAAATAAAATGTCTTATTCGTTTGCGTTGTCGAATGTCCACAAACATAAAGAGGTGTGCATATAACATGAAAAAAAAAATGAACAAAAACAAAAAACATAAATAAAATCTATTAAGAGTTGGAATTACAATTGATAAATAATAAAAACTCTTTTTAAATATAAATTGCTATGTAAGTGTAAATAAAAAAAAAAAAACAAAACAAAACAAAAATGATAACAAAATATGTTCGTTGTGATTATTTTATATAAGAATTTTTGAAATATAAGTAAAATATATGTGGAAAAAATATATATGTTCGTATTTTTTTTTATTCTATTATTTTCTCTAGTAGTTTTTGTGAATGGTTGTGATTTTATTTTTTCTTCCTTTATGTCCGAATGTAAATTGTTGTTCTTTCTTAAATCGAACTTGATTTTTGTTTTTCTATTTTGGCTATGAAATTATTTTAGACCGGAAAAGCTAGTAAATAAATGGCATGAGTTTGACTTTTGGTTTCGAGTGAAATATTTCTACATGAAATAAGGGTCCAACCAGATTGGCAATAAGCGATTAGGATTATGGTATATGATGACCACATTTGATAAATCAACTTTGAAGAACGGAAGTACTTCTAGATTTTATCCCCGCCTAAGGATAGATGTAGGATATATCATTTACCGTATAATCCAGTTAATTAATCCGAAAAAAAATGCCACATTAGTATGCCTAAAACTGGATATGTTAGGCATTTATGCAAATTTTATACAAAAAGCTGAAAGTTTTTGTTATTTATATAAATTCTCACTATCCTCACTAGAATCACCTTCTTTTTTGTGCTAATCGATTTATTTTCTTGGTGGAATTTCTACTACTAACCACATATCTCATTTGCAGGTAAGTTAAATAAAACATTGTATTTTTATTTTTCAGCTCCCGAAATCTTACGCAATGAACCATATGGCCATTCGGTGGATTGGTGGGCACTTGGTGTAATTGCTTGTCAGATGTACACTCATAAGGTAAGGATTTTATCTTGATTTTATTTTATTTCAAAAACATACAAATTTAACTCGTATATTATATTATGTTGATAGACAAACAATTTATGTAATTATTAGACACAGTTGCAAAGTGATAGTGGGACAATAGAGCAGTTCTCCATTGCAAACCCTTAATTACAATATAAAAAAATTTAATTTTTAAATAAGACTATTTGTTTTATCATTATATGTGAAAACATTTATTTACAGTGGCGAGCTTATAAATAGGGAAATGGAGCTGGAAAAAGACATTTCTCTAAAGAACAAAGAAATGTTAGAAAAACTGAAAATAAGCATTTTCATAAACAAAAACAATTTATTTATTTTAATTTCCTACATCTTTAATCGGTTTTACAAAAAAAAAAAAAAAAAAACAAAAACGTAGCTCTTTAAACTTGCGAGCACATAAATAGGGATATTTTTTATAAATGAGCTATAATGTGAGTATGATGTTTTGTTTCCAATTTGTTTTAACTTAAATTGATTCGAAATTTACAAAACATCAATATTTAGTCGGTCCCCCCTTATTCCTTATCACATCTTCACGTCATGGAATCAATGAGCCGAGTGCATCGATCAATGGAAATGTTTGCCCATCCTTCTTGAATAAATTCAAACATTGCGTTGAGGTTTGAGGGTTTTTTCTTTTTAATGATTTTGTCAACGTCATTCCAAAGCATTTCAATCGGATTAAGGCCAGGAGATTGAGCTTGCTATGTCATTCTCGAGCTATTTTGACGTGTGCTTCGGATCATTATCTGCTTGTAAGATCCAGCTTTCAGTAAGTTGGTCAGCAATGTAAGGAAGTAGGGCATTTTCTAATATGTCTACATACATTCGGCAAATAGGACCAAGACCCACTAGACTCATACCAGCCCATACCATCACAGATCCACCACCTCTTTTTACTCTTGGCTTCACACATTTTTCCGTAAATTCTTCGCCAACGCGACGTCGAACATAAGTTTTGCCATCAGAACCAAAACGATTAAACTTAGATTCCTCAGTGAAGATGACATTTTTACATTGTTCGCGTGCAAAATTAATATGCTCTTTCGCAAACAACTTTCTGGCTTACCGATTCTTCTTGCTTATAAAGGGCTTCTTTCGCGCGACACAGCCTCTTAAGCCAAATTCGGTCAACCGCCGTCGTACTGTGTGAACATCAATATTCACGTCTTCCTGTTCCGAAATTTCGACATGAATGTCAACAGCTGTCTTAAATCTATCCTTTTCAAACAGGCGGTGAATCATCCGATCAACGCGACTTGTTTTTCGAGGCTTTGCAGCACGAGGTTGATCAGAGAAGTCCCCATGGCGTTTTTTTTATTTTTATTTTTTATAATTTACGCGCGCCAAAGGGGTTATGAATACCCTTACACTGTTGCCAGGGCGCGGGCGGAAAGGTAGAAGGAGGAGAAAGGAAAGTTTGTGATGTAGTGGTTTGAAACTCAGGTGTGTTTGGTTTCGATATTGACTCTCCAGGGGTGGGAGTCCGAATAGGACGGAGAGATTTTCTTCACTCGGAATGGTGAGGTTGTGAATTTTAACGGTTGTTTTGTGCTTGAAAACCCTACAACAGCCAAATCTACATGTCAGTGTTATGCCTTCACACGCAGATTTTTCTGACTGAGTTCCAATTGCACAAATGAAAACTTGCCGTGGCTAGGATTCGAACCTTGACCTTCCGAGTGAGAAGCGATTGCTAGTACCACTACACCACGGCCACCCCTTGATGAACTTCAAAGCTTGATGACAAGCATTTATTGAAATATCTAACTGCTCAGATATTGCGGCCAGCTTCAGTCGTTCCTTCCTCAAAGGATAAATTTCTCGGCGTCCAGCTGGCGTGATGTGTTTGCCTCGTCCCATTTTTCTAATGCCAAATATCAACCAAACACCACACATAGAAAATTAAAAATTATTTAACCACCAAAATTTACCGAAAAATCAAGTTACCTGCACAGATGTTGAGTAGAAAGGAGGTAAAAGCTAATTTCCCTATTTATTTGCTAGCATCAGTTCAATACATTTACTGTTAATTAGCAATAAACAAATAGAGAACATATAGAATGCATTGTTCTGCATGAACCAGTTAATTCTTGAATATGTGCTCTAAATTACAATAACAATTTTTATCGAAATAAGTTGTCTGATATTGCTATGCACATTATCAAAGCAACTGTCTTACTATTTCCCTATTTCTAAGCTCGCCACTGTACTTACTTACTTAGATGAGCCTCTATCAATAGTGCTGTCTTTAACCAACTGCTTCCAGTTACGCGCTCCAACGCGCCACCAAGGCGTTGTCTTTCTCTAGTTTTCAGACCTGAGTTCGTTACTCATATATCTCCTCCAACCACCACTAATAACCACTCCAATATCTTCTGTTTAAAATCGACAGAGGATATCTTCATTCGCTTTCGCTGGCGTCTATAATTCTGGCCGATAGGGCAGGACCTGGATGATTAGGGTCTTATACACTCAGTGAAATTCAATTAAAGGTAAAGGTAATATTAAAAACAACGTTGATTTAAGTATAATACTACGAGTATTTACAAACTTATTGAATACAAACAAATGATTTATTTAAGCAAAGAAAAAAATTGTAAAGTCAAAACAGAAGGAATTTTAGTAAAACAAATATCGTAAAACTCTAAATTAATAGCCCAACCGCCAGACTTGGTTATAAGTTCGAAAATCCGACTTGGCATCGAATTAACCACGTTTTTGAACTCCTGAGCTGGAATTAGAGCCCATTCCGTTGCAACGGCCTTGCGTAAATCCTCCACCGAAGCAAATTTGAGCCTGCCAGCATAAACACGATGAGACAGATTTCCCCACATGTTTTCAATCCGGTTTAAGTCCGGTGAACGTGCTGGCCACTCTAAAAGTTGAATTTCTTTGTCTGAAAACCACTCACAACTGGCCCGCGATACATGAATGGCAGCATTGTCTTGCTGGAAAATTGTATTTGAATCCGGCTGATGGTCCAAAAAGTCTACTAAAACATCTTCCAACAGAATAATACAATTTTCTGATTTCATTCGGCTAGAAATTTTGCATATCGGGGTCAAACCATCAAAGATCCACCTAGAAAAGTTTCGCTTAGTGGAGAAGCTCTCAGCAGTTTTTATATCATGCCAATAATAATTAAAACCGTCTGGCCCATCGAGGTTATACTTTTTTTCGTCCGAAAAGATCACGCTTTCCACTGTTTAGACCATGTCATGTGTTCTTTGGCAAAGTGTAGTCGGGTAACTTTATGTGCTTCTGTAAGAGCTGATTTTGACTTCATTCCAAACCAGTCGATTACTGCTAGCTAAAATTTGTTGTACACGCCGTTTAGATATCGGCAACTTTAAATCTGAAATAATTTTAGAAGCAATAGCATTTTTTTGCAACCCAGCTCGGATAATGGCCGGTTTCTGCCTTGGAAAAATTTTTTGATTGTTTTTATTTCTCCGGTTCGCGTTGTAATTACTATACTTCCTAATTTAATAACATTATCGATTGCGCATGCCGATCGATTTAATTTAATGGAAATTTGGCGATTGGACATACCGGTATCGTTATACGCATGGATTTTAGTAATTTCCTCATCCGAGAGCGTTTTTCCTTTTCCCATTCTGACTTGCGGCCAACAAACATCGAAATCCAAAAGTTCTGAACGTAAAAAAAATATATCCTCTTGTAATCACCAAAAAAAAAACCCAGATTTCGTTTCCAACTCACAGTTTTTCAGCGTAAACGCGACTGCTTTTAATTGAATTTCGCACGCTCATTAGTGACAAAACAACAGATGTTGAAATTCTATGAGCGGGAGTAACGGTACTTTCAAAACATAAGTTGAAGAAAGGAAACAAAGCAAAAACAAAAGAAAAAAATTTGACACAAATGTTCGTTTACACTGCGAACACATTTTCTGGACAAAAGTGCATCTGCCTTTAATTAAATTTCGCTGAGTGTATTGAGTTTTGCTATATTTTCTTGACAAGGCCTTAGTCCTAAGATGCTTTCTTAGAGGATAAATCCTCGTTTATTTTCTGATTAGATGTTATTATTAGAGTTACTACCGGAGCCAAAGTGGACAAAATCCTTAGCTATGTCAAAGTTATAATTGTCTATTGTAACGTTCTGTCCGGTCCGTCGGTTCGCCGATGATATGCGCCTTGTTTGCAACATACGAGTATATCTGTACTTAGTTTTTCGCTCATTCACAGGTAAAACCATTTATGCCGCTTCTGTTTCAATGCTTGCAAACAAATGCACAAAGTATCCTGCCAATGGTGTCAATCTCATTGGAGTATGCAAGTACTACATAGCCTCTTAGAAAGTTCTGCCTGTAGCGTTGGCTTGCGAGTTTCGCACAATTTTCTCAACTACGAGTATGGTGTTGAAGTAGTTAAATGAAGCACCCGACCTTTAACAGCGAGCATTTCACATCGTGATTCTAGAAAATCTAACAAATTTTTCAGGGATTCCAAAACTAGACATGGTTCCGGGTAGGAAGTTAATATAAAGGGTCGTTCATTAAGCGGCTCCTATTTTTAAATTTAAATAAAACAAAGTGTGTGTGAGATATCATCGAAATTTTTTATTCGTTTGAAAGGCCTATCAATGCCATAATGTATGGAATATAACATCGTCCAAATGTCCACCGCATTTTCTCTGGGTGGCGCGCATCCGAAATGTCCAATTTTCCATGACTCTGGCGCATAAATCAAGCTGAATTTGACCAATGGCGTGGGTTATGTTAGCTTTGAGGGCCGCTGTGGTTAATAGCTTATTCGCATAGACCTGCAACTTTAGAAAATTCCACAAGAAAAAGTCTAACGGGGTCAAATCGCACGATCTCAGTGGCCAGTTCACATCACCTCCATGAGAGATGACCATGCCCTCGAATCGCTCATGCAGAATTTCTAATGTGGCGTGAGCTGTGTGCGCCGTCTTGTTGAAACCACATGTCGTTGGTGTCCATATCATCTAATTCAGGCCAAAAGAAGTTGGTAATCATCGACCTATAGCGCCTGCCGTTGACGGTTATGGCTTGGCCAACGTCGTTTTCAAAGAAATATGGACCGATGACGCGGCTAGCCCAAAATCCACACCAAACAGTGACTTTTTCGGGATGCATTGGATGCTCTTGGATCTCAAGTGGATTGGTATCGTCCCAAATTCGACAATTTTGTTTGTTGACGTACACATACATTCAGAAATGGGCCTCATCGCTGAAGATGAAAATTAGGGTCAGTTTCCAACTGCTCCAGAGCCCATCCAGCGAACACACATCGTTGTCTATGGTCGTTTACCTTTTTGCAGGTGCAGGCCCAAGTCACGACGCAAAATTCGCCGAGTTGTGGTCTGCGAAAGGCCGAGTTCTTGTGAGCGACGCGAAATCGACTGTCTCGAATTCTCCTGCACACTCTCACGGACAGCGGCGATGTTTTCAGCAGATCTTGCGTTTCGTTGACGTACAGGTGTTGGTTTATAGTTTACTGAACCAGTGGGCTCAAATGTATCCACCACACTGCGAATAGTCCTCTTGGTAGGACGATTATGGCGACCGTAAAATGAACGAAGTCCGCGGAACGTTGCCTATGGTGAGTTGGCAAAACAGACTGAATTCCATAAGTTAATGTTTGTCGAGATTAGGCAAATTTTGATCCTCACACCGTGACATATTTTCGACCGGCCTTTGTAAGCCTCTATGGTAATAGAGAGGAGAAAGGTGAATTCTGAAGATTATTGGAGCTGAGCCAGAAGTTACATGAGATTTCTGTATAAACACAAAATTTACTTATCTTTAAGAAATAGGAGTGTAGTCAACGCAAACGCATGCCTAGAGCCAAAAGCCAAACGCTTATAAAATTCAAAGACTGTTGAAACTCTGTTGGCATTACGTTACCATTACGAATCAACCAACTCCTTATTTTTATAACTGGTGAGCTACAACATCCCCTGATACCTAAAAAGAAACTTACATTTGTGGTGAACTTCTTAGATACATGAGTCGGACAGTGAGTTTTTACGAGAAGAATCAGTGATTTGTGTCCTGATATTAATCGTTGAAATTTTCAATACAGCTGAGAATGACGGGAATTCGAACACAACTTTTCCAAGTAAAGATACCATGATTTGATAGTGAATTTCTTAATAGCTGTTTTATATGGCACGTATGTTACTCTGGCATGTGTTGTTGCCAGACGTTCAGAAAAGTTATTTGCGTGCTAGAAAGCCCGCGGAAGTCATTTTATAGCAGGAAGAGGTCGGGAGAACACAATATTTACCCGAAAGTTTTTATTTCACATGTTTCATAAATATATATCGAACAGAAAGTGATTTTTTTCTTTAAATCTATTGCGCCTATTGCGTTTGACAATCGTCGATCGAATCGACAATTTCAAGCTTAGTATTGTGTAACTCAATCGACGAACGATTGTATTATTGTGAATAAAAACTATAAAAATGACTATTGTGAATATAATTTGTTTGGAATCATTTTTTTTACTTATTTAAAATGGGATCCATAGAATTGTGGTCGTAAACTATTCAGTTCAATTGCCATTTTTTTTTCATCTTATTTTAGCTTGGGTTGTTATCCTAATCCCTTTGCCAATGTCTGGTTTTGCTTCCATGTATTTCACTTGCTTCGCCTTACATTTAAATTATTGTTTTTCTTCTGGTGCGATGATCTCGATCAGAAAAGGCTCTGGAAGTCTCTTGCGATTGTAGCCATTTGATGTCAAATTTCTATATAGCACTTTACGGTGCACCGTCGTCCGGTGGTATTATCGTGCTTACAAAAGGGTAGTGATTGAACCTCTGTTAGTCCGGTGAAACATTCGGACATGCAGAATACTAGAGCTGTGTCTTTGCATCTATTCCAATTATATCATTCTGGTTGACGGTTTTTTTGATCAAGTTTCTTTGTGGTGATCCTTTTTAACTGTGCCACCAAAAATGTTATTCCTTCTTGACTTTGTGTTAAAACCACCAAGGACGATCTCAACATTACTCATACGTTTGGCCAAGGAGCTTTTAGGAGCAATCTTTGGCAAAGTCGCTTTTTCTCCTGAAGAGGCGCTCAGACTTTTAAAAATCGCTTAAACGACAGCAAATACCATT
Source organism: Volucella zonaria (assembly GCA_963966105.1). Classification (NCBI taxonomy): domain Eukaryota; kingdom Metazoa; phylum Arthropoda; class Insecta; order Diptera; family Syrphidae; genus Volucella; species Volucella zonaria. Next base: position 87,640,448 of record OZ014532.1, on the reverse strand, counting down.
GTGATTTGCAAGCATTAAATTGTACCCTGTTGTTGGTTTCCCAATTAACACTGTTAATATCGGAATTTAATGAGTCTGCCGTTTCTGGCATACAGAGCAATATCAAGAATGATCAAAGAGTGTCGGGTACAGAACGGAGACTTGGGGCACACCAGTATTTATTTTGCGATATCAGATTTGAAACCATCCAAGATAATTTGGATTGAAAGTTGCGAAAGGTAATTCCCAGTCCATTGAAGAAGAAATTTAGGTTAAACTCGGTCAAATGCCGAGAAATATCAAGTGCAACTACCTTGTCTAGTCATAATTATTGATACAATTTTTATTGCAACCATTTTAAATAAAGTATTAGTTGCACTCTTTTCATGTTAACCGTTATCTAACCCAATGCTTTTATGCTTCCTTTTCGCGGAAAACATTTTTGTTTATAGTCGTTTGCAATGATGGAATGGGGTTACATCGAAAGTCGTATCTTTGTGATCGGCTTATACAAGTATAATATGGTAACCGGTGATATTTTTCGGAACTTGCTATTTGGTTTATCGTACTGTTAAATTGTGCAAGGAAGCTGGTGGAGTACGTGACCGTGAAATATCCGGCCTTCCATGCACGGTGAGGATTCCGGAACCCATCAAAGCCGCTCAGGCTGGAATCAGGCGCAAACCACTGAGAAAGCGCAAAAATCCATGTCTTACAGCATCAAAGAAGACTTGGGACTTAATGCCTACAAAATTGGATACTTTCTAACAGTCGCATTGAAGCAAAAATCAAAAGCTCTCTTAAGGCGATACGCTAAAAATGCTCATAGACAAATTCTGTTCACCGACGAGAAAATTTTTACCGTCTAAGAAATATTTGATAAGCAAATGATCGGACATAAAAAGAAGCTTCACAACATATTCCAAGGGTTGAAAGAGGCTACCACCCCACAAATATAATGGTATGGTAGGGAGTGAGCTACGGTGGCATAACCAACTTCCATTTTTGTGAAAAAGGAGTATGACTTCGGCGAGAGTTTACCAAACCACTGTTTTGGAAGACTCGAAAACCACTTAAGAGTGGCTAAAAAAATATACCCGACTTCATATCACTGGATGATTGGCCAGCTGGTAGTCCGGCCCTCAACCCTTTGGATTAAAAATTGTGGTCCATTTTAGAGGGTCGATTGCCGAAATATTCAGTTTTTGCAGCGAGCCCTTGTCCGCGCTGTCGACAACCTTCCGATGAATGATGTCCGTAATGCGATTAATGATTGACCAGTACGTCTCAGGTCGTTCTTTAAGGCAAATGGCGGCCATTTCAAATGAAGTCTTCCATAAATTGTAGCTAGGGATTTGACAAATAAAAGTATAAATTTGTTTTTAAAAATATCAGTGCGTTTTCATTAGGCATACGTTTTCCTTTGTATCAGTATTTATGACTAGACTGGTGCCGTGAAATATCGCCGCGCGCAATAACGCCGAATTCCAAAATTTTCACAATGACAAAATGAAATGAGGCCGACCATTGCTTGTGGAATAAAGCCGAATTCAGAGAGAAGGGAAAAGTGTAAGCGGCGATGAAGATGGAGAGTTTGCAAATCTAGGTGAAGTATCGTAGAACCGGATTATTTTAATATGGATGATTCATCTCTACTATGCGTTATATGCTGTGAAAATGCTCGAAGCATCCTTCAACAACTTGTGATCACTTCAAACTGTGTTTGAACTGTTATACAAGATTGTCAGATAAATATTTAAACCCAATCCTTCGTCCAATTTGCAGGCAAATTGTTCAAAGTACCACCAAAGTACATTGTTAAACTCTCATATTCTAAGCATTTATTTCTTAAACGTTGTTCTGTTTTAAGTGATTAACATACGAGTAGGTTAGCGTATAGGTAACTCTAAATCGAGGGTTTAGACGCTCACGCGACTTCAACAACAACTGTCAGGCAGGCACCTATAACTTCTTAGCAATTGTATTTTAGTTGTAATTGTAATTCGTCGATTTAACATGGTACCGTTTCTTTTAATCATTTTTAGCATGATCTGATGACACTTGATTTATATTAAAGCAGTATTAAAAACAATGAAAAGTGAAATATTTCACAAAGTGAAATAAAACTAATCGCTAATATTCGGACCTACTTCAGTTTTACAAAGCGAAATAAAGCCGAATTTTGGAATTTTGGAATTCGGCTTTATTGCGCTCGGCGTTATTTCACGGCACCGACTAGACTAGGTATTTTGCTTACGCCAGATTGGTATACATAGACTACACCCTGAATGACTCGAACTGCAACCAACTTCAGACTGCTATAATTTCCAAACCGTTCATGACAGTGAGCTCAAATTTTGACACATGACAGATAAATTTATTATTTATAAGCCTTTTAAACGATTTGCGTCTCAGTTGTATTGACAAATTTTTATCCGCGATGGAATTCAAACGTGATAGTGTGATTGCTTTATATTTGGTTGGACAACCACAAGTAGCTATCGTTAGAGCCCTTCAGCACCTCAACGTGAATAAATCATTTGTGTCTTGAACCATAGCTCGTTACCGTGATACTAGCAGCGTTGCAAAACGCCATGGAGGTGGTCATAAAAAAACAGCAACATCGGCAGAAATGGTTCGGAAAGTGAGCGAAATCCGCGTCGAAGTGGAAGAAAAATGGCTCGTGAGCTCAACATATCGTTGGAACGGATGCAACATATACTGAAAAATGAGCTTGGGCTCAAGCCATTGAAGTTCCAAAAAGCACACGATCTTACACCGCAACAGAAAAAAGTTAGAGTTGAAAGAACGAAGGAGTTGCTACGCTTGCACGAAAGTAGTAAGTTACCGAATTTGGTTTTTTTCCTATGAGTCGCAATTTGTTATCGAGCAATATGTCAACAAACAAAATGACCGAATTTACTTGCCAGAGAGGTCCTTCGAAAATTTACACCTTCGGACGGCCACCAGAAAGCAGGCAGCACAGATGGTGATGGTTTGGGCCGCCATAACCGCTGATGGTTATTAATGCGATCGTATACCGTGAAACTGTCTTAGAGACAGTATTGAAGCCTTGGACAAACAATCATTTCGGTCGGAGACCGTGGACATTTCAACAAGACTCGGCAAGGTCTCACAAAGCGCTCGTGAACCAAGATTGGTTAAAAAACAATGTTCCACACTTCATTTCTTCGACACAATGGATTGCAAATTCTCCGGATGCAAATCCGTTGGATTTCTCTGTCTGGGGTATTTTGAAGGCGAAGGTTGGCATTAAAAAATACCAAAGTTTGGACCACCTCAAACAGGCACTTCGCCGGGAATGGGCCAAAATACCGCAGAGTCGCTTGCGTGCAGCGTGCAATGCTTTCTTCGGCCGTCTCAAGGCCATTATTCGCGTCAAAGGTGGACATATTGAAAACTACTGATACAATTTGAAAATTGATGTATTTTCCAACATTCAAATTTATCAAAAAATAAAAAAAAATATAGCATTTTAAAAAGTTATAGTTCGAGTAAGTCACCCTGTACTCATATGGTTCTTCTTTTCGGTGAGACATGGGTGGAAGAACAATTCTTCAGATGAATAGAAGGTATACCATCTGAACAAACGGATTTGTATATATTGAAATCTTTAAATCCTCTTGCTACTACTCGAGTGCGAAAGGGTATTCGTCCCATTGAAGACTCGACTTGCTCAAGTATAGGCGCAGATCAGAAACAATCTGGAAGTGTTAAGCTAGCTACAAAGTGTGCTTTTTTGTCCTCACACACAGGCTCACAGCTGGAATGTCATTATAAATCTGCGTTGGGATAGAGGATGAGGCAGAGTTTATAATGTTTTTAGTAAACGAACAAATATTGTTACTGCCTTTAGTACGCTATAATGGCCGAAATTTCACACGCGTGAAAAAAAGCACTTCAATCTTCCTGGCTCGCTTGTAATTTTTTCTGTCGAAAATGTCCTCATTTTCTAATGAACTTATTTCTTCGGGTAGATAGTTTAAACGTTCGACATTTCTATAATATCTCTAATTCCAAAGTTCTAGAAGTAATGCATCACCCATGGTGATGGTTTTTTTTTGTAGAAAGCTAGGTCTTGACGTGGAGTGTACTACTCATAGTATATGCCTCGATGACCCGCGAACTAAACAAGAGTGCTAAGGAAATAACAGTCAGTATTTGTAGCTGGAAAGTTTTCATTGATCAGGACGCCGAGAGTCTTCTTGATGAAATTATTTGGAACTTGAATTTATAGATTAAACAGAAACCAACCGTCGTCTTGAACAGAAGACCAAATAAGACCTTATTTGTCCGAACCAATCTCCAGATCAGATCATAGAAAAAAATAAAAAAAAACAAGTTGTTTCGTCTTTATTCGTGTTTATTTTATTCTTAAGCCTTCAGTCTATGAAAACATACAGAGTAGAGCTTTATTACTTTTTCACAATCCTCGTATTTTATCGAATACCAAAATGTCAAATAGGTATACTATCTTTCGCAACAACCCATTTTTTTGTTTGTTTCATTCGTCTTCTTTCCTTTTTTTGTTTTTTTTTAAATATTACTTAATTGATAAAAAGTTATTAGAAAAAAAATATTCTACATCCCCTAGCGATTCGATATTAAGGCACTTTAAAATATATATATATATATGTACATACATAAATTAGTTCTAGCAGAAAGAGAAACTGTAGAAAATGTAAACACTATTTGTTAATTTTTTTTTTTTTGAGTCAAACATTTTTTTTTCGTAACTGAATTTGTTCTTAGTTTTAAGTTAGCAGGTTAAAGCTTGTGGTGGCTGGAAAAATATCGGTTAGAAAATGAGTGAGATTTTAAAAAATTATTTTGGAAATTTGGACGTAGTGTTGGTAGAGCTTAGTTTTTCTTGTTTTCTTCTGACTCTTCACTTTCTTTAGATTCCGCTGAATCCTCGGATTTGTTGCTCTCTTGACTATGGTCATGCTTGTCTGATTTTGCTTCTTTTGGCTTTGATTTGGCATCGGATTTGTCTGCTTTGTCGACCTTATCTCCTTTTTTAGCGTCTGCGGTTGAGGCGGATGAATCTTCTGTTTTATTTTCTCCAGCAACAGGTAGTTTCGGCGAGGCACTGCTTTCGGTGGCTTCCGTTTTTGGTTTGTCTTCGGTGGCGGAAGCATCAGATTTCTTTTCATCAACTGCTTGTGTTGGAACTTCCTCTGTGGTGGACTGTACTTCGGCAACTGGCTTTGATGAATCGGATTTGTCTTCTGCATCAGGCGATGATACGCTTGACTTGGCCTCAGCAATCTCAACAGCTTCCTTTGGTTCGGCTCTTACTTCGGAAACGGGTGGTACAATGCCGGCTAAAACTGATTCGGCTCTAGATTCGGCAGCAGGTGGGGCAACACCAGCTAAAACTGGCAATGATTTGGGTACTTCTTGGATATCTTCTTCAGCTACATTGGAAGTTTCTACCTTTGCATCGGTTGCCTTTACCACTTCAGATTCGATTTCTGGTTTCGGCGTAGTTACATTTGCAACAATTGTATTTAAGCCGTCTTCCACATTGGCCAAACTGGGTTCTGGTTTCGTTAAATCGTCGGCCGATGTTGTTACATCAGGGTTTTTTTTTATTGTTGATACTTCTTCATCTGGGACTGGCAATGCGAATGCGCATGCGACCACAGCCATCAGGACAACTATTTGAAAATTCATTCTGAAATGAAAACAGAAATAAATATTAATAAATGGGGGTTGACGAGATTGATGAATATTTGGACAAAATTAACTTGAGGAAACCGCAGTTTTTATTCTAATACTTTGCATTTCTGTGGATGGATGCAAAAGTCATCAGGACGCAATAGTCGGAGAAAAAATAAGAAGTAGTAAATTTTTTGCCGTATCTTTAATAAATTTTCACTATACCACTAGATAAAATTGAAGTTGAACAAAATTGTTCAGAGAATATTTGAGTTCAGAGTTGATATGAAAACGAATGCCAATACGCACTCCATGTCCTGGGTCAGATATTCACCAACTATTATTTATTATTCAAAAACGAGGAATCTACTCGTAGTAGATCACTATTTGGCGAATATGGACATCGTCTTTATCCTTCTCCAAAAAAAGTTTCTATGTAAACAAAGGTTTTAAACCTTTTTTTCTGAAGTTTGCGATTATATTAGTAACAAGCAGAACATGAGAACCTGCAAACCTCTGTTTGAGTAATCAAGCTGCTAAGAGAAACTGACCACATTGATTGCCTTAGATCGAGTCGCTTATTTATATGTACATACTTCTATATCCATTCACAGGCTATCCATCTCCTGGTTCAGATGACCTAAATTTAAACTTAAAAGTCTTTTACAGTGTAGTCGAAAAGTATAGCCTCCACGACATGACTTCCAAAAATGAATTCAGACACATCAATTTTGCGGCAGGAAACAACGTTGCGACAACGTTCTATTGAACGACAGCGGCAAGCTATTGAAATACTATAAGACAATTTGACGTCGAATGAATATATTCGTAATGTAATTACAGACGTCCTTGGCTGTAATCTACTTATCGGTCGTAATTAATGACATCCTAAAGCCTTTCCTGATCTGTTTGATCGGCCATCAATAAAGAAGGTAGAGAAAGGACTCATCTGAGATGGCGCATACTAGTAGCAGGAGTTCTTAATCAGCTTTCTATGCGAAACTGAAGACACCTAGCAACGAATCCACCTGCTGGCAGGGACCTCAATATACTTTACTTTGTAGGAAGCACAGGACCATCTACTAAATGTCGAGCCTGGTCTCTATTTCAGCCATTTTCAGCCAGCCTATATTAACCCATATATGAGTATGTCAGATGTCCTTTGGGATACTGTAGGATGCAACCAATTTTCCCAGTTTTAATATCATTTACGTATAGGTACATATGTACTTACGAGTTCCAAGAGGAGGGGTTATAGTACGTAAAGGAAATTTAGTTCGTAATGATTTTAAATTGGTTACTGAGCTACGACAATGCCTCATAAAGCCTTGGCACTCAGCACTTAAATAAAGCGTGGACCTCTTTATAATTCAATCAATTTGTACTCACAGCTCTATGTCCATAAAGGCACACAATAGGGGGTATTCATATTATACAGTTCTGTTATTGCTTTATTTGAAGATGAGTTTTGTACATCAAGTTTTTTCTAAGTTTAAGTATCCAATAAAAGACTTAGTATGTACGCTTGTAAGTATTCATTATACTCTCACGTACAAGTACAACCTATGGTGAGGATTTCTAACTTAATGGTATTAGAGAAATAAACAGTGTCAATCATTCAGTACAATACTTAGAATGTCATTGCATTTTAGAAATGAAATTAGGCAAGATTGTGAAATTGCTGCTACTTCACCAAGCAACATGTGGTATTCCTTGCGTTGGGTACAATTTTTGGATTAGTAGAAAATTAAACAAAGACATTGACATCATTTTGAATATTTTGATTGCACATTTGCACTGTCAAGGATGATGTATTTAAATCCAATTTTCTAACACTTAGAGTGCCAACTCTGTCTGTGCCAATAAAGATAAATTCAAATTAGCCGGCATTTAACAGACTCATATAATGAAGGACAATGCTCTTCATGACTGCAGGTGTAATTTGGAGACTAGCTACCCTACCCTACAAATCAAAGAAAACCCTCAGGCCAAAAATATGATGAAATGGGCGTTATGTCTCGATTTTCAACATCTGAATTACTAAGTTAGTTCTGCCACAATTTCTGGAAAAAATATCTTAACAAATGCCTGTCCAAGAAATACGGATATATGTATAAAACACCGATCTTCCCATTTCTGCTTATGACGCGAGTTTAGGTATACCATATTAATATAAACTTTACAAGATAGGTTATACTTTATGACTACATATTACCTAGAGGAAGACTATTCGAGATTTTGACTTCAGACCGGAAGAATTACACAGTCATCTGCTCGTCTTAGTGGGCTCGTTTAATTCCAAGCAAAACGTTAATTACCTTATACTGGCCAATGAGCTCAGAGTAATACAAGCTGAAGACCCTTGCTGGTTTAAGTCCACGAATATAATCTGTTCTTACAGGTATTCCAGAAGAACAGACTGAGAAACTACAAGGTGTCACTCGTCAACTTGAAGCTCAAGGTGGAGGACGTGACGGCAGCTATAAACATGACCCTGAAGAAACCATGCTCAACGAGCAGATACAAGAACTATGGAAAATCGCCTTGCTGAAATGCAAAGCTGAATGTCCACAAATGCAAACGTTTTAGAAAACCGGTACACTACACTCTTTAATTCAAATGGCACGTTTCTTGTGAATATATTATACATTATAAAAGAAATGGGTCACCAGAAAATGATGATCTATCCAAAGACTAAAGACTGTTTTGATCTGTGTCTGTAAAAAATTTTTCCATTCGAAAAAAGATATCCCACTCCCAATCCACACTAACGCAAATCAGTGTATCAAATTTTCTTTTAAAAACATCTGAGAGGCTAGAAGATACTCACATGAATAGAGTATCATCTTTACGAGTACTAGAATAGACAACGACCTTCACAACAAGGAGTACACAACGGTAATCTTTCCAGAAGTGAAACCGCGTTCAATAATTGCGTCGAATCCATTATAAAGAGTGTTTTTTTTAGAGGTTTGGTTTTTAAACTGGTAACACTGTTTCTACAGATTGTCAATTTGACAGTTGAAAGTTTGAAAGTTGATTTGTGGTTAATACGTTTTGCCATTTTATGACGTGCAAATTGTGCAAACTTAGTTTGAAAACTATGGTTCGGTTCGCCAAACTTATCGTGCGCTACGTCCATTTTACTGTCGACGTAATCGTCCATCTGAACAAGTTATTCGGAACACGATGAATCGTTTTCGCACCACGTACACTGTAGTGGATAATATGCATCCCCAAAGCCGACAAACAGTGCGAACACAAGAAGTTATAACCGTTGTGTAGTTGCAGTGTTGAGGAGAATCCGAATGAGTCGATTGATCATCGCGTATAGCAATTGGAGCTATGCCCATCCACTTTGTGGAAGATTTTTTGGAAATATCTTCACTTAAAAGCTTATAAAATCCAGCTTGTGCAAGAGCTGAAACCGCGTGATCATTATACGCGTCGTAGGTTTGTTGAATGGGCCGAAAACATGATTCAGGTTGATCCTCATTTTCAATGTAAAATCTTGTTCTCCGATGAGGCCCATTTTTGGTTAAATGGATATGTAAACAAGTAAAAATTGTCGAATTTGGAGTGGAGAAAATCCAGAAGCCTTTGTCGAGACGCATGTACAACCATTAAAACTCACTGTTTGGTGTGCTTTATGAGCTGGCGGAATCATCGTCCCATATTTTTTTAAGGACCAGAATGTTACCGTCAATAGAGCGCTATAGAAACAGGATTTCTGACTTTTTCGTTCCTCAGTTGAATGGCATTGACGTGACAGAGCTTTGGTTTCAAGAAGATGGCGCAACATGACACACGGCGCGCGACATCATCAATTTATTGCGAGAAACATTTGCTGAGCGATCTCACACCTTTAGATTACTTTGGAGGGTTTTGTGAAGTCACTAGTCTATGCCGATAAACCAGAGACGTTGGACGATTTAGAAGTCAACATTCGCCGTGTTATTGCTTATATACGGCGCCAGGTGCTCGATAAAGTTGTCGAAAATTGGACTTCACGATCGCGCTTGATGTGAGCTAGCCGTGGGGCCCATATGCTCGATATCATATTAAAACACTAATTGCATAATTATCTATTAAATAAAGCTAATATCGTAGACATTAACTTTAGCTTCAAGTGTTTTCTTTCATATTGAATTTGTATACCTCTCAAAAAACACCCTTTATTATCAAGGCACAAGTAAATTACGAAAAAGTTAAGACTGCCAGAGTGAAATAAAATAAATCGACCGGAATATAGAGGACCTCATAGGGAGGAGTGTTTTGCAACTTTGCAAATGATTTTAATGATAATACAATAATTAATTGAATCCTTCGCATTTTTGACTTGAAAGACCTTAAAGATAAGCAGATAAAGTATTGGGATTGGGAAAGGTCCAGAAAAAATGAAGTCGTACTGTGCACCCAAGAGTTTCTGCAAAAGGTTCCTCTAAGCAGCTAATCTACTATTTATGGAGCTGTTAACATTGGGAACAAAATTGCTATTACAATATTGCCAATCATTTAACGGGATTGCTGATAGATTCGCACCTTATCTGTGATAGGTTCTAATACGAGGAGACATTCTAGACATCTGAACTGGAAAGCCAGGTCAACTACCTGAAAACAGGAAGAACCTATCAACACATCCTCTTTGCATCACCGAAGCAGGAAAATAAAGTCAGTTCAGAGATTAATAGAACATGGGACATTCACGTATTATATTATCGCTAGCTACTTCTCGAAAAGGTGCAATAAACTTTCCAGCCGGCTCTGGATTCAAACTCCAAACCGTTTTCAAATATGTGAATAAAATCACTCTTTGTATTACCGAAACCCCAACAGGAAAATAAAGTCAGTTCAGAGATTAGTAGAACATGAAACCTTCTCGCATTATATTATCGGTGCAATCAACTTCCCAGTCGGCTCTGGATTCAAACTTTGACCCGTTTTCAAATATGTGAATAAAATCACTCTTTGCATCACCGAAACCCCAACAGGAAAATAAAGTCAGTTCAGAGATTAGTAGAACATGGAACCTTCACGTATTGTATTATCGCTAGCTACTTCTCGAGAAGGTGCAATAAACTTTCCAGTCGGCTCTGGATTCAAACTTCGAACCGTTTTCAAATATGTGAATAAAATTACTCTTTGCATCACCGAAACTCCGACAAGAAAATAAAGTCAGTTCAGAGATTAGAAGAACATGGAACCTTCATGCATTATATTATCGCTAGCTACTTCTCGAAAAGGTGCAATCAACTTTCCATTCGGCTCTGGATTCAAACTTTGACCCGTTTTCCAATGTGTGAATAAAATCACTCTTTGCATCACCGAAACACCAACAGGAAAATAAAGTCACTTCAGAGATTAGTAGAACATAGAACCTCCACGTATTGTATTATCGCTAGCTACTTCTCGAAAAGGTGCAATAAACTTTCCAGCCGGCTCTGGATTCAAACTCCAAACCGTTTTCAAATATGTGAATAAAATCACTCTTTGCATCACCGAAACTCCGACAAGAAAATAAAGTCAGTTCAGAGATTAGTAGAACATGGAACCTTCACGCATTATATTATCGCTAGCTACTTCTCGAAAAGGTGCAATCAACTTTCCAGTCGGCTTTGGATTCAAACTTCGAACCATTTTCAAATATGTGAATAAAATCACTCTTTGCATCACCGAAACTCCGACAAGAAAATAAAGTCAGTTCAGAGATTAGTAGAACATGGAACCTTCACGCATTATATTATCGCTAGCTACTTCTCGAAAAGGTGCAATAAACTTTCCAGCCGGCTCTGGATTCAAACTCCAAACCATTTTCAAATATGTGAGTAAAATCACTCTTTGTATTACCGAAACCCCAACCCCAAAAATAAAGTCAGTTCAGAGATTAGTAGAACATGGAACCTTCTCGCATTATATTATCGCAAGCTGCTTCCCGAAAAGGTGCAATAAACTTTCCAGTCCGCTCTGGATTCAAACTTTGACCCGTTTTCAAATATGTGAATAAAATCACTCTTTGCATCACCGAAACTCCGACAAGAAAATAAAGTCAGTTCAGAGATTAGTAGAACATGGAACCTTTACGTATTATATTATCGCTAGCTGCTTCTGGAAAAGGTGCAATAAAGTTCCAGTCCGCTTTGGATTCAAACTTCGAACCGTTTTCAAATATGTGAATAAAATCGGAATACCATATATGGTATGTGCCTGTGTACATACATATACATTTAAAATGATATGCAACGAAAAGAATCTACATATTTTGTACTTCATTTGTATTTACACACAATTACTAATTCGAATCTTCACAGATAAACTGCTCAATTTTAGAATGCTGATAACCCCAACTCACTAAATAGCCCTCTAATCTTAATTGGACTCTCCCAAATTCGTCACAGTGACCAAAAAAATACAAATCAAATCATTGTTAACAAATAATTCGTAATTTCTCATTTTGATCTCTTCCAATTGACGGGAACGAGTACTTTGATTATGTCGTTGATTTTATCTTGCGAATGCATTACTCGTATGTACTCGTATACGAATATTCTTTCATTCATCAAATACGATTATCTTGAAAAGTGTGTTTCTTAATTTTCATACCCCAAGTAAGACCCTTGAATTTTCGAGAGCCTTTATTGCAAACTTCCGCTGCCTGAGATACAATCTGGCGCGGCTGCGATAAATGCAAATGACACTAAACGGGAATTGTGTTGTTATTTGTTGGTTGATTTTGTCTGTCTGTCCGTATTAATTTAACGACAAAATTGTTCAACAATAATATGTACATATGAAGAACGTGCAGTACGAAGTATAGTACTCGTAGGTAGTTATGGCCGTTCTTTTATTGTCTGACCAATTATTTTAGTAATTTAGGAAAATTCAAAAATTGGTCCAATATTTGTGGGTAGAGACAGTGATTTGTTGTTTACTTATTTAGTTTTCTTTCTTTGAATATTTAAATTAAGTGAACGCAAGTTCGCACAAGTGTATTCAAAATTTAATACGTCCATTGCGTATTTGAAAAGGAAATTTTCTTTCAGATTGTTGTCCATTACATTTAAAATAGAGGAATCAACGGATAACTTTTGATTGCTTAGCTTTTAGTCGCGGTCTTGAATAAATGTATTTTCATTTCAAGCTTCATCACCACATTCAGAAGGATATTTTTGCATTAGTATAAGACTCGAAAGTGTACATGAGTATTGAAATCGTTTAGAACTCAGCTTTTCACAGATTTTCAAGTAGAGAAATTTTCCAAAAGACGCACAAAGAAGACGAAGAACCTTCTCGAATTAGTTTAAATCAATATGCCTGTAACTTTAACCGGTGAAGAGTAAGATTGTATAAGGTGAGGTGGCAATTGAAATCAATGGAAGGGCTCTCATTCACAATGTGGCTCATTGTCAAATCACTATGATCTATATGCGATTCATATCCAAAAGTTTTTCTGTTCTTTTTTCCGTATTCTCCGGTCATTGAGACTACAGACCCTATGAATCAAGAGATTTATGAACTCCAGCAACAGCGCCTACATTTATCATCTCAGTGAATCATGTTTTCCAGTCCATGTATGAGTCAACTACGCGCATTCGGTATTGGATCAGCGCCTGAATATTATAAAAAAGATAGCTAAAATGAGGGATCTTCAAAAATGATCCGCGAAAGGCGATGAAAGCACAAACTGGAAATAAATTAACTCGGCCACATCCTCTCAATATTTCTTAAGGATTTTCAAACGAAAGATAGAATTAATATTTTAAAGACTAGGTTACCCGGACTGCAAGAAATGTTGTCCTGAACAATTGAAAAGGGTAGTCCCAAAAGTACCAGACCTGACGTATAGATGGCGGTTGTTGTTTAAAAAGAATGACAATTATAGAGAATACCAACCTTATAAAACTTAAATTCGAAGTTTGACGACGCTATGTGATTTAGTATTTGATCGGAGGCCATCAATTGTGAACGATAAAATATTGGGTGGCAGAGTTTAAGCCGTACGAGTTTCCAAGATGAACATCGCAGTGGTCGACAAAATGAGAAATATTGAAAAAATCCACAAAATGGTCGATTGAAAGTGCTTGGACTAACAGATATGGTAGGCATTTCAAAAAGCGCTGTACATCGCATGTTGACTGAAATATTGGACATGAGGAAGCTGTGCGCAAGATGGTTGCCGCGATCACTCACAGTGGAACAAAAACAGCATCGTGTGGATGTTTCAATCAAGTGCTTGGCGAAGTTTCACAGCAATAAATCCGAGTGTTTGCGTCGATTCATAACCATGGATGAAACACGGGTCCATCACTTCACACCCGAGACGAAGGAACAGGCAAAACAATGGACTCAAAGTGGAGAATCGGCTGCAAAGAAGGCGAAGACAATTCTATCTGCAAGCAAGGTCACTTTTTGGGATGCGCGTGTGATAATTTTCATTGATTATCCTCAGAAAAGAAAAACAATCAACGGCGTGTATTATGCGATCTTATTGCAGCATTTGGAAGATGAAATCAAGAAAAAATGGCCACATTTGGAGAAGAAAAACGTTTTATTTCATCAAGACAATGCACCAGTTCACTCATCCGTCATCGCGATTGCTAAAATCAATGAGTTAAAGTTCGAATTGCTTCCTCGTGCACCCTATTCGCCAGATTTAGATTTAGAAGATTTAGAAGATTTGCCCACAGTAAAGAGATGGAGTCTGCGGTTGATGGCTATTTTAGGAAGCTCGACGATTCTCACCATGAATAGGGTATCGAAGCTATTGAACATCGCTGGGAAACATGTACTGAGCTAAAAGAAGACGACGTAGGTCGGGTACTTCTGGGAGTACTCTCATAGTTGCACTATAACTTAGTAACAATATCAGGAATATCAGCGGTGTATCACCTAACTGGGAAGTAGGATATCAAATCGATCAACTAGGTTAGAAAAGCCGTCTAATGGAGGCCCAAAATGGGGATGGCACGATAAGATTCTGCAACATCATAAGTCTTACCACGTATAATACCAATTAAGTTAAGAACATCTTAACCAACAATTAAGAAAATATTTTTCACATCACGTCAGTGGAAGCAATAAGCAGTGGTAAAAGTTATAGATTTGTTAGGATCCGATAAAAGCCTTAGACGGCTTTCTATTTAATTCGCTTCAGGATCAACTAAGGAGATGGAATGAGCATTGACTATCCTCGTATATCAAGATTTCCAAAAAAGATTAAATCGCTGTTGATACTCAAAAACAATAAAGCAGTCTCTTAACATTCCAGAAGTAACACCAAAAATATACTAGTGGAGCTGGCTTGGAAAAAAATATTTAAACAGAAGTCTTATGGAGTGTTAAAATTGAAAACTACTCGTAATTTGCGTCTTCCCTGCAGTTGCTAAAATCACTTTTGAGCAAGTAAAAAAATGCCTTTCTGATTTGTGTTTTAATCATTACTGATTGCCACTTCACATGGTGTTCATTCACTTTATAAAAAAGATCGTAACATCTCTATTCTCTATAAAAAGAAAAGCAAAACTGGGTCAAACAATGATGTACCCTTTCACTGATACGATTTTTGTTGGTGGAAGCGATGCTCTTTACGCTGCTTAATCAGGACTTCGATGAAATCTGACATCTAAACTCAAGCATTTGAACTATAATGATGAAGTTGGGTTACCAAAACATCTTTACAATTTAGCATTGTAGAACAATCGAAGAAGAAAGTAATATAAAATAATGGGAAAGATTGTCTTGGCCAAAGACCGAACTGAACCACAGATTAAAGAAAAAGGCAAACTCAGCATTTGGTATGTTATCCATGATAAGGAGGTGCAATTCCATAAGCGTATAGGTCAATCAATGATTGTTCCAAAACAATATTGAATCTATGCTGTATGTAAAGGATCTTCCATTATGTATGGAATATAACATCGTTCAAATGTCCACCACGGATTCTGTGGGTAGCGCGCATCCGAAATGTCTAATTTTCCATGACTTTGGCGCATAAATCAGGCTGAATTTGACTGATGGCATGGGTTATGTTGGCTTTGAGGGCCGCTGTGGTTTGTGGCTTATTCGCATAGACCTGCGACTTCAGAAAACCCCACAAAAAGTCTAACGGGGTCAAATCGCACGATCTCGGTGGCCAGTTCACATCACCTCCACTTGAAATGAGCATGCCCTCAAATCGCTTGTGCAGAATTTCCAAAGTGGCGTGCGCTGTGTGGCACGTAGCGCCGTCCTGTTGAAACCACATGTCGTTGGTGTCCATATCATCCAATTCAGGCCAAAAGAAGTTGGTAATCATCGACCTATAACGTCCGCCATGATGGTGATGGCCTGGCCAACGTCGTTCTCAAAGAAATATGGACCGATCCACATCAAACAGTGACTTTTTCGGGATACATTGGACGCTCTTGGATCTTATGTGGATTGGTATCGTCCCAAATTCGACAATTTTGTTGGTTATTCCCATTCATCCAGAAATGAGCCTCATCGCTGAAGATGATTTTTCGATGTCTCACGGACAGCGGCGATGTTTTCGTCAGATCTTGCGTTTCGTCAACGTACGGGTGTTGGTTTATCGTTTACTGAACCAGTGGACTGAAATTTGTCCACCACAGGGCGAATAGTCCTCCCGGTATAACGATTATGGCGACCGTAAAATGGGCGAAGCACGCGGAACCTTGCCCGAACAGAACAGCGATTTTGATGAAACAATTTGATCATTTTCACGTGTTGTTGAACGCTATGCCCATCCGTGGTGATTTGGCAAAACAGACTGGATAAATGACAACCAATTTGACAGATGTAGCTTCAACAATATGGCCGCTATCAACTGTCAAAATTCGAAAGTCCCTATTATAAGGCCCTGTACTACATGGAAAATGTGCACCACTATCACATGCATTTCAGTCCTTTTCTACAAAATATACATAGTTTGCAATTCCAAGCTTCACTAGAGAACCGCGACTATTGTGCGCTCTCTCACATTTAATGTAGGCATCGTTTGATGTGGCTATTCAGTGAATATACATAGAGCCGCTTCCACCGACTTTCCTTTACAGGAGACATGTTGAGCCGTAGACCAAAGTCGTGGATCAATTCTAGTTCGTAGGTCAACATATGTATGTTTCGAAATTGCTTGTCGAACAGTACGAATCAGATGGAATTATGTAAATGATCTATTGATCTGTAACGGTGGCGTGAAGCATATTGGTAAACGAATTGTTTTGAGAGCAAGTTTATATTTTAATTGCAATTCAAATGTTATATAAGACTAATTTCAAAATTCTACCTAAAGCAGCTGCGGTTACACATGTATTTACTCGAATTTACATGGGGTCTGCATTACTATCTGTAACATTCATACTCGTACTCGTATATAATTACTGAAGCAAGTTCAACAAGTTGGCAGTAAGTGCGCTTTCAACACAATATCGAAAACAGTGTTCGACTTGTCTACGCCTTAGAAGAAATTTACTTCGGAAAAAACAACAAACGACTGAAGCAATTATTTAAAACGAAGATAAAACTAATTATTAAAATAACAATGACTAGACTCATTGTTAACAAAAATCCAATCGGGCAATCGTATTTACCTGAACTACTTGTTATGTGCTAATTGTTTTTACAAATGCCAGTCTCTAAGTTAAAACGTGGCCTTGTTTTGCTACATATTTTGCGAATATTTCCATCCGCAAAAGTTGAATTTGCAATGACTCACTTTTTGCACGAGAGTTCTATGAACCTTTTTTGTATTTAATATACGAATTAAGAATGTATATAGACTTTTTCAATTATTATGTTTGATTTAGTTTTTCAATACAAGTTTTTCGGCTGAAATATTTGATACGCCAAAAAGAAACTGTCAAGCTGTTGTATTTTCTTCAAAAAAAGCTGACCCATTCAGTTTTACAATAATTAAAATATAGTGAAGAACCTTGTTATGGAATTATTAAACAATGAGTAACTGACTATATTACTATTCGTAGGTAAATCACGCAAGTTACGTGAGTTTTAAAATGACAGGTAAATGACATGGCAGGTATTTGACAGACTAATAAGACAAAGAACGTGCTCTGTTGTCTATAGAGCTGCCGTCAAATAGCTGTCATGTACGATTTGAAGTCATATAATGGTTTCGGCTTTCTACTATCAGCGATACGTTTTTTCAGCCTTTGTGAAGTCCTAGATTTCATTTTCCATAAAATCACTTGTAAGCAGAATTGTAAAGTACCCAGTACCTTGTATTTGTACTTGTACTTGAAAAAAAAAGTACAACGTACTTGGTACTTGCAAATCACGAAGTATAAGTACCTTTTTCTAAGTACTAGGTACTGCAATACTGCCCAGTACATGTTCAAGTACTCGTATTTGAATCACAAACCAAATTTTTGCAATGTGGTGTTGCTATAACAACATAGAACACTCAACGAATTGTACTTGAAAAGTACTTAAAAATATACTGGGCTGTACTGCAGTACAGATTAAATGTGCTTAAAAGAAAGTAATTGGGAAAATACTTGTACTTGGTGATTTTCAAGTACCAAGTACATTGTACTTTTTTTTCAAGTTTAAGTACAAGTACATGGTACTGGGTATTTGACTAGTACTGGTAATTGAAAGTTTAGAGGTCTCCTAGAAAGTGTTGCGTTTTGGAGTCTCAAAAGTGTTTTTTAAAAGGCAGTCAAATTTTCAATTCAAAATTAAAAGGGCAGTTCCTGACGTTGTAACTAATCTTACCCATTTCATTTCTTCGAATACTCTTGGGATAGACTATTCAAGCCTTTACATTTTTTGTCAGATTTTCGAGTAATTCTAGTAGTATAGTCGTAACGCTTACTTTTATTAGTATACTGGTATTTCAGCGACTTTTTAGCAGCACCGCAGCAAAAAATTAGAACCTGTCAAATCGTACAAACTAGGCCAGCTAATCGTCATTTTAATAGGTCGATGGGTTTGGCCAACTTATAAGACGTAGCAAGATCGTCTTGAAACTATGATATATCTCATCCAGATCAATGAAGACCATAATTTTAGATAAATATTTATTGCTGATGGTCTGGTAGATGATCTCCATTGGTCCTTCTTCAGGTTTTTTAGAAATATGATTATATGATGCCATCTGAAAAGAGCCATACCTACGACCCATTTTTATAAATTTTCAAAAATTTGTCGAGTCTCTTTTGAAATGATAATTTTTCTTGTTAACAATCAGTAAAACCTCATTGCTGAAAACAAATTTGCGGTATAGCGGGTCAGCTTAAAACTGCTCTCGAGCCAAACGAAGAACCTTGTTAAAGGCTGCTCTTTTAGACTTAATTTCAGCACCAGGTGGATCTTATACGGGCTCAGCCTAAGATTTTCGAGCACAACTTTGCACATAATGAACACGGACACGGTTTTAATTGGTACGACCGATGACAAGTCGACAAATTTTGATTACAGTATCATTTAGAAAGATTGTGACACCAAATCTATTCTCTGTTCAATAGATTAGTTGCTCGGATGGAAAATTATGTGCGCTTTAAAAGCGCTTGAAGATAATGTAATCTTTCTGACTGTTCTGCATTCGTTAAAGCTATCACAATCATTTGAATGTAATCAAATTATAAAAGGTTTTAAAGTTATTGAAGTCAGTGAACATGCTAATAATGAGTAGTGAGTACTGTGAACTAAATATGAATTACACCCTGACACATCAATGCTGCTTTAATGGTACATTTCATGTTTGAAGTGCACATTTAAAGATTGTTCATTGTTCACGATGATTTATGAAGGGGTTGCAAAGTGCTACCTTGTATCACATGGCTTCATTTCCACAAGTAGATACAGGATATCAAAGTTCACGTTGTCATGTTAATCTATGAAACAAGAGCCCATATTCTATGTCATGAAGATTCCGAGACACCTAATACCAATAAAAGGAAAATAATTTCCTTAACAATGAATTATGAATGCAATTTCCGTTTCATACTCTTCATGCAAGTTAATCCGCGGTAATCAAAAGAACAATACAAATTCAGCCTGAAGGTATTTATTGTAATAAAAAAATTCCACATAAAACAAAGTGTATTTCCTGTGAGTAACGCTTTGCATTAGTGCACATAAAAAGGCGGCTTAAAAAGTGATTTTTTTAAAGAAAATAGTATAATTCGTAGTCGTCTCACGTGTTCATAAGTGCAAATCAAGATTTTATTCATAGATTGCACGTAGAAAAGTTAACCACTCCTTTCTGTACGTATTGATGCGTTTTCATCAGATAGGGGACATTTTATTTAAAAGAATGAGTCATCATTGCTCATCAGCTCTTTAGTCGGAATAACATACTCGTAGAAATGGAGTTTAGATTAGAATATTTTTGTACGCGTTGTAAAAAGGTGGGTATATTTTGATTTTAATATCAAGGATCACTGCATTCAAATTTGACCGATCAAAGTAGTATTTTTAGAGGATTGAGCTCGAATCCGGTGCATTAGACTGGATGAGGCAACAAAATATTCGGAATGCCAGACAGACTTTCAGTGACTAGACTGTGCTATAGGGCCGTCAAGTTGTTGTCCAATAATGCAATTCATGCCCAAAATATGGAACTCACCAATAGAGTTGAGACACTTTGGCAAGCGATGAGGCTTAATTTTCTCATAGAACCATAAAAAATCATCAGAAGACGCAAAAAACGGGTATTTATCAAGTTCAAGGTTCTGCCTATAGCCAGCAAGGCCATGAACTTAATTTACCGGGATATGGGGCGAATAATATTAATTGAGTATTTGTCAGCAAACATCAAAATTATGTACTCGTATGCCGGTACATGTTAAAATGTGCGTGGAAAAACGACATGTGCAAGGTTTAAATTTCAAATGCTGAAAATGATCAGGACCAACAACGAAAATTAAATTCAGTCACAAACTGTTTTTGATTCATAATAAATAAGGCTAGAAAAAAACGCTCCGAAAAATCAATCTAAACTAACGAATATTGAAACATTTATAAAACAAATCTACGAGTATTATCTCTATTAAATTTTGTTGGTCTTATAAGTTCCTGTTCCTTCATTGTCATTATAGTATGTTTCATGTCGATTTTCATGTGTTTCTTACGAATATTTACCAGGGAACAGTTAGAAGGTTTAAATTAATCGGTTATATGGCTGATCGGACAAGAAAAATATTGTTGTTTTATAAAGAGTGCGATTTCAATTCTTATTCTCTAAAAGTTTATCTTCTCGGAGTTCATCTTGCAGATTTTTACGGAAAACGTGAAAACAGAAACAATCTGACGTTTTGTTGCATCGCTACACGTTACTAATTGGGGTCTAAAGATGATCCCAACTTTAAAATTTGTTTGAGCCGGCCGGTAGATAAAATTGCCGGGATCACTACGATGCCATTCCTTAAAGAGAAGATCGGCTGTATCGCTGACACTTATTTTTATTAAAGCGTAAAAAATAATACAAGTGCTTTATTGATTATAACATGCATTTCCAACTTCAAAATAAAACTACTATTGTCGGGTCGATCTATCTGCTTGCTGGGGAATATTAATTTAAATCCTAGACATGGTTTTTGGAAAAGGAGTCGCCTTTTTAAAATGTCATTGAGACTTGAAGGGAAGTTATAGATATACCATGGAAGATAGTAGACTCAAACCAAAAGTAAAAAAATAACAACTAGCCGCAAAAGTCTAGATGTTCGTCTTGAGATATCAAAAATCACCGCAAAGTGAGTACAATGTGTTTTAATGCCCCATAGAGAAAATACCTTCAGGAATTTTGCAGCTACGAGTAATTTTCTGAATCATGTAGCATCTATGCAATAGAAGTTGGGAATGACATTGTTACTGGAAACGATACTTGTGCTGGCTTATTATCATCATCAGAAGAAGCTCAAGTTCGAACCATCTAGGAATCAAGGAATAATGCAGCAATATAATGTTCTAAGACGCTTATAAGAATTTACGAATATAGAAAGCAGGGGTAGATTGATAGATTTCGTACTTTTCCTTCTTGACAATGCACCGGTTCAGAAGGCTCATTTTATCAAAGCTGATACACAATCATATGAACTCTAGAAATTAGTTAAGCCACCTCAAAGTTCTGAAGGGTGATGTATTACTGCACTTAACCATAAACGAACTTTTGAGGCCAAACTAGAGAATTATTTTTATAAAGCCATAGTAAATAAAATCTATAAAGCCAAGAGATCTGCTCAGCTGATTCAATGTCCGGAAGAAAATCTAAGTAATGGTGATGAATCACTAAAGTTAGCCATAAACGAGCATTTGAGGGCGTTCAGAGAATTATTTTTATAATGCTCTAGTAAATAAAATCTATTGGTATAGATTTATATAGTAAATAATAAAACTCAAACATCGTTTTCTTAAGCATTCAGCAAACTTAAAAAGTGTTTTCAATTTAGAGGGGACGAAGCGAAAGCCTCTATGCCAGTGTTACGAGTAGCACCACTGAATTTAACATCCTGTAGCAAATCCTAAAACTCTGATTAGGACAATTTCATAAAAAGAAATAATTATTTTGTATAAAATCGCTTATTTCATAAACAATTAAATACTTGAATGATATTAGGTTTCGAAAATGTAGAAATGTTCAGACAACTACGTAGAGAATCTTAGAACCATATATCGTAGAACAAAAATTGCTCTTCCTGACAGCTGTTTGGCAAACTCTTACTGCTTTCAAAATTTCAGTGATAAATATCTTCACAGAAGTTGTGCTTTGCCACAAGTTAATATAAAAGTTAACAAAAAGAATTTATCGTTCTTATCATTTTATTTATTACAAAAGTAAAATTAGATTTTTAATTTCTTAAATAAAATGAAAATCGGAAAACCACCTTAAATTCACAAAAAAATGTTAAATCGATTAGTGCCTAAGATTTTGGACGGATAATAAACTGAAAAAAATATGCAAGATCTTTTTTAATTCTTGTGTGTCACAAAAACTGCACTTTTGATAGCGAAAAAAAAAACACTTTTTAATATGTTCACTTAAAAAACAGTCCCTCTTTAAAAAAAAAGTGCGGAAAAATATCACTATTCACTTCTTAAGGATTCAGAAGTAAAACTTATAACACAAGATACATTTAAACTCACCCGTTTAAGAAATTGTAACCTAAGATTATAAAATAAAGTTGTGATATTAGCTCCAGACTGTTCTACTAGAATAACTGTATTTTAACGAATAAAGTACGCGGTTGCTGCAAAGCTGTGCACCGTGGTCGATTTATAATCCGTTTGAAGAGATTTTCCGCTTTCATTCAGTATATATACGAGAGTACTCGTACACCACGGATGGGGTCTTTATAGTTATGTTGTGTCTTTTTGAGGTCTCTTTGTTGGATTTGATTAATAATACCGTATACACTGATACATTCAAGTTTGGGTACATACATATGTACAAGTAAGTTGAATACAAATGTATTAGGTTACTTGGGATAAGAGATAAGACAAACTTATCCGGCAAATCTAAGACAAGCGTACGAGCAAACTTAGAGGATAGAATTGTGGACTTGGTTGAGATTCTTTTATTTAATGGCAACCAACTAGAATACGCTAAAAATAAATGATCATCCACTTTAAGGTAAGAATGTGCTCTCATTAATTAGCAGAGGAGAGTAACTGCTATTCAAATGCGTACAGTACTCGTATCTACATTTATGTACATTAGTGTATCCAATAACATAAAAGAAGTAGGGAAAAAATACATTACTCGTATATTGTAGAACTAAGCTGATAGTTTGCGTAAGTAGAGAAGTATTCGTATCTTACGGTATTATAACAAGAGCGGAGCATCTTTCGCTTAAGTATATAGGGTTTTACGCAGTCTAGTCCAGAGAAGCTCGGGATAAAGCTGGATCGTAAACACTGGTATTGGTTGATCTTTTTATTGAAAGTTCATACAGCAAAGGTCACGTGGACTCGTAACATTTAGTGTAGCATGTACTGAATATTGCAAATTGAATAATGAGTCTCAAATGTTGGGAAATCAAAAAGTTTCCGTCATGACGTAGAGATGACACTGGTATGCAAATTATTCGTATTATTGTTGCATGAATGGAAATTAAGAAATCGTTTTGTGTCTCGTTTTTTATTTTTATTTTTTTTTTATTTTATTTATTTATTTCTTGAAATTGATAAAACTGATTACTTCTGGGTATTTGTCCGATTCAGGGAAGTATAAATGAAGTCATTCGTATACTCGTAGGTACGTGGTTTTAATATATCATAACTTAACACTTATTAAAGTTTACATAATTTTAGAAAACTGAATTTTCTGATAGAAGTTCATATTTCTAGAGTCAGAAGTGTAGACTTGAAACAAAGATGTAAACATAGCAATACGCATATTAATATTCTTTCTTAATTGATCGTATTGATTAATTTTAATTTTTCCCGTTTGTGTGATTTACACTTTATATTACGAATAATTGATTATTAATGTTATAATTAAATTATCACTTTTTGAGATGCAAAATTAGAAGCATATCGTAACGGTTAGAAATAATCAAAATCTCTGAAAAGCCATAGATATGATTGCTGTTGTTACAAAACTCCGAATGTGTAATCTTTTTCGAAGGTCCACTCTTGCTGTGCTGAAAATGACAAGACGAACCAAACAGTGAAAGAAAATGTCTAGAACTTGGCCCAACCTGGACTTGTACCAGAAGAACGCTTCCGTATCATTCGCAAATCAGTGATCAATTCGCGAAACAGGAGATTATGTGATCGTTTTGATGCTCATAATCGACCAACTGAACTGAATAAATTTCGTACCCCATACATTCTACATGGGGCAAAACAAACAATGCTGTGAGTGAAAGTCTGGCGGAAAATTCAGGGTTGTCAATTCGGCATGGATTGCAAGAGTTTGGCCTCTGTCCACCCACTTCGTGAAGGATTTTGCGAAAAGATCTCAACCTACATCCATATAAGATCCAGTTGGTGCGAGAATTACAGCCACGAGACTATGGCTTAGAATCGACCCTTATTTTTATGGAAAAATTGGGTTTAGTGACGGAACTCATTTTTGTCTCAATGGATTTCTGAACAAGCAAAATTGTCCTTTCTGGAATGAGGCAAATCCAGAAGAGACTCATTTGACTCAATTAGCACATAAAAGTGCATTATTTGGTGCGGTATTTACCTTGGTATTACGAGTATCATTCGTCCTTACTACATATTTCAGGTATGAAGCCGGAGCTCGCCTTATAGTCAATAAAAATATGGCCGTAATCGATCTGAATGGGTATGTGTTTGCAACAGAATTGTGCTCCAAGTCATACTGCCCATGAACTTTCATCTTACTTATGGCTTGATTAAAACGAAAAAATTATATCGTCAAATGAAGTAGTGAATTGGCTACGGAGATCGTGGTATCTGGGGCCAATCAAATGCCTGAAGTAGTGCTTAAAATGTATCATTCTTCATACCGAGCGAAAATTTCTTGTTTTTATTGTAAAAAAATAATTTAGGTCTAAAAAACACACTTAATTACTTCAAATTTGAAAACACGACAATAAATTCTCGCTTCCCTTTTCTCTTTAAGCAAGCGTTATAGCAGTATACAGGGTGTCCCAGTTAAGCAGTATAATCCTTTAAGGGCAAATTCCCGAAGTTCCGCCGAACAAGAAATTGTTGACGAAACTGGACACCCTGTATATATATGCTTCAGATATGCTATTCTTTCCAACCTTGGCATTAAAGTCACCAAGCATGATTTTGAAGCAGAGTTGTGAAATAATGATTACTTTTTGTAATGAGCAATTGCATTTTTTCAATTACTATTGAATATAATTACAATGGTAATTGAACTTAACCCAATACACTTACATGTAGTGAAAATCTTCATAGACACTATGAACCTGGGTGCTCATAGTAGTGTAAGATTCTTACTCACTAAAAAACGCCTCTTTTCTTGTCGACTACAACTAAGTTACCTTATCAAGTAGTTTCCGTTTCAAATAAGATTCGCGTTGGGCAGATAGTTTTCCAGCAAAGGCACCTGCTAGTACCGCTATTATATGCGGATCGATCGGTTTGGTTCTTTGTAATCGACGCACTAAGTTTGTCTCGTCCAGAATTTGGAGTATTTTATTATTACAATGACCATGAAGACAAATATGGAGTTTGTGAGCAAAGCTCATTATTTCGTCCTCGATGGTAACTATTCCCAGGTCTTTGTGGATATCACTATTTCTGATATACTATGAGGCGTTCGCGATTTCTCTTAGAACTTTGCTTTGATAGGTTTGGAAAATATTTGCTTGGTTTAGTACAACCCCAAAGCTGTATACCGTACGTCCATACATTTGCTTGTAGATGAGCAGTTTGTTATGTATGCCTTCCTAGTAGCCAATACATTTGTCTGAATTTATTTTCAAGTTCATCACGTTTGTTTTTAACATGCGGCTTCATTCCTAGGTGCTTTGCTTCATTTGCATATGGTAATTGTACCGAGTTAATGAAAATGGGAAGGTTGTTTATTTTCCGGTAAATAAAATTAACATGAGTAGATTTGGTCTCGCTGAGAACAATTCGTCAAATACTTTGTCCACTCATAGATTTTATCCAAAGCCGTTTGTAGCTTTCCGGTAGCTAACTCGACTGAAGTGTCTGTACCTAGTATAGCCGTATCGTCCGCGAACGTGGCTACATGGTACCTGATTCTTCCGCTTGGAAAGTTTAATGATCTTAGCCCGGGATTTATAAGTTGGAGCAGTTTGATCAGGCTTTTCTTTGGCATACAAGTTAACCCAAGGGGCAACTAAATGACTACAATGTTGGCAAACGGATACAAATTGCAAGATTGTAGTTTTCACGCAAATCCAATAACGCGAATTGCACAGACGTAATCTAACTCTTGGCCAGCGGCTCGCCTAACACCTCACGACACCATACACGAGGCGCAGCGTCAGCAATATTTACACCATGCACGAGGCGTATCGTCAGCAATATTTGGACTGGGGCTTAGGATAGTTAAGAATATTTTTATGTCTTAAGTTCAGTGTGCATTTATAAGTAATCAAGCTCACACGAAAGATAAGGTTTGAATAAAACGAAGACTAAATAATTTGTAGATACAACAGTGTAAAACTGAATGTGAAATAAAGTAATAAAACTGAATGTGAAATAAAGTAATTTACATGTAGTTAATAATTGAAAAATTATTATTACTTTTATTGTAATTATTAATTTTTTTTTTATTCTTATTTCTTATATTACTGTAGTAAATTAATAAGAAAAGATGGAAAATATAAAAAATAAACTCGATTAGCAGAATTCTTGATTTGCCTTCAACAGAACTAGCATCTCAAAGCTAGTGTCGTTAAGGATTTGTCTGCGAGGCGTAGATACAATTCCAGCAAATGAAAATAATCTTTCGCCGATGATGTCAGAGGAGTATTTGATCTTGCAAACACTTTTGACACGAGCGGATATTTCTTTAAACTCTGAAGGGAAGTATTTTTATCCAGCAAAAAGATGGTAAACTCTTCATTCAATACATTTCCAGGTGTATTATTATTTCCCGAAGACTCCGAAATAGTTGGAAATAGTATAAGTTACAATATATCCTGAAAAGTATTATTTTTAGCAGTTAATACCTGTTCAGCAAGTCAAAAAAACTTTGATAGTGGCAAAAAAGACTCTGTTGCATTCGTTGTAAAACGTCGTTTAAGAAAACTAATTGATCAAGGTTCAGCATTCTGTCTGTTTTCACATTTAAGGTAGCTAAAGATGGAATCAACATACCAAAGTAAATTCCTTCTTAGCCTTGTAAAAAAATCTAATATATCTGAAAAGGGTTTCATTGTTTTACAATAGTATTTTAAATATGCCATTTTAGAAATTGAAAACTGTTGACATTTCAGCTCCGTACACAGTTCATTTAACTGGTTTTCAACCTTTAGAATTTGTGAAACTGGATCATATAAAGAATTCCAGCGAGTAACCACTGGACTCTTTAGTGAGGCATAAAATCATTCGTTGTAATCAAATTTAGTTTGTAACTCACACAGCGGAAATGCTTTGGTAAGGTTTTGTTTCATTTATATTCAGAAATTCTATTTCTTCATTGTCATTGAATGCAATAGTATCAGAAAACTTTTCATTTTCTGAACTTATTTCAGTTTCAGAACTCTGATTATTGGTTTCATTGCCATTTAAAATGTCACTTACCTAGTGTTTCTGTTTGTAGGCCATATCTCTGAAATGCCTTTACAAAATTGGATCCATTCTCTATGACAGTTAAAATGTTGTTGAGCGGACTTAAATCAAATTCCCCACTTATACAATTTATAATTCCAGCAATTCGAAAGGTTTATAAGCTAGGGCAGCAGATTTCCCTTGGTAATCCTTACCTAATCAATGGTATGTGTAACCAAAGAAACTTTTATGTTTGGTTGACCAGCAGCGCACAAAAGTCAAAAATGAACATATTTTTTTTTAACTTTTTTACCGTTTAATTTAGAGAGCAATATACAAATAACTAGTTCAATCAAAACAACAAAAGATGCTAGCACTCAAATTTGCAACAGTGATCACTTAGTTATTATGTATTACAGTTGAGAATTTGCGTAGTCACTGTAAGTACAAGTTTTTATCGACTAAAGAAGTATAACCAAAAAAGCAAATATGTCGCAAGATCCTCATTGTAAGTAATTTACAAAAAAGAAACGTACGCTTCATGTGTTCTTAAGTTCAGAAGAGAGTTGGCTATTCAAGCAATTTCAAATGCCTATAGAAATAGAAAAAAATAAGCAAAAATCTCAAACTGGAAGGCCAAAGAAAACATTTCAAGAAAGGGGATTAAAGTCTAAAAAAAATTCGAAAACTCATGAATAAGTCTTCAGAAGAACGGAAGCCGAGCTATGACAAGAAGCTAAATGTTCTATGGCCGAGTTCGTAAAAAAAGCTGTTGGCAGCTCACCCAAAAGTCTGAAGAAACTTAAAGTACCTCAAATAACGAAATCATCAATCCCGTATACACCTGAAGAAGCCTTAGCTCTAATGCCTGAATTAAAATTAACGAAGCATCAGTATAAAAATCTTCAAAAAAAATGCTAAAGAAAGAAATGCGAACATACCACCTTGATCAAAAAGTGGCGCTCCCATTGTTCCGATTTGAGTTCTGTTTTTTTTTGTTAAGTTGGTAAATCTGTTGTTGACATTCCCTCTAAATCTTAGCATCATAGCTCGACATTTGCAAAATTACGTAGCCAAGAGTACATCCACCTCCGTGGGTGTTGACGATTTTTTACAATTTTAGAAATGGATTTAAATTTGCAACAACGAACTTGTATTAAATTTTTCGTAAAAAACGGATTTAATGGTGCGCTAACGTTGGAAAAGTGTTTCGGCAACGATTCTCTAAAGAAAACGGTCGTTTACAAGTGGCACGAGCGATTCAAAAGTGGTCGTGAGTCAATCGAAGATGATGAACGCAGTGGCAGACCATCGACATCGAAAACCGACGAAAACATTGATGAAGTAAAAGAAATGTTGGTCAATAACCGCAAATTAACCATCAGAGAGATAGCGGAGTACTTGCACATTGCCTATGAATCCGTCCAAGACATAATTTGAGTTTCCGTCGTGTAGCAGCAAGGTTGGAGCCAAAATACCTCAATTTCCTGCAAAAAAAGAGACCGTGCTGACGTCGCAAAAGAGATGATTTGCCAGGCTGATCCCATATCCATCAAAAGTATCATTACTGGAGACGAGACGTGGATTTATGAGTACGACACGTAATCCAGACATCAGGCAAGTGAATGGCGTTCACCAAATGAGCCGAGACCAAAAAAACCACGTCGTTTTCAGTCAAAAAAGAAGGCAATGCTCACAGTTTTCATGGATTACAACGGTGTAGTGCATCATGAATTTTTGCCAGAAGGCCAGACAGTAAACAAAGGGTATTATTTGGGCGTTATGAGACGTTTGCGTGAAGCAATTCGCCGAAAGAGACCAGAATTGTGGGCAGAAAACTCGTGGATTTTGCACCATGATAACGCGCCGTCGCACAGTGTGAGAATTCGCTCATCTAGCGGAATTAAATTATTAGCAGTTCCAAGTTAAGCTTTTTGATAATTTTTTTTTTAGGATTCATCATAAATATTTAAAGTGTGAAATTAAACTGCAATATTTTATATACTTTGCCAAATTTTTGATGAACAGAGTTCTGAAAGTACACGTTTTTTGCACATAAGTGGACCACAGAAAAAATTAATAACGCCCACAGAGAAAAGTTTGGTGTTAATATTTGCTAACATTTATTAAAAATAATCATTAAATACATACATTAAGAATCATTCATATTTTAGCGCAAAACAGACTCTAAAAGAACTTTTCTATTTTAGGTTGGTACATTTCTTCCTTTTCGGAATGCACCTAAGACTTGCTAGTAAAGGGTCTGAAATTATCAACAGTCTATGAAGAAGATCTGTCATTGTGTCCAACTGCGAAGTTTTTCTTGTAAATAGTTCGCGATATTTTCTATTATCTTTATTTCTAGCTTTTTGCGCTTCCTCTGAAAGTTGACCAATCGGAAGAATACAAGAAGCAATCAGCAAGCACTTGTCTGCCATGAAACAATACTTTATGGACGCTTACTGGCATATTATACCACCCGTACTTCTCAAGATACAAATCCCGAGTCCTTGTCGCACATATGTCAAAAGCATCTAAATTAATCGGAAACCCAGACGCCAGAGCTTCTAAAATAATATGGAACTTTTTTATAAGCTCTATATCAATACCAGTTATCTCAGCCCTTTTCTTTTCGTCTCGGAAAAACCGCCTTGCCGTATTCCCATCGTTCGTATTCCCAACTTGTTGGGTTGGCATATCAACGAGTAAGCCAGTTTCCTTCCTAAATCTGTCTTGGATAAGTTTTTTCCTGGCTTTGCATTTTTCCTTATTTTCTTGGTTTTTGACTTGCCAAACCTTCACATCAAGCCTGTATGCAATGTGAAGGATACATTCCATGAATCGAATCCAAGAATGGAGAGGACTTAGCCCAAAGGACATTGAAAACAGATTCTCAGACTTTCTGGAAATAATACTAGCATTATTCATCTCAGATGGCTTTGCGCCGCATATGTAACATGTTTGAGATGATGAAGTCACAGATGACAAGACAGTGCACACTTTGCCATCTACCATTGTTAGTAAAAAAATTGGTTTTACTGCAATATGAAATTCTTCCTCATGAATTTCAACAGCTGATAATGCATGTATTTGCTCAACGATTTGATCAATTTCCTGTTTTATCAAGTCTCTTGTTTCTTTTGCAAAGACAAGCTAAATGGGGCGGCAGTATCTTGTGGACGAGGGGGTAGGATTTTGCCAAAGTATAGTCTTAAGCTCCTTTTTAAAAAAGTACATTTGAACCGGAACCATCGAAATGCTGAAAAGGTTTTCGTCGAAACATTCTTCAGATGTACTCGTATATTTTTGTTTAAATGTCTTTTGCTGAGCTCCGTCACATCCCCATTTAAAAAGCAAAGATAATTCCTTAAGTTCTGTTTTAAATTCTTCAGAGCTTAATACATCTTTCTGAGCCAAACATAAACGCCTTACGCTATGATCAACTAAGCTCTGAAGATCACATATGGCAGACGAGTCTGACACTCTTTTCTGATCAGGATAACAGTTTTTTTTAGATACCTTAATTTTATCGTATGAGGGCAGTAAATTTCGAACGACTTTGTTTATTTTATGTCGTATAATTTCATATTGATGAGTGGATAACTACGAATCCACGATCAAAGCTAACGCTTCATCAGCAGGTAAAGATACGAGGGGCGTTCAATATATTCTCGGTATCGATATGAAGGAAAATGCGAATTCAATTTTAATTGTTTTTATTTTTCAATATAATCTCCCCTAACATCAATGCGTTTGTTACATCTTGATATAAGCTTTTTTAAATCCTCAAAAAAATAAATTTCCTCTTTCTCTGCAAAATACCGACTTGATTTCTTCATCATCCGAAAATCTTTTTCCACGAAGACATTTTTTCAAATCCGGAAACAGGAAATAATCACTAGGGGCAAGGTCTGGACTATAGCGTGTGAACAGGAGCGTTGTCATGAAGAAGCAACACACCCGCTGCGAGTTTACCCCGTCTTTTCTTTTTAATTTCCTCCCGCAAATTATGCAAAGTGGAAGCGTAGGATGTGGTGTTGATGGTTTCACCTTTTTTTTTGTACTCAATGAGCAAGATTTCCTTTGAGTCCCAAAAAACTGTGGCCATGAGCTTCCCGGCAGACGGAGTGACTTTGAACTTCTTCGGGGGGTCCGTTCTTTTTTATGCCACTGCATGAACTCTTGTTTGCTTTCAGGGTCATAGTGGTGGACCCATGTTTCGTCCCCAGTAACAATTCGATCCATAACACCGTCCGCGTTCTCACTACACATCTCCAAAAGCTCTCTACAGCATGCGATTCTCACTTTTTTCTGAGGCGCTGTGAGCATTCGTGGCACCCACCTTGCACTGACCTTTGAAAGGTTAAGATGGTCATGAAGAGTGGTGTGA
Source organism: Volucella zonaria (assembly GCA_963966105.1). Taxonomy (NCBI): domain Eukaryota; kingdom Metazoa; phylum Arthropoda; class Insecta; order Diptera; family Syrphidae; genus Volucella; species Volucella zonaria. Next base: position 87,608,245 of record OZ014532.1, on the reverse strand, counting down.
ATGGTACCAATTCAAAGCTTTGTGATCTCTGCCATCATTTTCACCTTTATTCGGACATCCTCAAGAACAAGTTTTTCGACTTCTTTGATGCTTTCTCCCGTACAAGCAGTAGCCGGGGCGCCGGAGCGGGGGTCGTCTTCAATGCTCTCTCTGACTCTCTTGAACTCACTTGTCCACTTTTGCAGAGTTGATAATGAAGGTGCGGAACCCTGGTAAACAGCCACCATCGCTTCATGAATAGTTTTTTGACTTTTTCCTTGATTAGTGAGAAATTTAATTACAGCGCGATGCTCAATTTTCACCATCATCGTCTCAGTTGCCATTACGATTCTGTTTAACTAGAGATAAAACGCGAATTAATAATCACATTTATATGAAACTTTACATGAATGCACTAAAATAATAGTATTACTTGATAATTAAGTCAATTTATATATACAACCACAGCTTTACCCCGATACCGAGAATAGTTTGAACGCCCCTCGTATTTGATCAAGCGACACTGTTTCGAAATTTTTCTTTAAATTCGTACCTTAAGTTAAGTTAAAAGTAAATAAAGGATTAAATAATACAATATTGAAAACAAACCTCTCTTTGGGGAACTAAGTGACAATTTCCTGACTACAGCGGCAGTATCTCTCTTTCCAATTTTCCTTAAGTTTTTCTCATAAGCAGTTTCAATTTCTTCAAAACTAAATGAATCCAAGAGGCTTTGTACTTTCTTCTTTTTTATTTTTTCGCAGCACTCCTCAAAGTTTTTTTTTGGTCTACCTACTTTTTTAACATTTGACGAAGATGGAATTTCATCTAAAAATTTGTGTGGCAGGGTTATGGTTTCATTTAGCCAGGAAGAATTTGTGCTTTCGAAGCGGTCACGGTGCCTACCACTTTTGGCCCACATCTCAGTTAACTTAAAACTGATAAGCCTTATAGTTGCCTTATATTTTCTTCAGAAAATATAATTTAATCAAAAAACCCATCACAAATGAAAAAACAGCATCAACACGCCGTATTTTGAATTTGGACATCCAAATCTCAAACATTTGTTTTTTTGTCATTGCGAAAGCCATTCTGAAAATTATGAAAAATACCTTGTATCAAAATCCTATACACTTGAAAAGTGCAACATGTATGTACATATGTACAACCAAAGACGAAAATTAGGACATACAAAATATAAGTAACAAAATCACAACACATTGGATGAAACCTAGTACGACTGTTACTTAATGTAGGTAACACTTTTGTTTCAAAGCCAAGTCGAAAGTGAAAAAAAAGTGTATAAGCGTCGCACCTATGCGCAGCAACTTAAAGCGCTAAATAATAGAGCCGATATCAGGCTTTAAAATGCATATAGTCTCCCATCCGAACAACACTGAACAGTTAAAATTTTTCTCTCATAAATGCAAAAAATGGCAAAAAAAATAAAAATAATATAAACACCGTATGGAATATAATTTTATTTACTTTCCAGTTTCTTGATATCGTTTTTATAAGCACTCGTAAAAAAAATAAAATCAAAACTACCTTCACAAGCCAAGTTTCACTGAAATTATAAGTAACTCCAACTTCAAGACCAATTATTTTTGTTTTACATGACTCCCACATAACAGTTCATTAATAATCGATTAGTAGAAGGTTTAAGCTGCAAGCAAAACCGGTTTTTACACCAATCTGTGCAAGTCATTTTTTTAATTAAATTCCGCTAGATGGGCGAATTCTCACACTGTGCGTCGCACAGTGCCATCATTATTCGTAATTTTTTGACAAAAAATGCAACAAATACCATCCAACAGCCACCGAATTCACCAGATTTGACTCCCTGTGACTTCTTTCTGTTCAATCGAGTTAAAAAACCACTACGGGGAACGCGTTTCAGCAGCCGAGAGGAAGTAATGGAAAAATCACAGGAAGCACTGATGGACGTACCGAAAACCGAATATAAAAAATGTTTCGAGGATTGGATCAAGCACTGGCATAAGTGTGTTGTAGTCGATGGGGATTACTTTGAAGGGGACTATATATGTAGATTTAGATGAATAAACTTGTATTTTTAATTTTCTGAATAAATTCCGGAATACTGGAATCAAAAAAATTGATGTTAGCCACCTATTACATCAATTACAGAAACCTTATCTGAAATCAAACTAAAGTCCGTACTGAATTTTACTGTGCTGCGTCTTTCAGAAGCACAGCGTGAAGCATTTGATTTTGGATGTGAAAATGGCTATAGTTTTGAATGTTCTTGGAAGTGGGGAGTTGACGGCAGTGGGGGACACTCCCGCTATAAGCAAAACTTTTTAGTTAATCCTGCCGCAAGTGATTCAGACATATTGTTAACATGCATTGTGCCTCTAGAAATCAAGAATAAATGGATGTTCAAAATTATGGATAAATTCAAGAACTTCATCACCAAGATACTGCCGGCCAGTAAGGTTTCAATTTCCTAAGGAAAGTTCAGATACCACTATAACAAAGTTCAATCGAATGGAATCTGTAATAAATATCCTGCAACCCACTAGTTTAACTATAAACGGAAAAACCATGAACATATTGGGTACATAAATAAATTCTTGCGGTTTTTTTTTCAAAATTTGAACGTTTATTTAAGAAAAACATGTACAATACGAGGTCGGGTCAATAAGTCCGTGAATTTTTGAATTTCTGACCTCTTTACTGAAACAGCAAGACTGCTCCTGTCAACAGGCATCTGTCAGTTGACTCCTGTCAAAATTTAAACTTGCTGCGTCAGTTAGTTTGTGTTTGACAGCTATTTTTATCAGACTACTCACTAATTTGAGGAGAAAATGGAAGAAAGTGAATTTCGTGTGCTTATTAAGCATTATTTCTTGCGAAAAAAAACCATTACCGAGACCAAGACTAAGCTTGATAAATACTATGGGGACTCTGCACCATCGATTTCAATGGTAAAAAAGTGGTTTACTGAATTTCGTTGTAGCCGTACAAGCACTGAAGATGCCGAACGTCCTGGACGCCCAGTTGAGGTCTCTACACCCGAAACAATCGAAAAAATTCACGATATGGTGTTGGCCGACCGAAGATTGAAAGTGCGAGAGATTGTGGAAGCCGTAGGGATCTCGCATGGCTCAGTGGTTTCAATTTTGAATCACTTGGGCATGAGAAAGCTTTCCGCAAGATGGGTGCCGCGTTTGCTCACAGTCGACCACAAACGCAATCGTGTAACAACTTCACAGGAAGGTTTGGCGTTGTTTAATCGCAATATGGAGGAGTTTTTGCGCCGTTTTGTAACCGTGGACGAAACATGGATCCATCACAACACACCAGAGAACAAACAACAGTCAAAACAGTGGGTTTCTAAGGGTGAATCGGCGCCAAAGAAGGCCAAGGTGGGTTTGTCAGCCAATAAAGTTATGGCGACTGTTTTTTGGGATGCACGCGGGATAATCCACATTGACTACCTTCAAAAGGGAAGAACAATCAATGGGGAATATTATGCCAACTTATTGGACCGATTCAATGACGATTTGAAAAAAAAACGACCTCATTTGGCCAAGAAAAAAGTTCTTTTCCACCAAGACAATGCAAGGGTGCACACATGTGCAGTTGCCATGGCAAAAATCCATGAATTGGGCTATGCATTGCTCCCTCATCCACCCTATTCTCCAGATTTGGCTTCGAGCGACTACTTCTTGTTCCCAAACTGAAGAAATGGCTTGGTGGAAAAAGATTTGACTCCAATGATGAAGTCATCTCGCAAACAAAGGCCTATTTTGAGGACCTCGACAAATCATTTTTTTTTGGAAGGGATAAAAAAATTGGAGAAGCGTTGGACAAAGTGTATAGAGCTCAAGGGAGACTACGTTGAAAAATAAAATTATTTTTTTATCAAAAAATCTGTTTTAATCCAAAAGTCACGGACTTATTGAACCGCCCTCGTAGTATTATTCAAAGTATTGCCCATCTGAAGCTGTGACTTTTTCCCATCTTTCTGGCAATTTGTGTATCCCATCCCGAAAGAACTGCGCCGGCTTGTCAGCCAAGAATGAATCAAGCCAATTTTTGATATTCTGCTCTGATGTGAACCGTATTTCAGTGAGGGCGTTCTGGATCGACCGGAACAAACGGTAGTCAGAAGGGGCAAGGTCTGGGCTATAAGGCGGGTGGGGTAAGACTTCCCATCCACTGTTTTCCAAATAGTTCTTAACCGGAATAGCAACGTGGGGCCGAGCGTTGTCATGATGGAAAATTATTGCATAGTGTCTGGTCGCATATTCCGGACGTTTTTCGGCCACTGCTCTCTTCAAATGGATTAATTGTGTTCGGTAGCGTTGTCCATTGATGGTTTCACCCGGTTTTAGCAGCTCATAACACAGCACACCCATCTGATCCCACCAAATACAGAGCATTACCTTCGTGCCATGGATATTCGGCTTTGCCGTTGATTTGGCTGGTTGGCCGGGTTTCACATATGATTTTTTGCGCTTATGGTTGTCGTAATGGATCCATTTTTCATCACCAGTAACCATCCGATGCAAAAATGACTTCCTTTTGTGGCGTTCCAGCAGCATTTCGGACATGTAAAACCGCCTTTCGACGTCTCTCGGCTTGAGTTCATGTGGAACACAATTTATTTGCTTTTGAATATATCTAGCTGCTTTTAAGCGATTTGAAATGGCTGCTTGAATGACACCCAAAGATTCTGCGAGCTCTTCTTGTGTTTGGCAACAATCTTCATAGAGTAATGCTTAAAGTTCTTCATCTGCAAACTTTTTTGGCTGCCCAGGACGTTCATCGTCTTCCAAGCCAAATCACCACTTTCAAATCGTGCAAACCACTTTTGGCACATTCGCTCAGCTAGCGCATGTTCACCATAAACTTCCACCAAAATACGATGACTTTCGGCAGCACTTTTATTCATATTAAAGTAATGAAGAAGAACTCCTCGCAAAAACACTTTTTCAGGCAAAAAGTTCGACATATTTGAATGAAAAAAAATTATTGTTGTTTACGCTTTAAATGAATGACATATACTGAAATGACGTACAATGACAGTAGCTTTCCAACGCATGTTCCAATGGAATAATACAAGTTACGCCATCTCTTAGCAAACCGCACGAGTTAAGTTATAGACCCAATATACTCGTATCACATGCTGTTGAAGACAATTGTCGACGGTAAAACTTGCAACTCAATTATCAAAAATAAAGCTAGTGCAGTTTGCTACTTACATATGCAAAGCATCTCCAAAGGATATGAATGATATGGAGAAATGTTTAAACAAGCCCTACGATGGTAATGCATTCGGACATGGTTTACAAACTCTTCACGCACACATACGATTCATGGAATGATTGTTGCATTTGTCATACAAACTTGACAACAAATGTTGGCAAGCAAGAGGAAAGGAGGCCAAAAAACTGGTTCAAATTAAAAAAGTCCATCTTCAAAACCAGCTCAGGAATGAGTTGAGAATATTAGTCGATTTTCCAAAGCAATTAGGGGGCAACACTGCCCGTATAATTGGAAGTGATTATGAGGTCGTGCAACGTTTTGACATATGTAGTACTGGTTACTCTTTCATCTGGATTGAAAATTGACACAACCAAATTCCGAAAGTATTGCTTAGACACAGCCAAACTATTTGTCAGCAAATATAATTGGTATAAAATGCCTGTGAGCGTTCATAAAATACTTATTCATGGTGCTAACGTTATTGAGAACTTCGCTATTCCTATTGGACGGACTGTCAGAAGACTAGAAACCCGTCAAAAAAAATACAAGCTGCACCGTGAAAGTTTCTCAACAAAGATGTTACGGGTATCAACCAATGAGGATGTTCTTATTATAAGTGATATAAGGCACCTTCCAAAAAAAAAAAAATAAATAAATCTTTGCCTCCTGAAGCATTAGATATGTTAATAGAATCATAAATAAATAAAGTCTGCATTACAAAAATTAAAAAAAACTTTCATTTAATATTAAAGTCCAGCTAGCGAACATAAATCGACCAGTGTGCAGCGGTACAAAAGTATTTTGCATCTTTCATTTCATTTCTTATTTTCTCTTTGTCGGATTCGGATTTATTGTTTTTTTAGCTTTTTTGAAATAATTTTCGGGTTTGGAACTTTTACATTGACTGTTTTGTCAAACAGCTTTTTGAAATGTAGATTTACTACTATGGAGATTGGAGATGTTGTTTAGTTTTTGTTTTCTGACTTTCAAATGCATGATACTTTATTTTCAGATAATTTTCATATTCAAGATCTTTTAGTATATTTTTTACACTTATTAGGCAATTCATCAGAAGAAATCTCCATAGATATCCTTCTACGTTTGGGTTGCATTTCTATGACTTCACTTTCAGTTGAACTAGCACTCATTTGTAAAACAAAAATATATTGTAATATAACTTTCTTCGTAAAATAGTTTCTAACGCATTGAATGCCAACAACACAAATCAAATTTAGCTATGTTTTTTTTTTTGTTTTTCTAGCAGTGGCGCTAGAATATAAGTGCCCTATTAACTGTAATTTTGTTATCATTTGATATTGCACAGCTGCGAGGTAGTGTAAGAGCCAGTGACCTGTTTTTATGCGGCAAAGTTATATTTGTTGTGATATGGTTAATATAAAGTGAGCCTTTATTTTGTTACTTTATAATGTCCCCCATGTACATTACTCGTATGTATGTTAATGAACAGATTTGTTTCAATTTAGGCGCAAGTATTTCGTCTTTTTTATAGGGTGACCAGATAAGACCGATAGGAAAAAAAAATTTAAATAAAACAACAACGGTGTGAGATATAAAATTGATTATGGCTTTATTTTGAAGCTACGAGTACGTGCATGCTTTTGTGTGGAATAGCACATCATTCAAATGGCTGCCTCGACTTCGCTGGCAGTGAGTGCTTCAAGCAGTCGGTCAAATTTTTGGTGACTCGCTTGGATATTTCGATGTCGTCGAGCTCTGACCACAGAAAGTCAGTTAACATCACTTTATATCTGAGACCATTGACGGCAACGGTGTCCCTTTTCTCATTTCGAAAGAAATCAGATCCAATGATGCCGCCATGCCATAAACCGCACCAAACAATCAGTCTTTGTGGATGAACATATGTGGATTGTTCGCTGCAATAACGGCAATTTTGCTTGTTGACATAGCCGCTGGACCAAAATTGGGACTCGTCCGAGAAGATGATTTTTTGGCCAAAATCCGTATCTCCGGCCAACATTTCCAGCGTCCAATTAGCGTACTCACGGCGTTATGTAGGGTCATCCGACTTCAATTCTTCCGGCAACACAACCTTATACAAATGTAGGCCCAAATCCAACCGCAAAATCAACCGGGTTGACTTTCTGCCAATGCCAATTCAACTGATCAGCGCCGAATCGACATTTCTGGGTTTTCTTCGATACTGGTCACTACGACGGCTATGTTTTCTTCATTTCGCACCAGTTTCTGTCTGGTTGGTGGCTTAAGATGCAAAATAGTGTACTCACGCTCAAACTTTTCCAGCGTGCGACGAATTGCCTGCACACTGAAGCCATGATGATAATATTTTTTTAATAACCTCCGCACGTTCGGCAAGCGTAAAACGATGCATGATGAAATGGCAAACAATGACCTTGTCATTGGTAACTTTGACAGCTGCTGAAATACGAGGGCGGGTCAATAAGTCCGTGACTTTTGGATTAAAAACAGATTTTTTGATAAAAAAATAATTTAATTTTTCAACGTAGTCTCCCTTGAGCTCTATACACTTTGTCCAACGCTTCTCCAATTTTTTTATCCCTTCCAAAAAAAATGATTTGTCGAGGTCCTCAAAATGACGAGATGACTTCATCATTGGAGTCAAATCTTTTTCCACCAAGCCATTTCTTCAGGTTTGGGAACAAGAAGTAGTCGCTCGGAGCCAAATCTGGAGAATAGGGTGGATGAGGGAGCAATTCATAGCCCAATTCATGGATTTTTGCCATGGCAACTGCACATGTGTGCACCCTTGCATTGTCTTGGTGGAAAAGAACTTTTTTCTTGGCCAAATGAGGTCGATTTTTTTTCAAATCGTCATTGAATCGGTCCAATAAGTTGGCATAATATTCCCCATTGATTGTTCTTCCCTTTTGAAGGTAGTCAATGTGGATTATCCCGCGTGCATCCCAAAAAACAGTTGCCATAACTTTATTGGCTGACAAACCCACCTTGGCCTTCTTTGGCGCCGATTCACCCTTAGAAACCCACTGTTTTGACTGTTGTTTGTTCTCTGGTGTGTTGTGATGGATCCATGTTTCGTCCACGGTTACAAAACGGCGCAAAAACTCCTCCATATTGCGATTAAACAACGCCAAACCTTCCTGTGAAGTTGTTACACGATTGCGTTTGTGGTCGACTGTGAGCAAACGCGGCACCCATCTTGCGGAAAGCTTTCTCATGCCCAAGTGATCATTCAAAATTGAAACCACTGAGCCATGCGAGATCCCTACGGCTTCCACAATCTCTCGCACTTTCAATCTTCGGTCGGCCAACACCATATCGTGAATTTTTTCGATTGTTTCGGGTGTAGAGACCTCAACTGGGCGTCCAGGACGTTCGGCATCTTCAGTGCTTGTACGGCCACAACGAAATTGAGTAATCCACTTTTTTACCATTGAAATCGATGGTGCAGAGTCCCCATAGTATTTATCAAGCTTAGCCTTGGTCTCGGTAATGGTTTTTTTTCGCAAGAAATAATGCTTAATAAGCACACGAAATTCACTTTTTTCCATTTTCTCCTCAAATTAGTGAGTAGTCTGATAAAAATAGCTGTCAAACACAAACTAACTGACGCAGCAAGTTTAAATTTTGACAGGAGTCAACTGACAAATGCCTGTTGACAGGAGCAGTGTTGCTGTTTCAGTAAAGAGGTCAGAAATTCAAAAATGCACGGAATTATTGAACCGCCCTCGTATAACAATAGAAAAAACTATCATTGCTATCTGGTCACACGTTACTCGCGATATACACACAAATTTGTTAAAGAAATCAGATAGTGCAAATTTTAATAAGGTCAAAACAGATGTTGTTAGATCAATTTTAAGAAAAAAATAATAATAATAATAGACTTTATTTCATGAAAAAACATTAAAGCATTACATGTTAGCATTATAAAAATCAACAAATGAAATTAACAAGCGTTTTAACATAAAATAGTTAGGATATTCTATTGTCAGAAGGACAAGAGGCGAATGCACCTTTAGTAAAAAATATCAAATTGAGTTAATGTGTAGATGGGGTACAACATATCTAAAAAAAAATTCTAAAATATATAATTCAAAAACAAAATTTATAAAATTTATAATAAGAGAACAATGTGTTAAATCATTGGAGTAAGCAGATTTTCTATTTCACAATGGTTGAATGAAAAAAGCCAGTTACGAGTCTCTTTCAAAAACTTTGACTCCTTTCTTTCGCATCTAATATTATTTGGTAAACTATTAAATAAACGACACGCAGTAACATTATAGAACCGAGAACAAATAGTTTTATTGATTTTGGGTACTTTAACGAAATTTCTGGTGTTAACGCGTAAGTTGTAGATACCATACAGCCTGGCGGCATTATACCCGGATCTAAGAAAGAATAGTTTAAGTACTTTAAAATAATATAGATGTCTTAATGGAAGAATTTTCAGACTTCTAAATAACTCGAAACTTGGAGTTCTGCGATTAACTCGGAAGATGATCCGAATCCCATGCTTCTGTTTTATCAGTAGAGGTTCAATTTTATTAAGATGGGTACCGCCCCAGCATGAAATTCCATATTGAAGCTTAGATTTGAACAAACCATTGTAAACTAGCGTTAAAACCGCAGAAGAGCAATAAAGGCTAAGATGATAAAGTTGCCTGACGAGACTATTAAAATATTGCTTTAGATACATAGTATGGTCCTTCCAACGTAGCCTATAATCCAATATAACTCCTAAGTATTTAAAGTTTTCAACTCTTTCTATTGCAAAACAGTCATTAGAACAGTTAGCATTATCGTCAAAGGTGGGGATAAACTGACTTTGAGAGAAGACATTATTAAGATGAAATCTTAAACACCCAGGTGAGTGATATCGCAAAGACATATCTTCTGGAACTGTTCCCATAATATTAAACAACATGAACTTGGTTTTGTCACTAATTACTAGTTTATGGAACTTAAACCATCTGCGTAATATTTCTAGATCAGAGTTCATATCTACAAATAAGTCAAGGTAGTTATTGTTGGAGTAAGACAATGCAGTATCGTCGGCGAAAGCTGTAATTCTGCCCTTGAACGATTGAACAAAAAGTGAATTTACATAAATCAGGAATAAAATTGGCCCTAAAACGGACCCTTGTGGAACACCTATGTTTATAAAATTTACTGAGCTCAGACAGCACTTTATTTTTACCCTTTGCATGCGGTTATGTAGATAAGAAGCAAACCAAGAATGTATTGATCCTCTGAAACTGCGTTATACAGTTTATTAAGCAGCAACTTATGGTTTACAGTGTCAAAAGCTTTTGTAATGTCTATAAATAAGTTTTAGAATCATTCAAGCTATTATAGATTTCGTCACACAGTTTTAATAAGGCATCTTCGGTAGTTCTTCCGCTTCTAAAACCGAACTGAATGCATCCTATTTAAAAAAAACAAAAAACCTTTTACAATCTTTTTTAAATATTCAGGTTCTTTCAAAAACCACAGATATGTGGTTAAGTACAAAGCGTAACAATTTTAACGAAGGGGCTAAAAATCTACCAGCCAGAACCAGAACATCCTGTAAACAATCCTTGCGAGCATTCATAGGGTATCGATATAAATCGTTGCATTTATTTAAGAACTTTTTTAAACATTATCTTTACAACCACAAATAAGCAGATATGTACGTGCGACACGTTTCGCATTTTATTTTTTTGCCAATTAAGATACACAAGGTACGAAAACTCTGCATTCGTAAACAAAAATTGATTCCGATATTAAATAGGTAAGCCGCGCAATTTCTAGTTGATTCACGATTAAAGTCTTAAAATTAAGAGACAACTAAAAAGGGAACTACTAAACTATTAAACTAAAGTATAAAATGTAATTGATCAAAACGAGCGTTACATTATATTTTTGTGTAATGATTACTGAAAAAAGTAATTACAACACGTTTTTTAACAATACTTTCTTTTAATTAATATTTTGAAATTAAATGTAATTGAAATACGAGTAATTAACACTTTTTCAATTACCTGTAATTAATAATTGGATTTAATAAATTACAATTACAAATAATGGTAAATGTAAATGAAAAAAGTTCAATTACAAGTAACTGTAATTACTAGTAATTGTAATTGAACTTTTTTGTACAATAATAACTTTTTCCCGACTATGTTTTAAAGTCATCGTTTTGATATACATCGTGAGCACTGCAAGCTTTTATAAGGCTACAGCTGTAAGCCGTAGCAGGGAGCTAAAGCGGCAAGGTTTTCATTCTTACGTTGAACTATGTATTATATCCTCCTAGGCTGTTCTCTATCAATTTCTTTCCGTAGTGATAAATAAACTAATGATTGACCAATATGACAAATAACAAGACTCTTGGGCAAATTACTGCGCACGTTATCGAGCTTCTAGTAACGTAATTTGACATTATTTCTACCTGATCCTACGAAAGCTACCTAGCTCACGTACGGATTGATGTAAGATCTAAGGGGGAAAAAAAACACGACCATGATGCCACGTGGATTTGCGATCCTCCTACTCAAGGAATCAATTTTAGCTTATGATGAAGCGTAGGAGATTGTGAACGTCTATTTTCTTTAGATCGCTTAAGTCAATCTAGAAGAAAGGTCCTAGGTGAAGTTTTCTTCTTTGGGAGAGAGCTGGACATGTACAGAGTAGGTCCTGCAGCTTCTACAGAAATCGTTTATAAAGACGCCAAGCCTTCTTGCATGCTTGCTTATAAGGCAGTATCCAGTGATGACACCTATGATGACGCTGAGATGTTTCCTATTAAGAAGTATCAAACTCTTAGAGCAATTCAGTCCACCTCAGGTCTGTTCTTTTGTTAGCATCCAGGACTACTAAAAATTGTCGAAAATCAGTTGTAGTACACTTTTATGATATTATTACAATTTCAGTTTCCCTTCGATACGTCAGCTATCATGTGCCATTATCCTACTTACTCGGTACCGTGTGCGTTAAGTTGCCCCCTGGTTAACTACTGAGTGACAATAATGTAAAGGAGAACCGTACATCCCGATTCTATGAGCTTTTTCTGGTTGTTACCTGTTACCTTAGACGAGTAGGCCAGAGTAAAACTTTTTTTGGCCAACAAACAAAATTACGAGTATATTGCAAGTATCTGTCTCCTGTCTATGGTACCTATACTCGTAAATGCTTCAAAAATTTGAATGAAAATTATGCATCCATTGCTTATAGACATATGGTATGTGAAGGGTGAGCCAACAGATAGTTTGGAGGTTTTTGTTAAATAAACCGTATACTAGTATTTTATAAGTAATCATGGGGGATCTTATTGAATTTTAAAGGTCGGTAAGAAATTTAACAATTACAGGCCCTCATCCGATGGTCAAAACTCAATGGTCAATGGCCTCAATCCCAATTCGAATGCTGTGTTTGAATTATTCTTGGATTGTAGTAGATTTGCGTAGTCTTTATTTTTCAAATAACATAATAAAAATAGATTTAACTTCTTTTATAAGTAGAACAGTGCGGGCTTCGAATATTGTTCGCAATAAGTTGACCGTTTGATGAGATGCATACTCGTATGTGTGCCGTAGCGCCGCCTTGTTGAAACCAGAACTAACTCACTTTCAATACATCCAATTTCGGGAAAAAAGAGTCGGTCGAAATCTGTCGATAACAGCTTTCACCATAACGGTCTCTTCATCGCCATTTTCGAAAAAAAATTACCCAAACAAGCTGGCAGCCCACATACTAAACCACACATCAGCTTTCGGTAATCATCTGAGGGTTTCCAGGCGACAGATTGGACAATTTTGTTTGTCTTAAATGATATTCATCAGAAAAGATCACTTTTGTTAAAAAATTGGCTCTTGTTCCAGCGTCCATTGCTACAATGGCTTTAATTCCCTTGGATTTTGTAAATCCAAATCAACGGTCAAAAAAGTGGTTTAAGCAATACCCAGCTATTAACTTCGGTGTTTGGCTCATTTCGAACACTTTGGCTTACAATAGTGATGTTTTGGCGTGTACGTGCTGGCGGTGCATGTTGATATGTGCATGACTCGCGACTGAACCACTTTTTTCGAAACATTGCGAACTGCGGACTTTAATCTGTAACTTTCAGAAAACGCCCATTTTCTTAATAGCTTTATGTGACAAAGATGCGTTATTGTGTGACAAACGACTACTTGACATCTGTCATAAGGCTTAACCATAATAGATTCAGTAAATTTCAACAAATGACAACCAACATCTGTTGGCTCACTCATTATGTAATTTCGTCTTTACACTTATGAAAAAAAGAAATCACGATAACATTATTAAAATTTGTATTTTATTTTTTAATGAATAGGGTCCAAACATTGAAGAATTAGTAAAAGTATCTATACCACCGGATGGAAAGGACAAAGTAACTTCAATTCAAGAATTCTTACCCGATGAAATGGAATCTATTGAACGTGATGGCAAAGATGTACTCCTAAGACTGTTGGATATTAATCCAAGGACTCGCTTACATTCCGTTATGGGCTTGCAAAGAATTGCACTATACAAAAACTTCAAGATTAATTTAAATCATGTTCAAAACGTAAGATAATCACTTTTATTATTTCTAAACATATTCCACTTTTATTATTTTTTGTTTTAGATATCTCCATTGGACATAATTGAGAAAGAAGGCATTCCTATAAAAGACTCGAACAAAGAATCTAATTTCGATTTGGATTTTTAGTCAAATTTAGTAAATTATAAATGTATCCAAATAAAATGTATGAATCTGTGTACATCGGTGTCTTTTTTCTTCTATCTTGCAACTGCATGGTTGTTTGTATACACTCGAACTGCAACCAATTTCAGACTGCTATAATTTCCAAACCGTTCATGACAGTGAGCTCAAATTTTGACACATGACAGATAATTTTATTATTTACAAGCTTTTTAAACGATTTGCGTCTCAGTTGTGTTGAAAAATTTTTATCCGCGATGGAATTCAAACGTGGTAGAGTGATTGCTTTATATTTGGCTGGAAAACCACAAGTAGCTATCGTTAGAACCCTCCAGCAACTCAACGTGAACTAATCATTTGTATCTCGAACCATAGCTCGTTACCGTGATACTGGCAGCGTTGCAAAATGCTATGGAGGTGGTCATAAAGAAACAGCAACATCGGCAGAAATGGTTTGTAAAGTGAAGGCTCGAATTGAGCGAAATCCGCGTCGAAGTTGAAGAAAAATGGCTCGTGAGCTCAACATATCTTTGGAACGAATGCAACATATACTGAAAAATGAGCTTGGGCTCAAGCCATTGAAGTTCCAAAAAGCACACGATCTTACACCGCAACAGAAAAAAGTTAGAGTCGAAAGAGCGAAGAAGTTGCTACGCTTGCACGAAAGTGGTGAGTTGCCGAATTTGGTTTTTTCCGATGAGTCGCCATTTGTTATCGAGCAATATGTCAACAAACAAAATGACCGAGTTTACTTGTTTCGAGAGAGGTCCTTCGAAAATTTACACTTTCGGACGACCACCAGGAAGCAGGCAGCACCGATGGTGATGGTTTGGGCCGCCATAACTGCCGATGGTCGCTCTCCGCTCGTATTTTTGGACCGTGACGTCAAAATTAATGCGATCGTATACCGTGAAACTGTCTTAGAGGCAGTATTGAAGCCTTGGGCAAACAATCATTTCGTTCGGAGACCGTGGACATTTCAACAAGACTCGGCACGGTCTCACAAAGCGCGCGTCAACCAAGATTGGTTAAAAAACAATGTTCCACACTTCATTTCTTCGCTACAATGGATTGCAAATTTTCCGGATGCAAATCCGTTGGATTTCTCTGTCTGGGGTATTTTGAGGGCGAAGGTTGGCACTAAAAAATACCAAAGTTTGGACCACCTCAAACAAGCAAACTCGCCGGGAATGGGCAAAAATACCGCAGAGGCACTTGCGTGCAGCGTGAGACGCTTTCTTCGACCGTCTTAAGGCCATTATTCGCGCCAAAGGTGGACATATTGAAAACTACTGATACAATTTGGTTGTATTTTTCAACATTTTTTGCTTTGGCACAATAAAATTTATCAAAAAATAAAAAAATTATAGCATTTTAAAACGTTGGAGTTCGAGTCATTCACCCTGTACTTGTATGTGTATAAGCTAAGTTAAAATAAATTTATTCCTGCGTCAATTTAAAGGAATGTTCACGGTTTTGCCCGCAACGAAACTTAACAAATGGCAGAGCCTGATATAAATTTAGGTCTATCTAAAACCGTGTAAGAGAATCATTAATTCAGTCAGATTGTTTTTAGTGTTGTTCTATACCGTACGTAATACAGTGCCCTCACCCAATTACCAAGGCTTCGCTCATTAATGACGTTGTCTAATAAAAAGCGGGGGCAGAGTATATTACTGGTCTTATCGTAAACACCCTCAGATGACGCCACCGAAGATTGCTACGATTTGATCAGTTACAAGTTGCCGGTCATAGGTCTTGTTGGCGGCAGGAGCACCGGTAGTCTCTACCAGGACTTAAATCACGGTACCATGGGCGTGAGGAGCCCCCCGGATTTCTATCCGGGCCTGACTTGTTGAGGTAGGCCCCCTTGTGGGAGTGTATGATGGCTGTGGTTTAAACCCAAAGTCTCGGCAAGGGTCGTTGGCTTGACCCAATGCAGAGTTGCAATAAGTACTGCATGCTGTGCTCCTAAGAACAGTTTTAGATCGGCCTCGACCCATACCAAAAGTGGAACTTGTGCCTCCAATACAAGTTCTGCTTTGGTATCTCAGGCAGAGCGATGTCAAGGCGAATCCTTGCTCCTATGGATGTATGGGCATCCCGTAGACTTAAGTCTACACGACGGGTGCTTATGTTAAGAACTAGAGATTATGTACGTAATACATGGTGTTCTCCTTAGATTTCAATTCATTGTCATGTCTCCAATGCCGTCTGCCGTCTTGCTTTCTGAGGTCAGTATACATATATAATAGATACACCTCATTTAATTTAATTGTATCCTACTATTGTAAAATAAGGATCTTGATTTATTTTATGAATTCGATCATGGTCTTAAAGTTTGTCATTTATGTAAGTACTCAACATGCACACCGTCTCACATCAAATATTTGGCACTTCTAAGATTGGTGTTTTAACCCTTATCCTGTACTTTAAAAAAAAACTCACATAGTATTTGTGGGTCAAATTTGCCCAATGTACTTTTCATTTAGCAATCACGATTTTTGCATGTAATATTTTGTTCAGAATGATTTTTACAACTAAATTTTGAACATTTTGAACATTTTGTTGAATATTTCGTGCTGTTGAAGCGACTTGGGCACAAGTAGCAGCGAGATCTCTTTAATGTTGACACTGTAGCTTGTTCTGGATTTTTTCGTGTTTGGGCAATTTTGACCCATGTGTACAGGATAAGGGTTAATGGTTTCTGAATCTGGGCGTAGCATTGACACGAATATTTCAATGAAAATAATAGAAATTACTTGTGACTGTATTAAAAAAGTTAGTGGTGTTTAGAAGAAATATTGCGAGCGTCAATTGTAAAATAATGCACAGGCGGACAAGTGTATGTTGCAATATTGAACAAATTGCCTCAATTGCTCCGTTAAATACGAGTACTTAAATAAGGAGCACGCTTTTTACCTGATTGTAATATATTGTACATCCTAGCAGTTTTTTTCTAGGTGATAGATAATAATGGCGTCTGCAGATGTCTCGGGTACTGTGGCAGTTGAAAATTGAAAATCTTTCAAAATTCATCGGGCTTTAAGTAAGTTTTCTGATGAGCAGATAATGGACCTTATTTCGGTATCTCGTTGGGATAGCGACATCGAACGGAAAATGAAATCTCAATAAAATGAGTGAGTTAACCCATCACCAAGCAGGTGATGATTTTTGCTTACGATCGTCAGGCAGTCATTTTGGCAGAGCAAGTTCCAGGCGGAAAAAGCGTGCCACCTTTTTGCAGAACGCAGTGTCTTTCTCTCGAAACGGCCAAGTGTTTCTTCATCCGCTTTCGACAAGCTGCAAGCCTCTGCGACATAGAGCAGCACCGGGATGATAAAGGTCTTGCATAAAGCCAGTTTGATCTTACGCTAGAGGGATCTGTTGCTCACTGGCATTCTAAGCCTAAAGATACAGCGATTGGCAAGAGTAATACTGCGCTGACGTCATTAATGCTTGTAACTGCGGAGTTAAGATGGACGAAGTGCTTAGCTGTCTCGAAGTCATAACTACTAATGACAACGTTCTGGTTGGTGGTGAGCTTCCTTTTCTGATTACAGCTTGTATTATAATTTAGTTTGCCCTCGTTTATCGTCAGTCCCATTTTGGTCGTTTCCGCCTCAATATCTGATTCCGATCACATCAATGTATGCAAGTAATTGTGCGTACTGAAAAAAGATTATGCCTCTTTTGTTCGCTAGTTAGTTTTGCAAGATTTTTTCTAAGGCGATGTTAAAAAAGTCACCGACAGCGCGTCGCCTTTGTCTAAAACCTTTCATGACATTGAAGGTCTTGGTTAACTCATTGTCGACTTTGATGCAGCAGCGTGTATTCTCCATAGTCATCCAGCACAACCTGATGTGTTTGACAGCATATCAAAACTAGACATAGCCTTATATTCGTATAGCTCATATGTGACTTTAAGGTCGGCAAATAGATGGTGAAATGCTGAAGTATTTTCTAAGATCCGCCGTAGTGTGGATATTTGATTGATGTTTGACTTTGCAAGGCCTTAAACTGCCCTGGTATGGACCAACTATTTATTTTTCGTTCCGAAGAGCCTAGGTCTCATGTATTTTGAAACGACCAGAAATTTTCGACCATTTTTTTTGTTCTCCGAAGTTGGGCGATTTTAAACATATTTCGTTTATAGGAGGGTTGTTTGAAAAGTTTCCGACCGACATTTTTTCTTAAAATATTTTTTTATTTTCCTACATAGTCTCCTTGCAACTCTACACACTTCTCCCAGCGATGCTCCCATCTCTCTAACCCGTCCAAATAGTACTTTGCGTTTTTCTCTGCAACATAATTGTTTACGAAGGTGATTGCCTCCTCATTTGACGAAAATCTCTGTCCTCCGAGCGTAGTTATTAGATGAGGGAACAAAAAGAAGTCGCTTGGGGTTAGATCTAGTGGATAAGGGGGATGGTCAAGCAGTTCAAACCGTAATTCATGGATTTTCGCCATGGCAACCGCTGAGGTGTGAGACGGCGCGTTGTCTTGGTGAAACAGGATTTTCTTTTTCTGCAAATGTGGCCGTTTTTCCGCAATTTCTACCTTCAGCTTGGCAAGTAATGATGCGTAGTATGCTCCTGTAATGGTTTTTCCTTTTTGAAGATAATCGATTAAGATAACCTCTTTACTATCCCAAAAAATAGTCGTCATCACTTTCCCAGCCGAAAAAACAGTTTTCGATTTTTTTGGTGCCGGCTCGCCCTTTGCAGTCCACGGTTTTGACTGAATTTTTGTTTCTGGCGTATAATGGTGTATCCAAGTATCATCTACAGTAATTAATCGGCACTAAAACTCGGATTTATTGCGCCTAAACTGCGCCAACATAGCGTTGGAAATGTTCATTCCAACACGTTTTTGGTCTAGGGTAAGCAAACGCGGCGCCCAAAGCGCGGACAGCTTTCTCATGCCTAAATCTTGATTTAATATGTAACAGACACGTTCTTTGGACATTTTCATAATCTCTACTATCTCTCTCACTTTAATTCGGCGGTCATTTAACACCATTTGGTGAACTTTAGCAATGCTATCGTCAGTGGTTGTAGTTTTTGGACGTCTCGAACGTTTATCATCTCCCAAGCTCTTATGCCCAAAATTTCACTGTGGTAAATGATGGTGCAGAGTCCCCATACACAGAGTCTAACTCATTTTTGATTTGCGTAGGCGTATTGCCTTTCAAAAACAAGAATTTAATAACAGCTCTATACTCAATTTTTTCCATTTTCACAAAAAACACTCACATCGACTCACTCAAACGACTGTCAACTAAAAACTGCGAGTCCAAAATGTCTGAAACTTCAGTGAGTAACTGTTAAAAGATGCGCAACTAGCATTCACTAGATTTCATTGACGAGTGCCACTATCTTTACGTTGCGGTCGGAAACTTTTCAGGCAATGCTCGTACATACTAGATGGAGTGAAAAGTGACCTCCTTGGGAATTAAAAAAAAAATTTTTTTAAATGTTTTTTTTATTCAATATAGTCCTCTTTTAGTTTGATATACTTATTCCAACTTCTTGATCTCGTCCGAAAAGTAATTTTTCGGAAGGTCTGCAAAATACTCCTCCGTGGCGTCGATGATTTCCTCGCGTGAGTTGAATTTTTTATTGATGAGCCATCTTTTGAGGTTTGGGAAGAGATAATAATCCGAGGGATCCAAATCCAGTTACCAGAATATTGCCCAAAATATGCTCGCGCACATTCACTTTCCGGTCATCCAACTCCATTTCATGTATTTTTTTGATATTGTCCTCTGTAACCGCATCGGAGGGCCAGCTGCTGCGGACTTGATCGGTAGTGGAGTTGCAGCCACCACGAAACTCTCGAAACCAATATTTGACGGTGTAATCTGACGGAGCATTAGCCCCATAATATTTATTCAACTTTTCTTTTGTTTCCTTCGCCGTTTTGCCTCTCAAAAAATAACGTTTTATGAGAGAACGAAAATCGTTTTTGTCCATACTCAACTTGATGCCAAACACGTTAACAACAATCAGCTGTCAAAACAAAACTAAAGACAGTATCGCACTGAAATTTGGCATGTCTGCCTAAATATGAACGGACTTCAAGGCACCATAACCTTTTTTACAGTAGCAGCGCATTCTGGCGGTCAAGGAGGTCACTTCTCACTCCATCTAGTACATATTTATACGAGTATGTGTTGATACATTTTGAAATCCAATAGAGAAATTTTGATTCTGAAATGAAAACCAGAGCAAAATTTTGTTACCGAAAAAGTTTTATGTCTGGAGTACAAAAGAAGGCTTCTGTCCGCTCAATCGAAAATGCCATTAATGTAAGATATTTATCGGAGTTTACGCGGATAGCTACAATGCTTCCAGACCTATTTTTAATGATAGCGATAACTTCTATGGGAACGCCATAACATACTATATGTCACTTTTTGAACAAATGAAATGCCAGTGCTGCCAAACTATCCAAATGTTAATAGTTAACGCCGGTAGCCGTTTTTTGGGCTCTGAAAATTAAGCGCTGATATCGAAGCCAAAAAGACGTACCTAAAGTCATATGACCCCACACCTGTTCGCTTCCCTCCTTTTTTCCTCGTCGAGCTCATTAACAACTCCTGCCTTTCGTTGCAGTGCAGCTTCTCAGTTCGTACGAGGGGCGTTCAATATATCCTCTTTATCGATATGAAGGAAAATGCGAATTCAATTTAAATTGTGTTTAGTTTTCAATACAATCTCCCCTAACATCAATGCATTTGTTACATCTTGAGATAAGCTTTCTTAAACCCTCAAAAAAATAAATTTCCTAAATACCCATTTATTGCCGACTTGAGTTCTTCATCATCCGAAAATCTTTTTCCACGAAGACATTTTTTCAAATCCGGAAACAGGAAATAATCACTAGGGGCAAGGTCTGGACTATAAGGTGGGTGTTGGATTTCTTCGAAACCACAATCTCGCGCAACAGCCTTGGAAACTCGCACCGTGTGAGCAGGAGCGTTGTCATGAAGAAGCAACACACCCGCTGCGAGTTTACCCCGTCTTTTCTTTTTAATTTCCTCCCGCAAATTATGCAAAGTGGAAGCGTAGGATGTGGCGTTGATGGTTTCACCTTTTTTTTTGTACTCAATGAGCAAGATTCCCTTTGAGTCCCAAAAAACTGTGGCCATGAGCTTCCCGGCAGACGGAGTGACTTTGAACTTCTTCGGGGGATCTGTTCCTTTTTTATGCCACTGCATGGACTCTTGTTTGCTTTCAGGGTCATAGTGGTGGACCCATGTTTCGTCCCCAGTAACAATTCGATCCATAACACCGTCCGCGTTCTCACTACACATCTCCAAAAGCTCTCTACAGCATGCGATTCTCACTTTTTTCTGAGGCGCTGTGAGCATTCGTGGCACCCACCTTGCACTGACCTTTGAAAGGTTAAGATTTTCATGAAGAATAGTGTGAATGGTACCAATTGAAAGCTTGGTGATCTCTGCCATCATTTTCACCTTTATTCGGGCATCCTCAAGAACAAGTTTTTCGACTTCTTTGATGCTTTCTCCCGTACAAGCAGTAGCCGGGGCGCCGGAGCGGGGGTCGTCTTCAATGCTCTCTCTGCCTCTCTTGAACTCACTTGACCACTTTTGCACAGTTGATAATGAAGGTGCGGAACCCTGGTAAACTGCCACCATCTCTTCATGAATAGTTTTTTGACTTTTTCCTTGCTTAGTGAGAAATTTAATTACAGCGCGATGCTCAATTTTCACCATCATCGTCTCAGTTGCCATTATGATTCTGTTTAACTAGAGATAAAACGCGAATTAATAATCACATTTATATGAAATTTTACATGAATGCACTAAAATAATAGTATTACTTGATAAATAAGCCAATTTATATATACAACCACGGCTTCACCGATACCGAGAATATGTTGAACGCCCCTAGTAGTACACATATTTATAACTCTTATATTTTCGTTTTTATCTTTTTATGTTATAAGCTGAACTTTGCAACATCTGCTAAATTATGCTTTGTAATTGCAATTATCAGTGGGGTTTTCAGCTTCAAACTCACTTTGCGGCAGATCTTGGAAAATACCCAAGAACTTCAAATTTATGCTCACCACCTTTTTATTGATTTTAATATGACAGCATTTATAGATCCGAAATACATAGACATATAGAGCCATCACCCCCAGGAGATGCGGCATCGTGCGATTTCTTTAATATCATACTTGATATTATATGGACAATTTTTCAAAAGTTTGTACAACTGCTAGCATTGAAGAAGAGACGAAAATAGGTTATGTGGGTTAAACAAAGTTTATGACGTCGACAAGAAATGTCACACAGAACGACACAACAGCAAACTATAACTTGAATGTGTTCAAAGATTTTGCATACTTAGGCCCGAAATAACCGTTGAGATTAAGCGGAGATAACTATTGGCAATTGCTGTTTCCTCGGACTAAGAAGGCAACTGAGAAAACCTTTGACGAAATACATGAGAAAGCACTGTAAAAGGCCCATAGCGTTTAGTCGTACTGTAAAACGGGGCAACATGAACTTTATTTAAAATTGACAAAAACTAAATTAAGATTCAATCATGACGGCTAGTACATGTGCGAATGATTTCATCGTTCCCGCTCGAATCCACATCGAAAGCATAGGGCTTTAAAGGAACGCCTCGCCTTAGGCGCCGTGCGCAAGTGGAAAGCAACCTTTTCCAATTTGGTGTACGTAACTGGCAACAATTAACGAAAAACCGTCGCAAATGGAGAGAGCTATTGGTTGAGGTTCAGGTCCACTCCGATTGCAGCTCCTCCATAAGTCAAGAGTAAAGTTAGTACGATTGCCTTTCAATGATTTCAAATGATTCATGGAATAATGATATAAGCTGAGGGGAGTATAATCAATTCCTGAAAGCCACTCAATTGACAATTTGTCTCTAAAAGAAATACTAATAAATCACTGATTTCAATATTCGACCATTAAGTGATTGCCCAAGCACACAGCTGATCTGGTCGTGGGTGCAAAAGTTTAGACATTCAGTTGAGACAATGGAATTGCACCTTCTATTGGAATTAAAAAGCCAACAGTGTACGTTATTTTGAAAAAGAAATTATAAAGTTCCACTTATACAAGATAAAAATTGTGCAAAGCAAGACGAAAATTAATTTCTTCTATGAAAAAATTACGCCTAAAAATATTGGAATGTTTTTGAGCAGCAAGGAAACTTGGAAACGTACTTTTCAGTGACGAGACATATTTATACAGGGTGTCCCAGTTTAGCAGTATAATCATTTAAGGGCATATTCCCGAAGTTCCACCGAACAAGAAATTGTATGGCAGGGGGGGAGCGTCGATTCTCTCTCCATTTCAAGTTACAGCCCATCAAAGTGGGTGACCTCTAATTTGGAGGTGTAACCACTTTAAGCGCTATAATTTCTAAGCTAGTACAGGTACAAAAATAGTTTTCGAGATTTTGGAAAGATAATTTAGTAGTGCATACAAGTCTTAAATGCTTTGGGTACATCTGTGTAGCAACAAAAAAGTTATGGCTCGTTAAACTCACAATTATGGAAATTTGCTGTTCAATTTTTCACTTAAAAAGCATTTTTCTTAAAATTTTTTCTTAATAAATTTTCTGGAATTTTATGAAATTTTTATCCTTGCAAAATTTCCTAAAAATTATGTTTAGAAGCTTTTTGAAGTACGATCAACAGATTTTGTAGTAAAAGCCATTTTTCGTCAAAGGATTATACTGCTAAACTGGGACACCCTGTATATCAATGACCATATGAATAAATAGGGCATTCATTGTTTTGGTCTCTCAACAAACGTCATCAGAAACGTTTACATTGTCCAAAAACCACAGTGTGGTGTGAGATTTCTTCCAGAGCGATAATTGAACCTGGTTCCTTTTTAGGCAAGGACAAACAGTGGCTGCTAAAGTGTAAAGTGTATTTCGTCGCCTTTCCGCCCGCCGGACCATACACAATGCGTGGGGATACTTCAAGTAGAAGATCTACGAGTACAATAAGAATCCTCGTGCCATGAATGTGCTACCATTCCATCAAATTTGAACCCTTTTTTTTAAATATCTCCATATCGTTAAGGTACAGAACAATTTAGCAAGTTTTGCTAAGAAAAAACAAAAACTATATATTTGTTGGTTCTTAGTTGTTAGAAAATATTCCACTCAAACTAAGAGGAAAACAAGGTTGATAACAATTTGCCGGTTAAAACTAATTGTTTGTTTATTAATTATAAACCTTAGCCCATATTATCACTAAAAGACAAGAACACCAAAAACAAATTAAGAAAGTGACTTTGATTTAATAACATACATATCGCTAGGTCATTTTCAAGGAATCGTATTTAATCAGCTATATACTCGTCTGTATGTGTTCATATGCACTTGTACTCGTATACATGAAAACAAAATGAAATTCACTTGGAAAATTTTTTCGGAACGTTTATCTCTTTAGGATTGAATTAAAAATAAGAGATTAAATAGTTTAATTATTGTTTTTGTTTGTTTTGTTTGTTTTGTTATTATGTTACATTTCATTTTCAAATGATATTGGAAAATTTTGCCAAAATGGTTTGTAGATCTTCTCGAGGGACGAGCTGATAATTCTGATAGCTGATAGCAGAATGACATATTTTTACATACATTCGTACGAATGATGCCATGGTGGACTTGACCTCAACCAACAAGACTTCCCAACTGATTTAATTATTAGTCAGTCGTTTCAATTGCGGACCTGTGAGTTAGCTGAGGTCCCTTTTTTCAGCTTTACGTTGAAGTGGCCAATGCCGATTTTCAAGTTTCGCTTAGAGTATTTGTTTTTGTATTGTACGAGGGTTGTCTGAAAAGAAATGATACAAGAAATTTTTTCTCAATTTTTTTTTTTATTTTTCTACATATAACTCTTGTAACTCTACACACTTCTCCCAGCGATGCTCCCATCTCTCTAACCCGTCCAAATAGTACTTTGCGTTTTTCTCTGCAACATAATTGTTTACGAAGGTGATTGCCTCCTCATTTGACGAAAATCTCTGTCCTCCGAGCGTAGTTATTAGATGAGGGAACAAAAAGAAGTCGCTTGGGGTTAGATCTAGTGGATAAGGGGGATGGTCAAGCAGTTCAAACCGTAATTCATGGATTTTCGCCATGGCAACCGCTGAGGTGTGAGACGGCGCGTTGTCTTGGTGAAACAGGATTTTCTTTTTCTGCAAATGTGGCCGTTTTTCCGCAATTTCTACCTTCAGCTTGGCAAGTAATGATGCGTAGTATGCTCCTGTAATGGTTTTTCCTTTTTGAAGATAATCGATTAAGATAACCTCTTTACTATCCCAAAAAATAGTCGTCATCACTTTCCCAGCCGAAAAAACAGTTTTTGCTTTTTTTGGAGCCGGTTCGCCCTTTGCAGTCCACTGTTTTGACAGAATTTTTGTTTCGGGCGTATAATGGTGTATCCAAGTTTCATCTACAGTAATTAATCGGCGATAAAACTCGGATTTATTGCGCCTAAACTGCGCCAACAGAGCGTTGGAAATGTTCATTCGAACACGTTTTTGGTCTAGGATAAGCAAACGCGCGGACAGCTTTCTCATGCCTAAATCTTGATTTAATATGTAACAAACACGTTCTTTGGACATTTTCATAACCTCTACTATCCCTCTCACTTTAATTCGGCGGTCATTTAACACCATTTGGTGAACTTTAGCAATGCTATCGTCAGTGGTTGTAGTTTTTGGACGTCCCGAACGTTCATCACCTCCCAAGCTCTTACGCCCAAGATTTCACCGTGGTAAATGATAGTGCAGAGTCCCCATACACAGAATTCAACTCATATTTGATTTGCGTAGGCGTATGGCCTTTCAAAAACAAGAATTTGTTAACAGCTCGATACTCAATTTTTTCCATTTTCACAAAAAAACACTCACATCGACTCACTCAAACGACTGTCAACTAAAAACTGTTCGTCCAAAATGTCTGAAACTTCGGTAAGTAAGGACTGAAACGAATAAAATTTGGAAATTTCAAAGTAAAAAAAAAATATTTTCATAATTTTTTTTAATTTTTTTTATTTGCTTTAAAACTCTGTTTTTATTAAATTCATTTACAATTACCAAAAAAAAAAAATTATTTGGGTTCCCATTCTTTCGTCCACTTCTTTCGAATGTCCTTCATAAGGTTGGTGACAGTTACATCCGTGATCTTTTTGGACGCTCTTTTCAATTTACCACTAAAATCTTGTACGTCCTTTACACACTGCTCACTTTTTCTCAATTTAGCTTTGACCAGAGCCCAATACCTTTCAATGGGACGGCACTTTGAAACATTGGGTGAATTCATGTCTTTTGGGACAAAGTCGACATTTTTAGTAACAAGAAAACTCAACGTCGCATGAGCATAGTGAACTGAAGCTAAATCTGGCCAAAATAATGTTGAACCCTCGTGTTTGTTTAAGAAAGGAATCAACCGTTTTTTTAGGCACTCGTTAATGTACACTTCTTCGTTAATTGTTACCGTTGTAATAAACGATGAGCTTCTGTGTTCACATTGGCAAATGGCCTACCAAACGAGATAATTTGACCCGAATTTTTCCATCCCAATCGATGTTGTTGATTGCGGAAGAATCTCAGCTTCAAACGAGTTGTAAAACTGCGCACCTGGAAGAGTAGTAAAGTCGGCTTTGACATAAGTTTCGTCATCCAAAACCAAGCACGCTTTCTTGTTGCCGATCAACTCGTATAGCTTTCGGGCTCGTGTTTTTATGACTTTTTTTTTGCTTTTCAGTAACTTTTGGTGTTTTTTGTTTTTTTCTTGTTTTTAGACCGTTAAGTTTTTTAGATCTTTGTACCATTGTTTGGTTGGTATTATATTTCCGAGCAACATCTCTGGATGACATAGTCCGGTTTTTCACGATGCTACCCACTATTTTCCTGTCCAAATTTGTATCATGTGCTCCACTTTTAGCTCCACTTTTCTGTTTTCGCTTAACTGTCAACGTCTCCAAATATCGTTTAATAACAGAATCCACTGTACTGCGTGCTATGTTTAAATTTTTTGCGATGAAATGGTTTGGACGCGCGGTATTTTCAAGCCATTTGTCGATGATCTTTTTACGGCCTTCCTCCTCTTGACTCTTAATTTATAAATATGTTAAACCGCCCCGAACTAAAATCAATAATAAACTGAAACTAGAGAATATACAGGCTAATTTGGGTACAAAATAGGATTGCAATTTTTACGCATTGGAAGTATAGCCCGTATTAAAATTTACAGATTTTATTCGTTTCAGTCCTTAACCGTCAAAAGATGCACACCTAGCATTCACTAGCTTTTATTGACGAGTGCCGCTATCTTTACGTTGCGGTCGGAAACTTTTCAGTCAACCCTCGTATTACCTAAAAGCTTGTACCGTCCAAAGCGCCACGAATTTTTATTAGATTAGTGTGAAGTAGTTTAGCAACCAAGCGAACAGTTATGACTAGCTCCTCTATCTCCTACGACGATTCACATTTACGCGTTTTTGGTGTTTTTAATATCTGACGCGTAAATATCTCGGTTTTCCACTTTTACCTGGACCGGGTCACTACTAATTGCTTGGGTGCAAATGATCTATTGAGGAAATTTATTTTAAACATGCAGGTGCAAATTATAGTATGTCCTTGTCTGTTGGTTCTTTCAAAATCCGCAGATTCTTTACACGATAATATTTGAAAGAAATCGTCTATAGTTATAATTCGTGAATAACTCCCTGATCTGGCCTTTATGACATAAGACATTTATTTAAAATATTTCTTTTAACATTTTCCGTTAAGAAAGGGGTCATCAAGACTTTTTAACTTATACAAGGTGGCGTAAAAGTTATCATCCGATGTTGTTTGGCTGTAATTTTTTTTGTAAATGAAAAACTTTGGTTCTGCTTTTGGATTATGTTTACTTGATGTCTTAAATTTTTTTCCATTAAGTCGAGAAAATGATATCGGCTAAGTAGTCGCTGCCAGAATTGATGACTATTCGGGACCGATTTGTGGTATTTTCCATCACTTTTGCCAGAAACCCCGGCAATAGGTCCTCGCATTTTTGACGGATATTTTCTTTGAGTCTGAGGCTTATTGACATAGACTCCTGACTTCAAAAAGCCCCACAAAAGGAAGTCTGGAACGGTTAAATCAGGCGATCTTGCCGGCCAGTCCCGTGGTTGTGGCTCGTGCGGTATGCGCCGTTGCTCGATCCATCCAAACACACACGAACTTTACAAATAGAGCAGATCCAATTTATCATAGGTTCGCTCTTAAACGTGCTACAGGTGAGATATCATCGACAGATAGCGCGTTCCGGCTGGTGATCGACAGATATTGTATGCATTTCGAAGGAACGAGAGGATAACAAGCTTTTGTCAAAGCCAACAATTGCAATTGGGCACAATACTTTTGAAGTGGTTCTGTTCTTATTTTACGTGCCACCTCGACGACGACAGTAACCTCAAGTTAGAAGATATTGTATTTCCACGTTGCGTTTACCATTCTTAGACCTGTCTATGGCTAGTTCGGGAGTAGGATTTGCACATTTTTTTAAAAATATGTTGATACTATTTGGAGCACAGGTTCAACTTTATAAAGTCTATAGAGATTGAGAGCACTTCGTTTTTGATCAAGACATCCATCGTTTAAATGTTAATTGCCGAGCAAATCTGTTGACGAAGATCAATAACCTTTAGATCAGAGTGGGTCAAAAATAGAACACGTGCGTTTTTTCGATATATTCTAGCTTACGGAAAATAATTTCCAAACACTTTAAAAATTATAAATGTTGCTAATAAATTTATTACATAGAGCACGTACATATTTACAGTAGCATGACACATATGTTACCAGATCAAATTCTGGTATCAACATCAAAAAAGCACCGTCACTACCTTTATCGTATTATACAATATATAAAACATTTTAAAATAAGAAATTCGTCTTTCTTTCTTGAGCTTCACATGTTTTTGCTCTGAGTAGTTTTAAAAAAACATCGTAATTCTTAGGGACTCTTTCCAAGTAACTGTTGTCAAAGTCTTCAGCAATCTGTTGAAAGCTAAATAGCTACACTTGATTTTTCAAAGGCATTTGACAAAGTTTAGAATCAGGCACTTTTTTTTATAAAATTAGGGGGATCGATGAATCTACCTTTACCATTCGGAAAGTTAAATTTCAATTGTTTTATATGTTTTCTTATCTGATATCCACAAAATAAATGCAGATGTGGCCGAGGGCTCAGTTCTTTCTCCGACTCTCTATCTAATTTTCATTCATGATTTCTTGTCTCTCCAACACAATATATTCCAAAACGGTTGATAAAACCCATAAGCGATGATAATATTACACAATCAATTGACACCATCGAACACAGATGAAATGTGTTCTGCTCACCATGTTCTATCGTTACGAGTATTTCCACTGCCAGAACTCTTTCGAAATTGCCAATAGCATTCTGCCCTTCACACCTTTAATAGCATCACCCGCTTGGCTTTTATTGCTCATCAGTTTAGCCTTAATCCCACTTTAGGATGTACTCTGAAATATTGTGATTCTTTTCTGTCATATGAACCCCTTGTAGAATGCCCATAAGTCACTGTTGTCACTGTCACTGTTTCCTAGTCATTATAACTTACAAACATTCAAAACCAACGTCCACACATCGGCATTTTTCTTCCTTTCCTCCATAATTGTCTTTTCTTTCGCCTGCGCTGTGTTAAAAATTACGCCCTTATATAGTATATACGCCCTTATTATATAATCATTGCTTACTTACTTATTGTAGTTAGTACTACAGTTAGTACAGTTACGCACTCCAAGTCGCTTGAGGTGTACTTCTACTTGTGCGCTCCACCAAAGGCGAGGTCTTCCTCTACTGCGTTGTCTCTCCGGATTAGATTCGAAGACTCCGCGGGCCAGAGCATTGGTGTCCATTAGCTTTGTATGCCTTGCCATCTCAGGTGACTGATGGACTGACTAGGTCGACGTCGATGTACAGCTCGTATACTTCATCGTTGCATCTTCTCAGCAACAAGAACGGGGCCGAACATCTTACGAAGAATTTTTCTCTCGAAACGACAAAGGATATTTTCGATAGAGTCCAAGCTTCAGCGCCATAAAGTAAAACTGGGATGATCAAGGTTTTATATAGAATCTCTTTAGTTGTTCGTGATAGGGTCTTACGAAGGCTGCCAATTGCCTTCTTACCCCAAAGAAATAGCTATTAGCAAGAGTGATTCTTCGTTTTACTTTTACTGGGGTGTTGTTGGCAGAATTGGTAGGAGAGCGAAGGTAGTCAAAGTCCCTTACTAACTCAGAGTTATAGCGTTTGTGTCGAATTTAACGTTCTGTCCACTTCTTCGATGTCGTGTATGCCTTCTTGTTGACAGCATATATGAGTACATGGTTTTGACCTCATTTACCGGAAACTTATTTTGGCAGCTTTCCGTGACAGCTCGCTGAGATCTGTCAATTATGTCATTGGGGTATGCTAATAGTTGCAATTTTGAAAGATTATGCCTCCAGTGTTCATTTGTGAGTTCCGCATATTTCCTTTAAGTAAGATGTTAAAGAGAAGTCACATGACACCGCGTCAGCTTGTTTAAAACCTTTTTTGACATTAAAGGTCCCAGTTTAGTCATTACCAATCTTGACGGCTTTAAAATCATGAAAAGATGAGTATTTACATATTTGGGCTTCTTTGGTTTTTTCTGCGATCTACCAGAGTGTCGCAATTTGGTGGATTGTGGACTTTGCAGGCTTTAAACCACCTTGATAGGGCTCAATCAGCTTGTTAATAAATGGTTTCAGACGTTAACACAGTATGGTAGATAATATTTTCTACGCAATGTTAAGGAGACTTACTCATATACCTCTATAGTTAAAGCAATAGGGGGAGTCTCATTTTTTGTGGTTTGGCTAAACGATACTGAGATCCCACTCAGCAGACATATACGCTTCTGACCTGACCTGGAAAATGAGTTAGGGTATGCTTTCCACAAAGCCACTGGTCGGTCAGGTTTAGCAGTTTTGTTGGATTTAAACTAAGGTATTGACATACTTACTTCGTTTTGGTCAGGTGGATGGAAGCTTTGGCTATCATCGTCAAAGTTGGACGTTGGGCTTCGTCGCCGTTATACAGTCAGCAGAAGAAGTTTTACCATATTTTCAGCACCGTCTACATTTCTACGGGCTTTCGGTATGATGCCTTGACACGTTCTTTTTACCTGCAGGTAAAACTTTTGTACGTTGTTCCTGGAGCACAAACTCTCAATCTTAATAGCGGCATAGGAGTTTTTGAGAGATTCTGGGATACAAGTTCGGCAAACATTCTGGCAGTCTCTTGCAGTTGTAGCTTTTCTACGTTATATCTTTGCACAGTACTCCTTCTTTGTTGTGGAGCCTGTGAAACCTGCATTCGTACCTTGATTGCATCAAGAAGGTGATCCAAATCAATCTTGGCTGCATTTATTAATGAACTAAAGTATAATAGATGGCAAACTCTGCTTACAACTGGACTGTTAAAAAAACCATGCACACTATTACAAACGTAAGCCCTGCATGAATCCAACTTTCAATCTATAGCATCGACAATGAATGGGCGTTGTTGATAATTGACAACGATTACAACATCTGGTGCAATCGTTGAAAAGCCGTGTTTGGAAGAGCCAAATTACACTGAGCAAAAATGTCATAAACAAAGGCAATATGGCTACGCAAATTAAAGACGAGTTGGACGCCATTATTTACCATAGTGAAATTTTGGGCTGCTGAATTTAAACGTGGCCGCGCCATGAACATTTGGAACAACCGAAAACTGCAAACCACTGATGATAACACTGATCAAGTTTACCAAATGGTTAGAAAGATATCAGAGACTATGAACGTGTTCACAGAACGTGTTTGTCATATTGTGCCACATTCGCTCACTACGGACCAAAAATCTGTTCAAATGAACATTTTCAACGCTGCGTCGGCGCCGCTTAGTCAGAAAAAATCTGAGTTTTGCGGCCGAATGATTGCTGTGGTGAAACTTTAATATACCATTATACTCCAGAAACGAAAACACAGTCAAAACAATGAACAGCGAAGTAGAAATTGACTCTGAACGCGGTAAAGGCTGTTTCTTCGTCTGAGAAAGTGATGGAGACTGTTATAGTACGAGGGCGGGTCAATAAGTCCGTGACTTTTGGATTAAAACACAGATTTTTTGATAAAAAACTAATTTTATTTTTCTACGTAGTCTCCCTTCAGCTCTATACACTTTGTCCAACGCTTCTCCAATTTTTTTATCCCTTCCAAAAAAAATGATTTGTCGAGGTCCTCAAAATAGGCCTTTGTTTGCGAGATGACTTCATCATTGGAGTCAAATCTTTTTCCACCAAGCCATTTCTTCAGGTTTGGGAACAAGAAGTAGTCGCTCGGAGCCAAATCTGGAGAATAGGGTGGACGAGGGAGCAATTCATAGCCCAATTCATGGATTTTTGCCATGGCAACTGCACATGTGTGCACCCTTGCATTGTCTTGGTGGAAAAGAACTTTTTTCTTGGCCAAATGAGGTCGTTTTTTTTTCAAATCGTCATTGAATCGGTCCAATAAGTTGGCATAATATTCCCCATTGATTGTTCTTCCCTTTTGAAGGTAGTCAATGTGGATTATCCCGCGTGCATCCCAAAAAACAGTCGCCATAACTTTATTGGCTGACAAACCCACCTTGGCCTTCTTTGGCGCCGATTCACCCTTAGAAACCCACTGTTTTGACTGTTGTTTGTTCTCTGGTGTGTTGTGATAGATCCATGTTTCGTCCACGGTTACAAAACGGCGCAAAAACTCCTCCATATTGCGATTAAACAACGCCAAACCTTCCTGTGAAGTTGTTACACGATTGCGTTTGTGGTCGACTGTGAGCAAACGCGGCACCCATCTTGCGGAAAGCTTTCTCATGCCCAAGTGATCATTCAAAATTGAAACCACTGAGCCATGCGAGATCCCTACGGCTTCCACAATCTCTCGCACTTTCAATCTTCGGTCGACCAACACCATATCGTGAATTTTTTCGATTGTTTCGGGTGTAGAGACCTCAACTGGGCGTCCAGGACGTTCGGCATCTTCAGTGCTTGTACGGCCACAACGAAATTCAGTAAACCACTTTTTTACCATTGAAATCGATGGTGCAGAGTCCCCATAGTATTTATCAAGCTTAGCCTTGGTCTCGGTAATGGTTTTTTTTCGCAAGAAATAATGCTTAATAAGCACACGAAATTCACTTTTTTCCATTTTCTCCTCAAATTAGTGAGTAGTCTGATAAAAATAGCTGTCAAACACAAACTAACTGACGCAGCAAGTTTAAATTTTGACATGAGTCAACTGACAGATGCCTGTTGACAGGAGCAGTGTTGCTGTTTCAGTAAAGAGGTCAGAAATTCAAAAAGTCACGGACGCCCTCGTAATAAAGTTGTCTGAATCGATTATCTGAGAAAGAAAAAATATCACAGGAGTGTACGAGTATATGCAGCATTGCTTGATGAGCTGAAAAGAAAAATTGGGGAAGTGGACAAATTGGCCGAAAACAAAAAACAAGACAATGCGTAGTTTCACACCTCAGCTGCTGCCATGGCGAAAATCTACGAATTACAATTTGAACTGCTTGACTACACGATTTGTTTTTTTTTTTGTTCCCTAGGCTAAAAGTTGCACTCGAAAGGCAGGAATTTTCGTCGAATAACGAGGCCATCAACTTCGTAAGTATTTTGCAGAGATAGACACCAAGTACAATTTGGATGGGTTAAGGAGATGGGAGCATCTCTTAAGAGGAAATAAATTTGAAAAAAAAAATGGGTTGTTAGGTCGGAAACTTTTCAGCCAACCCTCGTACAGTGGATATGTAAAAGCTTCACTCGTTCGTAAATGTATTAATAGGATCTTCCGTCTAGCTAACGGGTGACCAGATAGCAATGATAGTTTTTCCAGTTCTTATATTTCAGCAGCTGTCAAAGTTACCAATGACGTTGAGCTGTCAAAATATTCAGTAAGATTTGCCATTTCATTGTGCATCGTTTTATGCTTGCCCAACGTGCGGAAATTATTAAAGAATATTCCGGATGAGTTGTAAATACTCAACATGAATTTCGTCGTGAGGTCAGCCGTCATCTTGGCTTCAGTGTGCAGACAATTCGTCGCACCGTGGAAAAGTTTGACCGTGGGTACAATCTTTTGGATCTTAAGCCACTAACTAGATAGAGATTGGTGCGAAATGAAGAAAACATACCCGCCGTAGCGGCCAGTATCGAAGAAGACCCACAAATGTTAGTTCGGCGCCGATCAGCTGAATTAGGAATCGCCAGAGAGTCAATCCGGCTTATTTTGCGGTTGAATTTGGGTCTACAACCGTATAAGATTGTGCTGACGTAAGTATTGAAGCCGGACGACCATAGACAATGCCGTGAGTGCGCTAATTGGGCGCTGGAAATGTTGACCAGAGATCCGGATTTTGACCAAAAAGTCATCTTTTCGGACGAGTTCCGTTTTGGCTCAGCGGCTATGTCAACAAGCAAAATTGCCGTTATTGCAGCGAACACAATCCACATATGTTCATCCACAAAGACTGATTGTTTGGTGCGGTTTATGGCATGGCGGCATCATCGGACCTAATTTCTTTCGAAATGAGAAAAGAGACACCGTTGATGTCAATGGTCTCAGGTATAGAGTGATGTTAAATAACTTTCTGTGATAAAAGCTCGATAACATCTACAAATATATCCGAGCTATGATTCCAAAAAGACGGCGGTACATACCATACAAGCGACGCAACGCTCGAAGTTGTGAAGGAGAAATTGGCCGATGCGATCATGTGATTTGACACCACTCGATTATTAGTTCTTAGTCTACTGTAACAAGCCAACCACTATGGACGAGCTCGAGGCCAACATTCGAGACGAAATTGCCGGATTAACACCGCACATATTGGACCTAGTCATGGCATGAACGTAGCTTCAAAATAAAGCCAGAATCTGTTTTATATTTCACACCGTTGTTGTTTTGTTTAAATTTTTTTCCGATCTTTGTTATCTGGTCATCCTTTAGTATATCTTGTTTCACTTCTGCCAACTGATCAAGAAGTGCTTTTGTCGACCCACTTTGTAAAAATTGTTTGCATACTTGTAAGCGATTTATCAGATAAAAATTATGCAAGCAGTTTTAAGGCTCAACCATAATAGACGAACGCAACTAAAGCTAATGAGCGCGTTCAGGATTCTAGAGAAGAGTTAGTTAAACGATTGAGATTGGT
The DNA here is from genome assembly GCA_963966105.1 of Volucella zonaria. Classification (NCBI taxonomy): domain Eukaryota; kingdom Metazoa; phylum Arthropoda; class Insecta; order Diptera; family Syrphidae; genus Volucella; species Volucella zonaria. The sequence goes on along the minus strand of OZ014532.1, from coordinate 87,573,034 downwards.
CGAGGGCCTAAAAATTGATTGCAAAACTAGGTGACATTTCGTGACATATGGACAAAAAAATTGTTCCCCGAAATTTCAGGGAGATGAAGAAACCTCAAAAATCAGCTGGTTTGTCGGCTTTAATTTAAGAGAAAGTTATGCTTCATTATTTATTTGTTTGATAACTAGTTTTCTTTTGTAAAAATTAAAATTTTGTATAACGTAGATTTTGAAGGAGTGAATTATGAATTGGATGAACCGGAGGAAATCATGCAATGAATGTTTCTGTTTATTTTTATTTTTTTTTATTTTTTTTGCAAATTGATTAATCTAAGTTATATAAATTTCTTGAAAAAATAAATAACAAATAATGAAATACGAAGAACATTTCCTGTCAACTTAAAATAAGGAAATCAAAAAGCTTCGTTTTCTGATACCGCGTCATCCACCTCGGCTCGCACTTCCACTTTCAAGTTAATTTCGGTGTAGTATAGTAATATCGTACGTATTGGATTCCTCTTAAATAACATTTTTGCTGTTTTCGTTCCCAAATATCACGATCGCACTTTACGTACCAAAGCAAAAGTGAACGAAATCTTGACAAAACTAAGCACGTTTACGTACGGGTCCTTCGCGCCCATTATGGGTCTGCCTTTCATCGCAGCGACCTGCGAATACAAATTTTCATTCGTTTTGTGTTTTAAAAAAAAATGTATATCTGGGGTTAAATTCGAGCGAATGTTTCGGTCATGCGAGTGTAGATTGGGTTCCACATATGTGGAATGCGAGTAAAATCTGACAGTTCTCAAAGAGCATCCACTTGTTCGTGGAGAGATAAGCGAATCGAATCTTTGCAAAAACTAATTGAATTTGAGCTTTTTTTATTAATCCATTGATAAATTCAGCTTTTGGAATAGTAAAATTGTCACTTGCATGTGCTTAAATGTACTAAAAATTATTTATTCGCAGTCTACTCATTCGCAATTCACTTAGCTGTAAATTGGCCTTTAGTGTTCGAAGGAATAATAAAATCTAACATGAAAAAAAACTCTTTAGTAGAATAATAATCATGTAAAATGAAGGGGGAATATATGTGTATGAAACAAAAATAAGAAGAAAAATATTTTCAATTTGTCGAAAAAACACCTTTACATTCATTCGATCCTTTTTTACAATTCTTGGTATTCTAGCTATCAGTGCTTGAATTGTTGGCTGTGGTATATAGCTCCAGCAATCCAATAGTATATTCTACAATGCAGATTCTGATAATGGGCATTGATCCCGGTCCCTTCTATCTAGCTCCTCACACAACATTTCTATAGGGATTAAATCAGGTGATTGCGGCGGCCATATTATGATTTGTAAGACGTATTCATCTGCCTTCTGTTTCAGTAAGTCTTGATGTGTTGGGGGTCATTTACCCCCAATTTACTTTTAGTTTTGCTCCAGGTATCGCAGATACAGAAAAATACTTCCAGAGATTGTGCCTACTATATTTTCGTTGAAAAGCCGTAATGCATATTCTCTGTGCATATACGATATGCAAATAACTAAAATTATAAAAAAAGAAATCGTTTTTGCAATTCTAAACAATTTAATTAGATTCTTCCCTCCCATTATTAATTAATTATTTAATTTTATTCAAATTATCTTAACATTATTTCTCCGGAGGGTTCCATACATAGGAACCGTAGTATTTAAAATTACTTTGTTTGCACTTTTTGTCTGCGTCTTCCGGGCCGCGAGATCCATAAACATACGGAATCGGCTTAATACGTTCCTTTTCTATTTTATGCAAGATTGGTGTGAAAATTCGCCAAGCTTCATGTAATTCATCAGATCGGACAAAATGCATCAGGGAACCACAGAAAACATCCAAAATAAGTCTTTCATATGCATCCGGTAGATAAGAGTCCTTGTAACGTTCTTCATACGTTAAATCCATTTCAGTTTCCTCAATGTCGAACGTAATACCTGGTGACTTAGTCATCATCTTAAAATACAATGCTTCACCAGGCTGAACACGTATTACCAGCTCATTACGTTTCGAATTTCCTTCGAATATATCACCGGATACGTCTCTATATTGAATGCGAACTTCAGCTTTTCGCTCATTAAGTGCTTTGCCGCACCGCAGTATAAACGGCACTCCCTCCCATCGTTCATTTTTTATTTCTAGCACAGCAAGGGCATATGTAGGAGTTGTTGAATCCTTTGCAACTGTCGGATCATCAAGATAAGAAAGTTTGGCTTCTCCTATCCCTTTGGGATTACCAACATATTGACCCAGCACCATATCGTCCAGTGTCAGAGAGCGAATACTTTTTAAGACTTTAACCTTTTCATTGCGGATATCATCGGGATGACAGGAAACTGGTTTCTCCATAGCTACTAAAGAGAGTATCTGCAAGAGATGGTTTTGCATAACATCTCGAATAATTCCAAATTCGTCAAAGTAGCCACCGCGGCCCTGAGTACCGAAAGGTTCTTTAAAAGTTATTTGTACCGATGCAATATTCTCACGATTCCACGTAGAACTTAAAATTTTATTTGCAAAACGAATTGTCATAAGATTTTGTACCATTTCCTTTCCCAAGTAATGGTCTATACGATATATCTGGTCTTCTTCGAAAAGGGATGCTAAATGATCACTCAACGCTTTCGACGAGCTTGCGTCCTTGCCAAATGGTTTCTCAATTATAACACGGTTCCAGCCCCTAGAAAGAAAGAAATGTTTTTAAATATTATGCACATACAAACAAGACTTAATTGTTAGCAAACACGTAAAAAAACATTTTGTATTATAGCACTAAAACATATATTTAAAAGAACTCTAACAGCGCGATAGTTAACCAAACAGAAAAATCTAACGAAGGAGCATGCATACACTACCCCAGTTACACACTTAGTTAGCAGAGTTTTCTTTTTGTTATAACAATCATCACATCTTATCTTGATATTGGTCTTGCTCCTGGAAATAAATATTGGGATCATAAGTTAATGGAAAGACATACGAGTACACATCAAATTGTTGGCTAGTGCAATTTTGACATAATTGTCATCTTGATAGAAACTTTAAGTCTTCCAAGAATGCTTCTTTCCCTTTAAAAAAAACGTTTTACAATATACAAGTTACGCATGGCACCCTCAAGTATTCTTATGTGATATTGTATATGACCAAAACTATCTGCGATACCAATAGTTGTTAGGACAAGATTGGGTCGCAATATGTAGTACACAGATTAATAACTAGAATCGCATGATAAAAAGAAGAAAATGATTTTTTTTTTCAAAGGGATGTACAGCCGAACATCTTGTGGCGCCCTTTGTAAGTCATACTGTAACCCATTTTAGAAATGAGGGTACCTTGAAGTTACACCGTTATTATGTTCCTCTTAAACCTAAAAATGAGAATAAGAAGAAACATGAGTATACCACCATTTAGTATAACCTCTTTTAACCCGCCTGTCAAAATTTGGTGATAATCCGATGCTTAGTTTTGTTCTGACATCTTTCCGGCCGAAGGCACGGTCTTCGCCTTCTTTGGAGCACGTTCACCGGGTAGAACCCATTGCTTCGATAGTTCTTTGGTCTCTGGTGTGTACCAATTAATCCATGTCTCATCGACGGTCACGAAACGACGCAGAAACTCCTCCGAATTTCGATTAAACAGCGCAAAGCACCACGTCTTTGAAGTGATCTCACGATTGCGCTTGTTCTCCGGTGTGAGCAAGCGCGGCGCTCATCGCGCGGACAGCTTTCTCATGCCCAAAATCTCGTGCAGGATATGGCCAACGCGTTCAGTTGAGATGCGTTCTATCTAAGGCAACTCGCGAATTTTAACTCAGCGGCCCGCAAATACGAGATCATGGATTTTGTCCACGGTTTCCTCTGTGGTAACCGATTTTTGGCCACCTGGTCTCGGCTCATCAAAAACCGGCGTGCGGCCACAACGAAACTCTGCAAACCAATTGTAAACGGTTGTACGGGAAGGTGAATGGGTTCCATACACACAATCGAGAATGGCCTTGATTTTCTCGCAGTTTTTGCCACCCAGAAACAAGAATCGGATCACGGAGCGATACTGCTCTTTTTCCATGGTCGCAAAAAACACTAACACAATATTTTGAAGTGGATGTCAAAACAAATCTAGTCACCAAATTTTGAAATTTTGAGAGGCTTGCTAAAAGAGGTCATACTAAATGATGGTGTACTCATTTTGGCTCAGTAGCGCCACCTATCTTCCAACACGGGTACTTATCCTAAGTCGGATTTTATGTATTGTGTACTGTGTTCACAATAAAATACTTTAATAATCCGTATAATTAAGTTGATACGAGTATTTATTCCTAGAGTTAAAATTATGATTTGTTGCCTATCGTGGACCCTGGTTAAAGCTCAAATGGTTTGACGTTCTGCTTGTCAGCTGTCACCTAATACTACATGCAAGTTGATGGAATTACAATGGCTAAAATTCATAATAATACAATACATTTAATGAGCAACGTTCACACTAGGCATTTAGATTACATTTTGTGCCCGCTCAAGTCACTACGGTGAAGAAAACCAAAGTAACTGGTCAAAATATAAAAATGAGAAAATCTCCCTCGGCGACTTAACCGACAGACTTGGTAAGGAAGGCATTTTAAGTAGCATACTTGGAAACTATAGTCAACATGGCACCAATTTCGAAAACTGATGCAGGCTTCTCAAATTCAAAAGGTCTAGAAACATTGTAGTGGTCTTTACACAGTTTCTTTACTTTAATTTAGTCTCTTATCGATTGATTTCGTTGCAATTACGCGGGACACTCTTTCAGAACTCTGTTGTAGAGACGTTTCGAATGCGGACAATCCAAAAACCACTAACCTATCTTAGCCCCTCATGAATATTTATTCCGTCTGCACCAAAAATACTCGTTAATTGGACCAAAAACAGGAAACTATTATGAATCCTTTTACAGGGTTTCACACCAACACTACAAGAAAGCACTAGGATTATTGATAAATATCACAAAGGCTGTTGCCTATTAATAATACCTAAGTAATGAAGGGACAGAGAAAAGAAAAATTTCAATTGAAATAATGCTATCACACCTACCAGCCCACCCTGGCCTGAAAATCAATAATAGAAACAGAAAAAAAAACTTTTTGTGATTCGTATAAGTACTCGTATGCTAGAAATACGCCACATAAAGATTATTTATGCGATCCCGAAAAACAACCTCTGAAATGTATCAATTGTACAGGTATCAGTCATCTTAGTAGATCACAGAAACGAGAAGAATATCAAAATGAGACTCACCACCCCTTATCACTTTTAAGGCTCTATAAGGTTATTGCTTGTATTGGTGTGCTTTCTAGCTAAGCTCAGCCGTCTGTATAGAAGACAAAGGCCTATATTAACTGCACTGCCAATAAGCACCTATAGTATACTAATGCTTTTACTTTAAAAAAAAAAGCAGACCCGGCTGTCATTTGGTTTTCGTAACTTACAAGAGCAACAATCTTTCAAAAGTCAATTGAACTGAGTATGAACTGATACAATATTTAACAGCTTTTAATATTTTTACAGATTTACTCAGAGTCTACGCTTGCATTCATATTTTATTTTGACACTGACAGCTCTTTCCCGCTCGAAATCTTGACAGTAAGGGTCAGTATCATATCTCCGCAGAACGAAATTAATCGCTTTACGCTTGAACAATGCTGGGAAATATTGCAGACCTATTTCAAAAGTTAGTTGCGTTGCGCAAACAGTGCGATTTTTGAATATACTTTTTGACCGGAATGAAGCACCCACCACCGCCCCAGTTATACTCAAGTTTTTGCAAGAAGTTTGTGAGACCGGCTTGCTTGCAGACAATACTTACGGTCCCCGTCATCGTACGGTACGTACCGACGAGAATATAGCTGCTGTATCTTATCGCCTTAATATAGGAACATCGACTCGTCATCGATCTCATCTACTCAACCTGCCTGTTGAGAATTTTGCGCAAAGATCTCAGATTATTCCCTTACAAAGTTCTATTGGCTCAGCAATTGAAGGCAAACGACCATCCCCTTCGTTATCGGTTCTCGTTTGGGCCTTACAGCAGCTTGAACTGGACATCGAATTTGGCCAACAAATTCTCAGCGGCTATGTTAACAAACCAAATTGCCGCATCTGGGGATCGGAAATAGAGCACGTGATTGTCATGAAACCAAAGAGAAACCATAGAGTTTGGTGCGGATTTTGGAATGGTGGCATGATTGGCCCATTTTATTTCGAAGATGCTGCTATGATTACCGAATTTTTTGGGGCTGAAATTGTAGGTATGGACTTGTACGATCTTTGGTTTCATCACGATGGCGCGCTATGCCACACAGCCCTTCAACCAAACAATCTTTTGCGCACTCACAACATCAATGTGTTAACAGCCGCCTCGGAGCTGCGATTTGACCCCGTTAGACTTTTTTTTCGATATTATGCCGGTATTATGACTTCTATATCGATATTATGCGAACAATCCAGAAATGATTTAAGCTTTTTAAGCGTAGATCATCCGAGCCATTCGTGGGATAGAGCCAGAAACAGTCAACAGGGTCTTGGCAAATTTGGTTGATAGGATGCCTTACTGCGAAGCCAGCCGAGGCAGCCACATGAATTAATTCGTATTCCATAACTAATGGAAATATTCGCTCTTTCTAATAAAGCCATAACCTACCGAAAATAATTAGTTTTTATTAATTTTTTTTTTAAAGAAACTTGTATTCGGACCACCCTATACATACTCGCATACTGAATGTGTATTTGTCGAAAATAGAATCCTCATCGGCTTTTATATTTCCATTGTTATTGCAATAGCTATTCTCTTGTCTATGCAGAATCAGTGTAAACTTCAGTGAACTCGGCCAATGATATAAGACTAGCCAAGATCCGTCTTGAGGGATCTAAGTTATCGGTGAATGGTAGATAAGATACAACGAGTAACTTAATGGGATTCGACTACCGTATTGTAGGTATGCAGCCAACTAAACCCGAGACTATAGCGTCCTTACGTAGAGATTAGAAGCAAATCGAACTTACTCGTAATTTAGTTTACACTAGCTAATACAATGTCTATTTATCTACAATACTTCGTGAAGACAAGAAAGCTGCTGATGCTGAGATATTTGAAGTTTATGGTGTTGACTGCTTAAGAGAATTGGTTTAAGAAACTCGCTTCGGGAGATTTTTCACTCAAAGTTCTGGTCGATCACCTAAAGTTTATGATGACCAAATCAAAATCGTCATTGAATCAGATCGTCATATGACACAACAATTGAAAATTACTTAAAACGTTTTCGATTCGTGAAGAAGCTCGATAGTTGGGCTCCACATGGATTGAAAAAGATTGACTTAGCACAACGAATCAATATTTGCGGTATCCATCTCAAACGCAATGAAATTCATCCATTTTCGAAACGAATCATCACTGGTGATGGAAAATGGATCATCTACAACAATATCGATCGAAAATGATAATGATTCATCGGAAGGTGAATTGTATCGAAAGAACGTTATGTTGTCAATTTGCCGGGATTGTAAAAGCATCGTATATTTTGAACTTCCTCCAAAAAATAAATGTTTATTGTCAAAAACTATTGGAAGCCATCAAATAAAAACGGCTGGAATTGCCATATCGTAAGGAAATCCTGCTCCGCCATGACAAAGCTAGACCCCACACATTTTTGGCAACTTCTGAAAAATTTCCAATAAATTGATTGTAAAGTAATGTCACATTCACAATACAGCCCCGACCTTGCATCATTTCATTTGTTTCCACCTCACAAAACTCTTTGAATAGTAAAACTTTCGCCAATATTCGACGAAATCATAAAGTTATCAAGAAAATGGAAAAAAGTCATCCAACAAAATGGAAGACATGTACATTCATAACCAGTTGATTGAGCTTTATTTTTTGTATAAAAAGAAAGATTTTTATTCCACACTAAGGCACCAAAATTACTTTCTTGCCAACCTAATACTTACTGCAGTGTCATTTTTTCATTTCGATGAAGCCATAACTTCCTTGCCTGCAGAATTCGTAAGTAAATTCGGCCCAATACTATAGCGCTGCTTTGAACGCATACGCTGTACAGCTTTGTCAGCATTTCTCATCAAACCAGAGATTTCTTTAGGATAGTCGGTGGAACCAAGCACGTCAATTTCCGCTTCGCTTTGATGTTACCAGCATTAGTCTTGGCTCGATTAGGGAGTGTTATAAAAGTTCCCTTTTCCTGAAAATTACTTCTTCGGGCATTTGGCGTCCGGGCACCCATAACCTGTCTACAGCAAGACAGTGCTCTGAGTCGATCATTCAGATCATTCAGACATTCAGAAACCTATATGACCAATTTCGTAGAGTTTTTAAGAATACGCCTCTAGAAAACATGTTCCAGCTATGCAGCCATTTTTTTTTCTTATCCAAGAGCATCCAAGGTCGTGAGAAAAACACGACCTACGGCGATTAGAGGTCCTAGTTTGTTGACCTTACGTACGCATGGTTCTATCGACCTACATTGCCTCCGATCAATACTATGAGAGGTGCTTATGATTTTTACAAGCCAAAATAATATGGGAAAAGCATGGGACAATAAGCAGCGCATGATGGAAGATATTTCGAGATATCTTTCCACCCACAGCATGGGGAAACTTATGAAAAGGCAAAAACAATATGTCGGTTCTGTGAATTTTCTTGCCCGCTCCGAAGCATCAGGATGAGGAATAGAAAAGCATATCAATATCAGAATTTCTATCTTACTAAGACTAAAGTACAGTAATTTGGTTTTATTGCTCGCAATTGCCTTATGCGCCGTAAAACAGGTTAATTAAGCTAACGGATGATAGATAGATGTTTGCAAACGCTGCAACCTTTCCTACAAATAATTATTCAAATACTGAAGAAATATAAGTTGGGCCAAAAACAGACCCTTGGGGTACGCCCATAGATAAACTAACTGCATAGATGAACTAACCCAGATAGCAAACTCTACTAATACTTTTGCAAACTCTTAACTTTCGCACTAACATTTTTACCATTCCTATAATCTGTCAGAATTTGCTAGAATGAGAGCAATTTACAAGTAAAGTTGCTAGAATGAGAGCGATTTGCGCGCGTGTGTGTAATGTCGATGACGTTTTTTGAGTAAAATGGGAGGGGAATTCCCATTGATGACAATTCCCATTGAAGACAATTCCCACGTATTCACAGACAGGGTCACATGGATAGACGCGGTCAGTAGAAAACCGGTTTTGATTTTCCAATATCTGGAAAGTTTGACATTTAGGTTAGTTTATCTATGGGTACGCCGAAGTAGGCAATCTTAGAATCACTGAATGTTTTTTTATTTTTTATTTTTATAATGAGGGCGCGCTCAAGTGGTTTGTGTACCCATAAAATGTTTGTACACAGCGCGGGCGAAGCAAATTTATGGAGGAAGAAAGGACAGGTACCGATGTACATTGTTTTTAAATGTTTGTGAGTTATAACGACCAGGAAACACAGAGAGCGGCAAGGCAGTCAATAAGCGAGTTGTACGGCTTAGGAAAGAATCACGATATTTTAGAGTACGGGGTGTTACGGTTGAAAGTTTGAATGGGCGGAATGCTACTGGCGATTTTAATGGAGCACTGGTGGTGGAAATACCAATAAAACAAAGTGAGACAGGAGACATTACGTCGGTGTTCGAGGATGTCAATTGATTGACTGATATTAGTATCGCCTATGAGTTTTATCGCACGGTTTTGAATCCTATCTAGCAGGTGCAGACATGTTTTAGGAGCATCTAACCAGATGTGGGCCTTGTACTCAAATTTTGGGCAGATGAATGCCTTATATATTGTGGCCAGATCAGAGGGGGTAAAATATTTCTTACATCACTTGAGAAAACCTAGCATTTTTGACGACATGGAATGTGTGGTCATTCCAACGTAAGTTATCACTGACACACATACCAAGAATGGAAAGTTTATAGGTTTCGACGATGCAAGTGCCATCCATGGATAATGGTTGGGTGTTTACATTTCGCTTTAATGATAGTAGACAGCATACATTAGGAATCCTCACAGAGAACACCGATTACACCATACCTGAACTTTGGTTTGACAAAAACTTCCATGTAAGCTTCCCCTCTAGATCATTCTGGGAGGAGGATGCTTTCATGGAGGACAAGTCAATCCATCTCTACACAGATGGATCTAAAACCGACAGCGGAGTTGGCGGCGGTGTTTTCTCAGATAAGCTTAACCTAAGCCTCTCTTTCCGCCTTCCAAATCACTGTAGCGTGTTCCAGGCGGAAATTTTGGCGATTAAAGAAGCTCTGTCCTGGCTGAAGAAAAACGTGATATCTGCAAAGGATATCCGCATATTTTCGGATAGTCAGGCCGCCATCAAGTCCCTGGACTCAGTCTCATTGTGTTCTAAAACTGCCCTTGAATGCCGATCATCTCTCATGGAGATGGCAGAGCAGTTCAACATTCACCTCTGTTGGGTGCCGGGCCACAGAGACATTCCAGGGAACTGCAGAGCCGATGAACTCGCCAAAATTGGAACCACTCTACCTATCCTACCAGACAAAGGTAGTATAGGTATACCAATCGCTACGTGCAAACTAACACTAAAGCTAGATGCCAATAAAAGAACGGACCTTAGGTGGACTGCTGGACAAACATGTCTAGCGACAAAACAGATCTGGCCAAAGCTGGATCTGAGTCGATCTAAGTGTCTGATCCTCTTAGAAAGGAAACATCTCAGCGCCATAATAGGTGTCATTACCGGACACTGCCTCATAGGCAAGCACGCAAGAAGGCTTGGCGCTTTTACTAACGATTTTTGTAGAAGCTGCATGGACGAGGAAGAGGAGGAGACAATCCCCCACCTACTCTGCACATGCCCAGCTCTCTCTCAGAGAAGGAAGCTTCACCTAGGAGCTTTCTTCTACAACGACCTAAACGATCTAGAAAAAATAGACGTTAACAGTCTCCTACGCTTTATTAAAAGCTCAAACTGGTTCCAGTAGTAAGAAGATCATAGATCCACGTGGCATCACAATGGGCCAATAGGCCTAAGTGGGTTGGTATTTCCAACAGCCACTCTTACCTAACCTAACCTAGTAGACAGCATTGAGTTTTGGAAGCATTAAATTCCACTCGGTTGATAGTTCCCCAATTGGTTATGCTGTTAATATCGGGATTTAATGAGCTTAACATACGCCGCCGTTCCCGTTCTACAGCCGAAGAGCAGGGGCGTGAGTATGGGAACGAATATGAAAAGCAAAGAGTACTGTCATCAGCAAAGGAATACCATATATTGAATAAGAAGTGGCAGACAAGTGATGACTACTTAATTAAAACTAAAAAGAGTGTCGGGGACGGAGCCCTGGGACACACCAGCATTTATTTTGTGAATATCAGACTTGAATCCATCCAAGACAACTTGAATTGAACGTTCCGAAAGGTACTTTCTAATCCATTGAAGAAGAGATTCATCGGTGCTAAACTATCTTGCTCTCACCAGATTGATGTACGCTTTGGTTCCACTTTTCGGTGAGACATGCCATCAAATCACCAGTGGACCTGTCGCTACGAAAACCATATTGCCGGTCATTGAGAAGTTTGGGTCTGTAGGAGGAGGGAGAAGGAGATTCGCCTTTTTTAGGGACGGGCTGGACAAATGCTGTTTTCCATCTGCTCGGAAAGAGTCCTAAAGAGTAGGATTAATGAAAAAGCTTGCGCAGTGGTTTTGCCAGCGAGGAAGAACACCTGTTCAGAAGGAGGGGAGATATTCCATGTGGACTATCGGATTTATGTATATTAAGATCCTTAAATACTCTTACTACTACACTAGTGCGAAAGTGGATTCGCCCCATTGAAGTTTCGACGCACTCAAATGTAGGCGGAATTTCACACGCTTGAGAAAGACATTGCAGTAATTTCTGGCTCGTTTAAACTTTTTTCGGTTTTCATCTGTCGGATTGGTCTTGTTGGGCTGAAAAAGCATTTCTCTAACCCTGACAGCCTCTTTACAGTTTTTTTTGGTTTGATACCTTTCATCCGATGAGGGATAAGGCATCTCATTCCAAAGGGAATAGTTTCTGCGATCATGTCAGCCGCGGTATCCACGTCGTTATCGAGGAAACATAATGATCAGTTAAAATTCCTAAAGAAGTTGGTAAGTCCGCTCCAATTGGCTTTCTCGTATTGCCATACGGTTCTTTTAGGAATCTTTTCTCTAACTGTTTGGTGGGTGTACGAGAAATTAGCTGATATGACACAATGGTCCGACGAGCCTAGAGGGGAGAGCACATCAACGGAGTACTTATCAGGGTGAGAAACTAAAAACAAGTCCAGGGTGTTGGCGGTATGACTATCAAATGTGTATGACTGAAATGTGTTTTTACTGCATAATACATTGTGTCATTTATTCAGCAGAATAGTGTGGTCAACTAGACCACTAAAACATATTTTTCATACAAAATCCTTTTCATATAAAATCCTTGTCTTCTGTGAATCAAATTGCATGAAATGAAAAAGCTGTACTTTGGAAGATAAGCCGGTACTCTGTCTTTAATCGCCTTTTCAGATTTCTTTGAATATAGACGATAGCAGAGAAATCGGACTATACGTAATTATCATATTCTTATTTTGTCTATTGTCTAATGGCAACGCAATAGCGCACTTAAACCTTTGAGAAAATATATTGATGATAAATAATTTTTAAAAGTTCAAACCCGGAGATTGGTTTAAAAAGAAACTATTTATACAAGAAAATTTTACGAACCCTGAAAGTATCCGAAAGTAGCATAGTGAAGAACTGTAGCTAGGAGAAGATACTAGTTCAAGTAAAACTTGTTTAGTATTCACATAGCATAGTTTTCAAGAATTCAAGAATTAAGGAAGTGTCAAGTTTTACATTTCGGTTAATAGTACTAATCACTTTCTGTTTCTGCTGAGCGTTTCTAATTGTTTGGTATGAGAACGTTCCAGCGAGCTGAGGCCAGATGTGAGATTAACATCAACTAGGCTTCTGAGCGAAATCTCCAGAACAAAAAGTTTATTTAGTCTACTGTATATCGATCGATTAGGTTAAGTTAGATTACTATTATGAGAAAAATGTACGTTTATTTTTAGTTTAATTGGTTGCGGAATAGCAGAGTCTAGAACTTTAAGTATGAAGCGGTCAAGAAAAACATTGTACAAAGAGCCCCTTTAAAGAGCGAAACTCAAAATCTACTACATATTGTAGTAGTACGAGGGCGGGTCAATAAGTCCGAATTTCTGACCTCTTTACTGAAACAGCAACACTGCTCCTGTCAACAGGCATCTGTCAGTTGACTCCTGTCAAAATTTAAACTTGCTGCGTCAGTTAGTTTGTGTTTGACAGCTATTTTTATCAGACTACTCACTAATTTGAGGAGAAAATGGAAAAAAGTGAATTTCGTGTGCTTATTAAGCATTATTTCTTGCGAAAAAAAACCATTACCGAGACCAAGGCTAAGCTTGATAAATACTATGGGGACTCTGCACCATCGATTTCAATGGTAAAAAAGTGGTTTACTGAATTTCGTTGTGGCCGTACAAGCACTGAAGATGCCGAACGTCCTGGACGCCCAGTTGAGGTCTCTACACCCGAAACAATCGAAAAAATTCACGATATGGTGTTGGCCGACCGAAGATTGAAAGTGCGAGAGATTGTGGAAGCCGTAGGGATCTCGCATGGCTCAGTGGTTTCAATTTTGAATGATCACTTGGGCATGAGAAAGCTTTCCGCAAGATGGGTGCCGCGTTTGCTCACAGTCGACCACAAACGCAATCGTGTAACAACTTCACAGGAAGGTTTGGCGTTGTTTAATCGCAATATGGAGGAGTTTTTGCGCCGTTTTGTAACCGTGGACGAAACATGGATCCATCACAACACACCAGAGAACAAACAACAGTCAAAACAGTGGGTTTCTAAGGGTGAATCGGCGCCAAAGAAGGCCAAGGTGGGTTTGTCAGCCAATAAAGTTATGGCAACTGTTTTTTGGGATGCACGCGGGATAATCCACATTGACTACCTTCAAAAGGGAAGAACAATCAATGGGGAATATTATGCCAACTTATTGGACCGATTCAATGACGATTTGAAAAAAAAACTACCTCATTTGGCCAAGAAAAAAGTTCTTTTCCACCAAGACAATGCAAGGGTGCACACATGTGCAGTTGCCATGGCAAAAATCCATGAATTGGGCTATGAATTGCTCCCTCGTCCACCCTATTCTCCAGATTTGGCTCCGAGCGACTACTTCTTGTTCCCAAACCTGAAGAAATGGCTTGGGTAAAAAAGATTTGACTCCAATGATGAAGTCATCTCGCAAACAAAGGCCTATTTTGAGGACCTCGACAAATCATTTTTTTTGGAAGGGATAAAAAAATTGGAGAAGCGTTGGACAAAGTGTATAGAGCTCAAGGGAGACTACGTTGAAAAATAAAATTATTTTTTTATCAAAAAATCTGTGTTTTAATCCAAAAGTCACGTACTTATTGACCCGCCCTCGTATTTAGGTCTGAGTTAGGTAGAAAGACTTATTTAGTTCAGTTGATAAATATATACGAATACATGTACATATGTATGCAGATAAAGGGTAATCTTCCTATTTAAAGGAGCTATAAGCAATTTCGTGTTCCTTTTGGAACTACTTACTTTTTCGACATACAAATTTCCTTAATATGTACTGTGACATTGGAAAACACAGATGGCGGCAAGGCCAGGTAAAATATCCGATTGGCAATACAATTTCCTTCCATTTCTTCCATAGTTTTGGTTAAAAATTCATATCCTGTTCGTCCGTCGTAGCCTCCAGCTACATACTGATTAATAGACCAAAATTCTTCGTAACGTTTTCTCTCATTATTTTGGACCTAAATCAATCATACTTTAAATTTAAATAATTTTTAAAACAATTTTTTTTTTCAAACTTACATTCATGTAGGGTTCACATTTCTCACGAAGTTCTTTAAGTGTTACCCGTGAGCGGGCATAGCCACAAAATTTGGTCGAAAGGGGTAGCAAATTGTCACGGAAAAGCCACCATAATGTTGGATAGATTTTTTTCTTTGCCAGATCACCCTAAATGAAATTCATAATGAGAATTAATTAAGAAAGATTTCATTTTGTAGAAAATACAAAAAACAACTCACAGATGCGCCAAAAATAATAAATGTATGCGGGATTTCACCATCAAAGTGAGTTCCTTCACACACCATTTTGACCGACTTTAGCGAATTAATAATACGCCAGAGGGTTCCTTCTTCGTTTGAGCCGTCACCTATAATTAAACATTATAATACTGTGATTAATATCAAATTAAATATTTAAAATTCAGCTGGATCTCTATTAATTCGTATTTTTTCACATACTACGATACCAAGATCACTATTTAGATACCACCAAATTATATATATTATATTTTTTTTTAACAATGTAGCGCCTATTAGAGTATCTCAAATTGCTGTTTTGAGCTGACGGTCGTAGACCGATTTGACCTTAAGCTATCAAAAATTACTTCTCGACTGATGATCGTAATATTTTCAATACAGAAAATGGAATTGATGAGAGCAATTTAGCGACAAGATGAGCACATGCTACATACTCGTATATTTATTTATTATTTACTATTTACCTCAAAAGGCATTATGTAATGCGAATACAAGCAGAAAACTCCGACCGCACTATCAATGTTACATTTCATTGTTAAGGTGTGAATACTCGTTACTAATGGTGAGTTATTTCAATTCACAATAAAGCAGAGCAGTCTTTCACTGCCAACTTAAATATTCATGTATCGTATGCATTTCTGCTCACCCTTGGCAATTAACCTTCTATAGGGGTATGTCGCAACAATTGACTTTTAAGAAAGATATCAATCTGCAGATTATTTTTCCAAGAAACTACTACGATTAGGGCAAGCACTGAGCGGCGTCTACCAGCACAGTCGATGCTCGGTGCTATAATTATGACTGCACATAAATTATGCCTATTTTACCTGCTCGTGAAGCCGGATTTGACTTAACAAATTTATAAGCGAGTTTTGAGCATGAAAAAAAATTCCAACGCTAAAATGTCCTGACAGAAATGCCTATAGTATTGAAATAAAGGGTCCTTCATTAAGCGCTTCCTGTCTTTAAATTTAAATAAAACAAAGTGTATGTAAGATATCATCAAATTTTTTTATTCGTTTGAAAGGCAGATCGATGCCATTATGTATGGAATATAACATCGTTCAAATACCCGCCGCCGCTTCTCTGGGTGGCGCACATCCAAAATGTCCAAATTTCCATGGCTCTGGTGCATAAATCCGGCTGGATATGACCGATGGCATGGGTTATGTTGGCTTTGAGAGCCGCTGTGGTTTGTGGCTTATTCGCATAGACCTGGGACTTCAGAAAACCTCATACGAAAAAGTCTAACGGGATCAAGTTGGACGATCTCGGTGGCCAGTTCACATCACCTCCACGTGAGATGACCATGCCCTCGAATCGCTTGTGCAGAATTTCCAATGTGGCGTGAGCTATGTGGCACACAGCGCCGTCCTGTTGAAAACACATGTTGTTGATGTCTATATCATCCAATCCAGGCCAAAAGAAGCTGGTAATCATCGCCTTATAGCGCTCGTCGACGGTGATGGCCTGGCCAACGTCCTTCTCAAAGAAATATTGACCGATGATGCCACCAGCCCAAAATCCACGCCAAACAGTGACTTTTTTTTGATGCATTGGACGCTCTTGGATCTTATGTGGATTGGTATCGTCCCAAATTCAAATTTCCTTTGTTGACGTACCCATTCATCCAGAAATGGGCGTCATCGCTGAAGATGATTTTTCGATGAAAATTAGAGTCAGTTTTCAACAGCGGCAATGTTTTCAGCAGATCTTGCCTTTCGTCAACGTACGGGTGTTAGTTTATCGTTTACTGAACCAGTGGACTTAAATTTATCCACCACACTGCGAATAGTCCTCTCGGTAGGACGATTATGGGGACCGTAAAATGGGCGAAGAATAGAATAGCCATGGTGAGAAAACAATTTTATCATTTGCACGTATTGTTGAACGCTATGTCCATCCATTGTGATTTGGGAAAACAGACTAAATAAAAAATGACAGCCAATTTGACAGATTTAGCTTCAACAATATGGCTGCTATCAACTGTCAAAGTTCGGAAGTCCCTATTGGAGGGCCCTGTGTAAATAGTGGTAGATGAATTCTTATAGGTTAACGGCAGCTCTAAGGTAACGACAATAATGGGTTACTTACAACGACATTTTTTGTCTAAGGGGTAGCAAAAAGGTCTTGGTTGGAGGGTGTGCGTAAGGCATCTACGTTATCCCGTGAAAATCAACTTTTCTTTTTCTTTTTTTTTTTTTTGAAAAAAAGAATTTAACACTCAAGTGGGTATGAATACACTTATAATGTCTCAGCATGTGTTAAGTTTTTTTGGAAAATGGGATACAGGGAGAGAGAAAGATGTTTGGGCTTAGTGGTTATTTCGCTCCATGGGGGACATCCAACGTTTAATAGGGAGACTAAATTCTTAGTGGAAGTTGGCTTGATATTGACTTCTAGTCAACTACTCATCTTATTTGATTGTCGTTAACTGAAAAAATGAATGCCTTTCGGACGAGGCTGGGATTCGAACACCGAACCTTCCGATTTGGAAGCCAGTCCACTACCACTAACCCACTAACCAACCAAGGCAACCAAAAGCCTTGGATAAGCAGAGATCTTTTGTTGACGATCCTCGTAAACAAAAAAAAGGACGAATCTTTACGTGAAACGCTAGGTTTCTACAGACCATTTTTTATTTAAACCTACTACTGATGCGTTGGCTAGGTGCATGTACTAACTTATTAACAAGATATGGTTAGAAGATCCTTAAGAAAATAAATCATCTGAACTGCGCCAACTATAGAAGAATCAGCCTCGTGAGCATTGCATATAAGATTCCATCTGCCATTTTACATGAACACTTAAACTACTCGTAAATGCCTACGACCGTGTGATCTTTGGCCCCGTATACGCTGAGCGTAAGTGGAGGGCATATTCACGATCATATTCAACAGAATGGGAGTTACTAAGAACAATATTAAACAAATCAACTCAGAAAATCAATTATCATGTTTAAAAGAGTGTGATGCTATCATATCCGATACTAAGATTTTAGCGGACAAATCTAATTTTCTTCTGTATCTGCTAAGGTAGTCTCCGATAGTTGTGATGCTTATGGTAATTGTAAGTATTTAGCTAAAGAAGTATCATGTTCCCGGAGTTTTTTCTTTGATCCTATGTCATCCTATGAATTGTTCACAATTATTCTGCACCTTAAGAACTCTAATTCTAAAACATCTGACGGTCTCTAAAGCAATTTCGTTCAAGAAAATTGCCTTAAACATCTGTGATATTTTATGTTTTATTTATAATAAAAGTTTTGAAAATGGTATTTTTCCAGAGTATTTAAAAATCGCAAAAGTTATACCTTTGTTCAAAAAAGGTGATAAAACGTTAATTAATAATTATAGACCAATTTCTTTATTTTCGTTTTTTTCGAAAATTTTTGAAAAAGCACTAAAGATAAGAATGGTCAAGTTTTAGAAAAAAACTGATTTTTTAGTGAGTGTCAATTTGGCTTTCGTACAGGTTGTTCTACTTCAAGATCTGGATATCTTTTAAAGAGAATCTCTTCTAGCCACCAACTAAGAATAAATGAACAAAATCTTGCGCAAGTACCCCAA
Source organism: Volucella zonaria (assembly GCA_963966105.1). NCBI lineage: Eukaryota > Metazoa > Arthropoda > Insecta > Diptera > Syrphidae > Volucella > Volucella zonaria. The sequence goes on along the minus strand of OZ014532.1, from coordinate 87,554,267 downwards.
CGCAATTTACATACATTTTTAAAATTTTTTTCTGTAACTGCTCCTAGACTATTTAATAAGCTGCCCGATAACACAGGGCATATTCGTATTAAATCCATTCTCCTCAAAAACGTAAAATTATAGCTTTTAGATTTTAATTATGAAGACAGAAAAAATCAATACTATGTAAATCCAACGAATACCGACGATAATGACAAGAATAGCAACCAAAATCCCTGCTTGGGAGCCCAGAAACTGAGCTATCCTTACTCCCCAGTCCCTGGGTTACCAAGCCACAACCCTGGTCACCCCAGCTCATCAGCAAATGTTTTGCATAATCATTCTTTGAACAACGCACGAAATACAAGATCCCACTTTACAAATACACCTGGCCCAAACCTTTTTGCTTTTAGATTTTAATTATGAAGACGTTCTTAATTTACTTTTTATATTGGTTTAAATAATTCACTAGATTACGTATTTGCTTTATATTGTAATGACCATATTTCACTTGTTTCATTCATTATTTTTATTGATTATGCTTCTAAAACTCTCTTCGCTTCTACTTCCTTATGGACTATAGATGGCAGTTACTTTTTACAAGTGAAAAGTGACTTCAATCAACTTGGTGGGCGTAGCTGGACGCAACTGGCCAATGATCAAGGCGTCAAAATTGGTCTGCTGGTTTAGGCCGATTATATATCTCAGTAAGTAACAGGGCAGAACTTACTGAGAAAATTTCTTCTCTTATTAACCACTGAAAAACGTATGTAACGCACATAATAACTTCCCATGAAAAGTGAACGAACAAATATAAAATTATTAACCTTTTAAAACTTACTATATATATTTATGTAACAACAAATATTTTAACTTAAATTTTTTTCAACTGTTATGCTTTCTCTGCATATAGCTTCGGTACTAGGTATAACACATCAAGAGACATTGATATACGACTAGAGATACTTTCACATGAATGAAAGAATACAAGTTTACGCCTAGCGCAGGTGCCTTTGCCGCTGAATTTATTCATTCTCCTTTAATGAATGACGCTTCTGGTTGCTTTCGAATTAGACAAAATTCAAATTTGTATAGATACACCGTAGAAAAAGTGAAATTAATGGCAATTTTAATTAAGTGCATCATGAATGGAAAGTTTGTTAAATGTTTCGCAGTTTGGGGCATCAAAAGAACCCCGTTTTAAATTTTGCTTAAGAAATGTATACAAAACTACCTTTACAATAATTTTCCATAACTAAGCTTCCATACTAAATCACAAGTATTAACATTTGATAAACTTTACATTGAACTTAGATTCGCCAGTCACTGTTGACGTAATGCCCATAAAGAAACAAAATTAAATAGATATCGGCATAACGTTGTATTCTCTCATTCATGATACCGTCATACTACGATTCTCCGTCCTGAGCTATACAGGGTGCGTTATATGTTTCAGGCTGAATTTTTTTTTGGCTATCATTTTAATTTGACTATGATTTGTCAATTCATATTTGATTGCTATAGTGAGTGATTGATAACAATTTACTATAAACCATCTTACGCCGCATCATTATAATTTTTATTTGAATAATTCAGCAGTCACCGACTAGCACTTGAGACGTACTCATCGACTTCACTTGTCAGAGATTTACTATCAAAATCAAGTGCAAAAAAGCCTAGATTTCTTTTAATTTCTTCTAAGAGTGTTGAAAAACCAATATTATATCCCAGCCCCTTTTTGCTAAAAAAGGCAGTTGATGGTATTAGTAAGGAATATGAGTAAATTTCACTACTCCGCCACTACTTCTTCTAGTAAAATCGCAAAAAATTGCAGATAACTTCCTTAAGATCAATACTCTTGCTGATGTGTGTCCAATAACAATCAAGCTTCATGATCGCCTAAATTCTACTAAGGAAATTGCTTACGCCCCTTGTTTAATAAATCGCCCCGAATCGGAAATCGTCGCTGAAATGAATGTGTATATAAGTTTACAAAGACCGATAACGGAATACAAAAACTAACGGGTCTAATTCTCCTGACTTTCAATCTTTTCCAAGCACCTAGAGAAGTAGAAATTGGTTGGTACAAAGCCAAGGTAACCCAATATGTACCTAATCCGATGCGTTATCGAAATTGTCAACTACTAGGAAATACGAAAAAGCGCTGCAGTGGTGTTGCGAAATGTGACTCATGCAGTCTTCCATACGCATGATGTGCGCCAATTGCTCTCCTGCCCATTCATCTTCCTCCAAAACGTGCCCTAAGTACTAAGAAGCCAAAAAAATGTTAACAATAAAAACTAAGAAAAAGTGTTGTATTGCTGATGTTAAACGCATCTATAGTCAACTTTACTCACCCCAATCAAACGCATCCCCTGCACCTTTGCTGAAGCATCTAAACTATTGTTCGGTCAACCGTGGATCTAACTGAGAAAAATAATCTTTCTCCGCCACCTCAAAAATTCCAGTTCCAAACAATTTGGCAAATCCTAAGTCCAATAACACTACTTCAAATATTCCCCCTAATTCAAATAATGAAACTGCAAACACAACATCATCTTCAAACTCCTCATCACTACTAATGAAACAGCCCGAGCTCTCTTTTCAGAGTAATAACATGTAGATCTAAACAGCTCACAGGCAACCCTAACCTATCACAAACCTCTAACATCTCAAACACCAATCCCCCACCATCTACAATTACAAACCACAGCGAACCAATACAATTACCCAAGCACTACTAAGAAAAAATTAATACTACAATATGTCAATCCAATGGATACTGACGATAATGACAGCACATATTGACAAGAATAGCAACCAAAATCCCGGCGTGGGAGCCCAGAGACTGAGCCATCCTTACTCCAAATGGAGTCGGGACGGTTCAGTCCCTGGGTTACCAAGCCACAACCCAACTCATCAGCAAATATTTTACATAATCATTCTTTGAACAACGCATGAAATACAAGATCCCACACCTGGCCCAAACCTTTTCTAATCTAACGCAAGAGTGCACAAAGGTAATTATCAACAAGTAAAACAGCACCAGAAGTCCTCCAATGGAACCTCAATAGCTTTTCCAATAACTAGTACGAATTCCAATTATTGATAAAATACCTTAGCCCTTCTGTTATTTCTCTTCAGGAAACCCATATCAAGAATAATTGCCAACCCCACGTACTCAAGCAACACATACTATGGTATATTTCCATAATCTTTGCTCAAATACATCCTCAAAACAAGACACTTGCCTTCTTGTCCACAAGTCAATACCACACAATCCTACCAACATTAAATCAAACATATCAGTCGTAGCAGTCGAGTTCCAATATAACGGCCTCGATGGTGTCTTGGATGGTATTAAAACCTCAATACTTCTAACAGGAGATTTCAATGTATGGAGCTTTTCCTGGTGTTCAGCCTTTTGCAACTATTGTGGTACAATATTCGAGAATTGCATATCTAATTCAGGCTTAGCAACATTAAACGATGGGGGTATTACCCACATCTCAACACATAGAACGCCACATAGAACGTCTTAAACGACCTCCATGGCAGTGACCATTTCCCCATCATCACAGAAATTGTACTTGGCAACTATATAGTAATTGCACAAAAATGTACCGATAAAGCCAACTGGGACTTATTTCAAATTGTTATAGACTGAGAATTAACACGTAAACAAATCTCCTCTAACATTACAAGGAAGCTGCAAATATATTGTACTAAAACATATTCAGTCAGCTACTCACACCGCTATACGTCAAACACACCCCATAATATTCCGCAGAACAATGCCTCGGTGGAGCAAAGAAATAAGTCCACAGTGTCAAGATAAACAAAACGCTTTAAAAACTCCCCAACTGAGTCCAGCCTGATTTCATATCGCAAAGCCAATGACAAATTTCGCAGAGCAGGGAAAAAGGAAAAAATTGATATAATATTTTGAAAAAGTTCCACACTATGTTTAAACTACTAAAACTGATACGCAAGTTCTAACATCTTCGGTTGAAATCGACGAATGTTTTGCCAAGACATAGTCAAATATGTCAGATGATTCAAACTTTCACCCCGACTTTGTTGCTGAGAAAAAAAATGCAAATACTTGATCGCGGCGTCGTGAAAAACTGCTAGTACGAGTATTATACCCTTGCCAAAACTAAATAAAGAGATAAACAAAGCTAACGACTATCGTCGATTTCCTACCGCACATGAGCAAAATACAGGGTCTTCCAATGGGACTTCCGGACTTTGACAGTTGATAGCGGCCATATTGTTGAAGCTACATCTGTCAAATTGGCTATCATTTATTCAGTCTGTTTTCCCATATCACAATTGATGAACACAGCGTTCAACAATACGTGCAAATGATAAAATTGTTTTATCACCATGGCTATTCTATTTTGAACGTTCCGCGTACTTCGCCTATTTTACGGTCCCCATAATCGTCCTACCGAGAGGACTATTCGCAGTGTGGTGGATAAATTTAAGTTCACTGGTTCAGTAAACGATAAACTAACACCCGTACGTTGACGAAAGGCAAGATCTGCTGAAAACATCGCCGCTGTTGGAAACTGACTCTAATTTTCATCGAAAAATCATCTTCAGCGATGACGCCCACTTCTGGATGAATGGGTACGTCAAGAAAGGAAATTTGAATTTGGGACGATACCAATCCACAATAAGATCCAAGAGCGTCCAATGCATCCCAAAAAAGCCACTGTTTGGCGTGCATTTTGGGCTGGTGGCATCATCGGTCCATATTTCTTTGAGAAGGACGTTGGCTAGGCCATCACCGTCGACGAGCGCTATAAGGCGATGATTACCAGCTTCTTTTGGCCTGGATTGGATGATATAGACACCAACGACATGTGGTTTCAACAGGACGGCGCTATGTGCCACACAGCTCACGCCACATTGGAAATTCTGCACAAGCGATTCGAGGGCATGGTCATCTCACGTGGAGGTGATGTGAACTGGCCATCGAGATAATGCAACTTGATCCCGTTAGCCACAAACCACAGCGACCCTCAAAGCCAACATAACCCATGCCATCGGTCAAGTTCAGCCTGATTTATATGCCAGAGTCATGGAAAATTGGATATTTTGGATGCGCGCCAACCAGAGAAGCCGCGGCGGACATTTGAACGATGATATATTCCATACATAATCCAAGACAACTTGAATTGAACGTTCCGAAAGGTAATTTCTAATCCATTGAAGAAGAGAATCATCGATCCCAAAAGCACGCATTTTCGGCAAAAGACCCTGATGCCAAACTCTGTCAAATGCCTTAGAAATTCCGAGTGCAACTATCTTGCTCACTTTTCGGTGAGACATGCCATCAAATCACCAGTGGACATGTTGCTTCGAAAACCATATACATAGTCATTGAGATATAGTATTGTCGTGTTTCGAGATATTTCGTGAGCTGACGATTTATCAGCGTTTCCATGACCTTGGTAAGAAGGGACGTAAGTATAATGGGTCTATAGGAGGAGAGAGAGAAGGAGATTCGCCTTTTCGAGGGACGGGCTGGACAAATGGTGTTTTCCATCTGCTCGGCAGATTGGCATTGTCCAAAGAACTGATAGCTGGAATGTCATTGTAGATGGGCGTTGGGATTTAGGATGAGGCAGAATTTCTGATGTTTTTGACAAACGACTAAAAACTTTTACTACTTTTGGTTGTATTGAAATTTCACACGCTTAAGAAGGACGTTCCAGTCAAAACCGAAAAAAGGGTTTTCCTCTGTCAAATTGGTCTTGAAGGACCGAAAAAACATTTCTCTAACCCTGACAGGCTCTTTACAGCTCGAGTCGTACCATGCCTTTTCTTTTGGTTTGATATTCTTCATCCGATGAGGAATAAAGGATTTTATTGCAAAGAGAATGGTGTCTGTAATCATATCAGCAGCGGCATCCACTTCGTTATCGAGGAAACATAACGACCAGTTAAAATTCCCAAAGAAGCTGTTAAGACCGCTCCAATTGTCTTTCTCGTATTGCCATATAGTTCTTTTCGGAATTATTTTTCTAACTGTGTGGTCAGCATACGAGAGATTAGCTGATATGACACAATGGTCCGACGAGCCTAGAGAGGAGAGCACATCAACGGTATACTTATCAGGGTAAGAAGTTAAAAATAAATCCAGGGTGTTGGCGGTATGACTATCAAGGCCTGATATTCGCGTGGGATCATTTACAAGCTGGATTAAGCTATTTTCTGCAGCGAAGTTCTCAACACACCGTCCTTCGGGTGTTATCTCTCTAGAATTTCGAAGCCTCCCAGAATTGTGTATACTATATTGAAATCGCCCGTAGCAACGATTTCAGTATGAGGATACAGGTATACAATTCTTTGAATGTAGTCGGACAGCGCATCAAACTCGTTAAAAGTCGAATTGCTGTCCCGTTTTGGGCTTCTGTGAATAAAGCAGTAGTGGATAATTTGCTGACGGAAATGAAATTTTAACCACATGAAATTGAATTCCGGATTGGAACAGGGACTACATTGTGGTAGAATATTGTACCCTGAAACGATTTCACCCTCAATGTTATACAAACTTCGTTAGACTTCGATTAGGTCACACAAACCTAACACATTGCCACCTTATTACCAAAGATCAACCTCCACTTTGTCATCTGTGCAACAATAATCTACGGTTGTCCATCAAATACCTTACTTCAGAATGCGAAAAATTAACCACAACATGATGGAACTATCTCCAAATAGTAAACCGATCGATTTACTAAAAATACCTTCTCAATAAAATATTAATGTAATTTCTAAACTACAGTAGTTTGATTTAGTAAATAATATCTAGCCTGGTCTCAATTTATAATAACAATAATAATTTTTTAAACTGGCAACATTGTTTCTACAGATTGTGAACTTGACAGTTGAAAGTTGATTTGTGATTGGTACGTTTTACAATTTTACGATGAATAGATTAACGCCAGAACAACACGTGCAAATTGTGCAAACTTATTTTGAAAATCATGGTTCTGTTCGCCAAACTTACAGTGCGTTACATCCATTTTACGGGCGACATAATCGTCCATCTGAGCAAGTTATTCGGAACACGATGAATCGTTTTCGCACCACGTGCACTCTAGTGGATAATATTGGGTCTACAAGTAAGTTTCCAGCGTTTGTCAGAGATGGCGCCACCAGTGGATCCCTGGCAGAAATGTCAGACTCCATGTGTTTTATTTGTAGGTTTTGTATCTGTCAACAACTTTGCAGCGTTATATTTAAGCAGTTCTATCGGTGTCGTACATTTTATCGAGCAAAATCATGGCAAGTTTCCAGCCAAATAAACGTCATTTGCGGGAAGCACTGCTTTTATTCTTTAATATGAAGAAAAGTGAGGCTGAGGCCTATCGTTTGCTTTCGGAAACTTATGGGGCGGAATGTATTGGTGAATCGACGTGCCGCGAGTGGTTCAAACGGTTAAAAAGTGGTGATTTTGAAGTTGAAGGCGAAGATCGCCCCGGAAAGTCGAAAAGTTTTGAAGACGAGGAATTGGACGCTTTACTGGATGAGGATCCGTGTCAGATTCAAGAAGAACTTGCTGCATCATTGGGCGTCACGCAACAAGCTGTTTCCCTGCTCCTAAAAGCACTGGGACTCATTCAAAAGGTTGGAAACTGGGTGCCGTACGAGTTGAAGCCAAGACACGTCGAACGGCGATTTTGCATGTCCGAAATGTTACTGCAGCAGTATAAAAATAAATCATTTTTACATCGTATTGTCACTGGCGATGAGAAATGTATTTATTATGACAATCCTAAACGCAGAAAATCGTATACAAAGCCCGGCGAGCCCGCCCAATCGACGCCGAAACGAAATATTCACGTGAATAAGGTCATGCTCTGCATATGGTGGCATCAAAAGGGTGTCGTATACTACGAACTGCTTCCGAGTGATGAAACCATCAAAGGACAGAATATGAGACCAGGCATGAGTCCGTCATTTTTCATCACGACAACGCTCGGCCACATGTTGCGGTTTCGGTGAAAAACTATTTGCAAAATAGTGGATGGGAAATTCTGCCTCACCCGCCTTACAGTCCAGACTTGGCACCATCTGACTACCACTTGTTTCGTTCGATACAGAACGCTCTTACGGGAATACGCTTCAGCTCAGTAGAGGAAATCAAAAATTGGCTCGATACGTTCTTGGGCTCGAAAGACGAGAAATTTTTTTGGTCCGGAATTCATAAATTGCCAGAAAGATGGGGGAAAGTTGTAGCTTCCGATGGACGATACTTTGAATAAAGCATTGTAACTATGTTTTCATAATAAAATTGCAAATTTTGGAAAAAAACGCTGGAAACTTACTTGTAGACCCAATAACATATGCATCCCCAAAGATGACAAAAAGTGCGAACAGAAGCAGTTATTGCCGTTGAGGAGAATCCGAATGAGTCGATTCGCCATCGTGTACAGCAATTGGAGCTATACCCATCCACCTTGTGTAAGATTTTACGGAAAGATCTTGACTTAACAGCTTATAAGATTTAGCTTGTTCTCCGATGAGGCCCATTTTTGGTTAAATGGATGTGTAAACAAGAAAAATTGCCGAATTTGGATTGGAGAAAACCCAGAAGCCTTTGTCGAGACGCCCTTCCAACTATTAAAACTCACTGTTTGGTGTGCTTCATCAAGGACGATGCCGGCCAGAATGTTACCGTCAATGGAGGGCGTTATAAAAACATGATTTCTGACTTCTTCGGTCCTCAGTTGAATGGCATTGACGTGACAGAGCTTTGGTTTCAAGAAGATGGCGCAACATGACACACGGCGCGCGACATCATCAATTTATTGTGGGAAACATTTGCTGAGCGATCTCCCAACCTTTAGATTACTTTGTTTGGGGGGTTTGTGAAGTCACTAGTCTATGCCGATAAACCAGAGACGTTGGACGATTTAGAAGTCAACATTCGCCGTGTTATTGCTTATATACGGCGCCAGGTGCTCGATAAAGTTGTCGAAAATTGGATTTCACGATTGCGCTTCATTCGAACTAGCTGTGACGCGTATATGCCCGATATTATATTTAAGCGCTATTGGCATAAGATTATCTATTAAACAAAGTTAATATCATAGACATTAAGTTCAAGTGTTTTAATTCATATTGAAATGTATATCTCTAAAACAAAACAAACACCCTTTATTTGAATAATTCGTCAATTATAAATACGTGAATAACATTCCGAATTCGTGTTCAATAATTTTGGGTGTACGTTAGCTTCGCAATGGCTTTGCTTTATCTTACGATGTATGCAATTTCCACAATTGAATATTTAAATAAAACATTTTAATAACTTTAACACATTGTTGAGCTATTAAATGCTCCATTATAAATTCGTATTGACCACTCTCTGCAACTGACAAATGGCAGTCATACCAAAAGGACAACCACAAAAAACCGGCCTGGAACATAAAATACACCCTTTACGGATACATATGTATGAAGTTTATATTTATCATCAGGTTTCAAGTTGAAGTTCAAATAAAAACACGCAATCTTTTTGCTCTTATACTAAACAATTATCAAATGCACTACAACGTAATGTCGTTACAGCGATCGGGTGATCGGTTATATGCATATTACCCATAGACACATTCAAAAGCTATGCTTAAGAGTACTTAAAAGCTTAATCATTTACCTCAGAGTTTGAAGTAATTGTTATTGTTTTTTTTTTGATGTAAATGCCAACTGTGTACGTATATAAAGTATACATATTCATGTGTATGATATACATATTTGTGGAAGTAAGCTAGTCATTGCCCATTAGCCTTAAATAAATGTTCGTGCTTGTTAAGAATACAACTTTCACTTAAATCGAAAGAAAAAAATTCAAGATCGGTTTTTTTATCAATTTAAAATAGTAAAATACAAATACTTACTCGTATACTATTGAGTATAAATTATTTGGGCTGATAGATTTTGCACGAGCCACGGACGTAAGCCATGTCAGTTACAAAGAGATGCCAACCTACTCGCACTTTTTGACTTGTTATTATCACGAAAAGTTAATATTTTACACCAACACGTAAATGGAATGGATTTATGGCAGAAAATATATCTCTATACACGAAACTGTGGAAGAGAATGTTCAAATCGTCAGGTCGCCGTGGGTAGCGGCGGGGTCTACATTGAAAATGTTGTCCTAGATTTACTCGTATTACGTTTACGATCCAAATGTTACAGCTCCGTTTCTTCGCTGATTGGACAAAATTGTTTCATTTGTACGGAAATCAATTTAAAATAATCCCTGTAGGCTCTTTGCCACCATTAAAAAATGCAGCTTCAATCGTATGATCTAATTGTTCAAGAACGATGCTGGAGCTCGCTCAGTGGTCAATGAGTGTTTTAATTTCTTAAAAGATGTATGACATTGATTTTCAAATTCAACAGGATGGCGCTACGTACAGTTCGGCGACCGCAACCTATTAAAATTGTAATTTGGCACAAGTTAATGTATAGTATATGTACATGTCTACGAGTTTGTATACCAAATCAAAAAACATTTCGAAAAAGAACTTACATATGTATGTACATACGAGTACATATATGTCTAACCTTTTACAATCCTTAAAGTTGGCTACTTTCTTACGCGTATCCAAATCAAACCATTTACATGATCCGAGGAATAAGTAATGCAGTGGAACCTCTGTTATGCGCCTAAAACAAAGTACCGTCGTATCGGAATACAAAAGAAAAATTTAACACGTGCCGTTATTTTTGACAGTTTTTTGACATTTATGTTCATAATCATTTTTAGATTTACACAGAACTTACTCAAATTTATTTTGAAAATCAGTTTTCAATTTTCGAAATTCCATTTACGAGAATTTTTGGCCCGTTACTACATATGACGCAAAACCAAAAACGCGTCAACGTACGAAAAACGTAGGTACGCGTTAAAAGAAACTACAACCGCTGTAAATGAAAGTGTGACAGATTATTCGAAATTATCAATTTGTCTGTCGACTAGATGAAAACTGTTGGGCCACAACTAACTCCTAGCCAATGGGTCTGTAAGTTTGTGTACAAATAAAACTGTGGTTTGTAAAGTAAGGCAAATCCAGAAGGGACACATGAGAGTCGAATGACACCACAAAAGATCACTGTTTAGGGAAATTTTCACGGCGGTGACATCGTCGCTCCTTAACAGGAGTCTCGCGTTACAGAAATTTCTTCGAAACTATGGACGACACTGATATAAGGTTCCAGTAGGATGTGGTTACGTGCCCATGAAACCACTGAAACTGAGAGCACGATTCAACGATAATGTTATATTCCACAATGGATCAGTGAATTAGCCACCAAGATCGTACGATTTGACGCCACCCGGTTAATTTTTGCGGGGCTATGTAAAATCTTTTGTGTATTCAGCTTTTGGAAGCTAATATTTAGTGCGTAATTGGTGAGATAGAGCCCCAAATCCTTGAAAGAATGACACAAAATTTTAAATGTCTGATTTCGTATTCAAACATATTATCTTTATAATTATTCATCACCAGAAATATATAGATACTATACATGTCTTGTTTGGTCTAGTTTATATTCACCGAGGTTGAAGGATGTTCAACGATACCTGATTAAGGGCCTCAGATATATATTTTAGATAAGATACTTATAAACATCGTCGAAAAGCCCTCAACTTAGATGTTGCACATATTTGAAAAGGGACTTAAATCAATTTATTGTGCAAAACCAGAGGCAGGAATTTATGGACTAACCCAGCTATACCAGTAGAAACTCATTATCATATCTGAGGGTCTGGTACTACACTGTGTTTCTCTAGCGCGTTTAAAATAAGGAAATAAATTTATTTCACATGAGAAAGGTATCACTTGGGTTTATTTAAATGAATTTCTGCTAATTCAAATAAAGTTTTCTAGTTAAAAATATCAGTGAAAATTTTGAAAACGAAAAATTAAAAAAATATGACAATGAAAAATGAGAAAATGATTCTTCCTGATGTTGTTGTTCAAAAAATCAAAAATTACAATACAAATAACTAATACGTATTTGATATATGAACTGTAAATGGAATGAAACTTAGAGTCGATAACCAGTAGAGCAGGATAACGAAAAAAGTGGGTACAGCTCATTACTTTGCGATCAGGTAAAGGGCACCATTTAGCCTCGTCATTTTGTCTCCACAAAATGCCTAAAGTATCCGTAGATAAAGTCCAAAAGGGTGTTTAGGTAACCTTGTTGTGAAGTTGTGAAGAAAAACGAAAATCTGCATAATATTATCTTAATCAACTTTTAACAAGTTTACTTGAGTGTGAATAAAAGAAAGCAACAGGTTTTTTGTTTATTTTTTGTTAAAGACACATTATTCAAATTTTTATTCTTTGTCGGAGACACATGCTTATGCAGTGTATGATTTAGAATCTACAAGATTGTAGAGTTTCCGATTAGATTTTAAGGCTTCCAATGCATGAGCATATCTGTTAATCCTGTGTAATGAAGGCATATAATGTGGCCGGCCATTACTAGGGAATGTTATAATTATACGAATTCAAAAAAAAAAGACTAAATAATGTCAGACAATATTGTAGAGGAGCCAGTCGAAAACAAAAAGCACAATCTTCCAAATTTAACTATCTGTCAGTTGAAGGACATTATCAACGTTATACAAACAATATCGTACGATGGTCAAGTATCTTTATGAAGAATACCACAATCACATTAAGATTTAGAAATTATTTAGAATTATACATGTTAACAAGGCACTCAATATATCGTTAAACGGCACTAACTACTCCTTAAATCTTATAATTAGGGTTATATTCCAAACCACGTTTTCAACTTTGGCACATGTGTCAACTTTCTTCATAGTTTTAAAGATCAGCCAAGTTTTAATTATTTGAACTTCATTTTGCACTACCTTTGGAAACTAGGACTTTTCCTGACCTTATTTCGTATGCTGAAACTCTTGCAAACTGAAAACAATGGAAGCCCTTCTAAAACTTGTAGCCCTGTTGAGAAGTTCAGTTCTAAAAACATGCCAAGTATTACATATATTAAGTTCTAAACCAAACTATAATCAGTACTTTCTCTTATACTATCTATTGTATGTATAAGTTGGTGCACTCATATGACTTACTCGTATGTATATAATCAAATTGATTTATAAAAAAAAAACATATATATGCGTATGTGTATAGAATTATAAGTGCATATGTTTATGTACAGTTGTATTTATATGGAAAACGATTTGTTTGGAACTGTACTAACGTTGTTTTTGAATTTCCCTTCATGACGTCACATTTGCATTAACTCTTAAAATGATCAACCAACACCTAACCGTTACGTGGTTGTTGTTGTTCTATTCAGTATTGCTCATATGTATGCATACTATGCATAGGTATTTATCGCCTGATCGTGCATTGCCCCAAGGTTACACACTGTACAAACAAGCGTCGATTAAAGTGAATTTTCAATTGACATTGACTGTGGCCGCTCAGATTAGAAGTCGCCTGCACATATAAATTTAAATAATGAATTTGCAATCACTTTTTGTCATTAAAAACTAAAATCACTGTTGTTTTTATAACCACAGGTAAATTGCATTGCATCAACCATTGAAATTCCATCGTTTGTATATTTACAAACAAAAATTAAATTTTTTCTCTTCAAGTCAATTATTCATATACGAGTATTCGATCGTACATGTGTATGTACGTATCTTCTCAAAAATAACGTGTGATATTTCAATAATAGCTTAACTCAATAAGATAAGGTTTTTTTTTAATATTGTTTGCTCACCATTTTTAGTTTTAGACTCCATTGTTCGTTAGCACTTGGATGAAATTTCTAAGGCAAATAAGATGTTTGCTCTAAAGATCACTACGATTACTCACTACGAAACGATAACTGGTTTGTCGAAACAAATAAAAGAGCCTACGTTACTACGTAATAATGTTTAGAGGAAATTCCGCGTGATATTTTTAAATGTTCATAAAAACTATGTAAATTGTAATTAGGTCCAAACACCAAATGGTCGGATGCGGAAAGAACTTTACTTGAACAGCCATACGCCCGAAATGGAACTGGTACCTCGAGTGCTACCGTCGTAACTTTAGTCTCGATGTTTTCTTCATTTCTTTTTCTTTTTCTTTTTTTTTCTGTAACTTCCAGCTACACTACAGTCGCAACATGACAGACAGTGCTGAATCATCTAAAGCAATGGAAAAAACAAATTTCAAAGTCGTCACTCAAAAGCGCGAAAAGAATTTTTTTTTTTTTGGCTTGACGATCGCCGTAAAGCTTGGATTAGCTCTTGTAGAAATATTCGCGTATTGCTACGGATCAGTGCATAAATTAATGGAGAAAAGCTCTTTCTAGATTGAAGTGACCCTGCACTAGTTCTATGGTGAATGTGGAAAACAAAAACATTGCAACTAGCTTTAGTCATGTTAAAATGTATGCTTTACAAAGATAGGTTTCTGAAGTTTTGTAATTCAACTGAGCTTTTCGAATACGGTGTATCGACAGCGGGCAAAGCGAAAAAGTGTGTCATTAACAAAATAAGTTATTTGTTTGGATACATATGATCCTTTCCTTTGCAGTGCAGTAATTTATCACACATATCCTCGCAGTTTAAAACTGTTGCGCTTAAGAATTCGTTAGTTCTTATTTATATTGTAGTATACAGGAACAATAGTAATATGTTGAAGACTTTAGGTGAAGATTCCTTGATATATTTTGAGAAAAAAATCGTATTTTTGTGGGGGTTGAGGGTCTGAAATGCATCCCTACCGAGATACAGAGGTTTTACGCTACCCTATTTTGACTCCTATTGAAAATAACATCTTCCAATTTATTTGCAACTTTGACAAGTGTACCTAAGATTTACAAACAGGTCATTTCATGCCAAGTCAGTCGTTGTCAAGATACGACCCAACTTGCTCAAAATACTTCAGTGCCTCAGTGCCTTCTTTTATAACTGCCCTATAAAATTAAGTATCATAGTTAACCCTTACTCAGGCTAAAATGGCAAGAACATGCTCGGCAAGTAACATAATACTGGAGTACGCCATTACAGGGATCACAACTGTATACGGTAACTCTTTGTGACGAACCATCTAATGACCTCGAATAGAAACGGATTCACTATCAATGACCCTTGCAAACCTTTAAAGGACAACGACCTTCGGATCAGCACGTGGAATGCCCGGGCGCTTAGCAGACCACGTGCAGTCGAGCAATTAGCAGAGGCCCTTGACTGCTTTCACGCCTATATCACTGCCATCCAGGAAATGCGATGGGATAAGCCGGATATAAGAAGGATAAAAAACTGTGATATATTTTATGGTGATTGCTATAGGGAAAAGAAACAGCGCTTATTGGGATGCAGATTCACTAAATGCGGTAAACTTAAATTAGAAGTCTTGAGCTTCCGACTCATGAGCGAACGTCTTACGACAATCCACATCAAGGCTTAATTCGCTAAACGACGGCGCCACCAAAGAAGGTTTCTACGAGCTCCTCGGCAAGACTTATGAGTAATATCCGAAGTATGACGGTAAAATCGTACAACCCCAGAATAGGACTGGAGGACATCTTTGGCAGAACAGTTGGTAAGTAGAACCTACACGACACCACGTCCGGCAACAGACTTAGGCATCATCGCTATAGCAAGCAAATGGTTTCCTTGTATTAATATACACAAGAGGAAATACCGATCTCCAGATCATGAAACATTAAATCAAATTGATCACATTGCGATATGTTGATATCCGCTGCGGAAACAAAATTACACACATTGGGAAAAAAAGTGCTCAAAAAAAGCACTAAAGTTGAAAAGGCATACAAAACAATATAAAAAGACAAAGAAAGATAACGAACGCCTTTATCGGCTCCTTCTATGTTCGTAGAAGCTGAACAATATGAAAGCTATATCCTTCTTACAGCATAATACAAAAAGCAAAAAGTTACTAATATTCGCCGAAAAATTCATATAAAGTGAGAGAAACATGTGCTTACATAAATCTTCAAGGTTTTTTAACCCATACTATGTACAATACATCAAGATTACTTACGTACGAGTACTTACTTGCATGATGTTTTATGTGACCTAAGACCAGACGAATTTAACTCGTTCGAACTGATTTGAGAAGTGCCGTGACATAACGCCAAGCGACATAAAGCCAAATTGGCTTCAATTTAAAACACTTTCCACTGTATATCTGATTTTGCTTACCTTATTAATATATGGTATACCCTTCATTAAACATTCTGAGAAATTTAAAATGATTAAAAACAAAATAAAAACAAAATAACTTGTGGTTTCAATAGTTAACAGGATTTCACCCTTTTCTCCGCAGGGTTTAGCCGCTCACGAGACTTCGTCGCTCCGCTAAGGGTATGTCCACAACTGTCACGCAGGCGCCTATAAGTGAGTCTGTGGAGTGGGTGGCTCACTTCTCTCGCTTCGCACATAACAGTGTTATACTTATCTGAATTTTAGTGTTGAACGAAATATGTATGTCTGGCAGGCGCCTATATCTTAATACGTCTTTGGCCTTATGTCTCAAAATAATTTGGCCTTATGTCGCTTTGTGAAAGTGACATAAGGCTAAATACTGAAATTTGGTCTTATGTCGCTTGGCGTTATGTCACGGCACCGATTTGCAAGTGGGGTTGCGATGGATCACAGCAAGCACAATTCAAGCAAAAAATGGAAAGTGATGGCACAGATTCTAACATTTTTCAAAGCAGTTTTGTGCCACTTCGGCTAGTATGTGGTACAAAAAAATAGAAAACACAATGGCAAAATCCAACCCCATCATCACCACGATATTGTCATCTTATTAAGATCTCATTCGTTAAAGCGACTGAGGAAATTGAGTATGTGCAAAACGCAGTTGACACTTTACTAAATACAACAGTCTTAATATAAAAAAAGTAGATGGCAAAGTCTGTAATGCCTTCACAGAGATCACGTCAACAATGAGGTGCTACATTTGTGGAGCAAAATGGAGCATCGAAAGCATACAACGATTTAACCATCAAAAGAGACGTTGATGTTGACCCACTTTTATTCGGATTATCCGCTTTGCACGCCAGATTTCGTCTGTTTGCAAGCATACCTATTACAAAAAAGGGGCAGTTACAATTTGATAGTGATAAAGCCATTGTTAAACAGACGAAAAAAGTCATTCAAGAAAAATTTAGACGTGAAACGGGCCTTATAGCAGACGTATCGAAAGTTGAATTTGGAAACTAATGATGTTGATACAAACAGAAGGTTTTGCGCCAATCTTGATTGAAATAACTGGAGTGGATTTTAATTTGATTTACCGTCTCAAAATCACCCTTGAAATTATATCAAGTGGTCACAAGCTTGATTTGCAGAAGTTTGCAGATTATTGCATAGACACTGCAAAACTTTATATAAGTTTATATCCGTGGTATCCTATGACACTTACGATGCGCAAAATCTTGGTGCAACTGTCATAGATAAGGCATTGTTGCCTATTCGGTTACTCTCGGAAGAAGCCGCTGATGCACGAAACAAACATTTCCGGCTTTACAGGCAGGATTTCGCGAGAAAATGCTCAAGGGTTAAGTGTAATATCGATATTTTAAATGGGTTATTACTCAGTTCTGACCCACTAGTTAAGAACATAAGCCCAATCTCAAAAAAAAGATATTGCCATTCAGGAAGGAAGGAATTGCTTTAATGATTTCCGCTGCATCAGACTCCTGGAGACACAGAGATTGTCGGAGAGGACGATGAAAAATCTCAGTCATATAGGTTACCTAAAATCCAGTTAAAGAGAAAAATAAAAATCAAGGTCATAAATCATTAAAATATAATTCTATTATATTGTTTCCCAACATTTGAGGACATTATTAATTGAAAAACGCTTTCATTGGTTCCAAGTTAACTAGCGAGTAGCTATGAGGGCCGGTCAGTCACCATCTGAACCCTTTTTGGTCAGTCATATGTCATTATATGGTTAATTTTTGACAGTTAAATAGCTATTTATAAATCTTAATCATTTTATCTTAAAATACACATTTAGTTGAGGCAGTTTTGACACGAAGGTAAGATAAAAGGAGGACCACACTTGGCTGGAATACTCAACCTGAAGCCATAATGTAAGGGAAAGGCGAATTTTTTGGATCAGAGTTTGATTCAAGAATTACCGTATCAATATCAATGAACTCTGGGTAGATGTTCACTGTGGAGAAGATAAACCCAAGGAAGAGGCATTAGGTGACGATAAACTCCAAGCAATTTTTGAAACAAGTAGAGAGTTAAGTGTCTCGCAAAGGAGAAATAAATTTGAAAAATGTAGTATTATTAGCAGAGAGAGCTTACTCTTAACAAAAGCTTTAGTGAAATCCGCTGGAATCACATCAATTTTGTAAACAATAGCAATTGATCTGCCTTTAGGAAATCCATGTTGGCTTGGAAATATAAGAGACTTTTACTAAAGGGTTAAGGCTTCGTATAAAGTACCTTACAGGATTAACAATAGAAAATCGGTTATTCCTTATTCTTTTTTTTTTTGTATCGCAATTATGAAAATGGTCTTTCAAGCCAGATAAAATTCTCCTCCTCCTTCTAAAGCAATACTGCTTTTACAATACAAATAAAAAGTATAACATACTGCCGGGCGTGAAAAAAATAACCACACTTGTGTTGACCATGATAAAGTGGACAAGATGTGACAGTAGGACTATAAGTGAACTAACACACAGGGTGTTCCAGACAATGCATCGAAGACACATTTTAAGAAAAAGATTGT
Organism: Volucella zonaria; assembly: GCA_963966105.1. Classification (NCBI taxonomy): domain Eukaryota; kingdom Metazoa; phylum Arthropoda; class Insecta; order Diptera; family Syrphidae; genus Volucella; species Volucella zonaria. Next base: position 87,535,497 of record OZ014532.1, on the reverse strand, counting down.
ATGGGTCGGAAAGCATCCCCTCCGAGATACAGCTGTTTAAAGCAAACTCTTACAACGCTTTGTTTTGACTTCTATTGAAAGTAACATCATTCAAATTTATGCGTGTATGGTAACATATGGCACATCGTAGAACTCGTACACTTTAATTGCTTCAAAGTAAATATTGCCCTAAAATTAATGTGTCAAAAGTTATTGAAGATCAAAAATTATTTTTGTTTTCCTTAAAAATTTTTTTTGACTTTGTTATAATTTGTCTTGGAAAAATATTTTATTAACCCACACTTTTTGCATCTTTGAAACGTGTACCTAGTATGTATTTCCAAAAAAAACAAAAGTCTGATCATTACACCCAACTTTCAGGCATCTATGAAAACGTTTCTCCAATATATTGTATTTTGTCTTTATAGACTTTCTAAAAACTATTTTCAATTTGAACTGTTTCTTACTATTGGGTCTATAATTTGTTTCGTGCGGTTTTTTTTTTCAAAATTTGAACGTTTATTTCAGAAAAACATGTACAATAGTATTATTCAAAGTATTGCCCATCTGAAGCTATGACTTTTTCCCATCTCTCTGGCAATTTGTGGATCCCATCCCAAAAGAACTGCGCCGGCTTGGCAGCCAAGAATGAATCAAGACAATTTTTGATATTCTGATCTGATGTGAACCGTATTTCAGTGAGGGCGTTCTGCATCAACCGGAACAAATGGTAAACAGAAGGAGCAAGGTCTGGGCTATAAGGCGGGTGGGGTAAGACTTCCCATCCACTGTTTCCCAAATAGTTTTTAACCGGAATAGCAACGTGAGGCCGAGCGTTGTCATGATGCAACATTATTGGCTCGTGTCTGGTCGCATATTCCGGGCGTTTTGCGGCCACTGCTCTCTTCAAACGGATTAATTGTGTTCGGTAACGTTGTCCATTGATGATTTCACCCGGTTTTAGCAGCTCATAATACAGCACACCCATTTGATCCCACCAAATACAGAGCATTACCTTCGCGCCATGGATGTTCGGCTTTGCCGTTGATTTGTCTGGATGGCCGGGTTTCACATATGATTTTGTGCGCTTGGGGTTGTCGTAATGGATCCATTTTTCATCACCAGTAACAAACCGATGCAAAAATGACTTCCTTTTGTGGCGTTCCAGCAGCATTTTGGACATGCAAAACCGCCTTTCGACGTCTCTCGGAGTGAGTTCATGTGGAACCCAATTTCTTTGCTTTTGAATATATCCAGCTGCTTTTAAACGTTTTAAAATGGGTGCTTGAGTGACACCCAAGGATTGTGCGAGCTCTTCTTGTGTTTGGCAACAATCTTCATAGAGTGATGCTTCCAGTTCTTCATCTTCAAACCTTTTTGGTTGCTCAGGACGTTCATCGTCTTCCAAGCCAAAATCACCACTTTTAAATCGTACAAACCACTTTTGGCACGTTCGCTCAGCTAGCGCATGTTCACCATAAACTTCCACCAAAATACTATGACTTTCGGCAGCAGTTTTCTTCATGAAGAAAAACTCCCCGCAAAAACACTTTTTCAGGCACAAAGTTCGACATATTTGAGTGAAAAAAAATTATTGTTGTTTACGCTTCAAATGAATGACATATACTGAAATGACGTACAATGACAGTAGCTTTCCAACGCATGTTTCAATGGAATAATAACAATGGAATAATAGAAGTTACGCCATCTCTTAGCAAACAGCACGAATTAAGTTATAGACCCAATAATTGATTGTTTATTCATATCTCATTTATTTTTGGCAAAACAAAAGTAGACTTAGATTTTTTTTTTAAATAAAACATGTAAATACTCGTACTTACATTTTTTCTGGTGTTTTTATTTTTATAAAAATATGCCTCTTAAAATTATGTGTGAAACATAACATTATCTAAATGTCCACATCTAAAGGCTCCCAGAGTTACGAGGGGCGTTCAACATATTCTCGATATCGGGGTGAAGCTGTGGTTGTATATATAAATTGGCTTATTTATCAAGTAATACTATTATTTTAGTGCATTCATGTAAAATTTCATATAAATGTGATTATTAATTCGCGTTTTATCTCTAGTTAAACAGAATCATAATGGCAACTGAGACGATGATGGTGAAAATTGAGCATCGCGCTGTAATTAAATTTCTCACTAAGCAAGGAAAAAGTCAAAAAAACTATTCATGAAGAGATGGTGGCTGTTTACCAGGGTTCCGCACCTTCATTATCAACTGTGCAAAAGTGGTCAAGTGAGTTCAAGAGAGGCAGAGAGAGCATTGAAGACGACCCCCGCTCCGGCGCCCCGGCTACTGCTTGTACGGGAGAAAGCATCAAAGAAGTCGAAAAACTTGTTCTTGAGGATGCCCGAATAAAGGTGGAAATGATGGCAGAGATCACCAAGCTTTCAATTGGTACCATTCACACCATTCTTCATGACCATCTTAACCTTTCAAAGGTCAGTGCAAGGTGGGTGCCACGAATGCTCACAGCGCCTCAGAAAAAAGTGAGAATCGCATGCTGTAGAGAGCTTTTGGAGATGTGTAGTGAGAACGCGGACGGTGTTATGGATCGAATTGTTACTGGGGGCGAAACATGGGTCCACCACTATGACCCTGAAAGCAAACAAGAGTCCATGCAGTGGCATAAAAAAGGAACAGACCCCCCGAAGAAGTTCAAAGTCACTCCGTCTGCCGGGAAGCTCATGGCCACAGTTTTTTGGGACTCAAAGGGAATCTTGCTCATTGAGTACAAAAAAAAAGGTGAAACCATCAACGCCACATCCTACGCTTCCGCTTTGCATAATTTGTGGGAGGAAATTAAAAAGAAAAGACGGGGTAAACTCGCAGCGGGTGTGTTGCTTCTTCATGACAACGCTCCTCTTCACACGGCGCGAGTTTCCAAGGCTGCTGCGCTAGATTGTGGTTTCGAAGAAATCCAGCACCCACCCTATAGTCCAGATCTTGCCCCTAGTGATTATTTCCTGTTTCCGGATTTGAAAAAATGTCTTTGTGGAAAAAGATTTTCGGATGATGAAGAACTCAAGTCGGCAATAAATGGGTATTTTCCAGAGAAAGAGGAAATTTATTTTTTTGAGGGTTTAAAAAAGCTTATCTCAAGATGTAACAAATGCATTGATGTTAGGGGAGATTATATTGAAAAATAAAAACAATTTAAATTGAATTCGCATTTTCCTTCATATTGATACCGAGAATATATTGAACGCCCCTCGTAAGTTCATCAATTTCTGTCTGTATATTGTTTTTCAGCTGTGCAATCTTTGTTGACTTATCCACATATACTTTACTTTTCAAAAAACCTGAAAGCTAGTGATCTAGTGGCGTTAAATCGCATGATCTAGGTGGCTAGTTTATGTCACCATTACGTGAAATTAATCGACCTGGAAACTTAGACCGCAATAGCTCAATGTTTGCACGTGTTCTGTGACTCGTAGCTCCATCCTGTTGAAAATAAAGATAGTCTGTGTCTATTTCTTCAATTTGAGGCCACAAAAAATCTTCAATCATTTGTCTATAGCGCTTTCCATTGACAATAACAGCTATTTCATTTACATCTTCGAAAGAAAATGTACTATTGATTCCATCAGCCCAAAAACCACACCAAACAGTACATTTTTGTGGATGTAATGATTTTTCTGAAATTATTCAAGGATATTCTTCTCCCCAGATGCGACAATTTTGTTTGTTGACGAATCCATCCAATGTGAAATGAGGTTTATCGCTAAAGATGATTTTGCGTGAAAAAACATCATCACGTTCATAATAGAGTGAATAACTTTAATGCGTTGTTCTAGGGCGTAACTATCCATCAATTCATGGTTAAAATTGTACATGTGTCTACTTCGCAAATGTCAAAGATGACATAAAATAAGGGTGGCGTTCAGAAATTATTCACTATTGAGATCCAGGCTCGACTTTGGAAAGACTTTTTAAAAGGAAATTTCCAATTCGAAATGGAAAAAATGAAAATGACCGTTTCAATTTAAAATAATAATTTTGACAGTTTTCACAAATTTGCCCGGACAAATTACTTGGACTAAAATCGACAAAAGATGGGAAATGAATTGCTCGCTTATTTCGCTCTCTTCTACTTCGGACTGTTTTTCGTAGGTTTTCGTAGTTTTGGACAGTATACAATTAGACCTGTTGGCTCTTCCAAAACCGCTTTCCACTGATTGCCCATCTCCCTATGGCCCTGTCTGTGAATATGTGTGAATAGTCAACAATATCAATTCGTCTCACATTTCAAGATCGACTTCATTCATATTACACGTCCATAGTGAACGTTAAGTATAAATTACTGTATTTTCGACCAATGAGTCAATTAAAACAACTTTATTGATCAGATCGGTACGTCGCATTAAAAGGTTTCGAAATAGGCTACTTCTGCGTCAATACTTCGCTTCTAGCGATATTTCTAAGCATAGAAGGCGTCAGGGTAGGCCTCCACTTGAATGTCCTTTCGAGCATCTTTGACTTTGTCAACTTTCCCAAAATAACGACCTTTCATGTAAGTTTTCAAATGCGAAAGCAAAAAGAAATCTGGAGGAGCCACATCAAGACTGTAGAGCAGCTGAAGAACCGTTGAATCCGCCAGGAAGCGGATACGAAAAAGCCGGTGTGGGCATTGTCATGGTGAAGTTCCCAATCGCATCTCCGAATTGTTCGTCACAATCGGGTGAACGTTTGAAGTCTGTGCTACTAAACGAACACGACTAAATGACGGCCTGTGTTCAAAATCTCTCTCACACTCGTCACATTTTCGCCTATGGTTGAACGCCGTCCAGTGTGGGCCTCATCGCTGACTTCTTCAAGGCTTTGTGCCACTGATAGACTTGACGTTCCGACAATCATCACCAAAGGTCGTCTTTTTCATAGGAAAAGTTCGGACTTGCCGAGTTTCACACAAAACTTGGCAATCCTTTGTTTCAACGAGCGCAGCATTACGGCTTGCACGGGATACGAAAACGAATTTCACGGAAAAGCCTGTCCTTACTCCTCGGATGGTCGGAGACGACTAAGCGACCCCGCATTTGTAAGCTGACTTCCCTCTCCACCGACCCCAACCAGTCCGAGCGCTCTGCGACGTATAGTATCTTCACAATAAAATCACTGACATTATTTTTCGGATAAACCATGTATGAGTAGGTCCGTTTATAAAGCATACGGAGATTATATTTTATTCAAGGATCAGCTCAAGTGATGGACTGAGCACTTAAATGAAAGCATTTGAATTTTAAAACCATAGATGCTGCGGTCTTTCAAGGGAGATACGTAACGAATGCTTTCACGAATTGATTCATGAATTTCACAAAAGATGAACATATTAATTCGCATTTGGCATCGCGCCTTCGTGGTTACAAAAAAGGAGCAAAATTACCTGACACTCTATTACAAAGTAACTTTGCTGGTTTGCTCTTGATTTCGTAATTGAATACCAAAAGGATAACAATAATTCAATTAACATTTAATATGTTACATTCATCACAATGACTTTTTTATTGAGTAGCCGTTAACATCTATACATACAAAAATTATACTTTATAGAAAAATATACAAGATATTATAACATTGCTATTTATTCTTTATGATGGAGAAACATGCTGTAAATATGTCTTAAATTATAAATCAGTTTTTCCACTGGCCTTTGTCAGTAAAATAGAACGGAGTGTAGAATTGTTCGATTACGCCTACATTCAAAGTCTTGTATTAGCTCGTCAATATCATTATCGAGATCATTTGATTTTGCCATCTACAAAAAAAGAGATAAATTAAAATATATTAAAGCAGCCTATGTAACAATATAAAAATCTTTTTTTTCGTTGTAATTCAGACTACTACTGTGATGCAAACGATAGTCTGTGGTAAGAGCGTGTTCGCTTAATTTTGTAAAACGAAAAAAAAATCACTGACGTTAGGATCTGCACATGGAACCTTAGGAGGTTTAACAGGGTACATGCAGCCGAACAACTAGGAGAGGTCCTAGACTCCTGTGAAGCTGATATCATAGCCATCCAGGGGGAAAAGAAGGATGAGGCATAGATATGTGCACATACTACTGCGATTCGTACACAGAACAGAAACAGTGCCGATTTGGGTGTGTAAAGCCTAGAAGTCAAGGATAAATTCAACGTGAGTCTAATATCCGCTCACGTCTACAAAAAAGAAGTAAAAGACGGTGCCAACGAATGTTTTCACAAGTTTCTTAGCAAAACCTACAAGCAATACCATATGAAAAGTGGGCATCTTTGGTAGTAATTTAGTTTGCTGCGGGGCGTAATATACACTGGCGATCACTAGGATGAGGCCAAACATTTTGCAATCGATTTTCACTCTTTATACCTGTTTGAAATTTTATACCCGCAAACTTTTACTACCTGTGAACAAGTACATATTTTCTCAACGGGACGTCATAAAATTAAAGGGTAAATAAGAAACGACCGTTTGAATTTCCCAAGATCAAACAATGAACTATTCGAAAATCGTATAAAAAGATGTAATAGATGGCGTTATTTGTATTTGAGCGTGGCATACCACCTCGATCAAAAAGTTCCCGGGGGACACCACCGTGTGGCGCTCCCATTATTGCTCCGATTTCAGTTGTTTTTTTTTTTTGTTAAGTTGGTAAATCTGTTGTCGACATTCCCTCTAAATCTTAGCGTCATAGCTTGATATTTGCGAATGTTACGTAGCCAAGAGTACATCTATCTCTGCGTGTGTTGGCGATTTTTTACAATTTTAGAAATGGATTTAAATTTGCAACAACGAGCTTGTATTAAATTTTGCGTAAAAAACTGATTTAATGGTGCGCGAACGTTGGAAAAGTGTTTCAGCAACGATTCTCTAAAGAAAACGGTCGTTTACCAGTGGCAGACCATCGACATCGAAAACCGACGAAAACATTGATGAAGTAAAAGAAATGTTGGTCAATAACCACAAATTAACCATCAGAGAGATAGCGGAAGACTTGAACATTGCCTATGGATCCGTCCAAGACATTTTGGTTAATAATTTGAGTTTCCGTCGTGTAGCAGCAAAGTTGGTGCCAAAAGACCTCAATTTCATGCAAAAAAGAGACCGTGTTGACGTCGCAAAAGAGATGATTTGCGAGGTTGAATCCGATCCCACATTCATCAAAACGACCATTACTGGAGACGAGACGTGGGTTTATAAGTAGGACACCCAATCCAAGCATCAGACAAGTGAATGGCGTTTATCAAATGAGCCGAGACCAAAAAAACCACGTCGTTTTCTGTCAAAAAAAAGAAGGCAATGCTCACGGTTTTCACGGATTACAATGGTGTAGTGCATCATGAATTTTTGCCAGAAGGCCAGACAGTAAACAAAGAGTATTATTTGGACGTTATGATACGTTTGCGTGAAGCAATTCGCCGAAAGAGACCAGAATTGTGGGAAGAAAACTTGTGTATTTTGCACCATGATAACGCACCGTCGCACAGTGCCATCATTGTTCGTAATTTTTTGACGAAAAATGCAAGAAATACCATCCAACAGCCACCGAATTCACCTGATTTGGCTCCATGTGACTTCTTTCTGTTCAATCGAGTTAAAAAACCACTACGGGGAACGCGTTTCAGCAGCCGAGAGGAAGTAATCGAAAAATCGCAGGAAGCACTGATGGGCATACCGAAAACCGAATATAAAAAATGTTTCAGGATTGGATCAAGCGCTGGCATAAGTATGTTGCAGTCGATGGAGATTACTTTGAAGGGAACAATACAGATGTAGATGAATAAACTTGTATTTTTAATTTTCTGAATAAATTGCGGGAACTTTTTGAACAAGGTGGTATTTATCAAATATTTGCTCGTGTTTTGTTGCTGACACAAATCTAAAAACAAAACAAAAAGTTGGTTCGATTCGGTCGAGTTTTTCAAGAACTTATTCGCCTTCCATATTTTGCTTTATTACTTCAAAAAAGGAAAGAAAGCAACTGAGGCAAAGGAAAAGTTACGGCAGAAATGTCATCGAACAGTGCCAGATTCCGTGAAGATAATTTTTAAGTTGAAGGCGCTCATCGCTCCGGTAGGCCTTCCGAGATTGACAACGATAAAATCAAAGCATTTGTGCAGCCAAATAAGCATTCAACAGTGCCAGAGCTTGCTACCGCTCTAATAGTGTTCATTTATAAGCGTTCATGGTCATTTGAAATCGCTTGATTGCGTAAAGAAGCTCGATATTTGGGTACCGCATGAGCTGAAAGAAATTCATCGATCCATTGTTGAAGCATACGTATGGTCACGGTAGACGAAAAATGGATTGTCTACAACAATGTGGAGTAGGCGAAATGAAGCATTGGAAAGGTAAGCAATCTGGTGGGATTGGAACGGACCAGTCTTCCATGAGCTGCTTCGAAAGAACAAAATTATTAATTAGTATTGTCTACTATGCGCAGTTACAGAAATTAAGTGATCCAAGGGTGTGTTGCTTCATCACAACAATATACATCATTGATTGGGGTTCATAGCGCATATAAACGCACCTGAAAATCAAATGAAAAAAACGCAATGACTTTTCGAACAACCCAATAGCACACTTATCAGAAAACACTCAACCAAATTCAATATGCAGATTGAGATCGACGCAGGGAACACCTCCAATATGCCCAAACATTCCGAGCGGCTAACATAGGTTCGCATCACTACTTGGGTACAGGCAAAGTACTTCTACGGCAATCTCAGACGCCACAACAATGTAAGTTTAGTAGTAAAGTCACCTTTTTTTTTTAAAGCACTTAACACTCAAGTGAGTATGAATACACTTATAATGTCTCAGCATGTGTTAAGCTTTTGGGCAAATGGGATAGAGAGAGAAAGAAAGATATTTGGGCCCAGTGGTTATTTCGCTCCATGGGTGGCATCCAACATTTAATGGGGAGACTAAATTCTTAGTGGAAGTTGGCTTGTGTTGATTTCTAGTCAATTACTCATCTAGTCAATTAACTGAAAAAATGAATGTGTTTTGGGCGAGGCTGTGATTCGAACACCGAACCTTCCGATTTGGAAGCCAGTCCACTACCACTTGAGCCACGGCCACCCACCTTATCTTCAGACAGTTAGATGGTGGGAACTCACCTCAAAATTCAACTTGGGCGATGAATGTCAAGATTTTCGTCCATCCGACCAAAATCAAGTAAAGATACCAATATCTAAACTTAAATATAACAAGGCTGCTGGATTGAGTTAACATTAAAATGCCATTGATTGTGAGCTGAAAATATTTTTTTATGAACTGAAGGGATGTATGTAAGTGCAATGGAATCAATAGGAGGAAAGAGAAGATTCACCCTTTTTGGGACGGGCTGTACAAATGCTGTTTTTCATCTGTTCGGAAAAAGTCGTAAAGAATAGGATTGATGGAAAAATTACGCAGAGTAGAACAACACCTCTTCAGACGAAGTGGAGGTTTGTATATATTGAGATATTTATGTACCCTTTCCTCAACATGAGTGCACAAGTGAATTTCACCCATTGAAGATTCAATAGGGGTCAAGGGTAGGCGGAGACACAATGTGGAATCATTGAGTTGGCTGCTAATTGTGACATTATGAGCATTTAGATGATGGATAAAGGAGAAATTATAGTGTTTTTGACGAGCGACTGAAAACGTTTATCACCTTTGCGAGTTTGGGAAATTTCACACGCTTTAGAAAAGCGCTGCCAATATTTCCTGACTCATTTGAACTTTTTCAGTTTTCCTATGTCGAGTTGGGTTTTATCCCTAAAAAAGCTATCATCTTTACAGCTCGAGTAACTCTTCACATACTCTTCATCCGAAGAGGCATAAATGGTCCTATTCCAAAGAGAAGAATATTGGTGATCATAATAACCAATTAAAGTCCGCTTTAATTGACTTTCTAATTCGAGAAATTGCTTCCGCTAACAATTAGAAGGAACGTTAGTCTATATAGTTAACAAAGAGCCATAACGAACTTATACGACAATTTACCTGGCAAACTGACTTAGAAGATATCTCAAGAATTTTTCCTTTCGCAGCATAAGGACAAGAAGTGGCTAGTATTAAGCCCAAAAACTCTTCGAAACAATGAAGATAGTATAGGATATACAAAACGTGACGAATTTAACATTTATTAAAGGAACATTTCTAACAATTGCTAAATCTTAATAGTCCCGGCCTTGTAAATCGACTCCGGATCATATTTTCACAGTACAACAAATTCTGGAAAGAATAAGTTTTGCCGTGCACTCCTAGATAGTAAGCAGTAGGTATTCTGAACAGTTTTGAAATTTGACAAAAGAACTACACATTTTAAATCCGCACCGGAGTTAGAAGACGAAAATCTTGAAAAAATCTCACACCAAAACAGGTAGGTCGGATGCCAACATGTAAGGAGCTATTTTCAACAAACCTGTTCCACCGGCTAGACTACGTAATCGATATAGTTTAACAATCTCCTCCCAACAAGCTCCAGCTTAAACATTTCTAGAAATCAAGCAAATCCCATGAATTTTGGTTTTAAAAATTTAATAGAACAAAATAAACGCTGGCGACAAAAAAAAAAATTGTCAGTCCAAGGCCAAGGTAACAACGTCACTAGCGACAGCTAAAACTTAATAGCTAAGGCGTTCATTTTAAAGCAAATATAAGCTTCACAAATGATATCTTCGTAGAGATTTGACGTCGTCAAATGGCCCTTACCTGCCACATTGGTTTGACAAAACAACTAGGAATAAAGCCCCTTTTGTTCTATAGAAACCTGTTCCTGGCAGCCTTATTATATAATAAGTAGAAAATCGAAACAGATGCTGCGCAGTTTTGAGAAAATAAAAAAATTATTCTGCAGCTTTGACATGGCTAGTGTATGGATAAAACCAGTTAAGCTTACACTTTCCGGAAAGAAGACACCGAACATCCGTTTTGAAAACTAGTTTATTGCGCATACTAGGATTTAAATTCAATAGTTACTAGGCAACGTGATTCGATTTGCTTCTATAGTAAAACATTTCAATGAATTTAAAATACTGTCACTGAACAAAGCCCGTTTAGATTGATGCTTGAGACTAACTGATTTTTAAACAATAATAAAGAATTGCTGAATTCTATTAACACCCATATTATCTACAGGATTGTTCATAACAGAACAAAGAAAACAAAAGTGTATTATAAAGTAAAAATTCAAATTTACCATATTTATCATGTCAGTTATTAGAAACGCTCCCAATAGTGCATCCTCATGGTTGTCCTCTATGTCAACATTAAAAATATGAACAGGTTTGTTAAAAATAGGTTCTCTAGACTCCATGCATTCCAGCACCTATTTATTAGACAAGACAATTTAATTTGTTTACTTTAATATCATATAACATTTGAAAGTGCATATTACTTGATCATAGACACGTTCCTCTGCAGTAACAATTATATCAAATTTCTCTGCGCAATCTTGAAATCTTTCGGGACACTTTTTAATTCGCCTATTTCGGTCCAACATATGAAGCAGGCCATTTTGGGTATAGCTATATACATGTTTTAAGGAAAATCAAACTTAAAGAAAAACTCTAAAAGTATCATATTAATGTTTTATAAAATTCATTTTCGAAAAGGATACTATTGCTTGTCCTTAGCAACTAAGTCATTGTAAATATTATCATATGGCGTCCCAAATTCGTATACATTTGGCTTATCAATAGCAGTTCCAGGAAGTTTAACTCTTTCGCCAGTGCCAAAAGATCGAACCTTATATCCCTTCTTGGCAAGAAATCCATGAGCTTCCATTGACCTGTTCATGTTCGATGAACATATTACTGCTATTGATAAATCTGATCCATTGGCCATGCTATAAAATAGAAAATCCATATATACATATATAAATATATTTTTTTTTTTTTGTAATATTCCTTAAAGTCGTTCATATAATTTTTTATATTTTAAATTTCCTTCTTATTACCTGCAAACAGTGAACTGGAAGATCAAATGTGCAAATACTTGACATCTGTCATAAGCAAAAACAAAAGGTTGACAGCAGTGGGATGGACCAGAATGTGAACAAAAAAAGAAACAAAAACATTGCCGTTTCATCTTCGAATGGGAATGAAAAATTAAAATAAGAACTGCCACTTTACTTTCTTCTACTCACTGTTCTAATATATTGTGGCGCGTTTACTTAATGAAGCTAATAAAACATTTTATTTAAATAATTGTTCAATTGTAATTATTCCAAGGAAATTTTTTATTGTTTTTTTTTAACAAGCTATTCTTGACTTGACTTGACTTGTTTTGTTAATAAACAGGCTATTTTCTATTATGGGATTGACAATTAATACAGGAAAGACCTTTACACCCTCATAAAGTGTGGCATAATTGGCGCATATTTCTTTGAAGATGCTACACCCAACTGAATTACATATTAATCTAAATAAAATGTTTTATTAACTTCTGTATTCATTATTTCAGCGTTTGATATTTTTTAATAAATCAATCACTGTACATGACTGCCAAAAATATGACCTGACAAAAACTGTCAAACCAAAATGTCAGTCATAAAATCGGCCTAAAACATGAAGCCAGAGTAAAAGCATATAGATCCTTAGTTTAGTTTAGGTTAGATTGGTGCACGTTGAGGTGCCCTTAGGCCAATTGTGATGCCATTGTGAGACCAACGGAGAGCGATACTCTAGTTACTCTTCGAACCAAGAGATTTCTTGATAAATTTGTCAAAATGATCTTCATAAAGTAGAGACCATTTGGATTTCGAAAGTGATACCTGCATTAAGATTGCATTCTGATGCTTGTTAAGACAGGGCAATTGCAGGGATATTGCAACACAGGTACATTTCCGTCCCTGCAGCTTCTGCAAAAATCATTGAGAGTAGTACTCCCATACTTCCATTGTCCTGTGCTTATGTTTGTGAGTTTAAAGATATCACTTTTCCTGAGGTTGATCTGATCTCCTGATCGCTTAGGATGGATGTAGGAAATTAGTGGCTTGATGTTGCCAAATTGCCAACTACTTCTTTCCATGCGATCCATATCTGATCTGTTCATTAGCGACGTAGTTCTCTCGGATGTCCGAATGTTCTGATATGTCTGTTTAGCCATATCGCTGAAATATAGACGTCAGTCTCTAAGTTAGGGATCCCTTTCGCTACTTGCCTATCTAGGTATATTGCAAAATCTGTCTTTCAGCCTTTGCCAATCATCTCTTTGTTGAACAGCTAACACTTCGGCTTGAAAAACTGTACAGCATATGGACAGACTGATAAACTTATGTATGCTGAAGTCCTCAGCGAAGGCTCCAGGAATAGACTTATTAAGAAAGGCTTCACGTAATCTTCATTCGTTTCTTTCTGGAAGTCTATTTCAGTTAAAGTCAAATAATTGAGGAAGGCCACATTGCAGTGACCGATCTTATAAAACTGAATCACATTACACAGGGTGCTCCGGATAATGTGTCGAGGGGAAATTCCTTGATATAAATTATATTGAGAAAAAAAGCATATGGATGGGAGGAAATGCATCTTCTCCGAGATACAGAGGTTGTAAATATTGCCTTACGCTGCCCCGTTTTGACTTCTATTGAAAATAATATTTTTAAAATTTATGTGTGTATGGTAACAAGTATGATAATTCATCCGTCCATAGAATCCGGCCAATAAACTTTGTCTTCAGCAAAGTGTCTTTCCAGAATTCCAATTGCATTTCCCGAGTTGTAGCTCCTATATTGGTATATGATGGAATCCATACATGTCTTCTGAATGTAGAATTCCCCAGATGTGAGTCCTGCTTAGACTAAAATTTCTGTCTAGCTGCCTAAAACTGGTATTTGACGTAATATAAAACGCCTTCGTAGCTGCGAATGCCTTCTGCTCAAGCAGGATGTGAGTTTCTCGACGATTTCCGCGTTGTTCCTGTCTACCTCAACCTAGAAATAATAATGCTCTGCCAATTGGGAGCAGCGCTATCAGAGTATCGTCTCAGATATTCCAAGCTCGCTCGTTGACCGTTACTGTTGCATAAACTATAATAATAAACCATGTCTGCGTATTCCTGTGTTGGTTAAAAGCTGGTTATGAGAATAATTTAACATTCTTTTTATACTCGTATTATTTCTTAATAGATTTGCTTTTTTTCAGAAAAAGTATCTATCATTTATTCTTTGATCTAAAAAAAATGGGCGTTGTCTACCCGAGGTAGTTCGCTTTTCCCTTTTTAGAGGTCATAAAATTAACCTTTTCTAACAAAAAAAATATTGGTTTTGTATTGGTCAATAATAGGCTTAACATATTTTATGAAAAAAAAAATTTCCAAAACAGCTGCTAACTAGTTAATTTTATAATGCTGATTAGTCGAAAACTATTGATGTGAGATGAAATAACCTGACTTCTTTTTTTGTTTGTAAATACTACTAGATACACGTTTCAAAGTTGCAAAAAGAGGGATTTAATAAGATATTTTTCCGAAAAAGGAAGCCAAAATTTTAAGTTTTAAAAAAAAAACACTTGTTCTTAAATTACTTTTGGCACATTAATTCTAGAAAACAATTAAGGTACTCATAATAACGAGTCCAATCATATCCCATTGTAACCATACAAGCATAAATTTGAAAGATGTTACAATATATTTTCAATAGAAGTGAAAACAGAGCAGCGTGAGGTTGTATCTCGGAGGGGATGAATTTCCGACCCGCCCACCCACCTTGACGATTTTTTTTTTTCAAAATATGCCAAGGATTGCAAAGTGGTATAACAATACCAGGAAATTGGAGTCAAGATGATGAGTTATCCTCCTTATGTATAAATATTTCCTGAAGGGTAACTAATTCTGCAAAAAATATAAGTAATAAAACTAATATAAGCAATAAAATAAATAAACTACTAAAGGAATTGAGTTAAAATAAAATGTCGGGCTTTTCAAATAGTTATTAACGTTAGAACTTAGTTTATACAACCAATGTTGAAAATAATGCTTGCTTATTGATTCTGAGGTTGATTGAAGTACAAATATTCGTACTCATTACTGCATAGTGGCAGTTAAAAATATGTGGCGAAAGAGTTGGCATAAATCAGAAAAGTTGACTAGGGTTTACGCCTTTATTGCGGATCTGGATTTATGATAACTTTCGAGTTCAAAGTCAATTGACTCAGGAAAGATATTTTCCAAGCTTAAGTCTAAGATGCTGGACTCGTATGCTTAGCTGGCGATCAATTTAAAACAGCAGGTAATGATTACAAACGGACCATATATCAACCCATCTCCAAAATCTGGGTTGCCGAAAGTATCCTCATCATTGATGCTCCGATTCTAAAGGTAGGGGAATCTTCAGAACCGCGCCAACTAGAACGGAATAAGTCTCCTCAACGTCGCATATAAAATCTTCTATGCCGTATTATGTTACCTGATGTGCCTAAGGCCTTTCGTAAGCAGATTGACGAGGCCCTATCAGAGTGGTTTTAAAACAGGAAAGTATACCATAGATCAATTTTTCATATTAAGTAGATTTTGGAAAAAGCTCAATACACGATACCTCTTCATCGATTTAAAATTTTCGCATATGACATCATCTATATAGACGAACTATACAGAGCTATGCCTAGTTTTTGCATCCCTGCCAAGCTCATTCGACTATACAGAATGACGATGGAGAATACACAGAATGCTGCTCCATCAAGGTGGGTAATGAGAAAATCGAGACTTTCAATGCCAGAAAAGAATAGTACTTAAACAAAGAGATGCGTTGTCATCTGATTTTGCAAAACTCACAAGTCGACTGAGAGGCAAAGTGTGTTCAGTTACTCGCGTATGCAAATAGCATTGACATAATGGGAAGAACACAGCGTGTTGTCAATGGAGCATTTGCGACAATTGAAGCAGAAGCGGCAAAGATGAGTTTAACGGTCAACTAAGGGAAACAAAGTATATGCTGCCAACAAATAGGGACACACAACATCGACGCCTAGGACAAAACATCACGATAGACAGTTACAACTCTGAGGTAGTAAGGGACTTTATGTACTCCCACTCCGCTATTAACTCCGACAACGATACCAGTGCCCAATCATGCAAAGAAACACTCTTGCTAATCGTTTCTTCTTTAAGCTTAGAAGGCAATTGAGTAGTAAAGCCCTTCTCGCGAGCAGCCAAAAAGATCAAGACATTGATCATCCCAGTCCTGCTTTGGATACTGGCGAAAGGGGGTGGAAATGCTGCGGGCTCTGGTGAAATTTAGTTCTTTTTGTCATTGAATTTTATAATTGAGAATTGATTTCGCTGCTTTCCTGAGGGGTCCTAGGTGGAGTAAAACAATCCTGTAATATATTCCACATACAACTTATATCAGGAACAGGTTCATCATAATGATCATGATTGAGTTGCCATCTCACATAGTTTCACTGTCCTTCAGAAGGAGAAGCTCGTTGTGGTAGCACGATATACAATAGGTACACGCACACCAATTGCTGCGCTACCAGTGCGGCGGTTTGGTTTTTATTTTTTTTTTTTAATCAATTCCTGCCCAAAAGTAGTTCTTAAATTTAAAATCATGTTGCGGACAAAAATCGTATGTTCATCGCGATTTTATATTTTTCTGCTTCCTCCTGCAGCGTTTGTCTTATCACTGTATTCAGTAATACATATATAGATACCACAAAGAGATTAACAATACCATGTGCTCAGATCACCGCGAAAATTAAAAGAGGAATGAAATATCAATACGATGATTGTATGTGCACAAATAAACGTAACAATTTTCTTGCTTAACTTGAACGCTTGACAAAAATTAAGCAGGCTTTTCGTTCGGTTTTAACATAAGGTTAATCCCACTGAAGTCTATTATTTATTCGAAATATATTCAGATCCAACGAGAACAATACCCTAATACTATATCCTAAAACTTAAGACGACATGGTCATGTGCAGCATATTCATATTTACGCTTTAGCTTGAAGTAGTTACGATTTTAGCACTGAAAATCGCTGAAACTGCGACTTTAATGGCGCACAATAAAAAAAAAAGAACCCCATTAATATCGTGGATACTCGATTATCACTTAATAAATGATACTCGTACTAAGAAATGATAATGAGCAAACATGATTTATCCATTCCTCAGCAGAAAAATAAATTTTTAATATTTACCTCAAAATATTTTATTTGTCCGAATAGCTTTCGCACGTATTGTTTTAAAAATCAAATGCACAACAAAACTGTCATTCTCTGTTGACCACTATATAAACCTAGAACCACTGTCAATTGGTGAAACTTAGTGGAATTGAAACCAAGCCTGCCAAATCCATAGGTGACATTTGTCATATAAGTTACAGTAGTTTAAGTATAATTGTGAACAAGCAAATAAGGAAAAATTCAATAAAATTATTAAGCACTTTGCACAAATTCAAAATGGCATATGAAGACGATATGGAAGTTATATGCCGCACTTGCTTAAATGAAACAAATACGTTCAAGTGCATCTACAAAGTGGGCATTCTTTATGGAGAAATAACAACGTTGTCAGCAATGCTCAACGAATGCACGTCTATTGAGGTAATTTCCAACCACTATCCTGGAATCTTTCCTGTGAATTATCTTTATTCATGATGATCTATTGATAGTTTTCGAAAATATCGTTACAATGCACCCATCCGGGTAGGACTAATTTGTTTAAGCTACGTATTTCCGGTTTTAGTAAAACTGAACAATTATGAGTTTTGTTTCTAATCTACTGAACTGCAAGTATTTAAAGAGTCAAAAGGAATTTGAAAGAAATATAAAAAAATGTTTTCAAATACAAGTTCTCTTAGTAATACAAAAGCAGTTAGTAAAATTGAAGCAACATAGGCTTTATTTTCTAACATAAATATACGAGCAATTCAACTCCGTAATTATACCATAAAATTCGAACTCTGATAAATCTTTCTATGCAGGATAGCAATGAATGTCCATATCTATGTTTGTGGCAACTCAACTGCATAAAATGGCTTCATCAGACAGAAGTGGTTAAATGAAGAATGAAGAGTGTACGTTTCACCACCGATACTTTGTTTTCAAGTTCCAGCATAAAAAATTCTTAAACAATTATTTTTTGGTGAATAAGACTGTACTCCTAACACAACATACGTTATTTAAATAGACATACTATAAAAAAAAAACATATTCCACAGTATGTAGTCGCCTTCTAGCTTTTTTGTTGTGTTGAAGTTTTTTATATAACCCACAACATTTTGGAGCTCAGTAGGTTGGTTCGACAAGTAGTTATTACAGGTTAAACTCTAAACAAACTAGACTTTGATCCCTTGGCAGTTCTTGTGACCGAAGTTGATGTCCTTGATAACAAACGCTCTCTTAAATCAGGTACCATTATTGAAGACGAAGTTCGAATTCGTGTATTAAAATGGTTTTAACTCATATTCTGCATTATTTACAAACATTTTTGATCTATTTATTCCGCCATTATTGCCTCACTTTCGCTGGAAGTTGAATTGAAGACATTCCAACACGTAGCAAACCATAGTCTTCTTTGATGAAAGAATTGTGCCCTATCAGTATTCTATCTTGCCTCTGGAAAATCTTCAAAAAAGTTCTTTCACACACTAATTTGCTGATACTCATCGGTATTCCACGACTGAGATAAAAGCATCATTTGGACCGCAAATGCGCTACTTTAATTATTATATCTCTTTGCTTGTAAATGAATTTCCTAAAGCTTGGACATTGAAGGATTTATCTTTATGGACTTTATGAATTAAGATCTCATTCAGTCGATGAGTGTCGTGGGGTGCGTACCTTATTTCTAACGGACTTAAAAATAAAATTCTATAAGGATGAATCGTCTAGGTTGCAAAGAAAAGATTTAACGCGGTGATTCCACCAGTCGCTTGTGAAGCCTGTAAACGTTTCTTCCACGGTTCGTGTGTTAATATCACTGTCGCAGATGTTGAATATCTGAATTTGAGCAATATTTTATATCACTTTGACTATTGTAGTGTTTTGCGCCGAAAATCTCTACAACAACAACCTGTACCCAAATGTCAACTGTCGGTATCAGCGGGTAAGCCATTGCAGCAACAGAAGTCGCCTGAAAAAATCAAACTGCATTTACACCAACAACTAAACAACAGGAACAACCTTCGACGAGTAACGCCCACTCCACTGCAAAGACTTACAGAGTGAATCTTCTAGTGAACTTTACACAAACAACTTAAGAGTCTCTCTATCACTACCATCGAATTGTTCAATAGCTCCTCAGCTGCTATATGAAGAAATTATCAGGCTAAACAAAATCAACAGCGGATTTCTGTATTTGGTGCAGCAGCCAAAAGACAACAATAAGTTGTTGTATTCAAACGTTGCTAGTCTTGAGAGGAAGCTGAAATGGAGAGAGCAGAAGCATTCGAAGAATATTGTTGAAATTGTTAGGGTGCCTGGCGTTAACTACAGCAATGCAAGAGAATGTGTCCACAAAATTTTTGATGAAGTGTTAATGTGTCTCTATCTAATGATGATATTCAAGCATGTTACATATGTTAAATCAATTAAAAAAAGTAAATCTACATCCAATTCAGTTAAATAGTACGGCAACATAATTTGTGTTCATTTATCTTCACCTGATGCTAAGCAAAAAATAATGAGGAGCAAGAGAAATGCAAAGAGGAAACTGAACTCTTCGATTTTTAATATGTGTAGCTCTAATAGCATTTACTCGTATATTAATGATAGCTTTACAAAATATACTATGACCCTATTTGCGGCAGCAAAACAAAATAAAATTGCTGCAATTTAAGTATTTATGGATCCGTAATTCTATATCATTTTTAAAAAAATTGATAATGTCATAAGATCCTTTGCTGGTCTAGCTGCAGTACGAGTATAGCACCAGTAATACGAATGAAAATACTGATCTCACTCGTAGTAACCTTGCCATTAAAAGTTTCGAAACCGTTTGTGATAATACTTTTTCGACTTTAAATTCAAATCTATATTTTTTATTTGCATCAGAATATTACCCTGCGATAAACCTTCGACCACGAGTATTAGTTGCAAATATAGAAGCCTTTGTGAATTTGATTGATATGGTATTTGTTTCTGAAATCTGGATATACTCTTGCGAAATTGACGATCACAAAATTCCTTATTAGAATTTTTGAATTTTTACGCAAATCCCAATGATTCGTATGCTGCAGGTGGAGTTGAAGTTTTTGTGCATGGCTATTTAGATTTTGACATAAAACGTTATAGAACTCACTAATACAGATATTATAATAATTTCGTTCAGTTTGTGTAATAAAAAGTTTAATTTCATTTGATTATGTAGGCTTCCAGTCTCATTCTTTATTGAAGAAATTTCTGAATTTTTATGTAATGAGCGAGCGGGCAACCTAGTTGTCATTGGTGGTTTTAACATAGATATCTTAGACCTAAAACCTGTTACTAATTCTTATCTTGCCCTTATCGCCGAGCACGGACAAACTTGTTGCATAAATGGGACTAGATCATGTACTCTTTTGAATGATTTAGCTAGTATTAACATAGATCTTAATATACATGACTGGTATTCGAATTGATATCAATACGGAAAAATATAAGGGCTTTACATCTTCTTCCAGACTTTCTAAAATCAATTTTAATAACCTGAACAATAAGCTACTTTTTGAAAAATGCTATTTTATACGCTTAATTAAAGGTTTCTGTAGCATATGAAGCCTTTCTAAAAAAAATTTCAAAAGATATATTATTGTAGTTCATCAAGTTAGTTATAAATATGCAGAAAAACATTCTAATATAAGATTAAAACCTTGGATTAGTTCTGCACTACCTAAGAAAATAAAATTAAAACACAAATGGCAACGAAAGTGCTACAAACACCCTCTCAATCTAAACGTTAAAAATCGTTTAAATCAGCTTAGCAAACAAGTTAACGTAGAGATTCGTTTATCGCAGGATCTCTATTATGAAAACAAAAGAAGGTCTGCGAAAGGAAATCTAAAATAGGAATGGCCGGTAATAAATTGTATTGCCAATCGAAATTGTAATGACATTTGCAATATTGATATTTCAGATCCTATAGCTGTAGCGAATGAATTTAGTGAATTTAGCGAGTATTTTGCCTCAGTTGGGCAATCATCATCAAATTGGCTGATTGTGATTCAAATTCTGGAAATTGCTTCTTTTTCGAACCCATAATAGGTTTACAACTTTTAAGGACAGTTAATTCACTTAAAAACCCGAATTCTTGCGGAATATGTTAAATGCTAAGGAAATTGCACTGAACATTGTTGATATTTTCTCTCATATTTTTAATTTAAGCATTACATCTGGTATTTTCCCGGACGAATTAAAATCTGCAATTGTGATTCCTCTATTCAAAAAGGGTAGTAGAAAAGTTTTTAAAAATTACAGACCCATCTCCTTGTTGCCTTCAATATCCAAAGTTTTTGCGAAAAACGTTAAGTCCCGAATTTTGAGAAATAAGTTCTTATCAATATGGTTTCCGTGCTGGGATTTCTATTGAGGGTGTTGTATTAGATTTTAGCTCTGCAATATATAAAGGACTTGATGAAAGGCGGTTTTGCTCTGCCGTTTTCGATGACATAACGATAGCTTTCGATAAAGCTAACGACAATATTCTTTTAGCTAAATTACATAAAGGATTTCGTGGATTTATTTTCGCAGTATAACAGTACTATAAGTTAATATTGGTAACAAATATAGTAGTTATAAAGTAATTAATATTGGTGCCCTGCAAGGTTTAGTACTTGGTCCAATTTTGTTCGCTATATATATAAACTGTTTAATCTCTCAGAGTAATGTCACAGCATTTGCTTATGACCTGCGAATTGCATATCGCTCCTTTAACGCACTGAACTGAATGGCCGACATAAGCTATAACACGCCCACACATTACGACTACGAGTATGTTTTGCGAAAAAGTTAATTATTAGCAATAAAATGTTTTATCCTGATATTTCCGGATATAGATGTATTTTTTCATGGAGCTGATTGCTTTAGATACAGTTTGTCTATTTGTAAGTGCAAAGAGAAAAACTCTGGGATCTGCTTCGATAGCACTGTTAGGTGATGTGTTTGAATGAAATAAAATCAATAATATAGGGTTTAAAAAAAAAAAAAACAAGAAAATGTTCAAATACAATATTATTGCACAGCAATTAAATTCAATGTACATATTTAAATTGATACCAAGAATTCAAAGAAAACGATGTTACCATGACTGTGGTCAAAAAGCAAAAGAGATCGATAAATATTTGTACAATAGCTAGTGGCGCATAGGCCGTTAGGATTAATAAATTATATAATTAGATAAAGGAGAAAATGAGAAAGTTAGTAAGGTGATGTCTTTGTGTTCGGCTAATTGCAAACGCATTCCAGAACAGGTGTAGTAAGACATGGTTTAAGATTGAAGTTGTGGACGACTATATATATTTAGGCATCATTATTGATCACAATTTAAGCTGATCCAAGCATACGTCAAATCTAAAACAATATTCCGTCTCGTTGATTCGTTATTTTTACGATTCCATCTATTGACACTTTAAAAATTGTGTATTATGGTATATTTCACTCAAAACTTCAGTATGAAATTACTTATTGAGGTTGTGCCTACCGAAATAAAATACAGCCGATAACTGCCCTGTAAAAATGTGCTATCAAAATAAAAAAATAAAAATAAAAACTTATCGTTTAGCTCATTCTATATGTAGATCTTTTTAGAGACACTTTTACTATTTGCTTTATAAGCGGTGGTTACTTACAGTCCCCAAATTCAAACATGCGTAGACCTACGTAGAAACGGAATTTATTTTGTTAGTACTCCCATATTTCGTACCACGTTTTACAGAATTTTTGTATCGTCGCTCGCAGTTTGCTTAATAGGCTTCCCCTAGATATACGAATTTTAAGCAATTTACACACTTTTTTAGTTAAAATAAAAATATATCTTCTTGAATTTAATCATAATGATGTCGAAATTCTGTTGCACTTCAATAGCTGAACTATGTACAAATTATCTTGTTTGTTTATGCATTTTTTACAAGCTCTTCTTTCTTTGTCGCTGAATAATAATGTTGTATTACTCCTCCGGCCCACAATGAATTAATAGAATAAATATCTTTAACTCTTGAAGTAACATTTAATTGTGTTTATTGCTAATACAAAAAAAATAAAATAAATATTTTTCATCGGTCAGTGCATAATGCATTCGCTCTTAATTAAAACAATGCCGCTAATTTTTCTCAACAATACACAACTATAGTAACTTGGGTTTAAGGATCACAAACTACATTAGCTCTATAAACCATTATTAACTTATTGTTATTTTCTTGTCTTAATCCATCAAATACGAAACTGAGACCAATTAAAACTTTACTCGTACTTTATATTGGTTATACATAAGCGACGCGACAATATATCAAATTACAACGTTTGGCAAAAACGTGCAATTTAAAAGAAAATAATCAATTGACTAAGGGAGACAAAATTATTTATTTTAAGGACGTTTAATATTTCTGCAAAATGCATAATACGATATGTTGTCCAGTCTTCTCCATTCTCCCATTTTTGTCGACAACTCACAGCCAATTTGCATAGCATAGCCCTACGGTAATTTTCGCTAAATGCTTTCTAAAAGTAATTTAAACGGTTTTATTGTCCTTGCACCTTTTCCTTTGATCCTCTGCTTGATAGGTCCCCAGACATTTTTAATCGTATTGACATCTAAAGACTGAGATGGCCGATACTGACAGATTCAAAGCAGCTTCAAGTTAGTTAATGTAGATTTACCTGATACAAATCTATGTTGCAACAATGCTATTTGTTCTTTGATTGCGAAATAAAGTTTTTTTCGTTACAGTTGATTCAAACAATTTGGGGATAGCTGAACATTTAGATATTCCACGATAATTCTCAACCTTTTGTCGGGATCCAGCCTTAAGTATAGGAGTTATAAATCTAAAAGTGCACCAGAAGTTAGGGGTAAATTGCATCACAATGGGTCAATAGGCTTAAGTGGGTTGGTGTTTCCAACAGCCACTCTTACCTAGAGGTAAATTGAAAATTAGTTTTAAAGAAAGGGACAGAATTTTTTTGAGTATTCCTGAATAAATTAAAGGAACAGGTCGTTTTATCTTTTGCCAGACAAAACTGTTCTAGTATCCTATGACTATGACATATGACTTGGCCCTTAGATTAGGTTGATGCACTGTCGTCAATGTAATGACGTCCCTATAGGCTTATTAGGGACCTTAGCGCTACGCCATGTTCATTTAGCAAGAGTAGTAGACTGAAAAGAGGGAGTAGTTTGATCAGTTTGAAAAGTCGATACTTAAACTCAGTTTGTCGTATCCAACGATTTCATGTGGAGAAAGTTTGTTTTGTGGACTCTTTGTACTATTTGCTACAACGGCATCTTTTCCAATTCCGCCATATCGTGAATCATGCGCACGTTGTAACCTTTGTAGCAATCATTATAACAGCGGCAAGAGTTCTTCGAGTGGTTTCTTTTGATCGTATGCCATATTGTTTAGTGTGGGCGCAATGCTCTATATTTACTCTATTATACGTGATACAATATTCGATAGCATGTAACTATAGGTATTTCTGTAACTCCTGTTCTTCTCACGCCCATCTGCTGTTTTCGTCGCCCTCTTCGACTCAATTCGTAACTTTTCTACAAATAATCGCATTTTCAATGTCATCCAAACACCATATGTTCTTTCTTTCAGTTAAATGAAGATGAAGACCTACAACGATTTATGTGTCAAAGGTGTGTACACCAGTTATGCAAATCGTATATTTTTCGCCAAACTGCAATAAAAGCTAACGAAATGCTTAGAGAACAGAATTCGAATATAAAAAACGAAGAGGAAATGATTGATGGTTTATATTATTATGAACCTGTACAAAATGAAGTTTTTGAGGAAGAGGACGAAGAAGAGTTTCAGGAAAAAGAGGACGAAGATGAAGAAGAGATGATTGATGAAGAAACCAAAGAAACGCACACACACCAACAAACGGAAGACATAATTTTTGCAAATGATGGAATCAAAATCGAGTTGAACTCGACGGAAACGAATGATGGCTCTTATGAAATCACTGTTTTAAAGGACGGTGATCAAATTATGATTGAAAGAAATGAAGAAGTTGTGGAAGAAACTAGTCAAACAAACAGTGATAAAGATCCTGAAATAAGGCAAGCAATCGACAAAAGCCATAATGGCATAAAACGTCGCAATCGAAGAAAAAAAACTATTCCAGGCCCACCATTTAAGTGTGAAGTTTGTGGGAAAATCTTAAGCAACCACAGTTCCTACAAGTATCATAAGCAATTACATTCCGATGCCACACCATTTTTGTGTAGTCATTGTGGTGAAAAGTTTAAAACAAGAAATGCATACGATGGTCATATGACAACGCACGATTCCTTAAATCCCAACTCCTGTGATATTTGTGGGAAAACTTATAGGCAACCAAGTTCTCTACGAATCCATGTTTTAACGCACACAGGAGAAAAACCTTATCTGTGCGGTATATGTGGAAAGGGTTTAACTCAAAAGTCTGGCTTCAAAGTAAGATTCACTTAAAAACCTTTCTTTTTGCTTTTAAATTTTTTTTTTTTATCTTTTAGAAACATATGCTAGTGCATACCGGTGAAAAGCCATTTAAATGTGATATATGTGACAAGGAATTTCGATATTCTAGCAACCTTATAACACACAAGAGAGGGCACACTGGTGAAAAACCATACACATGTAAGGTAAATAAATTGTTTTGTTTTCCATTTCACGAAAGAAATGTTTTATAAGTTAATTCATTCCTCTTTAGGATTGTGATAAAAAGTTTACTAGTGCAGAGCAACTTAAAAGACATCATTTAATTCACTCAGGAGAAAGACCTTTCTCCTGCGAAACTTGTGGGAAATCCTTTAATCGGCGGAGTACTTTAATGGTTCACAAGCAAATCCATATAGGAAAGAGTGGTGGAGCAGCTTCAAAAAATAAACAATGAAATTTTGAGATTTTTATTAAAGTTATGTTTGAAAAGAAAAATTAAATATGTAAATACAAAAAAAAAAAAAAGCAAAAGGAAAAACGAAACATCAATGCTGATCTAAATGACTAAATTTCTTCCTTAGCTTTTCCCGTTTCTCCCTTTTTGGTCGTCGCCACGGTTTGTTAGGATCTCCCGATGCCAAATTATTTGGATCAACTTGTGTAGAGTTTCCGGCATGTGGAAAACTGGCTCGCCCTTTACTATGTGCAGTTGAATTATTCATTTGAAAGAATTGGTCATCTAATTCCTTTGAAGATGTGTTTTTATTAATCTAAAAGCACAGCAAAAAAAAATGTTAGTTAAAAAAAAAAAAACTTATTATCGTTTGACAATTTTAAATTACCCGTAGTGCTCTTTGTTGTCTGATAGGAAGTGATTTTTCTTCGATTTCCTTTTTTATTCGATCAGGGAAAATGTGAAATTTCTCATGTTCTACTCCAGGCGGCGCATGGGAATAGAGAAGCTTCCCCGAAACATAGTCTTTAAGAACATAACGTGCTGATCGTGACTGATCTGGTTGACCGTTGGCGGTCATAAAACCTCTATTGTCTATAAAGAAAATTAATTGATCTTACTTTTACCAAAAAAAAAACTACTACTGCAATACTTACATCCGTATGCTAATAGTAACTCCTCTGAAAAGGGGGGCCTATTTGGATCTTCACCTTCCAACGGTTTTGCAATAATAATTCCATATCGATCTTCTAACACATGTCTAGGAATACGCGCACACAAAAGATTAACAGGTGGTACATGATCTCTCATCTAAAGTAGATAAATTGTTTGCGTTTGAACAATCGCAAACCGTGTATAGAGCATGTGTATATTACTTAAAATTAGAATAACAGTGTCCCCAATATTAAAGAAAGTTAGTAAATTAAAGAATAGCTCTGTTGCACAGCTAATAAAATCAAATTTCTAACATATAAGCAGCTAAAGCATTAAGGAATGTGCATTTTATTCCATTATTGCTAAGGATTTGAAGGAAGTTTCAAGACATAGAAATAAGCATAGGCAACAGCTTATTAAAAATGAATGGGACTTGCAACAAAAATGGATAAACGATACGACAATCGCATGTGCCCGCTCTTTTATAAATAAATTTATTCCATCAAATAACACCATAACAGCAAAATCTAACTTTTATCCACATACAACAATGTGGGAATTCTTCGAAAGGCTGCCTACTATTAGACATCTACAATTATTGCGCTTACTTTCTTTTGTTATGGTGTAGCAAAATCGTGCTAGTACATACACACCTTCCCATAAACAATCAGTCAACAATATAGGTTACCAAGTATAATCTCACCAAGTATAGAGGCTTAGGTGTCAGACTCAGCTTAATCGAGTCTCTTATACTTGTCTTTTCTTTCAAAAACGAATCAACTTAAACATCAATTAACGAAGAATAATTAGCCGTAAGATGCGCTTACCTCAAGACTTGATCGAAATGTTCGTTGATTACCTCCATCAGTTGTGAATCCCTTTCCCAAAGAGAAATATATTACATTGGACTACCATCTACGCATACACGCCATCGTGTGAGATGTTTGGAAAGACTTTAAGACTTAAACAACTTTTCTTCTGACTTGGTAAGTGTGCTACTACCCTACATGTCAAGAAATAGAGTTGTCACTTTAACTAAACATAAGTTCTATACATTGCCATTTCCATCTCTGAATTGCCTTGTCTACGTGTATATGATTTTTACTTGTTCTCTTGCGCTGTTTTGTTTGCAGCTTTCTCGTGATAGTGGAGGACACTTTCAAGGTGCCGCACCCTTATACATGTATTGACTGAACATTAGATCGGAACAGTTTTAAACTGATCTATAAATTTATATCGGTACTTCTCCATATCTTGGGCAACATACCAAACACTGGAGACGCTTTGCTTATATAGTTGGCTATATGTTATTTATTCATGCTTTCTGTGGTGGCAAATACTCCAAGCTTTTGGACACACTCTACTTGTGTACTCTCAAGGCTAATTAGAAGTTATTTTATTGAGATACCGTTTACTTCTCTTTCCATGTCAGCTATTGTTTTATGGAGGTCTGTAATAATTTTTTAATTTTGAATACATGTTAAAGCTCATCGAATTCCTTCAATTCCAAGAAAGGGTATTTCTTATCGCCACAAAAACAGTATCAGAAAGTATACCGGATTCCGAGTGGATTCCTCTTTGTGGAACATCACATTTCGATCCGTCATAGGACCCCATAATTGTGGCAAGACATACAAATAATTTTTTTTTTCTCACACTGTCAGATTCCTTTTCAAAATCAATGAGGTGATTGATATATAAAGCCTCTGCTCCATGATAATCCGCAGATCGACACAAAAAAAACTAGCGCTCGGTATTGTTTTCTTTCTTTCTGTTTAATTATTTTTCTTTCTTTCTTCTTTTTGAGTGACGGCCAAATCAATCTTTTCTAAATGCAGTCCACCATTTTTTCTTTATATAAAATTGCTTGCGTTATCTGCTTCTTCTTATTTCCCTCTCAACAACCCTGCAGGTCTGACACACGAGGCGGTTCCACTGGATTCGGGATGATTTGGATTTTACATGCACAAAACAATGGCTTACATATTGTCTATATCAACGCACAAAGTTTATACACAAAAGTTGACGAGTTTCGGTACTTGTTTGTAGGTTCAAATATTGATATTATCTGTGTGAAACTTGGTTTTTTCCCAAAATTCGTGACAAAGTTTACGATTTAGATGGTTACAGGCTTTACAGATGGTGGCGTTGCAATTTATGTTCGTTTTGGTATAAAATGTAAATTTATGTGTAAGTGTACAGACCAAACAGTAATATAAATTTAACCATCTGTTCGACACACTGGAACGGTTGTCATGTTATACGCCCCATATTGTTATCTGTGGTAATCTTAACTGTAACTTACTTGACGCTTCCAAATCTGCTGACCTATCTGACGCCGATGTCGCTAAAATAATACCTTACCCACTCATCATTCAAACTATCCCAGTACACTGCTTGATCTCTTCTTCACTAGCGACTTAGATAAAACACTCCTCTATAACCAACTCCCTGTCCCAGGTTTTTTAAAGCATGAACTACTGTATTTAACTCCAGATTTCCCTAATCCTCTCCTACTGATACCTACCAGTATAGGGACTTTACAAATATTGATTGCGTTCGTCTCCTGCAAGATCTGCGGAGTTCTAACTGGAACGAAATCTTCTACACGTCTTCTGTGAACGATCAAGTAGTTTTTGTTCAAGGAGTTTTAAATAGGCTCTTTAACATACATGTCAAAGTAAAAACCAAAAAGATACAATTTAATTCCCCACCTTGGATGACCAACACTATTTCAAAGCTAATGGAGGATAGAGATTTCGCCTATTATCGCTGGAAGCGATACAAATTGGTGAGACTACAAGATATGTATCGACAACTTCGAAATATGGTGGTCTGTTAGGTACGAAAGGCAAAAGTACGTTTTTATAAATACAAACTTGAGTTGGCAAACAACAGCATAAGCTTCCAGATGACTTGGATTGCAATGCACTCAACCGAATATTTACATCATGCCCCTCGTCCAACTCTTCTGATGTAAGTTTGGCGTTTAAGGAATCCATTGGTTGCAACAGAAACTCAGAAAGATTTTCTTTTCTCAGTATCTCAGATTTTGATGTGGAGGCGGTATTGCCAGTGAAGTCAAATGCAACTGGGTTAGATGAATGTTTATAGCTGACTAGACTATAGAACCCTAAACCATTCGTATTTCTACTATCATTTCCGGGTACTTGAAGGATTAATTTGTAATTTTAGAGGACTACTATGGACACCTAAAGCAAGCAATTCATTACAAGCATGACTTTTATCATTCAAAGTATTAAATAGGATTTAGCTTATCGATCACATACCTGATCTATAGGAAGAATCCCGTTCAAAATCATATCGGCTTTAGTCAAAACAAAACTGGGCATCACTAAACCGGGGCAATCGCACAGCATTATGTCACTTGTTAAGAACAACGTTTGAAAATGCTTTGTTTTGCCAGGAGTTGCGGACACCGATACCTTCTTCTCAGTCATTAGAGCATTAATTGTACTGCTCTTGCCAACATTTGGATAGCCCACCAAACCGATGGTAACAACATCCTTAGTGTATGTTGGCCCAGAATATACATTTCTAAACAATTCAATGAGTTCAGCTCGGTTTAGCAATTTCGGATTGTTTTGTTCTGTTCCTTCGGCAATTCCGATTTTCCTTTCAATTACTTTCAATTGTTCTTCCGTTCTGTCTAATTCTTTACTAATTGCATTTGCGACTCTTCTTAGTTCTTCTACAGACATCTTTTCTGCAGTCTCTTCCTTATTTTCTTCTTCGGATTCGCTGTCTTCTTTATCTAATTGTTTATTTTCTTCATCATCTTCGTCTTCTTTCATTTCTTCAGCTGCCATAGCTGCAGAGAAAAAAGCTACCTTGATATTTTCCTTATCAAAATATTTTGCCCACGTAAATCTTTGCTCAGGGGTAAGCAAATCCGATTTGTTTATGAGTATCATATTCATTTTATTTTCGCCAACCTCTTTGACATATTTCTCAAGATCTTCACTTCGAAATAATAATGGATTTCTCGCATCGACAATTTGAACAACCACATCACTTCTTTCTACGACTCGCCACAATTGCCTCCAGAATTCCAAGTTCTTCTCGTAGGGGGTTAGTAAAAGTTCATCCTCATCATGGAGTAAAGCTAGATTTCTTCGCCATTCAAGAAATGAATCACTTTCAGCCCTTTGTAAGTCTTCAGCAGTTGTGGTAGAAGTCCATTTTGGCCGCCGTGGTATCTTCAACAAGTCCTTATTATCAGTGTGCTTCTTTTCCAAGATATTCTGTTCAGTTTTCGATAAAAGGCCAATGTTACTTTTCGGATTAACAAAAGCTATGTTTAACTTTTCAGCTTGGAATTCTGTGCCAGCCAATTCAGCTGTACGAAGAAATTCTTGAAATGACGATTCTTCTGTGACGGATTGAAGGTTTAAGCGACCCCAATCATAGCCGTCTTGCACTTCTGTTGTGTGTAACTGAAATTGAAAAGATTCTACTAATATGTGGTAATATCAAATGACATCAAAAATTTACCATAGAATCATTGTCAACTTTTCTTCTAGCGGTGTGCCCAAAACGATCCTTAATTAGTGATCTTCCCAAGTCGGATTTATTTTTCTTGCCCATCTTCTATAGGAAAAATTCTGTTTTCGTCGCGACACGTGTGTGAAAATATTTGTGTGACTTTTGACTGACTTTTGCCAAAGGCAAGTTCGAGGTAAACAACAATATTTCAAGATCTGTTTCCTTAGTTAAAAAAATGTACCAAGAAACTGTCATAATTGTAAATATTTAGTGTGTTCCTACCAAAATATTAACCAGGATTAACGAAGCAAGATTTATAAGGTGTTTGCATAGAAAAAAAAGATTAACTTAACGTATATTTCTCTGGCTACCACATTCTATCAAAAACAAATGTTATTGGCTGTCTTTTCGAATTTCCGTAAGCATAACATTGATGAAAAACACGTAAATACATACGTTTCAATTAACATTGACAAATCTTTTATCCTGTTTTTTGTTTGTTTATTCTGCTGGTATTGTGGAAAATGGACGTAGACTTATATCTCCTAGCAACAGGCGCTACAGTAGTGCATTAATATTGAAAAAAAAAAAGTGAAAAGTTATGTTTTTACTCTTAACTTTGACTTTTTTTGGTTGTTGTTAAAAAGAAAATATTTTGGAGATTATGTACTTATAAGAGAATTAATTTCGTTTCCTGATAATTATCGAAACTACTTCCAAATGAATGGAAATTTATTCATTGTTTTATTAGAACTAGTTACACCCCTAATTCGGAATAGGATACATCCAATTCTGTCAACTTTTCTCGCAATTTTTCATAAGCGAGACTTAACTTTCCACAGACATTCATTTTCTCTGTTGCATTGTCGTAAATAGGGCATCTTCCTCTTTCAACAATAATCGTCAACTGACTACATTGACAAGTAACACTGCTGCACCATACATACGTTCAATAAACATTGAAGCATTGTCAATGAACACTGAAGACAACCAAAATTATTTTGGTTTCCATGTTTCAATGTTACTTGATGAAAACATTGATGTGCATACAAACGATCAATGTTACTTCATTGAGTCATTGTTCAACTAACGTTGATGGTGTTAATGGCCCATAAGACTTATTTTTCTACTTAAATAGCGCCACACTCCGGACAGAATTGATATTAACAAAATAAATGTTGGTGTGCCCCAGGGTTCCTTCGGAGACTCTTTTTAATCTTCATCAATGATCTCCTGTCTGCTATTTCGAATCCTTGGCTGACGATAGTACTCTCTGCTTTTCATATTCGTTCGAGAACTCACGTCGCTGCTCTTCGGCTGTAGAACTGGAACGGCAGCATATGCTAAACTCATTAAATTCCGATATAAACAGCATCACTAAATGGGGAATCCCTAACAGAGTGGGACTTAGTGTTTCCAAAGCACAATTCTGTCTGCTGTCGTTAAACTGAAATTTATATACCAAGCCAATATCCATGAATGGTATTTGCATCGCCGAAGCCGAAAGACTGTCCATTCTCGGTATGTGTGTTAATGACAACTTATGCTGGAATGATCATATATTCGATGTCGCCAAAGTGCTGCGAAATATCTAGGTTTTCTCAAGTGATGTAAGAAATATTTTAGCCCTTCTGATTTTGCCTCAATATATAATAAATATAAGGCATTTATCCGCCCAAAATTGGAGTACAATGCCCACATCTGGTAAGGTGCTCCTAAAACCGCTCTTTACCTGCTAGATAGGATTCAAAATTGTGAAGTAGGGCTCATAGCTGATGCTAATATCACCCAGCTCATTGACAACGCTCGAAACTCTACGTAATGTCTCGTGTCTCACTCTTTTTTATCGCTATTTCCACCAACAGTGTTCCATAGAAATCGATAGTAGCGTTCCGCTCCTTCAAACTTTTAACCGTAACACCCGTCTCGCTATGAATGCTTATTAGTATACCCTCAAGCCCACTTTCGGACGTACGTTGAAATATCTCTAATGGAATGCCCTGCCGAGCTCTTTATTTCCTAGTCCTGATAAACTGCAGACATTCAAAATAAACGTGCTTCGGTATCTCTCTTTCTTTTCTTTTCCCTTGCTGTGTGCTAATATTTTAAGGGTACTAAAAATCTCTTGAACGCGCGCTAATTATAAAAGAAAAAAATATGTCCGCAGCGCTATCGCAGCTGATTATGTCCAGTAAAGGCGCCTGCCCCATGGAAGTAACAATTACCTTTTATGCTTTAGAATCGTGTTTCACCCATTTTCCTAAAGCTATCTGGTTTGATGCCGCTACCTCAGTTTTTGTTTCTGATTTTTTTGGGCTACTGTTGTTTACTTCTAAAAGAACCCTTGCTTTCAAAAGAACTTTGATCCCGAATTTCCACACCAGCTATTGTTCTATACCTATATAGTAGATTTTCCATTTTTTGTTCGCTTTCCATTGCGTAGACTAACTTGAATTAATTTGCAGTATTTTTTATATCAATAGTTACCCGTTTAACTCTTAAATACTAACCATCATTAAATTTTCTTACATAAAGGAACATAAAAGAACATAAAAGAACAAAAAGGAACATAAAGGAACAAAACAATTTATAAATTGAGACCAAATTATTTTTGGTTATCGCACTGTATGCAGCACCGTGCACGGTGCTCTCCACAAAAAGCTCGATTGCAGTGTGTGCAATAAAGTGACGTCATCCTACGCTTTTGAGATAGGCACAAATAACAGGTTGTTCGCTTTTGTACAGCAGTGTTCACTTGTTGATCTTCCATATTTAATTCCAAAATATCGGCGATCATTTGTTTGAGTGGGCGTTGCAAAGTTAGCAACCGAAACCGATGCTCAAGCCAAGGTTTTGTCAATTGTTTATAAAGATTAATTATAAGTATATTTCTTTCTGTTAAGCAGCTGCGCACCATTCCTTTGACTGTTATGATTATAAATAATGTAGGAGTTGATGCAAGCAATATTTAGCATATCATAAAAAATGCATATCGGCCATTTACGAGTTTTTCGACCGCATTTCATGCTGCTGCACAATTGATCAAATGTATTCACGCCGAACTTGGTGTCGTGATAAAACTGTATAATCTCCGACTTCTGAGTTCGTGGGCTAATTGAGGCTCCTTCATGAATTGTGGACAGTAGAATCACATTTGTAATTTTTTTTGCTTTAAATGAAATGAGCAAAACAGAAGAGGGAACTACCTACTACACGGCCTTTGACCTTAAGCATTTCGCTTGGTATTTCAGGTTTATTTTGGCATAAAGTTCCAACCAAAGTCAAATTGAAAGGCTTCTCTAAAAGCTTATCAGCCAATCTTACGGACGTGAATCAATTATCCATAGTCACATTTCTGTTGGTACCATGAACAGTTTTGGTTAAATCTTTAACATAACGCTCAGCTGACGGTAATCCATTACAGTTTGTATTTTTTCCGAGATAGGGACTTGCATCCAACATATATTTTGTGCCAACATCACAGGTCATAACTATTTTTATTCCATACTTGGCAGGATTGTTGGGTGTGTACATTTTAAACGGACATCGACCTCTAAATGCTAATAATTGTTCGTCAATAGTTATACATATAGTTGCCGGGTTTATATGATTCATTGCAATTTAATATAAGCTCATCCCAAATTTCACGTATTGGAGCAAAACGATCGTTTTAGCGTCTGTCAGCCCGAGTAGTTTTATCATCAAATCGTAAACAGTCCAACAGAAACTCAAAACGCTCGCGGCTGATAGTTGCCTTATAAACCGATCCAGATAATTTGGAGTCAAACATATCTCGGGTGGATAGATGATTATCTTTTTGTGCAGCCACAAAAATTCACAATCCAATAAGTGCTGTAATTCTTCTCTGGTTGTTTTGGAAACTCTGGCTTTTTCTGAAGAATAGTTTTGGGATTTGATAGCTATTTCAGAATTTGTGTGAATCAAAATTTTGGTCATGATCTCCGCGCTTAAGAAACAATTGAAAGCAGTTAGTGGCGTACATGCATCACGAGCGAGTCCTATGGGACCTTGTATTATGTGCACGAAATTTCGTTTTATAGTTCTTTTACGACTGTTAGCGACTGTGCACCAGCGATAACCGTTTTTGCCTCTAAGACTTACATTTTCTCTTTCCTTTTGACGTCGCCAAGATTCTTCCTCCAATACCTCTCGTTGTAGTGGTTGGAGTACGCATATATTCGGGATATTACTCTCTGCAATATTGGTGCTGGGTCTTGCTCTTTTCGAAGAAGAAGGTCTTTCAGAGTCAGAACTTTCACCATCGTCAGGAACGTACTCCGAACCGGAACCACTGAAATCATTTACAATATTGTCTTCAGTTTCTGAGCCACTTCCTTGTATTTTGTCGAGTTCTTCTGCTATTGTAGCTTCAACCTCCTTCAAATTTAGTGGTCGACTATATTCTCTACGTGTTACCATGATTCTAATAAAATAAACCACTGAATCTATAGCCCATGGTGGTATTCTTGTCGATCTTATCTTAAATACAATTCGAATAAGAACTTACAGTAATACGAACTATTCGTAAAATTTACGAAGTAACCGCAATTTCGCATATACGCGTATCGTTAAGTAACCGAACTCGCACAGGAAACAACCTCTCACCACGAAAAATGAAGCTACACTGGCTTTCAATAAGAGTAACGGCATAGGATGTTGCCAGATTCAAATTCTAATTTTCCACGAATGGTTACTATTTAAGGGTTAATTAAACTAATTTTCTCACCAAACAAATTACACATTCTTAAAAAATATGACTATAATTTGTGTTAATTTTAATGACGCTTTAACTTTTTTATAAGTTTTTGCGTGCCTGGACCCATAACATCTGAAATGGAATGGCTTCTCGAGACTCAAGCAGTTATAAAATGACTGACAGTTTATCTCAGTAAGCTCTTACATATATATAAAAGGAAGTTATATGTACATAGTACCTAGAAAGTTATGTGATTGAGCGTAAATACTATATGCATGTAGACCAAATATGTAGGGAAAGAGCACATTTCAATTTTAAAGTTCAACACTTGGATTCATCGCTCTATAGAACTTTGTTCAAATCTTCTTCCGTCCAGTCATTATGCTTTCTGTCCCATTCTAAGCTTTTCTGCTCGTTTTGTGTCTGTAATAGGAATTTGCAAACACCAATTCACCCAAATAGTCCAGACTGTCTTAATTCATGTTCGTTTGATCGTCGTCAAGGACAGCGGCTTATTCTGGGTTTCACTTATTTCGGCGTATATTTAAGGTGTGGTTTTACGTCTACTTTGTTTGTTTGTTGTGATTCTTAGCCGATCCTCGTGTTTGGTTGCAGCTGTAGGCCGTCCTCACCGTGATTTATCCCCAAGACTTCTGGTTTGAGCGTGCCTTTCAATGGTAAGTTGATACCTTCAAGTGCGAATTAACTTTCATTTGCTTTTTTTTAAGATGGCAGATCGTTTCGCAACTTTTTCCCATTTTTAACGAATTATTTACTCAAGGCGTGAAGAATCTCAAATAAATTCTTATTGCTTCAAAGTGTGGCTTTTATGTAAGACCCTTGCAATCCAGGTCGACAAACTTTAGCATTTGAAAGTCCTTCTGATGACCCTTTTGAGTCATAAGCAAGTGCTAAATCAAATTCATAAAATTTAATAATTATGAAAAACCTAACCACTTCTCAGTAAACCACAAAAGCGGTATTTCCCACTTACGTAAACAAAATGCCCACTGTTCAAAAGTGTGGGCGTAAAATTCAACTTTTATTATCTGAATTTGTTGTGCATTGTTCAGGTAGATCAATAAGGTAAAAAAAAACCAACGTATTTCATAAAATTCAAGCTCCACGCATGAATGCAGTCAGTTGTCTAGGTAGGCTTCAGACTTTTTGTCTGCAGTGTATATCATTATCACATACAAATTTTGTAACTTTTTTCCTTTAAGACCTTTTCATAAATTTTACCAAGACTGCTTTGTAGACTTATCGGCCTGTAACTCTCTGCAATTTCAGGGGGCTTACCAGCTTTAATAATTGATACTACTTTTGCGGGCTTCCAGGCATCAGGAAAATATTACATTTTTTAAGAATCTTACCAGAGCAGCTAACACGCACTGGGAACACTGGAACTCTAAAGGCTGATATAACCACTTTTGTGGCAGAACGGCAGAAGTATCAACAATTGGTCTGGCGGTCAATGAAGACAACACAAAATATCTCCAACGTCGTCTAAGGCAAAATGTGTCTATCAATAACTATAGTTTTGAGGGGGTAAAGGAATTTACAAGCGCGGAAATTAAACAAAGGTTAGCTATTGAAAATCGCTGTTCACCGTACCTTTCCTATTGTACGGAGCAGAGACATGGACACTCAAGAGCGGATGAAAGCTCTTTTAGTAGCTTTGAGCGAAAAATTGTCCGCCTGTTAGTCGGCCCCACCTATGTTGACGAAATCTGGAGAAGGTATAACGAAGAATTATATCGGTTGTGATGGTATGCACCTGGTCAAAAAGCTTCGCTTACAATGGTTAAGATGGTTAGATCATATAGAACACATAAACATCGGTGCTGCAGCCCGTAGAATTTTCGATTCCACCCAAGTGAGACAACGCAGCATAGAAAGACCTATCCTAAAGAGGCGCATGCACCTCAATTAAATTGGTGTGCGTAACTGGGATCGAGCTGGCTGGAGAAGCTCGGTCAATGAAATATCGTCAAAAGTAAAATAACGTTCTATGTTTATACACAGCGACATTAGGCCTAAAAAACTCATCATTCGTTCATATCAGAGAAAATATGCGGTTACCCACAGAAAGCCTTTCGCGAAAGTTCTATTTTTTATTCAGCCTTATGAGAGTAGGAGAATAATACTTTTTAACTAACATATAATTCGGTTAATAGCTTGCTCTAAAGCTTAGAAAACTAACCAACGATTAGCGACGTTGTGAACTTTGACGCTTAAAACTTCTAGGTGCTTTGAGTTGCAGCATCCGGAAGGTGAAACATAGGTAACAGTAACTGATTAACGCCAACCCTATCGGTCAGGCGTTTTCAGTCAATAGAAGTACATAACTATTATATTATATTATAGCACTGTTATGGGTACCTACAAATTCGATGGAACTGCACAATAGGGAATTGCAAGAATGATGTCCTAAAAGGCGACCATAGATCATCATTACTCGATCTTCTGTTCGTAGCAAAACTTCTTTGTTTTTATTATAACTTACGTGTAAGACATTCACCTACTTCATATAAACATGAATTCTTCAAATTTCACATTAAGAAATTAAAAGAAGGAAGTGCTTCTTACAGGAATGCAGTCTTCAAATGGCCAAAAGGACATCCATAACCGAATTCATAGCTTCTGTGGATTCTAGAATCTTTTTAAGAGAATCAAAAGAAGGTACAGATCTTTTCCAGGTTGGGAGTGCATGGGTAAAGCTGTACAAAAACGGAAGAGATAATTTTATAGCACAATTGAATCCTTAGGCAAGTTAACTTTTGTTAATGAATATTCTTCGTATAACATATGTATGTACACATGTATTTGAGTGTCTTCAATCCGAACTTAAATTTCTACTTACCATTGTATAATGGTTTGCACATATATAAAACAAAGACGGCATGTTATTTTCATTACAATTTGTTCGTATTATTAGTAAAATTTATAAAACAATCTCTGTTGCACCATCTGCACTGTTAAAAGCATTTTTTCATCATCTCATATTCTTACAACAAAAAACATAATTAATTTAATTATTGTATAAGATTTGTTTATCCTCATTTGTACTGAAGACCCATTATGATCCTAATGATCCGATATGATAGCCTTATATAATATTTAGGAAACAAATTGAAATTTACATTGCTTCATTGCTATGGATTGCATCATTTGGTATAAATTAACTCGTTTATTGACTAAAGTTCAATTTTATTTGGAGATGCCGCTTTCTGTATCGATTTTGAGCCGCTTCTTCGCTTGTATATCTGCCATTGTTTGTTCGATTGAGCGCAGGTCCTTTTTATTTTTACTGGGAACTGAAAAATAAAATTAAGGTATTTTTATAAAAACTTAAATTAAATTAAATATTCCTTCTATACGAGGATAGTAAATCAAAAAAGAACGCTTTGAAATAACTGAAGTAATTCATAGGGTACCAAATTGGCAATCTTAAGGTACTCCAAAATTGCCTTTTATATAATGAGAAACCCCGGATCCAAAAAGAATGTATTCGTACACATAGTAAATCTGAACTGTGAGCTAATAGGCTTCGGTACAGTATAATTTTGATATCGACATCATTTCTGAACACACAAGGTACTTGACTCTATTTAAGCTATTTCTATTTTACTTAGCCGAGGTTTTGATATAATGTCCTCAGTGTGCACAATACTCCGCGACCATTAATAAGAAATCCGTATTAAATTTGAAAGATATAGATTTAAAACTTCAGTTCGGTAAACTTAGTGGCTATATAGTTATAGGCAACAAAAAAACTAATGGAATGTGATCTTAGGCAAGTTGTTTGTTACGAATTGAGCAAAGCTGTTTATTCCAACATGCTGGGAAAGGTGGGAGGTTTTGTTTGGATTAAAACTGTACAAATTGTAAGAGAGAGTTAGGAATTTTAAATATGACAGTATTATTAATTAAAGCGTTAGAAAAAGTTAAAATTGAAATCCTAAGGCAGTAAATTGGAAGTATGGTGGAAAATGTCTTAACGGAGTTAACGAAGGATATAAAGAAAATTTGAAGTTTACGGTTGAAGGGTTTGAGGGCAGAATGAGTTTATTACAACGGAACAAAATCATGCTCTGTATCTTGTTTCAGCTACTTTCTCCCTCCGTGGCCAGATAAGAATTGCGTAAGATGGCCGTTGCAGGTCCTATGTAAGTCAAGAGTTATCCAAACTTGGAGTGCCAGAATCAATTTATACATATTTCCATCTTCCTTTTATTGCAATGACCATTGACGGATGTGCCCCAAATCTTCTGGCGCTGCCCCCTTTTCACAAATGTGTTAGATTTTCGGTATCAATTTATCTGTCCATCTGTCTTTTGTTGTATGTCGTATAGCTGGGGACGATACCTTTTCTTAAATTTGTATCCTCTTGATTCCGTTGACGTCGTGTTGGCTCAAGCTTTTTGCCATCATATATCCTGAGTATCCTGTCTGCAAGGATGTAGATGAGGACCACTTTAGTTATAACAAAGAGCTCTAATCTTAGATGGTTCAAAAGCCGTTGATTATCGGTAGAGAGTAGAATCTACTATATATGCTGATGATAACTCATTTGTTCTTGATGCCAATGTTCAGACTAGGACGCCATATAGCAGAACTGCAATAATAAATCTGGAAATTAGAAATTTATTCTAGCGCATTCAGATCCATCAATGTCTGTACTTGCGAGCCTTTTTTTTATAAATACTCTATATTATATATCTCTAACCACTATGATCTGAAAATTTACGAGTTCATCAGCTTCTAGCTGGTTAAAACGGCAACTTGCAACTCGGATAGTTCTAGATATCAGCTAATCTTTTATCCGTGTAATTGCTTTATTTGTGACTGATTCTACTGAACAAATCTATTTACTTCGATGGTTCATCTGGAGGGTCATTTTCTTCTTTGTAGCAGAGCCAAATGATGCATTCCCCATTAACATCGTCGTTATGAAGAAATTTGTTCCCCTTTTTACACCAGCCTTTATTTTCCTATTCTTGGATCCTGACGGGTGCGGGCAGACGTTTTCGCTTATCGCATGACTTTAGCAACTCCTTTAGAGTAATTAGTGGAATATACCCCGGATAGACTTCTCTTTATCTTTAGGGGAAAAGGTGCTCTACTATGGATCTCAACATTATACTTGGACATGATACTGAAGGGGCCTTACAGCACTTCAGTTTCGTCATCCCGAGTAGTGCCCCATTGATTAATGTCGGCTTCTTGACAAAGGCGTTTATAGCATGAAGTTTTTCTCTTCTTGATGGCTCTACTGAAATTTCGTCTCGCCAGCCCCAGTATCTCAGATCCCAAGCGGCTGTAAAAAGTCTGTTCTCTATCTTGAACGCTGGATTTTGCGCCGGACTTGTAAGCATTTTGTCCAAAGTATCTTTATTTCGTCGTTATATTAGTAACATATGAGGATTCCCGCTATCTGCTCTTCTAGGCATTGATGCTCTTAGCAATAATCATTATCGAAAGATATATCATTCTATTTTTGACCTGTAAGTTTTGGGAAGTGGTAGGGTTTTTTTATTCATTATTGTCACCTGATTGCCGGTATATGAATACTCCTCACCAGCCACCTATCTTATGGCTGCGAGGATGAAGTTGCTCGCAGAACTGTTGTCAACGATGGAGCTTACTCGCACTCTATGATAGGTATTTGCTTGACTGCTCCCCACTTGTTCAGCTTAGTCGCTGAATTGCTGATCTTGCATAGTAGCTATAGATAAGCATCCTGTTATATTTCCACCTTCGCGAAGACTTCTGCTAGTTAGTTTGCTGAAGGCATAGTTTCCACATATCCAAATCGCCGTTTGTTTCAGTTATCACAGTTCCATTGCTTGGCTCGCTAATCATGATTTTTCGTTAAGATCTCATTGGTTAAAATTTATGTAGTCTCTTCATGATGCTACATGCATTGTAAAAGTTCTCTTAAAACTAGGCATCTGGTGGTGCCTTATTAAAAACAAATGGGTAACTTTTTTAGTTATTCAAAAAAACATACAAAAATTTTAATTACAAATAAACAGAAGAGTGCTTCAATAAACAGCAACACTTTAATCGCTAGTCAAGAAGATCTTTGCATGAATACGAGTTTTTTTTTTGTAATTACACGCGTGACGATTCTTCCTCCTGCGAGATATACTTTTCGCCTACCGTTCAATTTGTTTAGCGTTATATAGTAAAAATTTGCTATTAGCAGTATAGATCGATCGATCACAAGTGGAACACATTTCTATGCATGAACTTCATTGATGATAGAATAATTCATACTTACCGAAACCGTAGGATGCGTTAGTTTCAGTTTTGCGGGCGGCTTCCAGAGCAGCTTCTTGTCCAATTAAATGAATATACTTGTCTTTATAATTCGTCGTTGGTTTGACCTTTTCAGGAGATTGCTTTCTTTCAACTTCGATTTGTTTTTGTTCTAATCTCTGCAATCAAAAAAATCGTAAAATTAATTATTAGGTAACAACTCAAATTTGTCTAACCAATTGGGCGTATTTTTTCGCTGTTTTTTCATTCCAATGATCACCATTTCGTCTGGCTTGCACTTCATCTTCGGAGGGTGTGTATTCCTTTTTGTACACAACAGCATACCTATCATGACCCTCAAATCCATAACTAATTGCAATAAGGCCCCCCACCTCAGCTACTTCATGTCTAGTAAACACACGCTTAAATTTATGTTCTTAACTGATTAGTTAGCGAGTCCTAACACTCACATGATAGTGCGGTAAACTTTATCCAACGGCTGAAATTCGATGTAACGCCTCTCGTCCTTGGAAAATCGATCAATTCGTTCTTGAGCATATTTCCGAAAGCGATTAAGTTCTTCTTTTTCCTTGATCCTCATTTTTTCAGCATGTTCTTTTTGTTCTTCGAACAAAGGCAAATATTAGGACAATTTTCTAATTTTGATAAACGAATTTGGACATACTTTTTAACAGCTCCTTTTCTTTTTCATTTAGTGGCGGAGGTTTATCCATTGAATTTAAAATTGTATTAAGTAGATCCATCGTTAATTGGTTATTTTGATTTAAATTAAATATTTCATTAGAACTCGAGGGACTTGTACAATGTTGTGAAGAAAAACATTTGTTTAGAAGAAGGTAAACGTCAATTTCACAGTACACCTGTTTCAGAAATTAGCAAGCTGTCAACCCAGAAAGGAAGAATTGAAAATGCTCTGTTCAATGGGTCCTGGAGGTACAGGGTGTGCTGATAAGGACTGTTATTTAGTAGTTCATAGGTATATGAAAGTCGTGCAGAGTGGTCGAAAGCAATTTATTATGAAAAACCTAGCAAGTAAGTTATTGTAAGGAGTGATTTTGTAAATTCGCATACACCTTGAGATAACGCAAAGTCTGAGTGACAGCGTAGGCAACGAATTTGTAAAAAAACTAATTTCATTATAGGCTGTAATTTGCTTCCCAAATGAGCAATACTTAATAATCACGAAATTGTATTTAAATAAGTTGCAGTTGTGGCGTTGTTCCTACCTACTTACTCTCCTGCTGCTTTGAATAACTAGGAAACGACTACCTGCCAGTTCGACAGGCTTATAGTGCTTAAGTTTAGATATTATTATTTTTACTTCATTTCGACCGGGTGGATGGAAATCTAATTGCATTCATTCCCAACATCCCTCAATTTCCCATTCGCTCGCTTCTCATGCACTTATTTTCCTCCAGAGAAGTTGATGCTCTCCCACCACCTTTTGTAAAGTGGTTGAGCCACTTTTGTTCTTCTATGCAGCGCTGAGCGGCTTCTTAATATTAATATCCTCTGATCTTCAATCCTTAATGTAGGTTATCAGGGCATTGACAGAGATGTTGAAGAATACGCAATTGTTAAAAGCTCTAGCAGTTTGTTCCGATTGCATCTGTCCAGCCCTAAATTTCCTCTCAGTGTTTCTCCGTTGTTGTGTCATACGACATATCCATTGTGTTGTTCAGAATATTTAGACATCTATCTTACTGGAGGAGAGCCTTGTGTCGAAGATCAGTTTAACTCTTTTACCTTCTGGTGAGCACCATGTGTCTATATAAATATGAGGATATTAAGACATGTGCTAAATATGCTGATATTCTGTCCCGCAGCAATGTCAACTAGCCTAATTCCATTTGCAGACGTGGTCTTGTATGTGCTATGCTTCCGTTTGTGCTAT
Organism: Volucella zonaria; assembly: GCA_963966105.1. Classification (NCBI taxonomy): domain Eukaryota; kingdom Metazoa; phylum Arthropoda; class Insecta; order Diptera; family Syrphidae; genus Volucella; species Volucella zonaria. Next base: position 87,491,448 of record OZ014532.1, on the reverse strand, counting down.
TTAAGATGCCCTCTTTTCCTAATTTGGGGTTACGATTATATAAAACGATTTTAGATTTTGTCGAGGAGTTCTGTGATAACATCGTATTTTATTCTATTGGGGCGGGAACGCATACCAGGCTGTTTTTGGCGAATTCAGTCTTGATACAGATGGTTTCAATGTGTTCACTCACGTGTCGAAAGCTCAAGACTCCTTGCTTTACTCTGTTTTTTTTTTCAATGAATCTGCACCCAAATAGACGCTGATAGTACATATCATCTCCCTTTTGTTGAAACCATCCCACCGCACTTCCTGGGTGACGGTGAAATCTACATTATATCAATATAGAGCTAATTGTTCGGCTACACGTTAACTGTTCAAGGCACATTACGTGTGCGGCTCCAAACGTCGTTGTCCTTTTTTTCCATTTTCCAGTGTCTCTGAACAAAAGTTTAGCATATGATTTCCCTATCGCAGCTGTCTTGGTTTGACATATATAGTTCAAAAACGTTTACTCTGCTTGGTTCAGAAGTTTTAAAATAGAACAAAGCTAATCATCCAAGATATTTGTTTTGAAAATGACAATCTGTAATTTCAAAATTTGTTTGGAAATAAACTTTTATGTTGATCGAGACATATTAAATCTATTAAATTAAGTGAGCGTTTTAACAATGTCTAGTCAATCCAGTTGTCCAGAGGTGATTTTCATAAACTCTTTTTATCAAATGTTTATTAACAGATTTTTCTTACAGCACTTGCAGGCCCAGATGATAATCGTTATACATCCGGGCTCGCTAAATCTTCGAATAGGTAGAGCTTCAGACTTTAATCCGATTAGAATAATACATGCTATTGGCCGAAAGCGATCTGTCAATGGGAAATTCCACAGAGATCGTCTGCTACCTCAAGTTGTAAGTTAAATTTCTAAATGTAATGTGCTATCGTCATTAATAGTGGTTTGATTCGTTAGGCTAAAGATCTACTTCCTGAATTTGAGGAGCATCGCCTGCAAGTTTCTCACACAATTCAATCATGTTCGCAGTCAGATGGACGACGACGGTATGCAACACCACCACAACAGATTGCTGCATTTAACCGGAGATCTGTCCCTGATATAATTGGAAAGGCGTCTACATTTACCCCGAAAGGCGACACTATTATGGGGGATGAGGTATGCGATTTAACATATTTTCGGTATTAATTCTTTTATTTTTCAACCAATGATGTACCAATTTAAACGGTCGTAAGGAGCCATATTCATGTCCCTTTAGTTAGAAACTAATTTTGTTTCTATCCGTTCCGTCGCCTTTTTTAAATGTATCTTCATCCTATTTGAAAACGTAGCTTTAAATTGATGATAGCATGCATAAGTATGAAAGAATGAAAGTTACGGAGAGATTTCTCTGGGAGACTGGAAATTATATTCAACACTCAACGCGGGAGCGTTGCTAATATTTCTTTTCTCTCATTAAATGATTAATGGTTATAATTTAAGTTCACAATAAAAATAGTTTAATTTTTAAAGGTTATCCACATAAATGAAAGCGATCCATACAACATACATTTTCCAATCAAGCGGGGGGAGCTTAATTTACATAGTGAAGTGGGCGGCTCACTTACGTCTGTTATGAAAGACTTACAGGATATTTGGGAGTTTGTACTAAACTCAAGAATGGGAATTGACTTAAGGTGATAAACTCCCATAAGCTGAGTTATGAATTGAGTACTACACTAAACTTGCTCCTACAGTTCACTTCATCAATACAAAGCTGTTCTGGTAGTCTCGGATATTTATAATCGAAGTCACTTGAAAGAATTAACAACATTATTGCTGAATCGAATGGGCTTTGGAAGTTGCTTTTTGGTTCAGGTTTGCAATTTGATAACGAAGAGTATATTAAAATCTTAATGGAAAATAATCTTTCTATCATCGGCAGGATCACGTTTCAGCAACTTTTGGTGCCGGGCTTGGTCATGCATGCGTTGTTGATGTAGGCGAGCAAAAAACATCAGTTTCATGTGTTGAAGATGGAATTTCTCAGCCTAGTACACGAATTCGACTTGAATATGGTGGAGGTGATGTGACGCAAGTCTTTCACAGTCTACTTGGAAAATGCTCGTTCCCCTATAAGGAATGCAATGATAATAAACTGAAAGATGCAATGTTGCTAAAGCAACTCAAGGAAAAATTCTGTCACGTTAACATGGTATTTTAATCAGTTTCCTTGACTTGTAGAGCTTTAATCAAGGCTAGTTTTGTTAAGGATATCTGTGGATCTCAGGAGAAAACTTTTGAAGTTTCCAATGGAGAGAGCAAGTTAAAGTACACCATTCAAGTGGGTGATGAGTGCATAATTGCTCCATTAAGTCTTTTTCATACGGAACTGCTAGCCGTCACAGGTAAAAATAAAACGGCTAAAATACAAATATCAGCATCACATCAACCGGATTCCGAAGACTGTTTTGATGCCGAGTATATTCGAGAAACAAGCGTAGGTCTAGAATCTATAAAAAAAAAAAATCATTAATTTATTTGTTCTGTAGCGAAGAAATGCTCGCGAGCAACTTGATCAAATTCAAGCTGATGGGGTGATTGTACAGCCAGATAATCAAGAGGAGGATCTAGTTGTGGATTCATTTGAAAATGATCGGGAGAGTAAAAGTGATAAGGATTTAATATTACCAGGTGGACAAATAATTGGCATTGACCAAGCGGTTCTTCTCAGCATAGAAAGATGTCGTGAGTCCTCGTTAAGAAACCTTGAATAACGATTTCTAAAATGATGTTTTTTTAATAGCCAACGATGAGATGAAAAAGAAAATGTATGGATGTGTGCTTGTTGTGGGAGGAGGAATGAAGTTTCCCGGCATAGGGAAATGGCTACAAAACAAAATGGTTTTAAATGCCGCACATCCACATCGTTCAGGTAAAGAGAAGTTATTTTATACACTAAAATATTAGATACGATTTTGTTTGAATTTCGTGTTGTTATTGGTTAACTCTTTTAGAACAATTGGATATTGTGACGAGCACTAAGGATATGGATCCAACAATGACTGCATGGAAGGGTGCTGCAATTATGTCTTGTTTAGAAAGTGCACCAGAATTATGGATAAACCGAGCAGAATGGCAAAGGTATGGCTTGCGCATATTGAGAGAAAAAGCTCCGTTTATGTGGTAATACGAGTTTATGACAAGTTCTAAAGTGTTAATTATCAAAAATAAACTAAACTCACTTTTTCAAAATGTTTAATTTTTTTTGTACACGTACAAATTGGTTTAATTCTCAGAGTTGAATAGGAATAAATTTGATGAAAATCATCTAAATTACTAAATTACTAGATGTTTTTGGAGAAATCACAATACCCATCCCTTACATTGTGCATACTATCAATACAGGATCTGAAACTCTGATTTTCTTTGCTCCATACCGAGTTTCGTCTGGCGCTAAAGAGTAGTTATTGAAGAAAAGGTATCCCCATGGCTTTTCCGGTCGTCATAGTACCAAAAGACAACGGTAGTATTCGAGTTTGGGTCGATTATAGAGCTCTTAATGCCATAAAACTCCCAGATCGATAATCACTACCATGTATAGATGATCTATTTCATGAAGCCCAAAGTACGCCTTACAAAATCAATATAAAAATATTGAAAGTTCTACCCGTGTACGACTTTCTCAACTGCAGCGGTATAACAACTGCCTTGTCTTCTTCTTTTAACCGTTGAAATTACATCTGATGTAATATAATGTCAGGAGTTGGGTTTGCTACTTCGGAACATCGGTAATGCAGATATTCTGTCTTAGTACGACTGATTTGTTTTCTTCTAGCGCCTTTCCAAGTCCACCAATCATTACGAGTTGCTTGAAGGACTGTCACGTCAGACTGTCATAATAGCGCTATTATCGCCGGCAAGAAAAGTTGTTTCGGACTCGTTTATGTGCTACTTCAATAGAAAATCTTGCATGCCATCAAAAAGCTATAGACTGTGTACACTGCCTTGGTGTACTCCAACTCCGGTGTGCATTTAACTTTTGTTTTAACGCCATCGTATATATCGCGTATCGTTCTTTCATACATAGGTCTCGGGTACGGAAATCATAGTGCGATCCAAATAAGATATTTGCGAACTCTGTCGAAGGCTTTTTCCAAGTCGATGAAGACGATATGCATGTCCTTCGAACTTGTTTTTTCGAAGAATCTTAAGACTTGGCTTCCTTTCCCTCGTTATATAACCATTCTTACTGCTCATCGGATCCCGATGTGTCGATTAGTCAAGTTTTCAGGTTTTTCTGTTACTAATGAACGTGTGTGGTATAGTGTCTCGCTGACCTCAATCTTCTTTACTTCGTAACATTTATTGTCCATAGCTTTAATAACTTTGTATAGGCCAATCTGCTTGCTGCATACTTTGCGGCCAGCTCAACACTCCCAGATTGTGCTTTGTCTCCTCCGACACTTGAGTGCGTCGAATCTTCAATGGGACTAATCCATTTTCGCACTCTTGTAGTAACAAGAGTTCTTAAAGATCTTAACATTCACTAATCCGCTGGTCCAGATGGTATATCTCCACTGCGTAATCTTTTTCATCAATCCTACTCTTTACGACTATTTCCGAGCAGATGGAAAACAGCATTTGTCCACCCCGTCCTTAAAAAAGGCGAATCTTCCTCTCTCCCCTCCTACCGACCCATTGCACTTACGTCCCTTCCTTCCAAGGTCATGGAAACGCTGATAAACCGTCAGCTCATGAAATGTCTCGAAACACGACCGATAGTACGGTTTTCGAGGCAACAGGTCCACTGCTCATCTAATGGCATGTCTCACCGAAAAGTGAGAAAGTGCTATCTGACGAAAGCAAGATAGTTGCACTTCATATTTCTAAGGCATTTGACGGAGTTTGGCATCAGGGTCTTTTGTCGAAAATGCGTCCCAAATGCACGCATTTTCGACGACTTTCTTCTTCAATGGATTAGAAATTACTTTTCGTTCAATCCAAGTTGTCTTGGATGGTTTCAAGTCTGATGTTCACAAAATAAATGCTGTTGTGCCCCAGGGCTCCGTTCTGTCTCCGACACTCTTTTTAATTTTCATTAATGATCTCTTGGCTGCTACTTCTAATCCAATATATTCCTTTTCTGACGACGACAATACCCTGTGCTTTTCATATTCCTTACCGGACTCACGTCCCTGCTTTTCGGCTGTAGAACGGGAACGCCAGCGTATTAGCATAACTAATTGGGGAACCACTAACAGGGTAGAATTTAATGCTCCCAAAACACAATGCTGTCTGCTGTCGTTAAAGCGAAATTTAAACACCCAGTCATTGTCCATGGATGGAACTGACATCGTCGAAACCGAAAAACTTTTCATTCTCGGTATGTGTGTCAATGACGAAATGTCTAGGTTTCCTCAAGCGATGTAAGAAATACTTCACCCCCTCTGATCGAGCCTCAACTGTTTTATCGTTATTGCCACCACCAGTGCTCCATAGAAATCGTCAGTAGCATTCCGCCCCTTCAATCTTTTAACGGTAACACCCGCCTCGTTATGAATGCTCATCAGTATATCCTCAAGCCCACTTTCGGAAGTACTTTAAAATATCGTGATTCGTTCCTAAGCCGGGCAACTTGCTTATGGAATGCCCTGCCTAGCTCTTTATTTCCTAGTCATTATAACCTTCAAACGTTTAAAACCAACGTTCACCGGTACCTCTCTTTCTATCCTCCCCGATTTTCCTTCGCCTGTGCTGTGTGCAAGCATGTTAAGGGTACTTAAATCCCTTGAGCGCGCGCAAATTATAACAAAAAAATAGAAGAAACAACAGATAATGTGCAGTCCGAAACTGCACATCACAGCTACTATATTATCCACAGAGTCTGATTAGTGAACGTCTTTACGATGTTTGGTATATTGAAACTTGACGATATTAATTATTTGTAATATCCCATAATTGGGTCCATTTTCCATAATTTTGCAAAAAACCTTACGAACTCTGATTGATTTAACTGGCCACAGTCACCTTAATTTTGAAAATCGGGCGACGAAAACACCTCACTGCTAGGTCTCTTTTCGTGTGCTAGGCTTGGGGCTGATTCACCAAGGTCGTCATTGTATGTTTCCTCCATAACCAAAACAGGATTTCGACATGCTTCAATCTACTGCCAGGTTGAAGTTCCAAATTATAGTTAAAATCTTCCTTGTCCAAATTGTACTCAATTTGAAATATTAAATAGTTGAAAATCTAAATAACCCGCAAACATAGTAAACTTTTTACCAAGTAAGAAGGGTCGTACCTCCTCCAGCGTCTCCAGCTCATATGAACAATATGTTTTTCTGCATATCTTATTGGTGATTTTGTAGCAGAACTGCCGTCATCCCAAAACAACTGCCATCTGTTGGCAATTTCGTTGCCGCCGCAGCATGATCTATAATCCTGTTACTCTGCAACGTTGACTCATACTCATATTAAGATATTTAATTGCTTGTCTCTGTGCCAGTCCGAATTCGAATTGGCTATTATTTTTTAAAAAGGTCCTCATGCATTGCAGTTTATTTTAGTGCGCGGCTTCTTCTTTTTTTCGCCGCACTGCAGAAGATACATTGACGTTTTGATTCCCTTCGATTTGCGAAGTTTGGAAATGATTAAAAATTACTACCGAAACTTTAAGAGCCCTTACTCCTATTTTCGGTTGCAATAATCGTCCCACCAGACAGGCTGTCGTGTCAACTTTTTCACTATTGAATGTTCCTGTGCATGTGAGATAACGCACCGGTCGCGGTACCGAAAATATCGCAGCACTAAGCGCTTCAGTCCAAAATGAGCCACATCAGTCGATTAAGTGCCGTTCATACGAATTGGAAGTTTCTCAGTCCACGTTGTGATGAATTTTGTGTATAGATCTTAGCATATGTATATCCTTACAAGATCAAATTAACTCAAGAACTGTAGCCTCTTAATCATTTAAAGCACCGAAACTTCTCCGAATGGGCTCTGCAAAATTTTGAAGAAAATTCTGAAAATTCGAAAATCATCTTTTTTGATGAAGCTCATTTTTGGCTTAATGGCTTTCTCAATAAACAAAGTATGCGTTATCGGACAGCGACAAACCCACATGCGCTTCAAGAGACTCCATTGCATCCATAGAAAGTGATCATGTGGATTGGATTTCTTGCTGGAAGTGTGATTGGACCGTATTTTTTCGTCGATCAAGATGATCGCCATGTTACGGTCAATGGAGTTCCCTATCGTGATATGTTGGAAGACTATATTTTGGCCAGAATCGGGTGGACTTGACATCCGTGATGGTGCCATATGCCACACAGCTAGTCAAACAATTGATATATTGAAGGGGAAGTTCGGTAATCGCATAATGTCGAGAAATGATCCGGCCGAATGGTCAACTCGCTCATGCGTTAGATTTCTTTTTATGGGATTACGTTAAGTCGCTGGCTTATGCCAACAAACCAGCAACGTTAAAGGAGCTCAGAAACAATATCGAACGCAAAATTCCTAACGTTCCGGCCGATATGTTTGGAACAGTGGTCGAAAACTTGCTCCAAAAAATCGATCGCGGCAAACGTGCTCGCGGTGGCCATATGAACGAGATCGAATTCCATAAATAAATTTAACATGTGTAGTGTACTATACCTGGAAAAAATGTCAGCCCGACATCTCAATTATTCTGTGTTTTATTTAAATACAAAATTGTTATGTCCTTATTAAAAATCCCGATATTTATGCAATTTAACGGGCTTTCGGTATCAGGACTTAAAACACATTTTTAATATTACTAGCGTAGACCGATCAAGGGTTATTGCATATTTTATAGACTGATCAACAAATATAGGCCAACAATGAGTTGGAAAACTGTCTTTCAGACAGGGACAGAGGGCTTACAGTCAAATTTTCAAATACATCCTAACGGACCTTGAACGTTAAACGGATAACAGATAAGATTTGGAGTTCTCGAACACTGATTAGGGATGCTGACTGTCTTCAATATGCGATGGGGTAAATAGGGGTTTCCGCAAGTCGGCGTTCTGTCTTCACTACTATGTTGCATGTTCGCCGACTCATTGCTTAACGTTCTTCATAGTTCTGAGGTCTATGCACAAGCATACGCGGATGATGTTGCTGTACTGTCTGTTGGATATGTCAAGCGACTGTCTATTCTAAAGCGCAGGCAGTCATAGACGTGATCGACGATTGGTGCACTAGAAATGTCTTTCCAGTCAAACCTCAAAACTGAGATTCTCGTTACGAGAAGGAGGAAGCTGGCCGGTCTGACTCAACTAATGTTTAAAGGTATCACCTTTCGATTCTCCGAAAAAGCTAAGTAATTGGGTGCCATCCTGGAGAACAAACTTATTATTATTTAGTCCAACTAAATATGTTACGTCGAAAGCCTCTAAGGTGCTGATGAATCTCCATTCCCTTGATATTCCTATCATAGACTACATTCCATTTAAAGAGAAGTGGTCTCTAGTACAAAAAGCACTGAAGTTTGATGACCTTAAACCCCGACTGTCTTTTTACTCTGGTTCTTTTGTCAGTGTTTGACGCAATGACACCATAAGGCTTGTTGCAGAAAAATGCAAAACCGATGCCCAGGAAAGATCTCGGACAGAACCTGGGCAATAAAAGGAACGCATTCGGTACGGATGGCTCCAAAATCAATTTAGGATGCATAGCTGTGTCTTTCTGTCCTGGAGAACGACAACGTTAGATTTCACTCCTCTTTGAGAAAAATTGGTTTGTTTTCCAAGCGGAGATATAATGATGGTAACGAACTATTGTATATTTCGAAGAATCAGTGGAGGGGGTGAACCATTTTCATTTGTAGGTTCAGCGAAGCTGCACTTAGAGCCGTGCTGTATCTTCTTACGACTTCTAAGATAGTTTGAGAATGTAAAACTTCACTGAACGCAGTCGGAAGGCTCAATTTACTGAGTCTTGTCTGGGTCCCAGATTACACTGGCATCACAAGAAATGAAACGCCGATGAAATTGGTAAGCAAGGCTCTCATGAGTTGTTCAAAACCGATGAAGGTCTCCCCACCTTCCCGGTTAGGAATTCCATTGACAGTTCATGACCTTCATCTAATAATGTTTTATATGATTTAAATTTCTGTTTCCATGCACATGATTGCAAAAAGTTTTGCTTACCCATTCATAGCTGAGGAAAAGGTAATCATATGCATAACTTTCAGTGTTCTACTGGTTATTTCATAATTGAATCTGTGCAACACTATAAATACCTTACCGGGTACTTACCGACTACAACTTAAATTGGAAGGACCATATCCAAATCGTTAAATCCCATATGTTGTTGGTGATACGGAAGATGTACTTAATGAAACAATACTGTTCCAAAAATTAATTTTTCAAATTAATCGACTACGGTCTTGCTAAAGTATACATACTAACTCTTTTGGACCTTTGTTGATAGTGCAAAAACATTTAATGCGGATTATTTGTAATAAAAATCGCCTTACCCAGAGCTGGCCTCTTTTTAAAGCCCAGCGTATCTTACCAATTAGACACCTTTATGTTTTTAAAGTGTGAAGAGAATTCTTTAACAAAGAGTTCCTAGCAGTTATACAGTCTACGTATAAATAATATGCATCTTACCAGCCTACCAACCGCTTACAAAACACATTTTTCACATTTCTACACCGTTACAGCTCCTACATTTTTCAATAAGCATCTCGACAACATTTAATTTTCATTCGTTTCTTAAAAAAGTAAAAGACTGGTTATTCACGATCGACTATGCTACTGCTGAATCCTTTTGGAGAAGTGTATCATAATCATCAGCACAAGTTAATTTTAAAGTTGTACATACAGTGTCGGCCAAAACTAAAGCAACTTTTACATAAGCACAAGATTCTGCGGTAAAACTGATTAAATTTCAATATATTTTATTATGTTTTTGTTTACAAAACAAGTAAATATATTCGAAAGCAAAATAAAAAAAAAACAAAAATAATTGTTCACAAGCAAACAAAAAGGAAAAATAAAAATACTGTAACCATGTCGATTTTAAGCTGGCCAAAACAAAAGCAACTCCGTAGTAAATTTTTACACGTAATAATAATCATCGCGACGAAACTTTTGTTTTTAATTACTGCACTACACCTTCTTGACATACTCTCGTTCAGATTGGAAATTATAGAGCTTGGGATGCCTTTTTCAAGCCTGGTGTGAAATATAAAGCTCGTCCCTATTCCCGCAGTTCTCTCGAACTATTCGCCGATTTACAATTTCCCGTAGATCTTCTATCATAATGTTATCTCCTCCAAGCATCACAATGCCCTTTAAGTATCGAGGATCCACTGCTTCATTGACTGGCCGGTAAAAGCCGACCGCTTGGATTCGTCGGAAAATAGTACGGTTTTCCACTTCGATACCGTGTGGAAATATTTAATATGGTCATTTGCAAATTTCAGTTTTGCTCTTTTGTTTTTGGCTGAAATAAATGGTTTCTTTGCGATCCTGAATGATGAAACACCACCATCAACAGCCCCCCAACGAAGTGTCTTGGCGCTAACTTTTGTACTAAGTTCGTTTTGTAATTCCCTTGATGACATAAAGCGATTACTCTTTATCGTCCTAATGATCATTTTGACTTCCCGGTATGAAGTAACTCTTAGCCTACCACCTCGGCTTATCACCGATTTTGGGATTGAATACTTTTTGGATAATTCAGATTGTGAAATATCACTTTTACAGCGTGTTTGACAAAAGCGTGTGGCTCGTAAAAATTAACCCGTTAGTCGCAGACGATAAAAATTTTTGGTTTCCGTTAGAATTATTCCTCCTCTAATTCGCAGTCAAATTTTACTTTAGTTGCATCTCGTTTTTGAAAGTTACGTCTTGTATTCCGTAATGAATGCTTGTTGCTAATCCACTGGTATCAAAACTATCCGTTACCGCTGCAGCGCAAAGTATTTCAGGAAGTCAGAGAGTTTTGTGATGAAGAGGGTGAAACGATTTAACGAACATGGAAACGTTGACGACTTGCCAGAACGGGGAAAAACAGAAACCACTTCGAAAGTCCTTAAAAACAAAGTGCTTACAATTTTTAAAACAAGACAAATGTCATTAGAAAAAGGTTACGAGGTTTCCATCTTCAGTATTCGCAAAATTATCAGAGAAAACGATTTTAATTTCAAAGCTATTGCGGCAAAGCCTTTGTTAACCGAAAACGATTTGAGTGGGCTCGCCGTTATAGAGATATGGACTGGACCAAAATTATTTTGACTGACGAGCTTCATTTGTTTTCAACAATCCCTTGAGACGTGTGTGGACTGGTCACAGTTAAACTGTCTTCTAAATAACAGTGAAACATACGGCAAAAGTCCATGTTTGTTGCTGTTTCTATTCGGCGGGTTTCGAATAATCGGTGACCATTGCCGGGAATCTCAATGCTCAAAGAATGATCCAACTGTGCAAGAAGGAATTGGTGGGATCGAGGACAACGATCGTAGTCGTATCTGTCAGGGTTTCAAAGAGAGAAATGACAATATGCTGAATTGGCCATCTCAGTCTTCAGATGCCAATCCGATTGAAAACGTCTGGAGACCTATGAAGCAAAGGATTAAAGGAACAAATGTAAGAACAACAAAACTTAAACTGCTTTTAAAAATAATTTGGTGACAATTACCGCAGGACTACGCAAAAAAAATTGGCTCTAAGTTGTCGACAGAGGTGCGAGGCGATAATTGGGAATGGAGCAGTCTGGACAACATATTAAGTACATTACGCCTTAAGGAAAATATTAAAAGCTTTAAAATAAATAATTTTGTTTCCCTTAGTCAAGCGGCTGTTTTCTTTTGAACCACACTTCTGTCAAACACACTGTATATTCACTAATAATAATTTTTTCTTTAATCTCATTGGAGTATTTATTTCTGGCCACTTTAGATAAAATCAATAAGATCTTTAGATCTTGCTGCAGCAGACTAATACACACGAATGAATTAATCGCGTTTTTTTTTTTAATATTGACAATTCAGATATGAGTAGTTTGGCCAAAGAAACGGTTTTTTTTAGAACAGAGAACTTTAAGGAAAAATTACAGAGCAAATTGAATTGCTTTTGTTTTGAAAAGTAAAGTGAATTCAGTTGGATGTCTGTATTTTTTTTTAATGTCGTAAAATTGCTGCTTTTTGATTTTATAAATTAATCAACTCTACTCCAAGATATTGGAAACATTTTTTTTAAATTTATATGAAATATTTTATCTAATTTTAATGTAACTATTTTCGAATTTAAGAATTGTATTACTGGCGAACTGATAGTCACCCCACATCAGATGTTAATTTTTTCATTTTAATTATAAATTCAGGAGTCATTCCGCACTAACTTCTAAGTTATAGAATGATTACTATTATTTAATTCCGTATTTATGAAACAACTTTTGTTAATTAGCTTTATGCTTTGGAACTAAATACAATAAAATACAATACAATTTGGTCTGCAAAACTGGAGGCAATTAGCAAAAGATCGCGCTGAATGGGGCTGTTCGTAGAGACTCAGTCTGAAGCGCCACATAAGTAAGGTGGGTGTGTAAGGTTTGGGAGACGAGACTATGGCGTTATTGAAAAACAAATTTCGTAATTTTTTGCCATAAGTCTGATTTATTTATGTATAAATTTAATGATATTACATTGTCCATATTTAATAAAAATATTTATCTTTATTTCATTGTATAATCAAATGAACTTTGTCCAATGCTAATACATTTCTTAAAAGGAAATGTACAATCTGTGTTATGTACTAATTGAAGTTACAAAACCAAAGCAATGAAAAAAAACAATAAAAACAAAAAAATAAAAAAATTATTATTCTTTACGATCTGTAAGAGGAAACAAATTATTGACAAATTATATGAATACAAAAAAAAAAAAAACACATGCATATATCGAAGTTTTTTTTTAATCATTGTTTTTGTTTTTGCTGTTGTTAAATATAAATATATTTTACATCTATTAAATACTTAAGTTATAACGATGATGATTCCTTTTTTGTTTTGTTTTAAACGAATAGTTGCTGAAACTACGGAATAGTAAATGTTTATCTATTATATATGTACTCTTTAAAACTATTACATCTAAAATTACACATTACATTATATTTTTCCAACATAAGCGCAATTAAAAAGAGTGCCTATAATAATTTTTGTTTTTCTTTTATCCTTTTAATTTTAATTTCAATATTATTATTATTTTTCTGTTTTTTTTTTTTTTTACACATACAATATACTATATGGAGAATTGTATTTTTTTTTTATCGGAAGTGGATAAATATCTCTAAATAATACAGACACGTTAAGATGGTGAAAGAATCAAATACATTTACATGCTGTGAAGTCAATCTTCCGGTTGTGGTGGCTTCATATTTGTTCACAAAAAAAGTAGTGTGAGATATGAATAATTTTCCTTATAGCATACTATTACTATTCATTATTTTATGTTTCTTCATTTTTTATATGACTCTTTTCTTCATTTTATATTCGTTTAATTTAAACAAACATTGCATTAATGTATCATAATATATTTTTACTAAAAGCTATTAAGCAATTTGTTGCTTTCTTTTTCTACTAGATAAATTTTATTTACATCATTATACCTTGTATTTTTGTTTTATTTATCTCTACAATATATTGTATTATGTATATAGGCTAAAAAAAATATCAATTGTATTTTTATGTTTTGCTTTTGTTTTGTTCTTAATATTGGACTTTACTTATTACTACTTACAGATTTTATATATTACAATTTGCAATGTAGCTGCGTTATTCGAATTGTTTATTGTGGAAAAAGGGCAACTAACTAATTAAACTGTCGACTGTTTTATTGTCACATATGAATTTTTGACGTAAGGTGGACAAACAAAATAGTACGAGTTTTTATATGTATATTTACGGGTGTAAAAACAGTAAGGGAAGAACTTGGCCTGCCAAGTAGGTACTACAAATTTGTATTGCACAAAACCCATACGTCTTGGAAATATCTAACTCTTCTTTTTGGAATTGATCTCTTTAACACCACAGTCATCGACTTTTTTATTGCCCTTTGCTATAGCCAAGAGTGTGACCAATTTCTTATGGGAATCGCCCACAATCCACCCATGCTGTTGATAGTTTTCACTCTCGTCAATGTGATCTTCATCGTCATGGTTTGACTCGATGCGACCAAATTCCTCATCGCTTGACGATGACCAATAATAGAGCATTTCTGAGGCGATTCTTTTTCGCCTGCTTTGTGGCCTCATTTGGCCACCTTCAGCTGATGCTGTGGCTTTAGCACTGGAGGCGTTTCGAGATACTGCTGGTCGTTCTGAAGCTACTTTTGACTTACCAGAGTCTTTCTTAGCAGTACTCGTCGTCGATGCAGCATTAGATTCAAGTTTTCCTGAAATTGTTTTTCGACGATTTCGAATCGGCCCGCCTTTCGATCTTCGATTCAATTCTGCTTCGAAATCGCTTTCAGAATCGTCAGCAGGAGGTTTCAAGGGGATATTTCTTTGAGTTGGTTTTTTAAAGGGTGAGCTATTGTTTTTTAAAACTTCAACAGAATTACTTCTGCTTTTGGAAGATTTTAATTCTTTTTGTGTTTTTGGATTCGGGCGTTTCGACAGCGACATTATATTTGCCGTTGAGGTTGGCACTTTTTTCTTGCCCTTAGTTGGCTTAGATTTTTTTGGATTCTCCGTTGTAGCTCTTGTAGATGTTTGATCGGTATTAGAATTATTTTTTAAGTTTTTTTGTGGGGAAGCAGATGAACTCTCGGATTTCTCACATTTCGATTGAAGACGGTCTGTAGCTGCCTTTGACGCATCTGTCTCTTTTGCATTGTTACTTGGAGCTGATGGTGGATTTGTCCTTTTTGAACCAGATGCTGTAGTCTTTCTTTTTTTCTTGGTTTTTTGTTCTTTTTCTTCAATTAATGCAATAATATCTTTTGTAGATAGAAATTCTTCAAATTCATCCGAACTCCATATTTCTACTAGTTTTTTCGATCGGTTTACAGCACATCTTCTTTGTGATTTTCTTTGACCTTCACCGATTAGTTCGGCAATTTCCGCAGGAGACATTCCCAATTCTGCGTGAAGTCGCGCAATTTCTTTCGAACAATGTTCCTCCTTATTAGCCGCTGCTCTCTTATTCGCTTTGTTTGTATTTGCTTTATTCTTCTGGGTTTTTGCATTGGTTGTTGACTTTCTTTTAGCAGAAACACTCTGATTATCTCTAGTTCTAGATGCATTTGATGCGTTCTCCATTCGTTCTTCTTTGGTGGCATTTGACCCCTTTTCATTGAAGCCACGCAAAGTGTCAAACAACCTATCGAGCTCTTGTTTTGGAATCTGTTTTGGTGGCTCTGGAGTGGGCAGTTTTGGTTTTTCAACAGTAGCCTTCGGTTTTGTTTTAGCATTTTTAAAAATGCGCCCCATAATTAGAGATTTATTTTCAAAGGTTTTCGCTGTAAACGCACTGGAATTACTGCTTTCACTAGAGTCCATATTACCATCTTTATTGTCCTCATTTTCAACCTCATTATCCTCATCTCCACCACTTATAGAACCATATACAAAATCATCTCGATCTGAGTAAGTCACCGTTGACGTGGTGTTGTCGTCGTTTATTGCAGGTGTTTCTGGCTTTTGGAATTTTATACCTTCTTGCTCTTCCATGCCAATATTTTTAAAAGGCCTCTCTGGAATGACAATGGCTTTTTTCGGAGCTCCATCCGTATCGTCGGCAGTTTTAAACGGCGACTGAATGGCCTTTGATATTGGAGTATTTTCGGAATCATCAAACTCATAGATATCTTTCGGCATAATACTTTCTCGCTTCTTAGGTGGGTTTAAAACGATTGGCATGCAGCTTTCTGAATCGTGAACTGAGGCGATTGGAGAGCATTCTTTAATTGGAGATTTTTCTCTCTTCTTTGTTGTGGGTGATTGATCTGCTTTCGTTTGAGTAATTAAAGATGGAAATTGCTCTACTAATTCATCATTCGGTTTTGTTTTGCTTTTTGACTTTTGATCGTTTTGCATTTGCACTGCTGGTGAAAAAGATGTAAGACCTGTGATGGGAGTTTCATTTCCCAGCGCTATTTCAGCTAAGGTTGTCAATTTACATCCCGCTCGTGGGCTTCGTTCTAAGGCATGTTCCATATCCAAACCCATTGTCGGAATGGAAACTTTGAGGTTGTCGTAGCCTTTCATAGCTGCTTTTGTCTTAAGGCGGCATGTAGTTGTGGTTATAGTGGAGCTTTGCGACGATGCCGAATGTAGTGGCGAAATAAAATTTCTAGAAAAGAAAATGCATTAAATAGTTTTTGCTTAGCAATCTTTAGGCAATATATTTATCATTAGTGCTGGTGAAGAGGTTTTCTATCGGAGGTTTTAAATATAAAGCTAATAAACTTGACTCCACTCGTATTTTTGCGGCAGAAGAAAAATATTTGTCCAAAGAGCTCTACTAACTGCATAAGCACAATATTCAAAAAATTATTAAAAAAATAAAAAGGACAAGAACAAAACCCTTGGCGACGTTTTAAGAGATAAGGATGATATCAGCAATAGAGTGACGGTCGTTGCCAATAATATATGTCAACCTGTAAGTTGAAATGGTTCAAAATCATGATGACAAGATATTTATTCCTCCAATAAAAAAGAAAGTATTACCTGGATAAGGCTAATTTTTTTTAAAGCAACACCAATTTCCTTCGATGCTCTGTCCGAAGATATAATTACTCATGATAAATGAAACATCTGCGTCGTTAACAAGCAATGAAATATAAACCCTTTAGTTACTAATTTAGTTCAACAAATTTTGCTACAAAGTTCGTATCTGCAATATAACACTTCTAACTATGACTATCTAAATTTTAATTGTTTTCCGAACAGAATAATCTGTGATACCATATAATAAATAAGATATTCAACGAGCTCATTAACTTTTCGTTGATCAGAAAACGGCTTACGACAGAATTTTTTGAGACATGCCAATCTAGGAAGGATGGCGATACAATACTTTGGCGCCTTTCTTAATTTTTTTAAATAACTTAACATGAAGGGCTGATGTCAAAAAACAAAACAAGACGACGTGCTATCGAACAACTATTTTACTATAACATAGCTCCAATCATCATTTTAACAAATAAAAAAAATCTCAACAGAAACAAACATGACATTGAACGCGAAGCGTGAAGAATCGTAGACATTCGACAAGAATACAACGACTGTACAGTAAACATGTCATTATATCTACGAGTATCTAAGCAAGTAAACGTACAAACAGGGTACGTCAAAATATTGCGCAGTTAGGCGCAATAAATCCGAGTTTTGGCGCCGATTAATTACTGTAGATGAAACTTGGAAACACCATTATACGCCCGAAACAAAAATTCTGTCAAAACAGTGGACTGCAAAGGGCGAGCCGGCTCCAAAAAAAAGTAAAAACTCTTTTTTCGGCTGGGAAAGTGATGGCGACTATTTTTTGGGATAGTAAAGGAGTTATTTTCAAAAAGAAAAAATTATTACAGGAGCATACTACGCATCATTACTTGCCAAGCTGAAGGCAGAAATTGCGGAAAAAGGGCCACATTTGCAGAAAAAGAAAATCCTGTTTCACCAAGACAACGCGCCGTCTCACACCTCAGCTGTTGCCATGGCGAAAATCCATGAATTACGGTTTGGACTGCTTGACCATCCGACCTATTCACCAGATCTAGCCCCAAGCGACTTCTTTTTGTTCCCTCATCTAAAAACTGCTGTCGGAGGACAGAGATTTTCGTCAAATGAGGAGGCAATCACCTTCGTGAACAATTATTTTGCAGAGAAAAACGCCAAGTACTATTTGGACGAGTTAGAGACATGGGAGCACCGCTGGAAAAAGTGTGTAGAATTACAAGGAGACTATGTAGAAAAAAAAAAAAAATCGTATACCCACAACTCAAGAGGTTGTGCAGAATGTATATTTTTGTCGTTTTTATTTTTTATTAATAACGCAGAAGCAATGCATAGAAATAGAAATAGGCATTTATAAAAAAATGTCGCTCTATTTCTAAAAATGGGTAGCGTATTGGTGCAATATCACCAGATCTGTTAGAACGTGACAAAGCGAAAAAACTTACTAAAGTAATGCCAAAAAAATCTGACCTGGAGTAGAAAAAAATGTCATATTTTCTCAAACCATAGGTATAGAGTAGGACTCTTGAACGGTACATCTAACTTCTATTTGAGCCCATAGTCACAGTTATGAAATATCTAATATTTGATTTAATACAACAACGACACAGACCACCTTAGGTAGGATAGTAGATCAAATTAACAATAACAAACGCCCGCTATAAATCTACCAGTTAAAATTGTAAAGAAATGTTGGATAAAAGATTAAGATGTAGTAGATAATACGTTTGTTCCAGGACTCCAAATTTGTACAAAAACCTATTCCCGTGAGAAAAAAATTGTAAAAGAGAACGCATTTGAGAGAGTAATTCATTTCCCCACCCTGCCAATTCTTACAAATTTGTACACGAGATTTTTCTTTGGGCAGGAATCAATTCAATCAAATTAATTAAATTTTAAAAGAACGGCCAAATTCGTAAAAGTTTAAATTTGTGTGAATTGCGACAATTTTATGCAAATTAGCTCTAAAGATGACTTGGACATGGAAAAAGAGGAGAAAAAAGAGTTACATATTGAGGCGAATTGTTGGCCTAATATAGTAGAACTCATTAAACGCATATGACATCAATAAAATCGTAATAGTAACCAATCCAAAAAAAATCTTCCTCCTGTTGTTCAATTTCTTTTTTGTTTTGTTTCTTCTTGTTTCATTTGACATTTCAAACACATTTTATAAAAACGTGTTCTCGCGAGATTTTGGTTTTAAGACAGAATTTATTCCTACTTTTGTAACTTAAGCAAAAAATTCTCTTTTACAAATTGTTACAAAAATTTCGCGGGGACAGACCTAATATATTTATGATTGGCTACAAAATGTCTTCGTAACACTACCAAAGAAAAATAAGGCAACACATTGTGTTGATTATAGAACAATAAGTTCAAAGAGCCATACGTTAAAAATCTTTCACAGAAGAATATACAATATAATAAACTCAAAGAGGGTATTAGCTCCTCTCAATTTGGTTTTAAAAGCGATTTTCTAAGGCGCGAAGCATTGTTCGCATTCAATGTGCTGGCCCAACGTTGTTTAGGGACGGGGAAAGGCGTTTACGACACAGCAACACAATAGAGTGGTAGAAATCCTCGACAGCAAACATATACATATGTAGATATGAATGACAGAAGAGTGATTTAAAATCTATACTTGGGTCATGGACAAGGGTCAATTTTATCACCGTTTCTTTTCAACATGTACTCAGAAGAAATACTCAAAGCAATCATAGAAAACCATGAAGAAATAAAACTAAATAGAGTCAAAATAAGCAACATAACATACGCAGATTATGTTGTTATATGTAATAGCAAGCACAATAGATGAATTGAGTAGCATGATGAACAAACTAAATGGTATAAGCCATAAAAACCGCCACAACAAAATTTATAGTTCTAAGTAGAAAACAGCAAACGCAGAACTTCGAATTAAAAGTAAACATAAACATAGAAAAAGTCGATAGGATTAAATACTTAAGAACGTTTATCAGTAAAAGTGCAAATCCTGGTAAAGGAATATAATGCAGGATACAACCAGCGAGTACAGTTTTTTGCAAAATGAAAAAAAGTATTGGGCAGCAGAGAAATCAATTAAGATATCAAAATAGGGTTAGTCAAATGTTACATTTGGTCACAGAACAGTAGAAACAGTAGAAAACTTATATACCTTAGACACATCCTAAGAAACGACAAATACAATCTTCTACACCTTATTGTGCAAAGGAAGATATTGTAGAAGGAAGAAGAAGGGTTGGGAGACAATGGCTGACATGGCTATCATATATGAGGGAATGGCTTAACTTTTCGACTTCAAAAATAATGAGCGGAGTACAAATCAAACGAACGATGAAAATGATGATTTCCAACTTCCGGAGTGGAGAGGAACTTTAAGAAGAAAAGAAACCTAATATGCTTCGGGTTCGGACACTTCTGGACAGTTTTGTGTATTAAGTGCTGAATAAACTGTAACAACTTAGTGGACTGGGATGTCTGCCCAAATCGCTGGTTTTGCAAGGTCAAGAGCGTTAAGACTGGACACATAATTATCAACAGGTAAACTTCTGAAGAATAAGTTTCCAGGAACTCATACGAAGGAAAGCGATATACATATAGTGTCCACGAGAGCGTTTTTTCTGAACCTTGAAAGCACCAATAACTTGTTTCATTGTCATAAGGAGAGGGGCATCCAAAACGAACCTTCGCCCTATTTGGTCTGTCTTAGAAGCATCCAAAAATACTCCATTGCAAAATCCCTGGGCGTGAAATGCTGGAAAATCTACATAAAATATATTAACAGTGAGCTACTTTCGGATAAAGTTGTGTACAAAGAAATTGGCGGTGTGATGGAAGATTTCGACTTTGTAAAACTTTGTGTTTAACGAAACTTTGTGTCAACTAATATCATTAGCAGCGTAAATTTAATGGTTTATGACCGATATCATCGCTGGAAAAGGTAGCTTTTTGTAAATTTATTACGTACATTGAAGTAATTACTGATTAGACGAGCTAAGATAGAAACACTTTTTAGAGTAATCGAAGTAATCGAAAACGATTAGTGTTGTTTTAAGACTGACGAGTTATATCGGAAACGCATAAAAATATAAAATTCTTAATCTAGTTGAAGTTGCCAGTTTTATACATATGTATGGACGCAGCAAAGTCATAGCCAACTTCAATGAAATCTAAGACTACTACGAAAAAAGTTAAATTCGCCCACTGGGCCCGGGCATTGGGAGTCGCATTTTTTTTTCAAGCTACTATAGTCTGAAAAGTAGACGACCTAAACTCAAAGTGCCTCGCTGTTCTGACTTATAGAAAATCTCTTTAAACCCCGACACGAATATCTCCCAAGCTATCCATGTTTCAAAATTGTGATGTGGCGGTGCGCATGCTCAACAACTTAAGGTGTCTGCATTTTTCTGTTCGGAATCTAAGGTGATAGTGAATCCGACACTACAATTGTTGTATGCAAAAAAAAAAAAAAACACCACTCGGAAGACAACTAGAAAGAAAAAAATCACCTTCATATCAACCAAAAATATATATTGGGTTGTACCACATGAAATGTCCGATTTTCGCTCAGTCGGAAATAAGAAGCTCTCGAGTGAACATCTGTGCCAGAATGTTAAATTTTCTTTTTTTATAAAATGAAATGGTACGTCTGCTTGACGTGTTAGAATTTTAGGGTTCGTTACAAGTACCGTTATTTTTTTTTCTAGGAATCATTTACCATGCTGCCGGCAGTTCAAATTCGAACCATCTTCCTTTACGAATTTAAAATGGGACATAATGCGCCATTGACAATGAAAAACATTAATGACGCATTTGAGGATGTAGTGGTAAACGAACGCACTATATGGTTTGGAAAGTTCCGTTCGGGAGATCTCAGCCACGAAAATGAACCACGTGGGAAGCCGGAAACGTTAGTTGACGACGATGTTTTAAGAGCAACGCTGGATGCGAACTTAAGGAAATCGGTGCGGGAGATTGCACAAAGCATGGGAGTATCCCCAATGACAATAAGTCGACACACAAATCAAAAACTACGGCGCCAGGAAATCTGCGCATTGCTTCCATTAAGCAACCAAACTGAACCGTTTTTGCACCAGATAGTCACCTGTGATGAAAAGTGGATACTGTATGATAATCGTAAAAGATCTGGGCAGTGGTTGGATGCAGATGAAAAACCAAAACACACCCGAAAGCCCGATCTTCACCCAAAAAAGGTTATGGTGACAATTTGGTGGACATCGAAAGGACCAATCCACTTTTCATTTCTTCAACCAGGAGAAACGATAAACGCTATCAAATATTGTGAGGAAATCGACATATTGCACGCCAAATTGTCTGAAAAGCAACCTGCGTTGGTCAATAGGCACGGTCCGATCCTTTTGCATGACAATGCTAGACCCCTTACCTCACAAATAACGGTGCAAAAACTGTTGCAGTTGGGATTTGAAATTCTTCCGCATCCACCGTACTTTCATGATATTTCCCCAACGGATTACCATCCATTCCGCAATCTGGATTCATTTTGCCGGTAGGTCTTCCGGAGCTGAGCAGAGGTCATAAAAGCCTTTGAAGATTTCATTGCCTCAAAAAGTCAGCACTTTTACGAAAAAGGAATATTCCACCTTGTATCACATTGAAAGAATGTCATAGATGCCAACGGATCCTATTTTGATTGAATAAAAATTTACGGAAAAATAATATTGGCTTTCATGTGGTACAACCCAATACAATGGTTGGAAAACAAAAAAAATGGGACCAACAAGTTAGGGTAAATACTGGATCAGACAAAGAGATGTATGTATATGTAATCAGCCAGGATGCCAAAATAAACAAATAAAACTTTGAAATATCTAGGACTTTGCTGATCTCGCCTCAAAAACCAGTTCGCCATTTTTTAAACGATAAATAACCATTTCTTTTCGCCTATTTATGACGTTGAACACCACAGTATATTTCTTTCTGGTATCGTCTTTAGTGTTTGTGAATGATAAAGTACCCTGTTCGTGTTGTTGACTCTCTTCTGAGAAAAAGATTTATTTTTTAAATTTAATTATTAAAAGTATAATATTGATATACCTTTGTACGAGAGGTATATCTAATACAAATAGGATGTAAATATGTTGGCTATTTTGGGTCGACAAAAAGAGAATCATTTAAAACAAAAGATTTATCTTAAAGAATAAGATACGAAGTACGGAATCGGTTGTGATCTCTTAGAACACCATTAGAATTTCATCTAATAATTTAACTGGTACATAATCGAGCGAAAGCAAAACCACACTCTTGGTAAAAACGTCTACAATTCATTCATATTTAAAATACGAGTGCCTACAGTCAATTAAATCTCTTCGGAAATTAATGGTCTTTAAAATAAAAAACATATAAATTTAGATAAACGTGTCTATAATGTTCATTATCCTACTCACTGTTTCTGTGTTACTGTTGCCGCAGTCTCCATCCCATGCAGATGCACTCCTATCTGAGATGGTTGATTAACAAAAGTTCTTGCTGTAAGCGGCACAATGGCATTCGGTGAAGTTAACGATGACATTTGCAGTACAGAATTGCCTCTAGCCACAGCACTTGGTAATGCTGCCCCATCACCCTCACCCGTTGGTAATACAGCCTGATCCTTCGCGCCAGAGAGCACATGCATTTGTGAATAATTAACAGGTAAAATTGGTGGTGGTTGTCCACAAGCAGGGTTCGAATCTGATGAAATGTCACTAAATTGATTTACATCAATTCGTGGATAAGTGCCACTTTCCCGCTTGCCGCACGCTTCAGCGGTCGATTGTTTTATGTAAGAAAATCTCTCGTTTGCCGATTTCGGCGTTACGGGCTTAACTTGTAAATCATATGCGTAGGTTGTGGGCGGTACAATGGGATATGTTCTCTCTACAAGAGGTGTTTCAGAACCTTTTAAAATATTACAACATTCATAGAATAAACGTTGATCTGGATTTAATGTCAGCCTGGACGAAGTTTTCGTTGAATAACGCTCGTAATTCTGTTCTGGCGAGGAAATCGGTTCGATGCCCGATTGATTAAGAATACTATTTGGCGGAAGATATGGAACTTTTGGTTGGGGAGGTTTTTCTATTGTTTCTAGAAATTTTTCAACAGTCTCTACTATTTTTGGTGGGATAATGTGTTCTTCCAATTTATTATTTTGAATTGATGTAAAGGATTGTTTTGAGCATTCAATGGGTGGAGTTGCTGGTTTAGCTGGTGAAACTTCAACTGACGAAACTTGTTCAATTTCTTCTCGTTTTTTTGTTGCATTTAAGTATTCTTGTTCGGAAACCTTAGACACATGTGCAATGGTCAATTGATGTTTACTAAGCGCTGCAGGCTTAGCAAACTTTTTATTACACAAAAGACAGTCATACGTTTCTGTCGATTCAGTATGGTTAATATTTGTCTTCTTTGGTTTTCTTGTTAACAATACGCTTCTGCGTCTTCGTCGACGTCTGCCTTTACTGCGTGATGTATCTTGTGAAAAGGTGGTGTATACACTCATATCGTCATCAACATCCATGTCAATGAGATCAGTATTCGTTGCGTCCATTGTATCCATATTCGAACGGTCTTCGTTTAAATTTGGAGCACTACGAACACTCATCGATGTTGATGGTCGACCAAATGGATCGTCCAAGTCGAGAAATGAGTTTGCTAAATCAAAGCCATCATTGGCTAGAGTAAAATCTTTATCTTCAGCAGACATAATTTTATCATTTACCCTTTTAGCTATTGCCGTCAAATAGTTATCATCGTCGTCGTCATCGAAAGCTAATGAATTACGACGGGCATTGAGATCACCACGTTTGTTAGACGTAGATCGTGCATTTGATTTGGGGGTATTTGTTGGTGTGTTAGCATCCGCAAGAGATTTCCTTCGTTGCCGCAGCGTTGCTAATCTTGAAGTTGGTTCAGACGAAGTAATTGCTTGATCAGTTTCTTCCGTATGAATGTTTTTATTCAATCGAGGGTCACGGCTAGATATACTTGATTTTCGTTCGCTCTGTGCTGGGTTCTCTTTAGCTGTAGAAATATCAAGTGATGCTGCCAATATACT
Source organism: Volucella zonaria (assembly GCA_963966105.1). Taxonomy (NCBI): domain Eukaryota; kingdom Metazoa; phylum Arthropoda; class Insecta; order Diptera; family Syrphidae; genus Volucella; species Volucella zonaria. The sequence goes on along the minus strand of OZ014532.1, from coordinate 87,466,685 downwards.
CGGCCGAAGAATAGATGAAGATGATTTTATATTTGTCAAACTGCCAAAAGCAGCAGCAGTAGCCGCCTCTGTTTCTTTGCGGTTGGCCTTTCCATCAGAATTACGCTGCACTGATGCAAACAATCCAATCATAGAGAGAGGAGCCTCTGTTGCTCGAGGGTTTGGTTGAGCATCTTCTTTAACATTGTTAATTGCATCTTTGCTAAGAGTGAAGGATTCCAAACCTGTACGCAACTGATTGATGTTCTCGATTTCAATCTTTTTATCGCGTTTCTTCGTTTGTTTCTTCTTACTTTTCTTATGTGCCCCCACTCCTACCATTACATCGTTATTGATTGCTAATTTCTCATGTTCCGGAGATAACAATGACAAGTTATTTTGAGTTGTTTCACGATGCGACCAATTTTCAGGTGAATTTGTTCGATAGCTACCAAAATCCATAGGCAATAGCTTTGTCTTGAAATTATTTTTACCAATTAAAGTTGAAACTTGAGCAACTTCCAAATCTTCTTTCGGAAGTTTGGCTTTCTCTTCAACTTTTTGAATGTCTTGCGATTCTTTGATCTGTTCGGCTTCTTCCTTTTGAGGCTGAATTTTGCTTGGCTTTTCCTTTGTAGACTCTTGTTTATGTTTTTTGCCTTCTTTTGTTATTTTTGCTTCATTTTCTATATTTGTCTCCTTTTTATTTTCTAAAACATTTTTTCGTTTGGTTGTTGGCATAAGGCGCATTCCAGTAATTAGCAAATCTTCACTTTTTTCGTATGCTAAGTTTTCCAGTTTTTTTAAGTCATCAAGTCGGGATTTATCGACTTCTTTGAAACTCTCCATTAACTGGTCAGCTACAATGGCTGCAAGTTCATTTTTTCTCCGTCGTCTGGGTTTTTTATTTGAGTCTTGACTATTAGGAAGAACGGCTTCTTGATTCCTTGGAACCGTAAGCTCTTCAGCAGATGGTGAGATCATCATATTGATTGTTGGTGTTTGAGTGGAAGTAACATCTAATTCTTTATTTTCGCTGTTGGTTTGGGGTTTGTCATCAGATTTATTTTTAGTTTTAGTTGCCACTTCCGAGGAGCTGATATTTTCGAAATGGTCTTTTAACTTGACAGGAATTGGAACAGGAGGAGAAACAGTTGTTTCGTTTTCTTCGTCGCTTAAAAAACTGGCTGCTATCTCTTCCACTTCTCTTAATGTTGAGGGTGGGATATCATTTGCAATTGGTTTTTGGTCACTTTGATCCGAAACTTTTATTCTCCTACTTCTTCGAGTTGGTATTGATTTCTGAGAATCTGGGGACGATTCCGTTTTCTCAATTTTACCTATAGGCTCAATCTGTTTAATATCTGGGCTGGGTTCTACATTTACAATCGATGTTGGGGGGGATGACACTATTTTTGCTGGAGGTTGGAAAGATGATTTCTTGTTTGCTTTTGGCGAGACTTTGGTCTCTTTGACCTCTACTACTATAGGTATAATTTCTGGCTCAGGTAAATTTTTAGTGCTTTCAGCTTCTGGTGTTGCATTTAAGGTTGGTGGTGTTTTAACACATTGCACTGCCTCGGAATTTAAAGGCTTTACTAGTAGAATTTGCTCCATACTTTCAGGAACCAAATTTTGTACTTCTGAATCTTTTTTATTTTTGTCCAAATCACTTCGTTGATTATTGATATCAGAGTGGGGGGCAACCTTTAGATCATTTTCGATTAATTTTAGAACTGTGACAGGGTGAATCGAAACCGATGGAGTGGAGTCCGGCGTCAAAATTGTACTCTTTGGTGCTGATACTGTTAGATTTATTTCCACATTTCTTTCAGGTGCGACTGACAATTTTCTAGTAGATTTTTTTGTTGGAGGTGAATCAAAAGCCAGATTTGTTAAAACTGGATTAGCATTGACGTTCAAATTCGTTTCTTGTTTCTTGTTATTTACTGTTCTTCTTCTGGATGTGTTTTCCGCTAACTTACTCGATTCTTTAGTGAATATGAGAGGAGGACTTTGAAGTGGAATTTGTGATACCTTAGGCTGAAGAGATTCGCACAAAATCGGTATGATTTGAGTCTGTGGTAGAATCGGAAGTGTAAACGGAATTGGAGGCATTAATACCGCATTCGGTTTAACTGAAATTTGAGGCAGATTAATGGGATACGCTTTCGTGGTTGATTTTGATTTCGGCGACGATCTTTTGGGCTTTTTCGATAAATCCAATGGCACCTCTAGTTCAAAGGGCAAGTTGTTATAATTATTTGTAGAGCGCAGCGAATGCATTTCTGTCAAAAAATCATTTGGTGCACCTGCTATTGTTTGACGTCTTTTTGTGATCATTCCTCTTGGTGTGGGTATCTGTGCTGGATTGAATTGAGGGATTGTGAGAGGTGGGGGCTTTATGCAAGGTACACGTATAGTGTCGGCACTTATGATACACTGCTGCTTTGGGGGTGGTTGTTTTTTTTCTGCAGGTAATTTTTTTTGAATATCAATTGACTTTGAAGTTGACAAAGTAGTTATCCCAACTGACCCCACTGACCCCAGCATCGACGGAACTGTGTTTTTTGTTGGCACTGGAACGGGAATAACTTGCTGATAAACTTCTGGAATACCCTTTGGTTTGAATGATTCCATTTCATTTGGATATTCTAATAATGCCGGCCTTGATACTGGAGTAATAGTCAATATTGGTTCTGTTTTCAGTAACGCCTCTACTGGGAGCGCTTTTGCCGTCTGTTTTAAATCTGTATTGTCTTCAACCATGGTTTTTTTAACCAAAGTTTCTTTAACAGGAAGTTCTTTTGAAGAAGATTTTTTCGAAGGGTGCTCTTTAATGAGAGTGTCCTTAACATTTGGCTCTTTCAAAGCTAACTCTTTTAAAGGTGGCTGCTTGGCAGGAATATCTTTAACAGTTGGCTCTTTGACAGGAATATCTTTAGCAGGCGTCTCTTTGACAGGAATATCTTTAGCAGCAGCCTTCTTCACAGGGAGATCTTCTATAGGCGGTTCTTTAATTTGAGTTTCCTTAACTGGGGCCTCTTTGATTAGAGATTCTTTAACTCGATCTTCTTCAATTGGAAGTTCTTTAACTTTGATTGGAGTCTCTTTAGCCGGAGTCGGTACAGATCGGGTAACACTTGGTTCAGCGGGTGGATCACATTTTACAATTCTTCGGGTGAATGCTTTTCTTTTTGGATGCTTAGCGTCTTTTATATCATTGGATAACTGTCCGGTAGATAATTCTGCATTAGCTTGGATCTTTGAACCCGCGTCATTTGGAGTTTCTTTACATTCTAGAAAGGGCTTTCCCAGCTTCTCTTGAAGTTTCCCAGTTAACATCGCAATGCAATCGTTAATTTTTTTGCTTCGACGTTTAGTTGTCGGACTGACTTGAATATGATGAGGTAACGATTGAGCTTTCCTTAAATCTTCTGTGCTTGTTGATAGCTCACGCTGTTGGTGGCGTAAATTTTCCTCTGATATCGAACATGTATTTTCGTTTGCTACTGTTTCTTTTGACTCTGTTTCAATATTAATCGTAGGCAGTAGTTGGTCTTTGTGCTCAAGTGTAGGTGTCTCTGTTCTTTCTTTTTGGTTTTCATTTTTTGAACATCCCACGTTCTCTAAGACCTTTGATGGAGTCTGCTTGTTGTCATTGTTTGAATTGTTATCTTTTTTATCATCCTGGTCTTTATCAAAAGTTAGCTTTCGAACAGCTGCCAGTTTTGTTGGTTTCTTCTCTATGTTCTTCTGAATATTATCGTCGGTAGCACTTTCTTTTTGGCCCAGTATACGTTTTTTGATTTTTTTCACAAAACGCTTTGTTGTTGCACCGATTTTTCTTACAATGCCGTCGTTTCCCGTATCAGTCTTTTTATTTGTTTGTTTTTCCGGTTGAGGCTTTTTGTTTAGAAAAATTCGACCTCTGATTCGGGCAGATTTTCTCTTGTTCTCTAATATTTTATTACTCCGAGAGATTTTGTCTTTGTCAGAAATTGCACGCAGCTTATGGTTACGGAGAAGTTTCTTTGATATCACCGTTAATGTTGATTTGGATGATTTGCATTTGCCACCAGGGTTCTGTTGCAATTTCCTTGCGCCTGTTGTTTTAAATTTTCTCGACCGTGGCTTTGTTGCATTAGGTATAATTTCCCGACATACACGTTTCGGGGGAAGGTTCTCGAGCATTTTTTTGATGGATTCAGCTGTAAAGAAAAGAGGAAGGGTTTATTAAAATCTTTAATAACAATTTATTGACAGTTATTTTTATTAAATAGGATAAATTTTATAAATATAAACATGTCTACATATTATGTGCATATGTACAAATTCTATTTTAAAAACAGTTCGTCGCCTAACCTTGGGAATATTTTCACTTTCCGATTATATTAAACTCCCTTTGAATAGTTCCATATTGCAGACATACTTAATTTCGATTTGTATTGAAATGGATCTGATCACAAAGGTAGAACGAGTCTGGGTACCTTAGCTGGTTTAGTAAATTTTAGTGCATGACATATGTAGGTCCAGACAAGACATAATACGGAAGCTTCAGTGGAGGGATTGCCTTAGACGGTCTTAAGGGCGACGTATTGGGAGCTCAGGTCATTTGAGCATTCTTCAGGATTTAGCCAGAAAGTCGAACTATAAACGTTACAGAACAGTGAACCAATGGCGGTGCACATACATAGCTCTCTAGAGGCAATTGTCACTTTCTTTAGTGGTTGAGGATTATACCTAGGGACTGACTATTTAAATTACTACGTATTGTAGAGTTAAAAACAAAAGTGAAATAAGTGATTACTGTTAACGACGGCTGCAAATAAAGAAATGAGAACGACCTTGAGTCGAGAAAATGCTGGACCCCTAACTAACCTCATGCAGAGGAACCAGCGGGGGGCACAGTACGCTTTAAAGCGGATATCACTGCTATACAAGAAGTGCGATGTAAGCTGTTAATAATTTACCAAAGATTGTTCCCGAATTCGTACTTGGTGAAAAGAGCGTATTTTCGCACTATCTTCCCTCACATATCTACGATAACAAATCACAGGCAAACAAGTTGTCAATCAAATTAATCACATTGCAATCGACGCTAAACAGAATTGCGAGATTCTGAATTTCCGAACGAGGGAATTTGCCTTCAAAGGGTGAAATCAAATCAGACTGCTGTAGTTTTTTTTTAAGCGTGTATCTCAAAACCTCTGGTGAAATAATATGAAACAGCTTCAAGCATAGGAGACCAGGCACAACATCAAAGACGCTGCAAGTCATCAGAAATACTTTTTTAAATGGGCTGAGTATAAGGAAAACCCTGGTTTAAGAATGAATGCTAACAGGCATACGCAGCGGAGGTGGAAGCCAAGGATTGCAGGACTAGGGCTGGTCGCAAACTCTACAAAAAAAAGACAAAAAACATCTGCTCTTCAAAAAAAAAAATGAAAGAATTAGAGAAGTGTTTGATCGAAGAAATGAAAAGGTGCTAATGCGAAAATTATGTACGGGAGATTTCTCAGAAAGTCATATGCCATGAACACAAACAAAAAAAAAAGTCTGCAGCGATGTTGATAGGAATGTTGCAGAAGAACTACTCTAGATAGTTCAAATTTCCAACGATTAATTCTACAGACTGCTTAAGGTCAATTAAGAATCATAGCGTTAGTTAGGAATTTCAAATAGATACCCACAATCTGGCTTGAAAATTACGCCTCAACGAAACGCTTTAGCTTTAGAGATGGTAAAGGATTTTTTCTACCTTGTCTCTGTTTTAAACTCTTGCTTATCGGACTAAAAAGCGAAAAGAAATTCATCTCACAAAATCAAAAAATAAAAAGACGATATCGCTTCAGTTCCGCTTTCTGACGCACTTATATCGTTGAGACATTAAGAGCACAATCTTTGCATCCATTTTGGATATATAAGGCGGTAAAGGAAGACTTCATCCTAGGTAGCATGATAGCGCTTAATGAAGAGAGCTTATGTTGAGGCCTAGGTCCACCTAAAATAAAAAAAAAAACATTCGCAACCCCTGGAACCTAAAGGCGAAATAGAAGATAATTTGAGAGACAATTTTGTACAGGGTAGTTGCGTTTGCGGCGATTGTCAACAAATTTACTAATTTTCGCTACTCTGTTTTATATTGCTTAGCATAAAAATTAAAGCAAAACTTACCATCACTTGGTCGCGGTCGTGGCGTTATTGGTGACATATTAGTAGACTTCTTCTTTGGAGTTCCATCCGATTCATTTTCGTCTTTAGCTTCTTTCATTTTCCGTTTGTGCAAATGTAAAGTTGAAATATTATGTTTGTTGAATTGTCTGCGTCTACGAGATCCATAATAGCGGTATTTCTTCTTTTTGGCCAAAAGCCATGCATAATCACCTGAACAATCTAACATATGCCGATATAACTCCAATACCCCATGGCAATTCCGACTGCATTTTGTACAATCTACTGAAAAGCTACCCAACACCATAGTTGTATTGTCGTTTTTATTTGCAAGTGCCAATGGCTCTGCATAAGATAACGACGATGATACATTTTCAATAGCAGTTTTCGTATCGGTGTCACAATCATCACTTAATTTACTACTACTTAGAGTCATAAAACTAGCTGTTACCGAGTGAAGGCTGTCCAAGGATTCTTCTTCATTTCCAGAATTACTGGACGATTTCGACACCACACTGTCTTCAGTCTTTTTATTTACAAGTATTCCTTGCGCGTATTCTCTATGTCGACTAAGTGCTTTCGTTGGGATGAAAAAATGTTTATATAGGTTGCCCTCAATCAATTCTCTTCCCACGATTTCATAGTGAGTTGAATAGACATGCGGATGGCGAAACATTTTGTGCTCTTCCAGCGCCTTTAATTTATCAAACCGTGCTCCACAACCAAAACAGACATAGCAACGGGGTCTAGCCCATTCTCCACTTAGCACCACAGTACGTCGTGTAGATTGATCAAATGATCGACTAGGAATCAGATTTAAACTTGCTGGAATAACTCGATCGTCGGTTAAATTTGTATTCGGCTCTTCATATATAGAGCACGAAGACAACTCGCTTGCTAGATACCGCAATCCTTCATCGGTTACTTCCAACTTTATAACAGTTTGCTCGTTCTGTTCCAGAATGATTTGTGGTAGCCAACGACTGTCTAAAATCGAATTTAACTGGTCAATTTGTTTTTGTTTTTCCTCTCGGCTTATTTCATTCTGTTCTACTGGACATTTGCTTATTGTTGTATCTGTATGCTTTCCAATTAATTCATGTTTTTGGCGCATTGTTAACTGTGTCCACATATCCAATTTGGATAAATCTCTTAAACCAAGCATAGGTTGCTTGATTTTCTTAACTATCTTTCCACCTTCGTTGACGTACTTATATTTTTTTACACTGTCCCATTTCCATTTCCATGAGTGCTTGGTTATAGGTCGTTTTATCTTAGTTGTGCCTAAGTCGCAGCCATACTGTTCAGCAGTGAGTAAGGTGGGAAATGCTGTTAAAGCTGTCAGACTGGTTGCTGTGTGTACTTCACTCTCAGAAATGTGGGGACTTTTAACCAACGTACTACATATGGCGGGCACAAGAGCTGGTGGGCTTTGGGGTCGATTCGTATCTAAATCTTTGCCTAATTTACCATCTAAGTGGCAGCTTAAATTGGTTCTTACATTAATGAATACCTTTTCATAAAAATCTTCATCGAAAGTGCAGGAAAGTGGTTCTGTGCGAGTATTTGTTGGTGTCCGAAAAACTGTTTCTATCGGCTCATTTGAAGTGCAAACTCTTCCAACTTTGCTTCTAGTTTTTACATTCATCAAGCTGCTGTCGGGTTTGACACTTTCTATATTTGTTTGGCGCCGGCTTCGAATACCTTTTCGCCCACGAGGTAATCTATTTTGTGTAACACCCAGACGTGATAGAAACGGTTCATCGTTAGAAAACAATGGGCCACTTCTACCTATGGACGAGGATGTCGACGGTGCTGTTGATGATGGCGGTGAAAAACTATCGAAATTCAATCGTGTGCTTTCTGTTCCGGTTTGCTTTAGCTGTCGACGTGCTTTCGTCGGTGTTAACTTATCGCCCCCCTCAATTGAATTGTGTTCTTCATCTGGACTCAGCATTGGATAAGCATCTATGGCTTGTGGTGTGCTTTTGTTCGATTGGGCATGAATACGTTGCACGTGATCGCCTAATTTTAGGGCATTTTGAAACCTAATTGCACATATCTTACAGCCAAAGTACTTATCAGAATGCAGGTCTACTAAATGATAAAAGAGAGCACTGAGATCATTTTCTAAAGCGACTGCTTGTAGTTTTGGGGATTTGGAACAAAATGAACAGCCATTAAAGACTAGGCTGGTTGATGGCTTGGGCAATAATGGAGATGATGATGATGAAGCCGATGAATTCACCGGTTGTGCAACAACAGATTCTTTTGAATCTTGAGATGGGATGACAGGATTTCTTGTACTTGATCGTCGATCTTTCGATATCGTATGAAATCGCTCTACATGTCTAGCTCGAACTTTGACAGTAGACATTCGCTTATCACAGTATAGGCAAAGCTCTTTACCTTGCCCTGAATTCGGCTCGGCATTTAATGAAACATCTTCCGGTGAAGTGTCTTCTTCTGTGCTTGGAAGGCATTTGGCTGATGTTTTGCCTACTTTAAGACTTTCGAGAATACCAGAAAGTCTATCCAAAGGTACGCTGCATACGAATGCGAATGGCAGTTGTTTCGATAACTTCGATTTCGCGATTTTTGAATCATCGCTGTTGATATTAACTTCATCAGCAGCTTCATGCGAAGAACATTCAATTGGTTTTGTGTTCGCTTTTTTGTTGGTAATTTTTTTCTTTTTAGCTTTGGCATTGGTACTGTTACTGTTGGTGTTTGTGTGGCTTTCCAAGCTGTTACTACGGAGACCAGCTCGAACAGGTGAAAGACGTGTGGATTTTGCGCCACTATCGGCTTTGGAATTTGGATGACCTTTCTTTTTGATAAATCTCGATCGTTCTACCCTAACAATGCTCTGTGAAATGGAATGATCACTTAATGGCAGTGGTGCGCTTTTTGGCGACGTCTTCGTAGTTGATCTTTTTATTTGTCTAGGTTTTGGTGAGGATTCTCCGATTTTATTTTGATAAATCTTATCACCAACTGATTTGACATCATCTGCTATGCATATGCTAAAGTCTTCTTTTTTATTTTTCTCTAATCCGGTCTCTAACCCACCACGGTGAACCATTTTAATCTGTAACAAAGTAACAAACACAAAGAATACAATTAGACAAGCGATTTTTTTTTTCTCTCGAATAATAATGATGAATGTCAGGTGCAATGAATAAAGTTTGAATTTACAGATGTCACATTATTTTTAAAGTTTCTTGTAAGGTCTACACTAAATCTTTTTAAGTGAAAGACAATGCTTGCATATTTTAGCACATCTAAGTTAAAGGGTAGAAACTAGAATTGCTGAAAGTTAATTGAGACTTTCAGGCTGAATTTTTAACTTAACGCTTAAAAATCTACTCTATAATTCCTGTTGGCAAACTATAGAAAAACTGAAAGATGCTAGAAGAAACCGTATTCCAAGTCAATAATTGATATTTTCCTCCGTAAAGATGAGGACATAACTATATCAAGTTTGCAAAAAGTACAAATTAAACACTCATCGAATTAAATGGTAACATTTTACATATGTATATCACTCAAAAGTATACAGACACATGAAAAAACTGGAATCCGTAAGCAAGCCTGACATTTTTTTATACAACAACAATATGAGCGATGCTACGGCTCACATCCAATGACAATAAAACCATTCACTCATCAAAGGAAGCCTGCCCATTACGTATTGAATTTTTAAGAGAGTGTTTTCCAAGTACCACACAAGGTATAAAACAAGCGATTTGAAGTCGTTATCTTGTAACATCCATAGCTTGTTTATTGTAAGAGCGTTTTGTCATATCACGACCACGCGAAACCATTAACAAATTCGATCATCTTTATTGAAATTATAGGAGCTTGTATAGGACGTGTTGCCAAACCTTGACCATCCGACACCAAATTCACACTCGTTTTGGTTTCCCTTAACCCTTTGCTTGTTATAACCTTTAATTGAGATGAAGCTGTAAATCAACAATTTGTTTAGATTAAGTAAAGTTAATTTTAATTTTATGAGCGAGAAATAAATGACGCTTGAGCATCATACAAATACCTGTCTTTACTTCTACCAAAACAAAGTATTCGAAGGAAAAGCTAGAAGTTCAAAAAGTTTGTATGTGGAGACCTAAAATTTCTTAGTAAGGTGTTTAAAGGTCGATGAGCAGAATCCCAACATCATTTGTCCAGCCCTCAAGACGGAAGACGTTCTAAACTCAACTTATTATGGAAACATCAGTCCATCTTCGGTACTCTAGGAAAGATAAAAGTCGTTTGCATATACTAGACCCGTATTAATTATTTTTATACCTGGTACGCTTATCATTGGCAAAATATTTATTTTACAGCATATTATACATAGAGAAAATTTAGAAATTCTAAATCGACATTCATTACCTGCTCTTCAATTGTGAGACCATATATGTATAACAGCATTTATAAAAATTAATTACAAATATATACTAGTAGCATAAGGTAAATGACTTTGTCCTAAAGGTACTTCGAATCCATCTTGTTGAGACTATTCGGTAAAGGAAAGCTAAAATCTACGAACAAACGTTAAAGTGACTTCAATAAGGTTAGTGTCCGATACTGCCAATGCAAATCGTCGTAAATAGAGTGAGTTAGCGATGAAGGTAAAAGTCTACTATCGTCTGTAACGCCCCCTTAAAAGAGGTAGAGTATGTGTGTAGAATTACTTCTTCTCCCTATTCCTGAACATCCACTCTTATAAGTTACGGATGTCATTGTAACCATTGCTGCTCCCTACGGTTATCCGTGTTATTGGACGTTTTGTGGAGTAAATACCTGAAATGAAATCTGCGAATGCAGCAGTGTTCTTTTTGTGGACAAAATTATATTTCATATGATGGTACAATTTTACGTTTTATATTTTTTGGAACCCTGTCTCGGAATGCATTCAATTTTCGGTACAAAGTTGGTTTCCATCTCGAAACCTAGAATAAGTCGGTGGATTTATAGAACTCTAGTATATTCACATGCTACGATTACAACAATATTTTCAAAACTTGATTCTGGCCGTGACAGATGCAGCCAGCACGATATCAAAAATAGCAATATAACTCGATAGTATTTATTAGCATATTTATTTACAAGGCTAACAATTCTTTTTTTTTTTAAATAATATTTGGACCGCATCCAGTCTTAAAGAGCTTAAGGTTCTTGGCACAAGACACAAGGTAAATCCCTCTGTTTCCTTAGTCAGATGGAGAAAAGGGAAAAGAAGTGTCTACGACAGACTGTGAGTGAATACTTCAGTTGAGCAAATCAGAAAAATGATGGGGTAAAAAGTCTTATGGTTACGGGATATCCTTCTTCATCTGTTTATACAAAATTATAACAATATGACAGCCCACAATTTAAATTGTAGAAAAAGGATAGAGGTTAAGCCCGTTTTCTGGAAACTTCCGCGATTCTACCAAAATATTTAGCAACTTGGTGCCAAACATTAATGTAAACAAATGCGTAAAAAAGAGGTTTTGACTTTAACAAGCATCTAAATGAGTAACATATTGTAACAAGTGGGATATGATTGCGTCTCTCTTATTTCTGATTTATTCCATAAATAAATAAAAACAAAATAATATACGAGTATATTTGCATTGTTGTAGCTCAATTACATATGTTTGGGCTCAGGATTTCGTTCAATAAAATGATGAGAGACGATCGAGTGCCTAACGAGCGGAGGGGGAGCCATCCTGCTTCACTCGATAAAGGCAAAGGCGGTACAAGAAACGGAGACAACTACCGATTGTTGAATACTATAAAATTTAATACAATTTTATTAAACTCCATGACGCCATCCAAAGTTTATGGATAATGATGGAGAAACATCGATGAGCTTCGAAAGATCTGCATATCGCAGTTCTGTACATACTCGTATATAGAATGGTATTTGATAGTGCTGTAAAACAAAAGTTAAAGAAGGCGAAGATAACCGACAAATTCGAAAAATTCAAAGGGAGTACACCCAGGCAGTGTACGAAGCCCATTGTTTTTTAACGTCTTATTTGAGTCGTACTTAGGCTCTTTCGTTGACGACAAAATTGTGATGACGATGTCGCATACTACATCGTTCAAAGTCGTTTCCGGAATTTAGTTTTAAAATTATAAATACAAGTTTATTCATTTAAAAAGACAGTCGCCGTTGGCTGCAACGCACTTCTTCCAGTGTTTGATCCAGCATCTTAAATGGGCTTAGCGATTTTTCCATTAACCTTCTGGGTTGTTAAAACCCGTTCCCCGAAGCGCTGTTTTGAGTTGAAGTCACGTGGTGCCAGATCAAGTGAAGTTGGATGGTTGTTTTTGGTAAGAAATGTAGCATAATCAATGCCTTGTGGATGAGGCGTTATCGTGACGCAAAATCTGCGAACTGTCTTTCTACAATTGAGATATTTTTTTTGCTAATTGGCCTGCGCAAACGTGCCATAATGCCTAGATAATGCTCCGACCTTCAGGAATAAATTCATGATGCACAACACCAGTGTAGTCCATAAAAATAGTAGTTTCTCCGAACTTGGCTCATTTGGAGCAAGCCACTCGCTTGCTTGGTGTCTGTTTTTCGTGTCGTACACATTTGATGAATGTTTGATCGGAATCAGCTTCGGAAAGAATGTGTTGTGCAATATCTGCATGCTGATTTTTTTTTGCAGAAAATTCAAGTCTTTCGGCATCAGATTTGTAGCGACACGTCTCAAGTCCAACTGATTTTTTATAATGCCGTAAACGTATGCAAACGAGATGTTGGTAATCTCTCTGATGGTCAGTTTGCGGTTTACGACCAATACGCTTTTGATTTCATCGGCGTGTTTCTCAATTTTTAATGTCGATCGTCTGTCAGAACGGTCGTCATCATAAACGACTTCATAACCACTTCTGAAGTATGTATACCAATCGTAAACCACTGAGTATCGTTGCCAAAACAATTATTCAATATTTTTACTGTTCTGTGTAGTTAATTTAATGTTTAACACAAAACTTAATGCAAATTTCGGGTCCTTTCACTAAAGTGATGTCATGATGTTAAAATTTAAAACTAAAACTAAAACTCTACAATATTGTGTGACAGAAAAATGTTGCATAATTTTGACGTTTTGTTATACATGACTCTGCATTGCAATGAGAAATCCGAGAAAAAAAAAAAGCAAAATGAAACCGATGGAAATGAAAATGTTACGAATGTCAACGACTGTAACAAAACGTGGTCTAATGAGAGGTACGCGCATTCGCGGAAGTCTCTACATTAAGAAACCAATAATGGACAAACTTCAGGATGAGCAAATTAGCCTGTTTTGCCTTGTTCAATGAAGGCCGTCGAAAAATATGTTCCGAAAAGCAATGAAGGATCAAGTGCCAGCCAAGGTTCGAAAAAGAAGCCGAAAAAAAACTGAGTCACTCAAATGTAAAGACATTACCAAACTCTTGGTCTTAGTAACGAACTGATCCAAAATAGGGCGGCCTTTAGAATGGTTGTTAGGTCCGCCAATTTAGCCAATCCCACAAGCGCCGCATTCTAGAGTATAAATGCAGATACGTGGGAGAAATATGTATATACATAGTATAAGATGTATTCGTAGTTATACTCATAACATCTTTTAACAGTTAGTAAAAGTAGAAGTGAAGGACATTTGAGTGATGTTTTATATTAATACTTTCGAAAAAAAAGAGACTTAGCCCATAACCACAACTGCACCGCTAAATTGCTCATGGCATATTCCCGGGTAAGATCAACAAGAAAAGCGGTCAGATTTACATCTTATATTTTGTCTAATTACTACAATACGACTGAAGATCATTTTCACTCCCTGGTTACAAAACGAGATAAAAAGTCAAGGCTAATGTGTTTAAAAAAAAATGATAAAAGTTAACAAAGAAGCAGCAAACATCTGTGTTTGATTTAGTTTTCACATGAAAATTGTTGTACCTACCATACCCAATTCAAACCTTTCCGAGTCATTGATAAAGATAAAATTATTTGAGTTATCATTTAAAACCACAATAGACTGATATACATACAATATAATGAGATAAGTCAATATCCCTTTTTAGTTACTAAAAAATATATATCATAGATAGCAATTTATACGAGAGCTTATCAGACCGTTTTTAATAAGAAATCAAATTAAACTAAATGTTAAATTTGTTTAATGGTGTAATAGATGAGCAGAGGACAACACAGGATGATTTTGAATTCAGAACAAACTCACGTGCTCAATCATGTATTGATTTCCATCTAAATTATCGAATGTTAGAGTAGCAAGTACTCGTACATTGAAGAACAATCGCGATTGAAATCGATCAGCACAGAAGTGATCAGTACCAGCAAATCCTAATCTCATCCATGTTTGTTGGTTTTGTTAATATCTGTGTGAAAACTGGATATTCCATTTTGGTTGATTAATAAAAATAACCTGCTCTTATCTCTCAGATTACTTATACAGCTGATATAATACGCCTGGGGCTATGAAACTTGACAAAATACAAATAAATAGGAAAGCAAGCAATTTCTGTTGGAAGAGTGGCCATCAGGAGCTGTCTTAACATATTTCTAATGAATACTTATTATATACGGCTACGAAGAACCAGTAAATTATAATAAGATTAGTGAAGTTAGTTAAGTTAAATTGTTAAGCATTTTTGTATAGCTTTAAGTATAACTGTTTAAAGAGTAAAAATTAATTTAAAATTATAAGTATGGATACGAATAGCCGACTTGAATAAGGAAAATAAAGTCTATCAAATCTGCAAATGCTACGAAAGTGTATGAGTATTAAGTCGCGTAATGTATACCACTTATAGCGGTACACATCTAAGCGCTATTATAATTATTAGGAACATTACGTTCTAATTGGCACGTACACCGATCTATTATTATTTTTTTTTTCAGAAGAAGTCATTAAGTTTTGGCAGGTCTTTTAATCAGTTCGTTCAAAATAAATTGTTTATCGACAAAAACGATAAACACTACGTTGTCCCTTGTTCAGTTTTTAACAACTTTATTAGAGAAAATTGCTTCAAAATTCGAAATAGTCACTGATATACGATGTTTTAATCCCTTATTAAATTTTTTAACTGGACTTGCATTTTGGCCGAACACAGTTTTCCACTTTTGGACGTGATACCCTTGAGATCCTTTAACAAAAAAAAAATACTTCATATACACATTTCAAGATGGATACCGAATATTTTCCGTTTTACATACGCAACTAATTTCTGAGGAAGAGCTTGACAACCACATAGGCAACACGGATTTACGAAGTTCAGGTGAGGCTCCCGCAGAACATATACCTGTATTCGCACCTTTCCCCCTAATAACGTTGAAATAACGTCCGCATTAAAGACCCTGGAGAAAAACAAGGTAGTCGGCATCCTGACGGTAATCTTCTAAGCGGCACACAATACTTCAGCGGAAATCATACAGCCACTTTCCCGAAGATTGACAGAGTGGAATGATTGATAAGCTGCGAAAGAAATAATGTGGCAACTTGGGAGGTATATGCGTGCTTCCGGCTGTGCCTATACTAATGGATGGAATAATTCTGCATCCAGACATCGAACATGTAAGCTTTTGAGCTGCATTATTTTGTAACGACCACATCAATACATTGTGAATCATCATTGAACGTTGTGTGGAATATTGATTCCAGCTACATTTGTTGTTCTTTGATTTTCGAAAGTTCTTCGACAGTTTAAATCAGGATGCTACATAACAAGTACCGGAAAAATTAGTCGCTATGATAAATGCTACAATACTTATGATGGCGCCAAATGCCATGCCTTACACAACGGTAAGGGGTCAGAGAAATTGGAAATTCGCTCTCGAGTAAGATAGGCTTAAGATATTTTCGCCACTGCAACATTGTTGTAATAGGGCAGTGTTGGACTATAACATCATATTGTTCTCACACAGGCTTAAGCAAGATGGGCATTGGAGTTAGAAGCGAACAAAGTAAAACTCAGAATAAATACGCCTAAAACAAATACACTAAGCATTTTAATTTCTCAGCATATCACCGCTCAACTCAACATTGATGGCATGCAAATGTAACAAGTAAACAGCTTTTGAAATCAACATCAAGCCAACTGCCACTACGAATTTAGTCTCCCCATTAAATGTTGGATGCCACCCATGGAGCGAAATAAGTATTCATACCCACTTGACTGTTAAGTTCTTTAAAAAAAAAAAAAAAAAAACAATGTTTCTACCACAAAAAACAAAGCTGAAGTTGTTTCGATCAAACGTGAAAATAGTACTATTACACTATATGAGCGTATTATACCGTCACAAGAAAGCTGCAAGTCTTCATAAATACGAATAGATGTCTTCGCAAAATCTTAAGGATATTTGGCTAAACCCTATATCAAACAACAAGAACCAAAGATGTCGAAATATAGAGGAGAAAATGGCACTGGATTGGTCTCACCTTACGCCGAGAAGACAGTTTCATCGCAAAGTGCACCATGCGTACTTAACCACAAATAGGTGGACGAGTGGGCTTACCTCTTCAGATATGGCGAAGGAGAAATCAAGATCATTGGGGATGACTTGGACGGAACACAAGCGCGTTATTAAACTTTGAATACTATAGTGGACAGGCATTGTTGACGCTCTAGGATACAAAAGAATCAGAGGACTTAACTAACTATGTATACATCCTAATGAGAGCTGAAGTGAAACCGATTACCGCTGTTACTTTGCTGGAGCATTCGTATTAAATTTTTTTTTCTTTCTATGGGCTCTATTTGATCTCACTACCAAGTTACCAAAAACCAACGATAATACAAGCCATGGCGTGAAGATGAGTGTAAATAAAACATTACATTGGAAGAAGACTTTATATAAAGCAGTAGTTTACAAGATATTTCTAAAACCCATCTTCCATCATAGAAGTAAATCTGTCATTAAGTTCAGAGAGCTTTTCGTCGGATAAACCAAATCGTCTGCAGTTTGTATTTTTAAAAGCAGACACAGAACAGATTGTGGTTGCCTGGTCCCAAGGTTGTCTATGGCCACTTAAGGACAGGCTGCCTGCATCTCAACTGATGACAAAGTTGCAAATAAATCGTATAAATAAAGTTTATCTACATATCTCGATGCTAATGAAAACTGTTCACGCGACATATTCAAAGGGCAATAGTCCTAGGCAAACGTTACTTTTTTTTTGATATACTATATTTCTACGTAAACAGCAAAAGTCGAATAATAGTAAATAATCAGATCAAATACTGATCCCATCAGCCGTTCTTTATGGAGCCCGAATGCTGAAAATTGGGTATAAGATTCCCGAGGATATTTTGTTTTCACTCGACAGAAATACTATATCTTATATCGACATTCGATTCTGCTGCTGGGTGGGTAAATGGAAAAGATCATATAACCACGAGGTAGGAAAACTGTAAGCAAACATAGTCTGGAAGGTAGATATTGGTCTACCACGATAAGACCGTGGACTTAACAATTCTTGGTTTCTTCAATTGCAAAAAAGCGGAGGATTAAAGGAAACATTTAGGATTTAAGCCTTCATGAGTTGTGAGCTTTCTTACAGAATTGTTGATAACGTCAAATGCTTGTAGCGTGTTCAACAAATAATTTTCGTTTTTAACAATGAAAGAGACAACCACCAAAAATGGCTTGGGGCTTAAATGCTGTTTTCGTGACACCAGACGTTCTCTATGGAATCAACTCTACTGTGATTTCAATTTTCCATTTAATAATGTGGATATGATCGGAATTTTATGAGCTCAAAAAAATCACTAGAAAGCCGAAGTGTATATTGCTTACATATGTTCCTCTTAATGACATAAGGCGGCCTTATTTGAGCATTGGCCCTCGATAAAGTTGGGATATAAGCAGTGGGAGAGTTCACAAATGGGGTTTTAATATACAATAATTGGAAAGAAAAAAACACGTCAAGAGTAAAGCGGGTGGATGGGACTAAATGTAAAAGAATAGGTGGATAAATAAACAAGTTTGTCTACATGTACCTTGCCTGGATGCTGTACGGTTAGGGTAGGCAGTAATCAGCGTCAACAAGTACATATATGTTCAGTGCTGTAACTATAACTATGTTACACATGAATTATGCTTATTTTACCTCAACCGGTCTTGACTGGTCAAATTTGTAAGCGCAAGTGTTGAGCAAAAGAAAGAAGTCGCACCATGCTTTCCCATCAGAAATAAATGAACGTTTGCGTCAATAGTCCGCATGGCAGATTCCTTATATGAACACTTCAACGTATTTGGATCTGAAGCTAATTTTTTTCAGAATTAGTCATATTGAAGCGGGTTTCTGGTCCGGAATATGCAGCTTTTTTTGTTTCAAGGGGCCCCAAAACTGGGATAGGATAGACCAGTCGGCTTAAAAAGAGAATTGAAGCTGCATTTATTTGCGTATTATTATTAGATTTCCTTTAAACGTCAGACTAAAACAAGAAGTCTTGAGGTTCTTGATATTAACATCAGACCTAGAAAAGAGGTCATATCTGGTAGTGCAGTTGCAGAGCATGGGCTATATGACGACACCATGTTTGGAAACGGGCTTAGAGAAATCGTCTTCGCGGCAGTATATCACTACACATGGTTTTCCGTCATTTCCCAAAGGAGCATAGCAGTCTCTTGATCAGAAAACAGTCGATCAAATTGAACATGTTACCATAGACGCAAGGAGCTTTTCCAATACTATATATGTGCCAATACTACGAGCGGTTAATGCATGCGCAGACCACTTCCAAGTCACAGCCAAGGGACGTATATGGATAATGTGACGATATATCTCGTTGAACAGCTGCATTCGCAACAAATCGCAAGAGTTGCTGCCGGATACGTATCCCCCAATTTCTTGTCAGTGCTTTTACAAACTGCATTAAGTGTTGAAGATCAGTGCTATTGATGTAAATAAACCCCAACTGATGTGCTGCGTGTGAGAGAAAAGAAATAGCATGAGTAGCGAACCATCGAAGAAACGGAGAGGTGCTACTCCTGGACGAGCCTTCAGAAGTCTTACCAAAAGATAAAATGAATTTGTAAAGCTTACAAGACCCGAACAGAAACCGGGTAGTGTAACAGCCGTAACTGAGTATATGGAGAAAGAACATGAAATGACCAAAACTCTGCTGTCAGACAGAACGAACCATTCAACTTGAACGATGGAAGCCAATATTCAGTTTACCTGGCCAAAATGATGTCAAAATCGCAATATCTTAACTTTAACATAGTAAAGCTGCCTGGCCGGACGGGCCTAGCAAGGTATCTAAACCATCGGAAGTTGACTTGGTAGAAAGTATACACCAGCTCATTTAAAAAAGTCTTCCTAATGAATGAAACCTGAGTATCGTTTGCCCGATCCACAAGAAATCTGCGCCAATTATAAAGGCATCACACTCCTTAATAACGCGTACAAGATCTTGTTCCCGTTTTATGTGAGTGCCTAAAACTATTTGTCAACGACTTGTCGCAATTAATCAAATATTCACCTACGTTAAATCCTATAGAAAATCCAAGATGATACATCGACCATTTCTTTATCATGGCCACATGTTGTGATTTAGAGAGACGAGTAGTAACACGCATTTGAGAAATAAAGACTTGTCAAAGACCCATATCATCCCAGTTCTGCTCTAATGCATTGAAGGATAAACGTTAGCGAAGGCAAAAGATATCCTTAATCGTTTTCAATGCAAGATTCTTAGAGTCATTTTTGCTCTTATTTGCATTGACTGCCTTTGGAGAAGATGTAACAGCGATATAACTCTATGACCAATATAGCGATATTGATGTGGTCAGAAGAGTCTTAAGTTTTTTCTTGGAGTTGCAATTCAATAGACAGAGAGGTTTAATAGTATAGGCCTTCAGATTGTAGCACCATCTAAGTAAGTTAAATTACGTGTGCACATAAAAGTAATATAATATGAATGATGACAATTCGACAGTCAGATTATTGGATCTTTCTTCAAACGCAATGACGTCGGAGTCAAGGGCTTACATTTTAAGGAGACAAACTTAATCAAACATAATAATCCCATTAACTTGGACTGAATATGCACAGAAAAGTATCAGAAAAACTAATAAGGTGCTACGAGGATGAAGCTTTAATGAAGAACAAGGATTGTTAGACCGCTCATAGGTCGTATTGGAATCACTGACATGCGTGATACAGATGTTGCTATAGGAAAGGAGACAGCTTCAGATTCAGATGCATTATCATCTGTATATGGTCACAGGAAGATTCTGGTTTTCCCTTAAAACGATATTGTAATTCCTACAATTCTCAGAGTTTTTGAAATGTATCGCTTGAATGAGAATATGGTGATGACAGGCAGTTATAAAGACAAACTAAACCCGCGCTTGAACATGTTCTCAAATTTAACAAAAAAAATTTACTAACGACTTTGCACATGCTAACATCCTTTTGATAGAAGTCAAAACAAGATTCAAGTCTAAATGACTGACTGTAACCGAATTCATTAAATGTTTTGATTCTTAGAATGGAATGCTATTGCTTAGTATAATTTCTAATGTAATAGCACGTGTAGTGCTAACTACTAACGTCTGATGTTGCCATTGGCAGTGTCGCCTTCCAACCAACCTTTGTTACGAAGAGACAACCAAATTAGTGTACTTAACTCTACACAACAAGTACATTGATTAGAGAGCATCCAAGGTTGAAAATTCAATTACAAGTGCTTGTGCTCGATCACGGGAAAATCGAAGCAGGTGTAGTGGCTGTTTTTTTTTAAGACCCTTAAGTTACAAGTCGATCAAATTTAAATATCAAGAATGCGCAAGAAAAATTCAGGAACTAAAGGGTGAGCCAACAGATGGTGTGGATGTTAGCTGTCAATTACTGTCATTTACTGAATTCAATGTGGTTGATCTTTTTGACAATTTTAGTCATGGAGTCGTTTACCACACAACAACGCATTTTTGTTATTCAATCTTATTATTAAAACGGGCGATTTGTAATAGTAACATTTCACATCACCCTAATGAGTCCGGAATTCGTGCAATGGTGAAGCGTTTTGAAGAAACCGGTTCAGTATCGGGTCAAACGCCATATCAGCGTACACGCCAAAACATCAACACTGTGAGCGAAAGTCTTTAAAACCAGTCAGGCAACTCAATTCGTCGCCGAAGTCAATAATTTGGCCTCACTTTACGGCGAATTTTAAAAGTTGATCTTCATTTGCACGCCTATAAAATTCAAAATTGAAGTCTTTGGATCATCTACGACGTCGCCGATTTGTTAACTGGATGTTGGGTCGCCAGGACAATTTGCCATCGAATTTGTTCTTTTCCGATGAAGCGCATTTTTGGATGGATGGGTACGTAAATAAACAAAATTGCCATTTCTGTGGACCGGAAAACCCATACGAGATTCACGAAAAACCAATGCATCCCAAAAAAGGCACTGTATGGTGCGGATTGTGGGTTGGCGGCATCATTGTAACATGTTGCTATTTTTTTCAAAAATTGAATGAGTTGGGTCTGGACGATCTTTCGTTTCAACAGGACCGTGCTACCGCCCACACAAGTCATCAATCAATCAATTTATTGCGTGCGAACTTTGAAGGTCGCATTATTTCGGTTAGAGAAGTTTATTGGCCTTCAAGGTCATGCGATCTGAAACCTTTAAACTTCTTCCTGTAGGGTTATTTGAAGAGTAAGGTCTATGCTAATAACCCAGCGACAATTCAGGATCTCAAACATAACATCCAAACTTAAATTGTTCAGAAAGTCATCGATAATTTTGACACTCGGATGGTCGCTTGCAACAGAAGCCGTAGTGGTCACATGAGCGATGTTGTATTCCATCCATAATTGCCATAGACTGAACTTTATTAAGCAATAAAATTCTACATTGATTTCACAATAAATGTGTGTTTAATTTGATGAAAACTTCCACACTAGCTGTTGGCTCACCCTTTATTTCATATTTTAGGTATGTCGGTGAGAGGTAGAAAAACCACGGGACAAGCCGATCGGCGGCTGAAGTTCATTCCAAGTTTTAATTGCAGCAGCTTCAGCTGAAAAAAGACCTGAACGTCTACTCTATTACCTTTTGAACAGAAAAGGAAGTAGTGTATTAGCGCCTTAGCTGCACAGGCCGTAGATGCAGAAAAACCGGTGAGAGAGTAGGACCACTTATGCTATTGCTTAGGAACTGAACAGAGAATGCAGCTTATAATAACACCTCGTGAAAATCGTTAACTGTTTCATGCTGATGTCGAAAGAGGATCAGATCAGCAGATGGAGGAAATACGAGTTATATGGTTATATGATTGAGTTTGTCGGAGCAGGAGCAAAAAATTAAGCTTTTGGTAACCGGCTGCCTTCAAAGATTGCAACCGCGATTACGCCCCCAAATAAAAAAACCGTAAACGGCGGCCTTTAAACGAAGTTTAAATGCACAACGGGAATAATCGAAGAGCTCGAAGTTAAAGTTGGAGTACAAAGTCGGTTAATTGATTGATGATTTTCTGTTGAATAAAGGCACTAGAAAGAAAAAGGTTACAAACTGCATTTCAAACTTTCCGAGCCCGCAGGCGCAGCTCCTGTTATCTATTTAGAAGGGATCATCGGTCCAAAGTGTAATCGCGAAAAGGATCTCGTACATAGAATGGCGCGAAAACTCGAAAGTACTTTGTGACAGAAAAATACCTTAGACTTAAAAGTTTGTTATAAAAGAGTCGTTCCACCAGCAAAGTTCCAGCTTTTGTTTGAAGAAGGCGACCAAAGAATCAATTGGATCACTCAAATCCAAAAAAAAACAGCAAACTCTTGTTTGTTAGCTTGTAGAATGTTACGAAGGTCCTTTAGTCCATTTTAGCCAACCCTATAAGCGGTGCAGTAGCTATGCAGATATGTACGTAGGAAAAATATGTAGCATGTAGTGTTACATACGTACATATATCAACGGTTAATATAAAAAGAATTAATGTACATCGTAAGCTAGCGTATAGGAAAATGAGCGTTTAAAGGGATGATCCTCAAGTTGTCGAAAAAGAGAAGCAATCTGGCGGATTACGGAAATTAGGTAAACTGGGTTATACACCTCATACATATGTTTGTTCTTCCGATTGTGGTTAAAATGATCAAAGAAAATCTGGATTTACATATCCATTCCAAAGAAGCAGACTTGCGCCCCAGTCTTTCTGTTAGTGAGGAATCGGGATCACTTTGGACAAGATGGTACACAACCCTTAACGGGGCGTCAAAGGAATTGACTCATTATGTAAGTATCAAAGGAAATACAGTTTTCCACCTGGAAGCTTCATAGAAGTTAGTGAAAGTGAGAATCCGAGGAGTCACCGACGCGACGTGGGCAATCATAGGCACATTAAAGTGGGAATAAAGACGACGAATAGCTCTACCTTTAAAAATGAAAAAAACAAAAAAAAAAAAACCAACTGCGGGTGTTGGGAAGGAAGGCTGCTGCACACATGTTTGGTAAGTACTTCTTAAAAGCTGACAGAACAAAAGCAATTCTTTGATGCCACTCAGTGGTATTCCAAAAAAGGTTGACCAAAGAAATCTCGAATCAGTCGATGTCATTAGTGATTCTAGAAAAAGTAAATCCGTCTCGATCTAGGCTTAAAAAGTTTATGAGCTGCACAATGATGGTCTAGTTGAGTTTATTCCTTCCATGTCAATTAGTTAGTGTTTGGGACCGCACGGTTCATCACTTGGTACATTGAAGGTCAGTTTGACTTATTGTAGTGCGAATATTCTGTGTTGAGTCAAGAATTGTATCGCTAAAATTTTGTTTGCTTACTTGTTCTAACTCTACGTGATGGTTAACCAAAGTGATTGCACGGTGCCCAATCGGACCATACCGATTGCCGCCATTATTCAACCATGGTTATCAGCGAAAACTAAATAGAATAATACGAATTCATGCTCACTTTTCCACCGACAAATAGACAGACACTTTTGAAAGATTAATTGGACCCCTGCGAGGCAGGAGCATACGGGCAATGTTGTATACAAAAAATTTCCCTAACCACGAGCACACCGAACAGACGATTTAGACCTCAATGTCTCGATGAACCCCTTTTTCAAATTTTTCGGGCTGATTTGTGGCTATTATGTATTATTATTATTTGTTAATTGCTTTTAGGGATGTAAACAAAATTCGCACATTTTTCACATACACACAAAGCCAAACTAACAAAATGATACAGATGAAAGAAAAAACAAAAAAATAATAGAAAAACAGATAACAAAAACCATATCGTATCATACCTGCCCATTTAAAGATTACAGGTGAACAGTCTGAAAGCCTCCCCCTAAGTGTAACTCGAATGGTTTCCTTGCAGGGTTCTGCTCTTCTTATATTTTTTTTACCGTTGTTTTATTTAGTTTTTTTTTTGTCGCTCTTTAACCGTCTTTCTCCAATCAAGGAACGTGAAAATCTTCCATACAAAAAAGAAGAAAAAAAAAGTAGAAAAAAAAATTGTACGCGTTTTTTTCTCTTCGTTCTTTTTGGAGAAGAAAATTTCAAGGAAACAAAAAAATCACATTTCACATCGTTTTCGGAAAAGTTGTTGGATTTTTGCACAGCAGGCCACTTATGGATATTGAGGAAAAGGACATCTTATAAGAACATTGTTAAAAATGTGTAATAAAAACACACAAAGAACGATAGCAACGTTTTCACTATTTCGTTTCGATATCCACCCTAAAACATCAACTAGGTATCCATGATGAGGATTCGATGGAGTTTCTCCCTTGTGGGGTAAATTGCCAACATGAAAACACACTTAATCGTTTATTGATGCATTATTGTTTTGTTTTCTTCTAAATTTCACTAATTTTCAATTAGAATATTTAGTAGAAAATTATTGTTTGCTCGCTGGTGAGAAATTTTTTTTCCGAGTTTACCAAAATGTCGGTACCAATTTTTTTAGTACCACCGACGATGAGAATGCGCATTCACGGTGGTCGATTTCAGTTATCGAATTGGATCTGAGTTGAGTTGTGTTTTTTAGAAGTGAGCGAATTAATTGTGAACTACCATCAGGGATGGTTGTTATTTAAGTGGAATGGAGTTATGGAAGTGTATCATTTGTATTGTCGGTAAGTTAGTGTTTTAAAATATTTGCAAAATTATTCGCGTGCATATTTCATTTTAAGGATTTGTTTGTATTGTAGTTTTATTTCCAATAATTTAATAGTACTGACATGTTTTTTTATGAGGGAAAAAGCTGGTAAAAAGTTGTTAGTCTGTGCCTATTACTTATAGTTTCGATTTAGCAAGTAATTGATGCCGCATTTTATGGGGCTGAAGGGCATACCGCAAAATCGTATTCCTTATTTACTTAGATGGCGCTACCGTCCGAGGTTGAGTTTGGCCGCAACTAACTTGGATCTTTAGCCAGCCCTATTATTGGCTGGCTGCTTCCAATTTCGCATACCAATTGCCAAGCTGATTGATTATTCTCCTGCCGTGATCAATTCGTATATTTTCCCAGCCATATACAACATATGTCGATGAATTCTGACTCCATTAACTAAGTCCATGTCGTTGTACAATATGCACAGCTCTCGGTTAAATCCCTTGTACAAATGGTTGTAGATCACTTAAAGCACTTTTCTCTCGACGACGACTGAGACAATGATTGTTTAACACATCGCTATTTTAGTTATCCGAGAAAGGGCATTTGCAAATCTGGTCGAAATCGTTAAGGACCGATCAGTTTGTTAACTGAAGGTTTTAAGCGATTACTTAGTACGGCAGAAAAGATTTTATATGCGATGTTCATTGGAGCACGCTAGTGGATCTCCTTTCTTCAATATCGGGCATATACCATATGCATGCTATTTACAAAGTCATCTCCCTCGCTCTAGTTCGCTTACTAGCCTGTCAGTATTGGTCGTATTCTTGAATTTAAGTTTAGATATGGCTATCCTCTTTTAGCGGAGTTCGGGTGAACAGAATTGAACATCATCTCTGTTTAACAGTATGTAGATATGGTTTTTCCAAATCTTCAGCATTGACATCGAGTCTGACACTAGGTTTTTTTCTTCGTCCTTGCAGGCTTCCGTTCGTTCTTTCTTTAGTTGGCTTGTTTTGTCTTTACCTTCTGGTTCAATTTTCGAACTCCCTTCTTGCTCGTTCTCGCATTTGTCGGGCTGTATTTTCTTCCTTCTGAGAAAGCAGTGTTCATGCTTTCCTGTTTGCTTGTAGAGTTCACAAGCCCTTGAAGTCGATGCAATTCTGCTAATAATATTTTCTGTTTCTCCGCATAGGTCATCCGGCATTCATCATTAAACCACGAGTTTCGTAATCATGATCTAGCAAAACCAAGCACATAACAAGCGGTATATTGTTAGCAGTTCTGTCATTGGATTTCTGTACAGTTGATAGCGGCGCTGGTTATCGAACGAGGACAAAGTAAACTTGCTGCGGTTGCCGCAATGCGAAGTCAAACTTTTTGACAATATCTCCCCTTTTTACCAGCGTTATGCATATCTGCATTCGTCTCTTGGTCACAACAAGGTGGTGGTCCGGGCCAATGGCTTTTCTGAACGTTCGGACATCCAGAATAATGAAGGCACGCCTTGCGCCGCAGTCTACGCTCTCCACGAGCTGTTTGGCTGGACTTTATCTGTTAAAAGGGCTAATATTAAACGTCCAGTACCAAAAATCCTTTGCTTTTTTCGAGTAGCATGGTTCGAAAAGAGGGTATCATTCGTATCTAACGCTTTCGGTGCTTTTGAAACCATATATAATTGTTCCTACGGATGGGGAGTTGACCTAAGGAGCAACCTTTAATCTGGAGAGCCATACCTTTGAGTATAAGGGGCCGGATATACCGCTGTAAGTAGCCCCACACGAGGTCATGACCTAATTAAAGCTCCTTTCAAACCTTGGATTTTAATATGACAAAGTAGCGATGTAAGACGATTGCCAAGTTAAGAGCATTAGTGGGAGAAATACTGTTGCTTCCAACCATCTGTGGCTTTTTTCTTTATTGAAGGTTGAGTCCGGGCTTGCGATTAAAAGTTCACCCTTCAAATGTCAGGGTTTACCCAACCAGTTTCCAAGGGTTACAACGTAAGGCAAAGCAAGTACTTGTAAAGTTGAAGCGTCGTGCTATTGGTCTAGTCCATGTTTTACGTTTATCAGTAGTACCTAGCTCAATCGTCTTCCAGGCCTATGATGATGATCTGGGAATATGTACCTAATGTGATGCTTTGAGTCAATGCTGTTTCTAAAAACCTATGGGGTTAGGCACTCAGCTTTGTTGCAACTACTTATAAGGCCGCCCTATCTTTTGTTGTCTAGACCTTTTGAAATATTTTCGACATATCCAGTGACTATCCTTCACTTGGTACTCCATCGTACATTATATTCCACAGAACTTGGCCTTAAAATGACATTTATCATATCATCATGACATCTCTTATTATGCTGTAGGTATGTTAGATTGGAACCTCTATACTGTTCGGTCTTTCGCAAATAATTTTTCCAGGACTTGCTGCTTTTTAGTTTGTTCATTAAGATTTTGTATGTAAATACTTCTCCTCGGATTAACATATATTGTAGGTCTTCTCTCAGAGCTTGACACTTTTAGTCAATCTTGAAGGATTCCATAGTTGGTTTATTTTTTTAAGAAATACTTCATGCATTAAGTGATAACTGATAAGATACTGAAGTCCTCCGTTAAGGCGACAATAGTCGCCTACTACTCTTCAGGTGTTCCTACCTCAGGGTATGGTAGGAGTGTTGATGATTTTTAATATGTTAGGAAGCATTCGTTTGGTTGTGCACTTCAGAACTTCTTCGATTTGTGCACGTCACTTAAGGCGACTTCCTTTTTTTAACGCGTTTAACGCTCTACATATTCTAGCCATCTCAGGAGATTTATGCGAATTTTTTTTGCCGGCTTGTAGAATTTGATTTTACATCTCGTCCTATGCCGTCAATTCAAGCGAGACAAATAATCACTGAAAAAATCGTTTAAAACACAAGCGGATATCTTCATCTGACTTTGATAGGTCCTGCTTTTGCGTTAAAGTGCAAATCTGCAAATAAAAGAGCAATTGGCTAGCGTAATCTTTCGTTTGATTTCTGAGGTAGTGTCATGTTGTGAATAGCGAAGCCGAAGTAAACCCAAAGTTATAGGTGTTTATTCCGCCGTTTTGCCCAATTTGTCGATGCTTTAGGTTTCTTCCTTTTTACAGTATATGGTATATGTAGTTATATTGCTTGGTTTTGCCCTCATTCACAGATAAAACCATTTTTGTTTTAATAATTGCAAGCGCTTCACGGACAGCTTTTACGTTCCGCAAATGATATAAACGTCATCTTTGTCTTTTGCAAAATAATGCCTCTGGTATTAGCTATCTACGGGGGTAGTCCCAGAAGTACCCGACCTAACAAAGAAAATACAAAAAAATTTTGGAAAAATATGTTTATTTCTCTACGTAGTCTCCTTTTAGTTAAATACACTTTTCCCAGCGATGTTCAATAGCTTCAATACCCTGTTTATTTTTTACCACCGAGCCATTTTTTCAAATTCGGAAATAGAAAATAACCTGAGGGGGCTAAATCTGGCGAGCTGATTGATTTTTGCCATCGCGATGACGGATATGTGAACTGGTGCATTGCCTTGATGAAACAAAACTTTTTTTCTTCGCCAAATGCGGCCGTTTTTTCTTGGATTTCATCTTTCAAACGCTACATAAAGTTCGCATAATACACGCCGTTGATTGTTTTTCCTTTCTAAAGATAATCAATGAAAATTATCCCAAAAAACTGACGGCATGACCTTCCCTGCAGATGGAACTGTCTTCGCCTTCTTTGGAGTCGATTCCTTCCTTTGAGTCCATGGTTTTGACTGTTTCTTCGTCTCGGGTGTGAAGTGGTGGACGCATATGTTTCATCTATGGTTATGAATCGACGAAAAAACTCGGCTTCATCACTGTGAAACTTTGCCAAACACTCGATTGAAACATCCTCATCATGTTCAATTTTTCAGTCATCATGCGATGTACAGCGCTTTTGGAAATGCCTATCATATCTGCTAGTTCACACACTTTCAATCGACGGTCATCCAATACCATTTTGTGGATTTTTTTTAATATTTCTGGTGAACTCACCTCATTTGGTCGACCATTGCAATGTTCGTCTTGGCAACTTGTACGGCCTCGCTTAAACTCTGCCACCTATTAGTTTATTGTTGTAAGCGAAGGAGCAGACTCCCCCAGCGTAGAATCCAGTTCCATTTTGGTGTTGGTTGGATTGAGAACTTTCAAATGAAAGTATTGTATCACAAAATGATGACCAATTTTTCCCATATTTAAAAATTCATTGAGAGCGTTCACGATTCAAACTTCAAATTTAAGCTTTATAAGGTTGGTACTTTCTTCAATAGTCATTCTATTTAGACAACAACCGCCATCTATACGTCAGGTCGGATACTTCTGGGTCTACCCTCGTAGTTTCGCACAATTTCCGCAAACATGACGTTAAAAAAGCACATGTCAGCGCATCACCTTTCTTGCATGAAATGAAATTGCTTACGAATTTTACGGAGTAGTGAGCGTTGTCCATTATCATTTTGTACAATCTCGCAGTGGCTGGGATACTAAAACCTTCCTCTGTACGATGCTGTCATATGCGAACAAAAATGTGTCGCCTGATCTGCACTTCTTAGGTTTTCTCTAGATTCTGTCGTAGTATGAATACTTGGTGAATTTTGGACCAGACCAAAGATCGCACTGATAGTTTCTTAATTTTGGTTGCTAAGAAGACTAACGCTTTTATGATTGTCATAGCTTAGAGGATTTATTTGTTATTGATCTGCAAAATGTTGCTGAGGGGCTATTCATCAGCCAAACTTTTCTCTAAATGAGTTGGTGTATGCTCTCTACGAAATTAGCTCTCAATGTCCTTAATAGCTCGGGTGGTAGGCAGTCTTATGGTTATGTTTAAATTTTGGTATAGCTGTCCTTACTTCATTTTTGGGTCGTCCACGTTGTTTAAAAGTCTGCAGAAGTAGTTTATCCATACCTTCAGCGTTAGCTATGACTCTTTCATTAAATTTTTATACTAAAGGTTTCTGTTCGGATCTTGCTGAGTTGATTAACTTTTAACGTTGAAACCACTTTGTTAAAACTTCCAATCCCTTGGTTAAACATTCCATACTGCTGGAGTAGCACTTTGCTCGAGCCCGCGCTTCTTGAACTTTAATGCAATGACGCTATGTAGGGAAGTTGGTTTTTTTGCAACACTTTATCAAACCAGTTTTGTTGAAGTGGGTGACCATGTGATATCCAACACATCAGTTGCAATTTCTTGGTACCGATGCAACTGATCTTCAGCAGTGTGGACGTGTGAAGTTGAAGGATGAACAATCATGAGAAAACCAGATGCTATTTATAGTGATATTTCGCCCAGCAACACATGCAACCTGGATAAGTGGAATACCTCTTTTAGTGGGCCAAATTGTGCTGCACAATCAGCTTCACTAAAAACACTTCTTTAAGAGAAAATGTCTGACCTCTGTAAGCTGAACTCATATTTAGAAAAAAGGACCTC
Source organism: Volucella zonaria (assembly GCA_963966105.1). Classification (NCBI taxonomy): domain Eukaryota; kingdom Metazoa; phylum Arthropoda; class Insecta; order Diptera; family Syrphidae; genus Volucella; species Volucella zonaria. Next base: position 87,435,966 of record OZ014532.1, on the reverse strand, counting down.
TATAAGTTGGATGATGAGTAGTAGAACTTCTGTAAGTGAGTCAGACTGGTGGAATAATTTAACATTTTTTCTTCAAAGATTTTTGTATTTTCTTATCTTTCTTTCGACTCCTGTCTTGGCTTCATGTCTCACAGGATATGCGCACATTTTATAGCTCAGTTCAGTTGTTTTGTTGTTGTGTTAAGTTGTGCATTGTTCAAAATGTCGAAGTGTAAATTGAACTGTTTATCAATAAGTGTTAAATTAAAATTATTAAATGAATTTGATAATGAAAGATCGAGAGAACAAATTTGTAAGGAGTTTAACGTGCCTAAATCAACTTTTTTCAAAATTTTAAAAGACAGGGAGAAAATTGAGGCTGGATGTGTTGAAGGTCATGGTTAATTGAAAGAAATCGAGCTCCGGAACATACTGAACTTGAAGCATATTTTGTGTCATGGATTAAGCAGTGCTTCGATAAAAACATACCAATAGATGGGCCATTAATCAAAGAAAAAGCTCAATATTTTGCGACTAGTTGGTTAGAAAGTTTTTAAAAAAGAATTGGGTTAGTTTTTAAAAAAAATTGTGGGGAAAGTAATGCTGTAGACCTAAATCTATGTAACAGTTGGATTGAAAGTCTTTCATCTGTTTTAAATACTTACACCGCTGAAAACATTTGTAACGCAGATGAGACGGGTTTATTTTTCAAGTGTCTTCCGGATAAAACGTTCATGTTTAAAAGCACCCCGTGTCATGGAGGAAAATTTAGCAAGGAACGTGTTACAATACATTTGTGTGCCAATGCTTCCTATTCTTTTTACTGGGCGATCCAATCGACCAAGATGTTTTAGAGGTGTAAAAATATTTCCAATAGACTACAAGAATAATAAAAAAAGCATGGATGACGAACGAGATCTTCACATATTGGTTAAAGAAAATTTATAAACAAATTAAGATGAAGAAGAGAAAGATTTTGTTATTTATCGACAATTGTACAGCTCACATAAATCTGCCAGAACTGCAATTTCTTAAGGTTTGTTTTTTTCCTGCTAACACCATGAGTAAACTACAACCTTTGGACCAAGGTAATATACACAATTTTAAAATCTATTTTCGGAAAGAAGTAGTATTTCATATTCATAGTTCCATGGAGCAGAACGAAAGCCTAGAAATCAATTTACTCTAGGCTATGAGATTTGCAAGGAAAGCTTGGTATTCCGTTAGCGACACCACAGTAAAGAACTCCTTTAAAAAAAGCTGGGTTTAGAAAAGAAATATCCGAAGGGACTCCAGAACAGGAGGTGGAAGAAAATGTGCAACCAGAAGTTACGGCTGAGGAATGGAATAAACTTATTTCCAACGATAAACAAGATTTACCCAGTTTTGACGACTACGTCGCTGTGGATGATATAGCTTTTATTTCTGGTTAGCAAACGGAAGATGACATCCTTGAAACTTGTAGGCCCTCTTCTTTCACACAAAATGAGGATGAAGAGGATGAGAATGATGAAATGTGTGCTGAACAACAGGAACAGGTGTTTGTAACGAAACGTAAAGTTAAAACTCCTTTAGATACATTACACAAATTATTCGAATTATCCGCTGTCTCTGATCAAAATGTGTTCGATAAAATCTATGAACTTGAAAAGAATATTTTGAAAATAAACACTCAAAGGCAGAGTACAACTAACGATTTTTTTAAATGAATATGTAACACATTGGCTGAAAAGTTCGTGCCGTTTTATAGTAAAACACAAAATTTTTGCAAAATTCAACTTTATTTATCAATATAGTTGCCTTCGAGGACGATACACTGATTGATTGAAACTGGGTAACTGGTATACCTCTATAAGTGGGACTAAAATAAATGGTCCAAGAGATTCCACTTAACCATGTTAGACTGTATTGCTTTCCGAGAAGATCTAAATCTTCCAGTTATGGGAAGCCTTAAAAATAGTAAAATGTATGTGTCTACATATAAATAGACAAAAATAAAGAAAAAAAGGTAATAAAGATTGAATAAGTTTGGGAATGACATTACATATGATTTAAGAAATGAGAAAAAAAGAAAATTAAGTTTCAGTCTCTGGGTAGGTATTCAAGAAGTAAAGTTTTGAAACATACTGTGTTTTTAATTCGTCTCTGCTCAATTGGTAGGGTGTTTCACAGACGAGTTGCATGAACGAAAAATGCGTATCCAAATGTGGAGTCGTGAATGCACCAAAGGCCTCTCCGTTTCAGCCAAAATGATTTTAGTGCCTTATTTATGGCATTGAACGTGGGTTTTATCGGGAAGCTTGTGGCAACATTTTTTGATAGCATCGTCTATTTCTTCCGTCGGTATGTGCTATCGAGCTGATGTTGAAGAGTTTAGCTTTGGCATGGACTATTACAAGAAGTTTGTTCACTTAGCGAAAGCTCCAGACTTATTGCTTAGTCTTCTGCTTATAACAATTTTGCACAATTCTGCACTGCATGTATTGTAGATGCGTCCTTATTCTCCGGAGCTGTCATCACTTATTGGCAGTCAAGTAAATTTATGTAATAGCAATCACACTCATTTGATCCCGTACCGAAAGTACGTTCTGGTAATTATTATTACTTACGTGTTGGGCTATAGTTCAGAGTAACCCTGGACCTCTGGTGTATGAGTGGAAAATACGGTAGAAGTTCCGGTCAACTAAGGCAAATGCAAGATGTTGCTGGTGGAGTGGTAGTAGGTAAATTATCAAATAGATAAATACAACTGCATGTATAACACAAACTTTATTCCCATGCATATATATATATGTTTACAAAGTATTTTTTTTTTTTTTTTTTAAATAACAATGACCATTTAACATTTATAACTTTTTAAATATACATTTATGTATTTGGACTTCTTATATCAGTATCAGTAAATATATGAGACGCAACAGGACTCCTCATGTATAAAATTTTATTTTTTTTTTTAAATAGCGTACAATACAAAACATTCACAAAGTTAATTTTTATTTATTTTTAATTTACATTTTCTTTTTTTTTTTTATTTATTTATTTTTGGTTTGGTAATTAAATTTATTGTTGCATATAGCAAGGGGGGAATATTTAAAAAAATTTGATTCACAGTTCCATGCAGGAGAAAGGTGCACGACTCTGTACACAACAACCCTATTTCCTGTATTTTGTTGAGTCTTACGTAACCATAACCTGGTGCATAGTCCAGTGCTCGTTCTTTAACATGTCACTGTAGTGTGCTTTGAATAAAAAGACAATCCCCAAAAATACTATCGGAGTTCCAAGGAGCGAGCAAATCAGCTCACCTGACACGGATGGTGACCAAATAATTATTGAATCTGTAAATGTTAAATGTGAGAAAAATTATATTTCTACATATATTTGTGTAAAATATACTTACTAAGGCCGTTTTGTAAATGTAATTTATAAAAGGACCAAAAGAGTCCAATAAACGGAAGAGTCCCTGTTGCTATTGCCACAGTAAATACTGCCGACTGTGAGATACTTAAAACATTGAACAGGCACACTACAAATCCCACATAGGTACAGATTAATATCAAAGCATAAAAACCACTATTATGGCTACAGTCTACTTTAATGTTTTTTTGTCCAACAGTTTTCAAATTGCCGGACTTAGAAGGCAAATGATTCGAGGTTGTGTTTTTGTACTTTAGAAAGGCATTCTGAAATAAAAGGACACAGCAATAAAAATGCCATCAATTAAAGCACCACACAAATATTTGAGTGTTCCCGTATTGGAAAATATTATACATACGAGTAGATATACGAGTATAAAGAATATTTAAAAAAAAGTTAAGTTCTGGGTAGCTGAGATTTTACTTTTGAATAATCTTGTGAGAATTAAAAACACATGATAAAGTGCATGTTTTTAAATGAGTGAGCTTCTCCACAGATCAACCCGGATATGATTTGCGATTTCAACCCTACAAAATACGACGACCCGCCCAACTATGTTGCAGGATGTCAGAGACAGCCTGTTATGCATTCTGGAAGCTTGCTAAGTTCGCGCTACATTGTCTGCACTGAAGGTCCCGTGGCAAAAACATCACATAAGCCCGTCAGTCTGCCATTCTTTCTGCTAAAGATCCTCGGGAGAATTCTTGGCCTCCATATCAAGTGCAGACTATACTGAACTCCTTCTTAAGACCTATTGAAAAATCATCATTTGATGGTCCGCATTGGAAAAACGAACTACGAGTAGCATCAACTTTATAGAAAAACGCGATAATCTGTTTGCATAAGCATCACTAGGGCGTTAAGAATTTCTCCAAAAAATTGGTCTCCAAACTTTGGCTCAGCTTTAGACTTGGTGAGACAGCCCTTAGGGCGGGAGACACTCAACAATATAAAGAACTAAATGTACGAAACGTGTTCAGAAAGTAACGAAAATTTTTAAATCTCGCGGGTTTGCAGGATGACATTGTCAAATTTTTTTTTTATTATGTTGGTAAACATGCTCCTGAAGTATGATAACACTTTCAGCTGTATTCATTGTTTAATTTGTCTGCGGCAGCCGCTAAGGTTAAACGTGCAAGAAATGCATCAAGGAATTTGTATCAAATTTTGAGTGAAAAATGAAATACTCGTAAAGTATAACAAAGTGTGTGAAATGTTAACAAAGGCCTATGGTAAGTAAAACAAGACTTGAAGAGTGGTATAAGCGTTTCCAAGATGACCGTGAAGACGTTGAAGATGATGAATGCCCCGGACGCCCTAGCACATCAACTATCGATGAAAACGTGGAAAAAGTGAAAGAAATGGTTATGAACGATCGCCGAATCACAATCGGAGAAGTCGCTGATGATGGTGCCATCTCGATTGGCTCATGCCATGAAATTTTTTCGTATGTTTTGGGTATGAAACGCGTGGCAGCAAAATTTGTTCCAAAATTGTTGAACTTTGAACAAAAACCCAAATTGCTTGTTCGTGAATTTTTGGCCAAAAACAATACCGTAACGACGCCTCAGCCTCCACATTCGCCAGACACGGCTCCGTGTGACTTTTTCCTATTTCCAAAAATAAAGAGAACCTTAAAGGGTCGTCGTTTTACAAGCATGGATTACATTAAAACGCATCGCTGAAAGATCTAAAGGCTATCCCAAAGATAGAGCCTGAGAAGTGTTGGGGACTATTTTGATGGCGACAACATTAATGTAGACGAATAAATAAATCTATTTTTCAAAAAACTAAAATTATTTTCTGAACACACCTCGTATGCCGCTGCAATGCAGCTTCCCTTAATCAACCGACCTTCAATTGTTGGAAGTTGCCTTCAATCTTAACTTCTAATACCTGATTCCAGAAATGAACGAATGGAGACAGCGCGAAGTCTTTCTCAGTAAGGCAATTTCCATCTTCATAGACTGCTCTAAGACAGCTAAAGGCGTTGACGCAGTGGTCTTCCCTTACTTTTGCTTACGCATTCCTTCAGCGCAGTTGGGTTCTAAAACATTCGAACATCCTAGGGAACTGCGTCGGTGATGAATTAGCCAGTTTGGAATTCGTAAGACAGCATGACAAGATTAAGCCACCAATATCATATGGCAAACTTCCAAGGGCTCTCAAACGCCAGTCATAAGACTCATCGAGGCAACTATGAACCATCGATTCGAAAAGATCAAGAGAGCCCCAAGCTCACAAACTTAATCACGGAACGCTGTGTCATTGAAAGACACGCGCAGCGATAGAGTATTCCTTACAACGATTATGAGATGAAAATGAATTTGTGGCGCACTTCCTTTGCAAGTGTCTTGCATTACTTAGGTGGACTGCAGTTCGGGACGAACCTGGGCCTCAACTAATAAGTCTCTCCAGTTAGTTCGTTCCTTAGCTAATTGCTTCCAGTTGCGTACGCCAAGTCGGCTGAGGTCACCTTCTACTTGTGCGCGTCACCTAAGATGAGGTCTTCCTCTGCTGTGTTATCCTTCCGGGCTAGATTCGAGCATTGGTATCCATTCGAGCAGTTATCTGACTAAGTCAATGTTGCCGTACAGCTCGTATAGTTCGTCGATGAATCTTCTCGTCCAAAGCCCGTCAACGCAAATATTGTAGAATAATTTTGCTCTCGCAAACGCAGAGAGTCTCCGGTTTCGTTAGAGTCCATGCTTTGAATTAAGACTGGAATGATCAAGGTCTTATACAGGTTATACATTTTCAAGGTCAAACGAAGGTCACTTTTGATTTTTCAAATGATAATTCCTGATTTTCATTGCTCAGTCGTATTCCTCAATGGGGCACACGACTTTGTCTCAAAGGTCTTATTCATTCTGATTATTATTAGTAACGTTTTTCAGATTAATAATGCAGATTATTTCAATTCAAGACCCTTTTATCGGGTCATCCAACAATTCACTGGTGAAGGAAGTGTGCAACCAAAGAAAAGGAATCGGTCAGATAAGGTGGCTGTTGAGGACAATGAAATAGCAGTATTAGCTGCCGTTGCACACGATCCTCACATTAGCACTCGCCAAATAAGTCGTGAATCACGAATTTCTCAAACGACTGTCTTTCTAGTGAGGATTTTCGCAACCGGGTTTCCTTTTGTCAATGGGCACTTCAGCAAATTGAACGAAACCCCCCTTTCTTCGCCAAGGTGTTATTCTCTGATGAGTCCACTTTCACCAATCACGGTACGGTCAATCAACATAATATGCGTTACTGGGCTACCGAAAACCATTTTTGGTTGCGACAAGTTGAACGCCAGCACCCTTGGAATGTTAATGTTTGGGCGGGAATTATTGGGGATAAATTAATAGGTCCATATTTTATTGAAAGCAACTTGAATAGCGAAAAGTATGCAAACTTCTTGCGGGACCATCTTCCAGTATTACTAGAAGAACTACCATTGGAGTTGCGACAAACAATGTGGTTTCAACATGATGGTTGTCCAGCCCATTATTCCCAAGTAGCCCGGGGCGTATTAAACAATTTTTACCATCAACGATGGATCGGACGAGGGGGTCCGAGGCAATGGCATGCTAGATCACCTGATCTTACGTCACTTGATTTCTTCTTGTGGGGCTACTTAAAAAGTGAGGTTTACAGAAAAAAGCCAACAACACGTGAGGTCATGAAAAGACGAATAACTGAAGCTTGCCGGAAGATTACGCCAGAAATACTTCTCAGTTCTGTTGGTTCATTTAGAGTGCGGATAGACAAGCGTATTGAAGTGAATGGTCACATTTTCGAGCATTTGTTGAAATAGTCTCGGGAAATAAACGTCGAAATGGGAAGAATTCAATGATTCAACAGTGGAAGGCAAGGGGACCCACTCTAATTAATCACCCCGAAGAAAACAAAATACTGCAACGTCCACGTCGTCATTTCTGGGTTATGCTAAACGCAGTATGTAAAAACAAATTCAAATTTAAAAAAAAGCTAACTTTACAACAACAAATGACCGAAAATTATCGTTGATAGAGAAAAAAAATGGACAACCATGCATTTACATTTTTCCCTCATTTACTGCTAAACTCATTTTGGCAGCTACCGTTTCAGGACTAGAGAACGCACTGGTGACAGCTTGTTGAGTTCTGCAAATTATGTCAATACTCGTATCATCGACAGGTAATAGGTAGTCGCACAGACTTTTGAGAGATTGTGACACCGGTGCTCCCCTGTGAGTTCCGCACAATCCTTTCAAGTATGATGTTAAACAAGTCACATGACAGCCTGTCAGTTTGTCTAAAGGATTTTTTGACATCAAAAGCCTCGATAAAGTCGTTACCGACGAAGCAGGTAGCATTCTCCATTGTCATTCCGCATAGATGGACGAGTTTAGCACAGGTGCCGAAACCAAACATGGCTCTATATATTGTACATTGCTCGTATCTATAAAAGCTGCCATATGCGGCCTTAAAATCGATGAAAAGACGGTGGGTGTTGATTTGGATTTATTGAGTTTTTTTCCCGGATCTGCCGGAGTGTGAAAATTTTGTCGATTGTGGAGATTTCTGGCCTGAAAAAAACACTGATAGGACCCAATCAGGGGGGAAGGGTTTTAGACGTTCACACAATGTGGCATCAATTGGTAGGTAGTTTCCACTACCGAGATCTAAATCATCTCTTCTCGATGAATATCACTGATTTTGACAAGTTTATTAAAGAAACCTCTTTGGTCCGAGGACTGGATACTGCATCTATCATTTGCGTTATCAGAAACGTTTGAAAATACCTTTGGCTGGCTAGCAAGAAAAGTTATTTAAATGAAAAGGTACAACGCGCATTCATAGGCTTATGTGCCTGAGACTTGCTGTAAAACGAATAATAACGATCCTAAAACTTTCGAATCCAACCTGGAATCCGCCTTAGGTGGCTCGATCAACTGAAACTAGACTTCGTCCAATCTAAATTGGCGCAGGATCGTTATAAATCAAGAGACCTCCTGATTAAAGCCTATGTCCATACTGAAATTTAGCGTGAAGTAAGAAAAATACCCTCATGAGAAGGGTATTATATGTATATGTAATTTTAGCTATCGCTTAAAAAAATGTACACAGGCTTCAGGATAAAATATCAGTTCGTTGGGCAATACGAAGAAACTGATCCTCAGCAAATTAAGATGATTTTTCTCCTTAACTTAGGAGATTAATCGGAGAGATTGATCCAATTAAATATGCATACTCGTATACGAGTAATTATAGCTTTTTCAAGTCACCTTGAATAAAACATCGGTAAAGCCCTAAGATTTCGTTCTAGAGCTGGGTGAGGAACAGTATTTGTCTTACATAAGCATAGGCAACTACTTTTTTCCATTAAGAATAATTCTAAAATGCAGTGTTGGGCGCGGTAAATACGTAGGTTGGTGACCACATGGGAATTCAGTACTCCGCGTGCTGTTGACAAAACGCGCCACATGGGGATAGTACCCCGGCGTTAAATCCCGGACCCTACAAATTAATTTGTATCGTTTCCTTGATAATAATAATAATAATTCTAAAATAGGCCTCGTAGTATTGTGAACTCAATCACGGTATTCCTTTGAGTTTGGGATTAATTGGGATTGAGGTTATAGATCCACCCACTGTTTGGTCACATATCTCTACACATTCACATATTTAATATAATACATAGTCGGTGCCGAAATGATATGTGTTTTTTTAGTGGTTTGGTTTTTAAACTGGCAGCACTGTTTCTACAGTTTATCAATTTGACAGTTAAAAGCTGATTTGTGGTTAGTACGTTTTGACATCTTACGATGAATAGATTAACGCTAGAACAACGAGTGCAAATTGTGCAACCTTATTTTGAAAACCATGGTTTGGTTCACCAAATTTATCGTGCGCTACGTCCATTTGACAGTCGACACAATCGTCCATCTGAGCAAGTTTTTCGACACGATGAATCGTTTTCGCACCACGTACACTCTAGTCGATAATACAAATCCCCAAAGACGACAATCAGTGCGGATAGAAAAAGTTATTGCCGTTGAGGAGCGCAATGTTGAGGAGAATCCGAATGAGTTGATTCGCCAGCATTCACAGCAATTGGAGCTATGCCCATCCACTTTGTGGAAGATTTTACGGAAAGATCTTAAAAGCTTATAAGATCCAGCTTGTGCAAGAGTTTAAGCCGCGTGGTCATAATACGCGACGTAGGTTCGCTGAATGGGCGATGCTCTCCGATGAGGCCCATTTTTGGTTAAATGGATATGTAAACAAGCAAAATTTAGAGTGGAGAAAATTTTGTTGAGACGCTCTTACAACCATTAAAACTTACAGTTTGGTGTGCTTTATGGGCTGGTGGAATCATCGGCCCATATTTCTTTAAGGATGATGCCGGCCAGAATGTTACCGTCAACGGAGAGCGCTATAGAAACATGATTTCTGACTTCTTCGTTCTTCAGTTGAATGGCGGGCCCCCGCCCAATTATCAAGGCTTCGCCCATTAATGACGTTGTCTAATAAAAAGCGGGGACAGAGCATATTACTGGTCTTATCGTAAACATCTTCAGATAACGCCTCTGAATGGTTGCTACGATTTGATCAGTAACAAGTTGCCGGTCATAGGTCTTGTTGGCGGCTGGACCACCGGTAGTCCATACCAGGACTTAAATCACGGTACCATGGGAGTCAGGAGCCCCCCGGATTTCGGTCCGGGACTGATTTGTTGAGGTAGGCCCCCTTGTGGGAGCGTCATGGTGGCTGTGGTTTAAACCCAAATCGCGGGAAATGTTTTCCTTTGGTTTAACCCATTGTAGAGAAGCAAATAAGTACTGGGTGCTGTGACCCTAAGAACAGTAAAAGGTTTTAGGTCGGCCTCGACTCATACCAAGGGTGGAACTTGTGCCTCCAACACAGTTCCGAATTGGTATCAAAGAATTGACGGAGAGCGATGGCAAGGCGTATCCTTGCTCCCTATGGATGTATGGGCATCCCGTAAACATAAGGTCTACATGACAGGTGGTTTACGTTAAAAATCATGAGACGTTCTCAGTTGAATGCCATTAACGTGACAGAGCCACATGTCACACGGCGCGCGACACCATCAATTTATTTCTGGAAACATTTGCTGAGCGCATAATTTCGCGTAATGGACCTGTGAACTGGCCTCCACGATCCTGTGATCTTACACTTTTAGATTACTTTCTTTGGGGGTATGTGAAATCACTAGTCTATGCCGATAAACCAGAGACGTTGGAGGATTTGAAAGTCAACATTCGCCGTGTTACTGCTGATATACGGCCCCATTTGCTCCATTAAATTTTCGCAAATTGGACTTCACGATTGCGCTTCATTTGAGCTAGCCGTAGCATGCATAAGCACTAATGGCATAAAATTATCTATTGAATCGTATTATACTTACCAAGTGTGAAATTTTATGCTGATGCTTATTTGCGTCAAATGAAGATGATCTTAGTGATCTATTAGAATGAATGCTCGTATCCTTATGAACGTAAGCGTCGCCGTTGTTGTTTTGTGGCTTTAAAATTGAATCAATTATTGTCGCTTGCACTGAAACTGAGTTATTCGAACTAATGTCTAAAATGACATTCTCATGCGTGGAGATATTTAAATGACATTGAAATGTATGCCTAGTTTCGGCCCAATGTTGAGTAAATGTTTTTATCTGCAATAAAATTTACTTTAGATATTCGATAACAAAAAATGATATTAGAATATTTACATCAGTGTTTGATACCGGAAGAACATCCATTAAGCCGAAAAAAATGGCAAAAGCTGTTCCAATAATATGTATCCACATGGCAACATGCATCGGATGCATATTTTTGGTGCCTGTGTCGACTTTAGCATGATTCTCGTTCGAAGTATCATGAAGTTTCCTTTGGTCATCGTAACTGGATACGAATTTAGATATTGTCTTCAGAAATGTTGTTTGCTTAGTTGCTGATTCGTTCTTTATAAAGGAAAATTTGAATAAAAAACAAAAACGGAATCATCGTGATTTATTGAGATTTTTGAATTGAGTTCCTTAAATTTCTAATGCGTTTGTTTTGCAATAAAATTGGGCAATCTTATGGCAATACAAACTTGTACACACATAACTTACAGTGTCAACAAAACATCCCTCCAAGAGTGCAATATGCAGCGACCACAATAATATCCCCATGGTATAGACAAGTGCCCAAAATGCACGCCCCTGCCAACCGGAATGGGGTATTTTATCCTGAAAGGAAATAACATTTCCATGGCAGTGGAATTCATCACAAAGGCCATAATCCACAGATATAAAGAGACCAACAACACTTGTTGTGGCTGAGAAAATCTTTTGCAGACCCATCACTGAAAAGGAAAAACAGATTTAAAAGGAGGAATATGCATGCATATATGAATACATGAATGCAAAAATATATGTACATATATGAATGGACATACATACATGCATACTTACATCGAGTACAAAAAAAGAAATAAAGTAGGAGAGACGAAGCTAAAGCCGTTCCTTTGAGAGGGTCCTGCAAATGGCAAGCAACCCTTTTGTATGATCCAACGACTACTAAAGTTGAGGCAAGTCCAAAGCAGAAGGATATCAGCAGAAGTCTGAATGCAGAAGAAAGAGAACTATTTAAAACAAACAGGAAAATAAAATTTCATTAAACAAAATTATGACTGTGATATTAAATTAAAAAAGACCAAGTTGTTTTCATAAATTGAAGACTAATGAGCTCTGAAAGCACTCCTTTGCAAAAAGGATAAATGCTTCGAGAACATATATTTTAATACTTTACAAGCAAGTGCAATTCTTCGGGTTGCAAAGATTTAAGGATCTCAAGACCTTTCATCGGGTACTTAACTTAACAAAACTATATGAGTGATCTGAGATTTTTTTTGTCCTTAACGGGCCCTCAACCTAACTTCGAAGTTTCGGTAGTCAATAGTGATTCTTTATCCTAGGCTGTAGACCGATCTTTGGAAATGGTCATATGGACACAATTTATTGGGATATTCTGCCCTGGCAGATACGAGTAGTTATAATTATAATAAATTATCAATGTAATTACGAATGCTGTTGTTGAGATCCGGCACACGTTTAAAAAAGATTTTGAAAAGTCGTTCCCAAATTAAAGATTGCGGCAAGGTTGAGAATTCGTCCATTACTTCATGGGAACTCAAGATGACCATTGCCTTGTGAGACGATAATACGAGGGTTGTCTGAAAAGTTTCCGACCGAACAATGATACAAGACATTTTTTCTCAATTTTTTTTTTTATTTTTCTACATAGTCTCCTTGTAACTCTACACATTTCTCCCAGCGATGCTCCCATCTCTCTAGCCCTTACAAATAGTACTTGGCGTTTTTCTCTGCAAAATAATTGTTCACGAAGGTGATTGCCTCCTCATTTGACGAAAATCTCTATTCTCCGAGCGTAGTTTTTAGATGAGGGAACAAAAAGAAGTCGCTTGGGGCTAGACATGGTGAATAAGGCGGATGGTTAAGCAGTTCAAACCGTAATTCATGGATTTTCGCTATGGCAACCGCTGTGGTGTGAGACGGCGCATTGTCTTGGTGAAACGGGATTTTCTTTTTCTGCAAATGTGGCCGTTTTTCCGCAATTTCTACCTTCAGCTTGGCAAATAATGATGCGTAGTATGCTCCCGTAATGGTTTTTCCTTTTTGAAGATAATCGATTAAGATAACTCCTTTACTATCCCAAAAAAACAGTCGCCATCACTTTCCCAGCCGAAAAAACAGTTTTCGCTTTTTTTGGAGCCGGCTCGCCCTTTGCAGTCCACGGTTTTGACTGAATTTTCGTTTCGGGCGTATAATGGTGTATCCAAGTTTCATCTACAGTAATTAATCGGCACTAAAACTCGGATTTATTGCGCCTAAACTGAGCCAACAGAGCGTTGGAAATGTTCACTCGAACACGTTTTTGGTCTAGGGTAAGCAAACGCGGCGCCCAAAGCACGGACAGCTTTCTCATGCCTAAGTCTTGATTTAGTATGTAACAAACGCGTTCTTTGGACATTTTCATAACCTCTAATATCTCTCTCACTTTAATTCGGCGGTTGTCTAACAATATTTGGTGAACTTTACCAATGTTATCGTCAGTGGTTGCAGTTTTTGGACGTCCCGAACGTTCATCCTCTCCCAAGCTCTTACGGCCACGTTTAAATTCAGCTGCCCAAAATTTCACTGTGGTAAATGATGGTGCAGAGTCCCCATACACAGAGTCCAACTCATTTTTGATGTGCGTAGGCGTATTACTTAATTTTTACCATTTTCACAAAAAACACTCACATCGACTCACTCAAACGACTGTCAACAAAAAACTGCGCGTCGAAAATGACTGAAACTTCTGTAAGTAACATAACTGTCAAAAGATGCATAACTAGCATTCACTAGCTTTTATTGACGAGTGCCGCTATCTTTACGTTGCGGTCGGAAACCTTTAAGACAACCCTCGTACTTTAAGTACATCGGTCTTCCTCAGAATTTGTCTAAGTTTGTAGATTTAGTCTAAGCTTGAATCATTCAAACAATACATTGGAAAGGATCTTGTATGGGACGTTCAGTATGGGTATGCATAGCTAGCTCTTGCCAGACATGGGATCTCCTTTTTTGTAGGCATTGTCCAGAGACGTCCTGCTGATATATGTGGAAATTTTGTTATGTTTTTTTTTTCGAGGATCCAGTATCCTGAGGTTGTAGTCGGGTAGTTATTATCCTAAGGTTGTTTCGGAAATCTTTTTTATGACGTGCTTTCGGGTACTTTGTAATGGGTGTTTTTTTGCAGTTACAGGCTTTTCAATAGGGATTAAATGTCAAATCAGCTGTCACTTTGAGATTCCAAACTTCGTTTATTTTCTCTATAGTTTACCATTTTATCATGGAAAGATTGATGTCATAAAAACGGTTTCAAATCGTTTATTCTCAAAATCGAAGCTCTCTTCGCGAAACTTATAGACCACTTCGTAGTAGATAGAATCGACCAACCAAACGTGCTATTTAATGAATTATTGCAAAATTTCGTACCAATTTCACACATCAAGAACAAGAACGAGAGCAGTGTGTTTGGAAGAAAGAATTGCCATATTTGGAGCAAGGACAATCCTCAAGAAGTTCACCAGATGCCATTGCATCCAGAAAAATGTACCGTGTGGATTGAACGCCGGTGACATCATCTGTCCCTATTTCTTCCAAACTGAGGTTGGAGTACAAGTTGCTGTCAATTTACACCGGTACAAATTTCCCAAATTTGTCTGACCATACTACCAACAAAAATGATCGTGCGTTTTAACGCCATTGGATTCTTTTCTGTGGGGCAACGTCAAGACACTAGTTTATGGTGCTACAACAGCAACGATTGATGCTTTTTTGCGTAATATGCGATATACGCCTCCAATTGCTCAAAAAATTTGTTGACAATTGGACCTCTAGAATGCATTTTGAACAAGACAGCGATGGTGTAGATATGCTCTACAGATATTAAATCTTCAAGTATTGTATTAAGTGGGCTGAAATAGTATTTTGAATGGATTTAACAAATCGTCAAGTTAATTGCTTTGTGGGTGGTGTGAAATAAGGCCGAATTTCAAAATTCGGCTTAGGAGCGAATCACGATATTTCAGAGTACGTCCGAAAGTGAGCTTGAGGGTCCGGAAACGAATATTAAAAGCAGTGAGTACTGTCGTCAGCAAAGGAATATATTTCATTAGAAGTGGCAGACAAGAGATCATTGATATGAATTAAAAAGAGTGTCGGAGACAGAACGGAACCCTGGGGCACACCAGCATTTATTTTGTGAATATCAGACTTGAAATGCGTGTATAAAGCTGACTTTGTAAGTGTAAGCTTCCATCCTGATCATGTCCAGATGATTGTTTATCGGCTGAGAGGAAATGTCCTTTTTTCTTCCAAGAATTCTGTTTTTGTATGTCTAGTTCTATTGCACAAATGAAGGCACTTTTGGTAGCGCTATGGAATCGCGTACAGAAAGGGGCACAAGCTAATAGGCTTTTCAATGGAAGGAACATTGTCGTTACAAGCGCGCATTTGTAAAATTTGGTCAGAGGAATGCATGCAGACAAGATCCTTGCTGCCGTACCCTCTGGAATTCTACTGGACTATATTTACTCTTCTTGATATGACCTACTGCTCCTACCTGGTCGTCTGTCTTCAGTACTATGTAAAATGCACCCTGCATGACTCGGACTGCAACCAACTTCAGACTGCTATAATTTCCAAACCGTTCATGACAGTGAGCTCAAATTTTGACACATGACACATAATTTTATTATTTACAAGCCTTTTAAACGATTTGCGTCTCAGTTGTGTTGAAAAATTTTTATCCGCGATGGAATTCAAACGTGATAGCTATCGTTAGAGCCCTCCAGCACCTTAACATGAATAAATCATTTGTATCTCGAACCATAGCTCGTTACCGTGATACTGGCAGCGTTGCAAAACACCATGGAGGTGGTCATAAAAAAACAGCAACATCGGCAGAAATGGTTCGGAAAGTGAAGGCTCGAATTGAGCGAAATCCGCGCCGAAGTGGAAGAAAAATGGCTCGTGAGCTCAACATATCGTTGGAACGGATGCAACACATACTGAAAAATGAGCTTGGTCTCAAGCGATTGAAGTCCCAAAAAGCACACTATCTTACACCGCAACAGAAAAAAGTTAGAGTCGAAAGAACGAAAGAGTTGCTACGCTTGCACGAAAGTGGTGAGTTGCCGAATTTAGTTTTTTCCGATGAGTCGCCATTTGTTATTGATCAATATGTCAACAAACAAAATGACCGAATTTACTTGCCAGAGAGGTCCTTCGAAAATTTACACCTTCGGATGGCCACCAGAAAGTAGGTAGCACCGATGGTGATGGTTTGGGCCGCGATAACCGCCGATGGTCGCTCTCCGCTCGTATTTTTGGAGCGTAGCGTCAAAATTAATGCGATCGTATAACGTGAAACTGTCTTAGAGGCAGTATTGAAGCCTTGGGCTTTCGACCTTTCGGTCGGAGACCGTGGACATTTCAACAAGAGTCGGCACCGTCTCACAAAGCGCGCGTCAACCAAGATTGGTTAAAAAACAATGTTCCACACTTCATTTCTTCGACACAATGGATTGCAAATTCTCCGGATGCAAATCCATCTGGGGTATTTTGAAGGCGAAGGTTGGCACTAAAAAATACCAAAGTTCGGACCACCTCAAAGAAGCGCTTCGCCGGGAATGGGCCAAAATACCGCAGAGCCACTTGCGTGCAGCATGCGATGCTTTCTTCGGTCGTCTCAAGGCCATTATTCGCGCCAAAGGTGGACATATTGAAAACTACTGATACAATTTGAAAATTGGTGTATTTTCCAACATTTTTTGCTTTGGCGCAATAAAATTTATCAAAAAATAAAAAAATTATAGCATTTTAAAAAGTTGGAGTTCGAGTCATTCACCCTGTAGATTACAACACGGGAAACTTGGAACCATTTACTATGATGCTGCGATGAAAATGTGCACAGATGCATTGCAGACGACTCAGGATAAAAGGATTGGTATAATTTCTGCATAACTTCTCTTAAGTTACAGCAGAAAGTTCGAGTACAATTCTACTAGAGAAACATAGTAAAGGGTGCCCCAAAAGTCACGCAAGAAAAAATTTTGATAGAAAGCACAGGTTCAAAAATTGTGAATTTTTTATTGATTCATAAGTATACAATATGTATGGGATGCATGCCACAGCTTTGCAGTCACTTATGCACTCTTTTGTCCAAATTTTCCATGACACTTTTGCATAAATGTGGCTGAATTTCGTTGATACTATGCTCAATTTGCTCCTTCAAGGTGTGAGTAGTCGTGGGGATAAACCCATGACCTGGGCAGGCAATTCTGATCACCAAAATCGGAAATTACACAACCAGAAGAGATTCATGCAGTAATTGAATTGTTTTTATGGGCTGGGTGACATGTGGCACCATCTTATTAAACCACATGTCATGCATATCCATATCTTGCAATTTAGGCACAAAGAACTGGATTATCATGTCGCGAAAGTGAACACCATTAACTGTTATTGCTTCACCAGGAATGATGCCTCCAGCCCAGAATCCACACCAAACAGAGACACATTGTTGATGCATTTTTTTCTCAACAATCACTCGTAGATTTCCTGAATCCCAAATTCGACAATTTCGCCGATTACGATTAGCAAAGCCATCAAGACGATTGTTTTGTTTGAAAAATCAACATCCACTCGTTTTTCCATATTCCATTCAACTCTCTTCGCTGTGCATGGTCAGTAGGGTGCTAAACGACTTGTTGAAGGACGGCCAGAGTCTAAGATCCACTAATCGATCCAGTCCCCCTGAATTTTTTAATCTCTTCACCGTTAATAAAGTTAAATTACTATTCCGCCCATATTTTGTACGAAAATTGCAAACTGTAGCTGCCAAACCTTTATTATTTTTAAAATATTGCTTAACAATGAAAGCGCCTTGTTCGTGCGTGTAACGCTCCACTTTTAATAACCCTGAACTGTCAGCTGTCACTCCGTCTTTTTTTTTTGTTTGGCGACATTTTACCATACACATAGCGCAAAATTCAAGTCTTGCGTGAATTTTGGAACGCCCTTTAGAAGAATATACACAGCGTTTGAAAGCAATATGGAAAGAAGAACAAATTTTCGATTTTAGCAGAATATAGGCGTTGAAAGTCAACGATTTCGAGTACCCGACGATATCCATAAATTTCCAAACTTAAAAACAATAAATCTGCTGGCTGACGGTTTATTCGCTGTGCGGAGGATATACGAGTATCAACTTATTTGTTTGATGTTTGGTTCGATGAAAGCTTGCCAAGTAAATTTCATTTCATTATCGTTTATATGAAAGAAGATTCTCGTAATTGTGCAGGCATAAAGGCTTCAATGTCTTAAGGATCGCTATACGAGTAAGATTTTATCTGCAATGTTAATTGAATGACTGAAGCCGCTTGTCAAGCAACTGATCGGTTTTATCACTATGTTTACAGGACGGAAAAGTTTTCCACTAAACAAATCTTTTGTAGGTTCCATATAACAAGGTAAATAGAGGCTGTTCATACAGGGCTTCGTTCTGCTTAGGAATCTTGAAAAACAAATTGGTATGTAGGAATGTAGGCTGGAAGGGTAAAGAAGGTAACCTGAACCAACTCGGTATGCGAGATTATTTGGTCAGTGCCCCAGCTCAATCCGGACTGCATCCCCAAGTAAGTAACTTGTCATTGGCAAATAGGAACACAAGCTAAAGTATTGGGTGCAGGCTTCAATAAATTTTATAGCAGCAACAGGCACTAAGAATAGTCCTTAAAACACACTTTAATAAACTTAAAAATGAGAATGTTAAGCTAGGAATTTTATAGCTACCTTTGATGTTTCGGTTATAGAAAATTGAGAAGGATATGAGATTTAAATAAGTGGTTTTTCAGTTTAAAGCTTTGTGTATTGAACCTTTAGACTCTGAATTCCACAGCACTGATAACTAGAAAAAAGAGCATTATATTATCAAGTTTACTTTTACATTTTTCGTCCATTTCAGACGTTGTTTCTTCGGAATCTCATCTTTTCCGCTCGGCGTATTTCAGAATTTTGCCCGTTCTTGCGTGAAATACCATATCTGAGTACAACACAAAATATTTCTGTCAATGGCAAACCTTGGGAGATCAAAATCTGTGCACAAGTATATTAAAATTCTTTTCTATGTAGTACATAAGTAAGAAGAGGCCTATCCTCAGTTCACGTGGATTGTAAGCGTCATCAATTTAATATTTTCCGACCAATGCCACAAATTTATAGGATTTCCATGAACTGACGCTTTCCATGACCTTCAATATGCACGTTGTTTCTGCAACGGACTTTAAGTTGGAGATAAAATACGAATAAGACCTATAAAAAATCATATGCAGTGGTATCCCCATGAAAGAGCACTTTTCAGAACAATGGAAAAGATACCATCTGGACTGGCGGACTTTTGTTTGTAAAGCTATGTAAGTATGAGTACTCCTGTTTCCACACGAGTGCGAACAAAGATTTGTTCTATTGAAAATTCAACGTGTTCAAGTGTTTACACACCGACATCACACAATCTAGAAGTGTTGAACTGGCTGCATTCGAGGAAGCGGATTAGATTTAATACTTTTAACGGGTGTGGGGATGAAGGATACTTATGATTCAAAGTTCTTTAAGTTTTTAATACACGAATTAAAGTCTAGTATGTATTTTGTTGACACGAATTTAATGCGTTCCATTTTTTTTTTCGATTTGCCTCCCTTGTGTTGTCAATTGTCATTGCAAGGAACTTAAGCTTTTTCATTTATCCTTGCTCTTCATTGTAAGAACAATTCCAAATTTACAGGAATGGCCTTCGCTTTCATATTGTATAAAAAAGCGATGTTAACGTCATTATTATTTTTGTTATAATTATTATTTAACTGTTTATTGAATATGTTATTAATTTTAGAGATTTTAAATCTAAACAAACTCGAACCTCTTCTTTTCTTTCATTAAGGGCAAAAATAAATATAATTACATCTTACGCTACTTATTTCTCCCACGTGTCTGCTACTACAGCACTTGGGGCGTTGGCTGAATTCGTGAATCTTAGTATGATATTATTCCATAGGCTCCCCTTTTGGATAACCTTATTAGTTGTGTGTCAATGACAACTTACGTTGGAATGACCACATATAGACTTTCTCAAACGATGTAAGAAACACCTTTCCCCTTCTGATCTGGCCTCAATATACATATAAGGCATTCATCCGCCCAAAATTGGAGTACAATGTTCACATCTGTTCAGGTGCGCCTAAGACATCTCTGCATCTGCTAGACCGGATTCAAAACCGTGCAATAAAACTCATAGCTGATACCAATATCACTCAGTCAATGGACACCTTTGAACACCGACGAAATGTCTCGTGTCTCACTTTGTTTTATCGCTATTTCCACCACCAGTGCTCCATAGAAATCGCCAGTAACATTCCGCCCCTTCAAACTTTTAACTGTAACACCCGTCTCGTTATGACTGTTCATCAGTATACCCTCAAGCCGACTTCCGGACGTACTCTAAAATATCGTGATTCGTTTCTAAGCCGAACAACTCGCTTATGGAATGCCCTGCCGAGCTCTCTATTTTCTAGTCATTATAACATTCAGACATATGAAACCCACGTACATCGGTACCTATCCTTCTTTTCATTTTGAGGGTACCTTAACCCCTTGGGCGCGAGCTAATTTATAAAAAAAAAGAAGTTAGATCAGGATTTTGCTCATATTCTTGCAATTGAGTGATCCCATTATTTTTCTTTCGGCCTCTGCGAACCGCCACCGTATCTTGAGGCTTTTTTTTCTTTTTGGATCTGGCTTTTCGGCAGCCCGTATTTTGAAAGCGCAGAAAAACCAATTGATCGAATCAAACAAATCAAACAACAAATATGTATATGGGGAGTATATACGAGGGGCGTTCAATATATTCTCGGTATCGATATTAAGGAAAATGCGAATTCAATTTAAATTGTTTTTATTTTTCAATATAATCTCCCCTAACATCAATGCATTTATTACATCTTGAGATAAGCTTTCTTAAACCCTCAAAAAAATAAATTTCCTAAATACCCATTTATTGCCGACTTGAGTTCTTCATCATCCGAAAATCTTTTTCCACGAAGACATTTTTTCAAATCCGGAAACAGGAAATAATCACTAGGGGCAAGGTCTGGACTATAGGGTGGGTGTTGGATTTCTTCGAAACCACAATCTCGCGCAGCAGCCTTGGAAACTCGCGCCGTGTGAACAGGAGCGTTGTCATGAAGAAGCAACACACCCGCTGCGAGTTTACCCCGTCTTTTCTTTTTAATTTCCTCCCGCAAATTATGCAAAGTGGAAGCGTAGGATGGGGCGTTGATGGTTTCACCTTTTTTTTTTGTACTCAATGAGCAAGATTCCCTTTGAGTCCCAAAAAACTGTGGCCATGAGCTTCCCGGCAGACGGAGTGACTTTGAACTTCTTCGGGGGGTCTGTTCCTTTTTTATGCCACTGCATGGACACCACTATGACGGTGGACCCATGTTTCGTCCCCAGTAACAATTCGATCCATAACACCGTCCGCGTTCTCACTACACATCTCCAAAAGCTCTCTACAGCATGCGATTGTCACTTTTTTCTGAGGCGCTGTGAGCATTCGTGGCACCCACCTTGCACTGACCTTTGAAAGGTTAAGATGGTCATGAAGAATGGTGTGATCTCTGCCATCATTTTCACCTTTATTCGGGCACCCTCAAGAACAAGTTTTTCGACTTCTTTGATGATTTCTCCAGTACAAGCAGTAGCCGGGGCGCCGGAGCGGGGGTCGTCTTCAATGCTCTCTCTGCCTCTCTTGAACTCACTTGGCCACTTTTGCACAGTTGATAATGAAGGTGCGGAACCCTGGTAAACAGCCACCATCTCTTCATGAATAGTTTTTTGACGTTTTCCTTGCTTAGTGAGAAATTTAATTACAGCGCGATGCTCAATTTTCACCATCATCGTCTCAGTTGCCATTATGATTCTGTTTAACTAGAGATAAAACGCGAATTAATAATCACATTTATATGAAATTTTACATGAATGCACTAAAATAATAGTATTACTTGATAAATAAGTCAATTTATATATACAACCACAGCTTCATCCTGATACCGAGAATAGTTTGAACGCCCCTCGTACATACATAAAACTCGCACCCACTCCAAATCCTACAGCGACCCCAAGCAGGGGGTTGCAGGGGCAGCATGCCCCCCCTTACCTACAACATCGATGTAATCAACAAACATTAATTAAGGTAAAGTTTACTTGTTTTTCCAACAGGTACATTTGACTTTGCAAATTCTTTTGCCTTCTCTCTGAATTCGGCTTTATTTCACAAACAGTGTTCGGCGTTATTTCACTTTGTCGTTGTGAAATAACGCCGAATTGCAAAATTCACTTGGCGTTATTTCACGGCACCGTGATGGCTTCCATGGTCTTGGATTTCAAAGAGCGTTTGCGATAACATCTCTTGAGCTGATAAAACAGCTCACTCTTCTTGAGATGAAGCTCTTTTTGTTGCATATCAAAGTGTACTTGTTCCAGTGTTTTCTTCCTGACATCACTACTAAAGATGACAGTGCAGCCTTAAAAGTATCACAGGCGCTGCAGGTGTCTTTCCGTGGATATCCAAAGGATATGTTGAAATTATTTTCAAATATGCAACGGAATGATTCACAAGCCATTTCGTGATCGGGATTCTGCTCAATTTACATTTTATGTAATTGAGAAATATTTAATGAATCAGATAGGTACAGTTTTCTTGAGTCTTTCAACGAATAGTGTGATTTACGACCTTCTGTTTTGTATCATCTGTAAGTTTATGAGGTCGTACACCATGTTTTCCACGACCGTCGATAGGGGATTTCGCTTCTTTAACAAGAAACGTCTTTACGCGCCTGACTCGCTGGAAAGTAATCCCGTGCAAGGACATAAATACCTTGATACAAACTGGTACATCACGACTTTGTTCATTCGGTCTGATCCGGACTCGATAGCTAAGCGAAGCTGAATTTAATCGCGCCTCGTCGTCATTTTTCCGCTGACGCCTACGCGTTATTGGGAGAATAGTAATAAGGCCAACAATATAAGCATTTTGGGCATTGGTTTTTCCCATCTTCGCGTATTATTCGATGACGTTCTGGCTCTTCTATTAAAGTAAAACATTGAAATCGTTTACATAAACAATCAGGTCCAAGTTCATGGGTCCTAGCTCGCATCACTTTCATAACATCTCTAGCCCTACCTGTGATTTTTCTCTCTCTCTGCTCGGCGGGCCCGATTCTTCTTCACTAACTGAACAATAAGAAGCCTTTTTGCCCCAGTTTAGTGAATCTTCTTAGTGTATTCCAACGGACTCAAACCGTTATTACCATTTTGTCGACTCGGTATCTTAAAGTGCTCCTAAACTGCTACTAGATGGCACCCCAAGCACATTTTCAGTAAAAGGACTGAAGCCGTTTTTCTCCTATACCCTTCATATGTTAGTTGTTTTACTTTCTTCTTGCCATTTTTTTATGATATACAAACAGCACACTTCCCCAAAAACTATCTCTTGCGTTTAATTGTTCCTTTATCAAAAAGCTCCCGGAATTTATTCAGAAAATTAAAAATACAAGTATATTCATCTAAATCTATATTGCCCCCTTTAAAGTCATTCCCATCGACTGCTACACACTGATGCCAGCATTTGATCCAATCCTCGAAACATTTTTTGTATTCGGTTTTCGGTATATCCTTCAGTGCTTCCTGCGATTTTTCCATTACTTCCTCTCGGCTGCTGAAACGCGTTCCCCGTAGTGGTTTTTTTTAACTCGATTGAAAAGAAAGAAGTCACAGGGAGCCAAAACAGGTGTATTCGGTGGCTGTTGGATGGTATTTGTTGCATTTTTCGTCAATAAATTACGAATAATGATGGCACTGTGCGACGGTGCGTTATCATGGTGCAAAATCCACGAGCTTTCTGCCCATAATTCTGGTCTCTTTCGGCGAATTGCTTCACACAAACGTCTCATAACGCCCAAATAATACGAGCACTCTTTGTTTACTCTCTGGCCTTCTGGCAACAATTCATGATGCACTACACCGTTGTAATCGATGAAAACCGTGAGCATTGCCTTCTTTTTTGACTGAAAACGTCGTGGTGTTTTTGGTCTCGGCTCATTTGGTGAACGCCATTCACTTGCCTGATATCTGAATTGTGTGTCGTACTCATAAACCCACGGCCATGTCTCGTTTCCAGTAATGATCCTTTTGATGAATGTGGGATCGGACTCAGCCTCGCAAATCATCTTTATTGCTACGTCAACACGGTCTCTTTTTTGCATGAAATCGAGGTCTTTTGGCACCAACTTTGCTGCTACACTACGGAAACCCAAATCATTAACCAAAATGTCTTTGATGGATCCATAGGCAATGTTCAAGTCCTCCGCTATCTCTCTGATGGTTAATTTGCGGTTATTGACCAACATTTCTTTTACTTCATCAATGTTTTCGTCGGTTTTCGGTTCTTCGATTGACTCACGACCACTTTTGAACTGCTCGTGCCACTGGTAAACGACCGTTTTCTTTAGAGAATCGTTGCGGAAACACTTTTCCAACATTTCCAACGTTCGCGCACCATTAAATCCGTTTTTTACGCAAAATTTAATACAAGTTCGTTGTTGCAAATTTAAATCCATTTCTAAAATTGTAAAAAATCGCCAATACACACAGAGATAGATGTACTCTTGGCTACGTAACTTTTGCAAATGTCAAGCTATGACTCTAAGATTTAGAGGGAATGTCAACAACAGATTTACCAACTTAACAAAAAAAACAGAACAGAATAATGGGAACGCCACATGGTGGGTATGCCGGGAATTTTTTGATCAAGGTGGTATACCGTCCGTGTGCTAGGGTGGTGCGGATGGCACCAAGGCACCAGGCTATCAAGTCTCAGTCATACAAATCTGTGATACTAACAGAAACATCGTCGGTGGTGAGGATATTGGAAAACGAATTCAGCAAAATTGCGGGCTATGCCAAACTTCGTTGAAAGGCAAAAGAAAACAAATCGACTTGTGTAATTAAAGCTAAGATTTTCGTCTTTCAAAGTAAAGATAGCAAAATCTAAACTTAATTTCGAAAAGATAAAAACTCTCTAGGTTTTATTTTAATTCGTAGATTAATGTATTACAAGTAACAAAGATATTGTTTTCACACCCGATCGCTGAAAGAAACTAAATCCGGGATTTAGCGAAAAAAGATTTAGATTTACGTAAGGTGGTTCCACCGGTAAAACAGTTGAACAGACCGCCTTAGAAAACTACCATTTGGTATACGCAGCTCACATGCACTCACCCTGCCGTCAGGTCCAGGAAAATTTTTTTGCACGACAGCCAACTTCCAGAGCAGACGTGGAACATATTGTTCGTAAACGAGGACAACATCATTCTCTTTAACGTTAAATCACGAATCCCGTTTGGAAAAGTGTGCTGACCGTAACTGGTTAAGGTATTCCCGATTGCAACGTTTCCAGAAAAACTTTATAAGTTAAATGTAGTGCAGAATCCTTTCAGGAAGTGCGCTGGGGTAAGTGGTGGCAAATTTTCTGCATCATCACTTATATACATGTCAACGGACGACTGTTTATAACGTCCTCAACTCTGTCAAAAATCCGTTAAGTTGTTCTTCATCCAATACAGAACGACTCATTGCGGCTTTAAGTCCATCTTTTATGGAGCGCACGAGATGCTCTCAAAAGCCACCCTACCAGGGGCCTCGCTCAACAATAAACTGCCAAGATATATCTCGTTCCGCCAAAGAGTTTTTTGTTCACTCAATTCTAGTAAGTCTCCCAAGGCTGATATATCTAATGAAGAGCGTTTGAAGGTTCGTGCATTCTTTTGTGACAAAGATACTGTTTTCGCATGCGATCGTTGAAAGAACTGACTGGCAATTGTTCTATGAGTGTAACTAACTCACTCACAACATAACTTAAGGGTGTTGCCATTTACGCTTTTATGTTCTTAACATTTAAGTATAACAAGACTGCTGGTAGGCGACTCATTTCCAAGATTTGAAACTTTGCATCATTGGTCCTATCCACAAGAAAGGAGACGTCCTAAACTACAGTATTAAGGCATCAGTTTTCTTCACAACCTTTCTGCCGTATAAACGTCCGAAACTAATCCTTGAACACACGTCTTTTTATTTATTAGGTGCGCAACTAGATGGCTCCAGCAGTAAGTTATAAACCAAGCTTATACATATGGTAAAGAAACCGTTTTGACAAATTAGTGATTTTGTTTCGGCGTCATATAACATACTTTTGGTTGTGTGAAAATATCTGATTTTGTGCCAAATAATCGTCATTTGCGTGAAGTGTCATCTTTCAATCGAAGAACACGGTGGCTAAAGCGCATCGAAAGCTCCAAGACGTTTATGGAGATGTTGCTCTAAGTGAAACAACGTGCCGTGATTGGTTCCGTCGCTCAAAAGACGGTGATTTCGATGTTGACGACCGTCCGCGTGAAGGAAAGAAGACGCTGAATTAGAGGCATTACTCAATGAGGATCCGTGCCAAACGCAAGAAACGCCAAACCATTTCCAAGCGATTGCATGCGTTTGGAATGATTCAAAAACAAGGAACTTAGGTTCCTTATGATTTGAAGCCAAGGGACGTTGAGCGTCTTTTATTCCCTTGTGAACAACAGCGGTCAAAGGAACTGTGATGAAAAATGGATTCATTACAGCAACTCAAAGAAGAGTAAGCCATGGGGACTGCTCGGTCATGCTTGTACGTCGTCAGCTCGGCCGAATATTCATGCTGCGAAGGTTATGCTGTGTATTTGGTGGGACCAGGTCGGTGTTATTTATTATGAACTGTTGAAACCCGACGAAACCAACACTGGGGAACGGTATCGATTTGAATTGATGCGATTGAGGCAGGCACAGCGCGAAAAACGGCCACCAAGAGGCACGAAAAAGACTGTAGAATCACTATAGCATGACAAGGCACGGCCTGACGTTACCAAACCCGTTAAAACCTAACGCTCAAATGGGAAGCCCTACCCCACCCGCCAATTCCCCAGATATTGCGAAGTCTGATGACACATAGTCTGGCTGATCAGCAGTTCCGTCCATATGAAGACATCAAAAAATGGCTTGATTTGTGGATAGCCCCAAAAGATGAACACTTTTACCGTAACGGTATTCTAGCTCTGCCAGAAAGATGGGAAAAGTTGTAGCTAGCGATATGCAATACTTTGAATGATTCAACAATAAAGTTGCATTTTCTTTAAAAAAAAAAAGCAGCGATAACTTAGTGAGCATCTAATAAAACAAATTTGAGCGTGTCTACTTCTAATGTAATTTATAGGTAAGCTTTGCCATAAAGTGTACAACACTTTATTATCTATTATAGATGAAGAAGAATAAAAATTTCAAATACTCGTATTCCCTTTGAAATATGAAACTTCAATTTCGTATAAGGGTAAGAGTTTCCAAACCGCCAGCAATTATACAAAAAAAAATAATTCTTATTTTTTAAATAAGCGAATATCTGCTTGTGTATTATTAATGTATAAAGAGCAGCGTTTACGGCAATAATGAATTAAGGATTGAGTCGTTAAAATCAGTTTGTTGTTGTAAAAGTTTTTCTTTTTTTAAATATCTAATTCAATTAATTACGTCTTGCTAACGACATGCCTGAGTCCACTCCCTCTGTAGAGATAACAAAATACAAAGCACATCACTTCAATTATTAATGACAAACTTCCGAAGTGTAACTGCCTATGAGAGAGCTCCACTCTCCCTCCTGCCGCGCGGCCCTGTTGTGATTCCCAAAAAGACCGTAAGGAAAAAAATTCTTTTTGAATTGCTGGTTTTTGTAAAAATGATAAATAATGAGGCAGATGAATGGAAGAAGAGAGTCTTGACTCCATTGGCGGTGTGTTTATCTTATTGCGTAACAAATTTCATTTTTTAACAAATTAGGAAGACAATTTGTAAAACGACAATAAAGGGCGAAATAAAGAATTTTGTGGTGAGCAGGACTATAAAGCAAAATACAAAAAAAAAAAATTTAAGTTTAGTTTTAAATTTTTCTTAGTCCTTTTTATATTTCATTTCGAAATAATATTTAACTACTATTTGCTGCATTTATTTTTTAAAAATCTGCCTTTAGAAAGATCCATTCAACTCATAGTCTGAGTTATTCCTTTTGTACCATCATCCCGTTGCATGGCTTTCTAATAGCGAACTAATGATATTGAAAGCGTATCTAAATCTGCAAGTCCACTTCGGTAAACCAACTCTGAATGCGATGCGCTTAGCATCGTCGGTGTTTGTCTTTCGTTAGAATGACTCGGGAATTCAGAGTGGATATTGCCAATATACGCGGGCTAAAAAGTAATCACGTCTGCAAATACAGACCAGCTGTTTTGGCACTTAGTGAAACACAGGTAGATCCCCGCCCACACCTCTCAGATCACTCTGACCTGAAGCTACCTGGCTACGAACTAGTGCCATTATTCTTCTCTCACCGTGGTCTCGCCGTTTACGTGCGTTGTAATGTAGCTTACCAAACTCCACCACAATGCAGTCCCTGTTCCAATCCGGAATTCAATTTCATGTGGTTAAAATTCCATCTCCGTAAGCAAATTATCCACTACTACTTTATTTACAGAAGCCCTAAACTGGACAGCAATTCGACTTTTAATGAGTTTGATGCGCTGTCTGACTCTATTCAAAGAATTGTATCCCAGTATCCTCATACTGAAATCCTGATTATGGGCGATTTCAGTATACATAATTCTGAGTGGCTTCGACATTCTGAACAAACGACACCCGAAGGACGGTGTTTTGAGATCTTCGCTGCGGAAAATAACTTAACCCAGTTTGTAAATAAATCCACACGAATACCAGACGTTGATAGTCATACCGCCAACACCCTGGACTTGTTTCTAACTTCTCACCCTGATAAGTACACCGTTGATGTGCTCTCCCCTCTATGCTCGTCGGACCATTATGTCATATCAGCTAATTTCTCGTACACCGACCACACAGTTAGAGAAAAGTTTCCTAAAAGAAGCATATTGCAATACGAGAAGGCAACTAGAGCGGTCTTAACAGCATCTTTAGGAATTTTAACTGGTCGTTATGTTTCCTCGATAACGTCGTGGATACCGCTGCTGATATGATCACAGACACCATTTTCTTTGAATGAGAAACATCGGATAAAGAGTATCAAACCAAAAGAAAAGGCATGGTACGATTCGAGCTCCAAAGAGTCTGTCAGGGTTAGAGAAATATTTTTTTGGGTCCTTCTAGACCAACCCAGCAGAGGAAAACCGAAAAAAGTTTAAACGAGCCAGGAATGACTGCAACGTCTTTCTTAAACGTGTAAAATTCCAATACGACCAAAAACTGAGGCAAAAATTACTACAATGTCCCAAAGGCAGTAACAATTTTTGGTCGTTCATCAAAAATATTAGAAATTCTGTCTCATCCTCCATCCCAACGCTCATTTACAATGACATTTCAGCTGTCAGTTCTTTGGACAAGGCCAATCTGCTTGCTGCACACTTTGCGGCCAGCTCAACACTCCCAGATTATGCTTTGTCTCCGCCTACACTTGAGAGCGTTGAATCTTCGATGGGACAAATCCACTTTCTTACTCGTGTAGTAACAAGAGTTTTTAAAGATCTTAAAATTCACAAATCCGCTAGTCCAGATGGTATATCTCCCCTCCTTCTGAAGAGGTGTTTTTCCTCGCTGCCAAAACCACTGCGTAAGCTTGTTCATTAATCCTACTCTTTAGGACTCTTTCCGAGCAGATGGAAAACAGCATTTGTCCAGCCCGTCCCTAAAAAAGGCGAATCTTCCTCTCTCTCTTCCTACAGACCCATTGCACTTACGTCCCTTCTTTCCAAGGTCATGGAAACGCTGATAAACCGTCAGCTAATGAAATATCTCGAAACACGAAAACTTCTTAATGACCGGCAGCACGGTTTTCGTAGCAACAGGTCCACTGGTGATCTGATGGCATGTCTCACCGAAAAGTGGAGCCAAAGCGTAATTCATTCTGGCGAAAGCAAGATAGTTGCACTTGATATTTCTAAGGCATTTGATAGAGTTTGGCAACAGGCTCTTTTGTTGAAAATGCGTGCTTTTGGGATCGACGACTCTCTTCTTCAATTGATTCCTTTCGGAACGTACAATTCAAGTTTTCTTGGATGGTTTCAAGTCTGATATTCACAAAATAAATGTTGGTGTGCCCCAGGGCTACGTTCTGTCTCCGACACTCTTTTTAATTTTCGCCAACGATCTCTTGTCTGCTACTTCTAATTCAATACATTATTTTGCTGACGACAGTACTCTCTGCTTTTCATGTTCGTTCCCGGACTCACGTCCCTTCTCTTCGGCTGTAAAACGGGAACGGCAACGATGTTAAGCTCATTAAATTCTGATATTACCTGCATAACTAATTGGGGAACCACTAACAGAGTAGAATTTAATGCTTCCAAAATACAATGCTGTCTGCTGTCGTTAAAGCGAAATTTAAACACCCAGCCATTATCCATGGATGGCATTTGCATCGTCGAAACCGATAAACTTTCCATTCTCTATTCCATGTGTGTCAATGACAACTTACGTTGGAATGACCACATATTCGTTGTCGTCAAAAATGCTGCGAAATATCTAGGTTTCCTCAAGTGATGTAAAAAATACTTTACCCCCTGTGATCTGGCCTCAATTTATAAGGTATTTATCCGCCCGAAATTGGAGTACAATGCCCACATCTGGTCGGGTGCGCCCAAAACAACTCTGCACCTGCTAGATATGATCCAAAACCGTGCGATAAAACTCATAGGTGATACTACATAATATCACTCAAACAATGGACACCCTCGAACACCGGCGTAATGTCTCGTGTCTCACTCTGTTTTATCGCTATTTCCCCCACCAGTGCTCCATAGAAATCGCCAGTAGCATTCCGCCCCTTCAAACTTTTAACCGTAACACCCTTCTCGCTATGAATGCTCATCAATATAACCTCAAGCCCACTTTCCGACGTACTCTAAAATATCTAAAATATCGTGATTCATTCCTAAGCCATACAACTCGCTTATGGAATGCCCTGCCTAGCTCTTTATTTCCTAGTCATTATAACCTTCAAACATTTAAAACCAACGTTCACCGGTACCTCTCTTTCCATCCTCCCTGATTTTCCTTCGCCCGCGCTGTGTGCAAACATTTTAAGGGTACTAAAAAAAATAATCCCTTGAGCATCCGAATGAAATTTGGCATAAATTCACGAAAGCAGATGAAGCTTCCATATCATTCAAACTTATGACATTGAGAAAACGTTGGAAGATAAAGTGATCTCTTTTCTTCCTTTTTGGACCAACAGAGCTCGCTATTTGTCGTATTTTGGATAAATTTCGTACCACATACACCTTACACGACGCGTCAATGTGCGTAGAGTAGCGGCTATGAGTGGAAATGTGGCGGAAGTTCCATAATTGTCAATTCGGCGTCGATCGCAATAGTTTGGCCATTGTCCGTGAGCTATTGGACAAATTCGCGAGAAGCTCTCAGCCTACACTCGTACCAGATTTAGCTGCTGGAGGACTAAGCCCACAATACCATGGCTTACAACAGGAGTTCGCAGATTCGGCTCATGAGCAGCTTGAAGTCGGTCTTTATTTTTTATCGAAATATCGCGTTTATTGATGCGGTTCACTTTTAGCTTATTTCGTTTTTGAACAAGTTTTGAACAACTACATCAAAAGTGTACTGTTTGCTGTAGTCTTTACACAAGTGGCATCATCAGCCCTTTTATTATCAAAAATGAACCTGGAGCTTTCGTTAGAGCCATTGGTCAATGCTACTGAGAAATTATCAGTGATCCAAACCTTATGTGGGTTCACCAGGTGACGCTACGTCTCATACTTCCCATGAAACAATTGACTTTTTGTGAACTCGGATTAACAACAACATTATTTCGCGAAATAGACAAGTGAATATGCCACCGAGATCATGAGATTTGACGCCACTCTGTTAATTCCTGTACAGCTATGTAAATTCGTTGGTTTGTGGAAACTATTTATTTTATCTTTATTCAGAGCGCGTTTTGTAAGACAGAGCCTCAACTGCTCCTAAGAGTGACCAAAGAGGAAGCCATATAAATGAAATTTTGTTCGAAACATAATTTCATGAACCATTCTTCATAATGAATAAAGAATTATGATTCACATTATATTTCTTCCTAAAAAACGACCTTTATAATAATTTGTGGAATAAATTGTGTTTCTGAAAAGGTTAGGTTAGGTTAAACAGGGGTGTGATGGATATGATATCACACAGACACCATTCACCAAAACGGGCCCATCGCGGCTTCTGTGGAACCACTTGAATTTGTCTTCAAATGGCAACAACCTAAAGAATCGCCCTGGTGAAACACCCAATTTTCTTGCAAAAGCTGAGAAGGCATTTGAAGTTCGTACCGTCTATTTCCTCTAGGTTTTCTAAAAAGTTCTTCCCTAAAAATTTTCTTCGACTACGTGATATTGTCTCGCATTCAAACAGTACATATGTGTGTTATGTCCTCAACAGCTTGCAGATCACCGCAGATCTGCAGATATCCGTATTTGACAATTTAAGTCCTGCTGCCGCAGGAGACAATTTCTTATTACTGTCCTATGCTTATCCCTGTTTAATTTTATTAACTTCCTAGATCTTTTGCCGTCAAAAAGCGGCCGAAGAGTCTTGGATTCCCTGTGTCCTTCAAAAATTGACCACCTAAGGTTGGCAGTCTTTGCGATTTTTTCTCGATAATGCCCCTCACTATGCGAAGGGGTAGTTGGATATTGGCAACCTTGTCGAGTAGCCCCCCTTTTTTTTGCAAGCTCGTCCGCTTGTTCATTTCTATTAATACCGTAGTGTCCTGGCATCCAGCACAGTCTTACCCGGTTCTGAATGCATAGTGCCTTGAGCACAGTGCGACAGCTCCTGATTGTATCAAAGTTGACGTTGGTTAATTCCATTGCCTTGCGGCCTGGCTATCTATGTAGATAGCGATATCTCTTTCGGATACCGATCTCATCTGCATTAGCTCGGCCGCCCTAAGGGCAGCCAGAACCTCTGATTGGAAAAAAAACTGCTTGCGTCCAGTAGTCTTATGGACACTCTTAGCTCTGGGTCTTCTAAGAAAATACCAGAACCTGTTCCTTCCTCTGTTTTTGGGCCATCTGTGAAAATTGCAATTTTATTCGACCTGATTATTGCATTTTTTTCCCTGTCCTTCCTCTCTGGATATATTATATCATACGGAATGTCGAAGTCGACCAAGGAAGGAATTTCATCCGTTAGAATTGGATTGCCTGGCAGTAGCCATGGATCGTGCTATGTCCGAAACTACTGCTCTTGAAGTAACCCAGATTAGTGAGTCGAATCGCACTGTTGCCAGCAAGTTTTTTGATCTGTAAATTAAACGGTGTTAGGTGCTAAAAGGTGTCTAGTGCTGCCCCGTTCTTTGCATCGCTGCTAATTTTCCGTAAATCGTTTTCTTGTTTGTTGCTTTCTACCAAATAGCGCGCCGTTTTTAAGTATGGGTCTTACTACCACCGTCTACACCATTGCAGGTTTCAATCCCCAAATTTTTCCTACTGTTCTTTTGTAGATAAAAATAGCATTACTAGTATATGACTTTTTGATTCTTTCCGCTACGTTAAGATTCCAGTTCAGTTTTTTGTCCAGAATCACACCCAGATACTTCGAGCTCTCCGAAATGGACAGATCCACTCCGTTGAGTTTTGGGGGTTTGAATTGAGGTATCTTGTACTTTCTCGTGAAAAGAACCAGTTCCATTTTGGAAGGGTTGACATTAAGACCACAGCTTTTTGCCCAAGTGCTGATCATCTTCAGGGCCACCTCCATAATAGTTTGTAATGTTCTGTTCAATGCGGGCGGGTCAATAAGTCCGAAAAAGTTCTTCCCTAAAAATTTTCTTCGACTACGTGATATTGCCTCGCATTCAAACAGTACATATGTGTGTTATGTCCTCAACAGCTTGCAGATCACCGCAGATCTGTAGATATCCGTATCTGACAATTTAAGTCCTGCTGCCGCAGGAGACATTTCCTATTACTGTCCTATGCTTATCCCTGTTTAATTTTATTAAATTCCTAGATCTTTTACCGTCAAAAAGCGGCCGAAGAGCCTTGGATTCCCTGTGTCCTTCAAAAATTGACCACCTAAGGTTGGCAGTCTTTGCGATTTTTTCCTCGATAATGCCCCTCACTATGCAAAGGGGTGGTTTGATATTGGCAACCTCACTATTGCCGTGACTTTTTGAATTTCTGACCTCTTTACTGAAACAGCAACACTGCTCCTGTCAACAGGCATTTGTCAGTTGACTCCTGTCAAAATTTAAACTTGCTGCGTCAGTTAGTTTGTGTTTGACAGCTATTTTTATCAGACTACTCACTAATTTGAGGAGAAAATGGAAAAAAGTGAATTTCGTGTGCTTATTAAGCATTATTTCTTGCGAAAAAAAACCATTACCGAGACCAAGGCTAAGCTTGATAAATACTATGGGGACTCTGCACCATCGATTTCAATGGTAAAAAAGTGGTTTACTGAATTTCGTTGTGGCCGTACAAGCACTGAAGATGCCGAACGTACTGGACGCCCAGTTGAGGTCTCTACACCCGAAACAATCGAAAAAATTCACGATATGGTGTTGGCCGACCGAAGATTGAAAGTGCTAGAGATTGTGGAAGCCGTAGGGATCTCTCATGGCTCAGTGGTTTCAATTTTGAATGATCACTTGGGCATGAGAAAGCTTTCCGCAAGATGGGTGCCGCGTTTGCTCACAGTCGACCACAAACGCAATCGTGTAACAACTTCACAGGAAGGTTTGGCGTTGTTTAATCGCAATATGGAGGAGTTTTTGCGCCGTTTTGTAACCGTGGACGAAACATGGATCCATCACAACACACCAGAGAACAAACTGTTGACAACAGTCAAAACAGTGGGTTTCTAAGGGTGAATCGGCGCCAAAGAAGGCCAAGGTGGGTTTGTCAGCCAATAAAGTTATGGCGACTGTTTTTTGGGATGCACGCGGGATAATCCACATTGACTACCTTCAAAAGGGAAGAATAATCAATGGGGAATATTATGCCAACTTATTGGACCGATTCAATGACAATTTGAAAAAAAAACGACCTCATTTGGCCAAGAAAAAAGTTCTTTTCCACCAAGACAATGCAAGGGTGCACACATGTGCAGTTGCCATGGCAAAAATCCATGAATTGGGCTATGAATTGCTCCCTCATCCACCCTATTCTTCAGATTTGGCTCCGAGCGACTACTTCTTGTTCCCAAACCTGAAGAAATGGCTTGGTGGAAAAAGATTTGACTCCAATGATGAAGTCATCTCGCAAACAAAGGCCTATTTTGAGGACCTCGACAAATCATTTTTTTTGGAAGGGATAAAAAAATTGGAGAAGCGTTGGACAAAGTGTATAGAGCTCAAGGGAGACTACGTTGAAAAATATAATTATTTTTTTATCAAAAAATCTGTGTTTTAATCCAAACACAGATCACGGACTTATTGACCCGCCCTCGTATTACAAAGTTTCCTGACCCTTTCCTTTTTAAACCTATCTCCCTATTCCACCATTTTGGCTGAGCTCTTTTAGGTGTTCTGTTAGCCATGCAAGCCTTCTCGAACACCATTGTTAGTGCCTTATTAATATTTTCTACCGCCCTTTCTAAGTTAACAATATCATCGCAGGTGATTGATTGGGTATCCGGGTGTATACTTGACCTAATCAATCCTCCTAGTATTTCTTTGAAAACTACGTACCCTGTTCTGAAAATTCACCCTGAAGCATATCCATCAGTGATCCGACATTAATGCTTCGTCGACTACTCTAACCCTGGGTTTCTGAAAAAGATGACTTAGAAATAAGTCCTGAACCTTCACTGACAACGAACTGAGAGTTCAACTTATGTAGGTTCCTATAAGTTTCCGCTGTATTTAAAAAACTGTAATCTTTTTTCGTCCCACACGAAGATATTATATTTGCGATGCCTAGGATACATTGGATATTAGACGGCTGGTAATTGGCTTTAAACTTTGGTAACCGAAGCACAATTAACAAAATCAGGCTGACGACTCTATTTAGGAGTAATGTTATGACTTCTGATGTACTTCTGCACACGATTAGCCTTCATCTCGCTACAGCCCCTGCTCATTATCTGGTAATAAGTAGCCGTAAGTTTCCTAAACTAGGTAACCAAAAAATAACCTGGTTATGCTACCAGCTGAGTGCTAAACGATGTTATGTATGCACTCAACTTTTTGTACACAAGTAATTAAATGTCGACTCCGAACATTATCCTGTAGCTGTAAAAATCAGAGCTCAAATATCTAACACGAAAAAGTTAGTGGGTGGTTCAGTAAAAAGGAATTCTGCGTTGAATACAGGAGTGGCAATTTGAGGAATTTGTCACGAAACTAGTTAAAGAACTGTAGGATAGCGACCACCCCCCAAAAAGATCTCTGGTTCGAACATCAAAAAAAGTATGCGTAAAAAGAAAAGGGTCTATGTATATAATCGTCCAATTTGAGAATACAACAAAAATTCGATAAAATGAAGAAAATTAAATCACCGAAGCACAGAAACTCATGGATATTATAAAGAAGCACTATTAGCAGTTGCAAAATTGCTAAGCAAGGGGAAAACACTCAGTTAGTAATAATCTAATTTTATAAGAAGTCAGTCTTGCTTTCCGCAAAATAAAAAACAGGTCCAGAGAGCCAATGCCGCTCTTTAAATAAACATAATGATGGTATTTAATTAGGATGAATGAAGCAAACTACTAACCAAGTAATGATAAATCAAGGATCTACAAAAAAACTAATTCCTCCAACTCTGGCTTACGTTTTCTTTGGTCTTCTGTAGGAGAATAGTAAAGATGATATAACCGAGATCTCTTAAGTGCATCAAGATGTGAATGTATTGGGTATATAACTTAATTCGTGCGCTTTTTTTTAAATTTGAACGTTTATTTGAGAAAAACATGTACAATAGTACTCGTATTATTCAAAGTATTGCCCATCTGTAGCTATGACTTTTTCCCATCTTTCTGGTAATTTGTGGATCCCATCCCAAAAGAACTGCGCCGGCTTGGCGGCCAAGAATGAATCAAGCCAATTTTTGATATTCTGCTCTGATGTGAACCGTATTTCAGTGAGGGCGTTCTGCATCGACCGGAACAAATGGTAGTCAGAAGGGGCAAGGTCTGGGCTATAAGGCGGGTGGGGGAAGACTTCCCATCCACTGTTTTCCAAATAGTTCTTAACCGGAATAGCAACGTGGGGCCGAGCGTTGTCATGATGGAAAATTATTGCCTCGTGTCTGGTCGCATATTCCGGGCGTTTTTCGGCCACTGCTCTCTTCAAATGGATTAATTGTGTTCAGTAGCCTTGTCCATTGACAGTTTCACTCGGTTTTAGCAGCTCATAATACAGCACACCCATCTGATCCCACCAAATACAGAGCATTACCTTCGCGCCATGGATATTCGGCTTTGCCGTTCATTTGGCTGGTTGGCCGGGTTTCACATATGATTTTTTGCGCTTGGAGTTGTCGTAATGGATCCATTTTTCATCACCAGTAACAATCCGATGCAAAAATGACTTCCTTTTGTGGCGTTCCAGCAGCATTTCGGACATGCAAAACCGCCTTTCGACGTCTCTCGGCTTGAGTTCATGTGGAACCCAATTTCCTTGCTTTTTAATATATCCAGCTGCTTTTAAACGTTTTGAAATGGCTGCTTGAGTGACACCCAAGGATTCTGCGAGCTCTTCTTGTGTTTGGCAACAATATTCATAGAGTAATACTTCCAGTTCTTCATCTTCAAACTTTTTTGGCTGCCCAGGACGTTCATCGTCTTCCAAGCCAAAATCACCACTTTTAAATCGTGCAAACCACCTTTGGTACGTTCGCTCAGCTAGCGCATGTTCACCATAAACTTCCACCAAAATACGATGACTTTCGGCAGCAGTTTTCTTCATATTAAAGTAATGAAGAAGAACTCCCCGCAAAAACACTTTTTCAGGCACAAAGTTCGACATATTTAAGTGAAAAAAAATTATTGTTGTTTACGCTTCAAATGAATGATATATACTCGTACTGAAATGACGTACAATGACAGTAGCTTTCCAACGCATGTTCCCATGAAATAATAACAATGGAATAATACAAGTTACGCCATCTCTTAGCAAACCGCACCAATTAAGTTATAGACCCAAGTCCAAGATAATTACTCGACTACTTTAAGCAGATGAGGAACAGTGCTCCATTCAAAAGATATTTATTCGAAGGAAATGTAATGTAAAATATGGGGCCTACTGCCAGGACAGCGCGTACCTTGTAGGAGCTACTCAAGAGCACATGATTTTAATTTTGAAGTATTTTATTTTAATTAAAAATGCTGGGCCAAACTTTTGACAGCTGTCAAGTAGACGCATCGCGACTGTGAATAGTGGAACGCTACATGAACGAATAGCGAACTTTAATTGTGAAAATTTATTTAAAATATGGCAAGAGCTTGGAAAGAGTTCGACAAAATGCGCTAAATTGTTCGACAGCTAAGTGACTGGTCGAAAAATTTTATCGTTCTGATGGTAGGGTAGGGCGAGGAGGTTTCGACATATAGGAGGTTTCGTCAAACACAAATTTCTCGCTTCCATTCAATTTGATAGGAACGATAATTTCCTATATTAACCGCCTGAAGGTATACCTTAATTTTTCCTCTGTTCAGTTTCTGACTAGTGTATAAAAGTTCATCCGTGTTTTGTTTTTGGTGAAGTGTGGATCTGTGGATTCTTTTTGGTAAGTTCTTAAATGATACCTTTTTTTGTTTTAAGTATTTTTAAATGATATAATAGTGT
Source organism: Volucella zonaria (assembly GCA_963966105.1). Classification (NCBI taxonomy): domain Eukaryota; kingdom Metazoa; phylum Arthropoda; class Insecta; order Diptera; family Syrphidae; genus Volucella; species Volucella zonaria. The sequence goes on along the minus strand of OZ014532.1, from coordinate 87,397,019 downwards.
TTTAATAATCATAATCCTTTAACGTAAATTGTAAAATATAAACGTTCTAAAAATGTTAATATAATGTCATGTGTTGGAGGAGGAGGTTTAGTCAAACTGTCGAAACCTCCTCATTTCACTACTCTAGTAAGTTTTAGCTTTTTTATATTAAAACGGTATACACTTTCAGGGAAAATGCCAAACATCTGTAACAGAAAGTATCCTAAAAAGACATTTAATGAGAAAGCCATGCAAAAAGCAGTAAAATCTGTTCTCGAAAAGAAGGAGACTGCCTCAAGTGCCGTCAAAAAATATTGCGTAAAAAGAATCACAGTTTTGTCGCGTCTATTTAAAAAAGTCGATTCTAGCTCTGTCTCATTGGACCAAATGTTCAGCAGCAAGCACTCAGGCTCTCAAGTGCTAACTAAGCAACAACAAAATGACCTTGCGAATTATTTTAAAAAATGCTCACGTCTTCATCATGGCCTAGCTTTGGATTTGGCAAAAAATTTGTTTATCAATATGTTATTCGGAACCAGATTCACCATCTATCAAATTGGGATCGGGATAAAATGGCTGGAAAAGTGTGGCTCCATGGCTTTATGCGACGAAATATTGAAATAAGTCTTCGGAAGCCGGAAAATACAAGCGCAGCTGGTCTTCTTGGTTTCACAAAAGTCGCTGTACATGGATTCTTTGAAAATGTAAGAAATGTATACTGCAAGTTTATCTTTGGTACTGAAAGAATTTATAATTTGGACGAGACTGGAATTGCAACAGTTCTAGAGTCCCCAAAGGTAATTTTCATTTTCAAGTTTAGGTTACCTACTTATTCATTAACTTACAAAAGAAGGTCATTGCTGAAAAAGGAAAAAGGACGGTTTCCCAAGTTGCATCTGCTGAAAGGGTGACATTAGTAACTATGGTTGCAATAGTGAATGCAACTGGCAACCATGTACCTCCAGTATTTGTTTATCCCAGAAAAAGGACTAATTTTGCATTTCTCAAAGGTGCTGTCCCCGGATCGATTGCTTTATTAGCAGAAAGTGGCTGGATAAATGCTGATCTCTTTCCAAAAGTTTTGGAGCATCTTAAAGCACACCCGTTGTTCAATTCAAGATCCAATCATGGTTTCGTTGGATAATCACGTGTCACATTGTGGACTCAATTCCACAATATTTTGCACGGAGAATGGCATTATTTTATTATCATTTACACCTCACACATCGCACAAGCTTCAACCTCTCGATGTAGCAGTGTTTGGACCATTTCAGAAATATTGTAAAGCAGCATTCAACAACTACCTTGTCAATAATCCGGGTCTTATAATTGAAATAAATGATATTGCGGACATTTCTTGTCAGCCATTCTTGAAAGCATTTTCCCCGGAAAACATTATAAAAGGGTTTTCATCAACTGGAATATTTCCGATGAATGATGCCATTTTCCAGGACATTGGTTTTCAAGAAATTGAAGAATTGGAGAACAGCCCAGTGAAAATTGCATCGCCAAATCGAAATGTTCAGAGGAATTCAAATGAATCATATCAGTACCTTATACCGGAAGTGTAATTCGGCCTTGCCCTCAAAATGCATTCAAATCGAAAAAAAAACTTAACAGTGTTTCTAAATCACGAATCTATACAGATACACCCGATAAAAATAGGCTTATGGAACTATCTGACAAAAAAAAAAGAAAAAAACTGAACAAAAAGAGATTGTGATGAAAAAGAAAAATTTACCAAAGCCAAAACACGTCAAAAAACCTATAGCGTTAGGAATTTGGATCAATCTTTTGAGTTTGATATGGATAGTGATGTAGAGGCAGACGTTGAGCCTACCAAGAATGTCACAATTTCCCAAGATATTAATGCTGAATTGTTCTAGTCAAATTCGGCGAAAAAGAAAATTGTTTTTATGTCAGTAGAGTTGAGGATGTCGATATGGAATCGGTGATGTGTTATTTTATCAAATATTATCGTCGGCAAAACAATAGGAACTTTTTTTTATGAACCTGTGGTTGACGATACAGGAATAGCAATGAGATCTGACTTAGTAGCTAAATTGACAAGTCCGAAAGACCTGCCGGGAACTTCCAGGTCCAAAAATAAAATCTGTGTTGATCTTCACTTTGGTGATTTGGATGTGCGTTAATTTTTTTATTGACTGCTTTGTATATTTAAAAAATGAACTATTTAATTTATATGTTATGTATTTACATATAAATTAAATACCGCTTTCTTATAACTAAATTTGAGTTAAGTTTATTTATTTAAACCGAAAAAATTACTGAAATCCTTGTTTTTTGTTTTATTGTTTTTTGTATACATAAAAATAAAAAAAAATATTTTGTTCTTGTTTTTTAATTTGTACCTTTACAATTTTTCGGACTGACGTAACCTCCTATACCATGATGAAACCTCCTACTTAAAAGTCGGAACCTCCTACAGAGTAGGATGTTTCGTCACTTTTTCTTTATTTATAAATTTATAATATACTCTTATATGGCAAATAATTTAACTATTAAAAGTTGTTTTTGTATAAGCTTAAACCTTATTAAAGTACGTTTTATGTAAATAGAACTTTATTTGTAAAAATATGTTCTTAGTTTTCGACAATATTCGTTAACCTGTCAGAACCTCCTCGCCCTACCCTACCCATAGATAAACTAACTAGATGTCAAACTCTACTAATACTTTTGCAAACCCTTAACTTTTGCACAGACACACTGTAATTGAATTCCAACACTTCTGCATCTCTATAACTTTGTCAAAATTTGCTAGAAGGAGAGCAATTTACACGAATGTGTGTAATGGAGACGACATTTTTTTGATTAAAATGGGCGTGGTTTGTACAAAAGGAGACAATTTACACGTTTTCACAGACAGGATCACACGGATAGGGGCGATCAGTAGAAAACTTCTTGTTAAAATATAACTTATTAAAAAGAGGGAATAATACAAACCCAGAATGCCATCAGCTGGCGAACTGAGAGGCCTCGGAGACGTACGTATCCTCCAGCTTGCGGTACTCAAAAACTTTATGATATCAATATCAAAGTCATCGTAGCACTAGTGCAATAGTAGGATATCAAAGAAAAGTTAACTTCTTTGAATTTTTATTCGGATAAGCCGGGCTCCCCGGAATATTTCTCAAAAATTGTGCCTCCAATCTTTCGCACCCACTTTCCTCTCTATTTTATCTATTCCTCACATAAATGGAATTCCCCCAAGTTTGGAAGACCTCTTTCATAACCCCGGTCCACAAAAAACGAGCAAAGAATGAAGTAACTAAATACCGTCCCATTGCAAAGCTTTCCTACATACCTACGAGTAAGTTGTTCGAAAGTATTTTGTAAGGTTTCAGTGCAAGTCACTTATATCACCCAGTCAACATGAATTTCTGAAAGGTAGATCAACTATATAAACTCAGTTGTATATACGAGTAGTATCCTTAACGCTTTCAGCCCTAGAAAATAGCAACAAAATTGATGTTATTGCCACAGATTTTGCTAAGGCCTTCGATAAAATATCTCATTAATCGATTATCTTCAAATTGTCTTGACCACATATTACTAAAATTGATGTCTTCTTATCTGGAGAATCGTTATTACAGTGTTCGCTTTAGGGCAGCCTGCTCAACCCTGTTTTTAGTCACTTCTGGTGTCCCACAAGTCAGCCATCTAGGCCTTCTTCTTTTCATTTTAACTATAACTCTTATTAAATACTGCCGGCGACACTAAGTTCTCCAAAACTATTTCTTCACCCCAAGACTCTATTCTCCTTCAAGAAGTCCCCAATTGGTGTCTAAATAATTGCTAGAGTTCAGTGTCTCCAAATATCAATAAATGATAAGTCCAATCAATCTCCTCCTCGACTTTATTTTCTACATGGCCAACGTATACCGCAAGATCAATCCCTTGCGACCTTGGACTATTATACGAGAGAGAGAGTTAAAATTCCGTTCGCATATTGGTGAGATAATCGTTAAAGCCAACTAATCACTTAGTTTTATTAAACGGTTGTCTAAAGAATTTTGCCCCTTCTCGAATGTGCCAGCCAAGTGTGGTCCCCCTATTAGCCAGTATCCCGAATCGAGAATATTCAACGTCGTTTCCTTCGATGTGCTCTCCGAGAGCTACCCTGGGATGGCCCTTTTATTTTACCTCCCTATTATGACCGACTCAAACATCTTAACCTGAATACCCTCGAAAAACGCAGATACTCTCTACATTCATCGACTGTTCTCTGGTTCTGTGGATTTTATTTCCCTTTAGAATTTTATTTCCTTCAACACTAACCCTCGTAATTTACGATCTCCTCGTCTCTTCTACATATAATCCGATCCATCGCACCTCTTATGGTTTCATCGAACCAATCTCCCGCAAGTTCCGTAAGATCAACTTAAACCTCTCCGTTTTTGATTTTAACCTGAGCACTTCTCGCCTTAAACTTGATCTCCTCCATCATTTCCTTAGTTTCTAACCATATACCATACCAAGAAGGTATGCATCAACAAAGCGTCTAGACGTGATGCCGCCGAAAGCCGCCGTTCAAAAAAGACCAGACATGTTTATAAAAACAATGCAAAAGTGTCTAAAAGAGGAGAGTCTTTTACCAAAGGGCAAAAAACCTGGAGACCAAGCATCATATCGCCCATTATGTCTACTGGACACACTGAGCAAAATACTTGGACGGATCATACATACTATATATGATAGATAGGAAATGGAGCATTATCAGATCAACAGTTTGGATACAGAAAATCGCGGTCCACAGTCGACGCCATAAAAGCAGTGGTACACATAGTAGCAGCTGAAGCAATAAAGGTAGAAAGATGGCGATATTGCCCAGTAGTGACGCTGCACATCAAACTCACCAAATTAGGTTACTAGCGAGGATGGATATACCGTACTCCTCGAAAGATTGTATCCAGCTACTTCACCAACAGAAAGTTGAGATATGAATCCGACGAAGGAAAAAAGTATTACAAAGTCTCCGTGAAAATCCCACAAGGATCGGTACTGGGCGCCCTTAGTCTGGAACATCATGTACGACGGAGTTCTGCAATTAAACTGACTGGAGGAAAATGGAGGTTTCGCTGACGACATCGTCGACGGCGTCAGCTACGAACGATGCAATCAATCTCATCCGCTAATATCCGCCGGCCTAGAATTAGCAGATCACAAAACGGAAGCTGTCCTAAAACCCAGCAGGAAAAATGTGGAATACGTGGACTTTGTTGAATACTCCCAAACATCGGAGGACCCCGATATGCCAGAAGAATCCTAATATCCAAAGTAGTAAACTCAGTCCTTTTACCCCCTGTCCCAGTTTCTGTGGGTTTCCTAGAGACAAAGGAAGCACGGAGAAAGTTATCATCAACATATCGACATAGCGCATTAAGGGTAATCAGTGGCTTTAGAACGATTTCAGAAGACGTATGATTCCAGAGAGTCTATAATAGGAGAACTTCTAGTAATCAAGAGCGGACAGTCATTAAAAGGATCCAGGAAGAAGAAAGAGTGACTTTAATGACCAGAAGGCATGAAAACTGTAACTACCATTTTTCGCAGTTCCTATCTGGTCACGGTGGCTATCGGAAATATCTACACCGCTTAGGGCACGACACCTTTTTGTCCAGACTGCTTAAATCGGGAGGAAGACACAGAGAATGCAATGTTCCATTGCATACGCTTTCTGGAATGGAGAACTAACATACCAAACATAGCACCTTGATCAAAAAGGAATTTATTTAGAAAATTAAAAATACAAGTTTATTCATCTAAATCTATATTGTCCCCTTCAAAGTAATCCCCATCGACTGCAACAACCTTATGCCAGCGCTTGATCCAATCCTCGAAACATTTTTCATATTCGGTTTTCGGTATGTGGTTCCTGCGATTTTTCCATTACTTCCTCTCGGCTGCTCAAACGCGTACCCCGTGTTGGTTTTTTAACTCGATTGAACACAAAGAAGTCACAGGGAGCTAAATCAGGTGAATTCGGTGGCTGTTGGATGGTATTTGTTGCATTTTTCGTCAAAAAATTACGAAATTACTATGCGACGCGACGGTGCGTTATCATGGTGCAAGATCCACGAGTTTTCTGCCCACAATTCTGGCCTCTTTCGGCGAATTGCTTCACGCAAACGTCTCATAACGCCCAAATAATACGAGCACTCTTTGTTTACTCTCTGGCCTTCTGGCAACAATTCATGATGCACTACACCGTTGTAATCCATGAAAACCTTGAGCATTGCCTTCTTTTTTGACCGAAAACGACGTGATTTTTTTGGTCTCGGCTCATTTGGTGAACGCCATTCACTTGCCTGATGTCTGTATTGCGTGTCGTACTCATAAACTCACGTCTCGTCTCCAGTAATGATCCTTTTGATGAATGTGGGATCGGATTCAGCCTCGCAAATCATCTCTTTTGCGACGTCAACACGGTCTCTTTTTTGCATGAAATTGAGGTCTTTTGACACCAACTTTGCTGCTACACGACGGAAACCCAAATCATTAACCAAAATGTCTTGGATGGATCCATAGGCAATGTTCAAGTCCTCCGCTATCTCTCTGATGGTTAATTTGCGGTTTTCGTCGGTTTTCGATGTCGATGGTCTGCCACTGCGTTCATTATCTTCGATTGACTTACTACCACTTTTGAACCGCTCGTGCCATTGGTAACCGACCGTTTTCTTTAGAGAATCGTTGCCGAAACACTTTTCCAACATTTCCAACGTTTGCGCACCATTCAATCCCGTTTTTACGCAAAATTTAATACAAGTTCGTTGTCGCAAATTTAAATCTATTTTAGAAATTGTAAAAAACCGGCAACACACACACGGATAGATGTGTGGATCTTGGCTACGTAACTTTTGCAAATGTCAAGCTATGACGCTAAGATTCTCAAATCGGAACAATGGGAGCGCCACACGGTTATTCCGGGAACTTTTTGATACGCAGTCAATAATTGCCCAAATACGAGTATTGCGGTCAGAAGAAAATTGGATGGAGATGTACACATTCATAACAAACGTATAAAACTAGCTGTGAAGGATCGAAAGAACAAGGTGCAGACGCGGCAAATATATATTTGTAGAAGATATGGCATAGCTTCCTTACTAGCCTCGCGAAGTAATACCTAACGGCAGTCCCGCGGAGAGAGTGGTCAAAGTACGAGTATGTAGGATATACAACCTGAATGACTCGAACTGCAACCAACTTCAGACTGCTATAATTTCCAAACCGTTCATGACAGTGAGCTCAAATTTTGACACATGACACATAATTTTATTATTTACAAGCCTTTTAAACGATTTGCGTCTCAGTTGTGTTGAAAAATTTTTATCCGCGATGGAATTCAAACGTGATAGCTATCGTTAGAGCCCTCCAGCACCTTAACATGAATAAATCATTTGTATCTCGAACCATAGCTCGTTACCATGTTACTGGAAGCGTTGCAAAATGCCATGGAGGTGGTCATAAAAAACAGCAACATCGGCAGAAATGGTTCGGAAAGTGAAGACTCGAATTAAGCGAAATCCGCGTCGAAGTGGAAGAAAAATGGCTCGTGAGCTCAACATATCGTTGGAACGGATGCAACACATACTGAAAAATGAGCTTGTCATCAAGCCATTGAAGTTCCAAAAAGCACACGATCTTACACCGCAACAGAAAAAAGTTAGAGTCGAAGGAGCGAAGGAGTTGCTACGCTTGCACGAAAGTGGTGAGTTGCCGAATTTGGTTTTTTCCGATGAGTCGTCATTTGTTATTGAACAATATGTCAACAAACAAAATGACCGAGTTTACTTGCCAGAAAATTTACACCTTCGGACGGCCACCTGCACCGATGGTGATGGTTTGGGCCGCCATAACCGCCGGTGGTCGCTCTCCGCTCGTATTTTTGGACAGTGGCATCAAAATTAATGCGATCGTATACCGTGAAACTGTCTTAGAGGCAGTATTGAAGCCTTGGGCAAACAATCATTTCGGTCGGAGACCGTGGACATTTCAACAAGACTCGGCACCGTCTCACAAAGCGCGCGTCAACCAAGATTGGTTAAAAGACATTGTCCCTCACACAATGGATTGCAAATTCTCCGGATGCAAACCCGTTGGATTTCACTGTCTGGGGCATTTTGAAGGCGAAGGTTGGCACTAAAAAATACCAAAGTTTGGACCACCTCAAACAAGCACTTCGCCGGGAATGGGCCAAAATACCGCAGAGCCACTTGCGTGCAGAGTGCGATGCTTTCTTCGGCCGTCTCAAGGCCATTATTCGCGCCAAAGGTGGACATATTGAAAACTACTGATACAATTTGAAAATTGATGTATTTTCCAACATTTTTTGCTTTGGCACAATAAAATTTATCAAAAAATAAAAAAATTATAGCATTTTAAAAAGTTACAGTTCGAGTAAGTCACCCTGTATGTACAATAGTTTAGTACGTGGGCGTATTAGTGGAATCGAGGAATCAGGCAAGCGAACCGTGCTTGCTGGTAGCCCGAGCTACTGGTAATACACCCTTTGGCGCAACCAACAAAAACAAAAACAAAAAGCCTATATGCAGACACGGAACTATTATTTTCATCTGCAAACACCGTTCGCCGACTCAAATAACTAGAAGAACAAATCTCCACTTTACATTTATCATTATCAAGGCGCATGTGACACAAGTATGTAGAAATCCATTTCAGCTTCTACATACTAAGTCTGCTAGATAATTCCATCTCACAGTTATGATACTCCTTCCTCAACCATAAAGATTTACTCATATTCGACTTCTTGAGTTCTGTAAAACCAGAATGATGAATTCTGCCATAATACCATATGTTGCGAGGCCAAAAAGTTTTGTTGAATTCAACTCCCATAAGCGTATACCAAGATATTTTTGCACCAGAGTAAAGAATGTACTCTTTATCTAAATTATTGTAGCTTTGAAAATTGTTCGTCGAATGGCGGGACTTATGTATCATATGTATCTGTGTATCTGTGTATCTATCTTTGCAAGTCACCTAACGAACGGTGTTAGATTTTGTTTCACAGAAAGACAAATTAATACTCTATTCAGTTCCAAGAGTATCGCTGACAGGAGATCCTTTATCGATTCACCGTCGGTATGAGCAACTGGGACTCTCTGCTTTTATTACGTGGAAGCATCTACATTTATATTTGCGCAAAGGCCCAATTGTAATTTGATTCGTTTTTCATCGTAAAATTGTTTTCGATAAAATTGTCACATACCTATGTACGAGTACGGAATGACGTCAATGTAGAAGATACCCTACAGATTACACGCATTTCACTCCATGCCGCGCCGGTGGTGGTGTCGACTCTTATTGTGATACTTTAAAAAATGAGCCAGAACCCCCGTTACCGTCGATGAAAACGTTACAAGTACCTGCGTACTCAAAAATTGTACACCTTGAATGAGTTTTGTCAAGAAAAATCCCGATGGTTATAGCTACTCATATGGCAGAATTCAATATGGGAACGATATATAGTACACATGTATCTTAACAAACTTATTGTTTAATTTAAAAGTAAGTTGTTGAATTTGAGCTAAGCTGAGATATGATAGGTTCAACAACGATCAAAATAAGTAAGAGCTATCGAGATAAGCTTAAACGATTGAAGTTTAGTAGATAATTGAAGTGTGGTTAACTGAGTACCGGGATTTAAAAGATAAAACACATGAATATGGCTTAACTGCATTGGCTATGGTAAAATAATTAATTGTTTATAATAAATGAATAAATTAAATAAATACTCACTTCTTTGGTGGAATCGAAGGTAGCTTTAGCAATCGTATATTCCATTTGAAAACCGCTGAACAGATGATTGTAGTCAACATAAGAAATAACGTAGCTAATGGATGTACGAATAAAAGCATGCCATGCGAATTATTTTTCGTAGATTCCACAGTAAATTGTGATTGATAAAGTGGAATTAACACCAATAATGAAAATGAGGTGGCCATTAAGCCGACTCCGAAAGCAAGAAGTATACAAAACGATCGTTTAGCTCTTCTCATTGCATTTGAATTCTGTTGATGGTGTTGTTGCTCACGTAGTAAGTAATTTGGACTTCTCTCCATTTGAAGTAAGGCATCGCAGTCGTTTGATGATTTCACCAATGAAATTGAAATTAGCTCTTCCGTTTCTGCATCCAGATGAATTCGATCTGAGAAAACGTCTTCCTGTTCTTCGCCTTCGTCTTCCTCATCGTCGTCGACAGATGAAAATAAATTTTCAACAAGTTCTTCCTGGTCGGACTGATTGTCGTAGAGATTTCTCATAATTTTTCGCAATCTACCCAAAGCGATCTGAAAAGGGTTTCGGTACACCCGCTCGGTTATTATTTATGATTCCAATGAAAAAAAAAAAACACACATATTATCATATTTATATGTAGTTGGTTTGTATGTACGAGTATGTATATATTCAATTCATATCTGAATAGATTAATCTATAAATGCGTAGGTATTTCCATTCCTATAGGGGAAGACATAAATTGGCGCCAGAGTGGCGCATAATAAATCCATTGTATATACACTGTCTGGCTCTGGCGCCAGCATTATATCCTCAATACACACCCATTCACCGCTGGGGATTGTGGGGTAAACTATACCGAGTACTGAAAGGATGCCCCAAATACAACTCCTAAGGATTTCATAGCATCATTGTGGCATCATTTTTTTGCAATCATTATTCGGATTTTTTGTTTTTTTTTTTTTTTTTAATACAAAGAAAACCAAACACAGCAATTTCGTACACAAAGTAAACAGGTGAAGGCATTTTTTGAGAGAACACATATAATATGATGTAGTATTCTACAAGAAGCTGTAGGTAGGAAGGCTCAACATTCACCACTCTGGCAGTAGTGGCCTCAATACCAAGTGTACACGTTCATATCGCAAAAAAAAAAAAAAAAAACAAAAACAAACAAACAAAAATGTATTTTATGAATATCTTTTGCAAATAACAATCTAGCACTTAGAAAACAATTCAATACTTTAGTCTTCTTTATGGGGGGGGGGGTTAGAAAATCTGGCCAAGGACGAGTGTTTTTCCATCAAACAATTGATTGAGCAAAACCACTCAATCAAAGCGCATAAAATGGTATGAGAAGGACTTCAAAACAAAAGAATGAATGACACTGCAAAACATCAAAGGATACATAGAGATGAAAAAAAAAAAAAAACAAATAATAATAATAATAATTGCAACGAACAAACACAATAAACTGTATATCTATTAAATCACTGAAATTTTTATTTTCATTTTTGAAAGCACACACCTTCACTTGTTTTTTTTCTTCCGGTGTACACTATACGCTTTTGACACGTACAAAATTTTAGCTTAACTGAAAAGGACTCTATCTCTGTACTCGGTATTAATGCAAACAATTCAAAAGACTATCGCTCTCACAAACCGACAAAATATCAAAAGACTAGTGCAAGGAGCTGAGATGAGATCCTTTAAGAAATTTCCCCAAGTTCACTGAGTTCGGCATGAAATGGTATCCCGTCGGACACTTGCCTTCCCCGAAACAATTTAAACTTTCTGAAAAGTCTCCTCTCAGACTGAACGTAATTGTATAGAGTGAATGATGCTCGTGTTTCCTTACGAAGGATGCTGTGACGTGACGTTTATAATTTTGGATTTGCGCAATGAGTAGCTAAAATACTCCTGCTCCATGAGGGAGAGTTAATTCATTCCTTTGATATGGAATTCATTCTGTGGCGGTGGTTTTGAGGTTTACTGGCGGCAGAGTTATTTTATTTCAAATTCAAATAATTATTATTTATCTCAAGTTACAATTCGAAATATGGTATATTCGAGTCCGTATACACATACTCGCATGTTCGATCTGCACTTGTTATATTTGGATTGAAACCCATAATTGCCTTATTACTCTGAGTAGTCGTCCTATGAAGGGTATTTCTCCTCATGACTTGTACATACAATGTATGGTGATGAATCTGTCATCAATTCATATTTAATAAAGTAATTCATTCCGTTAAGAGGTGATGCTTTCACATTAAAATTTAAAATGCCGGCAACAACACTCTTTGCATTGGCTCTTTCGATTAAATTTTGCCGATTAAAATTGTATACATGATATTTCAAAAGGAAAAGGACTTAAGTGTTTTGAGCATAGGTTACGAAAAGGTTGGTTGTAAAGGGAATACTTTTATGGAGGTCGATTTATACATATTTAATATATAACTGACAGAGTATACTCGTACCACCACCTGTCTTATCAGTTCCATTAGTTGTGATTAAAACAAAATAACGAATAAGGTTAAGGAGGAGGCCTTATAAATTTGAAATACTTTGGCCCTTTCGATTTCCGTCGCACATCAATTTTGGTCCTTCGAACTGAAAGCTATATTTCCCTGATGCTGAAGTTCACCTACGTATTCGTATTCATTCAGTAAGTGAATGTAATCAGAGTAGGAAAATTACTTTTTACGAGCTGAAGTAGTTCGCTACACAATTATTATAATAATGCTTTAGCGGATGAGTGTTTTAAAGGCACACAACACTATTTTAGCGGGACTTAAAGAATTTACAATATGATGCTACTGATGAACACTGTTCTAGTTAGAGCGATTTACGCCTTCACCTCAAACATATTTGGGAAATTCGGGGGAACCTATAAGGACCGGTATGTTCGACCCATTTTGTACAATGTATTGTATAAACCGTACATTTTCTGTTACTCTTTTTTCCAAATAATATCAACATCGATCAGGTACTCGTTTGCATCGATTCGTCACCTGTGACGAAATGTAGTTCCTGGACGATAGTAGGAACCATCAACAAAAAATTGATGGTAAACAAGTAAGGGAATTATTCTTTTCTCAAACAGTCACAGCTTACTGTAGATAAATCGACAAAATGAATAGCAAATTGTAAATGGTCAGCAGGTCCCATCCTGCTATACGAAGATGTAAGACCACGTGCAGCATAGTTAACACTTCTGAAGCTAGCTGGGTTGAAATATGAAGTTTTGCCTCATCCACCCCACTCACCAGACTTATCCACTACCTTTCCCGATGTTTACACAATCACCTCCATCAACCATCGACCACGTCTGCCTGCGTTATAGAGCAGATACATAGTCGCTTGACATGATCCAACAGACAGTGCAGCTACATAATCTGCATATCCTTGAGCATATTATTGAGAGCGTTGAGCAGTGAGTCGACCAACATGAAGAAAGCCAGCTACATGAGTAACCTAAATATACTAGATAAATACTGGGACGGTCGTCTCTTATCTGGACTCATTTGGAAACAAGTTGAAATCAACCCATACAAGGTTCAGATAGGGACGTGATTCATATGCACTTTATGTCTGTTCCCGCGAGATTTTTGTACCAGCTTGTTAAATACAAAATTTTGCTTCAGAAAAAGTTAGAAGAGTCCCAAGGGAACAGTTTTATGTATTTTTTTTTCTCCCCGGAGTGGGAAAAGAAGGCTACTGTCGCCCAATCAAAAACGTCATTAAACCAAAAATCTCGCTTTAAAGCTTTTTTGTAAAATGTGTGTCGAACATCAAAAGTAACAAAACAAGAAAAAAGAGAAAAAATTACAAAGCAGGAGGACGGTTTTTAGATTATAATATGCGTTTAATGAGTTCTATTGTACTAGGCGAACAATTCACTTCAATCTGAAGCTCTTTTTTCTCCTCTTTGTCCATGTCCAAATCTTCTTTTAAGCTCATTTCTATAAAATTGTCATACAAATTTCAACTTTTACGAGTTTGACAGTTCTTTTAAAATTTAATTGATTTGACGTTTTTTTACAATTCCTGCCCAAAGAAGAACCTCGTGTAGAAAATTGTAACAATTGGCAGGGTGGGGAAATAAATTACTCTCTCAAAAGCGTTCTCTTTTACAATATTTTTCTTGCGGGAACAGGTTTTTCTACAAATTTGTGCAGACTTATAAAAAAAAGACGGTTGATGTAAGTGGAAACTATTTTACGTAAAGTTTTGAAATGATGATGAAAAAACAAACTAAACCCTGCCTTGGAGAAGGGACATACAGTACTGTGCAAAACCTAAGCAACCATCTGGAGTCAGCATTTCATAGTAAATCTTTTCAACTTTCTGCTCCGCCAAATAAAAAGAAATTGATATACAATGATGTGTAATAGAGTGTATTTTGAAATTCACAACTTTTTATAAAAGTAATAATACTTCAGATTAAAAAAAAAAACGCAAAAACCAACAAACCAGCCAAATTGAGCTGCGCTAAACCTAAGCAACTTTTTTAATATTTTGTGTAATATCCTTTATTTTGAGTAACAGAGGCGCCTGCGCGACAAGGCATAGAAGTAATTAACTTTGAAAGTGTATCCTGGGATATATTTTCCCACTCAACTTTGAAAGCATTGAATAGGTGAGACCTGTTGGAAAAGTGTTGTCCAGCGACACGGCTTTTAAGAGTACCAAACAAGTTTTCGATGGGATTCAAGTCGGCTGATTGGGTCGGCCATTCAAGGACTTGAATCCCACTATCCGCTAACTACTCCTTTACCAACTTCGATGTGTGTTTCGAATCGTTATCCTGTTGAAACACCCAACGAAGTGGCATTTCCCACTTCGCATGTGGTAGTGGTACCGGTTCTAGAATGGATTCATACTTGACCCAGTCCATGATTCCGTCTATTTCGTAGAATGGACCTACATATCCTGGCGAAAAACAGGTCCATACCATCACATTACCCCCACCATGCTTTACAGTGGGAGTGGAGAATCTAGGATTGTGTCGCTGCCCTTTACAACGTCTCACATAACATATCCCGCCAGAATTAATTATATTAAATTTTGACTCATCGCTGAAAAGAACTGTTTTCCATTTTTCAGGACACCAGTGTTGGTATTTTCTTGCAAAATTTAGCCTAATATGAAAAAAGATTTTAGTTTGAATTATGTTTAAAGAATTTAATTGCACTACCTGTTCCTTAAATGTATTTTTGTGAGTGTCGGTTTTTTGCACTACCTGTAACTTCGAAGATTATTTTCAATTGCACGTCTTAGCACCGTGCTAGCATCAATGTTAAAATCAAGTAATTTTACGACTTCATTCGAACTTATAAACGGTTGTTTTTTAATTACACCACAAATGTTTCTATCCGTTCGACATGCTGTCTTACGCGGCCTACCACCGACATTTTGACTTTCAACGACTCCTGTTGCATTATGTTTTTTTATTCAACGTGAAATAAACGATTTATTAATATTATAACGTTTAGCTAATGTTGCTTGAGTATCTCCAGACTTAAATTCATCAATAATCCTTAGTTTAAGAGTAGAAGAGTAACTTTGTCGCGACATTATTAAAAAATATCGATTATGCGACTAACTTAAAAGAAAACTGATCAAAGACAATCACTCAACATCAAAGATAAGGAGCTTACAACATTTCATATATAACCGGACTGGAAAAGTACTGTTAGCTATTTTTTTACAGTGGGTTACAAAGCTGTTTAGGTTTTACACAGCTCAATTTGGCTACTTTGTTGATTTTTGCGTTTTTTTTAAATCTGAAGTATTATTACTTTTATAAAAAGTTGTGAATTTCAAAATACACTCTACATATTACACATCATTACATATCCATTTCTTTTTATTTGGCTGAGCAGAAAGTTGAAAAGATTTACTATGAAGTGCTGACTCCAGATGGTTGCTTAGGTTTTGCACAGTACTGTACAACATCTAACCAGACAAAATGCCAAAAGACGCAGGTATACGAGTAACTTGAGGAAGTTAAGGAATTTGTCTATTTAGGCTTCACAGTTAACCATTCTCAGAATAACTGTTATCAGACCCTGTTTTTTTTTGGGCTCAGAAAGCAATTGAGTAGAAGACACCGGAAATAGCGCTCTGTAAAATATGACATGGACTCTATTAAGAAAAAATGAGTATTGGCTTAATTGTGTTAAGTCGAAACGCTTCTAATGACCTACAACCCTGTCGGCATCGTCGGATAGAGGAAGAGGAGATTTAATCAAGAACTATGCGGGCTCTACTCCGACATGGACTTAGCTTAAAGAATCAGAATTGATCGACGTAGATGGCTGGTACATGTAAACTGGATGAATCGCATGGCTTTAGTTCGGAAAGTTTTCGCATCCATCGCAAGAGAAAACATGGCAAAGGAAGATACTATCTCAGGTGGCGTGCAAGTGGAGAGTGATCTCAACCAGCTGAGCGTGCGAAATAAGAAGCAGTATGTTGGTTGAAGCCCATGCTAGTGTTTTATGGGATTCTAAAAGTATTCTTTTAATTGATTACCTACCAAAGCGTCAACAGTTTAATGGGAATTACTACGCACATCTTAATCAGCTAGGTGATAAAATTAGAGAAAAGGTCTGGTTCACGAAAGAAAAAAAAATAATGCACCCGCCCACAAAGGCGTTCTAGTAATGGGAAAAATGGGATTTGGAGTATGAATTGTTGAAACATCTCTGTTTGCCAGACCTGGCTCGCTCTAACTTTCATCTATTCTCAAATTTTAAAAATGTCTGGCTGGAAAACGATTTTGTTAACATCCACAGATGATAGCAGCGATGAATGTGTATTTTGAAGATCTTCGCAGTCGCATTTCAGGGACGAAATCCAGTAATTGGAGCAATGCTGGGTAAAGTGAACTACCGGGGGACCACATTAAGAAATAAATGCATTTAAAATATAATAATAATTTTTTTGGCTACTAGCCCGTGAAATATTTAAATGTTGATTTGTGATGGAAGTACCTGATAGGTCCTTCTTAGCAAGATTATCAGCACGATAAACTTCAAAACCAGATACAAACAATTGAAGACTTTCCTCATACTCTCCGATCAATTAGTAAAATCCATCATGGTATTAAAGTGAACACCAATTTTCAGCACAAATGAGCACATTCGCTTTTAAATGAACGTTACAACGATACAAAAACAATAAGCTGCTATAATTACATTACGTAATAACAATACTTTTAAATTTTATTGAATTCCGTTTCTAACAAAACTTTAATTGGTCAAAAGAACATAAGATCTTATTTACAAACAAAATTGATGTGACAGATATTTTACTTGTTTACTTTGTTGTGTAAATTCACCAATTATAAGCACAGAGATACACTTAGTTATAAGATATTACATATATGTATAAAATATCAAAAAATAACAATAAGTTTTTATTGCTTAAATATTAGACTATCCTAAAAGATATTTGATATTCTAAAAAAAATAATTGTTTATTAACACGAGCATGATGATGTTGCCGCTTCTCTTTCCTCATCTGAGACGTTTATTCCATCTGTAAAGTTGTTATCGAAACCTTCTGTGTTGATTGTCTGGAAAGAAATTATGTGAGTAGGACTTATTAAATATTAGACTATGAAATTTTACCTTTCTCACTATTTCCTCAAACACATCGGCAACGGAAATATTATTCTTGGCAGAAGTTTCTAAAAATAAAGCTCGATGTTTTCGGGCAAATTTAAGACCCTCATCTCTGGTCACTGCTCGGTCCATGTCAATTTTATTACCAACAACCATTGCCGGAACTTGTCGATTATTGCTGTAGTTTTCCAATTCCTGTAGCCATGAGTCTAATTTTTGCAAAGATTCTCGACTTGTTATATCATAGACTAGTATAGCGCATTTGGCATTACGATAGAAGCTTGGAGTTAAACTGCGAAATCTTTCAGCACCAGCGGTGTCCCACAGGGCCAGTTTAAAGTCAACACCGTCTATGTTCATTATTTTTGTTTTAAAGTCAACACCAATTGTGACATCGTGGCAATGATCGAACTCGTCGTCTACGAAACGGCGTATCAAACTAAAATCGAAAAAAGATATTTGCATTACAAAAATTAAAATATTGTAAGTAATGGTGAAACAGAAAACAAGCCAAAGTACCGGTAAGGCGACAAAAGTACAGTGTGCTCAAATACCTAGTCCTGCCATAAATTCGGTTACAAATATAAAATCCTATAAAAAAAACAGTAAACATATTGTATTTCAAAATTGTTTCATTTATTAGACCGCAGTATTGATTATTAAAAAAAATTGAATTCACTCGAAATGACTGCATTTTGCTTTAACACAAGCTTCCAAACGGAGTGGCCATTGGGCTATAGCGGCACGTACGGTTTCCATCGAGATCGTGGCTGATGCTCTGGTTAATGCTGTTTTAAGGCTTTCCAAATTTCTGTGGGGGCTCGAGCAGACCATGTTCTCCAATTCTGACCATAAACCATAATCCAGTGAATTCAGATCTGGACTCCGCGACGGCCAATCTTCTACTGCTATAAAGCTAGGAATATTGACTCTGAGCCAGTGCTTCGTGGTTTTGGCTTTGTGTTCTGGAGTAGAGTCCTGTTGGTAGATCCATCTGTATCCATTGAAAAGGGAAGGTTTCAAACATTTCATAACACCCCCCAGCACATCTTCTTGGTACACCAGTTTTTACGCCTTTTCACAGAAATAGGGGGATGTGCCAACATGGTGAGAGACCCCCCCCCCACCAAACCGTTACGGAAGCGTGATGATGTCCACGTTGAACCCTTGGAACAAGTTATTTCGCTTCCTTAGATGCAGTGGCATAAATTATGTCAATTTGTTTGTTGAAAACAGAACGTTTTCATTGCCATTATCCGCGTGCCACTGCAAACGTTGCTTGCATCTTTACAGCCTATTTTTTTTTTAGGTGAGGAGTTAAAAGATAACCCGTGGACCGACGATATGTAGATTATCCCGAATCAGCCTAAACATGAATCTGGTTGATATATCCAATTCCTTGGACATGATCTTCTGCTTCCTAAGGGGATTTCATCGAATTCGTTCACACACTGTCTTTACTATCGCATTCGTACGGACGACGCGCGGGCGACCACTTCTTTGCCTGTCCTCTACTCCAGACAATTCGCCGAAGCGAACAATAGCCCGATTAACAAATATTCTTGATATTCCGAGTGGTTTTAGCAACTCGAAAATTTTGCCAGCACTCTTTCCGCACTTATGCAACGCTATTACTGCGACTCGATTCTCTTTACCGCCCCACTCCATGTTAATAGTTTGCGCACAGAAACCAACCTCACTAGAATTCATCGCTGATCAGTGCGTGTGTTCTGAAAAAAAAGTTAACGGTTCTATTTCCGCAAAAAGTTTTCAACGATAAGCGCTGGAAATTGTGTAGCAGAACTTATGGCAGGACTTGGTATATGTAGCTGTAACGATTTCAGAAGCAAGCATTGTGTAGTCACGGCTTCAGTGAAATATTAAATGTAATAACTTGATAGAGATCAGACACTAATACATACGAGGGCGGGTCAATAATTCCGTGCATTTTTGAATTTCTGACCTCTTTACTGAAACAGCAACACTGCTCCTGTCAACAAGCATTTGTCAGTTGACTCCTGTCAAAATTTAAACTTGCTGCGTCAGTTAGTTTGTGTTTGACAGCTATTTTTATCAGACTACTCACTAATTTGAGGAGAAAATGGAAAAAAGTGAATTTCGTGTGCTTATTAAGCATTATTTCTTGCGAAAAAAAACCATTACCGAGACCAAGGCTAAGCTTGATAAATACTATGGGGACTCTGCACCATCGATTTCAATGGTAAAAAAGTGGTTTACTGAATTTCGTTGTGGCCGTACAAGCACTGAAGATGCCGAACGTCCTGGACGCCCAGTTGAGGTCTCTACACCCGAAACAATCGAAAAAATTCACGATATGGTGTTGGCCGACCGAAGATTGAAAGTGCGAGAGATTGTGGAAGCCGTAGGGATCTCGCATGGCTCAGTGGTTTCAATTTTGAATGATCACTTGGGCATGAGAAAGCTTTCCGCAAGATGGGTGCCGCGTTTGCTCACAGTCGACCACAAACGCAATCGTGTAACAACTTCACAGGAAGGTTTGGCGTTGTTTAATCGCAATATGGAGGAGTTTTTGCGCCGTTTTGTAACCGTTTACGAAACATGGATCCATCACAACACACCAGAGAACAAACAACAGTCAAAACAGTGGGTTTCTAAGGGTGAATCGGCGCCAAAGAAGGCCAAGTTGGGTTTGTCAGCCAATAAAGTTATGGCGACTGTTTTTTGGGATGCACGCGGGATAATCCACATTGACTACCTTCAAAAGGGAAGAACAATCAATGGGGAATATTATGCCAACTTATTGGACCGATTCAATGACGATTTGAAAAAAAAACGACCTCATTTGGCCAAGAAAAAAGTTCTTTTCCACCAAGACAATGCAAGGGTGCACACATGTGCAGTTGCCATGGCAAAAATCCATGAATTGGGCTATGAATTGCTCCCTCATCCACCCTATTCTCCAGATTTGGCTCCGAGCGACTACTTCTTGTTCCCAAACCTGAAGAAATGGCTTGGTGGAAAAAGATTTGACTCCAATGATGAAGTCATCTCGTCATTTTGAAGACCTCGACAAATCATTTTTTTTGGAAGGAATAAAAAAATTGGAGAAGCGTTGGACAAAGTGTATAGAGCTCAAGGGAGACTACGTTGAAAAATAAAGTTATTTTTTTATCAAAAAATCTGTGTTTTAATCCAAAAGTCACGAACTTATTGACCCGCCCTCGTATATTGACTTTGCTCAAAGAAAAACACATTTCCAACTGTCCCTCTTACAGCCTACAAATTGCTAGCCGGCAATAAATTTAAAGCATTTCAGGGACGAAATCCAGTAATTGGAGCAATGCTGGGTAAAGTGAACTACCGGGGGACCACATTAAGAAATAAATGCATTTAAAATATAATAATAATTTTTTTGGCTACTAGCCCGTGAAATATTTAAATGTTGATTTGTGATGGAAGTACCTGATAGGTCCTTCTTAGCAAGATTATCAGCACGATAAACTTCAAAACCAGATACAAACAATTGAAGACTTTCCTCATACTCTCCGATCAATTAGTAAAATCCATCATGGTATTAAAGTGAACACCAATTTTCAGCACAAATGAGCACATTCGCTTTTAAATGAACGTTACAACGATACAAAAACAATAAGCTGCTATAATTACATTACGTAATAACAATACTTTTAAATTTTATTGAATTCCGTTTCTAACAAAACTTTAATTGGTCAAAAGAACATAAGATCTTATTTACAAACAAAATTGATGTGACAGATATTTTACTTGTTTACTTTGTTGTGTAAATTCACCAATTATAAGCACAGAGATACACTTAGTTATAAGATATTACATATATGTATAAAATATCAAAAAATAACAATAAGTTTTTATTGCTTAAATATTAGACTATCCTAAAAGATATTTGATATTCTAAAAAAAATAATTGTTTATTAACACGAGCATGATGATGTTGCCGCTTCTCTTTCCTCATCTGAGACGTTTATTCCATCTGTAAAGTTGTTATCGAAACCTTCTGTGTTGATTGTCTGGAAAGAAATTATGTGAGTAGGACTTATTAAATATTAGACTATGAAATTTTACCTTTCTCACTATTTCCTCAAACACATCGGCAACGGAAATATTATTCTTGGCAGAAGTTTCTAAAAATAAAGCTCGATGTTTTCGGGCAAATTTAAGACCCTCATCTCTGGTCACTGCTCGGTCCATGTCAATTTTATTACCAACAACCATTGCCGGAACTTGTCGATTATTGCTGTAGTTTTCCAATTCCTGTAGCCATGAGTCTAATTTTTGCAAAGATTCTCGACTTGTTATATCATAGACTAGTATAGCGCATTTGGCATTACGATAGAAGCTTGGAGTTAAACTGCGAAATCTTTCAGCACCAGCGGTGTCCCACAGGGCCAGTTTAAAGTCAACACCGTCTATGTTCATTATTTTTGTTTTAAAGTCAACACCAATTGTGACATCGTGGCAATGATCGAACTCGTCGTCTACGAAACGGCGTATCAAACTAAAATCGAAAAAAGATATTTGCATTACAAAAATTAAAATATTGTAAGTAATGGTGAAACAGAAAACAAGCCAAAGTACCGGTAAGGCGACAAAAGTACAGTGTGCTCAAATACCTAGTCCTGCCATAAATTCGGTTACAAATATAAAATCCTATAAAAAAAACAGTAAACATATTGTATTTCAAAATTGTTTCATTTATTAGACCGCAGTATTGATTATTAAAAAAAATTGAATTCACTCGAAATGACTGCATTTTGCTTTAACACAAGCTTCCAAACGGAGTGGCCATTGGGCTATAGCGGCACGTACGGTTTCCATCGAGATCGTGGCTGATGCTCTGGTTAATGCTGTTTTAAGGCTTTCCAAATTTCTGTGGGGGCTCGAGCAGACCATGTTCTCCAATTCTGACCATAAACCATAATCCAGTGAATTCAGATCTGGACTCCGCGACGGCCAATCTTCTACTGCTATAAAGCTAGGAATATTGACTCTGAGCCAGTGCTTCGTGGTTTTGGCTTTGTGTTCTGGAGTAGAGTCCTGTTGGTAGATCCATCTGTATCCATTGAAAAGGGAAGGTTTCAAACATTTCATAACACCCCCCAGCACATCTTCTTGGTACACCAGTTTTTACGCCTTTTCACAGAAATAGGGGGATGTGCCAACATGGTGAGAGACCCCCCCCCCCACCAAACCGTTACGGAAGCGTGATGATGTCCACGTTGAACCCTTGGAACAAGTTATTTCGCTTCCTTAGATGCAGTGGCATAAATTATGTCAATTTGTTTGTTGAAAACAGAACGTTTTCATTGCCATTATCCGCGTGCCACTGCAAACGTTGCTTGCATCTTTACAGCCTATTTTTTTTTTAGGTGAGGAGTTAAAAGATAACCCGTGGACCGACGATATGTAGATTATCCCGAATCAGCCTAAACATGAATCTGGTTGATATATCCAATTCCTTGGACATGATCTTCTGCTTCCTAAGGGGATTTCATCGAATTCGTTCACACACTGTCTTTACTATCGCATTCGTACGGACGACGCGCGGGCGACCACTTCTTTGCCTGTCCTCTACTCCAGACAATTCGCCGAAGCGAACAATAGCCCGATTAACAAATATTCTTGATATTCCGAGTGGTTTTAGCAACTCGAAAATTTTGCCAGCACTCTTTCCGCACTTATGCAACGCTATTACTGCGACTCGATTCTCTTTACCGCCCCACTCCATGTTAATAGTTTGCGCACAGAAACCAACCTCACTAGAATTCATCGCTGATCAGTGCGTGTGTTCTGAAAAAAAAGTTAACGGTTCTATTTCCGCAAAAAGTTTTCAACGATAAGCGCTGGAAATTGTGTAGCAGAACTTATGGCAGGACTTGGTATATGTAGCTGTAACGATTTCAGAAGCAAGCATTGTGTAGTCACGGCTTCAGTGAAATATTAAATGTAATAACTTGATAGAGATCAGACACTAATACATACGAGGGCGGGTCAATAATTCCGTGCATTTTTGAATTTCTGACCTCTTTACTGAAACAGCAACACTGCTCCTGTCAACAAGCATTTGTCAGTTGACTCCTGTCAAAATTTAAACTTGCTGCGTCAGTTAGTTTGTGTTTGACAGCTATTTTTATCAGACTACTCACTAATTTGAGGAGAAAATGGAAAAAAGTGAATTTCGTGTGCTTATTAAGCATTATTTCTTGCGAAAAAAAACCATTACCGAGACCAAGGCTAAGCTTGATAAATACTATGGGGACTCTGCACCATCGATTTCAATGGTAAAAAAGTGGTTTACTGAATTTCGTTGTGGCCGTACAAGCACTGAAGATGCCGAACGTCCTGGACGCCCAGTTGAGGTCTCTACACCCGAAACAATCGAAAAAATTCACGATATGGTGTTGGCCGACCGAAGATTGAAAGTGCGAGAGATTGTGGAAGCCGTAGGGATCTCGCATGGCTCAGTGGTTTCAATTTTGAATGATCACTTGGGCATGAGAAAGCTTTCCGCAAGATGGGTGCCGCGTTTGCTCACAGTCGACCACAAACGCAATCGTGTAACAACTTCACAGGAAGGTTTGGCGTTGTTTAATCGCAATATGGAGGAGTTTTTGCGCCGTTTTGTAACCGTTTACGAAACATGGATCCATCACAACACACCAGAGAACAAACAACAGTCAAAACAGTGGGTTTCTAAGGGTGAATCGGCGCCAAAGAAGGCCAAGTTGGGTTTGTCAGCCAATAAAGTTATGGCGACTGTTTTTTGGGATGCACGCGGGATAATCCACATTGACTACCTTCAAAAGGGAAGAACAATCAATGGGGAATATTATGCCAACTTATTGGACCGATTCAATGACGATTTGAAAAAAAAACGACCTCATTTGGCCAAGAAAAAAGTTCTTTTCCACCAAGACAATGCAAGGGTGCACACATGTGCAGTTGCCATGGCAAAAATCCATGAATTGGGCTATGAATTGCTCCCTCATCCACCCTATTCTCCAGATTTGGCTCCGAGCGACTACTTCTTGTTCCCAAACCTGAAGAAATGGCTTGGTGGAAAAAGATTTGACTCCAATGATGAAGTCATCTCGTCATTTTGAAGACCTCGACAAATCATTTTTTTTGGAAGGAATAAAAAAATTGGAGAAGCGTTGGACAAAGTGTATAGAGCTCAAGGGAGACTACGTTGAAAAATAAAGTTATTTTTTTATCAAAAAATCTGTGTTTTAATCCAAAAGTCACGAACTTATTGACCCGCCCTCGTATATTGACTTTGCTCAAAGAAAAACACATTTCCAACTGTCCCTCTTACAGCCTACAAATTGCTAGCCGGCAATAAATTTAAAGCATTTCAGGGACGAAATCCAGTAATTGGAGCAATGCTGGGTAAAGTGAACTACCGGGGGACCACATTAAGAAATAAATGCATTTAAAATATAATAATAATTTTTTTGGCTACTAGCCCGTGAAATATTTAAATGTTGATTTGTGATGGAAGTACCTGATAGGTCCTTCTTAGCAAGATTATCAGCACGATAAACTTCAAAACCAGATACAAACAATTGAAGACTTTCCTCATACTCTCCGATCAATTAGTAAAATCCATCATGGTATTAAAGTGAACACCAATTTTCAGCACAAATGAGCACATTCGCTTTTAAATGAACGTTACAACGATACAAAAACAATAAGCTGCTATAATTACATTACGTAATAACAATACTTTTAAATTTTATTGAATTCCGTTTCTAACAAAACTTTAATTGGTCAAAAGAACATAAGATCTTATTTACAAACAAAATTGATGTGACAGATATTTTACTTGTTTACTTTGTTGTGTAAATTCACCAATTATAAGCACAGAGATACACTTAGTTATAAGATATTACATATATGTATAAAATATCAAAAAATAACAATAAGTTTTTATTGCTTAAATATTAGACTATCCTAAAAGATATTTGATATTCTAAAAAAAATAATTGTTTATTAACACGAGCATGATGATGTTGCCGCTTCTCTTTCCTCATCTGAGACGTTTATTCCATCTGTAAAGTTGTTATCGAAACCTTCTGTGTTGATTGTCTGGAAAGAAATTATGTGAGTAGGACTTATTAAATATTAGACTATGAAATTTTACCTTTCTCACTATTTCCTCAAACACATCGGCAACGGAAATATTATTCTTGGCAGAAGTTTCTAAAAATAAAGCTCGATGTTTTCGGGCAAATTTAAGACCCTCATCTCTGGTCACTGCTCGGTCCATGTCAATTTTATTACCAACAACCATTGCCGGAACTTGTCGATTATTGCTGTAGTTTTCCAATTCCTGTAGCCATGAGTCTAATTTTTGCAAAGATTCTCGACTTGTTATATCATAGACTAGTATAGCGCATTTGGCATTACGATAGAAGCTTGGAGTTAAACTGCGAAATCTTTCAGCACCAGCGGTGTCCCACAGGGCCAGTTTAAAGTCAACACCGTCTATGTTCATTATTTTTGTTTTAAAGTCAACACCAATTGTGACATCGTGGCAATGATCGAACTCGTCGTCTACGAAACGGCGTATCAAACTAAAATCGAAAAAAGATATTTGCATTACAAAAATTAAAATATTGTAAGTAATGGTGAAACAGAAAACAAGCCAAAGTACCGGTAAGGCGACAAAAGTACAGTGTGCTCAAATACCTAGTCCTGCCATAAATTCGGTTACAAATATAAAATCCTATAAAAAAAACAGTAAACATATTGTATTTCAAAATTGTTTCATTTATTAGACCGCAGTATTGATTATTAAAAAAAATTGAATTCACTCGAAATGACTGCATTTTGCTTTAACACAAGCTTCCAAACGGAGTGGCCATTGGGCTATAGCGGCACGTACGGTTTCCATCGAGATCGTGGCTGATGCTCTGGTTAATGCTGTTTTAAGGCTTTCCAAATTTCTGTGGGGGCTCGAGCAGACCATGTTCTCCAATTCTGACCATAAACCATAATCCAGTGAATTCAGATCTGGACTCCGCGACGGCCAATCTTCTACTGCTATAAAGCTAGGAATATTGACTCTGAGCCAGTGCTTCGTGGTTTTGGCTTTGTGTTCTGGAGTAGAGTCCTGTTGGTAGATCCATCTGTATCCATTGAAAAGGGAAGGTTTCAAACATTTCATAACACCCCCCAGCACATCTTCTTGGTACACCAGTTTTTACGCCTTTTCACAGAAATAGGGGGATGTGCCAACATGGTGAGAGACCCCCCCCCCCACCAAACCGTTACGGAAGCGTGATGATGTCCACGTTGAACCCTTGGAACAAGTTATTTCGCTTCCTTAGATGCAGTGGCATAAATTATGTCAATTTGTTTGTTGAAAACAGAACGTTTTCATTGCCATTATCCGCGTGCCACTGCAAACGTTGCTTGCATCTTTACAGCCTATTTTTTTTTTAGGTGAGGAGTTAAAAGATAACCCGTGGACCGACGATATGTAGATTATCCCGAATCAGCCTAAACATGAATCTGGTTGATATATCCAATTCCTTGGACATGATCTTCTGCTTCCTAAGGGGATTTCATCGAATTCGTTCACACACTGTCTTTACTATCGCATTCGTACGGACGACGCGCGGGCGACCACTTCTTTGCCTGTCCTCTACTCCAGACAATTCGCCGAAGCGAACAATAGCCCGATTAACAAATATTCTTGATATTCCGAGTGGTTTTAGCAACTCGAAAATTTTGCCAGCACTCTTTCCGCACTTATGCAACGCTATTACTGCGACTCGATTCTCTTTACCGCCCCACTCCATGTTAATAGTTTGCGCACAGAAACCAACCTCACTAGAATTCATCGCTGATCAGTGCGTGTGTTCTGAAAAAAAAGTTAACGGTTCTATTTCCGCAAAAAGTTTTCAACGATAAGCGCTGGAAATTGTGTAGCAGAACTTATGGCAGGACTTGGTATATGTAGCTGTAACGATTTCAGAAGCAAGCATTGTGTAGTCACGGCTTCAGTGAAATATTAAATGTAATAACTTGATAGAGATCAGACACTAATACATACGAGGGCGGGTCAATAATTCCGTGCATTTTTGAATTTCTGACCTCTTTACTGAAACAGCAACACTGCTCCTGTCAACAAGCATTTGTCAGTTGACTCCTGTCAAAATTTAAACTTGCTGCGTCAGTTAGTTTGTGTTTGACAGCTATTTTTATCAGACTACTCACTAATTTGAGGAGAAAATGGAAAAAAGTGAATTTCGTGTGCTTATTAAGCATTATTTCTTGCGAAAAAAAACCATTACCGAGACCAAGGCTAAGCTTGATAAATACTATGGGGACTCTGCACCATCGATTTCAATGGTAAAAAAGTGGTTTACTGAATTTCGTTGTGGCCGTACAAGCACTGAAGATGCCGAACGTCCTGGACGCCCAGTTGAGGTCTCTACACCCGAAACAATCGAAAAAATTCACGATATGGTGTTGGCCGACCGAAGATTGAAAGTGCGAGAGATTGTGGAAGCCGTAGGGATCTCGCATGGCTCAGTGGTTTCAATTTTGAATGATCACTTGGGCATGAGAAAGCTTTCCGCAAGATGGGTGCCGCGTTTGCTCACAGTCGACCACAAACGCAATCGTGTAACAACTTCACAGGAAGGTTTGGCGTTGTTTAATCGCAATATGGAGGAGTTTTTGCGCCGTTTTGTAACCGTTTACGAAACATGGATCCATCACAACACACCAGAGAACAAACAACAGTCAAAACAGTGGGTTTCTAAGGGTGAATCGGCGCCAAAGAAGGCCAAGTTGGGTTTGTCAGCCAATAAAGTTATGGCGACTGTTTTTTGGGATGCACGCGGGATAATCCACATTGACTACCTTCAAAAGGGAAGAACAATCAATGGGGAATATTATGCCAACTTATTGGACCGATTCAATGACGATTTGAAAAAAAAACGACCTCATTTGGCCAAGAAAAAAGTTCTTTTCCACCAAGACAATGCAAGGGTGCACACATGTGCAGTTGCCATGGCAAAAATCCATGAATTGGGCTATGAATTGCTCCCTCATCCACCCTATTCTCCAGATTTGGCTCCGAGCGACTACTTCTTGTTCCCAAACCTGAAGAAATGGCTTGGTGGAAAAAGATTTGACTCCAATGATGAAGTCATCTCGTCATTTTGAAGACCTCGACAAATCATTTTTTTTGGAAGGAATAAAAAAATTGGAGAAGCGTTGGACAAAGTGTATAGAGCTCAAGGGAGACTACGTTGAAAAATAAAGTTATTTTTTTATCAAAAAATCTGTGTTTTAATCCAAAAGTCACGAACTTATTGACCCGCCCTCGTATATTGACTTTGCTCAAAGAAAAACACATTTCCAACTGTCCCTCTTACAGCCTACAAATTGCTAGCCGGCAATAAATTTAAAGCGCCCGACATAATGGGCAATACTCGTACAACGTGAACTATCACTAATAGTCATAGAACTCAATCAGAAAAAATAGTAAAACCACATGTGTGCTGAAACAACAGATGAAGCAAGAATATTTCGACTGAATTACGAGTACTCGTACATTATAAGAGGATTGGGTTGCAGAATGTAATGGGAATTCTCGCCAGAATTTATGCCCCACTACATTAATAATATGATAATGTGCAAAGCATGATGAACTGAGTTCGAAGATTATCGTTCTAACTGCAGAACCAGAAATCATTGTAGAAACTATTTTGAACAGGGTATTGACGACAGCTAGAATTAAAAATTGAAGAAAAGTGAGTTTTTTGGTTCTATGTGTATACTGAACTGATCTTTACAAATGTGGAAAACTTCTACAGTTAATTGGCTGCAGCCTACAATTTTAGCTGTAACCTAGGCGACATTGCCAAAATTGTTGGCGGACTTTAATGATAACAAAGTATAGCTACGTAAAGCTCAGCTCTGGAAGATGTTTCCTATCACATTGTCTTGGTAACCAAAATAGAAGTGAATTTGGAGAGTAGAATTGCTTACTTTCCTGATGCTTTAGGTATTGAAGCGTAGTTGGGTATCACTTGACGATTACAACTGTTTAGACAACATTTTTGTCATTCGCAATTAGTGAACAATGTACCTATAGAAGTGTCCGCAAATTCTCCATATGAAACATAATAATCAGCACATGATTGCTGAGATGCGCACACATACATATACGTCTGCATACCTATCCGCTATCAGCCAGACAGCAATACCAGCTTAATGACATAGATAATGCAGACATAATTAGTCTGAGAAACCCCTATGGGCAACACCCAAATTGCGACGATTAGCTTACCGGCAACGATAAACCGAGCAATGTAAATAATGTGGGGAAGAATGGCATATAGCCAAAGATTGCAACAAAGACACGCTTTATTTCTTCTGCAAGAAGGAAAACCCAGAGAACGCTAGGCATGTAGACGATAGCAGCAAATCCCTGGTCTTCAGGAGAGCCATTACCAGCAAGCAACCATGAAGATAATTCAGATTAACCTTAACCACTGTAGGACAGTCCAGGACATCCTGGCACAAACGGCTAGAGACGAGGGAGCATAATCTCGATCAGTGAGCCATATAAAAGTATCTCGATGTTTATCACAGGACAAATCAATGTTTGTCGCAATTTTTACACATGGACAGCATGCCTTTCAAGATGCCAGTGATCAGGTGGATGGGTACGTTCGTGCAAAAGTAAACGGGATTAACTTCTACAGCTGATATCCGCAGCCAAGTTGGACGACAAGTGAATTCCCGGCAAAGGATCTACAGTGGAGACTTTAATGCCTGGGCAACAGAGTGGGGCAGCAGGCTCACCAATGCCAGAGGACGTATCCTACTAGAAACATCCGCATCCTTGGATGTAAGTATTGCAAACAATGATCAAGAAAATACTTTTATTAAAGCGGGAATGGGAAGAATCATCGATATAACTTTCATGAGTAATTCTCTACTGCGCAACACATACTAGTGGGTCAGCGAAAATATTTCCATAGTGACCATCAGGCGATAATAATTGATATTAAACAACAAAAGGCCATTCTGCGCCCTCAGCTAGAGGGCAAAAAATGGAAAGATAAACTCTTCGACAAAAATGATGCAGCAATGCTTAGACGAATACCTAGTAAAAGAGGTACACCGTTCTACTGACGGAGTCAAGAAACAAAAGCACTCAGAGCAAACTGCTTACCTACAAGCCTGACGGATAGCTGATTTGCAAGAACGACCAGACATATTTCAACTGCCAAGAAGGGACCTAAAAATGGCGATAAAAGAAGCAAAGCAAGATGCTTCAAGCGCCTGTGCGACGAAGCGGACATGAACCCTTGGGGGACGGCGTACAGAATGATAATGACTAAGCTGAAGTCCTGCAGGTCTCCACAATTATTATGTCCAACAATGCTAAGGTCTATATTGTAGACCACCTATTCCCACAGAGACCATCGACTTTGTGCAATATACAGCACATATGCAGTTCCAATAATAATACCAGATGAACTTCTCAATGCATCCAAGAAGGTATGCATCAACAAAGTGCCTAGACCTGGTGGCAGTGAAAGCCGCCGTTCAAAAGAGACCCGAAATGTTTATAAAAACAATGCAAAAGTGTTTGAAAGAGGAAGTTTTCCCAGAAAAGAGGTACTTTGGCACTCTTATCAAAGGAAAACAATCCACCTGGAGAACCAGCATCATTTCGCCCATTATGTCCACCGGGCACACTGGGCAAAATACTTGCCGGATCATGTATGACAGATTGTTTACTGTTGCAGAAGAAAGGCGAGCATTATCAGATCAACAGTTTGGATTCAGAAAATCGCGGTCCACCGTCGACGCCAAAAGATGGCGATGGGGAACAAAGGAGTATTGTGTAGTAGTGATGCTGGACGTCAAAAATGTCTTTAACTGACCAAATTGAACTGTTACAAGTTATAAGATCACTGGCCAGCATGGATACACCGTACTACTTGCGCAAGATTGTATCCAGCTACTTCACCAATTCAAGGTTGAGGTATGAAACTGACGAAGGAAAAAGGTATTATAAAATCCCACAAGAATCGGTACTGGGGGCCCTTAGTCTGTAACATCATGTACGATGGAGTTCTGCAATTAAACTGACTGGAGGAAAAATAATCGGTTTCGCTGACGACATCGTCGATTGAGTCAGCTACGAACGATGCAATCAAGACTGGCTAATATCTTCCGGCCTAGAATTAGCAGATCACAAAACGGAAACTGTCCTAAAAACCAGAAAGAAAAATGTAGAATACGTGGACTTTCTGGAGGACTGCCAAACATTGGAGGATCCGGATATGCTAATATCCTAATATCCAAAATAGTAAACCCAGTCCTTTCATACGCTGCCCCAATTTGGATGTTGGCCCTAGCGACAAAGGAAGCAAGGAGAAAGTTATCATCAATATATCGACATGGCGCATTAAGGCTAATCAGCGGCTTTAGAACGATTTCAGACGACGTATGATTCCCATCGGTATACTTGCAGATGAGATACAGAGAGTCTATGATTGGAGAACTTCTAGTAATCAAAGGCGGACAGTCGTTAAAAGGATTTAGGAAGAAGAGCGACTTTAATGACCATGTGGCAAGCTCTGTGGGACACCACTGCCAAAGGTAGATGAACCTACAGATTGATCCCATCCATAGACTTTTGGACAAATCGAAGGCATGGAACCTGTAACTACCATTTTCCGCAGTTCCTATCTGGTCACGGTGGCTATCGGAAATATCTATACCGCTTCGGGCACGAGACCTTTTTGACCAAACTGCCTAAATCATTAGAAAGACACAAAGCATGACATATTCCATTGCATACGCTTTCTGAGATGAAGAACTGACATATCAAACATATACATGCACAGTCAATAATTGGCCAAGTGTTGCAGTCAGACGAAAATTGGATCGAGATTTGCAGGTTCATTACAGACGTCGTACAAAACGAGTTCCAAATATATTTTTAGAAGATATACCAATTGCTTACCAGCTCCGCGAAGTAATACCTAAAGGCAGTCCCGCCGGGAAAGTGGTCGAAGTGTGTACGGTGTGGTTTAGTTCATGAGACTATTCCTGGAATCGAGCAGACAGGCTAGCGAACCGTGCATGCTGGTAGCCGGGGCTACTAGTATCTTTTGAAGATTTCGCACCCCTTGCCGCAACCGCTTTGGTTGTTCAAAAAGTGATCCGTGCATCCGTGCAAATCACCGTTGACGAGCAATGAAATGCAGCCGAAATAATTTTGAAGAAAACACGATTTCTGGTAAATAAAAACATATGCTAATTCAAATTTCAGGAGATTGCAGCTCTATCACATCCAGTGAAAAGGATGAGTACCAGTTTCCAAAAAAGAAAACATCCGTGACGAATCATTCATACATTACAACCAACAAGTCGATTGTGATAAGCCTGTACGAAACAATTTCGTATTTTAAAGTGAGGTAGCAAAATGGAACAATCAAGCTGTCAAAATCTAAACTCAATTGGAAATTGAAAAGGAATATGCGTCATTCCAGCTGTTGCCGAAATTATAGCAAGCGCCATTCCCAATAAACTACGAAGAAGAATAGGCAAGTTTTCGTTCGGGATCCTCCTGCATTTTCCAAATCTTTCAGAGATGCATACTCGTATATCGACCCTCTTTTTTCTGTTTACCAGCCGATTCAAAACTCGCCGAAAAGACGTTGTGAAAAGAACAAAATAGAAAGCTTAACGTTGGATGCCTCAGTACGCCTGCAAAAGCTAGAGTCTATGCTAAACGCTTGAGTGTGAAACACTTCTCTGTACCATCCCCCTTCAATATATTTGTTAAAGCAAAGAGAAAAAACGAGTAGTGGTACGAAAAACAAAATCAGCGAGGAAATACCCCATCGATTAAAACTACATCCAAACTTTGTATAACGAAGCGAAGCAGCTAATTTTATAATTTTATAATAAGGACGCAAATTCTTCGTGGTTTTAATAGAAATGGAAATGGCCACAGGTACATAGGGAATCGTAGATGTTAGCCTCACAAATGACTTATTTTTTAAGATAGGAAGAAGGATGGCCGAAACAAACCGCTGGTAGTTTGTTTTGTTGAAACATCTGGCTTTAAGACTCTCGACTCGAAAAGCTAAGATAATGGGCCTCCTCAGAATTTTAAACCATAAGCAGAAAGCCGACATCTGAAATGAAAAATATATCGCCACTGGCTTTAGCACTGTGTACTCTTTTATAAGCTATGGTCAAACTATGTATGCAGTTCAGATTGCATACATAATTTGTCCTGACCACATCAAACGAACGAATGACAACATTACAGCTATAGTGGTCATCGAATCTTATTTCTCTATTACGAAACGTAATGATAGTAAATACCAGCATAAAGCAGTAGTAAATGCCAGAAAAATTTATATGACAAACTTCAAATGGCATGCAAAAGCTGCACCGCAACTTTGTTTCACTCGAAAGTGGTCAACGAACCGGGATCTCGTAAAGTAAGACAATATATTTTGTGCTCACAGGCAATTAGAACGTATGTTAACTTGAAGAACAGCTAGATTTGTCCCAGATACTGACTACATAGACTGTTGCAGACTACCAAAAAAATAGCTCTCACTGCCATACAGATGCAGACAGAAACCCTCCATTCCCAAACCAGATTTGGATGTGGTTGTTAAGCAAGATCATACGCGAAACTTGGTTGTCGCACAACTCACGAAGTAGTTAATGTTCTTTCGGATTCTGTATCACTCTTCTTATTTACCAAACGAAGGATGAAGTCAAACTTCGGCTAGTGCCACATGCACATGTTTGGTTTGGAAACATTTTATGAAAATTTAGTATTATTTTTTTGGCTTACAATCTAGCCGAAATTAGTATTCTCAGACCACAAAAATAGAGATTCTGTAACTCGGGCGGCGCCGAAATTAGTTAACGGGTAAAATCATTGCAATGACAATGCGACTGATATGTGGAAAAACAAGGGACCACTCGTTTTTCTCCGGGAAATGGCTTTGAACGTGCAACCATTAATTTGAATCTTAAGGGGAGACAGATTTATCAGTGCATCTAGAAGAGAGGCTGGCATGTTAGAAAAAGCCTTGACAAATCATTCCTTGGATGGCGAATGGCTAACAACGGCCTCGTAGGAGCAGCATCACCCGATGGGTGCTGGCCCGCTAAATAGCGAGTAAGAGCCACTGCATTCGACAACCTAGCAGCTCTGGTAGTAACCCCTACTCCCACTTTCTCGTGGTGCCATCTGGGAATTTCGTCAGAAATTGCGAGCGAGCCATTACCGTAAAAATGATAACTGCAACGAATCGGCAGCAAACGCCTCGGATACGGACGTATAACTTGTTGACGACCTTTGGCTATCGAATAAGGTCAACGAGTGGATTTTGGAACGTTAAGACCCTCCTCGACTCACTCCAGGAAGGGCCTCATAACGCCAGATTCCTCCAACTGGAACAAAGATATAATATCGACATCCTGGGATTTGGAGATAAGATGGTTCGTTGCTTGAAATACCAGTCTCGTACAAAAAGCACTATTATGCTCTACTCTGGCAAGCCAGCTGGAAGTGTTCGGAGATCTGGAGTAGGATTAATGCTAACTCCAGCTGTGCTAAGAAGCCGCATATCCTGGAAACCTCACAGTGACCGAATATTGACGAATATATTCCAGAGTAGAGTAAGAAAAGTCACCATCATACAGTGTTATGCTGCAACTGAAGACTCAGCTGAGGATGAAAAGGACGATTTTTACAGTCAATTAGGCACCGCCCACAGTCAAACGCTCAATGGGGACATCGTATTGGTGACGGGAGATTTCGATGCCAAGGTAGGTAGCGACAACACTATTCTTGAATACGTGATAGGAGTCCACGGCCTTGGAGAACGGGCTTCTACAATAGCAATCGCCTTGTCATTGGAGGTACGCCTGCGCCAAGATGAGTTGGGTCTCAACTGACAGGCAGCGAACATCCAGCCAGATAGATCGTATTGCGATCAGCCGTCGCTTTAAAAATTGTGTTCTAGACGTCCGAAATAGGCGCGGAGCAGACATTGGACAAGAATTTGATCAATGATCACCATATTATATTAGCTCATATACGCCTTCGTACTGCATCCGTCAATAGCAATCGCTCAAATTCGCTCAAAACAACCACGTTCAATACCGACAGGCTCAGTGATCTGCAAGTGCGGCAACGGTTCAGGGACCGCCGTGCATTAGAAGTAGAAGCAATCAGCAGCACATCGCAGAATAGTGGACGACCACTGGAATGCTATGAAAAATGTGTTTGTAACTGGTGCAAGCACCTATGTGGGTAAAAGGCAGAAAAGTCACCGCACATGGCTTTGGGCTGAAACCTGGACACGGATCGATAAGGGTACAGCATTCAAAGCTCGTATTGCAGCCGCCTCAGCAGTAGAAAGAACCGAGCTAGAAGTCTAATATCGTGTGATGTAGAAGGAAGTGCAGCGTAGTGACAAGCATCAGTACACCGGCAAACTGGGATCAAGGGCAGACGAAGCAGCAAGCAGGTGCGACAGTAGCGCTGTCTACAAAATCACCAAGGAGCTCACTGGTGGTCGGAACTCCCAAACAACATCCAGTGAAAAGTGTTGATGGTAATCTATTGATTTCGGATGAGGAGAGAAGATTTTTTTACGATCTTAAACCACTTAGACGATGGCGCTATGATCTCGAATTCGAATTAATTCTTCCAAGCAACATATTCCCGAATTCCCATCGCGCCTCCCAGTAAAAAAGAAATAATGGCAGCAATCAGGTCCCTCAAGAAAAACAAGACGGTGAGTATTGATTGCATCCCTGCCGAACTATATCAAGTAGCGCCAAATACATCGGCTGATGTGCTACAGCCGCTCATATGCAGAGCGTGGGATAGTAAAGAATTTCCGCAGGAGTGGAAAAGAGGGATGATCATCGAGCAACCAAAAAAGGGAAACCTAATGGAGTGAGGAAACTGGAGAGGTATATGATTTTTTCCAGCCGTAGCCAAAATAATGGCTAGAATAATTCTGGAACGAATCAAAGAACATTTAGATTCAACTCTCGACGTCGAACAGGCAGGCTTTCGCTTTGGATCCTCCGACATCGACCAGAGAAACACCTTACGGATCATTATAGAGCAATGCGTTGAGTACAAGTCTTCGCTACATTTACTGTTTATCGACTTCGAGAAGATGTTCGACAGTTTGAATCGAGATGCTATATGGTTGGTCTTACACAGTAGAGGCATCCCAGGAAAACTCATAGCTAAGTTATTAAAGCTATATACGAGAGTGGTAAGTGTCTCGTTCTGCACAATGGTAACATGTCTGAGGTTTTTGAAGGCCAAAATGGAGCACATCAGGGGCGTATACTGTCACAACTGTTGTTTTTGGTGGTTATCAGCGATGTACTTCGTGCAGCATTGATGGAAGGCAACTGTGGAATTCGATGGACAATGACATTTTACTTTAAAACCTTGATTACGCTGACGATGTTTGCCTACTTTCACATCGGATAATGAACCTTCATTTTGATGGCCCACAATGTGGAAGCTGAGGCGAATAAACAAAATAAACACAGTCAAAACGAGAGCCCTTAGCACTTTCAACACCCGTGCTCAACTTAACATTGTCGGACAGGGTGTCCGGTCTCGGAATTGTGGTGTCGGCTTACCGAGGTGGCACCGAACTGGATGAGCGCAGCAGAATCGGGAAGGTTAAAGCTGCGTTCGGAATGCTCTCCAAAATCTGGAAAAGCAGTGTTTTCAGCTTAAGAATGAAATTGCGACTGTTCCGATCCAACGTAGAATCAGTACTCCCTTATGAGTACAATACTTGGAAGGTGGACACCACTACCACACGCAATCTGAAAACCTTGGTACATAGACATCTATGAATCAACTGCCGGGTTTTTTTTTGCCCCAATCGTGTCTCTAATGCACAGCTTTATCAGAGAACGGGCCAGGAACCTATACACATTACAACACGGAGAAGAAAGTGGCAATGAATTGGATACACCCTACGACACGAAATAGTTTCACCTAGTCGACTAAGTTTGGGACTACTTTGCATTAGGCCGACAAGCTGATCTGGCACACAGCTACATCATCTATGTACATGAGTGAGAGCAAATGACCATAGAAGTTGATAACCTCTGGCTGGAATTTGTGTATATGGCTGCAATCAAATGTTGGACCCTTTAAGCCGTCAAAAGTAATGTAACCAATTTCAACAGCTATGTCGATGATATTGACAAATGCTTAGGAGTAGTTTTTTTATTGAGTGAACATCCAATTTTATTGTCTTAAAGTGCTGTTGGTATGCATATTGAATATTGGATTGCATTCGCCGTAGAGTCTTGCGAACCATTATCTCCAGGCTCTTTAGCAGAAAATAAGTCAAAGTAATGGCTCCGAATGTCGGCGTTAAAGCTACGCTCACTGTTTGATATGTAGGATAATGCCCGCATAAAAATCCTCTTCAAGGTTGGAACATTTCTAGGTTTACCTATACCTCTTTGCATCTGCATATGCACTATCGGCACCCGGCGACTTAAAGTCACTTAAAGACTTCCATAGCTTCACACGTCAGTTCAAAACAATTTGAAGAAAACGCTATCGTATTTAAATTTGAATAGCTTTTTCTACTCTCTTATTCTTAGTTTAGGAGTTTTACCAAAATTGTCTAGCTCCTGCTAAAAGAATGTCCCAATACTTTTTCTTGGACACCACCACTTCAGAAAAATTGTCAATTTGTAATGCGAATTTCTTCGGCTTGCATACATAGTGATGTTATTAATCTCTTTCCTTGGGATGAAATTGCTTCCATGTAATACATTACCATACCACACAGCTCATAGCATCACAAAACCTTTTAAATCGCAACAATGGCAAGTCCTATCTTCTTGGAATTATAGTATTCAATAAGTTCGGTAACTGCTTTGAGTGGCGCCGGCTATATCGAATTATAGGCAAATAGGCTGACGCAACAATATATTGCTATTCTCCCACCATTCGAGGGCTTACAATTGCACACATTGGCATATATGTAGAACATATTCAAAAACCAAATTGATCCAAGTTGTCATACATTCTCGAACATGGATGAGGCATGACGCATTTGAAAAGCGAAATATGTGATGATTATAATTAATTGGAGCAACTTTTTTTTTAAATCCAGACACCAGATTGTAGTGTGAACAAAAACAGCCCCGCTGTTTTAATTAAGTTAAATGTAGTATGTTGCAACGATTTATTGAAAAAAATATGGTAATGAAAGCATTGTAGCGCAAATCGTTGTTTATTTTGCTAATCTTTCCAGATTCCAGCACAATTTTCATGTTGAGTCATTTCTGTATCATGTACCACAGAACACAAGTTCTTCTCAGAGCACGCATAAAGGATTTGATCAAACCCCTATGCATTTGTGTATACCATTTCTCTTTTTTTCACAATTTTTACCAATTTCGGATTCGGTTAGAGGGGAAAGGACTTTGATTATGAAATAGTCGTATCATATTTCGATTTCGATTCAAATAATCCATAAAAATATTTCGAATATTTCTCCATAATGTTGGGGCGTTGATGCCAGCGAATTATTTCACGATTTTTGGAATTTAAAAATAAACATTTACAAACTACGCACCTGGATTTTCCCACACCACTCTCTCCTATTATCAGTATTTTGATTATTCTGTCACTCATGATGATTTGTGGGTTTTATTCAAAGATCCTCTGGAATTCTTGACAGGAAAATACGTAATGGCGCTTATATTTCGGTTGTGAAGTAAAATAGAAATATTTCTTATTTGCAAAATATGAATTTTACTGAGACCGTTCTATGACGTTATTATTATTTTTTTTTATATTAAGACAGATGTCAATAGTGCTGGTAATGTAGTGTTTTGAGAATGAACGTGTTCGTAAAAAGAATCATGCTTACAGGGTGTGATATTTTCCAGCAGGATTTTATATGTATATGTAGTTTAATTTCAATAAATATTTTTATTATACTATAAAAATATAATAATATATATAGACATACTAAAACTTCAAATACATATGTTTGCACTCGTAAATGTTGCATTGAGCCCCTTTCTTTTTGTTATTCTTTGGAACAAATCCAAGTTGGTTGCCTTATTTGTACATGAAAGCTTTAAATAGGTATACATATACTGCATTTAAACTTTATTAGAATCTGCTGTAGGCTAACCATATTCAACCATATTAGACGAAAGCAAACTTAAGCTAATGCAGGACTGGACGAAACGTTGTCTTAAGTTACTTTAAATGGACAAGTTGTCCATTTTGAAAACGTATCCATCTGTCAAGTCAAGTTTTCATTTGCTTCGGGTTTTGTGTATGTGTTTTTACTCGCGGAAATATTGTAAATGAAAATTATAATCAAATAAGCTGTGTTCTTTTCAATAAAAATGTTTGCAAAATAAATAAATTTACTTTTCTCAAGAATAACCATTGCTTTTTATAATTGCAAATAGCATTACGCTGGTTAGCTGTCAAATTTTTGTACGAAAGCATAAGTGAACGAAAACTCAACGAAACTGAGCAATCCGACGATGTGGGTGCAGCATACAAATCGGTTGCATTTACGTACGTCTGTCCTAAGACTTGGATTTTTCAATCTTAAAACCGTGTAGTTTTATCGGGAATAATTCGTGATAATTTTGAATTTGGGAGCTTTACAGTTATGTTGAATACGATTTATTTTTGTTGTCAGGAAAGTACAATAATATTGGCTTTTACAAGTAGATTGCCTTATTATCGGTTTTTTCAATATTATGATTTGTTTACTTTTGAAATTTGATAGCTGTCACTTTAAGCTTACTTTGGAAGCAGATCGAGCTTAATTTTGTTTACACCTGTTGAGACAGTGTTAATTTTAACATGAAATGCAAAAACGTAAAGGCAAAAGAGCTACTGAGGCTCACAAAGAGCTATGTGAAGTTTATGGTGTTGACTGCTCAACATAACGCAAATGTCAGAATTGATTTAAGAAATTCCGCTCTGGAGGTATTTCCCTCAAATATGACCAAAGTATCAATTGAACATCATTTCAAACGTCTTGGACTCGTAAAATATGAAAGAGTTTCACTTAACACAACCAATCAACATTTTCGTACTGGAATTGACTTCTTTTTTTTTTTAAACGAAACTGGTGATAAAAAAATGGATCGTCTACAACAATATCATTCGAAAATGATCTTGTTCTAAGCGTTGAAGAACTAACACAAATATACTTAGTCCTGCCATAAGTTCTGCTACACAATTTCCAGCGCTTATCGTTCAAAACTTTTTGCGGGAATAGAACTGTTAACGTTTTTTTTCAGAACACATGCACTGGTCAATAAAGAATACTAGTCAGTTTGGAGTGCTGGCGAAATTTATGAGTAGCTAAAACCACTCGGAATATCGAAAATATTCGTTATTGGGCTATTGCTCGCTTCGGTGAATTGTCTGGAGTAGAGGTCTGGCCAAGAAGTGGTCGCCCGCGCGTCGTCCGTACGAATCCGATAGTAAAGGCAGTGTGTGAACGAATTCGGAGAAATCCCCTTAGGAAGCAAGAGATCATGTCCAAAGAATTGGATATGTCGACCAGATCCATGTCTAGGCTGATTCGGGATAATCTACATATGAAAGCCTATCGTCGGTCCACGGGTCATCTTCTAACTCCTCAACTAAACAAAATTATGCTGGAAAGATGCAAGCGACGTTTGCAGTGGCACGCGGATAGTGGCCATGAAAACATTCTGTTTTCAACAAACAAATTGACATAATTTATGCCACTTCATCTAAGGAAGCGATAAAAGTTGTTCCAAAGGTTCAATGTGGACATCATCCCGCTTCCGTAATAGTTTGGTGGGATGTCATGGTGTCGCATCCCTTCATTTCTGTGAAAAGGCGTAAAAACTGGTGCAAAAGTTTAACAAGAAGATGTGCTAGAGGGTGTTGTAAAGGGTTTGACCAATAGATCATTGGATCTACCAAAGGACTCTACTCCAGAGCACAAAGCCAAAACTACGCAGGAGTGGCTCAGAGTCAGTATTCCTAGCTTTATAGCAGTAGAAGATTGACTGTCGGGGAGCCCAGATCTGAATCCACTGGATTATGGTTTGTGATCAGAATTAGAGAACATGGGATGCTAGAGTCCCCACAGAAAATTGGAAAGCCTTAAAACAGCATTAACCAGAGCATCAGCCACGATCTCGATGGAAACCGTACGTGCCGCTATAGCCCAATGGCCACACCGTTTGGAAGCTTGTGTTAAAGCAAAACGCAGTCATTTCGAGTGAATTCAATTTTTTTTTAATAATCAATATTGTGGTCTAATAAATAAAACAATTTTGAAATACAGAATGCACTGCTACTGCAAAAAAGGTTATGGTGGCTTGAAGTCAGACATGCATTAGGCAGGCATGCCAAATTTCAGTGCGATACTGTCTTTAGTTTTGTTTTGACAGCTGATTGTTGTTCACGTGTTTGGTATCATGTTGAGTATGGACAAAAACGATTTTCGTTCTCTCATAAAACATTATTTTTGGAGAGGCAAAACGGCGAAGGAAACAAAAGAAAAGTTGGATAAATATTATGGGGCTAATGCTCCGTCAAATTACACCGTCAAATATTGGTTTCGAGAGTTTCGTGGTGGCCGCAACTCCACTACTGATCAAGTCCGTTGCGGCAGGCTCTCCGATGCGGTTACAGTGGACAATGTCAAAAAAATACATGAAATGGTGTTGGCTGACCGGAAAGTGAAGGTGCGCGAGCTAGCAGATACCACAAAGATTAGTACTGAGCGCACACGTCATATTTTGGGCAATATGAAAAAGTTATCCTGCCGCTGGGTGCCGCGAATGACAAAAAACACGAAGGCGAGAGCACTTCGAAAGAGTGTTTGGACTTGCTGACGCTGAATCGGGCGGACTTTTGGCATCGATTGGTAACTGGATTTGGATCCCTCGGACTATAATCTCTTCCCAAACCTTAAAAGATGGCTCATCAATAAAAAATTCAGCTCACGCGAGGAAATCATCGACGCCACGGAGAAGTATTTTGTAGACCCTACGAAAAATTACTTTTCGGACGGGATCAAGAAGTTGGAAAATCGCTGGAATAAGTGTATCAAACTAAAAGAGGACCATATTAAAAAAATTTTTTTTAATTCCCCAGGAGATCACTTTTCACTCCATCCAGTACAATATGTTTACAGGTTTTTATTATAGCATTTTATATTTTTAACTGAACTTATGGAAGGACTAGGTAATCGAATGCTGAACTGCATCAAAAGAAAGTTATTTCGCCAATTTGGTGGGGTTGTAAAGGTGTCGGGTATTCTGAGCTGCTTCAAAGAAACCAAACGATCCATTCAGGGGTTTACTGATGACAGCTAATGAAACTGCAGCAAGCAATCAAAGAAAAATGGTCAGAATTGGTAAATCGTGTTCCACCATGACAACGCTAGACCGCAGACCGGTTGGTAAGTGATGTCACCATGCACCATGCACCACACACCCCCGACCGTGGACCAACCGATTTTCATTTGTTTCAAAGTTTGCAAAACCCGTTGAATGGTAAATTTTAACCAATTATGATTACCTAAATTTGCACTTGATTCAGTTTTGTGCTAATTAGGGCGATAATTCCAATTCGTATGAGCACGCAATCGTGAAGTTGCCAGCAAGATGGCAGAAGGTCATTGAACAAAATGGAAAATACAATATACGAGTACAATTGACTAAAGTTAATTTTTTTTTTTACATTATAAAATCGAAATTACTTTCTTGCAAATCCTACTCGTATATACAGTTGTGGCGAAATAATTAAGAACGATAAGAGAATATGTAAAGTTTTCATTGTATTTTGCGGTTTTTCCTCAATTTTTTTGTCGGAAATCCCTTGTTTACAATTACAGCCATACAACGCCTTGCCATTGGCAAAATTAGGTCCTGACATTTTTTCTTTGTTATTGCATTCTTGGAATGTCCTTACGATTTCATAGAATTCATTTTTATTGCTAATTGTATGCTTTTTAACTTTTTTTTTTAACTCGTACCAGGGGTTTTCGATTGGATTGATCTCGAAGTACGTTTCGGGTCGTTGTCCTGTATAAATTTTCAAGTTACTGGCAATTCTGCCTCTGTATAGGGCAGCATTACATTTTGTAGTAATCTTATGTAGCTCTGAGCGTTCATTATATCTTCCACTCGGTGTAACGGTACGGTACCTTTAAAAGACATGCAACCCATAGCATAATACTCCCTCCTCCATGTTTGAGGGTGTGCTGTGGTGTTTTTAGGATTGAATGCTCCATTTTTTGGTCGTCTAACATACGGTTTACCATCGGAACTCATTCTATTGATTTTAGTCTCATCACTCCAGAGTATTTGTTTCCATTGTGAGATGGTCCGATCTTTGTGTTTCTTTGCAAAAGCTAACCTAGCCTTTCGGTTTTTTTAGCGAAAGCAATGTTTTTTTCTGATTGATCTCCTAAAAAGCTGACTTTCATTCAATCGCTCTCTAATGGAGCGTGCAGA
Source organism: Volucella zonaria (assembly GCA_963966105.1). Taxonomy (NCBI): domain Eukaryota; kingdom Metazoa; phylum Arthropoda; class Insecta; order Diptera; family Syrphidae; genus Volucella; species Volucella zonaria. Next base: position 87,353,043 of record OZ014532.1, on the reverse strand, counting down.
AAGTGCAATTGGGTCCTCGCCGAAAACTACTTTCCGAATAACGTTCGAGATCAAAAAAAGGATTGTTTTTGCCGTGCGAACTATCAACCTATCTTCAACTTCATACGTTTTGGGAGGTCTTTTGCGTCTTTCTACGCTTACGGTGGCTTGATGTATTTCGACACATGTTACGGCGTTAGAAATCATTGTTTTCGAGTAATCAAGTTTTTTTTTGCGGTATCATTATAGGACAATCTTTCAATATTGCGAAGTTTTAGTATAGCTTCCCGCATGCAGCTCTTTTTTACACCATATCACACTCAAAATATCTCTAAACCCAACAAAAACTAATAATATCCCTTTAATTTCAAATGAATTAGTATGTTTACTAAAAACGTTTTCCGTGGGCAGCGAAATTCTACAAACAAACCTGTTTTAGTGATACGTTCTTATTTATATCGCCAAGCGTATACTGGACCATTATGCTTAAAAACCGATTCAAGCTGTTAAATAATGTGCAATAACATTGATAGTGACAGTTTAACACGAAAAGAGACATGACTGAATAGATAGCGGTACTTTTAATTTTGGTTGCCATCTGTATTATTATTGGAGCGATGGTGTTGCCAGCACTTACGATCGTTCTTAATTAGTTCGCCACAACTGTAAATAACATTTGGAACACTTATGTTTTTCAGTTTGTTTAGACAAAACCATTTCATTTATAAAAACTGAGAAAATACAAAAGTCACTGGGATTGGATGCGGAAGACTCCTTATAGCTCTTTGATTATGCTGTCAAATATGTTCTATAACTGCCCGCTTAGTTTATGAGTCAATTAAACATCATCTTTTTTTATTTAACTGTCTGGTGGTTTCCTTTCCCATAAATTTGTATGTCATTGATGATTTAATTTTTCGTACTTCCTCTTTTTCCGAAGATCATTGTATGAACATTAACGCCAGCCACATAATTTCTAGCCACTGCTACTCGTCTCCTGAACTTACATATATCTTTGGTCTTCGATATAATAGACACTCGATCAGTAAAGACTGATTCTCCTGGTTCAGTATTTATATTGATCTTACTGGATACATAAGCCAATACAATTTCAGGTTTATCTGGTGATGATCTCCTTCTACATTTACTGGTAGATTCCGCTCTCAAAAAAGGGCTTGATGCTTATTTTTTAAATGGTTTTTAATATCGCGCAAGCTTACGATCTTTTCGCATCATTATGTTATTTCCTTGAAGATGGTGCCCTCTTTTCTGAGGACAATATTCTTACCTTTCGAACGACTACGATTAGCTGGTGGCCGATGACAGTGCTGAGCTTTTAACATCTTACGAAGGCTGGAATTCTGAAGATTGACCTCTTGCAAGACCAAGAAATGTGATTTTTTCTTTTATTTCATTTTATATCAACAAATCCCATAACAAAAGTTATAAAGTTTAAATCCACGGTCACATTCACTAGAACCATGAATATGTAATAGCTTATACAGAATTCTCCTTTGTCTTAAGGGGAAGTGCTTTCTCTGTCTTAAAAAACGGCAATTGATATACGTATTCGCCATTTGTTTCCTTATTTAGTACAGTCACTTTGAAACACCATAGCCGAAAAAGTCCCAATTTAATTGTCACCGTGACACCCTTTCTTTCCAATTCGATTATAGATGGCTTTCCTTTCGTTCCCTAGTAATTAAACCACTCTCCGCTGCTGTTTCTACAAACGCGCTGGTAACGTCAAGTCAGGCTTTCCTACATATTTTCTTTTTCTACTAATATGTAACGCCTAATGCCTATAATTACATCTAATGGTATTCTATTTTACATATAATTTTAACACTATTTGCATTGCTATTAGTGCGCTCGCGGACTTTAATATTATTCAATCAACAATCAACAATCAACAATCCGCCCTATTTTGGATCACCTCGTTGGTGAGGGCAAAAGTTCGTTGATGTTCGATTATATTTTGAGATCTTAACGTCGTCCATATCTGGCAACCCTATCGAACGCTTTTTCTCGTGCTCCGAAGCAGAAAAGTGACGTAAAACCATTTCAACTCATTTTTCCCGAAACAAAATTTTACTTCTCATTTTCATTTGAGAATCAAAATTTCTCTCCTGGATTTTATGTCAAAATGTATAAACGTCAAATAGTATTGTATGTTAAACTAGATTTCTGTTTTCGTGCAATCGACTGTGTTTAGCCAATTTATTATTATTAAGTGTTAAAATTGATTCGCAGAAAATACAATATATGTATTTAAAATATAAAATTCTGAAGACGTTTTTAGTGTTCCATTTAAATAATAAACGCAAAAAAGGTCTTCTAACATCTCAAACGAAAACGCCATAAATCGATGAAGATCGAATGGAGATCCATCGATGCGTGGGCATCTTTTTCTAACATCATCCGTAAACGTTGAAAGTTCTACCTTCCACAAAACCGCATTGACTGCCATGGGGCTTAATAATGTTATATGCTCGTACATTGTCGACTATCTGGAACTCCTATATATTTTTATGGTATCCGATATCAATATTTGATCGATAGTTGTTGCAGTCACTTTTGCCTTTATACAGATGAACTGATTAGACATCTAATCGACTTTTATAATTTTTTTTATTCAACAATAACGAGAGCCCTTTGAAACAAAGTGATTCGAAAAAGAAAGAAAGACTGACACATACGAGTATCAGTTAGTATCAACCTTAGAACGATACGTGTCAAAATTTGATGACGTTTCGAAAATGAGTCATTGAGATGTTGAAGTTTTAGTGACCCACCGTCTGATATTTTCAAAACAAAAGGACTTTTGTGGGTTGATAAAACACTGTTATTTGATGAAATAATAAAGAAATGCTCGCTAGAAAGAGATATGGGTCTAATGAAGAGGTGACCGTCGAAACTGAAGCGTATTTTGAAGGGTTGGACAAATTTTTCTATAAGAAGTGAGAGCGGCGCTTCAATTATTGGAAGGAGATTATATTGATGCATAAAGTCGAGTTCTGCCTTTATTTTGTTTTTATATTTTTGATCCATCGTTATGTATGATTTTCTGTCACCCATACTTTGGAGAAAATGTGATCTGACCCGACTGCCGGCTTATACTCGTACTTTTTACACTTTCGTTTTTTATCTGTTTTGTACTTAGCTTTTCCTTTTCGTTTATGGCATTTTGTAGCCATTCTTGCAAATTTAGCGCCCATAGCTAACCTCTTTCCTTAGCCAGTCTATTTTCAGGACTGATGCCTGTTTTCTGCCGGCCGTCGGTCGATTACTAATTTTTGATACGTTACCATTTTATCTAGGAGTTCAGCTGCGATGGCAGCAACTTTTTTATTTTCGCTTTCATTTCCGATATTTCACCATATTTTCTAGTTCGAAACCTTTTCCCGTCATTGCGTCGTCCCTCCAGCTTGCAATACGTTTATCTTATTTCCTTAAAATATTATATTACTCGCCTCCGGAAACCGTCGAGCTCTAACACGAATATTTGTATTCATAATCTTAGGTTTATCCAAGTTGCGGTTTTTATGGCAAAAGAGCGGATCAACTCTTACAATATTCTGTAACCATTGTCGCAGGCAATTAATACAACAGAATAGTGGAATACGAATCTATTATGATAGCGAAGGAGTTTGTTTCTTTAAATGTTTAAACTATGTGGCTTCTCTACCGTGTACATTGTTACTGGAAACTTCTCTAAAAGCCTCAGCTCTTTCTAAGTGTCCTCGGTTGTATATCAAATATTCCCCGCCATATATTGTATCTCGACTCGCTCATCTGCCGGAATGAGTAAGCAGATTCAATTTTAAGGCATATGCACTTTGCAGTGTAGATGTTGTTAAAGCTTTAATGTAAATAGGAACCTTTAATAGTTTCTGTGCCGTATAGACTTCTGATCTGCTCTTATATCAAGCTGTTCACTCCGCTACAGTTCGGAGTGAATCTGGGCCTCAACTAATAAGCCTCTCGAGTTAGTCCGGACTTTAGCTACCTGACTCCAGTTGCGCACGACAAGTCGATTGAGCTCCTGTTTTACTTATGAGCCGTCAGATGCGAAGATTCTGCGGACCGGAGCATATACTGGCCATTCGTTATATGTTAGCCATTTCAGGCAACTGATGCGCAGTTTTTGACTAGGTCGATGTCGCTGTACAGCTCGTCATTAAATCTTCTCCTTCAAAGCCCGTCAGCGCAAACGGAACCAAGGCCTTTTCTCTCAAAGCGATTGGAGATATCGTCATCCGCTTTCAATAGGGGTCATGCCTCTGCGCCATAAAGTAGGACTGGGATGATCAAGGTTTTATATAGAGTGTTCTTAGTTTTTCGGGCCTTAGTCTTACGACTCAATTGCCTTTTTAGCCAAAAGAAATAGCGATTGGCAAGAGTCCTTGACGAAGCAGCGAACGTTCTCAATCGCCATTTCGCACAGACGGACGAGTTTTGCAGGGATGCTAAAACTAGACATGGCTCTACATATGTAGCTTGTCTCTATAAATGCTGTCGCATGTCGATGAAAAGATGGTGGGTATTGATTTGGGCTTCTTGAGTTTTTTCCACGATCTGCCGGAGTATGAAGATTTGGTCGATTGTGGACTTCCTTGGTCTGAAACCGCGCTGATAGGGATCAATTAGGTTGCTGGCGAAGAGTTTCAGACGTTCACACAATATGGCAGATAAGATCTTGTATGAGACATTGAGGAGACTTATGCTTCTATAGTCGGTGCAGTTGAGGAGATCTCCCTTTTTGTAGATCGGTTCTGAGATTCCATTCACCAGGCATGTACTCTTCTGCCCAGAGCTGAGAAATATGTTAGTTCATGCTCTCCACAAAGTCTTTTCCAGCAGGTTACCCTGACGGTAAACCGTCAGGCCCAGCTCCAGTATTGTCATTGAATTTAAAGTTTTTGTGTCAGATCCGGTTTTTAACCGCGTGCCTCCGATGACATTGCAGAAATCGACTAACGACTAGCTATTGCCATTTCAGTCTTCAGGCGCCATGTTTCAGCGGCGTGTTGTTGCTTTCTACATTAGTGTTAAAATCTCCCACCATCCCATCAATTATCATGTCACCGTTGGGCGTCAAATTGGTTGTCATTCTTACACGTCTTATAATATGACCGTTAGCATCCGATCAGGGTTTCTATCATATGAGACTGCCTCGTATACTTTCAAAGATCCGAACGTTGTCCGTGTTCGATAACTGAGCGCTGGCTTCTATACTTAGTTACTTACATACTTACGTAGCGCTACAGTCAGGGGTAAACCTGGGCCTAAACCGACAAGCCCCTTAGGATAGCACGATCCCCCCTCCCCTGCCTTCATTGCCACACTCCAAGTTAGTTGAGGTCCCCTTCCACTTGCGTGCGTCGTCACTTGGTGTTATAATCGAAGACTTTTTGGGCGGCAGCTGTGGTGTCCATTCGCTCAACATGACTCAGCCATCTCAGACATTGGATCCGTTGACCTTCCTGAATGACTAGAACTGCAACCAACTTCAGACTGCCATCATTTCCAAACCGTTCATGACAGTGAGCTCAAATTTTGACACATGACAGATAATTTTATTATTTACAAGCCAGTTGTGTTGAACAATTTTTATCCGCGATGGAATTCAAACGTGATAGTGTGATTGCTTTATATAACAGCAACATCGGCAGAAATGGTTCGGAAAGTGAAGGCCCGAATTGAGCGAAATCCGGGTCGACGTGAAAGAAAAATGGCTCGTGAGCTCAACATATCGTTGGAACAGATGCAACACATACGGAAAAATGAGCTTGGGATCAAGCCATTGAAGTTCCAAAAAACACACGATCTTACACCGCAACAGAAAAAAGTTAGAGTCGAAAGAGCGAACGAGTTGCTACGCTTACACGAAAGTGGTGAGTTGCCGAATTTGGTTTTTTCCGATGAGTCGTCATTTGTTATCGAGCAATATGTCAACAAACAAAATGACCGAGTTTACTTGCCAGAGAGGTCTTTCGACCCTCGGACGGCCACCAGAAAGCAGGCAGCACCGATGGTGATCGTTTGGGCCGCCATAACCGCCGGTGGTCGTCTCCGCTCGTATTTTTGGACCGTGGCGTCAAAATTAATGCGATCTTATACCTTGAAACTGTCTTAGAGGCAGTATTGAAGCCTTGGACAAACAATCATTTCGGTCGGAGACCGTGGACACTTCAACAAGACTCGGCACCGTCTCACAAAGCGCGCGTCAACCAAGATTGGTTAAAAAACATTGTCCCTCACACAATGGATTGCAAATTCTCCGGATGCAAATCCGTTGGATTTCTCTGATGGGGTATTTTGAAGGCGAAGATTGGCACTAAAAAATACCAAAGTTTGGACCACCTCAAACAAGCACTTCGCCGGGAATGCGCCAAAATACCGCAGAGCCACTTGCGTACAGAGTGCGATGCTTTCTTCGGCCGTCTCAAGGCTATTATTTGCGCCAAAGGCGGACATATTGAAAACTACTGATACAATTTGAAAATTGATGTATTTTCCAACATTTTTTGCTTTGGCACAATAAAATTTATCAAAAAATTATAGCATTTTAAAAAGTTATAGTTCGAGTAAGTCACCGTGTAGATTGAGGTGCTGCATAGTCCGTATAATTCGGTGTCCAATCAGCTCTCCATCCCCCGTCAATACAAACGGGACCGAAAATCACACGCACTATATTTCTCTTCATCCACTTTCGACCAGGTCTAAGCCACTGCTGCATTAGAGCAGGACCAGGATGACAAGCGTCTTGTATAAAACCGCGAGAGTGGCTTTGTTTCTCAAATGTTTCCTGAGCCCAAAGAAACAGCGATTGGCCAGAGCAATTCTCCGTCTGATTTCTACGCTGATATCATTACTGCTTGTAACTGCGCTAGATGAAATCCTTAACAACCACGAAGTGTGCGTCCTTCTCTGAGTGCACCACGTACATTGTTTTGCTATCGTTTACCGCCAGACAATTTTGTGTTCGTCCAATTTGTGCGTCGGTTTCTATTAAATATTATAGCAATTATGAATCACGGTGGAGCTCGCTGAATCACAGAAAAACGGCACTTATCTCGGCTCGTCATTCGCTTTATTCAATTCACAATTTCGAATTCTCATATAGCGCCGCGTGGAGAAGAAGCTGGCAGAGCTGCAAAGGTTCCGTCTCGTTATTTAGCGAACCTAGTATCATACTTCTATAAGATATAATATTACTTATAACCATCCAACTGATTAATTCTTCCGGCCTAAGGCCACACTAACAGGGGTGGATCAAGTTGTTAAGAAAAAAAGTTTCAGACGTCCGCAGGAATGTGGTGCCATTACGTCTCCCAAAATTTCGCGCAATGATGAGTTTTTTGACTTAACTGACTACAAAAATGCATCGTTTAGAGCAGTTTTTCACTGCTGAAATCCTTGGACCTTCTATATAAGAAAGGAGCTCGAAGAAGGTAAGATCATTGCTGGATCACGATCAGTTAATATTTTGTGAATACTCGTAAGCTACGTCAATCCGGATCAGATAATAACTTTCGATTTGGTGTTTTTGATTTCGGAAAATTAATCTGTTAATCGACTTGTAAAATCACGGAATTTGACACCTCTTAATTATTTGCTCGCGAGTCGCTGATAAACCAGCAATAATTGGTTCCTTGAAAGTGATCAGAACTTGATATTGATGTGTTAATTTTCTCAGAGATGTATAATATGAACTTATTTCACAATTTCTATGTATCTTAAGACAGCTTTAAACCTGGATCTGTTGCAAGATACAATCATTATCTATGAGTAGTGATTCGCACGTGAAATTGAAATATCATAGAAACTACTCGTATGTATCATTGCGTTGTTTACTAGTTGGTAAAATGATTCCAGATCCGTTTCAAAAAACCACCTAGCAATGTACGTACGTAGACGTTAAAAGTTGATAAGGTTATCTGCATTTCAAGGAACTTTTTAGGTTCAATTTCAAATCCGCATCTTGTCTGACTGAATAAAAAAAAAATTATCACAATAATTGCTGTGTTATTTCGTCAATCAATCTTCCTAAAGCCCCTATTTTTTTTTTGTATTTTTTAATTCTAAATCCAATAACATCAAAATCGAACAGAAGGCATATTAAAAAAAAAAACAATATTTAAGACTTTAAGTAAGGAGGGAAGTGTAAAAATAACTTCTTCGAATGACCAAGTTGCCTTATCAAAGAGTTTAAAAGAGCACAGTTGGCATTTACGCCACTATCTGCATTGAGCTGTATGCTTCCTTTCTGACACTTCAACGACGTCTTTATGTTCTCCGCTCTCTCGTTTCATTCTTGATAAAAATATTTACGTTGTTTATTATATTTTTTGTAAGATGATAAGTATATTTGAAAAAGTCGGAACTCTACTTGTCATTTATGCACTAATGTTTTGTAAAGATAAGGTTTTTTAAGATACATTTTTTGAAATTGGCGAAGCTCTCAGTAAAATGGCTAAAACTACTGGAAGTGGGCTTCAGCCGAAAGCCTTACGCACTCCAAGTTATTTGTAGAAGTGTCATTCTTCTTGTGAGTGGAATCTGCGGCAAGACTTTTCTCTAGCGCATAGAATCTATTGGGACTGACTTGATGGGAACGGCAGTTTCTAGACCCTCAACATACCTTAGTCATCTTATACTCGTGGGTCTGATGCGCAGTTTTTGGACTAGATTAATGCCAATACTAGATGAAGTGAAAAGTGACCTCCTCGGGAATTAAATTTTTTTTTTTTTAAATGTTTTTTTATATTATTCAATATAGTCCTCTTTTAGTTTGATACACTTATTCCAGCGATTTTCTAACTTCTTGATCCCGTCCGAAAAGTAATTTTTGGGAAGGTCTGCAAAATACTCCTCTGTGGCGTCGATGATTTCCTCGCGTGGGCTGAATTTTTTATTGATGAGCCATCTTTTGAGGTTTGGGAAGAGATAATAGTCCGAGGGAGCCAAATCGGGCGAATACGGTGGATGTGACAGCAATTGGAGCCGTAAGTCATTGATTTTAGCCGTAGTTGCGATGCTCTTGTGCACCGGTACATTGTCCGCCGCTTCGTGCGGTTTGCTAAGAGATGGCGTAACTTGTGTTATTCCATTGGAACATGCTTTGGAAAGCTACTGTCATTGTACGTCATTTGAAGAGTAAGCAACAATAATTTTTTTTTCACTCAAATATGTCGAACTTTGTGCCTGAAAAAGTGTTTTTGCGGGGAGTTCTTCTTCATTACTTTAATATGAAGAAAACTGCTGCCGAAAGTCATCGTATTTTGGTGAAAGTTTATGGTGAACATGCGCTAGCTGAGCGAACGTGCCAAAAGTGGTTTGCACGATTTAAACGTGGTGATTTTGGCTTGGAAGACGATGAACGCCCTGGGCAGCCAAAAAAGTTTGAAGATGAAGAACTGGAAGCATTACTCTATGAAGATTGTTGCCAAACACAAGAAGAGCTCGCAGAATCTGTGGGTGTCACTCAAGCAGCCATTTCAAAACGTTTAAAAGCAGCTGGATATACAATATTCAAAGCAAGGAAATTGGGTTCCACATGAACTCAAGCCGAGAGACGTCGAAAGGCGGTTTTGCATGTCCGAAATGCTGCTGGAACGCCACAATAGGAAGTCATTTTTGCATCGGATTGTTACTGGTGATGAAAAATTGGATCCATTACGATAACCCCAAGCGCAAAAAATCATATGTGAAACCCGGCCAACCAGCCAAATCAACGCCAAGCAAAGCCGAATATTAATGGCGCGAAGGTAATGCTCTGTATTTGGTGGGATCAGATGGGTGCGCTGTATTATGAGCTGCTAAAACCGGGTGAAACCATCAATGGACAATGCTACCGAACACAATTAATCCGTTTGAAGAGAGCAGTGGCCGGAAAACGCCCGGAATATGCGACCAGATACGAGGCAATAATTTTCCATCATGACAACGCTCGGCCCCACGTTGCTATTCCGGTTAAGAACTATTTGGAAAACAGTGGATGGGAAGTCTTACCCCACCCGCCTTATAGCTCAGACCTTGCCCCTTCTGACTACCATTTGTTCCGGTCGCTTCAGAACGCCCTCACTGAAATACGGTTCACATCAGAGCAGAATATCAAAAATTGGCTTGGCTGCCAAGCCGGCGCAGTTCTTTTGGGATGGGATCCACAAATTGCCAGAAAGATGGGAAAAAGTCATAGCTTCAGATGGGCAATACTTTGAATAATACTATTGTATATGTTTTTCTTAAATAAATGTTCAAATTTTGGAAAAAAAACCGCACGAATATACCCAATATTTATCCAATTTTTCTTTTGTTTCCATCGCCGTTTTGCCTCTTAAAAAATAATGTTTTATGAGAGAACGAAAATCGTTTTTGTCCATACTCAACATGATGCCAAACACGTCAACAACAATCAGCTGTCAAAACAAAACTAAAGACAGTATCGCACTGAAATTAGGCATGTCTGCCTAAATATGAACGGACTTCAAGGCACCATAACCTTTTTTGCAGTAGCAGTACATTTTATTTTTGTATTTTTTCAAAGGACAATATAAACAAATTTGTAAAGTCCGGGATTTTACGCCGGGGTACTATGCCCATGTGGCGTTTTTTTGTCAACAGCAGTCGGTGTACCGAATTCCCATATGGTCCGCCATCTACATCCTTACCGCACCCAACACTGCTTGATTTCGGTGATCTAGTGGGAACCGATGCTTTCAGTATGGCGAGGCCGTTGAAAATTCGCCCTTCAAAATGTCGAAAAAATTCGACCGCGGTGTTTCAGAAGACGTTTCTAAGATCGTGATAGGCAACGAATCATGGATCTATGCATATGAGCCCGAAACTAAACAGCAGTCGACTGTAGTACGGGTCTTTCAAGGCAAGCCAAATCCAACAAAAGTTGTTCGCTTACGAAGTACTTCGAAGCAAATGGTCGCTTGTTTCTTCGGAAACACCGGAAATGCCACCGTGCATTAGAGCAAACAGAATGGTCAATTCGGAATGGTACTCGAACACCGCCATTTATTTGCCAGAACACAGATCATTCTCCACCACGATAATGCGAACTCTTACAGGTCGGCTCAAACAAGTGAGTTTTGGAGCACTCAAAATAATGAAATGATGCGTTATCCGCAGTACAGCCCTGATATGGCACCCAATGGCACATGAAAACTAAAACGCGAGGTCAACGTTTCTCGTCGCCTGAGGAAGCGCGTGATGCGTTTAAAAAGCATGTTTTGAAGTTACCTCGTTCGGAGTGGAAATCGACTACATCGAAAATGGGTTCAAATGCGTCCAAAAGTGTATTGCTCTTCAGGGAGAGTAATTTGAAAAACAATAAAAACGTTTTCGATGATAAATACATATTTGTTTCTACTTGTTTTTCTCAAAACTTAAACAGTAGCGTTAACTCCGAAGTAGAATTATTTAAAGGGTTGGCTTAACTGAGGAAATTGTAGTAATATCACTGATCTTATCTTATATTATCATCAATGTACATATTTATGCGATGATTGATATTTTTCTTTTAAAAGTTTGTTTACCAAGTAGTGTCTAGCACAGTGTCCGTTTGCTAATACTTCGAGGAGAAAGAAGTTAATTTAATGCGTAGTCAAAGTTACAACTTTAATTGGTTGGATAGTGCCGTTTGTATAAAGTTAAGAAACACCTTACATCACAAAGAGTCCCAGATGCCAATATCTGTAAAGTAAAACTCAGAGTTTGCTTTCAAAATGTTCTAATGCAATCTTTACATTTTCGTATCTGACCGCAAGCGAGTATTTCAACTTATTTTTAAGTCAATCTGTAAATATTATTATTAGGGAAGTCACCATCTTGTGTTCTCAACATCGTCGCCCTAATCAGCCTATTTCATCGGGGATCAGAAGTCTTGAAATATACTCGTATAAATGTAAAAGCAAAACGAATGTTCGGTATGTACGAGAAATCTCCTCAAACAGTGTTATCAGTTCAAATAAAAGAGGATCACTACGAAGTACGAGTACTTGTAAGGGTATACCATACAAAGTTCCTCACTCAGATATTGGTTTTGGTTTTAAAAGAAAAAATGAATTACAATTTCTTATCTGCAGCTATCATACATCTAGATTAATAGTATCCGTCAATTTAGACCCCAGAAGACACTTTATTGCGATAGTCGTGTTTCTTTATCTCGAATTTTTATTTTTTTTTTGTCTCTTCTCTGAAAAAAAAAAGAAGAAAAACAGACGAATATAACTGACAATAGTGGTGGTAAAACTGGTGAAATAGAAAATAAAATAATTCCTTTGCGTTGGTAAACTAAACAATTCTTTTCCTTCTTCGTATGAGGTTACAGAATGTCATAGTTGTCGATGTTTCTGGGTGATACTCGCACATGGGACATTTTCCATGTCTTGTCTACTCCCAGAAGAGATAATTCAGATAATCATTTTCGGTCATATGAATTTCATTGTACTCGTATGTGCATACACAAGTACATTTATGTGCAGACAAAAACCATACGTCTACTTTTCTTTCCTGGCAATCGGGGTTAGAAAATCTCGTATATTATATGTACGAGTATGTTACATTTGTTACTAAATAGGTTTTCTTATTCAAAGAGCTCAGAGGTTAAGGTCTATTTGATAAGAGAACAGGTCAAATGTGATTGCATAGTCATTCGAATTATCTTGAATGCTCTGACAAACTCTGATTGTCTGCACAGGGTGTTCTGAATAATGTGTCGAAGACTTTAAGGGGAGATTCCTTGAGATATTTTGAGAAAAAACTCGTAAGAGTGATAGGGGTCGGAAGTGCATCCCCTCCTAGATACAACGGTCTTAACCAAAGCCTTACGCTGCTGTCCTGTTTCGACTCCTATTGAAAATAATGTCTTTCAAATTTATGCGCGTGTTGTACCATTTGTTATCGTTGAACTCATAATTATGAGTACTTTGATTCTTCAATATACCCTAAGGGTAATGTATCACTAGTTGTTGAAGATCAAAAGTGATTTTTTTTTTTAGTCAAAGTTTTGAGTTTATCAAAATTTTTAGAGTAGATGGTCAACTAGATATGATACACCGACAGCGCAATTACGTCATCATAATATGCTTGAGCATATATGTACCTCAGAGAAGATTAAGTACCGTCTTTCGGGTTATCCTTGATTACTGCCGCCGTCATATTAGCGACAGTCAGTATCCGCAATCTTTGTCTTATTCACCAGCTTTGCTTTTACGAGTATCTACAAAGCGATTCATCCACACCATGTTATTTGGTCAAGTTATATGAACGTGCTGTCGAAAGTTGCTTTGTTGAAAACATTCTCGATGTCGAGAAATATGCCCAGCACTTGGGGATTTGAAGATCTTCAGGACTTTGCAGGATCTTCTTCGCTGGTAGGCATATATCAGCTTAGGGGATGTATTCATAAAGTAGTTTTGCGTACACGGAGCAAAGCCATTCTCTCCATGCTCTTTAACAATTGGGAAGCCGGACTTACAGGTCTGAAGCTCTTGGCGAGCATATAGTGATATCTTTCGATTTTCGGTTACCTTGGTTGCTTTTTTCCAGAAAAGAAAAATATGTCATTGGTGGTGATCTTAATTGTAAGCATAGAAGCTGGGGGTGCAATAGGGCTAATTCCTGGGGAAATATTCTCAAGGAACTTTCGAGCTATTTTCGCGTTTACGGTTTTGTTTCCATCAAGTCCATCTTATGTTCCGTGTAGTTCGCGTGGTGTCCCATCTGTTCTTGATTTGTTTATAACAAATGTAGCGAATTTACTGTCTGATCCAACCGCCTTTCAAGAATTAAACTCTGATCATAATCCAGTTACTTGTAAATTATCGCAGCCTTGCTTTGAAAATAAATGTTATTCTCTTAATTACAAAAAAGCCAACTGGAAAATGTTCAAAAGAGAATTAAATAATAAATTTAACAATATACCTGTTGACTTAGAAAATACTTTGTATAAAGGAAATATAGACACATATATTAAGGTGTTCTCAGAAAGCGTTTTGCATTCTGCAAATCTAAGTATACCTAGGGTTAATAATAAAAACAATAGCGCATACTTAAAAATTCCAGACTATATTCTTTCATATATTCAAATCAGAAATTCTCATAGGCGTTCATGGCAGAGAAATCGCCAGCCCTTTCACTATGCAATGATGAAATATTTTAATAAAATGATCTCTGATGAAATCCAATGCTACAGAAACAGAAAATGGGGGAAAACTCTTCTTCCCACTCTAGAAAAAAATGCCAAACCTTTTTGGAATATATTGCGTGTAGTTAAAAATAAAAACAACCCTATTCCCAGTCTTATAAGTGATGGTCAAGTTTACCACATGGACAAGGAAGGAAAAAGCCAATACCCTTGCTTCTAATTTCATTAAAAACCACAATGTGTCTCAAAATATCGGTAATGCAATAACAAGTGCCTTGGTGAATACTTCGTCCATCAGCCTGTCACAACAAAATGTGTGTTTTTCTGATGTAGAGTATGTTTCTCTGGAAAATGTTAAAGATGTTCTAAAAAGCTTAAAAATTAAGAAAAGCGATGGCATTGACGGTATAAAAAATATTTATTTAAAAAAATTGCCGGTGTCAGCAATAAAATTTTTAACTTTTCTTATAAACTCGTGCCTAAAATTGCAATACTTTCCGGATAGTTGGAAAATGGCTAAAGTGATTCCTATTTCCAAACCGCGTAAGCCATTGGAAGATCCGCTTAGCTACCGGCCCAAAAGCTTGCTTAGCAGTATGAGCAAAATTCTGGAAAGGGTCCTCAAAAACAAACTGTTATCAGTCATTGAGAGCCAATGTATTCTTCCCAATGAACAATTTGGTTTTAGAAGTCAGCATAGCACGTTGCATCAAGCAAACAGAATTTGTCAGTACATTAAGAATAAAAGACTTATTGGTAAATCAATCGGTTTAGTCTTTTTGGACATCGAAAAGGCATTCGATTCAGTCTGGCACGATGGACTAATACACAAAATGCTTTCGTTTGGTTTCCCTGTATATCTCGTCAAAATTGTACAAAGTTTTTTACGTAATAGAAGTTTTATTGTCCATGTTAATAATTGTCCTTCTGAACTCAAACAAATTTTCTCAGGCGTACCACAAGGTTCAGTTCTTGGTCCGATTCTTTATAATATCTTTACATCCGATTTCCCTGAGCTTCCGTTATGTAAATAGGCAGTCTATGCAGATGATGTGGCAATATTTTCTTCGCATAGACTTGGTCTCAACATCAAGACAAATTTACAAAATGCGTTAGAAATATTGTTACATTATTACACGAAATGGAAAATTAAAGTCAACACAGGTAAGTTTCAAGCAATCTTTTTTACTCGAAAAAGAAAACCTTGTTATCTTCCGTGTAACCCTCTTAAAGTGAGAGGTCAAGTAATACAATGGGAATCACATGTGAAATATTTGGGAATCTATTTGGATAAAAGGTTAACATTCAAGAAACACTTTGCACAAACCAGTAGAAAAATTCAAATTGGAATAAAAACGTTGTATCCTTTTATTAACAGAAGATCGAGTTTAAATTTTGAAAACAAAATAACAATATACAAAGTAATATTTCAGGCAATTCTGCTTTATGGATGCCAGGTTTTTGGAGATTGTGCAATATGTCATAAAAAAAATCTTCAACGTATACAAAACAAAATTCTTAAGATGATGCTTAATCTACCTCGTTCCTACTCCACTAGAGCCCTGCATAAGTTATCAAATGTTGAGATGATTTCCGAAAGAACTTATAAATTAAAAGCATCTTTTGCTAGAAATGTTGTTTTACATGATAATCCCCTAATAAGAAACTCAATCAGTGAAGCATGACAGTGTTTAGTTCTTTGTTTCTTTTGCGTTTTTTTTTTGTTTTGTTTCTTTCTTTTCTTTATTTATTAATGTATTAATTATTTTTATTTATTTATTCATTTATTTATTTATTGTTAATACCTATTATTAATTTATTTATTTATTATAATTACCAATTATTATTATTATTATTATTATTTTTTTTTTTTTACATAAAGGTTTTATTCGTTTTTTCCTTTGTTTTTCTAAATATTTTCAAACTTTAATCTTTAAAGAAAAATGTAAAATTTTGTAATAGCAGAAAGATATTTTTGTATATCGAATCTCTATATTGTAAATTGTGCGACTTAAATGTATAAGCTTTTTATGACGAAAATAAAAATACTACTACACTGTTCGCCAGGATTTCAGTTTGTATGCCAACACTACGGTTTTGGTTTGTATACCAGTACCAGGTTACCAGAGAAGGTTTTCTTCAGAGTTACCACCAGCTGGTCTATAATTTTTTATAGCAAAAATGAGAATATGTGACGTGAACTGATCAAAGGAAGCCACAGCGGCACGATTACCACAACTGTTGAGAGGTGTATAGTACTTTACAGCTTATAATCTCCCACCTATTTGATAGTGTTAAGGAGAATACTTGCTGTCTTACAAATGTTGGCTGTTAACTAATATTGTTCGCAACCAGATCAGAAGATAATGTGAAATCCTGAAGATGAGTGTCTCACATTGCATTTGCTACTGATAAGTTTGATCTTACTTACTGGAATCCCAGTATTCAATGAGTTTGGCTACTGCCTTCGTTGGTGCCAGTAGTACTAAGTACTAAGTCATAGGAATAATGTAATACAGTGCCCTACTCTATTCGTCTCATAGCTTACATACGAGTATGTCTGCAGCATCTAAAACCTGGTTGAAAGATTGCTTAAATTTAGATAATGAGAGTGACCATTTCTCGGTCTTTATGATTGCTCATCATATAGTGGTGTGAAACCTTTCAAACATCTAAAACCACAGAAGTGCTTATTAAACCCCCATGGTTCCTGTATGGATATTGTGTAAGGTTTTGCATTTAACAGGGAATGCCTCCTACTTAGGGATGCATTAGATCTGAAATGTTGATTCTCTAATGGGTGTTCGTTGTTGCAATGGCATGTCACCTAATAGTGTTTCGTAAAAAGTCCAGATACAGATTCGAATTAGAGAAATGAAGTGTTTGGAATTCTGCAACTACGAGTACATTCTGGAAAGACCCTTTTTTTTATAATTTGCGAGCGCTCAAGAGATTAAGTACCCTTAAAATTTTTGCACACAGTGCGGGCGAAGGAAAGTCAGAAAGGATGGAACGTTGGTTTTAAATGTTTGAAGGTTATAATGGCTAGGAAACAAGGAGCTAAGCAGGGCATAACATAAGTGAGTTGTACGGCTTAGGAACGGATCACGATATTTTAGACTACGTCTGAAAGTGGGCTTGAGGGTATACTGATGAGCATTCATATCGAGACAGGTGTTACGGTTAAAAGTTTGAAGGGGCGGAGTGCTACTAGCGATATCAATGGAGCACTGGTGGTGAGACAGGAGACATTACGTCTGTGTTCGAGGGTGTCAATTGATTGGCTGATATGAGTTCTATCGCACGGTTTTGAATCCTATCTAGCAGGTTCAGAGATGTTTTAGGAGCACCTGACCAGCCTGCTTTATCTATTGAGGCTAGATCAGAGGGGGTAGAGTATTTCTTACATCGCTTGAGGAAACCTAGACATTTCGCAGCATTTTTGACGACACCGAATATGCGGTCATTCCAACGCAAGTTGTCATTGACACACATACCAAGAATGGAAAGTTTATTGGTTTCGATGATGCAAGTGCCATCCATGGATAATGGCTGGGTGTTTAGATTGCACTTTAACGACAGCAGACAGCATTGTGTTTTGGAAGCATTAAATTCTACTCTGTTAGTGGTTCTCCAATTAGTTATGCTGATAATATCGGAAATTAATGAGCTTAACATACGCTGCCGTTCCCGTTCTACAGCCGAAGAGCAGGGACGTAAGTCCGGGAATGAATATGAAAAGCAGAGAGTACTGTCGTCAGCAAAAGAATATGTATATTGAATTGGAAGTAGCAGACAAGAGATCATTAATGAAAATTAAAAAGAGTGTCGGAGACAGAACGGAGCCCTGGGGCACACCATCATTTATTTTGTGAATATCAGATTTGAAACCATCCAAGACAACTTGAATTGAACGTTCCGAAAGGAATCCATTGAAAAAGAGAGTCGTCGATCTCAAGAGCACGTATTTTCGACAAAAGAGCCTGATGCCAAACTCTGTCAAATGCCTTTGGTTCCACTTTTCGGTGAGACATGCCATCAGATCACCAGTGACCCAGTTGCTACGAAACCGTACTGTCGGTCATTGAGGAGTTTTCGTGTTTCACGATATTTCATGAGTAGACGGTTTATCAGCGTTTCCATGACCTTGGAAAGAAGGAACGTAAGTGCAATGGGTCTGTAAGAGGAGAGAGAGGAAGATTCGCCTTTTTTAGAGGCGGCCTGGACAAATTCTGTTTTCCATCTTCTCGGAAAGAGTCTTAAAGAGTAGGATTCATTAAAAAGCTTACGCATTGCTTTTGCCAGCGAGGAAGAATACCTCTTCAGAAGGAGGAGAGATATACCATTTGGACCAGCGGATTTGTGAATGTTAGGATCTTTAAGAACTCTTGCTACTGAGAAGTTAAAAACAAGTCCAGGGTGTTGGCGGTATGACTATCAACGTCTGGTATTCGTGAAAGCTCATTTACAAGCTGGGTTAAGTTATTTCCCGCAACGAAGATCTCAATACACCGTCCTTCGGGTCCTTCTTTACGGAAGACAATTTCTAAGACGATTCTATGAACGAATGAGTCCCAATTTACCAGGCGTGTAGTCACTAATTTTCACAAGTTACTTTTAAGAAAGTAAAAAACACCCCGTGAGAGCTTTTCAGCATAAGTTCAAAGTCAATGTGTAGGCAGGCATATTGGGAACAAGCTGTTCGAACAATATCGGCTTACTTCAAGGCTTAAGTCGAATCTCTACCCAGAATTTTTGACAAAAAAAATTACCAGAACTATTAGGTGATATACCACTGCAACAAAGAACAGCCATTGTATACCAGCAGGATGACGTACCCGCAGACTTTAGCCAGAGAGAGTGGTTAGATTGCGTGTATTCAAATTCGTGGATAGGAAGAGATGGACCCATTCTGTGGCCTCCGACTGACTTGACTCCAGTTTACTTTTATTTTTGGGGACGGATGAAGGACATTGTTTACTTATCAGAATTAACAACAGTGGACAACAGCATAAGATTGACGAGGCAGCTGCGAAAGTCCGACAAGAATTGGAAAGAATGGACATTGTTATAGCCTTTCAAAGACGAGCTTTAGCATTTGCACCTTGAACAATTCGAACAAGGTTTGATTAACAAAATTAATATATTTGTATATTATATTACCTGACTTTTTTTTTGTTTATAAATATCATACAAGGTACATGTTACAAATTTGCAAAAAGTAGGGATTAATTAACAATATTTTTCCAAAAAAAAATTTGACAAAATCAAACCACTTCGTACCATACAGGAATAAATTTGAAAGATGCTATTTTCAATAGGAGTAAAACCAGGGATTTGCTTAAAACCTCTGTGGCTCGAAGGGGATGCATTTTCAACGATACGGTTTTCTTCTCAAAAATATATCAAGGAAACTCTCCTTGTTTGCGACTTATTATCCGGAACACCCTGTATATACACAGCTGCACGCGTTTTACTGGAATCACAAAACTTGACATGAGTCAATAGCCCACCAGCTCTTCTAAGAACGTGATTTTCTCATTTCAACTCTCTGATTTGAAAGACTGCGCATTTAACATATTGCTGTGACATTTGCCAATTACGCCTTCTTAAGGAAACCAATGCTAATGATCAATAGCGAAGACGTGAATATGCCTTCATACTATTAAGTGGGATAAATGATGTGTTAGGTTTTGCTTTAACAATCCAAGCAGGCTCAGTTTCCAACTATGAAAGCATTTAAAGCGGAGATGCAAGAATGATGGACCGCCGGTTTTACGAAGAAAAACTGGGAAGAGCGTATGATTTGCTTAAGGAAAAGAAATAACAATCGAAATTGTTGAGAAAAAGCCTTGTCCGAAATTTCCCAGTGTTTCCTAGATGCAGTGATAAAATGCCTATGGTTCTAGTTCCAGCACCTACCAAATCAGATTTGTGCCTAAAATAAATGTAAAGTAAAACTCGTGCAGCAAAATTAGAGAACACACGTGTTTGCTGCAATATATGTATCCCAAATTCTAATCTTACTGCATACCCGATCTAATAGAATTGCAAATTCGTACAATTTAGTACATTTTAAGTCATTTGACGTATGTATTTTGAAACAACAACAACAACAACAGCAGAATTTAATGCGACGAAATGTGACATTTTATTGCACGTGAGACGCGTTACTGTACACAGTAATGCTAGCAGTACTACTGCACATCTGTTTCAGGAATTAGCTTGTTGCTCCGCAATGGTGCCATCATTCTCACAGAATGAGGTAGTGTCACAAAACCATGGTGTCCCGATAAGATTTCAACATGAAGTCTACTGAAAGCACAGCAGCGAATCGCTGAATTTTTAGAGATCTAAGCAAGCCTTCGCTAGATCGTGGAACATGCACTTACGATTGCACTAACAATAAACCCAACTATCAGTAGAAGCCTAATCCGATATCAACAGCATAACCAATTGGGGAACTATCAATAGAGTGGAATTTAATGTTCCCAAAACACAATGCCACCCAGCCATTAATCACGAGTGGCACTTACACCGTCGAAATCGAAAAATTTTCCATTCTCGGTATGTGTCAATGACAACTTACGTTGGAATGACCACATATTCAGTGTCGCTAAAAATTAGGTTTCCTCAAACGAAGTAAGAAATACTTTTCCCCTTCTGATCTGGCCTCAATATATAAGGCATTCATCCGCCCAAAATTGGAGTACAATGCTCACATGTGGTCAGGTGCGCCCAAAACATCTCTGCATCTGCTGGACCGGATTTAAAACCGTGCGATAAAACTCATAGCTGATACCAATGTCACTCTGTCAATGGACACCCTCGAACACCGACGAAATGTCTCGTGTCTAACTTTGTTTTATCGCTATTTCCACCACCAGTAGCATTCCGCCGCTTCAAACCTTTAACCGTAACACCCGTCTCGCTATGAATGCTCATCAGTATACCCTTAAGCCCACTTTCGGACGTACTCGGAAATATCATTTCTTCAACCGAGCAACTCGCTTGTGGAACGCCTTGCCGAGCTCTCTATTTCCTAGTCATTATACTCGTAACATTCAGACATTTAAAACCAACGTACGTCGGTACCTATCTTTCTTTCCTCTCAAAATTTTCTTCGCCCGAGCTGTGTGCAAACATCTTAACCCCTTTAGCGCGCTACTTTATAAAAAAAAAATCCATTCGTACTCGTAGGCATTGCGGAAACCGATTTTTTTTGTGTCATTGCGTCAGACGGTATGTCCGTAAAACCAGAGTCAAAAGACAAGGTGCAAAAGGTCATCAAAGTTCCAGTTCCTGTTGTATGAAAGACCACTTCTCCACTTCAAAGATGAATTTTAGAGTACAGCCGGTGATTTGAATATCAAGGAATTAGAGATTCGTGCTATTGAAAGCCCCCATGCAGCCAAAATAGGCCGGTTTTTGGGAGTCTGGTAAAAACAGCAGTAACGTATTGTATTTTTGTGAGAAGTCGTTCCGTCAGACAACCGACCCATATAATATTGGGTCTACAAGTAAGTTTCCAGCGTTTGTCAGAGATGGCGCCACCAGTGGATCCCGGGCAGAAATGTCAGACCCCATGTGTTTTATTTGTAGGTTTTGTATCTGTCAACAACTTTGCAGCGTTATATTTGAGCAGTTCTATCGGTGTCGTACATTTTATCGAGCAAAATCATGGCAAGTTTCCAGTCAAATAAACGTCATTTGCGGGAAGCGCTGTTTTTATTCTTTAATATGAAGAAAAGTGCGGCTGAGGCCTATCGTTTGCTTTCGGATACTTATGGGGCGGAATGTATTGGTGAATCGACGTGCCGCGAGTGGTTCAAACTGTTCAAAAGTGGTGATTTTGGAGTTGAAGACAAAGATCGCCCCGGAAAGCCGAAAAGTTTTGAAGACGAGGAATTTGACTCTTTACTGGATGAGAATCCGTGTCAGATTCAAAAAGAACTTCCTGCATCATTGGGCGTCACGCAACAAGCCGTTTCCCTGCGCCTAAAAGCACTGGGATTCATTCAAAAGGTTGGAAACTGGGTGCCGTACGAATTGAAGCCAAGAGACGTCGAACGGCGATTTTGCATGTCCGAAATGTTACTGCAGCGGTATAAAAATAAATAATTTTTGCATCGTATTGTCACTGGTGATGAGAAATGGATTTATTATGATAATCCTAAACGCAGAAAATCGTATACAAAGCCCGGTGAGCCCGCCCAATCGACGCCGAAACGAAATATTCACGTGAATAAGGTCATGCTCTGCATATGGTGGGATCAAAAGGGTGTCGTATACTACGAACTGCTTCCGAGTGGTGAAACCATCAAAGGACCATTATATCGAACCCAACTAATTCGTTTGAAGCGGGCATTAAAAGAAAAACTTCCAGAATATGAGACCAGGCATGAGTCCGTCATTTTTCATCACGACAACGCTAGACCACATGTTGCGGTTTCGGTGAAAAACTATTTGGTAAATAGTGGATGGGAAATTCTGCCTCACCCGCCTGGGTCCAGTCCAGACTTGGCACCATCTGACTACCACTTATTTCGTTCGATGCAGAACGCTCTTACGGGAATACGCTTCAGCTCAGTAGAGGAAATCAATAATTGGCTCGATACGTTCTTGGGCTCGAAAGACGAGAAATTTTTTGGGTCCGGAATTCATAAATTGCCAGAAAGATGGGGGAAAGTTGTAGCTTCCGATGGACGATACTTTGAATAAAGCATTGTAACTATGTTTTCACAATAAAACTTCAAATTTTGGAAAAAAAAAACGCTGGAAACTTACTTGTAGACCCAATACAATTGCCATTATTATGGTCGTTTACTCAATCTTGAAGAGAAGGTTTTGCAGCAGATATTTTCAGTTGCTCATAACTGAGATGCAAGCGTCGCCGCCATACGGCTCTGGCCCCATATTTGTTTCGACATCCTAACTAAATGCCGAAAAATCCTAAGATGAGCTGAGCTTTGAGTATGTGGAAGTAACCCAAATAAGGTTATATCTATTTTTGCCTCGAGTGTCGCCGTTGACTTCGCGTTGAGAATTAATCCGCAGAAAAGTCCGTATTGTAATGATGTATTGACGCCTGTAGACGTGTTCGTGGAGGACATTTAAATGATGTTATTTCTCACGCATAATGGTCAAGAGCCATAATTTTATAAAAATTAAAACACCTAAAAAAATCTATCTGTTCTATTTAAAAAAAAACCACACATCCAGGCGCGATTTTTGAAAGACCCTTTAGTTCGTAAAATAAAAAAACTTTCTTTCTCTATATTTTGCTCTGAAAAATATGGCACACTGTAGATACGACGTATGTAACTCTTTTCTGTTTCAAGTGCTAAGATTTTCTGAGAAACCCTCAAATAAAACTCGCAAAACAAACGGCCAGGTGGATCAAAAATGACGTGAATTAGAATTCGACAGGCAGGAACCAGTGGTCAACGGACGTGTGAAGCCCTCGCTAAATACTAGAAAACAGAAAGGTACATGAATACACACATATGTATGTAAGTACTATTAGTCGTTAGAAAAGGCGGATGTGTCAAATGATTTGATTTCGTAGTTTCCTGCATTACTTAACTCTTAACATTATTTGAGTGCACGTACATTTTTGAAATGTTTTAGAAAACTACTAACTCAAACACTTGAGCTTGGTGCACACAAGCTGTATGCCAAGAATTTTTCCCAAACTACCTTTAAAATAGTCCGGCGTTTTGTCACAATCATCCATTTGCGATTAATCTATTGAATGAATATCTTTCAGTGGAACGGAAATTTGTACTCCCTAGGGTAAAATGCAACGCGTCAGTGATTTAAAAAGATATCTTCTGCTAAAAAAGAAAAAAAACATATGAAAAATATACAATATTTTTTTTTCCTCGAACAAATCAAAGGAAAAGGAAAGGAAAGGAAAGGAAAAGAAAACGGCTCATCGAATTTTCCTCGCACACATGTCGAAATTCCCACGCATTCGAGAGAACCAAAAGGACGACCCATTGCACATTGCATCTGCATGTTTTAACAAGACAAGAGTGCCCATACACCAGGCGAGACGATAAGACTTTTGAACAGCCTGACTGTTATACACTTTTGAATTCGAAAAAAAAAGATAAAAAAAAAAAAAACGTATCACTATTGAAGCGATATAATGAATACGGTGGCAATGCGTATAGTGTGCGTTTCCCTTTTTTTCACTTTTTTTGAATTTTATGTGTTGGCTTGTACGTTTTGTATTCATCTACCCAGTCCTCGTCGTAAGACCTTTTTCCCTTTCCCCTTTTCTTAATGTGTCTGTATGACTGGTACAGGTCGGGCCATGGTATATAGTGTTATGAACCGTACAACTCTAACCTAGACCCTAGATGACCTAGCTTATCTGCCTCGTCTACATCCATAGTTGAGTTAGGTATGCACTTCTTGACGGACAAGGATTGAATTTGAAAATTTTATTATGCACATCCTCTTTTTGAATTTGGGGTTTGTGGAAATCGGAGACCGCCACTTCCAGAAGATTAATCAAGGTTCTTCATTTTTTTTTTCTTTTTTTTTTTTTACACAGCCTTGTACATTTTCTCCTTCCTAATTAGGTAGGTATTTAAAATAAGAAAAAAAAAACAACAATAATAAAAATACACCTTCAGCGACAGTAGGTTGCAGAGAAATGTATGTATCTACAGATACAAAAACAAGCTTCGTAACCACAGAGAGACAATGAATGATTAGCAGTTCTGGAAAATTGTGCAATCTAATTTATCATATTTTTTAATAAATAAAATTTCAAATTAAACGTTTTTAGATGTGAGTGTGTTCGTTGATTGGATGCCTGCAGCATATATTGTCGAATACGCCAATTGGACCTGGCGCACACACTGACAGAAGCAATGGCACTCTCGTGGCTCAACGTGAACACATTCGTCGCGCGAAACAAGTATTTTCTTTTGTTGTTGTTTTTTTTTCTTTTTTTTTTTTTAACCATGTGTTTTGTGTAGAATGAGAAGGAAATGGGAGAACGACGGAGAATATAAAAAAAAAAACAAGTTTCCAAATGCCACATGCAAAGATTTAATAGATAATTATACTCCACAGAGTTTGGGTTTTACACATGACGTTATATTTATGAATTACATATGTATGTATGTAGATACATATGCACTACGAGAAGCAACCACAGTGTAGTGCTTAAAGATACACCTTAAAGGGGATATCCATATGTATGTAAGTGCATATTTAATATAGTTTATGAAGTGCAAGACAACGTTTTATAATTTCATTTGAATCCTTATAACATTTATACGGCAAAGTGATATTTAAATATTAACTGTCTCACGGCCGGAGGACCTTTAATGATACCTAGATGAAATCTGAAGGGTTTTTCGTTAAATACGCCCTATTTTTCCAATAGAGATTACCTATCTAAACTCACGCATACTATCTTTTGACAGATGTCATATTTGTGTTTCAGATTGTCGTGGAAAGGTATACGAGGGAAATGTTTCCGACCGAACAATGATACAAGAAAATTTTTCTCAAAATTTTTTTTTAATTTTTCTGCAGAGTCTTCTTGTAGCTCCCATCTCTCTAACCCGTCCAAATAGTACTTGGCGTTTTTCTCTGCAAAATAATTGGTCACGAAGGTGATTGCCTCCTCATTTGACGAAAATCTCTGTCCTCCGAGCACAGTTTTTAGATGAGGGAACAAAAAGAAGTCGCTTGGGGCTAGATCTGGTGAATAAGGCAGATGGTCAAGCAGTTCAAACTGTAATTCATGGATTTTCGCCATGCAACCGCTGAGGTGTGAGATTGCGCGTTGTCTTGGTGAAACAAGATTTTCTCTTTCTGCAAATGTGGCCGTTTTTCCGCAATTTCTACCTTCAGCTTGGCAAGTAATGATGCATAGTATGCTCCTGTAATAGTTTTTCCTTTTTGAAGATAATCGATTGAGATAACTCCTTTACTATCCCAAGTCGCCATCACTTTCCCAGCCGAAAAAAGAGTTTTTACTTTTTTTTGGAGCCGGCTCGCCCTTTACAGTCCACTGTTTTGACAGAATTTTTGTTTCGGGCGTATAATGGTGTTTCCAAGTTTCATCTACAGTAATTAATCGGCGCCAAAACTCGGATTTATTGCGCCTAAACTGAGCCAACAGAGAGTTGGAAATGTTCCTTCGAACACGTTTTTGGTCTAACATAAGCAAACGCGGCACCCAACGCGCGGACAGCTTTCTCATGCCTAAATCTTGATTTAATATGTAACAAACACGTTCTTTGGACATTTTCATAACCTCTACTATCTCTCTCACTTTAATTCGGCGGTCGTCTAACACCATTTGGTGAACTTTAGCAATGTTATCGTCAGTGGTTGCAGTTTTTGGACGTCCCGAACGTTCATCTTCTCCCAAGCTCTCACGGCCACTCATTTTTGATTTGCGTAGGCGTATTGCCTTCCAAAAACAAGAATTTAATAACAGCTCGATACTCAATTTTTTCCATTTTCACAAAAAACACTCACATCGACTCACTGAAACGACTGTCAACTAAAAACTGCGCATCCAAAATGACTGAAACTTCGGTAAATAATTGTCAAAAGATGCACAACTAGCATTCGCTAGACGGGTGCCGCTATCTTTACGTTGTGGTCGGAAACTTTTCAGACAGGCGTTCAGTTACGGCTAAGTAACGCGAGCCCCAATTTTCCCCTTTTATAATCATTCCAATAAGCGAACAATTGAGCGTTTAGTTTTATTGAGACAGCGAAACGCCAGAAGTGAAAAGAATATTGCGGCTGTACGCGAGTTGGTAAGTCAAGACCGCAAACAATTGATATCGCACCGTTCTCAAGAGCAGAAAATCCCTTGAAGGTCCCTGTGGCATACATATTATGCAAAAAGACTTGGTAATACGTTGTGCTCTATTGAAGATGGATGAAGATTCGGATTTTGACCGAAAAACCATCCTCAGTGGCTGGGCAAATTTTTGGTTAAATGGGTTTGTTATGGCATTATATCAAACGAACAGTCCCTTCTTCTTACACCAGGCATTATATACGAAAAAATTTACAATTTGGTTTGGTTTTCATGCCGGAGGTGCCATTGGGCCGGATTTCTTCCGCGATGATGCCGACGCTTCGGTGGCATTCAATGGAGACCGCTATGGCTCATAATAATCTTTCAATAATTTATTTTTTGATAAATTGGAACTGCGAGGGTTGGAGGATATGTGGTTTTAAGAGGACACTAGCCAGCTCGTGCCACAATCGACTTATTGAAAACGAAGTTTGGTTTTTGTCTTATCAGCAGAAATCGGCCGCCCAACTCATGCGATTCAACACCTTTAAATTAATTCCTTTGAGGCCTTTTGGTCTAGCGACTGTCGGTCTTTCCAAAAACGCAGAACACATTTTCCTAATCCAGGAACAATGGATTTTAGAAGGCGTGGTTCGTGGACTTATGACACCTGTATATGCTCCGCTCTATACAAGAGACAAAGGTAAGATTAGAACTTGTAAATTAGTGAAACGTAACTTTAATGCATTTTTACTTCCTAATCTCAGCGACCCCGACTTAACCGTTGCCAGATTAGAAACTGCCAAAGGCTCCTATTGGCTGGCATCGGCATACATTGGCCACGATCATGTGGGCCCTCCCCTGGTGATAACCTAGAAAGGGTGGTACTGGAAGCTAGAAGGCAAAAAACTTGCCTCATCATCGGATGCTACGCTAACGCTTATCACACGGTATGGGACAGCACCGACATCAACGATAGGGGTGAGTCACTTTTTGATTGTATTATAAGTACTAACCTCATTGTTTGCAACATTGACAATGAGCCCACTTTTATAACAAGAAGCCGACAGGAAGTGCTACATATCACTCTTGTCGCCGACAGCATCACTCAAATGCTAACTAACTGGATGGTATCGTCTGAACACTCTTTTTCAGACCACAGATACATCCTATCCAACCTGAGTGATCCTCCTCCCAGCCAACCAGCATTCCGGAATTGATTGACCAAAATACAGACGAACACTGTCAGAAACAATATCCTCTGAAATCCCAAGTCCCCCACGTGACACCAATGAGCTTGACATGAAAGTCAGGGAATTCACTGTGGCTCTCAATCAGGCTGTGGTCGCCTCCTGCCCTCTTATTCAACCTAGAGGCAAGAAAAAGCCACATTGGTGGACATCAGCACTAGGACTGCTTAGAAACACTTGCAGAAAACTTTTCCACTTAGCAAAAAGCATAAGAAAAGTGACTTACTGGGACTCATACAAAGAATCCCTCAAATTATACTAAAAACTGAGGAAGGCAAAGTGACAATCCTGGAGGCCTTTCTGTGACAAAATCACGGAAACCTCTGACGCATTGTGGCTAAGAAAAATCCTTTCTACAAATCCAGCTGTTTGAAAAAAACCGATGGCTCTTGGTCAACCTCAAGTGATGAATCACTCAACCTACTACTGGACACCCACTCCCTAGGTAGCTCCCAATTCGCGGCCAGTAGCAACCCAAACAGGACTAATGCAACCGTAACCAAAATTCATGGTCTAATTACAAGAGACAATCTGCTCTGTGCGCTGCATAGCTTCAAATCATACAAATCTGCTGGTCCGGACGGTATAATACCTGCCGAGCTACAGAGGTCCTCAGATATTATTCAGCCTTCGCTACAAAATATTATGAGGAGCTGTGTAGAACCGATCCACATTCCACTGTCATGGAGAGAGTCAATGTAGTTTTCATTCCCAAAACAGGAAAATGCTCTCATGTCGTCCCAGAGGACCTCAGACCTATAAGTCTATCATCTTTCCTTCTGAAAACTCTAGAACGACTAATTGGTATCCATATGCGAGCTAAAATTGATTCAAGACTTCTGTCAACGGCTCAACATGCCTACTGAAAGTCGGTGAAAACGGCTCAATATAGAGAGTACACAATGGTTGCTTTCCTGGACATAGGGGGTGACTTTAACAACGTCAACACATCCGCAATCACGACTGCACTTTCAACGCTATAGGTAGACGACTCACTTGGGGCGCTAATCAGTCTTATGCTAAACAGCAGGACAATCAACTCCAAACTGGGTGAGGCTTCTGCTAAAGGATGTGTCAGTAGAGGTGAGCCTGAATGCGGTGTCCTCTCTCCCCTTCTCTGGAACTTAGTGGTTAATGAACTGCTGATAAACCTGGAAGCGGGTGGTAGCAGTGTGATTGCCTATGCCAATGACGTTGCTATACTCGTAGCCGTCTCAGGTAAGCATCTTAATATCATTAAAGAACTCCTTCAAGTAAATCTCAACAGATTAACCCGTTGGACAGATCGCTGTGGATTGGGGGTAAACCCCCATAAAACTGATCTTGTCCTATATACCCTCCCTCAAAAAACAGTACCAGTTTAGTCTTTTACGATACAGCAAAATATTTGGGTCTTATTTTTGACAGGAAACTAAACTGGAATTCAAGAAAAAGTCAATAAAGCTATAGTAGCTTTATTCTCTTGCAAAAAATCATTGGGAATAAATGGGTCCTTCGACCCCGTATAACCCACTGGCTATACATCTCGATCATAAGACCGATACTCACTTACGGGGTTGTAGTCTGGTGGACGGCCTTAGACAATGTAATCCACTGCAGTAAACTAAGCAGAGTCCAAAGAACAGCATGTCTATTCATAAGCGGAGCATTGCGGTCTACCCTCTCTGCGGCATTAGACATTCTGTTTCACTTGACACCCCTCGATATCTTCAGCAGGCAGGTAGCTGCGACTGCAGCTATTCGGCTTAAAGCGACTCACAGTGCGCAAACAATTCATTAGGCCACTCTAAATTCCTAATACATTAGGAATCCACACAGAGAACATCGATTACAGCTTACTAGAATTTTGGTTTGACAAAGACTTCGACGTAAGCTTCTCCTCTAGATCCTTCTGGGAGGAAGATGCTTTCATGGAGAACAAGTCAATCCATTTCTACACAGATGGATCTGAAACCGACAGCGGGGTTGGTGGCGGTGTTTTCTCAAATAAGCTAAATCTAAGCTTCTCCTTCCGTCTTCCAAATCACTGTAGCGAGTTCCAGCCGGAAATTTGTAGCGATTAAAGAAGCTCTGTCCTGGCTGAAGAAAAGCGTGATATCGGCAAAGGATATTCGCATCTTTCGGATAGTAAGGCAGCTATTAAGTCCCTGGGATCAGTCTCATTCAAATCGAAAACCGCCCTTGAATGCCGATCATCTCTTATGAGATGGCAGAGCAGTACAACCTTCACCTTTGCTGGGTGTCGGGCCACAAAAACATTCCAGAGAACTGTAGGGTCAATGAACTCACCAAAATTTTAACCACTCTAGGGTAGCATAGGTATACCAATGGCTACAAGCAAATTAATATTAAAGCTGGATGCCATTAAAAGAACAGACCTTAGGTGGACTATAAGACCAACATATCTAGAGACTAAACAGATCTGGCCAAAACTAGATCCGAATAGCTCTAAGAGTCTGATCCTTCTAAATAGGAAGCATCTCAGCGCCATCACAGTTGTTATCACTGGACACTGCCTCATAGGCAAGCACGTAAGAAGGCTTGGAGCTTTTACAAACGAGTTCTGTAGAAGTTGCATGGACGAGGAGGAAGAGGAGACAATCCTCCACCTACTCTGTACATGTCCAGCTCTCTCCCAGAGAAGAAAGCTTCACTTAGGAGCCTTCTTCCACAATGACCTAAACGATCTAAAAAATATAGGCGTAAGCAGTCTCCTACGCTTCATCGCATCGTAAGCTCAAACTGGTTCCATTAGTAAGAGGATCACAATGAGCCAACAGGCCGAAGTGGGTTGATATTTCCAACAGCCACTCTTACCTACCTATCTACCTACCTTTGGTCTAGCGAGCTTGGATGCCAAATTGTTAGAATATCGGTCAAATTATGCAAAGAAGTCATGGAATATTTGTTCAAGCACATCCACTCATACAAATATTTCCGTGGAGGACAGGAAGTAAGAACAAACCCCAAGTGACTCTTCAGACACCAAAACATTCACGAAAAATCTACTCTATGGTATGGTTTGAACGCAGGTAGCATCAGAGCAGAAGCTCGCGTTGCAGTCATCATTTATTGCAATAATATTGTAGCTTGGCCAGAGAGTGATTTCAAGATTGGGACATGTAAATTGGTTTTGCGATTTAACGCCGCTCGATTATTTTCCCTGGAGGTACGCGAAATAACATAGCTTGTTTACGTTTGAAGCTTTAGAAAACAACATATAGTATCATAGCCAGTTATTGGGGAACCACGGCAGCAGATACTCGTGACCAAAAGCCAATGTCGTGTATTTTTATTTAAATTTGTTTTCCAGAATCCACGAAAATAATTAAAGCAATCTTTTGTTAGTGCTTGTACAATATTGCTCCGACGTTAATCTACAGGGTGTTTCATTGCATGCGCCGTAATTTGTTTTTAAATAAAAAGGCTGAACCCACCCAAAAGAGTGTCGGAGACGGAACGGAGCCCTGGGGCACACCAGCATTTATTTTGTGAATATCAGACTTGAAACCATCCAAGACAACTTAAATTGAACGTTCCGAAAGGTAATTTCAAATCCATTGAAGAAGAGAGTTGTCGATCCCAAAAGCACGCATTTTCGACAAAAGAGTCTGATGCCAGACTTTGTTGTCAAATGCCTTCGAAATATCAAATGCAACTATCTTGCTTTCGCCAGATTGATGTACGCTTTGGTTCCACTTTTTGGTGAGGCATGCCTTTAGTTCACCAGTGGATCTGTACTGTCGGTCATTAAGGAGTTTTCGTGTTTCAAGATATTTCATGAGCTGACGGTTTATTAGCGTTTCCATGCCCTTGGAAAGAAGTCCCTTCTGCAAGTGCAATGCGTCTGTAGAAGGCGAGAGAGGAAGATTCGTCTTTTCTAGGGACGGGCTGGACAAATGCTGTTTTCCATCTGCTTGGAAAGAGAGTCCTAAAGAGTAGAATTGATGAAAAAGATTACGCAGTGGTTTTGCCGACGAGGAAGAACACCTCTTCAAAAGATGGGGAGGTATACCATCTGGACCAGCGGATTTGTGAATGTTTGAGATACAAAATTGATTCTGGCTTTATTTTGACGTTGAATAGCACATCATTCAAATGGTCGCCTCAGCTTCGCTGGCAGTGCTACCAGCTGTCGGTCCAATTTTTGATGACTTGATTCAATATGTGCGGTAATAGTGTGTCAAATGTTGACCTCGAGCTCGTCCAAAGTGGTTGTATATTTTTCTCTTTCCCACAATTGACTCATTGTATATTACTTACCTCCCTTTTGTCCAAAGTCAGCTTATGAAAACTTTCTCAATGACCGGCAGCAAGGTTTTCGTAGCAACAAGTCCACTAGTGATTTAATGGCATGTAACACTGATAGTGTAACCAAATTTTACATCAATCTGTAGACAGTAAGATACATAGTTGAACTTGATATTTCAGTGGCTTTTGACAGATTTTTGTATTAGGCCCTTTTGTCGAAATTTGTATCTACATTCAAGATCAACGAATCGCTCATAGATTACATTTCAGGGCGTTGAATTCACGTTTTTTTTGTCGATCACTTCAAGTCGCATATCCACAAAATAAATGATGATGTGCCCCAGGGCTCCGTTTTTAATTTGCATTGATGAATGTTAATCTCATCAAATTCCAATATTAAAATCAGCACAAATTGGGGAATCACCAACCGAGTGGGACTTAATGCTTTCAAAACAGAATGCTGTCTGGTGTTTGGATGCTCATATGTTACCTTGTTTATATCGCTGTTTTCACCACCAGTGCACCTGTAGTTCGCCTTTTCAAACCTTCAACCTTATTAATCGACTAGCTTTTAATACTCATCAGTTGAACCTGAAGTCCAGTTTTCAATGTACTAGTAAATATCGTTATGTCTTTCTTAAGTCGTTCAACT
Source organism: Volucella zonaria (assembly GCA_963966105.1). NCBI lineage: Eukaryota > Metazoa > Arthropoda > Insecta > Diptera > Syrphidae > Volucella > Volucella zonaria. Next base: position 87,319,960 of record OZ014532.1, on the reverse strand, counting down.
CACTTATGAAATATCCTGCTGAACTCTTAACTTCCCAGGCAATATAACCCGCAAGCAATCAAAACTAAAGTACATCGGTACTATATTTTTTTCATCGCTTATTTCGGTGCGGGTTATAATCTCTTAAACATTTAACTATGATTCAATAATTCAGCTTGTAGCTTTTTTTAGAATTCATTTTTTCATTTTCATTTATTTATTCCAAGCAATGAGCACATAATTAAACAATATATTAATAAACTTAATAGATATTACATGAATTTACATTGAGCAATGTATGTATAATACATCCTTTAGTTAACAAAAAACTAGTGACGGATGCATTAAATCAATTTAAAGAAATTTATAACTTAAGATAAAATACAATTGTTGTGTTATGCTTGTAAATTTAGTGCATAAGATAAAAAAAAAAAAACTGAATTTTTCTTAAGTAAAAGCTATGCTATATAATTACTTTTATTAAGTTGTTTATTTCATTGAAGTCAAACCTAAGTAGCCACTTTTTAATTTCTCTGTAGAATGAAACGATGTTTTTTATGCTTCGAAGTTCGAAAGGTAACCTGTTAAATAGTCTGGGTGCTACTGAAGTGTAAAAATGTAAAAAGCGATGAGTATTGTGAGGTGGAATAATAGCAAGACATTGTTCTGTGCTGCGAAGCCCGTAGGTAGTTAAATCCGATTTAATAAGTTTCCACTTCTTAAGTAAAATATTTTTAAGACTTTGTAAAAATAAAGATGTTTTAGCGGAAGTATCTTTGATTTAAAGAACAAACAAAAACTATGTTCACGGCGTTGTTTTTTCCATATTAATCTTAGTATATGTTTCTGAGATACGATTAGGGGTTGTAAACTATTACTGTTAGTACCACCCCAACATACGAGCCCATATTGCAACTTAGTTTGTACCAAACTACGTATAATAAATTGTTACTAAAAGTTTCTTTAGGTAATACATAATATATGTGGCTTTTAGAAGATATTTTTTTAGTAAGGAAGTGTGTATACTCCAGTTCATTGTCAATAGTTAAACCCAGATATTTAAAAGCATTAACATTTTCAATAGAAAAAGATTTTGAAGAGCTGGTCAGGTTTTTCGAATTTGAGTTTATTTGACCGTCATTAGCAACATAATTACTATTACTAAAACACATTTTCTTACAATCAAAACTATGAAAGATACATTTAGGAGAGTGCCTGTCTAGTGATGGTAAGTTAAAAAACCCGATTTTAGTTTTATCACTAATAACTAGCTTGTGCATACTGAGCCAATGTCTTAATATTTCCAAATCATGGTTAATATCAGCAATCAAATCGATTACAGACACATTTGAATATACGCACCCAATATCATCTACAAAACCATTTTGATTACACTTTTATTGTTGATAGAATTATAAAGATTATAAATAATAGAGGACCAAAAACGGAGCCCTGTGGAACTGCTATCCGAACATCTCGAATTTCACTGAAAGAATTCCTAATCTGAACAATTTGATTTCTATCTTTGAGTAAACCAAACCCTGAGACCAGACTTTTCCAATTTAACCAATAGGAGATCGTGGTCAACAGTATCAAAGGCTTTTGTGATATTTACAACCTTGATCAAAAATTTTCCGGAATTTATTCGGAAAATTAAAAATACAAGTTTACTCATCTAAGTCTTTATTTTCCCCTTTAAAGAAATCCCTGCAACGACTGCAACACGCTTATGCCAGCGCTTGATCCAATCCTCGAAACATTTTTTATATTCGGTTTTCGGTATGTCCATCAGTGGTTCCTGCGATTTTTCCATTACTTCCTCTCGGCTGCTGAAACGCGTTCCCCGTAGTGGTTTTTTAACTCGATTGAACAGAAAGTAGTCACAGGGAGCCAAATCAGGTGAATTCGGTGGCTGTTGGATGGTATTTGTTGCATTTTTCGTCAGAAAATTGTGAATAATGATGGCACTGTGCGATGGTGCGTTATCATGGTGCAAAATCCACGAGTTTGCTGCCCACAATTCTGGTCGCTTTCGGCGAATTGCTTCACGCAAACGTCTCATAGCGCCCAAATAATACTCTTTGTTTACTGTCTGGGCTTCTGGCAAAAATTCATGATACACTACACCGTTGTAATCGATGAAAACCGTGAGCATTGCCTTCTTTTTTGACTGAAAACGTCATGGTTTTTTGGTCTCGGCTCATTTGGTGAACGCCATTCACTTGCCTGATGTCTGGATTGCGTGTCGTACTCATAAACCTACGTCCCGTCTCCAGTAATGATCCTTTTGATGAATGTGGGATCGAATTCAGCCTCGCAAATCATCTCTTTTGCGACGTCAACACGGTCTCTTTTTTGCATGAAATTGAGGTCTTTTGGCTCCAACTTTGCTGCTACACGACGGAAACCCAAATCATTAACCAAAAGGACTTGGACGGATCCATAGGCAATGTTCAAGTCCTCCGCTATCTCTCTGATGGCTAATTTGCGGTTTTCGTCGCTTTTCGATGTCGATGGTCTGCCACTGTGTTCATCATCTTCGATTGACTCACGACCACTTTTGAACCCCTCGTGCCACTGGTAAATGACCGTTTGCTTTAGAGAATCGTTGCCGAAACACTTTTTTAATATTTCCAACGTTGAAAACGTCCAAAATTTAAAAGGAGTACAAGTTCGTTTTTGCATATTTAAATCCACTTCTAAAATTGTAAAAAATCGGCAACACACACAGAAATAGATGTACTCTTGGCTACGTAACTTTTGCAAATGTCAAGCTATGACGCTAAGATTTAGAGGGAATGTCAAAAACACATTCACTAACTTAACAAAAAAAAACAAAACTCAAATCGGAAAAATGGGAGCACCACACGGTGGTATCCCCCGGGAACTTTTTGATCAAGGTGGTATAAAAAGGGCAGCAGTGTTTCTTTTACAATTTAAACTAGCGAGCATCTGACCACAGAAATTAAGAAGTGCATCTTCTGTGGATTTGCCCGCTCTAAAGCCGTATTGGTTAGTGCTAAAGAATAATTTTTTTTTCAAGAAATGCGACAACTCTCCTCTTTACTACTTTCTCAAAATTTTTTGAGAAGACCGTAAGAAGAAAGATCAGCCTGTAGTTATCTGGCTTTGCCCTATCATCTTTTTTGGATATACAAGGTGAATGACTCGAACTCCAACTTTTTAAAATGCTATAATTTTTTTATTTTTTAATAAATTTTATTGTTCCAAAGCAAAAAATGTTGGAAAATACATCAATTTTCAAATTGTATCAGTAGCTTTCAATATGTCCACCTTTGGCGCAAATAATAGCCTTGAGACGGCCGAAGAAAGCATCGCACGCTGCACGCAAGTGGCTCTGCGGTATTTTGGCCCATTGCCGGCGAAGGCTTGTTTGAGGTGGTCCAAACTTTGGTATTTTTTAGTGCCAACCTTCGCCTTCAAAATACCCCAGACAGAGAAATCCAACGGATTTGCATCCGGAGAATTTGCAATCCATTGTGTGAGGGACAATGTTTTTTAACCAATCTTGGTTGACGCGCGCTTTGTGAGACGGTGCCGAGTCTTGGTGAAATGTCCACGGTCTTCGACCGAAATGATTGTTTGCCCAAGGCTTCAATATTGCCTCTAAGACAGTTTCACGGTATACGATCGCATTAATTTTGATGCCACGGTTCAAAAATACGAGCGGAGAGCGACCATCGGCGGTTATGGCGGCCCAAACCATCACCATCGGTGCTGCCTGCTTTCTGGTGGCTGTCTGAAGGTGTAAATTTTCGAAGGACCTCTCTGGCAAGCAAACTCGGTCATTTTGTTTGTTGACATATTGCTCGATAACAAATGGCAACTCATCGGAAAAAACCAAATTAGGCAACTCACCACTTTCGTGCAAACGTAGCAACTTTTTCGACTCAAACTTTTTTCTGTTGCGGTGTAAGATCGTGTGCTTTTCGAAACTTCAATGGCTTGAGCCCAATCTCATTTTTCAGTATGTGTTGCATCCCTTCCAACGATATGTTGAGCTCACGAGCCATTTTTCTTCCACTTCGACGCGGATTTCGCTCAATTCGAGCCTTCACTTTCCGAACCATTTCTGTCGATGTTGCTGTTTTTTTATGACCACCTCCGTGGCGTTTTGCAACACTGAAAGTATCACGGTAACGAGCTATGGTTCGAGACACCAATGATTTATTCACGTTGAGGTGCTGGAGGGATCTAACGATAGCTACGTGTGGTTTTCCAGCCAAATATAAAGCAATCACACTATCACGTTTGAATTCCATCGCGGATAAAAATTGTTCAACACAACTGAGACGCAAATCGTTTAAAAGGCTTGTAAATAATAAAATGATCTGTCATGTGTCAAAATTTGAGCTCACTGTCATGAGCGGTTTGGTAATTATAGCAGTCTGAATTTGGTTGCAGTTCGAGTCATTCAGGGTATAGCATACATACCTGCGATATGGACTTAAAATTACAGCCTAAGACGTTTATACTTTACTGTAACAAGGAGCCAAGAAGCTAAATATGTTAATAAGATTAAGGCTTCTTAAAACCATTCTCCCTTAATATCAAATATGTTCTCGTATAACTTTATTTATTAATACTCGTATTAATAAAAGAATAAGCATAAAAGTGAAGCTGTCCGAATTTTTTACACTCCCACTGTTATTCTGCTCAATTGTTTGTAAATTTTTGTTTTTACATGGAAATCAAGTAATTAACATACATACTATACACATGTGGCATTTTAAATTTATATAGTTTGTTTATTAATTTTACAATAGCACAAATATTCGCCTCAAAAATAAAACAATCCAACACATACCATCCAGTAGAATGTCACGTTTGTAGTTGGTGAATGTTTGCAATTCACATGTGGGTATTCGATAACTCTCAACATATGTATAGCGTATCTCTACGAATGTAGTTGTATCCATTATAATTATAATACTATGCAAGTATTTTAGTTCTATTGTTGAATATTTTCACTTTCTTGATTTGAATTTTATTTGTTTCACACGTCATGCGAATACACATTTTTAAACGGACGTAAAAGGGGTCGTGATTGTGTGTTAAATGCATTTGCCCTTTTTACTAAGGATATCCGTTAAATTTTATTTCCGATCCTTGAACGATGTTTATCTTATTTGGACACAAAGGATTTGCTTCTGGTTCCGACAAAATACCGGAAATAAATCCTTCATAAAATTTCAGAGTACTGAAATTTTACTTTTCACTGGCATCTTAAATAAACATTTATTGCATCATACTCGTAGATATTATCAAATTAAGATTCGTTCAACTAGTTTAATACGCAACAGCAGAAAACTTCGACTAATGTAGTCAACAAAAGAAAGAAATTAGTACTCGTATCTATGCCAAGTGGCAGTGGCAGCGCAAAACTTGGGGAAAACAATTTTGAAATTGATGAAAACCCATAACGAAAGCAATATTACTAGATTGGAAAATCCAAAGACTTAAACACATGTTCGTTGTTGTGTTGCGCTGCGCAGCGCGACGTGTGTACGCAAGTGCAATGAACAGCAGAATGTGTTTGTTTTTACTTTATACTTTATACTTTATACGTTAATTTGTCTTTTCAATTAAACTAAGGTTCGATGACTCCTCTAGCGTGGTCTGTGGATTTACGTGCCTCAGCGTTTGTCATTAAGTGATATAATACGAGTAACTGCAAACGGAAAAGGCCTAGCCTTTACTTGTTCTCCTTTTTCTTATTAGTTAACGTTTAATAACTTATTGCAAAAAAAAAAAAAAAAATAAATAAATATATGTATATTGAATAGATAGATGTCTGCTTAGCCCACAAATTATATAAGCATGAGTATTTTTTGTAAATAAAGATTTTGTTAAGAAATACTTTTAGAGGAGAGAGCAAGTTGATTAAATAGATACAAACAAATAAAATTCGGCTAAAATGTGTGCGCCGTTTTTGCCAGAGATAACAAATATTTAAAATCTAAACCGATTTCAGCCGCATTTTTTTTGTTTAAATAAAACACAAAGAAATTAACACAAATTTGGGAACAATTAGTCGTTGATCATCGCATTGCTCCGGTCTCATTTTTCAAGAAATAAGGACCGATGATGCCACCGGGGTACAATCCGCACCACACGGCGCATTTTTTTGCATTCGATGAAACTTGGTGAACATCTTGAGGATTGTCCTCGCTCCAAATACGGTAATCCTGCTTGCATACATAGCTGTTTAACTAGAAATGCACCTCAGCACTCATCGAACGGTTAAAAACTGAATCAACTTCCAGTTGATTTAAAGCCAAATCACTTGACACTTGACCTTATCTCTTGCACCAATTGGATCTTGTTAGTATACAGGGTGTCCCAGTTTAGCAGTATAATCATTTAAGTGCATATTCCCGAAGTTCCGCCGAACAAGAAATTGAATGGAGGGGTGGGGGGGGGGTCTATTCTCACTCCATTTCAAGTTACAGCCCATCAAAGTGGGTGACCTCTAATTTGGAGGTGTAACCACATTAAACGCTATAATTTCTAAACTAGTAACGGTACAAAAATAGTTTTGGACATTTTGGAAAGATAATTTAGTAGTGCACACAAGCCTTAAATGCTTTGGGTACGGCTGTGCAGCAACAGAAAAGTTATGGCTCGTTAAACTCAAATTATGAAAATTTGCTGTTACAGTTTTTTATTTAAAATACATTTTTCTTAAAATCTTTACTTAATAAATTTTCTGAAATTTTATGAAATTTTTATCCTTGCAAAATTTCCTAAAAATTATGTTTAGAAACTTTTTTACATACAATCAACAAATTTTGTAGTGAAAGCCATTTTTCGTCAAAGAAAAATGGTCAAACAAAATTAAGTGAGAATAAGAAACTAACGTCGGCACCTATGAGCAATGCAGTTAACAGTTAATTGTCGAATAGGGAAAAAAGATCGTAACAAAGAATAATTCTTTGTTAACTTTTTTTTTCATTTTGACATTGTTTCAACTGATCTACAATCGACATTTTGCTCTGTAAGTGAACAGCCGATTGATAAATTGGTCTCCACAAAATGTATTCAAAACCCGAGTTCGCTGAGATAGTGTTTGTATACGAGTTCTGCAATGGACACGCTTCGTTAGCAAGACTGAAGTACCAATGGCTATACCCAAATCGTAGAACACCGTGCATCTGGCCATTCGCTGATACGTATCAGCGCCTCGTTGATACCGGGTCAAATGCGCCAAAAAAAAAGAAGAGAAGGACGTTCAGACGCAGCGGTGGCAGAAGCTGGGGATGGGATTTTGCGTGCTGTGGAACTTCAGCCTTCGTAGACTAGTTGTGCAGTTGGAACTTCCCAGAACCCTACAGAGAAATAGATTACACCCTTTCCATTTGACACCAGTACAGGATTTACTACCAGGTGGTGCGCAAAGAAGAGTGGAATTTTGCCAATGGCTACTGCGCAAACATGCAGAGGACGGGCAATTCCTCAAGAACATTCTGTGGACTGACGAAGCGCAGTTCACAATAGATGGGATTACAAACCACCATAATTTGCACCATTGTTCAGACTCCAGTCTCCATGTAATACGCACAACATCCTTTCAAAGGTAAGAATTTAATTACTGTACACAACTTCTTTAAAATGTGTTGTTTATTTTAAAGTAGGTTTAGCGTAAATGTTTGGGCTGGATTAACAGGAAACACTTTAGTAGGCCCGCACGTTCTTCCACAAACCGTTAATTCCCATTTCTACCTGGAATTTCTTAGAGAACGATTGCCGGAGCTCCTTGATGATGTTCCTCTTGTTCAGAGAAGAGCGATGTTCTTTCAACAAGATAGAGCACCTTGTCACAGTAGCAGCGGGGTAACTTCGTTCCTCAACCATACTTTCAACGAACGATGGATTGGTCGATTCCCCCTCAACACTTGGCCATCCAGATCTCCTGACCTAACACCCATGGATTTTTTTCTTCTGGGGTGCTATGAAAGAAAAGGTTTATTTTAGAGAGATGTTGAGTCTGGTAGAGCTCCTAGAAAATATTAGTGTCGCTTCACAAGAGATGAAAATAATTTTGATGACCGTCCATCTGTCATCCGAAATGGTTTAACGCGCCCGAAAGTGTATTCAAATGGAAAGAAGGCATTTCGAACAATTTCTATAAACATTCCATAAATTGTTATTGTTGAAGACAATTAAAAAATAAAATAAAACCTTTTTTTTCTTTTTGTATGGGTGTATAACTTAATTCGTATGGGTATATAACGTTTATTTAAGAAAAACATGTACAATATTATTCAAAGTATTGCCCATCTTTCTGGCAATTTGTGGATCCCATCCCAAAAGAACTGCGCCGGCTTGGCAGCCAAGAATGAATCAAGCCAATTTTTTTATATTCTGCTCTGATGTGAACCGTATTTCAGTGAGGGCGTTCTGCATCGACCGGAACAAGTGGTAGTCAGAAGGGGCAAGGTCTGGGCTATAGGGCGGGTGGGGTAAGACTTCCCATCCACTGTTTTCCAAATAGTTCTTAACCGGAATAGCAACGTGGGGCCGAGTGTTGTCGTGATGGAAAATTATTGCATCGTGTCTGGTCGCATATTCCGGGCGTTTTTCGGCCACTGCTCTCTTCAAACGGATTATGTGTGTTCGGTAGCGTTGTCTATTGATGGTTTCACCCGGTTTTAGCAGCTCATAATACAGCACATCCATCTGATCCCACCAAATACAGAGCATTACCTTCGCGCCATGGATATTCGACTTTGCCGTTGATTTGGCTGGTTGGCCGGGTTTCACATATGATTTTTTGCGTTTGGGGTTGTCGTAATGGATCCATTTTTCATCACCAGTAACAATCCGATGCAAAAATGATTCCTTTTGTGGCGTTCCAGCAGCATGTCGGACATGCAAAACCGACTTTCAACGTCTCTCGGCTTGAGTTCATGTGGAACCCAATTTCCTTGCTTTTGAATATATCCAGCTGCTTTTAAACGTTTTGAAATGGCTGCTTGAGTGACACCCAAAGATTCTGAGAGCTCTTCTTGTGTTTCGTAACAATCTTCATAGAGTAATGCTTCCAGTTCTTCATCTTCAAACTTTTTTGTCTGCCCAGGACGTTCATCGTCTTCCAAGCCAAAATCACCACTTTTAAATCGTGCAAACCACTTTTGGCACGTTCGCTCAGTTAGCGCATGTTCACCATAAACTTCCACCAAAATACGATGACTTTCGGCAGCAGTTTCCTTCATATTAAAGTAATGAAGAAGAACTCCCCGCAAAAACACTTTTTCAGGCACAAGGTTCGACATATTTGAGTGAAAAAATATTATTGTTGTTTACGCTTCAAATGAATGACATATACTGAAATGACGTACAATGACAGTAGCTTTCCAAAGCATGTTCCAATGGAATAATACAAGTTACGCCATCTCTTAGCAAACCGCACGAATTAAGTTATTGTGAATTATAGTACAACGAAACATGTTTGCAATTGAGATAATGTGAATAAAGACAAAGAAAGAAGAAAAGCTTATAAATTAAAGTTGTTTAAAGATCAATAAAGTACTTGCAGTAAAAGAACGGAAGTTGCTGTATTAATTGCGGAATACGTATAGAATTTTTTTTACAGGACGAAAACCGTACTTAACAGTTACAAAAAGGCCCTTCTCAGGACCACATAAAAATATCTAAGCGATTTTATGAGTAATTCAATAGGTACACTTCTTTCTGGCCATTTTTGTTTGACGAAAAATGGCTTTTACTACAAAATCTGTTGATCGTATGTAAGAAAGTTTCTAAACATAATTTTTAGGAAATTTTGCAAGGATAAAAATTTCATAAAATTTCAGAAAATTTATTAAGCAAAAATTTTAAGAAAAATGCATTTTAAATAAAAAACTGGAACAGCAAATTTTCATAATTTTGACTTTAATGATATAGAGAGAGCCCCAGAGTCACACAGATTGTTACTTTTGTTGCACCAATGTGAAGGGATTTTCTCGAAGATCAAAAGCATTCCATAAAATATGCAAATGTCTCTTCTGTAACAAGACCAGCACCTCATACAGAAATTCTGCCAGTTCCAAGGCCACCTTCCGGACGCCTTTCGGACACAGAAATAAGTTCGTGATATTATTCAGAAGAAATCATGGATGATCCCGAATTTGAGCTTCCTACATCTTCTGATGCACCACATCTCATCAGTCAGATCGAGCTTAATGACCTCGTCAGAGACTTGGATTTGTCAAAACAAAAGTCTGAAATACTGAGCTCAAGGTTAAAACAGTGAAATCTGCTCAAGCCTGAGGTAAAAATTACAGAGTACCGTACGCGACAAAGTGAATTTGTTCCTTATTTTTCAAAAGCCGATAACTTAGTGTATTGTAATCATATTAATGGCTTAAGGGCTATGAGCACAAAACCGAAGAATGGCGGCTATTCATCGACGTATCAAAGGCTAGTTTGAAAGCTGTATTGCTTCATAATGGTAATAAGTTTCCTTCAATACTTCTAGCGCATGGTGTGAATTTAAAAGAAACCTACGATGTTATGAAATTTTTGAAACAAAAGTTCCCATCACTAAGCGAAACAAAAATTAAAAAAGGTATTTTTGTGGGTCCAGACATTAGAAAGCTTATAAAAGATCCAGCTTTCATTCCTACTCTGGATTCATTAGAAAAACAGGCCTGGTGTTCATTTGTGAAAGTAGCAGAAAACTTTCTAGGTAACAATAAGACTCCAGGTTATGCAGATGATGTAAAGAAAATACTGAATGCTTATCATAAAATGGGATGCAACATGTTGCTAAAACTTCATTTTTTGCATTCTCATCTCAATTTCTTTCCTGAAAATATGGGTGATGTAAGCGATGAGCACGGCGAGAGATTCCACCAAGACATTGCTGCAATAGAGCAACGGTACCAAGGAAAATGGGAGCTATCAATGTTGGCAGATTACTGCTGGTCGCTTATAATAGAGATTCCGAAGTGTTCTTATAAACGGAATGCAGATGCTTCCAAAAAAAACAACAAAATTTTACAAGAAATAAAATTTTTCCGTAATATTTTTGGTTAAATTCTTAAATTTAAAAAAGCGTTTTCTCACAAAATCCCGATGTGACCTGGCTATTTTATATAATTTTCCTGATTCTATAAACTCCAACGATTACGAATCACATAATTTTATCTCCGAGTAAAAAATAAATATTTTTTTTGTTGACCAGTGTTATCTTTCCAAAATGTCCAAAACTATTTTTGTACCTTCACTAGTTTAGAAATTATAGCGTTTAGAGTGATTACACCTCCAAATTAGAGGTCACCCACTTTGATGGGCTGTAACTTGAAATGGAGTGAGAATAGACCTCCCCCCTGCCATACAATTTCTTGTTCGGCGGAACTTCGGGAATATGCACTTAAAGGATTATACTTCTAAATTGGGACACCATGTATACAAGGTGTCCCCTAATTCTTCAACGATAATTTGGGAAATGTTTCCTGTGCATATTCCATTAAGAAAAAAATCGGACAGGATCTATCGCCAATGTTGACATCATTTATCGAGGATTTCAGAAAGGGCTTACTTTGGTGTATCCTGTTAACGGAAATTGCTCTGTTAGTACTAATGGTAAAAATTTTTTGTAGGACTTCGTTTTTAGAAGAAATACCAGCCTTTATAACGGCGTTTAAATAAAGTTGATATCTTGTTTGAGTCTTTAGATATCCAATTTCTAAGCCTGCTCCGTTTTCATTGCTCATGCTAATCTTTGACTTTGAGGTCACTTTTCTTCAGAAAATGCCTTATTAACAAAACGTTTTAAAATTTGTTTCTTAAGAAAGTAACAATAATAAAGTAGATATAGATCTGATGATACTTTGGAAAACATGCAGCAGGTAAAGAATGAATTTATGATTTTTTACCAACGTTTCTAACAACAGTTGACAATACTCGTAAGAATGGTTTTGCAAGAATTCCTAATTTTCCAATATCTTTTTAAGTTTGCATAGCTATTAAAAAGTTTTAAAGTGTGCTCGTTTATTTGACTACCTATCAAAACCCTCATTTCCTTACCTTGTTCCTTAAAAGTTCTCAGAAAGAATTAGGTTTAGGATTTGAAGGCATATTTGGAAAATTTACCAAACAAAAATGTTAGAAAAGATTAGAAAAATAAAATAATTCATCAGTTTAATGTTTTACGCTAAGATTAGAGTTGCTTGGGAACGCTATTTGAAAATGTCTGCATTTACAAACCAAGAATACGCAGACATTATTTACATTTATGGGCTGTGCAAAGGTAGTTCAACCAGCGCGCGACAAAAATACCATGAACTTTGTCGTAACCGGCGACCTCCTAGTAAAGGAGTATTTGGAAATACGTATTGAAGGCTTCGAGAAACGAGATCAGTTTTAATTACACGACCGAAGGGGGGAGCTCCACAAGTAAGAAGGATTTCGGCTGATGAAAGAAAACTGGAAGCTGTTACAACCGATCCATCAGCCAGTATCAGACGCTTAACTTTGCAATTCAATGTTTCCAGACTTAAAATTTCTAATGTACTGCATGGAGCAACTCCTTATCCATGCCGCCATACATCTGTACAAGAACTGTTTCCCAATGATTTGGAAAGGAGACTTGAGATTTCTAACCTGGTACCTGGAGCGAAGTTTGGATGACAACGCGTTTATTAGCAGAATTCTTTGGACGGACGAATCTCGATTTACAAGAGATGGGATCACAAATTTTCATAATCTTAGTACGTGGGCTGCGAACAATCCACCACATACAAGGGGATATAAACCATTTCAACACAAATTCAGCGTCAATATGTGGGCAGGTGTAATTGGAAACGAGTTAATCGGCCCCTTCAAACTACCACCTAGGCTGAATTCTACAAACTATATGGAGTTTATGCGAAGTGTTTTAGCAGAAATATTGGAGGACATTCCACTGATTCAACTAGCTACATCATATTTTCAACAGGACGGTGCTCCAGCCCATTTTGGTTGTGAGGTTAAGAATTGGCTAGATGAAGAGCACGATAACCGTTGGATAGGACCAGTTCACTGGCCTCCAAGATCTCCTGACCCTACAGTATTGGATTTTCTTGTAAGCGGAAGAACGTAAGAACTTGTTTGTTCAACCGAATTGAATTGGAAGAGCGTATTTTCGGAGCGTAATCAAAAGTGAGGCAGCAGTTAGCATCAATAAACATTCGTATTGAAATCCAAAAACGGGCTCTAGCATGCATACGAAACCCAGGAGAACACTTTGAGCAGCTGTTATAACTGTTTTAGTACACACATAAAATAAAAACTACTAAGACCACACAAAATTATTTTTTATTCATAGCCTTTGGAGCTTAAAACAAAAAAGCCCTTTCTTATAAATTTTATCTGCTGCAGGTTTTTCCAAGTATCATAGAAACTGTGGGTTTTTTCTGCAAACTCATTGGTGATTTTTTTTTATTATTATTACTTTCATAAGAAAAAAATAGTAAAACATTATGTTAACTGGGCATTTTCTGGAGAAAAGTAACCTCAAAGTCATGGGCAATGAAAATGGAACAGGCTTAGAAATTGGATGGATGGATATCTAAAGACTCAATAACTTTATTTAAACGCCGTTACAAAGGCTATTATTTTTTCTAAAAATATAGTCCTACACGAAGTTTCTACCATTAGTACTAATAGAGCAATTCCCGTTAACATAGGTCAGGGTACACCAAAGTAAGCCTCTCATATGTACGATAGTAGTTTTAATTGAAACTTGAGTCAATAACGACCATAAAAACTCGGAAATGTTTAATGTAAACCAATATGAGGTTTTTCGCAAAGATCGCTGTCATGTCAAGACCGGTTATTCGAGAGGCGGCGGGGTTCTCGTAGCTGTCGGAAATCATTTACCTGCCGATGAAATTCCGTTAAAAATTAGTTTGCTCACCTATGATGTGGATCTTACGAGTATTATTCTTAAAGTGACTATTACCAAGCGTTCACATTTACGAGTATATGTTATTGTTAGTTATATTCGCCCGGGTAGCTCATTAGAGATGTATATCATATATTTATCCAATCTGGGTTCTTTTTTTAGTATGTAGATTAAAGTCTGATGATCATGTCATATGTTTGGGTGATTTTAACGTGGGAAATATTGAATGTAAGTTTGACTTAGATGATAAGCTTTTAGTTCCTTTTGACGTCAGTTCAGACATCGAAATTGCAGTCACAGATCTTTTTAATCAGTCTGATCTTAATCAAATCAATAGTTTTCGCAATAGTCTAAACATCCAATTGGATCTGATATTTATAGACAGAGAATTAGATACATCTATTGATAGGTCGTGTTCCCAGTTATTAACAATACCATACATCACGTAAGTGTTCATCTAGAGTTCAAATTGTACGACTACCATTTAAAACGTGGCTTAAAGCAATTTGTTCCAAAAAAAAACCATAAGGGTAAATTCAAATCCTACTTGCTTTAATAAAAGGCTATCAAACTTGAAAAATCGTAAAGCATATAAAGTATATAACCGCAACATAAACAATCAGTTTTCTCATCACAAATACAAGCAATGTCTTCAAGAGTTTGATCACCTTAACAAATTTCTGTATACTACACCATGAATGACTCGAACTGCAACCAACTTCAGACTGAAATCATTTCCAAACCGTTCATGACAGTGAGGTCAAATTTTGACACATGACAGATAATTTTATTATTTACAAGTCTTTTAAACGATTTGCGTCTCGGTTGTGTTGAAAATTTTTTATCCGCGATAGAATTCAAACGTGATAGTGTGATTGCTTTATATTTGGCTGGAAAACCACAAGTAGCTATCGTTAGATCCCTCCAGCACCTCAACGTGAATAAATCATTTGTGTCTCGAACCATAGCTCGTTACCGTGATACTGGCAGCGTTTCAAAACACCATGGAGGTGGGCATAAAAAACCAGCAACATCGGCAGAAATGGTTCGGAAAGTGAAGCCTCGAATTGAGCGAAATCCTCGTCGAAGTGGAAGAAAAATGGCTCGTGAGCACAACATATCGTTGGAACGGATGCAACACATACTGAAAAATGAGCTTGGGCTCAAGCCATTGAAGTTCCAAAAAGCACACGATCTTACACCGCAACAGAAAAAAGTTAGAGTCGAAAGAGCGAAGGAGTTGCTACGCTTGCACGAAAGTGGAGTGGTGAGTTGCCGAATTTGGTTTTTTCCGATGAGTCGTCATTTGTTATCGAGCAATATGTCAAAAAAAAAAATGACCGAGTTTACTTGCCAGAGAGGTCCTTCGAAAATTTACACCTTCAGACGGCCACCAGAAAGCATGATGGTTTGGGCCGCCATAACCGCCGATGGTCGCTCTCCGCTCGCATTTTTGGACCGTGGCGTCAAAATTAATGCGATCGTATACCGTGAAACTGTCTTAGAGGCAGTATTGAAGCCTTGGGCAAACAATCATTTCGGTCGGAGACCGTGGACATTTCAACAAGACTCGGCACCGTCTCACAAAGCGCGCGTCAGCCAAGATTGGTTAAAAAACAATGTTCCACACTTCATTTCTTCTACATAATAGATTGCAAATTCTCCGGATGCAAATCCGTTGGATTTCTCTGTCTGGGGTATTTTGAAGGCGAAGGTTGGCACTAACAAATACCAAAGTTTGGACCACCTCAAATAAGCACTTCGCTCGGAATGGGCTAAAATACTGCAGAGCTACTTGCGTGCAGCGTGCCATGCTTTCTTCGGCCGTCTAAAGGCCATTATTCGCGCCAAAGGTGGACATATTGAAAACTACTGATACAATTTGAAAATTGATGTATTTTCCAACATTTTTTGCTTTGGCACAATAAAATTTATCGAGTCATTCACCCTGTAGTTATATTCTGGCAGTTGAATTAAAAATCAAAGACTATAGCAAACATTTTTGGGCCTTCATAAATGATAAGAGGAAATCTGTTGGTCTCCCCAAGTCTATGATTAGCATAGATAAGACGTCTAGTGATGTTAGCATCATATGCAACTTTTTCGCAGATTACTTTGAATACGTGTATAGTTCTTCCTCTCCGGCTGGCCCTATTATCTTCTTTGTTCCAAATCGAGTCGATGTAGGCAACTGGCAATTAAATCCTTTGGAAGTCTCTAAAGCATTAACCAACCTAGATGTAAATAAGGGTGTAGGTCCAGATGGGATCTCTCCCACGTTTTTAAAAGAATGCGCTACATCTCTCAGTGCCCCTGCGCATTGTATTCAATTTATCGCTTAGAACTGGCCAGTTTCTCAATGAGTGGAAAGCGTATTTTATAACACCCATTTTTAAAACAGAAGCCAAACAAAAAGTTTCTAACTACAGGCCTATATGTAAGTTGTCAGTTATTCCTAAGGTTTTCTAGAAGATTGTATGCGACAAACTTAGTTTTATCGTGAAGGAAATCGTATCCGACTCACAGCACGGATTTGTTGAAGGAAGATCCACAGTCACAAACCTTGCAATTCTATGTGGAAAGATTATTGAAAATTTCAAAAATGGATACCAGACCGATATTCACAGATTTTGCCAAGGCTTTTGATAGAGTGAACCGCCCGATTTTAATCCATAAGCTCAGGCAAATTGGTTTCCATTCCTGTTTTTTGGATTGAATTATTTCGTATCTTCGTGGTCGAACACAATTTGTCAAAATTGGAAATAGTCTGTCAGAACCCATTGTAGTAACGTCTGGTGTTCCACAAGGAAGCCACATTAGACCGTTGCTTTTTGTTCTCTTTATCAATGACATCCCCTTAAGTTTTTATAATTCAATATCCCTATTATTTGCAGGTGACTTAAAGGCGTTTCGAAAAATTAAGTCGGTGAATGATTATTGGCTTCTCCAGGAAGATTTGAATAGTCTTGCTAAGTGCTATCAGCTCAATCAACTACACTTAAATGTACCTGTCAAAAGTTGGATCTCTGAAAATAATACTCGCAATTTGATTATAGCATGCATTTTATTTCTATTAAAGGAAATTTAGTAGTGGAATGTGCCTTTTCAAGGGAAAGTTCTTACCGCAATTTGTCATCCATCCAATTGCTCTTTTGACGTTGAAATGACGCCATATTCGCATTCCGCCGGATGGAAACACTAATTACGGGAAAGAGAAAGGAAAAGGGAATAGGCTATATTTTTCGTTGCGCATTCGTGGCATTCCTTCTACTCAGCCTGAGATGGCGCACTTCGCACGGAGTGTGTTCGGCAACAGTATCAAAGTGCCATCGATTTTAAAATTGGCAACACTTGTTTGGATATTGGACCCAAAACTTTCTTTTAAAATGCATATAGACCACATAGTTAGCAACTCTTTCAGAAAGCTAGGATTCATAAGGCGAAATACAAGGAATTTCACCGATCCCTACGCACGAAATGCTCTTTATTTTACTCTAGTAAGATCCATCTTAGACTATTGTCGTCCCATCTGGAATCCCTACTACGATATCCACTCTAAGAGGATAGAAAGGGTCCAAAACTGTTTCACTAGATTTATTTTGAAAAAGCTGAGGTGGAATATTAATACACCACCATATCTGACCAGATGCCTTCTCTTTAATCTATTGACCCTTGAAGAGAGACGTAGGTATTTTTGTATAATGCCGATAAGTGATAGAATTAGTTATCATATTAAATGTCCCTATTTATTGGAGCGAATATCTTTTTATTTTGCTGCAAGAAATCTCCGGACGAGGTTTCATCTTCGAGAGCGATTCCATAGAACTAATTATGGCAATCATGAACCAATTGAACGCTGCATCAAAGAGACAAACAATGTAATTGATCACATTGATATTTGTGATAACTCTTCTAGGAGCTCTTTCAAAAGAAAGCTAATGTTAAATCTTTATTACAATAATTAGTTAAATTCTATCAAATTTTTTTTTTTAATTTCTTATTTCTTCCTTACCACTATTTTTCAATCTTAGGTTGTCTAAATTGAGCTTGTAAGTTGATGAAATAAATAAATAAATCCTCGATGAATGATGTCAACATTGGAGATATACCCTTACTGTAGAACGTTTTTTTTCATAGAATATACCCAGGAATCATTTTCAAAATTATCATTGCCGACACAGGACACCCTGTATAGAGCACCAGGCATTTATCAGAGAAGTAGAAACAAATCTGGGTCAATTGCGCAAAAAATTAAGAAATAATATAATTGACTATCTTAGGTGATATAAATATTAACATTTGTGATGAAAGTTAGAGCTATGTTATGGAATGTTTGGAGACGTTAGCAATATTGAGACCTATGACACTCATAAGAGAATATACTCGAGGACATCTCGAAAAAGGAACCAAGCCTGTGATCGACCATATCTTAACCCTTTCCCTCCACGGGCTCACAATTGTGAGTTTCAGAATTCAGCTCCAATGAAACGCAATCGTGAAGTCAAATTTTTAACAACTTAATCGAACGAATGGGGCCGTATACGAGTATCAGCAATAACACGGCGAATATTGACTTCCAAATCATCCAACGTCTCTGGTTTATCGGCATTGACAAGTGACTTCACATACCTCTAAAGGTGTGAGATCGCAGGATCGTGGAGGCTAGTTCACAGGTCCATTACGGGAAATTATGCGCTCAGCAAATGCTTTCCGCAATAAATTGATGGTGTCGCGCTCCGTGTGCCATTTTGCGCCATCTTGATGAAACCAAAGCTATGCCACGTCAATGCCATTCAACTGAGGAACGAAAAAGTCAGAAATAATGTTTCTATAGCGCTCTCCATTGACGGTAACATTCTGGCCGACATCGTCCTTAAAGAAATATGAGCCGATGATTCAACAAGCCCATAAAGCACACCAAACTGTGAGTTTTAATGGTTGTAAGGGTGTCTCGAAAAAGGCTGAGTTTTCCCCACTCCGAGTTCGGCAATTTTGCTTGTTTACATATCTATTTAACCAAAAATGGGCCTTATCGGAGAACAAAATTTTACGTAGAAAATGAGGATCAAGCTGAAGCATGTTTTCGGCCCATTCACCGAACCTACGACGCGTAGAATGGTCACGCGGTTTCAACTCTTGCACAAGCTGGATCTCATAAGCTTGTAACCCAAGATCTTTCCGTAAAATCTTCCACAAAGTCGATTGGCATAGCTCCAATTGCTATACACGATGGCGAATCGCCTCTTTCGTATTCTCCTCAACACTGCGCTCCACAACGGCAATAAATTCTTCTGTTCGCACTGTTTGTCGTCCTTGGAGATGCGTATTATCCACTAGAGTGCACGTAGCGCGAAAACGATTTATCGTGCTCCGAATAACTTGCTCAAATGGACGATTATGTCGAACGTAAAATGGACGCAGTGCACGATAAGTTTGGCGAACCGAACCATGGTTTTCAAAATAAGTTTGCACAATTTGCACGCGTTGTTCTGGCGTTAATCTATTCATCGTACAATAACAAAACGTACTAACCACAAATCAACTTTCAACTGTCAAATTGACAATTTGTAGAAACAGTGTTGTCAAAAACCAAATCTCTAAAAAAACACCCTTTACGTACATCAACAATACGAAACGATATGTTTTTAAAGACAACGTTCGAAGCGGCGAGTCATCACTTTATCGGAAGATGCTATAATTTTGTCCTACATTTGTGAAGTAATTACAAGATATGAATTTGCGGAACAATTCGTCGGTGGTATTGGTGCAGGGTGAAAATTGAGGACTGGTTTCCCGGTCGTCCGACACCAACTGGGCAAACACTACAATGTTTAGCCGCTCGCCTAGAAGAGTATGGGACAACTCGCGATACTGCCAGGTCTGCCCGTCCGCGGAGCAGCCGTTCTGCTGAGAATGTCGCAGTTGTGGTTGAAGATGTCGCAGAGGACCGCGGAGTATCGACCAGACGACGTGCCACGCAGATGGGCATACATTGACAGTCTTTACAGAGAATTTTGTTGAAAGACTGTAAGATGTTCCCTTACAAAGTGCAGACAGTGCATCAGCATCAAGCGCGTGTAATCTACGCTCAACCCATCCTGAATTTCGACCACGAAGGGACAACTTTTCCTCGAAAATCATCATGAGCGACGAGGCCCATTTCCATCTCTGTGGATATGTGAATAGGCAAAATTATTGCTTCTGGGGCACCGAAAATCCGCGTTTAACCCACGAAGAGCCATTACACCAGTTCAAGTTACGTTGGAGGAGTCATCAGGTCGTATTTTTTCGAAAACGCTGCGGTTCAAATGACTGCTGTGGACGGACGGCTACAGAGCCATGCTCAACGTCTTTCTCCTTCCTCAATTGGATGAATTGGGACTGGATAACATGTAGTTCCAACAGGATGGAGCAACGGCGCATATTGCACGAGTCACAAGCGAAATTCTAAAGGTTGCATTTCCGGGTCGCCTAATCTCTGCACTAATTTGCACTGGCCGGCCAGATCGCTTGATTTAACCGTTCCAGATTTATTTTTTGAAGTCACGAGTCTATGTCAACAAGCCTCAGACTCTTGAAGCCCTCAAAGAGAATATCCGTCAGGAATGCGAGGACTTATCGCCGGAAGTTCTGGCAAGAGTGATGGCAAATGCCACAAATTGGGCCCAAGTGGTCATCAATTCTGGCGGTGGGAAAAAAATGTAAGACACCAAATAAATATAATCCAAAAGCAGAACCAAAGTTTGTCGTTCATAAAATAAATTACAGCCCCAAAAAACATCGGGTGACAACTTTTGAGCTGCCTTGTATGTACTCGTATAAGGTGGTTTTTTGCGGTGTCAGACTTTTCAGTAGGGATTAAATGTCAAATTAGCTGTCACATTGAGCTGCAAAGCTTAATTTACTTTTAGTATAGTTTCCCATTTCATCATGGAGAGATTGACGCCACAACAGTGATTTCCAATTGCTGAAATCTATTTCCTAAATCGATGCTCTGTTCGCGAAATTTATAGGGAACTTTCTGAAATTTACACTAGTTATCATCGGCTATTTACCGAATTATTGAAAAATTTCGCACCCAATTCAAGCTAAAACAATAGCAATAGAACAGTGCATTAGGAAGAAAATATCAAGGCTGTGGGAGATTGTGTTGAAGAGGATTCGTTCGCAGTAACTTGGCTTTTCTTTATCTATTATCTGGAAAATTCTCTGTAAAGATCTTAGTCTCGAGGCTTATAACTTTTTTATAAGATTATGAAATTATTTTTAATTATTTATTAAAAAGTACTCGTATTATTTTTATAAAAGAGTTTCTGCGAAGCTTTCGGATTTTCTGCAAAAGATCGTATATCAGCACATTTTGATTGAACTTAATTTTAATACATTAGATACTAAATTAAATAATTTGTTTTTAATTTTTAAAATAAAAATTATGTCTAATACAATATTTGCAAAAAATTGGGAACATGAACTCAAAATGTGAAACAGATTTTTATTTACACATAACAATTTGAAAAGATGTTTTTTTATGAATTTTTTACTTGTTTTGAAATTTACAATATTTGTAATTCCTTTAGGTAACAGAGCTGTCTTCTTCGGTATGTGTTGGTTACTCTTGGTACTTGTAGCATACCTTGAGCACGTCGGCTTGTTTTTACGCCATAGTTTATGAATTGTACAAAACGGTAGTCGTTCCAGAACTCCAAGATGAGTGACATCTTAAAAAGCTGTTCAACATTGAGTGCTCTAAAATTTTGTTTGTTATTTCGATAGCTGCTGGTTATTATATTTTTCACCGCCATGAATGTGGGTTGCTGCTGCGTAACCCCAAGCAAGTGTACCATATCTAAGCTTAGATTCTACTCGTAGAAGAGCGTAGTACACAAGCTTTAGGACGGGCACTGTGGCGTAGTACTTTAAATTAGCAAACGCATATAATGCCTTCTTCATATCCATTCGTAATTTGTCGATTTGTTTATCCCAAAGGGAGTGGCTATCGATGATAATTTCAAGATATTTATCAGTGTCTACAAGGTCAATCCTTTTAATTGCGGAATTTGGAACGGGTAAATTTCTCATGTACAATGAATGCTGCGTAGATTTAAAGCTTAAATTTCTTATATGTATAAGCTTTGTTTTCGAAGCATTAATACCCAAACCGTTATCGTGACACCATTTTACTCCAGCGTCAAGTTCCGCCTAAATCAAAGTTGTTACCATCTCGAGGGACCTGTGACGTACAACAAGTACTTCAACATCAGTAAAAGCAAAGGGAGTGCTCTTCATTAATACCCGAAGGATAGAAAGTATAGCGAGTATCAAATAAAGAAAATTGGAGCTAACTTTGATCCCTGGGGGATCCCATACCATATGAACAGTTGTGACAATTTTATTAAGAGGGGTTCTATTCCCGGACACTGTAGAAATATCGTTTGAGAAAATATTTATTATTGTTTCGTCGATATTTAGTTTCGTCTTGCCCAGTATTTCATTGATAAATCGCCATGATTTACGAGTGTCCGACCTGGCTGCAATGAACTGTTTTTTTTTTTTTTTGTAAAAAAGTGACTTTTCTTTTGCTATTTGTTTATTGGTTTTATTACCATTTGTTCAGTCTATTGTTATTCCATTTTCTATAAAGTTCGTCCCTTCGCTTAAAACATGCAATCAAACTAGATGACATCCAAGTATTGCTATTTTCTTTTAACTTTTCATTTATTTTCGTGTGTCGATTGTTGATAAATATTATTTTACAGTTCACAAACTACAATAATTTGTGATATATGATGTTAGCATCGGTTTCTTTTAAGACTTCCTCCGAATATTCTTCTATTATAAGTTTATTCACCTTTGAATTGCATAGATACGAGTATGTAGACTTGCCTGTGTAGTGACGAATTGGGTAGTAGGCGGTAATGTCACTCTTTAACCCTTTCCCTCCTGAGCAATATAAAAACAATATCTGTTGTAGATTACAACTTTTTTTCTCTATGTATAATACGACTCTCTTATCTCTTGTTAGACTTGGAAAAAAAAACGCTCAAAAAAGTTCTTGATTGTCCTCACATTTGTGAGTGGCACATAATCTTAAATATAAGAAATAATTTATAATTAATGCTACATAAATAATTGGCTTCATTTTATATTTGTTTTCAGTTTATGACTTAATTTTTTGTATGAAACAATTTGAAACAGCTGAAGTCTTTTGTAAGGCAGAGATGTACATCGCACTTCTCACATATTGTGCGCGACCGGTTTGCGCAATTAGGTAGCCGACATTTCAGTGGTGCTTTTAGTGTCTCAACAACTGGCAAATGATTGAAGCCATCAAAATGCTTATCTTGCCCAGGTAATGGAGAAACTATTTTCCTTTTCTTTTCAAACAGCCCCTATTCTGATTCTGAGTCGGCTTCGACATTCATTGGTTTGTTCGTGCCCACATCACTCAATAGATATTCACCCACTTCCAATCTAAAATGTTGCAAGTTCATTTGTTCTTTCCTTCCATATTTGTTTTGTTTGCAGTCGTATTTGCACTCAATAAGCTGATCACAAGTATTAACCCCACCCTTACCTGAAAGGCAATCGGGGCAAGGAACGTCAATTCGGGCTTTTGCCGTTTTGTCCCAGCGCTTCACAGTGCTAGTAGGCTGACTGCCAGTAAAACTCGAAGCCATTAACACGCTTTTGTTGTCCTTCCATGTCACTACGCACAGAGAATTATGATTTATGCAAATTTCTTCAAACTCGCCCCCTTTTCTTCTTGGAATCTTTGATAAAAGTATAGCTATTCTGGCGATTGTTCGTTAGAGTTCCTGTGGCATAGATACGCTTTTCTTTTAGCTTTTGAAGAATCGGAAGTGTACTAAAATATCTATCAAAATAGACACAAGAGTTCTTTGGCAATTTTTCCGTTAGCCGTAGAACAATTGCCGGTCCTAAATCGAGACTTCTGTCTTTAAGAGGCTTTGCTGCATCTTGATAGATTTCGAAGTCTAATACCATACCGCAAGCTGGCGTAAGCATAAAATTCTTAAGTCCCACAGGGCGAGGTTTATTTTTAACATATTGACGAACAGCACACCGACCTAAAAATGCTATCATTTGCTCGGGAATTGAAAATTTCTTGAACATGTTTCTGTTGATTTGCAAACATTGGTCTCGTACACTGTTAATCACTGGTCGCCCCTTCCAAAGTAGATTTTTCTTTTTTGGTTCTTCGGATTCAGCGTTTACATCCACAAAGTGAATATTAACGCGCAGTAAATAAAATCGATCACGAGGCATTGCCTGAGCAATTAGATCGAATCGAAAATTACAATACATATGAATTCGTGTAAATTTAATGCATCCAATTATGGCATGCATTCCGAAAAAAACGGACATTTCTTCAAATGTGGTCCTAAGATCATGACCATTTCTTGCTAAATACAACTGCGACGAATGTAAAGAGTATTTTTTTAGAGGTTTGGTTTTTAAACTGGCAACACTATTACTACAGATTGCCAATTTGACAGTTGGAAGTTGATTTGTGGTGGTTAGTACGTTTTCCCATTTTACGATGAATAGATTAACGCGAGAACAACGCGTGCAAATTGTGCAAACTTATTTTGAAAACCATGGTTCGGTTTGCCAAACTTATCGTGCGCTGCGTCCATTTTACAGTCCACGTAATCGTCCATCTGAGTAAGTTATTCGGAACACGATAAATCGTTTTCGCGCCACGTGCACTCTAGTGGATAATATGCATCTCCAAAGACGACAAACAATGCGAACAGAAGAATTTATTGCCGTTGTGGAGCGCAGTGTTGAGGAGAATACGAAAGAGGCGATTCGCCATCGTGTATAGCAATTGGAGCTATGCCCATCGACTTTGTGGAAGATTTTACGGAAAGATCTTGGGTTACAAGCTTATGAGATCCAGCTTGTGCAAGAGTTGAAACCGTGTGACCATTATACGCGTCGTAGGTTCGGTGAATGGGCCGAAAACATGATTCAGCTTGATCCTCATTTTCAACGCAACATTTTGTTCTCCGATGAGGCCCTTGTAAACAAGTAAAATTGCCGGATTTGGAGTGGAGAAAACCCAGAAGCCTTTGTCGAGACACCCTTGCAACCATTAAAATTCACTGTTTGGTGTGCTTTATGAGGTGGTGGAATCATCGGCTCATATTTCTTTAAGGTCGATGACGGCCAGAATGTTACCGTCAATGGAGAGCGCTATAGAAACATGATTTCTGACTTTTTCGTTCCTCAGTTGAATGGCATTGACGTGGCAGAGCTTTGGTTTCATCAAGATGGCGCAAAATGGCACACGGCGCACGACACCATCAATTTATTGCGGGAAACATTTGCTGAGCGCATAATTTCCCGTAATGGACCTGTGAACTGGCCTCCACAATCCTGCGATCTCACACCTATAGATTACTTTCTTTGGGGGTATGTGAAGTCACTAGTCTATGCCGATAAACCAGAGGCGTTGGACGATTCGGAAGTCAACATTCGCCGTGTTATTGCTGATAAGGACTGGAACGAATAAAACTGTAAATTTTAATACGGGATATACTTCCAATGCGTAAAAATTGCAATCCCATTTTGTACCCAAATTAGCCTGTATATTCTCTAGTTTCAGTTTGTTATTGATTTTAGTTCGGTGCGGTTTAAAATACTTATAAAATATGAGTCAAGAGGAACGCCGTAAAAAGATCATCGACAAATGGCTTGAAAATACTTCGCGTCCTAACCATTTCGTCGCAAAAAATTTAAACATAGCACGCAGTACAGTGGATTCTGTTATTAAACGATATTTGGAGACGTTGGCAGTTAAGCGAAAACCGAAAAGTGGAGCTAAAAGTGGAGCACATGATACAAATTTGGACAGGAAAATAGTGGGTACCATCGTAAAAAACCGGACGATGTCATCCAGAGATGTTGCTCGGAAATGTAATACCAACCAAACAATGGTACAAAGATCTAAAAAACCTAACGGTCTAAAAACGCGAAAAAAACAAAAAATACCAAAAGTTACTGAAAAGCAGAAAAAAGTCATAAAAACACGAGCCCGAAAGCTATACGAGTTGATCGGCAACAAGGAAGCGTGCTTGGTTTTGGATGACGAAACTTATGTCAACGCCGACTTAACTACTCTTCTAAGTGCGCAGTTTTACAACTCGTTTGAAGCTAAGATTCTTCCGCAATCAACAACATCGATTGGGATGGAAAAATTCGGGTCAAAATATTTCGTTTGGCAGGCCATTTGCCAATGTGGACACAGAAGCTCATCGTTTATTACAACGGGAACAATTAACGGAGAAGTGTACATTAAGGAGTGCCTAAAAAAAACGGTTGATTGCTTTCTTAAACAAACACTAGGGTTCAACATTATTTTGGCCAGATTTAGCTTCAGCTCACTATGCTCTCGCGACGTTGAGCTTTCTTGTTGCTAAAAATGTCGACTTTGTCCCAAAAGACATGAATCCACCCAATGTTCCACAGTGCCGTCCCATTGAAAGGTATTGGGCTTTGGTCAAACCTAAATTGAGGAAAATTGAGTAGTGTGCAAAAGACGTAAAAGATTTTAGTGCTAAATGGAAAAGAGCGTCCAAAAAGATCACGGATGTAACTGTCACCAATTTTATGAAGGACATTCGAAAGAAGTTGAGGAAAAAATGGGAACCCAAATAATTTTTTTTATTTTTTGTAATTGTGAATGGATTTAATAAAAACAGAGTTTTAAAGCAAATAAAAAAAATTCACATGAATTATGAAAATATATTTTTTTTTTTACTTTGAAGTTTCCAAATTTTATTCGTTTCAGTCCTTATACGGCCCCAGTTGCTCGGAAAAGTTATCAAAAATTGGATTTCACGATTTTGCATTAAACCCTAATGGCATAAAATTATCTATTAAATAAATAAATATCATAGATATTAGCAATAGCTTCAAGTGTTCTATTTTATATTGAATTTGTGTACCTCTATACAAAACAGCCTTTATTTCCTTATTCACTGAAAATTGCCGAAGTTATTGCGCTCTTCAAAAATTCAAACCTTGCGATCGAAACAACTACATATAGTCCAATATCACCTTTATCAGTTTTCTTCTAAAATATCTATTTCAAAAAGTGATGAAAACTCGATTTCTGAGTAAAGAAGAGTAAACCAAAATTCTTTAGCGTCAGTCAATATACTAGATGGAGTGAAAAGTGACCTCCTTGACCGCCAGAATGCACTGCTACTGCAAAAAACGTTATGGAAGTTGAAGTCCGTTCAAATTTAGGCAGACATGCCAAATTTCAGTACGATACTGTCTTTAGTTTTGTTTTGACAGCTGATTGTTGTTGACGTGTTTGGCATCATGTTGAGTATGGACAAAAACGATTTTCGTTCTCTCATAAAACATTATTTTTTGAGGGTCAAAACGGCGAAGGAAACAAAAGAAAAGTTGGATAAATATTATTGGGCTAATGCTCCGTAAGATTACACCGTCAAATATTGGTTTCGAGAGTTTCGTGGTGGCCGCAACTCCACTACCGATCAAGTCCGCAGGGGCAGGCTCTCCGATGCGGTTACAGAGAACAATCTCAATAAAATACATGAAATGGTGTTGGCTGACCGGAAAGCGAGGGTGCGCGAGCTAGCAGATACCACAAAGATTAGTACTGAGCGCACACGCCATATTTTGGGCAATATTCTGCTTATGAAAAAGTTATCCTGCCGCTGGGTGCCGCTCCTGACCAAAAACACGTACGCAAGAGTACTTCGAAAGAGTTTTTGGTGTTGCTGATTCGGAATCGGGCGGACTTTTGGCATCGATTGGTAACTGGATTTGGATCCCTCGGTCTATTATCTCTTTCCAAACTTCAAAAGATGGCTCATCAATAAAAAATTCAGCTCACGTGAAGAAATCATCGACGCCACGGAGGAAAATTACTTTTAGGACGAGATCAAGAAGTTGGAAATGCGCTGGAATAAGTGTATCAAACTAAAAGAGGGCTATATTGAACAATATAAAAAAAACATTTAAAAAAAAAATTTTTTTAGTTCCCAAGAAGGTCACTTTTCACTCCATCTAGTAGCTTCCGTGTTTTTAAATCACAGCAAATTGTGTAGCTCAACTGCTGGAGTACTTCGGGGTGCGGTCCTAAACCCCGTCCTATATTTGATATTCATCAACTCAATCTTTGATCAGAAGTTTAGGGGCAAGCTAACAGCTTTTGTGGACGATATTGCCTCTTCATATGGATGCAAGTTCCCACTCGACATCAATTTCGATTTAAACATTTTAAGAAGCTGGTTTGTTGCTGATAAAACGATTCTCAGCAAAAAAAAAACTAAAACGATGTATTTCAGTGTTACGGGTTCTTTTGCTCTGCCTGACTTTGAAATATTTTCCTATTCTTCTAACTGTCCAAAATTCCAAGTTAATAAAATCTCTTAAACATCTTGGAGTTATACTAGATAGTAACCTGAACTGGTTCGACCACGCGAATAGTGAATAAAGAAATACGAGTATCTAGTGTCTTGCTCCAGGCAAATTTATAACTGAAATTTAGTTTCTTCACGAGGGTGGTGTATTATGGGATGGTTCACTCAAAAATTCAATATGATTTAATTTGTAGGGGTGGAACGTTTCTCAATAAAATTAACCCGTTGCTTGTATCGCAAAAACTTATTTTACATATGGAGAAAAAATAATTTCAATGGTAGCTTGAACTTGTTTCAGAAATTAAAAATCCTTCGCCTAAGACATCCTCGTACAAATATTTTTTATAAGAAGGCATTCTCACCAAGCCTTACGTATTAACACTAGTACAGTTGTAGCTCCGCGTTTTTTAGCAAATTGCCGCTTTACACCAGAAGATTAAGAAATTTGACAAACTTTCTCAATGAAATAAAATCTTGATTATCAAACCACAACTATAGCTATAATCAAATTGAAAATATATTAAAATCACAATATTAATTAATAACTAAATGTCATTCACACTCTCGCATAATTTCTAAATAAATTAAAATTTGTCTTAATTGTGGATTCACTACTGCATATTGTATGCTACGAGTAATTTGAGGTAATAAGAATAATCTAATCGAAATCTAAAATCTAATCTGCTGATTATTGACGATACCGCCGATTCAATCGCGTGAATTTATCAGGTGTGCACCCTGCTTAGTCATTTCCGACAGTGTATAGCCAAGCCAACGCAGCTTAGTGTCAACGCCAAAAATATTGGCAAGCGTTTTAGGGTCTATTCTCTTCATAAGTTGGAAATTATGACCTCGACAATGATATTTTAAAGGCCAGCAACTGCTGACCAATGAAAGAAACAATGTACTGGACAGTTTTAATCAGAATGAACTATTGACGCAGCCTTCTTTTAATCATAATCATGTTAACATCAAAGAGCTATTAGGTCTAGTTAAGTTAGGTACTCCTTTGTATAAATGGTACTAAATATCTGGGGTAACTACCCATTCGCGGAAAAACAAACACTTAGTGATAATGAGAGTTCAATACTCGAATCGAACCAGTTATTCAACAATCATTTCAAAGCCTTGCACTTTATGTACAACCTAATATACAATCTGATAATAAATTGGTTAAGATTCCAAGTGCGAGCGTACTCTAGTCTAGATAATTGTGCCGGCAATCTGCATTACCGAAATTAGTTTATGTTACTATTAAATGAACGTCGTAGGAGAAAGAGTACAGACAAACTTGTTAAGGCCAGTTTCCATTTATTTACTGCATCAACATTTGGACACCGATATTTAAATCAATTGGTTGAAAACTAACAAAGCAGACTTGACAAGAATTGGAAACAAGCAGCCCGATTTAGCTACTAATATTCGAATGATTAATATTTTCACTCTCCTTTTAGGATGATGATTAAGTAAAAATATGACAGGAGCATTCGATTCAGTTCTGAAGAGATAGGATCGATAGACCTCCGTGGTATTGCCCAAGGGGAATTAAAACTGCACCAAAAACGACTGCGTAGCTCCTGTACCTATATGTAGTAAAGGCGGCCTGGAAATTACAGTCTTTCCTAGAAGAGTGGAAAAAGAGAAAAGTATGAAAAGTATTTTCGCTTTGGTTCATTCCGTGTCGACAACATCTTGACGTGACACTTATATACCATCATTAGGCATTGCGTTGAATGTCAATTAACACTTTATATGTTTTCCATTGACGCGTTCGAAAATATCAATTTCAGATTTTTTTTAGGTTGTCTTGCGTAGAACGTGTTGAATGTTTTGATCATCCACAAGGTTCGAGTCATGTAGTAAGCCGCGTTGACTACTAGGTGTCGCTCGTTGTTATTGGAGTTGTAACAATCGATATTGCTAGAGATGCTATGTTAGTATGTCCCAATGAAGCAATACCATCAAATACGAATAGGCTAACAGAACACCAAAAAGAGCAAAACCAAAATGGTGAAATCACTTAACCCAGCTTGTAAATGAGCCCACACGCATACCAGACGTTGATAGTCATACCGCCAACACCCTGGACTTTTAACTTCTCACCCTGACAAGTACTGCGTTGATGTGCTCTCCCCTCTAGGCTCGTCGGACCATTGTGTCATATCAGCTAAATTCTCGTACACTCACCACACAGTTTGAGAAAAGATTCCTAAAAGAACTGTATGGCAATACGAGAATGCCAATTGGAGGAGACTTAACAACTTCTTTAGGAATTTTAACTGGTCGTTATGTTTCCTCGATAATGACGTGGATGCCGCTGCTGACATGATCACAGAAACTATTCTCTTTGGAATGAGATGCTTTATCCCTCATCGGATGAAGAGTATCAAACCAAAAGAAAAGGCATGGTACGACTCGAGCTGTAAAGAGGCTGTCAGGGTTAGATAACTGTTTTTTCGGTCCTGCAAGACCAGCCCGACAGAGGAAAACCGAAAAAAGTTTAAACAAGCCAGAAATGACTGCAACGCCTTTCTTAAGCGTGTGAAATTCCAATATGACCAAAACCTGAGGCAAAAAATACTGCAATGTCCAAAAGGCAGTAAAAATTTTTGGTCATTCGTCAAAAACATTAGAAATTCTGCCTCATCCTCCATCCCAACGCTCATTTACAATGACATTCCAGCTGTCAGCTCTTTGGACAAGGCCAATCTACTTGCTGCACACTTTGCGGCTAGCTCAACACTCCCAGATTGTGCTTTGTCCCCGCCTACACTTGAGTCGAATCTACAATGGGACGAATCCACTTTCGCACCCGTGTAGTAGCAAGAGTACTGAAAGATCTCAACATGCATAAATCCGCTGGTCCAGATGGTATATCTCCACTTCTTCTGAAGAGTTGTTCTTCCACGTCCTACTCTTTAGGACTCTTTCCGAGAAGATGGAAAACAGCATTTGTCCAGCCCGTCCCTAAAAAAGGCGAATCTTCTTCTCTATCCTCTTACAGACCCATTGCACTTACGTCCCTTCTTTCCAAGGTCATGGAAACGCTGATACACCGTCAGCTCATGAAATATCTCGAAACACGAAAACTCCTCAATGCCCGGCAATATGGTCTTCGTAGCAACAGGTCCACTTGTTATTTGATGGCATGTCTCACCGAAAAGTGGAACCAAAGCGTACATCAATCTGGCGAAAGCAAGATAGTTGCACTTGATATTTCTAAGGCATTTGACAGAGTTTTGCATCAGGCTCTTTTGTCGAAAATGCGTGCTCTTGGGATCGATAACTCTCTTCTTCAATGGATTAGAAATTACCTTTCGGAACGTTCAATTCAAGTTGTCTTGGACGGTTTCAAGTCTGATATTCACAAAATAAATGCTGGTGTGCCCCAGGGCTCCGTTCTGTCTCCGACACTCTTTTTAATCTTCATTAACGATCTTTTGTCTGCTACTTCTAATCCAATTTATGCCTTTGCTGATGACAGCACTCTCTGCTTTTCATATTCGTTCCCGGACTCACGCCCCTGCTCTTCGGCTGTAGAACGGGAGCGTCAGCGTATGCTAAGCTCATTAAATTCCGATATTAACAGCATAACCAACTGGGGAACTATCAACCGAGTGGAATTTAATGCTTCCAAAACTCAATGCAGTCTGCTGTCATTAAAGCGAAATTCAAATACCCAGTCATTATCCATGAATGGCACTTGCATCGTCGAAACCGATAAACTTTCCATTCTCGGTATGTGTGTCAATGACAACTTACGTTGGAATGACCACATATTCGATGTCGCCAAAAATGCTGCGAAATGTCCAGGTTTTCTCAAGCGATGTAAGAAATATTTTACCCCCTCTGATCTGGCCACAATATATAAGGCTTTCATCCGTCCAAAATTGGAGTACAATGCCAACATCTGGTCAGATGCTCCTAAAACATCTCTGCACCTCCTAGATAGGATTCAAAACCGTGCGATAAAACTCATTGGTGATACTAATATCAGTCAATCAATTGACACTCTCGAACATCGACGTAAAATCTCGTGTCTCACTTTGTTTTATAGCTATTTCCACCACCAGTGCTCCATTGAAATCGCCAGTAGCATTCCGCCCATTCAAACTTTCAACCGTAACACCCGTCTCGCTATGAATGCTCATTAGTATACCCTCAAGCCCATTTTCGGAGGTACTCTTAAATATCGTGATTCTTTCCTAAGCCGTACAACTCGCTTACGGAATGCCCTGCCGAGCTCCCTATTTCCTAGTCATTATAGCTTGCAAGCATTTAAAAACAATGTACATCGGTACCTGTCTTTTCTTCCTCCCTAAATTTCCTTCGCCCGCGCTGTGTACGAACATTTTAAGGGTACAAAACCCCTCGAGCGCGCGCCGATTATAAAAAAAAAAAAAAAAAAAAAAAAGATGCTTTCATGGAGGACAAGTCAATCCATCTCTACACAGATGGATCTAAAATCGATAGCGGAGTTGGTGGCGGTATTTTCTCAAATAAGCTAAATCTAAGCCTCTCTTTCCGTCTTCCAAATCACTGTAGCGTGTTTCAGGTGGAAATTTTGGCGATTAAAGGAAAAAAGCGTGATATCTGCAAAAGATATCCGCATCTTTTCGGATAGTCAGGCAGCTATCAAGTCTCTGGACTCAGTCTCATTAAATTCGAAAACCGCTCTTGGATGTCGATCATCTCTTATGTAGATGGCAGAGCAATTCAATCTTCACCTTTGCTGGGTGCCGGGCCACAGAGACATTCCAGGGAACTGTAAGGACCAAAATTGGAACCACTCTACCTGTTCTATCGGAAAAGGGTAGCATAGATATACCAATGGCTACAAGCAAATTAATATTAAAGCTGGATGCCAATAAAAGAACAGACCTTAGATGGACTATTAGACCAACATATCTAGAGACTAAACAGATCTGACCAAAGCTAGATATGAATCGCTCTAAGAGTCTGATCCTTCTAAATAGGAAGCATCTCAGCGCCATCATAGGTGTCATCACTGGACACTTCCTCATAGGGAAGCACTCAAGGAGGCTTGGCACTTTTACAAACGATTTCTGTAGAAGTTGCATGGACGAGGAGGAAGAGGATATAATCCTCCACCTACTCTGTACATATCCATCTCTCTCATAGGGAAGAAAACTTCACTTAGGAGCTTTCTTCTACAACGACCTAAACGATCTGAAAAAATATAGGCGTAAATATAAACCTATGTAGGTAGGAGACATAGGTTCCCTTGTAAGAGGATTATAGATCCACGTCGCATCACAAGGGCCAATAGGCCTAAGTGAGTTGGTATTTCCAACAGCCACTCTTACCTAAAGCTGGCAAACTGCGGCATATAACAGCAAAAGATTTCAGACCAATAAGTCCGGCATCATTTATGTTTAAAACCCTAAAGCGACTATTGGAGATTCCCATTAGGAGTAGATGTAGTAATGGCTTTTTGACGGCAAAATATCTAGGAAGTTAATAAAATTAAACAGGGATAAGCTTAGGACAGTAATAGGAAATTGTCTCCTGCGGCAGCAGGACTTAAATTGTCAGATACGGACATTTGCAGATTCTGCGGTGAACTGCAAGCTGTTGAGGACATAACACACACACTGTATTAATGCGTAGCCGAAGAAAATTTTTAGCGAAATACTTTTTCGAAAACCTAGAGGAAATAGACGAGGTCTTCTGGGATTTAGCAAGAAAATTGGGTGTTTTACCAGGGCGATTGTTTAGGTTTTTGCCATTTCAAGACAAATTCAATTGGTTCCACAGAGATCGCTATGGGTCAGTTTTGGTGCCTAGTATCCGTGTGATGGCATATCCATCACACCCCTGTTTAACCTACCCACCTACCTAGGATGTCATGAATTCAATAAAAATATAAGCCACATGTTGGTTTGGACAGAAACTGAAGGATCTCGTGGGTCTCAAGAAATTTCATTATGTCCAATAAAGTACATAAAGCCTTATGCTACAAACTTTGGAAAAATAATAACATATTCAAATTCGTGTACCGGGCAAAATAAAAACATTAAAACTGTCTAAAGTTTATTGAAACTTGTTCAAAGTACAGAAATAACAGCTGAGTCAATTGCAATTAAATTTTTGGTAAGTGGACATAGCGATTTGCCTAATGACTCAGATTTTGTCACTATTTAGCCACGTGCGAAAAAAATTCAAAACATTTTTTCACTAGATGATTGATACAATATAATCTGCACATGTAAAAAGAAATTAATCTAATCCAAATGACCCACTAAGTTTTTTTTTCAACAAAACTGGCTATTTAAGCCAGCTGGATAAAGTTAGAGAAGTTCAAACCCTACCTCTTACAATTCAAATGTGACTATAATGCCGATTCAGAATATAATGCCATTAATATAAGGAAATTTGTAGCAGGTAGACCACAAAGTTTGAAAAATATAGATCAGCCTTTATTATATTTTAAAAGTAGAACTGTGATAAGGGAAAAAAGGAGAGACATGATGGACCTGCTAAAATTAATTCCTCCTATTAAACATGAGTACGAGTACTACAAAAACCTGACAAGAAATCGAAGTGACGAGTCCTCACATACAGCCGATGAAGAAGACATTACTTATCCCTGCTGATGAATTAAGTACAAATAAAGGCAACTTATTTTCCTTTGAGATATTAAAAAAAAAGTTGATTTAAGTGCAATACTATTTAAAAACTTATTGAATACAAACAAATGATTTATTTAAGCAAAGAAAAAATTGACGAAAATAAATAAACATGTCTTTACTTAATTAAGCAAAAAAAAAAACTTAATTTATACTTCGAATAAAAAGTAGAGTAAAAACAGAAGAAATTTCATTATAACAAATTCATTATAATTAATAGTGAGTCCAACTGTCATACTTGGTCATAAGTTCGAAAATCGAATTAACCACGTTTTTCAGCTCCTGAGCTGGAATTAGAGCCGATTCCGTTGTAACGGCCTTGCGTAAATCCTTCATCGAAGCAAATTTGCACCCGCCAGCATAAACACGACGAGACAGATTTCCCCACATTTCGATCGGGCTTAAGTCCGGTGAACGTGCTAGCCACTCTAGAAGGTGAATTTATTTGTCTGTAATGAATGGCAGCATTATCTTGCTGAAAAATTGTATTTGAGTCCGGCTGATGGTCCAAAAAGTCTACCAAAACATATTCCAATAGCGTAATGTAATTTTCTGATTTCACTCGGCCAGAAATTTTGCATATTGGAGACTTGCAATGACAGCTAAAAGCAGCCCAAACCGTCAAAGATCCACCCCCAATGTTTC
Source organism: Volucella zonaria (assembly GCA_963966105.1). Taxonomy (NCBI): domain Eukaryota; kingdom Metazoa; phylum Arthropoda; class Insecta; order Diptera; family Syrphidae; genus Volucella; species Volucella zonaria. Next base: position 87,284,348 of record OZ014532.1, on the reverse strand, counting down.
GCTTAGTGGAGGAGCTCTCAGGAGTTTTTATATCATGCCAATAATAATTACAACCGTGTGTCCCATTAAGGTTAAACTCTTTTTCGTCCGAAAAAATCACTCTTTCCACTGTTTAGGTCATGTCATGTGTTCTTCGGCAAAGTGTAGTCGGGCAATTTTATGTGCTTCTGTAAGAGCTGGTTTTGACTTCATTTTGTTTTTCCAAACCAGTCGATTACAGCCAACTGAAATTTGTTGTACACGCCGTTTAGATATCGGCAACTTTAAATCTGAAATACGAGGGTTGAAAAGTTTCCGACCGCAACGTAAAGATAGCGGCACTCGTCAATAAAAGCTAGTGAATGCTAGTTGTGCATCTCTTAACAGTTATTTACTGAAGTTTCAGTCATTTTGGACGCGCAGATTTTAGTTGACAGTCGTTTCAGTGAGTCGATGTAAGTGTTTTTTGTGAAAATGGAAAAAATTGAGTAATACGCCTACGCACATCAAAAATGAGTTGGACTCTGTGTATGGAGACTCTGCACCATCATTTACCACAGTGAAATTTTGGGCAGCTGAATTTAAACGTGGCCGTAAGAGCTTGGGAGATGATGAACGTTCGGGACGTCCAAAAAATGCAACCACTGACGATAACATTGCTAAAGTTCACCAAATGCTGTTAGACGACCGCCGAATTAAAATGAGAGAGATAGTAGAGGTTATGAAAATGTCCAAAGAACATGTGTTTGTTACACATTAAATCAAGATTTAGGCATGAGAAAGCTGTCCGCCCGTTGGGTGCCGCGTATGCTTACGTTAGACCAAAAACGTGTTCGAATGAACATTTCTAACGCTCTGTTGGCGCAGTTTAAGCGCAATAAATCCAAGTTTTGGCGCCGACTAATTACTGTAGATGAAACTTGGATACACCATTCTACGCCCGAAACAAAAATTCAGTCAAAACAGTGGACTGCAAAAGGCGAGCTGAGCTGGCTCCAAAAAAAGCAAGAACTGTTTTTTCGGCTGGGAAAGTGATGGCGACTGTTTTTTAGGATAGTAAAGGAGTTATCTTAATCGATTATCTTCAAAAAGGAAAAACCATTACAGGAGCATACTACGCATCATTACTTGCCAAGCTGAAGGCAGAAATTGCGGAAAAACGGCCACATTTGCAGAAAAAGAAAATCCTGTTTCACTAAGACAACGCGCCGTCTCACACCTCAGCGGTTACCATGGCAAAAATCCATGAATTACGGTTTGAACTGCTTGACCATCTGCCTTATTCACCAGATCTAGCCCTAAGCGACTTCTTTTTGTTCCCTCATATAAAAACTGCGCTCGGAGGACAGAGATTTTCGTCAAATGAGGAGCCAATCACCTTCGTGAACAATTATTTTGCAGAGAAAAACGCCAAGTACTATTTGGACGGGTTAGAGGGATGGGAGTATCGCTGGGAGAAGTGTGTAGACTTACAAGGAGACTATGTTGAAAAATAAAAAAAAATTTTGAGAAAAAATGTCTTGTATCATTGTCCGGTCGGAAACTTTTCAGACAACCCTCGTAATTTTAGAAGCAGTAGGATTTTTTTGCAACCCAGCTCGGATAATGGCCGATTTCTGCCTTGGCAAAATTTTTTGATTGTTCTTATTTCTCCGGTTTGCGTTGTAATTACTTCCTAATTTAATAACATTATCGATTGCGGAGGCCGATCGATTTAATTTAATGGAAATTTGGCGACTGGAAATACCTACCGGTATCGGATTTTGGCGATTTCATCATCCGAGAGCGTTTTTCCTTTTCCCATTCTGACTTGCGGCCAACAATCATCGAAATCCAAAAGTTCTAAATGTAAAAAAAATATTTTTAATTCTAATCACCAAAAAAAGCCCTGATTTCGTTTCCAACTCACAGCTTTCCAGCATAAACACGACTGCTTTTAATTGAATTTCGCACGTTCATTAGTCACTAAATAACAGATGTTGAAATTCTCTGAGCGGGAGCAACGGTACTTTCAAAACATACGTCGAAGTAAGGACACAAAGCAAAAACAAAAGAAAGAAATTGGACATTAAATGTTCGTTTACACTAACTACGAACACATTTTCTGGACAAAAGTGCATCTGCCTTTAATTAAACTTCGCTAAATGTATTGTAACAGAATTGCCAACATCCATTTTTTAACTGTAATAAAAATATATGATATCTTTCTCTGTATTAAAAAAAAACTTAAAAATATAAACACTAAGTTTAACTTTATTACTTTTTTTCAGTTGGCAAATCGATCAACTCAACCACTCACATAAAAATTGTAACATTACTGATGATTATTTTTTGGCTAGTCTTTCTTATTAATTTTATATACCGTTAGATGAGAGCTATATCTGTATTCTATAATATATTTTTGAATTTATATTATAAAGTGTACATTATTTCATCGCATTTCTCAACTTTTTGTTTTATGGAGTTAATCGATTTGTGCAATGGACGGCTCAATTATTACTTCATTAGCTGTTCAGGCTTATAAGGCAAGTGGTTAATAGGATTATGTCCTTAAAACCTAAGAAAACCCTTATTATTTCTATTTAACACTCATGGACATTCACATGACCAGGCAACGACTTTATTGAAATATTAGCTCTATTTACTTTAAGTGGACTTTGACAACTGCCACGTTAAGGAAAATTGAGCTTAAGAAAACAGACCTTCTCCTTCGTTCGACAGTGGTTAATTCGCCGGTTACTATGCCACAGGTCAGGGTTTAATTCGTAGTAACTAAACTCGGACACTCTGCAGTAATGACAACTTCTGCCACGTTTCTGAAGTAGGGAGAATACGAGTAGGCCTTGCTCCACGCTTTATTGTTGCTCCACCTACCGTTTTTTAAGAAAAGTCTATAAATTTGTGGCGAAATTCAATACCGGAATGCATTCAGATAATTGAAAATACAAGTTTATTCATCCAAATCTATATTGTCCACTTCAGAGTAATCCCCATCGACTGCAACAGACTTATGCCAGCGCTTGATCCAATCCTCGAAACATTTTTTATATTCGGTTTTCAGTATGTCCATCAGTGCTTCCTGCAGTTTTTCCATTACTTCCACTCGGCTGCTGAAACGCCTTCCCCGTAGTGGTTTTTTAACTCGATTGAACAGAAAGTAGTCACAGGGAGCCAAATCAGGTGAATTTGGTGGCTGTTGGATGGTATTTGTTGCATTTTTCGTCAAAAAATTACGAATAAAGATGGCACTGTGCGACGGTGCCACGAGTTTTCTGCCCACAATTCTGGTCTCTTTCGGCGCATTGCTTCACGCACACGTCTCATAACACCCAAATAATACTCTTTGTTTACTCTCTGGCCTTCTGGCAAAAATTCATGATGCACTACACCGTTGTAATCCATGAAAACCGTGAGCACTGCATTCTTTTTTGACTGAAAACGTCATGGTTTTTTGGTCTCGGCTCATTTGGTTAACTCCATTCACTTGCCTTATGTCTGGATTGCGTGTCGTACTCATAAACCTACGTCCCGTCTCCAGTAATGATAATTTTGATGAATGTGGGATCGGATTCAGCCTCGCAAATCATCTCTTTTGCGACGTTAACACGGTCTCTTTTTTGCATGAAATTGAGGTCTTTTGGCTCCAACTTTCCTGCTACACGACGGAAACCCAAATCATTAACCAAAAGGACTTGGAGGGATCCATAGGCAATGTTCAAGTCCTCCGCTATCTCTCTGATGGTGAATTTGCGGTTTTCGTCGGTTTTCGATGTCGATGGTCTGCCACTGTGTTCATCATCTTCGATTGACTTACGACCACTTTGAACCGCTCGTGCCACTTCTAAACGACGGTTTTCTTTAGAAAATCGTTGCCGAAACACTTTCCCAACATTTCCAACGTTCGCGCACCATTAAATCCGTGTTTTACGCAAAATTCAATACGAGTACCAGTTCGTTGTTGCAAATTTAAATCCATTTCTAAAATTGTAAAAAATCGCCAACACACACAGAGATAGATGTACTCTTGGCTACGTAACTTTTGCAAATGTCAAGCTATGATGCTAAGATTTAGAGGGAATGTCAAAAACAGATTCACCAACTTAACAAAAAAAACAGAACTCAAATCGGACCGCCACGCGGTGGTGTCCCCCGGGAACATTTTGATCAAGGTGGTGTGTTTTTTTTGAACTTGTCAATTTATACCATGTATACGAGTATGTACTAAAGAACAAACTCGACATATTGCTGGCTGGTAAAATCCTTTTCTAAAATATATTACCATACAAATATGTACATACTTGACTGTACAAATACGTAGTAGGTACGTACACAGTATGGGAGACAGCGGTGCAAATTAAATGCTAATTTCTAGATATTCAGATATTTGTTGACTCTCTATGTATTACTCAGAACGACAGTCCTCCGTTTCGTTCGAATTTGATGTTAACTAATGCGGCGGACAGAAACAGATTGATTAAATAAATTGATTAGCAATTCTATAAAAATAGAGTTTACGTTACATTCGTAGCCTGCTGAAAGATACCCTCGTATTCGATTATAGATTTGAATTCCTCCAAACAAGAGAAGAGTATACTCGTAGTACTCGTATATGTATACGAGTAAGTATTGAATTTCTTTTCAAAATCTGTTCTTGAAGAACAGAAGTTGCTGCAGTAAAAGAAACTGCACCAATGCATAGCATATGTGCGCAATCGTGTTAATCTTTTTAGAACCTTTTTGGGTCTTCTGTTGGTTGTTCGCGTATCCGTATTCTCGGTTCATGATATCCCAATCTGTGAAGAGCATTCCTTAGAAAGTAAACAAAATATTCATTGCCGACTTGTGTTGGCCATTTATGTACAACCATAAAACTATCCTCGCACATATGTAACATATACAGTTTAGCACTTCCTAGGCAATTCCTTGAGTATGTCCGTTGGGCTTGATAGTCTAAGAATAGTGATCCTCTAGGCATATAAACAATTCTCATGTGAGGAATACATTTTTCATCTTTTTTTTTTTTTTTTTCGAAAACACACTGATTTTTGTTTTCTCCTTGAATACATACAAACACATGCATGTACGTACTCGTATGTTGTATTTTAAATTGATAATAAAAGTAAATTTTATTTTATGCGATTTCAATTGATTTGATTCATCAGAAAGCGTTGTGGCTGCAACTGACATGATTGTTGGCTCTTATTGGGGTCATTAATTACTAGGCTCTCTAGTTAAATAAATGGTGGAAGATACAATAGTTGTTCCAATTCTACTCATTTGTGTTAAATTGTATTCAAGAGTATTTTATTGTTTATAGAGGCATCTCTATAATAAATAACTTTCGAAATATCTTGTAAATTTTAAAGATCTATAATTACTCTCGTATCGGCAGAAGAGCAAACACATGTAATTATGTGATTGAACTGCTGGAGGTTATCTTTTAAGTTTTCCAGTTTAAATGTAGCAAATAAACATCAACTGCTGCCATGAGCGTGAATAAATTAAGGTTCAGTGGCTTGGTGGTGGACCAAAATGGTAAATTTCGTAACCTATCCGATAAACAAGTACTCGTAGTTCACCCATAAGTTAGGAAAATATGTTTTTTCAATACATGCACATACATATACTATATCATACCTACATGTTCGTAGATTAATTTTTAAATTTAAAATATGAACTTCCATCATTTGAACAAATAGTGATTTTAAAAAAAATAATTGTTCATAACAATTGGCAGAGAAGTTGTCTTCGAGGGCGATACTTCTTCATCGGTCTTAAATCTCTCTCCGGCGAGCATTCTTTTGAGGTCTGCGAACAGGAAATAGTCGCTGGGGGCCAAATCTGGAGGATACGGTGGGTGGGGAAGCAATTCGTAGCCGAATTCTTTCAATTTTGCCATCGTTTTCATCGACTTGTGACACGGCGCATTGTCTTGATGAAACAGCACTTTCTTTTTCTTCAAATGCGGCCGTTTTTCTGCGATTTCGTTCTTCAAACGCTCCAACAACGCAATGTAATAGTCGCTGTTGATAGTCTGCCCCTTTTGGAGATAGTCGATGAAAATTATTCCATGTGCATCCCAAAATACGGATGCCATAACCTTGCCAGCCGACTATTGAGTTTTTGGTCGTTTTGGACGAGGTTCGTCGCCTGCTCGCCACTCAACTGACTGCCGACTTGACTCTGGTGTGAAGTGATGGAGCCAAGCTTCATCCATTGTCACATACCGACCCAAAAATTCGGCTTTATTGCGGTTGAACAGCTTTAAACACTCCTCTGAATCATCAACACGTTGTTGTTTTTGGTCGACTGTGAGCAAACGCGGCACCCACTTTGAACAGAGCTTTCGCATGTCCAAATATTCGTGTATGATATATCCAACACGCTCTTTTGATATTCACCCAGTTCAGTGACGAGAATATGGCAAATAATGTCTTCACCAACGAAAGGGTATTACCACCGTTCATTTCGAAGGAAGATCTCCAAACGATCTTCGAATCACTTAGAAGTAAGAAATCAGTGGGAACCGATGAAATACCGAACATTGTGCTTCGACATCTCCCACTAGAAGCGGTGGACATTTATACCACCCTGTTTAATAATGCAATGAATAATGCACATTATCCAGCGCATTGGAAAACAGCGGTGGTACATCCCATTCCCAAAAGGAATAAAGATACTTCCAATCCAGCGAATCTCCGCTCGATCAGTCTTCTTCCAAACATCAGTAAGGTTTTCGAGACGGTGATCAATAGAGTCCTTACTAAGTGGGTTGAGGACAAACATATCGTTCCGGATAATCAATTCGGTTTCAAGGCGGGGCATGATATCATTCATGCTGCGTCTAAACTGGTTTCTGATATCCAATGGAACAAAAGCAAGAAACAGTGCACTGGTGCCTGCCTGATTGACTTGGAAAAAGCCTTCGATACCGTATGGTTAGAGGGACTCCTTTTCAAGCTGGACAGGTTGGGCATTAGTAAACCACTTCTGTATATTCTTTTTGATATGCTCTCCAGTAGACAGTTCATCGTGAAGAATGGCGATGTGACCTCTGCTGGAACATTTAACATTAAAAACGGTCTGCAACAAGGTGCGGTAAATTCGCCGATCCTATTCAACATTTACACAAGTGATCTGATAGGTTCACTTCACCATGCCATAGCGTACGCAGACGACTTAATCGCGTACAGATCAGGTCCAAAGATTGAGGTCATTAATTCTCTCTTGCAGCGTGATTTCGATAAGATAAGACGATTTTGCGATGACTGGAAGTTGAAAATCAACTTTCGGAAGTCGGAAACCATTCTGTTTAGGACGCCTTTGTCTGGGGCCTCTAGGGATACCAGAAAGAATTGGCGAAAGTTCTCTATCGTCGGACAACATGGACAGCCACTTGCTTGTCGAAATGTAGTCAGATACCTTGGGATCTGGCTAGATCAATATCTGTATTTTAACAAACATATAGATGTTGCTCTGGCCAGAGCCAGAGGTGCTTTTGCCCTTACAAGGAGACTGTTTTACAACACCCAACTCGATGCGAGGGTGAAGGTGATCTGCTACATGGTCCTTATCCGGCCTATGCTTGTATTTGGATGTCCCGTGTGGTTCAACGTGAGAGCAAGTTTATTGTTAAAGATTCGGGTGTTTGAGAGGGCTTGCCTTAGGGCTTGTCTTCGGTTATTCAGAACACCAGAGTCTGAGTACATAAAATTCTATCGCAATGAGGTCTTGTACAATAGGGCGAACCTAATAAGAGTGGACAATTTTGTTATTAAGTTGACTCGAAGGCACATTGCAAGAGCAATGACATCGTCGAACAACCTGATCTCCGGGGCTTACTACCCTAATTATATGTATCATGAGAGAGTTCGCTTTGACGGCTATGTTCCTCCAGAAGCATTCCTCTACCTTGATAGCAAAGGTTTGATCCAGGACAGATTGGCTGTGCCGCTAATCTTCCACGTTGCTCGAACAGCTGCGGACAGGCGACTCAACTACGACAGAGACGTCGCACACGGCAGTGCGGAGCGTCTCCGGTTCAGTAGGGCGGTAGGGAGTCGCGATAGGAGGGATGTTGCTCAGCAACACCAACAATTTTGGTGGCTTTTTGAGGGAGAGGATGCTTCGTCATCGAATTCCTCCAATACTTGATAGCTTCTGTGAAGCAAAGTGGTTTTAAGTAGTTTTAAGTAGGAGTAAGTTAGATTTAAGAAAAAAAAAATATATAAAAACAAAAAAAAAAATTAATAAAAATAAAAAATTAAAGAAAAAGAACATACGTATATATATATACATGTATTTATATATTAACTATATATATATTGTGTATATATGTATATGTATATATGTATGTACTAGATGTATGTAGTTTAAGTAGATTAAGATTTATTTTTAGGTAGTTTGAAGGATTTTAGTTTAAGTTTAATAATAAAATAGGAAAAAAAAAGTCATGTTACTAAGTTTTTTTGTAAAAAATGTTTTCTTAGTTTTAATTATAATGAATAGAAATAGTATAGTATAGTAGTAGGGTACGTCGAAAGACATAATTTAAGTGTTAGGTTTAACTTAGAGTGCCCGCATGGGGTCAGTAAGCTAGAATAAGATAATTTTAAGTTAATTAAGCTAATTTTTAAGCATTTTTTTGTCTAGCAAATAAGAGTACTTTAAGTGATATAATAAAAAATGCATATAAACTAAACTAAACTGAACGCTCTTTTGATATCTTCAGAGCCTTAGCTATCTCGATCAACTTCACTTTACGGTCATTCGTAATCATTTTGTGGACTTTTTTGATGTTTTCATCTGAAACAGCCTATTTTGGACGGCCACTGCGTGCATCATCTTCGGCGCTTGTATGACCGCTTTTAAATTTTTCAATCCACTTGCGAATGGTTCGTTCGGCTTGTGCAGAGTCCGGGTAACACTTATCAAGCCATTTCTTTGCATCGGCTGCATTTTTCCCCATCAAAAAGCAATGATAAATCAACACACGAAATTGATTTGAATCCATTTTTTTTCACAATATATCTCGAGAACTAATCGTCCGACAGCTGTCATATTTATACACGTATCTTTTGAAGGTTGGTACTAACTGATATGGATTTAATTCAAGTGGTGCCCTCTCTTAGAAACGGCACGGACTTTTCAGCTCTCCTTATAACAAATAACAATAAAACAAAAGTGGAGAATAAAGCAGGTATTGTTCTTTCAGTTAAATGAAATAGTAGTTCGGGAAAAAGGAGTACAAATATTGGATTCTATCAGCAATTTAAGTCTTTGCTGGAACCTTCTTCAATATTTTATAGAATATCCTTATTATTGAGCCCTGCAGCAGCGACACCTATTAATTTCCCACACCTTTTCAAAGCTATTGCTTTTCAAGGCAAGGCTATGCCTTGTTTTTTTTTATAATTTGCGCGCGTTCAAAGGATTTAAGTACCCTTAAAATGCTTGAACACAGCGCGGGCCAAGGAAAATCAGAGAGGATAGAAAGAGAGGTACCGGTGAACGTTGGTTTTAAATGTTGGAAAGTTATAATGACTAGGAAATAAAGAGCTAGACAGGGCATTCCATAAGTAAGTTATACGGCTTAGGAACGAATCACGATATTTTAGAGTACGTCAGAAAGTGGGCTTGAGGGTATACTGATGAGCATTCATAGCGAGACGGGTGTTACGGTTGAAAGTTTGAATGGGCGGAATGCTACTAGCAATTTCAATGGAGCACTGGTGGTGGAAATAGCGATAAAACAAAGTGAGACAGGAGACTTTACGGCGGTGTTCGTGAGTGTCAATTGATTGACTGATATTAATATCACCAATGAGTTTTATCGCACGGTTTTGAATCCTATCTAGCAGGTGCAGAGATGTTTTAGGAGCACCTGACCAGATGTGGGCATTGTACTCCAGTTTTGAGCGGATAAATGCCTTATATATTGTGGCCAGATCAGAGGGGTTTCATCGCTTGAGGAAACCTAGACATTCCGCAGTATTTTTGATGACACCGGCTATGTGGTCATTCCAACGTAAGTTGTCACTGACGCACATACTGAGATTGGTAAGTTTATCGGTTTCGAGGATGCAAGTGCCATTCATGGACAATGGCTGGGTGTTCAAATTTCGCTTTAACGACAGCAGACAGCATTGTGTTTTGGAAGCATTAAATTCCAATCTGTTGATAGTTCCCCAATTAGTTATGCTGTTAATATCGCAAATTAATGAGCTGAACATACGAGGTGTGCCCAAAAAATAACGGGAATTTTTAAATTTCGCGGGTTTGGAGAGTCCGATTGTCAAATTTTTATTTATTATGTTGGTATACATGCCCCTAAAGTATGCCCGTGAAAACGTTGAAGATGACTAACGCCCTGGACACCCCAGCACGTCAACAATCTATGAAAACGTGGGAAAAGTGAAAGAAATGGTTATGAACGATCGCCGAATCACAATCATGGAAGTCGCTGAAGATGTTGGCGTATCGATTGGCTCATGCCATGAAATTTTTTCTTATGTTTTGGGTATGAAACGCGTAGCAGCAAAATTTGTTCCAAAATTGTTGGACTTTGAACAAAAACAGCGACGAATGGAAGTTGCTAAGGAGTCACTAAATGAAGACAACGACGATGCAGAATTACTGTAACGTCAGACATGGCTCCGTGTGACTTTTTCCTATTTCTAAAAATAAAGATAACCTTAAAGGGCCGCGTTTTACAAGCATAGATAACATTAAAAGCGCATCGCTGGATGAGATAAAGGCTATCCGAAAGATAGAGTTTGAGAAGTGTTTCGAGAATTGGAAGTAGCGCTGGCACAATGCGGACTATTTTGGAGGTGACAACATTAATGTAGACGAATAAATAAATATTTTTTTTTCAAAAAACTAAAATTCCTATTATTTTCTGAACACACCTCGTACGCTGACGTTCCCGTTGTACAGCCAAAGAGAAGGGACGTGAGTCTGGTAACGAACATGAAAAGCAGAGAGTACTGTCGTCAGCAAGGGAATATATTGCATTAGAAGTAGCAGACAAGAGATCGTTGATGAAAATTAAAAAGAGTGCCGGAGACAGAATGGAGCCCTGGGGCACACCAGCATTTACCATAGTTTGTGAACTTCTTACTTGAAATCACCCAAGACAACTTGAATTGAACGTTCCGAAAGGTAATTTCTAATCCAATGAAGAAAAGTGTCATCGATCCCAAAAGCACGCATTTTCGACAAAAGAGCCTGATGCCAAACTTTGTCAAATGCCTTAGAAATATCAAGTGCAACTATATTGCTTTCGCCAGATTGATGCACTCTTTGGTTCCAGTTTTCCGTGAGACATGCCATCAGATCACCAGTGAACCTATTGCTACGAGAACCGTACTGTCGGTCATTGAGGACTTTTCGTGTTTAGGGATATTTCATGTGCTGACAGTTTATCAGCGTTTCCATGACCTTGAAAAGAAGGGACGTAAGTTTAATGGCTCTGCAGGAGGAGAGAGAGGGAGCTTCGTCTTTTCTAGGGACGGGCTGGACAAAATGCTGTTTTCCATCTGCTCGGAAAGAGTCCGAAGGAGTGGGATTGATGAAAAAGCTTACGCATGCGAGGAAAAACACCTCTTCAGAAGGAGGGGAGATATACGTACCATCTGGACCAGAGGATTTGTGAAATCTGGACCAGAGGATTGTTTGAAATCTAAAATGATTCTGGGTTTAATTTGAAGCTACGTTCATGCCATTATGTGTGGAATAGTACATCATTCAAATGGCCGCCTCGGCTTCGCTGGCAGTGCTTCAAGCTGTCGGTCTAATTTTTGATGACTCGGTTCAATATATGCGGTGTTATTCCGGCAATAGCGTGGTTGGCTTATTAGCCAAGGGGTGTCAAATCGCTCAAAACGCTCGCTGTTAGACGACCTAGTCGTCAAATTTCTCCTTCACATCTTCCAGCATTGCGTCACTTGTATGCGATGTAGCGTCGTCTTGGTGGAACCACAGCTCGAATATATCGATGTCGTCGAGCTTTGACCACAGAAAGTCAGTTAACATCGCTCTACACCTGAGACCATTGACGGCAACGGTGTCTCCTTCCTCATTTCGTAAAAAATCACATGCGATGATGCCGCCATGCCATAAACCGCAACAAACAGTCGGTCTATGTGGATGCATTGATGTTTGGCCGAACACATGTGGATTGTGTTCGCTGCAATAACGGCAATTTTGCTTGTTGACATAGCCGTTGACCCAAAACTAGGACTCGTTCGAGAAGATGATTTTTTGGCCAAAATCCGGATCTCCGCCCAACGCCCAATTAGCGAACTCATGGGGTTGTCTATGGTCATTCTTGCGTTAGCACAAACTTATACGGACTCACGGCCCTGTCCATCGGCTGTAAAACGGGAACTTCAGCGTATGTTAAGTTCATTAAATTCTGATATTATCAGCATAACTAATTGGGGAAACACTGACAGAGTAGAATTTAATGCTTCCAAAACACAATGCTGCCTGCTGCCTTTAAAGCGAAATTTGAACAACCAGCCATTGTCCATGAATGGCGCTTGCATTTTCGAAACCGATAAACTTACCATTCTCGGTGTGTGCGTCAGTGACAACTTACGCTGGAATGACCACATATTCGGTGTCATCAAAAATACTGCGGAATGTCTAGGTTTCCTCAAGCGATGAAAGAAATACTTCACCCCCTCTGATCTGACCTTAACGTATAAGGCGTTTATCTGCCCGAAATTGGAGTACACCGTCCATATATGGTCGGGTGCGCCCAAAACATCTCCGCACCTGCTAGATAGCAATCAAAACCGTGCGATAAAATTCATGTGTGATATTAATATCACTCAAAGGTGTCCATTATTTGAGTTCGAACACCGACATAATGTCTCGTGTCTCACTCTGTTTTATCGTTATTTCCACCATCAGTGCTCTATAGAAATCTCCAGTAGCATTCCGCCCCTTCAAACTTTTAACCGTAACACCTATGAATGCTCATCAGTATACCCTCAAGCCAACTTTCGGAAGTACTCTAAAATATCGTGCTTCGTTCCTAAGCCTGTACGGCTTATGGAATGCCCTGTCTAGCTCTTTATTTCCTAGTCATTATAACCTTCAAACATTTAAAACCAACGTTCACCGATACCTCTCTTTCTATCCTCTCTGCTTTCCCTTTGCCTGGGCTGTGTGCATTTTAAGGGTACGCGCAAATTATGTAAAAAAAAATAAAAAAAATCACTTTTTCAGTGTTCTAGAGTTCTAAATAATCGCATTCGTTCGCTCTGATCAATGTTGGCCCCTCGAAAGGCTTGGGTATCCAGGATACTAAAGCTGGTCAACTGACTTTCCATCTGAATATTGAAGTGAGGGATACGTGTGCTATATAATCTTGCTAAAAATCTTGATATGACTTGAATCCCCAGTCTCAAAGTAGCTCAAATAAGGTTATCGCTGAACTTAACCCTAACTCTGCCGTTGACTTCACCTTGGCAATTCCTCCTCCGAAACGTCCGTATTGTGCTTTGTCTGGGTCATGCTATTGCACTGAAGTTCACCAGCCGTACTGCTTTCAACCAGTTCAGATGCAGCATACTGCAAATGGTAGTGGTTATCTTCATCGACTTCCCTTCTCCATTCTCAACTACAGCAAGGGACCGGCTCTAGCAGAGTTACCATGTCGAAATCTGCTTTACTAAATGTGTGCAAGTTTACTTTCATATTCCGTGTAGGTGACGTCCTAGATGTTAGATATTCAATAAATCAGTAGGTGTACACACATCTAAAAAACAAAAAAACTTTCGTCGAGACCATATTTGCCTTAGAGCATTTCGGTCCACAAATGCCTTTGGAAAGTTTTCAGAAAGGTCATCCAATCACGTCATACGTTTTCCATTCCGCTCCGCTCAGTTCGCTTTCGAGGGAATGTTTCCAAATTATATCACTGGCAGCTTGCGTCGTCCAAAACAAACATGGAAATGCCCCAAATTAAAAGTTTACATAAATGAAAAAAAAAAACCAAAAGAGAGAAAAAAATCCTACCTTCCCCCTCCCCATTGGACTCGAAACGCCACTCGGGCCAGTTAACAACTGCCTCCAACCTTTAACACGGATGTAGTACACATAACTATCAATAACTCAGGGTTTATTTTAAATACACCACTTACCAGCGACAATTACCAATTTCAAGACATCTTCAGTCTCCACTTGTTAATTTTTGTTGATAGATAAACTTCAGTTTCACAACTCAATTTATTTTATTATCTTTTCGAAAAGAGGGTCCCCACCCATTGAGTTTGAGTCACCACGAATCTTTGTCTTAAGCAACAATTGCCAGACTCTGGACAAAGTTAACCCTTCAATAATGACCATTGTTGGTTGGTCAGTAGATATGTACATGCACGTAGATACATACGTCCCCAAGCGTTACGTACACACTTTGGATTATAACAATGCACGCTCGTGCATATGCACATACTCGACCCGTACACAAGTTTTTGTATTGTATTGTACCCATACGTACGAGTATATGTATTTGCCTGTATGACGCTATGTAACCACAAAAATTACAAAACACAAGTAGGTATTATGATACGAGTATACCGATTCGAAGCGACTTTTATAACTATTACAGCAACTGCTGAGGGAGAGGCAAAGTGGCTACAGCACCAGATACCAGAGACCAGACTCATTTTCATCTTCGTTTTCCAGTTTTTGATCTGCACCACTTTGTCGTTGGTTGGTGGCTCCGCTCCAGCAGCTGGAGCTGGAGCTGGAGCTATTTCCCTCGGAGACCTCAAGCTGGAGTAGTAGTGTACGAGTAAAAGAAAACGAAAGTTCACAACGTTCAATCGCGCAGAGGCACAATGATGATGAGTTGTAGTTTTTTTTTTTTTTTTTTGTTTCTTCTTATTCTTCTTCTTCTTGTTGCTTCTGCCTCGTTGGATGTTGCCTATGTGTCTTGCCGGCTTCTCCATAATAAACATTAATAATAATAATAAAACTATCCAACTCATGGTCAAGCTTTCTTTCATTCCCATGCCTCTGCTACTGCGTTCGCAACACACCGCACGCCAACCGGCACACCACACAGAAGACAGAACAACAAACAGCATGTAGACGAGCCGTGAATAGCAACAACGACAGCGACAGCGACAGCGACAGCCCAGCCGCAGCCCAAGCAAGAATGCATAGCACAAGGCGGTTAGGTTAGGCCTTCGATGTCAGCGGCTGTCTGCGAGCACACAACCATCATCCGATACATACTGCAACACTCTATTGCTCATTTAACTTGAGCATTTGTAAATAAACAGACAAAAAGATACAAGCCCCAAGAACCCAGCAAAGCCAAAGACTTACGAGTACGAGTATACGAGTATTTATACAACAGCAAAGCAACGATAGCACTAACGCTCAACCAACAACAACATACTCGTAAATACGCGAAACGCCTGCAATGGCAATCCGCCTATGATCATTTCGATTCTACAATTCTACAGCCCTCCCTAACCGATGGTACGTTGTTTCCCATCAAGACAATCAAGAATTGCTTATTAAATACCACTTGGATTTGTTGCTCGATCTCGGATCGGATTGATGCATGGAAAACAACATTTATTGGTTACGACAGCGATTATTCGATTTTAATAAATTAAGTGTGGGAATTTTTTCCACCATAAACTGGGATGTTTCTCACCCCCACTCGGATTTTTGCCATACCACATTTTTACTACTATTGTAGACAAAAAGCGCTTTAACTTGTGACATCATCTCATGGGGAAAACATGCTTCATTTGATACGCAAACGAAATCGAACGCTTTAGGTTTACCCCATCCGAAGCAGGTACTCGTATCACCAAAATCCGTCAAAAAGATATGAAATACTCGTAGCCTCGGGCAAAAACATCATTAAGTACGAATAAATATTCTGCTATTCGGATTGGGATTTTCAATAACGATGAAAACAAGTTGTCCTTGTCGCTGACGGGCGTGACAGATCTACTCTGTATTGTGTGTAATAAGGAGATTTCGACACTAAAGTCGCTAGGAAATCGGCTCTGGCAAATAAGAGAAAAATAGAAAAGCTTATGACGAAATTCGTGACAGCTTACAAGCCCGTGCTAATTAGTATGTAAATATTGTATTTAGTAGTTGTATCCCCTGCTGATTGATCGGCTAATTATTGTAGAATCAACGGCACACATTAAATATTTTCAACGTTTTTGACAATTTCCTTGTCCAAATACATTTAGATCTCGATTGTTTAGTAAGATGACGGTTTTGGAAATTAGACCTTAAACCTGTTTAAAATAAACATACATCAACATCTTTCAATGCCAGCCCCAAGGGTGCGATCTGACACCTCTTCTTTTTATTTCACGTGAATACAGTAGGTAGGTAGGTGGGAAAGAGTGGCTGTTGGAAACACCAACCCACTTAGGCCTATTGGGATATTGTGATGCAGGAGACTGTTTACGTGTATATTTTTTAGATTGTTTAGGTCATTGTGGAAGAAAGCTCCCAAGTGAAGTTTTCTTCTTTGGGAGAGAGCTGGACATGTACATAGTAGGTGGAGGATTGTCTCCTCTTCCTCCTCATCCATGCAACTTGTACAGAAATCGTTTGTAAAAGCGCCAAGCGTTCTTACGTGCTTCCCTATGAGGAAGTGTTCAGTGATAACACCTATGATGCCGCTGAAGTGATTCCTATTTATAAGGATCAGACTCTTGGAGCGATTCGGCTCTAGCTTTGGCCAGATCTGTTTAGTCGCTAGACATGTTGGTCCAACAGTCAGCTTAAGGTCTGTTCTTTTATTGGCATCCAGCTTTAATATTAATTTGCACGTAGCGATTGGTATACCTATGCTACCCTAGAGTGGTTCAAATTTTGGTGAGTTCATCGGCCCTACAGTTCCTTGGAATGTTTTTGTGGCCCGGCACCCAGCAAAGGTGAAAGTTGTACTGCTCTGCCATCTCATAAGAAATGATCGGCATTCAAGGGCGGTTTTCGATTTGATTGAGACTGATCCCAGGGACTTAATAGCTGCCTGACTACCCGAAAAGATGCGGAAATCCTTTGCAGATATCACGCTATTCTTTTTTAATCGCCAAAATTTCCGCCTGGAACAAGCTACAGTGATGTGGAAGACGAACATAGAGGCTTGGATTTAGCTTATCTGAGAAAACACCGGTTTTAGATCCATCTTTGTAGAAATGGATTGACTTGTTCTCCATGAAAGCATCTTCCTCCCAGAAGGATCTAGAGGAGAAGCTTATGTCGAAGTCTTTGTCAAACCAAAATTCTAGTAAGCTGTAATCGATGTTCTCTGTGTGGATTCCTAATGTATTAGGAATTTAGAGTGGCCTAATGAATTGTTTGCGCACTGTGAGTCGCTTTAAGCCGAATAGCTGCAGTCGCAGCTACCTGCCTGCTGAAGATATCGAGGGGTGTCAAGTGAAACAGAATGTCTAATGCCGCAGAGAGGGTAGACCGCAATGCTCCGCTTATGAATAGACATGCTGTTCTTTGGACTCTGCTTAGTTTACTGCAGTGGACTACATTGTCTAAGGCCGTCCACCAGACTACAACCCCGTAAGTGAGTATCGGTCTTATGATCGAGATGTATAGCCAGTGGGTTATACGGGGTCGAAGGACCCATTTATTCCCAATGATTTTTTGCAAGAGAATAAAGCTACTATAGCTTTATTGACTCTTTCTTGAATTCCAGTTTAGTTTCCTGTCAAAAATGAGACCAAGATATTTTGCTGTATCGGAAAAGACTAAACTGGTACTGTTTCTTGAGGGAGGGTCTATAGGACAAGATCAATTTTATGGGGGTTTACCCCAATCCACAGCGATCTGCCCAACGGGTTAATCTGCTGAGATTTAGTTGAAGGAGTTCTTTAATGGTATTAAGATTAAGACGGCTATAGCAACGTCATCCACATAGGCAATCACCCTGCTACCATCCGCTTCCAGGTATATCAGTAGTTCATTTACTACTAAGTTCCAGAGAAGGGCAGAGAGGGCACCGCCTTGCGGCGTACCTCTGCTGACACATCTTTGAGCAGAAGTCTCACCCAGTTCTGAGTTGATTATCCTGCTTTTTAGCGTAAGACTGATCAGCTCCCCAAGTGAGTCGTCTACCTGAAGAGTTGACAGCGTAGGTAGACGGGTGTGTGCGGATGTGTTGACGTTGTTAAAGGCACTCTCTGTGTCCAGGAATGCAACCATTGTGTACTCTTTACATTGTAGGGATCGTTAGATGTGGCTAGTCAGTAAATGCAGAGCCGTTTCCACCGACTTTCCTTTACAGTAGGCATGTTGAGCTGTTGACAGAAGTCTTGGATCAATTTTAGCTCGTATATGGAAATCAATCAGAAAAGATGATAGACTGAAAGGTCTCACCATTACAGAGGAATGTGAATCAGTTCTACGCAGCTCCTCATAATATTTTCTGTAGCTCGGCAGGTATTATATCGTCCGGACCAGCAGACTTGTATGGTTTGAAGCCCAGAGCAGTTTGTCTCTTGTAGTCAGACTGCCCGCATTGGGAGCTACCTAAAAAGTGGATGTCCACTAGCAGGCTGAGTGATTCATCACTTGAGGTTGTCCAAGAGCCATCGGTTTTTTCAAACAGCTAGGCATCATAGGATTTGTAAATTCTCATAGGTTTTCGTGATTTTGTCATAGAATGACCTCCAGGATTGTCGCTTTGCCTTCCTCAGTTCTTTTTTATATAATTTGAGGGATTCTTTGTATGAGTCCCAGTCAGTCACTTTTCTTGTGCTTTTTGTTAGGTTGAAAAGTTTTCAGCAAGTGTTTCTAAGCAGCTCCAGTGCTGATGTCCACCAGTGCGGCTTTTTCTTGCCTCTAGGTTGAATAAGAGGGCAGGAAGCGGCCATGGCCTGATTAAGAGCCAGAGTGAATTCCCTGACTTTCATGTCAAGCTCAATGCTGTCACGTGGGGGACTTGGGAGTTCAGAGGATATTGTTTCTGACAGTGTTCTTCTGTATTTTTGCCAATCAATTCCCCAATGCTGGTTGGCTGGGAGGAGCATCATTCAGGCTGAATTAGATGTATCTATGGTCTGAAAAAGAGTATCCAGACGATACCATCCAGTTCGTTAGCATTTGAGTGATGCTGTCGGAGACAAGAATGAAATCTAGCACTTCCTGTCGGCTTCTTGTTATAAAAGTGGGCTCATTGACAATGTTGCAAACAATGAGGTTAGTACTTATAATACAATCAAAAAGTGACTCACTTCTATCGTTGATGTCGGTACTGCACCATACCGTGTTTTTGCCTTCCAGCCTCCAGTACCACCCTTTCTAGGTTACCACCTGGGAGAGGGCCCACATGATCGTGGCCAAGGTATGCTGATGCCAGCCAGTAGGAGTCTTTGGCAGTCTCTAGTCTGGCAAGGGTTAAGTCGGGGTCGCTGCGATTTGGAAGTAAAAATGCATTAAAGCTACGTTTCACTATTATGCAAGTTCTAATCTTACCTTTGTCTCTTGTATAGAGTGGAGCGTATACAGATGTCCTAAGTCCATGAACTACGCTTTCTACAATCCATAGTTCCTGGATTAGGATAATGTCTTCTCCGTTTTCCGAGAGACACAGAATAAGTGCTGCCGAAGCCTTTTTTGAGTAATTAATCTGGAGAAACCGTAACATTGCTAGAGTTTACCAGAGTAGCCTCCACTACGGTGTTGTTGAAGTTCTCCGACTCTGAAGATGTGCTCAAGAGCTCATCTTCTTCCGCTGATCGTATAGGACTTCTTTTTGCAGCATCATCGCTTTCCATTTCCGAAAGGATGTCAGAAGGGGTGACCGACGGCTTAATTGTCACCTCGGATAGATTGGAGTCATCGCTGTCGCTATCCATTTCTGGATAGGATATCGACGCTCCAAGATCTAAGGTGGTGTCTCCGTTAAAGAGATAGGAGATTGCTTATCAGCATCCAGCTCATCCTTTTTAAAGATCTTTAGGTGTATTGACTGGAAACCGAACCGAATCATGCCTTTTGTCTGCGCTAGAGGGTTAAGGGATTTCTTATTGATCACGATCAACGCGCATCTTAGTTCCTCCAATTTCGCGACTTTCCAGTCATAAGTCAGAATTGTCAGATTGCTGCGCCTGATGATTTCCAGAATGCTTTCTGGGAAGGAGGGTTTGGCTGGGATCCAGGTGAGAGTTCAAGGTCTGCTAGGAATGTCCTCCTCAGACACGACCTCGAGTTTTGCACCTGGCCAAAACTCTCCTAAGCCACCTATGGCTTTGCTGAAGAGATCAAGGGAACTCTGATTCTTACATGCGATAAGCTTGTCGTGGCCTTGGTACCAGCCAGTGTCGCTTGTGATGGGAGGTGGTGCGGGGTTTTTCCGCGTGATGGCCAAGACGTTGCTCGAAAGCTTTAGCTTGACTAACTGCCATCGTTCAGGTGTTATTGTTCCGTCGGTGTCGTTCTTGTCGATTACCGCGACCATTGTTGCGTCCTTCAGGACTTCGCTGAAAGACCTCAGAGATCTGCTATTGGGTGACCCAGGGGTTTTGGTGTTGTAAGTCTTGGGCCTCTTGGGAACCGCCTAGCATTGAACCGAAAGCTGCCAAAATAAGTTTAGCGGTAAGTGATGGGAAAACCAAGTATATGCTGTCAATTAGAAGGGACCCACAATTTCGAGGTAGCAAGGGACTTTGTCCATCTCAGCTCTGCTACAAATTATGCGGTCGATCCAGGAGCCTGGTTATATTTATGTTTAGCTGTTGGTATATTTACTTTTGGTCAGTTGGGTAGAAATCATAGCTTTCAGCGCAGAAGCTGAATGATTGTTTTTGCTTGAGAGCTTGGTCATCCCTGGTTTACCCATTAGGATTTCCAGTCCTGTAAAATCCTTTTGACATCAAATACGTTGGAGTAGCTCATATAAGGAGTCTGTTTTTGCCGTCTGCTAAAGCCTTGTTGATTCAGTCACGCAAATCCATCCGCGGTACCGCACATTATAGTGTTGCTACACAATATTCACGCTTACAAGTTTAACAAGGACGTAATATGTGTAGTCATAGTTATAGCACTGGGCATCGCCAGGTTGACGCCGTTCGGTTCCTATCCAAATCATACAACACCCAGCAAACAAAATCGAAAAAACACTGAGACCAATAACTTGCTAGCGGTAGAGGAAGCTCTGAAATTCGTAACCGACTCCGTAATCAGACACCTGTGCGGTTGGTGGATAAGTGCCACAGTCCCAGTTGGCACCAATCAATTGGATACGATGCCAACTTTTACCACATCACACAAAGTCAAACAAACAAACAAATTTAGTGGATTTTAATTGATCTATAAATGTTGGTAAATGCTTTAAATAATAAAACCAAATCGAAAAGGGATCTTTGGTTCTATGCCCGTGCTATACATTTTTTTTCACTGGGAATTGGCATGTGTCTAATGAACTAATCTGGCCATCGGCAGTTTACTCGTAAATTCAACAGTTGTAAGCAAACCAACCAAGGAAATAGAGAATACTCGTGTGTATGTCAGAGAAAACTTCACAGTTGTTCACTGTATTTACGCACCTCCACCTGTGCTGATGAAAAAGGCTTTCTGTTACAATTACCCAAACTGTGTAGTTCTATTCTCCAACGGACTTAATGTTTATTTTAGCAAGACTAACTAAGAAGCCATTTTCTTGAGGTGCAATTTATATCTAGGATTGCCTACAAGAGACAACCCTTTTAGTCAAGGCAGACGTATCTTTTAACACAAACCTTTCTGTGAAGCTTTAATTTGAAAAATCCATTCTTGATGTATTTATATCGGCTAACCTTATTTTAGCCCACTTAAGTGCTTACCAAATGCGTAGTGCCGCCTAAGGTCGTTTACAGTCTTTCCTACTAAGGAAAGCATTAAGATGGCTGACCTCTTAAGGACATTGGAAAGCTATTAGAGGACGCAGACACTCCTAATGGAGGTTCAGGTTCTGAGAAACTTTATTTCTTATTTTTATTTACACATCAAGCGATTCTATGCTATGTTGCGTAGGCGACAGTCGCAGTCAAAAGTTTAGTTATAGATAAAATAGATGAAAATGTCCAGTGCGTACTCCTTTTTTGTGGAGTGTGGCTTCAATGCCGGCCACCACATTTTGAAGTGCAGTATGGCGTTATCTTCCGCGTTTTAGAAAGAGGATGCAATTACAAAGCAGTTTTTTGTTCAGCTATACTATCCATTCCAACTAAAATAACTAACTTAGCTGAGGCTCCAAGACGGGCGTGTGGTCGCTAATCAGCTTTTCCAAAGCTCTTCCGGTATAAAGGCTAGCCTTACTTTTCGCCAGGAATTCGGTATTCCTGGTGCAAGTCTATCGATAAAGATTCTGTTTAGAGTTTCCAGCAGCTAGTCTAAACCTTTTTGTAGCATAACTGTATATGTAGACGCCATAGATGACATCGGTCCAGGCGACTTAGCGCGTCATCTGTCACCACAACCGATGACTGATGCCAGCTTTGGCGATTCGTACTACCTATAAGTGACAGGAGCGGATGGTGGATTAGTTCTGATCAGCTTACCAGGGAAGTGAGTCCCAAAAATGAGACAGAGTCTCTGCTTTCGATTTGCCGCTTTTGAAGACTATCCTGCTAGTTTCACCAAGTATTTGGATATTTTCTTATATTCTATTGTATTTGTTTCGATCTGTAAAGATGCCAGTTTTCTTCCAAATTAGTCTTAAGAAACCGATGCGCAACTAAGTTATTTTGGTGAAAACGCAACTTTATTGTGAAGAAATAGTTACAAATGAATCATTCAAAGTATTGCCCATCGCTAACTACAACTTTTTCCCATCTTTCTGGCAGAGCTCTAATACCGTTATGGTAAAAGTGTTCATATTTTGAGGCTATCCACAACACAAGCCATTTTTTTGATGTCTTCATCGGAGCGGAACTGCTGATCGGCCAGACCATGTGCCATCGAACGAAACAAGCTATAATCGGGCGTCGCAATATCTGGGGAATATGGCGGGTGGGGTAGAACTTCCCATTTCAGTGTTTTCAGTTAGGTTTTAACGGGTTTGGCAACATGAGGCCGAGCGTTGTCATGCTGTACATAGAATCACTTTTTCGTGCCTATGCTCGCCTCAATTGAAGTCGATACCGTTCCCCAGTGATGGTTTCGTTGGGTTTCAATAGTTCATAATAAATAACACCGACTTGGTCTCACTAATACGACGTAAAAGCATAACCGGGCAGTCCCCACGACTTTCTTATCTTTGAGTTGCTGTAATGAATCCATTCTTCATCTCCCGATGATGTAATGAAGGAAGCCCTTCATTTTTTGTCGCTGAAGCAGTTGTTCATAGGCGAAAAAACGACGCTCACTTGGCTTCAAGTCATAAATGACCCAAGTTCCTTGCTTTTAAATCATTCCCAACGCACGCAATCGCTTGAAAATGGCTTGGCGGGTAACTTCTGATGCTGATTCAAGCTCTTCTTGCGTTTGCGTTTGCATGGATCCTCATCGAGCAATGAGTCCAATTCAGAGTCTTCGAAGGATTTTGACTTTCACGCGGACGGTCGTCAACATCGAAATCACCGTTTTTGAAGCGATGGAACCAATTAGGGCAGGGTGTTTCAGTTAGAGCAGCATCTCCGTAAACTTTTTGGAGCTCTCGATGCGCTTCAGTCGCCGTTTTCTTCGTATTAAAGATGAAAATCAACGCTTCCCGCAAATGACGATTATTTGGCACAAAATTAGACATTTTCACACAACCAAAAGTATATGACGCCAAAACAAAATCACTACTGTGTCAAAAGCTTGGTTCATGACATTTTGGATATGTCAAAATCGACTAGCACTTACCGCTGGAGCCATCTATTGAACTTAGTTGCGCACCTGCTAAGTTTTCGGGCTCATTTCGTAATCACTGCAAGGCTGTGATCGGCCAATCTGCAGGAGTCTTTTCTGGATGAACACGATTTTTCTCTGATTCCTTCTCTTCAAAGAGGTCGAGATCTTTCACATGATTATGAATTCAGTATAGTTCTTTGCAACCGCTAAGATTCTCAGCGTACCTATTGGATTGCGTTCGATTACTTGCCGTCTCACCTCTAACAAATGATAGCTCAAGGGCAATATTGTTGACAACCACGTCAGACATAAGAAAGTAGGAAATAT
Source organism: Volucella zonaria (assembly GCA_963966105.1). Lineage (NCBI taxonomy): Eukaryota > Metazoa > Arthropoda > Insecta > Diptera > Syrphidae > Volucella > Volucella zonaria. Next base: position 87,260,207 of record OZ014532.1, on the reverse strand, counting down.
AGATTGGTTTAGTAATAATATAAACGAATAGGTGAAAATATAATGTGGACCTAAAGATAAGTGAGATCTAAGAATACACGCAAAAATGCCAGCGCCTATATTCAAAGAAATGCCACCGTGAAAGCAAAAGTAGATTCTCAAAATTGTGTTATCGAAGGCATCCTCCATGTAGATGAAAATACACAAAGTCTATCCTCTCTTGCCAACCTCAACTTCAATATTACCTTTTGGATTCTGAAGCGAAGTCTAAGAAATCTTGTAAAGCTACCAAATTTTCCACGTTGGTTGTCGCATGCGCTGAAATGCGCGACAGTTTCGTTTTCGTCGCTGTCACTTTACTTTAACACTACTCGTATCTCGTTCAACACTGCAATACGTCTGCATTAAGATTGTACTGCCACAAAGTACTACGTAGCTTTCGCTGATGTTTTACCACACATCCTCTATATTTAAGTTCTTGAAACGTCGACTCGTTTATATTGTGCAAGATTTTATATTTAAAAGCAGCGGACCTAGTACACTGCCTCACTGTACTCCGACTTTAACTTCAAATTCTGCGGTTATTTCCGCAGTACCTTTAACTTTCAATTTATCGTTATAAAACGTATCGCGTATCATTGTTATACCATACATTACAACTCGCGTACATTTTGAGATCTTGGTGCCGTCCACATATGATCTCTAGAAGCTCTATCGAATGTTGTTTTCAAGTCGATGGAAACGATATACAGATCTTTCGAAGCGTGACGATATATTTCCATTATATCTGTTAACTTTGAATCGCTGAGTATGTCGACCTGCTTCCCACAAAGCCCTGGTGACAGTTATGGAGTTTGAAAATATTGCATTATCAACCAACAAACGGTAGAACTCGCTCGTATATTCTTAATCATATATGTATAATACGGCATTAGCTTCACAGATCAGTAAATGTTACAGTTTCACGTGTTGTTTTGCCTTTATACAGTGGATCAAGGAAGTTTTCCCTTCAATGTTTGGACTGCGGATCATTTATCATCGTTTTATGAAGCAACTACTACCGCAGGTACTCTACATAGTTATCGCTTTCGTCGAATCTAGGCTTGATTGAAGGTTAGTCTTTTGTTTCTTACCCGTTGGTTTCTTCGTTTCACCATCGTGTTTCTTTATTGATGTGAATCACACCTAATGAAACACCAAAAACAAACACTACTCTTCCATTTGTTCCACATACCTTGCGCTTAGTTCTTCTTTCTTTATGTTAAAAACATTTTGGAGCCATCCCCGCATATTTAGTATCCAGACCTGGCCGCTTTTCTTGTTTAAATTGTGACAGTTTATCAACTCTTTAACGTTTGTTCCCTGGTTTCTTCAAGAAAAACTGTGTCAACAAAAGTCTGTGCTGACTTGTTTTTTTTGAACGCATATTCTATTGATTTTACGTTACCGTAATAAAGGGTGTGCCAACAGCCAGTGTGGAAGTTTTCATTAAATTAAAGACACATTGATTGATTGGTGGCAGTGTGTGGGCGGTAGCCCCATCGTGTTGAAACCAAAGATCGTCCAGACCAAATTCGTTCCATTTTGAAAAAAAAATACACGGTCAACATGTTGCGGTAATGTTCTCCATTCACTGTGACTGTCTCTCCAGCGACGAATTGAGGTGCCTAGCTGGTTTCAAACACTTTCGTTCACCGTGCTGATGTTTTGGCGACTACATGCTGGCCTAGCATACAGATGTTTTCTTTTTTTTTTCTTAATGAGCGCGCGCTCAAGGCGTTTGTACACAGCGCGGGCGAAGGAAAGAAAGGACAGGTACCGGTGTACATTGTTTTTAAATGTTTGCAAATTATAACGACAAAGAAATACATTGATCTGCAGGGCATTCCATTAGCGAGACGGGTGTTAAAGTCTGTTTGTTACAAGTTTGAAGGTACGGAATGCTACTGGCGATTTCTATGGAGCACTGGTGGTAGAAATAGCGATAAAACAGAGTGAGACTCGAGACATTTCAGTGTTCGAGTGATATAAGTACGAGTATCACCTATGAGTTTTATCGCACGCTTTTGAATCCTATTTAGCAGGTGCAGAGACGTTGTAGGAGCACCTGAGCAGATGTGGGCATTGTACTCTTATATATTAAGACCAGATCAGAAGGAGAAAAGTATTTCTTACATCGCTTGAGGAAACTTAGACATTTGGCAGCATTTCTGACAAAATCGAATATGTGGTCATCCCAACATAAGTTGTCACTGACACACATATCGAGAATGGAAAGTTTATGGGTTTCGACGATGCAAGTCCCATTCATGGATAATGGCTGGATGTTTAAATTTTTCTTTAACGACAGCAGACAGTATTGTGTTTTGGGAGCATTAAATTCTACTCTTTTAGTGGTTCCCCAATTAGTTATGCTGTTGATATTAGAATTGAATGAGCTCAACATTCGCTGCCGTTCCCGTTCTACAGCCGAAGAGCAGGGACGTGAGTCCGGGAACGAATATGAAAAGCAGAGAGTACTGGTCATCAGAAAAGGAATATATTTGATTAGAAATAGCAGACAAGAGATCAAGAGAGTGTCGGAAACAGAACGGAACCCTGGGGCACACCAGCATTTATTTTGTGAACATCAGACTTGAAACCACCCAAGACAACTTGAACTGAACGTTCCAAAAGGTAATTTCGACTCCATTGAAGAAGAGAATCGTTGATCTTAAAAGCGCACATTTTCGACAAAAGAGCCTTATGCCAAACGCTGTCAAATGCCTTAAAGATATCAAGTGCAATTATTTGGCTTTCGCCAGATTGATGTACGCTTTGGTTCCACTTTTCGATGAGACATGCCATCAGATCACCAGTGGACCTGTTGCTATGGAAACCGTACTGTCGGTCATTGAGAAACTTTCCTGTTTCGAGATATTTTAGTAGCTGACGATTTATCAGCGTTTCCATGACCTCGGAAAGAAGGGACGTAAGTGCAATGGGTCTGTAGGAGGAGGGCGAGGAAGATTCGTCTTTTCTAGGGACGGACTGGACAAATGCTCTTTTCCATCTGCTCGGAAAAAGTCCTAAAGAGTAGGACGGAAGACAAAGCTTACGCAGTGGTTTTGCCAGCGAGGAAGAATACCTCTTCAGAAGGAGGGGAAATATACCATCTGGACCAGCGGATTTGTGAATGTTGTTGTGTACATTGAAAGCGCCAGGAATGACGGTTTCAGTATGAGGGTATAGGGACATAATTCTTTGTATGTATTGGGTATATAACTTAATTCGCGGGTTTTTTTTTTTTCAAAATTTGAACGTTTATTTAAGAAAAACATGTGGATCCCATCCCAAAAGAACTGCGCCGGCTTGGCAGCCAAGAATGAATCAAGCCAATTTTTGATATTCTGCTCTGATGTTAACCGTATTTCAGTGAGGGCGTTCTGCATCGACCGGAACAAATGGTAGTCAGAAGGGGCAAGGTCTGGGCTATAAGGCGGGTGGGGTAAGACTTCCCATCCACTGTTTTCCAAATAGTTCTTAACCGGAATAGCAACGTGGGGCCGAGCGTTGTCATGATGGAAAATTATTGCCTCGTGTCTGGTCGCATATTCTCGGCGTTTTTCGGCCACTGCTCTCTTCAAATGGATTAATTGTGTTCGGTAGCGTTGTCCATTGGTGGTTTCACCCGGTTTTAGCAGCTCATAACACAGCACACCCATCTGATCCCACCAAATACAGAGCATTACCTTCGCGCCATGGATATTCGGCTTTGCCGTTGATTTGGCTGGTTGGAGGGGTTTCACATATGATTTTTTGCGCTTGGGGTTGTCGTAATGGATCCATTTTTCATCACCAGTAACAATCCGATGCAAAAATGACTTCCTTTTGTGGCGTTCCAGCAGCATTTCGGACATGCAAAACCGCCTTTCGACGTCTCTCGGCTTGAGTTCATGTGGAACCCAATTTCCTTGCTTTTGAATATATCCAGCTTCTTTTAAACGTTTTGAAATGGCTGCTTTAGTGACACCCAAAGATTCTGCGAGCTCTCCTTGTGTTTGGCAACAATCTTCATAGAGTAATGCTTCCAGTTCTTCATCTTCAAACTTTTTTGGCTGCCCAGGACGTTCATCGTCTTCCAAGCCAAAATCACCACTTTTAAATCGTGCAAACCACTTTTGGCACATTGGCTCAGCTAGCGCATGTTCACCATAAACTTCCACCAAAATATGATGACTTTCGGCAGCAGTTTTCTTCATGAAAAAGAACTCCCCACAAAAACACTGTTTTAGGCACAAAGTTCGACATATTTGAGTGAAAAAAAATTATTGTTGTTTAGGCTTCAAATGAATGACATATACTGAAATGACGTACAATGACAGTAGCTTTCCAACGCATGTTCCAATGGAATAATACAAGTTACGCCATCTCTTAGCAAACCGCACGGTTATAGACCCAATACATAGTCAGACAGCGCATCAAACTCGTTAAAAGTCGAATTGCTGTCCAGTTTGGGGCTTCTGTAAATAAAGTAGTAGTGGATAATTTGCTTACGGAGAAGTAATTTTAACCACATGAAGTTAAATTCCGGATTGGAACAGGGACTGCATTGTGGTGGGGTTTGGTAAGCTACATCACTGCGCACGTAAATGGTAAGACCGCGGTGAGAGAAGAATAATGACATTAGTTCGTAGCTAGTTAGCTTCAGATCAGAGTGATCTACCTGTTTGACTCAATCCCGAACCAGTTTCTTCAAAACGTTTCACCATTGCACGAATTCCGGACTCACTAAGGCGATTATGTTGGCCGAAAAAATCACGAATTTTACGAAATGTTACTTTTACAGATCGCCCACTTTCGTAATATGAATATGTTTGAATATCAAAAATACGTTGTTGTATGGTAAGCGACTCCATGACTAAAATTGCCAAAGATTGTATGACACCTGACAAGAAGAACAACCACATTGAATTCAGTAAATGACTGTAATTGACAGCCAAAATCCACACAATCTGTCGGCTCTCTCTTTACAATTTGTTGTTTGAAACTTTTATACATCATTGTGCTAGCATTCCAGCGATGAGAACCAGATCACACTACAGGCTTTGGGTAGTTCCATAAGATAGGCTAATCTTTGGTATTAAGGCACCTGAATATGGTCTTCGCCATTTAGTCACCTTTAACGTCAAGTAGAAGAACGAAATGCGGCAGTCAATAAGTCATTGCCATTGATCCAAAGTCCATTTCAAGCTAACTGAGCTCTTAGAAAATATATATTTAAAAAGCTCCACTGCATTTACCTGACTTGCACTTGTCTACGAATACGTAGCCAGAGACAACAATAAACAAAGTGTTGACTTTTAACCATTATTGCCATAGTAAATTTTATAACATTTTCAACGATTCGATTGCATTTCATTCGTATCTTCATAATAAATCGCAACAAATGAAGCTGTATAGAAACATGAAAACAACAATAATAGTCCAGGGGCGACCAGTCGGCTGCCTGGCATTAATAATTTGATTTTCCGGAGCGGCAACAACTCAGACTCCGGCCACTCATTCTATTATTCAAAGTTAATAGCCTTGTTTTTGTTCTGTTTTTTTTTTTTTTTATATTCAACTTTTTTTGTAGTTTTAATATGTGACACCAGCTTTATACTCGTGTCTAAACATCAGCCATAGCGCGAGGGTGAATATTGTAGCAGAAAATAGAAAAAAAAAAAAAAAAAAAAAAACCGGGCGACTGTTATTAAATAACAAATTCCGGATTTACGGGGAATAGCTTATCAAATGACTATTTCCATTTAATTCGATTGCAGTCGCTCGAAATCATTCAAAATGTATGTTAATCAATTTTTTAACGAATTTTGGAGCCACTCCCAGCATTTGTTAAGGTTGTACCTATACATGACAAAACATCGTCGGCTATTGACTATCGGATAGACAAGACATTTTCGAAAGATTAATGAATAATTTTGAATATTTTCTCGTTACTTACATATGTACACACGTATGTATGAGTATTTCGCATTTCTTTTGGACAAAATCTTTAGCTGTAAGAGCTGACCTCCTTGTTATAAAATGCAAAACTTATTCGAATAGATTACATGTTGTGAAAAAGGTTATGCCGAATCCCTCGTCTACAAATATGTACATATATGTGCATATGATTAAGACAGCTACGTCAAAATAAAAGCTATCATTTATTTATTTATTTTTTTTTTTGTTTGGTGTTAGGTAAGGATACATAATCGTGCGAACATACGAACATACAGTGTTGGCCAAAACTAAAGCATCTTTTACATAAGCACAAGATTCCGCGGTAAAACTGATTAAATTTCAATAAACAATTTTGAAATGTTTTTCTTTACAAAACAAATGCAACATAATAAATGAAACAAAAATACTCGTAATTGTTCATAAGCAGAAAAAAAGAAAAAGGAAAAATACTGTACCCATGTCGATTTTAAGCTGGCCAAAACAAAAGCAACACGTAATAATAATCATCGCGACGAAACCTTTGTTTTTGATTATTGCTCTACACCTTCTTGACAATCTCCTGTTCAGATTGGAAATTATAGAGCTTGGGATGTCTTTTTCAAGCCTAGAGTTAAATATAAAGCTCGTCCCTGTTCCTGCAGTTCTCCTGAATTATTCGTGTCGATTTACAATCTCCCGTAGATCTTCTATCGGGTTGAAAATTAATTACATAATATAATCCAACTAAACTTAATCTTATTTAGGGCCCACTTGGTGGAGGTTCTGTAAAATTAGGATCTTTCGCACTACATCAATTCAGAGATTCTTCGGATGGTACAACATTTTTAACTAATTCAAGTAACTTGTCAAGTGGACAAGTACTCCCCGGTTTTCTTATGCCTATGCAACTCGAAAAGTGCCATTATAGAGTAACGCGGCAATTGCTTTTCCCAAATTTGAAGTGCTGATAAAATATTCACCAATGATGTGTCATGGCCATGGTATACATATAGATTTTTCGATCTGCGGGTTTCAACTCATTGCTACGTTTCGCCTTCATTTCATCAAACATTTTCTTGAGGAAAGGACCAGCTTTAATTTTTTTGCATTTCTGGAGTGTAGACATTATAAATGTAACTCTGCTCGGTCAGAAACTGCATTTTCTCTGGAAAATAGTTGTTAATCCATTCTGGAAGTTTTAAGCCGAATTCTTTCTCTGCTAACAATATGGTATATACGGATTGTACATCTTCAGCGGTGGTAATATTTAGCCCAGTTATTTTGGTTAGCTCCTCAAAAAGGCTCTGATATGGTTCAAGTTCTGCTTTTACTTCAGGTAATTTGAAGACTTCATCTAAAGCTTCATAGTAGCGTGGGCAAGGCGTTCGAACCAACAAAAGATTATCTTCTTCCAGGGGCTGCGAGAATATTGGAATGGGCTGCCAATTGTGTTTAGAATTCCATTCCATTGGAGTATTTTTCGGAGGCTACATACTGGCTAAAACTGTGGCCATTGACATATAAGTTCTTGTTACTCCCGTAGTTTGAGCATGAACATACGAGTAATTTAGCACATAAAGTGAACCCAGGTATTGGATCTACAAGTAAGTTTCCAGCGTTTGTCAGAGATGGCGCCACCAGTGGATCCCGGGCAGAAATGTCAGACCCCATGTGTTTTATTTGTAGGCTTTGTATCTGTCAACAACTTTGCAGCATTATATTTGAGCAGTTCTATCGGTGTCGTACATTTTATCAAGCAAAATCATGGCAAGTTTCCAGCCAAATAAACGTCATTTGCGGGAAGCACTGCTTTTATTCTTTAATATGAAGAAAAGTGCGGCTGAGGCCTATCGTTTGCTTTCGGAAACTTATGGGGCGGAATGTATTGGTGAATCGACGTGCCGCGAGTGATTCAAACGGTTCAAAAGTGGTGATTTTGGAGTTGAAGACAAAGATCGCCCCGGAAAGCCGAAAAGTTTTGAAGACGAGGAATTGGACGCTTTACTGGATGAGGATCCGTGTCAGATTCAAGAAGAACTTGCTGCATCATTGGGCGTCACGCAACAAGCCGTTTCCCTGCGCCTAAAAGCACTGGGATTCATTCAAAAGGTTGGAAACTGGGTGCCGTACGAATTGAAGCCAAGAGACGTCGAACGGCGATTTTGCATGTCCGAAATGTTACTGCAGCGGTATAAAAATAAATCATTTTTGCATCGTATTGTCACTGGGGATGAGAAATGGATTTATTATGATAATCCTAAACGCAGAAAATCGTATACAAAGCCCCGGCGAGCCCGCCCAATCGACGCCGAAACGAAATATTCACGTGAATAAGGTCATGCTCTGCATATGGTGGGATCAAAAGGGTGTCGTATACTACGAACTGCTTCCGAGTGGTAAAACCGTCAAAGGACCATTATATTGAACCCAACTAATTCGTTTGAAGCGGGCATTAAAAGAAAAACGGCCAGAATATGAGACCAGGCATGAGTCCGTCATTTTTCATCACGACAACGCTCGGCCACATGTTGCGGCTTCGGTGAAAAACTATTTGGAGAATAGTGGATGGGAAATTCTACCTCACCCGCCTTACAGTCCAGACTTGGCACCATCTGACTACCACTTGTTTCGTTCGATGCAGAATGCTCTTACGGGAATACGCTTCAGCTCAGTAGAGGAAATCAAAAATTGGCTCGATACGTTCTTGGCCTCGAAAGCCGAGAAATTTTTTTGGTCCGGAATTCATAAATTGCCAGAAAGATGGGGGAAAGTTGTAGCTTCCGATGGACGATACTTTGAATAAAGCATTGTAACTATGTTTTCATAATAAAACTTCAAATTTTGAAAAAAAAAAACGCTGGAAACTTACTTGTAGACCCAATAACTATTATATCGTTTTTTCAGCCAAGCACCAATGTTGAAAAGCTCTCGTTTTCCATTATTTGTTATGTGCACCCAGCCGTAGGGAAAGAATGTCTCGTTAACATGTGGATCATTTGGATAAGTATCAGCTGGTGTTCTAGGATCGTGCCTAAATATCAATCAATCGTTAACACAGGCATAATCGCATTAAGGCCAATGTTATTTGAATCGAAATACTATCAGAAAAATTGGCGCCTTTTTAATAATAGAAAATGTTGTTGCCTCTGCGCAAATATACTCGTATTTAGAATTTACATCAATTTATAAAATGATGCAAATTCTCTAGCGCACTGTAAGCCTCTTGTTGTTCCATAAGGATAAATATTCTTATTTACAACAAAAAATTTGAAAAAAAATTTAGTTAGGTTAGGTTAGGTTAGCGGGTTGATGAAGCTATTCTATACTTCAGCACACTTAGATCTGTGTAGATGAATCGTGACACCCGTCTGGGGGGAATTGGGACGGAATGAGAATTTGATTGCGGTTCCTAGTTTTGGTTTCCGCTTTCTGTTCCGCGCGGGTCTAAGCCATCTTGTTTCATCTGCGAATATCAATGTTTAGACTGGGCTAACATGTGCGCTAACTTAAAACATTCAATGTCGCAAGTAAACTAAACGCAATCAAATACTACACGATGAGATTGAGATCGGAGCACTGGGCTGGCCATTCCATAACACTGAATTTCTGATTCCCAAACCACTCTTTGAGTATCCAATGCTTCATTGATTGGCCGGCGAAAACCATCTGACTGCTTGGATTCGTTGGAAAATAGTACCGTTTTCCACTTCGATACTGTGTGGAAATACTTAATATGGGAATTTGCAAAGTTTCAGTCTTGCTCTTTTGTTTTTGTCTGTAATAAATGGTTTTTTGTGATTCTGAATGATGAAAGTCCACCATCAACAGCCCTCCGACAAAGTGTCATGGCGCTAACTTTTGTACTAAGCTCGTTCTATAATTCCCTTGATGACATAAAGGGATTACTCGTTATCATCCTAATGATCATTTTGACTTCCCGGTATGAGGTAACTCTTAGCCTACCACCTCGGCTTATCACCGATTTTGGTATTGAATACTTTTTGGATAATTCAGATTATGAAATATCAGTTTTACAGTGTGTTTGACAAAAGCGTGTGGCGCGTAACCCGTTAGTCGCAGATGATAAAATTTTTTGGGTTTCCTCTAATTTTACTTTAATTGCACTTCGTTTTTGAAAGGTACGTCTTGTATTCCGTAATGAATGCTTATTGCTAATCCACGGGGACCAAAATTATCCCCAAAATTATTGTTACAGCTGCAGCAAAGTATCTCAGAAAGTCAGAGAGTTTTGTGAGGAAGTGGATGAAACGATTTAACGAACATGGTAACGTTGACGATTTGCCAGAACGGGGAAAAACAGAAACCACCTCAAAAGCCGTTAAAGACAAAGTGCTTAAAATTTTTAAAACAAGACAAATGTTATTACAAATTAGAAGGTCACGAGGTTTCCATCTTCAGTATTCGCAAAATTATCAGAGAAACGATTTCAATTTCAAAGCCGTTACGGCTAAGCCTTTGATTTGAGTGGGCTCGTCATTACAAAGATATGGACTGCACCAAAATTATTTTCACAGACGAAGCTAAATTTGTTTTCAACAATTCCTTGAGACATGTGTGGACTGTTGTCCACACTGTCTTCTAAATAACAGTTAAACATACGGCAAAAGTCCATGTTATATGGCTGTTTCTGTGCGGCGGGTTTCGGAATATCGGTGACCATTACTACCCGGAATCTCAATGCTCAGAGAATGATCCAACTGTGCGAGAAAGAATTGCTGGTATCCGCTAAAATGCTATTCGGACGTGGATAGGCCCCTACAAGAGGACAACGATCGTAATTGTATCTATCAGGGTTTCAAAGAGAGAAATGACGTCAATGTGTTGGATTGGCCATCTCAGTCTCCAGATGTCAATCCGATTGCAAACGTCTGGAGGCTTATGAAGCAAAGGATTAAAGGAAAAAATGTAAGGACAATAAAACAGCTTAAACTGTTTTTAAAAAGAATTTGGTGACAATTACCGCTACGCAAAAAAATTGGCTCTAAGTTGTCGACAAAGGTGCGAGGCGATAATTGGGAATGGAGCAGACTGGACAACATATTAAGTACATTACGCATTAAGGAAAATATTAAAAGCTTTAAAATAAATAATTTTGTTTCCCTAAGTCAAGCGGTTGGTTTCTTTTAAACTATGTACACGCTTTTGTCAAACACACTGTATATTCGCTAATAAATTTTTTCTTTAATCTCATTGGAGTATTTATTTCCGGCCACTTTAGATAAAAGTTAGGGAACAAGATCGTTAGATTTTGCTGCAGCAGACTAATAAATGCGAATGAGTCAATTATCTTTTTCTTTAATATTGACAGTTCAGATATGAGTAGTTTGGTCAAAGTAACGGTTTTCTAGAACGGAGAACTTTTGTTTTGGGCCAGCTAAAAAGTAAAGTGCATTCAATTGGATGTCTGTAATTTTTTTTTAATGCCGTAAAATTGCTGTTCATTGATTTTATAAATTAATCAACAATATTCCAAGTTATTGGCAATATTTTTTTTTTAACTTTGGACTAAATTTATATGACATGTATCAGCACACACAGTTTGCTAATGCAGCAAACTAGCGATACCACCGAATGTCGCTACGCGCTCTCTAGACTTAGAGATAAAGGATATATGAGAATATACGTCTATATCTCGCTTATCTGCACGATAAATCCGACTCGGTGTGCTACGAGGGTAAAACAAAAACAAGTGTCATGGTTTCCATTTAGCAGGAAGACCTCCCTACCGACGTTACCAGTCTCAGGAAACTTTATATAAGGTATCACAAGATTTTCAATACGCCCCCCCAAAAAGTTGCAGACGATCTTGCCGCTCTTCGCCACTATGTACACTCTAAAAGAGTCTCACACCTCCAACGCAGTCGACTTGACCACGATACATTTTTTTGGCCCCAAAAAGTCATGCAAAAACCTCTTCCTCCTCACTTTCTATTACCAGAACGTAAGAGGACTGCGTTCAAAAACCCACGCCGTTTTCCGCCAATCTCATGCTGACCCATTTGATATCTACTCTCTGACCGAAACTAATCTTATCCCTAACATAAAAAACCAGGAGTTATTCCCTCTTTCTTTTAATGTTTTTCGGGATTATGAACGCACACCCCCCTTGATTGAATCTCCGGACTTTTCTTTTTGGAACAGAGTTACAAACCCTATCGGATCAATGAAAAAACCTGATGGCACAAACGCCGAAAACGGGCTGTAGACTCTTCAGATCTTAGCTGAAACAGACTTTCCAGACTCGCCGACAGTTCCAGAAGCCCAAGAAAACCCTCGCCAGAGATGGATAAATAGACTGCTCAGACTGGACTGGAACAGAGAAAAGGAAATTTTTCATGAAGGCAAAATAATTTGGGCAATCAACTCTTTTCAACCCTTCAAAGCCCCGGGTGAGGATGGAATATTCCCAACTTTGCTACGAAAGGGCGTCCCCCAAGTGCTACCTGTACTAATTAACTTATTCGGAGCTAGCTACGCGTGGGCATAGTGGAAGGAGTTTGCTGTCAAATAACGTAGGACGCAGACCATTTGAACTACCAAAGTTATATAGACCAATCAGCCTCGCTTCCTTTTTCCTCAAAACTATGGAAAGAAACCTTGACAGACATATCAGAGATGGGGCACTTCAAATGAACCCCCTTCACAAATATCAATATGCCTATCAACCTGGAAAATGAACCACATACGCCCTACAAAATCTTACCGCAAGGATTGAAAAATTTCTCAGAGATAAAAAGGTAGCGGCCAGTTGTTTCCTCGATATATAGAGGCATTCAAAACATGGGAGTTGACGACACCACCTGTAAATGGATAAAATGTATGCTAGAGGATAAAACAATAAAAACCTCATAGCTACGAAAGGATGCCCTCAGGGAGGAGTACTATCACCCTTACTATGGTCCATCAAGAATGATAGCTCTTATGTCCAAGGATATGCAGACGACATTGCCATCCTAATCAGAGGTAAATTCGAGGACACAATCTCGGATCGCCTTCGGAGAGCTTTGAAACTAGTTGCTGAATGGTGCACCCAAGTTGGCCTCAAAGCCAATCCCAAGCAAAGCACCATTGTTAAATTCACCAACAGAAGAAGGCGAAAAAGACTGAGAAATGCCACTCTCTTTGGTGAAACAATATAGTTCTCACCGACAGTCAAATATCTAGGAATCGCATTGGATGGAAAACTTACGTGGAACACTCATCTTTCTAAGACTATTGACAAGGCCAGGACCTCATTATGGACCAGCAAAAGTCTAGCTGGAAAAAATTGGGGACTTAATCCCAAAACTACCTATCATCACGTATGCAACCGCCGTTTGGTGGCATCAAGCAACGCAGAGGTCTTCACAGGTCAAACTCAACAAATTATAGAGACTATCCTGTGTCTGTGCAACTGGTGCAATGAAAACCGCACCAACTGCTGCGCTGAAAGTTATCCTAAACGTTCCACCACTTCATCTGGAACTCATGAAAGAAGCAATGGTAAATCCCTACATGCTCATCACAGAAGATGAATCCAATTCCAAACTAGTTCATGCTGCAGTTCTTCATGAATTCAAAAACAACGAACTACTTGGAATACACTTCATAGACAAATTTCTACCACGATATAACTTTCGGCACAACTACATATTAGGTTACATTTTCAGACCGTCTTAACTGGGAACTGGAACAACCAAAATTTGCCAAGGACTCACTTGTATATATGGTAGAGAGATGGATCCAAAAAAAAAAATTAAGGAATTGGAGCCGGAGTATACGTGCCAGTATGGCTACAAGCAGCTCCGTATTTCAAACTGAAGTCGAAGAGAGAATATAAACAGACATACATACTCGTATAACAAACAAAAATATTTATATTCTCTCCGACAGCAAAGCAGCCCTACTTGCAACTAGTCTGGGATTGCCTTCAACTCCTACAACTACTGGCAACCACAAATAAAATTCATCTGATTTGGGTGACAGGACACGGCGGAGGCATGAAGGCAACGAAAAAGCAGACGAATTAGCCAGGACAGGACCCGTATCTCAAGTCATGATGCCAAGGCCCTTCTAGGCTATCAATTAATACGATAAAAGGAAGCATTAAAACTTGGCTAGAGGAAAAGAAGACAACCCAAAAACTCAATGCCAAGATGTTGCCCCAAAAAAACAAAACAACTACTAGAACTGAGTAGAGGGCAGATTCGAGTGACCACACGTTTTCTCACAGGACACTACCGTGTGCCAAAACACCTGAAGACCATGGACAAAGCACAACACAATACATGCAGACTGTGCAACGAGGACATGGAAACAGCAGAACGCATACTACATATGTGACTGCAATGGTTTAACCAAAACACGTCAAAATTACCTAGTTAAAGTCTACATTGAATCGGGGGATATAACTGCCAGTCGTAGCCGCCTTCCTAACAAATTGCGACATCATGGATGAGCTCTAAATAGAGGATATCATATTAGGCCCATCCCTATTCATAAAAGACTGCATTGAACATACTCTGGAAGCAATAATTGAACTTGACAAATTTCAAATGACCGTGGTGCGCGCTAAAAATAAAAATCACTCTTTTAGTATATCCTCAATCTATTGCCAATCGCGCTGCAAAATAGAAAAACACGAATTTATTAACCTATTCAACTCTCTTGGACCGATCTTCGTTATTGGTGGCGACTTTAACGCGAAGAACACCTTTTGGGGCTCAAGATGTATCTCTCAAAAAGGCAAAGCTCTTTACAGGGCTGGTATGGAATGTGGTTGCTATTTTTACTCCACAGGCAAGCCGACATACTGGCCCTCGGATGTCGCCAAAACACCCGATCTAATAGACTTCTTTATCGGAAAAGGAGTAAACGCTAGTTACGTCAAAGTTGAAGAGGGCTTCGATCTTTCCTCCGATCATTCTCCAGTTATCCTCTCACTGTGCGAATCCTTGGTTAAGAAACAAAGACCACCCAGATTAACTAACAGCAAAACTCACTGGGATGTTTTCCGAATAGACGTTGTAGACAATACTGAGTTGAAAGTAGCACTTTGAACGCCGTATCAACTTGAAAAAGAAGTTGAACGTTTTGTTGAAGTCATACAGCAAGCGGCCTGGAAGAACACTCCCCGCGATTCGAACAAAGTTCCCAAAGTCGGCATAAGATACCGACGAAGAGCGCGGAAAAAGTGGCATGAAACCCGGGCACCACAAGATAAAACGTCCTTCAATAGGCTCTGCAACTTGTTGAAAAAATCGATCAACGACTTCAATAATCAAGGTATTAATAACTACCTTGAAAGACTCACAGCGACAAAGGACACCAACTACTCCATATGGAGAGCCGTTAAAAGTGTTCGAAAGCCCCAAATACACGTGGCGCCAATAAGAAGAAACCAAGGTGACTGGGCGAAAGAAGATAAGGAAAAGGCTAATGTTTTCGCCGACCATCTTGCAGAAATGTTTAAACCATTCGACGGGGAAATGCTTCCAGAAAATGTCAATACGCTAGACGTGACGACAAACTTTCCAGTAGAAAAGGCTACACTTAGGGAACTTAGACAAGTTATAGACACGCTTAAGCCCAATAAAGCCCCGGGATATGACTTAATAACGAGAGAGATACTTAAAGCGTTGCCGAAAAAAGGTTTGCTAAAGCTGCTCTATCTTATAAATGCCAGCATTAGATTAGAGCATGTACCGCACCAGTGGAAAATAGCCGAAGTTATTATGGTTCTGAAACCCGGTAAACCGCTGACTGAAGTCAAGTCATATAGACCAATATCGCTTCTCCCGATTACATCGAAGGTCTTCGAACGAATCCTTCTTAATCGTCTTAAACCAATTACCGACACAAATTCCCTCTTGCACGATGTAATTGAACGAGCAATCGAGTGTAAGTTAGTCTGTTCAAGCGCATTCCTTGACGTTTCGCAAGCCTTTGATAAGGTATGGCACGAAGGCCTAAAATATAAACTTCGACAAGCCCTACCCCAGCAATTGTCTTGTATTTTAGGTTCATACCTGGAAGACCGACTCTTCCGTGTGAGACACGGAAACGAATCTTCCACTTTTAAGAGAATAAAGGCGGGGGTGCCGCAAGGAAGTGTACTTGGTCCTCTGCTATATTTGCTTTTTACCCGCGATATACCGCAAACGGATGACACTGTTCTAGCCATATTTGCTGATGACACTGCCATTTTGGCAACGGCTAAAACAGTCGAAGAAGCAACTGCCAAGTTGCAACGTGCCCTTACACGGATTAACAATTGGACAAAGACTTTGCGAATCGCGCTTAATGAAAACAAGTCTGTCCACGTGAACTTCACTCTCAAGGAAATTGAGAATCCACCGGTGTTTATCAACGCAGTACGAATTCCTTATGCGAACGAGGCCAAATATCTCGGTATGACACTCGACGCTAAACTAAAATGGAGACCACACGTCAAGAAAAAACGTGAAGAGCTTGAAATCAAATATAGAGATATTTACTGGCTTATTGGAAAGTATTCCAAGCTTAGCTTAGAGAACAAACTGCTGTTATACTTTGGGGTTGTACTAAAAATAGTAACATTAATGTGTTACAGACATTCCAAAACAAAGTTCTTCGAGGTATTGTTAATGCGCCGTGGTACATTAGAAACGATGATATCCACAGAGACTTAGGAGTCGAAAACGTTCAGAACGTAATTAAAATATTTACGCGAAAACATAATAATCGATTACAAGGTCGTACGAATATTTCTGTTCAACAGACCCTCGACGAGACAAAAGGAAAAGGACTAAGCCTCTCGTAATTTTCTAAAGTACACAGGAATTTTCAATGAAAAATCGCCTGCAGGATATCTTATAAAAACTATAGGCTCCGGGCCTATAGTGTCTATGAAGATTTCTCACCTTGCCACGAAAAAAAAAATATTAGGCCCATCTATGGCCGCAGTGATCTGGGATTCTTTATACCACCTCCCACAACAATCTAAATCTAAGTCTTGTCAAGATCATTACTCTGGCAATGTGCCTTCGAGTCATCGAAATAACGAAATAGTCGACTCTTATTAGGTTCGCCGTGTTGTACAATACAAGACCTCACAAGGACAGAATCTCGGTTTCGACTTTGGTGTTCTGTAGAAGCAAGTGCACACCCTTAGTTAGGCACTCTCAGGCACCCGAATCTTTTCCAATAAACTTGCTTTCACGGTGAACCACTCGGGACATCCAATTAAAGCAAAACCGAATAAGAATTACCTTCACACACCCATCTAATGGGCTCTGACCAGACCAGAGCAAAATATGTTTGACAAGAGATATTGATCTAGCCAGATCTGCAGGTATCAAGCTACATTCCGACCAATAAGTGGTTGCCCGTGTTGTCTTACGGTTGAAAATTTTCGCCAAATCTTTCTGGTAGAGTTCCCAGACAAAGGTATGCTAAAAAGAATATTTTTGGATTTCTGAATGTTGACCCTCAACTTCCAGTCATCGCAATATTACTAAATCTGATCGAAGTCACGATCACGATAATCTGGATCTTTGGACCTGACCTGTGTACGATCAATTTGTCTGCGTACGCTTCGACATAGTAAAATGAATTCACAAAATCGTTATGTTGATATGGAATGAGATCGGCGAATTAACCTTGTTTCAGATCGCTTTTAATGTCAAATATTGCAGACGAAGTCACAATGCCATTCTTCGCGATGAACTGTTTTTTAGTAAGCATATCAGTTAGGTTAGGTAAGACTGGCTCTTGGGAAAACCAAGCCACTTAGGCCTATTGGCCCATTGCGATGTCACGTAGATCTGTGATCCTGCTACTCTTGGAACCATTTTGAGCTTCTGTTGAAGCGTAGGAGACTGTTGACGTCTATATTGCTTAGATCGGTCAAGTCATTTTAGTGGAGTTTCCTTCTTTGGGAGAGAATTGGGCATGTACAGAGTAGGTAGACGATTGTCTTATCCTCTTCCTCGTCCACTTGGTTCTGCAGAAATCACTTGTAAAGACGGCAAGCCTTCTTGCATACTCCCTATAAGACGGGATACAGTGATGACACCTATAATAGCGCTGAGAAGTTTTTTTTTTTAAAAGATCAAGCTCTTGGAGCGATTCAGATCCAGCTTTGGCCAGATTTGTTTGGTCGCTCTACGTATTGATCCAACAGTCCATCTAAGGTTTGTTCTTTTGTTAGCATCCAGCTTTAGTAATAGTTTGCACGTAACGATTGGTATACCGATGTAACCTTTTTCCGGTAGGATAGGTAGAGTAGTTCCCATTTGGGCACATTCCCTGGAATATATCTGTGTTCCGGCACCCAACATAGGTGAAAGTTGTACTGCTCTGCGATCTCCCTTAGAGATGATCGGCAGTCAAGGGCTGTTTTAGAATTTTGTGAGACTGAGTCCAGGGATTCGACTGCGGCCTGAATATCCGAAAAGATGCAGATATCCTTTGCAGGTATCACGTTTTTCTTCAGTCAGGATAGGACATCTATAATCGTCAAAATTTCCGCCCGGAACACGCTACCCTGATTTGGAAGGCGAAAGGAGAGGCTTGATTTAGCTTATCTAAGTAGAAATCCATTGGTTTGCCATCCATGAAAGCTTTTTCCTCCCATAAGGTTCTAGAGGAGATGCTTACATGAAAATCTTTGTCAAACCAACTTTGGGGTGTAATGTAATCGATGTTTTCTGAGAGGATTCCTAATGAATTATTTGTCCACTGTGTAGTCGCTTTAAGGCGAATAGCTGCGGGAGCAGCTATTGTACTTGCCTGCTAAAGGTATCGAGGGGTGTCAAATGAAAGAGAATATCCACTGTCTAAGGACATCCATCAGACCAACCACCCCGTAGATGAGTATCGGTCTTTTAACCGAGACATACAGCCAGTGGGTAATGCGAGGTTGAAGGCCTCATGGCTTTTTTGCAAGAGAAAAGAGCTACTGTAGCTTTCTTTACTCTTTCTTGAATATCAGCGATGCGCCCAACGAGTTAATCTGTTAAGATTTAGCTGAAGGAGTTCTTTAAGGGTATTAAAATGCTATAGCAATGTCATCTGTATAGGAAATCACTCTGCTACTACCCCCTTTCAGGTATATCAGCAGTTCATTAACCACTAAGTTTCAGAGAAGGGGAGAGGGGAAACCGACTTGCAGCAAACCTACTATGCATAAGACTGATCAAATCTACAGAACATCTCTTGATTTTGTAACGTAAACCACCTGTCATGTAGACCTTATGTTTACGGGATGCCATCTTGCCATCGCTCTCCGTCAATTCTTTGATACAAATTTGGAACTGTGTTGGAGGCACAAGTTCCACCCTTGGTATGAGTCGAGGCCGACCTAAAACCTCTTACTGTTCTTAGGGTCACAGCACCCAGTACTTATTTGCTTCTCTACAATGGGTCAAACCAAAAGGAAAAACCCTTCCCGGGATTTGGGTTTAAACCACAGCCACCATGACGCTCCTACAAGGGGGCCTACCTCAACAAGTCAGGCCCGGACCGAAATCCGGGGGGCTCCTGACTCCCATGGTACCGTGATTTAAGTCCTGGTATGGACTACCGGTGGTCCAGCCACCAACAAGACCAATGACCGGCAACTTGTTACTGGTCAAATCGAAGCAAACTTCAGAGGCGTTATCTAAAGATGTTTACGATAAGACCAGTAACATGCTCCGCCCCCGCTTTTTATTAGACAACGTCATTGATGGGCGAAGCCTTGATAATTGCGCGGGGGCCCATCAAATCTACAATGACTCATCTACCTTTGGAGTTGAGAGTCGGGATTGCGGATGTGTTGACATTGTTAAAGGCACCCTCAATGTCCAGGAATGCGGCCGTCCATTGTGTTCTCTCTATAATGTAGGGATCGTTCGATGTGCCTAGTCAATGTGTGTAGAGCAGTTTCCACCGACTAGTAGGCATTTTGAGCCGTAGACAAAAGTCGTGGGTCAATTTTAATTCGAATATGGATATCAATCAGTCGTTCTAGAGTTTTTAGATGGAGGGATGATTGACTTATAGGCCTGAGGTCCTTTGGGATAACATGAGAATATTTGCCGGCCTTGGGAATGATATGGGAATGGAGACATCAACTTCTCTCCATGACAAAGGGATTTGGATCATTTTTACGCAGCTCCTCTTGGTATTCTCTAGCGTTAGCAGAATAATACGAGTATCTAAGGACCTTTGAAGCTCGGCAGGTATTATAAAGTCCGGACCAGCGGACTTATATGGTTTGACCCTATGCAGCACACAAAGCCGCTTGTCTCTTGTAATCAGACCGTGAATTTCGGTCACGCTTGCGGTAGTCCTGCTAGGGTTGTTATTGGCACTGAATAGGGAGCTGCCTGGAAAATGGGCGTCCAGTAGCAGATTGAGTGATTCATCACTCGAGGTCGTCCAACAGCCGTCGGCTCTTTTTCAAACAACTAGACATCATGGGATTTGTGGAGAGGATTCTTCTAAGCCGCGATGCGTCAGACGTTTTTGTTATTTTGTCATGAATGACCTCCAGGATTATCGCTTTGCCTTCCTCAGTTCTTTTCTATATATTTTGAGAGATTGTTTGTATGAGTCCCAGTCAGTCACTTTTCTTGGTTGAAAAGTTTCCCGCAGACGTTTCTAAGCGGTCCCAGCACTAATGTCCACCAGTGCGGCTTTTTCTTGCCTCTAGGTTGAATAAGAGGACAGGAAGAAGCCATTGCCTGATTGAGAGCCAGGGTAAAATCCTTGACTTTCATGTCACGCTCGTTGGTGTTACGCGAGGAACTTAAGGGGAGAGTCCTTTTAAAAGTGTTCCTCTGTATTTTGGCCAATTAGTTTTCCGATAATTCCAGAATGCTAGTTGGCGGGAAGGAGCATCATTCAGACTGGATTGGATATATCTGTGATCTGAAAAAGGGTTCAGACGATTCCATCCAATTCGTTATCATTTGAGACAAGAGTGAGAGCACTTCTTGTCGGTTTTTAATTACGAAAGTGGGCTCATTGCCAATGTTGAGGTTAGTACTTACACATAATGCAATGAAAAGGTGATTCACCTCTGTCGTTGGTGTCGGTACTGCTCCATACCGTGTGATGTGCGTTAGCTTCGCACCCAATGATGACCCTTTCTAGGTTGTCACCATAATATGCCGATGCCAACCAGTAGGAGCTTTTGGCAGTCTCCAGTCTGGCAACGGTTATGTCGGGGTCGCTGAGGTTAGGAAATAAGAATACATTAAGGCTACATTTCACTAATATACAAGTTCTAATCATGCCTTCGTCTCTTGAAGTGAGCGGAGCGTATTCAGGTGTACAAAGTCTACGAACCACGCCTTCTACAATCCATGGTTCCCGGATTAGGATGATATCTTTTGCGTTTTTAGATAAACGTCGAATGAGTGCGGCCGAGGCCTTTTTGAAATGATGGAGGTTAATCTGAAGAAACCGTAGCAAATTGGTACAATCTACAATCTTCTGAACATGAGCCCAAGAGCTCATCCTCATCACCTAATCGTAAAGACTCTCTTTTCGATTCCTCGTTGGTTTCCATTTTCGACAAGGTGCCAGAGGTGGAGACTGTCGACTTAGTTGTCACCTCGGATAGATTGGAGTCGTCGCTATCCTATTCAGGAAAGTATATCGACGCTCCATGATCTAAGGTTGAATTTGCGATTTCATTTAAACGAGGAAGAGGTTGATTATCCAGCTCATCCTTTTTGTAAACTCAAATCATGCCTTTGGTCTACGCTAGACGGTTGAGGGATTCCTTATTGATCACGATTAGCGCGTATCTAGGTACATATAAGTGTCCCTTAGTTAAAATCACGAGTCGGAAGGTTCGGTTTTGTGTAAAGACGAGAAATATTTGGTACCAGCCAGCGTCGTTTAAGATGAGAGGTGGTCCGAGGTTTTTCCAAATGATGGACAAGAACTTTCCCGAAAGCTTTAGACTGATCAACTGCGCATTGAGAGGCCCAGGCGGAGTTTTGACGTTCCTAATTTTGGGCGGTTTCCGCAAGTTTTCCTCCAACGATCTCTGGCACTTGTAGAAGTTTTTTAGGGTGTTGTTGGTCCACTCTATTTTGCTCTTCATGTCCGCAAATCTCTCAACGTCCGGAATAGATCCGAGTGTTTTGATTATCCATACAGCATTTCGGCACCTTCGAAGGGGCTTGCTGACGCGGCTGAGCCTTTGATTCCTCTTTTGACGTATGAGTTTTTGTAGCAAGAGGAAAATCGCGGCCTGCCACAAACTTTGCTTCTGCTAGGGGTGGAAGAAGTGGTAGGACCATGGCTTGGTACAGTCTTGCCGTAGTCTTGCCACAGTCTTGCTACTCCTTGAGGGTTTGGATTCTGGCTCGCTGCGCTTGTCATGGCCTGCCACAGTTTCACCTTTGCTCGACATTCCAGGACCCATGTCGGTAGTCGGTGCAGCCACTGTGTTACCGCCCGGTATTAAAGGAGTACCGGCTTCGGGTTTTGTTATTTTAGAGATTTTATCCATTAGGGTTCCATCTGTACAGCGATCTGCTGTATACAGATAAGCCTAGCTAATTCGGAGGTTGCCAGGTATCCGGATACTCCATATCATTTTCACTATTTTCATCCGCTTTCATCAGTGTGCAACTTCCGCGCCATAAAGCAGGACTATAATGATCAGTGTCTTGTATAATGTATTTTTGCTTGCTCGAGAGAGGACTTCACTGTTCAATTGCCTTATACATGTTCAAAGAAGCAGCTATTAGTGAGAGTAATTCTTCCCGTGATTTTCACATTGGTGTCATTGTCGAAGTTGATAAACAGAGCCGAGGTAGATAAAGTCTTTTACTACATCAAACTTGTAGCTGCCTTTCGTGACATTTTGTACTAGGTGTCGATGTTGTGTATCGCCCTTTGCTTACGGCACATACTTTGTTATTCCTTCGTTGACCGCTCAACCCATCATTGCTGGTTTTGCTTCAATAGTCACGAACGCTCCAAACACACCTCGCTATGTTCTTTCCTTTAAGTCAATGTCGTCTGCATAAACGAGTAACGGACAGTTTCAAGAATTGACAAAATCACATGACACATTGCCTTGATTAAATCCTTTTTAGCATTGATCTGCGCGGCGATAACGAGAAACTGCTGACTGTCCTATAACAATCAAGTTCGTAGCTTGCCCTACCTCCCAGTGGCGGTCCACGGTAACAGTATGAGTAAATCCGTACACATGCTGGCTAAAATGGCATGTGCGTGTCCGGCCAGTAGCATAATACTGGCCTACGCCGTCATAGGGTTCACAGCCCTATACGAAAGAGATTAAAAAAGATGTGACTAACCAGCTGTAACGATGACAAGACTCTATTGACCACCTTGTCGGCCCCCGCTCAATTACCAAGGCTTCGCCCATCAATGACGTTGCCTAATAAAAAGCGGGGGCAGAGCATGTTACTGGTCTTATCGTAAACATCTGCAGATGACGCCACCGAAGGTTGCTACGATTTGACCAGTTACAAGTTGCCGGTCATAGGTCTTGTTGGTGGAAAGACCACCGGTAGTCCCTACCAGGACTTAAATCACGGTACCATGGGAGTCAGGAGCCCCCCGGATTTCGGTCCGGGCCTGACTTGTTGAGGTAGGCCTCTTGTGGAAGCGTCATGGTGGCTGTGGTTTAAACCCAAATCGCGGGTAGGGTCTTCCTGTTGGTTTGACCCATTGTAGAGTAGTAAATAGGTACTGGGTGCTGTGACACTAAGAGCAGTAAGAAGTTTTAGATCGGCCTCGACCCATACCAAGGATGGAACTTGTGCCTCCAACACAAGTTCTGCTTTAGTATTATACTATTAATGTAGGTAAGCGATGGCAAGGCGTATCCTTGCTCCCATGGATGTATGGGCATCCCGTAAACATAAGTCGACATGACAGGTTGTTTACGTTAAAAACCAGAGACTATGACCACCTTGTCGAATATCTTGCTGATATTCGGAAGGAAACCTATTGACCGAAGATTCGTCGGATAAAGTGGAGTGGATAAAGTGAGTTCAAACAGAGTGCTCCCGTCAATGGTGTGGAAAAGTGTGTCTAACAGATCCTACTATAATTGTGGGACTAACTTTGAACAAACTGCTCTAATTCTGCAAATTCATTGGGGACGGTTATTTTCGTACTGAGACCGCAATGGTCCGATTTCTCTTCTTTTCGTCGATGATACCGCGCAACGACAGTGATTGAAACCACTCTTCATAATCAAATAAACACGCTGTAAGATAACGAGTTACGAATTAGTCACTCTAAGTTTCAGCCTGCATTGACGCTTCATATTAAATAAAGTTAAATTAAATTAAAGTACTTAGGCTCTAATGTTAATCATCTAAAGGTTTGTTATGCATGACAGTCGTTCGTCCAGCTTTAAAATACTCTGTGCAATGTTGGCCGATGTACAGGAAATATAAACGAAAATTTTACGAATGTCAGAGAGTATAACAAACCGTGATCTAATCACAAGTACGCGTATTTACACTAAGAAACTGATAGCAGACAAGCCCAGGCTGAGCAACTCAGTTGGTTTTTCAATATTCAAGAGGACCGTCGGAAAATCTTGTCCAAAAAGCAATAGAGCCTCAAGTTCTAGCCAAGCTTCCAAGAAGGCCTGAGAGAAATATAATTGGATCAGTCAAATGCAAAAACATCAGCAAACTCTTGGCCTCACTAAACAGGCCGTTCAAAATAGAGCAGTAGAATGATTCGAAGATCCGAAAAGCTTGCCAACCCAAAAATATAGTAGGCACAGTAGCAATGCAGATACGTGAGGAAAATATGTAGCTTTAAATCTGAGAAGCCTATGTGTAGACCTTAAGCATGTAGCCAATTGTTTGAGCATCTTGCAGAAAACTCAGGTATAGTTCCGATAGGATCACTCTTTAGTATGATCTGGAAGGAGTCAGTTGGTCAAAGGATAGTTCGTAATGTATGCTCGAGTCACGTACAGTGGAGACTGGTATTTCAGTATCATATATAGCTGAACCAAATCCCAGGCTAGCAGAGAATGTCAAGGTTATACTTCAACACGACGAGAAGTTCGTGATCTCAAGCGCACACCCTAGGGCTAACTGTATCGAACAGCAGTCATCTTATCGACCTCTCACTTCTTGTCCGCTTTTGGATTCTTTACAGACTTCCGGTTACCTCACAAAGCCCCTTAGCTTCTCGCCTGGAGACTGGACAGCCACCGGTGATCTGCTCAAAAACCAAGGGCATAATCAGAATGTGATCTTGGAGAAATAATAGACAGTTAGGAAAGTAATAATTTTGAAAAATGAAAAAACTAGCGGACTAGCCGGCCCACGTTGGGCGCCATTGTAATTAGTCAGTTGGCCACGGAGGCATCCATGATGCAGGAGTAGATGGGAGTGGCACGCTCGCGGTTGCTCGGCTATAGCTCGTCGGGTGGGGTTGGTTCTTGCCACTACCACGTGCATCGCAACTCAACTTACCTTTTTGTTTCGTGCCGAAATTGAAAAAAAAGATAGGAAAACAAGAATAGGTTGGAGAAAGCTACGTTACGACACGGACGGACTTAAAAGACAGGATGAGAGAAAGATGATAGGAAAACAAGAAGAAAAGAAACAGCAAGATCACATCTGTGTGCTATCACCTAAGGACTGAAATGAATAAAATTTGGAAACTTCAAAGTAAAAAAAAAAATATTTTCGTAATTTATGTGAATTTTTTTATTTGCTTTAAAACTCTGTTTTTATTAAATTCATTCACAATTACAAAAAATAAAAAAAATTATTTGGGTTCCCATTTTTTCCTCAACTTCTTTCGAATGTCCTTCATAAGATTGGTGACAGTTACATCCGTGATCTTTTTGGACGCTCTTTTCCATTTAGCACTAAAATCTTTTACGTCCTTTGCACACTGCTCACTTTTCCTCAATTTAGCTTTGACCAAAGTCGAATACCTTTCAATGGGACGGCACTGTGGAACATTGGGTGGATTCATGTCTTTTGGGACAAAGTCGTCATTTTTAGCAACAAGAAAGCTTAACGTCGTATGAACATAGTGAGCTGAAGCTAAATCTGGCCAAAATAATGTTGAACCCTCGTGTTTGTTCAAGAAAGGAATCAACCGTTTTTTAGGCACTCGTTAATGTACACTTCTCCGTTAATTGTTGTCGTTGTAATAAACGATGAGCTTCTGTGTCCATTGGCTAATGGCCTGCCAAACGAGATATTTTGACCCGAACTTTTCCATCCCAATCGATGTTGTTGATTGCGGAAGAATCTCAGCTTCAAACGAGTTATAAAACTGCGCACCTGGAAGAGTAGTAAAGTCGGCTTTGACATAAATTTCGTCATCCAAAACCAGGCACGCTTTCTTGTTGCCGATCAACTCGTATAGCTTTCGGGCTCGTGTTTTATGACTTTTTTTTTTTGCTTTTCAGTAACTTTTGGTATTTTTCGTTTTTAGACCGTTACGTTTTTTAGATCTTTGTACCAGTGTTTGGTTGGTATTATTGTTATTATTCCATTCGAACATGCGTTGGAAAGCTACTGTCATTGTACGTCATTTCAGTATATGTTATTCATTTGAAGCGTAAACAACAATAATTTTTTTTCACTCAAATATGTAGAACTTTGTGCCTGAAAAAGTGTTTTTTGTGGGGAGTTCTTCTTCATTACTTTAATATGAAGGAAACTGCTGCCGAAAGTCATCGTATTTTGGGGGAAGTTTATGGTGAACATGCGCTAGCTGAGCGAACGTGCCAAAAGTGGTTTGCATGATTTAAAAGTGGTGATTTTGACTTAGAAGACGATGAACGTCCTGGGCAGCCAAAAAAGATGAAGAACTGGAAGCATTACTCTATGAAGATTGTTGCGAAACACAAGAAGTGCTCGCAGAATCTTTGGGTGTCACACAAGCAAAGATTTCAAAACGTTTAAAAGCAGCTGGATATATTCAAAAGCAAGGAAATTGGGTTCCACATGAACTCAAGCCGAGAGACGTCGAAAGGCGGTTTTGCATGTCCGAAATGCTGCTGGAACGCCACAAAAGGAAGTCATTTTTGCATCGGATTGTTACTGGTGATGAAAAATGGATCCATTACGACAACCCCAAGCGCAAAAAATCATATGTGAAACCCCTCCAACCAGCCAAATCAACGGCAAAGCCGAATATCCATGGCGCGAAGGTAATGCTCTGTATTTGGTGGGATCAGATGGGTGTGCTGTATTATGAGCTGCTAAAACCGAGTGAATCCATCAATGGATAACGCTACCGGACACAATTAATCCGTTTGAAGAGAGCAGTGACCGAAAAACACCCGGAATATGCGACCAGACACGATACAATAATTTTCCATCATGACAACGCTCGGCCCCACGTTGCTATTCCGGTTAAGAACTATTTGGAAAACAATGGATGGGAAGTCTTACCCCACCCGCCTTATAGCCCAGACCTTGCCCTTTCTGACTACCATTTGTTCCGGTCCGATGCAGAACGCCCTCACTGAAATACGGTTCACATCAGAGCAGAATATTAAAAATTGGCTTGATTCATTCTTGGCTGCCAAGCCGGCGCAGTTCTTTTGGGATGGGATCCACATGTTGCTCTTAAATAAACGTTCAAATTTTGAAAAAAAACGCACGAATTAAGTTATATACCCAATACATTTCCGAGCAACATCTCTGGATGACATAGTCTGGTTTTTTACGATGGTACCCACTATTTTCCTGTCCAAATTTGTATCATGTGCTCCACTTTTCTGTTTTCGCTTAACTGCCAACGTCTCCAAATATCGTTTAATAACAGAATCCACTGTGTTGCGTGCTATGTTTAAATTTTTTGCGATGAAACGGTTTGGACGCGAAGTATTTTCGAGCCATTTTCGATGATCTTTTTACGGCTTTGATCTTGACTCATATTTTATAAATATTTTAAACCGCGCCGAACTAAAATCAATAACAAATTGAAACTAGAGAATATACAGGCTAATTTGGGTACAAAATGGGATTGCAATTTTTACGCATTGGAAGTATAGCCCGTATTAAAATTTTCAGATTTTATTCGTTTCAGTCCTTATACTAACCTAAGCCCTAACACCGAAACTTAAATAACGACTTATAACTAAACCTAAAGCTATGTACCCTACGCCGAATAGTGCGTCCCAGGATCACACAGCGATGACAGCCCGTTACTACCTGAACTAACCCGGCTGTTGTTGGCTGAGGATGGCCAACCCACTTTTAGCGCACTTAAACGCGATCAATAGCTACCATTCTGGCCAAAACTGTGAATGGTAGCCCCTAACGAAGATCCTCCCAGTCGCCACCTGTAAAAAAAAATACCAGAGAAAGTCAGTCATGTCATTTTCGTTATGTCGTCGTCGACGAGCTAGAGCCGAGCAACCGCTAGCGAGCCACTGCCATCTACTCGTTCATCATAGATGCCTCCGTCAACTGACTCCTTACAGATCATTTGTTAAGATTTTCAGCAGCGATCTGTGGGCGAAGTTGAAGGTTGGCCTTCGACATGCCACATCGCAATAGTAATTTGTATTGTGATTTATGCTTTATTTTTCAATTCCAACTGAGGAAGGTATCATCTCGTTCTGTCTATCTCATCAGAACACACCCAAAAATCACACATCAACAATTATTCCAGATGGGTACATTCGTCCTCAACAGACTTTCGCTTTTATTTTCATCGTTTCATTTTGACATTCAATTATGGTATAAGAGCGAGCCTGTTTGTATGTATCATAGATACTTGTACACATGTAGACATAAATAATCGCCAGAACATTCACAGAATAAAGAATAATGGCATTTACTTTTCCTTCAAACATTTTATACCACATTACAAGCTGTGAGCTAGTCAGTCAGTCAGATCGATTGAGAAGAGTAATCAGTGTGGTTCTTAAACAAAAAAAAAAAAAAAAAGCCAACACAGCCAAGCCACGGCCAACATTCAATCCAACAGTCACCAGTCAAGAACCAAGAATCAAGAGTCAAGAACCAACAGCCAACAACCATTCACATACTATCTCACAAATATTGAAAGCCAGAGTTCGTTCGACGTTCTATAGTATCCACTGGTATGGGTACTGGTAAAATATCAGATTTATGTGTCTTGTGCATATAGACTCGTACTTTGAAGCTCGAAACCAAGAAATGTTTCTTTAAAAAGAAATTTGTATTCAGAAACGGACAACCGGTACTAAGAAAATCGTAAACAAAATGTTAATGCATTTAAATTATAGAAGAAGGGAAAAAAATAAAAAAATAAAGAGATACTCGTACACAAGCGACTCGACTGGGCTGTCTTGCTGTGCCTACATACATATTAATGGCTTTGGGGACATTTAAAATTCTATAATGTTATTTTGAACTCTGATGTCGATTTATTCTATCACTGAATTAAATTTCAATGAAATCAACGCAAAACGGATAATAGCAACACACACGTACCCCATAGTTTAGTACTGTACTCCCTCCAGTGTTGACCATTGCCTATGGGAGTGAGTTTCAATTTCTGTTTAGGCATATGGTTACGAGTATACTCTCGTACCCTTGATTAGTATTCCCTTGTGATAGCTCTTTCTTTGATCCATCACGCGGATCTTTCATTAAGAAGTCGAAGTCCTATGCGAATCCAAAGTGTCTACCACACCAACATACCGGAAAGATATACGGATCACATAAGTAACATACTATTGCGCTTATACTATATACGGTATACGAGTATAAATTTCATAATAAAATGTTGAATTGTAACATCTTTCGATATCCTCGTGAATAACATGAGTTAACTAACCTACCAGTATCTCATCATCATCAACATCAACATCAACATCACATCAACATCAAAATCAGCATTAAATTCAACATCGTGTTCGGAATCGTTGTATTGTATGTAGGTAGTTGTCGTAGTGTCGTAGTGTCGTAGTGTCGTAGTCGGCTTAACTGGCACAACCGGTTACCGAAAAAAGCTGCGTTTACGCAATATGCAGACAAAGCCAAAGGCACTGGAGAATATATTAACATTTTATTAGAGCTGTTCAAGGCCAAGCCGAAAAGTGTTAACCACCATCATTACTCCATATCACTGTGATCGCCGCACCAATCACCGCGTGCTCCATCAATTTAACATTCGTCACGTAAATAGGTGCTCCCTATATGCAACATGAATCTTTAAGCAACACTAGTGGACACTGGACAGTGGACAGTGACCACTAATTTGGCACAATCGCTTACTAAAGATGCGTTTCGTTTCATTTCTATACATATACTCCAATCTATTCGTATCTACGAGTATGAGGTAATAGACATTTGCACATAACCCCCATACAAAAACGAACGAATCGAATCCAAATCCGACGATTGTTGTGATCGGTGATTTTGACACTTCTTTGTTTGCCGAACGGCGAGCAATTCAGTAGTTTAGCTCAACTTCAGTTATAGTAGACCTAATCACTTGTTATGTGAATACCATTTGGGGTGATAATGTGAAATGCTCTTGCTATTGTCTATCAAAGACCCAATTTCGCATAGAAGCTCAAACAATACGACTACGTATTTATACTCAAATGTAATGTACACATTCAATAGATACTCGTATACTCGTACGAATACGATTTACAAGCACTAAATGCTTTACAAATCGCATACGCAAGATCGTGATATTTGTACAAATTGCTCACTAGAGTGTAAGAATGTTTTGACTGATTTGTGAACACTTGCATTTACTATATGGTACTCGTAGATACGAATTCAATTCATTGTTCGAATGTTTGATGGCGATTTTTGTAGTTGTAATAAATAAATGAACACTTGCTCTATTATCAGTTAGCTAAATAGGCCGAGCTGACACAGATCATGTATTACTCTGTTCACTATCACTTAGAATTGAAAACCGAAAGCGATCGCAATGAAATTATATTAAGTGGACATTAAAATTTTTTGAACATTAACTACACGTGTTTCGACAACGTACTATGAGAAGAAGGAAGTACATTGTACGATATATCCAATTGCGATCGTAACATGCGCGTTAAGTAATATTTAATTCAAATATAAATCAGCATACTATGGGTGATAACTTACATACGAGTATGATACGATATCGCTTTTTAACACACATAAATAGGACCAAGTTTAAGACCCTATCAAAGGGAACGCCCCAAATGGTATAAGAGTGTTAAAAAAGACCAAATTTCGAATTATAGACCAGTTTCTTAACTGTATATTATACCTAAACTTTTGGATCGCCTAGTGAAGGAACGGATGGTATTCATCTTAAGCAGCTTTATTAGTGATTCTCAGCATGGATTTTGGAAAGGTCGTTCGACTTGCTCTAACCTAGTTCAGTTTACCAATCATTGCTCAAGTTCCATTGAGAAGCACAAGCAAGTGCACGTAGTTTATACTGATTTAGTGAAAGCCTTTAGTAGAATTCATTTGCATATCCTACGGATTTTTCGACCCATTACTTTCATGGTTTAAGTCCTATCTGTTTGGGAGAAAACAATTCGTTTCTATCGGACATTTATTTTCGGTTGAAATTAATTTCGTGTCTGGGGTCCCAGAAGGAAGCCATCTTGGGCCAATCGTTTTTCTCATTTTTATTAATGATTTGCCGAGAATTCTAAAATTTTATCATTGTCTTTTGTATGCGGATGATATAAAATTGTTTGTAACTATTGGGTCTACAAGTAAGTTTCCAGCGTTTTTTTTTTTTCCAAAATTTGAAGTTTTATTATGAAAACATAGTTACAATGCTTTATTCAAAGTATCGTCCATCGGAAGCTACAACTTTCCCCCATCTTTCTGGCAATTTATGAATTCTGGACCAAAAAAATTTCTCGTCTTTCGAGCCAATTTTTGATTTCCGCTACTGAGCTGAAGCGTATTCCCGTAAGAGCGTTCCGCATCGAACGAAACAAGTGGTAGTCAGATGGTGCCAAGTCTGGACTGGACCCAGGCGGGTGAGGCAGAATTTCCCATCCACTATTTACCAAATAGTTTTTCACCGAAACCGCAACATGCCTGGTCTCATATTCTGGCCGTTTTTCTTTTAATGCCCGCTTCAAACGAATTAGTTGGGTTCGATATGATGGTCCTTTGATGGTTTTACCACTCGGAAGCAGTTCGTAGTATACGACACCCTTTTGATCCCACCATATGCAGAGCATGACCTTATTCACGTGAATATTTCGTTTCGGCGTCGATTGGGCGGGCTCGCCGGGCTTTGTATACGATTTTCTGCGTTTAGGATTATCATAATAAATCCATTTCTCATCACCAGTGACAATACGATGCAAAAATGATTTATTTTTATATCGCTGCAGTAACATTTCGGACATGCAAAATCGCCGTTCGACGTCTCTTGGCTTCAATTCGTACAGCACCCAGTTTCCAACCTTTTGAATGAATCCCAGTGCTTTTAGGCGCAGGGAAACGACTTGTTGCGTGACGCCCAATGATGCAGCAAGTTCTTCTTGAATCTGACACGGATCCTCATCCAGTAAAGCGTCCCATTCCTCGTCTTCAAAACTTTTCGGCTTTCCGGGGCGATCTTTGTCTTCAACTCCAAAATCACCACTTTTGAACCGTTTGAACCACTCGCGGCACGTCGATTCACCAATACATTCTGCCCCATAAGTTTCCGGAAGCAAACGATAGGCCTCAGCCGCACTTTTCTTCATATTAAAGAATAAAAACAGCGCTTCCCGCAAATGACGTTTATTTGGCTGGAAACTTGCCACGATTTTGTTCGATAAAATGTACGACACCGATAGAACTGCTCAAATATAACGCTGCAAAGTTGTTGACAGATACAAAACCTACAAATAAAACACATGGGGTCAGACGTTTCTGCCCGGGATCCACTGGTGGCGCCATCTCTGACAAACGCTTGAAACTTACTTGTAGACCCAATATTTCTAATGTCAGTGATTGTCTTCTATTCCAGAGAGATTTAGATTATTTTTTTGAATGGTGTAAAATGAACGATCTGCATCTCAATATCGACAAATGTGCCACCATGTCATTTATGTAATAGAACACAATATAATCTAACCCCTGGTTATCGTCTTGGAAACCAATCAATTAATGTTATAGTTGAATTTAAAGACCTTGGTGTTTGTTTTAATTCCCATGTTAACAAATTAATGTCAAGCGCTAACTCTGCTCTAGGATTTCTGAAAAGAAATTCATCGGACTTCAAGGACCCCTATACTCTTAAGGGCATTTATGTAAGTTTGGTTCGTGCTTGTCTGGAATATTGTAGTGTGGTTTGGAAGCCGTTTTTATTGAAAAACATTAATATAATAGAAAAAGTTCAAAAAAACTTCTTGCGCTTTGAATTACACCGTTTCCTTCTGAATGACAATGTCCACTATTCTTACCGCTCTAAATGTTTGTTGTTGGGTTTTGATTCCCTCGAAGTTCGTCGTGAAATTCATTCTGTTATGTTCGTTAGAGATTTCCTATGTTTTTCCATTGACTGTGAGTACTTGCTCTCATTAATTTTTGTTTGTTTATGCCCCCCTAAGGGTTCTTAGGGCAAGACCATTGTTATTTGAAGTTTCCACTCCGAAGGAAATTTAGAGAGGAAGAAAAGACAGGTACCAATGTACATTGTTTTTAAATGTTTGCAAACTATAACGACCAAGAAGTACAGAGATCGGCAGGGCATTCCATAAGCGAGTTGTACGGCTTAGGAAACGATCACGATATTTTAGAGTACGTCCGAAAATGGGCTTGAGGGTATACTGATGAGCATTCATAGCGAGACGGGTGTTACGGTTGAAAGTTTGTATGGGCGGAATGCTACTGGTGATTTCAATGGTGCACTGGTGGTGGAAATAGCGATAAAACAAAGTGAGGCAGAAGACATTATGACGCTGTTCGAAGGTGTCAATTGATTGACTGATATTACATAGTATCATCAATAAGTTTTAACGCACGGTTTTGAATCCTATCTAGCAGGTGCAAAGATGTTTTAGGAGCACCTGACCAGATGTGGGCATTGTACTCCAATTTCCGGCGGATGAATGCCTTATATATTATGGCAGGATCCGAGGGGGGTAAAGTATTTCTTACATCGCTTTAGGAAACCTAGACATTTCGCAGCATTTTTGGCGACATCGAATATATGGTCATTCTAGCGTAAGTTATCACTGACACACATACCGAGAATGGAAAGTTTATCGGTTTCGACTATGCAAGTACCATTCATGGATAATTTTCGCTTTAACGACAGCAGGCAGGATTGTGTTTTGGGAGCATTAAATACTACTCTTCTACTTTGTTAGTGCTTCCCCGATTGGTTATGCTGTTAATATCAGAACTTAATGAGCTTAACATACGCTGGCGTTCCCGTTCTAAAGCCGAAGAGTAGGGACGTGAGTTCGGGAACGAATATGAAAAGCAGAGAGTGATATTATTAGCAAAGGAATATATTGGATTAGAAGTAGCAGACAAGATTGATAAAAATTAAAAAGTGTGTAGGAGACAGAACGGAGCTCTGTGGATCACCAGCATTTATTTTGTGAACATCAGACTTGAAAGCATCCAAGACAACTTGAATTGAACGTTCCGAAAGGTAGTTTCTAATCCATTGAAGACGAGAGTCATGGATTCCGAAAGCACGAATTTTCGACAAAAGAACCTGATGCCAAAATCGGTCAAATGCCTTAAAAATATCAAGTGCAACTAACAATGCACTTGCTTTTGCCAGATTGATGTACGCTTTAGTTCGACTTCTCGGTGAGATATGCCATCGGATCACCAGTGGACCTGTTACTACGAAAACCGTACTGTTGGTCACTGAGAAGTTTTCGTGTTTCGAGATATTTCACTAGCTGACGGTTTATCAACGTTTCCCTGATCTTGGAAAGAAGGGACGTAAGTACAATGGGTCTGTAGGAGGAGAGAGAAGAAGATTTGCCTTTGTTAGGGCCGAACTGGACATATGCTGTTTTCCATCTGCTCAGAAAGAGTCCTAAAGAATAGGACTGAAGAGGAGGAATACCTCTTCAGAAGGAGGGGAAATATACCATCTGGACCAGCGGATGTGTGAATGTTAAGATCTTTAAGAACTCTTGCTACTACAGGAGCGCAAAAGTGGATTTGTCAGATTGAAGATAAGATTCGACGTACTCAAATGTAGGCGGAGACAAAGCACAATCTGGGGGTGTTGTTTTATGTTTTAATAGGGTTCAAATTAAGGTATAGTATACTTGCGTGGAGTAGCGCGTCGCAATCGCATGTTAAGAAGCTTCAACAACTTCAAACTTCGGCGCTGAAGCTAACCAACCACACAACGATTTCTTATGGAAGGCATTTTAAAGTGATGCAAGTCAGGCATATCTATAAGATGAGCCATATCCTTGAACATTATGACGTCATTCGATTTAGGAAGCCAATTGACCATGACATCAGTCCAAGAAGACGAGCCCAGGGTGGGTTTAAGGTTTCCCAAAATACCAACAACTACGGGAAGCGACGACTAAGATATAGCGTGCCCGTATTGAGTGGTGCGGTGGAAGTCAAAGACGGTAGGGTTTGAATTGATTTTTCGTAGCATAGGGGAGATTTGTCCGTTCGCGCCATAAACAGGTGTGGTGGGTTGGTAGATGGAAGAGACGAGGGTTAGCGTTGAGGAAAATAGAGTTGTGAAGGGACGCGCATTCAACGTGACCTAAAAGGAGTCGATGAATGAAGAGAAAGTCGGCTACATCTCTGCGTTCCCTAAGGGTGTTGAGGTTAAGACGATTTTGAAATCGAAGAAAACGGCGGTGGATGCTTTGGATTCTCGAGATATGAACACGATGATATGGGCACCACACTTGACTGGCGTACTCTAGGAGGGGGCGAACAAAGGTAATATAGAGGGACCTGGGCACGTATGGGTTGGTGAATTCTTTGGACCACCGTTTTACAAAACCTACTGCACAGTTGGCTTTAAGGATTATCCCATTCATATGTAACCGGAAGTTGAGCTCCCTATCACACAAAATGCCGAGGTCGCGAAGAAATTGAACGGAGGAGATAGGTTGGTTGTGGAGAAGATAGAGTCGGGGAGGAGGTTGGTGCCACTTATGTGAAAAGGTGATGGATTGGCATTTAGGGATATTAAGTACACAACAATTTTTGAGGAACCAGATCGAAAAACTATCAAGGTCTTGAAGGAGGAAGGTGTCAAGGAGAAAGGAAATGGTTTTGAAAAATTTGATATCGTCGGCGTAAAGGGAGACAGACGAGTGTTTGATGATCCTATCGAGATCATTTATGGTTAATATTAAAAAAAGGGCACCGAGATTGCTGCCTAAGAACTCCAGAGGTGGCCAAAAATTGAGTAGAGAGGGCTAACCCAAAACGAACACTGTAAAAACGGCTTTGGTGGTAAGAGGGTATCTATTTTAACAATATGAGTTCAAAGCCGTGGGCAGACAATTTGAAGAGTATTAATTGATGAGATATTTTATCGAAGTTCTTAGTAAAATCTGTAGCAGTAACATCGATTTCGTTACTATTTTCTACCGCTGAAGTCGCAAAGGATACGAGTTCAACTAAGTTTTTAGTACTTGGTCTACCTTTCAAAAATCCATGCTGACTGGGTGATATAAATGACTTGGACTGAAAGCTTAGCACTTCATAATAAAATACTTTCGAAGATTTTAAGTATGTGAGAAGATTTAGCAATGCGACGGTACTTAGTTACAATAGTTAATTCATTCTTTGAGCCCTTTTTGTGGGCCGGGATTATGAAGGAGGTCTTCCAAACTTGGGGGAATTCCCCTTGTCTGAGGTGATGAAGTAGGGAGACGAAAGTCGGTGCGAAAGATTTGAGGCACACGTTTTGAGAAATATTCCGGGGAACCCGTGTGACCAGGGTTAAAATTCATCATTGGGATTTTGTAACTTTTCTTCGATGAGGGTAAGATTGAGACAGAGAGGGGCCAATCGCGAAATTGGGAAGGTGCTTAAAATATATGGAGTCAGGTACGAAGAAGCTGTCTCCAAATAGCGTTGCAAAGTAGTTGGCGGTCCTATGTGGGTCGGTAGATGATATATTATCGAACGAGAGAGAGGGAGGATAACCGCCTGATTTTCTTTTGTATGTAGTTGACGAATTGATAAAAGAACTTAGGCTCGTTGGTAAAGTTGGTCGGCGCAGTGCCGAAAAAGCACTGATAGAGGCAGTTATAGAGATGTGTGAATTGGAGGTAGGTTAGAGTAGTTAGAATAAGAATTGGTGCGAAGAAAAACCACCCATAATTTAGGTCTTTTGTTTCGGAAAGAGCGGAAGGGAAGGTAAGTAGATGATCAGGTAATGATAGGTTGGTAAAATCAAAAGAAAATTTGCTGAGATAGATATTAATTTGGAGAAAATTTGTTTTATGGAACTTGTACGAAGAGAGAGTAGTTGAAAAATTTGACTGAGGTGGAGAGTTATGGAAAAATGAAAGAAGAAGAGAGGGTTGAAGGTTGTCGATAGTTGATAGGGTTAAGGGACAAAACGTTGCTGTGGAGTTAATGGAATCGCTAGTAAAAATAAGATCTAGTTGCCTACCGATGGAGTTAGAGACGCCACTTAATTGACATTGTTATGCGATCAATGAACATACCAGCATTTGATGGAATAACTTAGGTCAATAAGCTGACCAACCGCTTTAATAGCAAGGACATAGGGTTCGATGGGTTGAGCCGGGAGGATGTAACAACACATAGAGACCTATTGTGAAGTATTATTTTAATTGAAACAAAGTCAAGTATAACAGAATAAGAGATAGCGATGAAAGAAGAATTAAGGTTATTGTACTCGTAAATGGCTAATAGAACGCTTCGGCATGGGAATCAACTTAATCGAGGGCAGGAGCATTAACCATAGGGAGAGAGTGATCGTCATCTCGGTGACGATATTTCATGGCATCTAGTACAGTGTTATCGTTTTCTTTTTCTTTTTTTGTGTAGACTGAAGGCAAGGTACGTCACGTCGTCAAAGTTATAACTTCCCGTTGAGACATATTGTGCTCGCCATTGTGCTGGATACATATTTTGTTCTTCCCTCGTCGTTCATTAGACTTTCTGTCGCTACTTTTGTAACGTCGCGCTGAACTAGTCCTATTATATTAATGTTATTAGCATATACGAGCGGTTGCATAATATCTAAATATTGGTTATATAAGTTAGTTGCGATATTTTCGCAATCGTATGATGTCAAATTAATCAAATAACATATGGTATGTTATACTCGCACATATTGACTGTTCTTACATGTAATCCGAGCTGAGAAAGGATGTTGACTTATATACTTATTTCTAGTATTGTTTTGGAGTCTTCCCAAAGACCTTACGGCATAGGCACCGAATGTCTACTTAATTTTTCCCCACCAGATCTTTAACCAAAACACTTTTCAGGTTGACTACGAAAAGCTCACAGCGTTCACCATGAGAATTATGGTCATGGACAAGACTTTTAGGAGATCAACGCCCTACAGTTGGCAAACAAAACTAAGATTCCATTCATGGTTTTCACCAGACCATAGTTCACAAGTAACTAGGTGTATGATATGCTGGATATACTGGCTCTATCTTATCACTAAACATCATTTTAGTGATACCATCGTACCTTCACAACAATGCCGGTATCAGATGGCAAATCCTTCAAATCAGAGTCAAAAGACAGTCGCCACGGAAGATTATTAAAACTCCATTGCGGGTTATGTCAAGGTCATACCTTTGAAAACAGTTTTGAAATGGCATTCCATGGAACCAATAACAAAGGGCACAAGGACAACTTTGAGCGTCTTTGGATTATGACAAAAGCAGTAGTGACATACTATATTGAAGT
Source organism: Volucella zonaria (assembly GCA_963966105.1). Taxonomy (NCBI): domain Eukaryota; kingdom Metazoa; phylum Arthropoda; class Insecta; order Diptera; family Syrphidae; genus Volucella; species Volucella zonaria. The sequence continues at coordinate 87,221,433 of OZ014532.1, read as the reverse complement.
TTGTTCTAACAAACAATCAATGCAGCGGATGTTGCCTCAGCGCCTGGAGTTTTCAGATGCAACGTGTAAAGTCCAAAGTATGTAGTTTGTTATCTAGGATGACAATTTGAGTATTTAGATGGTGATACCTTTTAACACTACAATAGTCAGACCAGTCAACTTCCTTCTTCTCACAAACAGAACAACCTCAGTTTTGAGGGAATTGACTGTATGCCAATTTCCAGTGCACCAATCGTCGATCATGTCTCAGGCCGGTTGCGGTTTAGAGCAAACGGTCACATCTCTACTCTATGAAGATAACCGATCTTGACAAATTTATCAGGAAATCTCTAAATTAACTAGGCCGTCGTCCTACCACGCTCTGCCAGTAGTATCACAATGGATTAACAATTGTTTTAAGGGGTAGGGACCTCAGAATCGACCTCAATATCGATTATTTTTTTTATTTCACTTTTTTAATATAAACGAAAGGCACGACTATTGTGGCTGATTTGCTACTTTTGAACTTTTGAGGACTCTGGCCAGCTTGCTAGTTTCGCTGAGTGTTTAGACTATTTCACGCACTCATGAAAACATTCTCTGATTTAGATAGCTCCGACAGTTAATCAACACAGTCTTTGCGCTCAGTATCGTTTAGCTTGTTGTCATGGCCAGGCTTCCCAACTCAAAGCATTAGAAGGTGGCCTTGGCTCAGGTGGAGGTGTATTGGCTTCCCAACCAATCGGTTAGGCTAAACCAAAACCATGTAACACAGTTGCTGAGAACACAGTGAAAAATTAAAATACATTAACAGTTTAGTCTCCAGATTAAAAGTGAGATGCAATCATGGAACAAAATAACCACTAATCACAACCATCTTTCTTTCTCTCGCTATTCAATTTTCCAAAAAAAAACTTAGCACATGCTCAGGCATTATAAGAGGATTCATACCCTCTTGGACGACAAAAACATAATTTTGAATAACCACTGGTCTACACTGGTGGAGTTTAACTATAACAAGCTGAGCCTCTCCGGTTCTCTCTCCATCGTTCCAGCTCAACCTACCGAACGTATCGTTCAAAGAGCTGCAGGCTCGAAATTAAAAGATCGGGCATGATGGTTTAGGTTCCCGGAATCCGTGCTCCGGACTTGGAATAGGACTTGTTGCGAATATTGCTATTACCACTGGGGCTATGCAAATCCATTGGGATCATCCCCATGCTGTTTAAAGGGTAAGACCACTCTGAGATTTTCAAAAAATCAATTTTTTTTTATTGCTTTCAATAGTCCCTTAGGACCTCAAAAATGATATCCCAAGGGATTATGGCCGGGAAATATGTCAAAGTACTTGTTTTTCAAAGTATAGTACAAGCCCGCCAGGTAGGCTCTCTACACTCAGCGAAATTTAATTAAAGGCAGATGCGTTTTTGTCCAGAAATTGTGTTCGTAACGTGTTAACGAACATTTATGTCCAATTTTGTCGATTCTCTCAAAACTATTCTTTTTGCTTTGCGTCCTTTCTTCAACATATGTTTTGAAAGTACCGTTACTCCCGCTCAAAGAATTTCAACATCTGTTGTTTAGTCACTAATGATCGTGCGGAATTCAATTAAAAGCAGTCGTGTTTATGCTGGAAAGCTGTGAGTTGGAAACGAAATCAGGATTTTTTTTGATGAATAGAATTGAAAATAATTTTTTTACATTTAGAACTTTTGGATTTCGATGATTGTTGGCCGCAAGTCAGAATGGGAAAAGGAAAACGCTCTCAGATGAGGAAATCGCCAAAATCCATACGTATTAGGATCCATAATGTTATTAATTTAGGAAGTAATTACAACGCGAACCGGAGAAATAAAAACAATCAAAAAATTTCGCCAAGCAGAAATCGGCCATTATCCAAGCTGGGTTGCAAAAAAATGCTACTGCTTCTAAAATTATTTCAGATTTAAAGTTGCCGATATCTAAACGACGTGTATAACAAATTTTAGCTGGCAGTAATCGACTGGTTTGGAAAAAAAATTAAGTCAAAACCAGCTCTTACAGAAGCACATAAAATTGCCCGACTACACTTTGCCAAAGAACACATGATATGGTCTGAACAGTGGGAACGACGGTTTTAATTATTATTTGCAGTTGCAGAGCTTCTCCTCTAAGCGAAACCCTGGAGGTGGTTCTTTCATGGTCTGGCCTGCTTTTAGCTATCATTGCAGGACTCCATTATGCAAAATTTCTAGCTGAATAAAATCAGAAAATTACATTACGCTGTTGGAAGATGTTTTGGTAGACTTTTTGGATCATCAGCCGGATTCAAATACAATTTTCCAGCAAGGTAATGCTGCCATTTATGTATCGCGGGCCAGTCATAAGTGGTTTTCTGACAATTAAATTCATCTTCTTTAGTGGCTAGCACGTTCACCGGACTTAAACCCGATCGAAAACATGTGGGGAAATCTGTCTCGTCGTGTTTATGCTGGCGGGTGCAAATTTTCTTCGGTGGAGAATTTACGCAAGGCTGTTACTACGGAATGGGCTCTAATTCCAGCTCAGGAGCTCAAAAACGTGGTTAATTCGATGTCAAGTCAGATTCTCGAACTTAGGACCAAGTCTGGCGGTTAGACTCACTATTAATTGAGACTTTTACGTTATTTGTTATACTGAAATCTCTTCTGTTTTTATTTTATCTTGACTATCTTTAATTGAATTTCGCTGAGTGTATAACTTTAAATCTCAAAACTGCATTTTTAAGTTGGGCGCACCCATAACTTGAACAATTTTCAACCAGTTCACTTCAAATTTTAACTAGAGCTTAAGAAATATATTGTCTAAATAAGTACGTTTTTGTATATAGCATAGTTCATTTGTTATTAATAATTTTCTTGCGATTTCCCTGCGAATTTTGCAGTTTTGATTTTGGAAGTGCGCCATACGTCCAAAAATCAATATATTAAAAAAAAATCCTACGTACTTCTCTAGCTGCTGTTATGTACTCGTATAATAAAAAAAAATTTATTGACTCATCATAATTCAAAATTTACAAGAACTATTGGTACGGCCGTAGACCCTTCCAAAAGAGAGAGGTCATCTGAGAAACGCTGCACAGCCACCATTTTTAAATAATAAATGATTCTACATAAATTATGTTTTACAGTGTATCGTATGTACAATAAACTTCCACCTTTGTAAACTCGATTTATTTTATATCTTTCCTGCAAAAAAAATCACAAAAAAGCCTATTTTTATGGCCTTTAGAGTGGCCTAACCCCTTAAAGGCTAATCTGCACGTCCTTTGAGCTTAGTTCGACGTCTCACATGGATTCATTCCATAACCTAAGATCTTTGACTATTAAGCCTTCTGCCCAGCTGGCTTTATCTTCAATCGGCGTGAAAATAATTACGCGTTCGCAGCAGCTTATGATTACGAGATCCGTATTTGTTTGCTGACTTAGTGAAAGAAAGATCACGAAACCATCTGTTTTTGCCTGACTGTTTTTCAGTTTTTGTACTAGATGGAGTGAAAAGTGACCTCCTTGACCACCAGAATGCGCTGCTACTGCAAAAAAGGTTATGGTGCCTTGAAGTCAGTTCATATTTAGGCAGACATGCCAAATTTCAGTGCGATACTGTCTTTAGTTTTGATTTGACAGCTCATTGTTATTGACGTGTTTGGCATCATGTTGAGTATGGACAACAACGATTTTCGTTCTCTCATAAAACATTAAAGGAAGGAAACAAACGAAAATTTGGATAGATGTTATGGGGCTAATGCTCCGTCAGATTACACCGTCAAATATTTGTTTCGAGAGTTTCGTCAGCACTTCGAAAGAGTGTTTGGACTTGCTGATGCGGAATCGGGCGGTAACTGGATTTGGATCCCTCGGACTATTATCTCTTCCCAAACCTCAAAAGATGGCTTATCAATAAAAAATTCAGCTCACGCGAGGGAATCATCGACGCCACGAGGAGTATTTTGCAGACCTTCCGGAAAATTACGTTTCGGACGGGATCAAGAAGTTGGAAAATCGCTGGAATAAGTGTATCGAACTAAAAGAGGACTATATTGAATAATATAAAAAAACAATTCCCAAGGTGGTAACTCTTCACTCCATCTAGTCTACCTGATATTACTTCCTCTATATTGGAAATCGAGAATAGTTCTAGAAACGCAATCTTCACCAAAGATGTTTTTATTTCCAATTTTGACACAGAGTATGATTTTAACGTTAAACGCCGAATAAATTTTACAGGCTGCAAAGCGGAGGTCCTATATCATTTACTTCATCCTCAAATATGTTTCATTCTTGAGCTCGTAGATACTTCTTGAATGAAGTGATGATGAAAATAATTGTTGGAGCACTGGTTTACATGAAGAAACTAAATTTTGATTAGTACTCGTATTTTATCGAACTTTACATTTTGTTTATATCATCACTGTTAAGTATATACTCGTATGTACATTATTTAATATTCACTACGACGAAAACAAATTCAAAGTTTACGTAATTCCACAGCGGATGTAAACAAAACAAACAGATACGTAAACATGCGTGGCCTATAACATTTATGTAGTCACATAAGAGAAGCCCCGAAGGCAACAATGAAGTCAATTGAATGCGTCCAAAATACGTTTTCGTCACATTTGGGGGAATTTTCGAGCTCTTCGCTTGAACTTGATCACCCTATCGAAGGTTTTGCAAAGTATCATGTAATGACATACTCGTACACTCTTATAGGCGAATGGTAATCTGTAATCGTAAGAGTTAAAAATCGTTGTATTCGTTAATACTCGTAAGGGTAATAAATCCCGCATATCAATCAAGTACGAGTACACTCAAATCAAAATCAATTGAATGGAAATTTTTTATTAGTTTTATTAGTTTTATTAGTTTTATTAGTTTTAATTATTACGAGTTCCTACTACTGCTTGGTGAAACATGTAATTGTTTCATTGTTATCTTAATAACTTACAAACAATTTATTAGTTTATTTTTATGCTATTAGAAACGTAGCAAAAATAGAATAGAGTGTTATTATATTTTCTATTTAATTTAAAGCAACGTCTTAGTAAGGTGTGTACTCGAATTTGCGTCATCGTCAATAATGTCTGACTTAATTAAAAGTCACAGTACGACGCGAATCGGAGTTCAAGCGCCAGTAAAGCGACAGTCCAAAGCGCTTGGAGCAGAGAATGGGAGCATATGTAATATTGACGTTGGAAATGAAAATCTTAACCAAAGATCTCTGTTGAACTCAGTCTGTTTTACAATGAGCTCACCACTATTTCATGCCATATTTTCATTGTCAGTTTCCTAAAACTTAGGATAGGGACTATATTCCAGAAGGTTCCTCATTGCAAATTAAAGAGATGTGAAAAAAAAAAATTGAGAAATTCAATCACACTGTCGGAAAGGAATGTATTTAAAACTTGTTTCACAAAGGTAAGCGCACTTTGCATTTATTTGTTATGTGTCGATAAAAACAAAAACAGTCATTTTTATAACCAGTTTAGTCATCACATTATTAATTCGCTAACATATATGATTTTCAATTGGCGAAAGTAAATTTTATGGCGCTTTTGCGTCAATACCTTTAAAAGCCTACAAAATCGCCGCCTTCAACTCTTTAACAGAAGACAATTGACGGCTCTCGACATAAAACTTACGATTTCGTAAGTTTTCAAATTTCGTATTGTATTTTCGATTGGATCGAGTGAGAGTCAGTGCAATGGTAGAGTTCTTTGATATAGGGGAAAGTTGCCATCTCATCGATTATCAACTCTCTATAAGAACTGGACATAAATGATTCTGTCCACAACTTGATCCCTTTCACTCTCAACATTAGAGTCATAAATTCAACCTTTGGTCGCTACTCTACAAGAATGAAACAGGAAAACCGCATAGGGATGTACTCTCTCTATCACTATGATACTCGGTCCTCTCCACTGTTTATATATCCAGCAAACGCCCTAACATTTCCAATGCCTTTGCTATGCTCTTTACTGTAGCCTAAGCGTAAATCCAACGACAACGAAACTGGTCTTTCTCATATGAAAAATCACGATGCCCTGCATCATCCCACCTAATTAGGTATCAAGGCATTATCCTATGGTATACGGTAGTCGTTTGGTGACCTGCACTGGAAATAAGAGCTAACATCAACCTGATACAAAAAATACAACGACCTGTGTTGCATAAACAACGCCAAAAACTTATTCGGTTTGCAGATTGTAATCAACTCTACCGTCAGGCTGAGAAATTGGAGGAGCTAAATATAGAACATGACAGTCCATTCACGCTGCATTGGGACCTTCTCCAATCAACCGATCTTAAACTATCTAAAGATGACTTCAACGTCAACTTCAATTATCTGATTCCAGAAAGGAACGAATGGAGATAAAATGACGTTTTCTCTAGTAAGGCAACTACCATTTTTGCAGACGCTTCTAAGACAGCCGAAGAGGTTCGCTCAGGGGTCGTCTCTGAGGACTTTTCCATACACAAATCCTTCAAATCACTCACATACTGTACCGTCTTCGAAGCTCAAGCCACAGATATTTCGTTAGGCCGCGGCAGAGCTTAGGCTGAATCCAATACCCTCATCGCATATTGCAATATATGTTACATAGACAGTCAAGCAGCGATCAGATCCATAACTTCGAACGCCATGCCGCGCACCTCTCAATAAGATGGTAAGCAGCACAAGATCTCAACCATTTATTGATTATAAGGTAATCGGATGTCTTAGGGAGCTGCGTCGCTTGTGAACTGGGCAAACTACAATAAAATCGCTACGAATAAATATTAGGCAGCTTGACTAACCTCAAACAAATAACGTACTTTCAAGAGCTCCCTAAGGCTCTCCCATCAGTAATAGATGGATAGATCGGGACAGCCCTTACTCGATCGTAAACGATAAAGAGAGCTAATCAACCTCAGGGGAAGAGACATCTCCAAACTCACAAACACAAACACATGTTACTGTGCCATTAGAACCCAAGTACAGCGATAAAGCATTTTCTGTAGGAGCGCTGCAGAACTGAAGAGAAAGAGGAATCTGGGGCGCAATCATTTGTAACTGCTCTGCCTTGGCACGCATCACAATGCAATTTCTATTCACATCTCTGCTCTATGAAGATAAACGATCTTGACAAATTTATCAAAAAATCGCTAGATCAGCTAGGTCATCGTCCTAGCACGTCCAAAAGGACCTCAGAATTTACCCCAAAATCTATTTTTTTTTAATTTTACTTTTTTTACTATAGACCCAATATGTAATTTAATAGGACATGGTTTAAAATTTGAGTCAAAGTCGTATGATACGTCCTTAAAAACCTCCAAAATTTAACCTCGGACATGAGACTACCCCATTAACTTTGTTTAAACAAGCTCAAAATAATAAGTCGTTGCATATCGTGGAAATTTATATTTTTAAAATTCATAAATTTATTCAATAAAATAACCTCTTTCATTTTAACTGGACTTTTTCAAAACATATAACCACCATTGCATTTTAGACGCGTTTTTATTTTCCAAAAATTCAGCATTTTTAAAAGCTAAACTAAAAATGCTTAAAGCTTAACTTAACTATCTTACATAATCTTTTCGTGACTTACTGGCCCTCTGCGAACGTTCTAAGATAAACTTAACACTCATTCTATGTCTTTCGACGTAACACAACTTAATTTATTTATTTATTTTATTTACATGGTAAAACTAGGAAAATATACTCTTAGTGCAAAAACTTAATTCCTGGACTTTAACTAGATTTTAATTTTTCTATTTTTTTTTTTCATTATTTATAATCTTAAAAAGTATCTTAATTTACCTATCAACTATGTAAGCCGGTCATGGCTTCAAAACAAACCATTACTAATCCTGCCCAATGACGGGTCAGCCGAAACTGGAAGACAACGACGAAGGAGTCTCTTCTGCTTCACTAAGCCACCAAAATTCTTTGTGGTGCCGAGCAACATCGATAATATCGCGGCTATCTACCGCCCTGCTGAACCGGAGACGATCCGCAGTGCCATGTGCGACATCTCTGTCGTAGTTGAATCGAATATCTGCAGCTGTTTGAACGACGTGGAAGATTAGCGGCACGACTAATTTATCCTGGATTAGCCCTTTACTATCTAAATAAAGGAACGCTCCTGGTGGAATCAAGCGTACACTCTCGTGATATAAACAGTTGCTGTAGTAAGCCCCGGAGATCATATTGTTCGTCGAGGTCATTGCTTTAGTAATGTGCCTTCGAGTCAACTGAAAAACAAATATATAACCACCTTTTCAATAGCTATTCACAACCTCACGACACAATGATCATGTGTTATTGTTATAAATGATCAGTAAATTGTCAATTTCGTATACATATTTATATAACGACATTGATACATTTTTTTAGGATTTCTTTGCATCAGTGTGATAAAATTTCTAATTTTTTTGGTAATGTGACTGAAAGTAGGATTAGGAATACTCTGGGACACAATATCCTTACTTAAAAGAACTGGACACTTAAGTAGATAACATAATATTAAATAAGGCTGCGCTTATCATTGTAAAACAGACTGTGTATAGGGCGTTCCAAATCTCGGGACATTTAAGGGCGATTCCTTCTTCCGCGATATAGCGATTTTAATAAAATATATGTGTGATATTCTAAAAATAAAAACAACTAATTTTTACGAACGAACAGGCATTTAGGCATTTAGGCCTTAATGTACCTTAGTAGAGTGTATGAGTCCGAGATACTCTAAAGGGACAGATTCCCTTCTTCCATTCTTATATCAGTGTCGAAAAATGTAGAAACGGCGAAACGTAGCACAGGTATGGTAATAACAACGAACGTGTTCGCATCCGTTCAAGTTGATGCAAATACATTTTATTCATTTTCTATTTCCATTTCTCTTGATGTACCAAGTTTGATTTCTGCGAGTAATCGAGAAAAGTAGAAAGCTGGATCCCCAAAATTAGATCGACTTTCCTCCCACAAAAGAGCAAAGACTGACTTCAAATTTGATTATAATAGCCTGCCAAATGCATAGAATTCGTTTGTAGATTTTCATTATAGCGGGTCTTCCAATAGACTTTGACAGTTGATAGCGGTCATATCTGTCAAATTGGCTGTCATTTCCAAATGATCATGGACGGACATAGCCTTTAACAACACGTGCAAATGATAAAATTGTTTTATCAAAATGGGTATTCTCTTTCCCCGCGCTTTGCCCATTTTACGGTCGCCATAATCGTCCTACTATTCCCAGTGTGGTGGATAAATTTGAGTCCACTGGTTCGTTAAACGATTAAGCCAACACCCGTACGTCGACGAAACGCAAGATCTGCCGAAAACATCGCCGCTGTCCGTGAGAGTGTGCAGGAGAATCCGAGGCAGTTGATTTCGCGTCGCTCACAAGAACTCGGCCTTTCGTAGACCTGCACCCGTACTAAATTCAACTGACCCAAGAGCTGAATGTAAACGACCATACACAACAACGTGTGTTCGCTGAATGGCCTCTGGAGCAGTTGGAAACTCACCCTAATTTTCATCGAAAAATCATCTTCAGCGATGGGGCCCATTTCTGGATGAATGGGTACGTCAACCAACAAAATTGTCGAATTTGGGACGGTACCAATCCACATGAGATCCAAGAGCGTCCAATGCAGCCCGAAAAAGTCACTGTTTCGTGTGGATTTTGGGCTGGCGGTGTCATCGGTTCATATTTCTTTGAGAACGCCATTGGCCAGGCCATCACTGTCAACGGCGAGCGCTATAGGTCAATGATTATCAATTTCTTTTGGCCTGAATTGGATGATATGGACACCAACGACATGTGGTTTAAACAGGACGGCCATACGTGCCACACAGCTCACGTCACATTGGCAATTCTGCACGAGCGATTCCAGGGCATGGTCATCTCACGTGGAGGTGATGTGAACCGGCCACAGAAATCGTGCGATTTGACCTCGTTAGACTTTTTCTTATGGGGAAGTCGCAGGTCTATGCGAATAAGTCACAAACCATAGCGGCCTTCAAAGCCAATATAGCCCATGCCATCGGTCAAATTCAGGCTGATTTATGCGCCAGAGTCATGGAAAATGGAACATTTCGGTTGCGCGCCACCCAGAGAAACCGCAGCGGACATTTGAACGATGTTATATTCCATATATAATGGCATCGATAGGCCTTTCAAACGATGATATCTCACACACGCTTTGTTTTATTGTACTTAAATTTAAATATAGGAACCGCTTAATGAAAGACCCTTTACGAGTATGCTAGGATTACGATATTACCGATCGGTAATTCTTGCAGTTTCGTTTGTCGTCTTTGTCTTTTTAGAGTGTAACAAGAAAGCTATTGGCGACGGAGCTCCTTGGCCTTTATGTTAATATTGCGGTGGCTGCTGCTCCTTCGTTAAGTAGGAATGTTAACCTGTTTTTGGTGTTTTGACGTAGCACTTCTTCTGAGTTCCGCCACCTATGGATTAATATTCTAAGTTCCGATACAAATTCTCTACGGCTACGATGGCGGTTTTGGCTATCGGTTTTTTTTTTTCACTGATGATGGCAGTTTGCGATTTAACATTTGCGAAAATTTATCATTTCTTTAATCGTTAGTTAACTATTTAGTTATGTTTGTTTTCTCATAGATTAAGGCTTTACAAAATACTCGTATAGTATATACGCAGCTTGCTCAGAGATTTGATATTTAAATTAAATCTCACAACTGAAAAATTATTTAAACATTTGAACGTAAATCTATGATTAAAACCTTTGTTTAATATGATTTATAATTTGATTTTCAATAAAAATGAATTGACTCGATAATAGACTTAAAAACTAAGGGAATTTACAGATTAGAATGCAAATAAGTTTATAAGTTTATGATGAAAGAGGCTTATAATAAGTTAATAAATGAAAAAATTAATAATTTAACAATAAATAAGTATATGCAATTAAAAAATAATATAAATAAATCGTTAAACCTTTTAAATATGGTAAGATACCGTAATTTACGATCAATAAATTTACATTTCCATACCACAAAAACGCAAGCCTAAAAATACGGATGAGCATACTCAGATTAGGTGCTGAAGCAAGAGGCAGTTGATGCTGATTTTCCGAAAAAAGACATCGAAAATGCAAACCTCTTTGGGAACATTAATAAGCCAAATTGCCCAGTATATAGAGAAATGAAATTCATTAAGTGATTCAGGAAAAATCAGTAAAAATTGTAGGCGGCTACATAAAATATTCGCGTCTATGTCGACCAATCGGTCTATACTCACATGTTGCAGAACTCAAAGTAAACGAAAATCGCAAAACAAAAATCAAGAGTGCTGCAAGAATTCCAGAAGAGGACATTTGGCGCAAAATCTAACGTCACCAGTGCCGCATCATAGATCAATGTTAGGGCTAAATTCATTTCCTGGTTCAAATTCCGACTGAAACTATTCCAGAGCGCAGGAAAAGTCGATTTTGTATTGTACTTTTACGGGAACAAGATTTCTGGAGTCATTTCATCAGACGGCATGTCCATAAGACCGGAGTAATTCGGCAGGCAATCACCAAAATTCTACTAGGGACTACTTTCTTTTAAACAGAAAATGGCTTTAAGAGTGCAGCCCATAATATGGTTATAAAAGAAAGTGATTCATAAGCGCGTCTGGACCCAAGCGTGCTGGAGAAGCGCCCAAGTAGGCGAAACAAACCTCTCTTTGGAGTCTGATTAAGTAACAATGACGTATTTATAAACCTCTCAGCCTTCCTTCGACATTCAAGAGTTTACTGCTTACACCACTTCTCCGTGAGAGTTCGGTTTTTTTCAAATCGCAGCCTTCTGTGTGAACGCAAACGCTTACTGCTTCATTTAGCTTCCATAGATAATCAACAGTTTGCTTGCAATAAATGTTGTTCAGATTGTGGTCATTGGTAGCCTCCTAAATTCGAAGCCTCAGAGAAGAGATAGCGACAACCTTAGAGGTAAGCCGATCGCTTCCCGGTTTTTATCTAAAATTAATCAGCCGATTTAAAACCTTTACTGGTTTTGGTCAAACATCAGGTGCAGAGAGAGCCACCATCAGGGTAGATTTGGCCGAATCGACCGATTTACGTCTACGATCTTTACTGGTTATAATGCCGGTTTCATGCGGACAGGAACTGCATCCGAAAAAAAACGAGTTCCGAGGCCTTGGTCGGTTTCGGTCGGTGTAAATTTCGCCCCATTGTTTTTCTTTTCCGCTGTATCTAAAGAATTAGTGAAGCTTTTAGCTCTTACATCTTCGACATGACAACATTTCAGAGCGTACCTCTTCTGGAGTCCGAATTTTTCTTTTTCCCAGGACAAGCCATCAAAGGCAGTAATTTGATCAGCAACCAGTTTATTTTGAGTTAAGCTGTAATAGGCTGCTCCTCCGAGCTCTCCGTCTCTGCAATCTATGTAATCTGCCGAAAGTACGAGTTTCCGTATTATAGAAAGAGCCACAGGAGTCATCAAAATCGAAAGATTTTGTTGATAGAATGTAGTATACGCGGCTGGATTATCGATAGCTCGGGTACAGTCAACACCATTTTTTTTTACCAGTTTAACTTCGAGTCAGGACATCTTTGGTGCTTAGTTTGATATCTTTCCTGGGTTCCCTTGTCTGGATCTTTGGCTCTCAAAGGGAAGGCCATGACAAGACGATCAACAAAAGGGAAGGAATAGGTACGATAGATATTTGGCACGCAAACATGTAAGCAAGTTCAAAGTATTCCCAAAATGAAGTGTTCCTTTAGCCGGTTAAGGATTCTAATTGGAGTTAATATACCATATGTAGTTGGATTGTGAATAATTGTGGATTGATCGACCTCAGTTTGATAATTTCTTCCGACTGCTTCCTGAGTACTTACCCGTATTTTGGAAACCAGTACCTTGCGCGAGTGACAAATTCCTTCGCTTATAACTTATTAACACGACATTTCTCTTTTTATTTTTTTTTTAATTTGTCACTAAGTTTAACCAGTTTAATACAATTTTAAATAGTTATTGATCTTTATGCTGATAGGAATGGGTGACAAAGTTGTAAATATAAAAAATCTCAGAACGTGTAATTCTAGTCGAACCTGCTAAGCCACTTGGTATCTATTCTTAACCATCCAGGTGTATGTATGTATGCTCGACCCAATTTAATTGCCACTATTAAAAGTTGCACACAGTGTGATTTTGCTATGCCTGAACACATATGTACATATGTATGTATTGTACTTCACACAGCTCAATGCGGACTATCAAGGTCTTATCGTTATTTTCCTACCAATAAACCTACTGCGAAGTTTAAGCTCCAAAATCAAGATTCAAGATACAAAAATTCTATTAGAGCAGATACAGGTATTTTCGATATTTTTTTTTTGTTTTTTTTTTTTTCCTTCATATTCTTTCCCCAAACTAATGGAAAACACATCGTTCCACACCTAAGATACTGCCAAAGTTGCCAAAAACAACGAATATATTGTACCATACCTACAATAATAAGAATCTTAATTTACAAATTGAACAAATTCAAGCCAACCTGTCTGGCTGCAACAACGTCAAAGAACAAGTCTGCTCGGAGAAGTACGAGTAAGTATATTGTCCCCGTACAAAAAAAACAACAAACCGAAACAACATTAGCAACCAGACTTTGGTATCTGTCGTAAGTAGGTGTATTCACTACATGCCACTCACTAAGTTACTCTAGAAACCGAGAGCCTATTCGTAAGTCCACGAAATGTGTTTTCTTGATACGAGTAATACCTACTCGTAAAGTGAACTTATGTATGATCACTTCCTTAATTTCAGTCGGTTCAGTCTGTATTCGAATCGTAGCTCTCAGGTCTTAGCGCAGTTCAGCACAGCTCAGCTCAGCTCAAAACTGTCTAGGAGCTCTGAAACGTAGCGGATGGGAATGGGTTAGGGTTTTATATTGTTGTTATTCTGTTGTTGTTTCTGACTAGAATACGAACGAATAAAATAACAACGAAAAATGTGTGCCTGTTCTTTTTTTTTCTTAAGTCTGCTACCTGTAGATATTTATCGTGTTTCCTTCTCGCTTTGGTTTCTTATTGTCAGAGGCTTCGTTTTCAGAGTGACTTTTGGATTACCTTGAAATTACTGGTTATTAAGCAACCACGAGAAGTGAAACCCAATTCCAATCATACATTCATTCATCCATAAATATTCACAGATACGCGTACGAGTACATATCGGATAGGCAATGGTGTTGCGATACAAGAAGTAACTCTTGGTATTTGTGTGTGGCTGTGTTATCGCGGCTACAGTATCTTAAGAAGAATGAAAAAAAAAAGATGAAAACAAAAACAAAAACAAAAACAAAAGAAGAGGACACGAGTAACATACGTCGATTAAACACGTCGTCTACATTTATAAGGCTGCTGCTATAAGGTAATGATGGGATTGACGTGATTTATTATACGGATACAAATTTCCAAAAATCATTCAAACAACATCCCAGAGTCAAATGGCTGACTATACTCGTATGCATACAGTGACGCCAAACATTTAACGAACATTTGTAGAAATATGGCTGTATCTAATGATGGCTTCAGCATTACTAAAAATATATAATTCTAAGTGTACTCACGGTTATTAAGGAATACTTATACACAGCTGTTGTACAGAATGGGCTTAAAGGTAATTACTCTGAAAGTTTTAGTAGAGTCGCCAGTGGTCGGCCCTTAACGAAATTTCCACAGAAAATGTCTCATAAAAACGAGGATTTTGATTTTCCGTTTTATATTATTCGTTATGAAATTAAGATTCGATTGGCATAATGAAAACCTAACATTCTTGTTTAAAATATTAATTAAATCAGATTTTGATAAAAAAGTAAACATTTGCCAGTGTCCGGCCACTCGCATCCTAATTTCGGCCAGCGATGTGCCTGACCTCGGCCACCTCTTAAATAAAACTAGAAGATCGTTAAAATAATTTTGAGTAGTAAGTTGAAAAAAAAAGAATTTATTAATAATAAAACAAAACTTAAACTTCTTTGGACATAATAAAACAAATTAAGGAATTAATTTGTAAGGGCATAACACCTACAGCAATTTGTTTCGGTAAACCAACTCTGGATTTGTACTTCACATCTGCGCTTAGTAACGTCGATGTTTGTATTTTTTGTGTTTGTCTTTCTTTATAATGACTCGGGAATTCAGAGTGGATATTGACAATATTCGCGGGCCAAAAAGTAATCACTTTTCTGCGTACGTCCACGTCTGCAAATACAGACCAGCTGTTTTGGCACTTAGTGAAACACAGGTAGATCCCCGCCCACACCTCACAGATCACTCTAATCTAAAGCTACCTGCGAACTACTGCCACTATTCTTCTCTCACCGCGGTGTCGATATTTACGTTCGTAGTGATGTAGCTTACCAAACTCCACCACAATGTAGTCCCTGTTGCAATCCGGAATTCAATTTCATGTGGTTGAAATTCCACCTCCGTAAGAAAATTATCCATTAATGCTTTATTTACAGAAGCCCTAAATTGGATAGCAATTCGACCTTTAACGAGTTTGAAGAATTGTATCCTGTATCCCTGTATCCTCATACTGAAATCCTGATTATGGTCGATTTCAGTATACACAATTCTGGGTGGCTTCGACATTCTGGACAAACAACACTCGAAGGACGGTGTGTTAAGATCTTCGCTGCTGAAAATAATTTAACCCAGCCCAGCGCTTGTAAATGGGCCCAAACGAATACCAGACGTTGATAGACAAACCGCCAACACCCTGAACTTGTTCTTAACTTCTCACCCTGATAAGTACACCGAGGATGTCCTCTCACCTCTAGGCTCGTCGCACCATTGTGTCATATCAGCTAATTTCTCGTACGCCAGCCACACAGTTAGAGAAAAGATTCCTCAAAGAAGCGTATGGCAATGCGAGAAGGCCCACTGGAGTGGACTTAGCTTCTTTAGGAATTTTAACTGGTCGTTATGTTTCCTCGATAACGACGTGGATGCCGCTGCTGATATGATCACAGACACCATTCTCTTTGGAATGAGAAACCTTATCTCTCATCGGATGAAGAGAATCAAACCAAAAGAAAAGGCATGGTACGACTCGAGCTGTAAAGAAGCTGTCAGGGTTAGAAAAATGTTTTTTCGGTCGTATAAAACAGAGTAAACCCGAAAAAAGTTCAAACGAGCCAGGAATGACTGCAACGTCTTTCTTAAGCGTCTAAATACGACCAAAAACTGAGGCAAAATATACTGCAATGTCCCAAAGGTACTCGTAGTAAAAATTGTTGGTCGTTCATCAAAAATATTAGAAATTCTGCCTCATCTGCTTGCTGCACACTTTGAGGCCAGCTCAACACTCCCAGATTATGCTTTGTCTCCGCCTACACTTGAGAGCTTTGAATCTTCAATGGGACAAATCCCCTTTTGCACTCGTGTAGTAGTAAGAGTTTTTAAAGATCTTAACATTCACAAATCCGCTGGTCCAGATGGTATATCTCCCCTCCTTCTGAAAAGGTATTCTTCCTCGCTGGCAAAAGTAATGCGTAAGCTTTTTCATCAATCCTACTTTTAAGACTCTTTCCGAGAAGATGGAAAACAGCATTTGTCCAGGCCGTCCCTAAAAAAAGGCGGATTTTCCTCTCTCTGTTCTTATAGACCCATTGCACTTACGTCCCTTCTTTTCAAGGTCATGGAAACGCTGATAAACCGCCAGCTCATGAAATATCGCGAAACACG
The DNA here is from genome assembly GCA_963966105.1 of Volucella zonaria. Classification (NCBI taxonomy): domain Eukaryota; kingdom Metazoa; phylum Arthropoda; class Insecta; order Diptera; family Syrphidae; genus Volucella; species Volucella zonaria. Next base: position 87,204,718 of record OZ014532.1, on the reverse strand, counting down.
AAAACTTCTTAATGACCGGCAGGTCCGGTAGCAACAGGTCCACTGGTGATTTGATTTCATGTCTCACCGAAAAATGAAACCAAAGCGTACATCAATCTGGCTAGAGCAAGATAGTTGCACTTGATATTTCTAAGGCATTTCACAGGGTCTTTTGTCGAAAATGCGTGCTTTTGGGATCGATGACTCTCTTCTTCAATGGATTAGAAACTACCTTTCGGAACGCTCAATTCAAGTTGTCTTGGATGGTTTCAAGTCTGATGTTCACAAAATAAATGCTGGTGTGCCCCAGGGCTCTGTTCTGTCTCCGACACTCTTTTTAATTTTCGTCAACGATCTCTTGTCTGCTACCCCTAATCCAATATATTCCTTTGCTGACGACAGTACTCTCTGCTTTTCATATTCGTTCCCGGACTCACGTCCCTGCTATTCGGCTATAGAACGAGAACGGCAGCGTATGTTAAGCTCATTTAATTCCAATATTACCAGCATAGCAACTATAATTGGAGAACCACTAACAGAGTAGAATTTAATGCTCCCAAAATACAATGCTGTTTGCTGTCGTTAAAGCGAAATTTAAACACCCAGCCATAACTTACGTTGGAATGACTTTCTGAAGCGATGTACGAAATACTTTACCCCCTCTGATCTGGCCTCAATATATAAGGCATTTATCCGCCCGAAAATGGAGTACAATGTCCACATCTGGTCAGGTGCTCCTAAAACACCTTTGCACCTGCTAGATAGGATTCAAAACCGTGCGATAAAACTCATAGGTGATACTACATAATATCACTCAAACAATGGACACCCTCGAACATCGATGGAATGTCCCGTGTCTCACTCTGTTTTATCGCTATTTCCACCGCCAGTGCTCAATAGAAATCGCCAGTAGAATTCCGCCCCTTCAAACTTGTAACCGTAACACCCGTCTCGTTATGAATGCTCATCAGTATACCCTCAAGCCCACTTACGGACGCACTGTAAAATATCGTGATTCGTTCCTAAGCCGTACAACTCGCTTATGAAATGCCCTGCCTAGCTCTTTATTTCCTAGTCATAATAACCTTCAAACATTTAAAACCAACGTTCACCGGTACCCCTCTTTCCATCCTCCCTGATTTGCCTTCGCCCGCGCTGTGTGCAAACATTTTAAGGGTACTTAATCCTTTGAGCGCGCGTAAATTATCAAAAGAAATATATAGTTCTCACAGCATAAGTAAAATAGGTAATTAGTTAACACAGGAATGACAAATAAAATCCTCGTTTTCTGCTTCGTCGAAGGACATGGCCGAAAGTGGTGTGCATTTCAGATGAAACCGCTTTTCGCAAAGATCGCAACCGACGTTTTTCAGATCGGCATCTTCGACGTCTGTAAGAACATCCTCGTCACAGGTTGGACATCGAGGAATGGTTTTTGTTTTGTCCTTTTCGAACTACTGGTTTCCTTTTATTGCGTTTCCTTCCTTTTTTCTTAGCCGCTGCAGTTTTTTTTCTTTTATCTCCGCAGCCTTTTGTAGTTTCAACTCTTTCTTCTTTTTGTGGCGGTTTTTCAACGTTCTGCGCCCTATTTTTCAGCTTCTGTATCGGCTTCGGATAAACCAAGTGTTTTTCAAAGCTGGACGACGTCGAAACAGAATTAGTGCACTCTAAAATAAAAATATTATTATAAGACCTATGGTACCAAGGTTACAAGTTACGCAAGTTTATTTATTTAAATCTAAATAGTTTACAAAAAAATCTATCTATTAAATATTTGGCTAAGAAAGTACACAGGCTTACCAAATAAGGCCGCAATGTTTGCTTCACCAATCTGAGAATAAATGTCTTCTACAACGATGTCAAATGTGCCATTAAGCTCGAGCTCACGATCTGCTATTTCTTCGATCGAGTCTAATGGAAAACATTCTTCTTGATCATGACCTCTGATGCTATCACTGTCAATGGACCATCAATGTTATCACTTGGCACTAAATCTTCTACGCCTCTAACTGAATTAACGTCTTTTGCTGAGCTTGAGAAATAATATTGATTTCAACTTTGTAATCAATATTGTCCAATTCCAATTGATCTTTAAGGGATGTGATCACTCGTGTGGCTTCCAAAAGGCTTTCCTCTGGAATGTTAGGAGAAACGCTACTATTGCCTTCATTTACCGACTCTAATACATTTTGGACGCATTTTGAGCAGTCAATAGCATTCGGATTAAAAGGAAATAGTCCACATTTTTTGTATTTTTTGAACGCATTCTGAATTATCGTCCTTCTATCTTTGCAATTAAGGACTATATTTAATATTTCGCAGAAATTCTCTTTCCTTATTGCCTTGTCGTGATTACCCGGAACTCTTTGCCATCCACTGATTGTATTACGATAGTCCGACTTCAACCCCTTAAAAATACCCACATCAGCTGGTTGCATTATATGCGCAGTATTAGGGGGAAGTGCATACAAAATTATTTGGTTTGAACTGCAAAACTCACTCAGCTCCATAGTCATATGCGACCTATGTCCGTCAACAAAGAACAGCACAGGACGTTTGACGTCATAGCCAAACGTAGAGCCCATCGGTAACATATTGAAGAAAAGTTTCGCTGCGCATTCAACCACTCTCAATTTTTCCAAAAACCCACTCAGCAGGCATGCTTTTAAGGACTCTGGCAGGAAGCGCTTTTCCACATGCAGTGAACTCTAAAAGGACTGTAAGTGTTTCTTTTTCATTATCAGCAGTTACTTTATAGATGTTTTTAAGTCCTTTGGGGGCAAGAATGTTACCAATTTTTGGAGCCATGCTAAAACCTGTCTAATCCGCGTTTTAAATTCTGGAGGGATCTTGAAGGATGTCTTCAGCTTTATTATTAACCAAATATTCATGAAGATCTCGAAACCATTCCCCGATTCCTTGCTCCGTAATGGCAGCCCGAGATTTGGATATAGCTTCAGGAGTTCTTAAGCTTATGCTTGGATGGCTATAGTAACACTTTTTTCGTGGCTTCTTATCCTTGAACGGGGTTTTTCGAGAACCGTCTTTTAGAATTTTTTGAACCGTTTTTAGAAGATCCTCTGAATTTTGCAGAAAGCCACACTTGGCCAAAGTTATAACTCAGTCGACAAGCTTCTCCTCTTCTTCAATGGATAGGATGTTACTGGGCCCCATTTTGCGAGGTCCGTCTAAGACTTTTCCATGGATCCGATCTTGAAAAGTAGTTCTGGGAATTCCGGACTTCCTAGCGGCTTCCCGAATGGGCATTTTATTTTGTCTAATTTCTAGAAGAGCTTGTACCGAAACTTGATCGCTGTAAGTGATTACACCCCTGCTATTAGTTGCGTCACTCATGTTGATTGTAGTGTATTACTTAAAATTATAACTTAAAGCTTCTACTGTCTATATTTGCAGAGAAAAATTCAGCGGAGCAGAAGTTAGAACACACGTTTCCAGTATCCGGCCACCTAGGTCTATGTTTGTAAAAGTGTGGCCGACTACTGGATATTTCGAATTTTCAACGACTTTTTGAAGCCTTGAATACCTTGGCCTAACGCGTTCACAAAACCAATAAGCTCATAATTAAGGAAAGACTTTGTCAATTCAAGTGAAATTTTGAAGGAGTGTAAGAAAGAGATAACAGAGTACATTTTGACTGCAAAAAGAGAAGTAGGGCATTTCATATTAATGACACTTGTCTCTGATGGGGGCTGGTCACTGGAGACGGCCGGAATTAGGCAACCCTACCCACTATCTACAAATATGAATATACCTGTACATATATGTACCTACTCGTATAACTGTATATGTACATACATATACTAGATGGAATGAAAAGTGACCTCGTTGGGAATTGTTTTTTTATATTATTCAATATAGTCCTCTTTTAGTTCGATGCACTTATTCCAGTGATTTTCCAACTTCTTGATCCCGTCCGAAAAGTAATTTTCCGGAAGGTCTGCAAAATACTCCTCCGTGGCGTCGATGATTTCCTCGCGTGAGCTGAACTTTTTATTGATGAGACCTCTTTTGAGGTTTGGGAAGAGATAATAGTCCGACGGATCCAAATCCAGTTACCAATCGATGCCAAAAGTCCGCCCGATTCCGCGTCAGCAAGTCCAAACACTCTTTCGAAGTGTTCTCGCCTTCGTGTTTCTGGTCATTCGCGGCACCCAGTGGCAGGATAACTTTTTCATAAGCAGAATATTGCCCAAAATATGACGTGTGCGCTCAGTACTAATCTTTGTGGTATCTGCTAGCTCGCGCATCTTCACTTTCCGGTCAGCCAATACCATTTCATGTATTTTTTTGACATTGTCCTCTGTAACCGCATCGGAGGGCGTGCCGCTGCGGACTTGATCGGTAGTGGAGTTGGAGTTGCGGCCACCACGAAACTCTCGAAACCAATATTTGACGGTGTAACCTGACGGAACATTAGCCCAATAATATTTATCCAACTTTTCTTTTGTTTCCTTGGCCGTTTTGCCTCTCAAAAAATAATGTTTTATGAGAGAATGAGAGAATGATGCCAAACACGTCAACAACAATCAGCTGTCAAATCAAAACTAAAGACAGTATCGTATTGAAATTTGGCATGTCTGCCTAAATATGAACGGACTTCAAGCCACCATAACCTTTTTTGCAGTAGCAACGCATTCTGGCGGTCAAGGATGCCACTTTTCACTCCATCTAGTATATACAAATATGTATAAATGATGCCTCTACGTACCAAACATTCTAAATTTCCTCCTGAGGCTGCTTTAAGCTCTACTAACAAGGTCTACTCCAATCGGGGTTTAACTTCCTTAGAGTACTTTTCTATGCCATGACATTGGGGATGTGCCTTTTCGTGTCTAACTTACTAGAAAATGTTGGATAATAGGAACATTTCAGCATCTGGAATATCAGAATGTTCATCGCTTTATGATCAATATGATTGCGGGTTTCTGTCTGTCGTTTTCGGAGCCGTTGTGCAGAGTACATCTTACAATTATTCTGCTAAGGATGCACTATTTCCTAACTCAAAAATCACGAAAATGTCTTCCGGTACTGTCTTCATGCTCTGTTTTGTTGAAGATATCGCTGAAGCAATCTTTGCTAAAGCTGGGTTCCTTTCTGTGACAGCGCGAATCAGGCCTATCTTGCTGAAATTAGCCTTGATATGGAGTGATATCAGGCGAAATACGGAAATTCTTCCGCTAGTTATAGCCTTGTAGCAAATCGGCATCCAAATTTGTGTTCCTTCTGCTCTATATAGCATTTACCATACTAAATATCTGTGCATTTTTCTCATAATCGACTCTTGCAATTGCATTTCTTGGATTGCAGAGATGTGAAATTTGTACAAATTGCTCCGTGTAGCTTGCGATGTTCCGAATATTCTTCGTGGTTCCCCAAATGTTGCTGTCAATTCTTGCTGGCTGAGATTTCAGTTACTTACTTCGAGGCGCTTCATACCGGGTAGACCTGGGCAAAACCATGCGCCTTCAGTTCCACATTCCAAGATGGTGGAAGTCCCATTCTATTTTTTCTATACCGCATTGCCCCCTCTGGGTAGGAAATGACGGTGTTTCTTTGTATCTGTATTTGCTCTACATGTCCTGGGCATCTCAGGAGACTGATGCCTAATTTTCTGACCAGGTTGATGTCGCTGTATAGCTCCTTGAAGGGTATGGTACAAATCGTTGCTTTTTCACGCATTTTGGTATTTTGCGATTTATTATTTCACTAACTCGCATTTTGTTTTTATTAGGCAATTTCTTACCTACTTAAGGTGGCGCTACAGTTTGGGGGGGACTTAGGATTCAACCAACAAGTGTCTTCAGACAGCTCCATCTTTAGCTAGCTGCCTCCAGTTTCGCACGTCAAGTTGGCTGAGGTTACATTACACTTGCGTACGCCACCTAAGTCGCTGTCTTCCTCTATTGCGCTGTCCATCGGAAGCGGATTCGAAGACCTTTCGGACCAAAGTATTGATTTTTACCCGCTCTACATGACGCAGCCATCTCAGTCGTTGTATCTCCTCCTCCACTCACTGTCTGTGCAGACGGGACCGAAAACTACCCGAAATAATTTTCCTCCAAATTCAGCCAAGAGCACTCTTATTCATTTTTGATAAAGTCCATGTCTCTGCGCCATAGTGGACGACTGGGATTATTAAGGTCTTATATAGTTTTGTTATTCGAGGGAGTGCTTTCTTTGTCAATTGCCTTCTTAGCCCAATGAAGCAGCGATTGGCAAGAATTATACTTCTTTTGATCTCAGCGCTGGTGTCGTTGTCAGAATTGATAGCGGAGCCTAGGTAGACAAAGTCTTCAACCACCACAAAGTTATATCTGTCGAGGATGGTATTCTGTCCGTGACATCGATGTTGGGTGCCCTTTCTGGTTGACAGAATATACTTGGTCTTGCCCTCGTTGACCATTAAGCCCATCTTCGCCGCTTCCGTTTTAATACTCGCGAAAGCGCCACTGACATTACGCTGCTTTTTTCCGACTATGTCAATAGCATCGGCGTATACGGGTAACTGGACGGACTTTTGAAAGGTTACGCCTCTTGTGTTAGCGCGTGAGTCTTGCACTATTCTTTCAAGAATGATGTTAAAAAAATCGCATGGCAGCGCATCGCCTCGGTGAGATCTTTACTGGCCTTGATGGAGCAGCGTGCATTCTCAGGTACACCCAAACTAGACATTGTTCTGTATAGCTCGTCTCTATAAATGATGTCATACGCGGCATTCAAATCGACGAATAGATTTGGGGCTGATTTGGATTTAGATTTGGAGCTCATGGGGCTTACCCAAGATCTGCCGTAGTGTGAATATTTGGTAGATGGTGAATTTTCCTGGCCTGAAGCCACATTGATATGGACCAATCAGGTTGTTGACGAAAAGCTTCAGACATTCACACAACTGCCGTATTGTGTAGATCTTGTAGGTGATGTTAAGAAGACTGATGTCTCTGTAGATAGCGCAGTTCTGAGGGTCTCCTTTCATGAGGATCGACAAAGAATGCTAAGGTTCCATTCAACGAGCATACTTTCGTTCGACCATATTTTACAGATGAGTTTGTGTATGCTCCTTACCAAGTCATCGGCTGCCTCTTTGAAGAGCCAGTCAGCCGGTCCACTCCGGCAGCTTTGTTGAATTTAAGCGTAGATATGGCTATCTTCACTTAATCCAGGTCGGGAGGATGGAATTATTGAACTACATCCTCCAGGTTGAAAGGTTCATTCCGCCTGACAGCGGTATTTCGTTCGTCATCGCCGTTATACAATCTACAGAAATTCTTTTTCCAAATCCTCAGCCCTTGTTCGTCTATACAGGCATCGGTTCGGGGTTTGTATCCTTGGCCGGTTTTTTTTTATCCTTTAGCAAAACTTTCGAATGTCATTCCTGGAGTAGCATCTCTCTACTTGCTCGACCGCCCGCTTCTCATGCTGCTTCTTATTCCTGAGAAGCCGGTGTTCGTCTTTCCTCTTCTGCTTGTAGAGCTTGTGAGCAGCTTTCGTCCTTCTTTGTAGAGCCTCTTTATATACATCTTACGCGTATAAGGCTAATGTCCGCAAAATTTAGCTTTAATACGAATTGTTAAGAGGCTCTCGTCCACATGCCGAAGACTCAAGACTTCTTGCCTAAATCTGCCTCTAACAACGTGTATGCATCCAAATAAGCGCTGATTTTGCAGTCGATAACAATCGCTGTAGTTGATGTCGCAGTATTTCATACTTTTTTTGCCTGGCCTATTCCATCGCATTTCTCAAATGGCGGTAATATCTGATTTGCAGCAGTCCAGGGCCTATTAAGCGACCTAACGTTCCACGTGCAAATCCAAAGTTCGTTGCATGTGAGGAATTCATCCGCTGTCCCGTTTATAGTGCTGCAACTTTTGTCTGCTGGTCAGCACTCGCGCTTATAAGTTTAACAAGTCGAGTCCATATGGACATCCACCAGTGCCCGAGGGTTACCACTTGGAGGTAAAATAAGCCCACTTGATGTGTAGAAACAGTTGCAACACTGGTTATTGCGATGTTGACATCTCTCAGTGCGTCACCCAACCAACAAAATTCTTGTTTAGGCTTGTAATTATTTGACCTTATTCTGCATTTATTATTTCGCAATTACAATTTCGCTTTTTGATAAGTTCGCGTTTGCTTGATAAGCTTTAACTTACTTAGCTTTACTTGATATCAGTTTTTTTTGTCCAGCGTTCCCTTATTTTGCGCAAAATGAGAGCAAAACAAGTCGTTGAACCCCCACGCCTCCGACATTCATGAAATTTTAGTATGGTGTTGTATTCGTCATCCTGAACAAGAAAACAATTGTCAGGCAGGCGCATACGTCTTACAGGTACCTGCGTAGCACGCTTCGGGGGAAGGAAACAACTGGCTAAGTAACAAAACGCGAATTAATGGTTTGCCACATAAGCCGCGGGAAAATAAACGAAAGCCGCTTGATAGAAGCGCTAAACATAAAAGTGGAAAAAAAAGAAAATGATTAAATGACAAATTGCCACATGACTTGTGGACAATAGAGGAAATACATTTCGATGGTCGAGAGACAATAGTTTGCAAAATGACAACAGCGAATGGACGCTCACCCCTCCCAGAAGTCGCTGTTATATTTCCTCTCCCAAAGCTCAACGTCAACATAAGCGGGACCAAAAATCACCACAAAGGTCATGGTTTTGCGCCATGGAAAAGGACTGCGATGATTAGGGTCTTATACCATATAGAGCTTCATCCTTATTTCTCAATTGCTGTTTTAGGCGAGTTTAACTCTTCACGTGACTTCCAGCGAGGTGTCATCATCATAGTTAAAAGTGAAGCCGAGGTAGACTAAATCCCTCAAAGTTCTGTCTGATTCAGAGAATCGATTTTGAGCAGCCCTTTCTTTGGTTGGGGTTTACCCTGATTCACTGTCAAACCAATTTTTGCCGCTTGAACCTTGATACTTGGAAATGCACCAGCAGCTCGCTGTTTCTTACTAGTATATCAAAGTTATCAGTGGATGCAAGTAGTTATATAGGCTTTTGAAAAATTTGGCATTTTGTGCTGGTTTGGAGCCTCTCGATGAAGAGAGGCTTACGAAGCATGACGCGATACCCATTCTCATTCTACTTGACCTGATGTGCTTGGCGGGCTCTTCTGTGTCCTCCGTCTGTAAAGATTCTGCCGCGCTCTTGAAATCGATGAAGAGATGATGAACAAGGATCTGGACATTTGGATTTGCTCTAGAAGCTGCCGTAGTGTGAAAATTTGGTCGGTTATGTGCTTATCGGGCATAAAGCCGAACAAATTGAGGCCGAACAGATTGGGGCCGAAGTGATCTTTGGCAAATGATAACGGTCGCTCAAACATATTGTAAGTGATGTTAAGGACACTGATGCCTCTATAGTTGGCGCATCTTTTCTAGTGGATCTCAAAAATAATACTGATGGATGAACCAAAGCATTTTTTTTTCGCCCGAATTTCAGAATTGAGTTTATGTATGTTGTCTACCAACTCATCTCAACCTCCCTCATCCCGGTCCCAGCATTGAACCGGGTCGTATAGAACTTGTTGAGTCCTATATGCGACCCCAAAGACTGACGATTTCCTATGCAGCTGTTCAACCTTAAATTACATCACAGTACTTCTCTTGGATATCGGTAGACGTAACATTACTCAATAATAGTCAGCTGGATAAAATTTTAGTAGTGCCTCTTGTTTGTAGCAACATCTTCTATTTGGTTGAATGCTCAGGTGACCACCATGTTGCTTTATGAATATTGAGGAAACCGTGTGAAAGCTACAGTGATATTTCGCGGCGCAGCAAAGTCAGCTATATTTGAAGCTGTTCTACCAAAAAAATTCTCTTTTTAAATGTGTGCGTTCAAATTACCTAAAACGGTTTTAACGTCATGTCTAAAGCAATGCTTGTAGTTCTGTCGCTCTGACTGAAACCAACCGACATAAGAACCAGGAATTGTTCCCCCCTACTTTTAATATTTTTCGCGAGACGCAACGATCCTACTCGCCCAAATGATGTTTCCCCCTGTCGAGGCGTCCTACTGGCAATCCACAACAGCCTTAACTCTTCTCCCATTACCATTTCGTCATCCTCTAAAGTCGACTTTGTCGCATTAAAAATATCACTCCCCTTCAAGCCCTTTACGTTATATGTTGCTACATCCTATCAGCTCAACCTATTGAATCCTACCAACTTGCTATCGATGCGATCGACTAGTTAATTGACCTATCTGACTCTATTGACGATATCCTTATTTTCGGCGACTTTAATCTTCCTCAGCTACAGTGGAGTTCATCAGATGATCAATCGTTTTCATAACTCTTCTCTCCAGTCCACTCCCCCACAACTGTCTCATCCTACGATTTTCATAAAGCAGCAGATCCCCTTTAACTTTCACAATGCCTTATCCATTTTTTATAGAGAAATATTTAATTCTTTTACCCTTTACGTTCCGTTTTCCCGCCTTAAAACATCATCTACTAGTCCTTCCTGGTATAATCGCAAGCTTCGTTCCCTACGAAATAAGAGAAACAAGTTATGGGATGTTTTCCTTCGCACCAGATCCTTTTCCGACTATTCCAACTATCTTGGTGCTTATCTTCATTTCACCGAACTTTACATTCCCTTTACCAGCGTTACCTTAATAATGCGCAAGTAAACCTTATAAACGACCCTATGTCCTTTTTCCAATTTGTTAACTACAAAAGAAAGTCCGATGGCTACCCTACTTCCCTCTCTTTCAACAACAAGTCATCAACCGATCCACTCACCATTGCCAACCTAGTTACCACCTTTTTCAAACAGTCCTTCATAACCTTTGTACCATATCCATCCTATTTTCGTTACCTGCTGAATTTCGTCTTATATTGAATATAGATAAGTTACGCCAACTTAGTGACGAATTTGCACCCGGGCGAGATGGCCTCCCTGCCATATTTCTTAAAAAATGTTCTTCCTCTCTTTCCCTTGCCCTTTGTAATCTCTTTCGTCCATCCCTTTCAGAAGGAGAATTTTCTCAGGCTTGGAAAATCTCCTTCATAACCCCGATCCACAAAAAAGGGCCAAAGAACAAAATAACAAATTATAGCCCAATCGCTAAACTCTCTAATATACCCAAACTCTTCGAAAATATTCTGTATGAAGCTCTAAGCTTCCAATGCAAATCACTTATTTTCCTTAGACAACATGGCTTCCTGAAGGGTAAGTCAACCGTCGCAAATCTCGTTGAATTGGTATCCCATGCCCTCTCTCCCCTAGAGAATGACAACGAAGTCGATGTAGTTACAACCGATTTTAGCAAGGCCTTCGATAAAATCTCTCATCGATTAACACTCTTCAAATTGACTGCCCTCGGCTTTGAACCCATACTGTTAAAATGGATATCCTCTTACCTCGAAAACCGTTTTTACAGTGTTCGTTTTAGGTCAGCCCTCTCGGCTCAATTTTTGGCCACCTCTGGAGTTCCACAAGGCAGCCATCTCAATCCTCTTCTTTTTATATTAACCATGAATGATGTCGATAGGATCATCAAACACTCGTCTGTGTCCCTTTACACCGACGACACCAAATTTTTCAAAACCATTTCCTCTCCCCTTTACACCTTCCTCCTTCAAGACCTTGATAGTTTTTCGATCTGGTTCCTCAAAAATTGTTTGGTACTTAATATCCCTAAATGCCAGTCCATCACCTTTTCACATAAGTGGCACCAACCTCCTCCCCGACTCTATCTTCTCCACAACCAACCTATCTCCTCCGTTCAATTTCTTCGCGACCTCGGCATTTTGTGTGATAGGGAGCTCAACTTCCGGTTACATATGAATGGGATAATCCTTAAAGCCAACTGTGCAGTAGGTTTTGTAAAACCTTTGTTCGCCCCCTCCTAGAGTACGCCAGTCAAGTGTGGTCCCCGTATCATCGTGTTCATATCTCGAGAATCCAAAGCATCCACCGCCGTTTTCTTCGATTTCAAAATCGTCTTAACCCCAACACCCTTAGGGAACGCCGAGATGTAGCCGACTTTCTCTTCATTCATCGACTCCTTTTAGGTCACGTTGAATGCGCGTCCCTTCACAACTCTATTTTCCTCAACGCCAACCCTCGAAATCTACGTACCCCTCGTCTCTTCCATCTACCAACCCACCACACCTGTTTATGGCGCGAACGGACAAATCTCCCCTATGCTACGAAAAATCAATTCAAACCCTACCGTCTTTGACTTCCACCGCACCACTCAACACGGGCACGCTATATCTTAGTCGTCGCTTCCCGTAGTTGTTGGTATTTTGGGAAACCTTAAACTCACCCTGGGCTCGTCTTCTTGGACTGATGTCATGGTCAATTGGCTTCTTAAATCGGATGACGTCATAATGTTCAAGGATGCCTTCCGCTGTGTGGTTGATTAGCTTCAGCGCCGAAGTTTGAAGTTGTTGAAGCTTCTTAACATGCGATTGCGACGCGCTACTCCACGCAAGTATACTATACCTTAATTTGAACCCTATTAAAACATAATACCGCAGATGGGCTACTGCAAATAAAGGCTTCTTTAAATCCATACGTATCTTGGCAACGCGCTTGTCCCAGTCTAGGTGACTGTTAACAATAACTCCTAGGTATTTACGAGTATATATATGTTTCTACAATCTCAATGAGCTGGTCCTGTGTCGAAGCACAGTGTGCCATTTTTATTCACTCACCGCGGTCTTGCCATTTACGTGCGTAGTGATGTAGCTTAACAAACTCCACCACAATGCGGTCCGTGTTCCAATCCGGAATTCAATTTCATGTGGTTGAAATTCCATCTCCGTAAGCAAATTATCCACTACTGCTTTATTTACAGAAGCCCCCAAACTGGACAGCAATTCGACCTTTAACGACTTTAATACGCTTTCTGATTCCATTCAAAGAATTATATCCCTGTATCCTCATACTGAAATCGTCATTACCGGCGCTTTCAATGTTCACAATTCTGGGCGGCTTCGACATTCTGGACAGACAACACCCGAAGGACAGTGTGTTGAAATCTTCGCTGCGGAAAATAACTTAATCCAGCTTGTAAGTGAGCCCACAGGGATACCAGACGTTGATAGTCATACCGCCAACACCCTGGACTTGTTTTTAACTTCGCACCCTGATAAGTACACCGAGGATGTCATCTCACCTCTAGGCTCGTCGGACCATTGTGTCATATCAGCTAATTTCTCGTACACCGACCCCACAGTTAAAGAAAAGATTCCTGAAAGAACTGTATGGCAGTACGAGAAAGCCAATTGGAGCTGTAAAGAAGCTGTCAGGGTTAGAAAAATGTTTTTTCGGTCCTATAAGACAGAGGAAAACCGAAAAAAATTCAAACGAGCCAATAATGACTGCATCGCCTTTCTTAAGCGTCTAAATACGACCAAAAACTGAGGCAAAATATATTATAATGTCCCAAAGGTAGTAAAAATTGTTGGTCGTTCATCAAAAATATTAGAAATTCTGCCTCATCCTCCATCCCAACGCTCATTTATAATGACATTCCAGCTGTCAGCTCCTTGGACAAGGCCAATCTGCTTGCTGCACAATTTGCGGCCAGCTCAACACCCCCAGATTGTGCTTTGTCTCCGCCTACACTTGAGTGCGTCGAATCTTCGGTGGGACAAATCCACTTTCGCACTCGTGTAGCAGCAAGAATTCTTAAAGATCTTAACATTCACACATCCGCTGGTCTAGATGGTATATCTCCCCTCCTTCTAAAGAGGTATTCTTCCTCGCTGGCAACACCACTGCGTAAGCTTTTTCATCAGTCCTACTCTTTAGGACTCTTTCCGAATAGATGGAAAACAGCATTTGTCCAGCCTGTCCCTAAAAAAGGTGAATCTTCTTCGTTCTCTTCCTACGGACCCATTGCACCTACGTCCCTTCTTTCCAAGATCATGGAAACGCTGATACACCGTCGACTCATGAAATATCTCGAAACACGAAAACTTCTCAGTGACCGACAGTACGGTTTCGTAGCAACAGGGTCACTGGCTATCTGATGGCATGTCTCACCGAAAAGTGGAACCAAAGCGTATAGTTGCACTTGATATTTTTAAGGCGTTTGGCAGAGTTTAGCATCAGGCTCTTTTGTCGAAAATGCGTGATTTTGGGATCGATGACTCTCTTTTTCAATGGATTAGAAACTACTTTTCGGAACGTTCGATTCCAGTTGTGTTGGATGGTTTCCAGTCTAATATTCACAAAATAAATTCTGGTGTGCCCCATGGCTCCGTTCTGTCTCCGACACTCTTTTTAATTTTCATTAATGATCTCTTGTCTGCTACTTCTAATCCAATATATTCCTTTGCTGACGACTGTACTCTCTGCTTTTCATATTCGTTCCCAGACTCACGACCCGTTCCCTGAACGGGAATGGTAGCGTATGTTAAGCTCAATAAATTTCGATATTATCAGCATAATTAATTGGAGAACCACGAACAGAGTAGAATTTAATGCTTCCAAAACACAATGCGGTCTGTTGTCGTTAAAGCGAACTTTAAACACCCAGCCATTGTCCACGAGTGGCACTTGCATCGTCAAAACCGATAAACTTTCCATTCTCGGTATGTGATTCAATGACAACTTACGTTGGAATGACCACATATTCGGTGTCGTCAAAAATGCTGCGAAATGTCCAGGTTTCCTCAAACTTAAGAAATACTTTACCCCCTCTAATCCTGCCACAATATATAAGGCATTTATCCGCCCGAAAACGGAGTACATCTCTGCACCTGCTAGATAGGATCCAAAACCGTGTGATAAAACTCATAGGTCATACTAATATCACTCAAACAATGGACACTCTCGAATGCCCGGCATAATGTCTCATGTCTCACTCCGCTTTATCGCTACTTACACCACCAGTGCTCCATAGAAATCGCCAGTAGCATTCCGCACATTCAAACTTTTAACCGTAACACTTGTCTTGATGTGAATGCTCATCAGTATACTCTCAAACCCACTTTCGGACGTACTCTAAAATATCGTGATTCGTTCCTAAGCCGTACAACTCGCCTATGGAATGCCCTGCCTAACTCTTTATTTCCTAGTCGTTATAACCTTCAAACATTTAAAACCAACGTTCACCGATACCTCTCTTTCCATCCTCCCCGATTTTCCTCCGCCCGAGCTGTGTGTAAACATTTTAAATCCCTTGAGCACACGCTGATTATAAAAAAAAAAGGTTGGGTAGGGTAGGTAAGAGTGGCTGTTGGAAACACCAACTCACTTAGGCCTATTGGCCCATTGTGATGCCACGTGGATCTATGATTCTCTTACTAATG
Source organism: Volucella zonaria (assembly GCA_963966105.1). Lineage (NCBI taxonomy): Eukaryota > Metazoa > Arthropoda > Insecta > Diptera > Syrphidae > Volucella > Volucella zonaria. The sequence goes on along the minus strand of OZ014532.1, from coordinate 87,189,430 downwards.
GAACCAGTTGGAGCTTACGATACGTCTGTATTTTTTAGATCGTTTAGGTCGTTGTAGAAGAAAGCTCCTAAGTGAAGTTTTCTTCTCTGGGAGAGAGCTGGACATGTACAGAGAAAGTGGAGGATTGTCTCCTCTTCCTCCTCGTCCATGCAGCATCTACAGAAATCGTTTGTAAAACCGTCAAGCCTTCTTGCATACTTGCCTATGAGCCAGTGTCCAGTGATGACAGTTATGATGGCGCTGAGATGCTTCCTATTCAGAAGGAACAGACTCTTAGAGCGATTCGGATCTAGCTTTGGCCATATCTGTTTAGTCGCTAGACATGTTGGTCCAACAGTCCGCCTAAGGTCTGTTCTTTTATTGGCATCCAGCCAATATGCTACCCTTTTCCGGTAGAATAGGTAGAGTGGTTCCAATTTTGGTGAGTTCGTCGCCCCTACAGTTCCCTGGAATGTCTCGGTGGCCCGGCACCCAGCAAAGGTGAAGGTTGAACTGCTCTCCCATCTCTATAAGAGATGATCGGCTTCAAGGGCGGTTTTAGAACTAAATGAGACTGAGTCCAGGGACTTGATAGCGGCCTGACTATCCGGAAAGAGGCGTATATCCTTTGCAAATATCACGTTTTTCTACAGCCAGGAAAGAGCTTCTTTAATCGCCAAAATTTCCGCCTGGAACACGCTACAGTGACTTAGAAGACGGAAACAGAGGCTTACATTTAGCTTACCTGAGGAAACCCGCCACCAACCCCGCTATCGGTTTTAGATCCATCTGTGTAGATTGACTTGTCCTCCATGAAAGCATTTTCCTCCCATAAGGTTCTAGAGGAGATGCTTACATGAAAATCTTTGTCAAACCAATGTTGGAGTATAGTGTAATCGATGTTTTCTGAGAGGATTCCTAATGTATTAAGAATGTTAGCGTTGCCAAATGAATTATTCGTCCACTGTGTAGTCGCTTTCAGGCGAATAGCTGCAGTCGTATATGTATCACATAACGATGACCAATTCATTGAGAGTTTTCACTATTGAAGGCTGCCGAACAAATACTTTTCAACATAGCGTTGTCAAAGGTTGGTACTTTCTACAACAGTCATTCTTTTTAAATATCAACCGCCATCTATACGTCAGGTCGGGTACTTATGGGACTACCCTCGTATGTTAATTTTCGCTTCTATGTGTAAAGATCTCAGTGTTCCTCCAAATTGGTGACTTGTTTACAAGTTTTCTAGTTTCTTTACGTAGTCGCGTGGTATTGCCACTAGAACACCATGTCCGGAAAACATCTGAAATCCTAATTCTTTGAAAAGTTGGAAGAAGCCGAAAAGACTGTGTAGTTTTATCACTGTACAAAAAATTGAAGGCCCTTCACAAAATATTTTCAATTTCGTATTAACCTTGTCGAATCCATGCTGTCATAACTTATGTAGTAGGGTAGAGTTGCCTTATTCCGGCCGTCTCCAGTATTCGGCCACCTGTCATGAAAAGTGTCGTTATTAGTGAAATTGTTTTCGGACTTCTCTGGTTGGAATTTTAAAAGGATCTGTCATCTCCCTCTTTCATTAGTTTCAACAAGTATATTATGACAATTTTTAAGTCATTAGTTGTGCGATTTCTTCGGGACACGGTTGTGTTAAGTTTTGCTACCAAAAACGTAAATGAGACATTGTTCCATAAGAAGTGTTTCATTTGAAATATTGTTGGGTAAATGTTTTTTATGAGTTTTTATTTGTTTATTAAGTTATATTTTACCTAAATCTACTTTGCGATTCTTTCAAGGGGGCCGGAAATGGGACACACAAAGACCCCTGTTACCTTTTTTTAGCCACCCCGGCCGGAGATAGGAAACCACTATATTTTTTTTTTGTTTTAAGTGAAGAGCACAAAATAAATAACTAGGTTATCATAGGAATCTCCGAGCAAACAAAATCGTAGTACACAGTAAGGTTCCAATATTCGGCCCCCTGTTTCTATTATAAAAACAAGACGGCCGAATACTGGAAACTGTGTCACCTTATGTCGGTCCTTTTTCAAATATGAACTAAAAATTAATAAACAAATTGTACTTCATTTATTTATTATGTATATTATATTGAGATATAAAAGTAGGTACATAATATAGTTTTACATAATATAGTTTTAACCAAAATGAAATCGGTAACTAAAGAAAGGCCATACACAAAAAAGGATTTAACACAAGCTCTGTTTGAAATTCGGGAAAATAAAATGCCCATAAGGGAAGCCGTAAGGAAGTTTTGCATTCCCAGGAGCACTCTTCAGGACTGTGTTCAAGGCAGGGCATTAGACAAGCCCGGCAAAAAAGGTCAATGCACTGTCCTTTCATTTGAAGAACAGAGCAAGATTGTGAAGTAGCTTATCACTCTGGCCAAGTGCGGTTTTCCTCAAAGACAGGGAGATCTCCTTACCACCTAAACGATGATGGTCGAAAAACACCGTTTAAGTATAACAAACCCGGGAAAAAGTGGTATTATTCTTTTTTAAAGCGCCACCCTTCCTTAAGTATTCGTAGCCCTGAATCAATTTCAAAATCTCGGGCTGTAATAACTGAGGAAGGTATAAGAAAGTGGTTTCGAGAGCTTAAAGAATATTTGAAATCAGAAAACGCGGGTCTGGCTCCGAAAACCGGAAACGTACTTGCCCCAAAGGGATATAAAAACGTCTACAAAATTAAATCATCGAATGAAAAAGAGACGCTCACTGTTCTTTTAACTTTTTCAGCACGTGGAAAAACGTTTCCACCCATGGTCGTTCTTCCTTATAAAAGATCACCACCATGGTTAAAAGCCATCGAAGCCAACAAAACTAATAGGGTTTTCGGAAAAACGGAAAGTGGATGGATGCGGAGCGAATCATTTCTGCAATATGTAGAGGGACTCCACGAAGTAAAACGTCGAATTCTATTTCTGGTTGATGGGCATAAATCACATATGTCCATGGAACTCAGTGAATTTCCCAATACCACACAAATAATGCAACCCGCCGATGTGGGTGCATTTAAGTGTTTAAAATCAGACTACCGAAACATTGTGTGCGAATTTATTAGGAACAATCCTGGAATCTCTATTAAAAAGGAAAATTTTTGCGAAATTTTGAGTCGAGTCCTCCAATGCAAAGACCGAACTACCATAGTCCAAAACGCATTTAAGAAATGTGGGCTCTACCCCTACAATCCTGATGCTGTTGACTATTTAAAATACGTTCAAAGCATTTTAGAGACGGTTAGCCAGAGTGACAATCAAAGCAGAGTTTCTGAAAACATTTCAGATAAAAGTTTTTTTTGGAAGTAAAACGGGTAATAACATTCGTTAAAGATGATCTCGAGTTAAACAAGCTCAACAGAGCCACAGAGATACTAACACCAATTCTGTGGACACTGTAGGTTCAAGGGATGCTAATAATGATATTGAAGGCACATACGAAGTCAATTTTGCCGGAGAATTGGTAAGAGTTCCTTCAGATGCACATACTCATGATACTATCACACATCAAGACGCTACACTACCAGAAAATGAAATTGGGGAGCAGATGTCCAGAAGTGTTCACAATATCTCTCCAAGTAGGCTTAGTGTTACAGGTAGCCAATATTTTCTATCTAGGTATTACCTATTTACTTAATTACTTGGGTATATAATTTTAGAGCAACTGAGTCTAAGTCCTTTAATTGAAGACTCTAGGGATGAAAGCATACTCAACGTTGACGATGACGTTCCTTCATATTTGACTCACGATATCGTCACAAATCAAGACTTTTCACTTCCAGAAAACGATATTGGGGAGCAGGTGCCCAGAAATGTTGACAATATCTCTTCAGGTCTGCCTTTCATTTAAAGGTATCTATTGCCTAGTTACCTACATACTTTTTAAGTTTCAGGGCAACAAAGTTCAAGCCCTTTAATTGAAGATGTCAGAGAAGAAAATGTTTCGGATAACCTTGTATTTCAAGAAATGTGTTTCCTGATTATGGAAGAAACAGAAGCAGGTAAAATTGATAAACTCTAGGTGTGAGTAGGCACCGATTATTTATTTGTTTTTTTTTTTTTTCTCAATAGAATCAGAAACTATTTGTAAGCCCTCGGAAGCTAAGTCACCATTCGAAAAACATGTAATTTACCCGAAGCCCATACCCAAACCCCAAAAAAGGGTTCAAGACGTCGACAAACCACCAATGTCGATATCATCGGCGACTTGGAAAACCTTTTACAAAAACAGGGAGGATCTAAAGCTTCAGAAAGCGGAAGAAGTGACAAAAAGAAAACTGGATCGGCAGAAAAAAAGAGAAAAGAAAAAAACATCGCTTCCAAAGAAAACTATTCCAAAATGCCCAGCCTGTGATGAAGACGTCCTTACAGACGTTGAAGACTAAAGGATGAAAAACGTTGGCTGTGATAAATGTGACTCATGGTTTCATCTGAAATGTACCCCTTTTTCCACCTTTGACAACGCTGAAAAAGAGGATTTCTTTTGTACCTCATGCGTTAATCTTATTTAATCTACCTACGCCTACCTACCTAATTTATTTAATACTACTTTTGTGTTTTGGATTGAAGTTTAATTTTTGTTCATGTTTTATTAATTTTATTTAAAAAATATTTCTTTTTTGTTTGTTGTTTAACACTTGTTTTTGTTATAGGGTAAAAAATAAAAGTAAATACCTAAGTTGAATTGTTAAGCAATTTTTTTTTTTATTCAGGGGCTGAGTATAGGAGCCAATGTGGCTGAAATTTTGGTCCAAGGGGCCGAATACAGGAAAATGTGAGTTTTTTCATAAAAACGAAGAAAAACATTATTATATCTTTTAAGAAATATCAAATCAACAATTAAAAAGAAAAAACAATATCAAAAAGTTAAAAATTCGGATCTCAATGGCAAGTTTTGTAGGAAAATCGCGTTAAGGGGCCGGCAATTGGCAACTCTACCCTATGTATTGGGTCTACAAGTAAGTTTCCAGCGTTTGTCAGAGATGACGCCACCAGTGGATCCCGGGCAGAAATGTCTGACCCCATGTGTTTTATTTGTAGGTTTTGTATCTGTCAACAACTTTGCAGCGTTATATTTGAGCAGTTCTATGGGTGTCGTACATTTTATCGAGCAAAATCATGGCAAGTTTCCAGCCAAATAAACGTCATTTGCGGGAAGCGCTGCTTTTATTCTTTAATATGAAGAAAAGTGCGGCTGAGGCCTATCGTTTGCTTTCGGAAACTTATGGGGCGGAATGTATTGGTGAATCGACATGCCGCGTGTGGTTCAAACGGTTCAAAAGTTTTGAAGACGAGGAATTGGACGCTTTACTGGATGAGGATCCGTGTCAGATTCAAGAAGAACTTGCTGTATCATTGGGCGTCACGCAACAAGCCGTTTCCCTGCGCCTAAAAACACTGGGATTCATTCAAAAAGTTGGAAACTGGGTGCCGTACGAATTGAAGCCAAGAGACGTCGAACGGCGATTTTGCATGTCCGAAATGTTACTGCAGCGGTATAAAAATAAATCATTTTTGCATCGTATTGTCACTGGTGATGAGAAATGGATTTATTATGATAATCCTAAACGCAGAAAATGGTATACAAAGCCCGGCGAGCCCGCCCAATCGACGCCGAAACGAAATATTCACGTGAATAAGGTCATGCTCTGCATATGGTGGGATCAAAAGGGTGTCGTATACTACGAACTGCTTCCGAGTGGTGAAATCATCAAATGATCATTATATCGAACCAAACTAATTCGTTTGAAGCGGGCATTAAAAGAAAAACGGCCAGAATATGAGACCAGGCATGAGTCCGTCCTTTTTCATCACGACAACGCTCGGCCACATGTTGCGGTTTCAGTGAAAAACTATTTGGAAAATAGTGGATGGCAAATTCTGCCTCACCCGCCTTACAGTCCAGACTTGGCACCATCTGACTACCACTTGTTTCGTCCGATGCAGAATGCTCTTACGGGAATACGCTTCAGCTCAGTAGAGGAAATCAAAAATTGGCTCGATACGTTCTTGGCCTCGAAAGACGAGAAATTTTTTTGGTCTGGAATTCATAAATTGCCAGAAAGATGGGGGAAAGTTGTAGCTTCCGATGGACGATACTTTGAATAAAGCATTGTAACTATGTTTTCATAATAAAACTTCAAATTTTGGAAAAAAAAAAACGCTGGAAACTTACTTGTAGACCCAATACATTAAACTTAACTCCACTTTGTCCCAGGAAGGTGTTGTTTGTAGAAGTACCCATTCTAAATCTTCAATATCTACATACGCTTTGTCCCACTGATTTAAATAATCAAGACAACTGGTGTGGAATTCATAGGCATGGCATTTTATTTTATTTAGTAAATCAGGATCTTCTCGTTCTAAATCTTTGGTCATTTTTCTGAACAAAATTGGCAAAAAACCCTCAATTTTTCTTTGTTCAATTTTAGATTTAAATTTTTTAATTACTAGAGACACTTCTATCATGGACATTTGCTGAGTTTCTATTTGTAGAATGCTATTATGAAAAAGCGAAGCCTGAGAATGAACAAAAAAAAAACAGATTTCCGAATAGGGATTATTAAAAAATTCCCTTAATATTGTTGGGCACTTTGGTTGAGATAAGAAATACACCTTTAAAGGCTTGAACAATTTTAAAATCCTTTCTATTGATGGTTGAACTGGTTCTGTGTCAACTTCATCGCATATTTCTTTTAAGTGTTCGACACGAATTGTATAAATATAAAAATATGTCTAACGGTAATTCCGACCCAGTTGAAATTTTCAGTTTGTTGAAAACATTGTTTGTGGCATTCCTTGCCGCCCCACCAAAGTTACAATTGGTGTTGTCTGCACAGATGCCAATGAGTTTAGTCTCTATTTTGAAGTCGCGCAGGAGACGTGATACATATGTCGACAATATATCGGAAGATTCTCCTGGCAGGCTTTCCATTTCCAATAATTTTACCTTAATACCTTTGAGTGGCATGAAGTAGCGCACAAGAACTGGACATAGCTTCAAACTTCCATGATTCGAACAATCTGAATATGTTGTCACAAAATTAATATTATCCAAATCAGATTGGATTTCTTGAATAGAATTTGGTGACAGGATATTTCATACAATTGCTTCGCATTTCGTACGCGCCCATGCATACTTATCATCAAAACAGTTTTTTATAAGCTTTGATGTATAATCATTCGAACGAAAAGAATAATTGTGCTTTATTGAATGGAAGGCGCACGTACCTTCGCTTACGCTGGTTAGTCTTCCTGAATAATCAATGCTCTTACTTCGAAAGAATGAATTTATATGTTTGGATGATGAAGCGGCAACGTCAGCGTTTTTGTGTTTTGAAGTTTTTAAGTGCTGTTCGATATCCAATTTTCCATTATTTGCAATCGAAAACGTGCTGTTTTCTTTAAGAATTTAAATTCTTTCTGTAGATCTTCGTTAAAAGAACACTTTCTCCTGGGCGGCATCACAATAAACTAAAACCATAAATTGTGTTAAGTATTTTACACCATATTTTTGTTATTTCATTTAAAATTTACCAAACTATTTCTTTTCCAGAGGCAAGCGACAAGCGAGAGGTAAACGATATCAACAAGTGAATAAACCACAAACTTTAGTAATAATGATCCTTCCAAATGAAACCTAATAGTTTTTTTTCCAAAAGTAAAAAGGAGTGTAATCCTTACTCTTCATTTATTTTTGGAGTGAAGGATTTTCCAACAATGCAATAATTCCAACAGTCGGAGTGCACTCTCAAAATTGCTTTTGGAAAATGCCATAACTAGTCCAAATGCAAAAAAAAATTAGTTTTATCACATTCACTGAAAGTTATTTTTACCATTGTCATGGTCAGTACAACTCAATGGTAAAACTAATTTCCAGTGGTGAAAGTCATCCTGTGCGCAAGTATAAGAGTATTAGTTTAACTTCCCCTGTATGATCTTCTGATTTTTGTAATTGTGAGAGTAGGAAGTGTTCCGAAAAAGAAAGACTACGAATTATGATGTAAGGGTACGTTTTCATTAAACATTTAATGGTTTTCATGCTTAGGCTTTCCTTAAAGAAAAAAATTATAAAATAATGAACAAATAATGAGCAATTTCTAAAATAATGAACATTTTTATGTTTTCCGACACACAATAATTCATAATGAACATTTTCTTCAAATAATGAACGGATGGTCACCGTAATGATAATCCTAAACGCAGAAAATCGTATACAAAGCCCCGGCGAGCCCGCCCAATCGAGGCCGAAAAGAAATATTCACGTGAATAAGGTCATGCTCTGCATATGGTGGGATCAAAAGGGTGTCGTATACTACGAACTGCTTCCGAGTAGTGAAACCATCAAAGGACCATTATATCGAACCCAACTAATTCGTTTGAAGCGGGCATTAAAAGAAAAACGGCCAGAATATGAGACCAGGCATGAGTCCGTCATTTTTCATTACGACACCGCTCGGCCACATGTTGCGGTTTCGGTGAAAAACTATTTGGAAAATAGTGGATGGGAAATTCTGCCTCACCCGCCTTACAGTCCAGACTTGGCACCATTTGACTACCACTTGTTTCGTTCGATGCGGAACGCTCTTACGGGAATACGCTTCAGCTCAGTAGAGGAAATCAAAAATTGGCTCGAAAGACGAGAAATTTTTTTGGTCCGGAATTCATAAATTGCCAGAAAGATGGGGGAAAGTTGTAGCTTCCGATGGACGATACTTTGAATAAAGCATTGTAACTATGTTTTCATAATAAAACTTCAAATTTTGGAAAAAAAAAAAACGCTGGAAACTTACTTGTAGACCCAATACTTGTAGGCATATGTAGGTACCCTAAATGGATAAATTTGCAATCTTTGTTTATGAGGAAGAAAAACATAATTTGAATGTTTAAAAGTGCTACGGAAAGAACTGGCACCTTTATTCAATATTACCTGATCCAATATTACGACTTAAAGAACAAAGAAAGTACGAGGGGCGTTCAAACTATTCTCGGTATCGGGGTAAAGCTGTGGTTGTATATATAAATTGACTTATTTATCAAGTAATACTATTATTTTAGTGCATTCATGTAAAATTTCATATAAATATGATTATTAATTCGCGTTTTATCTCTAGTTAAACAGAATCATAATGGCAACTGAGACGATGATGGTGAAAATTGAGCATCGCGCTGTAATTAAATTTCTCACTAAGCAAGGAAAAAGTCAAAAAACTATTCATGAAGAGATGGTGGCTGTTTACCAGGGTTCCGCACCCTCATTATCAACTGTGCAAAAGTGGTCAAGTGAATTCAAGAGAGGCAGAGAGAGCATTGAAGACGACCCCCGCTCCGGCGCCCCGGCTACTGCTTGTACGGGAGAAAGCATCAAAGAAGTCGAAAAACTTGTTGTTGAGGATGCCCGAATAAAGGTGAAAATGATGGCAGAGATCACCAAGTTTTCAATTGGTACCATTCACACCATTCTTCATGACCATCTTAATCTTTCAAAGGTCAGTGCAAGGTGGGTGCCACGAATGCTTACAGCACCTCAGAAAAAAGTGACAATCGCATGCTGTAGAGAGCTTTTGGAGATGTGTAGTGAGAACGCGGACGGTGTTATGGATCGAATTGTTACTGGGGACGAAACATGGGTCCACCACTATGACCCTGAAAGCAAACAAGAGTCCATGCAGTGGCATAAAAAAGGAACAGACCCCCCGAAGAAGTTCAAAGTCACTCCGTCTGCCGGGAAGCTCATGGCCACAGTTTTTTGGGACTCAAAGGGAATCTTGCTCATTGAGTACAAAAAAAAAGGTGAAACCATCAACGCCACATCCTACGCTTCCACTTTGCATAATTTGCGGGAGGAAATTAAAAAGAAAAGACGGGGTAAACTCGCAGCGGGTGTGTTGCTTCTTCATGACAACGCTCCTGTTCACACGGCGCGAGTTTCCAAGGCTGCTGCGCGAGATTGTGGTTTCGAAGAAATCCAACACCCACCCTATAGTCCAGACCTTGCCCCTAGTGATTATTTCCTGTTTCCGGATTTGAAAAAATGTCTTCGTGGAAAAAGATTTTCGGATGATGAAGAACTCAAGTCGGCAATAAATGGAGGAGGAGGAAATTAATTTTTTTGAGAGTTTAAAAAAGCTTATCTCAAGATGTAACAAATGCATTGATGTTAGGGAAGATTATATCGATACCGAGAATATATTGAACGCCCCTCGTAAATATGTCCAAGAATTTGACTCCGCAACATTTATTACAATAATAAATTTGAATAAATGTATAACCGAACATGTGTCTACATTGTATGTGTAAATATACAAAATTGGTCCAATTATGGTAAAAGTTAGAACTAGACTAAGTAGGTACCTACTTCCAAAGCCAGTACTTAAGTCGGTGAGAGTTTTTGCAGACACATTTTTTTATTTACATAGATAGTTGCCTTAGGTAAAACAAAAACCTCTTCAGGATCTGAGTTCAAAAGTTACTATACAGCGTATACATGGTAACAGATTCGGGCTACGACCGATACGACGATGGACAGAGTGTGTATGTAAATAAACATAAGAATAAGCCTACTGCCCATCAACGAAGAATATATGTATACATATATGTACCCGATTCTATATGTATCTCCATATAGCATAGCCAACCAACCCGTGCATGTTTTGTAAGACTAAGTTCACAAACTGGTTCTCATCTTGAATTCTCGATTTGGATACCTTAATCCTTGTTGGGACGTTATTCACCAGAATACTTTCGTATGTATGTATATGCATGTTGGTATGTACCTACCTACGTATCCGTATATTCATTCAAGTCCAATGGCATACAAAAGACCACAAGAACACTCGACATTCGACAAATAATGTCGTGAAACCGGCTAAATTGCTGCTTTTTCAATTTCAAAACAACATCACCGCCACCGCCGCCGCCACCACCACCACCGCCTCCTCTGCCATAGCGGCTACCTTTATGAGTTGACTCTGTTGCCCATTTCAGCTGCGTAAAAATACACAAAATATCTTATGTACACATCGGTCCGATACGTGGTGAAGCTAAAGAAAAAGTAAACGACCATTGAAACGCCGAAGGAATGAATAACACGTTGCTTGAACTTGAAAATATAGCAAATTAGGAACAGAAAAACATTTAGATCAATATTTTTTTATTTTTTTGTTTTTTTTTTGATGATGGAAAACAACAACGTTCTCCTTCACCGCTGCTCCTCGACAGTCTATCACACTAACCTTCTACTAAATTTGACAAATTATCGTCATCAACAGCATCCCTATTTTCTAGTCTACATGTGTACATCCATATGAACCATCAAGTGTTCGTGTTCGTTTTCGTCGTATTGATTTACCATGCGAGTCCATTCTATTCCACTCGTACTCTGGGTGAAATGACAGGAAAAAAAGTGTACGAGTCTGTACGTGTACGAGTATATCAGCATATTCAAGACGAAGACAAATATGAACTTTTGACGGATCCATAAACTTTAAATTAGTTTCAATTACTATTCATATTCGACTTCTACGACAACGATGAAGACGATGAAGACGACGAAGGCTGCGGCTTCAGCTTCGACTTCGGCTTCGGCTTCGGCTTCGGCTTCGGCTGTGGACGCGGACGCGGACGCGGACGGTGGCAACAACTACGACTACAATGATGCGGCGATGACGACTATCGCGCGTCGTCCCAAAAGATCACATCCGCGTAGATATTGTCATGGGTCTACACTGTACACGTACTCGAGTTCATACTCGTACTCATATAGCACCATACTACTGATCGTCACTACTATCACAACGAGTATAAATTGGAGCGAGAAATTGGATTTGTTTAGATAATAGATAGACACAGAAAAACACGCTGAGCAGAAAAATTGAGATACATTATGTCAATTGCCTATGGTCAAACCATGATGATTCTTGAAAAGTTTCCGAATTGTGTTTATTTATACAATACATACTCGTACATACTCGTAGATTGCACAAGGGGTCTTTCTAATACACTCATCAACTGGGTTAAAGCGTTCTTCTTTGTGTAAATTGGTAAGTGGCCGGGGTGGCTCACTCAAAAAAATAAAATAAATGTTTGCACTTGTAACGATTAGACGTTAATAAAACACTTGTAAAAAGTCATAAAAGCAATTAAAGTTCTTAACATGATCGTAGACAAGCAATTACTCGTATGTATGTACTCGTATGTATGTTACATTGGGCATATTACCAAATTGTCCTTGATTTGAAGAAATTGGGGAACCAAGCAGCTATTAGTGATCAGTTTGTAATCACTTAAAACAGAGGACTTACATACTGTTTAGGCCGACGAACCATACAACATCAGCCTTAGAACTACATCCTTTCATTCTTCAGAATCCGTAGAAAGCTACATAGGTAGGGTAACGGCACTAGTGATCGGCCACTCTCTAGAGATCGCCCACTTCAACCCTTTTATTCATGTACCTAATATACAGGGTGAATGCCTCGAACTCCAACTTTTTAAAATGCTATAATTTTTTTTATTTTTTGAGAAATTTTATTGTGCCAAAGCAAAAAATATTGGAAAATACATCAATTATCAAATTGATGAGACCGCCGAAAAAAGCATCGCACGCTGCACGCAAGTGGCTCTGCGATATTTTGGCCTATTCCCGGCGAAGTGCTTGTTTGAGGTGGTCCAAACTTTGGTATTTGTTAGTGCCAACCTTCGCTTTCAAAATACCCAAGACAGAGAAATCCAACGGATTTGCATCCGGAGAATTTGCAATCCATTGTGTCAAAGACACAATAGGCCCGGAGCCTATAGTAGTGTGAAATTCTTACTCACTAAAAAACACCTCCCTTATGCAAACCACGACTGGGTTCACACTCAACAAGCAGTTCTTCTATCGCATTTTATTTTGTTTTTATAAGATATCCTGCAGGCGATTTTCCATTGAAAGTTCCTGTCTGCTTTAGAAAAATTACGCGCTGCTAATCACCACGCTAGATCGAAAGGCTTAGTCCTTTTCAGACGGCGCAGTAAATTTGTCTCGTCGAGGGTCTGTTGAACAGAAATATCCGTATGACCTTGTAATCGATTATTATGTTTTCGCGTAAACATTTTAATTACGTTCTGAACGTTTTCGACTCCTAAGTATCTGTGGATATCATCGTTTCTAATGTACCACGGCGCAATAACAATACCTCGAAAAACTTTGTTTTGGAATGTCTGTAATACATTAATGTTACTATTTTTAGTACAACCCCAAAGTTGTACTCCATATGTCCAGACCGGTTTTAGCACTTGCTTGTATAACAGCAGTTTGTTCTCTAAGCTAAGCTTGGAATACTTTCCAATAAGCCAGTAAATATCTCGATATTTGATTTCAAGCTGTGCTCTCCATTTTAGTTTAGCGTCGAGTGTCATACCGAGATATTTGGCCTCGTTCGCAGAAGGAATTCGTACTGCGTTGATAAACACCGGTGGATTCTCAATTTTCTTGAGAGTGAAGTTCACGTGGACAAACTTGTTTCCATTAAGCGCGATTCGCTAAGTCTTTGTCCAATTGTTAATCCGTGTAAGGGCACGTTGCAACTTGGCAGTTGCTTCTTCGACTGTTTTAGCCGTTGCCAAAATGGCAGTGTCATCAGCAAATATGGCTAGGACAGTGTCGTCCGTTTGCGGTATATCGCCGGTAAAAAGCAAATATAGCAGAGGGCCAAGTAAACTTCCTTGCGGCACCCCCGCCTTTATTGTCTTAAAAGTGGAATATTCGTTTCCGTGTCTCACACGGAAAAGTCGGTCTTCCAGGTATGAACCTAAAATACAAGACAATTGCTGGGGTAGGGCTTGTCGAAGTTTATATTTTAGGCCTTCGTGCTATACCTTATCAAAGGCTTGCGAAACGTCAAGGAATGCGCTTGAACAGACTAACTTACACTCGATTGCTCGTTCAATTACATCGGTTATTCGATGCACTTGGTCAAGTGTAGAGTGTTGGCTTCTAAAGCCAAATTGATGATCAGCCAAGAGGGAATTTGTGTCCGTAATTGGTTTAAGACGATTAAGAAGGATTCGTTCGAAGACCTTCGATGTAATCAGGAGAAGCGATATTGGTCTATATGACTTGACTTCAGTCAGCGGTTTACCGGGTTTCGGAACCATAATAACTTCGGCTATTTTCCACTGGTGCGGTACATGCTCTAATCGAATGCTGGCATTTATAAGATAGAGCAGCTTTAGCAAACCTTTTTTCGGCAACGCTTTGAGTATCTCTCCCCTTATTAAGTCATATCCCGGGGCTTTATTGGGCTTAAGCGTGTCTATAACTTGTCTAAGTTCCCTAAGTGTAGCCTTTTCTACTGGAAAGTTTGTCGTCACGTCTAGCGTATTGACATTTTCTGGAAGCATTTCCCCGTCGAATGGTTTAAACATTTCTGCAAGATGGTCGGCGAAAACATTAGCTTTTTCCTTATCTTCTTTCGCCCAGTCACCTTGGTTTCACGCCACGTGTATTTGGGGCCTTCGAACACTTTCTTCCTTTCTTGGCTTTCTTAACCAAGGATTCACACAGTGAGAGGATAACTGGAGAATGATCGGAGGAAAGATCGAAGCCCTCTTCACTTTGACGTAACTAGCGTTTACTCCTTTTCCGATAAAGAAGTCTATTAGATCGGGTGTTTTGGCGACATCCGAGGGCCAGTATGTCGGCTTGCCTGTTGAGTGAAAATGGCAACCACATTCCATACCAGCCCTGTAAAGAGTTTTGCCTTTTTGAGAGATACATCTTGAGTCCCAAAAGGTGTGCTTCGCGTTAAAGTCGCCACCAATAATGAAGATCGGTCCAAGAGAGTTGAATAGGTTAATAAATTCGTGTTTTTCTATTTTGCAGCGCGATTGGCAATAGATTGAGGATATACTAAAAGAGTGATTTTTATTTTTAGTGCGCACCACGGTCATTTGAAATTTGTCAAGTTCAATTATTGCTTCCAGAGTATGTTCAATGCAGTCTTTTATGAATAGGGATGACCCGCCTCTTGCGTTTCCCGATGGATAATGAGCGTGGTAGTCACGGTAAACTTTTAGTTCCACGCGCGATTCTGTCGCCAGGTGAGTTTCAGAAATTAAACATATGTCTATTACTTTTTCCTGCATGAAAATATTTAGTTCATCAAGCCTTTTCTGTAGCCCGTTGGCATTCCACGCAAGTATATTGAGCTTCTTTGCCATAATTAGTTGCAGAAATTGGCTTCGAACTTAAGAAGCCGTTCAACTATTATCTTATTTATTTTAGTCTGTTCTTGTAGTCTCTCGAGAATTACTGAGAGCACATTTGAGGCAGGATCCGGTGATGTACAGTTAGTCATGTTTACTCGCGCCGCTATTTGCGCGTAAGTTTTTCCACTTTCCACTTGCGCACTGTTATTTTTGACGTTGTTGTTATTGGTGATTTTAGCGTTTGTCACCATTACCTTCTTTAAATGCTTTGGAGTAGGACCGCTGTTGTTATTTCTCATTCTAGCTGTCCCTGCGTTTTTCAAAGGCTTCGTTTTTGATTGATCTCGTAGCTTTTGCAACTCCTTCGCGACTTCGCAGCCTCGATAATTAGCTCGATGTTTTCCCTTGCAATTAATTCAGTTAATGCAAGGAAAAACATCCCTTGTTTTTTAACCAATCTTGGTTGACGCGCGCTTTGTGAGACGGGCCCGATTCTTGTTGAAATGTGCACGGTCTCCGACCGAAATGATTGTTTGCCCAAGGCTTCAATACTGCCTCTAAGACAGTTTCACGGTATACGATCGCATTAATTTTGACGCCACGGTCCAAAAATACGAGCGGAGAGCGACCATCGACGGTAATGGCGGCCCGAACCATCACCATCGGTGCTGCCTGCTTTCTGGTGGCCGTCCGAAGGTGTAAATTTTCGAAGGACCTCTCTAGCAAGTAAACTCGGTCATTTTGTTTGTTGACATATTGCTCGATAACAAATGGCGACTCATCGGAAAAAACCAAATTCGGCAACTCACCACTTTCGTGCAAGCGTGGCAACTCCTTCGCTCTTTTGACTCTAACTTTTTTCTGTTGCGGTGTAAGATCGAGTGCTTTTTGGAACTTTAATGGCTTGAGCCTAAGCTCATTTTTCAGTATGTGTTGCATCCGTTCCAACGATATGTTGAGCTCACGAGCCATTTTTCTTCCACTTCGAGGCGGATTTCGCTTAATTCGAGCCTTCACTTTCCGAACCATTTCTGCCGATGTTGCTGTTTTTTTTATGACCACCTCCATGGCGTTTTGCAACGCTGCCTGCCAGTATCACGGTAACGAGCTATGGTTTGCGACACAAATGATTTATTCACGTTGAGGTGCTGGAGGGCTCTAACGATAGCTACTTGTGGTTTTCCAGCCAAATATAAAGCAAACACACTATCACGTTTGAATTCCATCGCGGATAAAAATTGTTCAACACAACTGAGACGCAAATCGTTTAAAAGGTTTGTACATAACAAGATTATCTGTCATGTGTCAAAATTTGAGCTCACTCAAGTTGGTTGCAGTTCGAGCCATTGAGGGTGTAAATACCATTTCTTAACGAGGGTTGACTGAAAAGTTTCCGACCGCAATGTAAAGATAGCGGCACTTGTCAATAAAAGCTAGTGAATGCTAGTTGTGCATCTTTTGACAGTTACTTACCGAAGTCTCAGTATCCAAAATACGCAGTTTTTAGTTGACAGTCGTTTGAGTGAGCCGGTGTGAGTGTTTTTTGTGAAAATGGAAAAAAATGAGTATCGAGCTGTTATCAAATTCTTGTTTTTGAAAGGCAATACGCCTATGCAAATCAAAAATGAGTTGGACTCTGTGTATGGAGACTCTGCACCATCATTTACCACAGTGAAATTTTGGGCAGCTGAATTTAAACGTGGCCGTAAGAGCTTGGGAGATGATGAACGTTCGGGACGTCCGAAAACTGCAACCACTGACGATAACATTGCTAAAGTTCACCAAATGGTGTTAGACGACCGCCGAATTAAAGTGAGAGAGATAGTAGAGGTTATGAAAATGTCCAAAGAACGTGTGTTTGTTACATATTAAATCAAGATTTAGGCATGAGAAAGCTGTCCGCCCGTTGGGTGCCGAGTTTGCTTACGTTCGACCAAAAACGTGTTCGAATGAACATTTCCAACGCTCTGTTGGCGCAGTTTAGGCGCAATAAATCCGAGTTTTGGCGCCGATTAATTATTGTAGATGAAACTTGGATACACCATTATACGCCCGAAACAAAAATTCAGTCAAAACAGTGAACTGCAAAGGGCGAGCCGGCTCCAAAAAAAGCAAAAACTGTTTTTTCGGCTGGGAAAATGATGGCGACTTTTTTTTTGGGATAGTAAAGGAGTTATCTTAATCGATTATCTTCAAAAAGGAAAACCATTACAGGAGCATACTACACGTTAATTGCCAAGCTGAAGGCAGAAATTGCGGAAAAACGGCCACATTTTCAGAAAAAGAAAATCCTGTTTCACCAAGCCAACGCGCCGTCTCACACCACAGCGGTTGCCATGGCGAAAATCCATGAATTACGG
Source organism: Volucella zonaria (assembly GCA_963966105.1). NCBI lineage: Eukaryota > Metazoa > Arthropoda > Insecta > Diptera > Syrphidae > Volucella > Volucella zonaria. The sequence continues at coordinate 87,171,883 of OZ014532.1, read as the reverse complement.
TTTGAACTGCTTGACCATCCGCCTTATTCACCAGATCTAATCCCAAGCGACTTCTTTTTGTTCCCTCATCTAAAAACTGCGCTCGGAGGACAGAGATTTTCGTCAAATGAAGAGGCAATCACCTTCGTGAACAATTATTTTGCAGAGAAAAACGCCAAGTACTATTTGGACGGGTTAGAGAGATGGGAGCATGGCTGGGAAAAGTGTGTAGAGTTACAAGAAGATAATGTAGAAAAATAAAAAAAAAATTGAGAAAACATGTCTTGTATCATTGTTCGGAAACTTTTCAGACAACCCTTGTACATGTCCTTCACATCAAAGGCTGAGATGGGCGAGCACTAAAGAAATGCACTATAGCTTAAATTTATCTTTTGACGTACAATGTTGAAAGTTTATTAATGAATTGCTCTGATTTCATCGTTAAGCAAAGAAATGTTTGAGAAATTTTACGATAGTGCTCGTCCAGGTACTAAAGTTGTCGGCGCACTGCCGGCCGATTATTGAAATTATGAAGCTAGTGTTCGGCCGCTGAAGCTTACGAGTATTTCGATTGGTATCGCCCTATTTGGCTAATTTACTTCGATTTCAAATTTCGTTTAAAAATCAAAAAATGGAAAAAAAACGAAATAAGAAGGAAAAATCTTGCCAAATAAAAACAACAAGTAGGTCAAATAAAGTTCCAGATAAAGAGAAAATGGCCTTGGCACTTCGTGACATAAGAAACAATATTCTGAGCATAAGAAAAGCCGCCGCAATCTACGGAATTCCTAGGACAATAATTCAAGATCACCTTCATGGCAGAATTTCTGAAGACGTTTCGAGGTTTAGACCAGAATCTTACCTTTCAGCAGATGAAGAAAAGAAAATTACAGAATGGATAATTAATCTAATTAAGTGCGATTTCCCTCTGAAAAGAGACGATCTTCTCAACACTGTTAAGAAGATAATTAAAGACAGTAAAAGGAAAACCCCCTTTAAAGATTGCAGACCTGGAAAAACTTGGTTTTCTTTATTTTTAAAACGAAATCCTGTACTTGCTTCAAGGGAAGTTGAAGGAATAAGCAAAGCCAGAGCAAATATTTCTGAGGAATCTATACGAAGGTGGTTCTTGGAGCTCACACAATATCTTAAGAATACAGGACACGAAGATATGATGCAAGATCCGTCTCGGATACTAAATGGGGATGAAACTAGCTTTTGTTTTGTCCAAAAACAGGCAAAGTTATTGTACCGAAACGATACAAAAATGTGTATCAAATAAGTACTGCTCACGAAAAAGACACGACCACTGTTTTTATTGTTTTTTCTGCAAATGGAAAGATGCTTTCTCCTATGGTAATTTTTCCATAGCTTTGACCACCAAAAGATATTGTCAATAGCATGCCAGAACACTGGTTAAAATCCGTGGCTAATTGTGTCGATAAGTGGCTTGAACAGGAAAATGTCAAAAGGCCAATTATATTATTCGTAGATGGGCATAAGTCCCATCTTACAATGGAGTTAAGGCAATTTTGCAGTGAGAAAAACATCATAATCTTTGCCCTGCCACCTAATACCACTCACATTATGCAACCTGCCGATGTTAGCCTCTTCAAGCCTTTAAAGTCTAGTTGGAAACAAACAGTGCATTCCTGGCAAAAAGAGAATCCTGGTGTTATTCTTACCAAGAAGTATTTTTATCCTCTTTCACAAAAAGCGTTTCTCGGTAATAAAAATATAAATGAGACAATTAAAAACGGATTCCATAAGTGTGGGATATACCCTTTGGATCCGAATGCTGTGGATTATACCAGGTGTGTAAAGACAACTGTAATCAACGTTTGTAGTAGCATTCATTCTGCAATGTGTTTATCTGATAGGTATAAAATTGCTGCTGAAGTTATCTTGGAGTTGTCCTGAAAATTCCGTCAATGCGGACTGAATCCTGATGACATAGTTAAAGTTATAACTGAAGCACCGACCATACCAAATGTATCATCTTGCTCCCCCCCCCCCTCCCCCCCCCCCCTTCGGGTTAGGGGTTAGAATATACCCGAGGTAAGGCATACCTGTCGTAAGAGGCGACTAAAATCCACTGGGCCGGATTAAGGTGTTAAGCGACCCGTGCCAGAATCGACCAGGTTGGGGGCCCAGTATAGAAATAGCTCAATCTCTAACGGAGCATCCGGATACTTGGCGACCTCCGGATCAGCCAGCCTTATCTGTCTAATGCGAATCTCTGGACAGACGGACTACCCTTTCTCCGCTACTCGTTTGAACTAAAATGAGTTCAAATAATCTTCAAAATAATACAAATATAAACCAGGACCCCTTTAAAAAATGCTCAAGGGTCACGAGATCTCCAGCACGCGGATCGCTAGGAAAATCATACGAAAGCAAAGACCAAGCACAGTCGGTAGCTCAGGGCAATAGCATTACACCGAATAAGCTAAAAAATCTCGAACGCGAAAATTCTGATCTCCGCGCCAGACTCCAAAATATGGAATTGCTCTGTGCCGAACTAAAAAAGCAACTAGATGCCATTAAGCCACAATCTAAATCTGAGTCTGAGTCTGTTTCGCTACTTGACCGCCCCGAAAACTCGAGTTTTCACCCGGACGAAGAAGAGCTAGTCCGCGAAACGGACTGGATACTTAAAAAAAAGCCAGGTAAGAAGCGCAAAGCTACTTCCTCGCCTGATATCGAACAAACAAAGAAGCAAGCCAGCTTTAACACTGCTGAGGTCGATAAGGCAACAAAGCAACCCAAACAAAGACCGCCGCCGCCAATAAACGTTTTTGGAGTCTCGGACTACAACAAGTTGCACATAATCCTGAAATCACTGTGCTCAACCGATTATAAAGTAAGATCTCGTAATAATGATACATGGACTATAAATGTCCTTGATCCAGACAACTACCGTTCGCTTTCGCAAAAATTAAATGCCAAGAAGGTTCAATGGCATACGTACGAAAATAAAAAGGAAAGACCCATACGCGTTGTAGCTAGAGGATTGTATCCCTCTTGCCTTAAAGAAAACATCGTAAATTACCTTAAAAATAAAGACTTTAAGATAATCGACGCAATTAATATACTTGCGCAAAAACAGCGCAATGTTGAAAGCGAGAGGACGACCCCTGACGACATCTGACTCAAGAGTGCAATGCCGTGAAAGAGTCCCCAGCGATATGCATTAACTGCAAGGGAAAACATCCAGCTAATTATCGAGGCTGCGAAGTCGCGAAGGAGTTGCAAAAGTTTAAGCCCAATAAAGCCCCGGGATATGACTTAATAACGGGAGAGATACTTAAAGCGTTGCCGAAAAAAGGTTTGCTAAAGTTGCTCTATCTTATAAATGCCAGCATTAGATTAGAGCATGTACCGCACCAGTGGAAAGTAGCTGAAGTTACTATGGTTCCGAAACCCGGTAAACCGCTGACTGAAGTCAAGTCATATAGACCAATATCGCTTCTCCCGATTACATCGAAGGTCTTCGAGCGAATCCTTCTTAATCGTCTTAAACCAATTACCAACACAAATTCCCTCTTGCCTGATCATCAATTTGGCTTTAGAAGCCAACACTCTACAGTTGACCAAGTGCATCGAATAACCGATGTAATTGAACGAGCAGCCGAGTGTAAGTTAGTCTGTTCAAGCGCATTCCTTGACGTTTCGCAAGCCTTTGATAAGGTATGGCACGAAGGCCTAAAATATAAACTTCGACAAGCCCTACCCCAGCAATTGTCTTGTATTTTAGGTTCATACCTGGAAGACCGACTCTTCCGTGTGAGACACGGAAACGAATATTCCACTTTTAAGAGAATAAAGGCGGGGGTGCCGCAAGGAAGTTTACTTGGCCCTCTGCTATATTTGCTTTTTACCGGCGATATACCGCAAACGGACGACACTGTCCTAGCCACATTTGCTGATGACACTGTCATTTTGGCAACAGCTAAAACAGTCGAAGAAGCAACTGCCAAGTTGCAAGACTTGGCGAATCGCGCTTAATGAAAACAAGTCTGTCCACGTGAACATCACTCTCAAGAAAATTGAGAATCGGTGTTTATCAACGCAGTACGAATTCCTTATGCGAACGAGGCCAAATATCTCGGTATGACACTCGACGCTAAACTAAAATGGAGAGCACACGTCAAGAAAAAACGTGAAGAGCTTGAAATCAAATATCGAGATATTTACTGGCTTATTGGAAAGTATTCCAAGCTTAGCTTAGAGAACAAACTGCTGTTATACAAGCAAGTGCTAAAACCGGTCTGGACATATGGTGTACAACTTTGGGGTTGTACTTAAAATAGTAACATTAATGTGTTACAGACATTCCAAAACAAAGTTCTTCTAGGTATTGTTAATGCGCCGTGGTACATTAGAAACGATGATATCCACAGAGACTTAGGAGTCGAAAACGTTCAGAACGTAATTAAAATGTTTGAGCGAAAACATAATAATCGATTACAAGGTCATACGAATATGAATTGAAATAGATTCTCTTAACACAACGAAACGATATTTGCGATATGCATGTCAAACGTAATGGAATGATCCTTTTTTGAAACGAAACGATTCATTACTGATGCTGGAAAGTGGATCATCTACAACAACATCAATCGAAAAAGAACGTGGTCTAAGTATGATAAAACAGCACTTCGAAATCTGCATCAAAAGAAGGCTAAGTTGTCAATTTGGTGCGATTAGCGTGTTTCGCCATTCAGATTATTTATTGTCAATAACTTACGAAACTGAGGAAGCAATCAAAAAAGTGCCAGAAGTTCTAAGAGAACGGAATCATAAAGTTGTCAGAAGAAGGCCATCGAACAAAATGAAAAACGTATAATTAACTAAAGTTTATTATTTCAAAAAAGTTTTATGCTACACTAAAACACCGAATTCTTGCCAGTAGCTTAGGAAAGAATCAGAATGGCCTTGCGGGTATAATGATGAGCTGGTGCTGCTGACAACTTCGTAGGAGCACCGGTGATAGCGATTGAAAAATGTATGACACGATACATTACATCGGTGTTGGAGAGTGGAAATTGACGGCCAAAATATTGGTGCCAGCATCAAGGTTAATGGCAAAGTTTTGAATCATATCTTGAAAGTGTAGTAGGTGGAGCACCTGGCCGGATGTGAGTATTGTAAGCCAATTTTGGTCGTCTTACATATATACAGAGGCCAGATCAGATGGGGTGAGGTATTTTATACATCTTGAGGGAATCCAGATACTTCGCAGCAATTCTGGCGACATCGAATATGTGGTCAGTCCAACGCAGGTTGTCATTGACACAGAGACCGAGAATGATCGCGAATAGATTTTTTTTTGGTTTCGACAATGCATGTGCCATTCATGGGTAATCTTAGCTGCCCAATCCACAAGGAAAAGGTATAGCCTTTCACAAGTCTTGCCGGAACGGTTTTAAATAAGGCGACGTGATTTTTTAACATCATACTTTGAAGGATTGTGCGGAGCTGACAAGCCAACACCGAAAGCATAATCTTTCAAAAGTCTGTTCAGTTACTCGCATATGCAGACAACATTGACATAATTGGCAGAACTGAGCGGGCTGTCACCGGTGCGGTAGCTGGAAAAAACCCAGAAATTCCAAATCGATACACACCACCTCTTCATCGATTTCAAAGCCTCATATGACAGAATAGATAGAGATGAACTATGCAGAGCCATGCCAGGTTTTAGTATCTCTCCTAAGTTAATTTGACTAGCCAGGATCATTGATGAAAATTAAAAAGAGTGTCGGAGACAGAACGCAGCCCTGGGGATCACCAGCATTTATTTTGTGAACATCAGACTTGAAACCATCCAAGACAACTTGAATTGAACGAAAGGTAATTTCTAATCCACTGAAGAAGAGAGTCGTCGATCCCAAAAGCACGCATTTTTGAAAAAGAGCCTGATGCTAAACCCTGTCAAATGCCTTGGAAATATCAAGTGCAACTACTCGTATTTTGCTTTCTCCAGATTGATGTACGCTTTGGTTCCAATTTTCGGTGAGACATGCCATCAAATCACCAGTGGACCTGCTGCTGATTTCGTACTGCCGGTCATTGAGAAGTTTTCGGGTTTCGAGATATTTCATGAGCTGACGGTTTATCAGCGTTTCCATGACCTTGGAAAGAAGGGACGTAAGTGCAATGGGTCGGTAGAAGGAGAACGAAGAAGATTCACCTTTTTTAGGGACAGCCTGGACAAATGCTGTTTTCCATCTGCTCGGAAAGAGTGCTAAAGAATAGGATTGATGAAAAAGCTTACGCATTGCTTTTGCCAGCGAGGAAAAGCACCTCTTCAGAAGGAGGGGAGATATACCATCTGGACCAGCGGATGTGTGAATGTTAAGATCTTTAAGAACTCTTGCTACTACACGAGTGCGAAAGTGGATTTGTCCCATTGAAGACTCGCCGCACTCAAGTGTAGGGAGGGACAAAGCACAATCTGGGACTGCTGAGCTGGCCGCAAAGTGTGCAGCAAGCAGACTGGCCATGTCCAAAGAGCTGGCAGCTGGAATGTCATTGTAAATGAGCGTTGGGAGGATGTGGCGGAATTTCTAATGTTTTTAACGAAAAACAAAAAATTTTTACTGCCTTTGGGACATTGCAGTATTGGAATTTCACACGCTTGGAAAAGACGTTGCAGTCATTTCTGGCTCGTTTAAACTCTTTTCGGCCTTGTAGGACCGAAAAAACATTTCTCTAACCCTGACAGCCTCTTTACAGCTTAAGTCGTACCACGTCTTTTCTTTTGGTTTGATTCTCTTCATCCGATGAGGGATAAAGCATCTCATTCCAAAGAGAGTAGTTTCTGTGATCATGTCAGCAGCGGCATCCACGTCGTTATCGAGGGAACATAAAGACCAGTTAAAATTCTCAAAGAAGCTATTAAGTCCGCTCCAATTGGCTTTCTCGTATTGCAATACAGTTCTTTCAGGAATCTTTTCTTTAACTGTGGGGTCGGTGTACGAGAAATTAGCTGATATGACATAATGGTCCGACGAGCCTAGAGGTGAGATGACATCCTCGGTGTACTTATCAGGGTGCGAAGTTAAAAACAAGTCCAGGGTGTTGGCGGTATGACTATCAACGTCTGGTATCCCTGTGGGCTCACTTACAAGCTGGATTAAGTTATTTTCCGCAGCGAAGATTTCAACACACTGTCCTTCGGGGGTGCTGCGATTATTATAAGGGATGTAAATCTAGTTTGTGTGCCTGTTTCCTCCAGCGAACGAGGTGTTTGCGTAAGCGTGGAAGGCGCTTTTGGCAGGATTTTTCTTGCCAGCGTCTACTGCAAATACAGCGAGGAAATTGACCCATATATTGAGTATATGGATGGTTTGTTTTCGCTTGCGGGCAGTGAACCCCTCATTATCGGTGTTGACGCCAATGCAACCTTCCCTCTTTGGTTCAGTAAGGAATCCGGACCCCTAACGGGTAACCGGAGCCAGAATCGGGGGAATGTTCTTGGTGAATGGGTCGTTGCGCGCAATGCCCATGTTATCAACGAGCCGAGTGAGGTGTATACCTTTGATGCGGTCAACGGTGGCAAGAGTGACATTGACGTTACTTTTGCCAACGAGGCAGCTTTTAGGGCGTTTAGCTTTAGGTGGCGTGTTAGTGTAGGGGTGAGTGATCACAACTGGATTCAGTTTGAGATCGCTCACGTAATAGAAGATAACAGTGCAGTTTCAGACAGGAGATGGTGTGTGCGAGGCGCTGATTGAAGTGTTTATGGTGCGCGTATACTTGCGGAGGTTTCCTCCCTGACACCGTAAGTGTACGGCAGCTTAAGCATAGACCAGCAAATCGCGCACATCAATGAGTGCGTATGGCGGGTTAACGACGAACTCTTTGAGAGGAGCCATAGGGCGAATCAAAAAAGGGTAAGTTGGTGGAACCGCTGTCTGACAGAGAAGCGAAGGGTGGTCAGAAACCTAAGGAAGCGATTCCAAAGGGCTAGGGCGGCTAACGCTGAGAACCTGGCTCAGTTGAGCATTGCCTTTCGGCAAGGGCTCGCTGAGTACAAGCGTCTCATTGTCAACACAAAGGAATCTCACTGGAGAAACTTTGCCTGTAATAATAGAGATGATCCCTGGGGCAAACTCTATAAGATTTGCCGTAGCACTAGAAAGACTGCTGACATTGAAGGCATTCGTGTGGATAATACGGTTTTATCCACATGGAAAGACTGCCTTACTGCATTGCTTGGTCAGTTCTTCCCGAGAGAGGAGCGCTTTGAGGACTCTTCATATGAAGAGCCTCCGATCCCTCCGGAGTTAAGAACTGAAGAAGTCGACTATGGTGTTTCACTTCTTCGCTCCAGGAGATCTCCTGGAGCTGATGGAATGACCGGAGAGATGGTGAGAGCCATCTGGAAGGCCGTCCCAGAATACCTACTCGGACTGTACAGCAAATGCATTGCTTGTAGCTACTTCCCCAAGGATTGGAAGGTGGCAAGGGTGGTTGTGCTCCTGAAGTCCACTGATAAGAATAGGTCTGACCCTAAATCTTATCGGGGCATCAGCCTGCTTCCGGTACTAGGAAAAGTACTGGAAAGGGTTATGGTGGAAAGGTTTTCGGAGAGCATGGCGGAACCAATGTCCCCCTTCCAATTCGGCTTTACAAAAGGCAAGTGTGTCGAGGATGCATGGTCTTTCCTAAAAGACAGAGTCCTCAGAAGCAGGGCCAGTGTGGTTATAGGCATCTTTATTGATTTCAAAGGTGCCTTTGATAACCTGAACTGGCAGAAAATAGTAACCAGGTTGCAAGAATTGGGCTGTCGAGAAATTGGGCTTTGGGGAAGCTACTTTTCCGACAGAAAAGCAAGTGTGGTAAGTACGCACGATAGCGTCTCAATCAATGTTGAGAGAGGTTGCCCCCAGGGGTCCATCTGTGGTCCTTTTATTTGGAACCTGATGATGGATCCACTCTTGCGGCGACTAAATGAGCTCTGTGGGTGCTGCGCCTACGCAGATGACCTGCTCCTCATCCTCGAGGGCCAGTCTAGGGCCGAAATCGAGGTATTAGGAGAAAGAGCTCTAGCAGTCGTTGCTGAATGGGGAGAGAGCGTTGGGGTAAGTGTATCGCAGGACAAGACTGTTTCAATGAAGCTCAAGGGCAAATTGAATGTAAGACGTCGGGCTCCTGCGATACGTCTGAACGGCGTTGGCATTAGATGTGTGACTGAGGTCACGTATCTGGGCATAACGATGGGTGAGTGTATGAACTTCATGCCTCACCTAGCTCGAACCAGACAACGCATGCTGAGTGCCGTAGGCCAGGTAAGGCGCATTTTGCGATCCGACTGGGGACTCAGCAGGCGTTCTGTTCGTATCATATACGATGGCCTTTTTGTTGCCTGTGCAACATATGGAGCATCGGTATGGTACGACAGAGTTATGACTGTTGATGGTCGAAAGCGGATCCTGGCTTGTCAAAGAGTCGCCTTGCTTGGCTGTTTACCGGTGTTCCACACTGTCTCCACAGAGGCAATGCAGGTCTTGCTTGGAGTGCCACCTCTGGATCTGGAAGTGATACGTCGTGGTATTGCTTTCAAGATCAGAAAAGGTCTCCCTCTAAATGAGCGCGATTGGGTTTCCCCGGAAGAAGTGGATGGCCTATCCCTGAAGCAGCGTAAAACCTTGCTACACGCATGTGTTCTATCTAGATGGCTATCTAGATGGGATGCTAGCGAAAATGGTAGGGTTACTTACGGCTTCCTAAGGGATGTGCTAACCATGAGAATTTTTCCTGAACGGAATTTTAACCTCAGCCTGGGCTTTTTGTTGACCGGGCATGGCTCTCTCAATGCATTCTTGCATAAGAGGGGGCTTAGCGAGGTTGCGAGCTGCTCATGTGGAGCTACCTATGAGGACTGGCTTCATGTCCTATGTGAGTGTCCCAATTACGCTGACATAAGGAACTTGCAGGCTATGGGCATCACCTTTAATGGTGAGACCTACGATGTCAGTGGAATTATCACTGATACCGTACGGTTTGAAAGAACCCGTAGTTTTGCAAAAGATGTATTCAATAGAAGGCGCAGTAGGCAGCTAGCGGGAAGTTTGTAGATTTTGAAATTGTTGCAAGGCCGCCAGTCCTGGGCAGTGAGGTGCCCAACTGGAAGTAACCTCAAGGTTGCGAAGCTCGACCGGAAATTATATTCCGGTACCACGGGAGGTCAGGAGCCCCCGGAACTATGGTTCCGGCCTGACCTAGGAGTTGGCCCCCTTGTGGGAGTATCGTGGTGGCTGTAGGTTTAAACCCAAAATCGCAGGGAGAATGGACCGAATGGATCTTGGACATCTCATGGCTTAGCATGTGTGTAGTTTACTACGACCTGTGCTAAACCATGGGATTGCTATGGAACCAATTGGTCTGCTCGATGTGGAGTTGCATTGCAACCGGGTGCCATGACCCACAGAATGGCTGAGGTATTAGATAGGCCTCGACCCTTCACCAAAGGGGAAGTTCGTGCCTTACACACGACTTCGAATCTGGTACTGGTGGTAGTACTTGTACTAGCCGAAGGGCGCTTATCAACGCATTATTTTGATATCTTGTGCGAAGACGTACCGTAGGCTTAAGCCCTCACGGCAGGTACCTACGTAAAACACAAGAGACATCTGTCCTTCGGGGGTTGTCTGTCCAGAATGTCGAAGCCATCCAGAACTCTGTACGAGTATATTGAAAGCGCCGGTAATGACGATTTCAGGAGGAGAAAACTCGTTAAAGGTCTAATTGCTATCTAGTTTGGGGCTTCTGTAAATAAAGTAGTAGTGGATAATTTTAGCCACATGAAATTCCGGATTGGAGCAGGGACTACATTGTGGTGGAGTTTGGTAAGCTACATCACTACGCACGTAATTTGCGAGACCGCGGTGAGAGAAGAATAGGCACTAGTTCGTATGTAGAGAAACGATTACATCCAAGCCTTCAAGTATTTATCCACTCTGAATTCATGAAGTACTCGTATTATAATAAACAAACACAAAAACAGCCCAAAAAATTTATGAGGCTAAGCAGAGCCGCGAAGTGAAACTTCTAATGTTAAATTGCTCTGCTCATCGGTACCCAACTTCCGTGTTCCTACCCTTATTCCTACAGATTTCTAATTATTCGAATTTATATTCTTGATATGTTTTTTATATTTTCACCCTCTTTGGACCGAGGAGCAATATTCCCTTCGTGTTTGTTCGCATCAATTCCTTCTTTTTGATGAATAGTGCTACCAATTTTTCCATTTCGTCGTCAGCCTTGATGATTCTCCAAAAATTTCCTTTCGATCTGAATTTTGGATTTCTGTGAACCGGGGGTTGTCTTCAGGCTCTAAAGCCTGACAGTGAATGGGATCTCATATTTTTGGATCCTCGAGATCCTTAATTTGACATGACATCTTGCCGTAATTAGTAAACGACTTCAAAACTTCAAGATAACAGTAGTTATGCATGTCAAAAAGATGTTTTTAGACTTTGTAACGGCTCTCAAGTTTGAAGATTTGGCTTAAAACATTTTAAAACCGCATGTATCGCACAGATATATGATACACACATACGAGTGCTTATGTGCATTCGAGGATATACATACATATACTCGTACTCGTATTGCTATATTGTGCAGTCAATCAATTCAAATTCATATTCGCAAGTCGCAGTCCCCGATTCTGCATTGATTTTATTTGTGGCTGCAGTTCGCCATGTGCTTCACGTACTCTGTTGACGTTAGTTTTTATTCGGAATTCTCGAATAAGTTAAATTGCTGACGCATGGGGCTTCTTAATGGAATACGAAAAAAACAAATAACAAATAACAAAAAAACAAAAGCGAAAAGAATCAACTTTCAAATTGAAATGTTTGAGCAAAAGAATTTCTTTGTGTTTTTTGTTTTTTTTTTTGTTAATAAACAAATGAAAGAACTGCGAATAAGATACGAGTGTGATACAGATGGCATTGTACCTCAATATGTACCCAAGTCAATTACACATAGTACGAGTATATGCATGTATTTAGCAGAATAAGAAATGTCTAAGATGGAGGACGGTTTATAAAGTAAACAGATTTTAAAAGTATCTTTCACATTAGCACAATACTTGCTAAGAAACTTGTAATTTTTGTTTTTCTTCTGATTTTCGTTAACTTGGACATGCTAAACCAAACGACAACATCCGAGTACATTTAAGGCCTGTCTATGCAGGAATTTCATTTTTATTTTACAAATCCCAACCCGTAAAGCTTCTCCTTAAGACTCGTGAGTTAAGTAAAACGATCTAGGAGTGCGATGAATTGGTTTTTAAAACCAAGATTCGTAGTTCCTTTCAGAATAATATGTGTTGCCAGAAGCACTAGTGTCAGTTCACTCCAAAGGTATTGTACATATGATAGATGACATGTTGTGGGTTTTAAGATCACGTCCAGCTTTGAAAAGTTCAATACTGCTCTGCGCTCAGATTTTCGTCTGGTATTCGCCAAGCAGAACGGATAGAATCAATACTTTGTAAAGGCTCCTTTACTTTTATGTTTCTGTTATTACTTTCCCAGAGGAAGATGCCAATTTGGGAGCTGATTCTTTCTTCAAGGTAGGTAAACTTCTTAGTTTAGGTGAGGTTAGAATGGTCCACATTTGAAGTGTAGGTCCATTGCGAGGCACTGGAAAAGCATGGACAGGCAATGCCTACTACTGGACTCGTACGGATTTGCTAACAAAGTTAGTCAAAATCGGTGATCTTCATAATGCAAGAGAGCATTCCGATCTCGGAAGTAAACTAATTTTTTTTTAAAGGTTTGATTTTTAAACTGGCAACACTATTTCTACAGATTGTCAATTTGACAGCTGAAAGTTGTTTTTTGGTTAGTACATCTTGCCATTTTACGATGAATAGATTAACGCCAGAACAACGCGTACAAATCGTGCAAGCTTGTTTTGAAAATCATGGCTCGATTCGCCAAACTTATCGTGCGCTACGTCCACTTTACAGTCGACATAATCGTCCATCTGAGCAAGTTATTCGGAACACGATAAATCGTTTTCGCGCCACGTGCACTCTAGTGGATAATAGGCATCCCCAAAGACGACAAACAGTGTGAACAGAAGAAGTTATTGCCATTGTGGTGCACAGTGTTGAGGGGAATCCGAATGAGTCGATTCGTCATCGTGCACAGCAATTGGCTTATAAGATCCAGCTTGTGCAAGAGTTGAAACCGTGTGACCATTATACGCGTCGTAGGTTCGGTGAATGGGCCGAAAACATGATTCAGCTTGATCCTCATTTTCAACGCAACATTTTGTTCTCCGATGAGGCCCATTTTTGGTTAAATGGATATGTAAACAAGCAAAATTGCCGAATTTGAAGTGGAGAAAACCCAGAAGCCTTTGTCCAGGCGCCCTTACAAGCACTAAAACTCACTGCTTGGTGTGCTTTATGGGCTGATGGAATCATCAGCATATTTTTCTTTAAGGACGATGCCGGCCAGAATGTTACCGTCAATGGAGAGCGCTATAGAAACATGATTTCTGGCTTTTTCGTTCCTCAGTTGGATGGCATTAACGTGACAGAGCTTTGGTTTCAACAAGATGGCGCAACATGCCACACGGCGCGCGACACCATCAATATATTGCGGGAAACACGAGCGCCTAATTTCGCGTAATGGACCTGTGAACTGGCCTCCTCAGTGCTGTGATCGATCTCACACCTTTAGATTGCTTTCTTTGGGGGTAAAGTAAAGGAAAGTCACTAGTCTATGGCGTTAAACCAGAGACGTTAAACGATTTGGAAATCAACATTCGCCGTGTTATTGCCGATAAAGTTGTCGAAAATTGAACTTCACGATTGCGTTGCATTCGAGCTAGCCGTGGCGCGCATATGCCCTATATCATATTTAAGTAATGAGTATATAACTTAATTCGTGCGGTTTTTTTCAAAATTGTCTGAAGCTATGACTTTTTCCCATCTTTCTGGCAATTTGTGGATCCCATCCCAAAAGAACTGCGCCGGCTTGGCAGCCAAAAATGAATCAAACCAATTTTTAATATTCTGCTCTGATGTGAACCGTATTTCAGTGAGGGCGTTCTGCATCGACCGGAACAAATGGTAGTCAGAAGGGGCAAGGTCTGGGCTATAAGGCGGGTGCGGTAAGACTTCCCATCCACTGTTTTCCAAATAGTTCTTAACCGGAATAGCAACGTGGGGCCGAGCGTTGTCATGATCGAAAATTATTGTCTCCTGTCTGGTCGCATATTCCGGGCGTTTTTCGGCCACTGCTCTCTTGAAACGGATTTTAGCAGCTCATAATACAGCACACCCATCTGATCCCACCAAATACAGAGCATTACCTTCGCACCATGGATATTCGGCTTTGCCGTTGATTTGGCTGGGTGGCCGGGTTTCACATATGATTTTTTGCGCTTGGGGTTGTCGTAATGGATCCATTTTTCATGACCAGTAACAATCCGATGCAAAAACGACTTCCTTTTGTGGCATTCCAGCAGCATTTCGGACATGCAAAACCGCCTTTCGACGTCTCTCGGCTTGAGTTTGCTGCTTTTAAACCGTTTGAAATGGCTGCTTTAGTGACACGGAAAGATTCTGCGAGCTCTTCTTGTGTTTGGCAACAATCTTCATAGAGTAATGCTTCCAGTTCTTCATCTTCAAACTTTTTTGGCTGCCCAGGACGTTCATCGTCTTCCAAGCCAAAATCACCACTTTTAAATCGTGCAAACCACTTTTGGCACGTTCGCTCAGCTAGCGCATGTTCACCATAAACTTCCACCAAAATATGATGACTTTCGGCAGCAGTTTTCTACATATTAAAGTAATGAAGAAGAACTCCCCGCAAAAACACTTTTTCAGGCACAAAGTTCGACATATTTGAGTGAAAAAAAATTATTGTTGCTTACTCTTCAAATGACGTACAATGACAGTAGCTTTCCAACGCATGTTCCAATGGAATAATAACAATGGAATGATACAAGTTACGCCATCTCTTAGCAAACCGCACCAATTAAGTTATAGACCCAATACTAATGGCATAAAATTATCTATTAAATAAAGCTAATATCACAGACATTGACATTAGCTTCAAGTGTCTTATTTCATAATGAATTGTTATGGTTCTACAAAAAACACCCTTTAGAAACTTAATAGGAGTTGCGGTCTTATACGTGCTGGAACAGGGCAGTTCTAGAGGAAGTACTCGACTGATTTCTGTTTCTTTTCTCTATTATTATTTTCCAACAATACTCTTTATTTTTATTATACTTGTAAGTGAAATCAGTTTTCCTAAGGTCGATTGGCTCTCTTTTTTGTTTGCGATGCAGTATGGGGCATATACTCGTACATGTATAAATCTGGTTGTCCCATAGTTGTCCCTATGAGGCTATTTGTGGGTAATTTGTTCTCTGGGGCGTCAGAGATTCCCAGTATCCAGCGGAGTGTAAAACTGTCCTATTTGCTTATGATGATAAGAAATACGCAGCAGTCTTTCTGTCGACAAAACGAAGTAATGAATCGCTGCCTAGCTGTCTCTGTATCTTGCAATATCCGTCGAAGGTATTTGAATCAGGCTATGGCTGATGAATAGCGGATTGAAAGAATCTAAAGTGCGTAGGAAGACTGAAGAACTCAGAGTTATTTGGAGAATTGAGGATAACCTGTTTACGTCCAGTCGTTTCTTTCCCTAATCAGATAAATAAAAAATCGAGGAATCCGCCTCTCGCATTTCCGAAGGATGGTGCACGTTGATTAACTTTCGTTTGCTCTTCTAGTTTTTCTAAAATTATGGCGAGGACTTGAGGCACCGGGTCTGTAATGGCCGAACTTATATCACCACCAAAAAGTTCCCGAAATAACAACCGTGTGGCGCTCCCATTGTTCCAATTTTAGTTCTGTTTCTGTTGTTGGCATTCGCTCTAAATCTTAGCGTCATAGCTTGACAATTGCAAAAGTTACGTAGCCAAGAGTACATCTATTGTATCTCTGTGTGTGTTGACGATTTTTTACAATTTTAGAAATGGATTTAAATTTGCAACAACGAATTTGTATTAAATTTTGCGTAAAAAATGGATTTAATGGTGCGCGAACGTTAGAAATGTTGGAAAAGTGTTTTGTCAACGATTCTCTAAAGAAAACGGTCGTTTACCAGTGGCACGAGCGGCTCAAAAGTGGTCGTGAGTTAATCGAAGATGATGAATGCAGTGGCAGAGCATCGACATCGAAAACCGAGGAAAACCGCAAATTAACCATCAGAGAGATAGCGAAGGACTTAAACATTGCCTATGGATCCGTCCAAGACAATAGGAAGCATCTAAGAACCATCATAGATGTCATCTTGGACACTGCCAGATAAGTAAGCACGCAAGACGGCTTGGCGCCTTTACAAAAGATTTCTTTAGAAGCTCTATTGGCGAGGAGGAATAGAAGACAATCCTCCAACTTCTCTGTACATCTCCAGCTCTCTCCCAGAGAAGAAAACTTCACTTAGGAGCTTTCTTCTACAATGACTTAAGCGATCTAAAAAATATACAGTCTCCTACGCTTCATCGTACGCTCAAACTGGTTCCATTAGTAAGAGGATCATAGATCCACGTGGCATCACAATGGGCCAATTGGCCTAAGTGGGTTGGTGTTTCCAACAGCCACTCTTATTTTAAAAAACTGGTTCTGTCGAGGATCAAAAAAGCTCTAGTAGACCAAAAAGTGGACGCTCTATTGAGAATATTAGTGCTGTAGCATAAACTATCGCTGAAGAGCCTTCAACGTCGAATTCACGACGTTCTCAGGCATTAGGCATTCATCCATCGACTGTTTTGCGTATTTTAAATAAGGATTTGCATTTGAATCCTCATAAAATCAATTCGTCAATCGGTTGTTGAGAACATTATGCTGGTTTTTCGCCCAAAATCATCGTTAGTGATGAAGCACATTTCAACACATGGATTCGTCAACAATTTCTTACAAAGTTAGATTTTCCGCGAAGCCATAATGGCTTTTCTGCAGAAGGTTGCATTTCGGAAAAAAATGTTTTAAGGTGAGCAAATGAGCAATTTTTTTTTTTTTTTAAACAAAGAAAATATTTAAAAGATTTACGAAAAAGGAAACGAAATTTTTATGGACTTAGGATAACAGAAATTCTTTGGTAAGCTTTTTTCTAGTTTTAAAATTTACAATATTTTTTTTAGTCTTGCGGAAGTTCGTTGAAAATTGACGGAACACTATGTTCAAGTTTTCTACTGCCATATACTCGTATGTTGTATGATATTGGTGTTCTAAGCATACCCTGAGCTCGTCTTCTTGTGTTATGGTCATGGATAATGGCCATCTTAAAACGTTCGTCGTCATAGTATTCCAGTAGTACTGTCATCTTGAAAGTTGCTTGGACATTAAGTACTTTAAAAGGTCTTCCCTCACGTATGGTGCCTATTTGTTTAAGCGCACCTCGGTTCCGACTCAACCAGGGAACTTGTTTTAGAACCTGTGAATTAGAGTGTTTTTTTATGTAATGAAGCCCGAAGAGTGCTCCCTTTAGATTCGAACGTAAGTTATCAATATGTGCATTCCAAAGAAAGTGACTGTCGATGGTTGCTCCCAGAGATTTATAACTTTCTACAAATTCAATTGTTGGATTAGTCAGTGCACTTGGGCAAGCATTATTCTGCATTTGTATCCATCAACTGTGTTCTTATTATCCACAGATGTGAATCATTTTGGCCTTGGTTGCGTGGCACCACTTCACTGCTTCATTAAATTCGTTTTGCATGATTGTCGTAGCCATGTCCAGGGACCTATGACGGACGACTATGGCTGTATCATCTGCATAGGCAAATGGGATGCTGTATTTGAACACTCGAAGCAGTTCATTTGCATACAGGATAAATAATATTGGGCCCAATTTAGAGCCCTGTGGAACTCCGTCCTTAATTCTCACTGGAAAAGTCCTACAAGAAAGATAATCCTTAATCCAATCAGCAAGAATTCCTCGTACTCCAATTCGTTCTAGAGCTTCCATCAGTTTTTGGTGGTTTAGTGTGTCGAAAGCTTTACTGAAATCCATAAATAAGACCAGCACGTGATGGCTTTTGTACAGACTTTCGTTAACACAGTATGCGAACTCTCCCATAAGTCTACCAATGCTTTTACCTTTTTTGGAATCCATACTGCTGGTTATGAATAAGTGACTGCTTTTGAATAAAATGTAGCAACCGTCTCATTATAACTTCTTCCAAACATTTCTCAATTACAGGTGTTTTTTTTTATAATGAACGCGCGCTCAGGGGTTTTTTGTACCCTTACATTGTTTGTACACAGCGCGGCGAAGGAAATTTAGGGAGGAAGAAAGGACAGGTACCGATGTACATTGTTTTTAAATCGATTGTTGCTGAGTTGCAGATCAAACTACATATCACAATATCTGCAGATATTCCATTCACTGGAAAATGCTAATTAAGAAATGATGTTGTTTTATAGTAACGGGTGTCGCCATCTATTGAGAAAAACAAATAAACAACAGTATAAGTAGTTCATTTCTATCGCGACCGCTTCGATAAAGGGCAATATCTGCAGTGGTACCACTTACTGTGTGTAAGTATCGAATGAGATATGTCTCGAAAGACCTCGAGTACATTCGAATAAAAATAAAAACGGGACTAGAGGCTCAAGAATTTAACCGAGCTCATATCCGTAAACGAACGGTGGAAACAGTGTCTGCCTTAGATATTTGCAGACTTTTATTTAACTATATTCAGAGCAATCTGAAAGACCGAGAAATAGTTTTGTTGTATCTTCGTTGTTGCGTCACCTGGTTATATTATATTTGGTTATAACGTCCCCATCAAGTAGACTAACTCATTTAATATCATGATTAGAGGAAGACGGGACTTATCATATAAAAAACCACTTTCTAGGGCAGTATTGAATGAATATGAGAAGCAATCATCTCTTAGATTTTTAGTAACTGTGTTGCCAACAATGTTCACCCTCATGCGAATTTTGTTACAAACGGAACTAACTGTTAATTATTTCACAGCTGGAAAGTGTTACATTATCAGAGCTCCCCACGCCAGTCTATAGGTTCAGCGGATGAAAAATTTCTACCTTACGGTAGAAGACTGGTTGAGCCCATATAAAATTTGGAATCTGACAGCACCTTCACCGAGTCGGCCTCATGATCAAAATTCACTTTCACGACTCACAGGCAGCTCCTAATACTAGAACTGCACGTGGGCTAAGTGATGAAACCTGGTGTAGTTGGCATCAGTCATCGGTTATGATGACCTACCCGTATGATATCACAAACTACCATGTTGTGTCCTTTAATGGCTTTAAATTGCACCTTTAAGCAGCGGCAATAAGAAAAACGGCGCCGTCATCTCATGCTGCGCTGTCCTTCGTTCAGTTTTGGATATCCGATATGGATCCATCTTTCTTCTGGGGACTGATTCGATCTTTCCAGCCACGTTCTCATGATTCGCTGTCTTTCCTCCATCTTGACATCTTTGTCTGAAGGTCGCTAGCCAAGATATCCGCTGGTAGCATTCCCGCAATAACACATACATATAGCCTTATCTGATACGGTCCAAAATGCACACTCTCAACGCACATAGACGGTTGACAGAGTTAACCTTTCTTGCATAAAACTTTTTTTTCACTGCTGTGGCGCTGGCGGGTGGTGCATCGTTGGACGCAGGACGCAGTCCGATATTCGTCTTTTTTTTATAAGGGATTTAAGTACCCTTCAAATGCCTGCACACAGCGGGGGTGAAAGGAAAATCAAAGAGAATAGAGAGAGAGGTACCGGTGAACGTTGGTTTTAAATGTTTGAAGATTATAATGGTTAGGAAATAGAGAGCTAGGCAGAGCATAAGCGAATTGTAAGGCCTAGGAACGAATCACGATATTTTAGAGTACATCCGAAAGTGGGCTTGATTGTATGCTGATGAGCATTCATAGCGAGACGGGTGTTACAGTTAAAAGTTTAAAGGGGCGAAATGCTACTTGTGACTTCTATGGAGCACTGATGGTGGAAATAGCGATAAAACTGAGTGAGATACGAGACATTACGTCGGTGTTCGAGGGTGTCCATTCTTTGAACAAAAGAGCCTGATGCCAAATTCTGTCAAATGCCTTAAAAATATCAAGTGCAATTATTTGGCTTTCGCCAGATTGATGTACGCTTTGGTTCCACTTTTCGGTGAGACATGCCATTAAATCACCAGTGGACCTGTTGCTACGAAAACCGTATTGCCCGTCATTAAGAAGTTTTCGTGGTTCGAGATATTTCACTAGCTGACGGTTTATCAGCGTTTCCATGACCTTGGAAAGAAGTGACGTAAGTGCAATGGGTGTGTAGGAGGAGAGAGAGGAAGATTCGCTCTTGTTTAGGGACGGGCTGGAGAAATGCTGTTTTCCATCTGCCCGGAAAGAGTCCTAAAGAGTAGGACTGATGAAAAAGCAGTGGTTTTGCCAGCGAGCGAGAATATCTCTTCAGAAGGAGGGGAGATATACCATCTGGACCAGCCGATGTGTGAATGTGCGAAAGTGGATTTGTCCCATTGAAGATCCGACGCACTCAAGTGTAGGCGGAGACAAAGCACAATCTGGGAGTGCTGACAGTTGGAATATCATTGTAAATGAGCGTTCGGATGGAGGATGAGGCAGAATTTGTAATATTTTTGACGAACGACCAAAAATTTTTACTACCTTTGGGACATTCTAGTATTTTTTGCTTCAGGTTTTGGTCGTATTGGAATTGTACACGTTTAAGAAATGCGTTGCAGTCATTTCTGGCTCGTTTGAACTTTTTTCTGTTTTCCTCTGTTGGGCTGGTCTTGAGGGACCGAAAAAACATTTCTCTAACCCCGTACCACGTCTTTTCTTTTGGTTTGATACTCTTCATCCGATGAGGGATAAAGTTTCCAAAAAGAATAGTTTCTCTGATCATGTCAGCAGCGGCATCCACGTCGTTATCGAGGGAACATAAAGACCAGTTAAAATTCCTAAAGCATTTGTTAAGTCCGCTCCAATTAGCTTTCTCGCATTGCCATACGATTCTTTGAGAAATCTTTTCCCTAACTGAGTGGTCGGTGTACGATAGATTAGCTCATATGACACAATGGTCCATTTACAAGCTGGGCTGGGTTAAATTATTTTCGGCAGCGAAGACCTCAACACAGCGTCCTTCGGGTGTTGTCTGTCCAGAATGCCGAAACCGCCCAGAATTTGTATATTGAATTCGCCCGTAATCAAGATCTCAGTATGAGGATGCAGCGATACAATTCTTGGAATGGAGTTAGACTGCACATCAAACTCGTTAAAGGTCACGTTGCTGTCCAATTTGGGGCTTCTGTAAGTAAAGCAGTAGTGGGTAATTTGCTTACAGTTAGAATCAATATTGGTCTATAGTTGTTGATGTCGTTTTTTTTTCTTGCTTTTTATATGGATCGTATCACTGCTGTTTTTAGCGTTTGCGGGATCTTAGCTTGATGCAGACACATGTTAATAATTTGAGATATAATAGGTGCAAATATGTCCGCGTGTGCTTTTATAACACAAAAAATTTTGGAAAATACATCAATTTTCAATTTGTATGAGTAGTTTTCAATATGTCCACCTTTGGCGCGAATAATGGCCTTGAGACGGCCGAAGAAAGCATGGCACGCTGCACGCAAGTGGCTCTGCGGTATTTTGGCCCATTCCCGGCGAAGTGCTTGTTTGAGGTTTTTTTTTTTTATAATCGGCGTGCGCTCAAGGGGTTTTTGTACCCTTAAAATGCTCGTACACAGCGCGTGCGAAGGAAATTTAGGGAGGAAGAAAAGACAGGTACCGATGTACATTGTTTTTAAATGTTTGCACGTGAGGTGGTTCAAACTTTGGTATTTTTTTAGGTTCAACCTTCGCCTTCAAAATACCCCAGACAGAGAAATCCAATGGATTTGCATCCGGAGAATTTGCAATCCATTGTGTCGAAGAAATGAAGTGTGGAACATTGTTTTCTAACCAATCTTGGTTGACGCGCGCTTTGTGAGACGGTGCCGAGTCCTGTTGAAATGTCCACGGTCTCCGACTGAAATGATTGTTTGCCCAAGGCTTCGCGGTATACGATCGCATTAATGTTGATGCCACGGTCCAAAAATACGAGCGGAGAGCGACCATCGGCGGTTATGGTGGCCCAAACCATCACCATCGGTGCTGCCTGCTTTCTGGTGGCCGTCCGAAGGTGTAAATTTTCGAAGGACCTCTCTGGCAAGTAAACTCGGTCATTTTGTTTGCTGACATATTGCTCAATAACAAATGGCGACTCATCGGAAAAAATCAAATTCGGCAACTCACCACTTTCGTGCAAGCGTAGCAACTCCTTCGCTCTTTCGACTCTAACTTTTTTCTGTTGCGTAAGATGTAAGATCGTGTACTGTTGGGAACTTCAATGGCTTGAGCCCAAGCTCATTTTTCAGTATGTGTTGCATCCGTTCCAACGATATGTTGAGCTCACGAGCCATTTTTCTTCCACTTCGACGCGGATTTCGCTCAATTCGAGCCTTCACTTCCCGAACCATTTCTGCGATGTTGCTGTTTTTTTTATGACTACCTCCATGGCGTTTTGCAACGCTGCCTGCCAGTATCACGGTAACGAGCTATGGTTCGAGACACAAATGATTTATTCACGTTGAGGTGCTGGAGGGCTCTAACGATAGCTACGTGTGGTTTTCCAGCCAAATATAAAGCAATCACACTATCACGTTTGAATTCAATCGCGGATAAAAATTTTTGAACACAACTGAGACGCAAATCGTTTAAAAGGCTTGTAAATAATAAAATTATCTGTCATGTGTCAAAATTTGAGCTCACTGTCATGAACGGTTTGGAAATTAAAGCAGTCTGAAGTTGGTTGCAGTTCGAGTTAGGCAGGGTGTACATACATTTAAAAGTGTCGATAAGCATCTATCCGCCAGCAACAATTGCACAGCTGAAAAACAACATTCGGACCAAAATTAACGAACTTAATGTGTGAGCGAATCCTTGAAAATGGATTCATGTTCGTACATATGAAAGCCTGTAGACGTGCTCGTGGTGGACATTTAAGTGATGTTACTTTTCACACATAATTGTTAAAATTCTTATAAAAATAAAAACACCAGAAAAAATCTAAATACATATTTGCATGTTTTATTTAAAAAAAAAAAAAAAAAAAAACATCTAAGCGCGACTTTTGAAAGACGTTTTATTTGAAAAAAAAAAGAAACCTTCATGATTTATTGTATCGTTATCTACCATCGTTACGGTGGACCCTATTGTCTTGGCTAAATAAGTCGAAAATTTTATAATCAAATGAAAGGTTGATATCCATTGGCGCGAAAACAAACAAAATCATAGGAAAGAGTTTGAGAGATAATATAAACTGCGGAGGTTTTTTGATTCTTCAAGCGCCCCTTGAGATTTCTGCACACGAAATTGTTGGATGGGTTATCCAAGGTAATTATCATAAAGATGCTGGTCGAAAACATCAATCAGATGAAATGGCAACGCAGTCGACGGAGGTTATAGTTTGTTTTTTTTTTTCCCCCAGTTGCACAAACTTTATTGTGGGAACTATTATAAAATGTTCATAATCTGAAAAATCCGCAACAATTCTCCAGATACGGGTTCGTACTTATTAAATTTATTAATAAATCTAGCAAAGCAATAGATGCACACAAATAATGTTTCCAGTAGGTAGGTAGTCATACCAACAGCATATCTAAATTTCCAATTGTACTCGTATGTAGGCAGTCACCCTTGCGTCATTTTTATCACCCCCTGCAACGAAGATCGTTCTCATATAATTTCCAATCAACAAATTTTCCATGCTCAATCAGATTTCGATTTTACGAGTACAACCCCCACACTGGCGTCAATCAGAAAATTGAGATTTGCTGTCAAGTACCGGAGGAACAGTAAAGGATGTATGTTATCCCATGGAAGAAAATTTTGGAAAAGGATCATCCCCCTACTGATAGGTATATGGATGTGTACTTGTCCTGTGCAAAACGATTTGAGATACTTTCCCGGTTCTGATGGGAGTTGAACCAATCCCGTTCTGGGTACCTGCCCTGTCCTAGCACCAAAATGTGTTTGTGTACCTTGTTTTTTTTGGGCTTGTTGTGCTGTTGTGCTGTTCTGCTGTTGTGCTGTAGTGCAGGAGCCCTCCAAGTATAATTGCGGCGATTTGTGCTGGTGCCTGCATAAAGTGCACCATAGCACCACAGAGCGCAAAGGGTCCATTCTCAAGCACACACCACATTGCCAAACAGACACTATCTCATTTTGCTTACTCATACCACGCGAGTACTTGCTATACACACATCATTACGTTTTGTAATTACATGATCATAAAAACGAAAAGAGAGAAACAAACAACGACAACGACGACGAAATACAGTCCCAAAAGCAAATCCAAAAACCAGAAAGAAATTAGGAGGCAAAGGCGAAGCACAAAGAACACAGCACAGAAACCGAAACCGAAACAGAGACCGAAGCAGAAGCAGAAACAGACAACAACACCGAACGAGTTTTGAGCCGATCGACCGACTGATCATTTAGTTAGAAAACGAGCGGCGCTGGAAGTGCACGCGAGGTTACTTACCACAGTGCAGATAAAAATCCATGTGATCAATTAATTTATTTTTTATTATTTTTTTTTTTTTAATTTAATTTCGAAAAGAAAAAAAAATTCAAAATATCAAGCAAATCATTCTCCTTTGTTCGACAAATAGAAAAAAGAATTGGTGCAAATTTTGTATAATTTATCTTATTTCCAAATAAAATCGAAAGTTAAAAAAAAAAATTAAAGAGAAAACAAGGAAAGAGTTCCTTGTTTTTTAATTAAAAAGAAAAAAAAAATGTGTTAACGCGAAATAGTTTATTTTTTTTTTTTTTACTGCCAAATATAACCAAGTGATAGAAAAAGAAAATCCCTAGACTTCAAAACCAAGCCACAACTTAAAAAAAAAATTACATGTGTATATATGCAAAAGATCTCAAATTATAAATATTTTATTTACTAATTTATTTAAAAAAAAAAATTATACAATTACATATCTATATCTAATTTAAATACAAAAAAAAAATAAAATATTGAAGAAAATCAAATTGTGTCCGGATATTCCCCACCAACTGTGAATTTTTCAAAAAACAAAAAACAAAAAAAAAGATTTTGCTAACCAAGAACGAGAAAAGAATCGAAAAAACTTGGTAAATTCAACAGACAACCACTACCAACGTCATTGTGTCGCCATCGCCATCGCCACCGCCATCGCCATCGCCTTTGTCGTCATCATTGTCGTTGTAGTCGTCTTTCAAGCACAAAGAGCAACAAGCAGCAGCCACAATCTCGAAATTATCCATAGCAAGAGCAAGCCACAAAGGTAAAGGAAAGGATCGTCGTTGTGTTGTCATTGTCGACGTCGTCGTCGTCGTCGTCGTCTTCGTTGCCAGAGCAGTAGTCGTTTCGTTCGTTTGTCGTTGTCGTTCATACTGAAGATCGATCGATCATTCGCTCGTGCTTAGCTAAGCTGTGCTCTAGAAAGTTTTTTTTTTTTTTTTTCGAATTTCGAATTTCGTATTTTGGGTTTTACTAACTGCTGATCTTGCTGCACCCTACGAACCCTGACTCTGATTTCAAGTCCATCTGACGGTTTTTTTTTTAAATTCAGTTTGAATTCAGTTTCGGATTTCGCTGCTCCTTTGTTGGAATGTAATGTAAATACTCCATAGATAGTATATTTGCCATTCATTTCGAAAATACATTTTCAAAAAGTACGAATTGTTAGGAAGCACTGAAAAGAATTAAAAAGAAGAAAAAAAAAAAGTGAACAACTGGAGGCCACACAACCCTATTAATAAACAAAAATAACGAAAACAAAAACCGACTACATTCAGTAACAGGCAACAGGCAACCGAAGAACAAAACAGAACAGAGAACACAAAACAACAAAACGCAGGCAACAGACAACAGACAACCGACAACATAGCGGGAGAAGAAAAACGCGGAAATTTTGCACACACTTTCAAGTTAAAGTCATCATCAGCAGCAGTAGCAGTAGCAGATCATTTAATCCAGCTACAAGCTAACAAGTGAAACGCGCGAGGATCGTAACAATACGGCTTCAGGCTAACAGCCAATAACGTACCAATATTGTCAAGAGATCACATCATTTTCAGCAATTATTCCAGCCAGCTATATGACTAAATCGTTCGTTGAAAAAATGTCTGCAGCTATTATGCACAACAACGCATCTATTTATCACGAATGTGGTGAATTTCTACTGAAGGTATGTTCGTTCTTTTCATTATTATTTATTTATGATAATTTTTTTTGTTCATTTTATACTTTTTTGTGTTACTTTATATTTTCCATTTTTCATCGCAATTAATTGCGTGTAATTCGCGTTTTTTTTTTTGCTTAATTTTTGTTTTTTTTTTTTTTGTTCTGCGACGTTACGCCATACGAAAAATGCATGCATAATTATATACATATTTGGCGGGAAAATAAACAGAATCAAGTCAAGTCTCATGCAGCGCACAACACAACAGCAATAGCAACAGCAACACAGTGCCAGAATATAATGTTACGTACGTACTCTGTTGGGGGTTAATGGAATTCTCAGCGAGTCTGAGCACAGTCTTATGCTATTTCACATGATTTGCATATGTACCCTATAGGTGTGGAAACTATGAGTGCGATTAGATCCTTTCTTCGCAAATAATTACGAGTTAGTTCAGTTAACACATAACATTTTTCTGCTAATTGTCAGTAATGAGCATTTTAAATGTTAGAACATGTTTCAATGAACAACTCTGCAGAATACTTGAACCCTCTCTTGTCCAATAAGCTGAGGATTCACAATCTTTCCCATTTTAAATCATCTTAAATGTTATTTTCGATGAAAATATTGAAAAATTCTACTCTTGAAAAAAGATCCAGAAACTTCAATACGAGTATGATGCTTGGTCTGCCAATCTTTTAAATTTAACTTCAAAAAAATACCGTTATAGTTGTGAATTTGCTCAAAAATCTATCAAATGATTCTAAAGTAATGTTTAGAATATTTAGAAATCCATGTTTTATTCTTCTTTTTTGATCCAGTGCGGTCAAAAAAAATACCAGAATATTTCGAAATTCTTAAAAATTAGTAAACAAAAAAAAACAAAGGCTGACATCTCTGCAAGGGTTTCCCCCCATGCAATCTTCACTTTACTCCAGAGTGGGCTGTTGTTTTGAAGGTTTGAGAATGAAGCAATTTTTTTTTTAATATCTGACTAAAGATCTCAATTGGATTGAGGCTTGATGATTCAGCCCGTTACTCCATAACAGATAAATATATTGCTGACCCGAAACCAAGTTTGTTATTGAAAGACATAAATGATTGGCATTTCATTTCCTACTCAGGGCAGCATACATATTTCTATGTAAAATATCCACAAAACATACTGATCCATAACACCATTTATTCGAAATATGGGACCTAGGCCATGGTATGAAAAGCAGCCCCACACCATAAACCCAGATCTTACTGATTAAGTTGGACATGTATTCTGTGTGTCGCAGATATAAAGGGTCTTTCATTAAGCGCTTTCTATCTTTAAATTTAAATAAAACAAAGTGTGTGTGAGATAACATCGAAAATGTTTATTCGTTTGAAAGGCCTATCGATTTATGTATGGAATATAACATCGTTTAAATGTCCGCCGCGGCTTCTATGGGTGGCGCGCATCCGAAATGTCCCATTTTCTATGACTCTGGCGCATAAATCAGCCTGAATTTAATCGATGGCATGGGCTATGTTGGCTTTGAAGGCCGCTATGGTTTGTGACTTATTCGCATAGACCTGCGACTTCCCCACAAGAAAAAGTCTAACGGGGTCAAATCGCACGATTTCCGTGGCCGGTTCACATCACCTCCACGTGAGATGACCATGCCCTCGAATCGCTCGTGCAGAATTTCCGATGTGGCGTGAGCTGTGTTGCACGTAGCACCGTCCTGTTGAAACCACATGTCTTTGGTGTCCATATCATACAATTCAGGCCAAAAGAAGTTGGTAATCATCGACCTATAGCGCTCGCCGTTGACGGTGATGGCCTGGCCAATGTTGTCGTCAAAGAAATATGGACCGATGCCGCTGCCAGTCCAAAATCCACACCAAACAGTGACAGATCTCATGTGGATTGGTATCGTTGCAAATTCGACAATTTTGCTTGTTGACGTACCCATTCATCCAGAAATGGACCTCAACGCTGAAGATGATTTTTCGATGAAAATTAGGGTCAGTTTCCAACTGCTCCAGAGCCCATTCAGCGAACACACGTCGCTATCTATGGCCGTTTACACACTCTCACGGACAGGCGATGTTTTCGGCAGATATTGCGTTTCGTCGACCTACGGGTGTTGGTTTATCGTTTACTGAACCAGTGGACTCAAATTTATCTACCACACTGCGAATAGCCCCCTCGGTAGGACAATTATGGCGACCGTAAAATGGGCGACGCGCGCTGAACGTTGCCCGAACAGAACACCCATTTTGATAAAACAATTTTATCATTTGTACGAGTTATTGAACGCTATGTCCGTTCATGGTGATTTGGCAAAACAGACTGAATAAATGACAGCCAATTTGACAGATGCAGCTTCAACAATATGGCCGTTATCAACTGTCAAATAGCAAGTCCTTATTGGAAGACCCTGCACATGGGATCCAGGGCTGCTAGTCCATAATATGTATACGAGTATTTCGATGTTTTTTAAGCTGCCCATCAATATTCAACTTAGCAAACTTCAAAGTTAAAAGTGGGACTTTTCTTGCACTTCGAGCATAGAGATTCTTCCTTTAAGGGCTTTGTATAGTTTGCACTCAGCGAAATTTAATTAAAGGCAGACGTGTTTATGCTTAAAAGCTGTGAGTTACAACTTTTGGATTTCGACGATTGTTGGCCGCAAGTCAGAATGGGAAAAGGAAAAATGCTCTCGGGATACCGGTATGTCCAATTGCCAAATTTCCATTAAATTAAATCAATCGGCTTCCGCAATCGATAATGTTATTAAATTACAACGCGAACCGGAGAAATAAAAATAATCAAACAATTTCGCCAAGGCAGAATCGGCGAGCTGGGTTGCAAAAAAATGCGACTGCTTCTAAAATTATTTCAGATTTAAAGTTGCCGATATCTAAACGGCGTGTATAACAAATTTTAGCTGGCAGTAATCGATTGGTTTGGAAAAAAAACGAAGTCAAAACCAGCTCTTACAGAAGCACATAAAGTTGCCCGACTACACTTTGCCAAAGAACAGTGGAAAGGGTGATCTTTTCGGACGAAAAAAAGTTTAACCTTGATGGCCAGAAGGTTTTAATTGTTATTGGTATGATATAAAAAGTCTTGAGAACTTCTGGACTGCTGGACTTCTGGATGGTCTGGGTTGCTTTTAGCTATTATTGCACGTCTCCAATGTGCAAAATTTCTGGCCGAGTGGAATCAGAAAATTACATTACACTGTTGGAAGATGTTTTGGTAGACTTTTTGGACCATCAGCCGGATTCAAATACAATTTTCCAGCAAGATAATGCTGCCATTCATGTATTGAGGGCCAGTCGTGAGTGGTTTTCAAACAAAGAAATTCAACTTTTAAAGTGATCGGAAGCATGTGGGTAAATCTGTCTCGTCGTGTTTATGCTGGCGTGCGTAAATTTGCTTCGGTGGAGGATTTACGCAAGGCTGTTACTACGGAATCGGCTCTAATTCCAGCTCAAGAGCTCAAAAACGTGGTTAATTCGATGGCAAGTCGGATTTTCGAACTTATGACCAAGTCTGGCAGTTGGACTCACTTTAATGTTATTTGTTATATTGAAATCTCTTCTTTTACTTTTACTTTACCTTGACTGCCCGAAGGTGTATGAAAAAAGTTCATGCAAGTACAATAGGAGGTTTGTCACAGTAGAATCAGTCGTCCGTGTTTTAAGTCTACACAGTCTGATATGATTTATCAGCATACACATATTTGTATGTTGGTTAGACTGTCATTAGTCAGCTCATTTGACAATCGTTGAGAGCTCATCTTTATAAGCATTTAACGCCACAACGCCAAAGTAACATATTTGAAAACACGTTGCGTATTCAAAATTGAGCAATTATTTGAATAAAATCTTTTGATCATTTAACTAATTTCTTGCTTCATTATATGATTCATAATAAATTATTATTAACCACATTATTAAAACGACAGACAAACAAAATCGACCTGAAACATAAAACGCATAGATTCCAAATCGAATACATATTAACTTTACAGGAAGATGTGAATGCGATGTTGGTCTTCTACTTTCAGAAAACGGGTCGAAGACCTCAATTTAGACCCTAGGAGATCATTTTAAATGTTCACATCCAATTTAAATAATAGACAGAATTTACATAGTATCTAGTTCTAGTGTGTTATGTGTGTTGTAGGCAAAGAGCTGAGACTTTGGTTTTAGTTAACCATTGTCTTTTTAACAGGTGATGTCTTTAAAATCTGTTTTTTCTTGTTTTTTTTTTTATTTTTTATCGATTTTCCCGGATTGGTATTGGACTCTGAGCGATATAGTTGCATCAAAGAATCTATGGGTTCTTTTCTAAAAAAAAAAAAAAAATGTCCGGATTACATGAGATATAAGCATATGGTATTCAACTTTTCTGAATAATTTATCGCACTTTGTGATGTGTATCATGTAAATTTGAGCCCAAAAGGTCTCGCCTGTTACGACTTCAAGTTGGCGAGTGATTTGTCTGCATCATAAATTTTACTAGTTTAGCCTAAAACTTACTTATTACTTAGTTATGGTTGCATACATACATAACATTGCAATAAATTTTCCGTATGCTTTTACAATTTTTATTTTCAAGTTTGTTATCTAGACAAGTGATCACTTATATCAGTAAAATCGCATAAAAAATTGACCTAAATACTAAACAAGTTTTTATCATAAATAATCGCCCACTGAACGCAAACACATTAATACGAGCTTGTCGCTGCTCGGATACTACGAGTAACGCTTGCCTAACTGGGGCTTAACTTTTATAATGATTAAAAGTTTGGGAAACCCATTTTCGATATGTACTAATACGAGTATATGCACACACCCAAACTAAATAAATGTTGCGAAATGCTGATTAAGAAACTGCTATGAGTAAAATGCAATATTAAAAATGTCTAAATCAAGAGAGATGGGAACGTTGTTCAGATCCTTTTTGAGTTCGAAGAAAATACCTCTTTTTACTCCCGAAGTCTTTTTTGTTTTGTTTTCACGGGGAGATGCTTCACCACTTTTAATTTGATCTGATTCCTTGCATTCAAGTGATTTGCTGACAAATGTTTAGGAAGGAAAAAATATTCCTCCCAGGACTGTTTTATATTTTAACTGGTCAGCTAAATGATCGCAGGTAAGACTAACTCAAAGCTTCTACATGCATACATTCCTTTTGATGGTAAGCACGCCAATCTCAGTTGCAAAGAAGACTGTTTCTAGTGTTTGCATGGAGGCTCGAATTTATTATTCTCGAAAAGCCGACTAAATTTAAAAAAAAAATCGTTTATTTTTCAGGCTTTTCTTAATCCTTGCAGGTCTTTCGAATTTGTTCAAAATCCACTGTACTGTCTCAATGTCCATAAAGAAAATCTGTCGAAATTAGTAAATACTTTGTAGATCAAAATTTCGAACCTTCAAGGAAAGCCGTTGAAGAGTAACTGTTAAAACGAATTGAAGAGCAAGGTTTAGCTTTGTATTGTATCCTGTCCGAGTTGAACTCGGAATTTGTCTGAAAAGTTTCCGAATAATGATACAAGACATGTTTTCTCAAATTTTTTTTTTATTTTTCTACATTATCTCCATGTAACTCTACACACTTTTCCCAGCGATGGTCCCATCTCTCTAACCCGTCCAAATAGTACTTGGCATTTTTCTCTGCAAAATAATTGTTCACGAAGGTGATTGCCTCCTCATTTGACCAAAATCTCTGTCCTCCGAGCGCAGTTTTTAGATGAGGGAACAAAAAGAAGTCGCTTGGGGCTAGATCTGGTGAATAAGGCGGATGGTCAAGCAGTTCAAACCGTAATTCATGGATTTTCGCCATGGCAACCGCTGTGGTGTGAGACGGCGCGTTGTCTTGGTGAAATAGGATTTTCTTTTTCTGCAAATGTGGCCGTTTTTCCGCAATTTCTGCCTTCAGCTTAGCAAGTAATGATGCGTTGTATGCTCCTGTAATGGGTTTTGCTTTTTAAAGATAATCGATTAAGATAACTCCTTTACTATCCCAAAAAACAGTCGCCATCACTTTCCCAGCTGAAAAAACTGTTTTTGCTTTTTTTTGGAGCCTGCTCGCCCTTTGCAGTCCACTGTTTTGACTGAATTTTTGTTTCGGGCGTATAATGGTGTATCCAAGTTTCATCTACAATAATTAATCCAACAGAGCGTTGGAAATGTTCATTCGAACACGTTTTTGGTCTAACGTAAGCAAACGTGGCACTCAACGTGCGGACAACTTTCTCATGCCTAAATTTTGATTTAATATGTAACAAACACGTTCTTTGGACATTTTCATAACCTCTACTATCTCTCTCACTTTAATTCGGCGGTCGTCTAACAACATTTGGTATACTTTAGCAATGTTATCGTCAGTGGTTGCTGTTTTTGGACGTCCCGAACGTTCATCATCTCCCAAGCTCTTACGGCCACGTTTAAATACAGCTGCCTGTGGTAAATGATGGTGCAGAGTCCCGATACACAGAGTCCAACTCATTTTTGATTTGAGTAGGCGTATTGCCTTTCAAAAACAAGAATTTAAGAACAGATCGACACTCAATTTTTTCCATTTTCATATAGACTCATTCAAACGGCTGTCAACTAAAAACTGTGCGTCCAATATGACTGAAACTTCGGTAAATAACTGTCAAAAGATGCACAACTAGCCCTTATGGACGAGTGCTCACTATCTTTATGTTACGTTGCGGTGGGAAACTTTTCTGACAACCGTCGTACATGACGATTTTTCTTTGATTTGCCCATAATTAGTAGTGTACCCATCTAGAATTGACTTATCGAGGTCAGGCTCCAGCCTAATTTTTGAAAAAGTAGCACAAGCATGGAGATAGCACCCAAACAGTGTACTTTTGTGGTTGCAATTGAGTTTCTGTGAAATTTGCTTTATCCATAAACGACAATCTTACTTGTTCACAAACTCTTCTTTTATAAATCTTTGCAATATGTAAGGCATTATATCAAATGCTAAATATTTCTCCATCATATCTGTAGTGCTACTATGGCTGAGATCCAATTACTTTTTTTTAGCCCCTTCTTGAAACTTCGGCCAAAACTTGAACCTCTATTGCTTTTTGGATTACGTTTTCCGACGACCTTAGTTAGTTGAACATGGCAAAACCATTCGACAAAAATACGGGTCCACTTCGCTAACTCCCGTCGGAGGCCTTGGTTTCGCGGCTTCCGTTTCTGCGCCAGCTGGATCTAATACCGGTGTAGACCGGACGGACAAAGGTCAAACTGTTGCTTTCGGCGAGTTGACTATTCCAGATGATCTTGCGTAACACTCTCACTTACAGCGGTTATAGTTTATGTAGTCTTTCCGTCATACAGAGAACAACGAGTTCAGTTGTGTGCACTTACGATGAATAAAAGGCTGATTTTCAAAAGGATGTTTGAATGATATCGAGATGTTCTTCTAGTCCAAGTCTATTCGTAATGAATTGTCAAAGTGTTGACAACTGTCAAAAATGAAGCACAATTTGAGAGGTATGCTTATTGGTACCATTTAAAAATTAATTCAATTTATATTTTATTTTTATATCTTGTTAGGTAGTGTACTGGTTTTTGGTGGGGCCTTCGAGCGCCTTATTCTATTTTTTGATTTTGTACAAAAAATCGTTAAGTGATCGAATATTTTTGTTCTATTACTTGGAATTTAGGTGGAGGAAGTACTAGATTATTCGTATCTCACTTAAAACATATTAAATTATGTGATTTATGAGAATGCACTGCAAATTGGGTTTGATTTTGAAATCAGGAGACAGATGATGATACGAACATACCTAAGTTTATATGTGTGTACTTCGAGCAAATTATTCACTTGTTGTTAGATAAGCTTAACTGTTGAACAAACAAAAGAAGAAAAAGACTGACTATAAATGGTTTTAGAAGGAGGGCAACAGTGTGCAATAATCACACCGTATTCCACTCGTATAAGGTACAAACCATGCATACATGTAGACCAATTTAAATGCAACAAATAAATATCTTAATTGTGTTGACGAAGTTCTTAAAAGATCATCTCGGAGATATTTTCTCCGTGCATCTCAAAGGCAGATCAAAACCGTTTTCATTTGAAAACAAAAGCGAAATATTACTCTCTAGTGGGAATTTTCCACCATTGCTGGTTTTCATGACTTGAGTTGCCAGATACAAAGTTGACCAAGCGCTTAGGCAGGCTGGGCTATGGTTGTTTTTCAGTACGACAATAAAGTGTACTGTTCTTATGGCATAGCATAAAGTGATCTTTTTCACAAAAAAAAAACCTGTACAATCAGTGTACGTATTTCATTAATTCTCTAGTTATCATGAGATGCTATATCTGTACAAATGTACATTTTACTCGCATAAGCATATTATAAAAACAAATTGCAGAGTGTGCAGAAACTAGAAAGTTTTTTTTTTGTTTTTTTTTTTTTTTTATTAATGTATAGAAGGTATTTTATTTGTCAAGTAAATGTTCTTTGTTTGTGACTACCCGTGCTATCGCGTTAAATTCATAATCTTGTGTATTTTTAATTTATTACAAACGAGATATAGTTGAAGTCTTTTATCAACAATAAGCGCGCTATCAAGTCCAATGGTGTTTTGTGTTCTTCCATTCCCTTACTTTTATTATTTATGGAAAAATGAAAATAAAATTCTGAAAGAGCAATAAGTTCTCAAAAATAAAAAGCCATTTAGACTTACTCACAATCTGCAGAAAAGTATTCACATCCGTAGATATAAATGTTAAAAAAAAAAGAAAAAAAAAAAACACCAAAAAAACGTTTATCATTTTCAAGTGGACTTAAACTAAACACAATAAAAGGCATTAAGGCGACCGGGTATGATATCATATGTTGCCCATGTGGTTGCCAGAACGGCACCCAGAGAGGAGTCAGAACAGCCAGAACAGAAATGCGTTCTATTGATGCATTTTATGCAAACATCTCGCTACATAAAATCATTTATGTTAAAAGAAAACGTCCATTCCTTCGTTTCATTTTGAAATGGATAAAAAAGAAAAAGAAAAAAAAAAAACATAAGTCTCCATGTGTTGACCATGGATATTCGAAATTCAAACCTGTAATTATCAGTCTACCAAAGATGGATGGTCGTAGGTACCTACATTTCGAAGGTAGATTTTGAACAGAAAAAAAAAAAAAAGAAACCGTGAGTAACGTTGTTTAGCATATTGATAACCAAATTAATAAAATCGACCCGGCCTAGACCTTAAAAATGTGTATTATGTAAATTGTCCACTTTTTTTTTCGAAGTCAGCTTCGAAACTAAGTTCGAATATACCTACATAATACTCGAATACACATAATGTAGACAGATATTTGCCCAAGTCATTTGCTCACTTAAAATATAATAAACACAAGAATGATCATTTTGAATCTGATCGCACATATTTATTTAGTACTTACTAATATTAGTGGTACTAATATATATGACATCGCAGATAAAAAAAAAAAAAAAGAAGATATACTGACAGGTTGTTTGGTTGTTTTGCTTTGCATCGCTAAGATTCTTTTTTTTTTTTCGGCTTTTGGCAGATCATTTATTCAAAAACAAGTTTGTGGTATACTTAATCTTTTAGGACTTAATACATACGTACGTATGTAGATGGATGTATAATATGTAAATGTACACGCTTGTATAAGATATATAAATACCTATGGGTGTAAATAAGAGTAGCATGCGTGTACCAACTGGTACCCAGCTTAAATAAAACCCAGTCAACCCAGGAAGGATTTTAATTACATCGTCATGTTATGAACCAACGAACGAACCGAACGATCATGAAAGTGGAAAAGCAAGAAACCCTGATCAACATGATCAGTGAAAGACAGAGAAAGAGCAAAAAGAAAGATATTTCGCAAAACGTGGTGTAATCGCGCACCAAAAGATACTACCACAACAAGTTTGTATATCAATTAAACGTTACGTAAGAGACATATCAAATGGATACAGCACCAAATTGGTTTAGCTTTGGGTTATGTATCTTTTTTGGTTTTTTTTAATTTTTTTTTTCTTCTTCTTTTTCTGTTACAAATTCCTTCTTATGAAAATGAAAATATGTACTCGCACATAATAAAAAGAAAGAAACAACGAAACACGAAAAAAATGTCTTGGAAAAGAGGCTGTCGTAAATTTTATAGTGTACAGTGTATACAGTGTACAACTTGGTTAATAAGGAAAAGTATCTATGCGCAACTTGAAACGTTTTTCCTTTTTTTTTTCGTCTAGTATTAGATATTATTTTTTTATTTTTTTGCCTTTTCTACTACCCCCTATGTCTCGTCGTCTGTCTATGAGCAGAAAATGTTTACTTTCACCATCTCACGATCAGTGTTGCGTGTAAGACTGTTGAGTAGGAAACTACCAGTTGCACTGTGACTCATTGTGCAGTGGCGAGTTTCGTCACATAACACTGCTGCAGCACCATTACCAACCAACCAACCAAACAACTCGCCATGATTGCGTTTGGTATAATGCATATGTTGCATACTGTGGCATACCTACATAATGTACATACGTACAAACATACCATACTCGTATAAATATTGGTGAGCGTTTCCTGCAGTACAATTGGAAATTTCAAAACTTCCTCTTCCTTTCAACAAACACAAACTTACATACAAACCAGCAACCCAACAAACCAACAAAACAGAGACGATGGAAAGTATGTACATACCTACAACAATTTCTGCGTGATAATAAATGCAATGATAGCCATACAAAATAAAATAATAAATAAGAATATAAAAGCAAATATATGTGTAAATGACGTTTTGTTATTGCAACCTCTAGAGGTCATTACGTCAATTGGCTTTTTGATCCGGGTTCTAGAAAAATATGACTGACTACTAAATATACATTTTCGAATTAATCTTAAATATTGATACATTGAAACTCCGGTTTAACAAGTGGTTTTTTGCTACCTCCACTCCGCAGCACCCCAGCCAACGCCGACATAATCTATTGTACAAATCGGCAGCTTGTGCTGTTTTTTTTTTTTTTAACGTGATAACTTTGTTTAGTACCCATGTGGATGTATCGGTGTGGTTTTTTTTTTTTTAACACATGTGGCTGTATTATGTTGTTTGTTAGTCATAACAGATTTATACTGAATAGTTTCTTAATTAAGCAACAAATTAAAATAAGCACACAGGCACACACACACAGAATCAGAAACAGAATCAATTATTCAAAAATTATCGTTTTTAGACACGTTTTTAAAATCAAATCCGAATGTGACGGAAGGATTCCAGTCAGAGTCCAGCCAAACATCATATTTGTTGAAAATCGAATCAGTAAAATGGTGAAACATAAAATTCATATTGTATATGTAGATACCACCTGTAGGTCCTAACTTTGCATTCGAGTCTTTTAAAACAAAGAGTCTTTATTTTCTTTGATTTATGCAATTGGAAATGTATCTAACTCTTGAAACACATAACCAATTTCTGACTTATTTTGATGTTATTGTGGTGCGCATTTTAAAATATGTAGATATAGGCTTTGAATCAATTTTTAAGCACTACTATGATTTGTTTTCTCCGTGTTTATAATTTATATTGTTGGATGTACAGTACTGTGCAAAACCTAAACAACCAAATGGAGTCAGCACTTCATAGTAAATCTTTTCAACTTTCTACTCCACTAAATAAAAATAAATGGATATACTATACATATAATGACGTCTAATAGAGTGTGTTTTGAAATTCACAACTTTTTATAAAAGTAATAATACTTCAAATTTAAAAAAACGCAAAAACCAACAAAGTAGCCAAATTGATCTGTTCAAAACCTAATCATCTTTTTTAATATTTTGTGTAATATCGTTTATTTTAAATAACAGAGGCGCAACAACGACGCATAGAAGTAATTAACTTTGAAAGTGTATCCTGGTATACATATTTTCCAACTCAACTTTGA
Organism: Volucella zonaria; assembly: GCA_963966105.1. Taxonomy (NCBI): domain Eukaryota; kingdom Metazoa; phylum Arthropoda; class Insecta; order Diptera; family Syrphidae; genus Volucella; species Volucella zonaria. Next base: position 87,133,651 of record OZ014532.1, on the reverse strand, counting down.
AAGCATTGAATAAGTGAGACCTGTTGGAAAAGTGTTGTCCAGCGACAGGGCTTTTAAGGATACCAAACAGGTTTTCGATGGGATTCAAGTCGGGTGATTGGGCCGGCCAATCAAGGACTTGAATCCCACTATCCGCTAATCACTCCTTTACCAACTTCGATGTGTGCTTCGGATCGTTATCCTGTTGAAACACCCAACGAAGTGGCATTTCCCACTCCGCATGTGGTAGTGGTACCGATTCTAGAATGGATTTATATTTAACCCAGTCCATGATTACGTCTATTTCATAGAATGGACCTATACCTCCTTCCGAAAAACAGGTCCACACCATCACACTACCCCCACCATACTTTACAGTGGGAGTGCAGAATCTAGGATTGTGTCGCTGCCCTTTATGACGTCTCACATAACATATCCCGTCAGAATTAATTATGTTAAATTCAATTTTGATTTGCCGTAGAAAAGAATTGTTTTCCATTTTTCAGGACACCAGTGTTGGTATATTTTTTTGCAAAATTTAGCCTATTATGAAAAAAGATTTTAGTTTGAATTATGTTTAAAGAATTTAATTGCATTACCTGTTCCCTAAATGTCTTTTTGTGAGCATCGGTTTTTTGCACGGCCTGTAACTTCGAAGTTTATTTTCAATTGCACATCTTCGCACCGTGCTAGCATCAATATTTAAATCAAGTAATTTTACGGCTTCATTCGAACTTATGAACGGTTGTTTTTTAATTACACCACAAATGTTGCTATCCGCTCGACATGCTGTCTTACGCGGCCTACCACCGACATTTTGACTTTCAGCGACTCGATCGATTTATTAATATTATAACGTTTAGCTAATGTTGCCTGAGTATCTCCAGACTTAATTTCATCAATAATCTTTAGTTTAAGAGTAGAAGAGTAACTTTGTGGCGACATTATTAAAAAATATCAATTATGCGACTAACTTAAAAGAACTGATCAAAGACAATCACTCAAGATCAAAGACAAAGAGATTATAACATTTCATGTGTAACCGGACTGGAAAAGTACTGTTAGCTATTTTTTTTTTTACAGTGGGTTACAAAGTTGCTTAGGTTTTACACAGCTCAATTTGGCTACTTTGTTGGTTGTTGCGTTTTTTTTTTTTTTTTTTTTTTTTAAATCTGAAGTATTATTACTTTTATAAAAAGTTGTGAATTTCAAAATACACTCTATTACACATCATTACATATTCATTTCTTTTTATTTGGTGGAGTAGAAAGTTGAAAAGATTTACTATGAAATGCTGATTCCAGATGGTTGCTTAGGTTTTGCACAGTACTGTATCTATAAATTGGAAAAAACTTCAAATCCATGATTGTGCAGAATTTGAATAAAGCTATTTAAATTATTAACAGTCGAAGTTATTATTATATAGGAGGCATTATTCGACAAATTGTTGTACAACTAATTTCAACCGGATCTTGTAGATATGTTCATTATGTCAGTTTTTCTTCGGTTTAAAACGACGTTGAAAGCAAATTTCAATTTTCATTAATGGCGTAAGTTTTAATTTATTTTATTGTTCAAAATATCGATACAAATAAATTTCTAAAGTCCGGGATCTTACGCCGGGGTACTATGCCCATGTGACGTTTTTTTGTCAACAGCACGCGGTGTACCGAGTTCCCATGTGGTCCTCCATCTAAGTACTTACCGCGCCCAACTCTGCTTGACTTCGGTAATCTAGTGGGAATGGATGTTTTCAGCGTGGCATTTTGTCGCAATATTTGGAACCAAAGTTTGGTGTGTCGCACGTTAAGGGGTTATGCACTCTAGGATTTTCAAAAAATTTATTTTTTTTTGTATTGCTTGAAATCATGCTCAAAAATGATATCACAAAAGATTATGGCCGACAAGTATCTCGAAGTAGGTACTTTTTTTTTCGAAGTATAGTACAAGGCCGCCAGGTGGGCAGCGAGGTTAACATAAAATTTTAAACGCGTTTATCTCAAATCTGCATTTTTCAAGTTGGCCGCACCCATAACTTGTACAATTTTCGACCAATTCACTTCAAATTTTAAATAGATCTTTAAAATTATATTGTCTAAATAAGTACGTGGGATTTTTTTTAAATGGCATAGTTCATTTTCTGGTGATTTTTCTGCGAATTTTGCAAGTTTGACTTTGAAAGTGCGTCATTCGGCCAAAAATCAATATGCCAAAAAAATCCTTCATACTTCTCTAGCTGTTGTTGTGTTAATAAAAAAAATTCATTCACTCATCATAATTCAAAATTTACAGGAGCTGTTGGTACGGCCGTAGAGTGTAGGTAGAACCTTTCAAAAAAAAGTGGTCATCCGAGAAACGCTGTATAGCCCCCATTTTTAAATAAATTACTCTATAAGAATTATGTTTTACAGTCAATCCTATGTACAATAAACTTGTACCTTTGTAAACTCGGTCTATTTTATATTTTTCCTGAAACAAAAATCACAAAAAAGCCTATTTTACGGCCTCTAACGTGGTCTAACCCCTTAAGAAGTCGTTTACAGCAAATTTCACTTAATGACTTACGTTCTCATTTTGTCGCAATATTTGGAACTAAAGTTTGGTGTGCCCCACATTAAAAGATGAGAATAGAGTGATTTTTGTTTGTTGCTGGTCGATGTTGTACAACTGTCATATTTTTTTTCATGTAAAAACTTAAAGCTAACCCAATTTACTTAACAAACCAATTAAACATTATATGTGGAGAAAGAGCTTAAAGTTTCAATGAAATAAGTAGGATCATTCAATTGTCAGAGACAAGAGATGAATGAACCCTTACATTTTTAATAATTTTAAATAAATATTAATGGGGATTAATATGTGAAGCTTATAGTTTGTTTCAGTTTTTGTTAAAATAATTTTTAAATTCGGTATTGTGCAACAAATTACAAATTAGACTACAACATTTAATAACGAATCAATTTCTTCAAGATTAAAAGAAAAGAGAAAAGATTTTAATTTATTTAGAAAAACTGATTCACGTCCCTCGCATTTCAGACCGAAAGGTAAACTATTAAATAAACGTGGCGCAGTGATCTTGTAGAAGAGTGAAAAATGTGATGATCGGTACATTTACTAAATTTTGGCTATTTACCCGTAGTTTATGGGACACATACAATCTTGAGGAATAGTGACCGAAGCAATCAAAAAATGCTTTCAAAACTTTATAAAAATATAAATGTTTTAGAGGAAGAGCTTTAAGGCTCTTGAATAATTCAAAACTATGGGTTCTGCGATTAACTTTGCAAATAATACGTATCGCATGCTTTTGCTTAGTAAGCAGTGGATCATTTTTATTGGAATGAGTACCACCCCAGCAAGGCAATCCATATGGTAACTTTGATTTAAATAACCCATTATAGACTAGTTTTAAAATATATTGACTACAGTCAAGGCTAAGGTGATAGATTTGTCTGAAAACGTAATTCAAATATTTGGACAATCGAGAGGTGTGTTCTTTCCAACTTAACCTGCTATCCAAAATTATACCCAAATACTACTTCAAGCCGTTCAATATTAAAACAGCCAACAGAACACTTATTTTTAGCATTAAAATAGATCTTACCAAATAGATGAGAACTTTAACTTTAAATTATATTTCGAACAGCTAGGTGAATGATAACTTAACACCATGCCTTCACATGGAGAACCAGAAATGTTAAAAATCATAAATTTCGTTTTTTTTTTCATTTATAATCAGTTTATGGGAAAAATTTCTAAATCATATACATATATAAGTCAAAATAGTTTTTTTTCAGAATAGGATAATGAGGTATCATCAGCAAACGCTGTAATTTGACCTTTAAAGGGTTGAACGAAAAGTGAATTAACAAAAATTAAAAATAGGATCGGTCCCAGAACTGAACCTTGTGGAACGCCTAAGTTTAATGTTTTTCCTGAACTTAAACAATCACGAATTTTAACTTTTTGTTTACGATCTCTTAGATAAGACGCAAACCAGTCATAAACAGTCTCTCGAAAACCTATCCTAAACAGTTTTTGTAGCAAAAAAGTGTGGTCTACCATGTCAAGGCCTTGGTTATATTTATAAATAGAGCCGCGGCGGTGGAGATTGAATGAATGTTTGATAAAACTCACTACACAATTTCAAAACTGCTTCTTCAGTCGATTTACCTTTTCTGAACCCAAATTGGGAATCGCTAAGGATTGGGTTTTATTATGTGCCCCATCACACAAGTTAATGAAAAGATAGACATTTTTTTAAGAAATTTCTACCCCGACCTAGAATATAAAAAAAAAACATGTACGAGTACATATGTAGAATACCGCAGATAATAATAGGTGTCGGCCATTGAACAATGTGAAGAGTCAATAATGGGAGTTTTGTACATTTCCAACGGCCTTCTATCGTCTTCTACGATATACTATAATACGAGTACCATAATAACATGCATATATTCAGGTGGTTGAATTGTAAATTTCTTTTCCATCAGATACAATTTTCATTAAAAGAAGTCTTATAACTGTCTGGTCGAATCAACCAAAACCATAAAAGAAGTCAAACAGGTCAGGATGTTTCAACTTCTTCGCTGATACTATTTAAGGCTCAGTCAAACAGAACGCATTTTTAACGCTGCGGTGAGATTATTTTACCTCTTTATAGCCGCGTTACATGACGCCCAACAAAGAGCGGTCATCACTGTACAACATTTTGTTTCAGTAGCTTTGCATTCATTACCTGGAAAATGTCATTTCATTCATTTTCATTCAAATCTTTTCCAATAGTTTCCCATATTTTGGCCTTTAAAACAATGTTCTTGTAGTTTTTATCACTCTGGTCCTACAAACATGGGTATTTTCACAAAAAGAAACAATCTCAATGCCGCGTTGCAATGAAGGATTTATATTTCAATATAGTACAACGCAGCGTTGGAGCGCGGGTTTAACACGCGCTCTGTTTGACGGAGCCTTTAGTCGTTCAAAGTCAAAAGTTTATTAAAATTTACTATAAGTGAGTCGATAAACATTTTATCACGAAAACAACAGCGACGAAACTTTTTCAAAAATCACAAGGATATATTTAACTTGTTACGTCACCTTTTGTCTAAGTCTAAATACAGTTAGGTATTTGTTTAGGTTGAAACAAATCCTAATTAAGTTTCGATTTAGAACACTCGTACTTGTGTTTAGCATCGTTTTCTCCTCATGTGTATCCAGAGATTGATTGGTTAACTCGCAACTGGTAGAAAATATTTGTCCGTATTATAAATGCCATGAAAGAATAACTCAGTGATATGATATTCAGGAATGCAACGTCCACCGCACACGTCCACCAACTTGCTTGGGAAAGAAGAAAAATTGATTCTGATAAGAAATGAATATTTTCATATAGCTTTGCTTGACGTGATTTTGTGTATATTTCTGAGAAAAAACGTTATTTATTCGTCTACATCAATTTTATCCCATTCGAAATAGTCTCCATTAAATATTCCGCATTTATGTCAGACGGTTTTTCCAATCTCCGCAACACTACTGGAACTCGATCCTTGAAATAGATTTGAGTTCTTTCAGCGATGCGCTTATAATGTATTCTATATTTAAAAAACGACCACCTTTAAGGTTCTTTTATTTTTAAGAAGAAGAGAAAGCCACACGGTTTGTCAGGTAAATATGGGAGTCTAGGGCATCATTTATGTATATAAGTGTTTATAGACGGTTTTTTTTTTTTTTTTTCAAATTGCTTCAGACAACCGGTATATCTAGAACTTGAAGGTAGTACTCCTTATTGATGGTTTTAACTTGTGGCAAGAACTCATATTACACTATGGTGTTAAAATCGAACAACACATTTGCGAACTTTTTTCATTCTTAACAATCCAGAATGTCTCCAGCGGAAAGAAGATATACGAGTACCATATTGTAGCATTCTGACGTCAACATCAAGTCTCAACATCAATTTGTGGTCGTTTGACTTAAATACATGTCGTTTTCTTTCTGATTTTCTTTGAAATATCTTTTTGAATTTAATTGCCGATTCCCATGATAAGCCACTCTTAATTGCTGCTCGTTTTCACAAATCTTTCTGATGTAACCATCAAGATATTCGGTGTTTTAAATGCAAAACATCTTCAAACTGAAGACCAGAGCTTAGCGGAATTTATTATCATTATCAAAATCCACATCATAAATGAGTTTGAAATTTGACTAGATCAGGTGAATCGCAATAAGTTCAATGACAAATTATCTTCCACCACATCTAATAAATTAATCTAATCTAGTTGCTCAAAAATAAGGTTATCGATCTAATTTTCAAATCAATCTTTCACCGCAGCAATATCCGATTGGTTTATTGAAAGTTACTATGTAATGTTGTCATTTTAATTATTTATTTTTTTTTTTTTCTATACTCGTATCTCATTCGAAACTTAAAGATTTACTGTTCCAATTTTGACGAATAAGAGTGTTATTGCATATAATTTTATTGTTTATTTTATAAACTTACGGTAACAAGTTTTTAAACGAAATACGTCTACTTTAAAAACGACAACCAGTTTCAACGAAGAGGTACAGAAGAGCTAATAAAAAAGAAAAAGTGCTCGTAAATCTACTCTCGGTTCGATTTATTTATTGTATTTATTTTTCGAAGAACCGTTTCGATTTGCTTTTGCCTTTTTTTTTTGCACTTGGAAATCAATTGAACGATTATCAAAATGTCAATAACTGTTGAACATTTGTATGATTAAGTATCTGTCTTCGTTCTTTTTTTTTTTTGTAAGAATCGCAATAGTGTCTCCCCAGGTCCGTTTCTCCTTTACTTTTGGTTAAAAAGTTTACTAGGTATACTCGCGAAAAACTTCTGTGGGTAGAACAGTATGAGAACATCAATTTGTATGCACGAATATGAGGGCAGGTAAAACATTTAGTTAACAAGGCATTTTCGTAACAAAAAAGTTATAGTTCAAAGTATTTGTAAATGATACACTACATTAAAGGTTATAATACAGAGTGCGGCAGAACCAGTTGAGCAGTTTTGAAGTATATTTGAGACAAATGTTTTTATTTTTGAAATCCGTAGAACTTACCATTTTATACGCATTAATTTGTAATAATAATGACTTTAAGATGGCGACCGTTAGCTACAATACATTGCTGGAGCCGATTTCTAAAGTTTCGAACAGCCCGTTCACACATTTCGAGGGGTACAGCGTTCACTTCTTCAACAATTAGCTCCCTTAGCTCTAGCAGGTTTTGGGGCGACGTTTAAACACTTTTCCCTTAAGATATCCCCAAAGAAAGAAGTCGCATACCATATGCTTAAATCCGGCGACCCCACATCACCTCTCAAAGACACTAGACGTCCGGGAAACATTTTTCTTAAAGCATTTAGAGAATTTCGGGCTGTGTTGGCTGTAGCCCCACCCCACCCTGTAGGAACCAAACATCCCCTAATCGCTGTTCTTCAACAACCACTTCCAGTCGGGACTGCCTAAAATTTTGTAACATTGAAACATAACGCTCGGAATTCACGGTCACGGTTATGCCTACCTCTTCAAAGAAGTATGGCGCCAAATTGTGATATGGCACACCACACCGTTAGTTTAGGAGCATGTAGCAGTCTTTTGTGAACAATTAAGGAGTTGTTTTCAGTCCAGTAGCGACAATTTTATTTATTCACAATCCCGCTTACATGAAAATGTGCCTCGTCGCTGCTGAAGAATGTTGCCTCAGGAGGGATCGCTGCAAGCATTTCCTCACACAGATTTTGGCTATTGGCGTAGTCTGCTGGGTTCAAACTGCGGTCTGAAACCCCCAATGCAATAGCGTGCCTTCGAGCAGAACGTCTTGGCAATTGCTTGAGTGCTGCTCTCACTAGCTCCACATTTTCTGGTGTTCTGATGGATCTTCGTCAGCTATGTGTATTTATTCTTAGTGTGCTACCAGTTTCCTCCAACTGCCGAATCCAGGACCGAATTGTGTTCGCAGTAGGAACAGCATTATTGCGTGGAATGTTAAAGCGTCGCTGAAAAGCTGTTTGCGTTGCAATCACAGATCGGTTGTTTTCATAAAACGCACGAACGGCAAAGCCACGTTGTACTCCGGTCCAAACCATGTTTGCTACTAAATGGGGATGCCGACAGAACAATAGGAGACCTAGTACAACTGCCTACCCGCACCACCACCCGGACACCTGCCCCTCCAAACTGCTCAATTGGTTCTGCTGGACCTTGTATAAATACAAAATTCAAGATTGAAGTACCTACACTGGAATTGATTGAATTTGAAATTAACTGTCGTAACCAGTTAAAAATTAGTACTGATCTACGAATTAATAATATAGTTCTCTTATGTTTCTCGGTTATACAATGTCTATACGCATGTAGGTATAAAAGAGTTAATAATTAAAAGCGGGAAAATAAGGTCAATGTGATCCGGTCAGTCAAGATGTTTTAGCTACGAGTAGTATTATATTAAGAACAAGTTAAGTTTAAACGTAAAAAAGACTAACCTACCTGCAATACTTATTTAGGTTGTACCAGAGTTCATGATTATGGATTATTAACTATTGTAATCAGTCCCTTTAGTTATTTAGTGATTTATGGTATTAAAACCCGTTTTTCTGATTTGAAACAGGAAGCGTATAGCTATGCGACCTCTCATGATTCAGTTGCAACGTTAGACAAAAGATCATCCTGTTTCTATTTATTACCAAGCATATTGTTTTGCTATAAGAAAAATAACTACTCCGAATAGTTCATCTAAAATACTCGTAGCAGTTGTCCAGGATATTTCTGAGACACAGCACATGGTAAGAACTCAAATAGTTGTTATTTAATTAAGAGCAGTGCAATTAATTTAGCAATTAACATTGCTAAAAAAATGTTGATCGTTGAGTTTGAGTGAATTTTTAACTATGCACATTGTTTTTCTCCTTAAATTTAATTTCTTTTCCATTGTTGTCGACTGGAAATACTTGATCTGAATCGGTGCCGTGAAATAACGCCGAGCGTAGCAACGCCGAATTCCAAAATTCGGTATTATTTCACAATAACAAAGTGAAATAACGCCGACCATTGCTTGTGAAATAAAGCCGAATTCAGAGAGAAGACAAAAGAATTATACGTTATTCTGTTTTAAGTGATTAACATAGGTTACCGTATAGGAATGTGATTCTAAATTAATTAAATAACTAAAACTTTATTAAATAAAATAAAAAGAAAACAAAATGTTAAATGTTGAAATAGGTGTTTAATTCAAGTTTGAAGAAGGTGGCTCGCTTCGCTCGCTAACATGATTTCAACCTTTTCTTCGCAGGGTTTAGAGGATCACGCGAGTTCGTCGCTTCGCTAAGGGAATGTCGACAACTGTCAGGCACGCCTATAACTTCTTAGCAATTGTATTTTAGTTGTAATTGTAATTGCTTGATTTAACATGGTACCGCTAATTTTGTCATTTTAAGCATGATATGATGATAATTGATTTATATTAAAGCAATATTAAAAACAATGGCGCAAAATTATAGTCAGATAAAGTCCACTTTAAAGACATTTTAGTACGTAACAAAGTCACTGCTAGTGTTTTGATATTTATAGTCGAGATAAAACCCACTTTGATTGATTCCCAAGCCGCCGTCTTCCGCGAAATCATTTTCAGATCATTTCCCTTGTCCTCCACTACTACGATATGCTGCTCCACCAACTGCCGCAGCATTTCCTTTTCATTTCGATCCCAATTCTGTGCCCGATCTCGTTTTGTCACAACAGAAAATTCACTTTTTTTATCACTTTTTTTAATTAAACACCTTTTCTGCTTCCATTATTGAAAAACTTCTATCCAAATTCGAAAAACCTTTTTTTCTGTTTCCTTTGATATTTCTGTCAAATTCATTTCAATTTTGTAAAAGTGTACCCCTTAAACTGTGTTTGATATCCCAAAATGTAAATTTTTAGGTTTGTTTGACTAAAACTCATCGCGGGTACGTTCTAAAGTTAATACTAGCTGTAGGTAGGTTAAAAAGTGTTCATAATTAAATACAAAGTTAGGAGCTGGTTTTAAAGTTAGTTAGTTAGTGCGTGCTAAACCTACCTAATACACGGTGACTATAATTTTGCCGATTTGGCGGTTAGCCGATCGATAATATTCGGCCTTATTTCACTTTATGAAAGCGAAATAACCCCGAATTTTGGTTTCTTTAAAAGGATACGAAGAAAAATGGATTGCCTTACAGCAATTAAAGAATATAATACCATCATTAAGCCTCATTTTGAATATTGCTCGACTATTTTATACACGTCTTGCAATCGCAATCAGATAGGGAGACTTCAAAAACTTCAAAATAAAGCAATGAGAAGCATATTAGGATGCAATAGACTCACATCAAAAAATATGCAAGCTGGATGCGCTGAAATGGCTGAGCATACGAGAAAGACTGGAACTCAACACGCTGATAGCAGCCTGAAGCTGGGTGCTGCACCAAGCTATATAACAAGTGCAATAAAATACGTAGGTGAATCACATCCGTACCAATTAATGATTTCAGAATTCGTCATGAGAATATAACAGCCGCTCAAAACACTCTCTTATATAAGGGAATATATTTTCCCCAACTCTTGGAAAGTGTCTCAAATCACTCCGATTCCAAAAGTTAAAAAATCAATTAAATGTGAGGATTTCGGACCAGTTAATGCCCTTCCTCTTTATGAGAAGGTACTCGAAAAAGTTGTTCACTTACAACTGGAATCATTGTTTGGCTTTCACAAACTGATAGTTGAAAATCAGTCAGGTCTTAGAAAACAGCATTCTTGTGAAGGTGCAGTTAACATGGTCATAGCAAATTGGAAACAACTCGAAGCGAAAGCCAAAATAATGTGTTTTTCTTGATCTGAAAAGGGCATTGAGACGGTGGACAGAGAATTGTTATTTGAAAAACTAGAAAAGTATGGAGTACGCGGAAAATCATTATCCTGAATGGTTTCGTACCTATCAGGCAGAACGCAAAGGACTAAAGTGAACAAATTATTATCTGATGATATTCTAATTAGTATTGGCGTACCGCAGGGCTCCATTCTAGGGACATTTCTCTTTAACATCTATATCAATGACATCGGAAGTGTAGTGTGTGTGATAGTGAATACACTTTGTTTGCAGATGATGGTCTATTTTATGTAAGTTGTGATAATTTAGACGAAGGTATTTTAACAATGCAATAGGATTTGGATAATCTTAACGTATGGTATAGCTCAAAGCAAATAAGCTTAAGTTGAATGTTTCTAAAACAAAAATGATGGTAGTTAGCAACAAGGCAATAAATGATAGTTCGATAAACATAAGGATAGATGACGAAAGCCTTGAAATCGTTTCGGAAATTAAGTACCTGGGGATAGTAATATCCAACTAATTAAAATTCGGTAAACACATAGATTATATTGTGAAGAAAATATCTAAAAAACAAACAAATTTACTTAGAAGCATCCGTAAAAATATTTCAACAATAAGTGCAATAAACATTTTCAATTCAATAATAAAACCACATTTTGAATACTCCTCCTCAATCCAGACATGATTAAAATGTTTCAACTCCTTCAGAATAAGGCAATGCGAACAATTTTAAAGTGCAATATTTAAACACCTATCCGTTTTATGTTAAATGTGTTGATGTGGCTTACGAATTTTGATGAATGTTTTACTGTTCGTCTTTAAAATACAAAATAATCTAACACTTCATTATCTGTCACGTTTAGTAAACTATATAGGAAATCTTCAACCATTTACGTTGAGAAATAATCAAGACTTCCGCCTTAAAAATTTATTGTGAGAATTAAATTCATGTTACTAAATTATTTATGTTATTTATATTCGTTTTTGTTTAACTTAATTATTTATTACACTATATTATATTTTATACATTTCTATAAATTTTTGAAGCTCCTTTTAATAGCTAATCACAAATCAAAAATTGTTATTATTATTATTATAAAATTTTTTTAAAAATACTAAATAAACAAACAACAATATAATTCCTTGCCAAGCAATATAAAAAAAACCAAAACAATTTTTTGACTATTCAAAATAATGTGTATTAATTTTGTTAAAGTAAATAATTGAATTACTGTAAGAATAACCACATAACTAAGACTGAAAATAATATTATAAACTATATTTAACTTGTACTTATACTTCTAAGGTGTTTTTAAAGCATTATTATACTAATAAATGAATAACTACTACTACTACTTCTCTGAACGTAAATGTCCAACGAGCAACTGTTGCCTTTACTACCCAATTGTACCGTTGTACGGTGCAATACCTACGAATATTCACGGCTCGAAGGACCAAATGTTGGGGTGTGTATAGTTATTTTCTCGATTTCTATACGTGTGGGGTAAAAAAATGCGGTTTTAAAATAAACACGTCCTTTCTTGTTGAACAGTCACAGCAAAGAGACTCTTTATTCGTCTTCCGGAAATTACTTCCATCTTTAATTACAATAAGTGTTATACAATAGTAATATCCTAACCTTACCTTACGTTCACTTGTTTACATTCGAAATTAGTAGTTACATTCAAGTTTATTTGTAGTTACAATAATTAATACAATCTCAAGAAATTTTAATTATATAAAAAAAAATGAAATGAAATGAATTGTGTTAACGAACACACCATATGGTATAGCCCAATTTTTTCCCAACACGCCACTCTGAATTTAAAGATCTTTTTTTGACCCTGTGCTTCTCTACTAATAAGCCTGCGGTATTTTTAACGATAATTGAGTACTCTCTTCGGTTCATCTCTAGAAAATCAGACGATGGGACATTCTTGATTTTGCAGCCATGTATAGGTGCATTTGTTTTGTACTTATACCACGTTCCCGGACTTTGTTGCTAAAGTTAACTGCTTGTATCATACTTTAGGGAAGAACTCTCTGAATTATTGCCGTGCTAGAGTTTTCCGAGTGTTAGGAGATTGATTTTTAGAAAATTATATCTTCTCATGGAATTGATATTGATACATACGAGGGTTGTCTGAAAAGTTTCCGAATAATGACACAAGACATTTTTTTCTCAAATTTTTTTTTTATTTTTCTACATAGTCTCCTTGTAACTCTATACACTTCTCCCTTCGATGCTCCCATCTCTCTAACCCGTCCAAATAGTACTTGACGTTTTTCTCTGCAAAATAATTGTTCACAAAGGTGATTGCCTCCTCATTTGACGAAAATCTCTGTCCTCCGATCGCAGTTTTTAGATGAGGGAACAAAAAGAAGTCGCTTGGGGCTAGGTCTGGTGAATAAGGCGGATTTTCGTCATGGCAACCGCTGAGGTGTGAAACGGCGCGTTGTCTTGGTGAAACAGGATTTTCTTTTTCTACAAATGTGGCCGTTTTTCTGCCTTCTGCTTGGCAAGTAATGATGCGTAGTATGCTCCTGTAATGGTTTTTCTTTTTTGAAGATAATCGATTAAGATAACTCCTTTACTATCCCTAAAAAACAGTCGCCATCACTTTCCCAGCCGATAAAACAGTTTTTGCTTTTTTTTTTGAGCCGGCTCGCCCTTTGCAGTCCACTGTTTTGACTGAATTTTTGTTTCGGGCGTATAATGGTGTATCGGCGCCAAAACTCGGATTTATTGCGCCTAAACTACGCCAATAGAGCGTTGGAAATGTTCACTCGAACACGTTTTTGGTCTAACGTATGCAAACGCGGCACCCAACGGGCGGACAGCTTTCTCATGCCTAAATCTTGATTTAATATGTAACAAACACGTTCTTTGGACATTTTCATAACCTCTACTATCTCTCTCACTTTAATTCAGCGGTCGTCTAACAACATTTGGTATACTTTAGCAATATTATCGTCAGTGGTTGCAGTTTTCGGACGTCCCGAACATTCATCATCTCCCAAGCTCTTACGGCCACGTTTAAATTCAGCTGCCCAAAATTTCACTGTGGTAAATGATGGTGCAGAGTCCCCATACACAGAGTCCAACTCATTTTTGATTTGAGTAGGCGTATTGCCTTTCAAAAACAAGAATTTGATAACAGCTCGATACTCAATTTTTTGCATTTTCACAAAAAACACTCACATTGACTCACTCTCAAATGACTGTCAACTAAAAACTGCGTGTCAAAAATGACTGAAACTTCGGTAAGTAACTGTCAAGAGATGCACAACTAGAATTCATTAGCTGTTATTGATTAGTGCCGCTATCTTTTCAGACAACCCTCGTATTGCAGATTTATTGTGTACTCGTACAATATCTCAAAAGACTTAGCTTAGGCATTTTACCATGACTTAAAAATTGACACCTTCATTTATCTCTTTCGACAGGGGCCCTTTATTTACATGAAATGGTTTAGAAACACGAATGTATTTTCAAATTTATACTAGGCCTTGAATGTGAGCCTATCTGTTTAAGTTTGTTTTAGATATAAAGTAAATACAGAAACGTTTCCCAAAAGTTCCCATTCGCAGTTCTGGCACTAAAATAAAATTTTATAGCTTACTGAATTGTTTTCTAAACGCTGAATAAGCACTATCTTGAAGAGAATTTGAAAAGCCAGTTAGGAGTAATGAGTAATCGATGGTTTTAACATAAATGACTCGCCTTTAAGAAATCTCCCGCTGAGATGAGATTAAAAATAAAATAATTAAATTCAAAAATAACCAGTAGAATAAAACTGCTCGAAACCTGCCTCACATTTGACTTTTATCAAAAAAAAAAAAAAAAAAAAAACACAAATTAATTGTGCAACAAAATTTAATACATATAAATATTACAACAAACCTGGCTATATACAAAGTACGATAACAACATAGAGCGAAGCAGAAAAAATAATGATAAACAAGAAGGAAGCAGCAAAAGAACCAGAACATCAGCAACAAATTGAACACCAGATAAATGAGAAGAAAATTAAAAAAAAAAATAAAAAATGCTCTTTGGAGTGTTATGTGGTGCCCTGTCGGTAGATAGATAAATATGAATCGAAATATACTCGTAAAAGAAACAGGTTTTTTGAAAAAAAAAAAAAAAAAAATTTCTTAAAATCTGGTTTTGATGGTGTGTTTTGTTGTGTTGTCTTTTTGAATTTTATTCTTTTTCGTACCTGTTTTTCTTCTTAGGTTCTTTTTTTTTTTTTTTTAAAAAAAAAAAGATAAGCCTCCCTCTTAGGTAATCGAAACATCGAGACATACAGGTAGTTTTTGTTGTCGGCTTCGTCATTTTCGTATTTTGATTTGGTATTTTGGGCAATGCGCATCTGTAGTGGTTTGGCTTTATATTTGATTTTGCCTTGTCTCGTCTTACTCGTTTTTTTTTTTTTTTTTATATAATAAATTCTGATGTTTCAAGAAGATCCTGTTCCCTTTGGTTTATCATGATTACTTATACACGGGCTTGTATTTCATTTCAAATCCCTTTTAACATGTTCTGTGTATTTTTGAAGGATGGTTTGGTAATTTTTTTTTTCTTTTCCCTTCTCTTGTTCTTTTATATTTCTTTTGGTTTGATAATTTTAAAGATAAATATCTAATAGCACCATTGAATTGTACAAAGGTACTTTGATTTTTATTTTTATTCTACCAGTTATCGAGGCACCAGCTCGAGAGAGAGGAATATCTGAATCTTGAGTACCTGTAGAATCTAAGTACCTATCTACGTATGTACTATGACTGTATATTCCTATAAGGGATATAAAAAAAAGTCGTATTCGAATAGTTTTACAGGGAAATAAAAAGCCACACTCGAATGGTTAATAGAATTACAAAATCTAGTTTTTTTTTTTTTTTTTTTATATATAAAAAGAAATAAACAATAGAAACGACGACGTAATATTGTTATTATGAATAATTTCATGCTGAAGGGTACTCTATCGACTGAAAAAAAAAAAACAACAAAATTGGTAGGTACATATCTACCTATATATGTACGTACATATAATTATTGTACTTGCCAGAATATTGTTACAAACGCAACTATTTCCACACAAATCGAATTCAGTCATGCCATACCTACTGCTAACAGCAATAGCAACAGCAAGAGCAGCAGCAACAATTATTGTGTGGAAAGACAAATTACTCAGGGACTTGCTACTGACTTTCGTATGGAATGGTTATTAGGAAACTGAGTCTTTTACGTCGTTGAACGTTGAACAACACAGCAGCGGTGGACTAGCTACAGCTAGTCAATCGTCTTGTTAGGTTAGGTAGATACTTGTGTTGTTGCAATGATAGCCTAGCATTATATTTTTGGGCGGAGCGGGAGAGGGAGAGGGAGCGCACATTCGCGTGGGAAGAAAAATACAGGTTTCCAACTGTACTCGAATAAACCTGCCTACTAGTATTTTTTATTTATTTTTTTTTCTTTTTCTACAATGATGGTTTTCCTTTTACTTTCCTAGAGTCAGTGTTGTCGTCATTTTCACCTGATAGTAAGTAACTATGACGGGGCGATTTAAATTGTGTTACTTCGGCGCAATTCATAACACATTTAACATTTTTTTTAAGATGAAAAAAAAAAATATTTTTACGAATTGCAATTTTTCTTACATAATACGAATTTCGATTTTTACTAAAGGAGTTGAATTTCCTTTCACCTCTCGAGGAGAAAAAGCTTGTACTCGTACTTGTTTTAATTCAGCAGACCATGCATGGAAAACAAATCATTTTATGCATTCGACTTCCGTTCCAAAAAAAAAAGGAACTGCTTTATTTAATAGATAGTCAATCGACTTTTTAATGTGATTTAAGCAGCAACAAAATTGTTCATATATACATATACAATATATATTTACATAGTCGTATATGCACATTTGTGCACAATTGTACTTACAGTAGCCATCAATGGAAATGTGACGAAATTTAAATTTCATGCATTTGAAGTGACGACGACTCTGATTATACACACGGGGTAGTGCAATTACATTTACGTTGACAGAAAATGTGCGATTTTTGCATATTCTCGCAGTGCATTCGATTTCAAATTTTGCTAGTCATTTGATTTTTTTCCCCATTTTGATTTATTTATTTTATTTTTCGATTACTAGTAATTTATACAGCAAAAAGAAAAAAAAAAACCCCCATAGTATAGAAGTATCTATCCCTTGTACGGCCGAAGAAACTTTGAATTTGAATTGGAATTTAAACTGAAGTTGCTTGTTTTGAAAGAGAAAATTTAAAACATGCAAAAGGTGAGTGTGAACTTTGTAACTTTGAGTCAGTCGTGCAACAATGTGTTGCTCTATGAACTTCTATTCATATTATCAGATCATTTACTGTTTGTGTATTACAGACTCAGTTTCCTATAAGATTTGTAAACAAAAATTCCTGCTACTTGATCCTCTGAATGTCATGAAAATGTTCGAATTTAAATTTAAAAAAAAAAAAAAAAAGGAAATGACTCAATGGGATCGTAACTAGTTTTCCTGAAATAGCAGATAGTTTTAATTCAAATGGAAGAGAATTCCATCCTATAAAGTGTACAATATATTACAATTTTGATGTACCTACATACCTATAGTGTACGAGTACACGCGATCAACAACACCAACAAGTAATCATTTAAAGATATGAACAATTTATATGTAAAGAGTATTTTTTTTTTAAAGGTTTAGTTTTTAAACTGGCAACACTGTTTCTACAGATTGTCAATTTGACAGTTGAAAGTTGATTTGTGGTGATTAGTACGTTTTCCCATTTTATGATTAATAGATTAACTCGAGAACAACTCGTGCAAATTGTGCAAACTTATTTTGAAAACCATGGTTCGGTTCACCAAACTTATCGTGTGTTACGTCCATTTTACGGTCGACATAATCGTCCATCTGAGCAAGTTATTCTGAACACGATAAATCGTTTTCGCGCCACGTACACTCTAGTATATAACACGCATTCCAAAAGATGTCAAACACTGCGAACAGAAGAAGTTATTGCTGTTGAGGAGAATCCGAATGAGTCTATGCGCCATCGTGCACAGTGATTGGAGCTATGCCCGTCCACTTTGTGGAAGATTTTACAGAGAGATATTGGCTTAAAAGCTTATAAGATCCAGCTTGTGCAAGAGTTGAAACCGCGTGACCACTATACGCGTCGTAGGTTCGGTGAATGGGCCGTAAACATGGTTCAGCTTGATCCTCATTTTCAACGCAAAACTTTGCTCTCCGATGAGGCCCAATTTTGCTTAAATGGATATAAAGAAGCAAAATTGTCGAATTTGGAGTGGAGAAAACCCAGACGCCCTTACAACCATTAAAACTCACTGTTTGGTGTGCTTTATGGGCTGGCGGAATCA
Organism: Volucella zonaria; assembly: GCA_963966105.1. Taxonomy (NCBI): domain Eukaryota; kingdom Metazoa; phylum Arthropoda; class Insecta; order Diptera; family Syrphidae; genus Volucella; species Volucella zonaria. Next base: position 87,115,392 of record OZ014532.1, on the reverse strand, counting down.
TCGGTCCATATTTCTTTAAGGACGATGCCGGCCAGAATGTTACCATCAATGGAGAGCGCTATAGAAACATGATTTTAGATTTACTCGTCCCTCAGTTGAATGGCATTGACGTGACAGAGCTTTGGTTTTAAAAAGATGGCGCAACATGTCACACGGCGCGCGAAACCATTAATTTATTGCGAGAAACATTTGCTGAGCGCATAATTTCGCGTAATGGACCTATGAACTCGCCTCCACGATCCTCTGGTTTCACACCTTTAGATTACTTTCTTGGGGGTATATGAAGTCACTACTCTATGCCGATAAACCAGAGACGTTGGACGATTTGAAAGTCCAACACTCGCCGTGTTATTTCTGATATATGAAGTTGAAGTTGTCGAAAATTGGACTTCACGATTGCGCTTCATTCGAGCTAGCCGTGGCGCGCATATGGCCGATATCATATTTAAGCACTAATGTCATAAAATTAAATAAAGCTGATATTATAGACATTAACATTAGCTTCAAGTGTTTTATTTCGTTCTCTGTGAGATAGCTTGACCAGAAAAATTCGTTTGCCTTAAATTTATTGCTTTGATCTAAGTCCTTCTGAAATAAGATGTGCTGCCCACGTCAATTTTGAGCTAAATAAAGGCGGATTCCTGGAGAACGCTTTTCCTGGTACGAATCAAATCATTTTTTTTTTTACGTAAAAGAAAGATCAGAAAATAAAAACGTTGAGGCGCTGAAAGCTCAGCCTTAAGGGAGGGGGTATTCTGATTTAAAGGCACAAATTTTAGGGTTTTTTTTCCAATTGTGATGAAAAAAAAAAACAAAAAATATTTTTACTAACGTACGTTTGTTAAATATTTATTTATAATAATTTAAGAATATACAAAGCAATTTTACAAAGCGAAAAAATTCAAAATTCAAAAAGTTACAGGGTGGTAAAGTGGTCGGTTGAACAAAAATGGTGCGTCCTTATTGACACGATTTCAGCTCTTCTATTCATCGCAAATAAAAAAAAATTTATATGCAATATTTAAAATTAGTAAAGATGAGTTGCAATATCCCCTACCTCGGAGAAACAAAAAAAAAAAAAAAAATTTCGCAAAATGGTGACTAAAAATAGTAAGAAAAATTTGTTCACCAAAAGTTTAGTATTGGTCTTAGAACGTTATTTAAGGAAGGTGTGTACCAATTTTCAAGTAGTTTCGAGAAAAACGTTTATTGTTCGATTCACTTCGGCAGGACCGGCCTAGTTGCCGCGTCACTAAAGTAGCTATAACTCCGTAAATATTTGGAATCTTACAATTTACTCTGGAGGGTATATTCTTAAAAGTACTTTGAGAATATGCAAAAAAAAATTGATTTTATTTTAGATTCTAGACCAGAATACCGCCTTAAACAAATTTGTATTCTATAGTCGAACTTAATTTGTTCGTTGCCTAACTAGAAATTGAACTTCCTCCGTTCTGGCTGTCCTGTAACACTCGACGCCGAATGGTATACCTACCATAATCAGAGCAGATCATAATATACATGCTAAATTCCTATGCAAATGTAGAATATTTCCGACTAGGGGTTACCAAAATGAGTGTTTTCTAGCGTTGCACAAACTACCTAGATCTGCTATCAAATGCGGTCGATTAAAAGATGGTATAGTTTTACGTATTGAATTTACATATCGGAATTTGTCCAAATTTTGGGATTGCCTTTTTTCGAGATGAGGCAAATATAGGTAATATCCAATTATCGGACATTTTCTGTCCTTGATTGATGATTTAGTTCACGAATCCCAGCTTTAAGTGACCCTTTTCTGATTCAACCTCGTTTCTGCAGGCGTATTATCCGAATATCAGTTGCTCTTCATCAAATCTATTTAGCAGCTTCTGGAAATGCTGTTTAAATCCATCTACTCGTACAATTGTCCGCGAATCAATGACAGCAAGGGAAAAATGAATGCATGCTTCAAGGCACAGGAAAACCAAGCTCCCTTGCGCAGATAACACCCTGTTCGTGTAAAAAGAAACTGATAAAGGAGACGAATTCTCTGGAAAGAAGACGTATAAAGAATATGCTTCCAAAGAACCTGACAAATTGGACGACAACTATAGTGATGTTAATTTTGAAAATGTTGTAATCACAAGCACACCGAAGTAGCTGCTAACATCTTTAAGGCATAATGCACTAAGATGTAAGAAAATTTAGCTAAGGCTCTCAAGGTTTAGTGTATGTCTCGATGTTTTTTTTTTTTTTCCTCCTTCTCATCTGCTTTGTGATAAAGCAAGGCACAGTATCGTATATCTTTGTTTTTATCGCCTCAGTGCAAGTGATTTGGGTTTTGTTTTTTTGATATCCTAATTCACAAAAAAAAAAATGCGATACCATCATATCGGCAGTTTCTCAGAAATTGTCATATCTGAATTCCACAAGTAATTCTAAAATACGAGTATCGTTTTATGTACTCGTATATGCATTGGTCATCTGAAAACGACATATTATTTAGAGATACCCATTCATGCCACGGAATTGAGTTTTATGTGCATATGTATGTATGTATGGAGTGATATTTGTAATAAAGAAAAAGAAATGAGACAAGAATTTCTATTTTTGCATGATATCGCAGAGCAAAGTTCAGATTTCATGAAGTCGAAAGATAAGAATATGCATTGTAAGCTTACTTGTATGAACTCAACGCCAGGCATGCAATGGAAATTACCCCCGTCTTGTTAATTCAGTTTAAATAAAATTTATACACTGTATGGCTATATTTACACATACCAATACACGAATGCATACACACATTGTAATGTAAAACAAGATCATTTTCAATGAATTGAACGATTCAGACAAGTTTTGAAGTGTTTTCCAAGCTTTAGAATTACTTGTTTTGTTAATAAACATATATGCATATGTATGTACAGTACATACATACATACAGTGGTGGAAAAAATAATAGGTACGAACAGAACGAACACAATTTTATTAAAATTTTTTCTATACTTGTATTCAATTTTATAAGTCCAATGCCGCCATTACTATATTTAGGAATAAATTTATGGAAAACAAAAAGCAATTATTTTTTTTTGTAACACTAAAATTAGTTTTTTGGGGTTGAAAAAAAATAATAGGCGTGATTCCTAGAGTAAGCAAAAAAAAAAAAATTAAATTATAGAAGAAATCTATGTAAAACTTACTTTTAAACGAATATTTGGTTGTATGTCCTTTAGCAGCTTTTAATGCCGCCTGGTAACGCCGTGGCAATGATTCCACAAGATTTTGACACTGTTGCACTGGTATTCTTCCCAAGCTTCCCTGATCCCAACCCATAATGCGGCTTTATTAGAAATTTGTTTTATAGCCAACTCTTGGCTTCAGACCAGAAGTTCGCGATCGCATTTAGATCGAGCAACTGATCTGGTCAATCGAAAACTGAGACATTTTTCACTTGAAACCAGGCTTTGGATTTTTTCGAGGTGTACTTGGAGTCGTTATCTTGTTGGAACTTCCAAAGGGACGGCATTTCAACTTCGACATAAGGCAGTTTTCCTGGGTCATGATCTCTTAAATCCAAAATAATGGTCCATTACACTTTTTTGTGTTCTTGGGGTTGAATTCGTTCGAATGCGAAGGTCATTTTACATAGTGCTTCCTATTCAAACCAAATTGACTTTCGAATTTTTTTTAAAGCTCGTTATGTCCCTTTCGAGAAATTCGTTTAGCTGGTCTTCTGCAATTTTAACTATTCGCACTATTTGTCGGTCTAGAGTATCAGACGTTTTCTCCTTCATTCCTCTAGTTTCGTTGGACTTTTTTTTTGCTTTAGTGCATTCGTTATAATATTTTCTGTGCAGGACAACGTCTCCGCAATAAATTTAGATTTTTTCCCTTAGAGCGGAGCATCTGAATAAAACGTCTCTCTTTATCGCTACAGTGCCTGCCACGATGCATTATTTCGAAAAAATCTTAACAATTTATACGTAAAAACTTCAGAATCATTAAAAATATTGTAAACACGAAAAATAATTTACTGTAAGAATTAGTTTGTTTTTATAAAGCTGTACAAGGTGGGGCAAAAGTAATGTCGTAATGTGAATTGGCTGCCATATTGTTAGAAATGAAAAAAAATGTGCTCTGTTCTCACTAAAATTTTATTTGAATATGTAAAATTGATGATATTAAGTTGGAAAAATGATATCGGTCAAATCACTACCTTCTGAGTTTTGAATTTTTCGTCATTTTGAATTCTTGCTCGCAAAACATCTGGATCCACATTGGTGATTTCTTCTTCAGTGTTGGTTTTCAAGGTTTGTGGTTTGTTGTGGTAAACGCGAGACTTCAAGAAGCCCCAAAGGAAGATGTCTGGCGATCTTGGCGGTCAGTTTAAATCGCCAAAACGATTCAAAATCTCCATCGTTGCCCGAGTTATGTGAGCCGTTGCTGCGTCCTGCTGGAACCAACAATGCAATTCAGCAAGTTGCGGTAAAAATAAACTCGTTTAACATCTCTCTGTAGCGTTCACCAGTTACTGCAAATGCCGCACCAAACAGTCACTTTGAGAAAATGCAATGGCCTTCGTGCATTTCATGTGGATTCTCCGTACTCCAGAAACGCAAATTTTGTTTATTCACATAACCACCTAAGTGGAAATGAGCTTCGTCGCTCATTATGATTTTGGATACGAAAACCATCGTGTTCTTGCAAAAGGTTTAACAGAGCATGGAAGTAAGTTAACCTCACTTGACGGTCAGCAGGCAGCGATTGGGGAACGGTTTGCACTTTATAAGGAAACATCTTCAGGTATTTCACCAAAATTCGACGCAACGAACGTCTGCTGATGTCAAATTGTGTGCATCGTTGTCTCGTCGATGCTTGTGGACCCTATTGGACGTCCTCGACCACAGCAGTGATATTCTCGGTCGAACAAGCAATACGGGGACCGGCCACACGCTTAAAATTGCTTGCGCACATGCTGCAGGACGAAGGGGAAAACGACGGCGAAATTCACGCTGCGTTAAAACAACAGACCTTAAATTGATCAAATAAGCAGTAACAATAATTCCGCGGTCTTTAGGTGTGTATTGCTCTATTGCTTGTTGTCAAGTAATTCTCTATCTGTTTACAATTTAAATGTCAAAGCACAATGACACTTGACGTCATTTACAAAAATTATGATACATTCACATAATGACATTACTTTTGCCCCGCTGCTTAAAAAGCACCATCCTGTTTTTGATATTTTATCTGACAATTCACTCACACCTATTATTTTTGTCACCACTATATGAACATATGTGTGTATGTATTATCTTGTCATTGCATTGAAAATATCAAATTTATAATTTTAATGGATTTTAAATCAGCTGACAGCAGTTAAGAGTGCTGAAACGAAAATGGGTCGACCAACACGCTTCTGAACGAAGGGAGATGTTAAACAATAGCATTCTGAACGCTTCGTATTACATCTATTGGGTCTTGTACGAGTATTATTGGCATTCCTCAAGTTGTAAGGCTGAATATTCCGCACGTTTGCAATATTAGTTTTTAGGTACTCGAGCAACATTTTATTTTTAATTTTTAATTTTAAATATAAAAATATATTAAAATATAAAAATGTTAAATATAAAACTGTTGTTCTATTGTGATCCACGAAAGAGAGTCTAGCATCATTTTAATTGGCGTATAAATACTGCGTTTTAAAATTGTGCTGGCAATAGTTAAATTGTGGCAAAACTGTGGTATTGCATATCTTATTTTCTGAAAGTTTACAGGGCATGACATTTCTCGACCGTTAATAGTCTTGAAAGGAAGTCTTTAAGATATCATAATCATGTCCAAGCACCCGTCGGCGAGCACAAGGAGTCAGCCACACCCAAAAAAAACAGATTTCTCTTCAACTGTTTTACACCACTTGTATCTGCGAGAGTAGCTTCTCAGCTTGTGTAAGTGAATTTTGTTTCATGGTATGTTTTGGAATGGAGGTATTCTGGCGCAGTAAGCTGTTCATTGAAACTTTCTCCTGCAAAGTTCTGAGTTAGAAATGCGAATTCACTAGAAGATCCGTAAGATATTGACAAATCCATCTATGAAAGAAGGCTCAATGTTTGTCTGGAACAGTTTCCTACTCCAAATTCCTAATACGTAATAGTATTTCTAATATAACTTTGGGGATTCTGCATCTGCCTGCATCTAATTCGGTGCCTGTCAGCAGAAACAACTCTCCCTACGTGTAGGAAATTATCTACTTTTCTTTCAGTATGATTTCACATGATTCCATGTGAGAGTAGCTAGAAATCATCAACCAACCTCCAGTAGTTTGAAGTCTGTAGCCACTCTTGATTAAGTACCTCGACTTTACTTTGTTAATATAGCGCTCATGACAACTGAAATAGTAGTATGCACTCATGTGACTGTAGCAGCTCAGCGGTAGTTTTGGCTTATGAGAAGCTACCAGTAAATAGTTTACACATGACCTGTATTTTTTTTTATTTTACAAAAAGACGGTTTTTAGCAGAGCACCGTCAAAAATATTATACAGGGTGTGCCCTAATTGGATGACGATAATTTGGGAAATGATTCCTGGGCATATTCTAAGAAAAAAATTGTTCTGCAGTAAGGGTCTATCTCCAATGTTGACATCATTTATCGAGGATTTAAGAAAAGGCTTACTTTCGTGTACGCTGACTCATGTTAATGGAAATTGCTCTGTTAGTACTTGTTCGACGATGTAATCACTTTAATCTTGTGTGGTCACCCTAAGTGGCCACTGAACGATAACTAAATTGCAAATTTAACGAATCATGTAACTTGTTCCATTTCCATCCCATTTTCTCCTTCCATCCGTTTTTTCTTTCAATAAACTCGCTCTCTTCATGTCGAATTGTGAATCAGTAAGCACGCATTTTTTATTTCTTTGATCGGTCCTCTTTTTTTTTATAAGATTTCAGCCCTAAAATTTGCAATCGGTAAGTCGAAAAAATATCCGAAGTTTCCCAAAGCGAACGAACAAACAGTACTAATGGTAAAAACTTCGTGTGGGACTTTATTTTTATAAGAAATACCAGCCTTTATAATGGCGTTTATATAAATTTGATATCTTGTTTGAGTCTTTAGATATCCAATTTCTAAGCCTGTTCCATTTTCATGGCCCATGCTAATTTTCGATTTTGAGGTCATTTTTCTCCAGAAAATGCCTAATTAACATAAGGTTTTACTATTTTTTTCTTGTGAAAGTAACAGTAATAAAACAAAAAATCATCAATGAGTTTGCAGAAAAACCCACAGATTTTATGATAATTCGGAAAACCCGCGATAGAGCCTCACTACATATTGCCTTCATAGCTCAAAGAAACAGCGATTGGTAAGAGTGATTCTTAGTTTTAGCAAAGCCCCTTAAAGTTATAGCTGTCGACAATGATGTTCTGTCCAATTTGTCGAAGGGACACACATTCTTTTTGTTGACAGCATATACTTGGGTTTGCCTCATTCAGCCCATTTTGGCAACTTACGTTGAAAACTAGCAAACGCACCTGTGACAGCCAACTGAGTTCTGCCAATTATGTTAACATTATCGGCGTACGCTAGTAGTTGCACAGACTTTTGAAAGGTTGTGCCTCCGGTGTTCGCTTGTTAGTTCCGCACAATTCTTTTAAATTTGATGTTAAAGAAGTCACATGACGGCGTCATGCGTAATAAGCAAACCTATTTCTGTTTGTCTTAAGGTTCGACTTCTAGGTTTTGATATGTCATTCTGTGACTGATGCATGGGTATGGTAGAAAGACTTCAATCAGAACACTTTAGTTGCGGCTTTTAGTAGCTGAGCCGCTCCTTGGGTCACCACAGTTAATAAAAAGCTTAAGTTTCCTTTGGAGAGAATTAGTTGTTCCAGGAAACAAGTTATTTACTTTAAATTGAGAACTGTTAGTTCAGAAGTGTGTCCGATGGTTGTTTTGACAGAAATGAAACCCATTCAAAGCAGAGTGTCGGTCAGTCACTGTCCAACGAATCATTTGTTACAATTGTGTCAGTCAATAGGAACTGACAGTTTTCAAATGTCATTCAAACTCTGCAACACCTTTCATTCTGACATGAAAATTTACGAATCAGAAACAAGAATAACATTGCCATCGGACATATGCAAAACAGACTCTCGATCTAATTTATTAGTACTAACAGAGCACTTTCCATTAACATGGGTCAGGGTACACCAAAGTAAGCCTTTTCCTATAAATTATGTCAACATTGGAGATAGACCCTTACTGAAGAACGATTTTTTTCTTAGAATATGCCCAGGAATCATTTCCCAAATTATTCTCATGGAATTAGGGGACACCCTGTATAAAATGACACGTATTGCATTCACTTGAAATATCGAGAATGATCTCAGTAAGCCCAGCATTTTTTTTTTTTTTTTAAAGAACTTAACACTCAAGTGGGGATGAATACATTTATAGTGCCTCAGCATGTGTTAAGTTTTTTGGAAAATGGGATAGAGAGAGAAAGAAAGATGTTTGGGCTCAGTGGAAAACTCACGGAATACGGTGAGAGCAGGGACTTTTCGAAGGAAAGACGCTCCAAATGCAAGACCTCGGCAAGACATACATATATTTGAATGTTTTTTTTTTTATACTTCTTGTTTTAATAATGTGAGCAGCGTCAACTAGACTGAGGTAAAACCTATCAACATTTAAATAGCGAGCTTATAAATTGATAAACTTTGCAATTCACGTTGTACGGCGGCGGCCTAATATTTCCGTTCACTTTGTTGTTCGCTTTATTATTTTGTACACGGATGAATGGGACCAACTGTTATCAGCTGTTGACTCCAAAAATTCATCAATACCTACCCATAAGAAACAGACAAGAATATTTTAACAAATTGAAATCACTTAAATCGTGTAATCATAAGGCAAACAAACAAATCGTAAAGTCAAGTATGCACTTGCAAAATTGTCAGTCTTAATCGTATGATTATTGTTCAAAACAACACCCTACGTCAGTGTTTGCTTTTAACATTTATATTTATCGAATTGCCCATGATGAGGTCTGCAACAAATGATTATACCATAAAATACGCTAAATTAATTTACTCATAAGAAATTCCTATGCAAACGCCATCACATGTTTCTGCGAATTGAAAAAAAAAAAAAAAAAAATCACAACATCCTGTTTCGTTGTGTGTACATCACCATCATCGTCATTGTGGTCAGCCCACCTTGAGTGCCAACGCCAAGACAAATGTTATTGCATTTTTGTTAAGTACGAGTTAAAACGTCGATTTCATGAAAAAAAAAAAAAAAACCACTGGAAGAAAAGTTAACAGATTGAAGAGAAAAATAAAATTAATATATATATAACAAAAAAAAAAAAACGACAAAAATGCAAATAATAAAATATCGATATACGAGTACGAGTATGTTATGTACTCGTAAGCGTGAGTCCGAGTATTATGCACGTATAAACAAACAAACAAAATGAGTACAAGTGTATGTAATAAAAGAGCAAACGCGCATGCCGAAATGGAAAAAGAAGAACAAAAAAAAAAAATAATAATATATACGAGTATAAATATAAGTGTGATTGTAAAACTTGCCAACAATGACGGATCTAAGAAACCAGTATTTGTATTATTATTAACTTAAAGCAACAGCACGGTACAACACCTCAGCAGCAATGTCCCTCGTCTCCCCTTAAATCTCTGCTATGGGTAATCCCCCAAGCCTTGTTTGTCGCGGTTGCCCTTCTCTTAACTCCTCTTTTTCCGCCTCCTCCTCCTTCATTTTGTTGCGCGACGTGATCGGTGATCGCGCTGTGTTGAATGCTGAACGCTGCGCTGATCCAACTAACAGCACACAAGAGTACAAAGATTCTACTTTTCCCTATCTCTCATTCTCATTCCTCCCTCTGTCTATCTCTGCTGCTGTATTTTCTGTATAGGACTTGTTTTTAGTTTTAAATCCAACAACGAAGCCTGGCCGGTTAGTCTTGGATTTACATGTATAAAGTGGTTTTCACATCCGTGTCTGCATTAAGTGATCCCAAGCTCAGTTAAAAAAAAAAAGCGTTAAATCTCAGCAAAAATTGAAATAAACTGGGGCTGTTGCTGGTTGTCCGCGCCATCCCCACCCATTTACGCTATTGACAATAGATAGAAAAAAAAAAAAACCACAAAATCTACATCCGCATCGGCTTACTTTTTGTGCTGCTTTTGGCTAGTTTGGCCAAAATGACGACGACGACAAGGTAGTGATCGGAAAGATCATCGTGATGATCATGGCGATCATGGTGATCATGATGATGATGCGTCCGGCTAACATCAACCTAGGCCATTCCAACTTCAACACTCTGACTTGAGTTATGTAAGATTTTTTTTTTTTTTTTACTTTATTACCTCATCTCGCCATCTTAACTCCGGTTGGGATTGTCAATAGACCAAAAACAAGATATGGCGACGAGACTAAAGCACCGATCTTACTTTAGCCAGTCGTGGTAGAGAAAGGAAACAGAAATAGTACCATGATAATATCACTGTGCAAAAGAAGAGAAGACGAGAAGAAAAAGACTTAAACCAGTTTTCCTAATGAAAGGGAAACGAAAAGAAAGAGAGAGAGAAAAAAGAAAGTAAATTATTTTGCCGACTTTGCCGCTTTTGGCTTACAGTGGTGCTGCTGTTGCGGCTGCGTGTCCCCATGATGTTATGTTATTATGACCTGGCCATACTTGCTTGCATAAGCCCCCTGTTACAACATCGAAAATGTAATCAGTCGGGTTTTTGGCTATTATGTTAAATTTCTGACTCTGTGGCGCGCGAAGAGGGAGAAAAAAAAAAAAAAAACCCCCCAACATTACTCATTATATGATAGACCTTAAATGGTATGTTTAATCCGGTAGTGCTCCGAATTTAGTAGGCCATGCATCGGTTTGTGGAGATTTATTCCTCCTCTTAACGCAGCATTGATGGTGTATCTAATTTTTTTTTTTTTCTATTTTTATTGTTTTGTCTTTTTTTTTTTTTTTTTTTGTGTTTGTTACCAAAGCCTTGACACTTTTTCTACCAATGGTGTGAAGTAATAATGTAAATTTCAATTCAAAAAAAAAAAAAAAAAAAAAAAATTGTTTAAATGCGAAACGTATTTGTTGCGGCAATAATGGCATTGTGTTGTTAACATTTCTAACAGTCACAGTCAGACTCGGGGTACTAACGAAAAAAACGTTTTAATTGAACACGTACATATAAAAATTATAGATAGGCACACATGGGATGAAAACTAGTAAAAAGAATTTACAGAGATACATTTGCAATATTTGTGTTCAATTTTTATAGAAAAAAAAAAAAAAAAAAAAAAAAAAGATCTTTTATGAAGGTACCCACCTAAATTACAATACCCGCAACAAATCGTGCCATTAGCTGATTTATAAAGTGATCTCATTGGAAATGAGTACGTACGAATATGTACAAATGTAATTTTCTCATTTAATCATTTTGAAATAAGTGCTAAAATCAATTTCAGAGTCAATTGATAGCTATTTAGAGTGAATATGTGATTTATTTTGAAATTTCTATAAAAAGACAGGCATATGCATGTTAGATAGATAGCTCAAACTATAATCTCATTAGCCAATATGGACTTGGTCCAAGTCGTGAAAATGATATCAATGAAATGCCCTATATATCGTTAAATTTAAACGAGCCTTGTTTCTTTTAGCAAACTTTTTTTGCGAAACATTTATATTTATATAAAATACATTAATATGTACCCAATCATTATTTTTCCCAACTACGAGTACAACAATGAATTATTAATCAAAAATTCAACTTAATTTTCATGAATATGCCTTGTCATTAAGGAAAAAAAAAAAACCAACTGTGTACTCACTTAATCACCATCCCCTTATAGCGTTTATTTATTTATTTTTATTTTTTTTTTTTTTTTTTTGATAAAGCTATTCATTATTATTAATATTTCTATTGCCCGCTCAGTTTCTATATTTTTGTGTGTTTGTATATTTAAAAATAAAGAAACATTTTATAAGTGTCTTAGTTGTTGTTTTGAACTGAATTTCTTTAAAAGATAAGATTACGCGTCTACTTTATTTCCACAAGTTATCTTATCACAGTTCGTTCTTTTTTTTTTTTTTTTTTGTACTCTCTCATAGACAACTCAAACGTATCCTATGAATGCGATATTGTGTCGTGTTTGTTTTTTTTTTTTTTGAGACAGAATTAATGTTTTATTTTCCACTTGGCACCTAATTTAATTGAATTGACTTTAGTTTCATCATTTCCAAATTTTAACAATTTATTTAAAAAAAAAAAAAAATCACCGATTTATACGTATGAGTAGGTACCTTAAATATATATTTTTATTACCCGTCTTTATTGTCTATATTCTTAATTGAATATTGATGAGGAGAAATATGTTTAAACTTTTCCATTCGTACTGTCATCAATTGTAAAATTGAGCCATTTATGGGGCGTATATTGTATTATTACGCTTATCTGAAGGTTTCTAAATTTTAATTCGTTTTTCTATTACTTAACAAGAAAGTTATACACACGGAACTTAGATGTACAAGTATATATATTATTTATTTTTGCATTGGATTTGGTGAGGCACATATTTGATATTAAGAGAGATTTTCACATGGTAAATGTCAATAGCGGTCTATTGAATATATGACAATGGAATGGGATCAAATTCGATTGATTTTGATCCACTTAATTTAAGGGTTATGCTTTCTTAAAGAGATTTTTGTAACAGATTGCATATGATCTAATTATTTCTAGTCAATAGAAATTATGAGGATCAAGAGACTATTGTCATGTTTCATATGTACAGTGTCGGACAAAACTAAACTGTGGAATAGTGCGTATAGACATTTTACTCGAGCCTCGATAATCCGAACACCCAAAAATTTATACCCTGTTCGGACTAGCGAATAGTTCGGATTATACATAGTATGCAGACATTTTGAAGGCATTTTTTGAAGCAAAACAAAGTTTTTCGTAATTTAAAATATATTTTAATAATGTAAAAAATGTTATATGTATGCATGTATGTAATGCATATTAGAGTGTACTGTAATTACGCTTTTTTAAAAAAATCCAATATAATACTTTGACGAGTGGTATTTCGCGACATAGAAAACTCTTTATCCCTAATTTTACGTAATAACATTTTTTCTGGAATCGAAATATCGACTTCATCCGCCCATTCTTAGCAAGTATTTAAGGCAGACACAGCTTGAGTATGTGGAATCCTTGCAACTGATTCCGATGACTCCAATTCTTCTCCGCCTTCGATGTCCTGCTGACTCATTACTCGTCTTACTATGTCTTCATCAGTTAACGGCTCCTGGCAGTCAATGTCATCGTTGTTAGTGTCTACTTCTGAAAAGCCTCTGTTACGAACAATGCTTAATGGGAGATCATCTCCATGATCAAAATCATCTATATCTTGGCTAGACATTTCCTCTGATTCGAATAACAAAGGCTGGTGTGCTCCAGGGCTCCGTTCTGTCTCCGACACTCTTTCTAATCTGCTACTTCTAATCCAATATACCATAATCCTTTGCAGATGACAGTACTCTCTGCTTTTCATATTCATTCCCGGACTCACGTCCCTGCTCTTCGACTCTAGAACGGGAACGCCAGCGTATGTTAAGCTCATTAAATTCCGATATTAACAGCATAACTAATTGGGGAACAACTAACAGAATAGAATTTAACACTCCAAAACACAATGCTGTCTGCTGTCGTTAAAGCGAAATTTAAACACCCAGCCATTGTCCAGGAATGGCAGTTGCATCGTCGAAACCAATGAACTTTCCATTCTCGGTATGTGTGCCAATGACAACTTACGTTGGAAGGGCCACATACTCGATGTGGTCAAAAATGCTGTGAAATGACTAGGTTTCCGCATGCGATGTAAGAAATATTTTACCCCCTCTGATCTGGCCTCAATATATAAGCCATTCATCCGCCCAAAATTGGAGTAAAATGCCCACATCTGGTCAGGTGCTCCTAAAACATCTCTGCTGCACCTGCTAGATAGGATTCAAAACCGTGCGATAAAACTCATAGGTGATACTAATATCAGTCAATCAATTGACACCCTCTCCTGTCTCACTTTGTTTTATCGTTGTTTCCACCACCAGTGCTCCATTGAAATCGCCAGTAGCATTCCGTCCATTCAAACTTTCAACAGTAACACCCGTCTCGATATAAATGCTCATCAGTATATCCTCAAGCCCATTTTCGGACGTACTTTAAAATATCGTGATTCTTTCCTAAGCCGTACAACTCGCTTATGGAATGCCCTGCCGATCTCTGTGTTTCCTGGTCGTTATAACTTACAAACATTTAAAAAACAATGTACATCGGTACCTGTCTTTTCTTCGCCCGTGCTAATACGAACATTTTAAGGGTATAAAAACCCCTTGAGAGCGCCCTCATTATAAAAAAAAACAGGCTTCCAAGATTTTTAATCAAATTTGAAGACAATTGCTGCCAACTTTGAACCAATGAAAATACTGCATCTTTCATTGTGGTGTTTTTAAGCAGTTCAGATATTGCGCATTCTGGATCAACTTCTTGCTGGCCAAAAATTTGCAATAGGAATTTTTTCTTGTATGTCACTTTAATGTTTTGAATCACATTTTGGTCCATGTGTTGAATAAGAGCTGTGCAATTAGGTGGCATGTACAAAACAGTGAAATTTTCGTCGGTCGATTGCAGATCTTGTTCAAGTAAAAGTGCTTTTAGCGGTAGGTTTTTTTTTCAATAAAAATTTCTTTACTTCGGGAATGAAATGTCCTTTTAGCCACTCTAAAAATATTGATCTTGTAACCCAAGCATTTCTTTGACCTGTGTAATGGGCTGGCAACTTTTTAGCTGTTGCAAATGCACGTGACCATTGTGTTTTGCCAACAACCAGCAAAGGCAGTTTGTGCGTTCCGGTTGCGTTTGCGTATGGCATGAATGTGATCTGGGGCCCTACTCTCTGACCCAGACGCCAGCGTTTTGTCTGGTATCATTTTCCAGTACAAGCCTGATTCATCAACATTATAGATTTGATCTGCAATCAGATCTTTTTCCGTACAAACGTCCATAAATTTTTCCTGGAATGGCTTCACAGCTGCTTCATTATTCGACAATTTCTCACCGGTTAGTTTTAGTTGGCGTATGCCATGCCTTTTCTTAAAATTATTTAACCATCCTCTACTGGCAATAAACTTTCCATTTTCAAGTCTTTCTTGGGAAAATTGGTCTTTTCAATCACCTGATAAAGGGACGTTCTTTCTTCGCTGCTCTAAAAACCACGTAAATAAGGCATCTTCAAGCTGGGAGTTTTCAGGAACTTTAAAGGTTTTTCTGGACTCTCTTTTCTATGTTTATTACAAATGATTTAATTTTTCCTCGTTGCTTTTAATGTCAAAAATAGTGGATTTTCCAACATTATACTGCATTGCGAGGACTGATAACGAGATACCTTTGCTTAATCTTGTCCAAAATCTCGCACTTTTGTGATATTGTTAATGTGATATGTTTCCTTTTCTTCGATGTTGGAGCCATAATTTAAAAAGCACACGAAATGGTCGAAGAAACACCACATAACAACAACGACACCAATAGCCCGATTCAATAAATGAAACAGTTTTTACTGACTTCACTTTTAAGGACAATTGATAACTGATGACTTATGATCCTCCCTATTTATAGTCATCTCGTTGCAGCTGTCCACCCTGAAGATACGCCTACTGAGTTAGCCTGTGGTCATCACTTTGGCCTACTGCGCAACCAAAAATTTACGACCCCCCTTTGTTGTTGACGATAATGATTGACAGCTAAAAGGTTGTAATGGTCCTGGATTAAGATCTTCCACGATTTATGATCCAAATATTTATATCTGTGCATTATTGAGATTGTTGATGTGAAGTGATACCATTCTTCGTCATCGTTCTCCGGTACATCTGCTTACTCTGCGCTTCAACTTAAAGCCGCTCTGCTATACTTTTGGAAGAAATGAACATTCATATGGTTGTTACTGACTTCGATAAAACTTTGGACTGACTTTTTTCTACTGTTAATTCCAGACTTGCATAATCTTTTTCTCATTAATAAAAAAAAATGGCGTCCCCAAGGTAGGACTCCTGATAATGACCCCTCAGTAGAAATGAAACGAAAAGTTACACTTAAAAAACTCAGTCTCAAAATTCGTATTTTGAACGTGCAAAATGCAACATTGAGGTGGTCAGAAAAAGAAACTTCAATCGCCTAAGAAGAATAGGACATCTACAGAGAATGAATATCAATGCTCCGGCCTGAGAAGTTTTCGATTCTTGCCCGGAGAAACAACGCAGTTAGGGAGATCTCACGACTCTCAAGACTCCCACCTGCTGTCACAAGGTGATTCGAGTAGGTTCACAACTAGTACCACTAAACCATTCTTTGTTTTTTTTAACTGCCTACCAAAATACAATAGTAATAGATTTTGTACAAACAAGCATTTGGAACTATTTTCTTGTCAATGGGCTTAGATTTCATTTGAGTTACTTACATGCACTCAGTAGTTTCGGTTTTCCTCTACGTCTCGAACTATAGGATTAGCAATCGAAGAACTCTTCCAAGCTGAAACATTGGCGCAAAATTATAGTCAGATAAAGTCCACTTTAAAGTCATTTTAGTACGTAACAAAGTCAATGCTAGTGTTTTGATAATTATAGTCGAGCTAAAACCCTCTTTATCGTTATAACCTCGCGCTAAACTTAATAGCACATCAAGTCCATTTTATCTTTTAGTATGGACTTTGAAATGTCTCAAGAAAATTTGTTTGCAGATTTCAGATCATTTCCCTTGTCTTCCACTACTACGATATGCTGCTCCTTTCCTTTAATTCCGATCCCAATTCTGTGTCCGATCTCGTTTTGTCACAACAGAAAATTCACTTTTTTTAATTAAACACCTTTTCTGCTTCCATTATTGAAAAACGCTATCCAAATTCAAATTTAAAATTCAAAATTCGAAAAATTTATTTTCTATTTCCTGTCAAATTTCAATTTTGTAAAAGTGTACCCCTTAAACTGTGTTTGAAATCTCAAACTGTAAATTTTTAGGTTTGTTTGACTAAAACTCATCGCGGGTACGTTCTAAAGTTAATAGTACGAGTAGCTGTAGGTAGGTTAAAAAGTGTTCATAATTAAATATAAAGTTAGGAGCTGGTTTTAAAGTTAGTTAGTTAGTGCGTGCTAAACCTACCTAATACACGGTGACTATAATTTTGCGCCATTGTCTCTTAGCATTTTTTAACTACAATACATCTACATCTTGGTTAAGCTCATATGTAACGTACACGATTTGCTTTATTTTTAATTTTCTCTCTTCGTATACTGTGGAGTACTACCCGATGGTGTATTGTATTTGGGGGCCATGCCAAAATATCACATGGCAGTCATCTATTATTCCTTGTTGGTCGGTTGGAAGATCCCCGTTAAAGTTACAAAGAACCTATTTCCGGGACGAAGACCAGCTGCTAGATGCTAATCTTTCTTATATCACAATAAATTCTCCATTTCCTGGGACACTACATGCGGCTTCTTGATACTCTTCCCCCGCAGCTCTAGTTTTTGGTTGTAATGTCTTTTTCTGCCACCTGTTGATTTGCGCACATTCTTGATAGAAATTCACTCAGCAGATCATTATCTAGATCGTATATCTCTCCTATAAAGCCATATTCTTTACGTAATAGTTACGACGTACATACAATAAAATCCTGGAGGGCTGGATGAACAGTGTCTGGGGTAAGGACTCCGACAGACTCAAAAAGAAACAGAAAATTGTTAAAGCCAATGAAACTCACTTCATTCCTTTTTTCAAAACTAAAGATTTTAATGATGTCTCTATGTATGTATGTTATGCATATACGGTCAACTCAATTTACAAACGAGTATACAAATGTATATCGAACGTTAATTGATTCTCATGCGGGCTGTCAACACCGCCAATATTATTCATTTATTTTTAATTGATTTGTTAAACTGTTTTACCAAAAGAATACACATAAGCAAACTACTCGGAGTAGCTTCGAAAATGTGGAAACTAACTCTTCGTACGAAAAAAAGAAACAATAATAATAACGTGTATATGGTATGTTATATGTAATAATAAAAACATCATTCAACTGTTTCAATTGTCGTCACTGGGTGACCTTGTCAAATGCGCGACCTTATAGAAAGTTGCTCTACTATACATAGGGTAATAAACAATTTACGATATTAATGATAACAAAGCGTGAGGTAACACATGCGTTTACACAATGAGAACACGTTATATCGACTTTGTATTGCCAATTACTAGAATGCAAGATATGCATGACAATTTGTTTCTTTTTTTCTTTCGAAAGTTCGAAAAACATATGCAAGAAAGATGAAATATGGTATGCACCTTTCCACAATTTATTCAAAAAATTAAAAATACAAGTTTATTCATGTAAATCTATATTGTCCCTTTCAAAGTAATCCCCATCGACTGCAACACACTTATGCCAGCACTTGATCCAATCCTCGAAACATTTTTTATATTCGGTTTTCGGTATGTCCATCAGTGCTTCCTGCGATTTTTCCATTACTTCCTCTCGGCTGCTGAAACGCGTTCCCCGTAGTGGTTTTTTAAATCGATTGAACAGAAAAAAGTCACAGGGAGCCAGCCAAATCAGGTGAATTCGGTGGCTGTTGGATGGTATTTGTTGCATTTTTCGTCAAAAAATTACGAATAATGATGGCACTGTGCGACGGTGCGTTATCATGGTGCAAAATCCACGAGTTTGTTGCCCACAATTCTGGTCGCTTTCGGCGAATTGCTTCACGCAAACGCCTCATAACGCCCAAATAATACGAGCACTCTTTGTTTACTGTCTGGCCTTCTGGCAAATATTCATGATGCACTACACCGTTATAATCCATGAAAACCGTGAGTATTGCCGTCGTTTTCAGACGTGGATTTTTTGGTCTCGGCTCATTTGGTGAACGCCATCCACTTGCCTGATGTCTGGATTGCGTGTCGTACTCATAAACCCACGTCTCGTCTCCAGTAATGATCCTTTTGATGAATGTGGGATCGGATTCAGCCTCGCAAATCATCTCTTTTGCGACGTCAACACAGTCTCTTTTTTGCATGAAATTGAGGTGTCTTGGCACCAACTTTGCTGCTACACCCAAATCATTAACCAAAATGTCTTGGACGGATCCATAGGCAATGTTCAAGTCCTCCGCTATCTCTCTGATGGTTAATTTGCGTTTATTGACCAACATTCCTTTTACTTCATCAATGTTTTCGTCGGTTTTCGATGTCGATGGTCTGCCACTGCGTTCATCATCTTCGATTGACTCACGGAGACTTTTGAACCGCTCTTGCCACTGGTAAACAACCGTTTTCTTTAGAGAATCGTTGCCGAAACACTTTTCCAACATTTCCAACGTTCGTTTTTTACGCAAGATTTAATACAAGTTCGTTGTTGTAAATTTAAATCCATTTCTAAAATTGTAAAAAATCGCCAATACACACAGAGATAGATGTACTCTTGGCTACGTAACTTTTGCAAATGTCAAGCTATGACGCTAAGATTTAGAGGGAATGTCAACAACAGATTTACCAACTTAAAAAAAAAACAGAATTCAAATCGGAACAATGTGAGCGCCAGATGGTGGTGTGGTGCGGGAACTTTTTGATCAAAGCTGTATTTTTAACAAAATCTGGAAATATTTTGATTTCTATAATTTTTCCTTTAAGAGTCTTATTTCGGATAGCGACAAAGATTTGTATGTTTGGCCCAAATTGTTTCTTTTTTACAATATGATTTAGAAATGAAATCTCTGAGAATCACTAGCTACTATAATATCCATTCTAAACGAGTTCGTCTTTCATCGACTTTGACGTTTGCGAAAAAATAATATATTTTTTTTAATTCGGTTATTTCTTAAATATACATAGTGTATAGAAATTTTCTTACTTATACATCTCTATTACTTCTATCCATGCCTAAGGGGTTTTATTTTTATTATTTTATTTTTTTTTTTACAATTCGTATTATATTTAAATATTTAGACTAAACTCCACAGCGGAGGAATACTCGTAAAATATATAGGTAGAAACGTATTTTCACTAAATTCGATTTTAATTTTTTATTTTTTTTATTTTTACAGAATCAATCCTCTTCTATGCATATACATCAGCCAGCTATGAATGGGATGACAAATGCACAATCCAACAATAACAACAATAGCAGCAGCGCTATGTTATCAATCAATCAGTTGACTTCGACTAATGTCTCAATTCTTAATTCTAATACTTTGAATAATAATATGACTGCAAATATTTCAAATGGAAACTCAAATTCTGCAAATTCAGTTGCATCTTCAGCTGGGATTATACAACGTCACCTTAGTGTATTGTCTGTTCAACAACAGCAACAGCAACAACAACAACAGCAACAGCAACAACAAAATCATCATCAACAGCAGCAGCAACAACAGCAACAACAACAAGATCAAGAGCAGAAGGCTTACATTCATACAGCACTTACTCGTGCTGTTTCTCATCCACAGAATACTGCTGCCAATGTTGCCTCACTTGTTAATACATTGCTAGAGAATTGTCACCGCAAATTGGAAAGGACACAATCTGAACCGTTGCCACAGGTTAACACATCAAGGTTAGTAATCAGTTTTTTCTTTTATATTTTCCAGTTTCTTCCTTAAATAACTATACATACTAGATGTGGGGTATTAATTAACTAAAATGTTGATTATCTATCTACATTCTAAACTAAATTATTCAATCACGATTGATTTAATTGCAGTTTATTTGAAAAATTTCAATAGGTATTCGTTGAAGGCAATTAACTCGTGTGATTTTGGAGCCGATGATTAATAAATACGGTTCGAAACCTAATCTAACAGTTCTCTCCTTTTCGTTTTATGTCCTCAAACACCTTGTTAATTATAGGTAGCAAGGTAGAATCTATTGGCAGTCCTTGTTACAAACGCAATATTATTTTATATGATACTTTACACCAACTTGTGTAGTGTAAATTTTTGTTATTATTGAAACCTTTGTACAAATTGATCTTCTTCATTTATTTCGTTTATAAAATTTGTTTGATACATATTTCCTCCACACATCTGTGCGCTTGACTAAAATTGCGGAGCTCAATACCAATCAAGAGGATCCTTCATTTTGCACCACATTTTTTTTTTTCAGTGCTTCGCCTACTTCCGTAATCTGCTGTTTCCTCATTCTTTCTTGCCCACATATTGCAAATTTCGCGTATCCTCTATATTGCAGTTATTGAATCAATTAATACAAGCCCATTTGTTTGTGCTATGACATTGCACGCCTTTTGAAGTTTGTCGTCTGTTAACTGACGAGGAAATACTTTTACGCCCACTGCGTGTGCTCCAGCTACTACTTCCTTTGCTTAACTTTATTCTATCCTTATTTCCACCAACAGTGCTCAAACCTTCAACCGTAATACTCGTCTCGCTATGAATGCTCATCAGTCATCAGTATACCCTCAAGGCCAGTTTCGGGCGTTCGAGTATTCTGAAATATCATGATGCGTTCCTAAGTCGTACAACTCGCTTATCGAATGCCCTGCTGAGCTCTATATTTCCTAGTAGTTGTAACATTCAAAACCGCGCTGTGTGCAAATATTTTAAGGATACCTTTAACCTTTGAGCGTGCGCTAATATATATACAAAAAACGTTATCAATTTTATTTTCCCTGAACATTTATTTTGCTAGTTTTGCTTCAAATTCTTTCCCTTAAACCTTGGCCGATCATTTAATTTCATCGTTTCCTTTTTTATGTGGTGCACACCTTTTGAAACACTGCGGAGCATTTCTGCTTATTCTTTTAGATTGTTTCAAAAAATTTTCAATACGAGTTCTTTTACTCCATTTTTAAATTTACTTCCCGCATAATTTTTATAAATTTCTTTCTCCATTTAGATTTTGCCAGTGTATATATTTGCAACGTTGCAGGTTTTATTGGATATTATTCTGGTCTCTCCACTATAAATTCTGTCAGCAAAAGATGACACTGACTCTTCAGTGGTTCGCCCAAGATTCGCTCTTGTCATATTCGCATTTCGATGCTCCGATGTATCCATGTAAATAAATAAAAACGATGAAAAGCATTTCCTACTTTAAAGCTATATTTTGTTGCGACCGCTCACATTCAGTTTGCGACGCATATGCGTTGATAGTATTATATAGTATGTTATATTTTGAGTTACTAAATTGTATGGTGATAAATTAGTGGCTGACTTTCGATGCATTTGCGATGTTTTTTTTCGGATTTTTGCTACCAAGATTAGTTTGCAAACTTTAGTTTGTAGATTTGAAGTACCGAACCCTGCCTCTGACATTTCACGATTTGGATCTTTGAATCGGTTAGTCTCAATAGATGTTATTTTGCCTCAGGTTACTGCCCAACGCACTGCTATATACTTTTAATTGTTTTAATTTGTCTGTATAGATTTATTTATTATTATTATTTTTTTTTTAATTTTTCAGATACAAGACCGAGCTGTGTCGTCCATTCGAAGAAGCCGGTGAATGTAAATATGGAGAAAAATGCCAGTTCGCTCATGGTTATCATGAGTTGCGAAACTTGCAAAGACACCCAAAGTACAAAACTGAATATTGCCGCACCTTTCACAGCGTTGGCTTTTGCCCATATGGTCCTCGATGCCATTTTGTCCACAATGCCGACGAAGCACGTGCAATGATTCAACAACAACAACAACAACAACAGCAGCAGCAGCAGCAACAACAACAGCAACAAAATCAAAATCGTATTAATGCTGCATTTACACGTTTAAATCAAAATAACATGGGCAACCATCCACTTCCATTAAGTCCACCCCTAAGCATGTCAACTGGTTCTGATCGTGCCTCACCAACCGGCTCGCTCTCTTTAAGCCCAACAAATTCAATGGGAAGTTTCCCATTTGTTGATCAAATCAGCCCAGCTAGCTCTGTTTTCCCATCGGCTTTCTCATACAATCATAGTCCACCAGCCAGTCCAAATAGCCCAATGTCACCAGTTAATACACCACCACCATCCCTCATATTGGGTGCTGCTAATCATCAGTACATTAAGCCGATCTCTCAAACACACATTCGAAACAAGTCCAGTTCACCGATTTCTATTATTGGTGACGGTGGTAACATGAACGCCAAAAATAACGTTGCAGGCAATACTGGAAGTGCTGCTAATTCTGGTAGCAGCGAGGAAGCACGACTTCCAGTTTTTAATAGGCTAAGCTCAACCGTAGATGCTTTCTCCAATTTGGCCTTATAAATTGTGTTTTAAGAAAAATCTCGAAATTTTTGAGAAAATAAAAAGGATCAAAAATTGTTGAAAAAAAAAAAAAAAACAAAAATGTTACCAACAAAACAACATCAATAACAATAACAACACCAATCAATAAGAACGCAATCAAAAGCATTGAAGCCATTTTAATCTATTATTAATGATCATTGGACTTTATCTAAATAATATTATTATTTTATGCTTTCGATTTACAAAATATAACAAAACAGAAAACATATAACGAACTGACCAAATCAATTAGATTGACGATAAAATGCCGCAAGTGAACATATTAGTTTATATATCAGCAAGTATATATATTTTTTAAATTATTTTTGTTCATAATAAGGTTTTTTTTTTTTTTTTTTGTTTTTTATACATATATAACTATTTTATTTTCTAAATGAAATTTATTATTAAAAAAAAATTTTGATTTAAAATTTCCGACTAAAATAAAATAAAATGAAGATAACCGCTACACATTTTAATTGTGTAGTATATGGTATACATGTACATAAAGAAGTAACAACAAAATTTAAAAGAAAAAAAACGTTTCTGAAAGCAAACTTGTTTGGAAGTGATATAAAAATAAAAAATAAAAAAAAAAAAAAACTGCTAATAAATATATTTTATATATGATATATAAAAACAATTAGTTTTGTGCATGTGCAGGAGCACAAATCTATGATAAAAACATAAATATACACGTACACGTAAATGTGACCAATTTAAAATGGAAAAGAGAGAAAAAGAATAATTGTTCAGTTCTTAAAATGCAGCATATTTGAATTTTGTTTGTCTTTATTTTATAAATACACAAACATAAAATATTTAAAAATATAGTATATGTATTTTGCACGGATTAGAAAAAAAAAAAAAAAAAAAAAAACAACGCACTGTACAAATATGCAAAAAATAAAACATGCAACAAGTGTTTATAGCCGCAAACAAAATTTAAATAACTTAGCAAGATATTACAAATTATTATTCTCAAAGTGCCTTATTTTTTTTTTAATTTATTTTTTTTATTTAATAGAATTGTTATATAAGTTTTTTTTTTTCCATATGATTAGAAGACGAAGAAGAAGAAGAAGTCCTAGTGACATTCATTTTTATTATTATAAACAAATTAAAAACAAAAAAAAATAAACGAAGAATAAGCATATTTTAAAACAAAGTCATATCGTTGAAATGCTGTCTTCCGCAATACAAATATTTATGGTAAACCAACAAGGAAACACTACAATTTTTTGTGACAATGAGAAAAGATATAGCCAAACAATTTGATGGATACAATTTTCATTGGTGGTGTTTCCCAATCCCCCACTCCTTTTTTATCTAGTTATTTAATATTTTAAGTCATTTTGCAATTATTTTTTTCTTTTATAAATCATGATTTAAAAACAAATTGTAATTACCGAAAACTCCATGGTATATTTTATTTATTTTTCATTTTGTCATTAAACTATAATTGTATACATTTATATAAAAAATTTATTATTTTTTTTTTTGTCCGCTACTCAAGCAAAAGTCTGGAAGGAGAGAAAGAATGAAGGAAGTCCTTCTCTCAAAATAGAAGCGAAAAGAAAAAGACATTTTTTTGTGAATTAAACTTGATCAGTTTTTCAATTTTTAACGAAAAAAAAAAAAAAAACAAAAAAACTACAAAAAAAAAACTTTCAATTTATTTTTAAGATGAATTATTTATTGAAAAAAAAATTAAACAAATATGAAATAGAAATAAACAATGACATCCCCAGGAATATAACTACATATAATAATTTAAAAAGAAAAGACAAAAACAAAAACAAAAAACAAAAAAAACCAACCTTAAATATTGGGCTTCCTAGTTTGTTATTTTTCTTTTTTTTTTTTTCTTTTTTTAAATAAATAAATATTAATGAAAATACAGAAAAACAGTAACAGACATGGTTTAATATAATAATTTATATATCCGTAGTATAGGTTTGATAAACGTATTTAATTTTTTTTTATTTATAAATATTATATATTTAAATTATTAAATGAATGGAGAATGTTGCATATTATAAAGTGAAAAGAGAATTAAAAGTTAAAAATATACAAAAAAAAAAAACCAACAAAACAAAACAACTTTGAAATGTTAATTTTTTTTGTTTAATTCATTGTATCAGGAATATATATATATATATATAAATATATATATAAACTACATAATAATTTAATTCATTAGTGCTGTGTGTAAAAAAAAAAAAAAAAAAACTTTTTATTTTTGTATGTCTAACATTTAAGTAAGGTTTTTGTAATGTTTTGCATTTTACCGAGAAAACAAAAGTCAATTCTTCCACTAGTACCTAAGACAACTTATTATTATTTTTTTTTTTGTTTCTTCCTCTAGTTTTTTTTTTTTTTTACACAAAAATGAATTATTCTATTTAAAAAAAAGAAAAACAAAAAGTGAGTTTTGTTAAAACGTTCACACATCATCTTTTTATTGATTTCAAAGAATATAGAAAAGAAAATATGATATAAATAAATCTTCCAAAATTTTAAATGTTAGCTTTAAGGAAAGGTATGCAACGGTAAGCTTTTTGAGAAAAGTCATTACATGGTCATAACATACAGTCGATTGTACTGTACATTCTTTCCAAAATAGATTTTGCAAACAAACGAAAAGAAAAAAAAAACAAATAAAAAAACAAAAAAAAAACACAAATTGCTTATTTGTAAACTTTATTTAATAAATTATTTTTTTTTACACAAATAAATGTTATTATTATTATTTTTTTTTTTTTATTTAAATTTACACTATGTACCATGTAAATTTGGACAGTTCATACAGTGATGATTTTACAAAAAAAAAAAAAACGCATTTACAAACATTCACATATTAAGTTTAAAAAATATTTCAAAGTCAACTCTGAAGTCATAAACATTAATCAAAATTATAAAGTATATACCCTGATCTTTCGCAATTATGCTATTTTCCAATTTAAAATTAATTAATTTAAAAAAAAAATCTCCAGCTGCAATTTCTTGTATTTTATTCTCTCGTTAAAAATCATTACTGTCTTCATTGTCCAGATACACAATGAGACTAATGTAGAATTTTGGGTTAGTTTTCACAACGCTTTTCTCTTTATATAACTTATTTTTTTTGTCTATTTTATTATATATTTTTACATTAAATAGTTTTTTAATAATATTATTAATTTAAAAAAAATTGTGAGTTTGATTGAATAAATAAAACATTAAATATGAATAAATAATTGGTCTTTTAATGAACGTTTTTATAATTGTCGCTACCATATTTTGGTATTCTCGATAAGGACCTTGCGGTGTCTCTGTTCTGACATCCACTAAAGATTTATTTCTTTTAAGGTTCTTTGGTCTTATAATCGACTTGTCTTGACCCAAGTTTTTTTTTAAATATTCTCACATCTACAATAGATACTTACTATCCAGTTAAGAAACGAATACAAGGTCTCGGACACTTTGTAAGAAAGAGCTCGGCATATTCGTCAATGGTCGGCCTAAGCTCAGAACAAAATAGAGTATAGGGGAGACTGTTCAGTGCATGAAGGATGCTTAAAAGTTTTGAACTGACAAGTACTGCCAGGCAAAATTTCTGCATCGACTACGTAAGCAACCCCGAACATTTCTTAATAGGTCACTTAAACCTAATTTGAAGGAAGACCGGAATCTTTACAGAGCAAGTACATAGAACAAAGTTTATCCTGATTTTAAAGAGTGAATCTTAATAAAATCGAAACACTCGGTTAAGCCAGTGAAATCAACGGATGAAAAACCAGAAGACTGGAAATATGTACTTGGGAAATCTGATGGCGTCTACACTGCTTAAAACTCACTTCTCGGGTGACCTGATCAGAACAGATACCGGCGCAGCTGATATTTGTTATTGGTTATGCCGATGACTCTAATGTGGTGGACAGACTGATAGTATTGATACCACGGTATAGCAATACTGCGTTATATTCCACATGTCTGTCACTCCAATACCACGTTAAGAGCTAGTACACCATGATACATACCTGGTATTGGGATTCGTAATTTTTTGGTGGTGTATCACCTTCTTACTGATTGCAGCGCCACTTTCTCTCTGTTAGCGATTCTTAGTAGATCCTTTCAAAGCAAGTCATCACTGAAAAAGTATAGCATTCTTTTTCCACAGGAATCGAAGAGAACTATCGAAAATCAGCGTGTACCACACGCTGTCTGTTTGGGGTTGTAGTGGTATAGTACCATGGTATTAATATGTATTGGTGGCGAATTGGACGAATTCTAAGTTTGGAATCAACGGGGCGTCCAGTTAGGTCGAACTAGTGCTATCTCTATATGAGGTGCTTCAACGTACTTGAATACTAGGTCTATAGAGATTTCCAACACTAATCCAGAGTATTGGAAGAGAGTTGGTGGCGGATGAGCCCTTAATAAGGGCTAAGGGCAGCACTCACATCCCCGAAGCGGATTACTGGCTCCGGAATTTGGTCCGGCCCCTTTTGTCCTAGGGTCCCGAAAAGGGCCTGGCCCTCCATTTTGGGGGTTGTGCCCAACACGTAAAAAGTAATTGTTACGAAGCGAGCAATAGCCTCGCATAAGGACGGACTCACTGTTGATGACAACGTCTTTCGGATTTACACGTGGAATGTTTGGACCTTGAACAGGCCGCGTTCAGTTGAACAATTAGCGGAGGCCCTAGACTGCTACAAAGCAGATATCACCGCCATCCAGGAAGTGCGGTGGGATGGACCGAGCAAAAGAAAGATGAAAAACTGTGATGTTTACTACGGAACGTAAGCAGCGTCTATTTGGATGTGGATTTGTTGTAAGCGGCGGATTTATGCACATGTAAGTGAACGAACGCCTAATAACAATCCGCGACGAAGGCAAATTCGCTAATATCAGCCTTATATGCGCTCGCGCCCCAACAGAGGAAAAGGAAGATACCACCAAAGAAAGTTTCTACGAGCTTCTCGACAAAATCTACGAGCAATGTCCGATGTATGACGTTAAAATCTTCCTAGGCGACTTTAATGCCAAAATTGGAAAGGAGGACTTCGGAATACATAGCCTACGCGACACCACGTCTGGAAGCGGACTTAGGCTAATCGATTTCGCTGCTGGACGTAATGTTACTATAGCAAACACATGATTTTCTCACCACAATATTCACAAGGGAACATGGCAAACACCAGATCAGCAAACTGTCAGCCAGATTGTCTGAACATTCCAAGCGGCCAACATAGACTCGGACCACTACCTAGTTGCAACCAAGGTACATCTACGGATATCAAAGATGTCACAACAACGGCGCAATACTATGAGGAGATTTATTGTTGAACGGTTGCAATCGCAACAAGCCGCCAGAACCTTTGCCGATTACCGATCTCGAGAAGTCCTTTGCAGCCAGTATCAAGTGCTGAAGACCAGTAGTTTAGATGCCGAGAAATGATCAGAAATGCAGCAACTGACGTACTGGGTTTCACACGCCCACCACAACGAAACCCCTGGTTTGATGAAGAGTGCCGGCAAGCACATGCAGCAAAACAACATGCCTAGAAAGCTGCTCGTGAGCTCTACGAGCAAGAGAGGAGGGAACAACATCAGCTTCTCCGAAGAAAAAAGAAAGAGGATGAGAAGCGCACGATCGAGGAAATAGAGAGGTGCTATCCCAGGAATAATGTTCAGAAGTTTTACCAAAAGGTAAAAAGAACGTGTTAGGGTAATAAGATCCGAACGGAAACCTGTAGAGATGAACAAGGAAACCTTGTAGTAGAGCAGAGTCGGTGCTGAGGATATGGAAAAACCATTTCTGCTGACTGCTAAACGGCGAAGACGACACAAATTCCGTGGTTGAGCAGAGCGAACCATTCAATATTGACGACACAAGTCAAGAATTCCGTCCATCCGACCAAAATAAAGTGAGAATAGCAATATCTAAGCTGAAGTCGAACAAGACTGAACTATTTAAGGCAGCAGGAGATGACTTGGTAGAGAGCATACACCAACTTATTTCCAAGATTTGATCGGATGAATGTGTGTCTGATGAATGGAACCTCGGGATGATTTCCCGGTTCACAAGAAAGGAGGCCCTCTAAACTCTTAAGGTATCAGTCTCCTAAACATCGCATATAAGATCCTGTCTGCGTATTGTGCGAGCGCCTGCAACCATTTATCAAAGATCTGGTTGGACCCTATTAGTGCGGTTTTAAGCCCGGTAAGTCCAGAATTGACCAATTATACACACTACGGCAGATCCTGGAGAAAACCCAAGGAAGTTCAGATCGATACTCACCACCTTTTTATCGATTTAAAGCCGCATACGACAGTATCTACAGAGACGATCTATACAGAGCCATATCTTGTTTTGGCATCCCTGCCAAACTCGTCCGCTTGTGCAGGATGACGATGGAGAAAGCTCACTGCTGCATAATACGAGGCCCTTGATGTAAAAAACGGATTTGGGCAAGGCGACCCGCTGTCATGTGACTTCTTCAACATCGTACTTGAAAGAATTGTGCAAAATTCATAGGCCAACACACGAGGTACAATCTGTACACGAGGTACACAAAAGTTTGTTCAATCGCTTGTATATGCCGACAATATTGATATTATTTGTAGAACACAGCGAGCTGTCACTGGTGCGTTTGCGAGCACATATAGGAACAAAAGCGACAAAAATGGGTCCAGCGGTAAACGAGCGCAAAATCAAGTATATGTTGTCAACAAGAAGGGACAGCAAACATTGACGAATCTGCCAGAATGTCAAAATCGACAGCTATAACTTTGAGGTAGTAAGGGACTTTGTCTACCTCGGCTCTGCTATCACATCTGAAAACGACATCTCTTCCGAAGTCAAACGAAGAATAACTCTTGCAATCGCTGTTTCTTTGGGCTGAGAAGGCAACCGTGTAGTAAGGCCCTCTTCCGAACAACCAAGGAAACTCTATATAAGAACTCTACATATATAATCCCAGTCCTGCTCTATGGTTCCGACGCATGTACGCTTTCTAAAGCGGATGAAGATTTTTTCATTTCATTTTTCATTTTCATTTATATATTTATTCACTTTACAATTGACAAAATTAGATACAAATATAGAATGCAAGATCTTAATTAAAAAAAAAAAAAAAATTTCAGAATTAATAAAAGAAACAAGCAGTTACTTAATAGAATACAAATAAAGAGAGATTAAAAAGTAAATAATTTATCAATTGAAAAATGAAAAGATACATTCTGTAGTTAACTAAAACTAGTGTCGAATGCATCAATTATAAGACTATAATTAAAAAATACAAAACGTAATAAAATGGTGTGAAGAGAGGACAAAACAAATGTTAAGATTCATCGATTATTAAAAAAATTCTTTAATCATTCAACAAAATCAGACCATGCGATTAATTAAATGGTTTATTTCATGTAGGTCGAAGTGAAATAGCCATTCCTTAACCTTCCTATTTCGAACGACAAGATTTCTGCTTTGCCTAATTTCAAGCGGCAATATATTATATAATCTTGGAGCAACAGAGGAGTAAAAGTTCAAAAAGTGATGTGTGTTGAAAGATGGAATGATAGCAAGATGATTATTGCTACTACGCAGTGACTGATGGGTTGGATTTCTGTCAATGGAGTAACCACTCCTAACGAAAAAAATCCTTAACACTTTGTAAAAGTAAAGATGCTTGAGTGGTAGCATTTTAGAGTTTACAAAAAGCAAATAACTACTTTCTCGGCGATTCTTTCTCCAGATTATTCTAACTATATGTTTTTGCACAATGAGTAACGTATGGACTTTATTTTTATGAGTTCCTCCCCAACAGATTAAGCCGTACTGCAACTTTGATTGTACTAGTCCATAATATATTGTTTCCATCAGTTTTTTAGAGCAAAATTGCCTCAAATGGTACATTAACTTCGTAGTTTTTAACAAGTAAGATCTTAGACTGGCAGTATGATTACTCCAATTCAGTTTGCTATCAATTTCCAGACCCAGATATTTAAAAACTGTAGTTCTTTCTATATAAAAACACTGAGATATCCTTGGTCGTTTTGAGAGAAAAATTATTCGTAAGATATTTGGTCCTGTATGCTTTGACGGGTTTTGGAGGAGACAATTTAACGATGAACTCTACGAGCTGTACAGCGACATCAACTTAGTCAAAAAAACTGCGCATTGAGAGTTTATGATGGCTGGAACCAACGCTCCAGCCCGCAGAATCTTCGACTCTTATCCGGAAGGACAACGCAGTAGAGGAAGGCCTCGCCTTAGGTGGCCCGCCCAAGTGGAAGGAGACCTCAACCAACTTGGATTGAAGAGGTTTATTGGTTGAGACCCAGGTCCATCCCGGACTGTAGCGCCACCTAAGTAAGTAAGTAAGTAAGTCTGCCCCCCCACTTAAGTCGGCTGACACCTATAGTATATATCCAGTTATGCTGCCGAATCATACATCGAGCCCATTACGAACAGTAATAATAGCATTTATCCCGAAAATCGGAGTGCTTAAAATCCATTTCTCAGGCGCTCACGTAGAAAATGGGTGAGTTCATAAACGTCAGCGATTCGAACTTAGTGATGTTGTTCAAAACACCCACTCTTGCGAGATTGGACGTTTACATCAGCATTGAGGGTGCCTGTCGATGACTCAACTTTTAGAGACATGTAAAACTCGTCCAGGCAACAGGGATTGGAGTAATAGTGAATAGACTGACATGAAAGCCTTCGACAGCACTTTCGGTAATCTCTTTTGCGCACCTGTTGGATAGCGTTAAATTTTAAACTTTCATAAAAAATGTTGACTGACAGCCGAAATTGTTGATAACCTTGTCGGATGAAAGTATGTAGATAAAAGCATCGCAAAATATGATAAGTTCTATCATCTTAGAATGACAGTATTCAAGTTAAATAATTCTACTATCGGTACGGAACTATTCCAAAAGTGAGAATAACCTGACGCAAGGGCGAATTGTTGCCATTCCCCACTCATTACATAGCTTACGTCCGCAGCAATTAAATTTTAGTTGCAATGCCAAGGTTACATGACAAGAGTAAATCGGGACAAAAAGACAATTTCTTGATCTCTTTAATCACTTGTCATATATGCTGGTGGTGTAAAACGAGTTTAAATCTAAAACCACAGATGCGTTTTTAAAAAACCCTTGGTACCTGTATAGAAATACGTTAGGTTTTGTATTCAACACGGGTTTTCCGTTCATAGAGATGCAGTAGCATACTTGGAATATTGAGTCCGAACAAATATGTATATTTTAGTAGATAAGTACTGTGGAAAACGTCACTTGTCTGCCCCCAGGTGGAAAGTGGAAATTAACCATTCCGAAGTGCAGATAGAGATGCTATATAAATCTTACCTACATAAATTTTTTTTTTGGCGAAAGATTTTTGCCCTTCCTTCAAGACTAGATTTTCCATTTTGTAGTGTTATGATGATACTTAAAGGTTTCAATAATAGTACCTTATAGGTGGGTTTTACAGACTTGCATCAGAGCTCTTTTGAATGCGAACATTCTCTGCTTTATATAGCTATAAGAGTTGATCAACACAGCGTTTGCGTGCAGCCAAGTTTAGACTACTGTCATTGTCAGCCTTCATAATTCAAAGCGTCAGAAAGGAGATAGCCACACTCTTATAGGTAAATATCTTTCGGTCTCTTGGGGATTTGGTGGAATTTCCAAATTTCGTTCACTGGAACTGCCACTTTTGTTAGTTACAGCACCGGTTTCATCTGGACATCGCGTGCAGGAAAAACGATCGACATAGGATCCTCATCTCTTGGGGCTGTTGGAGCCCGTTCGAGATGCTCTACTTCCAAAAGAGCACTTTGACCAACCGCTAATCTATTCTGACGGAATTTAATCGCAACATCGTCTAAATGCTGCTTGTGGTCCCCAACATACGTGCCCAAGCCGCAGTTGAAAAAGACTTGATGTGATTTTTACCCACTTTATTTTATTATTATTATTATTATTATTCTCACTCCGTTTCTTTTCAGAACATTGGGATCTTTAACCTTCCCTTCCTTAAACCTTCCCACCACGGCAAGGCAGCCAAAGGAAGGGATGTCTTATGGAACTTTGTAGCCAACGAACTGTTTTGTCTTCTGAACGGGGATTATCGTAAAATATTTGCTTATGCTGACGTATTTGCAATTTGCATCACGATATCTAAGAACCCCAATGCAACAAGACCCATATAAACTCTGTAACTAGACTCAAAAGCGTATGATAAGCAGATGCCAAACAGCTACAAAATTCTTGAATTCAGTTTTAACACCGTTGAAGTTCGTTATAAGCTGCCGCCTATGTCTGTATGAGATGACTGGGCATTTGGTCACCGAAAAATTAGGAAAATCGTGAAACCTGATAAACTTGCAAAAGTCGCAAAACCATAGTCATTTATTTAATCTGTAAAAGGGATTATTTTCGCTATCTACTTGTTAACTCAAGATGTACGCGTCCAATAGGAGATGGTCAAACGACACAACCGGAAACATAACCAAACGCATCTGGCCCAACCTAGATCTAAAACATACTAAGAGCTTGGGAGACGAAGGCATCGGCTTGGCAAAAGCGTCGAGGAGAAGAAAACTTTAAAAATATCAAAGAGCTTTTAATTAAATCTGCTCGAAAGCAAATTTTCATCTTTATAGTAAGTCTTCTTCAAGGAAAAAAATTCTTTGCTATCTGACTGTCAGTCTGTTGCTGACATGCAAAACAATATCAAATGAGGACTACATTTCATTTATAGCGGACTTGGATTATCAAATTTTTGAAGAGCAACCACGATATGAGAAATAGAATCAGCCGAGATGGCAAAACAGTCATACAGATACTGAGTATCTGCATTGCCACTAGCCGAATTCATAAACTCAGATTTAGACATACTGTTATTTACGCACGATGTAGAAAAAATATAAAGATACAGTGATAGCGGCGATTACCATGATATGAGTGTAAATTTCTTCCAGGAAGCAATTTAACATCAAGTGTCAGCTAAACTTCTACGAAAAATTGAATCATACCAATGCAAAAAGATCAAAACTCTCGTCTTTACAAGTGAGGCAAATAGCAAAATACCCGTACACTACCGGTCACTTGATTACCATCATTTTCCAATTGCGCGTGAGTCGTAAAATAGAAGCCCTTATTTATGAATTTGTTACTACTTATTTGTACTATGGTATTTGCCTTTATTTTTGTTATGAGATTATATTTGAGAGCGTCACTTGACAGCTTCACTTCACTTGGCCACACAGCTAAACCCTTCTATTTTAATACTTGCAAACGCACCAGTGTCCGGGATACGCAATTCCGCAGCTCATTTGATCAAACCGTCTTCCGTATATTCTGAAGAGAGTCTGGCAGTTCGCCTCAAGTCTGGGATGCAATCTTTGGTAGCGGTACAGATGGGTTAGTCATCGAAGAGGGGAAAATAGAAACATTTTTACACAGCGATTCCAACAATTGGCGAACGGTCATCATGAATACGGTGGTGGCTCACGTCCACGTTCAAAGCTGATGAAAAACTAGACCGCCGCACATTGTCCGATTTAGTACAACACTAGCTGGTCATAAGTGAAAAAGAATGTTGTTACTATTAAAAAAAATACCGGTAGGCTTAAAATCAGCCACCCAAATAACCAGTGGCACAATCGAAAACCGACGAAAACATTGATGAAGTACTCGTAAAAGAAATGTTGGTCAATAACCGCAAATTAACCATCAGAAAGATAGCGAAGGACTTGAACATTGCCTATGGATCCGTCCAAGACATTTTGGCTAATGATTTAGGTTTACGTCGTGTAGCAGCAAAGTTGGTGCCAAAAGACCTCAATTTCATACAAAAAAGAGAACGTGTGGACGTCGCAAAAAAAGATGATTTGCGAGGCCGAATCCAATCCCACATTCATCAAAAGGATCATTACTGGAGACGGGACGTGGGTTTATGAGTACGACATGCAATCCAGACATCAGGCAAGTGAATGGCGTTCACCAAATGAGCCGAGACCAAAAAAACCACGTCGTTTTCCGTCAAAAAAGAAAGCAGTGCTCACGGTTTTCATGGATTACAACGGTGTAGTGCATCATGGATTTTTCCCAGAAGGCCAAACAGTAAACAAAGAGTATTACGATGTATTTGGGCGTTATGAGACGTTTGCGTGAAGCAATGCGCCGAAAGAGACCAGAATTGTGGGCAGAAAACTCGTGGCACCGTCGTACAGTGCCATCATTATTCGTAATTTTTTGGCGAAAAATGCAACAAATACCATCCAACAGCCACCGAATTCACCTGATTTGGCTCTCTGTGACTTCTTTCTGTTCAATCGAGTTAAAAAACCACTACGGGGAACGCGTTTCAGCAGCCAAGAGGAGATAATGGAAAAATTGCAGGAAGGACATACCGAAAACCGAATATAAAAAATGTTTCGAAAATTGGATCAAGCGCTGGCATAAATGTGTTGCAGTCGATGGGGATGACTCTGAAGGGGACAATATATGTAGATTTAGATGAATAAACTTGTATTTCCAATTTTCTGAATACATTCCCGGAACTTTGATCAATGAGTCTTATAGCTTTGCTCACTCTCGATTTTGCCTATCGCGCGTTAACAGATGTTTATAAAGAGTTACAGTGAAATAAAAGTGAGAAAATTATTTGTAGTAAATATGTTAGAGTATGCTGTTGGTAAATATTTTTAATTTCGGAGCATTTTTATTAAAAAATAAGTAAGGCTCTGTCACTGTGAACTAAATGTGGTGGTAAATTTCTTTGTAGTGACGAGCTAACTTTTTTTTTATTTCTTGGTCCATAACAAAAAAGTGCGATAAAGTGACATCGTGAAACGTTTTTCATTTGAAGATGGGATTATTACCTTTAAAATAATGCTTAATTAAAGTGCCGAGACTCAGCGCAACATTATTTTTTGTTCTCCTACAGGTATCAATCTGCCCTTTTCAGGCCGACCATTCCCTTTACGTCAAAAAGTTTTTTTTGGTTCATTCAGACTAAAAATCTTTTTAAGTCATCAGTAACGGTTTGTGCAAGTGCTGTTTCGCAGCACGTAATGTCAAAAAAGTCAATAACCGTTCTTGATGAAGCTGCTCATAAAAAATGCCTCGAATGCAGTAAAACTTTTGTATCACACCTTTTCAATAGTATAAAAAAAAAAATGTCACCAGAACGATTTTTAAAAGAGCTTCTAATTCCATTGCCTAAAACTTATGTGCCAACAACTTCTAGACAAGGAATTCCAGGAATGTGGAAACAGCTAAAAAACGAAAAATTCGATCGGCCGAAGAATTATCATTTGCTGTTGAGTTCTTAGAATAGAAGGAGAGCGTTCTAAAGCCGAATCCGTAAAAAGTGTTGCCGCGTATTCTCCTAAAACACTTAAAAAGCTTAAGAAACCCGAAACTCCGAATACAATCAAGCCATATAACCGATTTGAAACTGGCAAAACATCAAATAAGCAACTTCAAAAAAGCGCAAAAGAAAGAAATGTTAATATTTCCCCAGCCTAAACCGAAACCGTAACCGAAACCTTATGTGAAGGTAAACTACAGCCATTATTGGACTTGACACTACCACGTTTGTCTGCTGCACGCCATGAAATTTTTGAGAACCCGTCAGAAAACGGTGATACTTTAGTATGTTCGTAGAAATGGGGCTCTGATGGTAGTGGAGGGCACTCGCATTATAAGCAAAACTTTTTGGTAAATCCTGAGGCAAGTGATACTGATATTATGCTAACATGCATAGTAAAGGGTGTTTTTTTTAGAGGTTTTTAAACTGGCAACACTGTTTCCAATTTGACAGTTGAAAGTTGGTTTGTAGTTAGTACGCTTTGCCATTTTACGATGAATAGATTAACTCTAGAACAACGCGTGCAAATTGTGCAAACTTATTTTGAAAACCATGGTTGGGTTCGCCAAACTTATCGTGCGCTACGTCCATTTTGCGGTCGACATAATCGCCCATGTGGATAATACGCATCCCTAAAGACGACAAAAAGTGCGAACAGAAGAATTTATTGTCGTGGTAGAGCGCAGTGTTGAGGAGAATCCGAATGAGTCGATTCGCTATCGTACACAGCAATTGGAGTTATGCCCATCAACTTTGTGGAAGATTTTACGGAAAGATCTTGGTTGAAAAGCTTATAAGATCCAGCTTGTGCAAGAGTTGAAACCGCGTGACCATTATACGTGTCGTAGGTTCGGTGGGCCGAACTGTTTGGTGTGCTTTATGGGCTGGTGGAATCATCGGTCCATATTTCTTTCAGGACGATGCCGGCCAGAATGTTACCGTCAATGGAGAGCGCTATAGAAACATGATTTTTGACTTCTTCGTTCCTCAGTTGGATGGCATTGACGTGACAGAGCTTTGGTTTCAACAAGATGGCGCAAAATAGCACATTGCGCGCAACTCCACCAATTTATTGCGGGAAACATGTGCTGGGCGCATAATTTCGCGAAATGGACCTGTGAGCTGGCCTCCATGATCCTGTGATCGCACATATTTGGATTACTTCCTTTGGGGGTATGTGCAGTCACTAGTCTATGCCGATTAACCAGAGAGTTGGACGATTTGGAAGTCAACATTCGCCGTGTTGTGATATACGGCCCCAGCTGCTCGATAAAGTTGTTGAAAATTGAACTTCACGATTGGGCTTTATTTGAGCTAGCCGTGGCACGCATATGCCCGGTATTATATTTAAACACAAATGGCATAAGATTATCTATTAAATAAAGCTAATACCATAGACATTAATGTTAAATTCAAGTATTTTATTTCATATTGAACTTGTATAACTCTCAAAAAAACACCCTTTACCTTTAGAAATAAGTAAAGTTGGTTCTGGGACTGAAAATATCTGGATAAGTTCAAGAACATCTTTTGGGTAACCTTTAACGACAAAACTGTTTTAGTTAATCTTACTTTGTCCAAAACAATAGTAGATGGCAAAACATATAATGCTGTTATGGAGAACACGGCTAGCTTAGTTTGCTATATATACAAGGCATCTCCTAAGGACGTGAACAATGTGAACTTTGCTTACAAAAACCTTCTGACACCACTCCCACCACTCCGTATTCATACGACTTTCAAAGTCTTCATGCACACATTAGATTTATGGAAGCACTGTTGCATGTATATTACAAAATTGAAAATGAAAGCTGACAGGCACGACGAGCTGAAGAGAAAGTACCAGTTAAAGATAGAAAAGAATTATTACAAAATGATCTTAGATCTGAATTGGGAATCTTAGTAGCTTTTCCAAAACAAGGTGGAGGAAATACCAATGACGGCAGCACGGCCCGAAAATTTTTTAAGGATCCAGCAAAAACTGCTGAAATAATAGATTTAGACCCGAAACTGGCCAAACGTTTCTCAATGGTTTTAAAGACATTAACTTCAGGTTTGAAAATTGATTGTCAATTGGTACAAGGTGCCTGTATGTGTTCAAAAAATTCTGTTGCACGGTGCTGATATTATTGAAATTTTTCCAATCCATATCAGACAGGACAGCTTTCGGAAGCGTCTTAGAAGCCCGTCAAAAATATTACAAAATTTTTCGAAGCGCGTTTTCCAGAAAGATGTCCCGCACCACAAAAAATACTGATGTGCTCCATACCATGCTGATATCTTCTGATCCAAAGATAAGCGAATTGCAACATCTACTAATCCAACAACACAAAATATCACCCCCTAAAGTCATGGAAATGATTTTAAAAAGTTGTAACTTCCCAGGACCCTACATTTGACACCGGTACAGGATTTACTACCAGGTGATGCGCAAAGAAGAGTGGAATTTTGCCAATGGCTACTGCGCAAACATGCAGAAGACGGGCAATTCCTCAAGAACATTCTGTTAACTGACGAGGTGCAGTTCACAAGAGATGGGGTTACAAGCCACCATTGGTCAGACTCCAATCTCCATGTAATATGCACAACATCCTTTCAAAGGTAAGAATTTAATTATTGTAAACAACTTTTTCAAAATGTTTTGTTTATTTTAAAGTGGGTTTAGCGTAAATGTTTGGGCTGGATTAACAGGAAAGACTTTAGTAGACCCGCACGTTCTCCCACAAACCGTTAATTACCACTTCTACCTGGAATTTCTTAGAGAACGATTGCCGGAGCTCCTTGATGATGTTCCTCTTGTTCAGAGAAGGGCGATGTTCAACAAGATAGAGTATCTTGTCACAGTAGCAGCGGGGTAACTTTGTTCCTCAACCACACTTTCAACGAACGATGGATTGGTCGATTCCGCCCCAACACTTGACTATCCAGATCTCCTGACCTAACACCCATGGATTTTTTTCTTCTGGGGTGCTATGAAAGAAAAGGTTTATTTTAGAGAGATGTCGAGTCTGGTAGAGCTCCTAGAAAATATTAGTGTCGCTTCACAAGAGATGAAAATAATTTTGATGACCGTTAATCTGCCATCCGAAATGGTTTAACGCGCCCGAAAGTGTATTCAAATGGAAAGAAGGCATTTCGAACAATTGCTATAAGCATTCCATAAACTGTTACTGTTGAAGACAATTAAAAAATAAAATAAAAAATTTTTTCTTTTTGTATGGGTATATAACTTTATTCGTATGGGTACATAACGTTTATTTAAGAAAAACATGTACAATATTATTCAAAGTATTGCCCATCTTTCTGGCAATTTGTGGATCCCATCCCAAAAGAACTGCGCCGGCTTGGCAGCCAAGAATGAATCAAGCCAATTTTTTATATTCTGCTCTGATGTTACCGTATTTCAGTGAAGGCGTTCTGCATCGACCGGAACAATTGGTAGTCAGAAGGGGCAAGGTCTGAGCTATAAGGCGGGTGGGGTAAGACTTCCCATCCACTGTTTTCCAAATAGTTCTTAACCGGAATAGCAACGTGGGGCCGAGCGTTGTCGTGATGGAAAATTATTGCCTCGTGTCTGGTCGCATATTCCGGGCGTTTTTCCTCCACTGCTCTCTTCAAACGGATTATGTGTGTTTGGTAGCGTTGTCTATTGATCACATCCATCTGATCCCACCAAATACAGAGCATTACCTTCGCGCCATGGATATTCGACTTTGCCGTTGATTTGGCTGGTTGGCCGGGTTTCACATATGATTTTTTGCGCTTGAGGTTGTCGTAACGGATTCCTTTTTCATCACCAGTAACACCGCCTTTCGACGTCTCTCGGCTTGAGTTCATGTGGAACCCAATTTCCTTGCTTTTGAATATATCCAGCTGCTTTTAAACGTTTTGAAATGGCTGCTTGAGTGACACGGAAAGATTCTGCGAGCTTCAGTTCTTCATCTTGAAACTTTTTTGGCTGCCCAGGACGTTCATCGTCTTCCAAGCCAAAATCACCACTTTTAAATCGTGCAAACCACTTTTGGCACGTTCGCTCAGCTAGCGCATGTTCACCATAAACTTCCACCAAAATACGATGACTTTCGGCAGCAGTTTCCTTCATATTAAAGTAATGAAGAAGAACTCCCCGCAAAAACACTTTTTCAGGCACAAAGTTCGACATATTTGAGTGAAAAAAAATTATTGTTGTTTACGTTTCAAATCAATGACATATACTGAAATGACGTATAATGACAGTAGCTTTCCAAAGCATGTTCCAATGGAATAATACAAGTTACGCCATCTCTTAGCAAACCGCACGAATTAAGTTATTGTGAATTATAGTACAACGAAACATGTTTGCAATTGAGATAATGTAAATAAAGACAAAGAAAGAAGAAAAGCTTATAAATTAAAGTTGTTTAAAGATCAATAAAGTACTTGCAGTAAAAGAACCGAAGTCGCTGTATTAATTGCGGAATACGTATAGAATTTTTTTTACAGGACGAAAACCGTACTTAACAGTTACAAAAAGGCCCTTCTCAGGACCACATAAAAATATCTAAGCGATTTTATGAGTAAATCAATAGGTACAATCCTTTTTGGCCGTTTTTGTTTGACGAAAAATGGCTTTAGCTAAAAAATCTGTTAATCGTACGTAAAAAAGTTGCTAAACATAATTTTTAGGAAATTTTGCAAGGATAAAAATTTCATAAAATTTCAGAAAATTTATTAAGTAAAAAATGCATTTTAAGTAAAAAACTGTAACAGCAAATTTCCATAATTTTGAGTTTAACGAGACTTAACTTTTTTGTTGCTGCACAGATGTACCCAAAGCATTTAACGCTTGTACTCGTATGTACTACTAAAATGTCCAAAATGTCCAAAACTATTTTTGTACCTGTACTAGTTTCGAAATTATAGCGTCTAAAGTGGTTACACCTCCAAATTAGAGGTCACCCACTTTGATGGGCTGTAGCTTGAAATGGAATGAGAGTAGATCCCCCCTGCCATACAATTTCTTGTTTGGCGGAACTTCGGGAATATGCCCTTTAAGGATTATACTGCTAAACTGGGACACCCTGTATGCAACTGCCGGAGTACGCCTGGGACCTAGGAGTGCATACCATCGGTAACCCCCAACGTACTACGAGTATCTCAGGTAAAATGAGTTAGTGCCGAGTGTGCAAGAGGGACTAAAATCCAATTTTTAAGGATCTAGCTATCCTAGGTAAACAAAATCAAAAACGATGAAAAGCTGTTGTCTTAGACAGAGATAAACAGATAAAGACAGTCGAGGTGCTTATGGAAATCCCACTTCGAAGACAGAAAATCTACCATTGTCATTTTTAAAGCTCATCTCCATTCATCTCATTCAAATCTGTTTTGAAAATTCTTACAAATCGAATCCAAAATACACCAAATAGGAACTAATCTAGGAACAAATCTACCAAAGAATTATTTGTGTATGTACTCGTATTTGTGTATACATACATATGTATTGTAGATATGTTTCATTTAATGTGAACCGCCCCAATTATTCTGAGATTTTCTTCTCGGAGTGATAGATGGAAACATGTTTTCGTTTTAATCTAAACGAGCATATAGGTACCCACAATACTCATATTGAAAATGTCCTTATATTTGTATTTTTGTTTTTTTATATGCACATACTATCGTGTTAGTTTTATAAGTAACATACGTCATACAATCAATGCTCTTCAAATGATGATAACTTACTCGTATGTCATTTTTTGACCTCCCTCATGATATGATAATACGTCTGTGATGTGTTTTCTGGTTTGCCTAGTCTAGAACGAATAAATTCGGCTGAGAATAATTTGGGTCCTATTAAGATTGCTCGACAACCAAACTTGATTGTTTGCATGCAGCTTCATTAAATTGGTATGTACGCCATAATTCGAAGAAGAGTATCCAAACCCAAGCTGAAATCATTCCATTTAGTAAATAACTTCGCAGTCGTTTATCAACCCTTATTCGGTACTTTCCCGTACGCACATATTTTGACTTTTACCCGTAATAAAAATTTAAAAACTAGCCTTACTTATACAATATACATATCCAAATACTTGTATATGTATATTGTATCTATAAGCTTGTGCGTACCAGTAACTGGTTTATTGAAATTAAAATAGAAAATAATCCTAAACCTTTACCCAATTTGGCACAAGCATGCAATACACGCAATCGTTTACAAAGGATGCATTCTGAGAAATGCGGGTACCTAGTGATTTCGATTTCAGTGAATGGAAAAAACGGGGACGTATTGGCATTGAAAATGATGAAGAATGCAATTAAGTACAATTAAGGATGACTGCAGATGAGAGTAGCTGGTGTGAGCCTTGCAGACGCCGACTCTTCAACTTGTGACCGTTACGGTTGGATTATTTTTAAATGAAGAACGTACAATTTATTTTCGGAATTTCTGCTGGCTGGCATCATCTTTTAAGATGCGGGTTACGAGCACTCGTATAAGTTGATTTGCATTCACGAAATTGAATAGCAACGTAGTAATGAATATGTGCCTACTTCATACGAGTACATAGACATGGTTGCCTTCTGTCACACTGCACAAATTTTTAATTGTTCAGTAAACATACTCGTATATGTTTTTACATTTAATCCTGAATGAATTTTTATTATTATCGACTATCGTCAGCATACAAGTATTACATATCTTATCTTGGGCATACTCCTATAGTAGTTAGTTGCAATACTATTTTTGAGAGTATGATACAAGGAGGCCTTAAGACCTAACCATAATAGACTTCAGTGGGTATGTCAAAATCGAACGAATTGGTAATGTACTTGAGCAAACTTAATAATCTGTCAAATTGTTTGCATTCGGATTGGTTTTGATAGCTGGAAATAATAAAATGAAAAATAAATTAAGAAAATGAAAAATGGAAAAATTGTAGCATCTTACAATGGAAGGGATAAGTATCCCCAGAAAAATAAATGAAATAGAAAATCTGTCACAGTTCTGCACTGAATGTCCACTTATATTGAGAATTTCCATAAGCGCATTAGAGTTAACGAAACTGCAATGCAATTTACATGTAATGTGCCAAATTTTTCTTCCTCCGATTACACTAGGCTAGGTTGGATAAGAGTGGTCCTCGTTGAGATGAACTTAGACCAGTTGTAGGTCCATTATGATAACTTTGGGAGAGCACGGACGAGCAATGCCTTAGCCACTCCTGGAAACAATGAGATTTCTTGATGAAATTGCCAAGACCTGTGATCTTAATAGAGCAGTGATGTAGATAAGGATTGCATTCTGATGAGTGGAAAGACAGGGCAGCTGCAAAGTAAATACGCTAAAGATTTATTTTTTACTTAGTCATTGCAGCTCCTGCAGAAATTGATGAGAGAATTATCCGTGTCTTCCAATGGCACAATGTGCCGTGGTTGTGATGTGATATTAGCTTGGAGATCGAGGATATA
Organism: Volucella zonaria; assembly: GCA_963966105.1. Classification (NCBI taxonomy): domain Eukaryota; kingdom Metazoa; phylum Arthropoda; class Insecta; order Diptera; family Syrphidae; genus Volucella; species Volucella zonaria. The sequence continues at coordinate 87,071,210 of OZ014532.1, read as the reverse complement.
TTGGTCTTTCATATCTGAGTCCACCTATGACTCGCCTTAGAGAGCGTTCGAAGATGTGTCATTTTTTTTTAACGTAAAAGTCCCTTCAGAGCTCAGCGAATTGCAAATAAACTGACTACGAACAAGTTATTTTTATGTAGGCAAGTCACAATTTTACTATTCCGAAAGCACAGATTAATAAAAAAAAAAAAAACAAATTCAATTAGTTTTTGCCAAGAAATCAAGAATTCGCTTATTTCTCCGTGAATAACCGAATGCTCTTTGCGAACTGTCAAATTACTCGCATTCCACAAATGTGGAACCCAATCAACATTCGCACGACCAAAACCTCAAAACTGCGAATTTAACCTCCAATTTCTCCTATAACATAAATGAAAGTTCGCTGAGCTGTGAATGGATCGAATGGCAATTTGTTTCTACGGATCCGAGTATGGACAGTTCATCAGCGACGCATCCAAGATCTCCTTCTCAATAGAGGATAATACTCTGTGTGCTGCTTTGCAATAATCTTGAGAGATGTGCGGCACGGGGTGTTAAATTCAGGATGAGTAAAGCAGCGGTTTGAATGCCTCCAGAGAAAACTCCCTGCGCCAATGCCTTCAGTTGTTTTTAAGCCGTCTGTGAAGATCGAAATTGATTTTCTGAGAATGACTTCGCCTCTTCGTTTCCTTTTAGAATCAAGTAATAGAAGTCAATGTTGAAACCAATTTCAGTTAAAGGCAGATGGGTTGACTTGTAGTTGATGTTAGTCTTTCCAGTGCAGGTCATAAGAGGGAAGCAGCCATACGCCCATGACAGCACATGATGGGACCCCGCCTTAGCCTACAGCCTTAAGTACCTGGCATTCTTGAAGAAACTCAGAGGGGTATCATTCATCATCGGAGAGAGTAAACCCCCATTGGGGTGTTCCTCTATTTGGCTTCTTTGTTGTAAAGCAGCGACCAAATCTTATATTCATGACTCTATGTACTGCTAAGAATGAAGTTGATGAAGCCGCAAACAGATTCATTTATGTCCTGTTCTTGAAGAGAGTTAATGATCGAGGAAATGTCAATATTACTGAAACTATGTATATGGTTATCAAGGAACGTCATCATATACTCCTTGAGAGAAAGTGATTTTTAATTGGTCGTAAGAAAGAGTGTAGGGCAGTCTTAATCGATTTACATTTTGGTAGCCGTGCTAGTAGTTCGTGACTGCAACCACTAATGAAGGTAGTGTAAATCATCTCCGCTCTTTCTAAAAGCTTGTGGTTACAGTAGCCCGAAAAAAAGAGATGGCTTTTGGAACTCTGTTGGAAATCGATTTGGGGGTCAGTACACTACCTTGTGAGCCACGATTATACAAATATGTATACAATCTACGCTTTTCCGGTTGGACTCTGATATTTTGGAAGACATTCCGGTTTCTATGGAATTTACGATAGACTTAGATGCGATGGAAGATCCTGAGATAGTCGACGAAAACAAGATTCTTTATTCGATTAACTTTTTCTTATTATATACTACAACAGGAGTGGATAACATTTGACACGGGACGCAGTAAGTTCTCATACGTTGCTAAGCGATCTGCATAAAACTCAACTCGTTGCCGGTCTGTGCGATTCGATTGAATAACATTGGAGGTCATAGGTCATGGAAACCAGCCAATAATAGAGCGATACACCAACGCTGTGTGGGAGTTATTTGACTACTTGACGTAGATGAAGTTTTTAGAATATTTTCAGATTATACTGGCAATGTTGTCATTCTGTTTTCAGGTAGATTTCTTCCAGTTCGAAGCGAAATAGTAATTTCGCACACCTGGTTGTAGATAATTGCGCCGATGGTTGAGGTCTGGAAAGTAATCCCACAAACACAGAATATATTCATCTAACTAAGAGATAGAGATCGCTCCCTATAATATTCAAGATACCAATAATATTTCAGCATACTACCTTGAAGTAATACCACATTCTAAAAATGAGTCCTACCACTAGACTGCTATAATGTAGGTAGTGGGACTGGTCAGACGAAAAGAGTATGCATTGTCTTGATGAAACAGTACTTTCTTTTTCTTCAAATGCGGCCGTTTTTCTGCGATTTCGTCCTTCAAACGCTCCAACAACGCAATGTAATAGTCGCTGTTGATAGTCTGCCCCTTTTGGAGATAGTCGATGAAAATTATTCCATGTGAATCCCAAAATACGGATGCCATAACCTTGCCAGCCGACTGTTGAATTTTTTGTCGTTTTGGACGAGGTTCGTCACCTGCTCGCCACTCAGCTGATTGCCGACTTGACTCTGGTGTGAAGTGATGGAGTAAAGTTTCATATTCGGCTTTGCCGTTGATTTGGCCAACCGGGTTTCACATATGATTTTTTGCGCTTGGGGTTGTTGTAATGGATCCATTTTTCATCACCAGTAACAATCCGATGCAAAAATGACTTCCTTTTTTGGCTTGAGTTTGCTGCTTTTAAACGTTTTAAAATGGCTGCTTGAGTGACACCCAAAGATTATACGAGCTCTTCTTGTGTTTGGCAACAATCTTCATAGAGTAATGCTTCCAGTTCTTCATCTTCAAACTTTTAAATCGTGCAAACCACTTTTGGCACGTTCGCTCATCTAGCGCATGTTCACCATAAACTTCCACCAAAATACGATGACTTTCGGCAGCAGTTTTCTTCATGAAAAAGAACTCCCCGCAAAAACACTTTTTCAGGCACAAAGTTCGACATATTTGAGTGAAAAAAAATTATTGTTGTTTACGCTTCAAATGAATGATATATACTGAAATGACGTACAATGACGGTAGCTTTCCAACGTATGTTCCAATGGAATAATAACAATGGAACAATACAAGTTACGCCATCTCTTAGCAAACCGCACGAAGTTATAGACCCAATAGGAAAAGAGGACGTCTTTAGTTTCACATTCGGAAAGCATGGACCTAGGCTAATTGACCCTGCTAATCACAAAGAAACAATCGTGGTCACCTGATCATAAAACTGTCAACCAAATTGATAATTTTTAAATCAATGCATTCCGGGTGACAAGGTGTAAGATGTGATAATATTTAGGGTTGAAAGGTAATCACAAGAAAAAAAAAACAGAATCTTAGCCGTATCCCTCTTACAGCTGCATTAAGTGCTAAAGATCAGTGGCAGCAATGGTAAGAAACTATCAGAAGATCCCAACTGATTTGATGGGTTTCACCCGACTTGGACCACGAAACTCTTCGTTTGATAAAGAGTGCAGGAAAGTGTATTTTTCTAAACAACTTACCTATAAAGCGGTGCAGCATAGAAAACGAAAACAGCTTGAAAACTACTGACTTGAGATGAAATGATCTAATGTTTTTTCTACAATATTTGTGAATACTACGAGGGTAGTCCGAGAAGTACCCGACCTAACAACGAAAACACAAAATAATTGGGGAAAAATATGTTTATTTCTCGATGTAGTCTCCTTTTAGTTCAATACACTTTTCCCAGCGATGTTCAATAGCTTCGATACCCTATTTATAGTGAGAATCGTCGAGTTCCTTAAAATATCCATCAGTCGCCGACTCCACATCTTTACTGTTGGCAAATCTTTTACCACCGAGCCATTTTTTCACATTCGGAAATAGAAAATAATCCAAGGTAGTCCCCTTGGTGAATAAAGTGCATGAGGAAGCAATTCGAAATTTAACTCATTGATTTTGGCCATAGCGATGATGGATGAGCGAACTGGTGCATCGTCTTGATGAAACAGAATGTTTTCTTCTCCAAATGCGGCCGTTTTTTCTTGATTTCATCTTTCAAACGCTGCAATAAGTTCGCATAATACACGCCGTTGATTGTTTCTCCTTTCTGAAGATAATCAATGAAAATTATCCCACGCGCATACCAAAAAACTGGCAACATGACCTAGCCTGTAGACGGAACTGTCTTCGTCTTCTTTGGAGCTCCCTTTGAGTCCACTATTTTGACGGTTCCTTCGTCTCTGGTGTGAAGGGATGCACCCATGTTTCAGCCTTTATTGCTGTGAAACTTCGATAAACATTCGATTGAAACATCCTCACGGCGCGTGATCGCGGCAGTCATCTTGCGCACAGCTTTCTCATGTCCAGTTTTTCAGTCAACATGCTATGTACAGCGCTTTTTGAATTGCCTACCATATCTGCTAGTTCACGCACTTTCAATCGACGGTCATCCAATACTATTTTGTGGATTTTTTTCAACATTTCTGGTGAACTCATCTCATCTTGGTTGGCAACTTGGACGGCCTCGCTTAAACTCTGCCGCCCAATATTTTATTATTCTAAACGAAGGAGCAGACTGCCCCCTAGTAGAATCCGGTTCCGTTTTGATGTTGATTGGTATCACATGACGACGACTAATTTTCTCCATATTTAAAAATTTATTGACAGCGCTCACAATTGATGGCTGTCGAACAAATACTAAACAACATAGCATCGTCAAACGTAAGCTTTATAACTAAGGTTGCTACTTTTTACAATAGTCATTCTTTTTAAACAACAACCTCCATCTATACGTGAGCTCGGGTAGTTCTGGGACAACCCTCATAGGTACACGTTTCAAAGTTGCAAAGAATGGGAGTTAATTACATATTTTTGTGAAAAAATTATGGCATAGTCAAAGTTTTAAGTTTAGAAAAAAAAAAAACTCTTTTGATCTTCAATAACTTTTCACACATCAATCTTAGGGCAGTACTATTAATTACGATTTCAATGTTACCCCTCCCCACATCCATACGATTTTTTTCTCAAAATATGTTAAGGAATCTTTCCTTAAGGCTTTCGACACATTATCCGGAATATCCTATATAAGACCCAGGTCAACTAGGCCCTGCTCTATGGCATTAAATGTAAGATTCTTCTAATGATTTTTGGTTCTGAAGCTGTTGACGGATTTTGGAGGAGGAAATAAACTCTATGAACCGTAAAACTGTATAGCGAAAAGTGCGCGTCAGTCGTCTGAGATGGCTAGGTTATGTAGACCTTAACTTTCCGACTTGAACAAGACGTAAGTCAACTTGGAGTGCGTAATGGGAAGGAGTTGGCTAAAGACCTCAGTAAAAATCTTCAATTTCAATGTTGGTGGGGGCTGATGCCTCCATTTATTTGGCTTAATCCAAGCTTAATCTAACTTAAAAAGTAGGACTAAGAACAGAAAGACTTAAGAGCTAAGAACCAAGGGAATGGTGGAGGAGATCTCGTTTGAGACGAGGAGAGCTCAGATTGAAATCAAAAACGGTGAGGTTTGTGTTGACCTTTCATAGCATATGCGAGATTGGTTCGTTAGAGCCATAAGAGATTCAGTAGATAAAAGAGACAAGGACAATGTAAATTAGGTAAGATTAAAGGGTTGTTCCAGGGCGGTCCACGGAGAGCAAATCGGAGGAATCGCCGTTAAACACCTTCGATTCGGGAAACATGAACTCGGTGAAAGGGGGACTCAGCTTGACTGGCATACAAAGGAACAAAGGAACATAGAGAGATCTGGTTACGTATGGGTTGGAAAATTCCTTGGACCACCGTTTAATAAAGCCAAGTGATGGGTTGGCTTTAGGGATCACTTTATCGATATGGAAACGGAAACTAAGCTCACTGTCGAATAATAGGAGTTGGTTGACTATAGAGAAAATTAAATTGGGGGAGGAGACGGGTTGCATTTATAGATTGATGGTTATAGATTGGCATTTGCCGATATTAATTCTAAGCAGTTTTTGAGCCACCAGAAGAAGGGTGGAGTCATTAGGAAAAGAAATAGTTTTAAAAATTGTTGTGTAGTGAGCGTAAAAGGAGAGGAATGAGTATTTAATGACCCTCTCAAGATTACTAATAGTAAGAATGACGAAGAGGGGACCAAGATGGCTGCCTTGTGGAATCCCAGATGAGGCCGGGAAAGGCACAGAAGGAGGGGATCTAAACTGAACACTATAATATCGTTTTACCAGGTAAGAAGAAATCCATTTTAACGAAAGAGGTTCAAAGCCGAGAGCAGACAATTTGAAGAGGATCAATTGATAAGAAATCTTATCAAACGCTTTAGTTATATCTGTTACAATATTATCAATTCCTTTGTCATTTTCTAAAGCTGCGAGAGCAAAAGACACGAATTTAACTAGGTTTGTGTTAGTTGATCTCCCTTTTAGAAAACCATGTTGTCTGGGCTAAATAAAGCACTTGCATTTAAAGCTTAAGGCTTTGTATAAAAGAGCTTGGGTATTTGAGAGAGTTTAGCAATGGGACGATAATTGGTGACTTCGTTCTCAGATCCCTATAAAAGAGGTCTTCTAAATCTGAGGAAATTTTCCCTATATAAGGGATAGACAAAATGGCTAGGAAACCGGGAGAAATAGGCTGGAAGAGCATTTTTTAGGAAAAATTCATCTTTAAGTTTGAGTAACTTTTCTTGAATAACAGCAGGAACGACATTTTGACTTAGAAAGAGACCAACGGAGAAGTTGAAGTAAGAGGTATCTGGTACGAAGGAATACTTGGCAAATGATTCTTTGAAAAATGTAACACAGAAGTTGGTAATGGGAGGAAGGATCGGTCTTACTTTGCAATTGATAATTTGAAAAAAGGACTTGGGGTCATTTATAAGATTGGTTTCCACACTATTTAGGTAGCGTTGATAGAGAGAGTTATACAGTTTGATGAAATGAAGATATGTACCTTAGATAGTCGGAAGAAAAGTGGGTGCGAAGAAAAACTCCCCATAACTTGTTCTTTTGTTGCGTAGAGAGTGAAGTCTACGATTATACCGAGGAGGGGTGTAGGAGATGCTTTATGGCGTGAATAAGGCACATGAAGAGAGATGTATTTGAATATTTCTCTGTAAAAAATGGACAGGGCAGCGACCAGAAATAGGTTTTTTAAACTCGAAAGGAGCCCTGCTTAGATAGGTATAGATTTTACGGAAATCAGCTTTGTGAAATTTGTAAGAGAGAACAGGAGACGCTTATTAGCTCTGACACAAGTCCACCCTGGACTGCAGTGCCGTCAGTAAGTAATAATAGTCCATATAAGCAAGCGATTCGTCGAACAACCGATAAATTGGACAATACACATCCAGTATTGCCTGGTACTGTACTACATTATCGACTCTAATTTTTCCAAAAAATTTTTTTTCCTTTCGGAAAGGCATTGCTTTTTTCGGATAAACCAGCAACTATTGACACAAATTGAACTGACAGGATTAATTCTGTTAAACGCAGTCGCTGAGGTAATTTTTCCGAAATTATGATGTTCAAATATTAAATGTCAACAATTTTAAAATAAAGTTCTAACATTTCAAAAATAAGCACCCTTTATTTTATTTAAAAAAAAAATTGTGATATGTTGCATAACTTTAGGCGAATACACCACCTTGATCAAAAATAACCACCGCGTGGCGATCCCATTGTTCCGATTTGAGTTGTTTTTTTTGTTAAGTTGGTAAATCTGTTGTTGACATTCCCTCGAAATCTTAGCGTGATAGCTTGACATTTGCAAAAGTTACGTAGCCAAGAGTACATCTATATCTGTGTGCGTTGGTGATTTTTTACAATTTTAGAAATGGATTTAAATTTGCGACAACGAACTTGTATTAAATTTTGCGTAAAAAACGGATTTAATGGTGCGCGAACGTTGGAAATGTGGCAAAAGTGTTTCGGCAACGATTCTCTAAAGAAAACGGTCGTTTACCAGTGGCACGAGCGGTTCAAAAGTGGTCGTGAGTCAATCGAAGATGATGAACGTATTGGCAGACCATCGACATCGAAAACCGACGAAAACACTGATGAAGTAAATTAAATGTTGGACAAGAACCGCAAATTAACCATCAGGGAGATAGCGGAGGACTTGAACATTGCCTATGGATCCGTCCAAGACATTTTGGCTAATGATTTGGGTTTCCGTCGTGTAGCAGCAAAGTTGGTGCCAAAAGATCTTAATTTCATACAAAAAAGAGACCGTGTTGACGTCGCAAAAGAGATGATTTACGAGGCTGAATCCGATCCCACATTCATCAAAAGGATCATTACTGGCGACGAGACGTGGGTTTATGAGTACGACACGCAATCCAGACATCAGACAAGTGAATGGCGTTCCCCAAATGAGCCGAGACCAAAAAAAACACGTCCAGAAGACCAGACAGTAAACAAAGAGTATTATTTGGGCGTTATGAGACGTTTGCGTGAAGCAGTTCGACGAAAGAGACCAGAATTGTGGGCAGAAAACTCGTGGATTTTGCACCATGATAACACACCGTCGCACAGTGCCATCATTATTCGTAATTTTTTGAAGAAAAATGCAACAAATACCATCCAACAGCCACCGAATTCACCTGATTTGGCTCCCTGTGACTACTTTCTGTTCAATCGAGTTAAAAACCCACTACGGGGAACGCGTTTCACCAGCCGGGAGGAAGTAATGGAAAAATCGCAGGAAGCACTGATGGACATACCGAAAACTGAATATAAAAAATGTTTCGAGGATTGGATCAAGCGCTTGCATAAGTGTGTTGCAGTCGATGGGGATTATTTTGAAGGGGACAATATAGATTTAGATGAATAAACTTGTGCTTTTAATTTTCTGAGAAATTCCGGTGGTATTTCTTGTTTTTATATTGCAACTACGGAGCAGGATCAAGCTTAACTGTAGCAGCAGTACGTTCGTATTTGAACGAAATAAAAAGTATTGGCAGCTCCATCAAGATCGGTAACCTTGACGACACCTTTCTTACCCAAAAAGAACTAAGATAGGTGAAACAGCCCGAGCTCAATTTCCAAACGTCTGTTCAATAACTCGCGTCTGTCGCCGATATCGATTAAATTGGAACGCGCAACTTGAGCCATTAAATTAAGGACTTGATTTTCGGTGTACTTCTGCGGTTCTCTATAATATTTCTCCTCTTTTGGTTTCTTTTCATAACTTCGGTTTAGATTGAAAATCAATCCGAGAAACATGTCCCTTTATTCTCTCGCTATGGACAGCACAACTTCACGGATTGTGTCGCATCTCTCTAGTTTATGCTGGTATCTGGTATCTGATTATCGCAGGCTGTTATTTAATAACTACATCGCTACACTCCCATTATTCCAGTTCTAAATACCCTGAGCAAGACGCATACGATTTTGGCAATGTTTTCGACGTTTAGTTGATTACCATTTTCGACAATCCGTCCTTCGACCCGCTTATGAATATGGATAGAGGCCTACTTGTATAGTTCTCGATTAACGCATCTGCCGTCCTTATACTCTCTTCTATTTTAATATTTTTTGCATTATCGTCATCACAGAACATTTTGGGTGGTTCACGATGGAAATGGAACAACTCATCAATGCAACTGTTTATTTGTAAAGGATTGCACAACGCGGCATAGGTATTGGCAAGGCAAAGTGTAATTTGGCAGATAGTAATGACAGCATTGATTGCAATTCCCCAAACCGGAATTTCTTAATTTCTTGTCTCGGCCCTTCTCGTCCGCGTTAGTTGTGGCCGAGTTGTTGGCGGGCCTGGCTGTTAATCATCAAAATGTTAATACGAGTAGTTTTGGTTTTAGATCGGTCGGTAGTGCTGATGTGGTAGAAAGTATACTTTCGATAAAGTCAAATGCCATTGAGTTAGGAAAAATGCAACCTATATTTCTAAAGCTACTCTTACCAATCATTCTGCCTTCTATCACCTTCATCTTCAACACTATTTTGACAAAAGGAGAGTACCCAACTCAGTGGAAGTTGGCGAAAATTATACTTATTCCAAAAAGTGCTAAAGCTGATGAATTTAGACCAATTTCAATCCGGCCCTTTCTGTACAAGACCTTTGAACGTATTTTACAAAAACAGGTGAGCACATATCTTAATAATAATAATTTGCTCACATCAAAGCCATCTGGTTTTCGTGAGAAACACAGCTGTATTACCGCCCTGTTGAATGTTATTGACGATATACGACAAGCAATAGATGAAGAAAATGTAACTTTCATGGTGCTCCAAGACTTTTCCAAGGCATTTGACATGGTTGATCACAATATCTTATGTAAAAAGCTCATTCGACAATATAAATTTTCATCAGGGGCACTAGCTGCTTACATCTTACTTAAACAACAGAATGCAATCAATTCAGCCCAACTATTAGTATTGTCCCTTAAGGTTCTATACTTGGGCCCTTATTATTCTCATTATATGTAAATGAGCTTCCATCCATCATAAACAACTGTTCGTCACATATGAATGCTGATGATGTTCAAATGTATATGACCTGTCCACTCGGTTTAATTGAGAACGGAGTTTACTCTATCAATGAAGATGTTGAGGAAATTTCGCGTTGGTCTGAACTTAACGGATTTTCTTTAAACGCTAAGAAATCGAAGTACCTAGTTATACCGAAGAAACCACTGGATCATTCGTATTTTCCCCTTATTTTGTTGAAAAGCTCCGCAATAGATTATGTTGAGACTGTAAAGAATAGTGGGGTCACTTTTAATCGCAAGTTAACTTGGGAAAATCACATCAGTGCTGCCATTGGAAAGGTATATGGGGTGTTACGTAATCTATGGGTAACACAGTCTTTTATCCCAACTAAGACGCGCTTGATGTTAGCTAAATAGCTGGTTATTCCTATTTTACTCTACGGATGTTAAATCTATTGTAGCTGTGACTCGATCAGTAGAAGAAAGCTCAATGTGGCTTTTAATAGCACAGTACGTTTTGTTTTTGGGCTACGTAAATATGACAGAGTAAGTAATTATTCTTCTCGTTTGCTCGACATGCCTTTTGAAAGCTATCTCAAGCTTCGAAGTCTAGCCCTGCTATCGGATATTCTCGTAACACGTCAACCATTATACGAAAAGACTCGATTTACCTCTTCGCACAGGGCTGGTCAATTAATTCACCCCCAATACACATCCCTAACGTCAATGACTTTCGTCATTATTTATTTTTCGTTTTTTGTGAATCACTTGTTAGGTTTTTGTTAAATTCATTTATTTTATAGTGTATTATTAATAAAAAGAGATTTGAAACAAAACTGCATCATTAGATTTTTTCATAATGCTTTTCAACTCGTTAGGTTGCAAGAATGACGGTCGTACGTAGACTTTTGTCGCTCACTGTATATACATTTTTCTTGTTAAGTTTTAATTTGGTACAAATGCTCTATTAGCTGTCATTGTTCTTAATTAGCTTTTCACTGTCTTATAAGATATTTTATCTTAAAGTGTATAAGCATTACAAACAAATAAATAAAATAAATAAATAAACGTCACTGAATAAGTGACATGAAATAACAACGAGATCAGCTCCACATTTAATTTTCTGTTGAAGACTCGCTCGATAGATTGGCTTCATTTTCACTATCTCGTAATTATTTGGTATATCCTTCTCCATAGTGGAGAAACTTTAGGCTGAGTAAATCAGCCAGCTTTACCATGCTCAACGAAACTCTTCGGAAAAACCGGTCCAAAAAGCAGTAGAGGCTCAAGTTCCAGCCGCAGTTAAAAGTAGAGGCTTAACGAAAAATAATTGGACCACTCAAATGTGAAAACATCAGCAAGACCCCAACATCACCAACGAGGTGATCCAAAGCAGAGTGACCAGTAGAATGGGTCTAAGGTCCGCAAATTTAGCCAACACCACAAGCGGCGCAATTATACGCATTACATATTTCAAAGGTTAATAAAAGAAAAAGATGAAGTGAATCAGTACACTATCAGGCAGTGTGCTAATTTTCGTGAGATCTTACTCTGTTTTAGGGGCCGGCTGTGTTACAGTACTCGGAGCAAAGTAGATTTCTGTAATTTCTAGTGATCCTACCCTTTGCTTTATTTCCCTAGTTCTTTTAATTTGAACGTCTACTGCTCCACTGAGCTATGAAATGTCTTATTGAATTATTATGCCAAGTTATAATGGTTTAAACCTATGGTTCTTATGTAGGATGATGCACGTTAATTAACATAAAACTAAAAGATAGTTTTCTTTTCAAATAATTTTAAATTACGAATGAACTAACTAAAATCAAAGTAATGGACCTACAAGAATATTAAGATGATTATCATATCTCTTCGATTTCTTGGGACTGGAAAGCATCGTTAAAGTTTTTGCTGCTTAGTTTACATCCATAATAGTAGATGCGCTTAAAAAGGGATATACAGTATGACCTCGGTAAAAGCAATACCTCGGTTAAAGCAACACCCAAATTTTTACCATTAGTGACTCAGTAATTGCAACTTTTCAGAAAAATGTGACTCAGTAAACGCAACTGTCCATCCATGATCTCTTTTTTCCTTTTAACTTTGTTTGTATTTTTTAGTATTTGGTTTTACTGTAACTGGTCAGTTATTTTACAGTTACTTCTCTCAGAATTTTTTACACTGGTACATAGATCGTAGGTGCATTGTATATGCGTTTTAATTTACCAGTGTTCAGCTAATTTGCTCTCGGTTTAGTTTTAGTTTTATTTTAGAAATCATGGCTATCGTAAAAAAAGGTTTCCAAGCTGTCTATAAAGTAGAAGGCTGAGATTTTAAATAAATTGAGTAAGGGTGCATCAGTTAAATCGCTTTGTGAAACATACAAGTGCAACAAGTCAAGCATTAGCAGAATAAAAAAGAGAAAAAATGTACTTAACAAATTCGGGAAAGCGCGTAACTCTAAAAACCAGGATGGAAAAGCCTTGTACAATTGGTTCCAGAGGCAACGCAGGCAAAACGTACCCATTTGCACACAATTCCTTAAGTCAAAAGCATGTGTGCTTCACAAAAAAATGCGGCTGCCTTTAATGCCAGTGTTGGCTGGTTTTCAAATTTTAAAAAACGGAATGGAATCCGCATGCTTAAAATTTGCGGAGAAAAGCTGTCAAATAAGCCAAAACTGGTGGAACGATTTTTGATAAAATTCAAAAATAAAATTAAAGAGCTTGACTTGTTACCAGATCAAATTTACAATGCGGACGAGTCTGGTCTATTTTTTAAGCTTATGCCAAACAGAACGTTTGTGGGTTCTAAAGAAGCTACTGCTCCTGATAGGAAAGCAAATAAGGAGAGAAACACTTTGCTTGCTTGCACTAATGCGTCTGATACGCACAAAAAGTAAAATATAGGAAAAGCTTTAAATCCTAGAGCATTTAGGCATTTCGAAAACAAGCCTATCGTTTACAAGGCCAAAAAAATGCGTGAGTGACACACGAATTTTTTAAAGATTGGTTTCATTCAACATTCGTGCCAGAAGTAAAATTATTTTCGAATTGATTTGGTCGAATATAAATCTTTTTTTTATTGGGTATATAATTTATTTCGTGCGGTTTTTTTTTAAAAATTTGAACGTTTATTTAAGAAAAAGATGTACAATAGTATTATTCAAAGTATTGCCCATCTAAAGCTAGGATTTTTTCCCATCTTTTTTGCAATTTGTGGATCCCATCCCAAAAGAACTGTGCCGGCTTGGCAGCCAAGAATGAATCAAGCCAATTTTTGATATTCTGCTCTGATGTGAACCGTATTTCAGTGAGGGCGTTCTGCATCGACCTTAACAAATCAATAGTCAGAAGGGGCAAGGTCTGCGCTGTAAGGCGGGTGGGGTAAGACTTCCCATCCACTGTTTTCCAAATAGTTCTTAACCGGAATAGCAACGTGGGGCCGAGCGTTGTCATGATGGAAAATTATTGCGTCGTGTCTGGTCGCATATTCCGGGCGTTTTTCGGCCACTGCTCTCTTCAAACGGGATAATTGTATTCGGTAGCGTTGTCCATTGATGGTTTCACCCGGTTTTAGCAGCTCATAAAACAGCACACCCATCTGATCCCACCAAATACAGAGCATTACCTTCGCGCCATGAATATTCGGCTTTGCCGTTGATGTGGCTGGTTGGCCGGGTTTCACATATGATTTTTTGCGCTTGGGGTTGTCGTAATGGATCCATTTTTCATCACCAGTAACAATCCGATGCAAAAATGACTTCCTTTTGTGGCGTTCCAGCAGCATTTCGGACATGCAAAACCGCCTTTCGACGTCTCTCGGCTTGAGTTCATGTGGAACCCAATTTCCTTGCTTTTGAATATATCCAGCTGCTTTTAAATGTTTTGAAATGGCTGCTTGAGTGACACCCAAAGATTCTGCGAGCTCTTCTTGTGTTTGGCAACAATCTTCATAGAGTAATGCTTCCAGTTCTTCATCTTTTTTGGCTGCCCAGGACGTTCATCGTCTTCCAAGCCAAAATCACCACTTTTAAATCGTGCAAACCACTTTTGGCACGTTCGCTCAGCTAGCGCATGTTCACCATAAACTTCCACCAAAATACGATGACTTTCGGCAGCAGTTTTCTTCATATTAAAGTAATGAAGAAGAACTCCCCGCAAAAACACTTTTCCAGGCACAAAGTTCGACATATTTGAGTGAAAAAAAATTATTGTTGTTTACGCTTCAAATGAATGACATATACTGAAATGAAGTACAATGACAGTAGCTTTCCAACGCATGTTCCAATTTAATAATAACAATGGAATAATACAAGTTACGCTATCTCTTAGCAAACCGCACGAATTAAGTTATAGCCCCAATATATTTTTTCCTTGGTTTAGGTAAGGAATCGAGCCAAAAAAGGCTCTACTGCTATTGGACGTGTCATCCAAAAAACGGGGAGATGATAAGTAATGATGGAAAGATTGTTACCATGTGTTTGCCAGCTATTCTATAACCAATGAACCAAATTGTCATCAACTTGACAAAACTGTGCTACAAAAAAAGACTTTTAGCACATTTAGTCGGAAGCCGAGGTTCAGATTTGGAGAGTAAAATAATGGAGTTTAATTTAAGGCATGCCATATGCCTCCTGGGTACTGTCTGGGACAAGGTTAAGTCTTCGGCTATACAAAAGTATTGGAAGCCTTTGATGTCTCCTGACAGTGAGTGGAATGAGGAGGATGAGCTACCGTTGAGGGTCATAAGCGATAAAATCATTAGTTCCCTCGAAATGATGACATCAATTAATGACTTGCTTCAAGAGTTATTTTCCACTGAAACTTTTTTCACCGAGGAATTAAGCAATTGGATTGCCGAAAACGATATCGAACAGGCGCCTGTTTGCAACAATCTAGACGTCGAAAAAATCGAGAGTGAAGAAGAAAGCGCAGGTGCAAGTGTAAGTCCTCCACGGCCAAAAATCAAAACCGAGCATGTTATTCAAACATTTAGCATTTGTCTTCAATCGGATACAGAAAACTCGGTTTCACTAGAAGATGCCTTGCTCCTTCAAAAACTGAGAGAGCTGGCCGTCGACAAAAATGTATCCTCCAAGAAAAAGCAATCGAACATTATGTGAATATTGTTTTTTAAATGAATTAATTATATTACTTTTCTTTTCTTTTACGGCGAACAATATTCTTTTATTTTCGTATTCTGGTTTTCACGTTAAATTCTAATTCAAGGCTCAACTTTTTTGTGACTCGGTTATTGCAACAACCTCAATTAACGCAACTGCTCGAATTTTTATCGGTTGCTTTTACCGAGGGCGTACTGTATGTATAATATTTATCTTTTCTAACCGCTTGCTAGCATCCTACTCATATTTTGATACTCTCTGCTTAATCTGCTTACAATTCTCTGGTACAATTCTGTTCATAATCGGTTCAATCAATTTGTGTATGTGAAAAAGTAAATATTTAAGACGAAATACTTTTCTCGACATACACTGGCGATCACTAGGATGAGGCCATACATTTTGCAATAGATTTTCACTCTTTATACCTATTTGAAATTTTGTATCGGCAAACTTTTACTACCTGCGAACAGGTACATATTTTCCCAACAGGAAGTCATACAATTAAAGGGCAAATAAGAAACTACCGTTGGAATTTCCCAAGATCAAACAATGAACTACTTGAAAAGCCTATGAAAAGATGCGCACTAGGATTAGGCCATTGCGAATATTTCGTTGCATGAGTTCACATCAGCTATTTTTTTCAAAGTTTTGTTAAGAATATTTAAAAAAGCGTTGAAAAGAACTGTTTTTATTTAGTTTTCAAAAAAAATGGTTTCCAGAAAGACTTTGACGGCGACAGAAAGAGGAAAAGTAGATGATTTCAATGAGTTAGGACTCTCAGGCTGAGAAATTTCAAGGAGACTTAAAAGAAGTAAGACTGTTGTAAACAGTTATCTTGCGGATCCACAAAACTATGAACTATGGGAAAAATCAAAAAGGACGCACGGCAGAAGCAAGAACATTGCGAGAAAAGCGGTTAATTCTACGGCATGCCTCAAATTCTACTCTACCATCTACTAAGATAAGGGCCAACAGCGGACTATCAGCCAGCATAGCAACGGTCCGAAGGATAGTACGAAAAAGTGGTACTATACAGGAAAAAAAACTTAAAAAGAAACCTGTTTTGAGGCAAGAACACAAGGAGCATCGAATGAATTTTGCAGAAGAACATTTCGCTTGGAGCAGTGAATGGAAACGCGTTGTCTTTTCGGATGAAAAAAGTTTAACCTTGACGGCCCCGATGGGTACAACTTTTATTTCCATGATCTAAGAAAGAAGGAGCTTATTTTGGCAAGACACCACAGCCGTACATCAGGTGTAATAGTGTGGGGAGCTATTACCTACTATGGCGCAATGGAGTTGGAGTTTTTGTCCACAACAATGAACGGAAACAACTACAAATGTTTGCTGGAACGGTCATTCCCAAAAGTGAAAAACATTTTCGGACCCCTGCCTTGGATATTCCAACAAGACAATGCCACCATCCACACTTCCAGGGTTGTTAGAAGTTAGAATTCAATCAGAAGACCTGGAACTTTTGCCATGGCCGCCCTATTCACAGGACTTAAACATAATCGAAAAGGTTTGGGCATGGTTATCTCGTAAAGTGTATTAAGGCGGCAGACAATTTGAAGACAAGGACACTTTAATCGAAGCTATTCGTGATGCCTGGGCCCAAATTTCTCTTGATTATTTAAAAAAAAAAACTGTATAATTCTATTCCAAACCGTCTTATAGAGGTCATATCGAAAAATGGCGGGCATACTCATTAATAATATAGAAAAACATAATAAATAAATGTTTTAAAATCATTTCATATTCATATTCATTTTTCCTTTCTTTCGAAGGAGGCATATGGCCTCATCCTAGTGGCGCATCTTTTTATACGCTTTTCAAGTAGTTCATTGTTTCATCTTGGGAAATTCCAACGGTCGTTTCTTATTTGCCCTTTAATTGTATGACTTCCTGTTGAGAAAATATGTACCTGTTCGCAGGTAGTAAAAGTTTGCGGGTACAAAATTTCAAACAGGTATAAAGAGTGAAAATCGATTGCAAAATATATGGCCTCATCCTAGTGATCGCCAGTGTATGCACTCGAATTAAAATCTTAACCTGCACAAAAGCGAGTCCTAGGCGTATGTAACAACGTGTATAATAGCGTATGCGAAAACTAATATGTTCAATGTAATAGCATTCTGGATATATCCTCAGACGAATGGAATCCCAAACCCTTTACTTTAGAGAATAATCTCAAGAAGACAAATACAGTGGATGACACTACGCTGAGACTTTCATTTTAGCGAATAAATCGCAATTCATCGCTATCAGATGTGTCGTGGTGTTTACGTCAAGAATAAAAAGAGCGGGTTAAAAGATTCAAAGATTCAGGGCTACTCATCTTATTCGATCTAGCAAGTGTTTAAGTGCTTCCTGGTAGAGCCCTTTATTTACTGTTTGACCTAAAAGTACAAATTCCTTGCGATCGACGCCAGTGTTGGTGACCACTGCGCCGCCGATCTCAACTGCCGCTCGCCCCTCATGACAACTCTTGAATACTTGTTTTATCTAAAACAAATGCTTTTACTGAGAGTGCATCATTTCGGAGCTCTATTGATTATCAACACCCTTTCAGTCTTTACACACAGTGCTGGCGAAGGAAAAGTAGCAAAAGAAGAAAGAAAAATCTTTAAAAAAAGATCACTAGCACTTGGTACTTTCAGTGAAAGCATAAGACTTTTGTTGTATTCACTCTAAAAAAAAATCAGCTCATATACGAGTATATTTAGAAAAATAATTTTTTTGTTTTACAAACTTTTATCAACTTAATGCTAAATTTGTCACACTCTTCTGTTACAAAATTTATAAATTTCTGGCTTGATGTGTGTATGCACATACCTCACATGTTAAAGGTTACAACAAAATAAGGGGCATTTAGAAAATACATACTAATGACAATAAAATATGTATAAAAAGTTTAAGGTATATAAATACGATTAATAAATATAAATTAACCCTTTTCACAAAAGATACAAGCGTTTGTTTATTTTTCTTTTCTTTTTTCAACCATAATTTAGTTTTATTTTTTTGTTTGATTTTATAAATGCTGAACATTTAAAGCGACAGACTTGAAACTGAACCTCTAAGGGCACTTTGGTGGTTATACTACTTCACATTTCTACATAAATACAAATAAAGAATACATTTTTGTGCTTTGTTTCGTTGCATTGGTTTTGTCATGTTGAATTTTTAATAAATGTTTCCAGTCCATGGTTCTTGTTTAGGGAAATAGTCGGGGCAGAATATTTGAACCATAATACCGGCTGTCATAAGCGCAAAGTATATAAGTACTGCAACCCACCAAAGAATACGTTCCCATCTTCGCTCTTTTAAATTTCGTAATACTCCTATGCCTACAAGAAGGCCAGCCAGAGCTCCTGATAAATGCGCCATATAACCAATTTGATCGTGTTTGTCATTAATGTGTCGATAAACTGATGTTCCTAAATCAGTGAAACAGAATATCAAAAAGACAAACAGTTGCACCAGCCCATAGTCCATCTCTGAATAGTTCTAAAAAAAACAAAAAAAAAACACAATCAATCGGAGGTTTGAAAAGTACATAAAATATGATTCTTACCATAATTATTGTGGCTATGTGTGCTGTAATAAGAGCGTACACACCCCCAGAAGCACCGGCAAGAAATATTCTAGGGCTACTTAATGAAGTTCCCATTGAACCTGCAGCGACACCAGCCAAGTACACTAACGTTACACGCCACCAATGGTGTACCAGTTCAAGAGCGATGCCCAAGAAGATTTGAATTATGAGGTTCATGAAAAGGTGCATTATGCCCACATGAACAAACATGTAGCTGACAAAACGCCATGCCTCGTACCGACGATATGGATTAAAAATGAACAAAGTCGCAGCGGGACCTTTCGTGCTTTCACCCAAGTTGTGCGTATTATTAGGGTCATCTCTGTAAAGTAATTTTTTTTTTTTTTTTTGTAAGTTCAAACAATTGCCACCTTTACTGTATGTCAAAGGTCTTACTTAAAGTGCATGACATCTATTAAAAACATAATGATCTCTACTAAAGAAAATATTATCATTGTCAAAGGCGGTGGGCAAAATGTCATTTGTCTTTCGTAGGCTCCATCTTAATGAAATTAGAAATATTGCTAAAATGAATTTCTTAAATAGATTGGTGAGTTTTAATTTGGCATACCAATTTGATCACCATGTTGCTGTTCCCGTCGTGGAATAATGGCCCTACAGTAGTTATTTATGAAGCTACTTAAAAGCCAACGATTTTGTATGGAAAGCTTGTAAAATTCCTCAAAGTCCAATCGTTCATTTCCATCGTGATCATTTGTCCCAACTATATTTTTTGCCATTGATTCTGGAATGTCTTGACAAAGACCTTGTGCAATAAGACGCTTAAGTTCCCGAACGTCAATAAACCCATCATTATCGGTATCGTGCTATAAAAAAAGAAAGAAAAAAAAAAACATGATTTTTGTGCAATTACAATTTATGGTTCAAATGAAAATATGAGTCAAAGATGATAGGTGCGATCAAACGCGCAAATTCTGAAAGCCAAACTCTTGCAGCGACAAGGGTAAAATGAAATTGGCTTGCAGAGGGTTCTCTATCTAAGCCCAAGAACAGTGCCAAATGAAACAAGATTTCCGGCACTCCTTTTGCTGATGGCTTTCTACATACCCGATACAAAAATGAAACTGTTGCGGTAAAGGCTCTAGTTTCTTCAGAGGGAAGTCAGCTTGAGCGGTTATATAAATGCTTAGATTTCTTTGCCCCCAGAGCCTGAGTAAAATCGATAATATTTCATACTATGAAATGAAACGGAATGGCATTAATTTATTCTTTTGTCAGCTTCTTTCTCCTGTGATTCGGTACTGTCACCAAAACATAGGTAGTAAACGAATTTAATTTATAGAATATTGCACTCCCAAGTTTATCAAAATGTTGCGATGTTAATCCTTAGAATAATTTTTGAGCGATAACGAATGCAGAGTAAAGTGTACACTTTCCTGAACTTTATACTATTGTGCTTTATGTGTTATACTCGTATATTAGAACAAGTAATCGAACAAAAATGCTACCGGTAGTGTTCATGTAAGATCCTAGAAACATCGAATTCCGTGTTGTTCTATTCGAAAATTTCCTTCGTAAAGGAGCTCGATATTTGGGTACCCCCTAAGTTGAAAAAAATACGTCTGACGAAGCGCATAAACGTCTGCGATCAACTCACCAAACGTGAAGAACACGATTCATTCTTGAAGCGTATGATCACGGGCGATGAAAAATGGACTATCTACAACAATTTCAGCCGAAAAAAAGTAGGAGTAGGCAAGTAGGTGGAAAGTCAAGCAAAGGCGGATATCCACCAAAAAAGGTGAGCCCGTCAATCTGGTGGAATTGAAAGGGACCAGTCTTCTATGAGCTTTAGCAGCAAAGAACAAAACGATTAATTCCAATGTCTACTGTGAGTTGCTATGTCAAGTTATGCCATCGCACAGAAGCGTCCTGAGCTGATCAATTATGAGGGTGTGGTGTTTCTCCACGACAATATGAGACCACACACTAATTTGGCCACTCGGCAAAAATTGTTGCAATTTGGTTTGGAAGCATTGCCACATACACTGCATGGCCCAGATCTTACACCATCAGACTTCCACTTATTTTGGTCCTTGCAAAACTTTTTGAATGGTAGAACGTTTGCTTCTGAAGACCTTATCAAACAGTACCTTGACAAGTTTCTGCAGACGAAGATAGGAAGTTTTATGAACGCGGTATTATGAAATTGCCCGAGAGATGGCAGAGGCTCATCGAAACAAAACGAACATTATTGATTAAGGTTCATTACGTATGTATACTATACATATAAACGCACCTGAAAATCGAATGAAAAAAACGCAATAATTTTTGAACAACTCAAGAAATATTTCTACCAAACTCATCAATGCAGTGCAAAGGTCGGAAACAATCTCAACGAAATTCTGCCAAATAAGCCTTTAGACAAGGTGATGCGCGGTCATGTGATTTCTTTTTAACATCATACTTACATCATACTTGGGAAAGTCGCAAGCATACACCAACATTTTTCAAAAGATTGTCCAATTATTCGTATGACACCTACACTGATGACATTGATTAGCAGAACACAGCAAGATGTTACTGATACGTTTCTGAGTATTGAAACAGAAGCGGAAAAAATTAGGGCAAAACAGAATACTTGAATATGCTGTCAACCAAAAATACGCACAACATCAGCGAAAAAAAAAAGACTTTCAGGTTGTAAAAGATTTTGGGTATCTCGGGTTCGCTATTAACACCTTACCAAGAATCCAGCGAATAGTTGTGAAACGCCTAAGGAATCAATTAAGTAATAAAGGTTTGTCAGGAAGAACTAAGGAGATTCTATTGTATGTTAAGGCCCTTAACATCCCAGACCTGCTATGTGGCTCAGAAGTGTGGACGTAACAGCGGATAAAAATATCCCTAGCTTTGCCTTAGCTCATGCGCAATAGTGGAAAAGGATCTCAATCATCTTGGGGTGCCGAACTGGAGGCAGTTGGTCAAAAACTGCGCCAGGTTTTTTGGTTGATGCTGAGGTCCACCACGGACTTTAACGCTTCTAACTAAGTTAATAGCTCAAAACTTTTTGAATTTGTCTGTCGCGAATTTGTCATTCACGCCAAAATACACTCTATACAGTGGACTATAATGTATGACCCTATCTTCCTAGACTATATCTTTGGAATGGAATAAAGATATATTCCATTCAAGTTTTTTTTGCGTCATGTTTTGGAAATGATATCGCTTATGTAGCCGTGCCATTTAATGAATACCATTTGGGCTCTTTTCATGGCATTTTCAATGGTTTTATTCAGAATTTCGGGCTGCCAGAATTTGTGGCCTGGCCACACAAACCCGTAACTTTAAATAACCCCATAGAAAGAAGTCTGTGGCAGTCAAATCGTTTGATCTTGCGGGCCAGTGCAAATCGCCAAAACGCGATATCAGACGACCGGGAAACGCACACTTTAGAATGTCGGTTGTGGCTCGTACTGTATGCGCCATTGCTTCATCCTGGTGGAACCACATGTCTTCCAGTCCCAATTCATACAATTGAGGAATGAAAAATTCATTGATCATGGCTCTGTAGCGCTCACCATCTGAAGTGACCGTTTAGCCCGAGCTGTTCTAAAAAAAAAATGGTCCCATAACTCCTCTAGCATAAACAGCACACAGCGTAGTGACTTTGAGTGGATGTAATGGCTCTTCGTTCATTACTCGCGGGCTTTCAGTGCCCCAGAACTACAAATTTTGCTTATTCACGTATCCATATATGTAGGTAGAAATGGGCCTTGTCGCTCATGATTATGTTTGGCGCAAAATCGTCTACTTCGTTTTTGAGATTCATGAGGGCGTGATCGTAGATTACACGCGATTCACTGTCAACACTTTGTCTGCACTTTGTAAAGGAACATCTTCAAGCCTTTCACTAAAATGCGGGAGAAACGTGCGTGGAATGAATAAATGCGTGGCACGTAGCCTGGTCGACGTCAATGGAGTCTCTACGATATCTTCAGCCATGGCAGCGATATTCCCGGACGAACGAGAGGTACGCGGCCTTTCAGGGTTTGCTCGGCCCCATGTTGTTCCAGTCTCTACGGGCCGTGAGCCTAAACGCCTCATTGAACGACCAGCGGGAGCCGGACGACCAGGAAAACGGGCACGAAATGCACGTTGCCTTCATCAGGAGTATAGCGTTCCATTGCTTATTCACACAAATTCTAATACTGCTTGCTTCACAAATGTCAAAACCGAATTGACATTCGATGTCATTTATAGGATCTACTGCATTTTTCGATAGGGTCATACATTATGGCATACCTAGTATATGGTATATGTTCTATAGGCATATAATAATTGTCATAAAATGTCACAGATTTTATATTCTCACTTTGCTTAGCCATCGCAACGCCTGTATGGCTTTGATATCTTTTTTACAGGAGTCGTGTTGTTTTGCTGCTCGCTGTCAATTAAGTCATCCAGTGTTCTAATGCAGATTCGAAAATTATTGGACAATATTTTCCTTATTTCTTTTCGCATGGTTAGTCGACAATGAATCCGTGCTTTTAAAAATCTTGTCGTTGCTTCTGAGTTATGTTCTTTGTGTTTGTGTGATAGGGAAATTATTCTTCAGCCCAACGGGGACCACGTCATCAGTTGAACCCCTTAGACGATTGAATCCCAATATTTTATAAAGGATCTTTCATTAAATTTAAATAAAACAAAGTGTGTGTGAGATATCATCGAAATTTTTTATTCGTTTGAAAGGCCTATCGATGCCATTATGTATGGAATATAATATCGTCCGCCGCGACTTCTCTGGGTGGCGCGCATCCAAAATGTCCAATTTTTCGCGAATAAATCAGGCTGAATTTGACCGATGGCATGGGTTATGTTGGCTTTGAGGCCCGCTGTGGTTTGTGGCGGGCCCCCGCCCAATTATCAAGGCTTCGCCCATCAATGACGTTGTCTAAGAAAAAGCGGGGGCAGATTATTCTTACTGGTCTTATCGTAAACATCTTCAAATTATAGCCTCTGAATGGTTGCTACGATTTGACCAGTTACAAGTTGCCGATCATAGGTCTTGCTGGCGGCTTGACCACCGGTAGTCCATACCAGGACTTAAATCACGGTACTATGGGATTCAGGAGCCCCCGAATTTCGGTCTGGGCCTGACTTGTTAGAGGTAGGCCCCCTTGTGGGAGTGTCATGGTGGCTGTGGTTTAAACCCAAATCGCGGGTACGGGTTTCCTTTTTGGTTTAGCCCATTGTAGAGTTGCAAATAAAGTACTGGGTGCTGTGACCCTAAGAACAGCAAGAGGTTTTAGGTCGGCCTCGACTCATACCAAGGGTGGAACTTGTGCCTCCAACACAAGTTCTGCTTTGGTATAATGTATAAGCGGGTATAAGTATATTATAAAGCGAGTATTATTAGCGATGGCAAGGCGTATTCTTGCTCCCAATGGGTGTACGGGCTTCTCGTAAACATAAAGTCTTATGACAGGTGGTTTACGTTAAAAATCCAGGTACGTTCTGTGGTTTGTGGCTTATTCGCATAGACCTGCGACTTCAGAAAATCCCACAAGAAAAAGTCTAACGGGGTCAAATCGCACGATCTCGGCGGCCAATTCACATCACCTCCACGTAAGATGACCATGCTCTCGAATCGCCCGTGCAGAATTTCCAATGTGGCGTGAGCTGTGTGGCACGTAGCGCCCTCCTGTTGAAACCACATGTCATTGGTGTCCATATCATCCAATTCAGGCCAAAAGAAGTTGGTAATCATCGACCTAAAGCGCTCGCCTTTGACAGTGATGGCATGGCCAATATCGTTCTTAAAGAAATATGGACCGATGACGCCGCCAGCCCAAAATCCACACCAAACAGTGACAGATCTCCCAAATTCGACAATTTTGTTGGTTGACGTACCCATTTATCCAGGAACGAGCCTCATCGCTGGAGACGATTTTTCGATGAAAATCAGGGTCAATTTCCAACTGCTCCAGAGCCCATTCAGCGAAAACATGACGTTGTCTATGGTCGTTTACCTTCAGCTCCTGGCTCAGTTGAATTTTGTACGGGGCAGGCCCAAGTCACAACGCAAAATTTGCCAAGTCATGGTCTGCGAAAAGCCGAGTTCGTCCGATCTTGCGTTTCGTCGACGTACGGGTGTTGGTTTATCGTTTACTGAACCAGTGGACTCAAATTTATCCACAACACTGCGAATAGTCCTCTCGGTAAGACGATTATGGCAACTGTAAAGTGGGCGAAGCGTGTTGTTGAACGCTATGTCCGTCCATGGTAGTTTGGCAAAACAGACTGAATAAATGACAGCCAATTTGAGAGATGTAGCTTCAACAATATGACTGCTATCAACTGTCAAAGTTCGGAAGTCCCTATTGGAAGCCCCTGTATATACCAGTTTTTATAAATTTCTGCTTTAATACTGTCTGAGAAACTTATGCAAGGAATTTGGAACTCTGGTCAAGCTGGGGGAATATAATCTTTAATCACAGAGTCGTGTACCTACTCCACGTCAACTCAGAGGTTATTTTCCACAAATTAATTAGTTTCGGTCTATGTTTCTTTATGCATTAGTAACCGCATAGGTCTCTTTGCCACTACACTCACTACCCAGTGAGGGCCTATAATTAATTCGAAACTGCGATGTTGTAACTTAGTTCCATTCGTTTTAACTTTGATACAGCATCTACTAAATAATTAATTTGTCTGTCATTAACGATTTACAAAGTTTTTGTACAAATTGCAAAAATTATTTTGAAGTAACAATATTTTTTATCACATTTTACCGGTACGAATGAGTAATGGTATGGCTTTAAAGGAACCTCACCACAATGTTTATCTAATCTTTATTATTATATATATCTCTCTATCTCTATGTACCTTTGTTGCTGTAATCGATATTGTGGTCTTTTCTTTATGTAGAAACATAGAAACACCTATTCTTACTCGTACCCCAACAGCAACAAAGCAGACAAATTGAACCTCTTTCTGAGTCACTAACCCTAACATAAGTAAGTAAAGAAAATTAATAACATGATAAGTGGTTAGCCACATTCGAATGTTATATACTCATGTTCTCATATACAAGTATCTACATACATACGTATGTAAATATACCAATATGCCTATATGCTAGCTTAAAATTTTATTACTCTACGAGTATGTCGTAAAAGTCAAATCTGCCATGGCAAAGTGAAAATGTTGCTCATAAGTATGGTATTTACAAGACTTAGTTATAATTTATATAAAACAAACTGTAAACTTGCTACTTATTGGGAAATAATCGGAGTAACCTAGCTTTTATCTATCTTACTCGTATGTGTTCAATTCAAGATAGAACGTTTCTACATCAGAAAAATTCTTTAAAGTGACTAAGTACAAAAAAGCTGGCGGCTTTTGTTTTCCTCGATAGTGTGAAATTCCTCAAACACTTTTGTATCGACAGAAGATATAAAAAAAAAATATAAATTTGCACATTTCAAGTTCCTAACTCTTTAAAAACTGGTGAAAGTGCGTATCATACTTACGCATACTAAACTGGCAATATGATAAAGCCCAGCAAAAACAAGTTTGGCACCAAGTTTTAGAGAAACCCGTGGGCTGGTCATATTTTATAATATTTATCTTTTAAACTTGAAAAATGCTTTCCTAATTGTGAAAAATTCAGAATTATACATACGAGTATTTGCTAGAATGGCTGTCAAATATGCATAAGGTAACAGCTTTTGTCTACATCCGCAAAGTTCATTCGAACCTTGTAGTTGGGTGACAGTTCCAATTTCGACGGAAAAAAAAAAAACTTTATAAATTCGCCACCTTTTTATGTTTTTTTTTTATCAGCTTATTATCTGATATACAAATATGTACATATACACTGCTGATACTTTTGTGCTGTGTTTTAAATAAACAAAGAATTATTCTGTTCACAGCAGATACGAATATTTCACCGGCGATTATTTGAGAGTGATCGTATTTCGATAATCTTATGAATGCGTGAGTTTATTAATGACCTTCTTACTTAATACAAGTATACATATGAAGGGTACAGCCGTTCCTCCCGGCTTTAATCCATTCCAAGCAGTTTTGAGAAAATTCAAATTTAAATTTTCCCTAATCCTACAAGCTTCAGAGATATACCTTGTCCTGCCATAAGTCCTGTTACAAATATAAAACGCTATAAAACAAAAAAATCAGTAAACACATTGTATTCAAAACTGTTTCATTTATTAGACCACAATATTGATTATTAAGAAAAAATTAGATTCACTCAAAATGACTGCCTTTTGCTTGCTTTAACACAAGCTTCCAAACGGTGTGGCCATTGGGCTATAGCCCAATGCTGATTAATGCTGTTTTAAGGCTTTCCAAATTTGCAGGCCATGTTCTCCAATTCTGACCACAAACCATGGATATTGACTCAGACCCATTCCTGCGTGGTTTTGGCTTTATACGCTGAAGCAGAGCCCTGTTGGAAGATCCATTTGTATCCATTGAAAAGGGTATTGGTCAAACCCTTCACAACACCTTCTAGCACATCTTCTTGGTAAATCTTTGCACCAGTTTTTACGCCTTTTTCACAGAAATGTGTTGATCTGACACTATGGTGAGAGACCCCCACCGAGGTGACCATCGGCAAGTGCACACGCACTTGTGTGAAATTCGCTCCTCGCGTGGAGAAAAAAAAGAAAAACGCGGCAAAAAAAATAACCGCGCGCGAGTGAAAAAAAAAAGAAACAACATCAACCAAAAACAAAAACAAAAAAGGTTACTCTGCAGGCAAAAAAAAAAAAACAACAACGCGCGAGTGCAGTGAGACCCCAATCAACATTCACAGTGCGGGCATCTCAACCTTCCTGCCCGTGGTCTTACTGTTGTTTGCACTCGGTAACTGCCGTTGCTGTATTACATTGTCATACAGCGCGTGCAGTAACTGAGTGCATGTAACAACCGATGGATGGCGGGCTGTGGGTATGAATTTTGTTGGTGTGCTGTTTCGTATTATTTCGTATTATTGTAAGTACGAGTAGTTTTCATTCCCAAAGCCGGAAAATGTTCTCATGTTGCCCCCAAAGGACCTCAGACCTATAAGTCTATCATCTTATCATCATCAACGACTCTGCTTTCACTGACTAGCCACATCGAACGATCCCTACAATATGGAGAGTACACAATGGTCGCTTTCCCGGACATAGAGGGCGCCTTTGAGAACGTGAACACATCCGCAATCACAACTACGCTGTTAACTCTGCAGGTAGACGACTCACTTGGCGAGTTGATCAGTCTTATGCTAAATAGCAGGATAATCAACTCCAAACTGGGTGAGGCTTCTGCTAAAAAATATGTCGGCAGAGGTACGCCGCAAGGCGGTGTCCTCTCTCCCCTTCTCTTAGTGGTTAATGAACTGCTGTATACCAGGAAGCGGGTTGTAGTAGGGTGATTGCCTATGCGGATGATGTTGCTATAGCCGTCTCAGGTAAGCATCTTAATACCATTAAAGAACTCCTTCAACTAAATCTCAACAGATTTACCCTTTGGGCAGATCGCTGTGGATTAGGAGTAAACCCCCATAAAACTGATCTAGCTTTCTTTTGGAGGAAATACAAAATTCTAATTATAGACCCTCCCTTAATAAACAGTACCGGTTTAGTCTTTTCCGATACAGCAAAATATTTGGGTCTGATTTTTGACAGAAAACCAAACTGGAAACCTAACATTCAAGAAAGGGTCAATAAGGTTACAGTAGTTTTATGCTCTTGCAAAAAAACCATTGGGAATAAATCGGGCCTTCAACATCGCACAACCCACTGGCTATACACCTCGGTCATAAGACCGATACTTATTTACGGGGTTGTCGTCTGGTGGACGGCCGTAGACAATGCGGTAAACTAAGCCAAGTCCAAAGAACAGCATGTCTATGCATAAGCGGAGCCCTACGTTCTACTCCCTCCGCAGCATTAGATATTCTGTTTCACTTGACACCACTTGAACAACAAATAATTTTGTTGGCCACGCTAATATTCGTAGTATTGGGTCTACAAGTAAGTTTCCAGCGTTTTTTTTCCAAAATTTGAAGTTTTATTATGAAAACATAGTTACAATGCTTTATTCAAAGTATCGTCCATCGGAAGCTACAACTTTCCCCCATCTTTCGGGCAATTTATGAATTCCGTACCAAAAAAATTTCTCGTCTTTCGAGCCCAAGAACGTATCGAGCCAATTTTTGATTTCCTCTACTGAGCTGAAGCGTATTCCCGTAAGAGCGTCCTGCATCTAACGAAACAAGTGTTAGTCAGATGGTGCAAAGTCTGGACTGTAAGGCGGGTGAGGCAGAATTTCCCATCCACTATTTTTCAAATAGTTTTTCACCGTAACCACAACATGTGGCCGAGCGTTGTCGTGATGAAAAATGACGGACTCATGCCTGGTCTCATATTCTGGCCGTTTTTCTTTTAATGCCCGCTTCAAACGAATTAGTTGGGTTCAATATAATGGTCCTTTGATAGTTTCACCACTCGGAAGCAGTTCGTAGTATATGACACCCTTTTGATCCCACCATATGCAGAGCATGACCTTATTCACGTGAATATTTCCTTTCGGCGTCGATTGGGCGGGCTCGCCGGGCTTTGTATACGATTTTCTGCGTTTAGGATTATCATAATAAATCCATTTCTCATCACCAGTGACAATACGATGCAAAAGTGATTTATTTTTATACCGCTGCAGTAACATTTCGGACATGCAAAATCGCCGTTCGACGTGTCTTGGCTTCAATTCGTACGGCACCCAGTTTCCAACCTTTTGAATGAATCCCAGTGCTTTTAGGCACAGGGAAACTCCTTGTTGCGTGACGCCCAATGATGCAGCAAGTTCTTCTTGAATCTGACACGGATCCTCATCCAGTAAAGCGTCCAATTCCTCGTCTTCAAAACTTTTCGGCTTTCCGGGGCAATCTTTGTCTTCAACTCCAAAATCACCACTTTTGAACCGTTTGAACCACCCGCGGCACGTCGATTCACCTATACATTCCGCCCCATAAGTTTCCGAAAGCAAACGATAGGCCTCAGCTGCACTTTTCTTCATATTAAAGAATAAAAGCAGCGCTTCCCGCAAATGACATTTATTTGGCTGGAAACTTGCCATGATTTTGCTCGATAAAATGTACGACACCGATAGAACTGCTCAAATATAACGCTGCAAAGTTGTTGACAGATACAAAACCTACAAATAAAACACATGGGGTCTGACATTTCTGCCCGAGATCCACTGGTGGCGCCATTTCTGACAAACGCTGGGAACTTACTTGTAGACCCAATACATTAGGAATCCTCGCAGAGAACATCGATTACACCATAACGGAACTTTGGTTTGACAAAGACTTCGATGTAAGCTTCCTCTCTAGATCCGTCTGGAAGGAAGATGCTTTCATCGAGGACAAGTCAATCCTCTTTTAAACCGATAGCGGGGTTGGCGGCCGTGTTTTCTCAGATAAGCTAAATCTAAGCCTCTCTTTTCGTCTTCTAAATCACTGTAGCGTGTTCCAGGCGGAAATTTTGGCGATTAAAGAAGCGCTGTCTTGGCTGAAAAAAAAAACCTGATATCTGCAAAATATATCCGCATCTTTTCGGATGATCAGACCGTTATCAAGTCCCTGGAATCAGTCTCATTAAATTCTAAAACCCCTCTTGAATCTCTTACGGTGATAGCAGAGCAGTTCAATCTTCACCTTGGTTGGGTGTCGGGCCACATAAACATTCCAGGGGGTTGTAGGGCCGACGAACTCGCCAAAATTAAGACCACTCTACCTATTCTACCGGAAATGGGTAGCATAGGTATACCTATCGCTACGTGCAAATCAATATTAAAGCTGGATGCTAATAAAAGAACAGACCTTAGATGGACTGCTGGACCAACATGTCTAGCGACCAAACAGATCTTTCCAAAGCTGGATCTGAATCGCTCTATAAGTCTGAACCTTCTAAATTGGAAACATCTCAGCGCCATTATAGGTGTCATCATTGGACACTGCCTTATAGCTTGGCGCTTTTAACATACAAACCATTTTTGTAGAAGCTGCATGGACGAGAAGGAAGCGGAGACAATCCTTCACCTCTCCCAGAGAAGAAAACTTCACTTAGGAGCTTTCTTCCACAATGACTTCAACGATCTAAAGAATATAGACGTAAACAGTCTCCTACGCTTCATCATAAGTTCAAATTGGTTCCATGAGTAAGAGAATCACAGATCCACGTGGCATCACAACGGGCCAATAGGCCTAAGTGGGTTGGTCTCTCCAACAGCCACTTTTACCTACGTACCTACCTATTTCGACAATTCTTTCTTCTTTCCGTAGAGGGTCTAGATACGGGGGTAGGAATCGTTCCGTGACTATATCTTTGTGCTTAACCCATTTAATCAAAATTCTACTGATAACATTTTCGAATGCCTTACTAATTTTTGGAAGAAGACATATAGATCGCAGGATCGGAAGTGTCTTTATCCCGTTTCGGAATAGGATGCACCATCGCTGGATAATGAGTGTTATTCATCGCATTGTTAAATAGGCTGCTTTTAATATCCATCGCTAGTAGTGGGAGATTTCGAAGCACAATATTCGATATCCCACCGGTTCTCACCGATTTGTTACTTTTTAGTGATTCAAAGATCTTTTGGAGGCCTACTTTCAGAATTCGTAATAAACGGGAGTAGTTCTTTCTCGTCAGAAATGACATTATTTGCTATTTTTTGGGCAGCGAAATTTCATTTCTCGAATCGGCGTCGTACTCTCGAGAAGGGTGATCTTGCCAATGTTGGAGAAGTGTGTCCAATATAATTTTACGAATGCTTTTGAACAAACTTCTCAAATTCCGCAATTTCGCTCAGAGCTGTTATTTCGGCAATGAGACCGACTATCATACAGGCACATGTGCAAACAATTTGCAGTATTTTATTAGTGCATGTCAGTTGTATTCATGTCGGCACATAACACTGTGTTGAGTAGTAGGTTCTCTCTAGTGCTTTTGGCGTACTATTTGTCCAATCTCGGCCGATTACGAAATAATTTACCCCCACCTCCAGTCAGAGGAATGGGAAAAGCATCTAGAGCTCTGAAATGTATAAAATGGATTAAGTTGTTGTATAGACTGAAATCATGTACAGCCGCTTTCCACTACAGAGGAGGATGTAACAATGCATACTTCCACTACCTGTAACCTACTCCTATCACAGATTGCAAGCCTATTCTAATGACAATCGCCGATCGGTCACATAGGATCTTCCGCGTTGGTATGTACATATATTGCATATTAGACAGAGGATGCAATATATGAGACAAAATATGCTCTTCAGCAACAAAGAAAAAAGACAAATAAGTCTGAACCTCTCAGGGATTGTAGGCCAGTGCCAAGCCAGTAACGAAAATTATTCCCGGAGTTGGCCACAGTTGGTCTATAGCTTTTTGTACCATAATTCTACGTACGCACTAGTTACCACAATCGATGTGACAGATTCCATTTAAGTATTGTATTGTTCGGCTAATTTGCAGTTCCAGTAATAATTATAAGCCGGTTTTCTTCATAATACTCGTATGTATGTAATTACTATTGGAGAAACCCTTGATCAAAAAGGTCAAGGAGAACTCGTCAAAATTGGGACTTTAATTATTGTTTTTACATGGTGATAATTAGAAACTAAAACCCCGCACCAGGAGCAGGACGTATAAACGATATCTGATATTAAGCCTATGCTTGGAAATTATTTCGCTATGTTATTAGAAAATTCTTATAGAACTGTCAACCTTCGGACGTCAATTCGCCATTTTCCCTGATAGAAGCATAACAATAGTTTGGTCAGAAGATGACTGATCAGAAATGCTGTGCGACCAGATTTTGCCGACAAAGTTGTTGCCTTTTTTCGAAAATTGTTGGCTGTTCTATATTTAAGAATCTCATAGACAGGATTCCAATTATTGTTTACTTGGTTGAATATATTTTATAGTACATCCACTCTTGAAGCAAGATGTTAGTTTAGCTGTTGGGTTATGAAAAGTGTTCGTAAAAGTCCGTGCAATATTTTTGGACGGCAATCCACTACATTAGCGAACAAAATTTACCTTTCACATCTTTATTCAGGAAAGCGATTAATTCGTTTGGGGTGCAAGGTGCATATCACCAAAAGATAGACTAATGTACGAAACAAGCATGCAATTTAGTGCTAACTTTTTTTTTCGACCGATAAGCCGAAAAACTGGCCGTTTAACAAACCAAACCTAATTGGTCTCATAAACTTCTTTATCGCGAAAGGAGTGGCTAAAAAGCTTTGACTTCTCCTCTGGTGACTCACCAGTCATTTTGACAATATGCGGGTCTGAATGAAAAAAATAAATTGTATCTAGGTTAAATAGATAGAAGAATCGTTCTGAATGTGTCACTCCAAACACCGTACGTTGGAACAACAGAGAACAGTAGCGAATTTTATAAACAGGAAAGTTAGATATCCAGCGTAAGTAAAAAAAAACTAAGAAAACACGCAAAAAATGTCAACAACCAACCACGGTCTCTTTTATTGAAACACCTTCATACTCGTAAGTAACAAACTTAAAAATGCAATCCGTGATTTCAGAAATCACGAGGTGTCTATACACCTCAAAGGTTTGACTGCCGGGAAGAATTCAAATAACTCTTTTTGGGAAGCCAGGAAAAATATCAAAAAAGACCCAAGTGTATTCGCCACAGATCAGGGCAAACAATAAGAATGGGCCAAAAAAAAAGACGGGAGAAAGTGGATTTGTTTGATGAGTACCTAAAGAAAACATTCAAGTCGTTGATATGACTTGAATATTTGAAAACTTTGGAATTCAAAATGCTTTTTTATGCGAAAGGAAGTTGGAAGTTGGAGGAAGCTTCAAAAAAAAAAAGATTGAAACGACTAAAACATTCGCCAATAGAAATGAAATGAAATGAAATGACAAATCACCCACTACGTCAGAAAGTAGCCAAGAACTTTGAATCAGGACGGACTTACTGATAGCTATCCCGCATAAAACAAAAATGGACAACGACGTTCAGATATCACACGGAATGCTTCACATATAAGATATAAATAAAGGGTGTTTTTTTTTAGATATATACAAATTCAAATGAAATAAAACACTTAAAGCTAATGTTAGTGTCTATGATATTAGCTATATTTAATACATAATGGTATGCCATTAGTGTTTAAATATGATATAGGGCATATGCGCGCCATGGCTAGCTCGAATGGAGCGCCATCGTGAAGTCCAATTTTCGACAACTTTATCGAGCAACTGGGGCCGTATATCAGCAATAACACGGCAAATGTTGACTTCCAAATTGTGCAACGTCTCTGATTTATCAGCATAGACTAGTGACTTCACATACCCCCGAAGAAAGTAATCTAAAGGTGTAAGATCACCGGACCGTGGAGGTCAATTGACAGGTCGATTGCGCGAAATTATGAGCTCAACAAATGTTTCCAGCAATAAATTGATGATGTCGCGAGCCGTGTGGTATGTTGCGCCATCTTGTTGAAACCAAAGCTCTGTCACGTCAATGCCATTCAATTGAGGAATGAAGAAGTCAGAAATCATTTTCTATAGCGCTCTCCATTGACGGTAATATTCTGGCCGGCGTCGTCCTTAAAGAAATATGGGCCAATGATTCCACCAGCCCATAAAACACACAAAACAGTGAGTTTAATGGTTGTAAGGGCGTCTTGACAAAGACTTCTAGGTTTTCGCCACTCCAAATTCGGCAATTTTGCTTGTTTACATATCCATGTAACGAAAAATGGGCCTCATTGGAGAAAAAAGATTTGCGTTGAAAATGAGAATCAAGCTGAATCATGTTTTCAGCCCATTCACGCGGTTTCAACTCTTGGACAAGCTGGATCTTATAAATCTTTTAAACCAAGATCTTTCCGTAAAATCTTCCACAAAGCGGGCGGCCATAGCTCCAATTGCCGTGCACGATGGCGAATCAACTCATTCGGATTCTCCTCAACACTGCGCTCCACAACGGCAATAACTTCTTCTGTTCGCACTGTTTGTCGTCTTTGGGGATGCGTATTATCGACTAGAGTATACGTGGTGCGAAAACAATTCATCGTGTT
The DNA here is from genome assembly GCA_963966105.1 of Volucella zonaria. NCBI lineage: Eukaryota > Metazoa > Arthropoda > Insecta > Diptera > Syrphidae > Volucella > Volucella zonaria. The sequence continues at coordinate 87,036,230 of OZ014532.1, read as the reverse complement.
CCGAATAACTTTCTCAGATGGACGATTATGTCGACCTTAAAATGGACGTAGCGCACGATAAGTTTGGGGAACCGAACCATTGTTTTCAATATAAGTTTGCACAATTTGCACGCGTTGTTCTAGAGTTAATCTATTCATCGTAAAATGGCAAAACGTACTAACCACAAATCAACTTTCAACTGTCAAATTGATAATCTATAGAAACAGTGTTGCCAGTTTAAAACACAAACCTCCTGAAAATAAAACACGCTTTACATGTATGCTCTCAATAAGAAGGGACACACAACATCGAAGAATTGGACACAACGTCACAATGAACATTTATAACTTTGAGGTAAGAATAGGCAGGGACTTCGTATATCTCTGTTTCGCTATTAAATCTAATAATGACACCTCATCAGAAATCAAATGAAGAGTTACACTCTTGCCAATCGCTGTTTCTTCGGCCTAAGAAGGCAAATGAATAATAAGGCCATGTCATGAACCACTAAGGAGACTCTATATAAGACCCTCATCATCCTAGTCCTTTGAACGCAAATCTCTTCGAGTGATTTTTGGTTCTACTTGCGTTGACGGGGTTTCGAGGGAAGATTTAACGACAACCGTACAGTAACACTTACCTGGACAGAAAAGTGCACATAACATAAGTTACCTAAGATGACTTACAGTGGGCAACTGAGGGTTGAGGCGAAGGTTCATCTCGGACTGTAAAGAAGCAAAATTAAAGAGACTAAGCCGGAGTCAATCATTCAGACCGGATTACATAATTACCGGAGTACGAGCTACAAACAAAAATCTTGGATTTAAATGCCTCTCCATTTTAGGCGAACGGTTGCCTTGTCAGTAAAGAAGAGCTTTCTTATTCCACTGCATCAAAGTAAAAGCGCCATGTTCAAGTTAATATGGCACTCAATGAAATATATTGGGTGTATAACTTAATTTTTTTTTTTTTCAAAATTTGAACGTTTATTTAAGACAAATATGTACAATAGTATTATTCAAAGTATTGCCCATCTGAAGCTATGACTTTTTCCCATCTTTCTGGCAATTTGTGGATCCTATCCCAAAAGAACTCCGCCGGCTTGGCAGCCAAGAATGAATCAAGCTAATTTTTGATATGAACCGTATTTCAGTGAGAGCGTTCTGCATCGACCGGAACAAATGGTAGTCAGAAGGGGCATGGTCTGGGCTATAAGGCGGGTGGGGTAAGACTTCCCATCCACTGTTTTCCAAATAGTTCTTAACCGGTATAGCAACGTGGGGCCGAGCGTTGTCATGATGGAAAATTATTGCATCGTGTCTGGTCGCATATTCCGGGCGTTTTTCGGCCACTGCTCTCTTCATACGGATTAATTGTGTTCGGTAGCGTTGTCCATTGATGGTTTCACCCGGTTTTAGCAGCTCATAATACAGCACACCCATCTGATCCCACCAAATACAGAGCGTTACCATCGCGTCATGGATATTCGGCTTTGCCGTTGATTTGGCTGGTTGGCCGGGTTTCACATATGATTTTTTGCGCTTGAGGTTATCGTAACGGATCCCTTTTTCATCACCAGTAACAATCCGATGCAAAATTGACTTCCTTTTGTGGCGTTCCAGCAGCATTTCGGATATGCAAAACCGCCTTTCGACGTCTTTCGGCTTGAGTTCATGTGGAACCCAATTTCCTTGCTTTTGAATATATCCAGCTGCTTTTAAACGTTTTGAAATGGCTGTTTGTGTGACACCCAAAGATTCTGCGAGCTCTTCTTGTGTTTGGCAACAATCTTCATAGAGTAATGCTTCCAATTCTTCATCTTCAAACTTTTTTGGCTGCCCAGGACGTTCATCGCCTTCCAAGCCAAAATCACCACTTTTAAATCGTGCAAACCACTTTTGGCACGTTCGCTCAGCTAGCGCATGTTCACCATAAACTTTCACCAAAATACGATGACTTTCGGCAGCAGTTTTCTTCATGAAGAAGAACTCCCCGCAAAAACATTTTTCAGGCTCAAAGTTCCGACATATTTGAGTGAAAAAAAATTATTGTTGTTTACGCTTCAAATGAATGACATATACTGAAATGACGTACAATGACAGTAGCTTTCCAACGCATGTTCCAATGGAATAATAACAATGGAATAATACAAGTTACGCCATCTCTTAGCAAACCGCAAACCCAATATATGCGCGAATTATGGGCAATCAACAGCCAATATTACTGAATTCCATGGCAGTTATTGCGGCTGGCCCAGCGATTTAAATTTTATGAATAATGACGATCACGACGGTTTGGAAATCGATAGAATATAGACCGCACCCGAGAAGTATGTATATATATAAGAATGCTATGCTGTATGCTACATTTTTTGTTCGCCGGAACAGAGAACTCAGACAAAGAACTAGTCCATTGTAGTCCTTGTAAGTTCCTCTTAATGGAATTTCTCAATCTTTCTAAGAAAAACGAATAAGCGCTTCAGTGATAAAGTGCCTACGTCACCCCCCAGTACTTGCATAATTTCAACCTGATGCTAGCGTAAGCCGGAAAAATCCAAACCAAAAAGCAATAAAGGCTTAAGGTCCAGTCGGGATTTGAAAAAGGGACCGAAAGAAAAATATTTGAATCACTCAAATACAAAAACATTAACAAACCGTTGGCTTCACTAATGAGATAATCCTGTGGAATGGTATTGAAGTCAGAGAAGTTAGTCAACTCAATTTTATTATTATTATTATTATTATTTATTTCATTAATTTCATTAAAAACTTAACAATGGTTAGATATTTCTGCGAAGTCTTAAAGGCTTTTCTGGAGAAGATTGCTTTTCACAGTTTTATGATTAATTTTTGTTAAGCAAGCTTAGATTAAAACATAATACAATCTCTTTAATAATAATTAGATCATTAAAGAAAAAAAAAACACTGATAATTGAGAAGATAAGTTTAGTAAGTGAATTAAGTTTGAAATTTAGCTATTTACGAGTAAGTTCGAATTCAAGAAAAAAATTTTTATAATTTTCTTTCTAGTTTTAATATTTTGTATATTTTTTAGTTCTTACGGAATTGTGTTTAGAACTTCAGGTACTCTGCATTCCAGCTGTCTTCTCCCGTAGTTATTGTAGAATCGAGGTTCGTGAAGCATACCTTGAGTGCGTATTCTTGTGTTGATTCCATGTTGAATTGGTGTTAAGATTCTGTTGTCATCATAGTACTCCAGTATTAGGGTCATTTTGAAGATATCTTCTACTCGAAGAACTTTAAAACGCCTTTGTTCCGGAATATTGAACTGGTTATGTACGCCTATCTTCTTCAATGCCGAGTTTTGGGGTTTTTAAATTTTCTGCATATGTATTGCTGATGCATTGCCCCTGCAAGAATACCATACCTAAGTTTAGATTCCACAAGGGCAGAGTAAGCTTGTCTTAATACGGCCGTTGTGGCATGGTATTTTAGATGACTTAGTGCATATAAAGCTCTTCTGAGGCTCACTCGCAACTCATCTATGTGCTTATCGCACAAAAAGTTGTTGTCGATCGTAACTCCCAGATATTTGTATCTCTCAACTGTGTCGATAGGACAATTAACCGAACTATTGCAGGATTCATTTTTGAAGTGGATTTGCAATTGTGTAGCCTTGAATTGCGGGTTTCGTATATGCAACACTTTTGTTTTAGAAACATTGATTGCTAAGCTGTGATCGTGACACCACTTTACAGCGTTGTCAAACTCCTCCTGCAAAATTTCTGTTGCCGTATGTAAGGATCTGTGACGCACCACTATCGCCGTATCGTCTGCATATGCAGATCGAATGGCCTTCTTGAAAACTCGTCACAGCTCATTGGTGTACAATATGAACAGGATTGGACCCAGTTTTGATCCTTGCGGGACTCCATATTGAACGTTTTCATTTTGGCTGTATGCATTGTTTATTTTGACGCAAAATTGCCTGTTCGTTAGATATTCACGTAGCCAATCTGCCATCAGTCCTCGTATACCAATATTTTCCAGTACTTCTACTAGTTTATCCTGGTTCAGTGTATCGAAAGCTTTACTGAAGTCCACGAATAACACTAAAACATGATGACTTTTATTTAGACTTTGGTTGACGCAGTTTGCAAATTCTCCTAACAACCAGTGCTTTTATTTTTTTGGAAGCCGTACTGGCTTGGGTGTATCAGAGAATTTTTTGCGATAAAGCCTTGCAACCTGTTTGTTATCACCTCTTCCATGCATTTTTCTATTACTGGCAATATTGATATTGGCCGATAATTTGTAAGGTAGCTTTTTGTACCTCCAGCAGTTACAGCAGTTTCAAGCTTGTACGAATTTTTGCTTATGCAATACTTAAGTTAATTAATTTACACAGTAATGGGGTAAATATGTCCATGTGCCTTTTTATATCAATAGCTCATATTCCATCAATACCTGGCGACTTGTTTTCCCTCAATAGATTAATTATTCTTCGAGTTTTAAAGGAATCTGTTTCCTGAATATAAATTGATCAGTGATACAACTTTCAATTACAGCTGAATCGATTTGGTTATGTGTAGCGTGTGTTAAAATGTGGTCAATCGTTGATTTTGTTCCAGTATCCGGGTCTGCTCTGGTATACGCCGTAATAACATTAATCAATCCCAGTGACGCCAGCATCTCAAGATATTCTCTCACACCATACGCATCCAAATCCTTCACACTGATGTTCATATCACCCATTACCATTATCTCGTCCTTTTTTCTCAGTTGTCCAACGTTGTGTCCGTATTCTTCGATAAATGCTTTTCGGCTGTTACCTGGTGGTCTATATATTCCTATTACATACTTATACTTATTACTCTCTTTAATTTGGATTTGGATACTTTCGTATGGCACACTTTTAGATCTTAATCGTTCATATTCTACTTCTTTACGTATTAACATAAGAATTCCACCCCCTCTACGTTTACCTCGATTCAGAAACTCCGGTTCGAAACCATCTAGACTGTAAAGTCCTTTTTCTTCGTCTTCTATATTAGTTTCAACTAAAACTATTATTTTTAACATATTGATAAAGTGGCTGATGTTAAGGCAGAAATCATTCCAGTTCTGTCTCAAAGATCTTGCATTTGCAGAATTAGATGTAACTACACGCGTTAGATATCTCGATTAATAAGAGAAGGCTTTACAGGAGTATAGCAACTCCACCAACTGCACAGACCTATCAACCTGGTCAGAAGAAAGGTGACAGTCGCCTGAGATTGCTAGAATTGTTGACTATATTAGAATAATTCTCAATGGTACAGGGTTACTTATATATACCTAGGTGTCGCAATGGAGACACTGCCTCCGATTGGAGTGATAATGACAGTAATCACAACTTGTATTTGTTGTGTTAAAGCTATCAGACGCTTTAAAGTGAACTCATACTTATCTATACGATAAGTACAAAAAGATGTATCACTCAAATGCCCCAAGTTCTAAAAACTGGTGTAAGCAAGGGGTCTCACTTGACCTATGCGTGAAAGGTTCAGCATGTTGAAGAATGACTTCATTTAAGAATTCATTGATGGGGTCTTGGACAAATAATTAAACATTAAGGCCGCTAATAAAGCACATTTCATTGACACAGGCTCGAAATAAAATAGAAAACAAAGAGAAATACAACACTGCTGTTGTTTCCCAGAATTAATTATTCTAGCCTTGTAGTTGAACGTCTCAAAAGTCCAACTTGCGAAGCGCAAACTAGAAAGGTATCCTCTGCATTAAGTTTTCTGATTAATGATAAACACTCTAGAGAATAAGGCTATGTTCCACTTCGTTCGTTGCAGTCGATTAACTAATGAAATTCCAATTCCAAATGCCTTTTTCAAAAAGCTGCTCCTCGCAATTACACCAAAAACAAAAGCTGTTAACCTACTTTCAGCAGATATCAAATCATTCCTTATTCTCAAACGTTTACCCTAAATGGTCAATGTACTGCGCTAGCACAGGTTGTCCACATACTTTGCGTTACACCACGAAACTCACACCGAACAACGGCGCAAGATACGAGTAAACTCGTACGAGTAAATACATAAACAATCAGCATTGTGACGTCGACATTAAAGGGAGCGGTAGATGAATCAGCCATCCCAAAACAAACCACCGCTCATGGAAACCATCGCTGGAAACTATCTCTGAAAACCACAGTACGCAACAACTCGAAAGAGTACTTTTATTTCAATTAAGTGAACGTTGAATAGAACTTACATGGTCGAAAATCCTCTTTACCCGTTGTCTGTCCTCCGTCTCTGGTATTGAGATCATACGTTGCAATGGAATTTCTTCATGGGGTCGCGACTCATTTGCCGCCTCGACATCGCGCTGTACTGATTGTTGTCGTTGCATCACTAACGTAGTATTTCAATACTTTATTCGATTAGATAAAAGTACACTTATTAATAATTCACCGATTGAGACAAATTTCGAATAGTTTTCCACTCAGAATAGACCGCAGGGAAACCTTTGAATCATCCCAATGCCTGCAATTTCACGAGCAATTTGCCCAGAGAGATTTGTCGTTTTTCTTTGATTTCTTTTGTGGATACGTGATGCGTTGGGACGTGTTTAGTGGGAAAGGGAATCAGAATAAAACTGGTGGAACAGGTAGGAAACAATTAGAACGGTTGTGGGATTGATTTAACTGTTAGTACTGGCCGATTTTGATTGATAAAGCTTTGCGACTGCCGGTTCCGATAAAACAAGGGAGTAAAAACAAAATCGAATCGATGTGACTATGTTGAATGAAAACTGAAAATGACGAACGAATAAAAAATGTTAAAAACGGAGCAGAACTCTTTTAAAGTTCGACCCGATGAGTCGCGAGTATGAAATGAAAATGATAACAAACTACTTGGAAAGGGCAGACTTTCACTTTGACGTTTCTACTGCTGTTGACATTTATTTTTATTGCCTTGCTAATGTTTCCATAACATTGTAAATAAAGTTATCGGTTGTTGTTTATACTAAGTCGATAAGGTGGTGTTTCAGAACGTGTATTTCGTTTGAATAATGTTCGAACAATTTAAAAAAAGGCAGACGTTTTCAGAAAAGAATGTAATTTTTAATATTTTTTTGCTTTCGAAATTATATCATGTGTTATTTCAATACCATAAAATTGTGACGTTTTTCTTCGTTAAAATGATAAAGGGTTGTTGTCTTCGAAAATAAAGTCGGGAACGTAGTTCTCACTTCCAATTTGATCCTATACTGATTACTTTTTGAATAATTAATTCGCAGTTTCAGTTAAATCAAGAATAACGAAAAAGCAAAACATACTCTACGTCTTCCATCCGCATGCTGATTAAAAATGGATATTTATCTTTATTACCGTATTGAGAATTCAGTTCAATCGACCATGCTTCTCTACGATCTCTATCAGAACAAAATTCGCAAATTTTGCCGTGATATGCGATGAGCTTAATCTCCCATGTATGAAAAACACGACCTTTACAAGGACTCATTCTAGTGGTCCATGGCAAAACAGATAGACGACATACGAGTTTTCAATCAAGATTTTTTTACATATAATACGCGCGTCCATAAAATGTTTGCTCACAATGCGACGAAGGCAAATTAAAAATTAAAAAAAAGAGATGCCGATGGTTGGTTTTCAATGTTCGCAGGCTATAATGACTAGGAGATAAACAATTCGGGAAATGGGTATCTTAGCAAATAATCACAATATTTCTGGGTGTTTCCGAGGGTAATCTGATAAGCAGTCAAGTGAAACAGGTGTTACGGTTGAAACTTTGAAAGGTCGAGATACCACTGGCATTTTCATTTGGATGTTGCCAATTAAAGAGGTAATATTGATATCATCTATGAGTTTTCTCATCTATTTCGTAATCCCTGGTAACAGCATGAGTAAATCATTCCTTATGGCTAAAATCGCAAAAGCCCGCCAGAATCTTTTTCGATCGAGTCTTCCTTAACATTTTCCGGGAATCCGATGCCGCGAGCATCGAACGTAGAAGAGCAGTGCCATCACTGCCAAAGAGCCAACAAGAGAAGCTCGGAAATTTTCCCAAGAATGCTGGAAGGATAGAAGAAGGAAACCTAATCGTGGAACCACAGTTGGTGCCTATCATGTGCAAAAATTATTCCTACAAACAGTGATGACGACCAACGTCCCAACTTCAGGCAGAATAAACCATTCAACTTGGACGAAGACGCACAACATTTTCGTCCACCCGACCAATATGTAGTCAGGGCTGCAATTCCAAGCTTATGTCACACAAAGCTGCTAGACCCGGTGGCTAAACTGTCGAGCTGTTTAAAACAGCAGGTGATGATTGGATATGGATCATCAATTCATCTCGTAAATCTGGGTCGACTAAAGTATGCCCGACGAATGGAAACTCAGCAGTTGTTGCCGATTCCAAAAAGTGAGATTCCCTTAACTGCGCTATCTACAAGAAAGTAAGTCTCCTCAACATCGCCTATAAAGAGTCATCATCGTTCAAAAGTCTGTTCAGTTATTCGCATACGCACACGACATTGTCACAATGGGAAGAACACAGCGTACTGTCAATGCAGCGTTTGTGACAATTATAGCAGAAGCGGCAAAGATGGGTTTTAACGGTCAATGAAAGCTGTCAACAAGGAGAGGCACACAACATCGACGCCTAACACGAGACGTTACGATAGGCAGCTACAACTTTGAGGTAGACACAAGCGTGGAAATCTTGTAAACAGTCATTCTTTCTAATCGCTGCTTTTTGAGATTAGAAGGTAATCTCTCTGCCTTTTCTCGAGCAACCAAAAACTCATTATTCAAAATACTGATCATCCCAGTCCTACTTTATGACCAAGAACCTTAAACACTAACGAAAGCGGATAAAAAGGCTCTTGGGCGCCTCGAAAAAGACTCAATAACCTCGAAACATTTTTGACTCCTACACAGGGGACAAACGCAGAAGAGCAATTTAGGTGGCATAAGTGGCACACATAAGCTAACTCCGTGTGTGCAACTGGACGCAGCTAGCAAAAGACCGCTCTAGCTGAAGAGGTATGTTAGCTCGGGCCCAGGGCCTAGCCGGACTGTAGCGCCATCTAAGTAAGCAAGTAATTAAGGGATCACCGCCCTCAGAATAGGTCATGATCAATGAAAATTACAAGAGCGTCGGAGACAGAACGGAGCCCGTGGGGGCACAACTGAATTTATTTTGTGGATACCAGGCTTTAAACAGTCCAGTTCAGTTTAGAAAGGTGTGTTCTAATCCATTGAAGAATAGGTTCATGGATTCCAAATACATGTATTTTTGAATAAAGAACCCGATGCCAAACTCTGTAAAATATCAAGTGCAACTATTATATATTGCTTTCACCAGATTGTAGACTTTGGTTTCACATGCGATCAATTCACCATTGGACCTGTTGCTACAAAAGCCGTACTGCCGCTGGGTAAAAATATTACGTATCGGTTTTGCCAGTACAGAAGAACACCACCAGAGAAAAAGGGGAGTTATACCATCTGGACCATCTGGTTTAAACATTTTAAGATCTTTAATTACTCTTTCTTCTACACGAGTGGAAAAGTGCATTGGTCCCACAGAATTGACGACGCGCTCTAGAAGACTTGAACTGGCTGCGAAGTAAGCAGAAAACAGCTGACAATGAGGCGGATGAGGCAGAATTTGTAATGTTTTTGATAGAAAACAATTTAGAACAATACATCGCGTAAGTACTCTGAGGAATACGTCGAGCGGCTACAATCGCAAGTCCAGTGGCGATATTGTTACCATGCCATCAGAGACCTAGCATCCGATATAGTGGGTATCACCCGATACCGCGGCCATAAAAAAACCTGTAGTTCGATAAAAGATCCCAATAAGTATACGAGTATGCAATGGAGCAGAAAATTTACGAGACATCCACCTGATAGTCGGTTTAGAAAGTACTACGAAACTCAAGTTTGATTAAACCAGCTCCTGTGTAACGTATTATTTTACCTTTAGTCTAACAATTCATCACTGCTTCAGTAATAAAATACCTGCTACCTGATAGTTCCAGACTAATACCAGTCGCATAGTCACAGAAGTCGTTCATAGTGGCGTCGTCGCCTTCACAGGCGCTTAACTTACTTCGTTAAATGCCAATAAGCAGTCTAAAAATCTCTACAACCTTTCTACGGAGAATGACCCAACAAACCATTCGTTGGGTCTGCCTATATCGTGGAGAGTCATGTTATTTGCATACACTTGTGCTAATCTCTATTCTTTCTTATGCTTCAACGGCCGTTCTGGAACAACTGGATTGGATCGAAAGTGAGCACCTCTACTGACATCGATCATCAATATTTAGTCCTTTTCTTCATGCTTCGTCCTACGAGGTGTGCAAATGATAGGACTTTCGAATGCATTTATTAACCGACATTCTTAAGAACAGCGCTCGTAAGGTTTGTGTCGTCGTCCCAAACACTTTATCTCGCTATGGAAATACCGCTTTATTTTCATGTATGGATGTTCATATGTGTATTTCCTGCATTTTTGTAGTATTTTTGTTTTTTAATAGTGGGAGCTACACAACATTAAAGCCCTAAATGACATGATGAAGCTTACCGCCTACGTGTCTAAACTATGTATTGCTGGGGCCTCTTAATATGATTTTTTTATATCTGGACTTTCCGAGCATTGCTGAAATAGGTGAACAACAGATGGTGTGGATGTTGGCTGTCAATTATTGTCATTCACTAAATACAATGTGGTTGATCCTTTTGACAGATATCATGCAATCTTTGGCAATTTTAGTCATGGAATCGTTTACCACGTAATAACGCATTTTTGTCATTCAATCTTATCACGAAAATGGACGATCTGTAAAAGTAACATTTCGTAAAATTCGTGGATTTTTCGCATAGTGGGTCCGGAATTTGTGAAATGGTGAAGCATGGTCGGCCAGCAAGTGCACGCCAAAACATCACCACTGTGAGCGAGTGTTCAAAAGCAGCCAGGAACCTCAATTCGTCGCTGGAGAGGGAGTTACAGTGAATGGAGAACGTTACTGCAACATGCTGACCGGCTATTTTTTTTTTCCAAAATTGAATTTGGTCTGGACGATCTCTGGTTTCAACCGCCCACACAAGCCATCAATCAATCAATTTATTGCGTACGAAATTTGAAAATCGCATTACGAGTATTTCGGTTAGAGAAGTTGATTGGCCTCCACGATTAGGCCATTTGACACCTTTAGACTTCTTCCTGTGGGGTTATTTGAGGATTAAGATCTATGCCAATAACCCAGCGACAATTCAGGTACTCAAACACAACATCCAAACTGAAATTGCGGCAATTGAACCAATTAATCTTCAAACAGTCATCGATAATTTTGACATTCGGATGGTCGTTTGTAACAGAAGTCGTGGTGGTCAAATGAACGATGCTGTGTTCCATTCATAATTGCCATAGACCGAACTTTATTAATTAATAAAATTCTACATTGATTTCACAATAAATTTGTGTTCAATTTAATGAAAACTTTCACACTGGCTGTTGCATCACCCTTTATAGCGAAATTCATACGCACAATGATATATAATATGCATCTATGCATGAATACTTCCAAAGGTTGTTATCTTGGCTAAGTCGGAAATGCAGTTCCTCTAACGTTCAAAATTCAAATTGATATTTAAGTTTCTATGGTAACATTACTCGTTCGCTACCCAAACACATGATTTTAGCATTTCGCAAACAAACCAATTCCTAAATCACCAAAATGTATAGAAAGACCACAAAGGCCTCTGCAGTCTATCGCATAAAAGACAACATTGAACATTTTCAATTTAATATCTCATTTCGCCAAATAAATTCACTGCTAAACTTACCAAAGTTTGACGTGAAAACAGGAGGTTCCCTCATCGAGACAAACAGCCGCTGTGATGCTGATAAAGTTAAAGTGATTACTATTAAATGGCAGGAGAAACACTTCAGTGCACAGGAAATAGAATTCTATCGTGATATTAAAAACTGCTCTACGGACGTGCATAAATCCTATCACCAACTAATTCTGAGAGATGAAGACGACTTACTACGACTTTCTTCAAATCCGATATTTACATACGTCGATGGGGATGGTTTTGTTCCGGATGAAGAAAAAGTCAACTGGCCAAACGATTCCGGAAGCACAACTTCTGATGTGCTGATGTTTGTCTATGCTGCTCTTAATGTGAATATAATGCTAGTATCATTACGCTGGCAACCACTGCAAAGGATACTACACATTTATCCTGATTTCAATAATTTTCAAGACAAACCCTACTTAATCGAGATTGATACGGATTACAGGCATCTGTACGCATATGGAATTGAGAACATTTCAAAGCAGTATCTAGGAGACAGGGACGTATCTTTATTATCTGAACTCCAACTACCAACAATTCCACATTGGGAGGACATTGATAAGCTTTCGGACAAATTCGCAATGCCACCAAAACGAACTCGACGAATTGTGATTCATTTGGAAATCCTCCGAGCTAAAGGATTTGAATTCGATGATCTACACGTTCGTTATCATGTTCATTTGCCAGAAGCAACTATCCTGGAAGATGGTTCTTTGACTGGTTGTACTCATAGTTCTAAAATGAATAACGATGGTGCCTGCAATTTCGCTCACTGTTGTGAAATAACTTTGCTGTGTGAGGAAGACTTTAACTTTGGAAATATGTGTCATGTCTATTTTGAGATTATTTCCATAGACAATTGGGAAAGGGAACGATTAGAGGGATATTCACATTTTAGCTTCTTTTTGGAGCAAGGATTTGAAATATCACTGCTGCAGTGTCATCGGCCAGTAGAAGGTGGTATTATGGAGAAACTGTATTGGTATTTTATTGGCGGACGTAGGAAATTCGATTTTGTGAGGTTCTATTCGGGTGGTGGAGATTTCTGCAATCGATACGGTACTCAGATGGTGGCAACAGGTAGTTTAGCTTTGCGTTGTCAAATAATTTCACAACAAAATCCAGAGCTACTGAAGCCAGCCCCCGGACAAATAATTGGAATGACGCTGGAGGATATAATGAAGGCGTACAGAGAAGCAAGAAAACGACTTGAAGCAGTAGTCCTCGATTAAGTTAAATAAGTATCTATCTCTTTAGACAAATAAAACGTTTTGTATTTCATATAAGGATTTTTTTAAACTTACAATGACCCATGTGAGCTCGATGTCTTAGACATCCTTGATGTCAAGGTGCTTAATCCGTTTGATATTAGAAATTATGATTTTCTCTTGTGGAGGTTGGAATCATTGTCGCATATACATGTTTTTTTTTTTTTTTATATAATCGGCGTGCTCTCAAGGGGTTTTTGTACCCTTAAAATGTTCCTACACAGCGCGGGCGAAGGAAATTTAGGGAGGAAGGAAAAGACTTAGGAAAGAATCACGATATTTTAGAGTACGTCCGAAAATGGGCTTGAGGCTATACTGATGAGCATTCAAAGCGAGACGGGTGTTACGGTTGAAATTTTGAATGGGCGGAATGCTACTGGCGATTTCAGTGGAGCACATGTGACTTGGTGACGTGTTCCGGGCTTTACCACATTCCTTTTTTTTTCATAATTTAAACACTTTCAACTGATGGTGGACACCATTTAAATGTTGGCACATAGCGCATGCGGGGCAAAATAATGGAGAAAAAAGCAGGAGTGGTACCCATGAGCGTTAGTTTTTGAAATTTACAGGTTATAATGAGGAAAAAATAAAGAACTCGGCATGGAATTGTAGGATATTACAGATAGATGAGTTTACTTAGTGTGATGGGTGTTACGGTTGAAGGTCTGAATTGTGATAAAAAATGTAAAGCAAAATGTATTACGTCGGCGTTGGACAGTATCAACAGGGTGGTTAATATTAAAATCTCCTATGAGTTTTATCGAACCGTTTTGGATTCTATCTACCAAGTGCAAAGAAACACCTCAATGTGAGCATTGTATTCCAATTAAGGGCGAATAACTACTTAACATATTAAGATTAAATCAGACCTCGGTAAAACATTCTACCGGCTGCATTATTTTTAGTATTCCTCCACTTCTTTGAACCTTGTCTGGAGCTTGAGGGTCTTTTACTCTTGTCAGTTCAAATTGATTTAAAACACTTGGTAAGGGCAACCTTCAGATTCTGAACAAGTTTAAAGGATATTCCCTCATCATGTTCTCGGATTCCTTCTCAGCAAGTTCAAGACTTGGCATGCGACTTACAATTTGCTGTATCTATGGTCTAACATAGAAAACTTCGATGGTTCTTTCTAGTTTATTCTAAGCGTAACGGTTAGATATTTTTAAACCGAATACTTACTGTCTTCCTTCCGTATCTGAGTGCGAACGTTGTTAACAACTAAATCTTTAAACTGGCATCTCTAAACAACGATTGTCTCTAAACTGGCACTTGTCCCTACCATAAAAGCTGTTCATTGTGGACATTGGCATCGTAACATATGATCATTCCTATCTTTCTGGAATCGCAATATTCAATGTGTTTGGGTTCAACCTTTGCATGACTTTCAGAATTGGTGAACCATTGTGGCAAATGTTTTGTTGTCACAATCCTTATGTACTAGGTGGCGCAAAAGACATCATTCTATCGGAAGATGCTATAATTTTTTCAAATGGCGGCAAATGTCAATTATACTTTGACGTTTGTGAAGTAAACAGACAAAATACACGTCAAGAAGACATAAATCGCTATACTCTTAAAGAAGCCATCCTAAATCTCAGCCATGAGGGAGACAGCTTTTCATCGAAAATCTTCATGAGCGACGAGGCCCATTTCCATCTATGTGGATATGTGTATAAGCAAAATTATCACTTCTGGGGCACAGAAAATCCGCGTCTAACCCACGAAGAGCCATTACACCCACTCAAAGTTACTGCATGATGTGCTGTTTACGCTGGAGGCGTCATCGGCCCTTATTTTTTTTAAAAACTCCGCGTGCCAAACGACTTCTATGGACGGAGAGCACTACGGAGTCATGCTGAACGGCTTCCTCCTTCCTCAATTGGATGAATTGGAACTGGAGAATATATGGTCCCAACAGGATGGAGCAACGGCGCATACTGCACAAGCCACAACCGAAATTCTAAGGGCTGCATTTCCCAGTCGTCTAATCTCTCGTTTTGGCGATTTGCACTGGCCGGCAAGATCACCTGATATAACCGTTCCAGACTTCTTTTTGTGAGGTTTTTTGAAGTCACGAGTCTATGTTAACAAGCCTTAGACTCTTGAAGCCCTGAAAGAGAATATCCGTCAAGAATGCGGAAGTTCTGGCAAGTGTGATGGAGAATGCCACAAATCGGGCCCGAATGGACCTCATTAGTGGCGGCGGCCACTTAGCCGATATCATTTTCTCGACTCAATGAAAAAAAAAACTTAAGACATCAAGTAAACATAATCCAAAAGCAGAACCAAAGTTTTGCATTCATAAAAAAAATTACAGCCAAAGAACATCGGGTGACAACCTTTGCGCCACCTTGTATTAGAAGAAAATGTTGGCATCGATGGTCAAAATGTGTTATACTTGACATGCCTCACGTCAAAGAGGAGTTGGCATTTATTGAACCATGAAGTTGCAGAGCTTGAGGAAGCTGACAACTCCTCCCTAAAGATAGTTATATTCGGAAGCGAAATACATATTGCCTCTAGTGGCGTAACTTCGGTCTCTAGTTTCACCCGCTATGGGTGTTGTGAATACAGACGCTAGAATTCTTTAAAAAGAAGCGACTACTCGATCCTCGAAATTTAATGGCGTTTTGCACAGTTAATACTTAAATAGGGAACCGCATAGGAACCGTGTTCCATCACGCATCTTGTTGACATTATAAATTTGTAGAGCTTATGCTAAAAGAAATTTGCGAGATGCATAGCTTATCTAGTTGGTTTCATTCTCAGAAGTTCGTCAACATGTTATGGAAAAAAAATGGACCAAAATATACCTTTGCCCTTTATCTTTGTTTGGCGAAGGGTACATGCATTTGATGACCCAAATGACTTCTGCTGACTCAAAAGTAGGAAGCAGTTCTCCCCGGCTATTAAGCAGATAGTCCATCACTACACATCTCTCATAGTTCCGCTCCAAATGTCGGCCACTGCTTTCCTACCGTTAGACGACTTGTCTACCAGTGAAACTTGTAGGTTATCACTGCCCACCTTAACTCGATTATAAGCGTCTCGCGTAGAAAGCTTTCCGGCCTCCTCATTCACAGTAGTCTTACCAATGGTTTTTGGGTGGCACTTTCGTGGCACCGTTTAATCCAATTATAGCTATTTCCGACAGATCACGCCTGTGCATCTAAGTCTTGCATTCTTGCGCAAAATTTAACGCTTGATTGCGCTCACTACACCTTTGAAATCAGACACCTCAGTCCTATGGTCAAGAAGCATGTGTACAGAAAAGAACTGCATATTAGGGACTTAAAATCATATAAAATGCCTCGTGGTCTTGATTACAAGGCATCTTAGCAACGTAGAACATATACCACCTTGAAGTTCCCGGAATTTATTCAAAAAATTAAAAATACAAGTTTATTCATGTAAATCTATATTGTCCCCTTCAAAGTAATCCCCATCGATTGCAACACACTTATGCCGGCGCTTTGATCCAATCCTCGAAACATTTTTTATATTCGGTTTTCGGTATGTCCATCAGTGCTTCCTGCGATTTTTCCATTACTTCCTTTCGGCTGCTGAAACGCGTTCCCCGTCGTGGTTTTTTAACTCGATTGAACAGAAAGAAGTCACAGTGAGCCAAATCAGGTGAATTCGGTGGCTGTTGAATGGTACGAGTATTTGCTGCATTTTTCGTTAAAAAATTACGAATAATGATGGCACTGTGCGACGGTGCGTTCTCATGGTGCAAAATCCACTAGTTTTCTGCCCACAATTTTGGTCTCTTTCGGCGAATTGCTTCACGCGAACGTCTCATAATGCCCAAATACTACTCTTTGTTTACTGTCTGGCCTTCTGGCAAAAATTCATGATGCACTACACCGTTGTAATCCATGAAAACCGTGAGCATTGCCTTCTTTTTTGACTGAAAACGACGTGGTTTTTTTAGTCTCGCCTCATTTGGTGAAAGCCATTCACTTGCCTGATGTCTGAATTGCGTGTCGTACTCATAAACCCACGTCTCCTCCAGTAATGATCCTTTTGATGAATGTGGGATCGGATTCAGCCTCGCAAATCATCTCTGTTGCGACGTCAACACGGTCTTTTTTTTGCATGAAATTGAGGTCTTTTGGCACCAACTTTGCAGCTACACGACGGAAGCCCAAATCATTAACCAAAATGTCTTGGACGGATCCATAGGCAATGTTCAAGTCTTCCGCTATCTCTCTGATGGTTAATTAGCGGTTATTGACCAACATTTCTTTTACTTCATCAATGTTTCCGTCGGTTTTCGATGTCGATGGTCTGCCACTGCGTTCATCATCTTCGATTGACTCACGGCCACTTTTGAACCGCTCTTGCCACTGGTAAACGATCGTTTTCTTTAGAGAACCGTTGCAGAAACACATTTCCAACATTTCGAACACTCGCGCACCATTAAATCCGTTTTTTACGCAAAATTTAATACAAGTTCGTTGTTGCAAATTTAAATCCATTTCTAAAATTTTAAAAAATCGCCAACACACACAGCGATAGATGTACTCTTGGCTACGTAATTTTTGCAAATGTCTAGCTATGACGCTAAGATTTAGAGGGAATGTCAGCAACAGATTTACCAACTTAACCAAAAAAAATCAGAACTCAAATCGGAACAATGGGAGCGCCATCCGGGAACTTTTTGATCAAGCCCATTGACATTCAAAGTTTACTTCAGCGTAAATGGAAAAATATCTTCAGCAAAGATCACAATTTCTGCATAGGTGAATTTCTAAGCCACACAAACAAAAGGATCAGATATAAGAGTAGCTACCCGTATATCCCTCCTATAGAGGCACCAGTCTGCTTTTTAAAAAGAAAGTACAGGGTCTTCCAATAGGGACTTCCGAACTTTGACAGTTGATAGCAGCCGTATTGTTGAAGCTATATCTGTCAAATTAGCTGTCATTTATTCAGTCTGTTTTGCCAGATCACCATGGACGGACAGAGTGTTCAACAACACCTGTCAATGATAAAACTGTTTTATCAAAATGGGTCTTCTCTTCGGGCAACGTTCTACGCGCTTGGCCCACATTACGGTCGCCATAATTGTCCTACCGAGAGGACTATTCACAGTGTGGTGGATAAATTTGAGTCCACTTGTTCAGTAAACAATAAACCAACACCCGTACGTCGACGAAACGCAACATCTGACGAAAACATCGTCGCCGTCCGTGAGTGTCCAGGAGAATCCGAGGCAGTCGATTTCGCGTCGCTCGCAAGAACTCAGCATTTCGCAGACCATAACTTGGCGAATTTTGCGTCGTGACTTGGGCCTGCACCCGTACAAAATTCAACTGACCCAGGAGCTAAAGGTAAATGACCATAGACAAGGACGTGTGTTCGCTGAATGGAATCTGGAGCAGTTGGAAATTGACCCTAATTTTGATCGAAATATCAGCTTCAGCGATGAGGCCCATTTCTAGATGAATGGGTACGTCAACCAACAGAATTGTCGAATTTGGATACCGATCCACATGAGATCCAAGAGCGTCCAATGCACCCCAAAAAAGTCACTGTTTTGGTGTGGATTTTGGGCTGACGGCGTCATCGGTCCATATTTCTTTGAGAACGACGTTGGCCAGGCCATCACCGTCAACGGCGAGCGCTATAGGTCGATGAGTACCAACTTTTTTTGGCTTGAATTGGATGATATGGACGCCAACGACATGTAGTTTCAACAGGATGGCGCTACGTGCCACAAGGCTTGCGCCGCATTGGAAATTCTGCTCGATCGACTCGAGGGCATGGTCATCTTACGTAGAGGTGATATGAACTAGCCACCGAGATCGTACGATTTGACGCCGTTAGACTTTTTCTTGTGGGGTTTTTTGAAGTCGCAGGTCTATGCGAAAAAGCCACAAATCACAGCGGCCCTCAAAACCAACATAACCCATGCCATTCGTAAAATTCAGCCTGATTTAGGCGCCAGAGTCATGGAAAATTGTAAATTTCGGATGTGCACCACCCAGAGAAGCCGCGGCGGACATTTGAACGATGTTATATTCCATACACACACTTTGTTTTATTTAAATTTAAAGTTAGGGAGCGCTTAATGAAAGACCCTTTAAATTGATTAAGATTCATGTCAACTTAATGTGTAAATTTTTCTTTAATTTTTGATTTTATTTGATTATTTTCTTTACAAACAAATTAAAATAAGAACTTATTTTTGAATATTTATTTTATTGATTGAACAATTTGTCAACACTCTTAAGACACAACCACGTTAAATCATTAAGACGAAAATTCTAATTTACTTCTCAATATCTCAAAAATCACAAATTAAATCCATTTTTAAGGAAATTTTAAAAATTGATAATAAAACTTTTTCATAAAAAAAAATACGCACATCAATAACGTTTTATACATATATCCAAACTTTAATATTGATCATTAGTGCTCCCATGCAAGCAATAAATTTAGGGACAGTTCAATATTCAGTCTGCAGAAACCTAATAATTCATATTGTTGCGTCTGGTGGAGTCTATCCCATGAGCACAACTACCTACCAACTGTCACCCATGTACACTATTTAACATGGAACAACGTTTTAATATTACAACACAACGTCAAATGGAAACCAGGACATCGAGCTTAATGTGCAAAATCAACTTAAATCCCCCGAAATTTCATATTTTCTTATACACTTACTCAACCTATGTATTTACGAGTACATGTACATTGTACATGCTTCCAATTTTATTCAAGTACTCGTATATTTGAACGTACATACTTAAATTTATATATACATGTACATACATACATATATACAACATTCTAACTTCGTTCAACCTTAAGCCCTCTATTTCCCTGGCAATCCCTGAAATTTTACTAAATACAAAAAAGAAACAATCTTCTCGTGTGCTCCTTCATCAGTCCAGAACACAACGAGAAAGGAAAAATCCTACCCACTTCCAGTAGCACCAACACTTCTACCCACGCGGGGGAATGGGGATGTAAAATTACCAGGACGCACGTGTATCTTTTCAGGGCGGCTGCCCTAAGCAACTCCATATTAAAGCCGATATACCATTACATTTCGTTAAATCTCCAAAAAAAAAAAAAAACAAAAAAAAATTTATATAAAGAAAAAAAAAATAAAAACACGGACACTCATGCAATGAATCACACAGCCAGCAACTAAAACCAGAACCCGGACTAGGATCAGGACCCAGAATTGAAACTATGTACGAAGTATTCGTATACGTCGCCGACCTTCCCGAAAATTAAAGTCACCATTAAATTTTCTTGCCTTTGTTGCGTAGAAATTTTGCAGTAGTAATTCCACAAATACCCCAACAGACCAAGCCCTAGTCATCTGTGTACGTTCGTCCGTTTATTCGTACATATTGATGTATGTACGACAATTCTTTCTCATCCCTTTGCTAACGACCCGGTCGG
Source organism: Volucella zonaria (assembly GCA_963966105.1). Classification (NCBI taxonomy): domain Eukaryota; kingdom Metazoa; phylum Arthropoda; class Insecta; order Diptera; family Syrphidae; genus Volucella; species Volucella zonaria. The sequence goes on along the minus strand of OZ014532.1, from coordinate 87,015,695 downwards.
ACGGCAGGGTGAAATTGGGTTCGGGAGTATATTCCCCCGTAGCCTTAGCAACTTGGCTCATATCAAAGATTCTACATCATATATCCATAGCTATCCGTCTATGTACCTACAATACTTCGAATGACGAACTCTTCGATACGAAAAGTTTGGCTAAGATTGTATTTGTGCCGGGTAAACATATCCTGGCTATGAATCACTCTGTATAAGCATGGCTTCCATGTTGTATCTTTGAATGTATAAGTGCGGAAAGCTTTTTAAGGGCTAGGCAGGCGAGTACACGTACTCGTACTCGCACTCGTACTCGTACTCGTACACCGGTATTAATGTGAACCTGGGAGAGCATTACCATTTCCAGCTCCAGCTTCTCCTGTCTGATTATTCACTTCAAATAAACGGAGTGGAAAATTATATAGAAAATGGTAGGACTTGTATATGCACATACAAACATACATACGAGTATGTATGCATGTTTGTAGGCATCTACGAGTAGGTATGATGAAAGCTTTCAGGAAATTTCAATTTGTTTTGATGGTACGGCTTTAGAGGCGGTGGGTGGCGATTAAGTATGTAAATATCCTATTGCGGCGGATATGGATAGCACTTGAAAAAAAAATGCCAGTCGACAGTAAGCGATGTATGTTATGTGCTTTGATTTTTAATATCTTGAAATGTACGAGTACGTTATGTGAAAATACAGACAAAGATGGTTGTTTCTACATACATGCTCGTATCTAGGACCTACATAATATTTAGTGATAATGCTACTCAAACTTAAAGAGGCCATTTTTCTGCAGAAAACTGCTTTAAATTTTTAAATATTTAATTTAATCCTTCACCATTTTGAGAACAAAATTATTGACTGGATTACCAAATAGATACGAAGAAATAGTATCTATGTATTGTAAATATATATGTCCCATTTAATATTGATCAAAGTTTAGCAAACCTTAATTTAATTGATTTGCCTAACGACTAAAACAAGACTGCTGGTAGACCATACAGCAGCAAGGAAGTAATTGAACTGATTCTTATGCAATCACATATCAGACAGATGACATACAAATCTCTAGATTTCAAACCAGTCTTTTGAGTTTCCCGAAACATTGTGATGAAAAGTTTTAAAGAACCAGGTATTTCCGCCGAAGGACTTTAACAAACACACCCGGGTGGTATTATCATTCGGAGTTAACTTGGGCTGCCAGTTAGCCCAGTCCTTATTTAACTGCCTTCAATTTAGCGCTGCAGTTTTGTTTAGTTTTCTTTTACTTGAGTGCGCCACCAAATTTTAAGAGTTTTTCTAAAGTAAACATTCTGCGTCGAAGCGCTATAGACATTAGACATTTCTGTACAATTTGTATATTCCGTGATTATATAGTATCTCATACTCCAAAACCTGCTTTCGCCAAAGGGGCTAAATATCTCCAGAAGAATCTGTCTCTTGGACCGGCTGAAGACGTTTTAACGGATCCCATTTTTCCATTCCATATATAACAAGACAAGGATGTTTAAGGTCTTATAGAGAGCCTTCTTAGTTGAATAAGGGTATGGGCGGTGTTGTTTTCTAATAGCGGAGATGTGCTACTCATAGATAAAGTTCCTCAACCTTGTACCTGTTAATCGTGATGTTGTGTCTAATGTATGGATGTTGCGTTTATCTTCTTGTTAGAATTATAGACTTTTCTTTTCGAGTATGATATTACGAGTATATGTGTCAACTTGACCTAGATCTTTTTAAATAACCAAGGTATCGGTGAGATCATAGTCATTTTGCCCAAGCGGATGAGTTTGTCAGGGATACCTAAACTAGACATGGATTTGTAAAGCTAGTATCTATAGACATTGTCATAAATGGCTTTAATATCGATGAAGGTATGATAAGTGCCAATTTGGACTCACTCTGCAAGACAATTGAAAACAGCATGTCGAAGTTGTTTTCGAAATTCTCAAAATCGAGCTTTTTTTTCTTCATCTATAAAGGTTTCTGCACCGGATGCCCCTTGGCATGACTTTTTAACTTCTAATAAAACTTTCGTACTGCCGCAGTTCTAAATATTGGTTATGCATCTCTCACTAACTTCGATCACGTTTTTCCGATGCGGTTTCCTTTATTTTTGACAAAGTATTCATACATGGTTTTGCAGTTAAGGGCTCCAAGTAACTCCTGTTATTATTTTGCAAACCTGCTTTATACGCATTTTCCTGGCTGTACTATATATTCCTCATCAAATTTACTCTTTCGTGATGATGGTTGAGTAAAACCCAAAATGTCAGTTGTGCTATTCGTGCTTGCGCTGAAAGATTTTAGAAGATTTTAGGTATGATAAACTTGTATGCTGGGTCTTAGTAACAAGGAGTATCCCTTTATGAAAAACTACTACGTACGAAATATGTACCTACAATTAATCAAAAGCAATCTCTTCTAGGCGAAATAAGGAATTAAAAACCGAAATTATGATGTAAATTTCCTAAAAAGTGTATTCAGCATTTTGTGACTGGCGCATTGTAAATAAACACACCATTTTCTTTTTTTTTATAATCTGCGCACGCTCAAGGCATTTAAGTGCTCTTAAAATGTTTTCACACAGCGCCGACGAATTAAAATCAGGGAGGATAGAAAGCGAGTTGTACGGCTTAGGAACGAATCATGATATTTTAGAGAACGTCCGAAAGTGGGCTTGAGGGTACACTGATGAGCATTCATAGCAAGGCGGGTGTTACGGTTAAAAGTTTGAAGGTGCGGAATGCTACTGGCGATTTCTATGGAGCACTGGTGGTGGAAAAGCGATAAAACAGAGTGAGACACGAGACATTACGTCGGTGTTCGAGGGTCTCCATTGTTTGAGTGATATTAGTATCACCTACATATGAATTTTATCGCACGGTTTTGAATCCTATCTGCAGAGATGTTTTGGGTGCACCCGCCCAAATGTGGGCATTGTACTCCAATTTCGGGCGTGTAAACGCCTTATATATTGAGACCAGATCATATGAGGTGAGGTATTTCTTACATCGCTTGAGGAAACCTAGACATTTCGCAGCATTTTTGATGACACTGAATATATGGTCCTTCCAACGTAAGTTGTCATTGACACACATACCGAGAACGGAAAGTTAATCGGTTTCGACGATAACGGCTGGATATTTAAATTTCGCTTTTTTTTTTTTTTTTTATAATTTACGCGCGCCAAAGGGGTTATGAATACCCTTACACTGTTGCCAGGGCGCGGGCGGAAAGGTAGAAGGAGGAGAAAGGAAAGTTTGTGATGTAGTGGTTTGAAACTCAGGTGTGTTTGGTTTCGATATTGACTCTCCAGGGGTGGGAGTCCGAATAGGACGGAGAGATTTTCTTCACTCGGAATGGTGAGGTTGTGAATTTTAACGCCTTTTTTGTGTTTGAAAACCCTACAACAGCCAAATCTACATGTCAGTGTTATGCCTTCACACGCAGATTTTTCTGACTGAGTTCCAATTACACAAATGAAAGCTTGTCGTGGCTAGGATTCGAACCTTGACCCTCCGAGTGAGAAGCGATTGCTAGTACCACTACACCACGGCCACCCCCAACTTTAACTATAGCAGACAGCATTGTGTTTCGGAAGCACTAAATTCTGCTCTGTTAGTGGTTCCCCAATTACGAGTAGTTATGCTGTTAATATCAGAATTTAGTGAGCTTATCATGCCATGGCGTTCCCGTTCTACAGCCGTAGAACAGGGACGTGAGTCCGGGAACGAATATGAAAGCAGAGAGTACTGTCGTCAGCAAAGGATTGGCTTAGCAGTAGCAGACATGAGATTATTAGTGAAAATTAAGAAGAGTGTCGGAGATAGAACGGAGCCCTGGGGCACACCAGAATTTATTTTATGAATATTAGACTTGAAACCGTAGAAGACAACTTGAATTGAACGTTCCGAAAGGTAATTTCTAATCCATTGAAGATGAAAATCATCGATTCCAAAAGCGCGCATTTTCGACAAAAGAACCTGATGCCAAACTCTGTCAGATGCCTTAGAAATATCAAGTGCAACTATCTTGCTTTTGCCAGATTGATGTACGCTGTGGTTCCACTTTTCGGTGAGACATGCCGTCAAATTACCAGTGGACCTGTTGCTACGAAAACCATACTGCCGGTCATTAAGAAGTTTTCGTGTTTCGAGATATTTCGGAAAGAGTCTAAAGAGTAGGATTGATGAAAAAGCTTACGCAGTGGTTTTGCCAGCGAGGAAGAACACCTCTTCAGAAGGAGGGGAGATATATCATTTGGACCAGCGGATTTGTGAATGTTAAGATCTTTAAAAACTCTTGCTACTACACGAGTGCGAAAGTTGAAGATTCGACGCACTCAAGTGTAGGCGGAAACAAAGCACAATCTGGGAGTGTTGAGCTGGCCGTAAAATGTGCAGAAGCAGGTTGGCCATGTCGCAAGAGCTGACAGCTGGAATGTCATTGTAAATGAGCGTTGGTATGGAGGATGAGGCAGAATTTCTAATATTTTTGACGAACGACCAAAAATTTGTACTGCCTTTGGGACATTGTAGTATTTTTGGCCTCAGTTTTAGGTCGTATTCGAATTTTACACCCTTAAGAAAGACGTTGCAGTCATTCCTGGCTCGTTTAAACTTTTTTCGGTTCTCCTCTGTTGGGTTGGTCTTGAAGGACCGACAAAACATTTCTCCAATCCTGACAGCCTCTTTACAGACCGTGTCCTAAAGTTCTCTCATCATTGAAAAGAGTTAAACGAACAAGTAATTTGAACCGTAGTCTTACGTTGGTGTAAAAAAATTAAATTTTTCATTTATTTTAGTTAAATTATTTTTAAATTCACCAAAATATACGCCCCAACTTTTGGTACTTTGTTTGATTATGCTAAATATGTTACACGGCTTTTGTGAAAATGTTTGGTTGTAATTGGAGATTCAGTAGACTTTGCTCATCATTTTAGATTTTTGTTTGAGTTTACGTATTAGCCGGTCCTAAATATTTATCAGATGGGGAGATTTTGAAGCGGCTTTAAATAGCGAAAATGATGAAGACTTTCATCTGGCTGTGACGATGATTATAAACCGTCTGTTGGCGAACAACTAACTGATAACGAGTTTTCTGAGAATGATTCTGATGACATGACAGATGATTCACCTCAAAATATTGATTCTATGTTTGTCTCAAATGATAATATTGTTTAAAGCCCCACTCCACTTCAAGAAGCAACGGCCGTAATACAGCTTGTAACGTGTTGAAAATAAGGCCACCAATTCATCATCTCATCCATCTAATGATGGACGTGTCCTTATTATATTTTCCACGAAATATTGAAAAAATAATATTGGATAACACAAATGCTGTTGGACGGTTGAAGAATGATAAGCATGAAGTAGTTGATACAAGTTTGTTTCATGCTTATTTTTGAGTTTTGTTGTTGGAAGGCATTTACAAGGGAATTGGTTGTGCTGACACAGTTGCGATTCCGTAACTAATTTTGTAATTTGTTCACAGGTTAAAGAATCTATTCGGTATCTCTTTTGGCCCTCCAATTTTTAGGGATGGAGCGAACCTATGGGTGTGTAACAGTAGATGAACAGCTCTCTGGCTCCCATAGCCGCTGCTCATTTAGGCAGTACAATATGCCCAGCAAATCTTGAGCGATATGGCTTAAAATGTTGGCTTCTTGTAACAAATGTTCAGAAACGTGCTACGAGGGGCGTTCAAGATATTCTCGGTATCGGGGTGAAGCTGTGGTTGCATATATAAATTGACTTATTTGACAAGTAACACTATTATTTTAGTGCATTCATGTAAAATTTCATATAAATGTGTTAAACAGAATCATAATGGCAACTGAGGCGATGATGGTGAAAATTGAGCATCGCGCTGTAATTAAATTTCTCACTAAGCAAGGAAAAAGTCAAAAAACTATTCATGAAGAGATGGTGGCTGTTTACCAGGGTTCCGCACCTTCATTATCAACTGTGCAAAAGTGGTCAAGTGAGTTCAAGAGAGGCAGAGAGAGCATTGAGGACGACCCCAGCTCCGGCGCCCCGGCTACTGCTTGTACGGGAGAAAGCATCAAAGAAGTCGAAAAACTTGTTCTTGAGGATGCCCGAATAAAGGTGAAAATGATGGCAGAGATCACCAAGCTTTCAATTGGTACCATTCACACCATTCTTCATGACCATCTTAACCTTTCAAAGGTCAGTGCAAGGTGGGTGCCACGAATGCTCACAGCGCCTCAGATAAAAAGTGAGAATCGCATGCTGTAGAGAGCTTTTGGAGATGTGTAGTGAGAACGCGGACGGTGTTATGGATCGAATTGTTACTGGGGACGAAACATGGGTCCACCACTATGACCCTGAAAGCAAACAAGAGTCCATGCAGTGGTATAAAAAAGGAACAGACCCCCCGAAGAAGTTCAAAGTCACTCCGTCTGCCCGAAAGCTCATGGCCACAGTTTTTTGGGACTCAAAGGGAATCTTGCTCATTGAGTACAAAAAAAAAGGTGAAACCATCAACGCCACATCCTACGCTTCCACTTTGCATAATTTGCGGGAGGAAATTAAAAAGAAAAGACAGGGTAAACTCGCAGCGGGTGTGTTGCTTCTTCATGACAACGCTCCTGTTCACACGGCGCGAGTTTCCAAGGCTGCTGCGCGAGATTGTGGTTTCGAAGAAATCCAACACCCACCCTATAGTCCAGACCTTGCCCCTAGTGATTATTTCCTGTTTCCGGATTTGAAAAAATGTCTTCGTGGAAAAAGATTTTCGGATGATGAAGAACTCAAGTCGGTATTTTGCAGAGAAAGAGGAAATTTATTATTTTGAGGGTTTAAAAAAGCTTATCTCAAGATGTAACAAATGCATTGATGTTAGGGGAGATCATATTGAAAAATAAAAACAATTTAAATTGAATTCGCATTTTCCTTCATATCGATACCGAGAATATATTGAACGCCCCTCGTATGTATGGAAAATGCAACCCTATCTCGGAAAAGCCGCAGAATAAAATCAAGAGCAACGGGTTGGTTTTGGATTTAGCTCAAGAATTGAGGGGTCATAATGTTACTCTGGACAATTTGTTTTCTTCCTGAAAAAATTGACAGTGGTTAGAACAATGCGTTCCACCCAAGGTGCTGTGGGGAACAAAAGTCCCTCTCCATCAAACTACATTTGCTTTCATCAATGACACAACTCTGGTTTCATATGTTGGAAGCAAAGACTAATGCACTGTACTTCAGAGCACATTTCACAGTTCGAACCAAATAGGAACTGATCCAGTGCATGGCAACTTTGTGACTGTTGTAATATTCACATAGCGAGGTTACACATAAATCTTTGCGGTGAGGTAGAAATCTACCACTAAACATGCGGTTGTGAATTTTTTCCAACGTAGGACTACGGTTAAAAGGTCTTGAATGCATTCTACGGTGAAAGAAGATAAGACTCATTTGAATTGTTCAACTTTGAAGACCCCCGGAATCGATTCATTTTACAATCAATATGCCTTTTCAATAATGTTTGCTAAGGTTTTGAGATACATATTATAATATAATAATGTTCATATTAAATTAGAATTATCCAATAGCCAATAAATATAAAATAATCATTAAGCTACATACAAGTACATAAATTAGCATAGATACATCACATCACAGGAGACATGCGGACTTGTCTCAAGGCAGGCCTAGGGGATTCCCTGTTGAACTCTATGGGCAATGTGTTGAAAGGCCTTTCATGACGAGTTATGTCATGCATACGTACGCCAACGTGAGCCACGACATTATTAAGCAGTATTTGAAGCACTGGGTTCTAAATGTATGGGCGCAAAACCATAATAGACTGCTTCAATGTCCTCCAAGTTTTAACCAACTACAACAATTTCAAACTCGAGTAGGCACCAACTCACAGAGGTATTACAATAAATTGATCTACCAAAAAAGTAGATAAGTATCGAACCCATCTACGGTATCCCTAACTCTAAGCTCGGCCTCATAAATATGTGGGACAAGGAGCAATATCTAATTTACTCGAGTTTGTCTTTTAACACCGAGTACCAACTCTGCTTAGAGGATAACAAAACCACAGTAGACATACTGCGCGGCGCTTTTCAATTGAGAGAAGCGTATCTTTCTCAAGAATGCTATGATATGGCCCCTGAGGACATTACCAATGCCTTGACTAGTGACCCCACAATTCATAAAGACAGTTCTTCCTTCTCTAATTGACTTCCGCCACTAGATATACTAGAGGTCCCAGTAGTTGGATTTATTTTTCAGCAAAGGCACATTTTGGTTTGAAATAAATGCAGGTAAACAGTTTGGACTTTTACGAGTAAAGTGGAAAAGAAAAACATTTACGATTTAAGGTAAATTTTAATTATAAGATTTAAGATTAATTTTTTTAACTATCTAGATATGTATACCGCATATCGATTTATTAGTACGCGTACGAGTACATAGAACACAGTGAACTTATGTTGTGCTTATTATTTTCAGGGGCTTTCCTTCTTTTTTTTTTGCCTTACTCTCTTTCTTTTCCTATTGCTCATACTTAAGCTTTTATATACACAACATTGAAAATATCCTGGTGATTTTATTTATTCCTTGAAGATTACGAGAAATCGAGAAAAAAGAAAGCTAAACGAGATGCTCGAATAAAAATAAAAAAAAAAAAAGAACAGAAAGATAAACTGGAAATGGAATAAAATGAAACTTCCTGAAAAGATTTTCATGTTCGCCCTCAATTATTTTCTTGTTCCTTATGCCCTCCTGGCAGGGTGTGGCGGATGACGTATCCAAAATTGAGCAGAATAAGTTCTTCATACATACCTATGTCCCGACATTCTCGTATCTTCACATGTATTTTTCTTTTAGAAATATTTTTTGCACGAAAATTACTACAATACAATAGAAATATACTCGTACGAGTATGTAGATATATTATTTAAATGACATTTAAAATGGCCTATAGGAGTACATATACATTTACACATGCACAAAATAAACTTATTTATGATATTGAAGAAAGAAAAACAATATTACTACTTTTGCATACTACTATGACCTTGAATGCTGACGGACTATGCTTTGCTATTGTTACACACGTTCTTATCTATTGAATAAGGCCAAGGCCTGTCAAAGAAACCATCATCTGTTCGGAATTTCGCGAAAAATGCTCAAACCAATATTCAATTCGAGCATATTTTCAATTTCATTAGAGAAAAGTTCCCTTACCCGACAATCTCTTGTTCATTTATAAATAACGCCATTGAAGACTGCCATGGCTCAAATAAAATCTATTTACCTGATTACCGACACCTTGTGTGAGGTCAAACATGCTAATCGCAGATCGATTCAGAAACGCCATGGCAAAACGGTGCAACCAGAAAAGCTTAAAGGAAACGCACTTAAAGTTGGGCTTATTATAGATCTACAGTTACAAAATATAGCCTTGACTTAAGGAAATCTAAGTGATGGTTTTCGAAAAAGAACTGTGGGAATATTGATTATCCGGCAGTCGCAGGACATCTTTATAACGTGAGAGCACGTTAGAATACTCACATATTGTAACTGCAAGGAAAACGAAGAGCCTCTGTCCGAGACGGGCTTCCTAAGTTACTTCATCACTTAGGAAGATGATAATTTCCAACAACCTGGCATAGTCTCATTTAAATCATTTACGGCTTCAAAACGTTGAGTTCAAACTCAAAACCTTATTTAGAGCTAGCTTTAATGGAGTACTCATTCGTAACCGGACAGTAATAATCTCTGAGAGCTTCCTAAAACATACCATTGAACTGCATAATGCAATCGAAGGGGTCCTAAACTACTTAGCAAGCAAAATATGATAGAAGAGGTCTTTGTAGAAAAAACAAGTCGCTATCTGCGCTTTCCTCGATTTTGAGGTTTCTCTGATAGAATTAAATATGAAAGAGCTATTTAGCTTCAATCTTTTTTTTTTCTTATAGTGACCGTTGAAATATGTAACACGAATAATTATATCGAATGCTACATATTTCCCACTCGTATCTGCATTGTTACCGCGCTGTTCGTTAGAGGCCGCTCTGTTTTGGATCAACTCATCAGTGAACCCAAGGGTTAGATAATGTTTTTAAATTTGGTTTATCCAATTACTTCTCTTTCGGCTACTTCTTCGAAACTCGGCTGGAACTATTTCATTTTGGACAAGATTTTCCAACTCCTTCATTGAACATGGTAAAACCAGCTATTTATACAGCCTTAATTTTTCCGCTATCAGCTCCGTGTACTTCTTATTAGATCACGTTTTGTTACATCCGCCTACAATTGTAACATTTCTCAATTCACTTCTCGAACACCATCCAACAGTGTAACAAATATGAACACATTTTGAAGTCAAGCACACAACTGCCGTGTTTAAGCAGCAAGTAGGTACAGATTCTGTTCGTAATGTATTATCTTCTAGCGCTTTATCCAATTATTAAGGTATGCTGAAGGACTGTCATGTCGTTACTAATCACATTGCTGTCATCGGCGAAAATCAGAAAAGTCGTTTCGAACCCGTCAGTTTGCTGCTGCAACAGAAAATTTTCCAATAAAAGCCACGAACTTTGCATACTTCTTTGGTGTACTTCATTACTTTCGTCTAAACGTCATGGCATACATATATCGTACCATTCTTATAAAGGCATAGGGTACATTTCGCAATGTTAAGGCCGCCTTTATAAGATCTCTGGCAGTTGTATCGAACGCTTTTCCAAAATTGATGAAAACTATATGCAGACCTTTGGAAGAGATTTTTCTCCATTATTTCCGTACTATGTCGAGCTGCCTCCCACAAAGCCGCATTAACTTTCAAGGAGTTAAAAAATATTGCGTAATCGACTGTTTAAAACTCTCTCGTATATTGTCATAGTATGCAACTTTTGTTTCACCGATCGGAAGGTGTTGCAACTTTCGTGTCGTCTTTGCCTTTATACAGTGGAAAAAGAAAGCTCCACTGGTTATCGTGTACCTAGACACCGATTTTTTTTATCAAGCATAAAAAGTAGTAATTTTAATACAAGATTAGCGGCTTTAGCAACTGATGTTGGTTTTCGTTGGCTTTTATTTTCATTTCTTTTATTCGCCGATAATCTATCTGAATGTGGTATCCACTGCTGCAATACGTAATGAAAATCGTTTCTTACTTAATTCTGCAGCATATTTAGATTGCGTGATTTGCATAAGTTTAGTATATTTTCTTCCGCTCATTTTCTCGTTCTCTAACCATCTCCTTCATGGCGGTCTCCATATTCGATCCCCAAAGCAACATCAGTGTTTATGTTTTCTGTGTTTGTTTGTGATTATGACTAGAGAATTCAGGGTAGTCATAGCCAATATACGCGGGCTAAAAAGTAATCATTTTTCTGCATACGTCCACAGCTGTTTTGGCACTTACTGAAACACAGGAAGATTCCCGCCCACACCTCTCAAATCACTCTGAGCTGAAGCCACCTGGCTACGAAATACCGCCTTTATTCTTCTCTTAATGTGATTCATGTTCCAATCCGGAATTCAACTTCATGTTAAAATTTCATCTCCGTAAGCAAATTATACACTATTGTTTTATTTAAGCCCCAAATTGGATAGCGATTGAACCTTTAACGTGTTCGATGCGCTATCTGATTCCATACAAAGAATTGTATCCCTGTATCCTCATACTGAAATCTTGATTACGGGCGAATTCAATATACACAATTCTGGTTGGCTTCGACTTTCTGGACAGACAACACTCGAAGGGCCCGAAGAGATCTTCACTATGGAAAATAATTTGACCCAGTTTGTAAATGAGCCCACACGAATACCAGACGTCGGACCATTTTGCCATATCAGCTAATTTCTCGTACACCCACCACACAGTTAGAGAAAAGATTCCTAAAAGAACCGTATTCCAATACGAGAAAGCCAATTGGAGCGGACTTAACAACTTCTTTAGGAATTTTACATCGGTCGTTACGTTTTCTCGATAACGACGTGGATCCCGCTGCTGACATGAAAGCCGCAAAAAGTTCAAACGAGCCAGATATGGCTGCAACGCCTTTCTTAAGCGTGTGAAATTTCAATACAACCAAAAACTGAGGCAAAAAATACTGCAATGTCCCAAAGGCAGAAACAAATTTTGGTCGTTTATCAAAAACATCAACAATTCTGCCTCATCCTCCGTCCCAACGCGCATTTATAATGACATTCCAGCTGTCAGCTCTTTGTACAAGGCCAATCTGCCTGCTGCACACTTCGCGGCTAGCTCAACACTCCCAGATTGCGTTTTTTCCTCGCCTACAGTTGTGTGCGTCGAACCTTCCATGGGACGAATCCAATTTTGCACCCCTGTTGTAGCAAGAGTACTTAAAGATCTTAACATTCCCAAATCCGCTGGTCCAGATGGTATATCTCCACTTCTTCTGAAGAGGTGTTCTTCCTCGCTGACATAACCACTGCGTACGGTTTTCCATCAATCCTACTTTTTAGGACTCTTTCCGAGCAGGCGGAAAACAGCATTTGTCCAGCCGTCCCTAAAAAAGCCGAATCATCTTCCCTCTCCTTCTACAGACCCATTGCACTTACGTCCCTTCCTTCCAAGGTCTTGGAAACGCAGATAAATCATCAGCTACTGAAATATCTCAAAACACGAAAACTTCTTAATGATTGGCGGCATGGTTTTCGTAGCAACAGGTCCACTGGTGATTTGACGGCATGTCTCACCGAAAAGTGGAACCACAGCGTACATCAATCTGGCAAAAGCAAGTTAGTTGCACTTGATATTTCTAAGAGTTTGACATCAGGTTCTTTTGTCGAAAATGCGCGCTTTTGGGATCGATGATTCTCTTCTTCAATGGATTAGAAATTACCTTTCGGAACGTTCAATTCAAGTGGTCTTCTACGGTTTCAAGTCTAATATTCACAAAATAAATGCTGGTGTGCCCCAGGGCTCCGTTTTATCTCCGACACTCTTCTTAATTTTCATAAATGATCTCATGTCTGCTACTGCTAAGCCAATATATTCCTTTGCTGACGACCGTACTCTCTGCTTTTCATATTCCCGGACTCACGTCCCTGTTCTTCGGCTGTAGAACGAGAACGACAGCGTATGTTAAATTAAATTCCGATTGAACGTACTCTAAAATATTGTGATTCGTTCCTAAGCCGTATAATTCGCTTATGGAATGCCCTGCAGTTCTCTGTACTATAACTTATAAACGTTTAAAAACAATGTACATCGCTACTTGTCTTCTCTTCCTCGCTAAATTTCCTTCGCACGCGCTGTGTACAAACATTTAAGGGTACACAAACCCCTTAAGCGGGCTCATATTCAAAAACAAAAAAAAAGTATTCGTTTAAATCTTTATCGATGAATAGTATTACCCCCTATGCTATTTAAAGAGTCGTCGAAGTCGTGCCAAAATATTTCTTTTCCGACTGCTCACTGCCTATAACTATATTCCACATTAAATATTCAATAATAAGACTTACGGACGGCTATTAGTGTTGCTAATATTTGATAAGCTTTCGACCTTATCTAGGAGTTCACCTGTCAAAATGTTGAGAACTCCGTCCCTATTCTGCTTCATTCTGAAATAAAAAATTATTATACGTGGGTCCGGTTTCAGACAATTCGGCACTTGGTTTCTTTACAATTTACCAGTCGATGTCCCGTCGTTGTACCGTCGTTCCAGCTGGCGATACCATAGTTTATTTATTGAAAGCATCATATTGCTCGACCCGAAAATATTTGAACTCTCTCACGGATATTCCTATTTGCTCCGGGATCATTTCTCCGATGTATGCATACGCATACTTCCATAACGCCCTTTTTTTCTACTTTCGAATGTATGAATGTATTTCTTTTGGTAGTCTCAAAGCGTAAAAACTCGATCACTCATACAGATTTCGGGTAGACCCATTAGATATTAATACTCTTTTCTTAGATGTCAAAATGCCTGAATTAAACTTTTTACAAGTTGAGGGACGAACTGCAACAGAGCAAACCGATATATGGACTACATGCCGATAATTTCAATTCTTGAGCAATTCTCTTGTACCGCCGCCCATGCTGTTCTATGAGGTGACCTTAACTGCAATTTGATGGGCAATAACGCTTCTTCCAATTTTGTAAATGCTTTCAAAGTGCTGAACCTAGTTCCAGTAAATGCTACTAGTCCTACTCATTTTCACGGTGACTCATGTTCATTTATTGATAATTTTTTTGTCAGCGATCTACGTAATCATTCTTTATAGTCAGGTCTCGGTCTCCGGTTTTTCAAGGCATGATGTAATCTACCTAACCTTAAATTTCGAAAACAAACAAAAGGAGATAAGATACGAGTTTCGAGATTATAAAAACTTGAATCACCTTGAACTACTGCCCGACATACATGCTACTGACTGGAACAATTTGCGGTACATGCAATCCGTGGAATTCTTACAAGAGCAGGTCAGGCATATTTTTGACAAAAATGTCCCATCCAGAACAAAGACTGTTCGCAGAGCATTACCAACTTGGCTTGCTAATGCAGCAACGTAAAGCAGCCTACAAAAATTAGAAGAGGTATAAACTTGGGATGTTATATCGTGAGTACTGTCGTCTGCGAAACAAAGTGGTGCTGGACATTAGAGCTGCAAAAACGCTGTATTACAGCAGTAGACTGAGTCAAAGGTGTTCGGTGAAAAACACATGGAAAACTTTAAAGGAACTTGGTGTTGGAAAAGTTAACCCAAAACAGCCTGATGATATTGACTGTGAACTACTCAATGCTGAGTTCGTCAAAACGCCATCATCTTTCCCCGGTGAAACCGGACACAATACATCAAAAACCAACACCACCAACGAATCTTTCGGTTTCGTACTGTAGATAAAGTCAAACCCAACTGGTATTGACGGAATTGATTCCAGATTTGTAAAATATAACTTCTCCATAGAATTTGCCAAACTTATTTATTCATACCTAACAGGAAGGCAATTTGTTGTGACTAACGATAAGCTTTCAAGTTTTCTTAGGATTTCGAGCGGCGTTCCCCAAGGCTTAATACTTGGACCAATACTCTTTCCCCTGTACGTTAATGAATTGCCTTCAATTATCCATCACTCTTTGATCCATATGTACGAGTATACCGATGACGTTCAGTTGTATTTGAGTCGGCATATTGATGTCTTAGACGATGTCGCTGCCTTGATTAACGAAGATTTGAATAACATATTTCTCTGGGCTCGACGTAACTTTCTGTGCTTAAACCCAGCGAAATCGAAAGCTCTCGCCATATATGGGAAAACACAAGACCTGTCTACCTTGCCATTGCTAAAACTTGGTCAAGACGCCATCCCCTATGTAAACACTGCTAGTAATGTCGGACTCGTTTTTAACAGTACCCTAACCTGGGCTGTCCATATAAACGCCGCAATCGGAAAGGTTTACGCAGGCCTTCATTTACTTTGGTCAACTTAAATGTTCACACCTTCTCCTGCTAATTTTACTGTTTGGGTGCGAGATATATGACAACGTTGACTGTTTGAGCAGAAGGAAGCTTAATGTTGTGCACAATAATATTGCTCGCTATATTTATGGTATTCGAAGACGAATACGCTTATTCAAAGCGTATTGTCGATTGCTCCATCGATAGCTTGCTAGAGTTTCGTTCCCTATCTTATTTGCACGATATTATATAAACATATCAACCTGAGTATCTATATAAAAGACGAGTCTTTCCTCGGTAGCAAAAAACCTTTGCCTTAATTCAATCGGCATATTCTTGCTTGACGTCAGAGCGCCTGTTCTTCGTGCACTGCACTCGCCTGTGGAACTCCCTTCCCATCGAACTGAGAGAAGTCAGAGCACGAAACGATTTCAATTTTTACTTTTGAGGTACTTGGCCAGTGAGTATAATTAGATAATATAAAATTTTCTTTTAATTTTAAGTTTTTTCTCATATTCTTCCTTTATTGTATTAAATTTGTTTTTTTTCTCTCTCTTCTCTTTCTTTTTGCCTTCCTTTTTATTATTTAAGAGAGAGAGAGAGAGAGGGACAAAGTGAAAACACGTACAAATATTAAGCTCCTACGAATTTTTTAAAATAAAATTAATTATAATGTAATAAAAGAAGTTAACCTTTTTCTAAAGAGCACATCACAACCCAAGTAACACTCACATCCTCTAGGGTGAGTCAATATACAGAGTAGAAATACATTTTAGCTGGAAATAAAACTAAGTGCTATGCCTATGCAAAGAACACCCACGAACAAAGGAACAACAGAAAACAACAGCAATCTTCAATATCCTGAGCTAAAACGCCGATTAGCTGAAATCTCACCCGATTCCTCACCGCAAAATTATAACGAAAACATGGCAGTTGGCAATACGACTATTAGCAATCTGAAAAACCTTTTAGAAGGATCCATGTCAGTAGTTCTAGACGAAAAACTTAAAGGTATGCCAACAATAGCGGACTTGGAGGGTATCGGAGCAGAATTGCACTCGCTACAACAAAAAAACATATTGCTCCAAGGCCAACTTGAATAAATGGAGTCCCGCTGCATCTCACTCGAACGGCAAGTGGAATGGTTGTCCAGCAAGGCAAGTGAAAAGAACATTATTCTTCATCTGCCGACAGAAAATGGTGCAGATGCAGCCAATAGAGCAAAGGAGCTCGTGCTAAATCTTTTGGAGAGGCAAAACGCGGAAATAATAACATCTGCGAGGCCAATTAAGTCCACCAAAGACCACACCGAAAATGTCATCGTGGAAGTTAAATCTAGGGAAGACGTTAGACGAATTCTACAGGCAGGAACAAAGTTTAGAGGCACAGGAATCTCGTTACACAGAGATTACCCGATCGCGGCGGGCGAAAGAAGAAGACATGCATTGAAACTTAAAGAACAGATAATCACAAAACACCCGAAAATTAGCACACAATTGCGAGGAGACAAGCTGAAAATTGAAAACCACGCATTTTACTTCGATGTAAACAAGAACTTGGCATGTGACGAAGCAGGCGGAATGGCATTTCTCGACGGCTTACTACGCGGTGGTGAAATGTCAAATGCACCAGATGTTGCGGCAGCCAGTGGCTCTCAAACTGTGAGAAATGAGCGAATACAGCACTCTCTTCTTTGGATTCCAGCAGTAAGAACTTCTATACATGGCAGGGCCAGCGGCGGATGCTTGTTCGGAATAAAAAAAAGGTTTAGGAACAAAGATCGGATGCTGCTTTATAAAAAAGTTCGACAGACATTTAGTAAAGGTTGAAGCTGGGAACCTAAAATTGTATATTATTCCAACTTACATCAATTGCAACAACTGGATAAACGATTTCACGAGTTTGTACAATTTTCTGCTGGAAATAGGCGCGACAGATATTCTGGGCATTGCAGACTTCAATGGAAGAGTGGGGAATGATCAAATACTAAATGTTGAACCAGAGCTGCTGCAAGGATCGTTGAGAGAAATGAGAAAGTCAACAGATGCAGTTACCGATGCAAACGGGAAAAAAATCATCGAAATGTGTGAAACTATAGGCCTCTCCTTACTTAATGGACGAACCAATAGTGATCAACAAGGAAATTTAACTTTCTTAAGAGGTACCGCGTGCTCAACAATTGATTGCTGTATGTTGCAGGGGAGCTGGCTTAAGTATGCAACAGACCTAGAAGTTTCCGAATCAACATACTCAGACCACCTACCAATATCCGTCAAAGTAGAGTTAAATTTGCGACAAACCAATACCGAAGCTCAGCAAAATTGCCTTCTTCCAAAACTACGTTGGAAAGACGGAATCTTAGAAAGGTACAAAGCGGATCTTACTCTGGAAATCAATAATATAGAAAATAACGAGCCTCTATCTGCTAGAGGTACGGAAATCATCACGAGCTGCATCTTGAACGCAGATAAACCCTTGCAAACAGAAACAAAAAGACCAGGAAGGTAGCCCTGGTATGATTGGGAATCTGAAAAAGCCAGAAAAAAATCATTCATACACATAAAACGTATACACCAGCAAGCAAATAGAAGCTTTAAAATCATACATATGCAAAGAAAAACAAAAACTCTACATAAATAATTTGTCGCTAAAACTTGTGCACACCAACGACAACAAGTCCTTTTGGAAATTGGCTAAAGCATTGAACAGTACGTTATTTGCCCAAGGAATCAAGGTTGAAGCGACTATTCTGGCGGAATACTTCGAAAAATTGCTGAATCCATCAGTGGACCGGAATGAAATACAATTTGCACTGCCGTATTCCGAAGTAAACTCCTTAGACTCCCCCATAACCCTACAGGAAGTTGAAAAAGTTATAGATAGGTGCCGCCTGAAAAAGACTCCAGGGGAAGATCGTATTGCTTATGAGTTTTTCAAAAATACAACTGACCACTTCCTGCAGAAGCTCACGGAAACATACCATTATACAACATATTTACAACCGGCGAAGTTCCAGAAGCTTTCAAAAAAAGTATAATTTTTCCGATTCTCAAGAAAGCAGATCCAAATGATCCATCCAACTATTGAGGGATTTCGTTTCTAAATGCTGTTACCAAAATTTTTATGGGAGTCATCTTGGAGCGCTTAACAACCTGGCCTGCTAAACGAGTTTCAAGCCGGGTTCCGTAAGGAGTACTTCGCGATTGACAACATATTTACTCTCACAAACATCGCTCGGATTTACTTGGACCGAGGAAAAACACTATACGCTTCCTTTGTAGACTTTAAGGCGGTTTTTGACTCCATCTATAAAAGATCACTATTTCTTAAACTCAGCAACATAGGAGTCTCAACAAAAACTCTAAAGGTTCTGCAACAATTTTACGAAGGCAATACAGCGGCGGTGTGGGATGGGAATATCTTGTCTAATCGGTTCCAAATAAACTCTGGAGTAAAGCGAGGATGTCTTTTGAGTCCTCTTCTGTTTTCAATATTTTTGGATGATCTAGTTGAATTTCTTCCGGGCGGGTTGACTCTTGAGGGATTTCCTATAAAACTCTTACTCTACGCCGACGACATACTAATTTTCGCAGAAACCCAAGCATGCTCATAATTTGATTGACAAGCTGCAACAGTATTGCCGTATGTGGAACCTGCAAGTTAATACCAGCAAATCCAAAGTCTTGATTTTTCGAAATGGTTGGGGGCGTAACGCAAGGAATGAAAAATGGACCTGGCAGAATGTAGAACTGGATATAGTCAAGGAATACAAATACCTCGGAGTTCTGGTCACCACACAGGCATCCTTTAAAAAACACCTGCTAGAGAAACTGATCTAATCTAAACGTGCGATTAATTGCAACTGGAAAGGAATTCTGGGGAAAAGGAATGTTGCACCAAGTGTGAAGTACAAGATTTTCGAGGCGGTAATGAGGTCAATAAGGTGCTATGCAGCACAAGTGTGACGGGCTTGGCATTTTGAAGAGGTAGAAAAACTCCGAAGGATACTTCCTTAAGAAATTGTTTAGGCTGCCTGAAAATACACCAACTTACATGTTACATCTGGAAACTGGACTACCAACGCTACATATCTTCACGCTTAGACTGCAGTTCCTCTATATCAGAAAAGTTTTTACTCAACCAAGTCATCGTCTTCCCCACAAGATTGCTATGTATCTTAAAAACCGAAACCTTAATTTCTTTGCGGAATGGTCAAGGCTTAGCCAAGAACACAATGTGCCCTTGCACGAACTAATAGGGAATGAAACAAACTGGGAGAACAACTACTTTAATGACCGGAACAGCGTAGAGTCCAGCTCAACAATATTCAAAGCCAGAGGCGAACTTTTGCACCTGAACTATTGTATATGCCATACAGAAACAACGGAGGAGACGAATGTACACTGTGCAATTTGGGAACGAAGGTGGATGTCCGGCATTTTATTGGAACGTGTCCCATATTAAATTCAATCAGGAGATCCTTTTGGGGAAAAAATGCTCTATCACTAAATGAGTCGCCAAAACACCCGATCTAATAGACTTCTTTATCGGAAAAGGAGTAAGCGCTAGTTACGTCAAAGTTGAAGAGGGCTTCGATCTTTCCTCCGATCATTCTCCAGTTATCTTCTCATTGTGCGAATCTTTGGTTAAGAAACAAAGACCACCCAGATTAACTAACAGCAAAACTCACTGGGAAGATTTCCGAATAGACGTTATAGACAATACTGAGTTGAAAGTAGCACTTAGAACGCCGTATCAACTTGAAAAAGAAGTTGAAAGTTTTGTTGAAGTCATACAGCAAGCGGCCTGGAAGAACACTCCCCGCGAACCGAACAAAGTTCCCAAAGTCAGCATAATATACCCACCGGAAATCAGAGAAATGATAAGGAAGAAACGAAGAGCGCGGAAAAAGTGGCATGAAACCCGGGCACCACAAGATAAAACGTCCTTCAATAGGCTCTGCAACTTGTTGAAAAAATCGAAAAAGGACTTCAATAATCAAGGTATTAATAACTACCTTGAAAGACCCACAGCGACAAAGGACACCAACTACTCCATATGGAGAGCCGTTAAAAGTGTTCGAAAGCCCCAAATACACGTGGCGCCAATAAGAAGAAACCAAGGTGACTGGGCGAAAGAAGATAAGGAAAAAGCTAATGTTTTCGCCGACCATCTTGCAGAAATGTTTAAACCATTCGACGGGGAAATGCTTCCAGAAAATGTCAATACGCTAGACGTGACGACAAACTTTCCAGTAGAAAAGGCTACACTTAGGGAACTTAGACAAGTTATAGACACGCTTAAGCCCAATAAAGCCCCTGGATATAACTTAATAACGGGAGAGATACTTAAAGCGTTGCCGAAAAAAGGTTTGCTAAAGCTGCTCTATCTTATAAATGCCAGCATTAGATTAGAGCATGTACCGCACCAGTGGAAAGTAGCCGAAGTTATTATGGTTCCGAAACCCGGTAAACCGCTGACTGAAGTCAAGTCATATAAACCAATATCGCTTCTCCCGATTACATCGAAGGTCTTCGAGCGAATCCTTCTTAATCGTCTTAAACCAATTACCGACACAAATTTCCTCTTGCCTGATCATCAATTTGGCTTTAGAAGTCAACACTCTACAGTTGACCAAGTGCATCGAATAACCGATATAATTGAACGAGTAATCTAGTGTAAGTTAGTCTGTTCAAGCGCATTCCTTGACGTTTCGCAAGCCTTTGATAAGGTATGGCACGAAGGCCTAAAATATAAACTTCGACAAGCCCTACCCCAGCAATTGTCTTGTATTTTAGGTTCATACCTGGAAGACCGACTCTTCCGTGTGAAACACGGAAACGAATATTCCACTTTTAAGAGAATAAAGGCGGGGGTGCCGCAAGGAAGTGTACTTGGCCCTCTGCTATATTTGCTTTTTACCCGCGATATACCGCAAATGGACGACACTGTCCTAGCCACATTTGCTGATGACACTGTCATTTTGGCAACGGCTAAAACAGTCGAAGAAGCAACTGCCAAGCTGCAACGTGTCCTTACACTGATTAACAATTGGACAAAGACTTGGCGAATCGCGCTTAATGAAAACAAGTCTGTCCACGTGAACTTCACTCTCAAGAAAATTGAGAATCCACCGGTGTTTATTAACGCAGTACGAATTCCTTACGCGAACGAGGCCAAATATCTCGGTATGACATTCGACACTAGACTAAAATGGAGACCACACGTCAAGAAAAAACGTGAAGAGCTTGAAATCAAATATAGAGATATTTACTGGCTTATTGGGAAGTATTCCAAGCTTAGGTTAGAGAACAAACTGCTGTTATACAAGCAAGTGCTAAAACCGATCTGGACATATGGTGTACAACTTTGGGGTTGTACTAAAAATAGTAATTCCAAAACAAAGTTCTTCGATTGTTAATGCGCCGTGGTACATTAGAAACGATGATATCCACAGAGACTTAAGAATCGAAAACGTTCAGAGCGAAATTAAAATGTTTGCGCGAAAACACAAAAATCGACTACAAGGACATGCAAATATTTCTGTTCAACAGATCCTCGATGAGACAAATTTACTGCGCCGTCTGAAAAGGACTAAGCCTCTCGATCTAGTTAGCAGCGCGTAGTTTTTCTAAAGTACACAAGAATTTTCAATGGAAAATCGACTGCAGGATATCTTATAAAAACAAAATAAAATGCGATAGAAGAAATGCTTGTTGAGTGTGAACTCAGTAGTGGTTTGCAGAAGGGAGGTGTTTTTTAGTGATTAAGAATCTCACACTACTATAGGCTCCGGGCCTATAGTGTCTATGAAGATTTCTCACTTTCAAAAAAAACTAAATGAGATTACAAACATCCTAAACGGCGCAAACTGGAACACTTTACACAACTTTCTAAAATGTGCATAGGCTACAAATTATAAATGAAGCTTTTTAGTATTGTAATTACAAATTTATTAATTTCTTTCTCTCGGCTGACGGCAAAAGCCAACGCTTATTTTTGTTATTTTTGTTAAACTTGTAAATATTGTAACAGAATAAATAAATATTAACATACTACTCCTACTTGTTTAAATTTGCTAAAATAAATATATATTGTATTAATTTAAATTAACTTTTCGAACTATATGTTTTATACCCTTTGCTAATTCAATTTTAAGGCTTTCACTATTTCATAAGATTTATCTTACTGTGTCAAAGCGTTAAATAAAAATAAATAAAAATAAATAAATATTCTACAATCTCGTGGAGCTAGTAAAGACAACACCGAAAATACCTGCAAGGATTTTCTTTAAGAATGGAAAAAGAGTATAGCCATCAAGCTTCGTAAAAAGGGAGGACGAGTGTGCCTGCAGAAAACTCGTTACGCATTATTTCTTACAATTTCATGATTCTGTATTAAACTACAAAAATATATTTGAAATTCTTTAAAAAATAATTTTATTTAAATTGAATTCTGATTATCTCGCATTCATACTCTACATCCAAGCTCGTTTTATACTCATACTCAAACATTGGTTCGTAGATTTTTTTTTTCCAGAAATCTGCTGAAATTATCGCCTTCAGCTTGGTTTTTTTGTTTACGGGGGCGTTAGTGTAGATAAGTTAATGCACTTAAATCTCGCTTTAATGTAAATTGTTATCGAAAATTTATTCTCGTATTATACGAACTGGAAATTCCATCTCGCTTGATGAATCGTTTTAACGATATGCGTGTAATATATGACTCGTAGTACTTGAAGGACTATGAAAACAGATTGCTCAGCTACTTGTGTCGACTAATATCGAATTTAACTTTAATCAGTTCCCCTGTAAGCGTGGCTTCAAGCTTGAAATGAAATTTGAAATAAACCTCACAGAAATGATTGGTTTTTAATTCTCCTAAAGCCCATTACAATTTACAGAATTTAGTTTCCTTATTTAATACCCATTTACTAAAAGCCGTTCTTGATTACCGAATTGTTTTTATAATATTCATCTTCATTTCAATTATCACCTGTTCTTGTTAGTGTCATTGACTGTAGAGCATAAACTGATATAGGCTATATTAATGTAAATTTTAAACGAACGCATATTTTAACATCTGTATGTCTACTCGAATGTATATTTCGGCAACTAAATGTCGTATCTTAAAATTTTTCCATAAAACCACGAGGCTTGAATGCGTAATGATTTCCCAAAAGTCCTCATCAAATCAAAAATCAGATATTAAAGCAGTACGACTATGCATATCTAAACGGAAATTTCCATAAAAGTGGAACAACTCGCTTTTCATCGGTCACCAAGAAGCAAAGTGGTCTAGCAACAATCAGATAATATTTGTGTATTTGTGATTTAGTCGGCTTGGTTTATTTTTTTTAGAAAATTAAAGATTAATTAAAACCACACGAGACTTACACATCATAGTCAATTTAATTAGTTTTCTTTGACCAGTTTTATTAGAAAAGTTCAAAAACCTAGTTTACTTCCGTTTTGTAATTGAAATTTAGAAAATGTTTCTCAAAATTACACAGATTTCAGCAAGGATACTCAGACTGTATGAGCTATATACTGCTTGTTTGTTTTATTTAGTCCTGGAACAAATAGACGTGAGTCAGATATTAGAACAAAGGCAATATCTTCAACGATTTGGTTCAGTTGCTATTGAACTATTATGACAACGAAATGTTGTAAAAGTATTGCCATAAACACTGAAGACTCCCTTTATAAGGACGTAACCATCCCAGCCATGCTCTATGCCATAGAGGCCCAAATCCACTTCGGGCTGTAGCTCCATCTCAGTAAATATGTAAGTAAATATGTATCGACTTCAAACTGTCAACAAAAAGAAAAGCTTGAAAATACCATATTTGTAGCAAAGATGTTGTCTATGTCAGTAAGTTGTAATTTTTGCTGTAGATGTCTGAGGAAAGACGAGGTAGAGTAAAGCTGACCCCTTCTCATGAACTGTACCGCTGAAGGAATCCACTTCCTATCGGGCGGATGGTGGATTCGTATCAGATGCACTGACGAAAATAAAAGATAAAGGTGAGAACCATTTAAGACTCAGAAGACAGTTTAGATTTTGTCTACCAATTATTGGTCTTGCTCTTGCTCTTGGCAAACGTCGGTTTTTGTGTTTGTCTTTCTTTATAATGGCTAGGGAATTTAGAGTGGATATCGCCAATATACGCGGGCTAAACAGTAATCACTTTTCTGCGTACGTCCATGTCTGTACATACAGACAGGCTGGTTTGGCACTTAGTGAAACACAGGTAGATACCCGGCCACACCTCTCAGATCACTCTGATCTGAAGCTACCTGGCTACGAACTAGTGTCATTATTTTTCTCTCACCGCGGTTTCGCCATTTACGTGCGTAGTGATGTAGCTTACCAAACTCCACCATAATGTACTCCCTGTTCCAATCCGGAATTTAATTTCATGTAGATAAAATTCCATCTCTGTAAGCAAATTATCCACTATTGCTTTATTTACAGAAGCCCCAAACTGAACAGCAACTCGACCGTTAGAGTTTAATACGCTGTCTGACTCCATACAAAGAATTGTATCCCTGTATCCTCGGAAATAACTTAACTCAGCTTGTAAATTAGCCCACATGAATGCCAGACGTTGATAGTCATCTGGACTATCATCATCTGGACACCCTGGACTTGTTTTAAACTTCTCACCCCGACAAATACAAAGTCAGTGTGCTATCTCCTCTAGGCTCGTCGGACCACTGTGTCATATCAGCTACTTTCTCATACACCGACCACACAGTTAGAGAAAAGATTCCTAAAAGAACCGTATGGCAATACGAGAAAGCCAACTGGAGCGGTCTTAACAGCTTCTTTAGGAATTTTAACTGGTCGTTATATTTCTTCGATAACGACGTGGATGTCGCTGCTGATATGATCACAGATACCATTCTCTTTGGAATGAGAAACCTTATCCCTCATCGGATGAAGAGTATCGAACCAAAAGAAAAGGCATGGTGCGACTCGAGCTGTAAAGAGGCTGTCAGGGTTAGAGAAATGTTTTTTCGGTCCTTCTAGACCAACCCAACAGAGGAAAAGCGAAAAAAGTTTAAACGAGCCAGGAATGACTGCATTGTCATTCTTAAGTGTGTGAAATTTCAATACGACTTAAAGTTGTGGCAAAAAATACTACGATGTCCCAAAGACAGTAAACAATTTTGGTCGTTCATCAAAAATATTAGAAATTGTGGCTCATTCTCCATCTCAACGCCCATTTACAATGCTTGCTCTTTGGGCAAGACCAATCTGCTTGCCGCACATTTTGCGGCCAGCTCAACGCTCCCAGATTGTGCTTTGTCTCCGCCTACACTTGAGTGCATCGAATCTTCTATGGGAAAAATCCACTTTCGCACTCGTGTAGTAGCAAGAGTTCTTAAAGATCTTAACATTCACAAATCCGCTGGTCCAGATGGTATATCTCCCCTTCCTCGCTGGCATGGCAAAACCACTGCGTAAGCTTTTTCATCAATCCTACTCTTTAGCACTCTTTCCGAGAAGATGGAAAACAGCATTTGTCCAGCCCGTCGCTAAAAAAGGCGAATCTTCCTCTCTCTACTCCTACAGACCCATTGCACTTACGTTCCTTTTTTCCAAGGTCATGGAAACGCAGATAAATCATCAGCTACTGAAATATCTCAAAACACGAAAACTTCTTAATGACCGGCAGTACGATTTTCGTAGCAACATGTCCACTGTTGATTTGATGGCATGTTTCACCGAAAAGTGGAACCAAAGCGTACATCAATCTGGCGAAAGCAAGATAGTTGCACTTGATATTTCCAAGGCATTTGACAGAGTTTGGCATCAGGCTCTTTCGTCGAAAATGCGTGCTTTTAGGATCGATGACACTCTCTGTTTCAACGGATTAGAAATTACCTTTCGGAACGTTCAATTCAAGTTGTCTTCTACGGTTTCAAGTCTGATTCACAAAATAAATGCTGGTGTGCCCCAGGGCTCCGTTCTATCTCCGACATTCTTTTTAATTTTCATCAATGATCTCTTGTTTGCTACTTCTAATCCAATATATTCCTTTGCTGACGACAGTACTCTCTGCTTTTCATATTCATTCCCGGACTCACGCCCCTGCTCTTCGGCTGTAGAACGGGAACGGCTGCTTATGTTAAGCTCATTAAATTCTGATATTAACTGTATAACTAATTGGAAAAGCACTAACAGAGTAGAATTTAATGCTTCCAAAACACAATGCGGTCTGTTGTCGTTAAAGCGAAATTTAAACACCCAGTCATTACATGTACATGAATTGCACTTCCAACGTCGAAACCGAAAAACTTTCCATTCTCGGCATGTGTGTCAATGACAACTTACATTGGAATAACAACATATTCGGTGTAATCAAAAATGCTGCAAACTGTCTAGGTTTCCCCAAGCGATGTAAGAAATACTTTACCCCATATGATCTGGCTTCAATATTTAAGGCATTTATCCGCCCGAAATTGGAGTACAATGCCCACATCTGATCGGGTGCGCCCAAAACATCGGGCGATAAAACTCATAGGTGATACTTATATCACTCAAACAATGGACAGCCACGAACACCGACGTAATGTCGCGTGTCTCACTCTGTTTTATTGCTATTTCCACCACCAGTGCTCCATAGAAGTCGCCAGTAGCATTCCGCCCCTTCAAACTTTTAACCGTAACACTCCTCTCGCTATGAGTGGTCATCAGTATACGCTCAAGCCCACTTTCGGACGTACTCTAAATTATCGTGATTCGTTCCTAAGCCTTACAACTCGCTTATGGAATGCCCTGCCTAGCTCTTTAGTTCCTAGTCATTATAACCTTCAAACATTTAAAACCAACGTTTACTGGTACCTCTCTTTCCATCCTCCCTGATTTTCCTTCTCGCGCGCGGTGTGCTTTAGAGTTGCCTGTTATTTTCGTCAGCAAAACGAGGGGTTACAGAAAACAATAAGAGATTAAATAAAAACAAAAAAATAAAAATAAAAGTGGATGCATTTCATTATTAATTGTGTTATTACATTTTTAAGATTTTGGCTTTTACGTAAACATGATACGTTTAACTTTCTTTCTAAAACAAAGATCGTCTGTTTATAGCGGTATTGTTTTTGCAAATTAATTTTCGAGAATCACAAAACTGATGCAGAACACTAAAAAAAAGTATTACCGATGGACTATGACGAATTTGCCAACTAAACTTAAACTCGAAGTTAAAAGTCAAGCTAGGATGATAGATCATAAAGCTTAAGATTTTTATTTGGTCTACAAGAAAAAGAGGTCAAATTGGTCAATAGATTTCAATTGAAAGTCGGCAGGATAAGGAACCAAAAAATGTAATTGAGAATGAAATGAGAGTGAAATTATATTTCCAGTAAACATTTGGCACGGATAAATTTCAGGAGCCCAATGGTAAATAATAGTGCTTGCTATATTCACTGCACCAAGCTAAAAGAAGTACGCTTATTGCCTTATCTACAGAAATTAGTAGACTGTCAAAACAATAAAAACTGAAGACGTTTCTAATAAGTACGAGTACATTTATCACATGAGGCCGCCTCTGATAATCCGATAAGTGTTTAACTAAGCTAAGAAACGGGGAGAGTAAATTCGGAAATAATAAGATGTGGATTTGGATTTTGAACTCTTTCTTTGCCTTATTATATTTACTGCTGATGATGATCTTTGTGCATCATTTTACCAAAAGCATATTTTATATTTTCATAAACAAATATTTGAGCAATTTGAGCTTCTTGTATGAAGAATTGCACTTTTTGGTAGTTGGCATACTTGTAGTTTCTTATACCACTTTTTCTACAGAGTTTCAAAAAATCTCCAAAGTGCATACTGCAAGAGAAAATCAACAAAAACTGCCATCCACTCACTAACTTGTCTAATTAGAAAAAAAAATAGTGTCAAGGAATATGCTGTAGTTGCTTTCCCTGGCATTCGGGGAATTTTAAATCAGAGATGATACTCGTAATAGCAGCACTATCCGATCGAGGAACAGAGGTTATCTTAAGTGCGCTAATAAATCAGCTTCTCAAAAGTTATGAAGATCATCAATTCGAAGGCATGTCAGTCAGTTCAGGTATACTGTAGAAGTATGGCATGTCCAATTTGTCCAATCCATTTAAATCGGTCCTCCTCACTAGGGTCCATAAAATCCAAATAATTTTTGTCAAACAGGCAAAGTTTTTATGAACAGTTCTAAACAGCAAACTGAACTGGAAGGCAAATATCTATTAGTGTAAGACAAAGCTCGTTAAGAAATAAACTCTAGACAACCGGGCTAACTACCCATACTGCCAATCATGTGAAATCTACCACTCAGCGGACAGTATCTAACGAGTGGAGATATCCGAGAACACTGTGCAGGTGATAAACTTGCAAAAGTGCAATTCAATCAAAAGCCGAACATTCAAAACTTAAGAAAAAACTTCTGGCTGTTATAGCCACAATAGATTCAACTATCTAGGACTATCAGGAGCAAAATTATCAACGCTGAACTTGAAGACTCAAGAAGTGTGTTCCGTTAATTTGATCCAAACATCAGTGACACACCCTATGGAACTTTATAAACATTATAAAAATAAACTTTACTCTAAAATCCGTTGCTAATATATTCAGTTTGCAAACTCTCAAGAGTTTGTTTCTTTACGAGACTACGATTGCTTTTTACTCCCCCCGTTTGCATGTTTTATGTTTCCTTCATTAGTTTTTTTTTTTTATTTATTTCAGTTTCTCAGCCTTCAGTGGTTTCATTTTTATTTATTTTACCGCCGCCGCGTCAACGCTTTTATTGGTTACGATGTTGAGCTGCAAAGAAATCTTATAAAGTGGCTGGCGCATGAGTCTTGGGGGTGCTACAAAGCAATGTGAATACTCGTACTATTGCTTTTGCCATCTTGACGCGATTCTTTAGCAATCGGTGGTCTGGTCTGGACGGTATCAAGCATTGCACAAATATGACTACCACATAGATGGCAGACAAGTTTTGAATTACGTGGAAACCGATGTAGAATTAGGATTCGGAAAGCAAAGAGTGGAGAGAAAATGTTGTTGTCATGTCTGAGGTTCGATCGACCAGCAGTGTTTCCATTTGCTGTATGTTTGTATAGAATCAAGATTTAAAAAATTGAAATAATGACATTAAGGTCATGATCTCCTGCATTTGACGTTTAATTAATCGCACTCGGACGATCAAGGGCGTAAGCAAAATATGTATTGACCTTAGCTCTGTATACAACTTAAAGATACGTAAAATTTTCTCCAAGTAACTGGAGTTACCTTTCTAAATTAGAATAGAAAATAGCTACTATTAATGTCAAATCTTTTGTAATATAGAAAAAAGTCTTATCAATTACCTTTGTAATGTAGTAAGATAATTTGATGTACTCAGAACTTTTGCTCGTTTAGATCAGACGAAAATGATGGTGTTGCAAGGGCTGAATTTTATTCGGACATCCACTGACTTATATACTATATGTCTTGCTCTGATAGATAGTTGTGCACAAATATCATGAAGTCATCTACGGGTTACTTTATAGAATTCCCCTCTATTAGTCACGTTTCCTTTGTAGGTATTCCCATTAATATTTTTAACTTCGATTCCTCTACTTATTAATAGAAGTAATAAGTACAGTTTTTTTATTATTTTTATAAAGTAGAGTGTTTTAGAAAGCTAAGGAGTAAGCAAGCGGTTAAAACCTAAATAGAGCTGCTACCTTCTTTTTTGTAATCCAAAGACCACCCCTTTTTGTTTCATCTTTTCTTTGAATGAAAAATGAGGAGTTATGACAGCAATCCATACAAAATTATAAAAGGCAAGGCAGACAATAGCCTATGCCATTCAAGGCCTGCATAATGCTTACACTAGCCTTTCATGCCGACACGTTTGACACTCTCCAGAAAATCTGTTTCGTGATATACGAGTAACTTTAAATCAAATTTTCAAAAAAATTCAACTTTGACAGAACTTTGTCAATCAATCAAAACCATGCTCCCAGACATCTTTAAAAACCGATATTTCCCTGCTGACCTTTCGAAGTGTTGACTGCATCGAATTATTTCATTAAAATTGTTCGCTACTCTTGTTTATTATTGACATGAGCTTTAAAATTACAGTTTAGTCTCTAGACGATACATCGGAGAGACCATATTTTCTAACAAACTCTTCATTGAAGGTATGGGTATATACTATATCTATTTTTGAAACATCTACAAGTACCTATGTATGTATGTATTATTATGATTTATTCCGGAATTATTGGAAAAATCTTTGGCCAAAATACAGAAGAATATTGTCAGAAACGCTATCCTCTGAACTCTCAAGTCCCCCGTGTGACACCAACGAGCTTGACGTGAAGTCAAGGAATTCACGCTGGCTCTCAATCAGGCTATGGCTGCTTTCTATCCTCTTATTCAACCCAGAGGCAAGAAAAACCCGTACTGGTGGACATCAGCACTGGGACCGCTTAGAAACAGATGCAGAAAACTTTTCAACCTAGCAAAAAGCACAAGAAAATTGACTGGCTGGGACTCATACAAAGAATCCCTCAAAATATACAAAAAAGAACTGAGGAAGGCAAAGCGACAATCCTGGAGATCAAATTACATCGCCAGTAATAAAAATCCTCTCTACAAATCATCAAGGTCAAAAATCGATGGCCCTTGGATAGCCACAAATGATTAATCCCTCAACCTACTGGACACTCACCATTCGCGGCCAGTAGCAACCCAAACAGGACTACTGCAACCGTGATCAAAATTCATGATCTGATTACAAGAGACAAACTGGTCTGGGCGCTGCATAGCTTCAAACCATATAAGTCTGCTGATCCGGACGGTATAATGCCTGCCGAGCTACAAAGGTCCTCAGATATTATCCTGCCTACGCCAGAGAATATCATGAGGAGCTGTGTAGAACTGATCCACATTCTACTGTCATGAAGAGAAGTCAATGTAGTTTTCATTCCCAAAGCCAGAAAATTTTCTCATTTTGCCCCCAAAGGACCTCAGACCTATAAGTCTATCATCTTTCCTTCTGAAAACGCTACAACGACTGATTGATATTCATATATGAGCTAAAATTGATCCAAGACTTTTGTCAACGGCTCAACATGCCTACTGTAAAGATAAGTCGGTGGAAACGGCTATGCTTTCACTGACTAACCACATCGAACGATCCCTACAATATGGAGAGTACATAATGGTCGCTTTCCCGGACATAGAGGGCGCCTTTGACAACGTGAACACATCCGCAATCACAACTACGCTGTTAAATCTGCAGGTAGACGACTCACTTGGGGAGTTGATCAGTCTTATGCTAAATAGCAGGATAATCAACTCCAAACTGGGTGAGGCTTCTGCTAAAAAATGTGTCGGCAGAGGTACGCCGCAAGGCGGTGTCCTCTCTCCCCTTCTCTTAGTGGTTAATGAACTGCTGTATACCAGGAAGCGGGTTGTAGTAGGGTGATTGCCTATGCGGATGATGTTGCTATAGCCGTCTCAGGTAAGCATCTTAATACCATTAAAGACCTCCTTCAACTAAATCTTAACAGATTAACCCGTTGGGTAGATCGCTGTGGATTGGGAGTAAACGCCCACAAAACTGATCAATTATAGATCCTCCCTCAATAAACGGTACCAGTTTAATCTTTTCCGATACAGCAAAATATCTTGGTCTCATTTTTGACAGGACACTAAGCTGGAAACCTAATATTCAAGAAATGGGGCCTTCAACCTCACACAACCCACTGACTATACATCTCGGTCATAAGGCCGATACTCACTCACGGGGTTGTCGTCTGGTGGACGGCCTTAGACAATGCAGTCAACTAAGCAGAGTTCAAAGAACAGCATGTCTATGCGTAGCGTTCTACTCCCTCCGCGGCATTAGATATTCTGCTTCACTTGACACCCCTCGATATTTTCAGCAGGCAAGTAGCTGCGAATACCGCTATTCGCCTTATAGCGACTACATAGTGGACAAATAATTTAGTTGGCCACGCTAGTATTATTGATATATATAGAGAACATCGATTGCATTGAACTTTGATTTGACAAAAACTTCCATATAAATTTCCCTTCTCGAAGGAAGATTCTTTCATGGAGGACAAGTCAATCCACTTTTACACTGATGGATCTAAGACCGATAGCGGGTAGGTGGCGGGGTTTTCCCAGATAACCTAAATCTAAACCTCTCCTTCCGTCTTCCAAATCACTGTAGCGTGTCCCAGGCGGAAATTTTGACGATTAAATAAGCTCCGTCCTGGCTAAAGAAAAACGTGATATCCGTGCGAAAGATATCCGCATCTTTTCGGATAGTCAGGCCGCTATCAAGTACCTGGACAAAGTCTCATTAAATTCTAAAACCGCCCTTGAATGCCAGTCATCTCTTATGGAGATGGCAGAGCAGTTCAACCTTCCCTTTGCTGGGTGTCGGGCCACAGAGACAATCCAGGGAACTGTAGGGCTGACGAACTAGCCAAAATTGGAACCACTGTACCTATTCTACCGGAAAAGGGTAGCATAGGTATACCTATGGCTACGCGCAAATTGATATTAAAGCTGGATGCCAATAAAAGAACAGACCTTAGGTGGACTGTTGGACCAACATGTCTAGCGACTAAACAGATCTGGACAAAACTAGATCTGAATCGCTCTAAGAGTCTGATCCTTCTAAATAGGAAACATCTCAGCGCCATCATAGATGTCATCACTGGACACTGCCTCATAAGCAAGCATGCAAGAAGGCTTGGCGCTTTTACAAACAATTTCTGTAGAAGCTGCATTTACTAGGAGGAAGAGGAGACAATCTTCCACCTACTCTGTACATGTCCAGCTCTCTCCCAGAGAAGAAAACTTCACTTATACAATGACCTAAACTATCTAAAGAATATAGACGTAAACAGTTTCCTACGCTTCATTGTAAGCTCAAACTGGTTCCATAGTAAGAGGATCGAAGATCCTGGGCTAATAGGCCTAAGTGAGTTGGTGCTTCCAACAGCCACTCTTACCTACCCTGAGCACTTTAAAGTTATCGAGTAATTGGTTTCTCAATACGTGAGTACATTTCTTGAAGTCGGTCAAATAATCTTTTGTTCGAACTAGGTGTTCGGTTCGGAATAGGTCTGCCCCAAAGAAAGCTTAATTGTGACAAAAAAGGTATTACGAAAAGCACTAGATCCATGCGATCGTAGGAGGCTCTGGTCAATATTTTAACTACTCTATTTAACTGCCACTTATAACCCTTTAACAAAAATAATGTTTTCATTATGTCTCAGATTTTAGATTGAAGCGTAGGAGCTCACCAAATGGTTAGAAATTTCAGTTAGTGAACAATTTGTAAAGTATGAGCCACCAAATGGCCCAGATGTTGGTTGTCAATAAATGACATTTACTTAATTCATTAATGGTTAAACGTTTCGAAGAATATAGTTCAATCGCGGATCAAGCAACCTATCAACGAGCTTGGCCGGTATGAACACGACATAATATCACCAGTGCAAGCCAAACTGTTCAAAATGACTCAAGCAATTCGATTCGTCGTGGAAGTCAACAACAACGATTTCCTAACAGTAACATTTGCAGCACATACGGAACAAAATTATCGAGAAACACCGAAATTTGTATGTGCTTCCTAGAGAGCACATAAAAAAATCATCTACATATTTGGATGTAGGTCAGACGTCACCATGCCTAGAAATTGACTTTGGATAATCAATTTTGAGAGGAACTATAGAAGGCTTTTAATGCCGGCCCTTCCGACACTTGTCTAGCAGTAAGTTCGGGATTAGATGCCGTACGCAAAATAGTTCGTTTTTCTCCGGGCGTTACAGGTCTCGGTCGTCCACTACTGTGAACTTTGCCATAATTCTCGGGATCTCTAAGCAAATTCATAATTACTTTTCGACTTCTGCATAAATGTTTTGTGATTTCACTAAATTTTATATTTTCTTTTTAAAAATTGAGAGCTACTTGAATTTCCTTACTGTTAAACCGTTTCCTTTACCTATTTTCAACTAAAAAAATATAGATATAGGGTATGTTAAGTGGGCCAGTATCCGATCACCTAGCATTTCTTCTTACTTCGATGTTTTATGGCTATTTACCCCGAGCATTTAGAATAAAAGCTTACATATTGTTCAAATGACTGAAAAATTTATTTCTTAAAAAAAATTAATGCACGCTTTTGTCTTTATACATTTGCAATCAAAATATATTTTCCAAAAAAAAGAGATTTTTCACCAGTATCCGGCCACCAAAATTCAGTCTTTGGCCACTTCAAACCAGAATCCGGCCAGTTCAGATTTATTTTAAATTAATTTTATTTAACAGATCATGTTTAACAACATTGAGTAATTTTTTTCATCCCCCTATTAAGTTTAAAACTATTTAGTTGTTTCTTATCTAAAATTTATATAAGTGAGATATTTCGATTTAAACAAATTATACTTATGATCAAAAAGTTCCCGGCGGACATCACCGTGCGGCGCTCCCATTGTTCCGATTTGAGTTCTGATTTTTTTTTGGTTAAGTTGGTAAATCTGTTGTTGACATTCTCTCTAAATCTTAGCATCATAGCTTGACATTTACAAAAGTTACGTAGCCAAGAGTACATCTATTTCTGTGTGTGTTGGCGATTTTTTACAATTTTAGAAATGGATTTAAATTTGCAACAACGAACTTGTATAAAATTTTGCGTAAAAACGGATTTACTGGTGCGCGAACGTTGGAAAAGTGTTTCGGCAACGATTCTCTAAAGAAAACGGTCGTCTACCAGTGGCACGAGCGGTTCAAAAGTGGTCGTGAGTCAATCGAAGATGATGAACGCAGTGGCAGACCATCGACATCGAAAACCGACGAAAACAATGATGAAGTAAAAGAAATGTTGGTCAATAAGAGCAAATTAACCATCAGAGAGATAGCGGAGGACTTGAACATTGCCTATGGATCCGTCCAAGACATTTTGGTTAATGACCTCAATTTCATGCAAAAAAAAGACCGTGTTGACGTCGCAACAGAGATGATTTGCGAGGCTGAATCCGATCCTACATTCATCAAAAGGATCATTACTGGAGGAGACGTGGGTTTATGAGTACGACACGCAATTCAGACATCAGGCAAGTGAATGGCTTTCACCAAATGAGCCGAGACTAAAAAAACCACGTCGTTTTCAGTCAAAAAAGAAGGCAATGCTCACGGTTTTCATGGATTACAACGGTGTAGTGCATCATGAATTTTTACCAGAAGGCCAGACAGTAAACAAAGAGTAGTATTTGGGCATTATGAGACGTTCGCGTGAAGCAATTCGCCGAAAGAGACCAAAATTGTGGGCAGAAAGCTCGTGGATTTTGCGCCATGATAACGCGCCGTCGTACAGTGCCATCATTATTCGTAATTTTTTGACGAAAAATGCAACAAACACCATCCAATAGCCACCGAATTCACCTGATTTGGCTCCCTGTGACTTCTTTCTGTTCAATCGAGTTATAAAACCACTACGGGGAACGCGTTTCAGCAGCCGAGAGGAAGTAATGGAAAAATCGCAGGAAGCAGTGATGGACATACCGAGAACCGAATATAAAAAATGTTTCGAGGATTGGATCAAGCGCTGGCATAAGTGTGTTGCAGTCGATGGGGATTATTTTGAAGGGGACAATATATGTATTGGGTATATAATTTATTTCGTGCGGTTTTTTTTTTTCAAAATTTGAACGTTTATTTAAAAAAAACATGTACAATAGTATTATTCAAAGTATTGCCCATCTGAAACTATGACTTTTTTCCATCTTTCTGGCAATTTGTGGATCCCATCCCAAAAGAACTGCGCCGGCTTGGCAGCCAAGAATGAATCAAGCCAATTTTTGATATTCTGCTCTGATGTGAACCGTATTTCAGTGAGGGCGTTCTGCATCGACCGGAACAAATGGTAGTCAGAAGGGGCAAGGTCTGGGCTATAAGGCAGGTGGGGTAAGACTTCCCATCCACTGTTTTCCAAATAGTTCTTAGCCGGAATAGCAACGTGGGGCCGAGCGTTGTCATGATGGAAAATTATTGCCTCGTGTCTGGTCGCATATTCCGGGCGATTTTCGGCCACTGCTCTCTTCAACCGGATTAATTGTATTCGGTAGCGTCGTCCATTGATGGTTTCACTCGGTTTTAGCAGCTCATAATACAGCACACCCATCTGATCCCACCAAATACAGAGCATTACCTTCGCGCCATGGATGTTCGGCTTTGCCGTTGATTTGGTTGATTGGCCGGGTTTCACATATGATTTTTTGCGCTTGGGGTTGTCGTAATGGGTCCATTTTTCATCACCAGTAACAATTCGATGCAAAAATGACTTCCTTTTGTGGCGTTCCAGCAGCATTTCGGACATGCAAAACCGCCTTTCGACGTCTCTCGGCTTGAGTTCATGTGGAACCCAATTTCCTTGCTTTTGAATATATCCAGCTGCTTTTAAACGTTTTGAAATGGCTGCTTGAGTGACACCCAAAGATTCTATGAACTCTTTTTGTGTTTGGCAACAATCTTCATAGAGTAATGCTTCCAGTTCTTCATCTTCAAACTTTTTGGCTGCCCAGGACGTTCATCGTCTTCCAAGCCAAAATAACCACTTTTAAATCGTGCAAACCACTTTTGGCACGTTCGCTCAGCTATCGCATATTCACCATAAACTTCCACCAAAATACGATGACTTTTGGCAGCAGTTTTCTTCATGAAGAAGAACTCCCCGCAAAAACACTTTTTCAGGCACAAAGTTCGACATATTTGAGTGAAAAAAAATTATTGTTGTTTACGCTTCAAATGAATGACATATATTGAAATGACGTACAATGATAGTAGCTTTACAACGCATGTTCCAATGGAATAATAACAATCGAAAAAGTCAAGTTACGCCATCTCTTAG
Organism: Volucella zonaria; assembly: GCA_963966105.1. NCBI lineage: Eukaryota > Metazoa > Arthropoda > Insecta > Diptera > Syrphidae > Volucella > Volucella zonaria. The sequence goes on along the minus strand of OZ014532.1, from coordinate 86,978,362 downwards.
CAAACCGCACGAATTAAGTTATAGACCCAATAGATTTAGATGAATAAAATTTCGAATTTTCTGAATGCATTCCGGGAACTTTTTGATCAAGGTAGTATACTGAGCCGATTAAAAAAAGGCATTCCATTTACAAAAGAAAAAGACACGTATTACCTTAAATCTAAACTCTTTGAGCAATTATACAATAGTATAAACATAAAAAAGAATAAAGTAAATTATAAAAAATATCACAAAAAAAGATTTCTTGAAAGGAACTTAAAAAATCATAGATAAAATATGTTATTGACTTGATTATAATGTTAAACAATAAACAATAGCAATTCATAAAAAAATATTCAGCTCATGGTAAAGATAAATTTAGTTAGACATTGATTCTAATATAAAAAATTCAAGGATTAATTATAATTAAGACATTCATCGCAAATATAATCCATATTTATGGCATCCATTGTACGGCAAAAAGCTTATTGAAGTACATTTAAGATGATACCAAAGTGGGCATGTGTCACAACCAATATTTTTTAGATCGTCTTCTTCAGTGCCGCTTATAAGAATCTCTTTGCATTTGTGACAATTAACAGTTTTTTTGCATTCTCTACGGTTTCCTTTCTTCAGTTTTAAAGCTTCTTTCTCTTGTTTTTTTTTTTCTTTTGAAGCCTTCCAACTTTTCTTTTTTTAACCGCATCAAATTTTTCTTTCTTAATTCGTTATATTTGCTCAAAAATATCCTTCCAAGCTTGTGAAGAAATTGTACTGGGAAACCTGCAGGCCAGCGACACATTTTTTCTTTTAATTGGATGTGGATAGAGCAAATGAATTGACAAAACATGTGGTGATCGAGACCTGCAAGGGGAACAAGATGTTGGTCTTGCATTCGAAGAAACAACTGTTTTAAATCCTTTATGTACGGGATATGTTTTGACATGAGCGAAAGCTCATGGGTTGTTCTTGATGAAGATGCGGCCAAAAAGTTTTTATTTGAATCGGTTAAACAAGATGTGGAGCTTGGACTTTCCAAAAATGTTTGGTCTGTTAGATTTATCGGAGCAAGAGGAGATCTTTTTGAGGAAGTCGGTGTGGATGGATGGTTTGAGGTAATATATCTGCCAAATCAGGTAATATAGTGCAATTCTCGTCAGCACACTGCAAGGTTCCATCATCGTTTACTCGTAAATCAAACAAAACATTTATAGGCATTGACGAAAATTCTATTGATTCTTTGCCGATTTTGCGTTCTGTAAGACGTTCAATATTGTTTCGACATTAACACCATTTGTTTCTAATTCATTTCTACTTTCTAGTATTACGCTATGGAGTAGCGATCTTTTTCTGTTCCTTTGAAAGATATCTTTTCAAGTGCATCTTGGACACATTTTCCGTAATGGACTGGATTTGAGTCAAACGGGAACAGCCCGCATTTCTGAAACCCATTTTTTATAGTTTTTATTCTTACTAAGAACATTTTCAAGAAGTGGACAGAAATCCCTGCGAGTTAAAACACTTCCTATGTTGCTTATGTGCCATTCTCTAACCGTCTGCTTCCAATTACCATAGGTGGCAGAAGTTCCCCGCTGACTGCCATCATTACTAAGACGGTTAAAGTGTCCTTTTCTTTTTCCATTTGGATTTGGTAAACATTTAGGTAACCTTTAGGAGCTATAACTTTTCCTGTTTTAGGACAAAGCGAGAAACATGTTTCATCTCCATTCAATATTCTCCTGGGGTTCAACAAGATTCCATCATTACCACCTTCTTTTAGGAAACTTTGAAGATCGCTAAACCATTTCCTAATGGTATTTTCAGTAACCACTGCTCTTCCCTTAGAAATTGTTTCCGCTTCTCTAAGGCTAAGGACGGTATTCCTTTTGAAAAACAGTTTTAGCCTGTGCGATCATCTTTAAAAGGATTATCTCGATTTTCCGCCTTTATTAGTTTTTGGACTGTGTTAAGTAGGTCAGTTGTTTTAAGAGAGAAACCACATTTAGCCACTTCAATGCACCAATCTATAATAGACTTCTCTTCTTCAGGATATAAAATAGATTGCGGACCTTTCGTGACACATTTTTCATCAACTTTACCATGCAGTCTATCTTGCAAAGTACTTTTCGGTATGTTGTATTTAGCAGCAGCCTTGCGGTGGCTTAAATTGTTTTGCCGAATATCCTCCAGGCAAGCTTGATGTTATCAGCACGTGAAGGCCCATTTGAGTTATTTTCTTTAATTTCTGCATTCATTGTCTACCTTTGAAATACGAATATTCAACGAATTATTACTATGGCCGCATAGTGGATCACCAAGTACTAGATACCGGCCACGGTAACCTTTTGATTTTGATTTTGGTGGGGGCTAACGCCCCCATTTATTTGGCTTAATTCAAGCTTAAAAAACTAGGACTTAAAAACTAAAATACAAAATATTTAATTAGGGTTTTATAGCTAGGGATGGTGAAGGATATCGAATTTGAGGGAAAGAGTGCTGCGATTAAAATCAAAAACGGAAAGGTTGGAGTTTACCTTACGCAGCATACGGGATATTGGTTGGTTGGAGCCATATGTGGTGCGGTGGGTTGGTAGATAGAAGAGGCGGGAGCAACGTAGATTTCAAGGGTTAGTGTTAAAGAATGTAGAATTGTAAAGAGACATGCAACCGACGGAGCCTGAGAGGAGTCGGTGAATGAAAAGAGTGTCTGCTGCGTCCCTTCGTTCCTCAATTTTATCCAGTCTACGCCTCCATTCGGAAGGTGTCCATGTTGTTGCAAAATGTTTAATGTGCTTGCTTGGGGTGCCGACTGAGGAGTTGATAGTGAAACAGTTTCGGTCATTTGGATTGAAGGGGCAGCGGGGGAATTTCTAGATTTACTTAACAGTGGTGGACGAGGAGGTGGTGGTGAAAGTGGGTCGACTTCGGTTTACAATAATTCAGCCAAAATGTATGTACTGTAGTGCACATTCTGGTGGTGTTGCGTATGGGTTGGTAGATTGTCAATTTTGCTGCGTACTGTTTTGATATGATTCTCGACATCGAAAATGGTTGATTGTGCGGCAGCTAGATTCTAACCAACACGTCAAAGATTACTTCGAGCATAGGATCAGGCTGCATTAGAGATAGTTGTTTCTTTGAGGTGGATGGAAAATGAGTCTCAACATTTGCTCAATTTAAGGTTAGAGATGTTTTGGGTGGAACAAACTGCTTTGAGATCATTGATCGCAGTATTCATCTCGACCAGACTTGCAGATTGTTTATCGATGTTGGTGAGCTTGGACTTAATTATTTCAGTTGAGGACAGAACCGAGTTGCCTAATTCATCAACATAACTGACACTACTTTCTAAATTGGACTGATTCGTCGTGATCATTTTTGTGACACTCTTTTGGTATGAGTCATTAGAGTCACTGAGGCACTTTATAGCAAGCAACACGTGCGATAGCGAGATGATCTTGCACTCATCACAAAAGAACAGAAGGTTTTCAGAGAACTCTTTGATGTATACCATATTCCTTTTATTTAATCCGACACAAATTGCATGGAATGATTTTCCACAGATGTCCTTACAAGTAACAAAGTCAGCATTGTCATCAAAAATTGGGCAGTCAGTGATTCCGCAAGACATGACAATTTTATCAAATGTAAGCGAAAAAGTTAAACAATGAACAGCAATATCGAAAAATTGGTCAACACTTTGGGTAATGCACTAAATATATGCGGAACCGATACCAGAAGTGGCACAGCGACAGTTATTGAGCGCGAAAGATTGAGGTCGAAACGAAAACGAAAGAGACAGTCAGCAATTGAGGTAATGCAATAATGTCGCGGAACTGATATCAGAAGTAGAGATATGGAAGGGGAAAAAATAAATTACATTTAAAAGTTTAAAGGTTTAATGCGGAGCAAAACGAAAACACGTCCGAACACGACGAACAGTAGAACATAACTGAACAAAAACAGTGGCCGGATATTAAAACCGTGTACATGAAATGAATTTTGGAAACTATTCCACTTCAATTGAGCCGAAAAGAGACAACAAATTTATTTACAGAACATACTGGAACACCTAGAAGAAATACGGTTCGAATAACCTAAAACTAAGTGTTTTTTTACGTTTTATTATAAACAATTATATTATTTCAATTTTAAACTATAATACAGACCCAAAAAAATATAAATTATATTTAAACTTACGTTTTAAGTACACTACCTCCACTAATTTTCGCGAACCAAAAACAGGACATCTGACCCACACAACGAACTATGGAGACTGTCAATTTTTTTTACCGGTATTTTTGAAGTACCACATCTGGCAAATTCTACCAGCATGACAGATAGACCTCAAACTAAATGCACAAATTTTTGCTCATGGAAAATATGCTTAATTTTCCTATTTTCAAGCATTTACAATATTAAAAAGTGGCCGGATACTAGTGACTGGCCGGGTACTGGTGCACTTACCCTAAGTAGGTATTTAGTTTTTAAAAGTACGAACAGATGATTTTCTCACAAAAAACAAAGAAGGATTCGCTCTTACGATGGCTGAACGTAAGCAATTGCAAATTCATTGTACTGTGCTCTCATTTTGTCGCACAACATAAGGTACCTACTCCATTTTTTAGGACAACGGTGGATCTCTTCTAGTCTTTTCACCCCTATTACTCAAAACTAAACGAAGAGAGAAGTACTCAATTTCATTGCCAACCGTATTTTTGGAAAATAATATGAATGTGCTATATTTTTGTCGCGGTGTGTACATCTGTTATTTTTCAAGATTTACCTGCCTGCATTTGCTATGGAACCAGGGATTACTTTGTAAACTCGGTCATATTGGATAAGGCACTGGCGGTGTCTTGCGATTATATCCGTTCGATGTTGAAGTTCTTCACAGCAGTTCACTGGCTTTGGGTTGTTGGTGATATCACCATCCGTATCTTAGCTACAGCAAGATAATGGTCCGAGGCAATGTTAGCTGCTCGGGACGCTCGGACTTTCAAAACTTTGCCCCGATCGTAATCAATTTGGCTGTCGACTTGTAAATACTCACATAACGACACCAATTTTGTTCCGAATCCAATGTTCAAAATGGCTAGGATGGATACAAGAGTCAGGCCCAGAGAGTATTGTTTCTGTAGGCGATTTTCATGAGCGGCATATACAGGGTGAATGACTCGAACTCCAACTTTTTAAAATGCTAAAATTTTTATATTTTTTGATAAATTTTATTGTGCCAAAGCAAAAAATGTTGGAAAATACATCAATTTTCAAATTGTATCATTGGTTTTCAATATGTCCACTTTTGGCGCGAATAATGGCCTTGAGACGGCCGAAGAAAACATCGTACGCTGCACGCAAGTGGCTCTGCGGTATTTTGGCCCATTCCTGGCGAAGTGCTTGTTTGAGGTGGTCCAAATTTTGGTATTTTTTAGTGCCAACCTTCGTCTTCAAAATACCCCAGACAGAGAAATCCAACGGATTTGCATCCGGAGAATTTGCAATCCATTGTGTCGAAGAAATTAACCTATCTTGGTTGAGGCGCGATTTGTGAGACGGTGCCGAGTCCTGTTGAAATGTCCACGGTCTCCGACTGAAATGATTGTTTGCCCAAGGTTTCACGGTATACGATCGCATTAATGTTGACGCCAAAATACGAGCGGAGAGCGACCATCGGCGGTTATGGCGGCCCAAACCATCACCATCGGTGCTGCCTGCTTTCTGGTGGCCGTCCGAAGGTGTAAATTTTCGAAGGACCTCTCTGGCAAGTAGACTCGGTCATTTTGTTTGTTGACATATTGCACGATAACAAATGGCGACTCATCGGCAACTCCTTCGCTCTTCCGACTCTAACTTTTTTCTGTTGCGGTGTAAGATCGTGTGCTTTTTGGAACTTCAATGGCTTGAGCCCAAGCTCATTTTTCAGTATGTGTTGCATCCGTTCCAACGATATGTTGAGTTCACGAGCCATTTTTCTTCCACTTCAACGCGGATTTCTGCCGATGTTGCTGTTTTTTTATGACCAGCGTTTTGCAACGCTGCCAGTATCACGGTAACGAGCTATGGTTTGAGACACAAATGATTTATTCACGTTGAGGTGCTGGAGGGCTCTAACGATAGCTACTTGTGGTTTTCCAGCCAAATATAAAGCAATGACACTATCACGTTTGAATTCCATCGCGGATAAAAATTTTTCAACACAACTGAGACGCAAATCGTTTAAAAGGCTTGTAAATAACAAAATTATCTGTCATGTGTCAAAATTTGAGCTTACTGTCATGAATGGTTTGGAAATTATAGCAGTCTGAAGTTATTTGCAGTTCGAGTCATTCAGGGTGTACATATGTACGAGTATGTACATAGGTCCAATTTATTAAAAAAATCTGGATCAGGTGCATACTATATCTTGGTATGTAGGTAAATACACTGGCGATCACTAGAATGAGGTCATACATTTTGCAATCGATTTTTACTCTTTATTCCTGTTTGAAATTTTGTACCCGCAAACTTTTACTACCTGTGAACAGGTACATATTTTGTCAACAGGAAGCCATAAAATTAAAGGGCAAATAAGAAACGACCGTTGGAATTTCCCAAGATCAAACAATGAACTACTTGAAAAGCGTATAAAAAGATGCGCCACTAGGATGAGGCCACATGCAAAATCTTCGAAAAAAAGGAAGAAATGAATAAAATGTTTACATTTTATAGATTTAAAACATTTATTTATTATTATTATTATCAAGGGAACGATGCAAATTAATTTGTAGGGTCCGGGATTTAACGCCGGGGTACTATGCCCATGTGGCGCGTTTTTGTCAACAGCACGCGGAGTACTGAGTTCCCATGTGGTCACCCACCTACGTACTTACCGCGCCCAACACTGCTTGGTTTCGGTGATATGTTTTTGTACATTAGTTCAGTTTCAGTCAGTTTCAGTTTGTTTTTGTACATTAATAATGAGTATGCCCGCCATTTTTCGTTATGACCTCTATAAGACGGTTTGGAATAGAATCAAACAGATTTTTTTAAATAATCAAGAGAAATTTGGGCCCAGGCTTCACGAATAGCTTCGATTAAAGTGTCCTTGTCTTCAAATTGTCTGCCGCCTTAATACACTTTACGAGATAACCATGCCCAAATCTTTTCGTTTATGTTTAAGGCCTGTGAATAGAGCGGCCATGGCAAAGGTTCCACGTGTTCTGATTGAATCCAACTTCTAACAAATCTTTTAAGTGTGAATATGGGGCATTGTCTTATTGGAATATCCAAGGCAGGGGTCCGAGAATGTTTTTCACTTTTGGGAATGACCGTTCCAGCAAACATTTGTAATTGTTTCCGTTCATTGTTTCCAACTCCATTGTGCCATAGTAGGTAATAGCTCCCTACACTATTACACCTGATGTACGGCTGTGGTGTCTTGCCAAAATAAGCTCCTCCTTTCTTAGATCATGGAAATAAAACCTGTACCCATCGGGGCCGTCAAGGTTAAACTTTTTTTCATCCGAAAAGACAACGCGTTTCCATGCACTGCTCCAAGCGACGTGTTCTCCTGCAAAATTCATTCGATGCTCTATGTGTTTTTGCCTCAAAACAGGTTTCTTTTTAAGTTTTTTTTCTCTGTATAGTACCACATTTTTGTATTATCCTTCGGACCGTTGCTGATATTAGGCTGTTGGCACTTATTTTAGTCGCTGGTAGAGTAGAATTTGAGACACGCCGTAGAATTAACCGCTTTTCTCGCAATGTTGTTGCTTCTGCCGTGCATCTTTTTTGATTTTTCCCATAGTTTTGCAGATCCGCAAGATAACTGTTTACAACAGTCTTACTTCTTTTAAGCCTCCTTGCAATTTCTCGGCCTGAGAGTCCTAACTCATTGAAAGCATCTACTTTTCCTCTTTCTGTCGCTGTCAAAGACTTTCCGGAACCCATTTTTTTAAAAACTAAATAAAAACAGTTCTTTTCAACGCTTTTTTAAATATTCTTAACAAAACTTTGAAAAAAATAGCTGATGTGAACTCCTGCAACGGAATATTCGTAATGGCCTCATTCTAGTGGCTCATCTTTTTATACGCTTTTCAAGTACCTAGTCAAGTCTTAAATACTGGTACACAACTTCGTATTGATTGAGATTTGACAGTTGATATTTATGATTCATTGTGACGTAAAAAGTTTTTGACATTAATTGCTTACAATCATCGGGCGACCGACGTTGCGACCGCATGGAATCACTCGCAATTTTGTGTATCGTGCTGTGAAGTTGTTTGAGGATACTGGTGGAGTACGAGACCGTCAAAGATCCGGCCGTCCGCGCACTGTGAGAACTCCGAAAGCGATCAAAGCCGTGAAGAAACGAATCGACCAAAAACCGCTGCAAAAACAGAAAATCGCCACCATCCCGCGTCTGTAATGGTATGGTGGGGAGTGTGCTACGATGGTGTTACCAAGCTCCATTTTTGCGAGAACGGATCGAAAACATCGGCCAAAGTATATCAATCGACCGTCTTGGAACCTATTGTGAAGCCTCTCAACCAATCAACAACAAGCCATGGACTTTCCAGCAAGACTCTGCTCCAGCTCACAAAGCAAAAACGACTCAACTGTGGCTCAAAAACAACGTCCCGGACTTCATATCAACGGATGATTGGCCAGCTGGTAGTCCAGACCTCAACCCGTTGGATTACAAGTTTTGGTCCGTATTAGAGAGCATGGTTTGCTCTACTCGACACTCAAATATTGAGTCGTTGAAGCGAGCCCTTGTCCGTGCAGTGGACAATTTGCCCATGCATGAAGTGCGTCTCGCAATTGATGAGTGGCCACATCGTCTAAAGTCGCACTGGAAGGCAAATGGAAGTCATTTCGAATAAGTTGTTCTAAGATTTGTAGCCATTGAATAACCCAACAAAAACAAAAACAACTTGTTTAAATATTAATTCGTTTTTATTTGGCGCTGATTTTTCTGTGTAACAGTATTTATGTCCCTACTAGGTAGTTCATTGTTTGATCTTGGGAAATTCCAACGGTCGTTTCTTATTTGCCCTTTAATTGTATGACTTCCTGTTCACTGGTAGTAAAAGTTTGCGGGTACAAAATTTCAAACAGGAATAAAGAGTGAAAATCGATTGGAAAATGTTTGGCCTCATCCTAGTGATCGCCAGTGTATATACATAAAATGTGTGTTCATATTTTTGTTATACTGTACTAGAAAATGGTCATCTTCCTGACGAAGATCTATTTTACTCTAAGCATTCTCTTGTTCGTTAGTATCCGTCAGTTTCCCCATTAAAAGCCAGTTAACATTAAGGTGCTAATACAATTTAACTTAAAAGCCAAATGACGTCGTGTATAGCCGCTTTAGGGGTACGTCACTTCTGGCGGTGAATAAATGAGATCCTCATAAGCGAATAGGTACTGGCTTTAACACAAAGCACACGAGTAGGCATACATCCATAGGTATGCGAATTTGTTGCCGCAGAGCCAGATACGACTGCCTTAGCCCATTTACACACACCATACTGCCACTCAAACCGGTTGTTATACATTGTAGAACGCAGTCCGCTGCCTCCGGCACTGTGAGCTAACCAAACTTACATACATATCGTACATATGTAGATACCAACGTGTACTCGTATAATGGGTGATTCCGTCTGTGACGGCCAAACAAATGCATTTACCAATTTTGCAGTCAGCGGAGCTCGCTCCAAATTGAAAATGTTGTTATTCTGGAGCCGGTTTTGTGTTTACAAGTATCTACCCCGCCAGTGTATTTGTTTCTTCCGCACATCTACGTACAGATGTATCTACCTACCTACATGCATACATCTTTAAGTAAAAAACAAACAAAGAAAAAAAACTTTTTGAAGAGGCGAACGGATGAAACTATATGTACAATACAGTCACAATGCCAAGTATACATACACTTTGGTGTCGAGTGTGCTATACAGAGTGAGAATGCAAAAAAATTACAATAAAAGCGCTACCAACACATAGCAAGCCTCTTAATAATAACGGTAACGGGCGGCAAGATTATTGTTTACATTTTATAAGTTTCTGTTTTTAATGACTACAGCATCAGCAATGCCGATGCCGGCAGAATTAACAATCTCTGTATGTAGGCATCTACGGAGAAGTGCAGACATATTTTTGTTTGTATCAATATACTAATATATGTACGTATTTACGTATGTACACATGCATATAGGTACATTGCATTACTGCATTGCACTATGGAATCTGCAAACATCTTGTCGGATCAAGAATGACAGCAGAAATGTAAATAAACGTGTTTTTTTCGTCGTGTATTTTTTCTTCTATTTTTAATTTAAAAGATAAATACGAGGGTACACTGAAGGCCTAAAGTTTGAGGCCACCCTAGACATCTGACTTCATTCATGCTTGCAGATTGAATTTTATGAATTAGGTACATTGGGTTTTTTTTAATATAAATTATTTATCTGAACGATACATGACGCATTTAGATAATAAAAGTCGGATTTTACACCCAAGGAGATAATGTAGAAACAATGGACGTTTTGTTTACAAAAGTATTGGAAACCGCTTTTGTGGTGTGTTGAGAAGTGTTTAGGTTTTTCATATTATAATTATAAAACTGTATGAATTTTGATTGGTGATTCAGTACCAACTTGCTTATGACCTTATGTCGAACTGGATTGTAAGGGCCTTAAAAAAACCCATACTCAAAAGACATAAGAATTCGTTTGGGATTCTTCCCGTCTTGAATAAGTAGCTCCTTAAAAAAGCGCAAGGTCACTGAAATCAAATTCGATAAGACGGCCTATAGCTATAGCTCAACACGAGGTTCGGCTACTAGTCACAACAAGCAAACAAAATAGACAAAAGATAGCACCCGAAACACGAGCATTGTCTGAAAAGTTTCCGATAGCGTAAAGTAAAGATAGCGGCACTCGTCAATAAAAGCTAGTGAATGCTAATTGTGCATCTTTTGACAGTTACTTACCGAAGTTTCAGTCATTTTGGACGCGCAGTTTTTAGTTGACAATCGTTTGAGTGAGTCGATGTGAGTGTTTTTTGTGAAAATGGGAAAAATTGAGTATCGAGCTGTTATTAAATTCTTGTTTTTGAAAGGCAATACGCCTACGCAAATCAAAAATGAGTTGGACTCTGTGTATGGGGACTCTGCACCATCATTTACCACAGGCAGCTGAATTTAAACGTGGCCGTAAGAGCTTGGGAGATAATGAACGTTCGGGACGTCCGAAAACTGCGACCACTGACGATAACATTGCTAAAGTTCACCAAATGGTGTTAGATGACCGCCGAATTAAAATGAGAGAGATTGTAGAGGTTATGAAAATGTCCAAAGAATAAACAACACTCCATAGTCTCGGATGACAATATTGATTTAGAAGAGTTGAATCGAAAGTTCTCTACCCCAAGCGCACCGCCTGACACTAACCTAACGTCATCACAGGATGATAGAGAAAATGAATTTTCCTTGACTGCAGTTAACATACATAATGTGCGAAAAGCAATCCTCTCTATCAAAAGCAGGTCCGTCGGACTAGATAATATTCATCCTGACCTCATAAAAATTCTCCTTCCTCTTATATTTCCTTACATCACCCATATTTTTAACACCACTATTATGATATCTACCTACCCGTTAGCCTGGAAAAAGTCTAAAATCATACCGATTCCTAAAAAAGGTACAAACTCTGAATACTGACCTATAGCTATCCTCCCTTTTTTATCTAAAGCTTTTGAATCGATTATAAGCCACCAAATAGGAGAGTTTATTAAAGACAAACAGCTTCTTAATCCTCTGCAGTCAGGGTTCCGGTGCGGACATAGCTGTACATCAGCTTTACTTAAAGTTTCTGACGATGTAAGACAAGCAATAGACGCTGATTATACAACTGTGATAACGCTACTTGACTTTTCTCAAGCATTTGACTGTGTAAATCCGAATATTCTTTGTGATAAACTTACGACATATTTTAACTTCTCTGACACATCTAATAAATTAATTTATTCATATATGACTGATCGCTTGCAAGCTGTTTCGTCTAATAGTAAACTGTCTTCGTTTCTTCCTGTTAATCGTGGTATTCCCCAAGGATCTATTCTTGGTCCATTATTGTTCTCCCTTTTTATAAATGATCTACCCTCCATTTTATTGCATTGTCAATATCATATATATGCTGATGATGTTCAATTGTACTTTAGTTTCCCTATTGGCATGATTGAAGATGCAGTTGTAAAAATAAACAATGATCTATGTTCTATTCTCGAGTGGTCAACACGTAATGGTCTAAAGCTGAATCCTGATAAAACTAAAGCCATACCAATATCCAAACATCAACAGTATCTCCCTGATTTCCCCCCAATCCTTTTAAATTCCTCGCAAGTTGAGTACGTTAACCAGGTAAAAAACCTTGGAATAACCTTTAACAATAAGTTAACTTGGGATGTTCACATAAATTCTATAATCAATAAAATATATGCGTCTCTACGTGGATTATCCATTACAAAAACAATTTTACCTACTCAAGTCAAACTCAAATTGGTAAAGGCACTAATAATACCCATAATATCATACGGCTGTGAAGCTCGTCATCTCCTTGGATGTGACTTAGAGACTTTTTTAAAATATCGTTGTTGTGCTTTGCTCTTCAAAACTATTCACGTGAAGGAACCTATCTACCTGTTTAACAAAATTCATTTATGTTCATCAAATCGCTACATAGTCTTGCGTCCTGCCACATTCACCTGCTTAACATCACGTAGGCAATTTTTCATTTATGCTGTTAAGCTCTGGAATAGTCTACCCATTCGTGTGAAGTCCTAAATCGAACGACGTAAATTCCTAACAGCTTGTTTCGAATACCTCTCCAGTTTGAACTGATTTAACTTCTTGTTTTAATAAGTCCTTTTTGTTTTCTCTCGTTCTTGGTTGCGTTTAATTTTTCTTTAACTCAAAATTTTGTTTTCTTTTATTTATTACATGTATTTTCTTATTGTTCTCTTTAATTTTAAATAAGCATTCTTTTCTTTAAATGTTATATTATGTTATTTTATATCCTGTACTAATTATAAGTTTACCTTGATGTACAGTGTTGTTTTTGAAGTAATAAACTAAACTAAACTAAATTAAACTTGTTTGTTACATATTAAACCAAGATTTAGGCATGGGCGTTTGCTTACGTTAGACCAAAAACGTGTGCGAATGAACATTTCCAACGCTCTGTTGGCGCAGTTTAGGCCCAATAAATCCGAGTTTTGGCGCCGATTAATTAATGTAGATGCAACTTGGATACACCATTATATGTCCGAAACAAAAATTCAGTCAAAACAGTGGAGTGCAAAGGGCGAGCCGGCTCCAAAAAAAGCAAAAACTGTTTTTTCGGCTGGGAAACTGATGGTCACTGTTTTTTGGGATAGTAAAGGAGTTATCTTAATCGATTATCTTCAAAAAGGGAAAACCATTACAGGAGCATACTACGCATCATTACTTGCCAAGCTGAAGGCAGAAATTGCGGAAAAACGGCCACATTTGCAGAAAAAGAAAATCCTCTTTCACCAAGACAACGCGCCGTCTCACACCTCAGCGGTTGCCATGGCGAAAATCCATGAATTACGGTTTGAACTGCTTGACCATCCGCATTATTCACCAGATCTAGCCCCAAGCGACTTCTTTTTGTTCCCTCATCTAAAATTGCGCTCGGAGGGCAGAGATTTTCGTCAAATGAGGAGACAATCACCTTCGTGAACAGTTATTTTGCAGAGAAAAACGCCAAGTACTATTTGTAAGGGTTAGAGAGATGGAAGCATCGCTGAGAGAAATGTGTAGAGTTACAAGGAGACTATGTAGAAAAATAAGAAAAAAATTTGAAAAAAAAGTGTCCTGTATCATTCTTCGGAAACTTTTCAGGCAACCCTCGTACGCGCGGGAATAAATCACACTCGAAATAAACCGCTGTCCTTAACAATGGCCAAACAAAGCTTAAGACATGCTGGACTTATTATCGAGAGTTTCTGCTCGAAAACTTCTGTTACGAGCAGAAAACAAGCAGAACAGGTAAGAATGGGCCAGAAAGCATAAAGACTGGACGGTAGAAAATTTCAACAGAGTTCTATGGAGCGATGAATCCGAGTTTGAGGTATTTGGCACAAAACGGAGATTTTTCGCTGAGCAAAAAATGCAACCAGACTGTGTGGTTCCTACCGACAAGCATGAAGGCGGTTCTGTTATGGTCTGGCGATGTATCTCTTCAAATGCAGTGGGAGATCTGTTTCGAATGACTGGAAAAAATGAATAAGGAGGCATACCAGACAATATTGGAAGAAAACGCTGTGATCTCTGGTGTAAGATTAATTAGCGAAGGATTCGTATATCAACAGAACAACGACCCCAAACACAGGGAAGATTAAAAAATCTTACAAATCATGATATGGCTACCGCAATCACCAAATTTAAACCTTATAAAACTGTTGTGGGAGGAGCTGAATAGAAGGGTCCGAGATCAATGCCCATCATCAGAATCTGTGTTATGGAGTATATTATTGTATTGCTAGAGCAATACACGAATATAAAAGTATTTTTTTCGACCAAAAATCGCTTTAAGTCATCTTATCTTTGATAAATTCCTTCATGTTTAAAACAAAATGAAAACATTTGTCCGCTTATTTTGGTTTCATATACTCGTATGTTCCCCGTTCATTTTACATGATTATTATTCTACTAAAGAGTGTTTTCCAAGATATTGTGTTTCATTAGAAAACTGAGGGCGACCTCAAACTTTTGGCTTACAGTGTACATAAGGACAATTCGTATTGTATAAAAGTGCAACGAGCAAAACATCAATCAGCCACAAATTTGTTCACTACCCGATTTAGCAGACAAAAATAAACGAACGTCATATTCAAGGTATTTTGTTAATACACTATCGAGTATCGGGCACATGTTTACCTTCCGTTTTAAATTCACGTAAGCTATAAAATAGGAACCATATTTTTATGAATCATAAAGAGCGTGCAATAACTCATTCTAATTTTGTCGACAGAAAGTATGCCGACATTTCTCCGATCCACAAGAAAGTAGATCTTCTTAATCCCGAATAAGATCTTATCTGCCATCTTATGCTAATATCTGAAGCCATTTATAATTTGAGGCCCGGGATATCCGACCAAATATTCACACTACGGCAGTTTCTGGAAAAACTCAAGAAGTCCAAAACTATAAAAACGAGCTATGTGCCATGTCTAGCTCTAAATTAGGTAGAATGTCGATTAAGAACGCTCGCTGCTCCGTAAAGGTCGAAAACTAACTTTGATGTCAAAAAATGATTTCTACAAGACACACAAAGTCTGTACAACTCCTTGCGTACTCTGATGATATTGACATCATTGGCAGAGTTCAACGAGCTGTTACTATTGCGTTCATAATTCGACTAAAATTAGTGAAATAGGGCAAAACTAAGTACCTATGTACGTGTACATGCTGTCAACAAGGCGGGACAAACATCGACGAATCTAGCAGAACGTCACAATAGAGAGCTATAACTCTGAGGTAGTTAGGAACTTGCTCTTGCCAATAGCTGTTTCTTCAGCCTAAGTAGGCAAATGAGTAATAAGGCCTTTTCAAGAAACACTCTAAATATAACGCCCTCATCCTACCACTCCTGCTTTATGATGCAGAAGCATTGGCTTTAGCGAAGGTCGTTTTGGACGCAAAATTCTTTGAGTGATTTAACGCCGAACTCTACAAGCTGTACATTGTCATTTACCTATTCAGATAAGTGCACCTTAGTCGCCTAATGTAGAAAGAACGCTCCAGCCCGAAGAGTTATCGAAGGGGCAACGCATCAGATGAACTCCTCGCCGTAGGTGGCGCGGAAAAATGGAAAACGAACGCAACCAACTTGAAATGCGCAACTGGAGCAGGTTAGTCAGAGACCGCTCTAATTGGAGAGACCTATTGGCTAAGGCCCAGGCCCTCCCGGACTGCAGCGACATGTTAGTAAGTAAGAAAATCCTCTTAGCTGGGGCATTATCGTCCATCCGCTCGATGTGGCCGAGCCAATGACGTCGACGGATTTTTACCTTCCGTAGTATGTCCACATTTTTGTAGAGCTTATAGAGTTCGCGGTTGTGTCTTCTTCTCCATACGCCCTCCTCACAGACTGGACCAAATATTCGACGAATAATTTCAAAAGAGCCTAAAACTTGTCTTACTAGCCATCCAACTGTCGGCTCCATAAAGCAGGGCTAGCAAGATTAACGCTTTGCAGAGCATGATTTTAACTCCTTTCTTTAGGAGTTTTGACCCAAGTTGTTTCGAGAAACCGAAGTAGCAAGGGCTGCTTTGGGTTACTCTTCGTCGAATCCCCACCATGTTCTTGTTTGTGGAGTTAACATTTGCCCCGAGGTAGGTGAACTTCCTGGCTACCTCAAAGCTGTATCTGTCGATAGTGATATTTTGTGCTCGGTGATATGCGACGGAACGGGTTTTAGTCGACAGCATATATTTCGTTTTTTCCTCATTCACTTTATGACCAATTCGGTTAGCCTCTTCTTCAATTTCCGTAAAGGCTTCAATTACTGCACGCTGGGAACGTGCGATTATATCAGTATCATCCGCTTATCCCAGAAGATGGACGGACTTGGAGATAATAGTACCTTCCGTGTTAACTCTTGCCCGTCGTACCATCTGCTCCAATGCTACAATAAATTGAAGAAGTCAAATGACAGCGTGTCTCCTTGCCGAAATCCGGTGCAAGTTTGGAATAATTCAGAGGTTCTACTTCCACCCTGCAGTATTTCCGAAATTTGGCCATCGCATTATATACCTCACTGCGATGGATTCTGTCATATGCGGCTTTTAAGTCGTGTGGTGGTGTGTGTCGACTTGGACTTCGCTGGTTTTTTCCAGGATCTGTCTCAATGTGAAAATTTGGTCTGATATCGATTTACCGGGCCGGAAGCCCTACTGGTATTGACCGATTTGTGCGGTGCAGTACGGCTTCAGACGTTTACACAGTAGTCTAAATAGGATCTTATAGGCGACGTTAAGTAGTTGTTATAGGATATATTCGTAGGATCGCCCTTCTTGTAGATGGGGCAGATTGAGCTGATATTTTAGTCGACGGACATGCTTTCGTCCTAGCCATGCTTTACAAATGATCTGGTGCATGCTGCTTGTCAAAACATTGCCTCCGGCTTTGAACAGCGGCCAGCGGCTTTGTTGTTCTTCAGCTTTTCTATAGCTGTGCCGACTTCTTCTAAGCTGGGCGGGAGGACTAACTAATTCGATTTGAGATTTGTTCTCTTTTTGCCCTATCACTCTCTTAGTGTTGCTTAAATGCATCCAAAAGTCCCTGTTGATCAGTGCAGGGATTATCTTCGAAATTTCAAAGTGCCACTGGCTAGGTTTTTGGCCTATGGAATCAAAGTCTGCCCGGGCTCTGTAGTCTTAGGCTATAATTACAGTCCATAATATGTATTCTGACAAACTGTGGATCTAACAAATTCTTGTTGTCATAGCCCGATATTACCGAACTATCCCAATTAAAGCCAAATGCATGCCTAATCTGGCAGTTGCAAGTCTGCCTTTAAGACACTCGTACGTATAGCTGTATAGGACGATGTAAGTGCATAGTATAAACAACGAAGATAGAAGGAAATGTTACGGGCGTCAAAGGCTATATCAAAACGCTGCTCAATTAGAAGCCTTTATGTTAAGAAACCGATATTGGAAAAACTTCAATCTTCTTTCGGTATTGCTTAATATGAAGAAAGTTGTCCATTCGTAAACCAATTGAAGTTCCAAATATGATCCAAAACAGAGCTGCACGTAGAGCTGGCAAAGTGCTAAATGGGAAATGTTAAACATAAAATGAACTAATACAGTTTTAAATAAGCCATTTATAAAGACAACATTTTTCGTGAAAAAAACAGAGTATAAGGAAAGAGGCCAGTTCTGGGCCATAAATTTGCGAAAATACTCGTAGCTACATAGACCAAGAGGAAGAACTATGTTTGCAGGGAATAAGGAAGAGCAAATACCATACTCGTTATTTCAAAAGACCGGTTCCACATAAATTAATAAATGAGGCACGAGCAACGGAATTACTAAGTAAAGAATAGCCTCGAAATAGCATTCTCGCGCATAAAGAAAAAAATTTTGGATTTTATCGAAGTATTAAAAAGAGAGAACCGCGGGCGAACCGAAGCATGGGCCACAATTGCAAAAATTGTATTCAAATGGCCCGCGATTTTGTTTAATGAAATGATGAGAGTTGATCGGTTGCCTAACTAATGGAGGGGGAGCTTGCTTGCTCCAAAGACGACACAACGAAGACGAAACTACTGGTCGGTGAAACCAATGGCGCATATTATACGAGAAAGTTCTAGACAGTCGACAGCGCAATACTAATAAACTCCATGTCAATCAATACGGCTTTGTGGGAGCCAAGACCATGGCAAGTTTACTGATAAATATCCAGAACCATTGCGGCACTTTGAAAGAACTGCATGTCGTCTCCATCGATTTGGGAAAAGAGTTTGATAGAGTTCTCAGGGAGTGTTCGAAGTCCGTCGCTTTTTAATCTCAAGATTTTATATTTAAGCTGAGATAGCCCTTCATGCAACTCTTACGAATTTATCCTACTAAGACCGTATCCACCCGTAACCCAAGCTCCCCAGTAGTAATCGGCCGATATGTAAAAATTTATAAACTCCGCAATATTTTGCGGCAAAAAAATGCGTCTTCAACTTATAAAACGTTTGTCTAGCTAATACGGGAGAGGAGTTTGACACGCACCTCACATCTACATATAAGCAGACCAAAAGCAACGGGAAAACGAAAACTACGAGTAAATGACGTACATATAGAGTGGGCTGATTTAGAGAAAATTAACACTCCCTCTGGTGGTTGGGTGCTATAGAAATAGGGTAGGCACTGAGAGGTGTCAACTTGCCGATGCTCTGTTCCTACACATCAATTGTGCTTATTTTAACTCCAAGTGGTAAACATCGGGTACTGCTCGATGTCCGTCCGGACGCGAGTGGCCAAAATTATAACCGCGAGTGTTGACCAGCAGACAAAAATAGCAGTACTATAAATGGGAAAGATGGAATCAACTGTGAAGTAAAATCCCGGAACAAAACAAATAAGACCTTATCCGGGCTACTCCGACATATTTAGAGCTCAAGCCGGTAAGGATTTCCGAGACTAAGGCACGGTTTTGTAAAAGAGATGGTGACGGATGAGGCCTTAATAGACCAACAAAAACTGCAACATTTACTACAACGATTGTTATTGACGGTAAAAGCTGGGCCTATTTGGATGCGAATCTGATGTTAGAGACTTAGGCAACTAGTTCTGAGTTTCCGGAATGTTAACGAGCACCTCGTAACAATTCGTATTGTTGCCAAGATTAGCTTTATATGCGCGCTCACCATCACAGAGAAGAAAAATTAAGACACCTCAGATAGGTTCTACGAGCTCTTTGACAAAACCTACGAGCAGCGCCCTAACTATGGTATTAAAATTGTTTTCAGCGAAGAGAGGGCATCTTTGGTAGCGCTGTCGGAAAGTATAGCCTGCCCGTCACCACCTCCGATAACGGCGGAGCAAAACATTGTCGTAGCTAGCACACGGTTCTCGTATCTCGATATTCATAAGTTGACTAGGCGATATTCTGACCACTTAACCGTCACCCAAATTGACCACATTGCGATCGAGGGAAGGTACTCCTCCAGTATTATGGATGTTCGAAAGTTCCGAGCGACCAACAATATTGACTTCTTGTATTCAAGGTACGGTTGCGGATATTCCGAACATCACAAAGGCAATCTAATACAATTGGCAAATCTTTTTCCGATCGAGTCTCCCTTAATCTCTTAAGAGGCCCTATGCCGCCAGAATCAAGTATCGAAGACCAGTGGCAACATTGCCACAAAGCCATCTTATATGCTAGGTTTCACTCGGCCACCATAACGAAACCCCTGTTTTGACAAAGAATGCCGTCAAGCACATGCAGCTAAGCAAGAAGCATACAGAGCGGCGCTGTATAGAAGGACTAGCGCTGTTCACGAGCTTTACGGAGAGATAAACACCGGTTTCTTTGGAGGATATAGAAGGAGCATGAGAAGCGCTTGGTCGAGGAAATTGAGAGATGCTACCCCAGGAAGTTTTACCAAAAAAAAAAAACATTCAACCAACACAAACCCTCAACTGAAGCCAGTAGAGACGAACAAGGGAACATAGTAGTAGAGTCGCAGTCGATGCTGAGGATTTGGAAAAAGCATTCTGTAGACTGCATAACGGCGATGACGAACCCAATACTCCTGCCAAGCAGAATACCTTTCAACCTGGACGATGTAGACCAACAACTGCGTCCACCCGACCCGAAAGAAGGGAAGAGAGCCATATCTAAGCTTAACTCTAACAAAGCTGTTAGAGCAGACGGCTTGACTGTCCAGTTCTTCAAAGCGACTGGCGATGACTTGGTACTCCTTACTATACACCAACTCAACTGTAAAATATGATTGGACGAAAGTATGCCCGATGACTGGGAGCTCGTCATTGTTTGTCCGATCCTTTAGAAAGGAGACTCTTTGAACTGCGGCAACTACAAAGGTATCAGCCTTCTTAACATTACCTACAAGATCCTATATACCGTTCGTCAACAACTTGATTGGTCCATATCGGTGTGGCTTTCGGGCGTAAAAGTCCACCATCCACCAAATATTCATACTATGACAGGTCTTGGGAAAAATCCATGAGCTCCAAATCGATACAGACCACCTATTCATAGATTTTAAGGCCGCGTATAACAGCATCTACAGAGGCAATATACAATATACAGAGTAATATCTAGTTTTAGCATCCCTGCCAAACTCGGAAGATGACGGTGAGGAATGGACGCTGCTCCGCCAAGGTCGGTAAAGAACTCACCGAGACCTTTGATGTGAAAAAAGGATTTAGATAAGGCACTGCGCTGTCATGCGATTTCTCTAATCTTATTCTTTCAAAAGTCCGTCCATCGCTTAATGTCCATTAGCGTTTTCGCTAGTATTGAGACGGAAGCGGCGAAGATGGGTTTAACGGTCAATGAGGGCAAGACCAAGTATATGCTGTCAACTAGAAAGGACACCCAACACCGACGTCTTGATATAACGTTGAAGTATTGTTTTTTTTTTCAAAATTTGAACGTTTATTTAAGAAAGACATGTACAATAGTTTTATTCAAAGTTTTGCCCATCTGAAGCTATGACTTTTTCCTATCTTTCTGGCAATTTGTGGATCCCATCCTAAAAGAACTGCGTCGGCTTGGCAGCCAAGAATGAATCAAGCCAATTTTTGATATTCTACTCTGATGTGAACCGTATTTCAGTGAGGGCGTTCTGCATCGACCGGAACAAATGGTAGTCAGAAGGGGCAAGGTCTGGGCTATAAGGCGGGTGGGGTAAGACTTCCCATCCATTGTTTTCCAAATAGTTCTTAACCGGAATAGCAACGTGGGGCCGAGCGTTGTCATGATGGAAAATTATTGCCTCGTGTCTGGTCGCATATTCCGGGCGTTTTTCGGCCACTGCTCTCTTCAAACTGATTAATTGTGTTCGGTAGCGTTGTCCATTGATGGTTTCACCCGGTTTTAGCAGCTCATAATACAGCATACCCACCTCATCCCACCAAATACAGAGCATTACCTTCGCGCCATGGATATTCGACTTTGCCGTTGATTTGGCTGGTTGGCCGGGTTTCACATATGATTTTTTGCGCTTGGGGTTGTCGTAATGGATCCATTTTTCATCACCAGTAACAACCCGATGCAAAAATGACTTCCTTTTGTGGCGTTCCAGCAGCATTTCGGACATGCAAAACCGCCTTTCGACGTCTCTCGGCTTGAGTTCATGTGGAACCCAATTTCCTTGCTTTTGAATATATCCAGCTGCTTTTAAACGTTTTGAAATGGCTGCTTTAGTGACACCCAAAGATTCTGCGAGCTCTTCTTGTGTTTGGCAACAATCTTCATAGAGCAATGCTTCCAGTCCTTCATCTTTAAACTTTTTTGGCTGCCCAGGACGTTCATCGTCTTCCAAGCCATAGTCGTGGTTTGCACGACTTTTGGCACGTTTGCTCAGCTAGCGCATATTCACCATAAACTTCCACCAAAATACGATGACTTTCGGCAGCAGTTTTCTTCATGCAGAAGAACTCCCCGCAAAAACACTTTTTCAGGCACGAAGTTCGACATATTTGAGTGAAAAAAAATTATTGTTGCTTACGCTTCAAATGAATGACATATACTGAAATGACGTACAATGATAGTAGCTTTCCAACGCATGTTCCAATGGAACAATACAAGTTACGCCATCTCTTAGCAAACCGCACGAATTAAGTTATAGACCCAATAGTTAAGGACTTTGTCCACTAAAGCTCCGCTATCTATTCAGACAATGACACAAGCTTTGAGATCAAACGAAGTATAGTTCTTGGAAAATTCTACGGTGGTTTTCGTTTTCCGTTACGTCTACATAGACGGTGAATGGAAGAGGAGCCACAAGAACGAAGGTCTAAGGACTGAGGTCACTGGGTATGTAGAACGGAAGGACACCACTGTTCTGGTCCGAAAAGTTTTTGAACCCGCTCCCGAACTACAGCGCAGTAGAGGAAGACAGCAACTCAGGAGGCGCAGGCAGTGAAGGGGACCTCAGCCAACTTTGCGTGCGGAACTGAAGATAGCCAGCTAAAGATCGAGGTGGCTAGAGACGCTTGTTGGTTGAGGCCCAGATCCACCCCGGACTGTAACGTCACCTTAAATAAGTAAGTAAGCAACACTTCGTCCAAAGACCGTCATCAGGTCTAATTTAAGAACAAAACATGTACCAATGTTTCAAAGCAATTAACTTGCGACAGAAAAAAACTAAATTCTTGGCATTAACCCAATTAACATTTAAAGACATCGGCCTCATTACTCACATACGTAAGTTGTGAGTTCTTAGGAGTGTGTTTCCAAGACCAGTTGTAGTTCTTCTAAGACGATTATGCATAAGCACAGTCCATAAAGAGTTGTAAATTTCAAATTTTACTCCAACAGAGGCTTAGCGGTTGATGTGCACCTGAATCCTCTCTATTCAAAACAAAGAAACAACTATTATACTACAAATTCTACAGAAATCAATTATGACATTAGAACCTGTTTACCTTAACGATTTGTAGCTCGACCTCTCAATTTGATAACCACCATATGTATGCATGTGTGCACAAACATATGTAAACATCGATCTGCATATATGAAGTTTCGCGCGCAAATTATTTTCATATCCGTCAAAGTACCACAGAAATAACCAACCCTATCATCATAAACCCAAAACCCTTGTCTTAAAAATGCTAAAAAGTTTCACTCAAGACACAACGGCTTGCTTTTGCCAATTTACCAATTTAACACTATCTATATATGCATATAAGCCATTGTACTATTAATCGTTGTATGCATAAAGAAGCCAAAATTCAAAAAAAAAAAAAAAAAAAGCTTTCAAACCACTTCCTACCTCCTAGGTTGCGCTGCAGACCCCGCCGATGATCTTTGTAGGCATGCTTGCTTAGAAAATGGTTAAGTAATCCCGAGTTAGCGAGAATTCTTTATTTTTTTATGACTGCCATTGGACTGTATTGCTGATTTATTGACAAGCATGTAGATATACATGCTCATATGTATGCTTGTGTACTGCGTGATGTCTGTGATCTGTTGTTGACTTATCCATTCACTTGTAAAGTGATAAATTCTTCTTGTTGTTGTTGCTATGGTTAAAGGCGGTAAACTTTGGCCTTGGGATTGGACTAACACACAAGCACATTTAACATTTGGTCACCCATTCTGTAATATGTACTATACCTCCAACTTCAACCTACATACAACCATTTGTATGTTTGTATGCACGTATAAACAAATTTATATTACTTGTTGTTGTTGTTGTTGGCGTTCTCACGAATGCCGTGTTTCTACACGATGTATTTATTGGATAGACACAGTGGGGCCAATTCGGCTGAAAGTGTAATCAAATTTTATATTGTCGAAGAGTGACAAGTGTATTTTGGGTAGCTTAAGTTTGGAAAGAGGAAAATGGAGCTTCTACTCTCGATTCTATGTGTTCGAAAGTATTTTTTACTACTTGGAGCAACAATAGTAGGTATTCGTACTTAAACCACAAACCGACTTAAATTGTGTAACAGTTTGCTGCATCTACATACATGGCCGTGCGGTCAACACACTGACTATGGGAGATATGGATGGTCAAGGTGATGCTGTTGTGAAGGCTCAAGGCGGAAAACCGAAAAAGTTGAATGGCCTTTCAAAGCGGGGTTTTATGGAAAACTCATACCAGAGTTAATAGATGGCCGGCAGACCGAATTTCAGAGCCATGGAAAGAATCTTTGTGCGAGAAACATAAGAGGCACACCAATCAGCGGAAGTGAACGCGCGCAAGTACGGATTGAAGTAGGTAATAAAACATGGTATCATTAGAACTTACCTCTCCTTTTCCCTTATATCTGAAAGTCATCTGTCTTGGGTAGAATATACGAACCAGCTTTACCTCTTACCTTCTACGAGTACAAAATGATGAAAGTGGTATTTATGTCAATAGTTGGTTCAAAACTTTAGTTTACATTTGATAAGAGGAAGTACGCGCTGGGTATTTTCATAGAACCGGATCCGCTTTCGACAACACAATTTTTGACAGCACAAAGGATTGTTCTGCATAAGAGGAATTTCTATGAATAGAACCGTAAAAGTCAAAGAGAAAGGATTCTGGCCGAAATGCTATGAAAAAGGTAGACATGGGCTACCCAGAAGGTGATGTTTTGCATCCTTTCCACTGTCATTGAATGGTCATCAACTCTCTATTCACCACTTCAAATACATCTAATACTTAGTTAACTTCTTAGTCTTAACAAGAACAATAAATTAAAAGAATGATACTACTAAGCTTGCGCCGAAAGTTGTAGTAAAGGGTCTTTCATTAAGCGCTTCTTATCTTTAAATTTAAATAAAACAAAGTGTGTGTGAGATATCATCGAAATTTATTATTCATTTGAAAGACCTATCGATACCATTATGTATGAAATATAACATCATTCAAATGTCCGGCTTCTCTGGGTGGCGCGCATCCGAAATGTCCAATATTCCATGACTCTGGCGCATAAATCAGGCAAAATTTAACCGATGGCATGTGTTAGATTGGCTTATTCCAATAGGCCTGCGACTTCAGAAAAGCACACAAGAAAAAGTCTAACAATTTCAAATCGCACGATCTCAGTGGCCTTGCCCTTCGACCATGGGTCGAACGAAATAAGGCCCAATCTCAAATTCGTAGCCCAAAAAGAAATAAGCCGAAAAAATAATGGAAATAACACCAAATATTCCCATGCTAAAAACTCGGCATTTTTATTGAAAGTTTCAATTTGTGAAAATAAAATTCCCAGAAAATGGAGTAGATACGAGTATATGGTATTTTCTTATAAAATAAAAAAGAACCTTATACCATTTCTGAAACTTTAACGACTTTAACGTAGCGAGACATAGGCTTAGTCCAAGGTGGATGGACAAAACGCCCGCGACTATGTTTGGTCTTAGACGCCATCCAAGAGGGAGTAGTTGCCGCGCTTCGCGCGATTCATTTGTTTAAACTCCACTTTCCGCTAAGGGTACCCCAATAACTGTCAGGCAGGCGCCTATGCCCAAGGTAGGTGGAGAAACCATTTTAGTCTTATCCTGGGAGCTTTTGGCCTTTGGAACTATGCCCCTACACCTGTCATTAAAACAGACAGAAAAATTCTGCTTGGTTTGATACAAATTTGAAAACGAAATAACTCCGAATTGGCTTTATTTCGTTTTCTAAAGCGAAATATGGACCGATGACGTCGAATGTATGGAGATGGTGGACAAAAATCTGTATTTAATAAAAAGATAGATATTTCGATATACATATTATTTTTCATAAGAACTTATAAACATTTTTATATAAAAAATCGTTAAAGTATAGCCGTTTGCCGTAGTGAGTTAAGAGGATTCATCATTCGAGGCTTCACTATCTGTATAAATTTGAATTTGCGATGAAAAATTCACATTTTTCGGCATTTTTACGTATTCTCTTATGTCCTTATCATCTTGTTTTGACAATTTTGAAATTGCTTTCCTATGTTGTGAAATAATAGGATCAGACCATAGTCTTCGTTTGTGTATTTTCGAGTTGATTTTCTGGTGTGAGCGAGACGATGCTTTCGGAATTGTTTATGACTTGCTTCTAGTGCTTCTTCTGCAAGTTGGCCAATAGGTATTTCGAAAAATGAAATAATATCCGGACCATGAATCAAGAGTTTATGAACGCTGATTGGCATATAATACTAACTATAAAGTTGAATGTATAGTTATTTTTCTTTACATCGATACGCAGTTCAGGAGCCAAAACTTTTAAAATAATAGAAAAAAATCTGTATTAGCCTCTCATTAACTACAGTTATTTCTGCAGTAGTCCTTGAATCTTTTAAAAATCATCTTGCAGTACAACTCCTGGCTTAGGCTTGTTAAGGCTAAGACCCATTCTAGTTTTAAATGATTCCTGAATTCTCTTTGTTCTTTGGGCGAATACAATTTTGTTTTTTGAATCACGCACTTGCCAGTTTTTGAATGGAAGCCTATAAGAAATGCGCAATAAGCATTCAAAGCGTCTTATCCAAGAGTGTAGGGTGGATAGACCAAAACGGTAGTTTTCTTCTTTAAGAAGAGTTTATATATATTACAAATACTCCCATCAATCACTGTGAACAGCACTTTAAATGAAATGTTTACTCTGAAGCCATTTTTTTCTGGAGAGACGTAAGCAAGCTGGCCTATAAAAATATTTTTTTTTTTTTATCGGACATGCCGAACAAATAGATTCAATATATTTTTGATGGCTCTAAAGTTCATAGAAAATTGACACCACAATTATTATTTTCAGATTATTTTAGATCTTATTTGAATATTATCGACATTAACGTTAGGTGTATTGTCTACAAAATTATATTTTATTAACTGATAATTCCAAGAAAAATGCCAATTTTGTCTAAACTTCAAGCTTTTTTTCTAAATTTAAATGAAGTTCATTAATTTTGGCCTCCTCAGATCGAACAAGTTATGCACATTCTTTGATGAACAAACATTTTATTGGTCTACAATAGTTAGTCGAAGAAGAACGCTATACCAGTATTGTCTTCGGCAAACTTCAAAGGAGATAGAGTTATCAGAAAAAGGAATTCGTCTGTGTTTTCTGAATCAGTAAAGAGTTGTTTGTACTGACTATGCCGTGAACTTCCGCCAAAGCCCCACTTGCAGATTAACGTAGCAGTTGTATCATGCTGTATTTGAGAAATATCAGCAATGTTTTCTGCAGTCTTGTTTAGGAGTTCTTGGAGTACTCGGATGCAGTTGTTGCCTCCCTATTGCTTGGAAGCATTTGTTAAGCTGGGAAAACAATCTTTATGCAATGCATTCACAACAGATCTTAATACAGTATACTTTTGTTCTGAAAGATCCAGGTCTAAATACAATGCCAAGGCTTCTTGCGGAGTTAAAATAGTTTTACTTTCGTCGCGATTCGACCCCACCACCAGATAGCTTCGCTGCGAATTTAAGCACTTCACTTGTGTTTAAGACCAAAAGATCCTCTACTCAACGTTTTTTGGTCTTGTAGGAAGCTTCTTCTTCTGGTTTCTTGGGTCTTCCGCGACTAGTTCCCGGTTTATCATTACAAAACTTATTTGCAAGAAAACTTAAAACACCACAAATAAGTATAAAATCACTTCTTAACCACACTTCATGATGGTTGAGAAGTAGAGCCCGGTTTCGCGAACATTGTTTCCAACGCCTGTCAAGATTAAGGTCAAAAATCTTGACTTTTTGCATCAAATCACTTTTAACTGAATTAGCACAATTGTGTATTTGTAACTCGTTTAATATGAAGTCAGTAAGTTCTTCAATCCTTTAACTTTTTCTAATAGAAACCCATTTTTCAAAAATGTTGTAATTTTTTATGGTTTGACCTTGTCCTACAAAAAGTTTTGTAGGTTAGCAAAAAGTAGCAATGAAAATTTATACTTTTAAAAAGTAAATAAATAGAAGTATATAATGTGGTAAAAGATTTTGCCATACTTTGGTAAGTTCTATTTTAAAATCCCAACTTAAAGGAATTTTCATGCCTTAAAACAGGACTATTTTTGATCAATCATTAGTACATCTAATTACACTAAACAATTATTTAAAAATCACTCATACCAGTTCCAGAGTAATCCATAATTATTATTCACAAGAAAAAAATTAATAACAGCAGTACCTTTTTAACACGAGATCAATTAATGCGCACCAAAATCCAAACTAGAACTGGACCTAAAATTACCTTGACCGCTGATAATAATTCCGCTAATCCACCAACCAGAAATGAACAAACAATTATGTATAACAAATAACAGTTATTGTTAGCTGGTCAACGCACTGAACGCAATGCACATCAGCCCAAAATCCACGCCAAACAGTGACTTTTTTGGGATGCATTTGGATCTCATGTGGATTGCTATCGTCCCAAATTTTGTTCATTGACGTGCCCATTCAACCAGAAATGGGCCTTATCGCTAAAGATGATTTTTCGATGAAAATTAGGATCAGTTTCCAACTGCTCCAGAGCCCATTCAGCGAACACACGTCGTTGTCTATGGTCGTTTACCTTCAGCTCTCGGGTCAGTTGAATTTTGCACGGGTGCAGGCCCAAGTCAGGAAAATTCACCATGTTGTGGTCTGCCAAAGGCCGTGTTCTTGTGAGCGACGTGAAATCGACTGCCTCGAATTCTTCTGCACACTCTCACGGACAGCGGCGATGTTTTCGGCAGGTGTTGCGTTTTGTCGACGTACGGGTGTTGGTTTATCGTTTATTGGACAAGTAGACTCAAATTTATCCACCACTCTGTGAATAGTCCTCTCGGTAGGACGATTATGGCGACCGTAAAATGCGCAAAGCGCGCGTAACGTTGCCCGAATTGAACACTTATTTTGATGAAACAATTTTATCATTTGCACGTGTTGTTGAATGCTATGACCGTCCATGGTGATTTGGTAAAACAGACTTAATAAATGACAGCCAATTTAACAGATGTAGCTTCAACAATATGGCCGCTATCAACTGTCAAAGTTCGGAAGTCCCTATTGGAAGGCCCCGTATAAGTATTAGGTTTGGCAAGGGCGCCCCAATAGGGTCAGTAGTAATAGCAAGAAAACTTAAGTAAAAAAAGCTAGTTCTAAAGAGTTTTTTTTTTGTTTGGGTAAAAATTAATGAATGAATTCTAATAAAAATAATAAAATGAAAGTTCCCGGCCACACCCACCGTGTGGCGCTCCATTTGTTCCGATTTGAGTTCTGTTTTTTTGTTAAGTTGGTGAATCTGTTGTTGACATTCCCTCTAAATCTTAGCGTCCTAGCTTGACATTTGCAAAAGTTACGTAGCCAAGAGTACATCTATCTCTGTGTGTGTTGGCGATTTTTTACAATTTTAGAAATGGATTTAAATTTGCAACAACGAACTTGTACTCGTATTGAATTTTGCGTAAAAAATGGATTTAATGGTGCGCGAACGTTGAAAATGTCGGAAAAGTGTTTCGGAAACGATTCTCTAAAGAAAACGGTCGTTTACCAGTGGCACGAGCGGTTCAAAAGTGGTCGTGAGTCAATCGAAGATGATGAACGCAGTGGCAGGCCATCGACATCGAAAACCGACGAAAACAATGATGAAGTAAAAGAAATGTTGGTCAATAAGAGCATATTAACCATCAGAGAGATAGCGGAGGACTTGAACATTGCCTATGGATCCGTCCAAAACATTCTGGTTAATGATTTGGGTTTCCGTCGCGTGGCTGCAAAGTTGGTGCCAAAAGACCTCAATTTCATGCAAAAAACAGTCCGTGTTGACGTCGCAAAAGAGATGATTTGCGAGGCTGAATCCGATCCCACATTCATCAAAAGAATCATTACTGGAGACGAGACGTGTGTTTATGAGTACGACACGCAATCCAGAAATCAGGCAAGTGAATGCCGTTCACCAAATGAGCCGAGACCAAAAAAACCACGTCGTTTTCAGTTAAAAAGGAAGGCAATGCTCACGGTTTTCATAGATTACAACTGTGTAGTGCATCATGAATTTTTGCCAGAAGGCCAGACAGTAAACAAAGAGTATTATTTGGGCGTTATGAGACGTTTGCGTGAGGCAATTCGCCGAAAGAGACCAGAATTGTGGGCAGAAAACTGGTGGATTTTGCACCATGATAACGCGCCGTCGTACAGTGCCATCATTATTCGTAATTTTTTGACGAAAAATGCAACAAAACCATCCAATAGCCACCGAATTCACCTGATTTGGCTCCCTGTGACTTCTTTCTGTTCAATCGAGTTATAAAACCACTACGGGGAACGCGTTTCAGCAGCCGAAAGGAAGTAATGGAAAATTAGCAGGAAGTACTGATGGACATACCGAAAACCGAATATAAAAAATGTTTCGAATATTGGATTAAGCGCTGGCATAAGTGTGTTGCAGTCGATGGGGATTACTTTAAAGGGGAAAATATAGATTTAGATGACTAAACTTGTATTTTTAATTTTCTGAATAAACTCCGGATCAAGGTGGTATGGGATTAAAAAATAAAAGAGACTTACGTCCTCCTAAGGTTTCCTTCCCGAAATTTATTTTTTCTTCTTTAGTGAGGTAACCAGTAACGTATTTTAGAAAGCCGGTGTATAATTTGCCGTAAATAGTGTGTAAATATTAAAATATTTACAATAAGGTATGCTGTAATCAGCCATTCTCTTAATATTGGGAAATGTATTTATGAATGTGAAACGCAAGGCGAAGATACCAAAAAATCGATTTTCCCTGCCCATGGGATTTGCTAGGACTTGAATAGTTGAATCTGATGAATAGTCCTCATCTTTTTATTCATGCATGCAGTCCATGTACTCTGTAGGTACTCGTATGTTATAAAGAAAGGCTCTTCCGGTACAGTGTTGAATCTATGCTGCTATAGGATAGAAGTACCTGAAAAACATCCTCCACTAGCACAAGAATAGTTCAAAGGTTTTTAAATCACTACGAATAATAATACGAGGGAACAGCGCATTATGCCATCTAGACAACATGCAATAGGGTCCACATTGGCAGGATCGCGGAGAATCCGGCCGAGATATTAAAGGAATATCATTTCGATTAGAGTGAAGGTAGCGAAGTAGCTTCATACGTTTGTACGGACTACTTACATTGTTAAATGGTTGCATTGCTTTTCTAAAATGGGCCAAATAAAAATAACACACAAACTTACAAGGTAGGGGTAGAGGATAACTTTTTAACACATACTCGTAACTTGTGGTCAGACTGCCCATGGATTCGTCCCCGAGGTTTGCGGTCATTCCAAGTGATGTTTTCCGACGTCCTTAAAAGCCAGCGACATTATGTTTCCTCTCAGCAATAAATATAGCAACTGACCTGCCTATGTTGTGCCATTCTATGAAGTGAGATTTTGTTCAATGCAAACAGACATGATATGTAAAAAGTTTACATATAAAGTTTACTTTTAAAATGTTTTCTAGTTATCCACTATATTTTTCTGTTTTTTTTTTTTTTGTATTTGCTTTGCGTTGGTGCATACGAATATGTATGTATCCATGGATACCGACATTCTAAGTATTAGCAAAAAATATATCTTATGTATTATACCTACATCCATAAGTAAATATGGGGGTGATGTACGCATATGTACATATTTCCCCATAAATGATTGACACGGCAGTACTTGACGAGAATTAAAAACAAATAAATTGGCTACGGCATTAGGTAGAGCAGTTTTATTGTTTTTATCTTAGCTTTATTTTTAGTTTCTTCTTCAGTTTTATTATTTAATACGTTTGATGTCAAAGTCCGCGTTTGGGTTTGTATTTTTTTTGTATTTCTTTTTGTTTGCAAAAAAAATATTCTTAGTCATTAACTTTCCGCAACTTTCGCTTCTTGAGCTTACGTCATGAGAACACACATATTGTAACATATGTGCATAGATAACATACTCCTATGGATATAAGTATCATACTTATCAATTAAAATTTTAAAATACTCCTGCGGAAATATGTATTATTCATGAAGTTAATACGTCCATAAATCCTCTCTGCTAATTGATTCCGATATTAAAAATTCTGGCAAGTGCGATACTTGGTTCTTGAATCGGAAATTCGGACTTCCTTTACGTCGCGAACCAAGAAGTTGGTATGCATATTTGAACACTGCCTTAGTATAGCGGTTATGTACATTCACTTTATGTGGCCGAACCACTAGCCACCTCTTTTCTTAGCTACTAGTACATAGCATATATATTCATCTTCGTACAGCTTTTACAGGATTTTATAGAGCAGCTTAATATTTCGACTCAGTATCTTCAAACTTTTTTGATTCTTCACTCAGCTGTCATTTGCAGAGATAACATTTACTCCGTAGCTGGTGATCTACTTAACTACATATAATACTTCAAAGCTTTAGCTGTCCCAGACGATATGCAGCAGATTCCCTAATGGTCGATAACGGGTTTTTCATCTTGTCTAACTTTCCTATCAGACGCCCGCTTAGCTCTTATAGCCTTTTCTTTGATCGACGCAACCGCTTCTATATCGGCATGTTGGGTGCGACCGATAATGCCGATATCATCAGTACGCAACAGCTCGACGAGTTTTTCTAACATATCGCCTTCAGCGTGGCGCATTATCAATTTGAGTACTAAATTCAAGGGCGCTGGAATCAAATTCAAGTGTAAAATAATTCCAGAGAAGAGATTTCAAACCGCACGGAACGGCGATCAATATTTCTGAGATTCCGAAATGAATGCTATCTTGGTCGGATTTTAAGTGAATGAAAAGATGGTCTGTATCAACTTTCCATATGTTTAAGAGTGCAAATTTGGTCTGTTTCTAGAGTGGAAGCCGTGCCGATCAGCAATGTTGGCCTCTGACATAAAAAGCCACTGGAAAAAACGAATCGAGCGACCGATTTCAAGCCGAGAATAAATAAATAGTCGTAAAACCAGCCCATCATATCAATGGTGGGATAAGGTTTTACATGTTCAAATCATAGGCTAAATACTGCTTTACATGCGACAGAAATATGTCCTAGTAGTTGTTATATGAAGGACTGTAGCGGACATTTAGCTATCGATCATTTACTTATTCCTTCTTACTCGACTGAACTTGGCATTATCCTTTGCTTTGAAAAATCCCATCAGTCTACCATACTAGCTTGTTTTTGTTGACCAGATCTAGGTTTTCTTCCCAACCATATCACTGACTCTACCTTGTGTTCACTAAGTAGCTGTTGGAAATGCTGTGTAAATCCATTTGCCAATCGCTTTGGCTCACTTTGCATAACTTAGGAATAGCAAACCCCAGATATTGTCCCTATCGTAGAGCTCATTGATTGGGCTCTCTTCTTTTTCCCACTGGATTTGTTTATCGTTCCTTCTTTCTGATTGATCTCTTATTTAGCGATACGGCACCTTTTCGCAAGGCTGTTCCGCAACCACTTTTTTTTTTTGAGTGCAATCTCCAAAACTGTTCAGCGATAAGATTTGGATTCTGTTCGAATAATCAGAGCGGACAATTGAACGTCTGAAAGCGTATCTTCTGTAGATCGGCACTTGAACAATTTATTTATCGCGCTCTATATCTACAACTTTGAGTTAAATTGTGGAGTCATGAAATCCCACTTGAATATTAGAATGACCATATATAAAAGGTGACGCAAAATTAATAACCCTATCGGGAGATGGTATAATTTTAACAAATGACGTCGTACGTCAATCATATTTGACATTTGTGAACTAGACAGCTGCAGTATACAAACAGATAAGCAATGGAGCGATATACTCCGCATGAGCGTGAAATAATTGTGTCGATGTTTTTGACTAATAATCGGTCGGTGGTGTTAGCGCAGTGTGAATTTCAACGCCGATTTCCTAATCGTGTCGCGCCAACTGGGTAAGCATTCCGCCGCTTAGCTACTCGAATCGAACAGAGTGGAACCACAGGAGACCATTCAGGGCGTGGCCGCCACCGACTGGTCGTTCGGCTGAGAATGTCCCGGCTGTGGCTGCCGATGTCGCTGAGAACGAAGAAATCACGCAATTGGGTATCACCAGACAGACCCTACAGCGAATTTTAGTGAAAGACTTACACATGTTCCCGTACAAAGTGCAAGCAGTGCATTAGATAATGCCTCCTAACCGTCAGTCGTGTGTGAATTACTGTAAAGCCCATCCTCAATTTCAACAACGAAGAGGACGATTTTGTGTCGAAAATCATCATGAGCGACGAGGGGCATTTCAACTTTAGCGGTTAGGTCAATAAGCAAAATCTTTATTTCTGGAGCACTGAACATCCACGTGTGATGAAGGAAGAGCCATTACATCCACTCAAAGCCACTGTGTGGTACGGCGTTTACGGGGGAGGAGTGATTAGGCTGTATTTTTTTGAGGACGCCATCGGCAATACGGTCACTGTTACTGGCGGACGCTACAGGGCCATGATAAACGACTTCTTACTGCCAGAATTGGATGAGCGGGACTTGATGAACACGAGCCACAATGGATATTGTGAAGGAAGCCCGGCAAGATCGCCCGATTTAACTATTCCAGACTTCTTTCTTTGCAGCTACTTGAAGTCGCGGGCTTAAGACAACAAGCCTCAGACAATCGCAGCCCTTAAGGAGAATATTCAACAGGAATGCGAACAGTTATCACCACTGGAAATCTTGCGGAAAGTCATGGAAAATGCGATAAAACGGCACAAATGTGTATCAACACTGGCGGCAGCCACTCGGCGGATATCATCTTTTCCACTTAACAGAAACTCAATATCAGTTTTTTTTATTTAGTAAAAAAGTAATTCAAAAACAAAATTGGATAATTAATTTTGTACCACCTAGTACAATACATATTCAGTTTCATTAGATGGATCATAAAATAGGATCTATGCATTCTGCATGTATTTGTGAAGAAGGCAACCATAAATTTATTCAAGCAAACGAAACACTCAAAAGATCAATATGATTCGGATCTCTATAATAATAGTCGTAGAACATATAAAATCATATGTTGACAACTGAACTGGAATCTATAAAGACCGGATTCACTGAATCTTCAATCTTCTTCCAAAAACTCTGTTTCCGAATAATACTGTGTTGACTAACACGTCCCCTATAATCTTCACAATTGAACGGCGTAATACTGGCAAGTCTTCCGGAAGGCCTATAATCTTAAAGTTTTTGGCTAATCGGGTTCAGTCGGAAATTCAAATTTCTGTCCACAAATACGAATTGTAAGTCAAATGAATAATGAAGCAACAAATTGATTTAAATTGTTTATATTGGAATATAATCAACTTGAGTATGATCTCAGATCTAAATATTGACTTGCTGTTGTTTGCTTTCGAAATATTCATTTACAACTCGCCGTAGTGAGTCATGATAGTAAAAATGCTTTCCCTATATCTCTTTCTTTAAATCTTGATAAAGATAAAAATCACTTAATGACAAGTCAGGACCATACTAGGTACTGCAATTTGTGTTTTGTGAATTATCATCATGAAATAAGAGTATGTCTTTTGTTAATCATAACTGCCTTTTCTCTTCGATAGGTATAATTCTTTTAAAAGTCTTAGTATTCACTTATGATACTAGACTACTTGGTTTATGTATAATCAATCAACAGGATTCCTTGTGAGTCCTAAAAACTCCATATGCTCCTGCTCTAACTCTGGATCATAATAAGAAAGGCAAGTTTGACCTACGGTAATAATTTTATTGATAACTTAGCCCGGATTGTTGCTATAGAATTCTAAAAATCTCTTACAACTTCTCATATGAATTTTTTGTACCTGGTATATGCCGAGAGTACGAGGATTTTGTGCAATTGAGCCGCTGTCTCATATCTGCAATTTCGCTTAGAACGAGTCGCCTATCTTCCATGAGGGCATACTCGACTTGTAAAACCATGTCCTCAGGCATTGTCACATGAATTCCGCGCCGGCCTCGACGCCCAACCAAAATAAGCCTTACCATTTACATATGTATGCATAATGCATGCCACTGTTTTCCCGGGGCAAGAACTTTCGGCGATCGTTTTCACACTTTTCTCTTGTTTTGTGAGGACTTTGATTACCGCAGGCTACTAAATTTACCTGATTTTTGAAATTTCTACGAATTACCGCAATCCTTTACCTACGTTTTGGCTAATATAGACGCATCAGTTGTTATTAGATGTGAAGGACAGTTCTGTCTTTTCTGAAAGAAAATAAAATATTATTTATTTTTTTTTTTTTAATTTTTATTAAAAATTAGTCCATTCGTGAGGTACTCATATAAAAAGTTTTGACACAAAACCAAGCATTTTAAAGAACAAATCTACGATTTCAGCATTGATATCTGATGATCTTCCTGATCGGGGTTTATCTTTCAAAGAAATTTTAAAAACCATACACTCCACACAATTTTATGCTACCTGCGCCGCGTTATTGCCTTTCTGGGACTCATAGAGTATAAAACCTGCGGTGATTGAACTATTACAATTGGTATCATAAAATCTACATTTTTCAATATCTACATATGTTTGTATTTATTTAAATTTCGGACAGAAAGCTCATTTATGACCATATTTCAAGAATTCAAATTCATTCCTCGATATATCCACCTGATCACAAGCGGGCTTCTGGTATTTTTACCCACTTCCAGCGAATTGTTGCTTTCAATACGCCCACACTTATAGTTTATTTAGTGTCTAGTGAATTCGCGTACTATCGTTCAGCCGGATTGAAATGCGAAACGTTGTTCTCTAGCCATTCCTGGATTACCTTGACTACGCAAAGTCTTAAATGAACGTGAATGGTTTCTACCCAAATTGCGTACGTGCCCATGGCTTCAAATTCTCCTTCAAGCACTCTTTCACGATACTCGATACACCGTCCATACATAAACTTGCATTCACCATATATTGATAAGGCCAATCAAAAATAGTCAGCTTAATTGTTCTGGTGAAATATAGTATTAGACTATAAAATTACTACAATACAACTGTATGGTCATCTGAAGCTTACAAAAAAATTAATCTGAGTAATTTTGTTAAATAATTTCATATCCTTTTCGAAATATAAAATCGACTGCATACTTAAAATTGGTAGATGATCTTGAATTTGAAGCATGTTATCGGTTCACGTCATTTTGTCAATTCATTTACATAAAGTTTCTCAGGCTTGAAACAACTTACATAGGTATTGGATTGCAAAACGATTACTCAAAATATTATCAGATAAGGAAAAATGTCAGAAACATCCTCAAAATTTCAGTCTCAAACGATATACAAATTCAATATGAAATAAAATACTTGAAGCTAATGTTAATGTCTATGATAGTAGCTTTATTTAATAAATAATTGTATGCCATTAGTGTTTAAACATGATATCGAACACATGCGCGCCACGGCTAGCTCGAATGGAGCGTAATCCTGAAGTCCAATTTTCGACAACTTTACCGAACAACTGGGGCCGTATACACTCAGTGAAATGCAATTAAAGGCAACTTATTTCCCTTTGAAATATTAAAAACAAAGTTGATTTATTAAGTATAATACTACATATTTACAAACTTATTGAATACAAACAAATGATTTATTTAAGCAACGAAAAAAATTTACTAAACCAAATAAACGTATATTTACTTGGTTAAACAAAAGAAAAACTCAATTTATACTGCGAAATTCGATTAAAGGCAGTCAAGGTGAAGTAAAAACAGAAGAAAGTTCAGTATAACAAATAACGCAAAAGTCTAAATTAAAAGTGAGTCCAATCGCCAGACTTGGTTACAAGTTCGAAAATCCGACTTGGCATCGTTTTTGAACTCCTGAGTTGGAATTAGAGCCCATTCCGTTGTAACGGCCTTGCGTAAATCCTCCACGGAAGCAAATTGGCGCCCGCCAGCATAAACACGACGAGACAGATCTCGCCACATCTTTTCCATAGAGTTTAAGTCCGGTGAACGTGCTGGACACTCTTAAAGTTGAATTTCTTTGTCAGAAAACCACTTACTACTATAGCTATGGCTATGATCCAAAAAGTCTATCAAAACATCTTCCAATATATAATTTTCTGATTTCATTCGGCCAGAAATTTTTCATATCGGAGTCCTGCAATGATAGCTAAAAGCAGCCCAAACCGTCAAAGATCCACCTCCAAAGTTTCGCTTAGTGCGGAAGCTCTCAGGACTTTTTACTAGGTGGGGTGAAACCGCCAGAATGCGCTGCTACTGCAAAAAAGGTTATGGTGCCTTGAAGTCCGTTCATGTTTAGGCAGACATGCCAAATATCAGTGCGATACTGTCTTCAGTTTTGTTTTGACAGCTGATTGCTGTTGACATGTTTGGCATCACGTTGAGTATGCACAAAAACGATTTTCGTTCTCACCTAAAACATTATTTTTTGAGAGGCAAAACGGCGAAGAAAACAAAAGAAAAGTTTTATAAATATTATGGGGCTAATGCTCCGTCAGATTACACCGTCAAATATTGGTTTCGAGAGTTTCGTGGTGCCCGCAACTCCACTACCGATCAAGTCCGCAGCGGCAGGCCCTTCGATGCGGTTACAGAGGACAATGTCAAAAAAATACATGAAATGGTGTTGGCTGACCGGAAAGCGAAGGTGCGTGAGCTAGCAGATACCACACGCCATATTTTGGGCAATATTCTGCATATGAAAAAGTTATCCTGCCGCTGGGTGCCGCGCATGCTCACTCCTGACCAAAAACGCGAACGCGAGAGCACTTCGAAAGAGTGTTTGGACTTGCTGATGCGGAATCGAGCGGACTTTTGGCGTCGATTGGTAACTGGATTTGGATCCCACAAACTATTATCTCTTCCCAAATCTCAAAAGATGGCTCATCAATAAAAAATTCAGCTCACGCGAGAAAATCATCGACGCCACGGAGGAGTATTTTGCAAACCTTCCGGAAATTTACTTTTCGGACGGGATCAAGAAGTTGGAAAATCGCTGGAATAAGTGTATCAAACTGAAAAGGGACTATACTGAATAAAATAAAAAAAACATTTAAAAAAAAAATATTGTTCATTCCCAAGGAGGTTACTTTTCACCCCACCTAGTATATCATGCCAATAATAATTACAACTGTCTGGCCCGTCAAGGTTAAATTTTTTTTCGTCCGAAAAGACCATGTTTAGACCATGTCATGTGTTTTTTGGCAAAGTGTAGCCGGGCAACTTTATGTGCTTCTGCAAGAGCTGGTTTTGACATAATTTTTTTTTCCAAACCAGTCGAAAAAAAAATTTGTTGTACACGCCGTTTAAATATCGGCAACTTTAAATCAGAAATAATTTTAGAAGCAGTAGAATTTTTTTGCAACGCAGCTCGGATAATGGCCGATTTCTGCCTTGGCGAAGTTTTTTGATTGTTTTTATTTCTCCGGTTCGCGTAATTTCCTAATTTAATAACATTATCGATTGCGGAAGCTGATCGATTTAATTTAATGGAAATTTGACGATTGGATTTTTATGATACCGGTATCCTTATACGCATATATTTTGGCGATTTGCTCATCCGAGAGCGTTTTTCCTTTTCCCATTCTGACTTGCCAACAATTATTGAAATCCAAAAGTTCTAACTCACAGCTTATCAGCATAAACACGACTACTTTTAATTGAATTTCCCACGTTCATTAGTCACTAAACAACAGATGTTGAAATTCTTTGAGCGGGAGTAACGGTACTTTCAAAACATACGTTGAAGAGAGAACACAAAGCAAAAAAAAATAAAAAAAAAATGGACATAAATGTTCGTTTACACTATGAACACAGTTTCTGGACAAAAGTGCATCTGCCTTTAATTAAATTTCGCTGAGTGTATCAGCAATAACACGGCGAATGTTGACTTCCAAATCGTCCAACGTCTCTGGTTTATCTGCATAAACTAGTGACTTTACATACCCCCACAGAAAGGTGTGAGATCACAGGATCGTGGAGGCTAGTTCACGTTTCCCGCAATA
This sequence comes from Volucella zonaria, assembly GCA_963966105.1. Lineage (NCBI taxonomy): Eukaryota > Metazoa > Arthropoda > Insecta > Diptera > Syrphidae > Volucella > Volucella zonaria. Next base: position 86,938,244 of record OZ014532.1, on the reverse strand, counting down.
AATTAATGGTGTCGCGCACCGCGTTGCATGTTGCGCCATCTTGTTGAAACCAAAGCTCTGTCACGTCAATGCCATTCAACTGAGGAACGAAGAAGTCAGAAATCATGTTTCTATAGCCCTCTGCATTGACGGTAACATTCTGGCCGGCATCATCCATAAAGCCCACCAAACAGTGAGTTTTAATGGTTGTGAGGTCGTCTCGACAAAGGCTGCTGTATTTTCTCCACACCAAATTCGGCAATTTTGCTTATTTACATACCCATGTACCAAAAATGAGCCTCATCGAACCGAACAAAATTTTGCGTTGAAAATGATCATCAAGCTGAATCAGGTGTTCGGGCCATTCACCGAACCTACAACGCGTATAATGGTCACGCGGTTTCAACTGTTGCACAAGTTTGGCGAACCAAACCATGGTTTTCAAAATAAGTTTACACAATTTGCACGCGTTGTTCTGGCGTTAATCTATTTATGGTAAAATGACAAAACGTACTAACCACAAATCAACTTTCAACTGTAAAATTGACAATCTGTAGAAACCAAACCTCTAAAAAGACACCTTTTATAAATAATATATAATATAATTAAGATATTAAGCCCTTAGAGGCTGTAAAGCGGGATGGAAAGTGATTGACAGTATTCTTAACAAACGAAAATAGTTAAGAATGTTAATATGTATAGTCGTTGGGGTTAATAATTCATTTAATTATATGCAATTATGTAAACAACCCTGACCGAACCTGAGTGAAGTTCCGCATTTGGCTTGGTACTCATTTACACAGTTACAATTTTAAATCCTAGACCACATGTGTTTACTTACTTACAAGCATCTCCAGTTAGCTCGATCTTTAGCTAACTCCCACCTGAAACGCGGTCTTCCTCTACTGCGCTGTCCCTCGAGGACAGTTTCGAAGGTTTTTCGGACCGGAGCATTGGTATTAATTCAGTCTATACGACCCAGTCACCTCAGTTGTTTACTCTTTTGGTTAAGTCGATATCGATTTACATCCAGTTCAGTTCGTCGTTGTATCTCCTCTCGAACCAACAAAGAACACCCTCATTCTCAGTCCCCATAGGGACTGGGATTATTAGAGTCTTATAAAGGGTCAATTTTGTTGTTCTAGACGGGGGTTTGCTAGTCAATTGGCTTCTTAGCCCAAAGAAGCAGCGATTGGCAAGAGTTATTCTTCGTTTGATCTCAGCGCTGGTGTCGTTGTCTAAATTGATAGCGGAGTAGATAAAGTCCTTAACTACCTCAAGGTCATATCTGTCCTTTCTCGTTGACAGCATATACTTAAGCCCGTTAAGCCCATACACGCGAAAACGCCAATGCCATCCAGCGATGGACGGACTTTTGAAAGAATGTGATTAAAGAAATCGCATGACAGCGCATCGCCTTGTCTAAATCCTTTTTTGACATTGAATGTGAGATATCTACTGACCTTGTAGACCAGCGTGCATTCTCCATCGTCATCGTGCACAAACGGGCATTTTTGGCAGGATGCCAAAACTAGAGATTACTCTTTATACCTTGTCTCTATAAATGCTGTCATACTCGTACGTGGCCTTAAAATCTATGAATAGGTGGTGTGTTTCGATTTGGAGCTCATGGGGTTTTTCCAAGTTCTGCCGTAGACGAACGGCTTCAGACAATACGGCAGATAGTGTCTTATAGACAATGTTAAGAAGACTGATGTCTCTTTAGTTGCCGTAGTTCATACGGTCTTCTTTTCCGGGGGTCGGACAAACAATACTGAGGTTCCATTCATCAGGCATACTTACAAATGAGTTCGTGTATGCTCTTTACAAGGATATCACCTGCCGTTTTGAAGAGCTAGGCAGTCAGGCCGTCCGTTCCCTTTGTTGGACTTAAGCTTAGATATGACTATCTTCACTCCATCCGGGTCAGGTGGACGGAATTGTTGGTCTACATCCTCCCGGTTGAAAGGTTCGTTCCACCTGACAGCGGTATTTGGTTCGTCATCTCTGTTATATAGCCTATAGAAATGCTCTTTCCACATCGTCTGCATCCCCTTCGACTCTACTACTATGTTCCCTTGTTCTTCTCTACAGGCTTCGGTTCGGGGTCTGTGTCCTTGGAATGTTTTTAATGCCTTTTGGTTAGGCTCTTTCTTTTTCCTTCTGAGAAGCAGGTATTCGTCTCTCCTCTTCTGCTCGTAAAGCTCGCGAACATCTCTAGGCCTTCTATGCAGCGCCGTTTTGTATGCTTCTTGCTTAGCTCCATATGCTTGATGGCACTCATCATCAAACCAGGGGTTTCGTTGTGGCGGCCGAGTGAAACCCAGCAGATCAGAGGTAGCATCAATGATGGCTTTATGGCAATGTTGTCACTGATCTTTAATATTTGATGCTGGTGAGTCCTATCCCAAGTGATTAAGAGAAACTCGATGGGAAAACTAACTCACAGTATTAGCTTGTCTTTACGATGCTCGGGATATGCGCAAATGTAATTTGAATGCAACAAGGTAATGGACCGAGTCGATGTTTGCCCCTCGGAGCATTCGTACACCCATAACACTGGAAGAGTGCCTTGCCTTGATCACAATGTGGCCAACCTGGCTGACGGTTAATTGATCAGGAGCTCTCCAAGTCTTGCGTGCTAGCTACAACCATATTTTGCCACGTCGCTAAGTCTAAATTCGTTATCGAAGGTGGTGTCGTGTAGGCTATACTTTCCGATAGTGCTACCAAAGATGTCCTCTCTTTGTCGATGATAATTTTAATGTCATAGCTAGGGCACTGCTCGTAAATCTTGTCCAAGAGCTTGTAGAAGCAATCTTTGGTGTCGTCATCTTCCTCCTTTGTGTGGGCATGCGCGCTTATAAGGCTAATGTTGGAAAATTTAGCCTTACTGCTGATTGTTACGAGGCGCTCGTTAACATGCCGGAAACTCAAGACTTCTTGCTTAAATCTGCCTCTAAAAATAAATCCGTATCCAAATAGGCGCTGCTTTTGAAGTCAATTACAACCGCAGTAGTAAATGTCTCAATTTGTCATCCTATTTTTGTCCAGCCCGTCCCATCGCATATCTTGGATGGCGGTAACATCTGCTTTGGAGCACTCTGGGGTCTCCGTTAGTTGTTCGGCTGCACATGGCTTATTAAGGGACCTAACATTTCACGTGTAGATCCGAAGTTCGGCCTAGACCCATACCAAGGGTGGAACTTGTGCCTCCAACACAAGTTCTGCTTTGGTATTATACTACTAATGTAGGTAAGCGATGGCAAGGTGTATCCTTGCTCCCATGGATGTATGGGCATCCCCTAAACTTAAGTCTACACGACAGGTGTTTACGTTAAAAACCTAGGGACTATGTAAATCCGAAGTTTATTGTCCTTGTTTCGTTTGCAGGGGTTGTCAACAGCAGATCCGTCTGTATTCGAAGCTGCTTCGTAACTTAACTTTCTTTTCTATGGCCGCGCAGTTACCCCGGCGACACATCTCCCCCCCCGGAGAGCCAGTTCCATTATAGATATCTCTAGGATGAGGGGTCGATTAGACCGATGCCAGTTACCCATGAGTGCTGCAGTTGGTCCATTAAAGGCTCATCCGCGACCATATCTTTTCCAAAACCCTGACTTAGTCTCGGAGTAGCCATGATAAGGCCTTATTTGTCTTGTTCCGGGATTTTGCTATACCGTTGATTCCATCTGGAGAATTCATCCGCTGTCCCGTTTATAGTGCTACTATTTTTGTCTGCTGGTCAGTACTCGCGCTTATAAGTTTGGCAAGTCAAGTCTGGATGGACATCAATGAGTACCCGATGGTTACCTGGAGGTAAAATATGCACAATTGATGTGCAGGAACACTGTTCACTGAGACCTCTCAGTGCATACGCTATTTCTACAGCACCCAACCACCGACCACTGTCTGAAATTTTATATTTCCATCGCACTTCACAAGATTTGAAATAGCGGAAAATACCGTAATAAAGACCAAAATTCGACAATAAATTGCAATCTTACGACATACGAGTATTATCATTGTCTATGATGATTTACCTAAATTTTTTAGCTGACGCGCTAGAACTTTCATCACCTTTCGCTGGCTTTGGATTAAAAAGATTTTTCCTTTTGATATAATACATACATACATATATACACACATCCATATTTATGTACCTACTACAAGAAAAAAACAAAAAGAAAAGAAAATCGATTTTTTTTTTTTGACTAACTGACCCTTGAAGAAAAAATAGGGAAACAATTGTAATCGCATCCCTATCTAAACACATCCATCTGTATGTAGGTACATTCATTGTTATTCCGCGAAATTAAAAAGTCCCCTACGTAGTTCTTACACACACACATGCATAGTAATGTATCTGTTTAAATGGATCAAGTTGCCGCCAGAATTATAAAGTTATAAATACACTCGTGCAACTCGCAGCGCCATCAGTATCCAACACATGCATGCCTTACACAATATCTGTGGCTCGTATCTGTACATTTTTTCTTCGTCTCCCTTTTCCGTGCATCGTTTTTTTTCTTTTTTTTTTTATTATTATTTCTTTTATTTCATTATTTATTTATTTTTGCCTGAATTCTTTATTTTTTTGCTTTTGTTTTTGTTTTTCTTTATTTTCGCTTAGATAACAAATTAGAAAAGCTTGTTCAATCCATTGAAATGGCGAGGAAGAGAAGTTGAGAGATACGAGTAATACAATCTTTTTGGTTTTATTTTGTGGTGAAATCTGGCAACGTCGCATCTAACGTAATTGTCAGCCTTAGCTATCTCGTTTTCTTCTTTAGGCATCGTCTGTCGTTGCGACGTCGGTCGTATTGTCATTGAGTCGTGTCGTGTCGTGTTTTAAGCTTTAGAGAACCAATTTTTTTTTTTTTTGTTTCATTTACTATGTACGAGTATGTGTGTGCAGATGTGTGCACAGATCCAACCTGAGTAACAGAGTATCTGTTATACTCTAATTGCACACAAAATACCGGCTTAGCAAAGCAAAGCAAAGCAGAGAGAATAAACGGCGACGTTGGCTACGGCTATAACTACTCTGGGACTGGATCGAGTTGTCTGCCGACGACATCGACGCCGACGACTACGATACGGTATTAACTTAACAGCAACGTCGACGCAGCGCCAGAAGAACGTGGTTTTGGTCATTGATTGTTCGAAAAGATGGAAAAGCGAAGAAAAATCCAAACACACAATCGCAATATACTAGCAAACCAGATACTTTTCTGTTTACAGATGGTATGAATCTGGAAGTTAGTGTTTTTGTAGAGTGTGGTGTATGGCGTATACCTTAGCTACCCTTTCCATGGAGTTGCTAGATTATTGGTATGCTTACATGTGTAGGTATGTATGTATCTCCGCGTGTAGGGCTATATCTATATGAATTGACGTTTGTGCATGTTGAAATTTTATTTATGATTATTTTGCTGTTTGATCGTTTTATCATCCAGTCGTTGCGGGGGGATTGGATGGAGATACTATTGAAATTCGCACGTGTAGTAGTGGATTCGAGTAGAATTCGAAATCTTACAACTTTCGACAGGGGCAAAAAAGGAAGAAGGCGGAAAGAAACACCGAAAAACATGAGAATTATTTTCTGGATTTATTTATTTTTATTTTTATAATTTTGTTTTTTTTTTTTTTTGTAACAGCACATTATATATAAAATTGTTGAGACGTACAGCCTTGGCCATAGATGACAGCTCTCCTTTAGTTCAGGTGAATAGTTTTGACTTTTGAGAATTATGTTGTTTTTAACTGACTAAAATCTTACAAATTACTGCAGGTTTTAAAAACCCGCATTTATTATATCAGCTTTAGTTGTTTTATGTTTACCTGACAAAAATATTTGACCTAATGATGGTACAAGCCTTCCCCTTTACTTTGCTCGTCCTAAGTTTTTGAAAAGATCTAAAATGAGGCCAAGAACATTCTGACTCTTCGTTAAACTAGTGATTTATGTATTCCAAGTGGTACTCGCAACCTTGGCAATCCACTCATAGTCTTTTGGGCCGCAAACGGGACAAACATTCTGAAGGCTCCAACCGAAAGGTTGAAAACACAAAGCCTCTGGCTTACATATGTATGTACCTAGGTTCTGGTTTGTGTGCTTTATTTTGTGGTTCGTGACTGTCTTACTACGAAACTTACTCGAATACAATATACATACTACATAGTCGAAAAGTTCAAAAGGCCTGAACTCCTTTTATTCCTTTTCATTTAGGTACCTTTCAATCTAAACAAAACTGCATTTGGAGAAGGCCTAAATCAGCAATACAATGCGACATGCGCGGTATCTGTCATCGCTTATGTACCTATATTGACCGATGGGGCTTTAACCCTAGAACTCTACCCATATTTGGAGTGAACTTTTCCAGCCGTAGATGCCAGGACACCCTGTTATTTACTGGGTTGTACTTGTACCACATGAAATGTCCGATTTTATAGTAAAATTTTTATTCAATCAAAATAAGATCCGTTGGCATCTATGATATTCTTTCAACGTGATACAAGGTCAAATATTCCTTTTTCCTAGAAGTGCTGACTTTTTGAGGCAATGAAATCTTCAAAGGCTTTTATGACCTCTGCTCGGTTCCGGAAGACCTTCTGTCGGCAAAATGAATCCAGATTGCAGAAAAGATGATAATCCGTTGGGGAAATATCAGGAGAGTACGGTGGATGCGGATGAATTTCAAATCCCAACTGCAACAGTTTTTGCACCGTTACTCGTGAGGTATGGGGTCTAGCATTGTCATGCAAAAGGATCAGACCGTGCCTTTTGACCAACGTCGGTTGCTTTTCAGGCAATTCGGCACGCAATATGTCGATTTCCTCACAATATTTGATAGCGTTTGTCGTTTCTCCTGGTTGAAGAAATGAAAAGTGGATTGGTCCTTTCGATGTCCACCAAATTGTCACCATAACCTTTTTCGAGTGAAGATCCGGTTTGGGGGTGTGCCTATACGATTATCATAAGGACTGAAACGAATAAAATCTGTAAATTTTAATACGGGCTATACTTCCAATGCGTAAAAATTGCAGTCCCATTTTGTACATTAGCCTATATATTCTCTAGTTTCAGTTTGTTATTGATTTTAATTCGATGCGGTTTAAAATATTTATAAAATATGAGTCAAGAGAAACGCTGTAAAAAGATCATCGACAAATGGCTCGAAAATACTTCGCGTCCAAACCATTTCATCGCAAAAAATTTGAACATAGCACGCAGTACAGTGGATTCTGTTATTAAACTATATTTGGAGACGTTGACAGTTAAACGAAAACAGAAAAGTGGAGCTAAAAGTGGAGCACATGATGGACAGGAAAATAGTGGGTACCATCGTAAAAAAACTGACCATGTCATCTAGAGATGTTGCTCGGAAATTTGATACAAACCAAACAATGGTACAAAGATCTAAAAAACGTAACGGTCTAAAAACACGAAAAAAACAAAAAATACCAAAAGTTACTGAAAAGCAAAAAAAAAAGTCATAAAAACACGAGCCCGAAAGCTATACGAGTTGATCGGCAACAAGAAAGCGTGCTTGGTTTTGGATGACGAAACTTATGTCAAAGCCGACTTTACTACTCTTCCAGGTGCGCAGTTTTACAACTCGTTTGAAGCTGAGATTCTTCCGCAATCAACAACATCGATTGGGATGGAAAAATTCGGGTCAAAATATCTCGTTTGGCAGGCCATTTGCCAATGTGGGCACAGAAGCTCATCGTTTATTACAACGGGAACAATTAACGGAGAAATGTACATTAACGAGTGCCTAAAAAACGGTTGATTCCTTTCTTAAACAAACACGAGGGTTCAACATTATTTTGGCCAGATTTAGCTTCAGCTCACTATGCTCTCGCGACGTTGAGCTTTCTTGTTGCTAAAAATGTTGACTTTGTCCCAAAAGACGTGAATCCACCCAATGTTCCACAGTGCCGTCCCATTGAAAGGTATTGGGCTTTGGTCAAAGCTACATTGAGGAAAAGTGAGCAGTGTGCAAAGGACGTAAAAGATTTTAGTGCGAAATGGAAAAGAGCGTCCAAAAGATCACGGACATTCGAAAGAAGTTGAGGAAATAATGGGAACCCATATAATTTTTTTTATTTTTTTGTAATTGTGAATGAATTTAATAAAAACAGAGTTTTCAAGCAAATAAAAAAAATTTACATGAATTATGAAAATATGTTTTTTTTTTACTTTGAAGTTTCTAAATTTTTTTCGTTTCAGTCCTTACAATATCCACTTTTCATCACAGGTGACTATCCGGTGCAAAAACGGTTCAGTTTAGTTTCATAATGTAAGCGATGCGAACATTTCCAGGCGCCGTTGTTTTTGGGATTCGTTTAGTTCATGTGGTACCCACTTATCGTGTTTCTTTGCCTTTCCTATGAGAGAAAGGTGTCGACTTACTGTCATTGGGGATACTCCCATGCTTTGTGCAGTCTCATGCACCGATTTCGTTGGGTCTGCATCCACCGTTGCTCTTAAAACATCATCGTCAACTGACGTTTCCGGCTTCCCAAGTGGTTCATTTTCGAGGCTGAAATCTCCCGATCGGAACTTTCCAAACCAGCGTCGTATAGCGCGTTCGTTTACCGCTACATCCTCAAATGTGTCATAAATTGCCAATGACGCATTATGTCCCATTTTAAATTGGTTAAGGAAGAGGCTTCGAATTTGAACTGCCGACAGCATGGTAAATAATTCTTAGGGAAAAAATAACGGTACTTGTAAAGAAACCTAAAATTCTCACAGCTCAAGCACACGTACCACTTTATTTTAAATAAAAAGAAAATTTAACCTTCTGACACTCGAGAACTTCTTATTTCCGACTGTGCGAAAATCGGACATTTCATGTGGTAGAACCCAATATTTCGTGATATTTTTGTAAATAAAAGTCTTTTCTTATTTTTATATTTTAAATATTTACTTTGGTTAATATTAATATAGGAAAATACAAAAGTTTAAATCAAACATCTATTTAATACATTTTTCACATATTTAAATTTGATACACGCCTCAGATGGGTGTTTTGGACTTGTTGCAAAAAGTTTAACTTTTTCGGTCCTTCGAATACGGAAAAAATCTACATCGTCCTTGTTTTGGAACGTCAAGTGTCGGTGGTATTGGCATATCAGGTATCTGCAAAATTCCATTGATCATTTGCCGGATATTGCTGCGTAAATTAGACCATTTTTTTTCGTTCCTCAAGCCACTGTCGTATGAGTTACATTGGTAATGTCTTCAAATAGGTTCTTCTTTTGAGAATTTATTTTTTATTTTTAGTCGAGCTAAACTTCAGCAATATCATGGAGTACCCACTGGATTTAGAAGGCCATAGAATACATATAATGGCCACCGTCGAAATACTGAGTATCTTCGGCAAGTTTGGTCAAATGTATCAACCCTGCTTTTTGTTTTATTGTAGAAATCCACCATCTTTAGTAAAGTTACAGTTATATCCTTATCAGGATAAATGTGCATTGTAGAATAAATTTGCTATCTTTTTTTTTAGTAGCTTGGATGGACAGTATGATAATAAAGCTAGGGGTCCACTAAAAGCAAACATTGCCGATTTTTTTCGAAACTGGATTTATTTTTGAATAATTCCGGTATTTCTTTTTTTTACCTTTCCTCAGTGTTCGAACAGCAGTTATAATTTTCTCGTTCAGAAGAGTGGTATGGACGTGAACCGTGGATAGGTTGAGTCAAGGTCTGAAGATAATAATCTGCAACAGGCTAGTTCCTCGGCGTTTTTTTTTTTGCCCAAATATATTTCACCATTGATCATGTAAGATGTTTTAGCGTCACAAAGTAATACTATCTTTAGATCGTATTTGTCCGGCTTATTTGGAATGTACATACGAAATGGACAACGCCTGCGAAACCGCAGCAGTTGCTCATCCATTAAGCGACAATCGGTCGGAGAATATAATTCTTTCGACTTTTAAATTACATGGTCAAACAGTTCTCTGACTGGAGCAAGATGGTAAATTTTACGGCGATCTTCTCTTGTATTTCTATCGTCAAATCATAAGCAATTTGTTAGGAACTCAAATCTTGAACCAGACATTGCAGCCTTAAAGTAAGGTATTCCTGTGGCTTTGTCAAACAATTCTTTTTTTGTCGTACCATTCGTGTTCAAAACACCAGACAAGTAGTACAAACCAAGTAAGGCTCGTAATTCATTTGCCGTTGTAAACGTGTATCGTATACAGCCCGGGGCTTGATCCTGGTCGAAATTTTTCGATCTCCTTATATTTTTCCCTTTGGAGGCTTATTTCATTGTTAATGTAGGATGCAATACCATCAATTATCGTTGAATCAAAGCACAGTGACCAAGCCTCTGTGACCGTACAAATTTTTTGCGGGTCCCCTACAACCTGGTGGATGCAATATTATGTTTCTTCTTGGAATCTGTAACGAAAGAGGTTGTTGTTCGCTCCAATTGTACCTATGTACTATATATCCTTGTCGGCACTGTCAATATCTTCAGTAAATTCTGTGTCTTACAACGCAAAGTCGGCAGAACTATGTTATCTTCGGAGCCAGATGATACAGTTTCATGAAAGTCTTCGATAAGTTGATCTAATTCGTTATCAGATGTATCACCACCAACGTAAAGTTCATTTTCGTCATCTTCAAACTTTACACTTCGACTAGTGCTCACCATTTTGTCACAATTACTATGTAGCTAACCGAAAAGCAACACATTTCTAATAGCAAAAACAGAACATCCCAGGGAATAAACACTTGCAATAAAACTCAAAACATTTTGCTAATTATTTCTATAACTTACCGACCCGACAGCCTACTGCCAACTAGCACAAAATGGAGGATACAAACTTAAAGGAGAATAGAAAAAATAACGAACACGTGCTGCCAGTGGTTAAAAAATATTACCTATTTAATTTAGCACAGGGTGATACAGCCCCCTGGGTAGGGTTCTATGGTTAAATGCTTGATTTGATGGTTTTGAAACGCTTCTTAGCCATACAAATTCAACAGTAAGTTCATTGCAATCCTCGCAAATAGCCAAATAGTTCTTGCTATAGATCATAAAGTGGATAGTTAAATTTCACGTGCACAAGGCTGCTTGGTGAATGCATATAACTAGTAGAACGTACACTCCACATGAAAAAATACGAATTGTATTTATTAATATTAATGTTGTACGGGATAGACACTTGTGAATAAATCATTGGTCGGAGATGCTGACTGCGGTCAATATAAAATGGTGCCAGTAGATACGGGTTGCCCGCGAAACGCCATCCTGTATTCATTGCTACAGTGCATATTAGTTGACTCTATGCTTGATGCCCTCAATTGCATTAATGACTACGCTCAAACATATGCAGATAATGCAGCTTTACTGAATCGTGCCTAGCAACAGTATACCATCCATACTATAGCACAGACAATCCTAAAAATATTTGTCGAATGGTGCACTTCAAATGGTCTCTCAGTCAATTATCTTATGGCCGATAGATATGTTGGTTTCTTCACGCAAAGAAGGGCTAAAAGCCGTCAGCATCCGATTTTCTTCGGACTAAACATGTTCCGTCGAAATTGTTCAAGGTATGGTCTCTTTTCTGACAATGGTAAGGGGTTCTGAAAAGTTTCCGACCGCAACGTAAAGATAGCGGCACTGGTCAATAAAAGTTAGTCAATGCTAGTTGTGCATCTTTTGACAGTTACTTACCGAAGTTTCAGTCATTTTGGACGCGCAGTTTTTAGTTGACAGCCGTTTGAGTAAGTCGATGTGAGTGTTTTTTGTGAAAATGGGAAAAATTGAGTATCGAGCTGTTATTCAATTCTTGTTTTTGAAAGGCAATACGCCTACGCAAATCAAAAATGAGTTGGACTCTGTGTATGGGGATAGCGAAATTTTGGGCAGCTGAATTTAAACGTGACCGTAAGAGCTTGGGAGATGATGAACGTTTGGGACGTTCAAAAACTGCAACCACTGACGATAACATTGCTAAAGTTCACCAAATGGTGTTTGTTACATATTAAATCCAGATTTAGGCATGAGAAAGCTGTCCGCTCGTTGGGTGCCGCGTTTGCTTACGGTAGAGCAAAAACGTGTTCGAATGAACATTTCCAACGCTCTGTTGGCGCAGTTTAGGCGCAATAAATCCGAGTTTTGGCGCCGATTAATTACTGTAGATGCAACTTGGATACACCATTATACGCCCGAAACAAAAGTTCAGTCAAAATAGTGGAGTGCAAAGGGCGAGCCGGCTCCAAAAAAAGCAAAAACTGTTTTTTCGGCTGGGAAAGTGATGGCGACTGTTTTTTGGGATAGTAAAGGAGTTATCTTAATCGATTATCTTCAAAAAGGAAAAACCATTACAGGAGCATACTACGCATCATTACTTGCCAAGCTGAAGGCAGAAATTGCGGAAAAACGGCCACATTTGCAGAAAAAGAAAATCCTGTTTCACCAAGACAATGCGCCGTCTCACACCTCAGCGGTTGCCAAGGCTAAAATCCATGAATTACGGTTTGAACTGCTTGACCATCCATCTTACTCACCAGATCTAGCCCCAAGCGACTTCTTTTTGTTCGCTCATCTAAAAACTGCGCTCGGAGGACAGAGATTTTCGTCAAATGAAGAGGCAATCACCTTCGTGAACAATTATTTTGCAGAGAAAAACGCCAAGTACTATTTGTAAGGGTTAGAGAGATGGGAGCATCGCTGGGAGAAGTGTGTAGAGTTACAAGGAGACTATGTAGAAAAATAAGAAAAAATTTTGAGAAAAAATGTCTTGCATCATTTTCGGTCGGAACCTTTTCGTACATAGGGCTTAGCACCAAGATATCACGTATGTACATATGTATAATGTTTAAATGGTTCTTTTATCAGACTCTAACAACAGAATTTGACCCAGTTAAATAAGGTTTTCCTTATTTGCGCTCCCTAAGTATTCTTACCTTATACTTGTACTACTCCTTCAAAGCCATGTTCCAATTTAAAATACAATAGTTGTATTGGTTCAAATCGCACTGGAGTTTGAATTACATTACGCGTCGTGTGTTGGTTATGAATTTGACCCCTGACGGTATGATATCCGAACTGCGATTACTTTACAAATCGAAGTCAACTGTTCTTGTAAGCAGCAGTCTTTTAAGACAGGAAAGGAATTAACCGCTGGCGTTGTTGTACACAACGCAATGTGGGTACTGAATAAACTGTAGCCGCTGTGAGCGAAAGTTTAATGGTAATTTGACATTGTTCGCAACTCAAAAATATTTCCCCTTACACTCATATATAGTAAGATCCAGCCACGAGACCATGACTTCCGATAGGAGTTCGCGGACTTGCCTCTTTAGCAGCTTGAAGTCAGCGCATATTTTTATCAAAAAATCGTGTTCAGTGACGAGGCCCAAATTTCCATCTCAGTCATAAGGCTCAATTACACACATAAAAGTACATTGTTTAGTTTGGTCTTGAAGTTAGAGACAAAAACAATTCTTATTTTTTCAAAAATTAGGCCTGATCCTCCGCTAAAGTCAGTGGCCACCAGACAATGATCAGTCATTATATCTTCAAAAATATGGACACTTGATTCGGACTATGTGTGGTTCCATGGCTCTCCACTTTATTCAGCGACAACATCCTGAACACTCGATTACTTCTTATGGGTTCAATTATTGGATGACACTAGTATTGAGATAAAACCGTAAATGGTGGAAAGAGTGGCACAAAGCCAAAATGGAACTGATGAAATGCACCTCGTTAAGAACAGCCGAGTGTCATGTCACCATTCTTCAGAGTTTTTAATTCAAATTCAATTCTTGTCGTTATTGTTTAAAAGGAAAAAAAAGTTCTGTAGATCTTGAAAAAATGCTGTTCATAGCTGCAGGCGCACTGCGCTTAAGGCTTTATTCAATCATTTAACCACTTCCAACCTAGTGATTTCTCTGAACGCAGTAGGAAGACTGAATCAGTGGGTGGCCGTGGCTCAAGTGGTAGTGTATTGGCTTCCCAATCGGACAGTTCGGGGTTCAATAGCCGGGAGCCGTGCTCGAAAGACTTTTTTTCGGTCAACAAAAATTTCGTGATTTGAATGGTTGCCTAAATACAACATCCAGTTAATTTACACTAATAATTTAGTCTCCTGATTAAATGTTGAATGCCATTCATGGAGCGAAATAACCATTGAGCCCAAACGTCATTTTCTCTCTCTCTATCTAATTTTCCGAAAAATAGTAATACCCTCCCGAGTGTTAAAGTTCTTTATAAAAAAAATAAGAAAAGAAAGTTAGGATCTCGATGTGATGGCAGGGAATGAAATAGCCGATAAACTTACTTATAAGACTCGAGGGGCTCTCCGAAGACTACTTAGGTCCGCGGTATCCGCTTTTATAGAGAGCTGGGTTTTTCGTAAGGTCAGTTGTAGGTGGAACTAACAGGACTCCAGATTGGAGCTAGACTAAACTTACTCTTCCCGACTTTTTACAAATTCTGCAACAATCTCGTAGTAAAAAAGTACCGTAAACTATTACGATCTAAATGAAGTATTTTGCTTTTGCCACATGCCTTAATGTACTCTAAGGGTAAAGAAAACTGCAAGACAGATCACTTCTTCTGTTATAAGCCTTCGGCTAACGCTAGCTTTAAGCTGGAAGTACTATATGCTGATGTAGTAAGTACGGGCTCTGTAGCCACGAAGTTTTTTTTTTTCATTTTTAATGCATTTTATTTCATTTTTCTTAAGTTTACTATGGTACTCGTATACTTACATGTTAATAGAAAAAAATGCTTAAAAGCTAGCTTAACATAACTTAAGTAACTTATTCCAACTTACTAGCCGTCCAAGCAGGCCTATATTCTTATTATATGTCTTTCGACGCCTAAATTAACATTTTAAAAAATAATTATTATTCATTAAACATCTAGTTAAACTAAGAACATATTAAGTATTTTAAAAAAACTTAGTAAATGAACATTTTTTTTCCTGTATTTATATAAAACTTAAACACCCAACTTAAACTACTTAAATTAACTAGCTATGCTCACTTATACTAAACTTTAAACTACTTAGCCTAACTATACAATTGAACTTAACTTAATTGTTAGCGAACTTCAAGTTGCTAACCTAATTGCTAGCAAACGCAAGGTTGACAACCGTCATACCTTAAAACTACCCTAACCTATGTAAGTCGGCCATTTGCTAAACATAGCAAGGAGAATATGGCCCACTTTGCCTTCTGACTAGGCTAACCTGGACTTGAAGGAAACAACGAGGAAATCGGGTATTCTTCACACAACCGCCAAATATTTTGGTGCTGCAAAACAACATCTTTTTTATCGCGTTTTGAAACCGCCCTGCTAAACCTGAGACGTTCAGTACTGCCGTGTGCAACGTCTCTGTTGTAGTCGAGTCGCCCCTCATCAACTGCACGAGCTACGTGGAAGATTAGCGGCACTGCAAACCTATCCAGGATCAGATATCAGGTTACTGGACGGGGTCATTGCTCTTGCAATATGCCCTCGAATCAACTTAGTAGTGAAGTTGTCCACCCTGTTGTATAGGACCTCATTGGGATAGAATTTTATGTACTCCGATTCCGGTGTTCTGTAAAGGTGAAGACAAACCCTAAGACAAGCCGAATCTTTTCCATTAAGCTTGCTCTCACGTTGAACCACACGGAGCAACCATATACCAGAATGGGACGGAGGAGGGCCATGTAGCAGATAACTTTCACCCTCGCATCGAGTTGGCTGCTATAAAACAGTCTTTTTGTAAGGGCAAGAGCACCTTTGGCACTGGCCAGAGCAGCATCTACATTCTTGTTAAAATACAGATATTGGTTTAGTCAGATCCCAAGGTATCTGACTACTTTTCGACAAGCAAGTGGCTGGCCGAGATGGATAATTTTCGCCAATTCTTGCTGGTGTCCCTAGAGGCACCCGACAACGGCGTTCTAATTAGAATGGTTTCAATGGTAAAATCGCCTAATTAGCTCGAAGTCACTTTGCAAAAGCATGTTAATGACCTCGACTTTTGGACCTGTTCTGTACGCCATCAAGTCATCTGCACACGCTATGCTATGGGGAAGTGAACCTATCAAATCGCTTGTGTAAATGTTGAATAAGATCGGCGAATTAACCGCACCTTGTGCAGACCGTTTTTAATGTGAAATGTCCTAACAGAAGTCGCAATGCGAATTTTCACGATGAACTGTCTGTTGTTGAGCATATTATGAAGAAAATACAAAAGTGGTTTACGGATGCCAAGTCTGGTCAGCCTGTAGAAAAGCCCCTCTAACAATACGGTGTCGAAGGCCTTTTCCAAGTCAATGTAGCCATGAAGTTCTACAGATCTATGTGGACGTTAAAAATCAGCAAGGATTAAAATGGACTATTTACATGCTGGAGTGCGGAGATAAACTTATCATTTACTGAAGAAGAAGCATGAACCCTTCTTTTTTTTAATATAATTTGAGCGACCTAAAGGAATTTAAGTGCCCTTAAAATGTTTGCACACAGCGCGGGCAAAGGAAAGTCAGAGAGGATGGAAAGAGAGGTGCCGGTGAACGTTGGTTTTAAATGTTTGAAGGTTATAATGACTAGGAAACAAGGAGCTAGACAGGGCATTCCATAAGTGAGTTGTACGGCTTAGGAACGAGTCACGATATTTTAGACTACGTCCGAAAGTGGGCTTGAGGGTATACTGATGAGCATTCATAGCGAAGCGGGTGTTACGGTTAAAAGTTTGAATGGGCAGAATGCTACTGGCGATTCCTATGGAGCACTGGTGGTGGAAATAGCGATAAAACAGAATAAGACACGAGACATTGCGTTGTTGTTCGAGGGTTTGCATTGTTTGAGTGATATTAGTATCACCTATGAGATTTACCGCACGGTTTTGAATTCTATGTAGCAGGTACAGAGCTGTTTTGGACGAACCCGACCAGATGTGGGCCTTGTACTCCAATTTCGGGCGGATAAATGCCTTATATATTGAGGCGAGATCAGAGGGGGTAAATTTTTTTTTACATCGCTTGAGGAAACCTAGACGTTATGCAGCGTTTTTGACGACACCGAATATGTGGTTATTCCAACGTTAGTTGTCATTGACACACATACCGGGAATGGAAAGTTTATCCGTTTCGACGATGCAACTGCCATTCATGGATAATGGCTGGGTGTTTCGCTTTAACGACAGCAGACAGCATTGTGTTTTGGAAGCATTAAATTCCACTCTGATGATAGTTCTCCAATTGGTTATTCTGCCAATATCGGAATTTAATAAGCTGCCGTTTGCGTTCTACAGTCGAAGAGCAGGCACGTGCGGCCGGGAATGAATATGAAAAGCAGAGAGTACTGCCGTCAGCAAAGGAATATATTGGACTAGAAGTAACAAACAAGAGCACGTTGATGACAATTAAAAAGAGTGTCGGAGAAAGAATGGAGCCCTAGGGCACACCAGCATTTATTTTGTGAATATCAGACTTGAAACCATCCAAGACAACTCGAATTGAACGTTCTGAAAGATAATTTCTAATCCATTGAAGAAGGGAGTCGTCGATCCCAAAAGCACTCATTTTTGACAAAAGAACCTGATGCCAAACTCTGTTAAATGCCTTAGAAATATCAAGTGCAACCATCTTGCTTTCGCCAGGTTGATGTACGCTTTGGTTCCACTTTTCGGTGAGACACGCCATCAGATCACCAGTGGATCTGTTGCTACGAAAACCTATGCATACTGATGGAGTGAAAAGTGGCCTACTTGGGAATTTTTTTTAATTTTTAAATACATTTCATGTATTTTTTTTGGCATTGTCCTCTGTAACCGCATCGAAGGACCTGCCGTTGCGGACTTGATCGGTAGTGGAGTTGCGGCCACCACGAAACTTTCGAAACCAATATTTGACGGTGTAATCTGACGGAGCATTAGCCCCATAATATTTATCCAACTTTTCTTTTGTTTCCTTCGCCGTTTTGCCTTCTCAAAAAATAATGTTTTATGAGAGAACGAAAATCGTTTTTGTCCATACTCAACACGTGCCAAACACGTCAACAACAATCAGCTGTCAAAACAAAACTAAAGACAGTATCACACTGAAATTAGGCATGTCTGCCTAAATATGAACGGACTTCAAGGCACCATAACCTTTTTTGAAGTAGCAGCGCATTCTGGCGGTCAAGGAGGTCACTTTTCACTCCATCTAGTATTTAATCCTTTCTCAGCAGTTCTCTGCATTATAAAGTATGTTTACTTTTGTTCACCACTGTGCAGATTTCTTGCAAACAGGGAAAATTAAATTCTGCTAATGAAGGAAATACACTACACAGTTTGTATTCGTCATTATTGCTTTTGTGAATCATATGGCGTTTGACTGCATTCGTTTGTTCTTCTTTAATTTTTTTTTATAATGTGATTTTATTTGACATATAGGTAGGTATGTTGAACATGCTAAATAATATTTATGTTATATACCTACATACATTTGTATATTTTCACACCTAGCTCTATGTTTGATTTCTCCATTTGCTTTGTAAGCGTATATTTTATATGATGCGACAGTGAAATGAGGAAGTATTTGATGCTTACACATGTTAATTCTATTTTAAAATTCACGTGCACTAATGACGTGTTACCTAAATAGATAAAAGGAGAATCGTTTTTCAGCTTGACCCAATTTAAATGCTGAAAACCTGTTTTGACCCTACTCATCTCGTGACCCTTTGTAGGTACAATAGATCTTTTGTTATTTGAAGTTTCATTCGGTATATAGTTATATAAACGTACATATGTAATTGTATTAATATGTTCCATTGTGGGTACCTGTAAAACTACATAAATAAGTATCTAAATATGCTAGTATTAGGTAGAGAAGTTTACCATGCTTGACAACAGGCCACAAGGTGTGCTTTTAACCTTCATTTGAAGTGGAAAGATACTTTGAGACGTTTCATTTTGACAGAGTTTTGAATATTGTACGGCTGTCAAATTTTTGAATAAAAAAAGGCTTAACGTACAAATCTTTACGTACAAAAATTCAAAAGAACATTGGGATAACATGCTATGAGGGCTACGTTTATATTCATATGTACATCTGTACATTTATATTTTTGATGATACCCAAATTCAAATGAATGGCTATGAAATTAATCAAATTCTAGACATTGTATTCTGGGGGGGAAAAAAAAAACTTGAGACAAGATTATGGTTTCATACTATTGGTTAAATATTTCTAAGAATGTGTTAATGGGGTTAAATATCGCAGGCGAAGAAAAGTACGCAACTTAACTCCCATGGCAGGTACATATTGTAGTTAGATACATGGATTAGAAAACTCTTAAAATTCCCAGGTGTTAGTCCAATTTTATTTGTTACTAAATCGATGCGAATTGAAAGCAAAAACCATCAAGTTTTTTGTTAAGTGAAACGCGTTCTAACGTACGTGTAGATACTACATAACTAATTGAAAAGCAAAAAGAACCTATCAGGTAATTAGCCAATTTGTAATCAGTTCACACTCAATTTGCTTAAATCGTTAGAGTAAACGGTTTTGATATTTTCTTCTTTAATTCAATTTTATGTCTAAATCCCATTATCGATTTTATCTCTAAGAATATCGACAATATAGCATTTAAAGGATTAAGCAAAAATGTTCGTACATGTCGCCATTTGAAACGCTGCATTGGCATTTCAAATTATTATTTCTCGGTACTTTCGACGGGTAGTGTTTCTTGCATCGAACCTGCGCATACAAAGCTGGGTAAACTTCAATGCATAAACAAGGTACAATACAAGGCAAAAATTACTTCGTGATAAGTTTCGCATATGGAGAATATTATCTACTGACCACCCCAGCAAATGAAGAAAGAAAAACGACCTCTGGGTATGCGGGTGGAGTGTTTGGACCATTACCTTACCACATCTATGATATTATCTACAATAAAATCCCAATTGCTATAGAGAGAAAAGTCAGCGCTTATTTGGATGTGGCTTCTTCATAAAGGCATAAAAGTGAATGACTGATTGCAGTCTGCATCAAGACTATAATTCAACAACAAAACTCAAAATTTTCAAGATTTTAGGAAACAATTGGGTCCATTTTGTCCACTTTAGGTTTCACCCCGGTATCGATCATTCAGATAAGCATATAAATATCAAAAGGTTCTTCAGCTCAACTTTTCGAAGAAGTAAATACCAAGTGTACTTATTTTTCTGTCACCAATTATAACGCAGAAGATGATCAGAATCGATTTTTTTCTTCGTCCTTGTAACGTCTGCAAGATCAAAAGACTTTTCTCAAGAATACGATTGACAGAAGGCCTAGTGCTTCTGTCAGGTTCAATAGTTTTTGGAACCTACCGGTAATGTCAGCTTAGTAAACCAGTTCTGTATAAATGTTCAACTTGAATCAGTTCACATCATCAGCAGTGCTTTGATCCATAAAAACAGTGATTCGTCTACGCCGTGTTGTCCGGCCGAGTTACATATGCCATTAAAAGTTTAATCGCACTCTCGCAAGATCTTCCGTGTTGGTAGGCAAGCATGTTGCATCTCAGACAGAGGATGTATTCGTAAAGCAGTTTTACGCACATAGATCTCGACCATTCTCTCAGTACTCTTCAACATGAAGGAAGCCAGACTTATAGGTCTGAAGTTCTTGGCGAACGTTTCGGTTTCGGTATGTATACCGGTGCCAGGCGGGCAGTGAAGACTCCCTTTAGAGTTACCAGCAGCTGGTGTATACCTTATTTTAACATAACTGGGTATATGACATCCGTGCCAGGCGGCTTAAGGCCATCAAGGGAAGTAAGAGCATGTTAAATAGCCTCATCCGTCACCACAACCAATAGGATATACCAACTGCGGCATGTTGTGTTATTCAGCTCACTAGCACCTTCCTTAATAGGAGCTAGTTGTGAACTGGTTCTGGTTAGATTACCTGGGAAGTGAGCCTCAAATATGAGACGGAAACTCTCTGCTTTCATCTCAGTATAGGTGCCATCAAATTTACTGAGTGATTTCATCCTGGTTGATTTTCCCTTTTAGAGAACTTTAACTAGCCTACTGGTGTCACCAACAGTTGTCATCTTTTCGTAAAAGTCTTTATAAAAGGCATTCTTCAAAATCCGAATCAGTTTCTTATATTATTCTTGTTTCGATCTATAAATACTCCAGTCTTCCTCTAAATTAGTCTTAAGTGAACAGTTTCGAAGCGTTCTATCAATAATTTGCGACCCGCAGGATGACTTTCTAACTGGACGAAAGTTCAAAAAACTTGCTGAGGCTACCTTTCAGGTTCTGAACAGCTTCCTCTACCTTTTGTTTTGTCCTGAGGTTAAGCGAGCACTGTTGGACTTGCCGAGCTCATCCTTAATTCTGCGGATTCCTCATCAATAAGGTCGAGACCTCTCATCCGACTCTGAATTCGATGTAACATACCTGTAGTTGGCTTAGAGTCAACATTGTTGACAACCAGGTCAGTACGACATTCAGGAGATGAATTCCTCTAACGTTGTATTTGCTGCTGCCCCAAAAAGTATTCTGAGCATTAGCATCGCAACATATGATAAGTCTCATATTCCTGGAATCGCAATATTCAATGAATTTGGCTATCGCCTTCGGTGGTGGTGGTAATAACGAATCATACTGGAAATAAGCAGACGCATGGAGGAATTTGTGCATTCTCCGTTCGCTTCGTAGTTTGTGTTGCCCAAGTTTAGATGATGAGAGTGAGTTCAACATATGGTATAAATACAAGTTCCCGGTCTTTCCGTAAGCTCGTATATACTCTTATAAGTCAAAATGATGATAAACTGGAAGGTCGGAAGTGTTTTGAACAAGTGTGAAAAACTCCCAGAAAGGGGAAGAAAGGATGTATTGCCCAAACTATCTGGATTACGTCGACTTTCCGTGGTATCTTGCCCTATCGTTTTGTATCCAATCAATATTAAGAGTAGCTATGTACGTAAAACTATTATGATCCTTACACAGCGTCTCCACAGGGCATGAACGATGCCTGGATTGTAATCATGGCATGAACGTGACCAGTGGAGACACAAAAATTCATGCCCAAACTAACACCTCGGCATGGATGTTCACTTTTATGTTAAGACATAAGAGTGGATGGAAATCAGGACATGAATTTGACATTTCCTGTATATCTGAGTGGTTTCCTGTGGTATGTGGTATTAAACTTATCTTTTCAGAACTGTTTGACGTGTAATTTTTATGTTGCTGGTTGTACTTATTATGTTAATTCAAGTTCAAGTAATTGTTGTTTTCTAATCATGTTAAGCTAAAATGTTAAGAAAAAATAAGTAATTTTTGAAATATGTGCTTGTGAAGTGTTTAGATAACTTAGTGACCACATGGGAACTCAGTACTCCGCGTGCAGTTGACAAAAACGCGCCACATGGGCATAGTACCCGCGTTAAATCCCGGACCCTACAAATTAATTTGTATCGCTCCCTTGATAATAATAATAATAATACAATCGTGTTTTAAAAAATGTTGTAAACAAAGTTCTTATGGAACACAACGAAAATGTTGTGTTGCTATTTGTCTATGCAATATTAAGTGAATTGTGAATAATATAAAGTGTTTTTTGGATGTATTGTTAAACATATAAATAAAAACAATCACCCTTATTGCGAAGATCAACTATCACCGATTGACGATTGATAGAATTTGTCAATTGAAATCGAATTTGGTATTGTGAAAATGAGTTGATAAAGTATTGTGCTATTGTGAATGCCTTCAAAATTCCATTCCATTATTGTGAATGGGTTTGTGCGTTTGACAGATTTTTTTTGAAGAAAGTGCAAAGAAAATTATAATTAAATTATGAACAAAAGACAAAATATGACTTCAATTGAACTTTTTTTTGATGAAGATGAGGAGTTAAATGATGCTGATTTCGTTGCGATAGCTAAAATGCGAAGAAGTTTGAGGGATACATCTAATCCTTTGGAATTGGAAAGTCCAATGTAAGTACGAAGGTTTTTATTTTTAGATAACAAATAAGTAATGCTCCATTTCTAGTTTTTAAAAAACTTCCGGTTATCGAAGGATGTATTTTTTAATCTTTTGCAAAAAATAGAGGACAAATTGAAGCCCTGCAAAAGCATTCGAGCTGTGGCGAACATTTTAAAACAAGCAACAGCTCTCAGATTCTGTACACGTGGGAACTACCAGTTCAGCTTGGGAAATGACTTCAATCTTGGTCTTGCTCAATCAACTTCATCGCTTATACTTAAAGAAATCTTTTATGTTCTAGAAAACCATGTGTGTTCAAAATGGATAAAGTTCCAGTACACAGAGGAGGAAGAACGGAGAGTAAAATTATATTTTTTTGAAAAAAGTGGCATTCATTTCATTTTCTAAGGTACTATATGTGATCATTTAGATGTATAAAATATATTGATCCTAAGCATCCTGGAGCTTCTCATGATTCAAACATATGGAATATGTCTGCGCTAAAAGCAAAAATGGCAGCTGATTACAGAAATGGACGCAACGACTTTCGGCTGTTTGATATATCCTCAGCTTATAATATCTACATTGTACACATAAGTATGTATGGATATGTTTGTTTTTTGCTTTCTTGTTTTTAGGAGACGGTGGTTATCCCTTAGCACCGTATCTTCTGACTCCATATAGAAATGCTGAAGGAATCTTGCAAGCAAGATTCAATGTAAAGCATTCTTGAGGAAGAAATATAATAGAAGGACTATCGGGATCTTGAAAGGCAGATTCAGATGCTTACTGCAGGCAAGGGAGCTTTATTACAAATCTGAAAAGGCAACACAAGTCATAAATGTTTGTGTAGCACTGCATAACATATGCAATAAATATCGTGTTGAAGTTCCAGAAGAAGTAAATATTGAATTCTGTGCATATTCAATATTTACTGATAATTTTCCCAATAGTGATCAAGACATTGAATCTTTCAACGACGATTTCAACGAAGGCAGTTGAATAAGAGACCCCATTTGAAGTTTCATGTGAACAGAACAGTATTTATTTAAACAAATTTTTTCCGATGAGCCGCCATTTGTTATCGAGCAATATGTCAACAAATAAAATGACCGAGTTTACTTGCTAGAGAGGTCCTTCGAAAATTTACACCTTCAGACGGCCACCAGAAAGCAGGCAGCACCGATGGTGATGGTTTGGGCCGCCATAACCGTCGATGGTCGCACTCCGCTCGTATTTTTGGACCGTGGCGTCAAAATTAATGCAATCGTATACCGTGAAACTGTCTTAGAGGCAGTATTGAAGCCTTGGGCAAACAATCATTTCGGTCGGAGACCGTGGACATTTCAACAAGACTCGGCACCGTCTCACAAGATTGGTTAAAAAACAATGTCCCTCACACAATCGATTGCAAATTCTCCGGAAGCAAACCCGTTGGATTTCTCTGTCTGGGGCATTTTGAAGACGAAGGTTGGCACTAAAAAATACCAAAGTTTGGAACACCTCAAACAAGCACTTCGCCGGGAATGGGACATGTTGATACAACGTATCAATAATCCATGGACAGTTGACAGTCACAATACCAATTAATAAAGTTGATTGAAAAATGTCAATTATTGGTTGATAGTTAGTCTTCGCAATAAGGCTGAATATCCTGGACAGTGAAATACAATTGACAATTCCTACAATGTTAATATTTTAGCAGAATATTCCGAAGAGATTATTTTCCACTTCGGTGGAAGTGAAATAATGCTGGGAGCTGGTTGCAATTACTCTCTTGTACAAGATCCTAACTCAATTACAACTTAAGGCCCAAACCAAACGAAAAATTATGGCGTAAGAACTTCTTGTTCCTTGAGTGGCTCTGGAAGAGGAATATTCAGACGACTTGTTTCATCTCCTTGATGGAGGATGATCGCATCTTCCACTTCCTCCGACATCAATATAACAGAACCTGCTATGCACGTCAACGACGGCTAGCGAAACTATCTTATACTAAAAAAAAAACGTTTATATTTAAAAATGTCGGATACGGACTTGGGTGGAGCTGTTATCTGCATATGTTTGCTATCGATTGCCCCAATATTATGTGGCAAATCTCAAAAGAGGTCGAAATCTTTTGACACCTCAATCTACTCAATTGCTGTTTGAGGAATCAGCAAAATACGAATAGTTTTATATATACATAACATATGTAAGTATTATTTGAATCTGCAATATGATGTGCGTCGTAAATCGCAAAAAGCACAACCGGAACAAATTTGCTTACTGTTTTCCTGGATATTCTTGATAAGAACGCCAGCGATCTGTATGAGTCGCCAACAGCAATGTACCTTAGAGTAAGAATAAGCAAACCGCATACCAGTATCCTGCCTTTAATTGATGGATCAATCTGTGCGAAACAATATCCAAGAGTAGAATGAACAAAATAATTTGCCTGTTTACTAGTGTTAGAATTTCTTCGAATTCGTCAATTGACATTCTACTAAAGTTCCTAATAATCGCTTCCACCTTCCCAGGATATATCCTTTAGCAGATGTTGCTCCAACTCATGAGCCTCTCGCAATACCGATAAAAAATTGACCCAAAATCGATGCTTACTCTTCCTCTCCGACGCTTTGAATTTTTCCAGCTCTTCTATTTTTTCCATACCAGCCAGTTGAATTTCATTTAATAATGCCGTCATTTTGAATTTAAATATTTGAAAATTCCGAATAAAAGGGACGAACTAATTCGCCTCTTGTCAAATGAACATCTGCTCGCAAAATGAAATGTTTTGACATAATTTGCCCAGGCAAAACAGACCAAAAATATGGCAAACGTCAGATGTCAGATGTTATGTTTGATTAATTCTGTCTCGTGGAGATGGGCTGCTACGAAAAGATGGTTGATTTTGCTGAACCATCGCAGATTTCGATATTACTTTTTGAGAAATGTATTTTCTTATAAATTTGAGAGTGCAGCCGTTTCTAAATAGCGTTTCAACAAGAGGTGTAGGATTTGTTTTTTTTTTTTTAATAAAACGAACAATTGTTGAGATACGAGGGTTGTCTGAAAAGTCCGACCGCAACGTAAAGATAGCGGCACTCGCCAATAAAAGTTAGTGAATGCTAGTTGTGCATCTTTTGACAGTTACTTACCGAAGTTTCAGTCATTTTGGACGCGCAGTTTTTACTTGACAGTCGTTTGAGTGACTCGATGTGAGTGTTTTTTGTGAAAATGGGAAAAATGAGTATCGAGCTGTTATTCAATTCTTGTTTTTGAAAGGCAATACGCCTACGCAAATCAAAAATGAGTTGGAATCTGTGTATGGGGACTCTGCACCATCATTTACCACAGTGAAATTTTGGGCAGTTGAATTTAAACGTGGCCGAAAGAGCTTGGGAGATGATGAACGTTTGGGACGTTCAAAAACTGCGACCGATAACATTGCTAAAGTTCACCAAATGGTGTTAGACGACCGCCGAATTAAAGTGAGAGAGATAGTAGAGGTTATGAAAATGTCCAAAGAACGTGTTTGTTACATTTTAAATCAAGATTTAGGCATGAGAAACTTGTCCGCGCGTTGTTCGAATGAACATTTCCAACGCTCTGTTGGCGCAGTTTAGGCCCAATAAATCCGAGTTTTGGCGCCGATTAATTACTGTAGATGCAACTTGGATACACCATTATACGCCCGAAACAAAAATTCAGTCAAAACAGTGGACTGCAAAGGGCGAGCCGGCTCCAAAAAAAGCAAAAACTGTTTTTTCGGCTGGGTAAGTGATGGCGACTATTTTTTGGGATAGCAAAGGAGTTATCTTAATCGATTATCTTCAAAAAGGAAAAACCATTACAGGAGCATACTACGCATCATTACTTGCCAAGCTGAAGGCAGAAATTGCGGAAAAACGGCCACATTTGCAGAAAAAGAATATCCTGTTTCACCAAGACAACGCGCCGTCTCACATCTCAGCGGTTGCCATGGCGAAAATCCATGAATTACGGTTTGAACTGCTTGACCATCCGCCTTATTTACCAGATCTAGCCCCAAGCTAGATGTTCCCTCATCTAAAAACTGCGCTCGGAGGACAGAGATTTTCATCAAATGAGGAGGCAATCACCTTCATGAACAATTATTTTGCAGAGAAAAACGCCAAGCACTATTAGGACGGGTTAGAGAGATGAGAGCTGGGAGTTGTGTAGAGTTACAAGGAGACTATGTAGAAAAATAAAAAAAAAATTTAGAAAAAAGTTTCTTGTATCAATGTCTTTGAAAAGACCGCAGCGCCATGGACCGCAGGTCCATTTTTACATTGATGGCTACATGATCACAGAAAATCCACGAGCAATTCATGTGATACCAATGCACCCAGAACGACTAACTCTTGGTGCTGTTTATGGACCGGAGTTGTCGTATGGCCGTATTTATTTTGGCTATCAAGACATGGTAAACAAATTTTAGTGGCTCGAGTTCGAGGATATGGACACAGACGACCCCTACTATCATCAGGATGATGCTGCGTGCCATACAAGTCGCGAAACAATCAAGTTATTGCGCATTTTCCTGGCCGGGTTTCGGAGTTTCGTTAAAATTGTTAGGCTTTTTTCTTGAGACTATGTTAAAAACCAGGTCTACGCCAACCATTCGAAAACAATTCCAATTCTGAAAGCGAACGTTGAAGCCGGCATCGCCGAGATAGAGCTCCAAATATGTGAAAGAGTGATTGAAAATTTCAAGAAAAAGATGAAGGTCTGCAAGCAGAGCCGAGGAGGTCATTTCGGAGATATTTCGTCCCATAAATATGTTAATCCCTATGTGCCTACTTTATAAAGCAATAAAGGTTTCAGAGATACGAGTATGTATCTCAAAATTTTTTCGTTTTATTCAAAAAACAAATCCTAATCCTCTCGTTGAAACACCGTTTATTAACGACAGGTCGACGACAATGGACGACGATTTGTGACCTTAGGGGTAGGAAAATATTTAAGGGATTTATCAGAGTGTCTTTCGTTTAACTGTACCAACTTTACAGGGGCATTTTACATTAGTTTGTTGATTTTTTTCACCCGGTATTTACTCTCCCACAGTATTTTCATCGATCGATTTTAACCGCTAGTGCCGATAAGAATTCTCAGTTTATACCTACCTACCTACCTACCTACCGTCCTATCTTTTATTCAGTTTTCTTTTTTGATAATTTCTTTGCAGTACTAGTTTCCCTCCCACAGAATGATGGCTAGTCTCTTTGCAATAAACCATTTTTCGTTTCTCCTTATACTCGGAACCATAATGCATTAAGGGAACTTACTATGTTGGATATAAGTACATATATATCCATACAGGTATATTTTGTCTTGTGGCGATGGTGTTGGTGTTGGTGTTGGTGTTGGCGCTGGTGCAACTTAAATTATTTGATGTGAAAAGAGACATAAGCGAGAAAAGAAAAATGAAAGGTAAACAACGATAGAAACGTAAGCAACAACAGTTAAATACGAAAAATAGCGATGAAAATACGCAAGATGATGCCAGGTGGAATGGAATTAAAAATAAATTTAAAAAAAAAAAACAAAAACAATGTAGAGGAAGTGGAATGAGTAATACATACCTGCTGCCAAGTGCAATGGAACTTGAGTCGACCTCAGCAATATGGCGTTAAACCAACGTGCATGCACACATAAATAATACGTTAGGGGGGTATTTATGTACATACGTATGCACATGTGCAGATTAGATTAGATAACCCTATATATGGATACATATATGTATGTTACAGGGTTCGTCCGAAAAGTAATGTCAGTGATTTTATTGTGAGGCGACTAGGTATATGGCGCAGCGCACTCAGACTGGTTCGGACCGGTGGAGGGGGGAGTGAGCATACGAACACGCGGTCGCTCAGTCATCTCCGGAGAGTAAAGATAGTCCTTTACTTGAAACTCGTTTTCAAACTCAATACCATGCTGATTGTGTTCTTTGACATCAGGGTCCGGCCCCGACATCGCGGACGATTGGAAACTTTACCATGACAACGCGTCAGCCCACACGCCCTTCCTGACCGATTCAAATCTGCCAACGGTTCTTCAGCTGCCCAAAAGTTCTAACGTGTGTCCCCCAGACTTCTTTCGTTTCCGTGCTTGGAAAACTCCCATGAAAGGTCATCATTTCGGGACAGTTGACAAAGTCAAAGAGGCTTGCACCAAGGCTCTAATGAACATTCCGGAAGAGACCTACTGTGACGCCTTCGATGCTTGGAAATCTGGCAGGAAGCGGCACATCGACGCAAGAGGAGCCTACATACCATATTTTGATAGCAATAATTTTTTTTTAATAGACTCGTTGACACTACCTTTCGGCCAAACCGTGTATGTAGGTTTAGCACTTCAATTCGATTTTTTTTTTTTGTGTCTTATGCGTTCATAGGTTTCATTTCAAAATTAACAAATACACTGACAAACTGACAAACAGCTACCCTCAACTTTATCCATATCAGCGGTTACTATCTGCAGCCTACTGCGAGGACGAGCGGAAGCAATTTACAGTCTTTTCTTCTGAGGAACAGCATGTCCTAACATAGGTTTAAGTAGTGAGAGCTCCACTAAGCCTTGTCCAATACGTTCATCGCTGGTTTCATTTTCCCAATCCATTGTGTGGCGGGGCCAAGGCAAGACTAACTGAAGTTGAATCTCCAGCTACGTTTGGAGTTTTGGATTCTAGAAAGTTTTGAAAATGGTTAGACGTTGCGGTAAAGCCTTAAGCGCAGCTTACTTGTCGAGATAACCTCGACTTCCTTCAAAATGTAGTACATTGCCATGACAAAGACAGATCGACGTTTGAGTTATGAAGAGTTTCCATCCGCCGCAAGTACTGGAATTTGGATCCAGTCGTAAAAATTTGTTTAATTTTCTTTCACGAAAGCGATTCCGAAGGCAGGGTTATTGTGTTATTGATTGCGTGTCCATAAGACCTTGGCCGATGCCAAGGCCAAGGCCAAAGGAACTCCTCTGCGAGTTGTTCGAAAGACCTCTTCTTTATAGCCGGAAAGTGGCTTCGAGAGTTCAGTCTATGATATGAGATTTATTAGTGGGTCAGGCACGTAATGAAGAGTTCCTACGCAGTCGAGACAAACCGTCCACCCGAAGTCTGATGAAAGCAGCAATGACGTATGCAAGTTGAAACTTTTTCAGCAGAACAACCAAAGAATATCATAGCCATGTATTATACGAGGGTTGGCTGAAAAGTTTCAGACCGCAACGTAAAGATAGCGGCGCTCGTCAATAAAAGCTAGTGAATGCTAGTTGTGCATCTTTTGACAGTTACTTACCGAAGTTTCAGTCATTTTGGAAGCGCAGTTTTTACTTGACAGTCATTTGAGTGAGTCGATGTGAGTGTTTTTTGTGAAAATGGGAAAATTTGAGTATCGAGCTGTTATTCAATTCTTGAATTTAAACGTGGCCGTAAGAGTTTGGGAGATGATGAACGTTTGGGACGTTCAAAATCTGCAACCACTGATGACAACATTGCTAAAGTTCACCAAATGGTGTTAGACGACCGCCGAATTAAAGTGAGAGTGATAGTAGAGGTAATGAAAATGTCCAAAGAACGTGTTTGTTACATATTAAATTAAGATGAGAAAGCTGTCCGCGCGTTGGTGCCGCGTTTGCTTACGTTAGACCAAAAATGTGTTCGAATGAACATTTCCAACGCTCTGTTGACGCAGTTTAGGCCCAATAAATCCGAGTTTTGGCGCCGATTAATTACTGTAGATGCAACTTGGATACACCATTATACGCCCGAAACAAAAATTCAGTCACTGCAAAGGGCGAGCCGGCTCCAAAAAAAGCAAAAACTGTTTTTTCGGCTGGGTAAGTGATGGCGACTGTTTTTTGGGATAGCAAAGGAGTTATCTTAATCGATTATCTTCAAAAAGGAAAAACCATTACAGGAGCTTACTACGCATCATTACTTGCAAAGCTGAAGGCAGAAATTGCGGAAAAACGGCCACATTTGCAGAAAAAGAAAATTCTGTTCCACCAAGACAACGCGCTGTCTCACATCTCAGCGGTTGCTATGGCGAAAATCCATGAATTGCGATTTGAACTGCTTGACCATCCGCCTTATTCACCAGATCTAGCCCCAAGCGACTTTTTTTTGTTCCCTCATCTAAAAACTGCGCTCGGAGGACAGAGATTTTCGTCAAATGAGGAGGCAATCACCTCGTGAACAATTATTTTGCAGAGAAAAACGCCAAGTACTATTTGGACGGGTTAGAGAGATGGGAGCATCGCTGGAAGAAATGTGTAGAGTTACAAGGAGACTATGTAGAAAAATAAAAAAAAAATTGAGAAAAAAGTGTCTTGTATCATTGTTCGGTCGGAAACTTTTCGATAAAACTGGCCGTCCCTTGACAGTTTTCGATCTGACGTGTTTAGCAAAAATAAGTTTGCTATCCCGCATAGCACCCAGATATGTATGTAGTTAGTTTCGTTGGAAAAACGAATAGTGACGGCCTTTAGCACCGGTTCAGTCAAGCCAGTTCGCTTTCTTATTCTCGTGATGAGAACTACTTTTTGGGGTTGATTGGTTTTTAGTGCACCAATTGACAATTACGCCTACGATATGATCCGACAGGAAGTATGACTATATCATATCTGACCGTAGAATTTAATCAATCAATATGCACCATGCCGTGGATACGTTAAGGAGTATTGTAACAACTCTTTTCACCCTCGCCACTACATATAGTAAATCACAGTCAGCATCCACAACGTTAGCCTAAGCCGTGTTGTATGCCCAGGTCCGCATGACGTTGTAAATTGTCTCGATAAAATTTTGCATTGTGTAATTTTTTTTTTGTCGACTGCAGAGACGATCCTAGCAATAAGATTTTGTAGTGCAAGAGTGCAGAATTTTTAGAATAAAGGAAGTCATACCGTGAGCTAGTTTAATTATTTTCTGATTTTTGGTATAAAAGCTATTCGTAATGTACTCCAGTGAAGAAATGATGATTCTTTAGAGTTGGCAGTAGCTACATATTTTACATAGATTTGTTGTTGCATAGCATGCATTATCGGCACCAGGCGACTTAAAGCCATCTAATGACGGAACAGGGTATCTTATATCCTCATCTGTGACCACAACCGATGACAGGTTCAACCTAAGACGAGTTGAATTGCTCAGCTCATTTGCATATCGAGCTAGTTGTGAAACCAGGGAGGTAAAGTTCGCAAGGCCTAAGCTCTCTACTTTCGAGTTGGTGTAGGTAGGTACTATCTGTTTTTCTGACTATTTCCTGTCTAATTTTGTTGCCTTCATCTATAAATACTAGACCTATTCTTATGTGACCTGTTTAAAATTCTTCTGGTATTTTTATTAAGACACTGCTCGGCGTTTCACCATGGTAACAATGATAACAATTTACAATATTTTCGGTTTTCATTAAAACAATAATCCAACCTCTGGTTTGAGTGTCCTGTACTTATTGATAAATCAAACTATAATTTTGAAACTTGCTAATTAAATACGGTGGTGATGAAGAAGTTTTTTTTTAATTTTTCTAACAATTTTTATGTTATCGCCAATAATTACAGTGTGCATGTGAAATTATTTCTTGCTACTGTAAATGTGTTAATTTACATAAAATTATACCACTGTGAGTTGCTAATTAAATTAATTTACCACCTTAAATTATTATAATTTAATTAACAACTTGAAAAAGATAAATCACAAAAAAAAATAGAAATACTCGTATGTGTTCGTAGATCGTCATCAGTTTTATCTTAGCCAATTTTATTCCGCTTTAGGCATAGGGTCATACGAGTATAAATGTTCTATTCAATTCAGTCCTTAAGATAAAAGACACGCAGGGCGATGAAAACTATGTATATAAGACTAACTTGAGAGTGCGGATAATGATATGGACACCAAGGGGCAGGAGACCAATCAATTTAGAGCGGAATCAGGCCTGTTGGAGAAATACATAAAGCTGTGAAGACACAATTTTTTTTTTTTTTTTTAGTTTAGTAGAAGCAGGAGTAATCCATTTGCTTGAAGATTAATTCCCCCAAACAACCGACACATAGAATAAAAAAAGGACCAAAAATTGCTTTTTACGAAAGATTCTGCTCGTTCCAGCCCAAGTCCTTCAACAATTCAACAATGGCTAAGCAGTTTTTGAACATACATATCCTGTCCAAAGAAGTTTGACATCCATGAAAACACTGAAAACACCAAAACTCGTCCGGTTTGACGAGTAGTTCCCTTCTCTGCAATAAACCATGTCTCTGCTGATAACCCTCTAGTGATGATCCTTATAGTAATCACTATTACCTTCAGTTTACCGTCTTTAAAGGAATGACGTACGATTGGAAGTCTGAGGAATTCACTTTTATTATATAAACATATTACAGATGTTGCTTAAATTGAACGGTTTCTTAAAAATACTTGGTGAATGTTTTTTATGATCGTCTCAGAAATATTGGGAATACAGATTTGTAAATCTCCTTCAACATAAAAAATTTGGAATGGTTCAGAACGACCAACAAGCCTCTAAAAACGAAGGATTCAATGTTGATGAACACAACGACTATCGGATCTATTGTATACACAAAACGCAGGAACTGTGATTGGTTACGACGCGACGGTCAAAGGGAGCTTGAAAACTTATGCTTACATAAACGACACGACATCAGCGATGGTCTAATGTGAACTCGCGTCAAAACTTCCATATAGGAAGCGACACTACCAATAAAAGTGCTTACGAGCTCTTTGACAAACTATATGAGATATTCAAGACATGATGGCTTATCATAGGTTACAATAATCAACTACACATCGGCAGAATGCTTAACTATAGAAGACACCCGATATCTTACTCTAAATATTCCCAGGGGGACATAACAATACATATGTTCATATGTTGGATGCCTAAAGGCTTTGAGAGACCATCGTTTATTCAAATCACTAAATTGTTGCAATCAAAGTTCGAATGCGAATATTGAATATGGCTTAAAAAGCACCGTGGGGAGGTGTAATATTGAAAAGCTTCTTCTATTAAGGGAGGAGGACGATGATATTAAAGAAGGAATTTCATTGACATAACGATAGAAAAAAAAAAGTGGCCCCAAGATTGAGCCTTGAGGAGTACCTCTAGAAGTATAAAGAAAATCACGCGAACTATCACCAATTGATACGAGTACAGGTTGTTTACGAAATTTGATGTATGACAGGATAAGAGTTGAAGCAGCAGCAGTTCGTAGCTTGTAGCATAAATTGGTGCGATCAACACTGTCGAATGCATTAGAGAGGTCTAGAAGAACGGTGACTTTGTCATTATCTATGGATTGCTGTGTGTTTGAAGTATTAATTAATTAGTGGATGCGTTGGACACAATTTTAATTAACCTTAAGTGTGCTTCCAGCAAGAAATGTGGCTTGTCACCGAGAAGGGTCCTCTGGGTCTAGGGGGCTGTGGTAAGACCAACTATATCCTATGCTTCAGTTGCCTGGTGAAACAAGCTCTCGAGAAACTACGTCCCTATTGCACTTACCAGATTCTAGAGAACGGTCTGTCTCTGCTGCATGGAAGATTTTTTTCCAGCACGCCTGTCTCTGCTCTAGACGTACAGATAAATCTCCCTTCCCTTGACATTCATATCATGGGTTAAGCAATCAAAGCGAAATGATCTTCGGTACAACACGTGCTGGAGTTTTGATGACCTTGCGCACCGATTGACTTTTGAATCTGGTCTTATGAACATGCCGTATGATGCAACATAATTCCTGTTGCTGCGAAAGCATAAAATCGACGTTACGTGTGCCCAAAAATGGCTTCGGCTAGAATCTGAGTCAGAAAATGAATGTAGTCGAGTCTTCACGGATGACTCCGAAACCGATTTAGGATTTGGCGCTGGTGTATTTCTAGAGGACGACAGCATTAGATTTCACTCCTCGTTAGGAGAACTTGATTCTGTCTTTCAAGCGGAGATATATAATGCAATCCTGATAGCAATAAACCATGATAAATTATAAAGAATCCGTGGAGGGGCGAAGCATCTACATCTGGCCCGACAGCCAAGCTGTGGTTTAAGCCTTGTTAAACCCTTAAGCCCTCTAACTTCACTGAACGTAGTCGGCACTCTGAATTAACTTAGTCTTATTTAGGTCACAGATCACATTTAGATCACGAGAAATGAAATGGTCTTTCAGGACCCGAACCTGCGCTAGCACTGCCTACGTTTTCGGTTAGGGTTTATATGAGCATATCTGCAGATGAAATGACTCTCCAAATTGGCAGGCAGATTAAGCAAATTCTTTCCGACAACTTACCCTTTTGCTAAGTACTTAAGTGTGTTGGGTATAAGCAGCACAACATCCTGAGAAGCTTGTTGTGAAAGTGCTGACGACACCCCGGAGCACTACCTCTGTGAGCGTTCGGCCTATGCTTGCACTAGTTTGCATATACTCAGCCCTCGAGTGGTAAATGCTGATATTATTGGCATTTTATCACTCAAGCGCTTACACGCGGAAGACTGATAAATTTCAATAAAATGATCATAGGTGCAATATCCCACGGACCTTGTTTAAGTGCACAGTTCTGACAGAAAAAACGGCTCTATTGGAAAAATAGGACTCATCAAGTGAAAATCTCTTCATATTCTTGACCCGTCTGAGGATTACATATTACATAAATGACAGTCATATATATAATACATATGCACATACCTATAGGTGGCTATGTTTGTAAGATTCATTCGATTATCCTGCTTGTACGAATTTTTGTGATAATAAACACACTTATTACCCGTTGATCTACTTTTTTTGGGTCAACAACTGATCGGCGGGAAACTTTTTTTGCACACCACTGTACTTGTATTGTACTTTATATGCATGTGCATATATCTACATACCTACCTACACGGCAAAAGTCATGCATGCTGTGTTGACGTATGAAATGCCACAGGAAAGAAACAAAAATACCGATTCGTTATGTATTGTAGTGCGGTATGACGAATCTCGCATCTGTAGCAGGTTTCCAATTCCAGTCTCGTTTTTCGTTTAATTTTTGTGATTTTTTTTTCTTCGTCTTTTTCTTCAGGTTTTAGCTGACCTCTTTGTCGTTCCGTTTTTCGTCCCACAGCGCACTCCTCAGAAAACTTATTATTTGCTTTGTTTGCTAGCAATTTCTTTTCTGCACACCAACACCATCACATTTGGCATCATCAATGGAACAAAATAGAAGTGTACGTAGTGTGAAGTATGGGATAGGCAAACCGGACCGGACCCAACAGCACACATGAATACATATGTACATATGGTTGTATGCGTTGTATGTAAGTTAGTTGCCGAAAGAGGTATCGTTTGGCA
Source organism: Volucella zonaria (assembly GCA_963966105.1). NCBI lineage: Eukaryota > Metazoa > Arthropoda > Insecta > Diptera > Syrphidae > Volucella > Volucella zonaria. The sequence goes on along the minus strand of OZ014532.1, from coordinate 86,901,959 downwards.
ACGCGGCGAACAGGCAGTTTTTATTTTTATAATGACAATAATCATCATTTTGATTTTTAAAATTAAAAAGAGGAGTCGGGTGAAAGTATTGCCACCTTGGGCACCCGGGTAGTCCTCTGTGGCAAATTTTGACATGGACGTGTAAGTAAGTAAGGCAAAACAACAAGCTTGGAACCTCCGAATCGTGGTCACATGTACATATAATTAAATCAATTGAAGAAGAGAGTAGATTGCGTGCAATCTCACATACCTACATACTTAGTTAGAACGAAATAAGTGTTTTGAGATGATAAGAAACCGCATGTTTTTGCTTAGAAAGAAAAACAGAACAAGTGTGTTGCTGTGTGGATACACTACGCGACAGCTAGTTGAGACACCCTCCGATTTCGGGGTTATCCTGCAATTCCAGTACCTAAAGGTAAATTTAAGGTTCAAGAAGGGCAAATTTATATTTTTCAATTAAATACAAACCTTTTTGGGAATACCTACATGTTCCTACTGAAAGTGTGATATGATTTAATCATGAAGTAGGTACATTTATGGCAATTAGGTATGTAGGTACATATATATGTATCTGATAAATGTCCTATTTTATTTTGTTGGCACACTTTGTTGACTAAATTTGAGTGATACTGTGTCTGATCATTTCGTTCAAATACGGTTCAATCGCACGATCTTTGCGGCCAATTCTAGTCGCATAAACGGAACATTGTACGACAAGGTGTCGTGTGGTAATAGATACCACTGTTTCGCGTGAAATATATCTTTGAGATCTATTCCATTCGATTTAGGCACAGCAAACTGAGTCGACTGCTTGTGAATTCCCGGTAGAGTCTTTCAAGGAAGATGGTCTTTCGCCCCAAAATTTGGGTTGTATTTTCTTCTCATTAAACACATGAGGGTTTTCGGCACTATAAATGCGGCAATTTTGCCTTGTTACACCTGGACATAATTGGCGTGCATTCACATTTGAACTTTCAAAATGTTTGCACACAGTTTCGTTGAAAAAAAATTAGGAAGTAGAAAAAGAGATACCTACCCAGGTACGTTGGTTTTGAATGTTAGCTGGTTATAATGGCTAGGAAATAAAGAGCTCGGTAAGGCATCCCATAAGCGAGTTGTATTGCTTCGGAATGAATTACGATGTTTCAAAGTACGCCTGAAGATGGACTGATTAATGAGCATTCATAGCGAGACAGGTTTTACGCTTGAGAACTTTAAGCAGCGGAGTGTTACTAACAATCTTATTGAAAAAATAACTTTTTTTTTTTTACAAAAGAGCTTAACGCTCAGGTGGGTATGAATACACTTATAATGCCTCTGCATGTGTTAAGTTTTTTGGAAAATGGGATAGAGAGAGAAAGAAAGATATTTGGGCTCAGTGGTTATTTCGCTTAGTGGAAGTTAGCTTGTTGTTAATTTCTAGTCAACTAATTATCTTATTTAATTTTGTTAACTGAAAAAATGAATGTCTTTCGGGTGAGGCTGGAATTCAAACACCGAACCTTGCGATTTGGAAGTCAGTCCACTATCACTTGAGCCACGGCCACCTACCCTATATAACATGGTAAGGCAAGAAGCATTACTACAGTCTTGGACGGTGGAAATTGGCTAGGCAATATTAGCGTCGGCTATGAGTTTTACCGCACCGTTCAGAAAAATCCGAATAGAAATCTGCAAGTATGTAAAAAGAAACTTCGTAGTACAAGCAAAATTGATGCTGAGAATCTGGAAAGATTATTTCTGCAGATTGTTAAACGGTGATGACGAACAACATCATACCGACAGGTAGAATCATATATCAAATTTTCATGATTCGAAAACACCCAAAACTTTCAAATCAAAACATCACCTTTCTATAGATTTCAAAATCACATATGACAGCATTTATATAGAGAGGCGAAATATACCGAGCCATGTCTAGTTTTGGCATCCATGCCAAGCTCTTTCGACCATGGAGAGTGCGCGCTGCTCCGTCAAGGTCGGTAATGACAAAACGGAGACCTCCAATGTCAGAAAAGGGCTTAAATAAGGCTATGCGATTTCTCCAACATCGTTCTTGAAAGAATTGTGCAAAACTCGCAAATCAAATGCAGAGGCATCATCTTTCAAAAGTTTGCTAAGTTACTCGCATATGTAGACGACATTGACACAATGAGCTGTCAATCAAGCAGAAGCGGCAAAGATGGGTTTAATGGTCATTGAAGGAAAAACAAAGAGCGAGTTTATGCTGTGAACAAAGAGGTACACACAACAGCGACGCCTAGGACAAAACGTCACTATACGCAGCTACAACTATGAGACAGTAAGAGACTTAATCTACAAGAACCTCGTCTCCGGCATCAAATCCGACAACGACACCAGTATGGGAATCATGCGAAGAATCACTTTTGCTAGTCGGATAACTCGGCTTAGATAGATAGGTCACCTTGACCGTATAAACACCAGCCTCCCAGCTCGAAAAGTTTTCGTCTCCAAACCAAACCGTGTTGCCCGCAGTAGAGGACGACCGAGCACACAAGTGGAAGAGAACCTCAGCCACCTTCGTCTGCGCAACTACAGGTAGGTGACACTCTGGTCCCCCCCGGACTTGAAAATTCTGAAGTAGCCCTTATCCGCCATAATGATGTGAATTTATTCGCCGTACTATCTTCTTCCGAAGTTCAGTCATTTCATTTCCAGTGTTTTTACTTTATTTTGCTCAACACTCGCTCTGATGAGAAGATCAGTACACAGCGCGTACTTCGAAGAAGTAAAATAAGCAGTATTGATGTGTAGTCGTAGCTGGAGCACTGTCAACAGCGCAAACACTGTGTGAAAGGAAGATTTTGCATTCCCGCAACGGACTTTATCGAAAAGCAAGGACTCTCAAATATTAAGGGACTATATGGAAAAGCAGGTACCCAGATTAAGTTTTAGCAATAGCTGTCGAAACGTAGATAGCGGCAGGCACCTCAGCATAAGGACAATCATTAGTCACCTAGAACTATATATGTATGTACAATATACATATAGTTTGATAGATGCGGATTTCAATCGTAGTGTGAAATTATTTAGTTGATGACTAGTTTTAGTAATTTGCTTTATAAGGAAGGTAAGCCAGAGAGTTAGAAAAGTGAAAATGAAACCTGGAAAAACGATAAACCGAACCGAAGCACTAAAAACTGCGTGAAACTACAAATCGTTTAAAATGGAAGAGGCATTCAAGAACAGCCATCTTCATAGACGAGACACGCTTTTGCCTCGATGGACCTGTCGAATTTCGTCATTACTTTCATGAAAAAAAAGGAGCTGAAAAAAGAAGGTGGGGTCACGATTTGGACAGGAATATCTACATAAGATGAAGAGATCGTTAACGCGGACATATCCAACAATGATTTTGTATTCCAGCAACATGCACAAATTCACATATATCTTAAATAAAAACGAGCAGTTACACTGTAACAACGTTTTTTGACTTGTATTCGTATTTCAAAAAAAAATATATATAATACAACCCGGTCTTAATCCGTTGTTATAGAAAAATTTGAAATTGCCAGTCACTTAGAGAGAAAAAAGTCAGAATGAAATCTTAAATTTACGGGGCTGTCGTGGAGTACATGTATCATTTTTTTCAACATTCCAAGTATCAACAATGGCTTTATAGATAACGCAGATAATTAATAGTTTTTTTTCTAGCTCCATACTCTTCCTTTCTATTCTAGTTTTGAACTGTATGGTGTAATTTGTTTATGCTCTTTTAATTATACCAAGGTCTCCATACTTGGGTAGGTTGATATCCTGCACCCCTAGTACGTTTTCATTTCCCACTCTACCTAGAAAAACCAAATTCCGAAATGATAAAGCATCCATGCTTGGATTGCAGTCGAACTCCCCGATCCAAAGCATTCTCCGGATCTACAATAAGCCTCTTTTAATCCAACATTTTAAGATAAACCAAGTGAAAGAACAGAGATTAGGATGTAGTTATTGTCATCGGCCAATAGTTGTAGGTTTTCTTTACGTTAAACAGAAGGATTCTCTGACCTTAATTGTCGGAAACACTAACTTTCAAAGTTTTTTAGTGGTGAGCAACTTGATTGTTGATCTAAATATTGACCTCTTTGTGTAAACCAATTTTTTAAAAGTCGAAACGGATTAAATATCCTGGATATCATGTTTCTGTTATCACTTTCATAGGGTAAGATTTTGTCCCAGAAGACGATTCTTACTTAGACTTTTTAACATAACTTAAAATTTAGTCTAAAAGGACAACAGCGCAATCGAAATTGTGCAAAAGGATTCGATTCTCCAGGCTGTGGTTCGGGCCAGTGACATCATTCACTTTACGCACTTCCTGAAAAATCGCTCCTATAATTCCTGCATCCTTCCGATACAGCAAAATATTTGGGTCTCATTTTGGACAAGAAACTAAACTGGAAACCTAACATTCAAGAAAGAGTCAAGAAAACTACAGTAGCTTTATTCTCTTGCAAGCCATTGGAAATAAATGGGGCCTTCAACCCCGCATAACCCACTGATTATACATCTCGGTCGTAAGACCGATACTCACTTACGGGGTTGTCGTCTGGTGGACGGCCTTAGACAATGCAGTCAACTGCAGTAAACTAAGCCGAGTCCAAAGAACAGCATGTCTATGCATAAGCGGAGCGCTATGGTCTACTATTCGCCTTTAGCGACTACACAGTGGACAAATAATTCATTTGGCCACGCTAGCATTCTTAATACATTAGGAATCCCCACAGAGAACATCGATTACACCATGCCTGAACTTTGGTTTGACAAAGACTTCCCCTCTAGATCCTTCTGGGAGGTAGATGCTTCCAGCGAGGACAATTTAATCCATTTCTACACAGATGGATCTAAAACCGGTAGCGGGGTTGGTGGCGATGTTTTCTCAGATAAGCTAAATCTAAGCCTCTCTTTCCGTCTTCCAAATCACTGTAGCGTGTTCCAGATGGAAATTTTTTCGATTAAAGAAGCTCTGTTCTGGGTGAAGAAAAAAATGATATCTGCAAAGGATATCCGCATCTTTTCGGATAATCAGGCCCCAATCAAGTCCCTAAAGTCAGTCTCACTAAATTCGAAAACCGCCCGTGAATGCCGATCATCTCTTCTGGAGGTGACAGAGCATTTCAATCTTCACCTTTGCTAGGTGCCGGGCCACAGAGACATTCCACGCAACTTTAGGGCCGATGAACTCACCAAAATTGGAACCACTTTAACTATTCTACCGGAAAAGGGTAGCATAGGTATACCAATCGCTACATGCAAATTAATATTAAAGTAATATTAGTGAAACCAAAGTCTACACCAATCTGGTGAAAGCAAGATAGTTGCACTTGCTATTTCTAAGGCATTTAACAGAGTTTGGCATTGGGCTCTTTTGTCGAAAATGCGTGCATTTGGGATCGACGACTCTCTTCTTCAATGAATCCTTTCGGAGCTTTCAATTCAATGGTTTCAAGTCTGATGCTCACAAAATAAATGCTGGGGTGCCCCAGGGCTTCGTCCTCTCTCTCTTCCTTTGCTGATGACAGTACTCTCTGCTTTTCATATTCGTTTCCGTACTCACGTCCCTGCTCTTCGGCTGTAGAACGGGAACGGCAATGTATGTTAAGCTCATTAAATTCCGATTTTAGCAGCATAACCAATTGGAGAAATATCAACAGAGTGGAATTTAATGCTTCCAAAACACAATGCTATCTGCTGTCGTCAAAGCGAAATTTAAATACCCAGCCATTATCTATGAATGGCACTTGCATCGTCGAAACCGATAAACTTTCCATTCCCGGTATGTGTGTCAATGACAACTTACGTTGGAATAACCACATATTCGGTGTCGTCAAAAATGCTGCGTAATGTCTAGATTTCCTCAAGCCAAGTAAGAAATATTTCACACCCTCTGACCTGGCCTTAATATATAAGGCGTTTATACGCTCACATCAGATCAGGTGCTCCTAAAACCCCTTTGCACTTGCTAGATAGGATCCAAAACCGTGCGGTAAAACTCATAGGTAATGACAATATCACACAGTCATTCAACAACCTCGAACACAGACGTAATGTCTCCTGTCTCACCTTGTTGTATCGCTATTTTCACCACCAGTGCTCCACCGAAATTGCCAGTAGCATTCCACCCCTTCTAACTTTTAACCACAACACCCGTCTCGCTATTAATGCTCATCAGTATACCCTTAAGCCTACTTTCGGACGTACTCTGAAATATTGTGATTCCTTCCTAAGCCTACAACTCGCATATGGAATGCCCTGCCGAGCTCTTTATTCTCTAGTCACTATAACTTACAAACATTTAAAACCAACGCACATCTGTCGGACCAACATGTCTCGCCTAGCGACTAAACAGAGTCTGATGCTTCTAAATAAGAAGCATCTCAGCGCCATCATAGGTGTTATCACTGGACACTGCCTCATAGGCAAGCACGCAAAACGGCTTTTCGCCATTACAAATGACTTCTGTAGAACCTGCATGGACGAGGAGAAAGAGGAGACAATCCTCCACCTTTTCTGTACATGTCCAGCTCTCGCTCAGAGAAGAAAACTTCACTTAGGAGCTTTCTTCAACAATGACCTAAACGATCTAAAGAATATAGACGTAAACAGTCTCCTACGCTTCATCGTAAGCTCGAACTGGTTCCGTTAGTAAGAGGATCATAGATCCACGTGGCATCACAATGGGCCAATAGGCCTAAGTGGGTTGGTGTTTCCAACAGCCACTCTTACCTACCTACCTACCATCTTTCCTACGCCCTCTACCTTCTCCTGCGAAGAATTTAGATATATGCCTGTTGGTAACAGTAATTGTTCGTCGTTCGTGCAATCTTTAGACACGGAAGATTGTTAGCGCCACTTCTACTTCGTTGGCCATCTGGGTTGGAATTTACGACTCCTCAATCTAGAGCGCTTGTGTTCTTCTTCACTCTGTGCCTTTGTATGTCCCAGCGATCTTAGAAATCCTACTAGTACCTACTAATGTAGGTTTCGCCGCGAAAAATCGATTTAGATTAAGTCTTAATGCCTGCATACAAACCCTAGAAAAAGGAATGAATTTGAAGTTGGTAGACAATAAACTAAGCAATGTAACAGGGCAAATCACGATTCCAGGCAAACCGAGACATCTTCACCACTTTACGCTGAAAAACGCGCTATAAAATGATCACCTCGGATATGTTTTGTAGAATCAAGATTGATTTATCTGCAAAAATATCTTCGTATCTAAAGCAACGTCATCGATATCAACTACTAAGTAAAAATAAATGTGTCATCCTTAATACATTGTCATTTATTCGTCACCTGATTGACGCACGCACTCTTCTCGGTAAAATCTACCGCCAACGTACATTCATACGTAAATTTACATGAATGCAGAAAGAAAACATACGTATGTATGTATAGATACGTTTGGTTGCTGGCTACATGCATACAAGTTCTGCAAAGTGCCGGTGAACTTTATAAACAATTCACACAAAACAAAAAAAAAACACGTAAAACAAAATATTTAGTATATAAGGAATTTCTCATGCTCGGCGCTCTTGACCTTGTCTCACGTCAAAATACCCTACGTACCAAGTTAGAAATTAATAACGAAGAGAAAAAAAAATAACTGAAATAATAACACAAGGGAAATTCCCACTATATACATAAATACATGCGAGGTTTATAGGTATGTATGTATACATAATAGCGTAATTTTCCCCTCGCTTTCCTGGTCGAACGTTGTTTTTTTTTTTGCTATTATGGTTTGTCGTTTTTATTTTCCCTTTTTATTTCCATTTGCTGAGTTTTGAAGCTCTGTGATGATGCACATGCCTACAAACCCTGCCGACACAACACAAAATCAATCATCAAATTAAGAGGAAAAAACAATTCTCTTTCTTCTTGTTTTTTTTTTTTTCGTTTCTTTTTTAATTATTCTCCTTCTTTTGCCTAATCCTCTGCTTTTTACGCTCAATCCCGGACATTGTATGGCAGCATAGTAGGGTACAGCGTGAGGTTTTCTTTCTTTCTTTTTCATGTGTAAGAGTGTGCGTAAGTGGCAATGAGGTTCTGGTTTCAAAAAATAGAATTTTGCAGTGGATTTTCGAAAAAAGCGCAGTAGACTCGCATCCATGCATTTTTCGCGTTGGTCTTTTGATTAGAAATATCCTTTCTTTAGCTCCCTTCTTTAATGTTTCATATTTCTCCCACGTACATAAATAGGACTGTATGTATTGCTCGATTCAAATCAGTTGGCCAACGACCACATGCGCAGAGATATTAAGGAACAATTTAAATGATAGAATGCATTGCTGTGCATGTCTTCTTCCATTTTTTTCTGTCGTAAAGTTCCTTTTTTTTTTTAAGTCGGGAATCGACCTGTACACCTGTGGTCAAAGAAGACAATTATTTTTCCTAAACATAAATTAAAAAAACACACGACATTAACTTAGTTACTTAGCGCTACAATTCGGGGCGAACCTGGGCCTCAACTAACAAACCTCCCCAGCCAGCTTAGTTCTTAGCTAACTAGCCTACAGTTGGTTGTGGTCCCCTTCTACTTGTACGTGTCACTTAAAGTTGTCCCTACCGCCCGAGCATTAAGTCCTTTCGCTCTACATGTCCTAGAATCCTCCTCCTCCTTCTCCTCCTAGCTTCACCTAAGCCAGTCAACGCAAAGGCATATCTTACGAAAAAAATTTCTCTCGGAGCGACTGTGGATATCTTCATCCGCTTTCGGTAGAGTCCATGCTTTAGCGCCATATAGTAGGACTGGGAAGGTGAATGTCTTATAAAGAGTTCAGGATAGGGACTTAAGTACTACTCAATTGTGTTCTTAGCCAAAAGGAACAGCGATTGCCAAGAGTTAGTTTTCGTTTTATTTCTACGGGAGTGTTGTTGGCAGAATTGACAGCAGAGCAAAGGTAGACAAAGTCCCTTACTGCCTCATAACTATAACTGTATTTTGTGTTGTTCTGTCCAATTCGTCGATGTTGTGTGTCCCTTCTTATTGACAGCATATATTAGGTTTTGCCCTCATTTACCGCTAAACCCATTTTGGCATCTTCCGTTTCAATACTAGCGAATGGACCAGTGACATGGTCTCTGGTTTTTAACGTAAACACCTGTCGTGTAGACTTAAGTTTACGGGATGCCCGTACATCCATGGGAGCAAGGATACGCCTTGCCATCGCTCTGCCGCCTTCCTGAGATACCAAAGCAGAACTTGTGTTGGAGGCACAAGTTCCACCGTTGGTATGCGTCGAGGCCGATCTAAAACCTGTTGTTCTTAGGGTCACAGCACCCAGCACTTATTGCAACTCTACATTGGGTTAAACCAACAGGAAGACCCTTCCCGCGACTTTGGGTTTAAACCACAGCCACCATGACGCTCCCACAAGGGGGCTTACCTCAACAAGTTAGGCCCGTACCGAAATCCGGGGGGTTCCTGGTACCGCTATTTAAGTCCTGCCAGGGATTACCGGTGGTCCTGGTGCCAACATGACCGGCAACTTGTAACTGATCAAATCGTAACAACCTTCAGAGGTTTTTTATTAGACAGCGTCATTGATGGCTTAAGCATTGATAATTGGGCGGGGGCCTCGGTCCGCTAAGTTCTGCCAATGATGTAAATGTCATCAGCGTATGACTTTTGGAAATTTGTGGCTCTGATGTTAACTTGCGAGTTTCGCCCAATTTTCTCAAGTATGATGCTAAAGAAGTAACATGACAGCGGATCAGCTTGTCTAAAACCTTTTTTGACATCAAAGGGCTTAATTAAATCGTTACCGACCTTGACGGAGCAGCGAGCGTTCTCCATCGCCATTCCTTACCACCAGACGAGTTTGGCAGGGATTCTAAAACTGGAGATGGCTCTACATAGTTCGCCTCTATACATGTTGTCATATGCGGCATTAAAAATTATGAAAAGATCGTGGTTATCAATTTGAACTTCTTGAGTTTTTTACGGTATCTGCCGAAGTGTTGTTTATTGTGGACTCTCCTGGTCTGAAATTACACTGATAGGGGCCAATGCAATGTAGAGAAAAATTATACCTGAGGCGGTCTCCTTTTTTGTGGATCGGACAAATGATGCTGAGATCCAATTCAGCAGGCATACGCTTTTCTGACCAGATCTGAGAAATGAGTTGGTGTATGTTCTCCACAAAGTGGAGCAGCTTTGTTGGACGCTATTGACTAAAGGCGGGTCAATAAGTCCGTGATTAAAACACAGATTTTTTGATAAAAAAATAATTTTATTTTTCAACGTAGTCTCCCTTGAGCTCTATACACTTTGTCCAACGCTTCTCCAATTTTTTTATCCCTTCCAAAAAAAATGATTTGTCGAGGTCCTCAAAATAGGCCTTTGTTTGCGAGATGACTTCATCATTGGAGTCAAATCTTTTTCCACCAAGCCATTTCTTCAGGTTTGGGAACAAGAAGTAGTCGCTCGGAGCCAAATCTGGAGAATAGGGTGGATGAGGGAGCAATTCATAGCCCAATTCATGGATTTTTGCCATGGCAACTGCACATGTGTGCACCCTTGCATTGTCTTGGTGGAAAAGAACTTTTTTCTTGGCCAAATGAGGTCGTTTTTTTTTTCAAATCGTCTTTGAATCGGTCCAATAAGTTGGCATAATATTCCCCATTGATTGTTCTTCCCTTTTGAAGGTAGTCAATGTGGATTATCCCGCGTGCATCCCAAAAAACAGTCGCCATAACTTTATTGGCTGACAAACCCACCTTGGCCTTCTTTGGCGCCGATTCACCCTTAGAAACCCACTGTTTTGACTGTTGTTTGTTCTCTGGTGTGTTGTGATGGATCCATGTTTCGTCTACGGTTACAAAACGGCGCAAAAACTCCTCCATATTGCGATTAAACAACGCCAAACCTTCCTGTGAAGTTGTTACACGATTGCGTTTGTGGTCGACTGTGAGCAAACGCGGCACCCATCTTGCGGAAAGCTTTCTCATGCCCAAGTGATCATTCAAAATTGAAACCACTGAGCCATGCGAGATCCCTACGGCTTCCACAATCTCTCGCACTTTCAATCTTCGGTCGGCCAACACCATATCGTGAATTTTTTCGATTGTTTCGTGTGTAGAGACCTCAACTGGGCGTCCAGGACGTTCGGCATCTTCAGTGCTTGTACGGCCACAACGAAATTCAGTAAACCACTTTTTTACCATTGAAATCGATGGTGCAGAGTCCCCATAGTATTTATCAAGCTTAGCCTTGGTCTCGGTAATGGTTTTTTTTCGCAAGAAATAATGCTTAATAAGCACACGAAATTCACTTTTTTCCATTTTCTCCTCAAATTCGTGAGTAGTCTGATAAAAATAGCTGTCAAACACAAACTAACTGACGCAGCAAGTTTAAATTTTGACAGGAGTCAACTGACAGATGCCTGTTGACAGGAGCAGTGTTGCTGTTTCAGTAAAGAGGTCAGAAATTCAAAAAGAGTTATTGACCCGCCCTCGTATTGATCTAAACCATGGTCTTATTTATTTCACATTCAAAGACTGATAATTGCAAAGTGTACTGTAATACCTACATACATATATCCGCGATAACTCGTGTCTTGCAAGGCTGTTGGAAGTTACTGATTTATCTATGTACATAAATAAGCAATTTCACGAACCCCACAGAAAATAATCGACCATCGTCAGATCGGGAAATCGGGAAATCGGAAAATCTGGAAAATCAGGTCTCAATTTTTAAATCGTTCTCTCATCAAACCTTAATTTCATTAAATCGATGGTATTGGTCTCAGCGTGTTGCTCCATCCTGCTGAAATTACATGCGCTTCACATCGATGTAACATACGAGAACATAAATCCGTAAAGAAATATTCGTTGAACATTTTTCGGTATCAGTCGCCAGTTAATATTCTGCCTCATTTTTAAAGAAAAAGGCCCCAATTATGGGATCAGCGTAGAATCCAGGCCATACAGTGCATTTTTGTGAATATGATGTCTGAAGAATCATTCAATTCAAATACAGTATTTTGGCTTATTAGTCAATAATAAATCTCACGACATAACAAAAGTTTTCAATTAAAAGGTCCGACGCATGCCATGATACAACGACTTGAATCTTATAAGGGCTTAAGCCAAGATCCTTTCAAAAAATGTTCCAAGTTATGAACGGATAAGTCACAAGCTCCTGTGCACACCTGACAAATTCAGGTCTTCATTATTACTGCCTTCAAGTGCGGCGATATTTTCTTCGGGAAACACTTATTGTTGCACAAATTCCATGTAGCATCAAATTAGTGCGAAATTTATCCACAATCCAGCTAATAGCATCTTCGATGGGCGACTATTCAGTCCAGTTGACCATATGGCATCTTTCATTTTCGTTACAAAATCGTGACTGCTTCGAAGGCCGTAATAAACTGATAATTTGTCAACCATTTTAGCTATGAGCTTGCCTTTCTTCTTATTTTTTTTTCGGTTTTCGTTTCTCCAACAACTACGGTGTTTTTAATTAATTCGCTCAAATGAGTGCGCGTTTATCGTTAAATCCTCAACATAAGGTTTAGAATTTACAACACCACTGTACGTCTTGGAGTCTCCGTCACCTATGTAGTTGCGGAACTTCACCCCGAGATTTTCTAACAAAAGTTGAAACATCTGAATAATAGAACCAACTTCCAGCTGGTCAAAAGTGATTAGCTTTGCATTGTCCGCTATTCACTTGCTCTTCATGCCACTCTTCAAACTCTGTAGAATCTAATTTGCTCTCCCAAGTTTTGCAATCGTGGCAGTCTGAACTTTTCACAAAAATATCGACGACTTTACCGGTATAATAGCCAATCAAGGAAGAAACGCCATAGAGAGAAGAAAATCCTCGTTTTCTCCGCGTTCCATCACCTGAAACAGTCAATTTTGTGGTTTCGTTTACATTATTCGCTTTGCACGTTGCTTCTTTTTCTTCTTTTACTGCAGAAGCAAAAAACTTTTTGCAACATACCTTATAGCGTCACACATTTTCACTACATAATATCTATTGTAGGTTGATTTTGTTAAGAAATTGCTTGTCAAATCCATCAGACCACAAAACTTATTGCATCTAGATAATCCTAAACCTAACGCTCGCGTTACAAATCTATAATTCATATCATATATACCAAATTCTATTCTTTCGCTATTTGTAAATGTAAATTCTTCACATGTTACTTTGATATTGAATCCGAGTCCTTCCTTTTTGCACGACTTAAACGTAAGTTCTCCATCACACTTTACACACTTAGCTAATGTACACTCAGTGAAATTCAATTAAAGGCAACTTATTTTCATTTGGAATATTAAAAACAAAGTTGATTTAAGTAACTACATACAAATTTATTGAATACAAACAAATCATTTATTTAAGCAATGGAAAAAATTTACTAAAACAAAAGAACATATCTTTACTTAGTTAAGCAAAAAAAAAAACTCAATTTATACTGCGTAATTCGATTACACGCAGTGAAAGTAAAGTAAAAACAGAAGGAATTTCAGTATAACACATAACCTAAAAGTCTGAATTAAAAGTGAGTCCAATCGCCAAACTCAAGTTACATGTTCGAAAATCCGACTTGGCATCGTTTTTGAACTCCTGAGCTAGAATTAGAGCCCATTCCGTTGTAACGGCCTTGCGTAAATCCTCCACGGAAGCAAATTGGCGCCTGCCAGCATAAACACGACGAGACAGATTTCGCCACATCTTTTCGATCGGGTTTAAGTCCGGTGAACGTGCTGGCCACTCTAAAAGTTGAATTTCTTTGTCTGAAAACCACTTACGACTGGCCCGCGATACATGAATGGCAGCATTATCTTGCTGGAAAATTGTATTTGAATCCGGCTGATGGTCCAAAAAGTCTACTAAAACATCTTCCAACAGAGTAATATAATTTTCTGATTTCATTCGGCCAGAAATTTTGCATATTGGAGTCCCGCAATGATAGCTAAAAGCAGCCCAAACCGTCAAAGATCCACCTCCAAAGTTTCGTTTAGTGGAGAAGCTCCCAGGACTTTTTATATCATGCCAATAATAATTAAAACCGTCTGGCTCATCAAGGTTAAACTTTTTTTCGTCCGAAAAGATCACGCTTTTCACTTTTTAGACCATGTCATGTGTTCTTTGGCAAAGTGTAGTCGGTCAACTTTATGTGCTTCTGTAAGAGCTGGTTTTGACTTCATTGTTTTCCAAACCAGTCGACTACTGCCAACTAAAATTTATTGTACACCGTTTAGATATCGGCAACTTTAAATCTGAAATAATTTTAGAAGTAGTAGCATTTTTTTTGGCCGATTTCTGGCTCGGCGAAATTTTTTGATTGGTTTTATTTCTCCGGTTTGCGTTGTAGTCACTTCCTAATTTAATAACATTATCGATTGCGGAAGCCGATCGATTTAATTTAATGGAAATTTGGCGATTGGACATGTCGGTATCCTTATACGCATTTATTTTGGCGATTTGCTCATCCGAGAGCGTTTTTCCTTTTCCCATTCTGACTTGCGGCCAAAAATCATCGAAATCCAAAAGTTCTAACACACAGCTTTTCAGCATAAACACGACTACTTTTAATTGAATTTCGCACGTTCATTAGTCACTAAATACCAGATGTTGAAATTCTCTGAGCGAGAGTAACGGTACTTTCAAAACATACGTTGAAGAAAGGACTCAAAGCAAAAACAAAACAAAAAATTGGGCATAAATGTTCGTTTACACTACGCACACATTTTCTGGTCAAAAGTGCATCTGCATTTAATTAAACTTCGCTGAGTGTAGCAATTTTTGAAAAAAACTAAAATAAAATCGATGATCTTGTAATGTTTTTCCAAATTCTCCTCTACCTCCAAACTAGTATTTAATTTGATTTTCTTAGATGACGCACTACTACATTGCACATTGTCTGTCTTACGTTTCTGTGGAGCACTGGTTTTATGCTGCCCTTCTCTGATTACTTTTTTCAGCATTTTTCTGATAATAAACATTAAATCACTGAAAAAATCAAATGAAACAGAGCAAACTACTCGTATGAACCAACAGGCATAGCGAAATTACTGCGTCGTCGTTCAAAACTGCTCAACACAACTTGTGTTTCTAAACTGATTTTATACACTACAAACCGGAAGTATAGAACATTAGTATTCCTACAAAGACCTATCGACGAACAAAAGAATTTAGGGATTCTAAGGGCACAAAGCTGCCTGGGAAGCGCGCCGCGCAGCTGCTGGGCAGGTATACAAAACGGTATTCGAGCAACGAACGCTTAAAGCTCTATCTTAGTTAGTTTCGTCGCAATTCGTTTCAAATTTTGACTCAACAATCTTAAGATGTTGTACAATCATATGAAAAAATAATAATAACAAAAAAGTTTAAAAACCCCCTTGAGCTCATTATGTTTATATACGCATGGACATGCAATAAACATACATACAGTGACTCCAAAAACTATTCGCTCATCTATGTATGTCTGTGACGGAGAAAAAGGATTTAGAACAAAAACTAGTAGGCCTTTTTTTTTAGGGATTTAAGTACCCTTAAAATGCTTGAACACAGCGCGGACGAAGGAAAATCAGGGAGGATACAAAAAGAGGTACCGGTGAACGTTGGTTTTAAATGTTTGAAGGTTATAATGACTAGGAAATAAAGAGCTAGGCAGGGCATTCCATAAGCGAGTTGTAGGCTTAGGAACGAATCACGATCTTTTAGACTACGTCCGAAAGCGGGCTTGAGGGTATGCTGATGAGCATTCATAGCGAGACGGGTGTTACGGTTAAAAGTTTGAAGGGGCAGAATGCTATTGGCGATTTCTAGGGAGCACTGGTGGTGGAAATGGCGATAAAACAGAGTGAGACACGAGGCATTACATCAGCGTTCGGGGGTGTCAATCGCCTGGGTGATATTAGTATCACCTATGAGTTTTGAATTCTATCTAGCAGGTGCAGAGTTGTTTTATGAGCACCTGACCAGATGTGGGCATTGTACTCCAATTTTAGGCGTATAAACGCCTTATATATTGAAGCCAGATCAGAGGGTGTAATATATTTCTTACATCGTTTGAGGAAACCTAGAGATTTCACAGTATTTTTGACGACATCGAATATGTGGTCATTCCAACGTAAGTTGTCACTCTCACACATAGAATGGAAAGTTTTTCGGTTTCGACAATGTAAATGCCGTTCATGGATAATGGCTGGGTATTTAAATTTTGCTTTAATGACAGCAGACAGCATTGAGTTTTGGAAGCATTAAATTCCACTCTGTTGAATTTATTATGCTGTTAATATCGGAATTTAATACGCTGCCGTTTATGTACAGGGTACAGCCGAAGAGCAGATGCGTGACTCCGGGAACAAATATGAAAAGCAGAGAGCCTACTGTCATCAGGAAAGGAATATATTGAATTAAAAGTAGCAGACAAAAGATCATTAATGAAAATTAAAAAGGGTGTCGGAAACAGAACGGAGCCCTGGGGCACACCAGCATTTATTTTGTGAATATCAAACTCGAAACCGTCCAAGACAACTTGAATTGAACGTTCCGAAAGGTAATTTCTAATCCATTGAAGAAGAGAGTCATCGATCCCAAAAGCAGGCGCTTTCTACAAAAGGGCCTGATGCCAAACTCTGTCCAATGCCTTAGAAATGTCAAGTGCAGCTATCTTGCTTTCGCCAGATTGATGTACGCTTTGGTTCCACTTTTCGCTAAGACATGCCACTAAATCACGAGTGGACTTGTCGCTACGAAAACCGTACTGTCGGTCATTGAGAAGTTTTTGTGTTTCGAGATATTTCATGAGCTGACGGTTTATCAGCGTTTCCATGACCTTGGAAAGAAGGGACGTAAGTGCAATGGGTCTGTAGGAGGAGAGAGAGAAAGATTCGCCTTTTTTAGGGACGGAAATTACAGAAAATATTAAAAAAGTTGCTTAGGTTTTGCACAGCTCAATTTGGCTACTTTGTTGGTTTTTGCGTTTTTTTTTTTTTAAATCTGAAGTATTATTACTTTTATAAAAAGTTGTGAATTTCAAAATACACTCTATTACACATCATTACATATCCATTTCTTTTTATTTGGTGGGGTAGAAAGTTGAAAAATTTACTATGAAGTGCTGACTCCAGATGGTTGCTTAGGTTTTGCACAGTACTGTAGACGTGTGGCTCAATATTTGTTATTCAGAAAGTAACAACAGAACAGTTCATTCTAAAGTTTTTGTGATCAGTGGTGATTTCTTTCTTAAAATGGGTCAAGAAGGAAAGGAAACATCAGCGGAAAATTATTTTAGATCCGCATAACTCTTGTGCATCGATTTGGTCTATCGCTAAATGTGCTGATCAACCATATTCCACTATAAAAAGCATAATAGATACGTATTCTGGTAGAAATAATATATTCAGTGCTCCGCGATCAGGGCGACCATGCATTTTAATCGAACGAGAAAAGCGTGCGATAATTACAAAAGTAAACCAAAAAAAGTGTTACGTAAATCCACAAAGAAAAACGTAGCCGTGAAATAACTTTATGAAAGTGAAATAACGTCGAATTTTGGAATAATAATTCCAATTTTGGAATTCGACGTTATTGCGCTCGGCGTTATTTTACGGCACCAGGAAATACAAAATGAATTTGGTGTCCAATTAAGTGTTAACACTGGAAGAAATATCCTATATGATGCTGGTTGTCACGGAAGAGCGGCCATACATCAGCAGCATCAACAAACTGAAGGGGCTTTCATTCGCAAAAAAACATAAGAATGAATTGAAAGAGTTTTGACATAAGTCTATATTTACCGATGAGAGTAAATATAATATTTGTAATATATTTGGTATTCTCCAAAAAAAAAAAAAAAAATACCGAACTAGATGAAAAAAACCTTAAACCAACATTCAAGCATGGAGATGGGTCGTCTTAGTGTGGGGTTGTATGAGTGCCAAAGATGTTGGTAGTTTGCACTTAATTGATGGTATAATGAACCACAAACAGTACATCAACATTCTGAAAACTCATCTCCAATATAGCGCAAAACTACATTTTTAGTCAGGACCATGACCCCAAGCATACAGCTTGGAACACTAAGATGTGGCTGATTCATAACACATCAAAATTTAACATTAAACAACATAGAATCCGGAACAAAGCTGCGTTAATAACAGAATGGGACAAAATTACTCCTAATATACCCCAAAATCTAGTTAACTCCATTCCAATAAGATTGGCACACATTATAAGAAATAAGGATGGACCAACAAAATACCAGCTGCCAAAACAACTAAGTTCTTTACACAGTGATGTGCAAAATAATAATGACAGCCATGAGCATTTTTGAAAAAAAAAGGGATAAACTAAGAACCTCTTGATTGCTATGATTTGTTTCAATTTTCTATTGATTATTTTGAATTTCAAGATTATAAAAGCAAACAACATGGCTAAAAATTTGTAGATAAGGATTAAAAAAAAATTGTTGCGGTTTCTCTTATTTAGGATGTGAAAAAAAACTAGTGACAACTATCAATTCTTGATGGAAACATCTCTGAACGCTATCTAAAACAAAGAAAATTGATGTTAGAGTATAATAAATGGAATATTTGATCGAGTAGCTACTTCAGTATTTCATTGAATTGCGGCATCGAATCCACTAGTTTTTGGCAAGTACTAGATGGAATTGCTTTCCACGCAGCCTTAACGTGTGCCCACAAATCATTCTTATTTTTTCTTTCACACCACTCAATGTTATTTTGACCTCTTGCCACAGGTTTTCAATCGGATTTAAGTCAGGTAATTGAGAAGACCAGCTTAAAACATTGAGACCATTAAGCGAGAACCACTCTTTTGGACGCTTTGATGAGTGTTTAGGATCATTATCTTGCTGAAACACCCATCGAAGAGGCATATTGTCTTCCGCATAAGGTAGCATAGTGGTATTTAAAATGTCCACGTAAGACACTGCTGTCATAGTGCTTTCAATTCTGTGAATGGGACCTACACCCTGATAGGAGAAGCAACCCCATACCATAATGCAGCCCCCTCCATGTTTCACCGTCTTGATTGTATATATATATACATAACATAATTAAATTAATAAATTTTTCTAAATCTATTGTTCAAAATGGGTAGATGCAAACATTGCACCCAAGAAGAAAGGAATCGCATTTTATAAATGAAGAGGGGAAAACATATGCATACTTTTAAGGACTGAAACGAATAAAATCTGTAAATTTTAATACGGGCTATACTTCCAATGCGTAAAAATTGCAATCCCATTTTGTACCCAAATTAGCCTGTATATTCTCTAGTTTCAGTTTGTTATTGATTTTATTTCGGTGCGGTTTAAAATATTTATAAAATATGAGTCAAGAGGAACGCCGTAAAAATATCGACAAATGGCTAGAAAATACTTCGCGTCCAAACCATTTCATCGCAAAAAATTTAAACATAGCACGCAGTACAGCGGATTCTGTTATTAAGCTATATTTGGAGACGTTGACAGTTAAGCGAAAACAGACAAGTAGAGCTAAAAATGGAGCACTTGATACAAATTTGGACAGGAAAATAGTGGGTACCATCGTAAAAAACCAGACTATGTCATCCAGAGATGTTGCTCGGAAATGTAATACCAACCAAACAATGGTACAAAGATCTAAAAAACGTAACGGTCTAAAAACACGAAAAAAACAAAAAATACCAAAAGTTACTGAAAAGCAAAAAAAAGTCATAAAAACACGAGCCCGAAAGCTATACGAGTTGATCGGCAACAAGAAAGCGTGCTTGGTTTTGGATGACGAAACTTATGTCAAAGCCGACTTTACTACTCTTCCAGGTGCGCAGTTTTACAACTCGTTTGAAGCTGAGATTCTTCCGCAATCAACAACATCGATTGGGATGGAAAAATTCGGTTCAAAATATCTCGTTTGGCAGGCCATTTGCCAATGTGGACACAGAAGCTCATCGTTTATTACAACGGGAACAATTAACGGAGAAATGTACATTAACGAGTGCCTAAGAAACGGTTGATTCCTTTCTTAAACAAACACGAGGGTTCAACATTATTTTGGCCAGATTTAGCTTCAGCTCACTATGCTCTCGCGACGTTAAGCTTTCTTGCTAAAAATGTCGACTTTGTCCCAAAAGACGTGAATCCACCCAATGTTCCACAGTGCCGTCCCATTGAAAGGTATTGGGCTTTGGTCAAAGCTACATTGAGGAAAAGTGATTTTAGTGCTAAATGGAAAAGAGCGTCCAAAAAGATCACGGATGTAACTGTGACCAACCTTATGAAGGACATTCGAAAGAAGTTGAGGAAAGAATGGGAACCCATATAATTTTTTTTTATTTTTTTGTAATTGTGAATGAATTTAATAAAAACAGAGTTTTAAAGCAAATAAAAAAAATTTACATGAATTATGAAAATATGTTTTTTTTTACTTTGAAGTTTCTATATTTTATTCGTTTCTGTCCTTATACAAGATGTTCTTTCGTGCTCTGCGAAAATGATTTCAAATGCAAAAAAATGGGAAGAAAAAGTGGAAACTCGTGGTCGAAAGGGAAAAATTGAAGAGCGTGATGTAAAAAAGGTTATCCGTTTAGTACAAACGGATCCATTTAAGAGGTCTACTCAAATTAAGCAAGAACTTAATCTATATGTAGACACTTCCACAATAAGACGGAGACTTGTGGAGGCTAAATTATTTGGCAGGAGCCGGAGAAAAATGCCGTTGTTACAACCCCGACACATCAAAAAGAGAGAAAATTTTGCTAAGGAACATTTGCATTGGTCTCTACACAAGTAGCGAAATATTCTATGGGCAGATGAGTCTAAAATAGTTCTTTTTGGTTCAGCTGGACGAAGGCAATACATAAGAAGACCACCGAATGCTGAATATAATCCTCTGTTTGTGACGAGTACGGTAACGCATGGAGATCTTAATCCCATTGAAAACTTATGGGCTGATGTTTAACAAGAGGTTTTTAAGGCAGAGCCAAAAAACGTTGGTGAATTGTGGACTACAGTGCAATATGCATGGGCAGGTATTTCGAGAGAGAGGTGCATGCGCTTAGTCGACTCTATGCCACGTCGTTGTATTGCAGTTCTGGCAAACAAAGGTCATTCAACGAAATATTAGCAAGCGCAGCATATCGAATTTTCAGTTTTTTTTTAAAAATAAATTCAAGTCAAAAAGCCTTTCTAAATAATACTGCTATTTTTTACACACTTGGTTTTGCCTGAAATTTAGTATTTTAGATTTTCTATAAGAATAGTTGCTTAATTTCAAATTCAATAATAAGTCTTTAGAACATTAGAGAAAGAAAAAATAAATAATTAAAATGTAGGAGCCATAAAATTGGTTTTATTGTAAAATAAAAAGTTAACTATCTAGCACTGCTATTATTTTGCACACAGGTGTATATTGGGTGGTGTCCGCACTAGTGAACTATAGCGATCTGAGTTAAATATCATCAGACCAAAGGATATTGCGCCAGCTGCAATGTTCTCCCGCAAAAAGCAACCTTCTTGCAACATTCTTCTTCGACAGCAGCGTTACTTTTCTTGCGCTTCTTGCTTTTAAATTGTTCCTTTTTCACATATTGCAACATCCTTTTTTTGAGAGAGGCAGATATTTTAGGCTTCCTTCCACGAGCTTCTGACATACATAGATTGCCACTTGATTGCATTTTCGATCATTTTCTTCAAACACTTAAGCATCTTAGCGATTTTCCGGTAAGAAAAACCGTAATTTTGGACATCCTTTCTTTGATTACTCTTCTCAGTGCTACAATGCTGTGTTCGACGCATTCTTACACACTATTTTTTATTAAATACAGATGTTGTTGTTTTAATCATAAAATCAAACTTTAATCTTACCTATTAGGTTTAAAAGAATAAAGATAAACCAATCAATTTTTAATTAACACAATAGATAACAAAATGTCCCTATTATTTTGCACAGTCGAAACGATATTAATGACACAAATCGGAATATACGCAGAGTATTTGGGTGGAGGGAGCTGTGTTTTGTTTTGCCAACAGTAAACCTCAAGATCCCGTTAGTTTTCGTTGTTTCACTCAACGCTCACAGAAATCGGGGACTTTTGAAACATTGACGCAGAAGTGTCCTTATTAATTTGCCCATCACTGTAAGTGAGCGCATACTTTTTGAACATACCTATAAATGCGAAGTTCATGAATACTTTCTTAATTTATTTTGTTAAATCATGTGACATCCCAGTTGTTTTTGGTTTTTTTGTTTAGTACAAAAATATAAATACGCTTCATTTTCATAGTCCTACTAGTTTTTGTTTTACATCATTTTTTTCCGTCAAGTAGGTGAATGAGCGAATAGTTTTTGGAGTCACTGTATTTACATGCATTTCATTGCTTTGGATTCTAACAGCTGTTACTAGAGATTCAGAAAAAAAAACAACAATTTTTCCCACACATGCATATGTGCAAATGTACGTACTTACTTATTGTAGTTAAAAGATATTCGCTAGCACGAAAGAGAATGGCAAGAAAACAACACTAACGAAAAAAAAAAAATCCCTTGAAAGAAAATAAAATTTTATTATGCACCATTTTCCACTCCTCTTCCCCTTTTTTTCATTTAATTTTTCTTTACTTAACCAAACAGACCGCTCTGTCTTCTTCTCTCATTCGAAAAAAAAAGTTTCCATTTTTATGTAGGTATTGTTGGATTTTGCTTCTAGAATGCTTTGAACCGATTCTCCATATGTTCACCTCATGTTCGTTGTTCTTCTTGTCTTCTTATTTCTTTTTGCAACAAAATGAGACAAATTCAATTTTTTGTTAGGTCATTCGAAAATCGTATTTTTTTTTTCTCTTCGTTCTCTTTCAAAGTACCGAACAAAGTTCAAATCGTATAGTAGAACCAAAGAATTCGAAGCAGAAACAGAAACAAAAATGGAAGATAAAACAACAAAAAACATACACACATCGATTTCAAATTCGGTTCGGTTGGGGGACTCCAAATATGAGTGATGATAAAAGTAAAATGAGAAAAGAAAAGGAAAATTCGCAAATTATAATTTTTTTTTTTTCCCCCCATTTTACTATTCTCATTTTCTTCGGCGAGGGGTTTAATTCCGAAGTTTTGTTCATAACATCACCGTCATCCACGATTTGCTGCAACTGATGATGGTTCAGATTCAGAGATTCAGATATTCCGAGCTTCAGACTTGTGGCTGCTACTCGTACATACGTCTTATATTTCTCTTTCACCACACTTCTTTATTCCCATTAATTTGAATTTAGACTATGTTTTGGATGCATATGTGTATGTGCGTTGCCGACAAGAAAGAAAAATAAAAGAAAATAGGAAAAAAAAAAATCGCCTATAATTCACCATAGTAAACGGGATATACGGGTTATTTATGTTTCAACTTGTCCATCGTCATTTCCCCTCTCTTAGGGTATGGTTACAAACAATGTGCGATGTTGCCAAGTTCACATCCATCAGATGACAATAATAAATGCAAAGCACGAAGACTGAATAAGATACAAAGTGTCATGAGAAAAATCGAAATTCGAAGTCGAAAAACAAACATCGAATCACATTGGAAAATCATGATTTGAATTGAAATTCAAAATGGCAAATGGAAGTTGGTGAGAAGAGAATTCGGATTAAGAATCCATCGACCGCATGGCAATGGTGAATGAAGATACATGAAAACTGGCAACATGGTGTGGTGAATTTTTTCACTTAGCGGGAAGAATAACTCGTAACACACACACACAGCTAAAAGAGAGAAACCCATACACCTTTTCGGAATTAAGCCATGGCATTTGGTTTTGTATTGAGTTTGAGTATTCGAAGCAGGCCAGAATTTTTATATTTTTATTTTTATTTCTTTTAATAGTATAGTTTTGCTCGATTGTGTGAGCCAGTGTTGTGTATGTATATGGGTGTGTGTGGTGTGTCGTCGCCGTTGAAACCACCAAAGACGTCAGCACCAGGCAACCAATGCCATATACACGTACTCCATCTATGGTGAATTTTTCGTTAAAATAAATTTTTAGCAAGATATAGATTCTCTTCGGCCGTGCGTTTTGTAATCCGGGTGAAAAAAATTCGATTTTTTCCGTTTAATTGTTGAAATTTATTGCAAAAAGGTAACTTTCCATATGCATTAGTTAATCACCGAAGTGCCACTGTTAAAATTCGCTAATTATTTTCACCAATTAACGTTGAAAATGACGAAAATTTGCTGTTCTCGATAATTTTCTCTCGATTCTCGTCGTGCTGTGTGATGTTAGTTCTTAGCCTTTCCTTACTACTTTACCCCCCTTCGCAATTAAAAAGTCTGCTGCTGCTGAGTTCGTTTTTTTTTGTTTTTTTTTTGTTTTTTTTTCTTGTTTTACAATTTAATTTTGATCTTGCATTTTGTTCTTTTTTGTTTTTTTTTTTTTATTTTTTTATTTATTTATTTATTTATTTATTTATTTATTATTATTTTGTTTTTGTCTTGTTAATTTGTTTCTTTCAATCTCTTAAAATACCTACCTACAAAATTGTGCAAATGTTCAGAAATGAAAAAAATTGAGAAAAAAAAAAAGAAATTCGAAAAAAAAAAAAATTGAGAAGAAACGAAAGAATGTTCATTTTCTTTTGTTAACGTACGAGTAGATTGCAAGTTAAAACGCAAAAAGACGGTTAAAAGGGTGTTTCACAATTTCCAACAAAGTGTGTGGTATGTTAGAAGTTTTTGTACGTACATATACGTCTGTATATATGTATGTGCATGGGAAAAATCGGGCTTTTCTCTTCATTTTGAATGTGATTTGTGTGGAAAAAAGAAAGAATAAAGAAGAAAAGTGCTCCAGAAATGTCTTAATTTAATAAAAGAATAAAAAAAAAAAAAATTAAATAAAAAGTTACAAATCATGGATGAGAAAAAAGTGCCATCAAAAGTTCACGTCCTCAATGTATGATTTATATGAAAAAAAAATTGTTTTGTGATAAAAAAAAAATAATATTCACAGAAATCCCGAAAGTTATCAAAGCGGATATTTGATTCTTTTTACTTTAAAAAAAAAAAAAAAGAGTAGTTGAGGAATTTTTCTTTTTGGTTTTTATTATTTTGAAATTTTCTGTTGGATTTTAGGTCGTAAGCAATTACAAACCTTCCAAATAGACAGTTAAAGAAGGAAGAAAAAATTAATCGATACCACCTATTTCAGTTTCGTATTTTCTTAAAAACCCATTACAGGGTTAATGTCTTCATTTTCAAGTTTCAAATTTCAATTTTCAGTTCTTTTTTTTTGGTTTTCAATCAATGAAGATTACTATACACATTTTTGATATTTAATTTTTTTTTTTCTCTTTCAAGTGATTGTAATTTTTTTGCGCTCTACAGTGTAAAACAGTGTAGTTTTACGGTTTAAAATTAAATTGAAAATTATTTATCAAAAAAGAAAATTGATATGTGAAAAAGATATAATTGTTAGTTATTTGTAAAAGTGTGAAAGAAAAAGGTGAACAAATTTGTTTACCTTGCACTGTTTTTTTTTTTTTGGGTGAGGTCACGATTCTTTTTTGGGAGGTTTTCTTAATGCGCCTGTTAATAAATACAAAAATGTAAATCAAAAAAAAAAAAAAAAATTAAATAAATTAACAAATTCGAAAAAAAAACTCAGTGGACGTATTCACCGAAATTGGATAACAAAATTTGGAATACAATAGTTTTCTTTGTTTTTAACGGTAAGTGGATGATCTGTATTTATTATAATTATTGATTTTTATTGTTATTATTTATTTTTTTCTATATTAAGTGTACATTTTTCATTTCCTTTGATTGTTATCTGATTTCCTCGAATTGATGTCGCTTTATTACACAAAGGGTTGA
Source organism: Volucella zonaria (assembly GCA_963966105.1). Classification (NCBI taxonomy): domain Eukaryota; kingdom Metazoa; phylum Arthropoda; class Insecta; order Diptera; family Syrphidae; genus Volucella; species Volucella zonaria. The sequence continues at coordinate 86,876,107 of OZ014532.1, read as the reverse complement.
GGAGGGATATCGATTTTTATGGGTGCGCATTTTTTTCTTTTCTTTTTTTTTTTCTTTTCTTCCGCCTTCAACTGGATAGTGTTGGGTGAAGTTATCGATTGAAATTGATTTAAAAGTACAAAAATGATTATACATACATACATTTGTATTTAAGGACGTTCATATATAGTAGTTTTGTAACTGATGTAAATGGATTTCCATTCTATTTCAAAATAAGAATTTATTTAATTCTTAAAATATTAAAAATGTCGTTACGATAATATGCCTACGCTCCTTTCTAATGTGTTAAAAGTTTCGAGATTTTTAGAGTGATTTTTGGAAATCTTGAAAAGTTAAAGATTTACCTCTTGTTTTTTTTTTCTAATACTTTGAAATTTCACGTACATTTAAGTACGGCATACTTATTTTTCCAAAAACATAAGTCGTCTGTGACTACATCAATAATTAAATCCGATTTTAAATCGACGATGTTTTTCTTTGAAACCTAGTGTATTCTGATTATTGCAAACTTATTTCATAATTTCATAATTTAACTGATTAAAATGACTTGAGATTTTACAGATTTTGGTTGAACTTCTGACTTATTTCTTCTAGTTTTGGTGATACAGTTTTTTTTTTTTCTGATTGGGGACAGATGTTTTTTGGCTGAAGTTTTACTGAAGAACCAATATTTTTCTGTTCTTTAATTTCAACCAATTTTTGACGTTTATGCTATTCTGGAATTTTTGAAAACAAAGCGAACAATGTTGAAGAACATTTATTTTTACATTTTAAACGGATATGCATGTATTCTATTGTTTGATGAGAATTGGCGAAAAGTTAGTTGCCGTATTTTTAAACGAGTTTTTGCAAAATTCAAAATCAGCACCAGATACTACCAGGCTGCTTCAGAGAATATCCAAAACAAAACTTGTAAAAATATGCAGACCACCGGAACTCGAGGTATTAAAATCGTTTTTCGAGAATTAGAAGTGTTTTTAAAAGAAATATCATAATTTGTGACATAAAGTTAAACTTTTTTCGTGATGAGCTGCATAAATTATACACAACTTTTTAATGTTCTTCGAAAGGAAGAAATTTGAAATAATTTAAGAGTTAACCCAAACAAACAAAAAAAAAAATAAAAATACATTGCATGTTCGAAAATTTCAGATGTTCAACTTCTTGCCAAATTAAATCAATCAACGTCAGGATAATTTCTTTTGCTTCAAATGCCTAATGCACTAATGAATATCTGTCTAAAATTTCGCCAACAGCAACCCGGTGGTTTTCCGAGGCAGTTTTTTGTTTGAAATTTGGATGATATTTTAAGTCGTAAATACAATACAAAAGTTACGTATTGCTTTATCAATCGTCTTCATTCAGTAACTGTTGAAATGTGTAATGCGTAGTATTATTATGGCTTTTTTGTTCGCAGTGTTGGATTTTTGAATGTCAAATCAGCTGTTTGCCATTTTATCATGGAAAGATTGACCCCAAAACAATTTCAAATCGTTGAAATTTATTTCTCGAACCTCTGTTGTTATTTGGTGACATTTTTAAAAACTACATAAAAAAATTACATTTAGAAAAAAAAAATAATTGGAATAATTATTTCAAAAACCGCGCTTAAATGTTTTTTTTTTTAAATAAAACCGTAGTCCCCCGATAATGTGAATTTTTCTAAAATGTGAACCGCCAAAACTTTACATTATCATCTCAATAATGTGAACTTCCGAAATTTTCCGAATTTAAAATGTCAGTTTTTTTTTTTTAAAGTTTTTGTGCACATTTCTCTAGTTAGTTTTGCGTGCGATATTAGGGACTAAATAACTGTTACATATTTGTCTAGACATACTTCAAGGTTTCGAATGCAACTGCAGTCAAGAGAGTGTCTCCTGCCAATTGTGTAGTCACATTTTATGTTTTTATTCTTGTTGGCTTGTGATGTTTGAAGACCAGTTTGTGTAATGGCATCTAAACAAAAAGTGCATCGATTTTTACCGATAAAAGATAAGTGTAAAATTTTACGTGAACTGGATGCTGGACATTCTGGATTTGCATTAGCTGGAAAATTTAGTGTATCAAGGTCAGCAATTACTGGAATAAAAAAACCGAATCTGGAGCAGGAAGAAGAAAACGCTTAAGAAATCTGAAATGCCTATAATGGAAAATGCATTGTTCGAGTGGCTAAAAAGCATAGAAAGAACCACGTTCCAGTTTCAAACAGATTTACTCTGCCGAAAAGCAAACCACCTCAATCTGCAATTCAAAGAAGCTCCGAATTTCAGAGCAAGTCAAGGTTGAGTATACAAATTTAAGCAAAGGCATAGTGTAAGAATATTAAAAATATGTTGCGAAAAGTTGTCATGTAATAAAAGTGCAGTTGATCCGTTTTTTGAAAAATTACATGAAACAATTCGAGAAATGTCTCTTACACCAGAACAAATCTATAATGCTAATTAAACCGACTTATTTTGGAAACTTCTTCCTAGTAAAACACTCGTTTCGGGAAGGACAACTAGCAAGAAAAGGATAACATTTTTGACCTGCACGAATTAAACTGGAACGCATAAGCTCACTCCATTAGTTATCGGGAAGTCTAAATGCCTTAGAGCTTTTTCCAGCAAAAACTCTGGAATTACGAGTGAAATCTTTCAAAATTGGTTTAATGAAATTTTTACTTTGTCTGAGCCAAATCGCACCATTACCTACCTTAAAATTAGCATTTTTTTTTGTATGCTTTTCCAGGTTAAAAGATACATAAGGAATTCGTGCGGTTTTTTTTTTCAAAATTTGAACGTTTATTTAAAAAAGACATGTACAATATTATTATTCAAAGTATTGCCCATCTGAAGCTATGACTTTTTCCTATCTTTCTGGCAATTTGTGGATTCCATCCCAAAAGAACTGCGCCGGCTTGGCAGCCAAGAATGAATCAAGCCAATTTTCGATAATCTGCTCTGATGTGAACCGTATTTCAGTGAGGGCGTTCTGCATCGACCGGAACAAATGGTAGTCAGAAGGGGCAAGGTCTGGGCTATAAGGCGGGTGGGGTAAGACTTCCCATCCACTGTTTTCCAAATAGTTCTTAACCGGAATAGCAACGTGGGGCCGAGCGTTGTCATGATGGAAAATTATTGCTTTGTGTCGGGTCGCATATTCAGGGCGTTTTTCGGCCACTGCTCTCTTCAAACGGATTAATTGTGTTCGGTAGCGTTGTCCATTGATGGTTTCACCCGGGTTTAGCGGCTCATAATACAGCACACCCATCTGATCCCATCAAATACAGAGCATTACCTTCGCGACATGGATATTCGGCCTTGCCGCTGATTTGGCTGGTTGGCCGGGTTTCACATATGATTTTTTGCCCTTGGGGTTGTTGTAATGGATCCATTTTTCATCACCATTAACAATCCGATGCAAAAATGACTTCCTTTTGTGGCGTTCCAGCAGCATTTCGGGCATGCAAAACCGCCTTTCGACGTCTCTCGGCTTGAGTTCATGTGGCTGCTTTTAAACGTTTTGAAATGGCTGCTTGAGTGACACGGAAAGATTTTGCGAGCTCTTATTGTGTTTGGCAACAATCTTCATAGAGTAATGCTTCCAGTTCTTCATCTTCAAACTTTTTTGGCTGCCCAGAACGTTCATCGTCTTCCAAGCCAAAATCACCACTTTTAAATCGTGCAAACCACTTTTGGCACGTTCGCTCAGCTAGCGCATGTTCACCATAAACTTCCACCAAAATACGATGACTTTCGGCAGCAGTTTTCTCCATATTAAATAATGAAGAAGACCTCCCCGCAAAAACACTTTTTCAGGCACAAAGTTCGACATATTTGAGTGAAAAAAAATTATTGTTGTTTACGCTTCAAATGAATGACATATACTGAAATGACGTGTAATGACAGTAGCTTTCCAACGCATGTTCCAATGGAATAATAACAATGGTATAATACAAGTTACACCATCTCTTAGCAAACCGCATGAATTATAGACCCAATATTTTACATTATCTCGACCTAATCGGGGAAAGAAAAGAAGCCATTTTGGGCTCGCTAAAGTGCTGCTTCAACTGCTTTTAAGTGCAACAGAGTACGTACATAAGTCCCTAGTACTTTTTGGGATCTTAGGGCCGTCCATATGAGATTTCTGGGAACTCTATAGATCGCTTTTTCCAAGTGTTCGATGAAGATGATATGCAGATCATTCGAAGCACACTTTGAATTGCGTCATATGTTTAAGTGCGTTCCATAGATTGCGTGCGTATTTGTTGGAATTTCTCGTACCGTACAAAAAAGTTGTCTCCCCATTGGTTGACAATTCGATCGTCCGTTTATTAAATGAAATCGCGAGCTATTCGAATTTAAGATTTCCCTTTTTTATTTGTATCCATTCTTCGAAATGGATACAATCCGAGCCTCGTACAGCTTTGCCTGCTTTATATTCAATAAAACCAGATTTTTTTTTCGTCATCACCGATAACGAAGGGCATGTTACCGCACGCGGTCAACCCTTCATTAAAATACTGTTTCCATCTCCTGCACATCTCGTTACGAGGGCGGGTCAATAATTCTGTGCATTTTTGAATTTCTGACCTCTTTACTGAAACAGCAACACTGCTCCTGTCAACAGGCATTTGTCAGTTGACTCCTGTCAAAATTTAAACTTGCTGCGTCAGTTAGTTTGTGTTTGACAGCTATTTTTATCAGACTACTCACTAATTTGAGGAGAAAATGGAAAAAAGTGAATTTCGTGTGCTTATTAAGCATTATTTCTTGCGAAAAAAAACCATTACCGAGACCAAGGCTAAGCTTGATAAATACTATGGGGACTCTGCACCATCGATTTCAATGGTAAAAAAGTGGTTTACTGAATTTCGTTGTGGCCGTACAAGCACTGAAGATGCCGAACGTCCTGGACGCCCAGTTGAGGTCTCTACACCCGAAACAATCGAAAAAATTCACGATATGGTGTTGGCCGACCGAAGATTGAAAGTGCGAGAGATTGTGGAAGCCGTAGGGATCTCGCATGGCTCAGTGGTTTCAATTTTGAATGATCACTTGGGCATGAGAAAGCTTTCCGCAAGATGGGTGCCGCGTTTGCTCACAGTCGACCACAAACGCAATCGTGTAACAACTTCACAGGAAGGTTTGACGTTGTTTAATCGCAATATGGAGGAGTTTTTGCGCCGTTTTGTAACCGTGGACGAAATATGGATCCATCACAACAAACAACAGTCAAAACAGTGGGTTTCTAAGGGTGAATCGGCGCCAAAGAAGGCCAAGGTGGGTTTGTCAGCCAATAAAGTTATGGCGACTGTTTTTTGGGATGCACGCGGGATAATCCACATTGACTACCTTCAAAAGGGAAGAACAATCCATGGGGAATATTATGCCAACTTATTGGACCGATTCAATGACGATTTGAAAAAAAAACGACCTCATTTGGCCAAGAAAAAAGTTCTTTTCCACCAAGACAATGCAAGGGTGCACACATGTGCAGTTGCCATGGCAAAAATCCATGAATTGGGCTATGAATTGCTCCCTCATCCACCCTATCCTCCAGATTTGGCTCCGAGCGACTACTTCTTGTTCCCAAACCTGAAGAAATGGCTTGGTGGAAAAAGATTTGACTCCAATGATGAAGTCATCTCGTCATTTTGAGGACCTCGACAAATCATTTTTTTTGGAAGGGATAAAAAAATTGGAGAAGCGTTGGACAAAGTGTATAGAGCTCAAGGGAGACTACGTTGAAAAATAAAATTATTTTTTTATCAAAAAATCAGTTTTAATCCAAAAGTCACGGACTTATTGACCCGCCCTCGTATTTAGACATTTAGTAAATGTTCCTGCTTGTCATCAATATTTTTCGGAGCAATCTTGAAGATATTAGGAAAATAAATTAGGTAGTCGTCGAATGGCAAACGGCGGCAAAATTCTATAAGCCTGTGCTGCATGAGCAGATATTGAATGCCTCTTTTCGAGGACAATTTGCCAATGATCTTTAAATTTAAAAAAAATTATCCACATATTCTGCGACCCATTCCGATTTACCTTAAATAAATATTGGTAAATAATACATAGATTCATTTGGTTTGAAGGATTCACTAATTTACACGACGAATAATCCACTGGTTGCGATTGGAGGTCTTTAGACAATAAAAATTGATTTGCTTTCTATCTTCATCCATCAGATGAAGTTTAAGAAATTTCAAAACAGCTGTTTCTCGACATATAAAAAATAATTATTAGATTTGATTAAGATTTTTGTTTATTTAATCGTACTATTTACAAATTGTCTTAGAACTAGATTTATAACTAAAAAATAAACGTGTCGGCTCAACAATAGGGGCCCAACGTTCTTCTTATGGCTAGGGTTACATTGTGTTACAAGATTTATGTTTATTTAATCTCTTACATGGTATTTTTTATTTTTTAAATTAAATATTAAAATAGCGTGGGAAAATTTTAAACAAAACGTTAAATTAATTTATTTGAGGGTGCTACCCTCTATTATGTCCAGTGTTGTTCTTTTTGTAAAATGGCGTCGTTTCATTGTAAATGATATTTTCGAAGTCTGGATCGCTGATAGCCCTTATATCCAGGTATCTGTACCTGGGTTCTAGTGGCTGTTGACAAAGTGCCTGTATTTCCTGGTTTGAGTGGTCACTGAGATTTAGCAGAAGTTTCCTTGATCTGCATCATGAACTGGTCGTTTTTGTAATTTTTCAGTGTCGTCGGATTCCGATGAAGTCCCATACAGGAGCTTCCTTTCAAAGATTTTGATTCTTTCCATGATAGTGGGTGAAATAGTGTACCAAATTGGGTAGGCATAGCAGCTAATTAGCTTATAGACGAGTAACTTGGTCCTCTGACTAAGCTCACTTCTCACCCTCAAGAGCGCATGCACCAAATGCAGTGGAAAACTTGCACGTTTCAGGATTATGCTGGCGTTTATGCCCAAAAACAAAAAAATAATGTAATATGTACATATATGTATTCCTAATGCTCTTAATGTTTTTAGAACTATAAAAAAAATTATATATACAATATAAAAACGTTTACAAATTGCAGTATAGCAAAATGAAAATATATCTAGGTATACATGTATCTAGGTTTTGTGAATCGGTGCCTTGTCATAATTCATTTTAATAAATTCTTTTCACAGTCTTGGGAACATTAGTAGGATATAATCCTTCTATGATGTTGGTGTCTTTTATTTTTTTATCAATTAGCACGATTTCTCTTCAAACGATTTCTCCGGAATCTTCGATTTTCTGTACAAAAATCTAATTTAAAATTTTTCCAAATGCCGCATTCAAAAATGGAGTGATACATTTAGTAAATTACAAATTTCCTTATAGTCAAATATAAATTATTTTAGTTATTATTTTTTTTAAATGTACGACTAGACGTAAGTTCTAGGTTTTTTTTTTTAAAATATTAGTGAATTTAAATGTGGATTATCTACATCAATCAGTTAATCAATTTTTACTCAATGTGTGAGCGAGCTTTGTCATGTTTAAGGATTGGACCATTTGTTGGAAGCTTGGATCCTTGAAGCTAAAGTGGATTATTCCGATCGTTGACAATGTTGACTGTTTGATAGCAAAATTGTCCTCCTTTCATTGCGCTACTTACCTGTTTCCATTTACCATCGTATACGTCCCAATATCATCGAGGAATGTTTGATTTATACTGCGTAAAAGGTTCCAAAAAGCCATTTCGAATCAACGGCGATTTTTTTTCCAATTGTTTGAAATCTCTTGTGATGTTTTGCTTGAATCTACTTCAACAAAGATCTTTAAATGGTCGTCTTCAAGATCTATAGTTCACCCATGGCGCTCTTGAACTTTGAAACTCTCATCTTCACTACGATATTTTGAATTGCTGGAATTTCCTTCTTTTTTTTTTTCAAAATTGATAAAAAAAATTTTTAACACTAAAAAACGCAACTACTTCTATATATATTTCAAAAGTTAACGATAGTAAGTTGTTTAAATTACGTTTCAAATAAATATTAATAAAACAAAATATATATGAGGGAAACCTAATCAGCTTGAGGTTACAGATTTTTGTTTAGAAAATGAATTATTTCTGCCCACTATGCGTAGGGAGCAAATGTTGTTATAACATTTCGGCCAAGTGTTCATATTTTATTGACCCCCTACATCGAAAAATAAAAATAAGCCAGGAACTTGAATGCCATGATGGAACGATGGCGAGGAGTTATTTTCCAAAAGTTTTCCTAATTTTAGAATTCAAGTTCAAGTTCGATAGTGGCAAGTTGTGTGTTTTAAAAAATAAGTAAAATATGTTTATGCATTAGTAGTAGTAGTAGTATTAGTATTTCATTTATTAGTATAACAACAAAATACTTTATAAAATCTTATGAATATAAGTATAAATATAATTTCAAAGTAATATCATTACATAAATCATTCTTTGTTTGCAGTACCTTGGATCCATAGATAAAAAAAAAAAACAGGAAAATTGCAAAAGTGTGTACAATTTTTATTTGAATTGGTAAATGAATGCTTGCCATTTACTTTTTAAAGATTATTTCATGTAAATGTTGGCTACGCCTACGTTTTAAGTGGTAAATACGGACAGTCAAATTTTGAATCACTTTTTCGAAGCATATGTGCTGGTATGAGTATCTCGCTAATAACACGTGTAATGTTGTCTTCCAAGGCGGCAATTGACACTGGTTTATCGGCACAGACACAGAGTGATTTGATGTATCCCCACATAAAAATAGTCTAAAGGCGTCAAATCGCACGATCTAGCCGGCCAACTCTCCGGTCGAAAACGAGAGATAAATTGCTCATCGCACTCATTTCTCAATTGGTTGATCGATTCACGTGCTGTATGGCATGTAGCGCTGTCTTGCTGGAACCACATGTTGACCAGGTTCAGCTCGTGTATTTTAGACAAAAAAAAAAAGTTCAAAATCATTAAACGATAGCGGGCGTCATTGACGGTAACGTTATTCTCACGGCATCTTCAAAAAAATACGGACCAGTGATTCCGCCTTACCATTAACCGCTCCAAACTGCCATTTTTCCTGGTCCAGCTCTTGTATTGCCTGAGGTTGCTTATCGGACCAAATACGGCAGTTTTGTATATTAACATACCCATTCAACCAGAAATGAGCTTCGTAGCTGAAGCCAATTTTCGAATAAAAAAGCGGGTCTTCTTCTAGCTTTTCGAAGGGCCGGGCACCGAAAATTCGACGCAGTGGCAGGTCGTTCGGCTTCAGTTCTTGCACGAGCTGTATTTTGTAAGGTTTTAGGCCAAGGTCCTTCCGTAGTAAAATCTTCCATGTAGTTGAGTAACACAATCCCAATTGCCGCGAGCGCCGACGAATGAACAAATCACGATGTCGGATCCAGCAGCAATATTTTCCCCTCTACGCGCTCTACGCGTTCGGCTTGATGTCCAACAGTGTGAAATTGGTGCGAAATTTGTTCACTATTTCTTGAATTTCTTGCTTGTTCGATTATGACGACGAAGTGCGCGAAAAACATTTTTCACATTTCACGAATTGTGATAATAAAATTCAAATATTAGGTCTTTCCAATGATAAAATGGCAATGCTAACTGAGCATATTTGACTTTGACACATGTCACGAATCACGCGTGGGCTGTCAAAAATAGGACACTGAAAAACCAAACAGTAAAAAAATCACTCTTTATAATAATGATTTGAGTACCAAAATTATGTTGCTGAAAGAAATCCAAGGTGTATCTGATTCTAATTTTTTACATACATTTGTACCCTAATTCATTCGAGTGTAGAAGACAGACTTATAGTAATTTAAAGTCTTCCTACTACCCGGAAGGGCTAATTAAATCTGCAATCTGCTACTAAGCCACCAAAATGTGTTATTTCTTCGCACAGCTATGAATCACGGTGAACGTGGATGTGAATATGTATGAATCACAGAAAAACTGTTTTTTGTTCAACTTATATTCATCATGGTTTAAAATCTGCTTCAATAAATTAATTAATCATATATTTTCTCACCTGAATTTCTATAAGGAATATGCTAATATAATCGTAGATATATATTTTTTTTTATGCAGATATGAAGCAGGTTTTTTATCCATGAAAAGGTAATATTTCTTCCCATAACAAAAGGGAGTGGAATTTGTCGTTTAGTGTCAAAAATTGAGATTTTGAGTTTCCCTATTACGTATTCTGACACTCTTTCAGTGCAAGATTAATGTCTTTCAGGCGTTGATTTGAACCCTATTTTTTTTTTTAATTTGTTTTTTCGAACTCTAATCTTTCAAAGGTTCTAGCTTTTAAATTTTCTGCTTTTTTCCTATATGAGAGCTAATTTATTGTTGTAGATTAGATTGAAATGATTATTATTTTTTACAAGTTTGTTACATAAATAAGTTGCCTTGACTTCGCTTCCTGGCTGATAATCATCAACTAAAAAAATAAATAAAATAAATTGAAAGAAATTAGTTTAAATTTAAATATCTGAAATAAACTTGGTTCAATATTTTATGATAATCTAGGGCCGTTGTGCAGTAATGCATTCGTTGAGATGAGTTTTAACTTGCTTCCATGATAGCACATTAGTGCGTCCGTATCTCTTTGAAAATTTGGACGCTTTCCAACAAAGTGTGCAACACCTTATTTGATTTCAAAACACTGGTGTGTCTACCCCCAGCCTGAATGTTGGCATTATCTCCTCGATATTACGAGTATATCTACAATATCTTGGAAATTATTTCTTGAGCTCATTTTTGTGATTTAGATAGTTATAAATCATTCGATGTAGTGATTGACTTGTGCAATGTATAACATATTGATGGTAACATTCACATTCACATTCACATTAGCGATATTTTGGTAAAATCGTAAGTTTTTGATCAGATCCAGAGTTTATGGGAAGCTCCAATAAATTCTTATATATTCTTGTTTTAGCCTGGAGGACTACTTTTTTGTATCTGGCATCCCTAATACTTGAAAAAGTGGGTTTTTTTTTTTAGAGGTATACAAATTCAATATGAAAAAAAACACTTGAAGTTAATGTTAATGTCTATGATATTAGCTTTATTTAATAGATAATTGTATGCCATTAGTGTTTAAATATGATATCGAGCAAATGCGCGCCACGGCTGGCTTTAACGAAGCGCAATCGCTTCATCGAGCAACTGGGATCATATATGAGCAATAACACGGCGAATGTTGACTTCCAAATCGTGAAGCGTCATAGACTAGTGACTTCACATACCCCCAAAGAAAATAATTTAAAGGTGTGAGATCACAGGATCGTGGAGGCCAGTTCACAGGTACATTACGCGAAATTATGCGCTCAGCAAATGTTTCCCGCAATAAATTGATGGAGTCGCGCGCCGTGTGGCATGTTGCCCCATCTTATTGAAAGCAAAGCTCTATCAAGTCAATGCCATTTAACTGAGGAACGAAGAAGTCAGAAATCATGTTTCAATAGCGCTTTCCATTGACGGTAACATTTTGGCCGATTCCACCAACCCATAAAGCACACCAAACAGTGAGTTTTAATGGTTATAAGGGCGTCTCGACAAAGGCTTCTAGGTTTTCCCCACTCCAAATACGGCTATTTTGCTTGTTTACAAGGGCCTCATCGGAGAACAAAACGTTGCGTTGAAAATGAGGATCAAGCTGAATCAGGTTTTCGGGCCATTCACTGAACCTACAACGCGTATAGTGGTCATGCGGTTTCAACTCTTGCATAAGCTGGATCTTATAAGCTTTTAAGCCAAGATCTTTACGTAAAATCTTCAACAAAGTGGATGGGCACAGCTCCAATTGCTGTGTACGATGGTGAATCGACTCATTTGGATTCTTCTCAACATAGCGCTCCACAATAGCAATAACTTCTTCTGTTCGCACTGTTTGTCGTCTTATCTACTAGAGTGTACGTGGTGCGAAAACGATTTATCGTGTTCCGAATAACTAGCTCAGATGGACGATTATGTCGACCGTAATATGGATGTAGCGCACTATAAGTTTGGCGAACCGAATCATGGTTTTCAAAATAAGATTGCACAGTTTGCACGCGTTGTTCTGGCCTTAATCTATTGGCAAAACGTACTTAACTACAAATCAATTTTCAACTGTCAAATTGACAATCCGTAGAAACAGTGTTGCCAGTTTTACATATAGTTCACATGCAATTTCACTGTTTCGTTATAAAGTAGTGACAGGTCTATTTCTATCAAAACCAAGAAATTTGGGGTAAAGTGTGGAAATTGGAATATTCTATATTTACACAATAGCGAAGCAGATTGTCGTTGGTTCCAAAACTAGCTCCCAAAACTTGTGCAGCATAAAACATTACCGATTCTACTATTGCAACGGACTGTTTTGGACTTATTAATTTTTCTTTTTATTTCCTTTCCACATCTAAACTGATTGTGAGGTAGACTGTAAGGTAATATACTGGATGACAACTTTGATAATTTTTGTTGTTTCTTCTATCGTCTTTCATAAATATTTTTACCTTGAATTGGAATAGATTAATCACAAAGTTCCACAATTTAAAGTTACTTATTAGTTGAAGAGAAACTGGAGAATTTGCCAGAATATTTGATAGCCTTGTGTATCCTACACTTCCAAATAATATATCTGCTGTGTCTTCGATGTGAAGGGCAAACAAAATTTCCAACCACGTTTGGCAATAATTCATACGGCTCATGTTTCATTACTTTTTTCAAGAAATGGCTTAATTATTGTCTTCAAAAAACAAAACCATGATCGATCTTTTCATGTACATCTTTTAAACCGATTCGTGACGATGCGTTGCGACGTCAGTATTAAGTATTTCATTGAACATAACACTAAGCCTCTTGGGTAAACCATTTTTTCATATTATTTTCAAATCCGACGGCATGGCTTTCTTTTTTAAAGATTGGTCTATTTAGGATAATATTTCCGAATCCGGACACGGACCAACAGAACGGAAGTTTTTTGCCCTTAAAGCAATATATATTTTATAATCTGCTCCTTGTTTTCAAGTGTCATGTTCCTTTTTATGGCTCATTGCTCCTGCAAAATTGTTCTATACATTCATTCTATGCGTGTCAATATCCTGTGCTATCCTTTGGCCAAAAATACAAGTACTTGCAAGATGATGGGGATAAATTTTATTTTCACTTTACATACATATTGTACATATATATTCTGGTCATCTTTCAGTTGATTGTTGTCGATAACTGGAACTCATTGATCGCAACCAAATGTAAGTTAACCATTTTAATCAGTATTCAATATCCCAAATCCGAAGAAATCGTAGAACTTCATTGTTCTATTTTTAATTTGCAATCAAAATGATAAAGAATTCTTTCTTAAACATACTCATATAAGTGTTAATTAATGCGAAATTCTACGAAGAACTGTAGGCGACACCTTCAAATAGGTACGAGTTATATCAATATTCGCCATAATCGATACTATCTTCAAAATTTAAAATTTTTATTCTACCGTTTTTAAGAAAATAACAGTGTTTTTAAAAACGATTAACATTAATTAATGATTCATAGGTAGTCGGTGTTGAAAATGATTCACCAGTTTCGATTTACTTTCCAATAAACCGTGTATACATTTTCTGTAGGAATTATGATTCAGATTTAAAAAATCTATTATCGACCTTTTCTGTTCTTTAACTTTTCCCCCCTCAAAATGGAAAACTTATCTTTGATGATTATTCAAACGGTTGATCCAAATTTGATGGGATTTGTAAGAACTTGGGGTGGCAAACACACATCAAATTATCTGCTTTGTCGAATATCATATTCCCTGATATTCTTGGTCCTTTTAAAAACAATAAGTGTGTTTCTAACTCTATGAATTCGTATTTGTCTTGTAATTATTTTTAAGCCACTCTGGAGGCCGAAAAATGGGCCTTTTTGGATTTTTTTTTTCAGAAATACTAAAAATTAAAAATTTTGAAGCGATTAATTTCAAAGTGGCGGCTGTGCAGCGTTTTTGCGATGACGTCTCCGTTTTTTCAGAGTCTACGGCCGGACAAACAGCTCCTGTAATTTTTACATTATAAAAAGGGAATGAATTTTTATTTGATTTTTGGCCAAACGAGGCACTTCGGAAAGTGAAACATTTGCTTAAAAAATCATCAGATAATTGTTAATAACAAATGAACTATGCAATATAAGTAAAAATCCTACGTACTTCCATAGATAATGTATTTTTCAAGATATATTTTATATTTCAGGTGAATCGGTTGAAAATTGTCTTAGTTATGTTTCCGGCCAACTTAAAAAATTCACCTTTGAGATACACGCGTTTGCAGTTTTAAAGAGGCGCGATGCCTTGTACTATACTTTGAAAAACAAGTACTTCGAGATATTTCCCGGCCATAATCTTTTGGGATATCATTTTTGAGGTCCTAAGCGACCATTGAAAGCAATAAAAAAAAACAATCTATTTTTTTTGAAAATCCTAGAAAATCCTAACGTCTTAAGATAAGCAGCTGAGAGCGATTTTGAAATATTTTTTTGTTTCGAGAACTTTTTAAGTTTTATATACATATGTACATACTTTATGTTTATTTTATTTATGGAAACATTAAATATTTTAGCTGTTTACTTTCTTGCTGGTTTGCATTATTATTTGTTATTTATATTATTGCTTTTTATAACAGATGAACATAGGTATTCCTTTGTCGTCTGCAAAAATGAGGTCCCTTGTATGCACAAGGGAATAAATGTAATCAACAACACATAGCCTTGTCCCTTACGACCATAATCAATTCGGTACTAATGTAAATGTCGTATATGCCTTAATGTAAAGATGGTTTTCTAGTAACTATTATATGCCTTTATTACGTGATTTAAGTTTCTTGCTACTACGAGTATTATCTACAAGAGTTTTCTGATTAAGAAGTTCTGATAATTTTGAAACAAAATTTTTCTAATTTCTTCTAGATGTTTAAATTATTAATTTTTTTGTTTACTGCTTGCACCTGGTCGATTATATTATTGAAGAATTAGATAGTGATAAGCCTGCGCTAGACCTCGGTTGAAAAAAGTAGGTGTACTATATACTCGTATATATTTTTATAATTTTTAATATAAAGTAATAAATAACTAATCGGCTACGTGGTTTATTGAGAAGCAGAGTATTTTCTTTTTTGCTCTCAGTCTACTACTTGTACATAGGGAATTTTGAAGGCGGAATAAGGTCAAGTGCAGCTAATAGAATTTTTCGAAACCAAGTAGCATATATATTTATTCTTATAAAAATAAAAGAGCAGTCAAAAAAATTACGAGTACCTGAAAATTCTGAGAAAGGAATTTCTAATCCAAAAATCTACCCAGAGGTAGGCCATCAGAAGGGCTAAATAATGGCGATATTCGAACGGCTGAATAATAGTATCCGCGAACAACTGTACAGTGCTTATCTTTAACGCTTTGAGTGTCAAGAACAACGATAACTCGCAACCTAACTGTCATCAATAGAGTGAAAAACCTTGATGGATAAGTACCACATTCATTAACCAAATCTAACAAAAATTTAATGAAGATTTATGATATCCATTTCACTTATTTATCAGCGCAAACGAATTACCAAAAAAAAAGAAAAAATCAGCATTGTTGAAAAACCAACGACTAGTTCTACTGCATTGCACGACAACGGTCCATGTTACTTTTCGACGTAATCGTCTGGAAGCCCCGTGATTGGGTTCTCTAAGCGCTGTCTTTTCCACTGTAATTATCTGACCGTTCACCTACTGTTTTCGACAATCATTTGCTAAATAAGCAGGAAATCACATTTGATCTTGAAAATCGTTAACAAAGAAAAAAAAAATTGTTTGTAAAAAAGGTGTGCATTTTTAATTGTTTATTAATTGTTTTCAATATAACGATACTTTATAACGAATTCGCATCACTATGAAATTAAGGAAATGCTGACAAAAAATGTTTTTCTAACGATCTTCAAGGTGAAGTAAACAATTTCAAAAGTTTATTATTAAAAAAAATAAATATTTTTTATGCTTTAATTAAAGCATAAAACATTTTTTCCAATATTTATAATTGCTTACTTAAATGCTTGCATATTCGGTTCTCCCTGTATTCCGCGTATGAATATTGCACTTAGTACAGGGTCTTCCAATAGGGGCTTCCCAACTTTGACAGTTGATAGTAGCCATATTGTTGAAGCTAAATCTGTCAAATTGGCTGTCATTTAATCAGTCTGTTTTGCCAAATCACCATCGACGGACATGGCGTTCAACATAGTGTTCTGTTCGGGCAACGTTCCGCGCGCTTCGCCCATTTTACGGTCGCTATAGTCGTCCTACCGAGAGGACCATTCGCAGTGTGGTGGATAAATTTGAGTTCACTGGTTCAGTAAATGATAAACCTACACCCGTACGTCGACGAAACGCAAGATCTGCCGAAAGCATCGCCGCTGTCCGTAAGAGTGTGCAGCAGAATCCGAGGGTGGCCGTGGCTCAAGTGGTAGTGCATTGGCTTCCCAAGCGAACGGTTCGGGGTTCAATACCAGGCGTGTGTCCGAAAATCGTTTTTTCAGGTAACTAAAATCTCGTGAGATGAATGGTTGCTTAAATACTTCATCAAGTCGATTTACTTTAAAAACGTAGTCTCCCTATTAAATGTTGAATGCCACCCTTGGAGCGAAATAACCACTGAGCCCAAACGTCTTTCTTTCTCTTTCTGCCCCATTTTCTGAAAGCAGTCGATTTCGCGTCGCTCACAAGAACTCGGTATTTCGCAGACCACAACTTGGCGAATTTTGCATCGTGACTTGGGCCGGGACCCATACAAAATTCAATTAACCCAGGAGGTGAAGGTAAATGATCATGTATAACGACGTGTGTTTGTTACTGTTTGGCGTGGATTTTGGGCGGCGTCGTCGGTCCATATTTCTTTGAGAACGACGTTGGCCAGGCCATCACCGTCAACGGCGAGCGCTATAGGTCGATGATTACCAACTTCTTTTGGCCTGAATTGGATGATATGGGCACCAACTACATGTGGTTTCATCAGGATGGCGTATGTGCCACACAGCTCCCGCCACATTGGAAATTCTGTATGAGCGATTTGAGGGCATGGTCATCTCACATGGAGGTGATGTGAACTGGCCACCGAGATCGCGCAATTTGAACATGTTAGACTTTTTCTTATGGGGTTTTCTGAAGTCGCAGGTCTATGCGAATAAGCCAGAAACCACAGCGGCCCTTAGAGCCAACATAACTCATGCCATCGGTAAAATTCAGCCTGATTTAGGTGCCAGAGTCATGGAAAATTGGACATTTGGGATGCGCGACACCCAGAGAAGCCGCGGCGGACATTTGAACAATGTTATATTCCATATACAATATATTGGCATCGATAGGACTTTCAAACAAATAAAACACTTCGATGATATCTCACACTCACTAATATTGCTCAAATTCGCCAAACTGTCCGAAATTGTCATCTCTATTTCACCGCTTATAGATGCCCTTCTGCATCGTCCGCAAATAGCGACATTTTAAAATTTTTGTCAACCTTGGTAATATCGTTTTTATGTATACAATAGATATTAAATAACATAGTTCCCAGAGCCGAACCCTGTGGGTCACCGATGTTTACATTTACATTCGTTCTTTCAGATTTATTGTCTAGGTATGTTGCTATCCAACTTAATGCCTTTCCCTACACACCGTATTGCTCCATTTTTTTTTGTTATTAGAATTATTAAAATCAAGGAAAACCACATAACACTTTTTTTTGTTTTAGATCTATTTCCTGTTTCCGACCACAATAATCAAAAGAATGTTGTTTTCTAAAGCCTGACTGGTTTTCAATTATTAAATTGTGATGGTTAAAAAATGATTCCAGTTGGACTTGTTCCAACTTAAGTTTACATGGCGAATATATTTTTATATAAAAAAAATGAAGAAAAGGATTCTTTGGGAGAATTATATAATGATTAAACCGCTATTTAAATACTGTTCTTCAATAACATATGTCTCATGTGATATTGTAGTACGATTATTAAATTGCAACGTTTACAAAATAGGGGAATGCGTATAATGTTAAATTGTAGTCAGCTGACCTCAATAAGAATAATGCTCGATGCGTTAATGTGGTTAAGTGTAACGCAAAAAATTCTATTTAATGTTTTAAATTTTATTTTCAAAATTAAATTCAACCTTGTACTGTGTACCTTGTACCTGTGTACAATATTTAAAGAAGTATTTACAATTTGTACGATGGGACTCTCAACCCTAGTGTTGATTTTGCGTTGCCCAAGGGGCCAAGGGGTTACGGGCAAGCTCTGTACAAAATAGAACTGTATACGAGTATACCTATAAAGGTGGCCTCTTTTATAATTCATTACCATCTTAGATAAAAAATTAATGTAACTTTCGAACACATATACGTATATCATTTTCTTTTCTTTATTTTAGTATTAATAATAATTAATATTGAATTAAGGGGAGGAATGCAATGGGTTTAGGACAAAGATTTTTTTAGTGATTTCCATGAATTTTTTTGACACGAAAGGGATGTATTGTACATATATAATTTATTGAAACTTTAAGGACGTCTTGTACATATAATCAAATAAATATTATAATTTTTTTGAATCATTTCCTCGGAAAATATAGAAAATATCAGCTGTCGTCCATCGGAGGTCATCATCAGATGTAGCTGTTTGTGTAAATTCTGGTGGCCACATTTTTCATTCGAAATCAGTAGGGTTTCAAGTTTATTTTAAGGACATGTAAAGAATAAATATGTATGAATCCAATTCCTCCCTCAAAAAAAAATTAAAAATGCATTTTTTAGAAGTATTTAAACAAAAGATAATTTATTTGCCATTTTTTTATAAGTTTTTTATGCAATAAACAAATACTCATACTTTAAACAATGATATTACTTTAAATGATATTAATTTAAATATAGGTTCATATAGAGCGTACATATTATAATAAGAAGCTAACTACAAATGTTCAAAATAATTAGTTAAAAACTTTTTGAGCTAGAGTGTTCACAAGTTCACATAAAAGTCGTTTCGAGAAAAATGCCTTTGAAAAAAAAAAAAAAAAACCTAAAGCGACAAATTCCGGGCAGTAATGAATTTATTTAAACTACTTAGTGGAACTCGTGGCAGCACGTGCCCTTTGAAGATAGGACAGGCTCAATAATGGCATTCAAATAAAATATCAGGCTTAATTAGTAATTATTAAGGCGCATCTCTTGTTAACGCTCACTTAACAACTCATAACATCAGAACGAATTGAAGTTTTTATTTGAAACTTGGGAAACATATTTTTGAATGGTTTTACTGACAATTTATGAAATGAAAAACAAAATCATTTTTTTTGAGCCATCGTATAAGGGATAGATTCACATATGGATTCTACACTTTTGTCGAAATACTTCTTAAATTTGTCCGCTCTGAGTTTATTGCCATACATTCTCGAATACTACATTTCTCTATGTTTTTCTTCCAACGCCAGACGTTTAAGTAAGTCACACATAGATTTTTGCTCGAATTAGGGACGATTTGTGGGATCTCCGTCTAGCTCGTAATCGTAGAAGTCTTCACTTTAAGAAATCGATAGTGGGGAAACTTCTGGGGAAATACCAACAACTTCTTGGCCTCATTAACGACTTGATCCGAAATAAAGTGGCGTGTAGAATGCTATGGTTCCCAAATTTAGTCGACCTTACAAACGTCGGAGAGATATATAACATTAGATATAACTAATACGTATTACATATGGTATTTCAATGGTTAATAAAGGAAAAAGAAGAACAAGGATATTATAACACAAGCCCCCTTACTATTTTAAGCTTACTTTTGATTTGGTTTATTAACTTTAAAACAAATTTTTGACATTGCCAATAATTTTTCAAGCCAACATATCAGTCCTTGTTTGGAATTAGAGCACTTTACACTAAAGATATTTGTACAACAAGGTTGCGACTTAAGTCCAATTTTTATTTTAATAATCCTTTACGTTAGATTTAAATCGAAATTAATATATGTATAAGTATATGGGGTAGTACACAACAGCAAACTTGAGAAATTTAATAATAAATTTCTAGGAAAGATTATGTGCTCCCAAAAGAATAGTCGCTTTCAAGGATAACTTGAAACTGAAGGCGTATATGCTTATATATGTATGTATATTATCTATCTATCCATAGAAAACTGAAGTATTTAATTTAATGATTAAGGTTTGTTTTCCAAGTTTTTTTAGATTTTAGATGGTTGCTAGGTTTTCTCCACAATGCCATGGACGTCGGTGCTGGCATAATCACAAATTCTATTCTCTTTCTAATGGGACTTTTAATTCCTCATCGAATGAAAGAGTACAAAAAGAAAGGACGTGGTACGACTGTAAAGGTTCAGTGAGGAATAAGGAACTATTTTTTTTGGTCTTACAACCGAGCTTTAAACAACTGGAACGCTTTTCCTACACGTGTGAAGTTTCAATACGACCAAAAACTACGTCAAAGAATACAAAAGTGTCTCTCGACATTTTTTGGTCGTTTATCAAAAATATAAAGAATTCTGTCTCATCTTGCACCCCAGCGCTCATTTACAATGACATTCCAACTATCAGTTCTTTGGAAAAGGTCTTTGCAGCCAGCTCATTGCTCTTTCTTTCCTCCTACAAACCCAAACTTCTTAAAAACTGACGGCAAGGAACCAAGGTCTACATCAATCTGTCGTAAGCAAAATATTTCCACGGTATCGATGAATATATTCGTCACCGGATTAGAAATTACTTTTCGAAACGTTCACATCAAATGCTTATAGACGGTTTGAAGTCTGATACACACAAAATAAACGGGCTCCGTTCTGCTTCCTACACTCTTTTTACTCGTTTGCTGCCGGTTATGCTATTTTCTTTTTATAGTCGTTCTTTTACTCATGTCCCTATTCGGAAACACTACCATATTCCAATTAAAGAACCACGAACCCACTGGAATTAAATGTTTTTAAACACAATGTTTCCTGCTGTTGTTAAAGCGAAATTTAAACACCCAATCATTATCCGTGAATGGCACTTGCATCATGGAAACTGAGATAAACTTTCTCTTGCATTGTATTTTCGCCCTATCACACCTTAAACACCTAACCTTTAAGGGGTTAGGCCAATCTAGTATTTTCAAAAAAATCGATTTTTTTTTTATTGCTTTCAATCGACCCTTAGGACCTCAAAAATTATATCCCAAAAGATTATGGCCGGGAAATATCTCGAAGTACAATACTTGTTTTTCAAAGTAAAGTACAAGGCCGCCAGGTAGGCTTTGTATAACTTAAAATTTTAAACGCGTTTATTTCAAAACTGCATTTTTCAAGTTTCAATTTTCAACCAATTCTCTTCAATTTTTAACTAGATCTTTAAAAATATATTATCTAAATAAATACGTAGGATCTTTTTTTGATATGGTATAGTTCAATTGTTATTAACAATTTTTAGGCGATTTTTCTGCGAAATTTGCAATGCGCCATTCGACCAAAAATCAATACATTGGAAGTCCAATATAATGAATATTCGATATAACGAACGCTTGAATCAATGTGTGGACTCAAAAGTGTACATATTGTTGTTTTGTGTCGTCCTTAAAAAAGTAACCGGACTGTTTGGTTCATGTCTAATCTGCTTGTTTCTTGTTTTTTTTTTTTCAATTATAGAAGCGTACAAGTCTCTACAGTTGATTTATTTTGCTCTTTGCTCCCTGCTTTTATTTGTGTGTTGAGAATTTCAGTGCTATTTCCGAAGTTGTGGTTTAAAAAAACATTAAGAAGAGCTCTAAACGCCATCGTAGATCAATTTCGTTAAAAGAAAAAGTTGTTTCAGTTTCAGTTAAGGAAATTTCATTAAAATATCGTGTGCCGGAATCGACAATCTGTGGAATTAAAAAAAACGACAAGAAATTTAGAAAAAACTTGAATCCGTGCGTAAAGAAGAGTTGCCAAACATTTAAAAATAGTTTATACAAATGGATTCTTCATCAAAGGGAGAAACATACTCCCATTATGGGTGGAGTACTGAAAACAAAAGGTGGTATAGTTGATCGAAGTCTATACGGTGATAAAGGTGGTACGAGTAGCTTCAGTGCTAGGGCTCACAAAATTTAAAAAAATTGTCGGTGTTCGTATTCTAATCCGAAGAAAAATTGTCATCACACCCTGAATTAGTTCAAAGAGGCTTTAATGAAAGTTATTAAAAGCAACGGGTTTTTAACGCTGATGAGTCCGGGCTTTTTTTGGAAATTACATTTTACCAGATTTCACTTATGTTCACGCCGATGAAGCATCAGCGCCAGGACGGAAAAAATTAAAAGAGCGATTGATTTTGCAGCTTGCGCAAACCCATCCGGACTGCTGAAACTAAAGTTATTGGTGAGGCTAAGAAGCCGCGTTGTTTGTTGCCTGTAAACTATGCATTTTCTAAGTTGGCTTGGACTTTGTACCACAGATGTGAATACATTTTCCTTTCAATTTTGGAAAACCAAAAATATTTGCCTTGGTTCTAGAAGTTCGTCTGCAGAAGAACTTGTTAAAGAGATGGAAGCTGGTCAAATTCGTTTATGCCACCTAATATCACGCCCTTAAACCAACCGGTGGATCAGAATGCCAATCATCTTACAAAGCTACATTACCGGAACAGCTGTCAAGCAAGATTATACATTCGAGCTTTAGAGGTCCAGGCATCTTCGCTGCGCTAAATAGTTGAAACTCTTTGATGCAATTGTGCTTCTGGACCGAGCAAGGAATAAAGTATCGACTATTATGCTTCATAAATGTTAGAGAGACATTTTGATAAGAAAATCTGGGCACTTTGACGAAGACGATAAAATTCTACTTTCGTTATTGCGGCAATATGAGGAAGTTTTGGCAATGCAGGGCACCTTAAGTCTTATAAACCGTGTTATCCTGGAAGTAATTTGCTTCACTACATTTAAGAATTTTTAAAAATTACTAAGAACTAGAGACCTGGAACACATAATTTTCAAAGACAAGGCTGCGATGACGCTGTTGTTAACTCTGCTGGCGAAGATGAGCTAAATGTTGAAGCTCCAGTGAAGCATGAAGAAGCAGCAAATTCTAGCCAAATTGCTAAGACGGGCACAACAGTTCGGTGTTTATATGCAGTAAAACAAAGTTTGGTCGGCAATATTTTTACTCTTAAATATTGTAGTAGGACCATGGGTTAGTTGATGTTGGAATAAATAATAATTTTTTATTACTATTACAATTAACAAAAAATAAATTAAAAAATTGGTCGATATAACGAACACTTTCGATATAGAGAATAACCTCAAACATTACTATATATCATTCATTATAATGGACGTCCACTGTATATCAAAAAAATCGCACGTACTTCGCTAGCTGTGACTCATCATAATACAAAATTTACAGGAGCTGGTGGTACGGCCGTTTTACAGCCAATCATATACAATAAACTTCTACCTTTGTAAACTCGATTTATTTTATTGGGTCTATAACTGCTAAGAGATGGCGTAACTTGTATTATTCCATTGTTATAATTCCATTGGAACATGCGTTGGAAAGCTACTGTCATTGTACGTCATTTCAGTATATGTCATTCATTTGAAGCGTAAACAACAATAATTTTTTTTCACTCAAATATGTCGAACTTTGTGCCTGAAAAAGTGTTTTTACGGGGAGTTCTTCTTCATTACTTTAATATGAAGGAAACTGCTGCCGAAAGTCATCGTATTTTGGTGGAAGTTTATGGTGAATATGCGCTAGCTGAGCGAACGTGCCAAAAGTGGTTTGCACGATTTAAAAGTGGTGATTTTGGCTTGGAAGACGATGAACGTTCTGGGCAGCCAAAAAAGTTTGAAGATGAAGAACTGGAAGCATTACTCTATGAAGATTGTTGCCAAACACAAGAAGAGCTCACAGAATCTTTGGGTGTCACTCAAGCAGCCATTTCAAAACGTTTAAAAGCAGCTGGATATATTCAAGAGCAAGGAACATGAACTCAATCCGAGAGACGTCGAAAGGCGGTTTTGCATGTCCGAAATGCTGCTGGAACGCCACAAAAGGAAGTAATTTTTGCATCGGATTGTTACTGGTGATGAAAAATGGACCCATTACGACAACCCCAAGCGCAAAAAATCATATGTGAAACCCGGCCAACCAGCCAAATCAACGGCAAAGCCGAATATCCATGTCGCGAAGGTAATGCTCTGTATTTGGTGGGATCAGATGGGTGTGCTGTATTATGAGCTGCTAAAACCAGGTGAAACCATCAATGGACAACGCTACTGAACACAATTAATCCGTTTGAAGAGAGCAGTGGCCGAAAAACGATCGGAATATGCGACCAGACACGAGGCAATAATTTTCCATCATGACAACGCTCGGCCCCACGTTGCTATTCCGGTTAAGAACTATTTGGAAAACAGTGGATGGGAGGTCTTACCCCACCCGCCTTATAGCCCAGACCTTGCCCCCTTCTGACTACCATTTGTTCCGGTCGATGCAGAACGCCCTCACTGAAATACGGTTCACATCAGAGCAGAATATCAAAAATTGGGTTGATTCATTCTTGGCTGCCAAGCCGACGCAGTTCTTTTAGGATGGGATCCACAAATTGCCAGAAAGATAGGAAAAAGTCATAGCTTCAGATGGACAATACTTTGAATAATATTATTGTACATGTTTTTCTTAAATAAACGTTCAAATTTAAAAAAAAAAAAAACACGAATTAAGTTATATATTTATTTTTCCTGAAACAAAAAAAAAATCGCAAGAAAGCTTATTTTTACAGCCTCTAGAGTGGCCTAATCCCTTAAGCCCACCTTTTAACATACTCTGAAATATCGTGACTCTTTCCTAAGCCGTACAATTTGCTTATGGCATGCTCTGAGTTGTATTCCCAAGTCATTATAACCTCCACACATTCAAGACCAACATTTTCCTACGGTTGCATGTTTTGAACTTTTAGTGTTTTCATCGGGACTGTAGAATGTAGGGAATGCATTCTTTGAATAGAACCAAAAATGGTTCTAAAAATTTTAACTTTATTTTATATTATTTGTGCCCCCTTAACTTAACTTAAATAAATCATCAATTGCTTCGCATAATTGGACAAATCATTTTGAGCAATCAAATTGTTATTGAAGTCTTTTATTGTAATTTGAATCACAATCATGTGAATGCATTCAATTCCTTGAAGTATTTGAAATCTTTGAAATTACAAAAATCATTTAATGGCTTTGTAATCGATGAAATCTTATTGGTTATTGAATTACGAGTTCAATGCCTTCAAAGGGTTCAAAGAGCTGAAGGCATTTGTGAAACGTTTCTTGTAACTACCACTTCAATATTGGTTTTCTAAATCAATATACCCAAACTCGAACTCGATGTTTTCAATTATTTTCAAATTGAATGCACTCTTAGAAAGATATGGTGCCTTGAACGGATAAAAGTGCGCTAACACATTCATCGTGAAAATATCGTCATTTTGCTCTTTGGAATTCGTCCAAGGGAACTTATGACGCTGTTCTAGTAGGCTCTTATGCGGCGTTTCATGATTATTTTTTTTAGAATAACAGCGAATGATAAAATGTCGCATTTATAAACAAATATACGGCAGAGTTCTTAAAGGGATGCCAGCGTAGTAGGAAAAGCATTTGCGTGCTATTCAAGACAAATTGTGCTGTACTTATGCGCTCGCATATGCTTACCCTTTTTTCCTGTGAAACTAGGCAACAATCCAAATTTAAAGCAGTATTACTTATCAGCTAAAATTGTTTATAGATTGTAAATATGCTGTTATACCAAGTGGTTTATTTTCATTTAGTTTTTTTTTGTTATAGTTTACAACCAACCCTTATCTATCAAAAAAGTCAAAACACTTGCATGATACCAAGTTGCAAGTACATTTTCATGATCAAGAAATTATCAACTAAGGCATACGTATGTACATATGATACATTCACATAGTTACTTAAAATGGAAAATCATTTAAAAAAATGGAAAATTTTTTTTCGCTCGTCTTTGATTAAACCGCGCGATGTTTACATTTTTGAAAAACAAGCATACTTCACGAATTTAGTTTTAATTATTATTTTTTTTTATTTAGTGTGCCAACATATTCTTCGCAGTATTATAAAATTCTGATAATATATGAAGAGGTCATAATTATTAGGTTTAACGCAAGCTTGTTTATTATGTCCTCGTATGTATAAATGTACATATATAAAGCAAACCATTAGAAGTTATCAAATTAAGATTACTGATTAGATAATAACGAATTGAATTGAGTTGTAGGGTTAATTTACAATATATACTTTTTTAATTGTAATATATTATAAATAAAGAACACGTTAATTGCGTTTTAAGATACAAATAAAGGGTGTTTATTTTGATTACTGATAAATCTTCCATTAGTAAAAAAAAAAAAAACTTTCGGATCATGCTGTCATTTTTGGGAGCTCTTTGCGATTTTTGTTCAGTATTTGAAAAATCATCATGAATACTAGATGGAGTGAAAAGTGACCTCCTTGACCGCCAGAATGCGCTGCCACTGCAAAAACGGTTATGGTGACTTGCAGTCCGTTTATATTTAGGCAGACATGCAAAATTTCAGCGCGATACTGTCTTTAGTTTTGTTTTGACAGCTGATTGTTGTTGACGTGTTTGGCATCATGTTGAGTATGGACACAAAAACGGACAATGTCAAAAAAATACATGAAATGGTGTTGACTGACCGGAAAGTGTAGGTACGCGAGCTAGCAGATACCACAAAGATTAGTACTGAGCGCACTCGCCATATTTTGGGCAATATGCTGCATATGAAAAAGTTATCCTGCTGGTTGGTGCCGCGAATGCTCACTTTTGACCAAAAACACGAAGGCGAGAGCACTTCGAAAGAGTGTTTGAACTTGCTGATGCGTAATCGAGCGGACTTTTGGCGTCGATTGGTAACTGGATTTGGATCCCCCGGACTATTATCTCTTTCCAAATCTCAAAAGATGGCTCATCAATAAAAAATTTAGCTCACGCGTGGAAATCATCGACGCCACGGAGGAGTATTTTGCAGACCTTCCGAAAAATTACTTTTCGGACGGGATCAAGAAGTTGGAAAACGCTGGAATAAATGTATCAAAATAAAAGGGGACTATATTGAATAATATAAAAAAACATTTAAAAAAAAAAAAAGTTTTAATTCCCAAGGAGGTCACTTTTCATTACATCTAGTAGATTGAGAATGCCCCTGTATCTTTCAAACTTATTTTGGAAATCGACATTCAATTCGTGAATCGTATAGAAGATTTCTTGATTATTTGGTCCTCATAATCGACGATTTTGATACCTAACGAACGCGTTAGGGTAATGTGCATGCAGCAAAAACTTTAACCGCTGTGAATGGTGTAGCAGATTAAAAATTTGGGTTCTGTCATAAGATTCAGGTGGTGAGCTTTTAGCACACTTTTAGTCCAATCGTTTTGTGAGTAAACAACATGTCCATTTATATACTGAGGCAAGTCCAGAAGAAACGTAAAAGACTTAAGGGCATTTATTTTTATCAAAAATGCCCAACGTTACCGGACAATGATCGATGGTATCTCATAAAAAATATGGACGACATTGATTCGGACAATATGTGGTTCCAGCAAAATGGCGCAATGCGAAATGGGTCAGTGAATTTGGCCGCCGATGTCATGCGATTTGATGCCAGTCAATTATTTCATTCATATGTGGCTATGCAAGGTATTGCATTAGTGTGTGGTGATTAACTGTAAAACTTTATTTTATTCAAATCATGTTTACCCGAATGCATTTTATGCGTACATCAATAAGTAAGTACCCGTGTTAGGAATGAAAACGCAAGTTTTCACAATTTTTATTTTTATTTTTTAATGTGATTACACGTTTTAAGGTGAATGCAGTTTTCTCAACGTGAAATAAATATGACTTACCAAAGTCTTTAAAATACCCTTGTGTCCCGTTGATGACTCTCTCATTCGAGCTGAACTTTTTTCCGGCGAGTTATGTTTAAGTTGCAGGGAGGCAGGTCGGGCGAGTATAGCGATTCCGAATTAGTAAGCTGGTGCGTTGCCAAATAGGGCCGTGTCACATCGGTCCAACAATCCCTCATGTTGATTATTCACTTCAAATTCCAAAATAACATATAGTAACCATGACCTTTGTAGTCGATGGGACCTTCTTGGGAGCAGAGTCGATTGCAAAAATCCATTTAATTGTCATTGTACTTGTCGCTTGGTCTCTGGCGTGTAGCAATGTATCCAGGTTTCATCAACGACTAGACGTAAAAATTCGTGCAGATTTCGCTACAGAGCTACAAAAACTGCTACGAATTTGACAGACGTATCGGCTTGTTGTCGGGCCGACAGCTTCTCATGCTTAACTTATCATTTTTTTTTTTCACAACTGAGATAAAATCCCATCTAGCAATTTACATTTCATAGTACATAGTTTGCTTGAAAAGAGGGTAATCCCCAATGGTTTTACCCTTGATTGTTAAATATTACACTATACGTACATATGGATCTTTATGTGCATACACGTAGTGCTGTCTTCGTGTCCACTGGTAATGTTCTCTGGAGTCATCTGGATCTCGGTAAGTTCATTAGGCTTTGGATTTCACGGTTTTCATGTGGGTGTAGTCGTTGATGATGTTTTCTTGCAAACTTCCTACTTGTTTAACATTCAGGTCTCTGTGGATGTTTTCGTTACATGGTGCATTTACGATGGACCTTAGGACCTTAGGACCTTATTTTGAAACCTTTGTATAACTTTTAAGTTGGTTTGCTTGGTACAGCCCCAGAGCTGGATTCCATATGTCCACACTGGTCTTAGCATTTGAAGGTAAATAAGCAGCTTATTTCGTTACCAATAAGCCAATTCATGTTTCTGTATTTCATGTTAAGCTCTTCTCTTTTTCTCTTAGTATGCTCCTTAGCATCTACCGTCATACCTAAATATTTGCATATGGAACCTCATTAGAATTTATGTAGAGAGGTGGATTATTAATTAATTTGTTAGTGAAGTTAATGTGAGCCAGCTTAGCTTCATTTAGTTGCGTGTGCCACTTCTTTGTCCACTCTACAACTTCGTTTGTGGCGTTTTGCAACCTTGAGGAGTTCCTTCCGGTCGGTAAAATAGTCGTGTCTTCAGAAAACGTAGCTATTTTAGCAGTTCTTGGAGTTGGGGGGTCGTTTGTGAATAATTGAAACAAAACCGGGCAAAGCACACTACCCTGGGGGACTCCGGCACTTATTTTGCGTAGCGTAGGATATTTATTTTTATACTTCATATGAAAGAGTCTATCAGTTAAGAATGACTTTAGAATTAGATAAAACTCTTTTGGTAGAAATCTTTGGAGTTTTCTAAAAAGTCATTGGTGCCAAACTCTATGGAAGGCTTTTTGCACATCTAGAAACACAGCCGAGCAGATTTTTTTATGATCTAGTGCATTTTCCATTGCATTTGTTAATCGATGTACTTGGTGTTTATTTCTGAAACCAAATTGGTGAGTGGGGATCAGATTTCTTTCAGTAATAATTGGTTGAAGGCGTCTCAGTAGAATTTTTTCAAATAGTTTTGACATTGTAAGGAGAAGAGATATGGGTCGATATGATTTTTTGTTAGTTGGTGGTTGTTTTCCTGGTTTAGCAATCATAATGACTTCTGCTAACTTCCATTGTCTTGGTACATATTTCAAGCGAACAGCTGCATTGATGATATGTTGAAGTTTTCTAATATCTCTCTCAGATAGTTCTTTGGGTATCTCTCCAGTTATCCTGGACTTTTTTTTTAGCTTTAATTTCCTTCTGGATGGTCTTTTTTTTTTAGACTAATTAGTTGAATATTGAGTTTTTCGTTTTTTTATTACGAGTGAAGAATTTTCTTCCGCCGTTTGTCTTGGAAGTGATGTAAATGTATCTTCAAGGTAGTTTGCAAATAGTTCATTTATTTTTCAGACGCGCTTCTTGCCAATGTATTATCTTCCTTTTTTTAATGGCGGGTTTTGCTGTATTGGTCTTTTTATTGCTTTTGATGCTTTCCACAATAAATATTCTTTGTCTTTTTTGGCTGATAGCTTTCGAATATAATATCTAGCAAAAGTTTCGTTTTTAATTTCCTTCAAGAGTGCTTTTAACTCGTTGCAGTATCTATTAAATATTGATTTGTTTTCAGTTGTCCGACAGGTTTAGAGTTTAACTAGTGAAGGGTTAAACTCTAAAATATACCATCAAACTTTACTGTTATTTCTTTGTACGGTTAATATTGCTCTTTTTCCGTTTTATCCGAAATCACCAAACAGATGGCTGAAAAATCAAAATAGTATTCGAAGATAAGGCAAGACCGAAAAGCAAAAAAAAGTTATTTTTGTCGGACGTTATCGCCACAAATATGATGTGGTAATAAAACAGTTAAAATTGGAAAATCTACTGAAAATAAATGTGGAGCAGGAGAGTATATTTAACAAACTTCTAAACAGCGAAACTTCTCATTTTAAATCGCCACACGCTCCTCAAGTTGTTCAAATAAAACATCTTTGACATTAATGGTTTTGTCGTTAAAAATAAGTTTAAGAATTGTTTACCTTCTTGTACAAGGTGTTATTTTTTTCGAATAAAATAACTTTTAATTGAAATAAAACACAGACAAACCAACGCAATCACCATCGCTATCTTTCAGCACATTACAGTGTAAAACCGAATTGGCAAAGTCGACCTAGGGCAGGGTTTTTCGGGTCCGAAGTTTTGCTGACGTTTGTCTCTCTTGTTTTTACCGTCGAAAGTTTATCAAGCAATCATATGTGAAGTTAATATTGAACTTCCACATTGGAGAACTCGAATTGATCACGTTTTTACGGATTTATTTAACATATGATCTTCTGTACTAATACCTGGCCTATGTATTATCTGCTCCAACATTAGAAATAAAGGAGTAAACAATAGTTCAGTCTCAAGTTGCAAATTTAAATCTGTTTCATAACTGAATCAGCTTTACCAGGTTTTAAAATTTGGATTCTAGTTATGTCACGACCCAATTATCGGAGATTGTTAGAGCTATAAGGTGGTTTCGACTACCTCTTCGGTTATATTTTATGTATGATACCGCTCCTACTGGTGAAAGCACATCGAACAAATTTTCACCACATGCTATCCAAATGCGGGCACTGGCTGTTTTAGTGTGTCCAAAGTTTCCACGTTTTATCTCACCGGCTTGGAAGTTATTTTCCTTTTCGAAATATGTTGTGAACCGACTTCTAATTTTTTTTTTTAGAATAGATCTCACGGACCCGTACATATTTTATTTCTGTAGTGATAAAGTGCTTATATCACTAGAATTCCTCTCAGCATGATATGAACGGAAATCTGTCACCCGCAGAGGAATTAAGTGCGCTCAGGTTAGCATCATTTTTGTCTAATGTATAAAATTGTTAAGCAAATACATACCGCCTGGCGCCCAAAACGAGTCTGTAACGTTTTCTACGGTGGGACACAAAAATACGTCGTTAATTTTTTAGAAGTTTGTTCACTTGAAATGTCTAAAACCTGGAGAGTAATATTGTATACGGTTCAGATTCTGAAAAGACATTTAATTCGGTCTTTGTTGTCTTGATCCAGATGCAGATAATTTGCCCCTACAAACTATATTATATTTCTTATTATAGTGGGTGGCCGTGGCTCAAGGGATAGTAGACTTGCTTCCAAATCGGAAAGTTCATGTTCGAATCCCAACCACACCCGAAAGACATTAATTTTTTCGGTTAACAAAAATCAAGTAAGATGAGTAGTTGACTAGACATCAACAACAAGCCAACTTCCACTAAGAATTCAGTCTCGCATTATAAGTGTATTCATACCTACTTCAGTGCTAAAAATAGGTTATTGCCACTAGGATTGTTTTTGTGTCCACTTGGAAGACAAGCGCAACCTAATAAGTAGTGAAATCTAAAGATACCAACGCCACATCTTTGATTTATTTTGAAGCTTTGAATAAAGATTTAACTTCATTTCTTCCCTGATGTAAATTCTGGACGACACCATCATTGAGTATAGAGAAAGACGCCTTTTTACTTTTCCAGCAGCCAAAATAGGGGTTCCATTGCGTTAGTCGGCACGTCTATAATAGACCATGGCTTGTGATAGCATTATGTATGGAATATAACATCCTTCCTTCAAGTGTCCGCCACGGCTTTTCTGGGTGGCGCGCATTCAAAATGTCCAATTTTCTATGACTCTGGCGCATAAATCAAGCTGAATTTGATCGATGGCATGGGTTATGTTGGCTTTGAGGGCCGCTGTGGTTTGTGACTTATTCGCATAGACCTGCGACTTCAGAAAATCCAACAAGAAAAAGTCTAACGGTGGTTAGTTCACATCACCTCCACGTGAGATGACCATGCCATCGAATCGCTCGTGCAGAATTACCAATATGGCGTGAGCTGTGTGGCACGTAGCGCCGTCCTGTTGAAACCACATGTCTTTGGTGCCCATATCATCCAATTCAGGTCAAAAGAAGTTGGTAATCATCAACCTATAGCGCTCGCCGCTGACGGTGATGGCCTAGCCAACGTGACTGTTTCGGGATGCATTGGACGCTCTTGGATCTCATGTGGATTGATATCGTCGCAAATTCGACAATTTTGTTTGTTGACGTACCCATTCATCCAGAAATGGGTCTCATCGCTGAAAATGGTTTTTCGATGAAAATTAGGGTCAGTTTCCAACTGCTCCAGAGCCCATTCAGCGAACACATGTCGTTGCCTATGGTCATTTACCTTCAGTTCCTGGGTCAGTTGAATTTTGTACGGGTGCAGGCAAAATTCTGGCCTGCAAAATTCTGGTCTGTGGTCTGCCTGCGAAAGGCCGATTCTCCTGCACATTCTCACGGACAGCGGCGATGTTTTCGGCAGATCTTGCGTTTCGTCGACGTACGGATGTTGGTTTATCGTTTACTGAACCAGTGGACTCAAATTTATCCCCTACACTGCGAATAGTCCTCTCGGTAGGACGATTATGGCAACCGTAAAATGGGCGAAGCACGCGGAATGTTGCCCGAACAGAACATCTATTTTGATAAAACATGTCCGTCCATGGTGATTTGGCAAAACTGACTTGACAGATGTAGCTTCAACAATATGGCCGCTATTAACTGTCAAAGTTCGGAAGTCCCTATTGGAGACCCTGTACTATCATATAAGTTGTCGAAGCTCTTAAACGTGTTGACCAAGGACAATTTCCATTCCATTTTTACGTGGTAAAAATAAGTTTATCCGACAGGATAACAGTTAATCTGTGAAGGGGGCGGTTTCGAAATATTACAGTGCCAGAAATCCATGACAGAAAAGGTTCACTCGCATCTCAATGCGATGAGCAAGAACCTGGGGAATGGTTGCCACTCAGTTGCGCTAGAGAGTACTTCTAAATTTAGAACTTTTGATTATGCCGTTGTTGAATCCATGAAATCCGTTTGCTGGAGTGTTTTTTTATTTAGCAAAAAGCTCTAGGTTAGAATAGTATACCATCTCAAATATTCGTAGCCTACATGAACAAGACTTGAAATCAAAGAAACAAAAAATGCTGATGGCATGGAAAAGTTAATATTTTTTATTCTGTCAAAAGAAGACTGTTACTATGTTATATATTGTACATACATAGCTCACTATCAAGGCAAAGTGTTCACTTGTCCACTCTCAAAAAAACGAAAAAAATGTTTATCTCCCACTGCGGCCTAGTGGCCTCACTTCTTTCTCTTTTATTTTGTTCTATTTTATTTTTATTTATTTATTTTTTATTTTTTTTTTTATAATGAATGCAGGCAGTCTATAGATTTTTCTAAAAATAAACAATTAAACCATACGTGTGCGCGGTATCTCGAATTCTCGTAATCATCATCATCATCGTTGTCATTATCGTCATCATCATCATAAGAAACTTCATTCCCTGTAGTGCTGGTATTTATTAAAGATAAATCCTGTTATCAATTATCAATGTTCCAACAGCCACTCACCGTAGATACACACGTACACATGCACAGCGAGAGTTGGTTGGCTTTCGGATTGAGTTCAGCTGGAGGTACATGTGCCTTTTTTTTCCTTTTTTTATTCTGTCTACTTAATGCGATACGAACATGACACAAATCAAATAAAACGAAAAAAAAAAAAAAAACTAGATTGCTGAATTATAAAGTATATATGTATCTACGCACACACATCTGTTTGTATTTAGAAGAGGGTAGGTAGATAGATGGATAGATGTACAGATAGGTAGGTTGGTAGCTATGTGTCTATGCATGTATATAGCTGTCGTGTACTCTTATTATACAGCAGAGAATGCTACGTTGCCAGTTTGATGCGCACTAGCAGTAAAGGAAGACACAAAATGGTGTGTTGTCAAATTTCAAGTCGAATCGTCACAATATGTAAATAATATTGAATCATGGTGACGGCTTTTTTTTTTTTTTTTGTATTTATTTATTATTCTACAGGGTGTTCTAGAGAAGAAGTGGCAAATTACCATTCACATTGTCAAACGCTGCTTTACATGTGTGTAATAACAGCGGCGCGGCGATTGCATTGGTTTTTTCGGTAAGTGGATCATCACTTTGGCAATTTTCAATAAAAAAAAAATGTTGAAAATTCCTTTTTCGTTTGTAGTGAATTAGACAGACACCAATAAATGTGGAATTAACAATTTATGAAAATGAGTACGGGGGACTTCAGATTGTTTTAGGTTAAGCACAATAAGCAAACATCAAGAAAAGAACTGACCAGGACTTAAAAAAATCTACCAAATTACCTGCAATGGCCTACTGGGAAAACATACGTAGCGAATACTAAATAATCATCTACAAGTCAAAAGAACGGGCCTGGTGGAGATAATATCGCGCGATTCATTCTCGGCCATAATAACGAGAAAGCTGTCTACTCGGATCTTGGTGGTGCCGATATTAATCCGATAAGGCCATACTTTCGTTCTTGACTGACTCATCAATTAGAAAAATTTTAAGCAGTGCCGTTATTTTTCGTGATCTAAATTTTTCAAAAAATATCAGCGGAACTAGAGCCTCAGAACGTAATCGCATCCATGATCAGAAAATATTGCCTTTAAAACATGAACCGGCTTTGAACCGGAAGAGATATAAAAATTGCTACTTATGTATATACATACATATGTTCCTTTATGCGTGTAGGAGTTTCGAATATCGTGGAATATGACGGCTTTTGGCTATTTGAAATCACTCGCTCATGCTGGTAGAAAGAATTGACCCTCTGGGTACCAATATTGCTCGAAAAAATGAGCAGGAATGGTGAACAATCAAAAGATTAGACCATCAACCGGAGGATCTCCATTAAATATAGCTTATCAGGATAAGAAGGTCCTAGTTGATGGGTTGACCGATCGTCAACGGTTGCGAAATGTCCTGAAGTATATATATTGGACGACGACATGTATGTTGCGCTTTGGAACCAACACCGAAGAAATTAGCAAACTGTTGCGAACGACAAATCAAAAACGAGCAAAGTTTCCCCCTAAAGGTTGTGAATACAAAAGAGCGTTTCATTTTATTGTTGCAATGGTATTTATACAGATTTTGATTACAGTTTTTCATGTAGTACGTCATTTGTTAACGTTTGAAATTTACAGCGAATTCAACCAATATAAAAATATGGCCACTGGTATACAAAGAGCGCCAGATTCGAATTCAACCAACCCACCATATTTGTTAATAAATACATTTTGTATAATTCATTTTTGTATAATGTTTTGTATGTACATACATAAAATATATGTGTCACCTAATGAACAGACTTAATGGTCGGGTGTACTGACACATTTACTTACATACTTTGTCCGAAGTGGACTTGGGCTCATTCGTTATACCTTTCCAGTTAGCACGGTCATGTACTCCAAGGCTGTTGTGTGCTTCAATTGTCAAATATATATTCATTCGTATTTTTCTGTTTCTTGACCAGGCCTTCTTATCAATTGGCTTCTTTGATTACAGAAAAGCCGATTGCCGAGTTGAGGTACATAAAGTACCTAACTACCTCCCGCAGCTGTCTACTATGATGTACTGTTGTTTTAATTTGTCGATGTTGTATTGTACATCCCATCTTGTTGGCACCACATTGTTGGTTTTTCCCTCATTCATAACTAAACCAATCTTTGCCGCTTGTGTTTCAAACTTTAAACTCGCTGTGTTCTGCCAATGATATCAATGTCATCAGCATGTGCGAGTAAGTACACAGACTTTTGAAACATTGTGTCGTTGCGAGTTTTGCACAATTTTCCATACATGTTTGAATAAATCCAACGAGTAGCTTACCAAACTCCACCACAATGTAACCCCTGTTCCAATCCGGAATTCGACTTCATGTGGTTATCTCCGTAAGCAAACTATCCACTACTGCTTTATTTATAGAAGCTCCAAACTGGACAGTAATTCGTTGAAGGACCTTCAGTTTGGACAGTATCCTAATACTGTAATTGTTATTACAGGAGATTGTAATATACACAATTCTGGGTGGCTCGAAATTCTGGTCAGACAACACCTGAAGGACGGTGTGTTGAGATATTTGCTGCGGAAAAAACTTGACCCAGTTTGTAAATGAGTCCACGCGAATACCAGACGTTGATAGTCATACCGCCAACACCCTGGACTTCTCTCCCTGGTAAGTACACCGTTGATGTGCTCTCCCCTCCAGGCTCGTCGGACCATTGTGTCATATCAGCTAATTGCTCGTACGCCGACCACACAGTTGGAGAAAAGATTCCTAAAAGAACCGTTTGGCAATACGAGAATGCCATTTGGAGCATGGTATAACTCGAACGGCCAGGGTTAGAAAAATGCTTTTTAACTCGACAGAAGAAAACCGAAGAAGGTCAAACGAGTTGGGAATGACTGCATCGTCTTTCTTAAGCGTGCGAAATCCCAATATGATCAATAACTGAGAGCAAAAATACTGCAATGTCCAAAGGTAGTAAAAGCTTTTAGTCATTTGTCAAAAACATCAGAAATTCTCCCTCATCCTCCATCCCAACTCTTATTTACAATGACATTCCAGCAGTCAGCTCATTAGACAAGGCGAATGTGATTGCTGCACACTTTGCGGCCAACTCAACATTTTCAGATTGTGCTTTGTCTCCGTCTGCATTTGAGTGCGTCGAATCTTCAATGGGGCGAATTCACTTTCGCACTCGTATAGGAGCAAAAGTACTTAAAGATCTCAACATACATAAATCCACTGGTCCAGATGGCATATCTCCCCTTCTTCTGAAGGGGTGTTCTTCCACGCTGGCAAAACCACTGCTTAAGCTTTTTCATCAATCTTACTCTTTAGGACTCTTTCCGAACAGATGGAAAACAGTATTTTTCCAGCCTGTCCCTAAAAAAGGCGAATCATCTTCCCTCTCCTCCTACAGACCCATTGCACTTACGTCCCTTCTTTCCAAGGTCATGGAAACGCAGATAAATCATCAGCTACTGAAATATCTCAAAACACGAAAACTTCTCAGTGACCGACAGTACGGTTTCGTAGCAACAGGTCCACTGGTAATCTGATGTCATGTCTCACCGACAAATGGAACCAAAGCGTACATCAATCTGATGAAAGCAAGATAGTTGTAGTTGATATTTCTAAGGCATTTGACACTACCTTTCGGTACGGACATCTAGACGTAATATTCCAGCCTGGGGGTAATTAGTCATTCTTCAAGGATCAATTAATGATTCGCTAATTCCTCATTATCAAGTCATCACCTGGTTAAAATTCCTCCATGGTTGTCTATCAAAAAAATCGGCAGTTGTACATTTTTTGAAATGTTAAATAAAAACTCATGGCCACTTAAACTGAAGCCATTAACCAATGTAACACTACATTTAGTAATATTAAATTATTCTCTTTGTATATGGTAATTTAAAAAAGGACTCACAAGAAAATATATTATGCGAACCAGAACTCAAATATGTGGGTATTTGCGGAAGTGGAGTTCAAGTATTGAGAGTCTGCAAACTCTACATTTGAGTCTGCCAAGAGTGATCTGTTTTGGAAACGGATTTTTATCCAAAACATTGTATCTTTAACATGGGATGCGATTGAAAATGTGAAGTACAGCAGTACAAGAAAAATGTGTGAAACTAGAACTCTAAATAAAGGCAAAAAAAATTGATTTTATTACATTGGATGATATTAAGCCTCAGTACAAAGCTCACGAAAGTTAACTCCCTCTAGTCCATGTTGGTTAAAGTCTTTTTTTTATTCTCATGATGAGAGAGTTAAAATCGAAAGATTCTGAAGTTTAAGTAGATTTCTGTGCATAGGTCTTATACCATCTGTTATATCCTATCAATTTAAGACGTCAAATTTCGATACTATAAGCGTAAGCAAGTATAATAAAGGGTGCCCCATCCAGATAACCTACATATTATGAAATTTGAAAAGGAAACGCAGTGTTTATTTGAAAAGTTCTGATGTTCTTATTTTAATAAAGAGTGTAGACGTGAAGGTAGAGAACACAATATCCGATAAAAAGCCGCCTCGTGACTGATGGTACACGTTGATCCTTTTGACGAAATTTTTCATGACATTTTGACATTTGGGTGTCCGATTAAGATCGCCTATTTTGAATTTTGCCCCAATTTTTCTATGTCGTATAGCGTTGTTGCTTGACAGCTGTAATATGTGAACATTAAGATTTAGTCATGGGGAATTACATGGACGCATTGTGAAAATCCGCAATGATGAAATTGAGCCGACACTGTGCTATAATGTAATTGAAAATTTCGTCAAAAGGGCCAACGTGTGCCATCCATCTAGGTGGCCATATATTGGATAATGTGTTCCATACAAAACCTCTAAGTCTACATTCTTTGCTAAAATAAAAACATCACAATTTTTCAAATAAACCCTGTGTTTTTTTTTTTTTTTCAAATTCCAATTCTTAATGGGGTACCCATTACTTGGTCAGACTTGAAAGATTATGCTTCGTGTTTAATCTTGCTACTATTGTTCTGTTTTTTTAAATTTTTATTGTAGCTTTTTAAAGAAACGTTTCTTTGCAACACACTGTTCGTTTAAACATAAATATGTACATGTTTATTTGGGAACGTACA
The DNA here is from genome assembly GCA_963966105.1 of Volucella zonaria. Taxonomy (NCBI): domain Eukaryota; kingdom Metazoa; phylum Arthropoda; class Insecta; order Diptera; family Syrphidae; genus Volucella; species Volucella zonaria. The sequence continues at coordinate 86,836,990 of OZ014532.1, read as the reverse complement.
CACGTGAATATATACCCATGTATATATGTACATAAATGTAATTCTAATCAACGTTTCTGGTAGCAGCCGGTATTTTTGGAAGGTACGTCCCTTCAGCAACAAAAAGAAAAAAAAGATAATGATTAGGCACATGTTCTTATGGTCGGAAAAGTTTCGCAGCAATAAAAAAAAAACCTTATTGATTATTCATTTTCGATTTGTTCCTTCTGGGATTGTTCGGTTTAATTTTGCTGTCTGCGCTTGTGCTTCCTTTGCGCTGTGTTTGCATGCCGCCCTCCCCTAAAACGACACTCCGGGGAATATAAAGCACCTTTTAAAAGAATACCTACCTACTTATTTATATAAATATTTTATACATAATGTGTTTGCTTGTGCATAAAAACCTTTTCTCAATAGATATACAATAGCACGAGTAAATACATAAGTGTGCGTTCATACAATTTAGCAACGTGTCTACAATTTATAATGGTTATCAAAATTTTTAGTTTTTGAATAGATACATAAATATGGGTGTGTATGTAAAGCGAAGGCACGTACTTATTTATGAATATTCGAATATATTTGGGCAGGTAAGAAATCTCATATGCTAACTGTTGATACTGCCCATTCTTATAGATTCGTTTCTGTCATTCTTCAAGCTTTCGTTTCTGTTATTCTTCAAGATTCGTTTGTCATTTTTTATACAATAAATATTTCAAAAGACATTATTAATTAAAAATTTTGATAGGTAACATTTAATTTGTCGAATTGGCAGTTGAAAACTCTAGATGTTATACCAAAGTACCAATAGATACTTTTCTAGTGCTCTTCTACTTATTTTAAATCTCAAAAACTACATCAAAATCTATAAGTCTATAAGATGAATCCGAATTACTGAATTACTCATGTACAGCGAACCAAAAAAAAAGTTGGACAGCAACAAGTTTCAACGATAAAATTGAATAAAATCGTAACCCGTAATGCTATTAAAATCAATAAAAGTGAAAATGAAACATAATTTCTTCAGTTTTCCAAATAGTTTTAATTCAATTTTCTGATTTTTTTTTAATTTAAACATGAAAAGAATGCAAGGTAGATTTCATTATAAAAAAAACCGAATACATAAAAAAAATTATACATTTTAATATTTAGTATGGTGGCCCTTGGCTTCCAAAACGGCTTGTAATCTTCTATTCATAGAAAAAATTAGATTTTTTGTAATATCGGATGGTATGTTGGCCCATATTTCTTGAAGGGCGTTTTTCAAGTCACTTTTGCTGTATATTTGCCTCTCCCTCAATTTTTTCTCCATGTACGCCCACAGATGCTCTATAGGGTTTAAATCCGGACTTTGTGGAGGATGAGGAAGAACTTTTTTCACATTATAGAGCAACCATTCCCGTACGATAAATGACGAGTGCTTATGGTCGTTATCGTGAACAAAACAATAACTTTCGCTTATGCCCAGCTTAGTAGCCGTTGCTGGTAAATTGTTCTTGAGGATGTTAAGGTAATCTATTTTGTTCATGGTACCCTCAACAAACACCATGTTTCCTACTCGACCCCATGGCACCCCACACCATAACACTGCCTCCACCATGTTTAACTGTGGCATTTACATTGGCCAGACTTAAGGCAGTACCTTGTCTTCTCCAAACAAACCGGCGTCCATCAGACCCAAAAATATGAAATTTCGACTCGTCGGAGAAAATTACCGAGTTCCAGAACTCTAAAGGTTGACGAACATAAACTTGTGTATACTCCAAGCGTTTCTTAATGTTTTTTGCAGACAAAAGGGGCTTGTTTCGAGGTGTGTAGGCTCTTAAATCCTTTGAGTGCAAAAAATTTCTGACAGTCTGTGGGTGCACATCTACAATGGCATTTTCCTTGAGTTCTTTAGCAATGTCCACCGCAGAAATTTTGGGATCGTTTACGACTAACCGAATAATTTTTCTTTCCGTTTGAGAAGTCGCAATTTTTTTTTGGGGCGTCCACTACCACTAGGTCTTTGGAAGAAACCATTTTTTTTTAAACACTTGAATCACATAATGCACTGTTGATTTAGGTTTTTTCACGACTTCAGAAATTTCTCGCACACTTTTTTTTTCTTTCCACATTTTTATAATTAGTTCTTTCATATCAGTGGATGTCTGTTTTTTCTCCATTTTTTTTAAACTATCGGTACTGAAAACAATTCTGATCACTACAAGTGGGACGTCTAGACTGTGACTGTTAAAAGGACATATCAAAACATGCTAAAACAAAAAAAGACGTCAATTAATAGAATACATTTTCGGTTAATTCTTTATTTTAAAATAACTTCCAATAGTTTAGAAAACGGAAATAAAATTATTTGCAATGTTTAAAGAATTAAGTTTCATTTACAGTTTATTTGACTTATACGAGGGGCGTTCAATATATTCTCGGTATCGATATGAAGGAAAATGCGAATTCAATTTAAATTGTTTTTATTTTTCAATATGATCTCCCCTAACATCAATGCATTTGTTACATCTTGAGATAAGCTTTTTTAAACCCTCAAAATAATAAATTTCCTCTTTCTCTGCAAAATACCGACTTGAGTTATTCATCATCCGAAAATCTTTTTCCACGAAGACATTTTTTCAAATCCGGAAACAGGAAATAATCACTAGGGGCAAGGTCTGGACTATAGGGTGGGTGTTGGATTTCTTCGAAACCACAATCTCGCGCAGCAGCCTTGGAAACTCGCGCCGTGTGAACAGGAGCGTTGTCATGAAGAAGCAACACACCCGCTGCGAGTTTACCCCGTCTTTTCTTTTTAATTTCCTCCCGCAAATTATGCAAAGTGGAAGCGTGGGATGTGGGGTTGATGGTTTCACCTTTTTTTTTGTACTCAATGAGCAAGATTCCCTTTGAGTCCCAAAAAACTGTGGCCATGAGCTTCCCGGCAGACGGAGTGACTTTGAACTTCTTCGGGGGGTCTGTTCCTTTTTTGTGCCACTGCATGGACTCTTGTTTGCTTTCAGGTTCATAGTGGTGGACCCATGTTTCGTCCCCAGTAACAATTCGATCCATAACACCGTCCGCGTTCTCACTACACATCTCCAAAAGCTCTCTACAGCATGCGATTTTCACTTTTTTCTGAGGCGCTGTGAGCATTCGTGGCACCCACCTTGCACTGACCTTTGAAAGGTTAAGATGGTCATGAAGAATGGTGTGAATGGTACCAATTGAAAGCTTGGTGATCTCTGCCATCATTTTCACCTTTATTCGGGCATCCTCAAGAACAAATTTTTCGACTTCTTTGATGCTTTCTCCCGTACAAGCAGTAGCCGGGGCGCCGGAGCGGGGGTCGTCCTCAATGCTCTCTCTGCCTCTCTTGAACTCACTTGACCACTTTTGCACAGTTGATAATGAAGGTGCGGAACCCTGGTAAACAGCCACCATCTCTTCATGAATAGTTTTTTGACTTTTTCCTTGCTTAGTGAGAAATTTAATTACAGCGCGATGCTCAATTTTCACCATCATCGCCTCAGTTGCCATTATGGTTCTGTTTAACTAGAGATAAAGCGCGAATTAATAATCACATTTATATGAAATTTTACATGAATGCACTAAAATAATAGTATTACTTGATAAATAAGTCAATTTATATATGCAACCACAGCTTCACCCCGATACCGAGAATATCTTGAACGCCCCTCGTATATACCTACATTGTGCAAAAATATTCAAGTTGCAATTGCAGTCTAGCTGCCGTCCAACTTTTTTTTTGGTTCACTGTATATTTGATGGCAGGTATTAATAAATGACCACAAAAGAGGTAATGAGAAAAGCGTTTACCTTGTACCGAATAGGACTGGAATGACTAGGTTTATCAAAGAAGGGCTATTCATCGTTCCTTTCATTTTATATGCCTTTTTATTATATTCAATTCATTCGCACCTACAAGCTAGACAAAAAATTCTTAAAAATTTGCTTAATTAACTTATCTTATCTTATCATCGTTTTACTCGTAGCGGTACGTAGCTATCATACCTTAAAATTGTATCCACCCAAGTGACATTTTATTTAAAACGTCTGTATAAATTGCTTTGACCTAGATACATTTTTAACGCTTCCGCAGGAATAGGTACTCCCACGCTTCTCATTGACATCACGCTGGTTTATTCCGATTATATCAGAATAATAATAATAATATATGTATACTATAATAATATTAATATTATTATACAAGTATTTGTTTTTTTTTTTTTTTTTTGAATATAAATTTCTGTTTTTTAAAACTAATTCTCTTCATAAGTTTCAGTGGAGCGACATCTGTTGCACGCAACTACTTCTATAGCTAAAAGAAACTGCAGTACCAGGGTATAAGTTAGTCGCTACAGTAGTTTCGAGTATAGTGCCAATTAGTTGTAAAGCAACTCTATGTCGAACATCTTGTGTAAACGGTAACCAAAGCCGTCTCTCTTGAGGCGGGAAATAGCTTAAAGTGTGTAAAATATAATCACGTGACGGCTCTGTTAATCGTAGCAAATAGAGGCGTGCTGTGAAGAGATTCTATATAGTCCAACCAAACAGATTTGGAATTTTATCAAAAGAAATATGTAGTAAGTTATTTACACGACTTATCATTGCTGTAAAAACCCATGGAACTTCTTTGGCGACAAGCACGATGAATTGCCGAAATTATCTTTGAACCGCCACAAGCCCGATTAGAGGGACTTCTTATCTAATGTTATCGCAGTGCATAGATTTTCCTGAAATTCCAACTAAATTTTGATTATGTTACTAACAGCTTTATCACTTGATATTACCTGAAGTAGTTTAAGGGACACTAAAAATATCTGCATTATGAAACTTTCCCTCGGAGCTGAAAGCTTGGAAAAAGTTGTTGCAATAAGTAATAAAGCCAGCGCAAGAGACGTAAATGATATCAAGACTATTAGTATTCTTTAGTATTCTATAATTCTATGCCTGTCAAAGGTATTCGAGAAAAAACTTACAAAGCAATTTCACTACTATGACCTTTCGAGCCTTTCCTGTCTGTTGGATTTTTCGAAAACCTTTCATGATACAATATTACTAAGTAAAGGGTCTTGCATTAAGCGCTTCCTATCTTTAGTTTTAAATAAAACCAAGTGTGTGTGAGATATCATCGAAATTTTTTATTCGTTTGAAAGGCCTATCGATGCCATTATGTATGGAATATAACATCGTTCAAATATCCGCCGCGGCTTCTCTGGGTGGCGCGCATGCCAAATGCCCATTTTTCCATGACTCTGGCGCATAAATCAGGCTGATTTTGACCGATGGCAAAAGTTATGTTGGGTCTGAGGGCCGCTGTGGTTTGTTTAAGTTTAACGGCGTCAAATCGCACTATCTCGGTGGCCAGTTTATACACCCCCACGTGAGATGAGCATGCCCTCGAATCGCTCGTGCAGAATTTCCAATATGGCGTGAGCTGTGTGGCACGTAGCGCCGTCCTGTTGAAACCACATGTCGTTGGTGTAAATATCATCCAATTCAGGCCAAAAGAAGTTGGTAATCATCAACCTATAGCGTTTGCCGTTGACGGTGATGGCCTGGCCAACGTCGTTCTCAAAGAAATATGGACTAATGACGCCGTCAGCCCAAAACCCACACCAAAACAGTGACTTTTTTGGGATTGGTATCATCCCAAATTCGACAATTTTGTTTGTTGACGTACCCATTCATCCAGAAATGGGCCTCATCGCTGAAAATGATTTTTCGATGAAAATTGGGGTAAGTTTCCAATTGCTCCAGGGCCCATGCAGCGAACACGTGTCGTTGTCTGTGGTCATTTACCTTTAGCTCCTGGGTCAGTTGAATTTTGTACGGGTGCAGGCCCAAGTCATGACGCAAAATTCGCGAAGTTGTGGTCTGCGGTCTGCGAAAAGCTGAGGCTGAGCGACGCGAAATCGACACTCTCAGGGACAGCGGGGATGTTTTCGGCAGATGTTGCGTTTCGTCGACGAACGGGTGTTGATTTATCGTTTACTGAACCAGTGGACTCAAATTTATCCACTACACTGCGAATAGTCCTCTCGGTAGGACGATTATCGCAACCGTAAAATGGGCAAAGCGCGCGGAATGTTGCCCAAACAGAACACCTATTTTGATAAAACAATTTTATGATTTGCACGTGTTGTTGAACGCTATGTCCGTCCATGGTGATTTTGAAAAAAAAAAAAAAAAAAAAAAAAAAAAAAAAAAAAACAGACTGAATAATTGACAGCCAATTTGACAGAAGTAGCTTCAACAATATGGGCGCTATCAACTGTCAAAGTTCGGAAGTCCCTATTGGAAGACTCTGTATATCTTGGTAACTTATTTTTATTGTCTCCACTTGCGACTGCAAAAGTGTTTCCTCTCTAACAGATTTCAGGTTTTATGTATGTTTTCTAAGGTGTGCCGCAGGAATTTATCATGGTACCCATCTATTCGGTATGTTGATTAATGATCTGCCTTCTGTTTGCAAATTAGTCTCTGTTTACTTAAATGCTGATGATGTACAGTTCTATTTATTTATTCCGATTGTTTGAGTCAGCTTTAAATTTAAACAAAGACTTTGTCGAAATTTTCAATTGGTCTAAAGAGACTTTGACCATCTAATATATCTGGCTAGCACATACAAAGCGCAAACATGTCGCGTAGAACTAGTCTTACTGTACTAATTTTTTGAAGTTGATGAGATTACCTGAAAGTCCAACATCGATTAGAATTCAGGTCGTTTACTTGACTTGCAGTAAACTGACACTGGATGTGAGCCGATAGTAAGAACTGTTTCAGTAGTTACCTTTTTGGTTGTAATATTCTAGATGTGCCGAGTTTATTTATACGGTTCAGCGGGCTAATGTATAGGTAATAACAGTTTTCCCGGGGAGTTAAGCAGAATTTTCAATTTCCGGATTATGGCCAATTTCGTTTAGGTTTTATGAAAGCAGGCACCCTTCGTCAACTTTTTCTTATTTTAGTTAGCTAAGATATTCATTCCGTCAAATCTTCGCTGGTGACAAAAATAAACGTGGTAACATCCTAGAAACAGATTTGCCATAACCCGTTGTTGAATTTAAATTCCGTGCATTCATCACACAGTTTGATTGAAAATTTTAATAAAAAACTTTTAAAAAAAATAGGAAAAATTAAAAACCTTTTTGCGAATATTTAATAATTTTCCGCCGGGAATTGTAAAATAATTCCGAATAGAAAGTCATCAAACCAATTTCGTCATATCGCTCAAATCGTTCATTTTCAATTTTAAGAATTTTTCGTGGGAGACACATATAATATGATAGAACTGGGAAGAAGAGAACAAAATTCCATGGAGCCACAAGAAGCAAAATACAAAAAGCAAATATAATAGAAAGAAAGAAGAAGAAAAAGAAAAAAAAACACTTAATGGAATATTTTGTATTCGAAGTTCGACGAAAAAGAAAAAAAATTCACAGCTCCTCAGCCGCATGTTAAATACTAAGAAGAAAAAGTTCAACAAAATGGCCGCTGTCGCAACAGAAAAAGTAAAAAAAAAAAGAAAAAAATCTAACCATTAAAGAAAACGTGAACGGAAAACTATACAAGACTACTCATAGATGCCAAGACATGGCATAAATGTTTATGTGAAAGTGTGCAAATGTATGCAAGTTGCTGGGTTAAAGCTGTGTCTGACTGACTTTGACATGCCGACAGTGATGAACAGTGGTGCACAAAAGTTGAACCACAATAGGAATATAATAAATATTGTTTATTTTGTTTTTTTTTTTCATACTATGAAACACGTAGGAAATATAACCCACTATAAAATTATTCACACTTTGATGTGAAATCTTTCGCTTGACAATATTTTTTATGAATTCGGCTCAAAGAATCGGTGCTCAATTTTAAAACACATGATCTGTTGGATCAGCTGGTGTTGTCCAAATAGGAGTTACATAATCCAATAGGAGTGCATAAATTTGGCTTGTTTACCACGCTCTGTTTGTAGTTTTAAATCTCAAATAAAATATTCGAGTAATATCGACACTTCTTTTATTGACTTTGTTTGCAGATTCATTTGGCTTAATGTTACCTAAACATATCCTAAGATTAAAGGAGGTGCAGAAGACTCTACTAATGCGTACTAATGCGTTCCGCGTACAAGTTGTGATATTCCGTCGAAACCTTGTCTAGTCCTTTTTTTTTATAAGAAAGAGAGATACGGATGTATATTGGTTTTGAATGTTTGGAGGTTATAATGTCTATGAATTAAAGAAAAAACTGGATTTTACAATGCTTTTCTTTATCCATGCCAGCTCCATTGGAATCCATTGCAGCAGCAGGGAAGAAGGGCAAACCAACAAGAACGTGTCGTGTATGTTCGAAAGAATGAATACGTAAGAATACTAGATGTGGTGTCCACTTTGCCCAGTAAAGCGTTCTTGTGTATTGAGCCATGCTTTCGTATACAACACAATCCATAATTTCTTTAATTTGTTTAATGTTTCATATGATACTATCTGTATAAGGTTTGTTAAAAGCCTATATGTGGGTTTTCATCAAATAGAATTTAATATTTTATTATTTCAATTATTTCGGGTCCTGCAGAAAACGCTAAACTTCGAACCCAAGAATACTCGGGTTTGGCAGCGAGGGGAATATTCATCAGCAAAAAAAAAAGTCTGAGGATACATTCAAAAACGCAATTTTTTCTTTATTACCCATCTATCGTTCACTATTTAAACTATATCTCCGCGTAAAAATTCGTCCACTGTTACGCCAGAGGGTTGGGTTAGTTTCTCAGACGACACACCAAAAACAGCAAATAATTTCTTACATCAGCCCCTTTCAGTAGGCACTGCAAACGTCTATGCAAGAAAAACTACAGACTGAAAGGAAATGTTAGGCCTTCGTCCTCAGCAGGCTGTTAATTATTAAATTGTTGTAATATATGACAACGTCGGTACATGTAACATAGGAGAGGGTAATGCTTAGTTTTGGGATCCCTGCCAAATCATTCAAAAGATTATACAAGATTGGTCAATTTTAGCGAGCTTCTATCGCAAACGAGTAGAAGAGTCATATCAAATTGAAGTAAATGTTAGAAACAAGAAGGGACAACTAACAAAGATGGGGCGCGGAGAGAACTTTACAATCAACAACTATGTATGGTTGTGGAATGTAAGAGCCCTTTTCGAGTGCATCTCTGCTTGCAAATGGCTCTTTCTTTCTCTAAGAGAGCAATTGCGTAGTAAAGGCCCACCCGACATACCAAATCCTATCTATGACATTGAAGTTTAAACTTAATCGAAAGCAGATGTGGTTATCATCTGTCGGTCGAGAAACATTCTCTCTGGAAAATGTATGCTCCTGTTTTTAATAACAAGTTATGGAGGTGAATATTAAACTAGAGTGACATCTAAATAAGTAAGTAAACTGGGGGAATTTTGTCTTCAGCAGCAATGCCAGATAATTAGACTGGATATCTTCAAAGCCTCAATTGGATTTTTGTAACTCCAGGAAAAATTTCCTAAAGACCAACAATTTTTCTCTCATTCCAGTTTTCACACATTCTAGACCAACGGCCAGTTGTGCCTTTTTTTTTTTTTTTGCATTTTTTCGCATTTTCATTGTCATTATCTTAAAAGAATGGCAACAATTTTTTCCCCACAAATGTGCGTTTCCTAGATTCGAAATATAATCAATCTAAAAATAAATTTCAACAAATAGAGATAAAAATTAAATAATTGAGTGAAAGAAGTGAGTGCGGGAGAAGAAGAGGATAAAACTACTCGCATATGTCGAAATAAAACTATTAAAAAAAGAGGAGAAAAAACTAAAAAAAAAACTAAAAAAAACAATCGCGCATTTTACTCTTTCATTATCGATTCATGTCAACCGGCAATATCAAGCACAGCACAATGACCTGGGTTCCTATAGTCCGCTTTGTTATATGTATCTACGAGTACGAGTATATGAAAAAAAAGCGCGCGAGATAATGAGTTGCATTTATTAAACAAAAAAAAAAAAAAAAAAAAAAAAAAAAAAAGCAACAACAATTTCTGATCATAGTGATATTACAAATGAATTTTTATTTCTTTTTATTATTACTATTATTTTTATTTTTTTTTATGGTGCGGAAATTATTACATCACGTGGTGGTCGGCGCTGGTAATAACCTCCACTTTTTAAATCGTTACAACTCCGTGACGATACGGATAGCTAGATACGGATAGCTAGCGGAAACGAAGTTAATTTATTTTTTCTTTGTGACCCCTTTTTTTTTGAATTTCTTTTTAAAGTTTTATTTATTTATATATTTTTTTTATATCAATTTATTTTGTGTGTTCAATTTATTTACTCTATTATTGCTTTATTGTTGCTTGAGGGTTTTAGGTGTTTGTATATTTATTATATTTTATTTAACATGCGTCATCGCACACAAGGTTATGTGATTGTGTTTGTAAATGTTTATTTTTATAATAAAGAATTTATTTCTTTATCTGAGTCGTGACTTAATCTAATCCCATTTGGTTTGGTCGTTGAGCGAGTTTCAATGATTCTGAGTAGGCATTTGCGTAGTTAATTGTGTAAATTTTTTTTTATTTCTTAACAAAAAAGGAAATGCTCGTATATTACAAATATATTACAAAACATAAATGCATACATATAACATAAGTATGTTTCAACTTTGTTCATTGTTCCATGTCCTTTTTAAAAATATCGATCAACATTCGACTGTTTTAGAAAAAAAATACGTTTCGCAGAAGTATAATGACATTCGTTGAAGTTTTGGGCGCTGCTGCCAGATCTAACACTGTCCAGTTGAAAAAAAAATTAATGGAGCCATGACACTATAATATGCCAAGATTTGGTGCGCGTCACACAAAAACCAAAGCAAGTTTGAATTTTACTATTGCAAGGATCAAATGCTCGTTTCTATATTTGTTCGTCTTGGGCGAAACAGCCAGCTAGATTCCTTCTTAGCTGCTTCCAGTTACGGAAACTGGAATTCAAGAAATTGGCCTGTCAGTTGGCATTGAAAACCATAAAATTTAGCACTTCTCGGTTATTTCTTATGAAACCTGCCAATAAACCAGTAACTACTCCGACTTTAGAAGTTAACATTGACTGTTGTTGGTGGTTACTGGTTATTGACTGTTCGATAAATGACCCAAAAATTGGGTGACCCGAATGTCTTTCAGAACAGCAACTGTAGTTATGTACACGAATTGGGTTTACATAGATAAAAGATTATAGTTCGCTCCTTCAGAAATACGAGTACACGTACGAGTACCAAAGTCAGAATATCAATTAAAGTAAAATTATAATCGATCAGAAACACTCTTGTTTCTTTTATAATTTTTGTAAAGGTATAACTTATTAATTGCACCCGTATTACGACCGAGCTAATCATTATTTAAACTTTAATATTCTAACGGTAACGTTTAAATTTTTGCAATAACTCGTATTCACGCTATACCGATGTGTTTATGGTGGAAAGTCTAATAGGTCAATTAAGAGAAGTGCCCTGATCTAACAACGAATAAGGTTTCTGTGACTAATGGATTGCATGTGACGATTTAATTGCATCTGATGGTGGACAAATAACAAAGAGCAAGTCATGGTGGTAATTACACCAAATGTATAAAATTCAGTTATTTTCCGAAATATTTTTTAATATATCGGAGTTGGTTTTACGAGGGCGGGTCAATAAGTCCGTGAATTTCTGACCTCTTTACTGAAACAGCAACACTGCTCCTGTCAACAGGCATCTGTCAGTTGACTCCTGTCAAAATTTAAACTTGCTGCGTCAGTTAGTTTGTGTTTGACAGCTATTTTTATCAGACTACTCACTAATTTGAGGAGAAAATGGAAAAAAGTGAATTTCGTGTGTTTATTAAGCATTATTTCTTGCGAAAAAAAACCATTACCGAGACCAAGGCTAAGCTTGATAAATACTATGGGGACTCTGCACCATCGATTTCAATGGTAAAAAAGTGGTTTACTGAATTTCGTTGTGGCCGTACAAGCACTGAAGATGCCGAACGTCCTGGACGCCCAGTTGAGGTCTCTACACCCGAAACAATCGAAAAAATTCACGATATGGTGTTGGCCGACCGAAGATTGAAAGTGCGAGAGATTGTGGAAGCCGTAGGGATCTCGCATGGCTCAGTGGTTTCAATTTTGAATGATCACTTGGGCATGAGAAAGCTTTCCGCAAGATGGGTGCCGCGTTTGCTCACAGTCGACCACAAACGCAATCGTGTAACAACTTCACAGGAAGGTTTGGCGTTGTTTAATCGCAATATGGAGGAGTTTTTGCGCCGTTTTGTAACCGTAACCGTGGACGAAACATGGATCCATCACAACACACCAGAGAACAAACAACAGTCAAAACAGTGGGTTTCTAAGGGTGAATCGGCGCCAAAGAAGGCCAAGGTGGGTTTGTCAGCCAATAAAGTTATGGCGACTGTTTTTTGGGATGCACGCGGGATAATCCACATTGACTACCTTCAAAAGGGAAGAACAATCAATGGGGAATATTATGCCAACTTATTGGACCGATTCAATGACGATTTGAAAAAAAAAAAAAACGACCTCATTTGGCCAAGAAAAAAGTTCTTTTCCACCAAGACAATGCAAGGGTGCACACATGTGCAGTTGCCATGGCAAAAATCCATGAATTGGGCTATGAATTGCTTCCTCATCCACCCTATTCTCCAGATTTGGCTCCGAGCGACTACTTCTTGTTCCCAAACCTGAAGAAATGGCTTGGTGGAAAAAGATTTGACTCCAATGATGAAGTCATCTCGTCATTTTGAGGACCTCGACAAATCATTTTTTTTGGAAGGGATAAAAAAATTGGAGAAGCGTTGGACAAAGTGTATAGAGCTCAAGGGAGACTACGTTGAAAAATAAAATTATTTTTTTATCAAAAAATCTGTGTTTTAATCCACGGACTTATTGACCCGCCCTCGTATTAACTTGTAATGTGCATATGCAAAAATGTTAGTCTTAAATGGAGTCTACAAATAACTTACACAGGGTGTCCCTTGATTCGTTAAGGATAATTTGGGAAATGATTTTTGGGTGTATTCTAAGAAAAAAATCGTACTACAATAAGGGTCTGTCACCAATGTTGACATCATTTATCGAGTATTTGGTGTACCCTCACCCATGTTAACGGAAATGGCTCTGTTAATACTAATGGTAGAAACTTCGTTTATGACTGTATTTTTAGAAGAAATATGTATTAGCCTTTGTAACTGCGTTTAAATAAACTTGATATCTTGTTTGAGTCTTTAGATATCCAATTTCTAAGCCTGCTTCATTTTCCTTGCCCATGCTAATTTTTGACTTTGAGGTCACCTTTTCCCATAAAATGCGTAGTAAAATTTAAGAAAAAGTATTTCTTTGTTTTAGGCTCCAAGGCCTATGGATAAACAGTTATTTTGTGTGGTTTTAGATAATTTTTATTTTATGTGTGTACTAAAACAGTTACAACAGATGCTCAAAGTGACCTTCTTAGTTTTGTCTGCAAGCTGGCTTGTTTTTGGAATTCACTGCGAATGTCTATTGATGCTATCTGCTACCTCACTTCCAATTCCCCTAAAGTTGCTATTTCGGTTGAATAAGCAAGTTCTTTCAGTTTTCTCCATACAAAAAATTTAACACTGGAGATCTTGCAAGCCAGTGAACTGGTCCATTTCTTCCTATCCAACGATTACCGGACTCTTCATCTAGCCAATTCTTAAGCTGGGCTGGAATAGGATCCTGTTGGAAATATGATGAAGCTAGTTAAATAAGTGGAATGTCCACCAATAGTTCTGTTAAATCATTTCGCAAAAACTTCAGATAGTTTGTGGAATTCAGCCTTGGTGGTAGTTTGAGGGGCCGATTAACTTGTTTCCGATAACGGAATTTGTGTTGAAACGATTTATGCCTCTTGTATGCGGATTGTCCGCAGCCCACGTATGAATATTATGAAAATTTGTGATCCCATCTCATGTAAATTGAGATTCGTCCGTCCAAAGAATTCTGCTAATAAACTCGTTGTCATCCAAGCTCCACTTCAGCAACTAGTTAGGAAACTCAAGTCTTTTTTCTAAATCATCGGGAAGCAGTTCTTGCACATGTGTATTGTGATATAAATTACGATTTTCTCCATGCAGTACATTAGAAATTGTGTGTCTGGAAACATTGAATTGCAAAGCTAAGCGTCTGATACTGATTGATGGCTCAGTTGTAACAGCTTCAAGTATTCTTTCATCAGCCAAAATTCTTCTTACTTGTGGAGCTCCCACGTTAGATAATAATACCGTTTCTCTAAGGCGATACGTATTTCCAAATACTCCTTCACTAGGAAGTCGTCGGTTAGGATGAACTTCATCTTTGTCGCGCTACATTGAATTAAATATTGTCTGTGTGTTCTTGGTTTGTAAATGCAGACATTTCAAATAGCGTTTCTAAGCAACAGCTGTAACCTTAAAATTAAACTGATGAATTAATAATCTTTTAGACCATTTTTCTTTGGTAAATTTTCTAAATACTCGTAGACCTTCATACTCCAAACCTAACTCTTTCTGAGAACTTTTAAGAAACAGGATAAGCTAATGAGGGTTTTGACAGGTAGTCAAATAAACGAGCACGCTTTAAAATTTTTTAATACTCGTAGTTATGCAATTTTAAAAAAAATTATTGGGAAATTATTAGTTCTTGGAGAATCACTCTTATTGTCAAGTGTTACCTACGTTTCTAAGGTAAAAAATCATAAAATCAATGGGTTTTTCTGCAAACATGTTGCTGATTTTTTTTTTTGATTATTGTTATGTTCATTAGAAAAAAAAATGGTAAAACGTTGTGTTTATTACGCATTTTCTGGAGATAAGTGACCTCAAAGTTAAAAATTGGCATGGGCAAGAAAAATGGCACAGGCTTAGAAATTGGCCCAAGCAAGATATCAACTTTATTTGAACGCTATTACCAAGACTAGTATTTCTTCTAAAAATAAAGTCATCAACGAAGTTTCTACCATTAGTATTAACAGAGCCATTTCCGTTAACATGGGTCAGTATACAGCAAAGTAAGCCTTTTCTTAAATCCTCGATAAATTGGAGACAGAACCTTACTGTAGAACGCTTTTTTTCTTAAAATATACCCAAAAATCAAATCATTGCCCAAATTATCCTTGACAAATTAGGAGACACCATGTATTGTATGGTAACAGGTCCAGTGTCATGTTATAGTTTTTGGAACTTAAAAAAATCCAGATGAAATAACCTTTCTTCTTTTCTGTTTAAGACAATTCATGTCATAAGGATCATAAGGACACAGGTTAATTGATTCTTAAAAGTCAGTTATTTATTGATTTCTTCTTTAACTGAGAAGAATTCTGCATCAAGATTTCAGATGATTCGCTTACAAAGTCCAGTTTACTCGCAAATTCAGGAATTGAAGCAAATTGATATCTCGCTCCGTATTCTTTCTCTCATCTCGATTTTGTTCAAAAAATCATGTTTCCAAATTGGATAAACAAATTTGTATTTCGGAGGCAATAAAAAAAAGGTCGGAAAATCCGCACGTAAACCGAGAAAAGCCAGTGCATCTATCACATTTGAGTGTGAAGTGTGATTTTTAAAATATCAGCATCATTGGGCCATTATTTTGGAACATAAATTTGTTAACAACATTATCGTCAATGAAGTGTGATATTTAATGTGTTTTTTTTTTTTTTTTTTTTTGATAGAAACAGATGAATTGGAATTGCGCATTCTCGAGTTGCAGCAGGATGGCGGTATATGTCACACAATCGATTCAACAATCAATGTTTTGCGCACAACATTCAATAACCTTGTAATAAGCCGCTTTGTGGATGAAAATTGGCCTCGGCAATTAGACGCCACTGGATCCTTAAAGTCCGATTTTGGCTGACAATTGCGAAACAGTACAAGCACTAAATCACGAGCTATATGTGAAATACGACCACTATCAAAAATATGCTGCAAAAAATTTGGTTTACAGGATGTGGTAATGGCAAGTAAGCCGATTCAGCTAGCTTACTAAGATGGGGCTACAATCCGATTTGATCCTTGGCCTCTATCAAAATAAGCAAGTCAAGTTAGCTCGGTTTAGTTAGGGTCCATATCTACTTGAGCGGGCCACCTTAGGCGAAATCTTGAAATCGAAGACCCTCCGAACTGCAGGGTTGGTGTCTACTCGCCCTACCTGGCTTAGTCATTTTAGGCGACTGATGCGCATTTGTCTCACCACGCCAATGCCGCTGTAAACTTAATAGAGCTTGCTGTTGAAACTCCTCTGCCAACGCTCGGTAACGTAAACGAAATCTTGTTCGTTCAAAACGATCAAGAATACGAATCTTCATATGCATACACTTACATCCAAGTTCCAGTTCTAGGCAACCATTTGAAGCATATTACGAGTATATTCCATAATTAAATAAAAATTGAATATTTTCAATGAAACAACCAATCTTGAAACATTCTCAAGTAATTTATCAATGCATAATAGATGGCCCACACTTTGCAAGCTCATTCGATGCTTGCAAGAGACGAACTTATCGTATTTTATTTTTGGCCGTCTTTTTCATCTTTCGAAATACACTTTTGATTGATTGATTGCTTTGATGATGATGATGAATAGGCGTTGTGTGGGATGAAATAAGTTTTGTTCTTAGTACAAATGTACGTTCATAAGTATAAGCGAAATCAATGACAATGTCGTTTTGAAAACTGAAGTAGGTATATGAGTAGTATGAACAATATGAAGGAGTTCAAAACACTAATAAATAAGAATGTGCTAATGATAAAAACTGACAGAAATTAATTACACTTTGTTGGATTCTGGAGAAATTAATCATTTGATTACAATAAATATCCTTCATTTAATATCAACTTATACGAGTACAGTGCACGATTTATTCAACTTTTGCAAAACGTCATTACCTAAAGATGTAGTGCATTCTACTAGTGTAAGGACTCTAAATTTGTGCTTAACATATTGGGTATATAATTAATTTCGTGCGGTTTTTTTTTGAAAATTTGAACGTTTATTTAAGAAAGACATGTACAATAGTTTTATTCAAAGTTTTGCCCATCTGAAGCTATGACTTTTTCCCACCTTTCTGGCAATTTGTGGATCCCATCCCAAAAGAACTGCGCCGGCTTGGCAGCCAAGAATGAATCAACCCAATTTTTAATATTCTACTCTAATGTGAACCGTATTTCAGTGAGGGCGTTCTGCATCGACCGGAACAAATGGTAGTCAGAAGGGGCAAGGTCTGGGCTATAAGGCGGGTGGGGTAAGACTTCCCATCCACTGTTTTCCAAATAGTTCTTAACTGGAATAGCAATGTGGGGCCGAGCGTTGTCATGATGGAAAATTATTGCCTCGTGTCTGGTCGCATATTCCGGGCGTTTTTCGGCCACTGCTCTCTTCAAACGGATTAATTGTGTTCGGTAGCGTTGTCCATTGATGGTTTCACCCGGTTTTAGCAGCTCATAATACAGCACACCCATCTGATCCCACCAAATACAGAGCATTACCTTCGCGACATGGATATTCGGCTTTGCCATTGATTTGGCTGGTTGGCCGGGTTTCACATATGATTTTTTGCCCTTGGGGTTGTTGTAATGGATCCATTTTTCATCACCAGTAACAATCCGAAGCAAAAATGACTTCCTTTTGTGGCGTTCCAGCAGCATTTCGGACATGCAAAACCGCCTTTCGACGTCTCTCGGCTTGAGTTCATGTGGAACCCAATTTCCTTGCTTTTGAATATATCCAGCTGCTTTTAAACGTTTTGAAATGGTTGCTTGAGTGACACCCAAAGATTCTGTGAGCTCTTCTTGTGTTTGGCAACAATCTTCATAGAGTAATGCTTCCAGTTCTTCATCTTCAAACTTTTTTGGCTGCCCAGGACGTTCATCGTGCAAACCACTTTTGGAACGTTCGCTCAGCTAGCGCATATTCACCATAAACTTCCACCAAAATACGATGACTTTCGGCAGCAGTTTTCTTCATATTAAAGTAATGAAGAAGAACTCCCCGTAAAAACACTTTTTCAGGCACAAAGTTCGACATATTTGAGTGAAAAGAAATTATTGTTGTTTACGCTTCAAATGAATGACATATACTGAAATGACGTATAATGACAGTAGCTTTCCAATGCATGTTCCAATGGAATAATAACAATGGAACAATACAAGTTACGCCATCTCTTAGTAAACCGCACGAATTAAGTTATATGCCCAATATTTTACTGAAATATTTGTAAATTCAAATTCCCTTATATGCTACATATTCATATTCATATACATACCTATTAAACTAAGTGGACCTACACTAATCTGTAGAAAGCAAATGAGTTACACTTGATATTTTATAGTCAATTGACAGAGTGTGCTGGTGTGTCCCAGGACCCCGTTCTATCTCCGACTCTATACAACTTTTAATATACATATGTAGATTTCTTGTCTGCTACTTTTGGTTGAGTATATTCCTTTGCTGACGACATTACTCTCTGATTTCTATTTTTGTTCCCGGATTCACATGCCTACTCTTCGTGTATAGAACGGGAAGGGCAGGTTATGTTGAGCTCATTAAATTCCGATATCAAAGTGGAATCACCAGCAGAGTATGGTTAAATTAAAGCTAAATTTAAATACCCAACCATTATCCATGAGTGGGCATTTGCATTGTCAAAACTGTAAAGATTTCCTTGTTCGGTATGCGGTTCAATGGCAATCTATTTGGAATGACCACAAATCCGATTTCTACAAAAATGATGGAGAGTATTTAGGTTTCCTCAAGCAATGTAGGAAGTGAAATGTTTACTTTGCCGAAAATTAGAGTACACGGCTAGATAAGGTTTGAAACCATTCGATAAAACTCATACATAGGTTACACCGCCCATTTAATTGATCCTCTCCAAACGGAATTTCAAGTAGCATTCCACCAGTTCAAACTTTCAACTGTACGAGGGCTGTTTGATGAACTCCCGATGCCAAAATGAGTGGGCCATCATTTAATATAACCTATTTTAGCCCGCCTGTCAAAATTTGGTGACAACTTGCCGCTTAGTTTTGTTTTAACACCCATTTCAAAACATCGTGTTAGTGTTTTTTGCGACCATGGAAAAAGAGCAGTATCGCTCCGTGATCCGATTCTTGTTTTTGAATGGCAAAACCTGCGAGGAAATCAAGCCCATTCTCGATGGTGTGCATGGGACCAATTCACCTTCCCGTACCACCGTTTACCATTGGTTCGCAGAGTTGCGCCGTGGCCGCACGTCGGTTTTTGATGGACCGAGCCCAGCTGGCCCCAAAACCGGTTACCACAGAGGAAACCGTGGAAAAAATCCATGATCTCGTATTGGTGGACTGCTGAGTGGAAATTCGCGAGTTGGCTGAAATAGCAGGCATCTCAACTGAGCGCGTTAGCCATATCCTGCACGAGATTTTGGGAATGAAAAGCTGTCCGCGCGATGGATGCCGCGTTTGCTCACACCGGAGAACGAGCGCAATCGTGAGACCACTTCGAAGACGTGCTTGGCCCGTCGAGATCCGGAGGATTTTCTGCGTCGTTTCGTGACCGCGGATGAGACATGGATTCATTGGTACACACCAGAGACCAAAGAACAATCGAAACGACGGGTTTTACCCGGTGAACGTGCTGCAAAGAAGGCGAAGACCGTGCCTTCGGCCGGAAAGGTGTCAAAACAAAACTAATCGTCGGATTGTCACCAAATTTTGGCAGGCGAGCTAAATGATGGCACACTCATTTTGGCGCAGTAGCGCCACTTACCTTCCAATCCGGGTGCTCATCAAACAGCCTTCGTAATACAAAACTTGATATAAATACTCTGCTCACCAGCTTATCCTCAAGCTCACATTCGGACACACCCTTAAACATTGTGATTCCTTCATAAGCTATTCAAGTCGCTTATGAAATGCCCTGTCGGGTTTCCTATTCTCTTCCTATTATAACCTGAAAATATTCAAAAGCAACATTCTTTCTCTCAAAAGTCTCGTTTATCCACGTTTTGTGCAAACATTTTAAGATCATACAAAACGTATTCAGCGGGCGTTAATCTACTCCAGCTTTGCTTGTTAATGAGAATTCTTCCGGTGCACGATGGAAATTGTGTAACTGCGTAATAAAGAAGACTCTTTCAGACTAGTCGTTCTCTATGCGAATAAAGCGTGGCCTCTATAAAAGAAGATAAAGATATCCTCCGATATCGCTCCGAAAAAAAGAAGATTTCTTGCATGGTCTTTGGTCCCGTTTGCTTTAGATGGTCCTAGAGAAGGAAATTCAGCGATGGACGTCTGTGATGAGTAGATACACATGTGGTCATTAAAATATGTGCTACCTACGATGATATGACAGATGCATTATTCTCAAACTAATATTAATTGAAGTTCAAATGTATGGGCCTTTTATTTTGTTAAACACATAAGCAAACATAAATACAAATTTAAATATAGAATAAAACCTAACCTGGTAGGAACGAGTATTAGTATAATATTGAAAAAATATAATAAACTATGTCCGCCATTATTTTGGATGACTTTTTGCATTCTGTTGGTCATAGAAGAGATAATCTTGCGACAAGTCTCTATAGGAGTGTCATACCATTATTCTTTAACCTTTTGCCACAATTCAGTCTTATTTCGACAATTTTGTTTCCCAATTCCCTTTTTTAAGTCTACCCAGAATTCTCTATTGGGTTTAGATCGGGTAATTGGCTGGGCCACTAAATAACGTTAACACGGTTGTGCTGAAACCAATCACTTACCAAATTTGAGGAGTGCTTAGGATCATTGTCTAGTTTTGGAAATGCCATTGAAGTGGTGCGAAATTCAACATGACATCTTTTACCATGGTCTTGTACACAAACTTCGTCATGGTGTCACTAATGAGATTGATTGGGACTATTTCATTCTAAACCATGATATTGCCCCCTCCATTTTTTACTGTCTTCTTCGTGTACGATGGGTCTGGGAATTCTTGTCCCTTAGAACGTCTGACATTCCGTCCAGAATCATTCCCGAACAAATTGATTTTAGTATCATGGCTCCAGAGTATACTCCGCCACTTTTTTTTCTTAACCTTCTGGGTCAGACCAACACATATATACTTTTCTAGGAAAGGGAACCTTACGAACTATTTGACAGTTCTGGCTGATATCTGATTATTCATTTCAGCTGCAATCGCTTTTGAGGACATAAAGGAATCTCGCTTTTAAGCGCCCGTTGCAGGCGTTGTTTTTGTTATGCCACCTCTATTTTCGGTTTAAGTGCGTTCACCACCACCACCCAGTGATTCGGCGAACAATTTGTACGATGTATTTTGCTTACAAAGATTTATAACAAGCCTTCATTCCTCAACCATATAGTGTTGCGCACGTCCCATCTATTGTATTTAACATTATTATTAAGTTAATAAGAGAATTGCGATTCTAAACAAACCTTCCGACGAAAATATCACACCAAAATCAAGCTAAAACAAAAGATATTTGCAAAGTTCCTATTTCAGTTGCCACAAAAATTCAGCTTTTATTCGCAAAAATCAATTCGTGCAATTGTCGATGCAACATTTAAAAACGGATCTTTTAATTTCACAAGAAAACAGTAATAGGCATGGTGACGTGAAATAAGGCCCAGCGAAATAAGACCAAATGTAAAATTTAGCTTTATTTCCATTTCCAAATCGAAATAAGGCCAAATTTGATTTGGAAATAAGGCCAAATTTGAAATTTAGGAAAAAACAGCAAACAGTATTTTTTTTTTGTTTACATAGGCGCCTGCCTGACGGTTGTTGGGGTACCCTTAGCTTAGCGACAAAGTTGCGTGAGCGTCTAAACCACCCCAGCAAGTGGAGTTTATACAAATGAATCGCGCGAAGCTCGGCACCCCTCCCTCCATTATTTTTTCGGCGTTATTTCTTTTTGCAAAGCGAAATGAGGCCAAATTGGCCTTATTTCGTTTTCTAAAGCGAACTAAAGCCAAATCGGAAATTTGGTGTTATTTCCAGATTTAAAACGAAATAAGGCCAAATGTTTCATTTTTGGCTTTATTTCGGCATAGATTTTTAAAAACATCGCAATGGATTTATTGTTGTTAATAAAAGTGGGGTACCTATTCTAGTGGCCACATGTGTATGTAGAGAGTGGATAGAAACCAATGCTTCGGTTCGGTTCGGAGATTTTTTTGATTCTGAACTGTAGGGTGGAATGTCGTTCAAACATCATGGTAGAGCAAAGGCAGCAATAAACAAAAAGTCTAGAACCATCAAGCAGCAACATCCCGATGATCAATCCTCGTCATCTTCCCTTATAGAAGATCTGTATGAGAGAAAAAGATTTGCAAAGAGTTGTCCATGCCTTTCAAAAACCGGACCAATTTGTTGGAATAATTTTGGCAAAACTATATACTCGTAGTTTCTTTCTTATCTATTTGTCTTTGAATAACAAATATCTCATTTAACGACCACGAGTAACGTCATTGTGCTTACTGTAAATATTATCCGGTATCCAATTATAATTTCGCTTGTCATTCGATGACATTGAACTACAAAAACCGAATCACTAACCTATTCGTCGATTTCATGAACCTTTTATCTTTTGTTTGACCTTAACTGGGGTTTACCAGTGTTTTATTTTTGTTTATTAATTTTTTATTTATTTATTTATTTTTTCAAGTTCGTAATAGACGACGGCATTCCGTCATTATATTGTACCATTCATTAATTTGTTTGTTTAATTATTTATTTTTTTATTTGGGTATATTTGATTTTGTGAGTGGGTATACTTTTGTACAGCTTATGCCATGCATTTCCTCATTTGTACGAGTACGAATAGTTACATACAAATGTATTCTTTATATACATACTCGTACTATACGTTTAAAACAATACATCCAGTAGTTGTGTTTGTTACGAAAGCCCTGTCAACGTTGTTGGGTGGAGGTAACAAGCCTACACAAAAATTAATTCTGATTAAGTATTCTCAAGGTAGTCAAACGATAAATTTATTCTGATAGTATGCAACCTATTCCGTACCGTTGGTTGTAAATAGTATTGTGTTTGTATATCTTAAATCGTACATAAGTATCTACGCATATTGTGTGCATGCGTACATAAAATATATGGTATATCCACGAGTATCTATCTACATTGTATCTTTGATTAAGGGGGTGTGTATCGATCAGATGTGGTACGTTTTTTTCGAACCATATTGTGATTTGCGAATAGAATTTAACAAACCTGTAGAATATTTGATTCATTCCTTTAATAATGTCTAGTCAAATACAAAATTGTATTTAACTTCTAGCTGAAACCGGAGGGCTCACGTATCCGTATAATAAGGTAAAAACGAAAGAACCAAAGGCCGAGCGGATGTTGTTATTATTTCCTTTTCTTGTGGTTTTATTTAATTGCAATAATTTCGTGCAGATATGTATTTATTCAATTACCTATTTATGTTGAGATTTTCAATGTTGGTTTTGCTTTGTTTGCATTGATATAGCCTCGCCGTTGTCTGGCAGAGTGGGGTAAGGTAATTTCGTTTTGTTTGTCTTGAATGCCTCGATCACGGTAATTACTGGACTTGGACGTGGTAACGAAAACGACTTTCATTGTTGAGATTATGTAATATCATACAATATTCAGGCACGTTGAAATCGACAACGAGCGGCATTTAATTACAATTTTAATTTGGAGCTAAATACTTTTTGTATCTATTGACATGCACATGTTTGCTGTTATCATATGGACGCCCCTATTTTCTTAAAATAGAAAAATAGAATTTATTATGCATTGTGTGACAAAAATGTGAATAGAGATAGTATGAGTCACACAAGGGACAGGTTGACGTTATTAAAATTTTAGACATGATTGTAACTACGATCAATGTTGTTCACTTTGGTTAGGGCATTGTATTCTGAAAGTGGATTAATATAATGTATTGTATATTTCGATAACTTAATGACAAGGTGTTTTGTTTTTTTTTATATGTAAATAATATTGATTGAAATTATTGACAGGGAATGAAATTTTGCTTATGTTTCCACGTATGCTGATAATTTGTTAGGCGTAATAAAGTCCAACAAAATGGCCAATCAAACATCTTAAATTTGAGGTCTTATTGTTTGGAATTTTGGGGCCAGTCCGAGTATTCAATAAGTACCTTTTTCCTTAAACGTATTACACATTAAGAATCGATTTCTTCTGAAAATAACTTTTGGACTTCGGGAAGGGAGCCTTGAACTTAACTGCGCTCTTAATTTCTCCAGGAGAAACATGATTACATAAAAGACTTGTGTTATTAAAAGTGTTCACTCGGATTACAGCCGAGTGAACTTTAATGTGCTCGAATCGCACTTATAATAGATCCTAGATTTTAACAGCACAATCTCAATTCATAACCGACTTTCATTCCGGATGGTCTTCTTAGTCATGTTGCCCTTTTGACGATATTTGTGCATTTCATAACTTTAACATTTCCTTTTCCTGTGCAATTCTTATCAAGGAGAGCCGAGGTCGTATTAATGTTGATAAATAAATATTTCAGACCGACTGATCAAAAGTGGTCGCCTTGGTACATTGGCTTATCGAAGAAATAGATAATAATTTCTGATCGGGCAATAGTTATAAATGCCTGCTTATAAAAATATATGGATCTCCATGTGTGCAAAAATGCTCTGCAAATGCATCCCCTGCTAAAGATGCAACATGAAAATTAACACCGATTCATTGAAACCGAATTGGAGCAGGTGACTATCAATTGCGTGCCCCACCTTATTTTATGGTTTTCCTTTATAGTGTTGTCCCACAGAAACATTAATGACGCATTTGAGGATGTAACGGTAGTTCCGTTCGGGAGATTTCACCCGTGCGGGAGATTGCACAAAGCATGGGAGTATCCCCAATGACAATAAGTCGACACTTTTCTCTCATTGGAAAGGTAAAGAAACTCGATAAGTGGGTACCCCACGAACTGAACGAATCCCAAAAACTACGGCGCCTGAAAATTTGCGAATCGCTTACATTAAGAAACCAAACTGAACCGTTTTTGCACCGGATAGTCACCTGTAATGAAAAGTGGATATTGTACGATAATCGTAAAACGTCTGGGCAGTGGTTGGATGCAGATGAAAAACCAAAACACACGCCCAAGCACGATTTTCACCCAAAAAAGTTTATGGTGACAATTTGGTGGACATCGAAAGAACCAATCCACTTTTCATTTCTTCAATCAGGAGAAACGATAAACGTTATCAAATATTGTGAGGAAATCGACATACTGCATGCTAAATTGGCTGAAAAGCAACCTGCGTTGGTCAATAGGCACGGTTTGATCCTTATGCATGACAATGCTGGACCCCATACCTTACAAGTAACGGTGAAAAACTGTTGCGGTTTGGATTAGAAATTGTTCCGCATCCACTGTACTCTCCTGATATTTCCCCAATGGATTACCATCTTTCTCGCAATCTGGATTCATTTTGCCGGCAGAATGTCTTCCGGAACCGAGTAGAGGTCATAAAAGCCTTTGAAGATTTCATTGTCTCAAAAAGTCAGTACTTCTAGGAAAAGGACCTTGTACCACGTTGCAAGAATGTCATAGATGCCAACGGATATCATATTTTGATTGAATAAAAATTGCTATACACCCGATATAGCTCCTCGTTGTGGGGATCATTCAGAGAATCTTTTGCTTAAATGAGCCAATGAGAATACCTCCAACAATGCAACTTTTGACGAAATGTGTAACTCGGTTGCACTAAGTCTTCATTTTCAGTGCAACAAACACAAAAAAAAAAATCAGAGATCAAAGGGTTATTGATGAAGCGTGTACACATTGTACATGTAAAAATAGCACATATTTTGTTTATTTAGTTTGGGAGTTTGATCGATTACAATTATAAGTGAAACAAAACCTCGAGGTATGGGTGTAACATACCTATTTTACACATAATCAAATTCTTGTATTTTCTAATGCTTTGGTAATTGGGAGAGCATTGGTATAAACTCAATCTTTCAGAAAACCCCATAAAAATAAGTCACAAACCCCTAGATCACACGCTCTCGCTGGCGTACTTACAGGCCTATTTCACGAAATTATGTGTTTTACGAAGTGTTTCTCCAAACAATTGATGGTTTGATTCAACATATATCATACCATGTACAGCAGTCTTTTTGGAAATAAATGTTTTTCAAGTCTATTTATAGGCCTGCAGATTGGAATCGATCGTTAAAGTCCTTTGCAAACTTGCATAAGGCAGCTCTAACTGCTATGATCGTTGGCGAATAGAAACATTTGGATTTTGATGAACATGACGAATTACGACTGCAATTTCTTCAAGTTTCTCAGTATCCCGCAGGGTATGCTTCTCCTCAAATTCCTGCATAATTTGTGTAATTGTTCGCTTATTTGGTTTCCTACCGAGACGGAAAATTTCACGTAAGGCACGAAATGTTGATACTATTGACACGTTATTTTTGTAAACAATCAAAAGTTTAGCTGATGTGTACGATGCCATGCTTAGAATTTTATTGATTCAAACTGTCAAAATATGAGAGTAGACAGACCCGAGGTTTGTCAAAAAACAGAGTTAAGGCTCATTCCTATGTGTACAAGTTTCATGAATCACTCTTTAGTTGGATATATAAAGATATATTGAAACATAAGGTAGCAAGAAAATTTGATTATAATTAACTATTTGTGTATGTTTTTTTTAAAAAAAATGTATAACGTGAACAATCTTTAATTCATCAGGAAAGATTGGATATACATACATATGATACTTAAATTAAAAATATATGGCAGAGCATTAACTCTGTTAAGATTTTTTTTCTTAAATGAATTTTCGAATTATGCAATCGAAAAAAATCTCTCTGCCATATACTATATTCTGCCTTCGTTGAGCTATCAGAAACAATTTTTTTTTTTTTAATTTTATGGAGGGCGCTCAAATCAAATTTTATTTATATTTAGTGAAACGGTAACTTCTGTTAGGGTTGATCAAATTGAAAAAACAAGGGTTTAATTTCTTTGACAATGAACTAGAAGGAGCTAAATATAACAATTGGCATGCATTAAAAAAATAAAACAATCGGGAAACACACTGTCGAGCTTGCTTGTGTTGCCAAGACAAACCATCAAAAAACAACATACGGTCGATCTGAACTTTTCAACGACAGCGATGGCAAAAATTTTGGAAAATGCTCTTTCAAGAAAACTGCGCTTTTTTTTAAAGAAAATTATTTTCAAGCTCATCAAATAAGTTACAGGTTATAATCGGTCAATGCCTGGACCATACAACAATCCGGGAATGTTTTCTCATTGCTCTTTTAGTTCTTTTCGCAGCATTTTCCTTGAAATTCCACCCTCTTTCGATGTTTGGCTCAAGTGTTTTTCAGCTTTTTTCTTCACAAAATTTAAAGCCATTTCTCTAATTTCCACTCTTATCGCATCCGTTATTTTTATAAGAGTAAGCGCACCTTCATTGTGTGCACAGAGTGTTAATTGACAAATATGCTTGTCCACAAAATGATGTTTTGCAGACAAAGACCACAGCTTATTGCTAAAATTTTCGTTATTGTTGTATTTTGTGTTCTGTATTGTGTATAGCTTTTTTAAAAATTTGTCTTCAGTTAGACCGTTTTTATATGTAACATATGTTCTTGAACATTATCACTCAATGCTGATTTATGTTTGAATTAATTTTTTTCAAGTACACGATTTGGGATTACAATAATGATGTGGAAATCTTGCATCTGTGGAAATATCGTGCTAATATCATATAAAGCCCATAATCAATTCAAACAATTTTTTCCATAGACATCATGAGGAAGCAAAATATTAATGAGGGTTACTCCACACTCAAGAAATGCCATAGGTCCCCACATGAATTTGATGCATCTGGATGCACGTAGTCTTAACCCTTCTAAACTAGATTACCTAAAAGATGTTTTCGAGGGCTCGGATGTTGATGTCATTTGTCTGGTGTAAGTCAGAATTCATATTCGAGGGCTTAGATGTTGATAAGTCGGAAATTCATGATCATATCTTCAAGATGATTGGCTACAAGTTGTATCATAATGACAGGATAACAAACACAACTGGAAGTGAGGTAGCAATCTATTGCAAATCAACATTAAAATGTGAAGTGGTTGGTAAATCTGAAGATAACGGAATTTAATATTTAATGTTAGTAATGTTAATTGATTGTGTTAATGTACTGTATTCTGTGTGTATAATCTCGCCAGATCCGTTTAGCCATTTTTGCTCAGTTATATGAGCATACTATTGTTTTTGGTGATTTCAACACTGATCTTGGTAGACATGATATTCTATCACACAAACTCCAATGGACTTGTTAAAAACTCGTATCCTACTCGATATGCTCCAAACTCAAATCCTAGTTTATTAGATTTGTTAATAGTCTGTTGCTTCTAAGGTTCTCCTTTTTCTTGAAGGGATATCTGACCAAGATTTGTTGTTTTGTTCTTATAACATGCATTTTATAACATTCGTGATTCGGCATAAATACACTTAAAGGGATTTTAGGTCTATTGATGTTCGCTCACTACACAGGTAACCATGTGCAATACCATAGAAACAATGCAGGATGTATCTTGGGAATAAGTGTTAATAATAAGCAAAATTCTTTTCTGTCAAAAACTAAGGTTCTTTTTAATAATCATTTGCCGCTGCGGATAGTACTCGTACAAGTAAGAAATTTGAAATGTTCATGGTTAACTCGCGAAATATTTGATGCAATAAATAACCGCAGAAAAAAATATAGCAAATGGAGGCAAAGCCTTACATTAAGAAACTGAGAAGCTTACTGTCTAACCTCGTAATCAACCCACTTTCGTCATGCGCCGTGCTAAGTCGTGTTGGGGTCTATCGAATTATTCGATAGTTGAAAAATATTCATTTATTCGATAGCGGTCCAAAAATCGTTTAAATACTATTTTTCAGAAATCATTCGTTCAAAACAGTCGAATAAAAAAACCTTCAAACGTTCGATTGTTTTTCATACTGGTTTTGTCATTCGAATGGTTGTTTTTCACTCGTACGAGTATGATGTGTGGACTATCGGGTTGGGAGTAATGTTTCCTTTGGTTTTCATACCAAATGCTTTTTTGAACTTTGGACTATCGGTGTTCGTAGAAATGTTCCTTCAGCTTTCATATCAATGAATGGTTTTTTGGACTTTCACTCGTATGAAATATGGACTATCGGACAATAAATGAATTTTTGGACTTTGGACTATCGGGGTTGGAAAAATATTCGAATGATTTTCATATGAATGAATTATTTTTTCACTGGTTTGGACTATTAGGGTTGAATATGTTTCAAATTTATATTATTGTGTGTAATATATACAAGGTATAAAATGTGTATAAAGTATATAATTTAAAGGAAGTAGCCTCATGTTCGATCTTCAAAAAATCGATTTTGTTTTTGGATATTTTCAAAGTTTAATACGTTGTGAACATTTTAGGCCGATACATTAAGTCATTCTAAAATTACAGCAAATAATAGGGGAGAGCGTACCCTGCATTTTCTTTTCTTCTCTAAACTTTAAACGCGTTTTTCTCGAAACTATTTTTTATCCGTCGGCCCAGATGATGAAAAAAAAACTATTGGACCGATTTGGCTGAAATTTTATCGCAATATTCTACACATGAATGGTTCTGTCCGGTATTAGAATTAGATTTTTTTATCCACACTTTTTTTTTTATCTCGATTTTAAACCGAAAAAAACAGTCGATTATTGGATTTTTTTTTTTACAAGGCCGCCATTTTGTTATTTTTCACTCAAATCTTTTAAATCTGCTACGGGAGAGAATGACAACCCTACTGAATTTTGGAATTTTGATTTCAGATGATTACAAAAGGAGCAATCAGGGGGCCCAGCCTGAGACCTACTTTACCCCATAAAATGACGTTAAAATGTTTTTTTTTTTTTATTTAACAAACATTTTTTTATTATTATTCAATAGCTAAATAATAACATATAACTATCATAAGATTGTATTTCATTTTTCGCAAAAAAAAAAAAAATCATTAAAAACCTCCAAAATTTAACCTCGGACATGAGACTACCCCCTTAAGTTTGTTGATAAAGACACCGGCTTTGGCTGCAAAATAAACTGTAATCTTTCCTTCAATGACCATGTAAATACAATAAGCCGTATCTATGACTATCTTAATAAGTTATGAATGAATCCCCGGCGGTACTTAGTTAAAATTAATGAAAACATTATTGGTTTCCATTATAACTTGCAAGCCTGATTCTTTATCGAAAAACAAGTTACAATTTGATTTTAACAGAATGGTTCATAATGTATATGGTCTTAGAAGCTATGATCATGTATCTGCTTACCAAAACAATATTTTAGACTTTTCACTGACGCAATATCTCGATGCCAGAAACTATATTTTTCTGCATAAAATCGTATATTCTAAATCACCACGGTATCTTTATGAAAAATTACAATTTGCACAGTTGGCTAGAACATTTAATTTTATAATTTAACCTTTTGATTATACGAATTCGTCGTGTATTTTCTTTACTGACGCCATTAGACTATGGAATTCCTTGTTTGAACACATTTAAATATTTTTCTGAACAGCAGTAGATTTCTTTTCCTTCTTACAATTTTGTTTTTCTTTTGCACTAAAATTTCCTTGTATCTTTAAATAATATAATTCTTTTTTAGTTTCTTATATTAAGAAGTCGCTGAATACGTTGACATTCTTCGAAAGATCTACTATGTCAGCATGAATTAAAGTAGTGTTGGGAATACTGGAAGAACTAATGTTCGTGATACTATTATTAACCTTTGCTTTCTAGGGGTGCAAAGTCATTTTTTCTAATTTGGAGAAGTAATACATACATATGTGTCACAAAACAAGTAGATTTCCTTGTTTGCTTCTTTAATAAATTATTTAAAAATATGTATACTTCAAGTTTGAGTTTGGAGGATGCTTAAAATTTGTATCGCATATATAATAATATTATTATTTGTATTGTATAAAAATATAGTAACAATATTTTCTTTCTTTTATTTTCAGATAAAATACATACATATACTCGTCGTCTAAGTGGATTAACAAAAAAAATATCTTCTCAAATGCTTTGAAATTCCAAATAAAAAAAAAAAACACAATCAAAATGTCTAGAAAAGCAGAAAAAGCAAAATTTCTCATCATTTTCACCTCGTTGTTTACATAATTTTTACAAAAGGAAAAAAATATAAATAATAAAATGGCCCATGCACACGTGCATTACTCATTACCACACAGCGCGTTAATTTTTCATAATTAATTTTTTTACATGAATCATTTTTAATTCAATCTTGCACTCAACCTAATTAGAGAATTTTTTTTTTATTTTATTCTTACTTTTTTGTTTAGCGAATTTTAAACATGTGGAGTTTTTATTAAATAATCTGTGTTATAAAAATATATATGTATTTATATGGTGAAAAAGTTTTTTTTTTAACATGTGCATAAGTATTTGATCTTTTTTTTACAGGATGTAAAGTTGTTGGCTTCAAACTTGTGTTCTACTTTTTTTTAAGTTTTTTACTTTTTCCAACAAAATGAAAATCAGTAAAAGAGAAATGTTAACATAAAGCAAATCATCATTACCACATCGTGTATAATTGCAAAACCGACAAATGTTAGGGAGTAAGAAGGAGGAAGAGGAAAAAAGGCGAAATAAAAATTCCCATTTTAAATGTAAATATAATTTGTGAATAATTTAAAATAAAAAAAAAAGTGTCTGAATGAAAAAAAGAAAGAAAATTGCTACGCTACATCCATTGCAGTAGAGAGGAAAAAAAAAATAATAATTATTTATTCAAAAGTGATTTAACAAAATAATAAAAAAAAATTAAAATAAAAAAAAGTATACATATATAATATAATAAAAATAAAATTAAATATAAATAATCTATTGTGCAGTTTTTATAATAAAGTATAAAGTCATACATATATATACACGTATATGTTTAAGAAAATGAAAAATAATAATTTTGTAATATATTTACTTATCTGCGTATAATACGAATTATTAAAAAGCGAAAATTTAAGGAAGAAAAAAATCTAAAATAATACATGTGAATAGTTAAACAAAAATCGTATACAAAAAGCAGAGCATAAAAATAAATAAGAAGCAAGAACAACGGAATTAAATTAAAAAAAGAAAGAAAAAAAAAAATAGTTCCGTTGCAGAAATTAAGGTGCAAAATAAGAAGCTAGTGGTGGGAGAAGCGATTTATGTGTTTCTGTTGTGTTTTACATGGAAAAAAAATTCATTCTAAATAAAATAGAGAAATAATGGTATCGCTTGTGTATCCTTATAAAATGATTACGCTGTCGGCATGAAATGGAAGCAGCCATTCGGTCTTCAGTGCAGGTCGGTGGTCCACCGCCACCCGGTCAAAGAGGTGGTGGCGGCAGTGATAACGGGCCATCGTCACAGCAGCAAAGTCAACAAGGAAGTGCTCCGTCTTCATCGCAGCCGCAAGGAAACATGTCGGCTTATCAACAAAGGATACCTGCGGGAGCCTCACCGATTCATAGGTAAGTTCTGATTTTGTTTTTCTTTAAAAATTTTATTATTGTGACGAATTTATTAGAATGAATTGAAAAAAACTAAATTGCGTTGAAATCAATGCATCCAATTTGGAAAAATTAAAATTGTAGAGTTAGGATGAGCTCTCCACTTTTTCTCTTATTCGTCAGTAGTTTTTTTTTAAGTCTTAAAACATTACTAAATCTTTTTCACATATGATTGTAACATGCCGATCGGCACTGTTTCTTCTAAATCGTGTACTATTCCTTAAGACGAAATATTCTTTTTTATATAAACTTGAAGTAAAAAGCATCTAGCTTAAATCATTTTGGCTAAAATATACTATCTTCCGGTAAAAATCCCGTCAAAACTGGTTTAGTCCTTATTAGCTCGGATTACCTGGACCCAATAGAAAAATATTCAAAAAGACAAGCATTTTAAAATTTGTCATAAAGCTTCTTTTATTATCTTGTAAAAAAAAAAAAAAACGTATAACGTTGCGAAAATTGGGAAGAAATCTATGCTGAGTCCGATCCTTCCAAAGCATTAGTAAAACATTGAACAATTATTTTTTTTTTATTGTTAAGCATTATTTCAAAATTGGTAAAAGTTGGACTGCCATGATTCGCAAATTGTATCCAGGTAATAAAATGTTTCCAAGTTCATTAAGTGTAAGAATTATAGTCGAAAAATTCAAGGAGTCTTAGTCGATTCCTAATATACATATTCGCCATCTCATTTAGCAGAAGACATCAGGGCTGTTCGCCAGAATTTTCCCTAGAGGCTGGAATATCTACTCGACATGGTAGTCAAGAATTGAACATTTTCGAAGCCCTTGCGTGTTCATCCCTACAAAATCTAACTGACCAAAAAATTCTACATAACGGAGAGAATTAGTCAATTGGTTCATTGAACAAAAGCAAGTGAACGGTGAACTTTCCAATAGAATCATCTCAACGATGAGGCTCATTTCCATTTGACAATTTGGAATTACGAAAGCCCACATGTGCTTGATGAGGAAAAAATGCATCCAAAATGTGCCATTGTGTGATGTGTATTTCGGGCTGGAGGTGTTTCGTAGACGCTGCCGACCGGAAATGCAGAAACAGACAATGGCAAACGGAATCGGGGAATGATAACGCAATTTATTTGTACCTCCAATGTATGATATGGATATCAAAAGCACGTGATTCAAAAAGAATTCTACCAACTATCATACTATGTGAAAAAATGACATTATTGCAGGGACATTCCCTGATCATGTAATCCCCGATCTAAATCCTTTGGGCTCATTTCTGTTTATCTTTTCTGTTTTTTTTTTTTTTTTTTTTTTTTTTTGTAGTTTAGGTCAACGAGCCTACGACATTTATGCCAAATCGTAATTGAAAATTACCAGGCATTTATCAGACATGTTATTCCACACAAAAATGCCATATATCTACTTTACGATTATCTTTTGATTAATTCTTGTTTTAATTAAAGAATCATTTATATCATTCATTTACACTTGAAAATAATTGCAGTCGTATGGCCTTTGCAAATATGGCTCACTTTGGTCCTCCAATATTTGGTTCCTTCTCTACATTATTTACGAATAGCCTTAATGTTTACTTCCAAGGGCAAGTTGAAAACTGATTTTGCTAAGCACTAGTTTTGGTCGACCTATGGTATGTCACATTTCGCCGTCCTATTGAAGCCACAGCGGAAGAGATTCCGGACGGTCATTAATATTTTCGAAAAAATTAGATCATTGATCGTGGTTCGGTAATGAGCTCTATGGATCATAAGACTGACTTCAGCCTTATTTTTGAAAATTTTATGTCCGTTGGTGTCAACCACAATCCACTTGTGGCCCGAATAAACGATAGATTTTACCAAATATATTTAAATAATTTGGAAGCTTTGGTTTACACACTTAAATTTATTCATGACAAAATAATACATAATTCTAATAGTTTAAGTCAAAATAAATAAATGAGAAGAATTTTAAAGTGCAACAGTTTCACATCAAAAGTATTGATGTTACACGTGTTAAAGTGGTTAACTACAAAACAAAGAATTCTGTTAAATGTTTTGTGTTTTATTTTCAAAATTAAACACAATCTATTACCTATGTACCTAAGAAAATGTTTAAAATGTGTTAGTAATGCACAGCCATACGTACTGAGAAACAGAAACCATCTGGGATTACCAAATTATCAAGCAAACTTTGTCCTCTTTAAAAGACAAGCCTCATAAACTATATAAAATGCAATTTTCCCTATAACAATTAACCACCTTAATTCTAATTGTATACTCGTATATGTATATTATCAATTTTTGTAGCTGAATTACAATATAAATACCAGATCTGCTAAATAAATAAATGGAATGAAATCATTCTAACCTTAATCCAAGCAAAACGAACTTAAGGGGTTATAGCCACGGGATTTTCACGATTTTCTTTTTTTAGCAACATAATAAATATTTATTTGAAATTGATTAACACTGTCAATTAGTACATGTTTTTAAGTACTTGTACAAATTTTTTCATAAAAAAATATTTCAAAATGGCGAAGCTGCAGCTGTTTTCCGGAAGCGCCTTTTTTTAAGCATCAGTGGCGGTGGACATGATAACTCGGGAACAGCTCATCTAAATTCAAAATTTCAAAAAAGATTTCATTAGTATATTCTATTTTTGGAGAAATGGCGGCAGTTTTTACAAAAAGTTACATTTTCCACAAACAAATTTAAATCCTTCGTTCCACAAGCCATTATCATACAAAACAATTGATGACGATCGATGTCTAGGTTTTGAGAAATCGTGTCCACCGCAAAGGTGTTTTTTGAAAAGCACAGTTCTGAGAAAATCGTGTTAAGGTTTTGATTGTAGATTTTTCATATGTAACATTAAATTTTGTACACCAAAACTTTTTTATACACTCACACCGAGTCATCGATTCCAGGGCCATACAGTAGTCCTTCTGCATCTTCTGCAGCCTCGAGAAAGTCTATTTGCTGTGCGGCCAAAGTCGCGCCGCACCGACGGGACCGTGCCGCTGCGCGACCTAGCGGCGAGGCGTCACATTATGAATGCTTATAACTCCGGTTCTAAAACCCCGATCATTATAAAATTTGAGGATATTTTTGAAGGTTTATTATTACGGAATATGCAATAAAAAATGTAGATTTTTTCAATCAAGTGGCTATAACCCCGGGCACTAAGACTCAAAAATCGTGAGTTATTGAGTGGCTACCAAAGAGAAATATAAAAATGTATTTTCCACATCGTAAAAGTTAAGTTAGGCAGTTGAAGCAAAATAGGTTCGAGACACTTCTAAGAGCGTACAATGGAATTGGTCCCGGAACAAAATTGAAGGGTTCTGCAGGTAATAATCGTTTTTTCCGAAATGGTATCACAGTGAGATTATGATATCCACTATCCTATCTATTGCTCATAAACCGACCTACTGAATACTTTAATTTGTAATGTATTCTTGAAAATTTGATTGCTTCAAAGTATTTAAGTTAAGCCTTAAAAGGTTGGGATAGTTATTTTCTAACCAGAACCGCGTCACAATTTCCTGTTTTTGATAACGGAAGCCTGAATTTCTGCATGGCAGATGTATTTAATATGAATTGACTTAATGCAAGTCACAGTAGGATTTTATTTCTACCTACGTATAGCTTTAATGTAAATCAAGCGTACTGGCGAAAGTCTGCATGCAGCCGAGAGGGATTTCATTTTATGACAAAATTGTGCAAACTCGTATTTCATCAGACAGCTGAGGCAAGTTTTATTACTTCCATACAGAACCACGTCTCTTTTTTTTTTTTTTTTTTTTTGGCGACATTCCCTTCGTGTCGATGTCCAATTATGTCGGTTTTAATCTTCACGAAACACCATACCGCTTCTACATCGAATAATCTGTTCCATAAAAAAAAAAAAACGGGTCATAAAAATATGATGATTCAAGGCTACATAAAAAGAATTACAAAACTCAAATAAAGTGTGCACATACTCGTAAACAAAGAAACATATTCGTATATATGATAGAAACATTAACCTCTGTTCCTTCCTGGCAACAGTATTCGAATTTTCTAACCCAAACAATATGGCTGGGGCACAAAACTTTTTGCTGACTCAGAATGCATGACTAAATCACCCATATGATACATACATATTTAATTTCCCCCCTTCTCCCATGTATATTTTGTTATTATGTACTATTATTTTTTTTTTTATATAAATTCCTTGTTTTTGTTTTGGGGAGCTTAGTTTTCCTCAGCGTAAATGTGTTGGCCATAAATTTTCAAATTTCAAATTTGTTCTTGCCCTCTTTGGCCGTCGTTACTTTTTCTAAAGCATCACAGCAACATTATTGCTGAATCGTCAACTTGAATGGAGTATGGTCACAGAGTCATAATTTTTCGATGACTAAAAAAATAGAAAGTATAAAAAGAAGCATTTTTGGTTAAACTGCGAAATGATGCTGTTTGTGTCATGATATGCGGTTTTTTAATTTTAAGCGAAATCAAAAAGTTAAGGCCAACAAGGTGGAACAAAAAGAGTAATTTGGGAGTTTTTTGTTTTTTCGAAGTTGAGATTGAACTTAAGAGTTTTTTATGGAGTTTTCGAGGAATGCAATGGAGAGAAGTCAACAATTTGTGGAGGAATAGTAATCCATGTTAAATATGCTTACTAATACCCCCCGGTTACATATTTAATTGATTTAATTTCTCTTCTTTTTAAGTCTTTTAAATTTGGAGTTCATTAATTGAAGTACTGATTATGCAGCATATATATTTTACAATAGTAGGAGAAGTTAAAACAGACTGTTTTTGTTTGTAAAAAAAACGGTGGTCTGCAAAATCTGTGAAATTCTCAGATTCCGTCGTTGCACTGACTCTGAACTGCAGTAGTAATATAAATGCAATACTTATGTCTCAATGTTCTTAAACGAAATCAAACGTCAGATTGCGACTTGTGACTGGATTCATACAGGGCCACTCTTGGTGCGGCTCGTTGGGAAACGTTTGGCACACTTTTTCCCTAAGAGAAACGAACGTACAAATAAAAAAATTACTTTTTTCTTTGCAGAAATCGTCCAGTATCCCAGAAATTTCACGTCGATTGGTCGCCTAAATCGTCTAATGTTTCTGACTTGTTGGCTAGATCAGAGACTAAGTCTTAAAGTGTTAAATCGCACGAGCGGGACAACCAATCAACTTAGTCATTTCTATAAAACGATTATCGAGCTTCGTCTTCAATAAGTCGAATGCTGCACGCGTCATGTGGCAAGTGTAACCGTCCTGTTGAAACCATATACAGTGTTGTGCAAAACATACTGGATTTTTCGTTGAAGAATCTTGGATGACAGAAATACAGTAGGTACGCTTGTTTGGCAATTTAAGAAAACCTATTGAATAAGTTTACAAATAGAAAAAAAAAGCATTGCTACCATTATTTTTAGAATTTTGCCAAAAACTGCAGCTTAACTCAATGCCACGCATGTGCAAAACATACCGGATTTTCAAAAGTACCGTATATTCCCACTCTTTAACTTGCTGATAATGGTTTTGGTCGTCATTTGAAGTCAGTTATAGATTTAATAAAACTTAAAAGGTCAGTTGTCTGCAATTAGTTTACTAATAAAATGGCTAAAAATAAATACAGTGGTGGGGATAAAAATCAGGTGGTAGCGGATTTCAGGGCAGGGTTAAAACAAAAATCTATATCCAAAAAGTATAAAATGCGACGATCGGTCTCCGAACCGATCGGCAAATTAAGAAAATGATTCTTAACGATCCTTTCTTGCCTTCAAAAAAGATTGTTAGTGAGCTCAATCTTTCAGTTGAAGCAAGCATCGGACGCAGGCGTTTAAGAGAAGCTGTTTTTTGCTCTTTTCGACCAGCGAAAACGCCTTCTTACTGCTAAGTATAGACAAAAAAGGTACCATTTTATTTCTCTAGTAAGTCCTTGATTACTTTGCTAACGCTAATCGTTTCCTGAACTGGAATTCCCAAGAAACCATTTCAATTGGTCAGCAACGAAGTGGAAAACTGTACTCTTAGCGACGAGAATAAGTTTAAATTGATTGCTTCCGATGGAAGCACTTATGTTAGATGAAAAAAGGGAACACGTCTTCAGCCACGACATTGTCGTCCATCCGTGAAGCATGGAGAAGGCCTAATTATGGTGTGAGGATGTTTTTCTGGTGCGGGATGCGGACCAATACATGAGATTAGTGTTATTATTGATCGTTTTCAGTATAGGGATATACTGGAATGCGTAAGGCTACCATACGCTGAGGAGGAGATGCCACTGCGTTGGCATGATAACATGATAATTACCCAAAACATTTACCAAAATTAGCCAAGGAGTGGTTTGTGCAGAAAAATGTTGATGTATTGGAATGGCCCTCTCAAACGCCCAATCTAAACCCTATCGAGAACTTGTGGGACATTTGAAAAAGACGGGTATGGCCAAAGACGCACGTAACCAAAAACGCAGTTATGATGTCAGTAAAGAATGAATGGGGAACATTACAAAAGAAATTTTTGAGAATCAGGTGCTGTCCATGCCTAGAAAAATGCGAGGAGGTCTTAAAAAACAAAGGTTACTGGGCACAATATGAAGTATAACGAAAATCCGGTATGTTGTCGAGTTAAGTTATACTTATACAATAAGTTTTCCTAAATTGACAACAGATCTTACTTAGGTTCGTTCTGTTCCCTAAAACTCACCAAAGAAAATTGTTCCATAAAAATCCGGTATGTTTTGCACAACACTGTATGTATATTCCCAAGCCCCCCGATTCCAATTTATCCAAAAAAATGGACTCATCGAAATCATCTCGGAAGAAGTACAGCTTCACGGCTGTACCAAACAGTTTTACTGACTCGGGGAAAGCCGCAATGTTCTCTTCACTTCTAAAGTGTCGCTGTCCCGCTGGTACGGCAACATTATGGAGTGAATTTGTATTTAGATTCCGAATGATAATGAAGGCCGAAAATTGGGGTTAACATTGTTAAAGCGTTTACAAACATAGATAATCTGGAACAAAAATATGACATCTTCCAGATGGTATACCCGTATATGTGAGTGCATAAATCGAGTCGTAATTTTTTTCGATGACTTTTAAGATATTTTGAAAATTGATACCTATTTGGTTCCGATGATGAAATTATCGCTTCAACAACCGCCTATTTTGAGGGCCTCAACAAACCTTATTATTTGAAAGGTATCAAACAATTGGGAAATGTATTGAATTAAAAGAGATGTGAGAAGTCAAATCCGCCCTCGTATTTAGGTTACAACTTTAAAATATTTTGGAGGTTTTCCTAGTGTTCAAAAAAATTTGAATATCAATTCTAAAAACGACCAACCTTCCTACATCTATCTAGTTCTTAGTAACTTGAATTTGTGTAATTTTAAGTTGAAAAAAAGTTTTCAATGATTCCAATTTCAACTTTATTCAGGCCTAGGTACCGCCACATGTTTTCTTTTTATAACTATTCAACAAAATTTTAATGGCAGCAGCAATACGAGTATATGGTGCAAATAAATTTTAAGGAATGTTTGCTCTTCAAAAAAAAAAAAAAGAAAAAGTTGAAAACAAAAAACAAACCCATATAAACGAATTGGAAAATAGAGGTATTTCATCCTAGCAACCAACCCCCCATCTAAGATACTACCACACACACTCTCATTTATTTTTTATTTTTTTTTTATTGTATATAGAAAAAAGGCAAACATATGTACATACATA
Organism: Volucella zonaria; assembly: GCA_963966105.1. Classification (NCBI taxonomy): domain Eukaryota; kingdom Metazoa; phylum Arthropoda; class Insecta; order Diptera; family Syrphidae; genus Volucella; species Volucella zonaria. Next base: position 86,796,660 of record OZ014532.1, on the reverse strand, counting down.
TATTGTGTATTCATAGATGCACATATATAAACAAAAGAATAGATACATTACATACGTATCCGTCTTCTGCAAAAGCTAAAGCAAAAAAGGGTGAAGCACACAAAATCAACTAAATATACACACGAGAAAATCCGGTTGTTGGAGCAACAAAACCAACCGCCTACACCACACGCAGAGGGAGTACGAGTATATGGAGGAATGCCTAAACAAAAAAAGAATTGTGCAAATGGAAACTAAAACCGGGGGAGTTTGGGGCCTACGGGTATTGTGCTAGCTATCCATTTGGCAGTCCCTAGTAATTTCAATCCATATTCCATTCCTTACGTCGTCCCTCTTTGGCCTTAATAAAACCGGCACAAACTAAAGTAGAGGATGAAACATGAGGAAAACTACAAAAATACGAGTACGATTATACTACATACTCATGGAACTTTTCCTTGTTTTTCCCATTTATTTTTCTTCATTTTTAAACAGTACTCTACGCGTGTTTGCTGTTTTTGTTCCCTTTATTTTTATATATACACGTATATATATGTATAAAAGAAAGCCCTCAAGCCATGAACTTTAATTATGAACCAACGGAAAGAGATGTGCTATGTGTGTAGTGTACTCGTAAATGTACTTTGCATGTTTGTTTGCATGTTGTGAATTTTCTCTTTGGATCCGTTGATATCCACGGATAAAGGCGCGCATTTTTATGGAAACAATTTAATTGTTTGGTGGCTCCAGTTGAATGTTGATATTTTTTTTTTGCCTATTTATGATACTAGGAACCCGCTCCAATTTTTGTTTTCAGTTCAACTTCAATAGTGATTTTTGTAGTAAATTGTTTGACTTTAATTTGTATCCGTATTCAAAGTATCATTAAGCATTTACAAAGGGTGTTGTTTTTTTTTTTTAAAAAAGCCTGTTATAAACAAAAAAGTGACAAGAATTGAGTATAAATCAAAAAATCTCTATTCATTATGGTTTATGGCATTATATTTTGAGCACATCTTTGTAGGGCTTCCTCCGTTGTTTTTGGCATCCTTTCCCGCCACTTTTTGCCAACTCTTTCGTTCAAAGGTTTGAATAGTTGCGGTTTATTAGAATAAAGACTTAACAAGAAATAATCCACTGACTTATAATCGCCAGAATTTGGTAGCCAATTCACTAGTGAATTTCGCAATACAATGTTGTCATTGAATCGAATCCGTGGTAAGTCAAAGTAAGGCCCATCACGCTGAATATGGTAAATCGACCGGATTAATGACGTTCATATTTTCGAAGAAATAATCACTTATCGGCGTTGGCCATTGACTGTAAAGCGAGCTCCGACTTCATTTTTGAAAAAAATAAGGACCGATGATGTCACCAGATGAAGAGCACACCATCTCAGAATTCTCTTACTCCAGAAACGGCAATCTTGCTTGTTTACAAACCCGTGAGCATTGCCACTAAACACGGTTTTCCTGTAGATTAGATTAGATTAGATTTTTATTTGGTAATCATCAAATGCAATAACATATTTAGTTTATAAAACAAAAAGCTTGGCTTTCCTGCCGTCTGCCTAGTTGACAAAACATAATGTTTTACACATGTAATACTCGCATTTGTTTACATTACTTTATATTGATAAATACAAAACTTAACAAAATAGGATTCTTGAAATTTAAAAACTTTCGCTAATTATACGGTACCTATAGGTTAGAGGCAGATTGCAGTATTGGTATAGTTTTTTAACTTCGATTTTGTTTAGCAGAGATATATAATTTCGTTTTCCGTCAAAAAACTGGATCCCAAAGTGTTCCGTCTTATTCCCCTTAGAATAGGATATTTCCCCATGAAGTGGATAATACGTTGTCTTTCACCCAAGTTACACAAAGATCACAAGATGGGTAAATTTTCTCTGTGAACAATAAAGTTTAGGTGTATCAGCTCTCCCGGAGCCTCACCATCATTGCTATTTCATCGACGCTATTTTTATCTCGAAAATAATTCCTTTCTTCTAAATTGTGGTTAAGTTGGGAATGTATTGCTCGTTGGCGTTGCTCAGAAATCTCTTTCTGCACTTCAAATCCACTGATGAAATAAGCCTTCCAGCGAACACAATCGAAACTATCTAGACTTAAATCCATGCCGCAGTTCGCATCAAGATCCATCCATTCAGCATACCAGCTCGATTCATCATTTATGACTGAGAGGGCCGCTATCTTCGGAAGCCGGCGATTTTCCATCTTCATAATCTTAAGCACGTAATCAATTTGCATTTTGAGGGTACGAATAAAGGGAGGTGACAATCCAGTTTCCAGTTTCTCAATGAGTGGAAAGTGTCTTTTATAACACCCATTTTTAAAGCAGGAGTCAAACAAAAAGTTTCAGACTACAGGCCTATATGTAAGTTGTTAGTTATCCCTAAGGTTTTCGAGAAGATTGTATGTGACAAACTTAGTTTTATTGTGAAGGAAATCATATCCGACTCACAGGATCGATTTGTTCAACGAAGATCCTCAGTCACAAATCTTGCAATTCTATGTGATTAAGATTATTGAAAATTTCGAAAATGGATACCAGACCGATATAGTATTCACAGATTTTGCCAAGGCTCTTGACAGAGTGAACCAACCGATTTTAATCCATAAGCTCAGGCAGTTTGGTTTCCACTCCTGTTTTTTTGGATTGGATTATCTCGTATCTTCGTGGCCGAACACAATTTGTCAAAATTGGAAACAGTCTGTCAGAACCCATTGTAGTAATGTCTGGTGTTCCACAAGGAAGCCACATTGGGCCGTTGCTTTTTGTTCTCTTTATCAACAACATTCCCGTAAGTTTTTGTAATTTAATATCCCTATTATTTGCAGATGACTCGAAGGCGTTTCGAAAAATGAAGTCGGTTAATGATTGTTGGCGCCTCCAGGAAGAGTTGAATAGTCTTGCTAAGTGGTGTCAGTTCAATCAACCACATTTAAATGTACCAAAGTGCCAAAGTCTGACCTGCACTAGGACTAAAGATTCGATATCTTTCGATTGGCAACACTTGTTTGGACAAGGTGAGTTCCAAAAAGGATCTAAGTGTTATATTGGACCCAAAACTTTCTTTTAAGCTGCATATAGACCACATAGTTAGCAACTCTTTCAGAAAGCTAGTGTTCATAAGGCGAAAGGCTCTTTGTTTTGCTTTAGTAAACTCCGTCTTAGACTATTGTAGTCCCATCTGAAATCCCTACTACGATATCCACTCTAAGAGGATAGAAAGGGTCCAAAAATATTTCACTAGACTTATTTTCAAAAGGCTGAGGTGGAATATTAATACACCACCATATCTGATCAGAGGCCTTGTCTTTAATCTATTGACCATTGAAGACAGACATTACAAAAGCGTCTACTCCACGATGAACTGATTGCGCTTTTAGCCTTTGTCAGTTTCTCCTTCGGTTTTCCTGTATATGTAAGTAAGAGTCGACTCCAAGCTGCTCTCGAGCCAAATCTTCAAACTCCCTACGCAATCCATGGGTCCGTGGCTTTAGTTTCTGCATCAGTTGGTTCTAACACGGGTGGTAGGCAGAGATCTTTTCGCAACATTTTTCCAAATACTGGACGGACAAAGGCCAAACTGTTGGGGTTGACGACGAATTGGCAATTCCTTATCTGCCGTCAGATTATTACTCATAGGTGCTATAGTTTCTTATATGTTATCGCCTTGTAGGCGTTGCGTCGTATGTGGTTTATGTGGTACAAAATTTAACCACATAGAGGAAATGAGCGATGTTATAAAAAACTTTGAATTATACGGAAGCGTTCTTCTGGTGTAGGTCTATCACAAAAATTGTTGCCAAACAATACTCAAAATAAATGTTAAAGACCTATAAAAGATGACACAGCTGGATCCCTGTTTGAATATCTATCACTGAAAAAGAAAAACATCCTTTGGTTCATTCGTTTATTCGCGCAGTAAGATAATCATACCTTTTGTGAGTGATAATCTTGCATTTTAAATTATTATTCATAAACTACACATCGACTATGAATTTGAAAATAATGAAAAATTATTTATCATACCATTAAATTCAAAAACATTCGAAAGCAATACCAATCAGTATTTTAGAATGTACTCCTATATATGTGTATTTCGAAATTTATTTTAAAGACTACACAATTTACAAACTCAATTCAATTGGTGAAAATCTTTTTCCGGTACAAATTTAATGGCAAATCGCTATTAGACTTTAGTTTATTGAAGACTTTTGCACTTAATTCAAAGCTTTTAATTTAAAATTGTATCAAAGGAAATAAACATTAAATTGTATATGGACACATACAGTATTGTGCAAAACCTAAGCAACCATCTGAAAACGACATTTCACAGTAATTTTTTTTTAAACTTTCTACCACACCAAATAAGAAGAAATGAATATTGAATAATGTACATGTATACTCTTGTATACTCTGAAATTCACAACTTTATAAGAAAATATAAAAAAAAAATGAAAATCAATAATATAGTCAAATTCTGCTGTGTAAAACCTAATATTTGGTGTAATTCCTTTATTTTGAATAACTTCGGCGCAACGACGAGGCATAGAAGCAATTAGCTTTGAAATTGGGATCTACAGTAGAAGATGAACAGATATAAAACATGCCCCGTTCATCTTTTGAAATTGTTCATCTTTTCGAGAATCAAATTTAGTTAAAAAAGAACGTATGTATATGTACCAAAGAATATTAATTATATCAAATTAACAATTCATTTTATTTAAAAAAAAAACAAACAAAAAAGAAAATTTGTTTATAACAGATATAAAAACAGACTTATTTAGACGTTTTTCTTAAAAAAACTGTAGACGGTCGCCCGAAAGAAAGTTGTCTTACAATTGCGTTCTCTCGCAAATTTCTTAAATTTTAAAGTATAGAAACATCAGCAACACATTGTTCTGCAAATTTCAAACAGTTGTTGACGGCTGAAATGGCCTCTGCTGGTTTTATTAAATCGACAATTTCGACTACACTTTCTTCTGAGGATGCAAGTTCGTCTTCAGCATCAGAAGGTAGGTAGACCACTAATTCCATTCTCTTACATCATCAAACGTACATTAAACCTTGAAATTCAATTTGAATTTTGACTACCGTTTTATTAAATTAAAACTTATTGACTTACACCAGGAAAAACTTCTTGAAGTATATATTCAGCGCGGTTGTTGAAACATCGCTTATTTCCTCCGATCGCATTCTTTGCTGCAGTATAGCAAGTGAGACATCTTCTTCTTCGTCACTAGAAACAGAGTCAGATTCAAACAATTTATGCCAACACTTTTCGATGACTTCCGGTGTTAGTTTGTTCACAAGCTCCTTGCAGACATATAAGGCCGACACGCATGGTACATTTTTTCAACATCTCGCCCTATGGAGATCACATGTGACTAGAGGCCGTATCACATTCTGGTCCATTGGCTGGATTAGGCGAGTTGCGCTTGGAGGCTTGAAAATGGTGCGAATATAGGAGGGTGACTTGAGGCATTGTCAAGAATAAGCAATGCCTTTTCTGGAACGTTATTATTCTTCATAAACTCCTGTGGCTATTAAAGAGTTGGATACATATAAGACACAATGTTTTTTCAACTCATAATTACCTGTGGAACAAACTCTGTATGAAACTAATTTTTAAAAATTTCATTTGTCATCCATGCAGTCTGTGAGTTGCTATATGTTATTCGGGGGCCTGCAATTTTTGAAGCATCTTGTTTTTTTTTTTTTTGTCGCATTTCGAATGGTCAGGAGTTTTAATTTGTGTTCACCACCACTGTTCGTGGATACCAAAAATGTAAAACGGTCCTTGGCTATTTTTCTCTCAGGAGCAGATCTTTCGGCAGAGTGCACAAATGTTTTGTTTGAAATCATTCGCCAAAAAAGACCACTTTCATCTGCATTATAAAATTGGTCTCGAGTGATACCAAAGTCAGTCATAGTCTTCAATTTATATTTCTTTTTGAAGGGCAAGACGGCATATTTATTAGAGCTAAGTTTCTGTCCACTGATTGCTAAGAGCCGAACTCCAAATCTAGCTTTAAAGTTATTAATCCATCCATCGCTTGCATTGAAAGAATTTTTCTCCTTGAAAATGGCCTGCAACTTTTTTGCCTTAGTTTTCATCATCATTCCTGACACTGGAACACGACGGTCACGTGGCTTCAAGAACCATCTATACAACGCAGCTTCCATTTTCGGCATTTCCGATTTATGCAATGTCTTACGTTTCTCTGCTCCAGAAATTGCTGTATTATACACTCGCGATTCGATTTCTTTGCCTTTCCCACAATCGTGGATAAAGCAATTCCATATTTTTTTGTAATGCTGCGATACGATATTCCAGTTTTTAAATTTTCGAGCACTTCACATTTCTCTTTAAGGGCTTAAAAACTTCACTTTACCCTTAACCGGAGGCATCTTACCTTTACAAAATTCACATTACACTGAAGAATTTGCATGAAAAGTTAAAACAAACGAAGACGAACTTAAGATAAAGAAACAGAAATTTCAACGCGTACATCTTTTGGAACACTATAATAATAGAAAAAAATTCGTTCATCTTTCCGGATTGTTTATCTTATAGAACCGTTCATGTTTCCGAGATTCTACTGTACATATTTTCCCACTCACTTTTTAAAGTATTTTATAGCTCTATCTGGTTGGAAAAACGGTGTCCAGCGACCCGGCTTACAAGAATCAAAACAGGTTTTCGATGGGATTCAAGTCGAGTGATTGGGCCGGCCAATCAAAGTACTGAATCCCACTATCCTTTATTCACTCCTTTATCAACTTCGATGTGTGTTTCGGATCGTTATTCTGTTGAAATACCCGACAAAGTGGCATTTCCTACTGATTCTAGAATTTATTTGTATTTGAATTGGTTCATAATTCCTTCGATTTCTTGGAATGGACCTACACCTCCTGCCGAAAAACGCGTCCATACCATCAAACTACCACCACCATACTTAATAGTGGGTGTGTAGAATCTAGGATTAAGTTGTGTCTGACATGACAAATCCCATCAGAATTAAGTAAATTAAACTTAGATTCATCGCTGAAAAGAACTGTTTTCCATTTTTCAGGGGTATGTTCTTGCAAAATTTAGCCTAATATGAAAAGAGTGGAGTTTGATTTATTTTTAAATGATTTAATTGGACAACTTGTTCTTTAAATGCCATTTTGTGAGCATCGGTTTCTTACACGGACTATAATTTCGAAGATTGTTTTCAATAGCACGTCTACGCACCGTGCTAGCACGGTAATTTTACAACTTTATTTGAACTTATAAATGGTTGTTTTTTTAATTAGACCACAAATGTTTCTATCTGTTCAAATTGTTGTCTTACGCAGCCTACCACCGACATTGAAATTTTCAACGACTTCCGTTGCATGATATGTTTTTGTTAGACGTGGAATAATGGATTTACTAATTTTATATTTTTTTAGCTAATGTTGCCTTACATATTTCAATAATTCAATTGCAAACTTACATATTTCAATAATTTTTAGTTTAAAACAGATGGAGTATCTTTGTCGTGACATTATTAAATCTCATCAATTACACATCTAAATTAATAGAAAACTGATCAAAGACAAAGAGCTTATAATATTTTATGTGTGACCTGACCGGAAAAGTACTGTTAGCTCTTTCCTTTTTACATTGGATTACCAAGTTGCTTAGGCTTTGCACAGCCAAATTTGCCTATTTTTCTTATTTTCGTGTTTTTTTTTTTAATTCTGAAGTACCTACTATTATTTTCTCAAAAAGTTATAAATTTCAAAATATACTCTTATATACATCATTCCATATTAGTTTTTTTTTTAATTGTTGTAGCAGAAAGTTTAAAAAATTTACTGTAAAATGTCGATTTCAGATCAGTTGCTTATGTTACATATCTTTGACTAGATCCGTACGTTTGCTTAGTTTCTGTTTCCAGAGAAATAACAGTGCCGTTGACAACTTCTGCTACCTGTTTGTAAAATACATGCCCTATTACATAATATGACCCCCCGTGGCAACTATCCTGCGTTTTTAATTCATCGTGTTACCTAAAATCTACCTAATCTAACCTATACTTCAGATGAAAAGGTTCATCATTCTATAAATAATTCCTTTTACGCAAGTATTTGAATAGAGTTCATTGTACAAGATGACTACGATACATATGCGGAACCCTCGACTATACATTTCTTACGATTTACGGAAGATATTCGGTAATTCCATACAATCTCAGATTGTTTTTTTTTTTTTTTTCATGCGGTAACAACATCCTTCAAAGCATGACAAGTAAAATGTTAGATAGATATGTATATCATGTAGTTTGTGTTCGACAGCTGTTGGAAGCAGACAATCTCTCGTATTTTTGCAAATATTGAATAAAAATTTGAATGCTTTGAAGTAGAAAATAACTGCGAAAACCGATGCGAAGTTAGATAACCATTACGTAGACTTTGCACAGTTGTTTGGAATTATTTACAAATGATTTCTAAATTTCCAATGTGGTGACATGATCAGAAAGGACACCGAACGTCTTGAACCTCTGATTAAGGTCACCACACCAGAAATTTAAAGCATGTCCATGGAGGAGAGTAAGATTGGTAAGGCTGTAGTATATCAGAACCCTGATGGCCAATTCGTAAAAGTGTTAAGACATGTTCAAGTCAATGCGAACGAGTATTACTACACGTCAGAAATAAATGAACAACATAACAATTTTTTTCTTCTGCCAAACATGCAGACAAGTACAGTCTCGTCGTCAGAAAAGATCACTGCTATTGTTTCTTAGGATGGGTAAAGAAAATCGACTATGTATTTGGAGAATGGAAATACATTCTTCACAGAGTTATAGGATAGATTCAACGGTGAATGGATAAGTGCAAATATAAGTTCAAGTGTTGTTTCATCACGACAATGCCCGGAGTCACACCTTGTCATCGCAACACTGAAATTGAAAGAAATACGCTACGAATTGCTTGCTGTTCCAACATATTCTCCAAATCTGTTATTGAAGTTGAAGCATCGGCATGCTAAACGTATCAAGTTTAAAGGAGAAACCATGTTTGCTATGTTATCGCACTGAATTATCATTTTTCAATATTGCACTGTAAATGCAAATATTTGAGAAGTACGAGGGCGGGTCAATAAGTCCGTGACTTTTGGATTAAAACAGATTTTTTGATAGAAAAATAATTTTATTTTTCAACGTAGTCTCCCTTGAGCTCTATACACTTTGTCCAACGCTTCTCCAATTTTTTTATCCCTTCCAAAAAAAATGATTTGTCGAGGTCCTCAAAATGACGAGATGACTTCATCATTGGAGTCAAATCTTTTTCCACCAAGCCATTTCTTCAGGTTTGGGAACAAGAAGTAGTCGCTCGGAGCCAAATCTGGAGAATAGGGTGGTTGAGGGAGCAATTCATAGCCCAATTCATGGATTTTTGCCATGGCAACTGCACATGTGTGCACCCTTGCATTGTCTTGGTGGAAAAGAACTTTTTTCTTGGCCAAATGAGGTCGTTTTTTTTCAAATCGTCATTGAATCGGTCCAATAAGTTTGCATAATATTCCTCATTGATTGTTCTTCCCTTTTTTCCCGCGTGCATCTCAAAAAACAGTCGCCATAACTTTATTGGCTGACAAACCCACCTTGGCCTTCTTTGGCGCCGATTCACCCTTAGAAACCCACTGTTTTGACTGTTGTTTGTTCTCTGGTGTGTTGTGATGGATCCATGTTTCGTCCACGGTTACAAAACGGCGCAAAAACTCCTCCATATTGCGATTAAACAACGCCAAACCTTCCTGTGAAGTTGTTACACGATTGCGTTTGTGGTCGACTGTGAGCAAATGCGGCACCCATCTTGCGGAAAGCTTTTTCATGCCCAAGTGATCATTCAAAATTGAAACCACTGAGCCATGCGAGATCCCTACGGCTTCCACAATCTCTCGCACTTTCAATCTTCGGTCGGCCAACACCATATCGTGAATTTTTTCGATTGTTTCGGGTGTAGAGACCTCAACTGGGCGTCCAGGAGGTTCGGCATCTTCAGTGCTTGTACGGCCACAACGAAATTCAGTAAATAACTTTTTTACCATTGAAATCGATGGTGCAGGGTCCCCATAGTATTTATCAAGCTTAGCCTTGGTCTCGGTAATGGTTTTTTTTCGCAAGAAATAATGCTTAATAAGCACACGAAATTCACTTTTTTCCATTTTCTCCTCAAATTAGTGAGTATTCTGATAAAAATAGCTGTCAAACACAAACTAACTGACGCAGCAAGTTTAAATTTTGACAGGAGTCAACTGACAAATGCCTGTTGACAGGAGCAGTGTTGCTGTTTCAGTAAAGAGGTCAGAAATTCAAAAATGCACGGAATTATTGACCCGCCCTCGTATCTCGCCTCAGTAAACAAACATCTTCTTTGACGCATTGTAAAAATACCATTGCTCGCCAGCAAAATCTGACTTACTCGTACAACTACAAAATCACACATAATATGGTTTAATGTAAAGTACAATATTTAGAGAACTCACTTTTCCGATTTAGTAATATACAGACAATTACCAAACTTTTGCCACTGCCACGTACGTATTTAAAGATATTGCAGCATATAGGATAGCAATCCAGTCTCCAGACTGAAAGTCATACGTAAAACTATTCAAGTCAATCATTCTTGATGGTTAGCTTGTAGTTCCATGTGTTCCGCATTCCATGGAATTCATTCTGATGTACAAGGGGCAGTATTGGAGAACTTACGGACTGTATTAAACATTCTAATAGATAAAATATAACCACAAGAGGCCTTATGCAATAAGGCTCGATTGATTATAACTGACAATTTCGTAAATTGTGTTTCGAAGGCATTTTGAAGGACCTGCGACAATTGCTTGATCTTCAACGCATATTACCGAAATAAAGGGAATGATATAACTCTTGAATCTACTCTTTCCCCAATGGCTTTTCTCTATAACGACGCAATAAGATTAAAGATTAAAGATTAATAAGATTAAATTCAGAGTACAAATTTTATTATATTTTTAGGAGCTCCGCCGTTATAGTGCCGCAAAAAGTAAAACACCGAGTTTAAGTAATCATTGTTAAATTATATGAAAGCATTTAATTTAAAAAGTAAAAAGAAATTTCCAGCGACTATAACGCAGGAAGTCTGGGTTTTAATATAAATAGAAAACCTTAAAACAGGAAAAAATTATTTCTGACATAACCACCTTTTCGCCATGCTATGTAGTAAACCTCCAAGTGAAAATCTTTAGCTGTGATAAAATCTGTACTTTTTAACAATTCACAGAAAACCGGAGATCCCTCATCGATGTATACAACATTAAGAAAAATAGTATTATTTTTATTTATGTAAAACAAAATTATGACTTAGAGGTCATTTTGTTATAAGCCCAGATTGTGGCAAATTGCAACTGAGATCTTACTCAATAACTACTAGCTGGATTTATTTTTCTGATTAAAGGCTATTTTCAATTACATTCCTAACCTTAAACATAAATATAAGCTTAAAAATGGATTTGTGTAACACATAATGTAAATAATAGCAATAATAGCTAAATAAACTTTAAATCATTATTAATATAACCTGATGACCTATGTTTTTGTAAATAGTAGCGAGCTTGATCCTCATATCAGTAATACTAAAGTGACTAGGTAATCGCAGGACTTAAGCTAAATAGTTGTCTGTTATTTTAGAAGTACGAGGAACTTAGTCTTAGTCCTGCATAAGAGACTCTTCTGGTTTTGATTTTGACAAAAGTATTAATGTAGTATATCTTTAAAATTAGTGAAAGTTTTTCTATGTCCACTTAGAGATCTATTGTACCAAGTTGTTTTTAATATTTAATGTTAATTAATTTGCACAAAATGAAAAAAATTAGTTGTCAATGTATCGTAGTAACAATACTTTACGAGGTACGATGAACTGTTGGATAATAAAATTTAAAGGCTGTACAGTAAACGCCTTTATATAAGTTATAGAACAATGCGAATACGAGTATATGTCTCTGCTGTACGTGATTTTTATTGTCTTAGAAAAATTTACCGACAGCGTAAAATCGAAGTTCATATGAGCAAGAGATGTTCCTGGCAAAATCACTGCTATTCCTAGACTTCGTATGTAGGTGGAAAATGTCGTGTTCTACGTTGCTAGACGTTTTATTTTCTGGTGACAATATTACAATACCTCCTTGACCGCCAGAATGCGCTGCTACTGCAAAAAAGGTTATGGTGCCTTGAAGTCCGTTCATATTTAGGCAGACATGCCAAATTTCAGTGCGATACTGTCTTTAGTTTTGTTTTGACAGCTGATTGTTGTTGACGTGTTTGTCATCATGTTGAGTATGGACAAAAACGATTTTCGTTCTCTCATAAAACATTATTTTTTGAGAGGCAAAACGCCGAAGGAAACAAAAGAAAAGTTGGATAAATATTATGGGGCTAATGCTCCGTCAGATTACACCGTCAAATATTGGTTTCGAGAGTTTCGTGGCGGCCGCAACTCCACTACCGATCAAGTCCGCAGCGGCAGGCCCTCCGATGCAACAAAAAACATGAAATGGTGTTGGCTGACAGGAAAGTGAAGGTGCGCGAGCTAGCAGATACCACAAAGATTTGTACTGAGCGCACACGCCATATTTTGGGCAATATTCTGCATATGAAAAAGTTATCCTGCCGCTGGGTGCCGCGAATGACCAAAAACACGAAGGCGAGAGCACTTCGAAAGAGTGTTTGGACTTGCTGATGCGGAATCGGACGGACTTTTGGCGTCAATTGGTAACTGTTGATGAAACTTGGATCCACTATTACACACCAGAGAACAGAATGAGTGCCCGGCTATGGACTGAAGCCGGCACGAGTGCTCCGAAGCGGCCGAAGGATGGTCGATGGGTCGAAAAGGTTATGGCGTCGGTTTTCTGGGATTGTCATGGCATACCCTTCGTGGACTACCTCGAAAAAGGAAAAACCATCAACAGCGAGTATTACCGTTCATTATTGGATCGATTGAAGGCCGAAATCGCTGCAAAACGGCCTCACATGAAGCGAAAAAAAATTTTGTTTTCGCAAGACAATGCGCTGGCGCACAAGAGCATCGCAACCACGGCTAAAATCAATGACTTACGGCTCCAGTTGCTGTCGCATCCGCCGTATTCGCCCAATTTGGCTCCCTCGGACTATTATCTCTTCCCAAACCTCAAAAGATGGCTCATCATTAAAAAATTCAGCTCACGCGAGGAAATCATTGACGCCACGGAGGATTATTTTACAGACCTTCCGGAAAATTACTTTTCGGACGGGATCAAGAAGTTGGAAAATCGCTGGAATAAGTGTATCAAACTAAAAGGGGACTATATTGAATAATATAAAAAAACATTTAAAAAAATAATTTTTTTCTCATTCCCAAGGAGGTTACTTTTCACCCCACCTAGTAGATGGTGTTGCCGTCGCATTATAGGTCTGAGTAAAGTATACCTAGTCCTGCCATAAGTTCTGTTACACAATTTCCAGCGCTTATCGTTCAAAACTTTTTACGGGAATAGAACTGCGTTAACTTTTTTTTGGAGAAGACATGTACTGATCAGTAAAGAATACTAGTCAGTTTTTGTTCAGTTTGCAAACCACAATATTAACATGGAGTGGGGCGTTAAAGAGAATCGAGTCGCGGTAATAGCGTTGCATAAGGGCGAAAAGAGCGCTGGCCAAATTTTCGAATTGCTAAAACCACGAGAATATCGAGAATATTCGTTTATCGGGCTATTACTCGCTTCGGCGAATTGTGTGGAGTAGAGGACAGGCAAGAAACGGTAGCCCGCGCGTCGTCCGTGCGAATGCAGTGTGTGAACGAATTCGGAGAGATGCGCTTAGTCCAAGGAATTTGATATATCAACCAGATTCATGTCTAGGCTGATTCGGGATGATCTGCATATGAAAGCCTATCGTCGGTCCACGGGTCATCTTCTAACTCCTCAACTAAAAAAAAACAGGCCGGAAAGATGCAAGCGTATTCATTGGATTATGGTTTGTGGTCAGAATTGGAGAACATAGCCTGCAAGACTCCCCACAGAAATTTGGAAAGCTTTAAAACAGCATTAATCAGAGCAGCTTCCATGACTGCTATAGCCCAATGGCCACACAGTTTGGAAGCTTGTCTTAAAGCAAAAGGCAGTCATTTCAAGTGAATTAATTTTTTTTTAATAATCAATATTGTGGTCCAATAAATGAAACAATTTTGAATATAGTATGTTTACAGTTTTTTTTTTATAGCGTTTTATATTTGTAACAGAACTTATGGCAGGACTTAGTATAGAGGGTTATATTCCTTCACCTGATCGGTCGGAACTTCGAAAACAAAGCAAATGGCTTATGATAAAAACGTCAAATACCAAAGCCCTCACTCAATTTAACTTGCTGAACTTCAATATTGGAGATATGATAATTTTTCTTATTTGTACACCGAACTTGATACAGGCAGCAGAATCGGGATGGCAAAAGCTCCATTCGGTATTCTATCTAAAGTCTGGAAAAGTGTCGTTTACAGCGCTTAGTCCAAGGTGCGACTATTTCGCTCCAATGTTGAATAGAAATATCAGAAATTGTAATTGATTGCAAATAATGTTATCGGTACAGCAATTTAAGTAACATTTGTTTTTAGACATCAGTAATTTGAATTACCATTCGAATTTGAAAATTAAAAACAACAAATTAAAAAAAGATCTCAATATATGATAATTTCTTAAATAAAATAAAACCATGCGATTTGCAGAGATAGCACAATATTAAGTTCCTTATTTCCTGTAATATTGAATATAAAGGATACCCAGAATCGAAAGTTGTTACTAGTTCCTAAATTAGGAAATATTTGTAAACCTTTTAACATGTGCACATATACATATATAGAAATTATGTGGTGAAAAAGGCAGTGTACATTGAAATAAACAAGTCTTCTTCTTCTTTTTTATCAATCCTTCTTATATCCAGAACTTTTTTTCCAAAAATTTACAACGTACGAACACTGCAAGTATAAAATCTCCTCAAATTTATTTATAAATTAAAAAAAAAAGAAAAGAAGAACACCTTCCAACCGTCCGAACTAAACAATGTGGCTCAATCGCCACATGTTCTATAAAAAATTTTTCTGTTTATTATTTTCATTATGAGATGATGTAGTCGGCTACAGCTCTTACATATGTAGATAGCCAATAGATAGAAATGATAAAAATAAATAAATTTGACGTTATAACAAAGGTAAGTAGGTGCTCTGTGAGATACGATGAACCTTATATTTTTTTTGTCGCATGTATAAATAGCAACTTTAGCGGAATGTGTTTTTTTTTTCTTCATCCTATTTGATATACATATGTAGGTATGAGTATTTTATTTTTATAATTTAAATGTTGGCATCTTCAACGATCAGGCTATCAAAACAAAAAAAAAAAACCTCTCAGACAGAGTTTTTTTTTATTTTAAGTAAAGAAAGACCATTTTGCACTGTTGGTAAACAAATAAGAAAAATCAAACCGTATTTGATTTAGTATGCGAATTTATATAACCATACAACTGAATATGTACATATGTACGAATCTGCTGGGCAATATCATTCACTCAACGTGTAATTAGTGTTAACCATAATGTTTGCACGAAACAGCCAACAACGTGCGAATTCCAAGAAATTGATTATATTAGTCTTCAGTAAGTGTTGGTTTTTTTTTTTTTTTTTTAAAAAAAAGCCATATGTAAAATAAATAAAAAATAAGTTCGAAGTTTAAGAAGTATTGTTGAGTTAATAAGACTTATTGAACACTTCCACTTCAGAGTTCGTTCTTTCAAATGGACGCTGAACAATTGTTAAAAGATCAGACTCTCAACTAAAAACTTTACTGAAGTGGACTACTCGTACATCTCATTTCCTGTGGTCTTACGTACTGTATTCGAACTGATATTTGAACCTGGCTCACTGTTTTGAGCCCTTAAACCAACTAACTAACTTCAGGGACTTTTTCGGACGTGATAACTTGACTTAACAAAAAAACAAAGCCACATTATCACTACGAACTTTAATGTGGAATATTTTTCTACCATTTTTCTATCCAGAGGAATTCGTATATTGTCGAATCAGAACTGAATATTGATATATTCGATTTCTACTCCAGTTATGTTGCATGTGTATGTACTATTTCATAAGAAAACAGTCGAAAATATTGTTGGGGAAATTTGCCAATATTCCAGTTCTTGGTCGGAGGCATCGTATGACACAAACAACGATACAACTTATAGACCAGTAAGCAATCGATAAATATGATAATAAGGGCCTAGTCACTGCCGTATAGTACCGAATACATCTCTTGTGTAAAGATTTACAGAAGGTCGACAACAGCAATTCAAGATACGAGGACTCATACGTTTTTATTCGCTAATATTAATTTTTCTATGACATATGTGTAAATCTCGTCCATCCTAAGTTGTACGAACTTAGTTGCATAGTCTTGTAGTTATCTTCCTGCTGGCGAACCACATAGTTTGGATTCAATTTATCCGAAACAAATGCACGATTTATAAATATTTTTTAGTACTAGTGTC
Source organism: Volucella zonaria (assembly GCA_963966105.1). Lineage (NCBI taxonomy): Eukaryota > Metazoa > Arthropoda > Insecta > Diptera > Syrphidae > Volucella > Volucella zonaria. The sequence goes on along the minus strand of OZ014532.1, from coordinate 86,780,065 downwards.
GCTCTTTTTTAATACGAGGGCTGTCTGAAAAGTTTCCAAACAATGATACAAGACATTTTTTCTAAATTTTTTTTTTATTTTTCTACATAGTCTCCTTGTAACTCTACACACTTCTCCCAGCGATGGTCCCATCTCTCTAACCCGTCCAAATAGTACTTGGCGTTTTTCTCTGCAAAATAATTGTTCACGAAGGTGATTGCCTCCTCATTTGACGAAAATCTCTGTCCTCCGACAGCAGTTTTTAGATGAGGGAACAAAAAGAAGTCGCTTGGGGCTAGATCTGGTGAATAAAGCGGATGGTCAAGCAGTTCAAACCGTAATTCATGGATTTTCGCCATATCAGCAACCGCTGAGGTGTGAGACGGTGCGTTGTCTTGGTGAAACAGGATTTTATTTTTCTGCAACTGTGGCCGTTTTTCCAAAATTTCTGCCTTCAGCTTGGCAAGTAATGATGCGTAGTATGCTCCTGTAATGGTTTTTCCTTTTTGAAGATAACCGATTAAGATAACTCCTTTACTATCCCAAAAAAACAGTCGCCATCACTTTCCCAGCTGGAAAAACAGTTTTTGCTTTTTTTGGTGCCGGCTCGCACTTTGCAGTCCACTGTTTTGACTGAATTTTTGTTTCGGGCGTATAATGGTGTATCCAAGTTTTATCTACAGTAATTAATCGGCGCCAAAACTCGGATTTATTGGGCCTAAACTGCGCCAATAGAGCGTTGGAAATGTTCATTCGAACACGTTTTTGGTCTAACGTAAGCAAACGCGGCACCTAACGCGCGGACAGCTTTCTCATCTTAATTTAATATGTAACAACCACGTTCTTTTGACATTTTCATAACCTCTACTATCTCTCTCACTTTAATTCGGCGGTCGTCTAACACCATTTGGTGAACTTTAGCAATGTTATCGTCAATGGTTGCAGTTTTTTGGCGTCCCGAACGTTCATCATCTCCCAAGCTCTTACGACCACGTTTAAATTCAGCTGCCCAAAATTTCACTGTGGTAAATGATGGTGCAGAATCCCCATACACAGAGTCCAATTCATTTTTGATTTGAGTAGGCGTATTGCCTTTCTAAAAAAAAAAATGTAATAAAAGCTCGATACTCAATTTTTTCCATTTTCACAAAAAACACTCACATCGACTCACTCAAACGACTGTCAAGTAACTGTCTCAAATAACTTTGTCATTTTTTGATATTATTTCGGACTTATTTGTACTTAATTATTTTTTAAATCTTAAATTGCTGGTATCTCTTAACAGAAAAAAAACTTTACAATATTACCTGAGCAAAGTTTGTCGGCTAACAATAGTTGTGGAAAGCTTTGTCTGCTATCTGCGCTTGAACTAACGGGGAGATTGTCAATATTTAGTTTTGTCCTGCTGCGTCCTATTCTGCGTGTCGCTACAGATTCTACAGGTTTAGGCAACACGAAACAAAATGCGTAGATAGTGATTTGTCGTTTTTTAAGCAAAGCTATCTGTGCCATGTGAGTATGTGATATTAAATATCTGACATTTGCGTGTTCATTAAGTCGATCTGGTCTCGCTTTCCGTATTTAATAATGGGCTGAGATTCATAGACACTCGTAGCTATAGAGTTGTTATACACTCGATAGATGTGACGGAACCCATTTGGCCGTGGGGACCTTACATTCCGAACTACATTCTCACATTGATTCGTAAAGTTGGAGGTTTGTCTTCTCCTATTTTCTCCCTCTTCTACATAAATACTAACCGCTGTATAATTATCATACTTCATTATCTTTTCTAACACATAATGAAGTCACATATTAGAACATCTGCGTGCCAAAATCTGATGGATATCTGGAGTAGATCCGAGGACGAGTCGAATGTACGAGGGTAGTCCCAGAAGTACCCGACCTAACAAAGAAAACACAAAAAATTGGGGAAAAAATATGTTTATTTCTCTACGTAGTGTCATTTTAGTTCAATACACATTTTCCAGCGATGTTCGCTTCGAGCGTAGAGCTCTTTAAAATAGCTATCAACCACAGACTCCACCTCTTTACTGTTGGAAAATCTTTTACCACCGAATCATTTTGTCAAATTCGGAAACAGAAAATAATCCCAAGAGGCTAAATCTGGCGAATAGGGTGCATGAGGAAGCAATTCGTACTTCATTGATTTTGGCCATCGCGATGACGACGGATATGTGAACTGGTGGATTGTCTTGATGAAACAAAACCTTTTTCTTCGCAAATGCGGCCATTTTTTTTTCCTGATTTCATCTTTTTCTTTCTGAAGATAATCAATGAAAATTATCCCAAACGCATCCCAAAAAACTGACGCCATGATCTTGCCTGCAGATGGAACTGTCTTCGCCTTCTTTGGAGCCGATTCTCCCCTTTGAGTCCATTGTTTTGACTGTTTACTCGGGCATGTGATGGACTCATGTTCCATCCATGGTTATGAATCGACACAAAAACTCGGTTTTATTGCTGTGAAACTTCGCCAAACATTCGATTGAAACATCCTCACGACGCTGTTTTTGTTCCGTTGTGGGTAATTGCGGCACCCATCTTGCTCATGTCCAATTTTCCAGTCAACATGCAATGTACAGCGCTTTTTGAAATGCCTACCATTTTGTGGATTTTTTTTCAACGTTTCTGGTGAACTCACCTCATTTGGTCGACGACTGCGATGTTCGTCTTGGCAACTCGTACGATCTCCCTTAAACTCTGCCACCCAATGTTTTATTGTTGTAAACGAAGGACCAGACTCCCGCAGAGTAGAATCCAGTTTCGTTTTTATGTTGGTTGGATTGAGACCTTTCAAATGAAAGTACTATATTGTATCACATAACGATGAGAAATTTTTTCCACATTTAAATATTTATTGAGAGCGTTCACTATTGATGGTTGCCGAACAAATACTAAACAACATAGCGTCGTTAAACTTGAAATTTAAGCTTTATAAGGTTGGTACTTTCTACAATTTTCATACTTTTTAAACAACAACCTCCATGTATACGTCAGCTCGGGTACTTATGGGACCCTCATATAATACATACATGGTTTAAAGTAGCTTTGTTAGAGGTGGAAAACGCAATGGTTCTGGTTCAAAGGGGCTTTAGATATTCATGCATAATGCTGTGTAGGACTTCATTTTTGATGCATGCGGATCGGTAGTTGTTGCCAGGCAAAGAATTTTCTTTCTTATAGATGTTATATAGAAAACTGATATTCCGTTCATTGGACCTGGTTGATGCCTCCGTACATCCATGGAAAATTGGCCAGAAATGGCGCTTTGTATATTTTTAATGTCTAACCTTCATGGAGCACTTCTAGAAATTCTGTTTAAATATATCTGCCATTCTTTATAGGTCGGTGACAAGTTTCGAATTAAAATTATGAGAAGCTGAGTTCCGGGCTGAAAACCTTTTTCGTATAAACTCCGGATGTTGTTCCCGTTTCCTCTTCGATTTTCGTAAATTAGGAATGTATGTTTTTCCGATCCTATTTTCCTATAGGTTTTGCTTTGTAGCTCTTTTTTACAACGCCTTTTTTTCACCTATTTCTTGTATGCTCATACCCTCTTGGACCTCTGATCTTTTCAAGATGGTGGTCGGCAGCCCAAAGGTATCTCGGCTACCTTCTGGATGTGACACATCTAACATGATTTTTATTTTGTCTGCGTCTGCGACCATAAGACCAGACCAGAGTCAAAATCTTCTTTCAGTATAACAGAGCTATGTACGTCGTTCATCGATATCACGAATTGGTTGGTGTTTCAAACATCTTGAGTTTCTCAGGTGTCTAAATTGATTCTTATGCTAGATATCACGGTGTTTTATAAGTCTGAACATGTTGCTATACGATTATTGCGTCGTATATAAGTGAGGGTCCATAGGTCAAATAAAGTGGCCGTGAAATTGCTCCAAATTAGGACGTTTTTTTTCGTCGGTGAAAGCATGGGGATATATTAAACTTTAAACACCATGTTGTAGTTATTTTTAAAATGAAAGCAAGAAGATTGATTATTGGCTTAAAGTTCATGCCATTCGTTCTGATGCGGTTTCTCCATGACGCATCGGCATCGTTCAGAGCAGGTATAAAAGTCTCAATTTATATAAGAAAAAGTAACCAAAACTAAATATTGCAATTTACGCATAAAACCATTTCTAAAATTGAAAAGAAAATTTTTTATTATTTACCATTTTGGACATCTGGTTTTTATCATCACATATTTCCGGCGCACTTAATTTTTTGCAAAAGAAAAAAATTTTAACTTAACAAAGAACGGCTTGATTTATGTTGCGATTTTTTTCGTCTTCTTTTTCTTTGTATTTGACTGAAACGAGACATCCGCCATGTGTGAGTATAGTATTCGTATCTCAAACAAGTCATTATTAAGCACAAAAAAAAAAAGCCGACCATAAAACTGGCCTTGACTTTAGACTGTGCAAATGCATGAACAAGTCTATACATCTATATTTGTACATATAAATACATACAAACAATAACCACATGTATTCAAAATACAATAAAATCCGCGCTTCTTATACACTTGAAGATGATAAGGGAGAAACATGGAAAATTGTGAATTTTATTCTCCGCCTGTTAATGGATCTACGAATCAGGCAGTGATATTACCTTAAAAGTAACCCAGACAATTACAGATAATAACATATCATAGAAAATTTGGTTTTGAAGTAAAATCGTAAAATTTTGTCTAGAAAACAAGTAAATCCCAGAATTTCTTCAAAGAAAATTGAATCGTAATAGGTGGGCAGGTTTATATCACTATCATATATATATTGAACGATTGAGATACAATACTTGTACATACGAGTACATATGATACATATGTACGAGTATAATCGTTTGTTCACTGGAAATTTATACAATTGCACACACCCTCTCTCTCGCATTGACAAAGAAGCAACGAAAAGCAAACAAATGGCAAGTCATTAGTCAATTAAGCTTAAGCGAACAAATAAAAAAAAAATAAAATCTCATTTGCACCAAGAATAAAAAAAAAATTATCTTAAATATACAAGGGAAGTACACTTGTCAAGCCTCTTTCCCCTTCAGTAGACAGCTGTGGTGTCTTACAGTCTAGAGCCTCTTAAGAAATCTATAGAAATTGATTGTTCAAAAATCTTCAAATTTATTTTCGTTTTCTTTGACTTATAGGTTCTACTGATACAAAGAACAAATAATCTTAGATAATATAAAAGTATTTGTTTTAAAAGTCTATTGTCTTAACCGATCTGAAGATATTTGATTGAAAAATTAGTACCAGATACGAGTAATAGTTTATTTTTTCCATCAAAGCTTATTTAGACTTTGATGGAGAAAAGGCGGAATTGTGGATGGATTAAAATGAATGACTATTCGTATGTCAGTGTGTATTGAAGTGGTTGTGGGAAGGAAAATAATAAACAAAAATCTTTAACGGTCAAGGTCCTCTTGATCATGTATGTACTCGTATACTTATTATGTCTACATTTCAATCTAGACACTCGTGTGTGAGTTTACTCAAATAATTTGCAAATTCTTCAATCACAAAATGTTTGCAAAGTCAAGATTATTAATTATTTATATTTGGCTATCGAGATGATATAATATATGCTAACATATTGAATAATAACATTAAATACACGAGTATTATCAAAGCAATCAAATGAACGCATTTATGCGGAAAGTTAGCAGAAATAATTCGAAGTGGTCTTTCTTCCAAGACGTTAATTGTTGCTTCACGTAGTCTCAAAGTTAAACCATTTCTCAATATTCACTTTACGTCAGTATTCTGATTTAATAATAATGGTTTCAGTCACCGCCTCATTTAGCTCAGATCATTGTTATCCATTATTAACATGATCTCGTAACGATCAAAAAATTAAATAAACTCCAACAATATTTGGAATCCTTACTAAATGTTGGAAATAGATACAGGGTGTTTTCATTTTGACTGATATATCTTTCATTAGGAATAATTTTAAGCCCGACAGCACGGGTTGTAAGAGAAAAGTGACTCTGTATCATGGTATTTCGAAAATTGGTTTTCACGTCGCGAAACGTAACGAAAGGTTATGTGATTTTTCTAATTCACATAATCGCCGGCTGAGCTTGCTATTTGTCGTGATACAGATAAATTTCGTAACTCAAAGCCAACAACTTGTCAAGGTTTTCTGCTTACAGAGAAGAAATTATAGCTGCTGCTAATCACAACGGCCTTGCCGTTAAGACCTACACCCCCCTATACTTCCTTGACCGCCAGAATGCGCTGCTACTGCAAAAAAGGTTATGGTGCGTTGAAGTCCGTTCATACTTAGGCAGACATGCCAAATTTCAGTGCGATACTGTCTTTAGTTTTGTTTTGACAGCTGATTGTTGTTGACGTGTTTGGCATCATGTTGAGTATGGACAAAAACGATTTTCGTTCTCTCATAAAACATTATTTTTTGAGAGGCAAAACGGCGAAGGAAACAAAAGAAAAGTTGGATAAATATTATGGGGCTAATGCTCCGTCAGATTACACCATCAAATATTGGTTTCGAAAGTTTCGTGGTGGCCGCAACTCCACTACCGATCAAGTCCGCAGCGGCAGGCCCTCCGGTTACAGAGGACAATGTCAAAAAAATACATGAAATGGTGTTGGCTGACCGGAAAGTGAAGGTGCGCGAGCTAGAAGATACCACAAAGATTAGTACTGAGCGCACACGCCATATTTTGGGCATATGAAAAAGTTATCCTGCCGCTGGGTGCCGCGAATGCTCACTTTTGACCAAAAACACGAAGGCGAGAACACTTCGAAAAAGTGTTTGGAATCGACTTTTGGCGTCGATTTGTAACTGGATTTGGATCCCTCGGACTATTATCTCTTCCCAAACTTCAAAAGATGGCTCATCAATAAAAAAATACAGCTCACGCGAGGAAATCATCGACGGAGGGGTATTTTGCCGAGCTTCCAAAAAATTACTTTTCGCACGGGATCAAGAAGTTAGAAAAGGAGACTATATTGAATAAAATAAAAAAAAAAACATTTAAAAGAAATTTTTTTTTCATTTCCAAGGAGGTTACTTTTCACTCCATCTATTAGGATTAAGATCCAGTTGATGCAGGAACCAAAGCCACGAAATCCCGGCTTGCTGCGGAAAATGGGCTCTTCAACAACTTTGACGATGACCCTTATTTTCATCGAAAAATCATGTTTAGTAACGAGGCTGATTATGGGCTTGTTAGCAAGCAAAATTACAAAATTGTAGTGTGGCCAATCCAGAAGAGGCTTATGAGACTCAATTGGTACTGTTTGCTGTGGTTTTCACACCGATTCAAAATTGAGGCTTGAGCTCGCGTTCATTGATTATTATTTTGAAAATATTGGCGGAATTTACTACTCGATTACTTCTTCTGGGGATATGCAGTGTTGGGGTACATATGGTGATAAAAGACAAAATACCCTAAGCCAATATTCAACGCATTTTTTGTTAGATAGAGCCCCAAACACTAATCGGTTTTTGCCTATGCACTTTGTTTTCACAAAACATTAAAAATGTTGGGTCATCGTTTTCTTTCGATCTGCAATGGCGCTTTACTTATCAAAGATAAATTAAAGTGGTGCTGATTGTGAGTATTCTTTTAGTTTCAATTGGAATCCAGTTTATTCGTTCCCACATTTATATGAAAAAGTTTAATTCTTACTTGCTCTTGATGAAATCTTACAGACCGGGGTGTTCGCAGACCTTAACCAATATGCCTCTAGTCAGCTTTATCCTTAGCTAGTTGCCTCCAGTTACCCACATCGAGTTGGTTGAGGATTCTTCTAGTTGTGGGCTCTACCTTAGGTTAGGTCTTCTTCTGGGCTGGATTGAAAAATCGTTGGGAATGGAATGAATACTGATGTTCACCCGCTCTACACGACGTAGCATATCAATCGCTGTAGGCAAAGCCCTTAGATCGTATCTTTGTTGTACATTCCCCTCAACACTCCATCAACGAGGATAGCACAAACGATTACACGGAGAATCTTTCATTTAAAGCGCATTATTGGGCTTTCATTCTGTTTTGAGAGTATCCATGCGTCTGAAATGAGCTGCTGTTCTTAGCTTGATCTCTGTCTTATGGAATTCACCGCAGAGCCTCCGTGGATAAATTATTTTACCACCGCAAAATTATGTATGTCAATCCGCATATACCAGACGTTGGAGAGATTTCTGAAATACATCCGCATACCGTGTGCGACGTCTCTGTCGTAGTTGAGTCGCCTGTCCGCAGCTGTTCGAGCAAGGTGGAAGATTAGCGGAACCGCCAATCCGTCCTGATCAGACCGTCAAAGCGAACTTTCTCGTGACACATATAATTAGGGTAGTAAGTCCCGGAAATCAGGTTGTTCGATGAGGTCATTGCTCTTGCAATGTGCCTTCGAGTCAACTTACTGACAAAATTGTCCACTATTAATAGGTTCGTCCTATTGTACAAGTCCTCATTAGGATAGAATTTTATGTACTCAGATCCTAGTGTTCTGTATAAGCGAAGACAAGTCCTAAGACAAGCCCTCTCAAACAACCGAATCTTTTCCAACAAACTTGCTCTCACGTTGAACCACACAGGACATCCAAATACAAGCATGGACCGGATAAAGGCCATGTAGCAGATCACCTTCACCCTCGCATTGAGTTGGCTGTTATAAAACAGTCACTTTCAGATCACTTGTGTAAATGCTGAATAGGATCAGCGAATTCACCGCACCTTGTTGCAAACCGTTTTTAATGTGAAATGTTCCAGCAGAAGTCACATCGCCATTCTTCACGAGCATATCAGTATATTCTCTACTGGAGAGCATATCAAAAAGAATATACAGCAGTGGCTTACTAATGCCCAACCTGTCTAGCTTGAAGAAGAGTCCCTCTAACCATACGGTATCGAAGGCCTTTTCCAAGTCAATCAGGCAGGCACCAGTATACTGGTTCCAAACCTTACTGATGTTTGGAAGAAGACTGATTGAACGCAGATTCGCCGGATTGGAAGTATCTTTATCCCTTTTAGGGATGGGATGTATCACCGTAGTTTTCCAGGGTTGTATAAATGTCCACCGCTTCTAGTGGGAGATGTCACTGATTTCTTACTCCTAAGTGATTCGAAGATCGTTTGGAGCTCTCCCTTCGAAATGAACGGTGGTAGTACCATTTCATTGGCGATGACATTATTTGCTATATTCTCGTCATTGAACTGGGTGAAACCCGGGCTCTCAAATCGCCAATTCACTATTTCATTTCGAAGGTGGAAATTGTGCTCAAGGACTTGATTCTCCAGATCGTGGTTCGGGCCAATGATAACATCTTGTCCACTTCCTGGAAAGTCGCTCCTATAGCCTCTACCTTCTCCTGCGAATCCTCGATCACAAAGAAGTTGTCATCATTTGGATCTATGCCTGTTGCTACAAGTATTTGTTCGTTGTTCGTCGTTCGGGCGATTTTAATACATGGAAGGTCGTCTTGATTATTTCTCCGAAATATTTTATTTATTTGCGGGAACCTTTTTGGGGTTGCTGGTGTTTACAGCCCGAATTTTATTGTTCCAATACAAGCTTACAGAATTCTGTAATTTTCCTTTTTTTAATGTTTGGAGGTTTTTAATCGACGACTTCAGTGTCAGTGTCTCCGGGTTATGCTTGTCAGTAAACTGTCTGTATAAGGTTTTTAGTCTTGACAGCAGTCTACTTTTATGCCGGTGCAGTGCGTCAATAGTTGCGTTGCGGGACAAGTCTTCGCTGTCAGTGTGTTGATACCGAGGTATCGTTTTGTCATTTGTTCGTTTGATTGTCTCGTCCATTAGTCTTAGATTCCTGTCAATCTCCTCGTTTGACAGATTTCTGTTGGACGGTGGGTAGAGCGAATTCCAGGAGAGTGCTCTTGTCAGTATTTTGAGTTACTATAATTGTAGGAATGCTTTCGATCAAACTCTTCCAATTCCGCAATTTCGTTGGGAACAGTTATTTCGGTGCTGCGACAGTTTGTAGTTTGTTGATTAGTGCACGTCAGTTGTATTCGTGAGTCGAACAGCAGGAGATCCAAATAGGACCCGTGTCTGGGAAACGACGGACGACTATCCGTCGCTTTGAGGCCGAGTCCATACATCACACCGTGCTGACCCCACCAATTGAATAGTAGCTTCCCTCTAGTATTTGGTGAGTTTTTTCCCCAATCTCTATGTTTGGCGTTGAAATTTCCGCCGATAATAAAATAGTTGTCTTCCAATTCCAGCCTCAGGAATCGAAAAAGTGTCTCGAGCTCTTAGATGAATAAGGTGGATTGAGTAGCATTAGGTACATAGACAGACACCATGTACAGAGAGGGATATACACAATGCATGCTTCCAGCACCTGAAACCTACGTACTACACGACTGTATACTCTTTTAAAACGTATTCCTTTTCTTACAAAGATCGCAAGACCTCCTCCTTGAATGGAATTGGGTCGGTTTCTTCGTAATATTTCAGATCTTCTGTGCCTCATTTTGTGTCTTTTGGTAAGCTTAGCTTCGTTAACCAAAAGCACATCAGGGGCTTGGTCTTTAAGCAACTTAAATAGTGCGGCTCGTCGTTCGAACCTAATCAATGAATTCACATTCAGTGCAAGGACCTTCAGGGTTTGCTCCGCCATGCACGTACCCATTACGACTGGAGGTGCGTTAGGCCCGGCAGCAGCGCGTATATTTGATCCACCCGCGCGGTCTGTTCAGTTAAATGACGTTGGAGCTGAGCCATCTGCCCCTGGATAGAGAGCGAGGTAGCTAGCATGTCAGGCACTGGCTCCGGTGCTCTAGGTGCTGGGGTCTGAGAACCAACCTTCGCTTGCTGTACCCTATTTTCCCTACTTGCCGCTGTCATTTGGGAGTTGATCACATGGGGAGTAACGTGCATATAGCACGGATGGATGTTTAACTTCCACCTTCTGCTGCCGAGCCAGATTTACTCTTTTTATGTATTGAAATTTAGGACAACCGCGATAATTTGCGGTGTATCCCGTGTACATATATTACTACAATATAACCAAAAATCTTCGGGAGAGTAATATCAACCCGACTACTTATCAGGACAAGTAACCTCAATACCTTGGAACCGTCGGTAATGACAGAATTTTTTGCCAAAAGGATTAATAGATGGTTTTATTGAAATTAAATAAGATTGGGGCTGAGCTAGCGACCTGAAAAGTTTGTGCAGGATCTTCATAGTGATCAATATGTAAAGATGGGAGGAAATAGGATTTTGATCTTTGCAACATTGTTTTACTTTTCTAATCTTAGCCATAGAAGAGGTCAGTAAAATAGTGCCATCACTAGGTGTGCTTCTGCCCACCAGCTTCTTAAGTGCTATTTTTAAAATACCATTTCCAGGTTCTTAAATAGATCTGGTCGAATTTTTAATTAGAAATAAAACCATAATTTTACTGAAGAGAAAAGAAATTTGAGAGATGGCTCAAGAACAAAGATAACTCGTATTTTGTTTGTCTAGCATTTGGAATGATATGGAAATATCATATCATACATATACATACATATAGTGACCCATTTTTTTTCCTTTACCTGAATTCAAGTCCAAAAGGTATCGTTTAGTAAATCCTCATTTGCTTTTATTTCTTTTTTTTTTATTTTACTGTTTGTAAATACTTACATATGCCATGTACATATATGTATATACATAAATCAGTTTACTTCGAACTCTCTCCCTATACATACGTACATTCATTGCATTATTCTACCTACATATAGGTAGATACCTATATAGGTATACGAGTGCCCTCCTTCCTTTTTTGAATTCTAAGAAGTAAGGTAAGAAACCAATGAAAATACAATCGAACGATGAGTTTACTGCCGCTTTGAAACAAGTTACCAACTGTGTGATTCCCAGTTTAATTCTTTCCGTCTATCTTATCCAAAAAAAAAGTAAGATTAAAAAAACGTCAGCAGAAAAGGGAACAAACAGCACAATGAACTTAAAAAAAAAAAAAAAAACTACACGACGCTGAACTGAGAGCAGTGCAAATAAAATGTGTCGAGTATGATACCTTAACTGCCTTTGCATACAAATACAATACTTTGTCTAGATCCGCCTTGGTTATAAATCACTTCTGGAGTTGTATTGTTGTGGCATACCCGCATCCGTACCTGTACCTGTGGATGAGTTATTCGTCTCGAAAAACCAAGAGCAGGTGCTTTTCTCTGTGTAACATCTGTATAAGATGTTCATATATCATCTCTGAGATTTAAATATTTGCACATGCTAAAATGAACTCTGATAACAAAGTTTGTCTAGAAGATATCACCAAATTGATAAATGTATTTGAGTTCCTAAGGAACATATATGAAATTCTTAAAGAAAACGTGAACCATTTCTCCCACTATAAATTTCATTGTTGATATAGAATTAAAGCATATGACATATACATATGCCTTAAAAAAAAAAAAAACTGCAACCCCGAACGATAATTCCAGCTACTCTGTGTTAAGGAAACTACTATCTAAATAGCAATAAATAAAACAGCACCAGAGCTTTGTTTGTGTGATGCAACGGATGCGAGTAAAATTGCCTAGACCATTGTCCCTAACAAATGATAGAAAACATGCGACTTAAGGCAATTACGACTACTTTGTTTGCTACTGAGGTCGGATATCGTGTGAAAGTATAAAACTAATTATGTAATTTTCTTCCAACGCGTATGTACATATATGTACATCTGTATACTGATGCATGTAGGTTATCAATAGAAAGAACAAGGCTGTCTATTAAAATTTCGGATCTACATCGTCCCACAGCGACCATCTGCAACATTGCACTTTCGACCGGCAAATTTTGTTTAAATGTTAACGTTTGAGAAAAATGTTTAATCGAAGGATTGACCTGTATTGAAGTCTTTGACGTATATATCACGTGGGGATTCAAATCCGAAAATATGTTCATTTACACATGAGACAAATGGATCTAAATGTTTGAACCTATGTACCAACTTGACGATCTTTTAGAGGCTAGGAATATTCTCTAGATATTCTTGACTTTATTCATTTACGGTCAAGTCCTACCTCCTCTCCTTGGTGTTCCTATGGGCTCAAGTTGAAATACGGTTGATTGTCCCGCCGTGCAGCTCCAAAATAAAAAAAAAAAGGAATAAATAAAATACTTATGCCTTGTCAAATTTTTGAAATCGAGGGTGTCTCAGAGTGCTCATCCCACAGCTCAACACCCATATTGATATATGTATAAAAAAGAAACTCCCAACAAAAATCACTTTTCCTATTCTACCATATAAAAAAAATATTTTGATATTTAATATATACATAGTCTTCCAATAGGGACTTTGCATTTTGACAGTTGATAGCGGCCATATTGTTGAAGCTACATCTGTCAAATTGGCTGCCCTTTATTCAGTCTGTTTTGCCAAATCACCATGGTCGGGACATAGCGTTCAACAATACGTGCAAATGATAAAATTGTTTTATCAAAATAGGTGTTCTGTTTGGGCAACATTCCGCGCGCTTTGCCCATTTTACGGTTGCGATAATCGTCCTACCGAGAGGACTATTCGCAGTGTAGTGGATAAATTTGAGTCCACTGGTTCAGTAAACGATAAATCAACACCCGTTCGTCGACGAAAGGCAAGATCTGCCGAAAACATCGCCGCTGTCCGAGAGAGTGTGCAGGAGAATCCGAAGCATTCGTTTTCGCGTCGCTCACAAGAACTCGCCGCGGTCGTGACTTGGGCCCGCACCCGTACAAAATTCAACTGACTCAGGAGCTGAAGCTAAACGACCATAGACAACGACGTGTGTTCGCTGAATGGGCTCTGGAACAGTTGGAAATTGACACTAATTTTCATCGAAGAATCATTTTCAGCGATGAGGCCTATTTCTGGATGAATGGGTACGTCAACAAACAAAATTGTCGAATTTGCGACGATACCAATCCACATGAGATTCAAGAGCGTGCAATGCATCCCGAAAAAGTCATCGCTTGGTGTGGATTTTGGGCTGGCGGCGTCATAGGTCCATATTTCTTTGAGAACGACGTTGGCCAGGCCATCAATTTCGCACTCGTGTAGTAGCAAGAGTTCTTAAAGATCTTAACATTCACAAATCCGCTGGTCCACATGGAATATCGCCCTTCCTTCAGAAGAGGTGTTCTTCCTCGCTGGCAAAATCACTGCGTAAGCTTTTTCATCAATCCTACTCGCTAAGACTTTTTCCGAGCAGATGGAAAACAGCATTTGTCCAGCCCGTCCCCAAAAAAGGCGAATCTTCCTCTTTCTCCTCTTACAGACACATTTCACTTACTTCCCTTCTTTTCAAGGTCATGGAAACGCTGATAAACCGCCAGCTCATGAAGTATCTCGAAACACGAAAACTTCTTAATGACCGGCAGTACGGTTTTCGTACCAACAGGTCCACTGGTAATCTGATGGCATGTCTCACCGAAAAATGGAACTTAATATTTCTAAGGCATTTGACAGAGTTTGGCATCAGGCTCTTTTTTCGAAAATACGTGCTTTTGGGATCGACGACTCTCTTCTTCAATGGATTTGAAATTACCTTTCGGAACGTTAAATTCAAGTTGTCTTGGACGGTTTCAAGTCTGATATTCACAAAATAAATGCTGGTGTGCCCCAGGGGTCCGTTCTGTCGCCGACACTCTTTTTAATTTTCATCATCTACTTCTATTATAATTATTACTATCCGATTTTTTAATGAACTGCCTGAAATTGAACCCAGATCTCTGGTGAATAGTCGACAAACTACCACTCATCTTGTTTTATCTCAAAGGTAAAGTCTTCACCTCTTCCGCGCTTTCGGTTTGTTGGTCTCCGCAAGTATTTTATTTATTTCTATGTACACTCGTTCCAATAATACGATATATCTACTAATTCACATGTCCTAATTTTGTCAAAACCTACGCCTAGAAGCGGAACATTTGTTGGAAATAAAGAAGCCGCCTGCCATTGCAAGCACCATAGCTCAATCGAACATCTGGCTTAGCACTTCTACCGGAACTCCAGGCTCTACCACCATTGACAGTGAAGAACAATAGTCAGTCGAATCAATATTTCAATTAAAAAAATATCTCTGACATTTCCATGTCGCCGAGCAATTCGAATGAAAAAAAAAAAGTTTAAAATTTCCATAGCAACGCATGGTGTAATTTGTTGCCGTTGTCTAAGAGAAGAGTAATATTATGAGCCGGTATATATCGCCCTTGGTAAAACTAGGCGCTAAATATATACAGGCAATACATACATGGAATTAAATTCCGAGTCGGCGGCCAAGTTGCTTTAAAAGGTATGGTGTTGTATGACAATCACGTACGCTGCAATAGAGGCCTATTCCCACTGGGCTCGACACTAAAGCTTATCGAACAAAAGTTAATTATAGTCGGATTGGAAGAGAACCTATTTCAACTAAGTCACTTAATCTAGCCAAGAATTTATCGTTGTCTTTTTACTGCTGACCGAAAAAATTTAAACATAAAATTTAAAGAATCGCTTGTCTGACACCCCTTATACGAGTAGATGGGTTTCGTTTTAATCCGTTACCATTCTGATGTTTTTATAGTAAAAAGTGTGATATTTTGTGCTAAATCATAATAAGCCGTACAAGTCCTAGAAGATCAGGCACGAGCTTCATTGAGACATAACACCGTTGTTTACCCTAATTTCAAACCTAGCTGATATGTATATGTAGGCACACGCGCTTAAAGGCAGCAGAACCTTTCAAACTCAAAGAACGTGGTAAGTTATATCCAATATGTCCAGTCCGTGCATGGAATTCTAGGTTTGGCCATAAGTATCAACATTGAAGATAGCATCTTCATTTTCCCATACCTCATCAGAAAAGTTCCAGTTTCACCAGAATTCAACAAGTCAGTATCAAGGTAACCCACATATCTAGGCCCCAAGAAATCTAATCCGGGAGTGTAACCCTGTATTTTTCTAACATAAAGATATTAGACTTATTTGAGTTCACTATTATACACCCAGTTACGAACTCATCTGACTGACCATACATTGATAGCAAGAACTGAAAAAAAAAATAAGTCCACTCTTTGTAAAAATCTTTTGTGCACAATTCAAAAAAAAAAAAAAAACTGGCGTTTCCTCATTGTATTTAGTTTGTGGTTTTGCCAGCGTAAAACTGGAGCAGCATTTCGCCTAGAAACATTTTTAATTAAGTAAAACTTTTGTAGATATTTTCATTGAACGGATTTATATAATGCACATCGATACTCTTGTGCCAGTTGGGTGGATTTTTATTTAAAACCTCTCTTTTGTTTCTGTAATTTTATTAATTTTTGTGTGTATTTTGAAACAGAAGTTTATTGTTTTTAAAAATGGAATCTAATACTCGTATATCTATTTTTTTTTTCTAAAAACATGTACGAATAAACAAGTACTTAAAAATATTTTTGTAATTATTATTTCTGAGTAATTAGTTGGTTTTTTAGTTAAGATTTAATTTCATAAAAGTCACAAACTAGGTTTGCAAATTATTGGTTGATATTTGGGTCTCCGATATAAAATAAATGTTTTTCATGGTTTCCATTTAAAATGTTCAACGTTTTCACGTCATCTTGTAGAGGTATACCAAACCATTTCCGGTGGTATTTCTTTTGCAATGGGGCATATTCTTATAAAATGGAGGACATCCTCGTACTGTTGTTACACACATTTCTCGTATCTATGTATTTTATCGTACCGATGAAAGAAGTGGGCTAAGCTTGGATCTGAAAGATCTGTATTCAGGCGCTAGACATTCTAAATGTATGGTTTTTTCTTGAAATGACATAATTGAGCACTGTCTTGGACAATCTGCTTCATTCCATCACTGTTATTTTGAATAACATATTCAAAGTGGAGTCGCAAAGTATCCAGGAACAAAGAATGACATCTGTTTCCCAAATGCAGCACATAATTAGATAATCTTTTGGGTTGTTCGCAAAGTAATTTCGTTTTTTTCCCAACAGAGGACTTAATTGTATTTTTTCACAGCCAACTTCACACTTAAGCCGCATAATCATTATTATTTTGACAGCTGATATAGAAAGGCCTGCTTGTGAAAAAGTGCGATTGATTCTACGTAGTAGTTTTTGGTTGGTGCCCTTTCAAATATGGAAAGGGCATATTTTCGGCATATTTTACTTTTTTACTATCGAAAAGGTAAAAATGCTGTTCACACAAAAAAACAAAAAAAAAAAAATAACATGATGTGTATGGAGAAGATTTATGGACAGAACGCCAGTGCCAAAACTGGTTTGCCAAATTTCGATCCGGCAATTTTGATGTTGAAGATACACCAGGTTCTGGAAGGCCATTTGAAGCTGATAAAGATACAATAAATGGAAACCGACGAATAACAACTCGTGAGATCATTGAGAGATTAGATTTATCGAATTCGACCGTTCACAATCATTTGAAACCCCTTAGTTTAATCTCAAAGCTCGACATATGTTCTTACGGAAAGAAATTTGTGCCATCGCGTTGATGTTTGTTTCTCAAACGTGAAGAAAATGATTTATTTTTGAACTGCATCATCACTGGGGACGAGAAATGAGATCTCTAAAACAATGTTAAACGTAAGGAATCATGGAGTAAAAAACAAGAACTGGCTCAAAGCACTTCGAAAGTGATGCTACTCGTATCTGTTTGGTGGGATTTCAAAAAAATGTTTTTTTTTTTTTAGCTCCTACCGGACAACACAATGATTAGTTCTGAAGTGTACTGGACAAATTGAATGATTCACTTAAACAGAAAAGGTCAGAATTGATTGATAGAAAAGCTGTAGTGCTCCACCAAGATAATGCGAGACCTCATTGAAGTTTGGTAACTCGTCAAAAGCTTTTACAGCTTGGATGAGATCTACTGCTACACCTACCATATCCTCCAGATCTGGCACCTTCTGATTATTATTTGGTCCGGTCTCTACAGCATTTTCAAACGGTAAAACTTTTACTTCAAATGAGTGGGTCAGCAAAAAAACAAAAATTTCATGAGCGTGGAATCATGCTACTGCTAGAAAGATGCCAAAAGGTATTGGACTAGAATGGACAATATATAATTCAATAAAAATGTATTCATTACAAGAAAATTGTTTTTCATTTTCATAAAAAAAAAGAAAGAAAAAAAAACGGAATTATTTTCCGAACTCGCTTCAGGAAATACTAAAGAAACAAGAAACCTCTCTACTTCCTCAAATGAAGACTCCACACTTAGACCTTAAGTCAGTGGTTATGCTTTTATTGGCAATGAAAGTTAAAGACTTCACACACTTTGTGACACGTTTAGCGTCTGATAGCTTTGCTTTGAGATGTTTTTTTTCCATATTAAGATTTGCGGTTATTGGAATTCCTAGGTACTTGTATTCGTTATTTTAATATTCTAACCTTGAAAAGCTTACTTTTCGTAGGGCGAATATCTACCGCTTCCACTCGTATACGAGTACATCATCATCTTTGACATGGAAAGATTAACACACGGATTTTATAGATTGGTGTATTCTTTCAGCCTGTTTATCACTTACTACATCTTGATGATTAAATGGCACAGTTCAATTTACCTTTCACAAAGCCGGCAACCTTGATTCACACCCATTAACCTTTCGAATAATAAATTCCCATTTCAGATGTCATATGTGTATATTACCCTTAAAATGTTGAAATAAAGCCACACATTGTATTTTTTTTTTTTTTTTAAAGAACTTAACACTCAAGAGGGTATTACTACTCTTAAAATGCCGGAGCACGTGTTAAATTTTTCGGAAAATTGGATAGAGAGAGAGAGAGAGAAAGATTTTTGTGCTCAGTGCTTATTTCGCTCCATGGGTGACATCCAACATTTAATGGGGAGACTAAATTACTAGTGTAAATTGGACTTGATGTTATATTTAGGCAACCATTCATCTCACAAGATTTTAGTTGCCTGAAAAAAAGTCTTTCGGTCACGGCTGGTATTGAACCCCGCACGAAATCGACAGAGAAGGTGTAGAACTTATACATTTGACTTCTGTAAATGTTGGCGATATTAATTACCAAAAATAAAGGGTGTCCTTAAAAATACATAAATTACTAGATATTGGCTTTTGATTTATAAACTGCTGTTATACAATTATTTAAAGATAATTTTGGTCATACGAGCACCCCATCTGGGAATTACAAAGCGTATCCTTCCGGTTCAATTCTTGACCACTTTTTCGAGCATCTATATTGCAGGTTTATCCGCGCAAGATGGCAAAATCTTGCTGGCCAGAGCCCAATTTTAAAATTACTCCCTCTCACAACTTGGATTTCAAAGTGAAACCACGTATGGTCAACATCGGTGTTAGGTAAAGTTGGAAGACAATATTGGCTGTAACACAAACTACTGTTTCATTTTTAAAGAAATAAGCCGCTATTAATTCACCAGCTTACAAATCAGCATAAAATAAATTTTTTGTTTTTGGATCTAATGGTGTCTGAAAGGTCACTTGCGGATTGTTCTCATTCCAAATACATCATACAGATACAATTCTAGATCATCTTGCAACTGGTGTTGAGAACATTGCGAGAAGGTTAGACGCATGCCGTGATCCAAGAATTTTTAGTCTGGTACCAATTGATTTTTTAAAGTAGTCCACCAAGATCGATTCTACATATATTGTGGACGAACAAAGCCCAAGCTTTATGATATGATAAATTTAAGTCTTCATTAGCACTTGTCTTAACTGCCGCAAAATGTTTTTTTAGGAAGGCACTGGTGTTATTCTATTTGTTGGTACAGCGTCACGTAGCATTAAACTATAGCGAAATTTATCCATAACGCGATGAATAACAAGTTCAGATTGGCGATTATTCGGTCCACAAAATTGACGAAGTCTTCGATAAGTTTGTATAGCTGAACACTGAATTCAGAAATAATATTCCACGATTAAGTAACGTTGTGTCAGTGTAAATCATGATGTCATGATGAATCGATAGATCTAACTGAAAACAAAGAAACCATTGACCTTTAAAAAATTAAAGCTGGTTTGACAGTTACCGATATCGGGATTCCGCTTCCTAATCATACTCGTAATACTATAGTTGAGTAGTTTTTTTTTTTTCTAAACCAGCTTGAAATTCACGAAGAATTTTCGCATTAGAGACCACCCACTGAATGAATCCTTTCAACAAAAGGGTTAGGAACAGCTTTTCCGACGTATCTGTAGGTAGTTCATTAGATCACCACAGTCGCCATTCTTATGCAAGGGAAAAATAATTGCTTTTTTAAAACAACTTGGAATATCTGCTTTTTCGAGAACTACGAGTATGTTGAATCTCACAATTAGTGTTGAAATCAGTTCGTTCGTGCGATTTTTGTAAAATCCGAAGGAATGCGGCCATCCCGTGGTTTTTGATCTTTCGAGTCCTTAATCACTTGTAAGACCTCAGAAAATGAAAACGTCATATCCATAAAATCGTAGAGATACAGAAGTCGTTTGCGCTGACGATTTGGAGCTGTTTTTTTTTAATATTGAAACCTTTAAAAAATGATGTCAAAAGATTATTCAAAAAATATTCTTTAATCGAAAAAAAAATATATATATACCATATGTATATTTCTACTGCTTTTGTAAAGGTTAACTGGAAAATTGTTTTTAAAAACACGATATTTTATGATAGCAAACGTCATATTGTAGGATTAACATATTTTAATGCCTTTGATTTATTTTATTTCTTATTATTATTATTTCTGGTTGAATTATTTGCGTTCGGCTTTTCATATACAATACAACAATACAATACTTTTATTTCGTTCATGGGATTTCGTGACAAAACTGGTTTTGATTCAAAATGGTAGTGCAAAACAAGTCACACGTAGGTATTACAAATGCCATTAAAACGGCTATACCATGTCGTCTTAGTCAGCACATTCAACCCATATTATGTTTAAACCAAAACTAAAAAGGTAGAACTTTCGTGATTGTTACGCTCCACGTTTTTCCCTTTTTGTCGTAACTGTTTGTTGTTCATGTTTCTATTTTTGGAACTTAATGACATGCAATTGAGAATGGAAATATCTGTATGGGGTTGATGTTTATTACTCATAATAACGAACAAAAAAAAAAAAAAAGAGAAAAAAAAATAGTAATAAATAAATAAAAACGTGTCTTAGCGACGTAGTAGTCGTATAGCCATGAATATTAAACGTTAGGGAGAATTTTATCAAATGGCGAAATTCCCATTTAAATAAATGATATAAAAAAAAAGAACTGAAATTCAGAGATACCGTTATTTAAGTCGGAGATAGTGACAGTGAATATTATTTTCCGATAGAGATGCTCAGTGGCAATACTACGAGTATTTACAAACTATTTCACAGTGCATATTTACACAGATATTTTTCTATTTTCTAGTAGAAATAAAGTGGGTTTTTCAATAACTCTCAAAATAGTTTTTTCGAATAGTTATTTTATTTCTTGGCCGTTTTTAACCGTGGTTTCGTCCTTCTGTTTGTCTTAAAAAGGTGTGACCGAGCAAATGTGGTTGGCGTGGTCATTGTCATTTCAATCTAAAGAGTGTTTTTTTTAAAGTAATACCAATTCAATATGAAATAAAACCCTTGAAACTAATTTTAATGTCTATGATATTAGCTTTATTAAATAGATGTCAGTAGTGTTTAAATATAATATCGGGCATATGCGCGCCACGGGTAGCTGGAATGAAGCGCAATCGTGAAGTCCAATTTTCGACAACTTTATCGAGCAACTGGGGCCGTATATCAGCAATAACACGGCGAATATTGACTTCCAAATCGTCCAACGTCTCTGGTTTATCGGCATAGACTAGTGACTTCACATACCCCCAAAGAAAGTAATCTAAAGGTGTAAGATCACAGGATTGTGGAGGCCAGTTCACAGGTTCATTACGCGAAATTATGCTCTCAGCAAATGTTTCCCGCAATAAATTGCTGGTGTCGCCGCGCCACGTCAATGTCACGTCAATGCCATTCAACTGAGGAACGAATAAGTCAGAAATCGCTCTCCATTGACGGTAACATTCTGGCCGGCATAGTCCTTAAAGATATATGGGCCGATGATTCCACCAGCCCACAAAGCACCAAACGCCAAACAGTGAGTTGTAATGGTTATAAGGGCATCTCGGCAAAGGCTTCTGGGTTTTCTCCACTCAAAATTCCGCAATTTTGCTTGTTTACATATCCATTTAACCAAAAATGTTCCTCATCGGAGAACAATTCATCGAATCTACGACGCGTATAATGGTCACGCGGTTTCAACTTTTGCACGAGCTGGATCTTATAAGCTCTTAAGCCAAAATCTTTCCGTAAAATCTTCCACAAACTTAATGGGCATAGCTCAATTGCTGTGCACGATGGCAAATCGACTCATTTGGATTCTCCTCAACACTGCGCTCCACAACGGCAATAACTTCTTCTCTTCGCACTGTTTGTCGTCTTTGGGGATGCGTGTTCACTGTATGTATGTGAACACGTGGTACGAATGTACGTGGTACGAAGACGATTCATCCTGTTCCGAACAACTTGCTCAGATGGACGATTTTGTCGACCGTAAAATGGACGTAGCGCACGATAGGTTTGGTGAACCGAACCATGGTTTTCAAAATAAGTTTGCACAATTTGCACACGTTGTTCTCGCGTTGATCTATTCATCGTAGAATGGCAAAACGTACTAACCACAAATCAACTTTCAACTGTCAAATTGACAGTCTGTGGGAACAGTGTTGCTACTAGATGGAGTGAAAAGTGACATCCTTGACTGCCAGAATGCGCTGCTACTGCAAAATAGGTTACGGTGCCTTGAAGTCCGTTCATGTTTAGGCAGACATGCCAAATTTCAGTGCAATACTGTCTTTAGTTTTGTTTTGACAGCTGATTGTTGTTGACGTGTTTGGCATCATCTTGAGTATGGACAAAAACGATTTACGTTCTCTCATAAAACATTATTTTTTGAGAGGCAAAACGGCGAAGGAAACAAAAGAAAAGTTTTATAAATATTATGGGGCTAATGCTCCGTCAGATTACGCCGTCAAATATTGGTTTCGAGAGTTTCGTGGTGTCCGCAACTCCACTACCGATCAAGTCCGCAGGGGCAGGCCCTCCGATGCGGTTACAGAGGACAATGTCAAAAATACATGAAATGGTGTTGGCTGACCGGAGAAAGTGAAGGTGCGCGAGCTAGCAGATACCACAAAGATTAATACTGAGGGCACACGCCATATTTTGGGCAATATTCTGCATATGAAAAAGTTATCCTGCCGCTGGGTGCCGCGAATGACCAAAAACACGAACGCGAGAGCACTTCGAAAAAGTGTTTGGACTCGCTGATGCGGAATCGGGCGGACTTTTGGCGTCGATTGGTAACTGGATTTGGATCTCTCGGACTATTATCTCTTCGCAAACTTCAAAAGATGGCTCATCAATAAAAAATTCAACTCACGCGAGGAAATCATCGACGCCACGGAGGATTATTTTACAGACCTTCCGGAAAATTACTCAATCAAGAAGTTGGAAAATCGCTGGAATAAGTGTATCAAACTAAAAGGAGACTATATTGAATAATATAAAAAAACATTTAAAAAAAAAAAATTTAATTCTCAAGGAGGTTACTTTTCACTCCATCTAGTAGTTTAAAAAGCAAACGTTTAAAAAAAACACCCTTTGCTTTCTCCCTTCTTTGCAGTGCGCACACTCAATCATTTGACAAAAATTGTTATTTCACCATTTATTCTTTATTCCTCCCTTATCCTTTGAGGGAGCATTGTATCAGAAAGTAGAGAAAAGGTACCCCCATGATCGATAAGCGAAGTACAAATCCCAAGAGACACAACCGATGAAATATACAAGATGCGTTCCAAAGGAAACAGGACTTTTTATTAAAAAATAAAAGTAAACGGACCTATTGCAACAACGCAATATTATTAAACTCCATGGCAGTCTATACGACGCGATCCAAAGTTTGCGGATAAAAATGGAGAAACATCGCGAAGGTTGGAAAGATCGGCATATCGTTTTCACCGATTTGGGAAAACGTTTCATAGATCTTACGTCGGAAAGGGCTAAGTTTTCAAAATGCACCCAAAGACATATATATAGAAATGGCGCGCAATATGTACGATGACGGTAACGCCAAAATAAAATCCACAGCTGGATTAAACGGAGAATTTGGATTTAAAGTCGGAGTGCCTTTGTGTACAAAGTCTATAGGGAATTTTCTTCTTTTCCCCGATAATAGCGCTATCAGTAGCAGCGACATGACAAAGGGGCTACAAGATAGCAAGTTATGAATCAGACGTACATACCAAAGCCGAATATCTACGTTGTCCCTTTTCTGAACCCCGAAACTAACTTCTGACATTGAGTCGAAGTCCCAGCAAGGAAATTTCGACGATAATGATGATAGGGTTAACGTCGGGTGGCTTCAATGGCTCCAAAACTCATCCCTTCCCGCAGTTTTAGCATACGACCTATGTACGAGTAGGATAGAAAAAAAATGACATCTACGGTTTGAAATTGTTACAAGCGCCGTGGCTAAGTCCTGTTCATAGAACAATAGAGAAGATATATGATCATGAAGTGATCCAGAATGGGGCGCCAAATCTAGTTAACCCGCAATGCAGATTCTTGAAAGAAATACATACAAGTTAAAAACTTCAACGGTTATTACAATAAAAGAAGAAGAACAAGTTTCAGCAATCACCACATTACCGCCTCATAAATACAGCTTAGTGCTAACTTAATCCGTAATATTCACAGAGGAAGTATCCCGCTATGTCGCCTTCATTCACACGGTAATCAACCAAAGATATGGTGCCTTGAAGTGCTCAGGAAAAGCATAGTGCCCAATTAATGGCATTAATTGTAGTGTGTTATTTCACCCCATCGAATGATTTTTACACGTTGACCAACGCCAGGTTAGTAATGGAAATTCTCTTAAACGTTGGTAGAAGCTGAACTATATTTTATTGAGAGTCTAATTGAAGATAAAAAAAAAGTTGCAATAACGTATCTTTCCATTACTACAACTGAAGACAGATACCAGCTAGAGCGGGTTGTTTTTTGGGACACTCTAAATGTCCCCAGTCTGGCCGATGTTTCGCTTTTCCCTTCGTTTTTGAAATTGATAATAACCTCTCATATTGTACGAGTATATGCTGTGATCGGCGAAGATTACAAGTTTTTCGAAATTGTTCTTACGTATGTAACATTTACATGTATGTAGTATGTATGACAGGTTTCAAAGTTTTCTTGTTTCCTTAGAAAATGACCACAGCGTTGGAAGCATTAGTTAAAAAATAGTGTTTTTGTCATTTCAATTGGTTCCACAGGGACCGCGATGGACCCATTTTGGTGCATAGTGTCTGGGTGATGACATATCCATCACACACCTGTCTAATATAATCTAATCTAACCTAATCATCAAGTAAAGCCAATTTGATACGTCGATATCTGCCACCTTGATCTCAATATTTCAGCAATTGTTCCGTTCGTGATGTAGATTAAAGCAAAAGGCACTGACTGATTTAAAAGTTGAAAAAAAAAAAAAAAAAATCATAACTCTTCTGTTTTTCCTTTTTTTTCAGGTATTTATAAAAAAAAATTGGGAGATCTATTTTTATTAACGAAAACAACTTAGACTTAGGAAAGACCAAACTCTTTGAATTTAATTTTGACTCACAGATCTTATCGACGTCATTCTCGTGAGCGAAGTCCATTCTCTGTGAACATGATTCGGGAGCTGGTAGCAAGAATTAATAAACAGAAATGGAAGACATCACACTGCCCGAATGTTGAACAGCTTCTTTCTATTGGTCGTTCTTTTTTGAAGGTTATGCTGCCAATACTTTTTTATATTTTTTAAGACCAGCGATTGCTGAGAATCCGTGCTGAGGTGCGCGGACTGATCTTTTACAACTAGCTGACAAAATTTCTTTAAACCATTCTCTGTTAATCTAAAACAAATAATTAAACAAAAAAAAATATCATTTTATATGAGTCAGTGACTTTGGTGCCACTCTAGTGAAAACTAGTTTCTTTTTGCATAGCTCTTGGAATTACATTAGTTTCGGTTCATTATGACAACGTTTTAAAGTTCATCAACTAACAATTAATTTTCCTGCAATTTTTTAGACTGTACTTATACGAACTCGTATATAAAACTAAACTTTGTTAAATAGATCAACCTTGATGCGGACGTTGACATGCTGCGAGGTTCGACTAAAAAGTTTCTGGCAATTAGCAAGTTTGGCGCGCCATGACATGATGATTCAACCATATTGAGTGGCTATGTGGCTTTTGACAAGATTTCTTTTAAATTTTGGAATGTGAAATGAGATGCAATGCCGTGAAATTCATTACAAATTCTTAATATTGCTGTGAAGTTGTATTACAAGCACGGTCTCAATTGCGCAAAAATCTTTTGAGAAATTTACATCATAACAATGTGCCAGGACTATCTGTAATTTTTGGCGAAATCTCCATCTGAACACAGAACAAAATAGAAAGTACAGGTAGAGGAAAATGTTGAAAATTTGAATAGTGCCTTGGTGAAACACCCAATTTTCTTGCAAAAACCAAGAAGGCCTTTGAAGTTCGTGCCGTATATTTCCTCTAGGTTTTCGATTAAGTATTTCCCTAAAAATTTTCTTCGACTACGAGATATTGCTTCGCATTCACACAGTATGTGTGTTATGTCCTCAACAGCTTGCAAATCGCCGCAGAATCGGCAGATATCCGTATCTGGCAATTTAAGTCTCTGCGTGTTGCCGCAGGAGAGAGTGTCCTGTTAGGATTCTTATTACTTATAGCTTATCCCTATTTAATTTTATTAACTTCCTAGATCGTTTGCCGTTAAAAAGCGGCCAAAGAGCCTTGTATACCCTGGGTCCTTCAAGACCTGACCACCTTAGGTTGGCAGTCTTTGTGATTTTTTCCTCAATAGTGCCCCTCACTATGCAAAGGGGTGGTTTGATATTGGCAACCTCACTATTGTCGAGTATACCTCCTTTTCTTGCAAGTTCGTCCGCTTGTTCATTTCCTTTAATATCGCTGTGTCCTGGCACCCAGCACAGTCTTACCCGGTTCTGACTACATAGTGCCTTGAGCACTGTGCGACAGCCCCTGACTGTATCAGAGTTGACGTTGCTTGATTCCATTGCCTTGAGTGCGGCCTGGCTATCAGCGCAACCGCCCTGAGGGTAGTCAGAACATCTGATTGGAAGACACTGCTTGCGACCGGTAGTCTTATAGACACTCTTAGCTCTGGGTCTTCTGAAAAGATACCAGAACTTTTTCCTTCCTCTGTTTTTGAGCCATCTGTGAAAGTTGCAATTTTATTCGACCTGATTATTGCATTTTTTTGCCAGCCCTCGCTCTCCGGATATATTATATCATACGGAATGTCGAAGTCGACCAAGGAAGGAATTTCATCCGTTAGAATTAGATTGCCTGGCAGTAGCTCCGTTAGGACCGTGCCATGCCCGAAACTACTGCTCTAGAAGTAACCCAGATTAATGAGTCGTAGTGCACTGTTGGCAGCAAGTTTTTTGGTTTGTAAATCAAGCGGTATTAGGTGCAAAAAGGTGTCTAATGCTGCCGTAGGGGTGATATGGAACGCACCTGTAATGGCGTTCTTTGAGCCGCCGCTAATTTTCCGTAAATAGTATGGCTTTCCACCATACTAGTGCGCCGTATGTAAGTATGGATCTTACCACCACCGTATACAGCCAATACACCATAGTAGGTTTTAAGCCCCAAATTTTTCCTACTGTTCTTTTGCAGATAAAAAGAGCATTATATGCCTTTTTGATTCTTTGCGCTACTTTAAGATTCCAGTTAGTTTTTTGTCCAGAATCACACCCAGATACTTTACGCTGTCCGAAAGGTACAGTTCCACTCCGTTGAGTTTTGGAAGTTTGAATTGAGGTATCTTGTACTTTCTGTTAAAAAGAACCAGTTCCGTTTTGGAAGGGTTGGCATTGAGACCACAGCTTTTTGCCCAAGTGCTGATCGTCTTCAGGGCCACCTCCATAATTTCGCTTGAAATATTTAAGTATTTTACCTGTACTATTTGACCACCTGCCGTGGCATATGCATATGCCGTGGCATTTATACCCATTGTACTAAGCTTTTTGAGGATGTTATTGATAACCAGCACCCACAGGAGTGAGGATATGGCTCCACCCTGAGGGGTTCCCTTGGTTATGGGCATTCTGACCGAGCTCTGCCCAAGCATGTTGCAAACTCAATTTGTAATGCCATGTTCAATGTTGTCGCCTACTAGAGCATTTTTAATGGCGATGTACTCCATGTTATTAAAGACTTCAATATCGAGGAAGGCTGCCATCGCAAACTCTCCGAAGTGTAGACTCTTCTCTATTTTCCCTGTACTTGATGAGTGCTCGCAACATTTTCATATTGAACGACTACAGCTCACGATATTATACTCCTTTTACACGACAGTTAGAAAAGCTTCTAATCTTATCTACAATACTTTTGGCACATGCTATAAAAATAATAAAAATATTAAAAATATTATGTATCCAAGTATTTGCTCTATCTGAGCAAAAAAATTTACCATTTGAATAAAAATCTTTTTAACGTTTTTAATAGAAAAATGAATAGTCTTTCTTCTCATTGACGCTTTTAAGGCTATTTTTGTAAACTAAGGATACCTTATTTTTACAAGAATCAGAGGTAAAAACAAAAGAGTACACATTCTGAAAGTCTTGTTAATTTAAAATTTTAAGCGGAACCTGGCAAGTCAACCAGCCAAACACTGTAAATAAGGAATAATATTTAAGAAAATACAAAAGGTGAATTCTTTTCGCTTTTGCGTAAATTTCAAAGCACGTCTATGCCCACTTTATACATAACATCGATTATAAAGACTCGCATTGAAATTAAAATTTTTTAAGTATACAATAGTTGTAATTTTTGATTTGTTCTTATATTCTCAAATAACGAACTGATTAAACAATTCGGCTGCACTATTGTATTTTAAAATCATTCAAAAGGAAAAAAAAAATCCTGTATAAAATATTAAATTTGTTTTGTTATAAAATTTAATTTAATTAAAAATAATGAGAAATTTTTTATTGGTTTTTCTATGTTCAACTTACTAATCTTTTGATTAAACAAAATAGATTTTATTTTTATTTTTTTTTTCTTTAAACATTATCACTGTGATAAGAAAATACAAATAATTTAGACAGGAAGTTATAAACGTGCACTTGTCGGGTTATCTAAATAAATTAAAAAAAAAAATATGTATATAACTACAATACATGAAAGTAAATAAATATATTAATATACCACCTATGACCTTCAACGGGGCCTTATTCACGTAGTATCTGGTTAAAGTATGACGAATCGATCGCACAAAGAAAAGAAATATGCAATAAAAAAAAAAAAACAGAGATTAACTAACTGTCTGTCTTTATTACTCATTGTAAGGGGATTTTTATTTTTTTATTTTTTCATCACAAATATCGGTCAAAACAAAATAAACGAGCGCGCTTGAGATAGGAGACAGTGCAATGCTATTTACGCAACGTTATATCGTTTTTGATTTTTTTTTCTTATACTCGTATCTATTGGGTGCTTAGAATTTATATGGCTTTTTTCTTATGGGAATAAAATTAGAGAAAATTAAAATACTGCTTGGCAAGTCTCCAACTGACTTTTGCATTTGATCTAAATTTAGGTGGGCGTTTCAACTTAATTGTTTAGTTTATATTTTGCCCAAAAAGTGTTTTTTTTTTTTAAGCTCTTAAAATACCATTTTTCAATATTTTTATTATTATTTTAATTATTTTGATTATTTAGAAATAAAGCTAAATATATACAGAGGATGTTCAAAATATTAGGAACACTGCAAAAGTTTCATTAAGAGCGCATATGATTGAAGGTAAAACACTTAATTTATAAATATCTTCTAAAATTCTTTTCAACCCTGGTTTTGTTATGTCATAAACGATAAATGTATGATATTTTTTTTTTATAAATCTTCCGTTACTGCCATTTTTCCATTTTGCATTTATCGATTTGGTATGTCGCGGGTCTTCTACTTCTAATTAGTGAAATAAGCTTTACAAATATTTAAACACTTTTGAAACATAATTTTACACTTAATTTTCAACTATTTAAAAAAAAATCGGTAAATCAAAGTAAAAGTAAAAGTCAAGTGTTAAAATGTGGGAATAAAAAGTTTTTTTTTTTTTTTGAAAGAGTGCTTCCCCATTGCACAGATGTCTCTGAGCACGAAAAAGTTGAAATAACAACTTTGATAAAATTAAAAACGTTTTCTTACCGTGAAATTGGAAGAAAAATAGGCCCAAAAACTCGAAAGTGGACAATGTCCAACATTGAATAATCGAAGTAATTCTGGCAGAAAAGGGATAACCACAGTGCGTGAGGATCGAAAAATAGTTACAAATACCTTAGCAAATCGGAAAGCAACTCTGCGGGTCCTCAATAACATCCTAAAGGAAGATGGAATCAATATTTAAGCAATGACGCATCGCAGACGATTGTATGAAAATGGAATCAGAAGCCATTGACCCACAAAAAGGCCATTTTCCATAAAGAAAAAAAATAAAAATATGGGATTACCTGTTGCAGAACAAACCACAGGACTATTTTACAGAAGGTAATTTGAAAATAAATTATATTTTAATGTTTTTGTATAATGTGAAAATTAAGACAATAAATTTAATTTATTTTTAATTTTCTAAAGGTAATTTTTAGTGCTGAGTGTCGATTAGAAATAATGACAGAATCCACTGAATTTGTGCGTAGTCAGCCGGGTAAAAAATCCAGCCTCTGTAATGGTATGGGGCTGTATTACGGCAGAAGGAAAAAGGTCGCTATACTTTGTCGAGGGAACTCTGCGTCACGATCAATATCACAAGATACTCACCGATATTTTTTTGTCATTTCTAAATTCTTTGGACCGTAAAAGAACAAACTACACATTCATACAAGATGGTGCTCCTTGCCACACAGCCAAAAAAATCAAAGATTTCTTCGACAAAGAAAAAATTGCTGTACTCTCTTGGCTTGGGAATTTGCCTGATATGAATCCCATTGAAATTTGTTGGAGCCGCTTGAAAACATTAGTGTACAATCGTATAAACACTAATAAAACCATGTTAATTGAAAATATACGCGATATCTGGCAAAATAGCTCTGGATTAAGGGAAGTAATTATTAAAAATATGAAAACAATGCCAGACCGAATTCGTGCGTTAAAAAAAGTTAAGGGAGATGTGACAAAATATTAAATGAAAAAAATATTTGCCTCTATAAATAGTAAATAAATATAATAAATTTTAAAATTATAAAGTTGAATTTTTTATTTCATGCTCCAAAATCAAAATCCACAGCAATAAACAAAAAATATGTGAAAAAAATTCAGTGTTCCTAATATTTTGAACACCCTCTGTACATTTACATATGTAAAGTATGTATGTGGATATATAAAACTACCCAGTAGACAAATGTTGAAGACATTGCAATAAAATGAAAACAAAAAAAATGCAAAGAAAACATTGTGTAGAAATCTACTAAGGTTTAAGTCCAATTAAATCTATACGAAACGAGGTAGAATTTATTGATTTTTCCTCCAGTGTATTTATTTTGAAGCAAATAATCGTAAGCAATTTTTTCAAGAGACCTCAATTTGAGTACAGGATATCTCATAGTTATTGGATTAAATTACTGAAAGCTTAGACTTTGAGGGATTCTCTAGTAACCCTAAAAGATTGTTAATCCATACTAAATGTGACTCAGCACTGAGAATTGAATTGGAATCTGGTCCCTATACAGTATAAATTGAATTTATTTTTAAAATATTGGCGATAAAGACAAATCCACTGAACTTCATATAGAAAATTTGCATTTATATAACTGTCAAGGTGGATGTGCTAAGTGTGATAGTCTGTTTAATAAACTAAAAATAATAATATACTACCTTGATCAAAAATTTTCCGGAATTTATTCAAAAAATTAAAAACACAAGTTTATTCATCTAAATCTATATTGCCCCATGCAAAGTAATCCCCATCGACTGCAACACACTTATGCCAGCGCTTGATCCAATCCTCGAAACATTTTTTGTATTCGGTTTTCGGTATGTCCACCAGTGCTTCCTGCGAATTTTCCATTACTTCCTCTCGGCTGCTGAAACGCGTTCCCCGTAGTGGTTTTTTAACTCGATTGAACAGAAAGAAATCACAGTGAGCCCCAAATCAGGTGAATTCGGTGGCATTTTTCGTCAAAAAATTACGAATAATGATGGCACTGTGCGACGGTGCGTTACCATGGTGCAAAATCCACGAGTTTTCTGCCAACAATTCTGCTCTCTTTTGGCGAACTGCTTCACGCAAACGTCTCTTAACGCCCAAATAATACTCTTCGTTTACTGTCTGGCCTTCTGGCAAAAAGGCAAATATTCATGATGCACTACACCGTTGTAATCCATGAAAACGACGTGGTTTTTTTTGGTATCGGCTCATTTGGTGAACGCCATTCACTTGCCTGATGTCTGGATGGCGTGTCGTACTCATAAACCCACGTCTCGTCTCCAGTAATGATCCTTTTGATGAATCTGGAATCGGATTCAGCCTCGCCAATCATCTCTTTTGCGACGTCAACACGGTCTCTTTTTTTGCATGAAATTGAAGTCTCTTGGCATCAACTTTGCTGCTACACGACGGAAACCCAAATCATTAACCAAATTGTCTTGGACGGTTCTATAGGCAATGTTCAAGTCCTCCTATCTCTCTGATGTTTAATTTGCGGTTACTGACCAACATTTCTTCTTCATCAATGTTTTCGTCGGTTTTCGATGTCGATGGTCTGCCACTGCGTTCATCATCTTCAATTGAATCACAACCACTTTTGAACCGCCCGTGCCACTAGTAAACGACCATTTTCTTTAGAGAATCGTTGCCGAAACACTTTTCCAACATTTCCAACGTTCCGTTTTTTACGCAAAATTTAATACAAGATCGTTGTTGCAAATTGAAATCCATTTTTAAAATTGTAAAAAATCGCCAACACTTTTGGCTACGTAACTTTTGCAAATGTCAAGCTATGAAGCTAAGATTTAAAGGGAATGTCAACAACAGATTTACCAACTTAACAAAGAAAGCAGAATTCAAATCGGAACAATGAGAGCGCCACACGGTGGGTGTGGTCGGGAACTTTTTGACCAAGGTCAAAATATAAGAATAAGAATGTAAGAATACTTACAGTACAGCTAATTCTGTTTCTACACGGCAGATACGTTCCAGACAAAACCGTGTAAAAAAAAGACATGAAGTACGTAGAAAAAAAGCCGATTACTTCCATATCCTTCAACCCTGTAAAAAATAGTTAAAATAAAATGATTCATAAAAAAAAGCTATTATGACAGTCTTTATAAAAGCCAAATTAAATTTTTATGTGCATTAATGCACAGTTTATTTCATAAAAACAAAAGACAATTCAAATCTTAAAGTAAAAGTAACATAAATATAAAATTATCGCAGTTCGGAAACTGAAAACTCGTACAAGAAAACAATATATAAATTAATAAACTAAAGGTACATAATCGAATTCTTAAGGTAAATTAAAACAAATTAAAAATCATAAACAATAAGTTAAAAACCACGAACATGATGAAAGTCATACGCGATCTCTTGCGTAAGACTGGTTCAAAATCGCTATAATCACTCGAAATATTTTGTACGCCATTATCGCGTTACAATTGTGAGGTTCTCTCTGTGGTATCTTCAACAAGATTAGGAATTTCTCTTTCCGACTGGATAGCACTGCGTTTGACAATAAAATCGGTTATTACCTGTTGTGATCCAGTTTTGGATAGCTCTTTGTGTAATTCATGGTAGCGAGCCATACAAGACTTAGATCACGTTGGAACTGTGCAGCCCTTTCGCCAATAGGATCGTTTGGGACGAACTAACTTGTAGTTAGTTGAACGGTTCGTCACTATCACAGTCTCTAAGGCAACTTCTATTATTTCGTCTTCACTTAGAATTTTCTCAACTAGCAGTTCGTCAATATCATCAACTGCTAAGTCATCAAAGCCCTCTCCGCCAATTGCGTGTGCTAAAGTGATTATAGAGGAATACTCGTTCGTATTTTCAGGCACATAATTTTTGCTTTTAACACATTCTGGCCAAATTGCTTTCCAACATGCGGTTAGGGTTGATGATCGTAATTCAGATAATGCTAACGCAGCATGTGTGACGCCATCATTAACACAAAAATTTTTCCAAGCATCATTTACTGTAAATGTCTTATCATTATCTACATATGTATATTGTCCAAAATATACTGGAAACTTCGCTTAATGTCCACAATCAGAAGAACTTTGAATACTAGACCTTTTTCGTCCATATATCTTCTAACTACCGGGACAAAACATTTATTGAACCATTCAGTGAAAATGGCAGTTGTAACCTATGCCTTTTTGTTCGCCATCCAATAAATCGCTAATTTATTAAAGTCGACACCTTTCATTGATCGAGGCTTAAGTGCGCGATTAACAAGCAGAGGCTTCAGCATACGGTCTCCTAAAGCATTGCTACAAAATAAAAATGTGAACCGATCCATTGCTGCCTTAAAACTAACAGTCTTTTGGGATTTTGCTACTTGGCACTTTTTTTCCAAAAGAGACCAGTTTCGTCCGCATTAAAGACCTGATCTGGACTGTATCCACTATCGGCAATTATTTTGGCAAGTTTTGGTGGAAATTCCTTGGCAGCCTTCTCATTTCCAGAAGCAATGAGAAAATACATACATTTAAAAATATGTTTTCCAACTGTGAATTAAAATGCAATCACGCAGTTGAGCAAAACGCGTTTGGAAGAGGAATCGATGCCGAATTCTAGGGGTATCGCAAGGATCTGAATAAAGAAGATATGCAATATAAATAAATAGATTATATAGATATTGTTATCGTTGTTGGAGATTTCAATGGACGAATCGGTTTTTCGCAAAATAATTTTGCCAGTGATCTTACCTCTTCGTCAGTAAATAACAACGCATAACTTAAAGGGGACAATACTTGTGATTCTACAGGGAATAATCCTTGAATTAGCAGGCGCACTTGATTACGAGGCCACTTAGACTGTCACCGAAATTGATTTGAAGGGATGATATGCTTTCACAGTATAAGTCCAATGTTGGCGGCTTCAAGTACTTCATGTATTGAAAAACTAAGGGAATTAATTAAAAGATCTATACCAATAAATGCACCATCAACGAGAAAAGTTGTTTTCAAACAAAAATGGTTTGATGGGAGTATTTGAAAGTTGGCTTTTTTTTTTTTTATCTTTTGAGAATGTATAACAACCGGCAGATGAACCTGTATCTTTGACAAGTAAGCTTAATATGGTATTGAAGGCAACTGCGAGTATGTGAACGAAGCAGGGATCTATCAATATACAGGGTGTCTAATAATTCCTTAACGATAATTTGGGAAATGATTCCTGAACATATCCTAAGAAAAAATCTTTCTACAGTAAGGGTCTATCTCTAATGTTGGCATCATTTATCGAGGATTTAAGAAAAGGCTTGCTTTGGTGTATCCTGACCCATGTTAACGGAAATTTGCACTGCTAGTAATAATAGTAGAAACTTCGTGTAGGACTTTATTTTTAGAAGAAATACTAGTCTTTGTAACGGAGTTTAAAAAAAAGTTGCTTTATTTAAACGCCGTTATAAAGGCTGGTATTTCTTCTAAAAATAAAGTCAACAACGAAGTTTCTAACATTAGTATTAACATAGCAATATACCCAGGAATCATTTCCCAAATTATCGTTGACGAATTAGGGGACACCCTGTAGAATGTTCTACTTTGAATTACGGTCTCCATTCTTTTAGACAACAACACAACAAATATGATTAGCACAATCCTAAAAGTTAGAGGAGAGTTTATTACTCTGAACTAAAGTCGGCATCGAATTTCCGGGACTTCCTATCTTATGCGAACTTTGCAATCAAGGAACAGTGTAGAATATACTTCGGGACTTATGTAATGGATGAGGAAAGAACGAAATGTATTCAAAATGCCGACCAAAGATGAAATGTTTTATACGAATACACAAAAAATGCTCTAGCATACAAAAATCGTATTATTTGGGGTGATAAATGGATGACCTAGAAACCCATGCAGACTTATCTGAAATGTCCAGTTTTAAATTTGAATCTTCTACAAAGTGCTTATGCTCTAATAGCTCGACCTTAAAGCTTCAGGAGGTCATAAAAATTTGAGTACGGTTTTTGAATGAAGTTCAATGCGGAAAGGTGATTCACCAAAATGGAATCTGGGTATCGATGGTCAGAGAGAAGTAAATCAATTAAAAAAAAATAAAAAAAAAACCGGAAACAAGCGTTAAAACTATCCGTCTACATTATCGCAAAACAAGTTCGTTAAGATTTCTCTTTATTTTTGTGTTCGTCTACTGTGAAATCTTCTTTTCCTGTGTCTTTCTTTTCCGACAGATTTGAAAAGTAATCGAGCCGCAACGTTTCTGTCTTAAGCTCTAAATGTCCTATTCACATAAGTCGATCTATTGGTACTTTTCGATCTAGGCCGATGTCATTGATTCTTTCCTCCACTCGTCCTTAATGCGAATTATTTACTTTTGATACAGTCGAAACCATAAAGAAAGACTAGAATTGTTAATGTTTTATAGGGTGTTATTTAGTGATCGGCTTGGCGGAGTGATGTACTTCGTCGACTATGGCAATGGTGAAAATATGTGACTATTGAAGTTCGAAGTCGCCGAATTTATTATGTGGACTAAAACTACACGGTGGACAACAGAATGAGTACAGATAAGGTCTTGGCTTACATCTATCTATGTTTTAATACATTTTATTAAGGTTTCATAACCTCTTTGATACCTATGCTGATATCAATTCTTGCATTCTTCCGTGAACCTACATGAGCAATATCTTTTACTTTTTATCGTGTTTTGAGACGATCTTTCATATTCATGTTAGGTGTTCTATTAAGGATTTTTCTAAGATAATTATGTTAAGAAAAAAAACCTACCTTAACAGACTGTAAAAAAAAATATAGATCTTGTTAGAACTTTAAGCGGCAATCCATGGTCCAATTAAAATAGCCCTCTTTTGCGGACAAAAATGTCTCGAATCCGCTTTTGTTCGACCATATTGTTGTTCCAGCTAAGCCCTCAGTTTCAGATATTTCTATTAGTACTTAAATAAGTCGGCAAGTCGCCTTTTCCATCTTTAGGTGAAGAAACTCCATGCTGGCTATAGCAACTAGCAACTAGCTTACTCATTGCAAATGGCTGGTCTCTCCGGTGACTGTGCTTCCACAGATGCTCTATTTTCTTAAAGACTATTTGTTCATAAGAGCTCACAGCGTTATATTTGACGCCATCATTTTTTTGCTCTCTTGATGCAGGAGCGCTAGTTAAATCTTTCTTAAATAATGACTCAGACCAAACAAGTGTTCGCGTTAGTGTTATGGATCGTCTTTATTCCCACCTTATTTCATTTGTTTTCTGGATCGCGGTATTATGAGTATCTGGGTGAAGGCTCTTCAATATTTGTTTTGCTGCAGTTACTTGTATGTACACATTTTTAGGGAGCCAGAATTTCACATGCAGATCTGAAGTTTGTTGTCCTTGTTTGGCTGAGTCTGCTATTACACGATGACTCTTGAGTCACCGTACCATTCCACTTCTCGGTCTGTTTATAAATTAAGTAGATGTTTTTCTTCAACAGTGAGATACCAGTAAACCTCTGTTTTAAGTTCTGAAGATTACAGCTAAGTGAAAGACCAGAGTTTAACAAATAATCTTCATGTCATCGGATAAATGTGACAATAACTAATAATAAAAATACAAGCAACATTTTTTTTTATAGATGTCGAGACGGTAAAGGACAAAAGTACTATAATTGTACGGGTAATATTATTATAGCACAACAATTTCCCTTTTTCCTTGGCTTTTCTTTTTTAACGTTCAATCCTCACTTCTCGGTATTCATCCATTTAGCTGTCTCTTTATCGACTGCAAAGAGTATTGACACCATAATGTGACCAGTTAAATGAATATACATATTTTTTTTTTAATTTTTCTTTTAACATTGAACGAGTAAATCACATTATCTGGTGTTGCTGCTGTGCTCTACTATACAACAATAAGTATAGGTTCAATACTCACAAGTGCACATTATATGTAAATAACAAAGTTGTAGATTGCATCTACATATGTAAACGCATATATAAAACTTATATATCTACGATTAAAGCATTCATAGATGAACGATAGAGTTTGTTTACCATGTATTGTAGTAGAAATTCCTACAGTTCACAGAGGCGATTGTAATAATTTGCATCAAGGCCGGTGACATAAAAAAGAAATTTAAGACAACCAGCTATTCATTTATTTTCTTTTCTATTTCTATACTTATACGAGTATGTGTACATATGTACATATGTAGGTACTTGTATTTTATAATAGCATTAGGGGAAATACAGTTGAAGGTAATTTTTATAACATGAAATACGTAATGACAAGATTTCAATAGCGAGGGATTTTTTTTATTGTAGTTGTATTGTTCGTTCATAATTGAGTGCGGAAAGGGTGTCATTGTTATTGCATTATACATTTAAATATTTACAAATGTTCTCGTGCATTTATACTAGAGAAAAAGAAATAGGTTCACGAGCGAAAATAACTACATTAATTGTCATATATAGTACTATGATTTGTTTACTTGTAACAATCTTTCTATAGTGTTGCTCTTAGTTTCATAAATTTACAAAGTTTTCCGACGGAATTTAGAACAAAACAAAATATCTACTCTTTAAATTGCTTTCGTAATATTTGGAAGTTTTTTATCAAGGGGTTGCATCATTACATTCCGATAAAATCTGAAGAACTTAAGCAAATACGTTTTTTTGGTGGAAATAGATTTATCGTCTGACAGGATGCTGCTTAGACGAGTAAAAGAAGTAACACAGAGAAACGACTCAGGGACAATATGCTTGATTTCATAACAGCAGAAAGTCATCGAGAAACCCAAGTGAATTACTGATCGATTTGGCTCAAATGAAGTGGTTATTATTGCGCGATAATCACGTATTCTGTGATTTTGGATCCAAAAATTAGGAAAATATTGGGATACTTTGAAGAATAAAATGGTTTTTGGTCGAAAAAATATTTTTCTTACTACGAAATTCTATGTAACATACTTATCACTCTTTAACCTATCCTACTAATCAATGAAATTCATAATTATTGTATCTCTGTCCAAAAAATACTCCTCATCGAAAACGAAATACCAAAATGCTTTTTTTGATATTTTTAAACGTACTAAAAATCTTCGTGGTAAATTAAACAAAACAAAAATTTTCCTTAATTCGCATTTGAATTTTCTGATTTTTTCTACGCTATTTCTATTTTCGTTAGGAGATTTTTCACACTATGCCGCCTCATCCTTTTCATAAGGGTCTCATTTTGAAATTGGTTATAAGATACTCGATTGCTTTCGTTTTATCATTTGGTCAAAACCGCGGGCTAAATCAAATTTAAAATGTCTATTAATTTAGAAATGTCATATAGAATTTTGTTTACTATCAGGATAAATTTTCTACATCTACCAAATAACTTATTTTTCCTACAATATACTCGTAATTTTAAGTTGCTATTCTTAAGACTTAAATTGGCACGATTTGTGCAAATTTTCGGTCTGTGTTGTCTTATTCTTTTTATAATCCATACTGCTTGGAAGATTTTCCTGTCTTAATAATTTGTTATAGTTATTATATTTTCATTAGTGATTACATCATTTAAATGTTTGGCAAGCATCCATACATACAATGTATGTATGTAGGATGAAAATAAAATCTCTGACGTATTTGTCATTCACAAGAATTTGGCCCATCGTTTGGCCTGTCTTTGCTCTTATTTACTGCAGAAGTTATTTCAATTATGAGAGATGGTTTAGTACGAGATCATGCAAATAGTTGCCAATCACGGACTAGACTAGACTAGAAACAATAAAACATTGATTTGTTAAGATGTTTATTTTTTTTTTTCAAGCACTTTTAGATATTCACAGCCTGAGATTTGGGTAGAACCAACCTTCACTATCCCACTCAAGTCTTTTTACCTAACTTCGCATTAATCTTCTTGACTAACAACAAATCTGCATCATTGGAATTAATCTGGTTATTGCTCCGCCTATCTGCTTTTTTTTACAACACATTGGATCATACCTTCATAACGGCAGAATGCGTCATCAGCTTACTTATGTTTCTAAATTCGTAGAAGCATACCTTTCAGACAGGAATTGTGTAGGGCGTAAGGGGAGGAGCTCAGGTCTCCACCGCCCTGGCTGGAGATGTTCCGGGAATTATATTATTCACTTACTACTACACCCTGAATGACTCGAACTGCAACTAACTTTAGACTGCTATAATTTCCAAACCGTCCTTGACAGTGAGCTCAAATTTTGACACATGACAGATAATTTTATTATTTACAAGCCTTTTAAACGATTTGCGTCTCAGTTGTGTTGAAAAATTTTTATCCGCGATGGAATTCAAGCGTGATAGTGTGATTGCTTTATATTTGGCTGGAAAGCCACAAGTAGCTATCGTTAGAGCCCTCCAGCACCTCAACGTGAATAAATCATTTGTGTGTCAAACTATAGCTCGTTACCGTGATACTGGCAGCGTTGCAAAACGCCATGGAGGTGGTCATAAAAAAAACAGCAACATTGGCAGAAATGGTTCGGAAAGTGAAGGCTCGAATTGAGCGAAATCCGCTTTGAAGTGGAACAAAAATGGTTCGTGAACTCTACATATCGTTGGAACGGATGCAACGCAGACTGAAAAATGAGCTTGGGCTCAAGCCATTGATGTTTCAAAAAGCTCACGATCTTACACCGCAATAGAAAAAAGTTAGAGTCGAAGGAGTTGCTTGCTACGTTTGCACGAAAGTGGTGAGTTGCCGATTTTGGTTTTTTCCGATGAGTCGCCATTTGT
This sequence comes from Volucella zonaria, assembly GCA_963966105.1. Lineage (NCBI taxonomy): Eukaryota > Metazoa > Arthropoda > Insecta > Diptera > Syrphidae > Volucella > Volucella zonaria. Next base: position 86,739,029 of record OZ014532.1, on the reverse strand, counting down.
TATCGAGCAATATGTCAACAAACAAAATGACCGAGTTTACTTGTCAGAGGTCCTTCGAAAATTTACACCTTCGGACGGCCACCAGAAAGCAGGCAGCACCGATGGTGATGGTTTGGGCCGCCATAATCGCCGATGGTCGCTCTCCGCTCGTATTTTTGGACCGTGGCGTCAAAATTAATGCGATCGTATACTTTGAAACTGTCTTAGAGGCAGTATTGAAAGTTGTAATGAATCGTTCCTGAAGGTATAATTCAACAGGCGAAAATCTTAAAAAATTTGTGAATGCAATTTGTTAGTCAGTAATTACCCGGGAATCTGTTCAATAGAAAAAAAAGTTTGAAGTAACATATAACATGAAATCCTAATTTCATGTTGACTGTTATTTGACATGTGACTTTTGTGCAACATTGTCACATAAAATTTAGTTTCGTGCAATCATTGAGTGGGGCGACATTAAACATCTTGCTGTTGTAGTTGGCTTTCGCAAATATAACATGGAAAAATGGGAAATTTTTTGAATCTTTGAATCTACTCTTATATATCGTACACAGAAGTTGTTCGAAGATGAGATTCAGCCCATCATAGATTTAGTTGGTCCACGCACCGTAAGAACTCCGAAAATTTTGTAGCGAAAAATTAAATTCCGCGAAATTACATGTTTCGCATTATCAAAGAAGATACAAAAGACATTAACTCACAGTCGCGTTGAAGCAAAAATGTAATCAAACTGATACGATGGATTCTGTTCATTGATAAGAAAACCTTTACCTTTGGAACCTCATTCAATAAAGAGAACCCTGAACGAGAATTAAAAAAATCTTCAAAACTCATCCCGAGTATCTAACCGTGATCTAGCAACTTATTTATCTACTCTACCCAATTTTATTAGTTCAGATGTTCAATTGTTAGTTCACCAATATTGGTTCCATGAACCTTTGAAAGAAACTTGCAAAATTGAAAGAATAAATGTCATAGTATGTGAGACCTCAAAAGAGATAAGAATGTCCGGTATAAAGATTTAGTGGGGGTTGCTTTACTTTATTAGTAATAACTTATATACTTTTAACGTATCCATCAATGATGGAAGGTAATTAAGGGACTTCTTCGAAATTTTTGGGGATAGTCGTTTTTTTATTAGGTCATGGTTGCCTAACTGGCTTTAATATCAAGTCTAGTCATAAATACTGGCACAAGAAAAAATGAATGCCAAATGAGAGAGAAGTTAATATCTTTAAATTATTTTTATTATTATTTATCTAGAATTTCGTAGAACAACACATTATTCTGTTAGATCATCGATCGCATCACACATTACAGGCATGGAAAAATTGTCGACGGTTCGAACAAGGCCTCGCTTTAAAAACCCAATATTTCAGTATCGAGTAAAGCAGGACATGCCCTCTAGAACGGACTATAGCTAGTTTCTTCTTGGTTCCTCGACATCATTTTATTTCAAATGACGTTTTTATTTTCTTCTTGTATAAACGAAAGAGCTTGCATCTTTCCATTCCATTTTTAATTTATTTTTTATTTTTTAACCACTAAACTCTCCAAAAATAAGCGGGTATGACTTGAAGCCATTCCCGCAGATCGACTAAAAGCAATGAAATAATAATACTGAATTTATACAACATCGAAAAACAAAAACTATTCTGGATCTAATTAAAGTTCATATTTCGCTGTGGTTCCTTCCTTGTGGACCACATCGTTCTGCGGACCGTCACTATCGATCGGCCCTCCGCTAATTTTTATTGATTTTGTATTTCCATGTTTTCATTAATCTTAAACGACGAATTGAAACATCTCATTATATTTACATACATGGAGGAGTGCTGTTGAAGGAATTCAAAATCCAAAGTGGCGCGACAAAATTTGGTAACGTTTCACCGATACTATTTATGTTGGTGATACGCTATGTGATATGCGTTGGATTATTAACAAAACGGATTTTAATGAACTTGCACATTTGTACTCAATTATTTCAATAGGATAATGAACTTCCACCAAACGCTCTTAAAGATATTGTCTTGAGTGAAACTGAACAATATTAAGCCAACCGAATTTACGATATGAAGAAGCACATCAAAACCAAGCTATACCAAACCGGCAGAAGAAAGCTCTACAACATGTTGCGGATTTTCTAATCTAATCGCATTTTCTACGTAGAAACCCGAAGGTCAGGATTCTGTAAATCGAAGTGGTAGATGGCGGAGGATCGAAAAATGGAGATCTCTATTGGACGGATCTACCGAGATGTACGAGTACATGACGCAAATTATTCGAAGCGGAGTAATTGCCGTAGGGAAAAGTTGTCAAGAATTGATGTACGTTACCAGAAATCATAAAGGATTGCATATATGCGTATAAGATATTCAAAATTGGTGGAACCTTACTTACAATTTTCTGAGATCTTGGATTCTCGTATAATTTTGAATTTACAACGTCAACATTTGTATTGTGGGTCAAAAACTTGAATCAACATTTACGTGAATTATCCTACTAAAATAAACTCATTGAAATTTATATAGAGGCACAAGGTTTATTTAAAATAAAATAGCTAATGAAGGGTGAATGCACAATTTTGGTATACAGTACTAGTATTGTGTTAGTAAGTCACCCGAAGAAGAACGAAATAATGTACCGGATACAGACTCAAATCTTATACAACAAAACCAGGTGTACCTGTCACACTGAAGTACTCTTTAACCACTTTGATTGAATGTGTAACAGAATTATGCTGATGGAAAATGGGTCCCCAACTTCACCCACAAAACTTTTTTTCACCACTGAAAATAACCTTTCCCCATTCAATGTCCCAAGAGAAGTGATTTTCGAGAAACTGACGGTTTTTTTGTTTGTAAAAACCATCCCTGGATCTAATACTTGTTGGACATGATGTATTCCAATGTTCTTGCTGGTTTGCTATCTTTTTTGCACTTTACCACTTGTTTCGTCAATAATGTTGTCACGTTTGCCGTCCTGGATAATTTTCCAGCAATTTATCGATTGGATAAGCCATTTTCTTTATAAAAAATATGTTTATTTTCATTAGGTCAAATTAAATAAATTCCCACAAAATAGAAGATTTCTAACTATGAAATTGGTTTTCTTCGAAATAACTACTGCCTCTAAGTTTATTTTGCTGTGAGACCTAGATATTTTCTGTAGATCTCCAGAAACTACCACGAAATTTGACTATGTTGTGGGGGTATATGTCCATATATCTCATTGGTTCACCACTAAAATCATTCATAAGACTCAAGATACAATGCATATTTAATTATTTGCCCCATTTCTTTTTTTAATTTTATTTTTAAAAATATATATTTGTATATAATTATATTTATATTTACTGTACAAATTTAATTAAACATATACGCATTCCATATTTATTAAAAAAAAAAATTTTTCTTCACTCTATTTTCAGGTAAGACATTTACACCTATTCGCTGTACTTTTTTATCTCGACATATGTAAGCAATTCGATTGTAAGTGTGCTTTTGATATTAATTTATAAAAAAAAACTATCTCATGTCATGAATTGATAACATTTTCTAAATAAAATATAAATTATTTCTTCTGTCAAAGACATAAATTGATACCAGGCAATAAAAAACACGTGCACTTTATTTGACTCGAATTTTATCGCTTCAAGTGTTTCTTTCATTCGTAATCAATTTTCAAACTTTGTGCACAGCTGCGATAATATTTTGAAGCAGAAAAAAAAAAATAAAATAAATTCAACTGCATCAGCTTGATTACTGATATTTAATATCTGGTTATACTTTTTGATAGTAAAATATATAAAATACCATATAAGCTGAAATATGCACCTCATTGATTCAATTGAAATTTTTCCTTCTCAACGTTTTTAGTGAAAGGTTTCGAATGAACAAATACGTTTATACAATAGTTACTTAGTTTGTAGAAATATAAATGGAATTCATTATAAATTTCTGGTTATACAAATATACATATAGTACATATGTGTCTATAGAAGCAATATCATGTCACACATATTCTCGTTGTCGACATTTGAAATACTATCGTTATCAATTGTACAATTTGTAATAAACATATTTTTTCGTGGAAAAATCTTGCCTTGATTATCTTTTTAATTCAATAGTCGTTTTCGATTATTAAAATTAATAAAGATTACACTTTATATGACACACATATTTTTAGCATACGTTGTTCATTTATTGATGTGTTCTGAACCGTTTCCGGATCAAGAAAAAAAGCAAATTCAAGAATGCTGAAACCCCCATGGAGAGTGATAGATTTGTTTGTCTTTTCATTAGCTTGGTTGCGGCTAGAATTGTGAGATAAATTTTTTCGTCAACATTTATAATTTTTTTTACATGATGATCGAACATTATTAAGTTCTTTACTCGTATATCAAACAATATCTCTATGATAAACCATTACTGTTGCCGCCTTTTCATGATATCATTTTATGGCGTATCTTACATAAGTATAAGGTCTGTGTAGGGTTTCATCCGTCATCCCTATAAAGTATGGTCAAATGGTAAAAGTATGGTTCAATTAAAAAAATTTTGAGTAAAACCAAGATATAACATAGTGGTGCGGTTTGCATTTAAATGGTATTTTTTTTTTTAGAGGTATACAGATTCAATACGAAATAAAACACTTGAAGCTAACGTTAATGTCTATGATATTAGCTTTATTTAATAGATAATTTTATGCCATTAGTGTTTAGGCATATGCGCGAATGAAGCGCAATCGTGAAGTCCAATTTTTGACAACTTTATCGAGCAACTGGGGCCGTATATCAGCAATAACACGGCGAATGTTGACTTCCAAATTGTGTAACGTCTCTGCTTTATCGGCATAGACTAGAGACTTCACATACCCCCAATGAAAGTAATCTAAAGGTGTAAGATCACAGGATTGTGGAGGCCAGTTCACAGGTCCATTACCGGAAATTATGCACTCAAAAAATGTTTCCCACAATAAATTGCTGGTGTCGCGCGCCGTGTGGCATGTTGCGCCATCTTGTTGAAATCAAAGCTCTGTCACGTTGAATGGCATCAACTGAGGAACGAAGAAGTCAGAAATCTTGTTTCTATAGCGCTCTCCATTGACGGAAACATTCTGGCCGGCATAGTCCTTAAAGAAATATGGGCCGATGATTCCACCAGCCCATAAAGCACATCAAACAGTGAGTTTTAATAGTTGTAGGGGCGTCTCGACAAGGGCTTCTGAGTTTTTTCTACTCCAAATTCGACAATTTTGCTTGCTTACATATCCATTTAACCAAAAATGGGCCTCATCGGAGAACAAAATTTTGTATTGAAAATGAGGATCAAGCTGAACCATGTTTTCGGTCCATTCACCGAACCTACGACGCGTATAATGGTCACGCGTATAATGTTCACTTTTGCACAAGCTGGATCTTATAAGCTTTTAAGCCAAAATCTTCCACAAAGTGGATGGGCATAGCTCCAATTGGTGTTTATGATGGCGAACCGACTCTTTCGGATTCTCCTTAACACTGCGCTCCACAACGGCAATGGCTTCTTCTGTTCACACTGTCATGTTTGGGGATGCATATTATCCACCAGAGTGTACCTGGTGCGAAAACGATTCATCGCGTTCCAAATATCTTGCTCAGATGAACGATTAATTCGACCGTTAAATGGACGTAGCACACGAACCAAACCATGGTTTTCAAAATAAGTTTGCACAATTTGCACGCGTTGTGCGTGCTGTACCAGGCCTGTCGTGTGTTTTCCCATAAAATACTCAAACTTGATGGTTTTTCGTCCTAAACCCTTTTCCCTATATCGATCCATAGGTTTTCTATAGGGTTAAGATCAGGACTTTGTGGCGGCCAATCTAAAACGTTAATTTTTTGGTCTGCAAATCACTGACTTACAGACCTTGCGGTTTGCTTCGGGTCATTATCTTGCATGAATTTCCATGCAAGTGGGAGGAACTCGTCACAATAGGGCTCCATATCGTTCTCAAGGATCTCTTTGTATTTATATTGATCCAAACGCCCTTCTATTTTCACAACTGGACCAACGCTGTGCCAAGACATGCATCCCGAGACCTCCGTGTCTAATGGTTCTGATCGTTAACAGTGGGTTGAATTCTTGTCTTGGGTGGCGTCGTACATATGTACGTTTTTCCGTCAGATCCGACCCTATTAAACTTTGATTCATCGCTCCACAAAACGTTTTTTCCAGAAAGAAACTGGTTTGTTCACATGAGCTCTTGTAAATCTTAATCCTTTCAACCTATTTTTCTCCGATACAGGTGGTTTCTTCTTTACGATGCCTCCATGTAGATTAGCCCCCTAAAGACGCTGTCGTACGGTTACTGATGACACTTCAATATTGTATTGGTCCTTTATTTGGTTTCAGATTTCAACAGATGTTAAAAACGGAACCTTTTTGCTGAGACGCTACATTGTTCTGTCCATGTGACTTGGTCTTTCTTGGCGGTGGCTTCCGAATTATATTGCATGTTGTTTCTTCCAGTGTTATATGCTTTATAGCGTTTTGGACCAGCTTCCTGGAGCAGTGGAGGAACCTGGCGATGTTAGATATTGTATCACCTTTACGTTTCATGCCTAAAATGACTTCTCGCTTTTCTGAGATGCAGTGTTTTCCACGACCCATTATTTTTTGTCTAGATTTAACTTCCACATCTTTCAAATACTTTTAAATATCTTAAAAATTAACTTACTTCGAATTGTACTCCAGCAGAGTACCTCTATAAACCACTTTAAGAAAACCTGTGCTATTTTTCTGAACAGCTTAACCGCACGCCTGACGACTAAAAACCGACGCGTACTATCACCTATCTTCTTGCCAAGAATATAACCGTACTTCAAAACTGTTCAGATACGTATGCATTTGCTAGAATTTTGGGAATCCATCAGATTAGCCCTTTCACTATCTTGGTAGTTATATTTTCACATCTTTATTGGAAGGGTCTTTCATTAAGTGCTTGCTATTTTTAAATTTAAATAAAACAAAGTGTGTGTGAGATATCATAAAAATTTTTTATTCATTTGAATTATGTATGGAATATAACATCGTTCAAATGTCCCCCGCGGCTTCTGTGCGTGGCGGGCATCCGAAATGCCCAATTTTCCATGAATCAGGCTGAATTTGACCGATAGCCTGGGTTATGTTGGCTTTAAGGGCCGCTGTGGTTTGTGACTTATTAGTATAGACCTGCGACTCCGCAAGAAAAGTCTTACGGGGTCAAATCACAGGATCTCGGGGGCCAGTTCACATCACCTCCACGTGAGATGACCATGCCGTCGAATCGCTCGTGCAGAGTTTCCAATGTGGCGTGAGCTCTGTGGCACGTAGTGGCATACTGTTGAAACTACATGTCGTTGGTGTCCACATCATCCAACTCAGGCCAAAAGAAGTTGGTAATCATCGACCTATAGTGCTCGCCATTGATGGTGTTGGCCTGGGCGAAGCGCGTGGAACGTTGCCCGAACAAAACACCCATTTTGATAAAACAATTTTATCAGGTGCAATTCGGAAGCCCTTATTGGAAGACTCTGTATATTCCCTCTGCCTATTTACAATATATGATGATCCTCATATTAGTTAATTTATGAATTCCAATGTGGGTGTATTCTGAGCTTTTAGTAATGCACGTTCAATGTTCGAAAAGCACACAAAAACTATGAATCTTCTGTCCTTCTTTTCCAAAATCGATTTTACAGCATTTCAGTAGCCATATGCATGTACTCGTACAAATATGATGTATACGAGTATGATTATGGACTTAACTATTAATATTCCAGAAAGTTCTTGTAGATTTTTTATGTTCGATATATAGTACTTAGGTCTGAGCAGCGTGTGAATGCTGATTACAATGCCAGCTTCGCATTTTTACACAAACGTTTAAAGGACACCTCTAATCCATTGGCTGTCAATAATGACACATGTTATAATGTATATATATCGTACACAAAAACACCGGGCCCGCAGTCTTGTCAAAAATTTGACCGGTATAACCAGTTTACTCGTATTTAGTCTCTTATGGTGTTGAAGTTATACCATATAAATTATTATTCTAGTTAAATGTTGGCAGTATCATGGAAAGGAGGAAAGTATTCTAATGTAATTACCTAACGAGTTCCCGACCCACTGAGAAAAAGTCGCCTTCCATTCCGATTCATCCTGATCACGGACTTTCTGGCATTCGATTCGGTGGATCTGCCTGACGGAGATAAGAAGACCATCTTAACTGGAGCGTTGTCGATGTGGTTATGCCAAAGTACAATACCTTAGCTTCTCGCACTAAATATACATATGTGGGTAAAGCTAATGGAGTTTGTGGTGTGCTTTCTCCTCTTGTCCTCTCGGCACAAAGGACCTAATAGAAATCGTTGAATAAATTTGACAGAATCATGACTATAGAGGGTTTCCCAAAATTCACGTAAGAAGTAATTTTGATAGAAAACACATGTTTTTAATTAAAAGTTGTAATTTTTTTTTATTGATTCATTAAGTATAGAGTATAGGACTATGTAAAGAATAGCATACAGAGCTCATTTTGCTCATTCAAGGCGTGAGTGGTCGTGGACTTGTTGATCTAAACCTTAGACTTCTGAAAACCCCAAAGAAAAAAGGCCTTACGGTGTTAAATCCCATGGCCTCGCAGCCCATGATCACCAAAACGGGAAATAAGACGACCAGGAAATGACTCATGCAGTTTCTTGGGCTGTATGGTATGTGGCACCGTCTTGTTGAAACCACATGTCGTCTACATCCATATCTTTGAGTTTAGACACAAAAAACTGGATTATCATGTCCCGATAACGAGCAATGGCCTCATCAGCCATATTTTCAAGGAAGAATGATCCGAAGACGCCTCCATCTCAATATCCGCACCAAATAGTAACACGTTGTGGATGCATTTGTTTCTCAACAATCACTCGTGGATTTTCTCAACTACGAATTCGACATTTTTGACATTTAACAAAGACATCAAGATGACAATGAGTCTCATCGCTGAGCTGCCAAACCTTTTTTTTTTTTTTTTTTTTTTAAATATTGCTAAACAATGAAAACGCGTTGTTCTCTCGTGTAGTGCTCCATTTTTAATAACCCTGAACTGTCAGCTGTCACTCTGTCCTTTTTTTTCGTTGGCAACACTTAACCGCACAAATTCAAATCTTGCGTGAATTTGGGGACACCCTTTATAATCGTCTTGTTCTTTCGAATTAGAACCACGAATTGATAATCTTCCCTCTAAGATGTAATTTGAACCCCTTAAATACTTTTAAGCGTTTGACTTGACATCGAAGATTTATTTATTTTTTATTTGCTTAGTATTAAAATTATTTATAAAATCTTTTCTCCGCCGAACCATAGATTCATAGAGATGAATGGTTTTTTTTTTCATGTTGAAGTTTGTATCCAGTGCAGGTGAGTCTGCGCTCTAAGGAAGGAAACATCAAAATGTTTTTCTATAAATTGTTTTTTCCTTGAGAAAAATAATTAAAATATTTTTTTGAAAATTTTACTGTTTATTCAAAAATAAATCGTACTCGTATATTCTTTAATCTAAATGTGTCTAAGAGCATTTTGTGGAATTGACTGATGAAAATTGGACGATCGGTGCTTATCGCTGAATCGAACTGTATGCGGGTTCGAAATCAATAAAATATTCTATAGTCTGTATCTAAATGAAAGTCATTGTCTCTTTCCCATATTTGGTTGGGGTTTACGTATGATAGGTTTCCGATTGGAAATCACCCTGGTATTTTTGCCGATTAGGGAAGCGCAGGCAGTTCGCATTTTAGTACATAATTGTATTTTTCGTAAAAGATTTTTTGGTTGGAAATGAAATGCAGTTGAAGTCGTATTTTATGGTTTTAAGTAAATATACGAGAAGAAAATGTAACCGAAAGATAAATTGTTTTAAGTAACTTATTTTTTATAACAAGCTACCAGAAATTCTTATTGATTTCATACAAATACTCTCGAAACAATATTATTGAGTCAAGTACAAGATTTAAAACGAGACAGGAAATCTAAAAATGCCCATAGATTGTAGATTGCAATTATCTACTATACTGCAATTGCTGGAAAATTTGAACCCTGGTTTCAGAAATTCATTCAGTACGCAGGATAGGATTTCATATGCCACAAGCGATAGGGATATGCATCGAATAGCTTTTGATGTATGTAGTTGGAACATATAATAATCGCAGATCACCATCACGTTTCAATAGATAGGTGGGTAGTCCAGCGGCTACTTTTTTGCTGAAACAACCGGTCCTAAGGGATTACCTCATTGCTGACAGAATTTTGTTCATACCCTATTACTTTCTATACTTTAGAGTGCCTGTATGGAGTAGTCTTCAAAGTGCCTGCTTTTAACCCCTAACACTCGTAAAGGCCGGTTGTCATTTTGCTAAATTTTTTTTACAAAAATTTCTTGTGTTTCTATCGTAGGAATATTCGATTTCGTTGAGCTGGGAGTATTCGCGAACATTTTTTTTTTGTTTTTGTAGAATTTGCTTTTCCTTTTTGGGTGCCTCTCTATCGCGCGTTTACTATACACCTATTCTTTATTATATCCACGGATAATTTTTCGATGGCGATTACTCTTATACATCGTTTGCTAGCGTTTGTGGGGGTCGGTGGCACATAAAAGATTTAAATGGCTCATTGTTTACTGTACCTATTTAAGCCTTGTCGAGGCGTCGAACCCTAGGGTTTGTTTCTGCCACATCGTATTTTCATTCCTTCTTAATCGGGCAGTGGAAGGAAAATTGTCAGAGTTGGCATTTGCACCTCTGAAATTGGGTACAGCCAATATGTTGGAGACATTTCCTGCATTCATCGGTTTGGCCACCTGGTAGTGTATAGTAAGTTTCTAAATGGAAAAAAGTATTCACGTTCCATTTCCCCATACGAAAATATTCTATATTTACATTTTTTTTTTTGTTTTATAATTTGCGCGCGAAGGAAAATCAGGGAGGATAGAAAGAGAGGTACCGGTGAACGTTGGTTTTAAATGTTTGAAGGTTATAATGACTAAGAAATAAAGAGCTAGGCAGGGCATTCTATAAGCGAGTTGTACGGCTTAGAAATGAATCACGAAAGTGGTCTTGAGGGTATACTGATGAGCATTCATAGCCAGGCGGGTGTTACGGTTAAAAGTTTGAAGGGGCTTCTGGCGATTTTCTATGGAACCAAATGATTGAATTTACTTTCGAAACTAAAATTTACAAAGTTGACCAAAAAATTTTATTTAATTTTGCGAAGAGGATTGGTATGCTTCTTTTTGCAATTGATATACATAGGATCCGCAACCATAAAAAAATGTTTATTTTGTCGAATTAGCTCTATAAAATGTTGTAAATTTTCTGTTTTCGTACCCAGTACAGTATTCTCTAGTAAAAAGATAATGTTTCGAACGAATTTCTGTAACTTAGACAGGTGATCTGCCCAAAAAAAAAAACAGATCAAAACCGGAAAACTTATATTATAAATTGGAAAATTGTTGAATTCATCAAGTAAAATAGGCTAGCCCCTTTGTAGGAAGAAAAACTATAATAAAAACTAAGAAATAAGTAGTACAAGCGAAAGAGTAAGTAATTAATAAATCTCCTTGAGCAAAGGTCACAAATTATTATTAAATTATCATGTTCTTCAGAAATGGAAAAAAAAAAATGGAATCTATGACTCTGTATCTGCTTTGTGTATTCTTTTCTTCTTTTTCTTTTCTGTTTTGTTCTTTTTTCTTTTGTGCTCTTGTATAAAATACTTTATTTCGTTTATTCTTGGAAAAATGCCAGAAGCAAAGAATCGTAGCTAATTAAAAAAGCGTGTCTTATTTATTTCTGAAATGTCATGAAGCCTTGTCTTTTTTTTGTTTTTTTTCGTTTTGTTGTTGTATTAGAATCGCTCTTTTATAAAACAAAGTGTGAACTTAATAGTATATACTATATATTGGATTTTTTGTATTATTTTGTTTTGGGAAAATATGGTTTTGTTTTTGTCTTTTTATCTACCGAAATAATCTGGTAAATCGATTTAAGTTCTTGCATCTGACCAAACAGCAAGATTGATATTTTTGAAAGATGACGAAACTAGCATTTCTGCTGACCATTATCCACTCGTATAGTGTGGTCATATTTTGAATGTTAAAAAAAAACAAGAACATTGTTTTCAGACACAAATATATGCACGTATGCTTGCATATATGTATGAGTATTTTTGTTAAACCTTAAACGTCATACGGTTTTTATTTTAACATTGAATCCGCAGTTTAAGGGATTACCTCGTTTATCTGATAGATTTATATCTTTATGAAAAGATGTCCCCTCTTATATATTCAGGCACTTTAAACTTAAGGATTACAAGACGGTTCTACAAATATGTATACATTGTAGATATTGTAGATAGAGATTGCCCTGTACAAGGTATATTTTCTAATGGTTTTCTATTTATTTGATGATGCGAAAAGGACAGAAACAGAAGAAATAGGAGACATTCGTTTCCAGGTTTCTACTAGGTAAACTTTGGTATTGTTTACACTCATTTTGCATTGGCATTAGGAATATAAACTATGTATGTATATGATTTGTGCCTGTACATACAACTCAAATATGTATGTATGAATATTTGCCATTTGGTGGGATCAAAAGACAATATCTTCTCCATTTGTAAATGTGCATTTTGGAGATTGCAAATTGTTGATGTACCTATATAGCTGAAATATTTCACATTTTCAATGGTTTTAATTAAATTGTTTTTTTTTTACACATTTCGCTATGTATCCAGGAGTCTTTCTGGGTTTTCCTCTCTTTGTTTGTGATTAGGTACTGCTTAGCATGAATGTTTCTATATCGTGTGGTTGTGTTATTGCTCCAAATTTTATTTCCTGACAAAAAAGACGTATATATATTTTTTTTCAATGTGATAAGCGAATTTTGTGTATTGAAACGTTAGGAAGTTGTTAAGGTCCAAAACTAGAATTTTAAAGAATAGTCTCGGACCTCTTTCTTTTTTTAATAGACATTGAAATATTTAACTTGTTAAAAAATAAAATATTTAATTTAATTGAATTTTTTTCACGTACATATCTGATGGATTAGTCAAATTTGCGAGCTTCACTACTATTCTACAAGCCTCTGTTTTGATTATTTCCTTCAGTAAGGTCGAGAGTTGGCTAATTACAATAATTTCCATTTGATCCAATTACTTTTCTTCCAACCCCTTCTCCAAATTACGGCAGCAGCTTGATTCAAAATTTCTGGCACAGGATATAACCTTTGTAAATGGGAATAGCTGATTCGCTCAGCCTGGTTATTTCCATAATCTGTTTTTAAACATATGCACATAGATCAATAAGTTCTAGATGTCGTTTGTTCAACCCGATAACATGAGTGTCCTTGCTCACAGTATGAACTTAGTATTGTTTTTATTCACCACTAAATTTATATAAGTCGCTTCTGTGTTTACCCTCTGACTGGTCTAGTAAGAGCTGACTAATATCGAGCAATAACGTCGATATCGTCGGCGCACGAATATGCAAGTATCCTAAATGACATTGGCATCTTGTCTTAATCCACGAGTATCAGAGATATCTCCATTGCGCATACTTTATTTTTATAGAATCGCAGACAGGCGAAGTAGAGCGGTCACAATAGATTTGGGAATTGTTAAGATTTTTCAAGAAAAGAAGGTCAAATAGGATCTGCAACGCGGGTAGGCTATTGTCTTTTTAGTTGACGAAGTGGATAAGATTTACTTTTCTGTGGATCAGCATGTTCGCGTAACAGTCAGGCCGGGACAAAGACCTAGACTTTTCCAACCGCTGTGTTAAACATTTTCTCATTTTGTGCACAGTGAAAGAAGTAATGGAAGAATGAGAACTTCCATATGCAGTTTGTGACTTCACGCCGGTGTTGTCCGAAATATAATTCTATACGATGAACTTTACCCCTTCCTCAGCCCACCACTTATACAAGGTGTGGCCAATTTCATCCGTCGGAATATGCTATAATTTTCGCAAATGGTGGCAATTGTCAATTCTACTTTGATATTTCTAAAGTAAACAGATACAAAATGACGTGAATCGCTATACTCCTAAAGAACGCGGAATAATTGTTACGATTTTTTTGCGGAATAAATCGTCGGTGGCAGGCGTTGGCACAGCGTGAATTTCGACACAGATTTCTCGATCATCCGACACCAACTGCGCAAACACTACGACGTTTAGGCGCTCCCCTAAAAGAGTATGGGACAACACGAGATGCTGCCAGGTCTGACCGGCCTTGGAACAGCCGTTCTGCTGAGAATATCGCAGCTGCGGTTGAAGATGAAAACGCCACGAGCCAAACGACTACTGTGGACTGCGAGCAAACTACTTTCTCCCCCCTCAATTAGATGAATTGGGGCTGGAGAACATGTAGTTCCAACAGGATGGAGCAATGGTGCATACTGCACGAGCCATAACCGAAATTCTAAGGACTGCATTTCCGTGTCACCTAATCTCCCATTTTGGCGATTTGCATTTACCGGCAACATCGCCTGATTCAACTGTTCCAGATGTTTTTAGTGGGGTTTTTCGAAGTCACGAGCCTATGTCAACAAGCATCAGACTCTTGAAGCCCTCAAAAAGAATATCCGTCAAGGATGCGAGAACCTATCGCCGGAAGTTCTGGTACCAGACCCGAATGGTCATCAATTCTGGCGGGGGCCACTTAGTCGTTATCATTTTCTCGACTTCATGGAAAAAAATTGAAAACATCAAATAAACATAACCCTAAAGCAGAACAAAAGTTTTTCATTCATAAAAAGAAATACAGTCAAAGAACTTTGTATATTATTTACTCAACAGTAAATGACCTAATACAAAGCCTTAAAGTACTCCATTTATTACGCTTCGATTCCTCGTCATTTATTGTACAAATTATGCATATCAATCCAACTTGTATAGTTTGAAATAGTTTGACAGAGAATTGATCTACTTCAGCTCCGACAACGACGCCAGCGCATGAATCATGCGAAGAATCACTCTTGCTAATCGTTGTTCGGCAATTGAACAACCATAAAGACATTAGGCATTTCAACACCGAAGTGTATGGGCAGCGATGGCGACCTTATTAGAAAAGCTCGGCTAACCCAGCTTAGATGGTTAGGTCACCTTAAACGCATGGATAGCAACGTCCTGGGCCGGGAAGATTTCGAGGGCGTTGTCCGTCGGAGGACCACCTCCTCTTGGGTGACGCACACAAGTGGAAGGGGATTTTAGTTATCTTCGTGTGTGCTACTGGAGGCAGTTGACAAAAGACCGCGCTAGTTTGAGAGGGATGTTAGCTGAGGCCCTGGTCCACCCGGACTGTAGCGCCATCTATCTAAGTAAGAAATATAGATTCGACAGCTGTTTGCAAAAAGATAAATTATATGTGTACGAGTATAATATTTCCAGTGCACTTAACAGGCATTGCTTAGTATTAAACAGTTAACAGTTTTAAATACTACACTAAGATTTTAAATTCTAGAACCAATTCTAAGATAAATAATAGAAGTCAATTGTTAGTATATATAATATTGTACGATACGAGTAGCTATACCAAAATGCTTTTATTAAATTTAAATAAAGAGCATATATAGGTATCTTTGAATAGCAAATTTATGAGAAGAAGCACACAGTTGATTTAATCATGCAGCGCTAGTAACTGGTACTTGTGTTGCACCTACGTAAAGTTTTCTAGAAAATAAACAGAACAGAACAAAATTTGCATTTTCCAAAAAAGTTTTGAAACAAGAACAAGTAGAGAAATTTCAGAGGCAAATTAAAAGTTATACAGAAGAAGCTCTCATAAAAAGCCAAACAAGGTATGTACATTCCGCATAATCAACTCCAGTTTCAGCCTAATCACCTCTGTATCCTGCAGCTAGTAGCTCTACTTAAACCAGCTAAAGAATTTCTGTTCCCTGGAACTTTTTCTATATACAGAGAACTAAAAAAAAAAAAACTACTTTTTATGCATATGGAAGTAGGCGTATGTATTATACATACGAGTGGATACATACTTCTCTTTTCATTCTGGATTTTATGTTTGGGTACAGATTCGAATACTTATGTGAGAAGAAGAATTCACAACAACATGATGATGATGATGATGATGATGATGATGATGATGATGATAATAATGCTGACGACGACCGTCGCTGGGATGCCACTTAAGCACCATGCCACTCCATAGTCCACATATAACCATATTCCAGCAACACATACTTCAACATGAAGTAGAGACAGAATGTTTATTTCTATCGTCGCATTTCTTATTTTTTTTTTTTATATAGTGAACATGTCTATAATACATAATTTTTCTTACTTTGTAAAGTAGAATGCAAAAAAAATAAAATATATAAAGAAAAAAAAAAAAAAAAAGAAAACCGAAAAGAGAACGGGAAAGAAGAAATTAAACAAAAGTGGCAGAACTACTTTTATAACGAAAAATAAATAAATAAAAACCCTTTTCCGTGGTTACATGTGGCGCAAAGTATCTGCACTTGGATGGTTTTATTACATGTAAAACTTCAACCTGTTTTGGTATTCGCATCATGTAAAAGCGTATATCTTGATCGTTTTTTTTTTTTTCCTTTCTACTTTATTTTTCATGTGAAAAAGTTGTTTTTTCTTTCTTTTTACTGCGGTTTCATGTTAGGGCGCTCGCTCAGGGGGTTTAATGAACTGAGTTATTCTTGCAGACTTAAAGATTGCGAAATACCCCTATATTTGAATAAATATTGAGTTATTTAAAAATATAAACAGAACATACTATAGAGTCATTAACCTGTTTTCTTATTACTTTACTTTACTTTACTTTACATGAAATAAAATTCAGGTCAAACAATTGCAAATTATGCTACTAAAAAAATTATGTACGTTACTAATCTTTGGTAATGTAAAAGTACACGTACAAGACAGTGGTTCCCTCTTTCCCATTTTGAAAGAACTCATCTTATTTGAAGCTACACTAAAGAAAACTTTAACGAACATTTTAAAAAAGTCATGGTTTTCTCTCCACATACCACAAAGGGCAATCGACATGATTTAGTGTCAAAGGTGTACTCAGTCGATATATTCTTGGTCCACAATTGGCTACCAGTTTGCGACTGGATTCCCAATTGAGAGAACAAAACACAGGTCAATACTTAGCATGTAACGGTAATCACTGCGCAGTCCGATGTCCTACGAGGGCTGTCTGAAAAGTTTCCGACGGCAACGTAAAGATAGCGGCATTCGTCAATAAAAGCTAGTGAATGCTAGTTGTGCATCTTTTGACAGTTACTTATCGAAGTTTCAGTCATTTTGGATACGCAGTTTTTAGTTGACAGTCGTTTGTCGTTTGAGTGAGTCGATGTGAGTGTTTTTTGTGAAAATGGAAAAAAATGAGTATCGAGCTGTTTTAGAAAAGCAATACGCCTACGCAAATCAAAAATGAATTGGACTCTGTGTATGGGGACTCTGCACCATCATTTAGCACAGTGAAATTTTGGGCAGCTGAATTTAAACGTGGCCGTAAGAGCTTGGGAGGCGATGAACGTTCGGGATGTCCAAAAACTGCAAACACTGACGATAAAATTTCTAAAGTTCACCAAATGGTGTTAGACGACCGCCAAATTAAAGAGAGAGAGGTGGTAGAGATTATGAAACTGTCCAAAGAACGTGGTTGTTACATATTAAATTAAGATTTAGGTATGAGAAAGCTGTCCGGCCGTTGGGTGCCACGTTTGCTAACGTTAGACCAAAAACGTGTTCGAATGAACATTTCCAACGCTCTGTTAGAGCAGTTTAGGTACAATAAATCTGAGTTTTGGCCCCGATTAATTACTGTAAATGAAACTTGGATACACCATTATACGCCCGAAACAAAAATTCAGTCAAAACGACAAAACTCAGGGCGAGCCGGCTCCAAAAAAGCAAAAAGTGTTTTTTCGGCTGCGAAAGTGATGGCGACTGTTTTTTGGGATAGTAAAGGTCTTAATTGGTTATCTTCAAAAAGGAAAAATCATTACAGGAGCATACTACGTATCATTACTCGCCAAGCTGAAGGCAGAAATTGCGGAAAAACGGCTACATTTGCAGAAAAAGATAATCCTGTTTCACCAAGACAACGTGCCGTCTCACGGCTCAGCGGTTGCCATGGCGAAAATCCATGGATTACGGTTTGAACTGCTTGACCATTCGCCTTATTCACCAAATCTAGCCCCAAGCGACTTCTTTTTGTTCCCTCATCTAAAAACTGCGTTCGGAGAACAGAGATTTTCGTCAAATGAGGAGGCAATCACCTTCGTGAACAATTATTTTGCAGAGAAAAATTTGAGAAAAAATGTCTTGTGTCATTGTTCGGTCGGAAACTTTTCAGACAACCCTCGTATATACATACTAATACAATAGAAAAGTAACCTCCTTGGGAATTAAAAAAAAATTTTTTTTTAAATGTTTTTTTATATTCAATATAGTTTCCTTTTAGTTAGATACACTTATTCCAGCGATTTTCCAACTTCTTGATCCCGTCCGAAAAGTAATTTTCCGGAAGGTCTGCAAAATACTCCTCCGTGGCGTCGCGTGAGCTGAATTTTTTTATTGATGAGCCATCTTTTGAGGTTTGGGAAGAGATAATAGTCCGAGGGATCCAAATCCAGTTACCAATCGACGCCAAAAGTCCGCCCGATTCCGCATCAGCAAGTCCAAACACTCTTTCGCAGTGCTCTCGCGTTCATGTTTTTGGCCCGCGGCACCCAGCGGCAGGATAACTTTTTCATATGCAGAATATTGCTCAAAATATGGAGTGTGCGGTCAGTACTAATCTTTGTGGTATCTGCTAGCTCGCGCACCTTCACTTTCCGGTCAGCCAACACCATTTCATGTATTTTTTTGACGGAGCATTACCCGCATAATATTTATCCAACTTTTCTTTTGTTTCCTTCGCTGTTTTGCCTCTCAAAAAATAATGTTTTATGAGAGAACGAAAATCGTTTTTATCCATACTCAACATGATGCCAAATACGTCAACAACAATCAGCTGTCAAAACAAAACTAAAGACAGTATCGCACTGAAATTTGGCATGTCTGCCTAAATATGAACGGAGTGCAAAGGCACCATAACATTTTTCGCAGTAGCAGCGCATTCTGGCGGTCAAGGAGATTACTTTTAGTACATAACTAATAGATCCCTGACAATATTTACGGACGAATAATCCAAGACGTAATTGAAGCGAATTGTTGTTGCTAAGTATCTTATCCACGCCGAAGTGCCAAGGAAAGCAACCCTTAGGCGGAAACTACTTGGGCAAGGTGAGACCGATAAGCTATGGCCAAAGTCGGTCTAGAGTAAATAGACGGACTTCTAAAGTATAAAACGGGAGCATCTTATACAATAAGAAAAATATTATCTTATGACTGTGTGACTCATTAAGAAAAGCAATTTGTTTTATGTGCGAAGAGAATGCACGATGAATCTATTTTGGCAGTACTTCAAGCAACGGCAACTCAATTTCAGTCAAAGCCAAAAGGCTCTCAATCAGCTATGAAAATGTTAGCACAGCTATTAGACGGTCGATAAGACTGTTAACTGTCAGTCAGAGTTTTTCCAAAACTGGTGACGGCATTTTGGTAGGGAGTAGTATACATCAAATTGTAGGGACGTTTTGAGAAGCAAGCCCAATGATTGCAATAATTGATTTATTTGCAACATCTACAACAAAATGTATTATTTTAGTTTATGATACCACTTGCTTAGAATATCCTATTCAATATTTTGGCACAATACATATTTGCCAATATCCTTGTGATTTCTGACCCAGCTAATCGAAAATGAACAAAAGTATAGCGAATTTAAAAAAAAAAAAAAAAACCTGACGCTTCACGTCCACCGTAGACATAAAAGTAGAATTAAGAACTCTGAACAGTTTTCTCAAGTCGGAGTTCCGAAAGCGATATCTCTCTATCCAATATTCCAAAAACCTAACACATCCTCGGGAATTTTCCGAATAGTCCTATCTTCTTGGATTCTTATCTTAAAAAAATATATATATTGTTGATTTTGGGCTAGTGTCAAAGTCTGTCTTGATCCCCCAGAAATGACGATAAAAAGAACAGCAATATTCGTTCGAGATAAAAGTCCTTTATCGTATATTATTAACGAGATGGGCAATCAGTGAATTTAATTTTAATTTTGCCTTAATACAAGCTTAATCAAACTTAAAAAATTAAGAGTTAGGAACCAAGGGAATGGTAAAGAAGATCAAGTTTGAGACGAGAAGTGCCCAGGTTAAAACCAAAACCGGGGAGTTTTGAGTTGACGTTACGGAGCATGCGGGAGATTGGTTCGTTGGAACCAGAAGAGTGCGATGGGTTGGAATATAGAAGAGACGAGAAAATAGTAAATTACGAGCGTTAGTGTCGAAGGAAATAGGATTGTAAAGGGAGGCGCAACCCACTGAGCCAGAGAGCAGTCTGCCACGTTTCTGCGTTTTTCGAGGGTATTCAGGTTAAAAAGTTTGAGGCGGTCACGGAAAGGAGGTAAAAAAAGTGGTAATCCCAGGGTAATCCTCGAGGAGCAAATCGAAGGAAACGACGTCGCGACGTTGAATTCTAACATATGAATGAATGCAAAAATGTGAAAAAAGATCGAAAGGTAAAACTTACCTTGATACGATCGGGCTTTATAGGCGGCCGTTAAAAGAAAAAATGTAAGTCCCTCGAAAATTTTTTAAGGTATATTCCTGATCCTATGGCAGCAGTAGAGAGGCAACAATTCCTGTACAACGAAAATAGAAAAACATTATTTGTAGCATCACTTCCTATTCAGCAGGCACTGAAGACCTTTCCAGAGTCAATGTTAAAGTCTCTTAAACTAGCCCATTCGAAGTAGGCAAGACAACATAGATCTGTACATTAAATGAGATGGGTCATACTGTGCGTCATAAAACTAGTTATAGGTACCCTAAAACGATTAAAACAAAAGAAATCCCTGTCAATTATAATTAATGCTCGTATCTGCAATTGATTAAAGAACCTAAAGAGAGATACTTAGTACATATTTTCCACCTACATATTACTTCAAATTTGTTCTTATTTTCTTTTTGATTTATGGCATAATTATTATTATTTTTTTTATTTTAAGATGATATAAAAGTTGACCTCCGTTTGTGTTATGTAGAAATTTGCTCTACCCCTAGAATTTATTCGATTACTTTCTTATGTATGTATACTGTTGTTGAAATGTTATCTATGTATCTGCAGCTTTATACAGTAATATACACAGAGGTTGGTCTTTTATTTGTTTCGTATATGCGCAGACTTCAAGTGAATAAGATAAACTGGAAAAAGGGAAGACATTTAGAGAAAATCAATAGTCGCACAAACACGTGTATGTATACATAAATATAATTTTCTATGCACCCGTAATGTTGTATAAAATGGAAATTTTGTTTCCCTGTTTCTTTTCTTATCTCAATTTTTATTTGTATTTTTTTTTTTTGCAAGATAAAATATACGAAAATACGAATAAATAAGTAAATTAACGAGGTTCAATTGACGTTGGAATATAGACAATAGACACATTGTTAGTGGGGTGGATGTTTTGCGTCTTTGGAAGATTTTAAATTATTTTGGTAGACAGAACTTTTACTCAATAATTTGCTTTTGGTTTTTGTAAACCTTTTTATTTACTTCAATTTGTTAAGTAGGTACACATATAGATAAACATATATATTCTTGTCCTACGTCGTAAGTAGGACCTGTATAATAATGTTGTTATAGAGAATTTTTTCAGCAAACTGCAGAGTTTATTAACTCCTTTGCCTTACTTTAAACAACAAGTTCTCGCTATAAATGCTCATCAGTATACCCTCAAGCCCACTTTCGGACGTACTCTGAAATATCGTGATTCGTTCCTAAGCCGAACAACTCGCTTGTGGAATGCCCTGCCGTGCTCTCTATTTCCTAGTCATTATAACATTCAGACATATAAAACCAACGTACATCGGTGCCTATACTTCTTTCATCCCTAAATTTCCTTCGCCCGCGCTGTGTGCAAAGTTCCAAAAGTTTTCAATCTTTCTCGCTTTATAAGAATGATCGTACATACATATATTCTTGCGGTGTCCTTTGTTGGGCTTGATTTCAATTGATAACTTCTCTTGAACCGATCAAATTATACTCATTTGCTTAAACTGAGGGTGGTGTTCGGTTGAAGGACTTCGGAACAGATAAGCTTGTTGAAAGAATTTGTGTGCCATATTTAAATCGTGGCGTTAAATTTTCCAGGACGACAAACATATATCGGACTTGAAATTACAAGTATACACAATTGATACCCTCGATTTTTCAATGTTGAAAAATTTCATGTCGATCCTTAAGAAATAACAATTTGGTGCAAAAATTTGTTTGATGGTCAGGGGTAGTCTCATGTCCGAGAACAAATTTTGAAGGTTTTTTTTTTTTTGCGGAAAATGGAATACAATCTTCTTAGGATAATTATATGTATGTTATTATTGAGCTACTGAATAACACAAAAAAATTGTTGTTAAATAAAAAAAATATTTTAACGTCATTTGGGTGGGGTAAAGTAGGTCTCTTCAAAAAAAAAAGTAGATGGCTGGACTCCCCTGATTGCTTCTTTTGTAATCATCTGAAGTCAAAATTCCAAAAAGATTATTAATCAGTAGGGTTGTCATTCTGTCCCGTAGCAGATTTAAAAGATTTGAGTGAAAAATAACAAAATAGCGCTCTTGTTAAAACAAATTTCAATAATCGACTGTTCTTTTTCGGTTTAAAATCAAGATAAAAAAAAAGTGGATAATAAAATCGAATTCTAATACCGGACAGATCAATTCATGTGTAGAATATTGTGTTAAAATTTTAGCCGAATCGGTCCAATAGTTTTTTTTTTATCCTCTGGGCCGACGCTCTCCCCTATTATTTGCTGTAACTTTAAAATGACTTATTTGTGTCGGTCTAACATTTTCACAGTATATTCTCAACTTATTAAACTTTGAAAATATGAAAAAAAATAAAAATCGATTTTTTAAAGATCGAACATGAGACTGCCCCCTTAGATTGTTTTGCTTTTTTTAAGGAATTTTAAGGACATTTTAGCGCAATCGAACAAAGTTCTTTTTGTTTCTCAATCAGCTGAATTTGAGATCGTTGTCCCAGCAGCTGCATAGCACTTGGCAACGTTTTGTCCAAAGCATATTTTTCTAAGATTGCAGAAACAGCGCTAGCAAATGATTAACTGACCAAAAAATAGAAGAATTGTATCGCCTTCTGTAGCCGACAGTGTGTAGTTTTTTTTTTAACAAGTTAATTTCACTTTAAAACTTTAAGGGTTTATTCCCAGAGCAGATGACGCACAAATTCAGTCTCTTTATCATTGCTACAGTGCTTTCAATGTTATACCCAGCGGCCAAGGCGAGTATCGATTTTTTTTTTCCCATAAATTTTACCAAACAATTAATTCACAGATATGTGGATCCCTAGCTTTTTACATTGTCAGTACTTTACTTATGTTTTGTATATCTATGTCTTCATAACAGTTCAGGAAAAGTGTTTCAACCTTCAACCAAGAAGTAATAATAGAGCTACTTTTGTCAATGCGTCACCCTTGTCTTCCATTTATAGTACCTAAAGTATCCTGAGTCGTTTTCTGGTGGAACGTCGCTGTGCATTAAGTCATAAGGCCGGAATGGCAATTGAATTCAGTAAGACGTAGCTTGGTCTTTAATCAATAGCCCTTCCCCTCCATATCTTAGACAACATATCAAATACAGACACCTCGACTTGATCCTTCAATTGCTAACTAGGTACTTTCTACTTTACTTACCTGTACATACTTACTCTGTACATGCCCAGCTCTCTCCCAAAGAAGAAAACTTCACTCAGGAACTTTCTTCTACAACTATTTAAGTCATCTAAAGAATATATGTAGACGTTAACAGTCTCCTACGCTTCATCATAAGCTCAAATTGCTTCCAAGAGTAGGAGGAACATAGATCCATGTGGCATCACAATGGGCCAGTAGGCCTAAGTGGTTTGGTCTTCCCAACAGTCACTTTAACCTAACCTAACCTAACCTAATACTACGAGGGGCGTTCAATATATTCTCGGTATCGATATGAAGGAAAATGCGAATTCAATTTAAATTGTTTTTATTTTTCAATATGATCTCCCCTAACATCAATGCATTTGTTACATCTTGAGATAAGCTTTTTTAAACCCTCAAAATAATAAATTTCCTCCTTCTCTGCAAAATACCGACTTGAGTTCTTCATCATCCGAAAATCTTTTTCCACGAAGACATTTTTTCAAATCCGGAAACAGGATATAATCACTAGGGGCAAGGTCTGGACTATAGGGTGGGTGTTGGATTTCTTCGAAACCACAATCTCGCGCAGCAGCCTTGGAAACTCGCGCCGTGTGAACAGGAGCGTTGTCATGAAGAAGCAACACACCCGCTGCGAGTTTACCCCGTCTTTTCTTTTTAATTTCCTCCCGCAAATTATGCAAAGTGGAAGCGTAGGATGTGGCGTTGATGGTTTCACCTTTTTTTTTGTACTCAATGAGCAAGATTCCCTTTGAGTCCCAAAAAACTGTGGCCATGAGCTTTCGGGCAGACGGAGTGACTTTGAACTTCTTCGGGGGGTCTGTTCCTTTTTTATGCCACTGCATGGACTCTTGTTTGCTTTCAGGGTCATAGTGGTAGACCCATGTTTCGTCCCCAGTAACAATTCGATCCATAACACCGTCCGCGTTCTCACTACACATCTCCAAAAGCTCTCTACAGCATGCGATTCTCACTTTTTATCTGAGGCGCTGTGAGCATTCGTGGCACCCACCTTGCACTGACCTTTGAAAGGTTAAGATGGTCATGAAGAATGGTGTGAATGGTACCAATTGAAAGCTTGGTGATCTCTGCCATCATTTTCACCTTTACTCGGGCATCCTCAAGAACAAGTTTTTCGACTTCTTTGATGCTTTCTCCCGTACAAGCAGTAGCCGGGGCGCCGGAGCGGGGGTCGTCCTCAGTGCTCTCTCTGCCTCTCTTGGACACACTTGACCACTTTTGCACAGTTGATAATGAAGGTGCGGAACCCTGGTAAACAGCCACCATCTCTTCATGAATAGTTTTTTGACTTTTTCCTTGCTTAGTGAGAAATTTAATTACAGCGCGATGCTCAATTTTCACCATCATCGCCTCAGTTGCCATTATGATTCTGTTTAACTAGAGATAAAACGCGAATTAATAATCACATTTATATGAAATTTTACATGAATGCACTAAAATAATAGTATTACTTGATAAATAAGTCAATTTATATATGCAACTACAGCTTCACCCCGATACCGAGAATATCTTGAACGCCCCTCGTATGTTGATTATAATTTTTTCTGAGAATAACAGATAAAACTGTCGGATCTTTTGTTTTAGAAGCCAATTTACAGCTGGAAAAATGGAAATCAAAGTTGATGTACTTCTAAATAAATAATGATGATGATCATTAATCGAGAATGAAGTCCATTTTTCGACAACTTTATCGAGCAACTGGGGCCGTATATCAGCAATAACACGGTGAATGTTGACTTCCAAATTGTCCAACGTTTCTGCTTTATCGGCATAGACTAGAGACATCACATACCCTCAAAGAAAGTAATCTAAAGGTGTGAGATCATAGGATCGTGGAGGCCAGTTCACAGGTCCATTACGCGAAATTATGCGCTCAGCAAATTTTTCGCGCAATAAATTGATGGTGTCGCGCGCCGTGTGGCATTTTGCGCCATCTTGTTGAAACCAACCAAAACTCTGTCAGGTTAATGCCATTTAATTGAGGAAAGAAGAAGCAAGAAATCCGGCCGGCATCGCCCTTAAAGAAATATGGGCGATGATTCCACCAGCCCATAAAGCACACCAAATAGATAGCGAGCTTTAATGGTTATAAGGGCCTTGACAAAGTCTTCTGGGTTTTCTCCACTCCAAATTCGGCAATTTTATGCTTGCTTACATATCCATTTAACCATCGGAGAACAAAATTTTGCTTTGAAAATGAGGATCAAGCCGAATCATGTTTTCGGCCCATTCACCGAACCTACGACGCGTATAATGGTCACGCGGTTTCAACTCTTGCACAAGCTGGATCTTATAAGCTTTTAAGCCAAGATCTTTCCGTAAAATCTTCTACAAAGTGGATGGGCATGGCTCCAATTGCCGTGCCCGATAGCGGATCGACTCATTCAGATTCTTCTCAACCCTGCGCTCCACAACGGCAATAACTTATTCTGTTCGCACTGTTTGTCGTCTTTGGGGGTGCGTATTATCCACTAGAGTGTACTTGGTGTGAAGACGATTCATCGTGTTCCGAATAACTTGCTCAGATGGACGATTATGTCGACCGTAAAATGAACATAGCGCATGATAAGTTCGGAGAACCGAACCATGGTTTTCAAAACAAGTTTGCAGTTAATCTATTCATCGTAAAATAGCAAAACGTACTAACCACAAATCAACTTTCAATTGTCAAATTGACAATCTGTAGAAACAGTGTTGCCAGCTTAAAACCGAACTTCTAAAAGAAAACACTTTACAAAATTTCGTGCTGTGTTGCCCAAACAGCGCGTTTGTTGAAAAGAAGTTTTGGCCGAAATGAACCACCCACCGCGCCCGGTCTACGCAAGTTTGTGGAGAAAACTTGTGAGAGTGGCTTGCCTGCGGACAACACTCACGGTCTGTGTGGCTGCCGTGGCCGAGAGTGTTCATCTCAATTCAGCAACATCGGTAACTTAATTCAAACGCAGATTTTCCTTGTGAGCTTTTGAACGCATTCACTACAAAGACATATCTTAGTCCCCGTCTTTCATTACGATCGTTTTGATGTCACCAAGTCATGTGGTTGGTGGTGGTATGTTGTGGAGTTTTGCTGGTATTCATCAGTTATATTCCACCCAGATGTTCGTTGGCTACTTACCAGAAGCATATGGAAAACATTGAAAGGGTTGCCGCCTAACCTCTATTTGAAAACTATAATGTATGTAAGTGTATTCTACGATAAATCAATGCCAAATACGCTATCTTCTGACATTGAAATTCTTTTAATTGATTCATTATTGTCTATGAATTTAAATCTAGTAAATTATGTTTCTAATTGATTTAACAGATTATTAGATTTAGTATTTAAATGCATCTGTCATGCAATGTTGTCCTTCATTGTCGAACTCTGTACATCATTAATATCAAATCCTCTTATTACAATAATTTTTTTTTTTTTTAAAAAATCAATTAAGCTGGTATCAATTCAATTCCAATAATTTTTCTTGTATGAATAACTATTTCAACAATATTAATTTCCCAAATGAATTTCTGAGCAAAAATACATATATTAAAAAAATTCTACAGTTTCAAAGTTATAATGTACTCTGTGTACCTACGATAAGCAAACAAGTAAATTCTCACCCCACTTGGTATAACAAAAGGCTATTCAAATAAAAAAAAAATCTAAGAGTTCTGCTCATAAAAAGTTTAAAACATCCGGCTTTAATGGTGATTATAATTTATTTTTTCTCGCCTTGTAAAAGAAAGTAATCTTAAAAATAGCCCAACATCGTTTTGGAAGTTTATTACACAAAAAGCAAAAAACACTGGATTCCGAACAATAATGCATCTTAATGACGTACGAGTATAGTCTAGTGACCCTAAGTGTATTGCAGATATGTTTGCTGATTATTCCCAAAGTATTTACAATTCTACATGCTCAGCTCCCATCGGTCCTAATTATGTCCATTCCATTCCATCAGTTGTTGAATGATTGTTCCTGTTAATCGTTTGATGATATCGAAATTAAAATAGCTTTAAGTAATTTGAAACCTATAAAGAGCCAGATATCGTGCGATTCTTTCCTATCGTTCTAAAATACTGTTCTGGCTCACTTTGTTCTCCCTTATCAGATTTATTGAATCATTACCTTTCTGATAGATTTATTTCTGACAAGTGGAAGATCTCTACGATAGATCCAGTGTTTAAATGTAATTAGAGATATCTTGTTTCTAACTATAGACGAATTACTAAACTTTCGATCATTCCAAAATAGCCTTGTCAACGAAAAACATACTTTTACTATTAAACAATATGTCAGCAAGTACCAACATGGTTTTTGGAAAGGAAGATCAACTATTTTTAATTTATTGGAATTAACTAAGTTCTGTATAAATTCGTTGGAAAACTATAAACAAGTTCATGTGATTTACACAGACTTTGTCAAAGTATTTAGTAGAGTGAACCTGACAATTCTTTTTTTATAAAAGCTGAAGACATATGGTTTTTATAGTCTATTGCTGCAATTGTTTAAAACTTATTTGCATGACAGGAAGCAATTTACTGTAATCGGAGACTAGTTTTCGAAAGAAATCATTGTTTCCTGTAGTGTTTCAGAAGGCAGCCTAGGTTCTTCCCTGTTCACACTTTTTTTTTTATTAATGATCTACCGACTTTGTTAAAACACTGCTATTGCCTATGCAGATGATATATTGTCAAAATATCAACAATAAATGATTCTTTAATGCTGCAAAAAGATTTAAACTGCTTCACTAAGTAGTGCGCTATGATAGGACTCTTCATTGTATTTTCCCACATTATACATTAAAAACGACTTGTTGACGATTAAGATCTTGGTGTCATTTTCGATGGAAAATTAACATTTCATCTACGAGTACATATAAATTACATTGTTGCCAAAGCCAACTCTCTATTAGGGTTCATTAAATCGAAGTCCTCAGATTTCAAAGATCCCTATACTACTAGATGGAGTGAAAAGTAACCTCCTTGGGAATTAAAATTTTTTTTCTTTTAAATGTTTTTTTTTATATTATTCAATATAGTCCTCTTTTAATTTGATACACTTATTTCAGCGATTTTTCAACTTCTTGATCCCGTCCGAAAAGTAATTTTCCGGAAGGTCTGCAAAATACTCCTCCGTGGCGTCGATGATTTCCTCGCGTGAGCTGAATTTTTTATTGATGAGCCATCTTTTGAGGTTTGGGAAGACACAATAGTCCGAGGGATCCAAATCCAGTTACCAATCGACGCCAAAAGTCCGCCCGATTCCGCGTCAGCAAGTAGAAAACACTCTTTCTGTTCTCGCCTTCATGTTTTTGGTCATTCGCGGCACCCAGCGGCAGGATAACTTTTTCATAGGCAGAATATTGCCCAAAATATGGCGTGTGCGCTCAGTACTAATCTTTGTGGTATCTGCTAGCTGGCGCACCTTCACTTTCCGGTCAGCCAACACCATTTCATGTATTTTTTTGACACTGTCCTTGTAACCGCATCGGAGGGCCTGCCGCTGCGGACTTGATCGGTAGTGGAGTTGTGGCCACCACCAAGCTCTCGAAACCAATATTTGACGGTGTAATCTGACGGAGAATTAGCCCCATAATATTTATAAAACTTTTCTTTTGTTTTCTTCTCCGTTTTGCCTCTCAAAAAATAATGTTTTATGAGAGAACGAAAATCGTTTTTGTCCATACTCAACATGATGCCAAACACGTCAACAACAATCAGCTGTCAAAACAAAACTAAAGACAGTATCGCACTGAAATTTGGCATGTCTGCCTAAATATGAACGGACTTCAAGGCACCATAACATTTTTTGCAGTAGCAGCGCATTCTGGCGGTCAAGTTGGTCACTTTTCACTCCATCTAGTATTACGGGATTATTTTGTTCTATCGCTTGTCCTGTTGTTGAGTATGCATGTTTTGTCTGGGGTCCAATAATTTTTTTTAAGATTTGCTGCTTTACGTCGTTTATTTTGCAAATGTCCTTTACTTGGAATGCAGTCACTTGAAAAAATGTACAACGTCATGTTAATAAGAGATATTTTATGTGCAACAATCGATATTGAGGACTTGCTGGGTTGTTTGAATTTATATGCTATTTCAAGAATCCTAAGATTACAGATGCCACTACTTTTTGAAGGTACTCATATAGTAAATTATATGGTCAACGTGAGCCTTTTTTTGTGTTGTAGAATTTTTAACCTATACAGGTCGGAATTAGATTTGTCTATTTCAAATAAAAATTTGTTTTGCATTCAATAGCATCATGGCAGTGCAAAAGAAAGTAATATTCAGAATATTTGGGAGATAACATTTATAACGGCATTCCAAAGACTTAGGAATCTTTGATAGTATGAAGTACATAATTTATGAGTACCTACCATAAGATGTTGGACTTTTATCATCCCTAGGTTCCCCTGCTCCTGTTTCAAACGTCCATCAGTAGTACCCAAAACGCCGTTTTATGGAATTACGGAGTAGAATTGTGCGATGAACAGGCTTCTATTATACAAATATCATTTCAATTATATGCATGTTATTGCACCATTATGCCTAGTCAGTCTCGTTGATCGTTTTTGAATGAATGTTCAATGTAGGAGTCCCTAAAACAGTAAAATAAGTACATATCGATAGTGCTATGTACAGTCTTGGCCAAATGTATTAGGCACCCTTCTCTTTTTGTCTTTGCTGCCAAATCACTTCTCGGAAGTAATTAGTTTGAATTTTATGGTTTACGGCGTCATTATATTTTTATTTTTTAAGAAAGGTCACCAATGCAGTTTTATAATGCAATAGCGGGTTTATGCACTTTTTTCGATGGAGGATCAGTGTGTGATCATTGCTCGAAATGGACAGACGGGTGACCAAGTTGCTTTCTACTGTTCATAATAGTGAAATTTGTTAATTTTTCTTTTAAAATGCCAAAAAAACAAGTGAACTTAGTCTGGATAAACGTATTAAAATACAGCTCTAATTTGAGGAAGGCAAAAAACACACTGAAAATGCGAAAGAAGTGGATTGTTCACGTTGTGCCGTGCAAAATGCACTTAGATGGTTCCCACGAAAATCGCGAAAAATCCGGGAGAAAAAAGATTACCACGCCTCGGGAGGACCGTTTTTTCATACGCTAAAAATCGCAAGAAAACGTCAACTGATCTTGCTTCTGAGTTGTCGAAGGATCGAAAAAAAAAAAATTTCTTAAAGAACTGTTAGAAGAAGACATAGAGAAGTTAGACTTAAAGGATGCAAGGCAAGGAAGAAACCGTGGCTCTCGAAAAAAAAACAAAAGGCACGCTTAGATGAAAAAGATTGGTCCAATGTGCTGTGATCAGATGAATCTAACTTCGAGGTACATTTTATTTATGAATCACTTTTAAATTTTGAATAATTTTGATGTTCTCTAGACGAATTTATCATTTGTAAATACCTTTTTTTTTTTTTTGAAATGTTCAGATATTTGGCACCCCTGGTGTCACTTTTGTGAGACGAATGGATGGAGAAGAGTACAACCCAGAATGCGTGGTACCTACTATTAAGCACGGTGTAGGCAGTATAATGATCTGGGGATGCATGGCTGCCAGCGGTGTGGGCGAAATGCATGTGCGTGATGGTCGGATGAACTCTCGCAACTGCAGAAATGTGTTGGAAAATGTACTTCAACTTTCTTTTTCCAACATTTTCGGAGACACCAACGTGCAAAATGTCAAATTTCAACAAGACAATGCACCCTGCCACAAATCAGCCCTAACTATGAGGTGGCTTGAGTAGAATAGTATAGACGTAACATACTTGAGTGACCTGCGCAGTCCCCGGATCTAAACCCTATAGAACATCTATGGGGTATTCTAAAGCGTAGGATCCAGGAACAATCAATTTCATCAAAAGAAACACTCAAGAATGTGTTACAGCAAGAATGGAGTGAAATTTCTTCTAAAGAGTGTCGCAAGCTAGTAAGCACTATGCCCAAAAGAGTCGCTGCAGTCATAAAGGCCAAAGGCGGTCCAACAAAATATTTATAATCTCCAAGAAAACTATTTATTTATCATATCTGTTTCCTTTCATTTCATTAAACTTTTTGTTTTTTGAAGATATAACGAATTTTAATACACTTGCCCAAGGCTGTATATGGTTGTACAGTAGATATCGGATATAAGAAATTCAAAGAATCCAATGAGTCTGTTTCCTATTTCCGTTTTTTTTTTCTTATAACGAAAGATCTGGTAAAAGAAAAAAAACTTTTTTATATCAGTATAAACGAACTTGCTGTGGAATGTATTATAAAATCTGGCAGTTCAGAAAAAAAACGCAACAATTCACAGCAAATGCATACATATGCATGTACATAAGAAACACATATGTACTTTAATTAATTTACATTTTAATCAGATATTTAATATTCATAAAATACTATTGAAAATAATCTCTTATTTATCTTTTGATCAGCGACCTTTCACGAGTGTTGAACAAAATTTCCTCAATATTATGCAAATGGTCGTCGCCACTGTCTAAATATTGCTGTAAGACAAATAAAGTAGGGACGAACCTACAAAAGTAGGTGTCATCCAAATCATCCTCTTCGCCTTCAACGTCTTCCCTTTCATCCATTATTGCACTTAACAATTCTGCTTCATCCAGTTCTTCATAACAATCCAAACGTTCCCCTTCTTCAATTTCTGCTCTTTCCTCTTCATCCTCCTCATAATCGCCACCAATACCATTTTGATCAACATCTTCACCAGCTTATTCTACAATGTTATCCTTTTTTATTATCCCCGCTTTTTTAAAACAATTTTGAATCGTTTGGGGTGTTACAAGCCACCAAGAGCGCTTAATTATTTTTAAGGCACCCAACACATTAATTTCTCTTAGGAAGTCCTTTACACGACCGCCTTCTATTGCCAGAATTTGTTTATGAACTAAACACTTTCTGTATTGCGCTTTAAAAAAGGAATAAATGTGATAAATACTCGTAAGAAGATAGAAATGATTATGACTTTACCTTGATCTAAAGGTTGAATCAGACTCGTGGTATTTACTGGTAAATTAATAATAACATATCAATTAATAACAACATATTCTTCTGATTTTTTCTCATAATATTATCCAGTTCTTTTACTATCTCGCACCATAATGTACTGGTCATCCATCCCTTTTTGTTATATTTATATGAGATTGGAATATTTTGTCCTCGAAAACATTTCGGCTGCTTATATCTTCCAATAGAAAATACATATTTTTCTGAGCCGGTAGAATTACACGCAAACAGCAATGTCATTCTGTCCTTTGTTTTTTTTTTTTTGACCGCGTATTTCTCTACTTTCTGGAGCATACGTAGAACTAGGAAGTGCTTTATATGTAGAGCAGGCCTGTCTCATTCGTGTTGAAAATTTCTCCAGCTGTATACGACTCCAACAACGATTGCAAAACAACTTCTTTGAACTGTTCAGCAGCTTCGACATCGGCGGAACATGCTTCTCCGTGAACTTTTCCAAATCTAATGTTTTGATTTCGCTTCCATCGTTGGAGCCAGCCTGGACTAGCTTTGAAATCATGGATATTTAGTTGGATGGCAAACTGCTGCGCTTTTTCGAGTAGAATGGGTCGGTAATTTTTGCATTTTTTTCGGACATTTGCTCAAACAATTTCTCCATAGTGCTGTTCAAAATTTCATATCTTCCTTTTCGGTATCTTTTTTTTGTTTAAATTGTTGCACGTGTATTTGCTTTGCTCTATAGTTTTTTCTGCATTTTGCGAATGCGAAATTCTTCCGAAATCTCTTTCATTTCTTCCAATATTTTTATTTTTGTTTTCAAAGAAAGCGTATTCCTCTTCGAATTTGGCATTATTTATATTTATTATTTTAAGTGATCAATCACAACAAGTGACATTTTTGACGAAACATATTAAGGTAGGACCACAATAAAAATAAAAATTTCTTCTAGGCGTTCTCTGTTTTTGATGCAGGAAATAATATTTCTTATATCCGGTTTTTTCTTTAAAGCGTTTTTCTTATAATCGTGTTAATTTGCATGTAGCTATATGGGAAAAATTAGCCTAATGCCTCTTGATGCTCTGGCTACCAAGCTACTATGTAATTTTAATTATTCTGTAGCTATTCAATAAATAAATATATGGGAAAAGACAAGGTGCATATGGTTGTGTTTCTTATAAGCGAGTTTTTCTTATAGAGATTTTTTTATAATAAGTATATTAGATACTCCATTCTGTCCACTCCTCATTTTACCGGAAATCTCGATCTATCATACCAGCAATCTATGCATAAGGCATCCAAATATGAAAAAAATCTAAACAAGGAAAAGTTTTGTTCTTAAATGCAAGCCAACAACATGTCTTATTCTTAGTTTTTCTGTCTCCAACTAATAAAAGACATGACTTTGTTGTATGTTTGCATGAGGCAGACAAGGGAAATAACACATGGTAGTGAAATTGTTTATTTTTATATTTTGTTTGTTTTAGAGTTAATTTAGTTCCTCCTAAAGAGAGTAATGGTTGGTTGGGCTTTGTTATTTTAATTTATTATGTTTTGGTTGTGTCTTCTGCAATTTTATTTTCAATCTTTCATCTGCTGCAGTCTTTCTTCTTAAGCATTCATTGTCCTTCATTATACTTGTGCAAATGTGTATATTGCTGTGTATATTTATTTCCATATACATTTTATACATACACGTGTATGAAGGTACCTATGTATATCAAACGCAACATTTTTCATGGGTTAAGTTTCTTCCAGCTTTTGGTTAGTTGGTTTTTTTCTGCTTTTAATTTTAGCACGACCTGGTCTTTATTATATTCGTCCTATAACGGTATAAACAAAGAAAAAAACAAAAAACAAAAGAAATTAAATAAATGGCTTTGTCTACAGAAAGTACGTACGTATCTACATAGGTATGTACATGCGAAGGACAGCCAAGAGAACAGGGAGTGTCCTTGTGTTATTCCTTTTTTTGTTTCCTTCTCTTCTTCCCGCGTGTTTCTGGCTTCTTGCTCTATTACCTACTGCTTTTTGATTATCACTTGCTCCCCTTTTTATAGTGTTATTATTGTTGTCGGACTTCGATTACACATGTGCGCTACAGTAAAGATATTCGTAGCACCGCTACAACACTAATGTGTAGTATATAGTTTCAAAGAAGAAAAAAAAAACAGATAAATAAAATGCAAAAGATAGGAAGCGATTTAAGCCCTCCATTTGATAAATAAGGTTACACAATAAAGGCGAAAAAGAGAGAGAAAAAAAAAATATAGCGAGTCAGGTAAAAGGAATCAAAAAGGAAAAAGACCTGGGAGGAAATTCCAAGGACTTGAACGCAATAATTATATTCATGCATGTACAGCTACCTAATGCATGTTTATTCATGCATAGGTACGTATGAAATGAAATGCGAATAGACTTTTTTGTTTCGTGTAAATTTTCTTTTCATTTTCCGGAAGGCCGAAAAACTTATTAGAATGAATGGTGTTAAAAATTCAAATATGTTGCTGTTAAAAGAAACAAATTAAGAAGAAAATTTCCTACACGTAGGTATTCTTTATATGTAGGTAAATGGAACATTGCCAACAACAATTAGTTTTACCGTTTACTCTTACAGGTACCTAGTACTAAAAGATTTTGGAATCCCTTACCTTTGTTGCCTGGTGGGAAAACCCATCATTTGTTTGTATTTTGAATTTTCAAGCCCCTATGACCTTCTAATGGAACCAGTTTGAGCTTACGATGAACCGTAGGAGACTGTTTACGTCTACCTATATTTTTTAGATCGCTTAGTCATTATAGAAGACAGCTCCACAGTGAATTTTTCTTCTTTGGTAGAGAGCTGGACATGTACAGAGAAGGTGGAGGATTGCCTCCTCTTCCTCCTCGTCCATGCAGCTTCTACAGAAATCATTTGTAAAGGCGCCAAGCTGTCTTGCGTGCTTGTATATGAGGCAGTGCCCAGTGATGACACCTATGATGGCGATGAGATGTTTCCTATTTAGAAGGATCAGACTCTTAGAGCGATTCGGATCCAGCTTTGACTAGACGTGTTGGTCCAACAGTCCACCTAATTTCTGTTTTAATATTAAGTTGCATGTACCGATTGATATACCTATGCTACCCTCTTTTCGGGTAGAATAGTTAGAGTGGGTCTAATTTTGGCGAGTTCATCGGCCCTACAGTTCCCTGGAATGTTTCTGTGGCCCGGCACCCAGCAAAGGTGAAGGTTGAACTGCTCTTGTCATCTCCATAAGAGATGATTGCCATTCAAGGGGGGTTTTCGAATTTAGTCAGACTGACTCCAGGGACTTGATAGCTGCCTGCCTGACTGTCCGAAAAGATGCGGATATCCTTAGCAGATATCACGTTTTTCTTCAGACAGAGCTTGTTCAGAGTTTCTTTAATCGGCAAAATTTCCGCCTGGAACACGCTACAGTGGTTTGGAAGACGGAAAGAGGGGCTTACATTTAGCTTATCAGAGAAAACAGCGCCGCCAACCCCGCTATCGGTTTTAGATCCATCTGCGTAGAAATGGATTGACTTGTCCTCCATGAAAGCATCTTCCTCCCAGAAGGATCTAGAGGAGAAACTTACATGGAAGTCTTTGTCTAACCAAAATTCAGGGATGGTGTAATCGATGTTACCTGATGTATTGTATTAAGAATGTTAGCGTGGCCAAATGAATTATTTGTCCACTGTGTAGTCGCTTTAAAGCGAATAGCTGCGATCGCATTGACTTGTCCTCCATGAAAGCATCTTCCTCCCAGAAGGATCTAGAGGAGAAACTTACATGGAAGTCTTTGTCTAACCAAAGTTCAGGGATGGTGTAATCGATGTTACCTGATGTATTGTATTAAGAATGTTAGCGTGGCCAAATGAATTATTTGTCCACTGTGTAGTCGCTTTAAAGCGAATAGCTGCGATCGCAGCTACTTGCCTGCTGAAAATGTCGAGGGGTGAAACAGAATGCCTAATGCAGAGGAAGTAGACCGTAAGGCTCCGCTTATGCATAGACAAGCTGTTCTTTGAACTCTGCATAGTTTACTGCAGTTGATTCCATTGTCTAAGGCCGTCAACCAGATGACTACCGCGTAAGTGAGTATCGGTCTTATGACCGATATGTATAGCCAGTGGGTTATGCGGGGTTTAAGGCCCCATTTATTCCCAATAGCTTTTTTGCAGGCGAATAAAGCTACTGCAGCTTTATTGACTCTTTCTTGAATGTTAGGTTTGCAGTTTAGTAGCGTTTATTGACGGAAGGTCTATACTTGGAATTTTATATTTCCTGGAAAAGAGGACAAGATCAGTTTTATACTTTATCCCAATCTACAGCGATCTGCCCAACGGGTGAATCTGTTGAGATTTAGTTGAAGGAGTTCTTTAATGGTATTAAGATACTTACCTGAGACGGATATAGCAAGGTCATCCGCATAGGCAATCACCCTGCTACCACCCGCTTCTTGGTATATCAGCAGTTCATTAACCACTAAGTTCCAGAGAAGGGGAGAGAGGGCACCGCCTTGCGGCGTACCTCTGCTGATACATTTTTTGACAACGCGGTCGTGATTGCGGATTTGTTGTCGTTGTTAACGCACCCTCTATGTCCAGGAAACCAACCATTGTGTACTCTCTATGTATATTGTAGTGATCGTTCCATGTGACTAGTCAGTAAATGCATAGCCGTTTCCACCGACTTTCCTTTACAGTACACATGTTGAGCCGTTGACAGATAATGAAAACTACATTGACTTCTCTCCATGACAGTGGAATGTACATCAGTTCTACATAGCTTCTCATAATATTTTCTATCTGAGGACCTCTGTAGCTCGGCAGGTATTATACCGTCCGGACCAGCAGACTTGTATGGTTTGAAGCTATGCAGCGCCCACAGCAGTTTGTCTCTTGTAATCAGGCCATGAATTTTAGTCCCGGTTGCAATAGGCCTATTTGGGTTGCTACTGGCCGCGAGTTGGGAGCTACCTGGAAAGTCTGTGTCCAATAGCAGGTTGAGTGATTC
This sequence comes from Volucella zonaria, assembly GCA_963966105.1. Classification (NCBI taxonomy): domain Eukaryota; kingdom Metazoa; phylum Arthropoda; class Insecta; order Diptera; family Syrphidae; genus Volucella; species Volucella zonaria. The sequence continues at coordinate 86,701,154 of OZ014532.1, read as the reverse complement.
ATCACTTGAGGTTGTCCAAGAGCCACCGGTTTTTTTCAAACAGCTAGGCATCAGAGGATTTGTAAAGAGGATTTTTCTTAGCCGCGATGCCTCAGAGGTTCCTGTGATTTTATCACAGAATGCCCTCCAGGATTGTCGCTTTGCCTTCCTCAGTTCTTTTTTGTATAATTTGAAGGATTCTTTGTATGAGTCCCAGTCAGTCACTTTTCTTGTGCTTTTTGCTAAGTTCAAAAGTTTTCTGCAAGTGTTTCTAAGCAGTCCCAGTGCTGATGTCCACCAGTGCGGCTTTTTCTTGCTTCTAGGTTGAATAAGAGGGCAGGAAACGGCCATGGCCAGATTAAGAGCAAGGGTGAATTTCCTGACTTTTATGTCAAGCTCATTGGTGTCACGCGGTGGACTGAGGATATTGTTTCTGACAGTATTCCGGAATGCTGTTTGGCTGGGGGGAGCATCATCCAGGCTGAATAGGATGTATCTGCGGTCTGAATAAGAGCATTCAGACAATACCGTCCAGTTGGTTAGCATTTGAGTGATGCTGTCGGAGACAAAAGTGATGTCTAGCACTTCCTGTCGGTTTCTTGTTATAAAAGTGGGGTCATTGGCAATGTTGCAAACAATGAGGTTAGTACTTATTATATTGTATAATCAAAAAGTGACTCACCTTTATCGTTGATGTCGGTACTGCCCTATACCGTGTGATGAGCGTTACCGTCACATCCGATGATTAGGCCAGTTTTTTTGCCTTCCAGCTTCCAGTACCATCTTTTCCAGGTTATCACCAGGCAGAGGGCCCACTTGATCGTGGCTAAGGTATGCCGATGCCTGCCAGTAGGAGCCTTTGGCAGTCTCTAGTCTGGCAACGGTTGAGTCGAGTTCGCTGAGATTAGGAAGCAAAAATGTATTAAGGTTACGTTTCACTAATGTACGAGCTCTAATCTTACCTTTGTCTCTAGTATAGAGCGGAGCGTATACAGGTGTCCTAAGTACACGATTCTACAATCCATGGTTTCTGGATTAGGATAATGTCTTCTGCGTTTTTGGAGAGACGCAGAATGAGTGCTGCCGAAGCGTTTTTTGAGTGATGGAGATTAATCTGGAGAAATCGTATCATTGTGAGGCCAGTGCTATTACACGTTCACTCTTTTCCATGCCTCTAATTTGACAGCCTCTCTTTTATATTTGTACCTGTGTATGTGTGAAGTGTGTATATAGGGCTCTCCAAATAAACATGTTAATTTATCTTTTTAACAATAAATTTCTTCCGTAATTTTTTGCCAACTGTACTTAATGGGCAACGAAAAGAAATGAAGCGAAATAGAAAAATCACAAAAAACCATGTATTGCTGTGCGTATTGCTATCTCTTTTGCACTTGTGTAATTTCAAAAGCGGACTATGTTTTAGGAAAACTGCCCACACTTAAAAATGTGAAACAGTCCGATGCAATTGTTCCGTTTGTCAAAAAGTCTTTCATCCCCATGAAAATTGTGAAGACGACGTTCATGGACAAGACTTTCATGCCCACGCCAATGTGAACAGGTACAAAAACTCTAGTAAAATTTGCTAGTTTGTTTCAACTTGTTTGCTCTCTTCTATTTTCTCTTCGCGCGGTCAATGGTATTTTGACATTGACAATTAATGCTTATTGGTTCCTTTTCATTTGTCTTTCGCTTTGCCAGTTTGTATCACGTGTTTTACTTTATTTAACATAGTGTTTGAATAATTTAATTTTTTTAAATATGCTTTGGTAAGTTAATATTGAAAAACAGAAATTCAATTTCACATAAATATCCTACTCGTAGTGCGGCAGCATTTTTTCCTTTTTCTGTGGTGAAAAATAAAAGTGTAAACATAATTCTACCGATGCCAGCTGTTTCAATTGAATTGTGCATTCCCATTCGCTTTTAATTAGGCATTATTTATTTATGTTTTCTTTTATTTTTCGTTTTTTAATTACGTAAACAATTGGTATATGTATAAGGTACCTATCACATCCGCTTATCATGTAGGTATCGTGCGAATTTTCTTTGCCAAGTAGGTAGTATCTCAGAGCTCTCCACTTGTCGACAGCGCCTCTGTTTTATAGATTTTTCGAACGCCTTGATACACATGTACATACTTTGTATACTAATATGAATGAACATATGTATGAATGGATGTATGTTCATACTTACATATGCACGTAATTTGTATGTAAGTAACTGAGTAATTTTAATTTAAGATTTTTCCAACAACAAATGACTGTGGTGTGGTTTGTCATTTAAAGCGAGTAGGTACGTATGTACGAACGAATTTATTCCTTTATGATTTAGGTATAGTGCTGAGTTGAGAGATGATGGAAAAGAGAACGATATTTCCATTTATACTGCTACTGGCGTACTATATTTGTATGGGATTGTGTGTATGTAAGACATACATATGTATCTATAGATGTACTCCGACGCGGGGGGCACCCAATTTTATCTTAATGAATAATTAATTGGATACACACGTATGGTTGACTGGTAAAGCTAGCAGCAGCAGCAGGAGCAGCAGCCATATAACTCCATTAAGCAGAACATGGCTTCATCGTGTTGGTCTCGGTCTCCACCGTTGCAATAATAAAGCACAGCCTAGGTTAGGTACACGCACATGTGTTTGCATCTACAATACAAATTGTACCGACATACCTATTGTACACTGTACAATTATAGGCATATACACAGAACAGATAGCTACCTATATACGTATATACGTATATGTACGTAGTTTTCTTTACCCTTAAACAAAAGACCTGCTTTCCACTTTTCCATCCTGGTTCTGTCGAAAAAGAAATAAAGCAAAAACTGCATTCCCTACCTAGTACCTTGTGTATGCACCTTAAACATCAACTTCTATCCTCTGAGAGATGAGAAAACAGAACAAAAAAAAATAAAAATGAAACAAACTTGAATGAATAATATTACCACCAACACAAAAAATAAAAAATAAAATAAAACGCAAACAGAAAAAAAAAAATGGTAAAATTATCCATGCAGAAAAACTACTCCCATGTCTGCATGTGCTGCTGCTGCTGGGTGTGGGATTTGGGATTCATTAATTTTCTTTTATTTTGAAACATGGCAACGTGTGCCGTTAAAAGTGGCAACGTCGCATAAATATAATAACAAAAGAGAAGTATAAAAAAAAAAAAAAAAAACAAGCCACCTCGCCATTACTCTCCTCAAACAAGGGAATTCGAATTCACATTTCCATTCTCGTTCTCATTTCGTCTCCGCTCTCCGCCTTCATTTCATTTATTTTCCTTATTCATACATAAGTACGTTTGTGTGAATGTCCAACTTGCGGGCCGTTGTGTACCAGTGTGTGTGTGTGTTTGGGTAAATAAGAAAAAAATTAAAAAAAAGCAAGTGTGGTGAATATGAAAAAAAAAAAAAACGATTTTCCCCTTCACAATCGGTACGTTGGCACGAAAGTAGCAGCGGCCATCATGAATTTCACGAAAGCACTAGCAGAACCCAACACGTCATGGAGAAGACAAAAACGAGAATAAATACACTTTGCAATAGACAGAAAGAGAAGGATAGTGGTTTTTGTTGTGATGTTGTTGCTTTTTAACTGAATTCGGCCATCTTGAAATTTTGATAAATTCTCATATGTCTCATTCTGTCTGGGTTGCACACTGTGCAAGGGATTTGTAATAATTGTCCTGCTCTAGCTGGTGAATCGGTTGAAACGGTTGAAATTGTTTGATTTTCTTTGCGGTTTTTTCAATTGACAATTGTTAAATGTCATTTTCCCCGAGTGAAGTGTTTTTGTTTGGTAAATTGTTGTCTTACTACAAATCCAACTGTCTGTCGGTCGTATTGTTCGAAGAGGCATTTCCGCAGAGCGTCATCTTGGCGCAAATAAACGTCCGACTGGATGGGATTTCATAATATTTATTTTATACAAAAATTGGTGAATCATACTGGTTATGACTGGACATCGTTCAAAACATTGGTTTGTCTCGAACTTTTGTTTTTGTTTACATCTCTGTTGTTATTTGATAATTATCGAAACTTCAATTTGTCAATTTCATTTCGATTTAATCATTAGAAAGAATTATGAGTATGGTTCCCCTCAATTGTGAGACTAATTCTTGGTTTTTATACGGCGGGTAGACAGGAGAGCTGTGAACTCGTTGAAAGATTTAACTGTAAGCTGGTTTCAGAAGTTTTTTTGTTTTTATTTCTTTATTTATTAATCTAACCCAGTGTTCTTATCAATTTCTAGCATCGATAAATACTTTTTACTTTCTATGGTGATGCACAGTTGCAGATGGAAATGCGCCCAAATTTCATGTATCAATCATAAGAGACAGCAGCAATATCTTGGTCATCAACTTCTAATATGACTTGTCGACTATCCTGTTTGAGTTTGGTCTGAAGGAATAAGATCCTGATTAACAACACGTATAGTTTTTATTAGAGACAATATAAGTTTCTACGCTACTTTATACCTACCTCAGTTGGACTTAGCGGGCGCAGATCCTGTCTAGAATTATTTGTCTAGTTATGAAGGCTGCTTTAAGATGGCTTGCTCCAATGTTGATTTCCATCATCAACTAATCGAGAAAGGGAACCTAATAGGTCACTTACACATTCCCAACGATCAAATACTCAAGTTATTTGAATCTATGTTCACAGAGACTAATGTGTTCCTCGGTGATTGGGCTATCTGGGAGTCTCAAAAGTGGAAAACGACGTCGCTGATCGAAGTTTACGGACTTTACATTCAAATAGCTACAACATTAGGCAAACAATTTTTGATTTTTGAGACAGGAGTCTACGTTTTTCAACTTTGTGAATATCAACAGACGCATGAATAGTGCGTGTGTTTATTCCATTTAACCTGGCCATGCAGTTCTTAAACCGATTTAGTTTGGGAATTTACGAATCGTCTAAATGCATTTTTTGCATTTTTTTTCTTTTATAGAAAGATGGTTGATCTCTTCGGTTACTGTAGTGCGAGCACTCAACACAACAGTGCTAAGCTAGTCACTGATAGAGGTATGCTACGCGGTGATGTCATTGACATCGCAAAACCTCGTAGGATGTGGCATTACTTCTAGGTAGTACCTTGGAGAATCAAGTTAATGGGCTTGGTGATAGTCCTAACTCTCTTTCAGGTTAGAAGAAATCCTCTTCCCATCGTAAGTAGGCATGCTTTACATCGGATAGAAGATGCATTCGCAGAGCAGTCTTGTGTACATAAAGCCAGGAAGGAAGTTAGGTTAATAGTTCTAAAGCAATTGTCCGCTGAGTATAACTTTTTTTTTTCGGTTTATATTTTATTCTCAGTGTTTATATATTGAACGGTCTTATCTGTCAAAACAACCGATAATCGATAAGAAATATCACCTTTGTTAAAGTGCACAGTTCAGCACAATTACGACTCCAAAAACAGGAATTGCTGGTGATCCGGAATATGGGTTTCAAGCCTGAGATTGCAACCTACTATGTATATTCGACTACATGCAGGTACCATCAGATTTCTAAATGGTTTGCAGTCTAGCTGACTTGCACATTATGAGAACTTTCACGAGTCTGGTGGTTCCACAGAGATTTATTTTTTTTTTACTGATAGATCTTCCAATAGGGATAACTATCATATAAAACCGTGATGTTATTTTGGCAACTCTTTTGTATTTATGTTCAGTAATGTTTGACAATCATCCTGAATAGACGTACTTGTATATCATAAGAGCGCTTCCGTATCATTCGAACTTCTTTTTGAAAATTTAAAATTAGTCCTTAATTCGCAAAACGTAGAGAAGATTACGGAAACTTCAAAGTAAAAAAAAAATATTTTCATATGTAAATTTTTTTTATTTGCTTTAAAACTCTGTTTTTATTAAATTCATTCACAATTACAAAAAATAAAAAAAATTATTTGGGTTCCCATTCTTTCCTCAACTTCTTTCGAATGTCCTTCATAAGGTTGATGACAGTTACATCCGTGATCTTTTTGGACGCTCTTTTCCATTTAACACTAAAATCTTTCACGTTATTTGCACACTGCTCACTCTTCCTCAATTTAGCTTTGACTAAAGCCCAATACCTTTCAATGGGACGGCACTGTGGAACATTGGGTGTATTCATGTCTTTTGGGACAAAGTCGACATTTTTAGCAACAAGAAAGTTCAACGTAGCATGAGCATAGTGAGCTGAAGCTAAATCTGGCCAAAATAATGTTGAACCCTCGTGTTTGTTTAAGAAATGAATCAACCGTTTTTTTAGGCACTCGTTAATGTACACTTCTCCGTTAGTTGTTCCCGTTGTAATAAACGATGAGCTTCTGTGTCCACATTGGCAAATGGCCTGCCAAACGGGATATTTTGACCCGAATTTTTCCATCCTAATCGATGTTGTTGATTGCGAAAGAATCAATTGTAAAACTGCGCACCTGGAAGAGTAGTAAAGTCGTCTTTGACATAAGTTTCGTCATCCAAAACCAAGCACGCTTTCTTGTTGCCGATCAACTCGTATAGCTTTCTAGCTCGTGTTTTTATGACATTTTTTTGCTTTTCAGTAACTTTTGGTATTTTTTTGTTTTTTTCGTGTTTTTAGACCGTTACGTTTTTTAGATCTTTGTACCATTGTTTGGTTGGTATTACATTTCCGAGCAACATTTCTGGATGACATAGTCCTGTCTTTTACGATGGTACCCACTATTTTCCTGTCCAAATTTTTATCATGTGCTCCACTTTTCGATTTTCGCTTAACTGTCAACGTCTCCAAATATCGTTTAATAACAGAATCCACTGTACTGCGTGATATGTTTAAATTTTTTGCGATGAAATGGTTTGGACGCGAAGTATTTTCGAGCCATTTGTCGATGATCTTTTTACGGCGTTCCGCTTGACTCATATTTTATCAATATTTTAAACCGCACCGAAATAAAATCAATAACAAACTAAAACTAGAGAATATACAGGCTAATTTGGATACAAAATTGGATTGCAATTTTTACGCATTGGAAGTATAGCCCGTATTAAAATTTACAGATTTTATTCGTTTCAGTCCTTAATCGACCAACTGAATTCGCTTTCGTCGTGTTGTGGATAAACTTCGTAGCGCAAACTTTCTACAGGATGATAATCAACAATGGGTCAACGTAATGCACGTACAGACGAAGATGAAGTCGCTGTGAGAGAGCCGGAATTGTCAATTGTGGAAAAATTTCCGAAAAAATCTCTTCCAACATCCATATAAGATCAAGCTGGTGAAGGAATTTCAGACATGAGAGCATATCTTGCAACGGAAGTTTGCCGATTGGGTTCTTGAGGAGTTTGATGTTAATGTAATCAAGCAAATCACTAAAAGATGCATAAGACCTAATAATAACAACAAACCTGTCCTGGTTATTTTGTTCTTCATATTGGCCGGAGCTTGCATTATAGTCAATGGTCAAGGTTACCGGAAAATGATCTTGGATTATTTGTCTCGCAAATATGGAAACATCTGGTTTCAGCAAAATAGCACAATGTCTTTGGTGTATAGTGATAAACCCCAAGCTATTCATGCTTTGGAACCAATATTTGGCACATTATTGGTCAGATAAGTCCCAAATAGTTAAAAGAGTGATCCACAATGGGACGAACAGGATGTACTTTGTCAAAACCAGCCAAGATAGGCATATGTATATACCTAAAGTCATGTTCAAAACATGTCATGAACAATTTTTCATAAAGAAAATGTCTATAGATCTTTTAAAAAGCTGAGTCTTGCTTATTTGCGAATTCGATCCAAAAGAACCTGCTAATATTAAGCACTTGATGTGATGTTTGACAGATTTGCATAGTTCTTTCTGAAGGTTATTGTCTTCAGCAGTTGTGGTTTCCCGTACAATTTAGAATTAATTGTACCCATGTACGAGACAGAATTTTTTTTTTGTATATGACTTTCCACACATCCGAAATGGGGCTAAATCCCCAGCTCTTGTTAAGATGCACGTGATAATGCCCCTAAAATATGCTGATAATATTATAGAGAATCAACCTTGAATGGTGGCGATTATATAACAATTTCTTCAAACATGCTGAGAGTGATTTCGACAATAAGCAATTGGTTTTAACAGATGGTATGAAACACCACAAATATTCAGGATTATATATAATGATGTTAAATAAAATTGAAGTAAAAATACGATAACCACAGAGAACTAGGTCATGAAGATTTAAGACCCATTGAAAAAGTATTATTCAACCACGATGTGGTTTATCTTTTCCTTCCCGCCTACTGGACCTGGATACTTTTGTGGATTGTCATCAAAGCCTGCTTAAATCAAAATCAGAGAACGAAAAGATATAAATCTTGCTAAATTCCAAATCGAATTGACAAACAAAAAGGTACATATTGAGTAGACGAAAAACTGAAGAAGTAATCAAGGTGGCAAACATACTAGCTGTAATGCCTAGCTTTACGATGCACTGGTTTCTTAAATATCACAAATAAATATTCAGATGGTAATCATCTTTATTATTATAGAGAAATTACTAAAGACATTAACATCCTCAGGGCTTTTCTGTTGTTGAGTTGATTAGGGAGCAATAAACAAAGTGATTTTTCTTTTATGCTAACTTTCAGTTTGGTCTTGAATTGGAAACATACAGATCGACATCATCATGTCGATATTAGCTTGTGAAGACATTTTACTTTTGCGCGCACTATTTCATGAAATAACTCTCCGCTTTATCTACCCGTAAAATTGAGACCACGTTCTTAGAAAAGCCGCTCACTGATTATTCATCATATGTCTTATCGATCAACTAAAACCGAATCGTATCTCTAATTTTTTCTTCGTTTACTACTAGACCTTTTCATGCCTTCGGTCCTACCAAGTCAGTAAACTAATTTCTGCCAATAGACAACATTGGTCACCGGTCTTTAAAAATAAAAAAAAATACGCCTATGGAGCTTTATGGGTTTCGCATAAGTTTCTCAAATGTGATATACGAGTATTTCAACATGGAGAACCTTTACGAGATTGTTACTTACGTCCTTGCAATTCTGCATACAGGTGCGATTTTCGATCGCCATAACACAGAATGGCTTTTCTCTAAATCTATCATGTACACATTCAAAGTTACAGTGTATCGAGTGTGTCAAATGAGATTCAGCAAATCTCTAAACTGAGACTAATCTCGATGATATTAAGCTGAGATTAATATTACTTGTATCAGGTATACCTATTCTAAACATGGATAAAGTTGTGTTAAATTTGTCAGTAGATAAGGCTTCGGATTTATTGAATTTGTTGGTTGATATAGTTGATTTGATCTCACATAGTTTAGGATATATTGTCGTCATTCAAGTGGAGTGGTTTGTTCTGTCTTACAGCAGAAACATGGTCTACAAAATGGTTCATTGTATGTACCTACATATACTCGTATATTTCTAGCAGTGATGAGGGTTATGCTATTTTCCCAGTAATGAGTCCTGGAGTACGTTTCGTAATATTAATAACAAGCCGGTGCTACTTTGCTATAGCATCCATTCATTATTTTCTCATCAGATACATCACATTATTTCGAACAATTCATCTTTTTTTTTTTTTTTTTTTTTCTGTAAAAATTAGTTCAAAAGGAACCTAAACTCAATACTTGCGCAATTGCTTATGATGTCAGTTAGTGCAAAAACTTAACAATCAAATTGCTACATACACATTTTATTTCTTTAAATAAACAAACTGTATATTTACAAACAAATCTAATATATTTCTTGTTTTTTGTGATGTTCTGACTTTACAGGCCGGTCGATACGCCCCAATCATATTCGAAGGGTGGCATTGGACCGCCGCCCACGCAACAACAGCCTCAATCTCGTTCAGCAACTAGTCCCCTTTCACCGCCACGCCCCGGACCGGCTGCAGCAGCCAACACTTATCCGAAATTCGCCGAAGCACCTCACCGCTACATACAGCAAAGTTCATACAGTATCGGACCGGTTGCACAGTATCGCGAAAGCCCATACACTCGAATACCTCAGATGCCGCCAGCCCAAGTCCAGGACTATCATCGCGCAGCAGCGGTTGCGGTGGCAGCGGCCGCTGTTGCCTCATCACCTGCCGTCGTGTCAAGCAACAGCAGCTTATCAACGATTGTATCTGGCGTACCCACCTCCAATACGATGGACGGCACAGTACAGTTTTCTCATGCACCATCCAGTCAATTGCTTGCAAGCGTTGGTGTAGCTGGAGGACCTGGCGGTGGGCCAGGTGGGCCAGTCGGAGCTGGTAGTATGTTAACCGTTGGACGTCAACGTATCCCTGGAATATTGTTACCACATCCGCAATCGTCGGCGACTGTGCAATATTCAACAAATGAATACATTGCACATGCGAGGCAACAACAACAGCAAACGCAGCAGGCACCTCCTGATCCAGGAGGACAGCCTTATAAGAAAATGCGACTCAGTGAATCAAATCACCTGCCACCCGTAGTTTCAAATATAAGCGCCGCTGGCCAACAAAGTATATCCACACAACAGCATCCACTTTCGCAACATCAGCAACATCAGCAGCATTCGCAGCATACGCAACACCCGCAGCATCCGCAGCACACACAACATCCGCAGCATACGCAACATACACAACAGCACCCACACCAGCAACAGCCGCCTGCACAACCCCTACCGCAACAACAACATCAGCAACAGCAGCAGCAGCAGCATCAGCAGCAACAACAACAACAACAACAACAGCAGCAGCAGCAGCAGCAGCAGCAGCAATTGTTAGCCCAGCAATCCCAGCATATTTCGCAACCATCATCGCAACAGCAACAATCCCAGTTGCAACAGTCCCAATCCCAGTCCCAGTTGCAACAGTCCCAATCGCAATTGCAACAACAACATCAACAACAGCAGCAACATCAGCAGCAACAACTGCAACAACAACTGCAGCAACAACAGGGACCCACATCATCTCTCATAGTCAATCGTAGCTCACATTTAGTTCAGTCGCATTCGCAACCTCCACCGGTTCCCCTGCCGCCAACCAGCATCAATAATACACCCAATAGCGGTGGTCATCAAACGGCGATAATAAATATTCCAGCGACACAACAATTGAAAATTGAAACGCGTGAACATCAGCGACCCCCACAGACGACTGAAGCCTATCATCCCCAAGTAGAGGCGATTTCCCCCACACTGCCAAATGACACCGCCGAAGAGCGCCGTACCGCCAAGGAAGACCTTCTTATGCAAATACAAAAGGTTGATCAGGAGATTGTCAATGCCGAAAATACAATGGCCAGCTTGCAGAAAAAGGCGGAACTACTGCAGGAAGCCTCTAGTAAGCCGAAAAAAGCAACCGAGGAGAAATCCCTCCAGCCAAAGCGACGTCATCAAAGCTTGGCTCATAAGATCTATGATGAAAATCGTAAAATTGCCGCCTCTCGACATTCCATTCTGAGTTTATTAGGTCCGCCTATTGAGCTGCCACTGTACAATCAACCATCCGATGTGGAAATGTGCGCGGAAGTCATAAAACGTCATCAAGCGACGATGAAACCGCGTCTGCTCATGCATTTAAAAAAAGTGAAACATGATCGATACGTTCGCAACACTGAATTGGTAGAGGAATACGCACAAGCGTCACAAGAATGGCAAAAACGTGTCGAAAAGGCTGAGACGAGCGTCAAAAGAAAAGCGCGCGAAGCGAAGAACCGTGAATTTTTTGAAAAAGTTTTTACGGAGCTACGCAAACAACGAGAAGACAAAGAGCGCTTCAATCGTGTTGGCTCTCGGATAAAATCCGAAGCTGACTACGAAGAGATTATGGATGGACTGCAAGAACAGGCTATGGAGGATAAGAAAATGCGGTCCTATGCTGTGATACCACCACTTATGTATGACACTAAGCAGCGTCGTTGCATCTACCACAATGAGAACGGCGCTCTAGCTGACATGGTGGCAGACTACAAGGATCGTCAGAACATAAACGTATGGACCGCAGGTGAAAAAGAGATATTCAAGGAGAAATTTCTACAACATCCGAAAAATTTTGGTGCGATCGCAGCAAGTCTAGACCGAAAGTCGGCACAGGATTGTGTTCGCTATTACTACCTCAGTAAAAAGACGGAGAACTATAAGCAGTTGTTGCGAAAGTCGCGACAACGCACTCGAAGTTCGAGAAACCCTCAGAAAACGCAGCAAGCGCAAACCCAATGCATTATCGATTCCCTAACAACTGGAGTGACAACGCGTCTTCAGCGCGAACAACAACAAAAGACTGGTGGTCGTGATCGTTCTGCTGTTGCGCACTTATCGCATAATACGTCAGGATCGTCAGGTAGTAGTAGTACAACAACAGTAGCAACAACTACGTCGGGTACGACAACATCGACGGTGTCAACGACCTCATCTGCGGGGCAAACTTCAGCAACAGTAACCACAACAGCTGGGTCGTCGAATAATGCAGCATCGTCGACAAAGCCAACCGGTTCGCTATCTACTACGACTACGGCAGTAGCAGCATCTTCCTCGTCGACATCGTCCAGTAAATCATCGGGTGATAGCAGAAGTCCAACAACAGTAACAACGGCAGCGATTGCACAATCCACAACAACATCCGTCACAAGCTCCAGCAGCTCTTCATCTGCAGTGACAACATCTAGTACGACAACCACAAGTTCAGTTGCGAGTTTGTCAACGATGACAACAACAACGGTATCTACGGCAACTACGACTAGTGTATCTGCAACTGTGGATTCGTCAGCGAAAGCTCCAACGGATAGAAAATCACCAACAGCTTTAACATCAGCGGTCTCAAATTCAATTGGTGGAAAAGATGAAAGCTTAGAGAATACAACAACCGGTCTGTCTGGTTCAGAAACTAATGGATCTAAGGCAACAACCAATACGGATGTTTGTGGTGGAAGTGGTAGTGATGATAAATCGAATGTCACCACAAGTTCCACAGATTCGAAAAGTAGTGAGGACAGAAGTAGTTCAGCATCATCAACTGCAACAGGCAATATTGATAAAGATGCATCGGCTACAGCAATGCCACCCAAATCGGTCACCCCTAATGGTGGTGCTGGTAGTAATGGAACTGCCAAATCTCTTGCAGAAAGCAATGTTAATTTAGTACAACAACAGCATCAGAATAACAGCAATGCGGTATTGAATTCTAGCACACACCCTGCTGGTACACCAAACGGCATCAAAACCTCATACGCAGCGGTCTATGCTTCATCTATCAATGCAGCAACAGCGACGAGCGGCGATGTAAAAACGAGCACAGTTGGTGTCGGCGGGGGTGGTGTTACAGTTGTTGGTGGCGGTGACAAGGACACCGCTTCATTAAAAATAACAGAAGGTGGTCTCCTGCTACCGGGACAGAAAACAAAGGCATCCGATGCTGATGGTGGTGGCAGTGATATTAACTCCGATGTTAGGTAATTTTTATTTATTTTCGAATGCATTTTGTTTTGTAGGCATGTGTTGTGTTTATAGCAAACGCGAGCATTAACCACTTCTGGGTTCTGTTTGATGTAAGTTCGTATGGACGCACTATCCTCGGAAGCATTTGTTTGCAAAGACATACTAGTGGTGCGTTGAAAATTTCCCTAATCCACTAATGACTAGGAATAAGGGTGTTAAATGAAACAATCTTGGTTGCCTCGTGGTCGGTTGCACACATTTCAGGTGTATGCGAGGATTTCGTGGATTTTGGTAAATTCAACTTTGAAAATTAGGCAAACTAGTCGGTTTTCGTTTGTTATATTCAGTATCCTGTTTGTTTGAATAGTGCGAAAAGGTAGTAATGTGGATTTGCATTCAAACATTTTCTTCTGTTTCTTTTTCAGTAGATAAATATCAATGGATGTTATATGCTCTATATATAGTCTAGGCCCTAGGGTAAGCTAAGACGAATCGTTACTTTTTCTAATTTCATTTTTATTTTGGTTTAGATGAAGTTACTACGCCACAACCCCGTTATCGGTCACATGGCTTGTCACGTTTTTAAACTGCCAATTTACTTGCTTGGTTTATTTCCACACGCTATTTACATTTTGATTCAAGATTGGATCCGCAGTTGAAGATCTTTTACAAAGCTATTTAATTGATTTAGACTGACAACTGCCTTTAAATGCCTCTAAAGTAGATGTCTTTAGAGGGTCATGGCAAGACATGAAGGATTGCAACATCATTGGACTATGGCGTGAAATATGCCATCCGTATTTCGTAATGTATACACGACTTGTGGCTACTATCGTCTAAATGGTCTGTTTCATTATCATGTCATTATCGTTCGTTCACCACTGCTTATTAAAGTTTACTGCAAATAAAAAAATCTGTATTCAAATAGGCTAGGTATTGATATTCTTGGGCGATCCCCAAATTATTGCAAATCTCTTCGCAATTTTTTTTAGCCAAGCGCCATCCATTCCCAAGAGCCAGACCACTATAACTTTTTCTATTTAAAAAGCTGTCCACAAACAACTTTGGAATCTGTGTCTATAACTTTAGAGCTGGTTAAAAATAAAATAATAAACCTCAAAGATGATTATTCTGCTGGCCCTGATGATCTTCCCCATATATTTTTAAAGAAATGTGAAATGCACCTATCCCAACCTCTTATAGCTCTCTTTCAGGTTTCCATCACCCAGGGATTAGGTCTTTTATTATTCGCCTACATAAAAGAGGCCGAAAAGACGATATTTCCAACTATCGAGCATTATTTATGACATAATGCTTTTCGATTGTAAATCTATTGTTTCCCAAAACCAGGACGGATTTCTCAAATGTAGATCTACAACCACCTACTTAACGGAATTCGTATCAAGCACTTTATGTGCACTGGAATCTGGAAATTAAGTTGATGTGATTGCCACCGATTTCAGCAAATTCTTTGATAGGATTTCACATGATATAATCCTTCTGAAATTAAAGGCTCTTGGTTTCCAAATAAACTTTATAACATGGTTTCAATGATATTTAAATGAAAGACATTACTATGTTCTATTTAGGTCCCTTTTTTCTGATCCAATTAAAGTCTCCTCTGGTGTCCTTCAAGAAAGCCTCCTTGGTCCCTTATTATTTATTCTGGCCATTAATGATTCATACATATATGTTTACGCAGACGATATGAAAATATTTAGATATATATCATCTTCCTCGGACAGCCTACCACTGCAGGAAGATCTAGACAGATTTTGTACATACTCGACAGATTTGCTATCTAATCTTTAATCTGTCTGTTCCCTTAGTGAATGAGTTGCGTGATTTAGGTGTTATCTGTGAGAAGGAACTCAATTTCCGTTCCCACATTGACAATATAATAAAAAAAAACAACTTTGCCCTTGGTTTCATCAAGCGCTGGTCTAAGGAGTTTTCCAATTCTTATGTTACCAAATCGCTTTACATAACCTTTGTTGGGAATCTTCTTAAATATATAAGCCAAGTTTGGTCACCCTACTATAGAATTCACATCCTCCGGATAGAAGCTGTTCAACGCAGGTTTCTACGATTTACTTTACGTAGTCTTCCCTGCGATGATAGCCAAAACTTACCACCTTATACTGATCGGCTGAAACTTATAAATTTACAACCCCTTTCTATACATCGAAAATTTGCCGACATTCTCTTTATTCATCAACCCACGCAATCTTAGGTCTGTGCTACTTTTCCGGCTCAATCTTCAGAGAACGAATTACGAATACTTGGAGCCAATGTCTAGAATGCTACGTGAAGATAATGATATCCTGCCTCCCTTCGACTACCATCTCAGCAAACTCTCTTTCAAGAACATTCTTATTTCCACCTATGTCTCACGTCCTAACTTCCTTTAACCGCTCCCACCCTTTAGTTTGTATCTTTAGTTTTAAGTGAAATTGTTACTTTTAATCATAAGCTTGCAATAAGCGGTTACAAATCTGTCCAGGGTTGACCCGGGCCGCAAATCTATGTAGCAATCGCGACAAATATGTCATAGGTTCTCATACTCCTTTCTGCAACGTCCACCGAAGATGGTCCTCCGCCAGTTGTTTGCTTGTATGTACCTTGTCAAAGGGTCCGTTTAGGCTAGATTATAAAAGCGAGTTCAAGACAGTCGAAAACGTTGTTTTTCGTGTTGCTTTTGTTTTTTTTCACTGGATTTGAAGAGATCTATTTCTACTGGATAAAAATATGATTGCATCCCACCCTTGCCTCGAGTAAATAAATATATTTTATCCATTACCAAATGACTGCGATTATATCACACGTTATTACAACTAATTTCTGCCAATTTCCATTAGCCTCTTTGTCGGTGTTGGACCTTTAGTTTAAGAAAGCATCACTGGCAGTGAAACGATAGTTTGCTATTTGTCTTCGTTATATTTAACTGAAGTGCCTTCCACAGAATATTAACTAACCTACTTGTTTCCTTATTAGTAGACCTCGTAAAAATAAGCTCAAAAAATGCATGCAAATATGCACGAAAAATAGACGGAATATGCTCGAAATTATGCTCACAAAACAAAACAAAAAAAGGCAAAACGCCTTTTTTTATTCTGGTTCTTCTTCTAAAACAAGTGAACTATTACATTTCACAATTACATACTTTTTAAGGTTTTCAAATAAAAATGATTTGCGCCTTTCACTGAAGACCGGCTTGTATGCAGAGAATGAACATTCGACGTCGATGGAAGTCGTTGGCGAATACTTGAACATCCCGATCTCTGCCGGAGAGAGTTTGGTGTGCTCATTGTCGCTGATCTTTCCATCGTACAACATATCTCTTATTTCTCTGAAGGTTTTGTAGCCGATATTGCGTGCATGGACAGGCTTCACCTTGCCTACGAATTCATTTTTGACAAAACTGCTTCATTTACCTCAACACTCTCGTTTAATTCCAGCCCTTGCGTTTATAGTTTTGTAATTGCACAAGCGATCACAGCGAAATTGTTTTTGATGTAGGCCAATTGCGATTTTATTTCACGTGAGGCAAATAGCTCTTGGGCTTTTTCGATTGAAGTAGCATCGTTTGCATCAAATGGGTCAACAACTGAGCGCACAGTTTCAAAATTATGGCAATAATACATTGCTGCTTGTAACCAAGTGTCAAATCGGGTAAATATTGGTTAGGGTGGTAAAGGCAATCTCGGACATACCGTTTTGAATTTGAATCGTCGCGATGGTGTCTAGGTTTGAATTGAATATACAATAAGAATACAATAACAATAAGAGCACTAAATGTATACCTTCACGAAAATGCCTTTATCTTTAGCGACCAAATCGTTGATAATTGGAATCAGCCAATCGATGCAAACCGTGTGCAAAACAAGTTACGTGTAACATCTTCGGAAATAGTGTTTGCATTGAACGCATGGAACTGAGCATATACGCAGCGGCATCCGTCATAGTCACAAGTTAACGCTTATAATCCTGTTCACAATATCTCGTCATAATTTTACCTTGTCGATACAACAGGGAAAGAGAACTGGCATTTGCACTTTCCAATATTTCCACATTCAAGAAATAACATTTTCCTAGTTCTAGACTGTTTTCTTCCACACCTTCCATCAATCCGAATACAAAGTTTGCGACGAATCGTTGCTCGCTGTCTTGAGTGTCGTCCAAAGTTACCCTACGACGCTTGGTCTTAGATAATCGGGACGTACTTGTTGCGGGGCGTAGCTTCACTTGGAATCGTTCGATTGACATATTTCCCGAAAAGTTCTTGATGGTGGGAGATTTTGTGAAGCGGAATATTGCCTTCGAGGGATGCCTTGCAAAGATCTATATACAGGGTGACTGACTCGAACTTTTTAAAATTCTATAATTTTTTTATTTTATGATAAATTTTATTGTGCCAAAGCAAAAAATGTTGGAAAATACATCAATTTTCAAATTGTATCAATAGTTTTCAATATGTCCACCTTTGGCGCGAATAATGGCCTTGAGACCGCCGAAGAAAGCGTCGCACGCTGCACGCACATGGCTCTGCGGTATTTTGGCCCATTCCCAGCGAAGTGCTTGGTTGAGGTGGTCCAAATTTTGATATTTTTTACTGCCAACCTTCGCCTTCAAAATACCCGAGACAGAGAAATCCAACGGATTTGCATCCGGAGAATTTGCAATCCATTGTGTCGAAGAAATGAAGTGTGGAACATTGTTTTTTAACCAATCTTGGTTGACGCGCGCTTTGTGAGACGGTGCCGAGTCTTGTTGAAATGTCCACGGTCTCCGGCCGAACTGATTGTTTGTCCAAGGCTTCAATACTGCCTCTAAGACAGTTTCACGGTCATGTGTCAAAATTTGAGCTCACTGTCATGAACGGTTTGGAAATTATAGCAGTCTGAAGTTGGTTGCAGTTCGAGTCAGTCAGGGTGTAGAATAATTTTGACCTCTGCTTGCGGTTTCTGAAAACTGGTTACCAACGTTTGGCTCGTAGTGGATTTCGATTTTTTTTCCGCTGCCTTTATATGTTTCACTGAATTTAAATGGTTTTTTACACTTGACAAGTTTGTGTCTGGCGTTTTACAGCACAAAATGCTGTCGTCCGCGCGAAAGACTTTTGGATTCTCACACACCATTTGATAAATAACTTCGCGGCGAGCTTCTTTCTGCATATTAAAATGCGTCTTCAGTTTTCAATTGACATAAATCCTTTCGACATTTGAGGTGAAATTTAAGCCGTTAACATGTAAACAGTCAGACCGAAACACACGAGTCTGCAATTAGAGGGAGCGAACGAGTCGAATAGTTCATCTTCGATTTATCACATCATAAATGTACCGGTAGCAGCATGAATGTCAAGTGTTGTCGTTTTCGCAGTATGTTTGTTTTCTGTTTGTATGTTACAATAAAAATCGGTTAAATGTAGACTTTCTCAGACTAAATATTACTGAAAATCGGTGAAATGTAATTGATTTCTGGAAAACGGTTAAATATGCATGCACGTCCAAAAATCGCTAAAATCTGCAAAATCTGCACGCTTGCTGCCTGAGCATATTTTTACGAGGTCTACTCATTAGGTTTGGTTATCAATTTTGTTTCGGAAAGCCCGTCCACCAGTCCAGGATTAATTCTGACAACACATCTTTTTGCGAGGAATCTATTTTATTTAAATTTAAACTCAAAGTATCAGTATAAATTGATGACAATTTAGAAAAATATATACTTTTTTTTATTGTATTACTTCAGTTTTTATAAATGTGGAATTATTTTCGTACGTTAAAGGCGGCACTCCGATTATGAATAAGAGACTGTTGGATTACGATGACGGAAGCTCATTAACAAGTGCGGTAATTTTTTGCCCTTGCTTTTCGAAACATAGAACAGAGTTTTTGCAATATTAATAAACTTCGCGATGGACTTCTGCACTGGCTCATGGCATCTTGAAACCCTTTCACAAAGGACTTCTCACGAAATCAATGGAAAAAGCCGTTTGATCAAATTTCTTGAGAATGTTGGAAAGATTTATTTATAATCAGCTGAATAAAAGTCTCCATTAATACAGAGCCCAAAGACATCCACCTATCCGAACCCATGGAAGTTGCCGATAAACCCACGAACGCCGGCTTTTCTATGGCATTTTTCTTTTTCCTCTTAAGGGGGGTACATCATCTACAGGGTTGACCTTTGTTTTGCTTAATCGATTTTAATAATATCTAAGAATATTCTCTCTAAATATTGTGAAGAAATTATGTGTATACAACTACACATTGTATCTGGATCTGGACTTTCTGATTAGGCTGAATTCAAGATTAGTTAAAGTTTTGGATTTTCAAACTTAAACTCGTTTTTTTTTCAAAATTACTGTTTTGAAATCGGTGGACGTTAGTACAAAATCAATCACACAATAAATTGACTTACTTTTTAATCTTTTGTGTCGATGAACCTTAAAAATCTAAAAATAAACATCATTATCAATTTTTTTATTTAGGTAAGAGCGAAAATGAGGGTGAAATTTCGATAAAATTGTTGAATGTTTAATTTTCTTCTTAAATTCCGCTTTTGTTATGATGTTAGAGGTTTATCGATGACAAAAATACGTATAAATTATACATTTTTTTAGCTAGGCTGTTTCAGATCAAAAGAAAATTATCTAGAACGCCCACCAGTTGCTATTGTTGAAACGGCCAGCCTGACTTTAGCAGGCCAGTCCATTTTTATTTAATGTTTTTTTGTGTGCTTGAAATATATTGTATATCGTCAAAACATTAGAAATTCTGCTTCATCCTTCATCCGAACACTCATTTACAATGACATTCCAGCTGTCAGCTCTTTGGACAAAGCCATTCTGCTTGCTGCACACTTGAATGCGTCGAATCTTCAATGGGACAAATCCACTTTCGCACACGTGTAGTAGCAAGAGTACTTAAATATCTTAATATACATAAATCCGCTGGTCCAGATGGTATATCTCCCCTTGTACTAAAAAGATGTTCTTTCTAGCTGGCAAGCTTTTTCATCAATCTTACTCTTTACGACTCTTTCCGTCCACTGGTGATTTGATGGCATGTCTCACCGAAAAGTGGAACTAAAGCTTACATCAATCTGGCGAAAGCAAGATAGTTGCACTTGATATTTCTAAGGCATTTGGCAAAGTTTGGCATCAGGCTCTTTTGTCGAAAATGCGTGCTTTTGGGATCAATGATTCTCTTCTTCAATGGATTAGAAATTACCTTTCGGAACGTTCAATTCAAATTGTCTTGGACGGTATCAAGTCTGATATTCACAAAACAAATGCTGGTGTTCCCCAGGGCTCCGTTCTGCCTCCGACACCCTTTTTAATTTTCATTAATGATCTCTTGTCTGTTACTTCTATCCAATATATTCCTTTGCTGACAACAGCATACTCGTTCCCGGACTCAAGCCCCTGCTCTTCGGCTGTAGAACGAGAATGGCAGCGTATGTTAAGCTCATTAAATTCCGATATTAACAACTGTCGAATTATCAACAGAGTGGAATTTAATGCTTCCAAAACTCAATGCTGTCTGCTGTCATTAAAGTGAAATTTAAATACCCAGCCATTATTCATGAATTTCATTTACATCGTCGAAACCGAAGAACTTTCCATTCTCGGTATATGTGTCAGTGACAATTTACGTTGGAATGACCACATATTCAGTGTCGTCAAAAATGCTGGGAAATGTCTAGGTTTCCTCAAGCGATGTAAGAAATATTTTCCCCCTCTGTTCTGGCCTCAATATATAAAGCATTTATCCGCTCAAAACTGGTGTACAATGCCCACATCTGGTCAGGTGCTCCTAAAACATCTCTGCACCTGTTAGATAGGATTCAAAACCGTGCGATAAAACTCATTGGTGATACTAATATCAGTCAATCAATTGACACCCTCGAACACCGACGTAATGTCTCCTGTATCACTTTGTTTTATCGCTATTTCCACCACCAGTGCACCACTGAAATCGCCATTAGCATTCCGCCCATTCAAACTTTCAACCGTAACACCCGGCTCGCTATGAATGCTCATCAGTATAATCTAAAGCCCACTTTCGGACGTACTCTAAAATATCGTGATTCGTTCCTAAGCCGTACAACTCGCTTATGGAATGCCCTGCCGATCTCTGTATTTCCTGGTCGTTATAACTTACAAACATTTAAAAACAATGTAGGTACATCGGTACCTGCCTTTTCTTCCTCCCTAAATTTCCTTCGCCCGCGCTGTGTACAAACATTTTAAGGGTACACAAAGCCCTTGAGCGCGCGCTCTTTATAAAAAAAAAAGAAAAAAAATGCTGTAAAAAGTTTTGTACTCGTATCAATAACATTCACCTTTTTCTCACAAAAAATTCTTAAAAATTCGTGAATTTTAGGGGTTGTAAATGATGTGCCCCTTAAAGTTCCTCTCCTATTTGGAGATAAGTAATCATTGTTTTAATCTACTGTTAGTCTTTCACATATCATAATATAATATGATGCTGTGCGGTTAAGCCATTGACGCCAATTTGTCGGCCATGCGTGCCTGAATTCGTACTGATCCTCTTTCCTCCAACATTCGGGAATAATCTCGGTTCTTCACATCGTTAACTTGTCCCAATTGCTCAAATTGTTGAAGAAATTCAACAATAGTTGAGTTAGAAAGTGCTTCACGTCGACTGAGAAAACTTTTATGTTTTCAGTGAAAATTTGATCGGTTTTGTATTGAATTTTAAGAGTCTCAATGCACCGTTGGAACGTGTATCGTTCTATCTTTAATAATGCAGTACTTTTTGCCTGGCTATTTAAAATGAAACTTTTTATTGGAAAACCTCTTCTTGATACTCGAGATTATTAAAGTTTCTGTTAAAAATTGGAATTTTCTTTGATAATAATTAAAGCAAACCTTTCAATATGTTCGTGAATAAGTTCAATATATCTTATGCTGTTAACTCTCTCAATAGGAAAAGTCAATACCATTACAGAACCTTCTCCCATATGACGGGGACTTGCAATTCGTTGCGCTTTACATAGATCGTGAAAATAGTATAGAAACAGCAATCCAGCCCATGTTAAGTGAACTTTTTGTCATCTGTGAATGTGATTTGTCTCCTGGTGGCCGAGTGAAACCCACCACATCAGAGGCGACATCTTTGATGGCTTTTTGGCAATCTTGCCACTAGTCTTCAATACGTAATGCTGCCGGCATAGGACCTCTTAAGAATCGGAAATGGATTTGGCCGTTTCTTGCGATTGTAGCCATCCGACGTAAAACTCCCTCACAATATTAGCTTGCCTTTGCGATGTTCAGAATATCCGCAACCGTACCTTGGCTACAACAAGGCAATAGTCCGAGTTGATATTGACCCCTTGGAACGTTAATCACCGCTTCAGTTTTATAATCCCCGAGTTGTAAACCAGCGACGTCGGTTGCATTTGTTTCGTTGCTGCAGAGTTGAAGTCAATCACCACGGAAATGTCATCAACAAATCCGATAATCCAGGCTTCGCTTGAAATCTATAGGAGTAAGATTTCATCATACACAAAGCTCTATAGTAGGGGGCCTAAAACCGAGTCTTGTGGCACACCGCAAGTAATTCGTACACTTTAACTCCATCGTCGGTGTCATGGAGAAGCTTTCTATTCGGGAAATAGGAATTTTAATCCGATAAAGGCAGATCATAATCCGTTCCCACTTCGCCGAATTAAACATATTCCTCACGTCCAGGATTGTAATAGCACAGTATTTCTTGACTTACGAAAACCGTGTTGGTGTTTCAATATACTTCCGGCTGTTTCAATTGCTGACAAGAGTCTATTGTAAATGATCCGCTCAGATAAGATGAAGGATCATTTGGGTTCCCTTTTTCCAATGCTCAGAAAAAAAAAATGTAACCCCCAGAAGGCGGGATTTGTCACAGAGTTAATACTACTTGCAACCCTGTAAATTGGCTAACAATTTGCCATCCGTATCTTTCAAAATCGGAACTGTTTCATCCATTCGGCCGTAGGTTCATGGCTTCGGTGCACAGTAGCACCAACCATCATTATGTCTAACTTTAGAGAATGAGCTAGGTTTATGGTTAATCAAATACTCAGCAAGTGCCCTCTAAATTAGAGATCAGTACATTGTTCTGAAGAATGCCATCAATCATAAATTGTTTTTTTAAAAGAGCTCTGACGATCTGATTACGGATCCGCCATGCAGAAAAAAAGGGGAGATCATAGGTTCTTCATAAGAAAAAAGAAAGAGGACCTAAAACAATAGTTCGAGGCCTTAGAGAGAAGCTACCTGAAGAATGAAGTCCGAAAGTTTTACCAAAAATTGAAGTAGCTTCGAGCCAACTCTAAGGGGCATGTTTTGTGAGCTGGTTTCTGAAGTATTCGCATTCTTGTAAAACTCTCCTTACATTTTGTATGTTGGATTCAAATATCGCTTTAGCTGTGATTTAACGAGCGGTTCTTTAAAAACAAAATCGGACGCTCTTCTCTTGGAATTAATGGTGGCAGGAGGCAGGGCTCTTAATTGTTGTTTTTTTTTTTTTTAAATAAAAAGACATGTACTCGTATTTAAGCTAGAAGTATCAATGAAATTTTTATTTTGGAATTTAAATGTTATTGAAACTATTGTTTGTGAAATATGAAATTAGCCAAATGCCCTACACGGGGGACCCAATTTCCATTATTTTTCGCTTATTTCGGGTAATACTCGTATTCCAGCAATTTCAAGACGAATGTTCGCCTCCAAGTTGTCTTAAGTTTCTGTCTTGGTGGCATGGATTAGAGACTAAATGGTGTTTAATTGCACAAGTGGACCAGTTAATTGATTAGGCTTTCGTCTGCAACACGTGGAACACGATGTTTGGCCACAACTGTCCTATTGAAACCACATATCTTTCAAGTCCTCTAATTGCAGTTTATCAAAAAAAAAATCGGTCTACATTGACTATAATCGACTGGTCGACATTATCTCGAAAACAGTATGGCCCAATGACATTAAAACCGCACCAAACAGTAAATTTGTTCCTATACAATGGCTGATGTTGGCACCCATCTGGCTGTTCGCGTGACCATATGCGGGAATTCTACTTAACCAAAAACAGTGCCTCGTCGGTGAAAATTCGGATCCATCTCTAATAGAGTCCAACCAGCGAAAGTTCGGTGTCCCTATAGTCATTTGGTTTTCTATTGGGTCAATGCGTTCTTATATGGACGTATAGGCAGGGATTTCGAAAAATATGCCACAGGGACGTTAAAGAGGTGGCCAGCTCTTAAGAACGACGAGGAATGGGTTAGGGGTCTTGACTTACCGACTCGCGTACAGCCGGAATATTCCATTCAATCCTGGTGTTTTACTTTCTCATTGGCACATTGGGTCATCAAATCGTTAGCATGGTTTATTACGTTTAAATTAAGTTTATCAGATTATATAACTGTTCATACATCAAAATTCTATATTTAATTGTTTTTTTTTTTTATTTTTTTCCATTCAGTGATCCTAAAAAGAAACACCTCGATACGCATGCAACTGCGAATCCTGCCAAGTCAACAAATGATACTTCAGTGGCAGCGTTAAATGAAAGCAATTTAACTGACAACAAAGGTAAGTCCTTGATTAAATTAGTAGTGCATTTGTATAATGTATAATGAAATAGTTAATTTGTTGTGTATGTATGCATGTATGATATGTCCATTAAAAAGCGGTTCGTTTTTTTTTGTTGTGTTTTGTATTTGTATTCCTTTTTGAAGCTCTCATCTTTGAGTACATTTCTGAATCTGCAATATAATTTAATTAATTTAATGAAACTGTCACTGTGTGGCATTCATCATTAATTCACGTACTCTAGTTCGCTCGCTCTCTCCTGTTTAAGGAAGATATAATTTTAAATTAACTTTATTGACAATTCGAGGATGAATTCAAATTAAAATTAAAAAGGACACTCGGCTATTCATCAAAATGTAATAAAATGTCCTTACAGACACACACACACCACCTCTACGGAGAGGCACCGAGAGAAGATGCGGAGAAAAACACTTAACGCACTGTTTCATTTCCGTTCTGATTTTTTTATTTTTTGGACGTTTTATTGACGTTGAATTTTTTTTTTTGTTTTTGTAATATATATTTGGTGTTTACTTACCGCAATCCTCTTCGTCCTTTTTACCAATCAACCATCAAACCAGTCAAAAAAAAATTAAAAAAAAAAATGAGAAAGAAAAACTAAGAAAAAAAAGGAAATCTCGCCAGTTTAAAATATTTTAATTAACTGGCCAGTCCGTTGAGCATGAAATCAGGATGTTAATGGAGAATGAGGAGAAGGTACTGGTGGGGGAACGAAACGTTGGAAAACGGGGAGAGAGAAGGAAGAAAAGCGGTTGGTTGGTGGTCGAGGCTGATTAAGAGTACGTGGTTGATGGATGAATGAATCGTTGCTGAAGGGGTCCTTACGTTTTTATTTGGTTTAAGGATATTTTAAAATTCCATAAAATATCCATAGAAGAGGATTGGGAATGTGTAGGTCTGGGAAATTGACAAGAGTCCGATTTTTTATTTTGTTATTTTTTTATTTTTTGAGAACCAGAATGCCAGCTCACTACGGCTAATTGGTATTATGTAGTATATTCCCCAAACAGGACGAATGGACATAAAAGGACACAGTATTTCCATAAATACAGAATGAGAATCGTAAAGAATTGTATCGTTATCTTTTTTACATTTTCATATATGTATGTATACAAAAAAAAAAGCAGTCGTGAAATAAAGGAACGTCAGAAGTGGCTTTGGGCGGCTTTGGCTTGAGTTATAGTAACAGCATGTAAGTAAAAGTGGACGGGCAAGTGTAGGGCAACATTACTCCTATGTAGAATGCCTATGTGAAGCGAGAAAACGGAGTTTTTTTTTTTTTTTGTCTCTCTTTACCACTGAACACTGTGTGCAAGAGGAGTTAATTAAATTCGATTTTTTAAATATTCATGCAAACAAATTGTCAATTAATTAACAAAAATAAAAAATAAAAAAATCTGTATACCAGCTATGGTACAGGGAAATGAAAATAGAGGGAAGCAGCGATTTACGCCACTACTATGATATTCTCTTTTCCAGTTATGCTGAAGTTTCTGTTTTTAACACATTGGTTATGTTATGTTGTGACTTGTGTCACACAGGTGCATGTCAATCGGAATATTTTGCAGGCAGAAATCAGTGCATGGTATGATACTCGTATGTAGGTGATAATTGTTTTTGTCATATTTGAAAAGTTAAAACTGAAGAATAAAAGAGAAGCGATGGGATATCCGTATAAGGATTTTCTTTATTTTTCAATCAGTTAAGTTAAAACGTACAAAAGAAACGTTGAAGGTATTCGGTCTTTGTTAAAAGGCTACGTACTTGTATGTTTATCAAACTGCTGGGTATAAGACTAGGTTTAATGGTTTTCATCGAGACAAAGAAGAAATTGAATAGTTTTTTCCAAACATATGATTCAGCGAAAGCTGACAAAAGTGTACTCCAACAAAGACTTTTAAAGTGTATTTTCCAATCACGTCTTCTGGCTTTGTCCTCCTTTCAATTTTGAATAAGCCCAAATGAATTTCACTAGTTTTCAACTGAGAAAATAAAACCCAATATTCCAGTCAATATTTGGATTTGAATTTTTTTTTATTTTTATTGAACAATTTTGTATTTCAACAAACTTGACAAAGAAAAATATTTTTCAAATAATTAATGTTCACCTTTGGTTACGGCTTCACTTTGTAAATTTTCCTCATTAGCATGACACATCTTTCGGTGTTTGTGTACAAAGTAATAACTTGGAAACTTGCTGCCACAAGTTTTACATGGATAATATTGAACATTCATGTCTAAAGGACGAACTTCCCGTCGTTGTAAATCGGCAGCGGCGGCCGATGATGCTGCTACTGCTGCTGCTGCTACAACTGTTGCAATTGCTGTTTCATCCTTTTCCATTTCTATATTTAAATTGGTTCCGGTGACTGTTGGTGGTGTTGGTTCCGATGATAGTGACGCTGAAGATTTATTACTTGCAGCACAATCCAATGATAAAGGATTTAAATGTCTTTTGGCATGCTTTTGATAGCAGTATTGCGATTTAAAAGTATGCTTACAATACACGCAATTGTAAATTTCACCCGTTTTTGAATTTGTGCATGTTGAAGAACTTTTTCCACTCAAGTCCTCACTGTTTTCTGATTCTTCAGATTGAATTTGCCGTTGGCTTATTGTTTTGGCCATTTGCTGATGAAATGAAAGTGATACACTTTGTTGGGTACGTTCACGAGTTGGAGTGAATTGTAGAACATCAGGCTTATGACCATAGGCATCATTAAGAACACGTCGAAAGCGAATAGGTCCATCACAGCTGGCCACATCGATTATAGTTTTATTTTCAGCTTCTGTTTGTGTGATAATGGAATCTTTTGCTAATGGTGATGCTGGAAGGGTTGAATTGGTTTTAATGCGATGTTTGTCGCTGGAACGTTTTGATTTATGATGACGTTTCGATGGCTGATTTGATTTCAATGAAGGTGAAGTTTGTCGTTTTGGCGAAGAGACGTCTTCGATAGTCGATGTTGATGTCGGTGGTAATTTCGGTGATGTTACAGCTATAGATTGTGTGTCGCTTTCGGAAGGATTCTCAGCAGGAGATAATATAACTGGTCCAGGAGCAAAATGCTGTTGAAGGCTTTTAAAGGGTGTACCAGTACTGGGTAAAGATACATGTTGCATTGGTGGTGCAATAAATCCTAAATTTGGTGCTGAGGCCTTACTTGGTATTGGTCGTATGATTTTGTTGTTATTGTTGGCCATAAATCGTCCATTACTAAGATAACCTTCAGATTGAGCTCTTGACAAGAAAGCTCTTAAAAAACAAAAACAAAAACAAATAAAAAATAAAATAAATAAATACAAAATCACAACAAATAAGAAATTTTCTAGTTTAAATAATTTAGTATTTACCGGCAAATCTCAAGTGCTCTTGGCATGTGCAACACATGTGTAGCCAAAAGAACCGCAAAAATATTATCCACGTTTAAATCCAAATATCCAGTGTACATGTAGGTCAATAAAGGTGCAAATTGCTCTGGAGTGACATTGGTAAGATATAAAACCATTTCTGAGAAATTTCCGTTTCCACTTTCATCCAAACGTATAGCAGAACGCAGGTATCCACTATGCATACTTAAAATTATACTATGCGCCACAAAGCGTACACTGGGCGATGGACCAACTTCAAGTACAATATCCGGTGGTGTTGTAGTCATAGTAGGTGGTGGCAATTGGGCTATTGTTGGTGATGAATTTGTCGTCGAACTTGTTAACCAATTTGTGAACATACTTTTTTTTTTTTTTTTATATATATATATATTATATATGTATGTGTAGAGAGAAAAAAAGACTTTTGTTTAAGTTTTATTTGTTGAAAGAAATTCTTCAATTAAATGGTGTCACCGTAATAACTCAATTATAACTGAGGTCCTGCTCAATTGTCTGTCGTTTTTATACGTTATAAAAAGAGGAGTTTAATTGATTGTGCACACAAGAGCGGGACAATCTCTGCAATTTTTGGTTAGGTGGGTAGTTACTCCTTTCAGCAGTGTCCATTCGCATGCTGCCAACAGGATGTTCTGTTCCATCATCATAAATCATGTATAAAAAGGACTTTTGCTCTCTTTCAATTACTTTCTCCCACAGTTTCGAGAGTTGAGTATAATTTTTGATTCAGAAAAGAGCGCTCCTGCGCATCGTGTGCTTTTGACATTCACGTGCTTTGGGATTTTAAACTTATTTCTATTTGAATGGTTTGTTTACATTTCTGTGTTTGGATTTTTTTTTTTCTAACCAAATTCACCCCTCCTTTCATTGGTTTCTTATTTGTTGGGTATTTGTTGTTTCTTTCAATTCTGTTCAATTGCTGCTACGAGTTAATTTGATTTCTTTTGATTTTTGATTCTAAATTACAGAATGCTGATATTGTTTTTACATGCGAATGTGTAATGGTCTGTAGATTTTAAATGTTTGCACTATTAGTATTTACTTCTGTTTAAATTATAATTGTATGTATGTAAGGACTCAAAAAAAGTTTGACTTACGTTAATTTTTTTCAAATGGTGGTTAACCATTTATGAAGCCAAAAGTCAGTACCACATACTAGTTGTCGTGTTGGTTCTTTTTTGAACGTTGTTTAATGTCAGTTTTAGTATTGATTATTTAGTTTGTAGAAAGTACTTTGCTTATATCATAACGGTGTCAATTATGTTTTAAAAGATGAATATCTAGAAGTCTATTAGCCTTGGTTAGGAGTAGGTTTGGTTTAAGTTGATTTGTCAATTGCTATCTTTTTTATTATAAATAAATTTCCTCGAAACCACTAAGAAAAATTGGCTTTTCTGCCCACCATTTTATTTATCTTTCTTTTTCCACAAAAGAAGCATTTTTTTGAGCGAATTAATTTCAGAATCAATTTTAAAATGAAATGTAGAATTTGGAGATTATTAATATTTAAAACAACAAAGAATACGGAAGAATGTAGAACAAGAAAAAGAGAACACATTTTAAGTTGACGAATAATTTTTAATTCAATAAATGGCATTCGAATGCAAACAGAACCGAACCCCCAAGCAATCTCTTCTCTGGTTTTCAATGCCCAATGATTCGTCTTCGATTTTTTCCCTTTTTTTTTTTCTTATTTTATTTTTTTCATAATTTTTTTTTGATTTACCAAGTATATTCTTGAAGTAGGAGCAAGAATGTAGTATTCTTTGCTCCTATAAATGGGCTTCTTCTGCAAGAAAGACATTGAACTAATGGAAATTTCATGAATTAAAATAGAAAAAAAAAGGAAAATGAAAAAAAAGATTGTGGGTATGTACTTTTTTTTTATATCCTCTGCCCGCGCTCAATAAGTTGTCTTTGAATAACTGCGATATTTTCTTTTAGAATTTCTTATAAATAATAGAATAAAAGAAAAAATTACACAAACAACGGCAGCTTTGTTTTTCTTTGTTGTATTGTATTATTGCAAAACTCCAGAGAGAATTGAATTTTCTATAAGCGACACATCCCAAAGCACAGTGATCTGGGTTTCCACTTTGACAAAATAAAAATTAAGTAATTAGAAGTGGATCATGGAAAGCAATTGGGATACAGCAAAATTGTTTATGAAGTTAAATTCCTCAATTTATACAAAATCGACAATATGGTTGGACCAGGAATCAATGCGTTTGTTACAATTCCAAATAATAACTCATTATTTTGAGCCAGATTGTTGTCACACATAAAATGTGTATAAATATCAATTCTGTCATATGCCAATAGCTGAAAGGGCTAAGAAAAGGGCCCTTTTTCGTTGATACTTTTTCTTCACATTGCACAGTGGTTCCACTCTCGAATAAAGGCGGCTATAATTACCTACTCACTTCATAACGTCTAAAAACAATTGGTTCTAAGGTAATTAGGGCTCTGTGATTAGGAATCTGAAATCAGTTTTGATGTATCTTGCTACGATTTTTTCTTTTTTTAATTAGATTTATTTCAAAAAGTTTTTTTAAATAAAATAAAGGTTAATATCTACACATATATAGGTACTTATGTATATATTTTTTCTAAAGTTAAGAAAATTTCAATAATTTATTTTTTCAATAAGTTAGGAAGATTCATCAAGTTTGTTTTAAGTTTTAAGCAAAGAGATTACTTGTTCTGAAAAAGTACAATCTTTTGAGGTAATTTTCGTAAACTTGTAAACTTGTGTTGCAAACTCTTCGTGACATTTTTCTTGTAGGATCAGATAGTTCTCCTATTGATAACAAAGCATGATTGATTATGTCTGCTCCATGAGTCAGGACTTTGTAGACTGAACTAGGGAGATTATACCACCCAAATTCTTGTATAATGAGTGGCTGTTTCCAGTGCGAATTTTTTAAATTTTTCGCAATTAATATCGAAGCCAAAAGATAAGGTGATAAGTATTGTGTTAAATTGATCAAGAATGTTCTTATCGATTCCCGTGGTTTCAGCAGAAATTGAAGCATTTGCAAAAAATTTACGGGTCGTGTTTCCATCATTAGATGTTCCACTTCCGCCACTTCGCGGTCTATCGATGACAAGTCCCATTTTTTTTCGGAATGTATCCTGAATATACTTTTTTTCTTTCTGCGAAAAGGGCCTTGTGTTCCTTTTATCTCATTTGCCATTTTTTTTTTATATGTAATCTATACTATACATGAATAAAATATTCAAAGAAACTCATATTTGCATTCATCAACTGGCTTCTCTTAATACGAGGGCAGGTCATTAAGTCCGTGACTTTTGGATTAAAACAGATTTTTTGATAAAAAAATAATTTTATTTTTCAACGTAGTCTCAGTTGAGCTCTATACACTTTGTCCAACGCTTCTCCAATTTTTTTATCCCTTCCAAAAAAAATGATTTGTCGAGGTCCTCAAAATGACGAGATGACTTCATCATTGGAGTCAAATCTTTTTCCACCAAGCCATTTCTTCAGGTTTGGGAACAAGAAGTAGTCGCTCGGAGCCAAATCTGGAGAATAGGGTGGATGAGGGAGCAATTCATAGCCAAATTCATGGATTTTTGCCATGGCAACTGCACATGTGTGCACCCTTGCATTGCCTTGGTGGAAAAGAACTTTTTTCTTAGCCAAATGAGGTCGTTTTTTTTTCAAATCGTCATTGAATCGGTCCAATAAGTTGGCATAATATTCCCCATTGATTGTTCTTCCCTTTTGAAGGTAGTCAATGTGGATTATCCCGCGTGCATCCCAAAAAACAGTCGCCATAACTTTATTGGTTGACAAACCCACCTTGGCCTTCTTTGGCGCCGATTCACCCTTAGAAACCCACTGTTTTGACTGTTGTTTGTTCTCTGGTGTGTTGTGATGGATCCATGTTTCGTCCACGGTTACAAAACAGCGCAAAAACTCCTCCATATTGCGATTAAACAACGCCAAACCTTCCTGTGAAATTGTCACACGATTGCGTTTGTGGTCGACTGTGAGCAAACGCGGCACCCATCTTGCGGAAAGCTTTCTCATGCCCAAGTGATCATTCAAAATTGAAACCACTGAGCCATACGAGATCCCTACGGCTTCCACAATCTCTCGCACTTTCAATCTTCGGTCGGCCAATACCATATCGTGAATTTTTTCGATTGTTTCGGGTGTAGAAACCTCAACTGGGCGTCCAGGACGTTCGGCATCTTCAGTGCTTGTACGACCACAACGAAATTCAGTAAACCACTTTTTTACCATTGAAATCGATGGTGCAGAGTCCCCATAGTATTTATCAAGCTTAGCCTTGGTCTCGGTAATGGTTTTTTTTCGCAAGAAATAATGCTTAATAAGCACACGAAATTCACTTTTTTCCATTTTCTCCTCAAATTAGTGAGTAGTCTGATAAAAATAGCTGTCAAACACAAACTAACTGACGCAGTAAGTTTAAATTTTGACAGGAGTCAACTGACAAATGCCTGTTGACAGGAGCAGTGTTGCTGTTTCAGTAAAGAGGTCAGAAATTCAAAAAGTCACGGACTCATTGACCCGCCCTCGTATTTTTCAATATTATTCATTTCTTTTGACGAGGCACCACATATGTAACACTTGCTTGATGCAGTTTCACTTAAGGCACAACACACTTTTCCATCTGCCATAGTCAGTTGTAAGGAATATGTTAGTCTATTTCCAAAATAAATGGATTCAAATTGGAAATTTTATTTTTAATATAAGATTCTCCTTGCAAAGAAAGCTCTTTAGGCCTACAGTATCGAGTAGATGAGCGGCGTGGATTTTTCCAAAAAAACTTGATTTGATGCTTTAAAAATCAACCGCAAAGGAACAAATGGCTTCACGAACCATCTACTGTCATTATCGACATTTGAATCTAAAAAGTGCTGCTTGTATTCATTTTGTCCAGTGGAACCCCCATTTCTCAACTAAAACCATATTAGAAAAATCAGGTGAAAAATTTGTTTGCGACTCAAGTATACGCTTGGCTGTATGGTCAAGTAATCTTTGCAGTTCCAATTCCGGAGACACTTCTGTAATTGTTTCATTTGTAGGATAAGATAATTTTTTTGTTTGAATTATTTTCTGATACGAGGGAAGTAATTCAGATGAGGTATCCTTTTTTTTCGATTTTTTTTCTTTTAAAACACTTTATTACTTTTTTTTTTCTTTTATTTTCTTACAACTTATTATCTTCTTAATCTATGTCTTCAGTTTGACAGCACACCCTCGAATGCGTGCCATTGCTCGATCTTCTCAAAACGATGGTGGTGGATTCGGTCAGTTCTAATGGCTGACTTGACGAATCAGACTGCGTTCACTTTGCATATTGGGGCGCGTTCGAAAGGGCTTTACAGTATACAAATTAACAAAATCCCTCAATAGCAAATACTGATTTTTAGTTCATTTAATTTCAGTGTGTATTAGACAGTGATGTCTAATACGTATATTATGGTGGTTTGAATTATTTAATAAATAATCAACAGCAGAGGAATCCACTTCTTTCCTTCCTTCCAACCTTCTTCGTTTTGATCCTTTACTGCTCTCTGCAAAATCTTTATTAGGTTGCGGTCGTCCCGCAGAAGTTAACGCCAAATAATTGTTCTTTTTAGAAATAATACATACTTCCTTTTTATTAAACCATCCTGAATAATTTTGAACAAGAACTTGTCTTTTTCGGTAAGATTTTTTCCAGAAATACGTAAGTTTTTTGCAAAAATATACGATTCTAGTCTCCAGTGCTGTATAATCTGTATTTGGAACGCCATATAGAGACTTCAAAAGGATGGCTAATATTGAACTTGTTGCTTTCACTTCCAGAAGCATTTAACCAATGCTGAAGCAGAAACATTCTCGTAAATGAGACTTTTGTTAAGGGCCCTGAAATAAAAAAATATGGGTTTAGTCCGCTTAATTAAAAGTAAATCCACAAGTTTCCGCAGCTGATTCTATTTGCATTAAAATGTAGATAAAATTACTTTTCTGGCAATATATAACTATGTTGGGGCGTAACAGTTAAAAGTTTAAAATAAAATGCAGTAAATATTTTTTTTTTTAATTTTATTTAAGCCTAATTTATAAACGCCTCCACTCTTATATTAGTTGAACAATAAACTCTCAAAAAATAAATAATAGACTTACCTTCTACTAATATCTCCAGTAAAAAAAACAAATTCCACAAAAGATGAGAACGCAAAAAAGTAAATAAATGCAGTGCGACTGCGACTCTTCGTGCACTAAAACTCAAATGATTACTTTGAAGATACAAATCTAACGGTATTGACTAAACGTGGTATTTCTTTTTTCATTTACAATTAGTTTGGAATGTTCTAGGCTTAATTGTAATTTAAGTTTTTGATAAATTAAGTTTTTGATAATTTAAGTTTTGGATAATAACCGTTAGCATTTTTTTTTTTAATTTTGGCCTACGGTAGAACCACTGTGCATTGTTCCAGTTAACAGAGTGCATTGTTCAGTCCGTAGCTTTCATATCAGCTACTCTGGATGTCGAAATATGGTATAGATGGCAATCGCGGAGTTCTCAGCAATCTAACGGGACCTCTCACACTTCTGATGTGGTCTACCCGCAGCCGATTAATTGGCAGAGGCTCTATACTGCTGCGCACTTAGCATAGAGAAAAAAAAAGAACACATCGCTAAAAATATGAAAAGTCCTCTGGACTGCACCAACTATAGAGTGATAAGTTTTTTTAACATTCTGTACAAGGTCCTATCTGTCGTACTTTGTGAAGGGAAAATCTACCTATATCAACAGTCTGACAGGCACAGTGGAGTTTTAAGACTGCCAAATCAACCATATACTATATATTCACATTTCGGCAGATCTTAGACATTCCGGTTAATTGAAAATTGTTGTATTTACTATCAATCTTTGTGAGATGTGCCATTATCAGAGTAACAACATTTCAAAAGCGTATACAACTGCTGTCTGACAACATAGATGTGACAAAGATGGGTTTAATGGTAAACGAAGGCAAAAAGAAGTATATGCTGACGACAAGAGAGGACACCAACGCCTACGGCTTGGATTAGGTAAAGGGATTAGTCTTTATCAGAAGAATTGCAATTCACCAGCTCAGATGGATCGTAAGCACCGTAACTCCGGATTGAAAAATAAGAGCCATCCCGGAGGGACAAGGCAGTAAACAACGATTTCGCCTTAGATGAAGCGCTCAATCATAAAGGTTTGTAACAAAGCTGGCGGCACGGTAGGGGATTAGCGCAAGGGTTTGCTTACTAAAAAAAGAATATTTAATTGTTGCTGACATAAGCTGGGAAGCGAAAGAAAATTTCTCGAAAATGATATTGATTATATGCTGATAATGCTCAAAATACTTTTTGGGGTAGTGGTAAATAAAATGTGAGAGACAATCATCTGTTGGACTTCTATGCTCCGTCTAAATAAAACAAAAGGTAGAGGAAGCTAAACATGCTCTCACCTCATGTGTCCATCTAGGAAAAACTTCTGGATGGTTGAGGCCACTAAATACACTGTTGGGTAAATTGATGCGTTCAAATAGCTTGTCACTGACGGAATATATGGTATGTAGTATTCCCAGCAAAAAGGTATAGAAAAGCTGCTGACAACTCTGAAAAGAATCGACATTACTTGTGCCTGTTTTCCAAGCAGAGATATATGCAATCGTTTTGGGAATAGACTGCACACTATATATATATATAGCGTTTCTGTAGCAATACCCAAGCTACGTAGGTCACAATAGTATCGCACATGAACTAGGCGACGAACTTGCTAAGCTGAACTCAAAGGATATGTTTCTCACGAACCGAACCTGCGTCATCTGTTAGGGCTTCCAGCGTGTCGTCAAACCAAAGAAATGCTTTCTAACGTCTCTAAGTGATCAGCAACTTTTTTGCTGTCCTTCACTAGGAAAGACTGTAGATGCTTACTGGAGTTGTTACAGGGCACTACACTTTTGCTAAACACCTAATTATGCTAGGCATAAGTGCACAACGTTCTGCGATTCTTGCTGTGATAACGATGCCGCGAAGCAGTTCCTCTGTGATTGACTGCAGCTATCCAGTGCTGATGGGGTGGACATTTTATCACTACTCAATAAAAGCAGTATATGACGAATACGGTGGACAATGGACAAAGAACCTGTTCGAGTGCTCTGTTCTGACAGAAAAGTAAATTGAGTCCCATTCCATAGATAAAAGGTTCTACCTTATAAGAGTAGGAAATCTGCAGAATTGTTTATTATTGAAAGAATTATCAGGTCAGTAGGCATATACACATATGCAACATATGTGTATCTCACTGAATGAATGTTAGTTTTGGTATCAATCAATGGAAATTACTAAGTTAGATACTAATTGAAATATAATTAAACGTATTAATATCTATTCGTATCGATAAAAAGTCAATTAATAAGAAATTGGTAATAAAAAAAGGTTGACATTCTTTTTTTCAATTACTTAAAATACTATTTTAATAAACGAATTATTAAACTTAAGCATCAGACCGTTAATGATATCTGATAGTATTATAATATATGATTGGGCAAAAAGCTAATACTCTAAATTCATCCGCGCGATACTTGTTCCTCTTTTGCCTCGTCTTCTCCACAAGGGATATTCACTTTTGTGAGTTTTGGGTGGAGGTAGTAATTGTTTTTAGACCCACTAATCCCTTCGCACAAAGCATTTTGAATCGGCTTTTCCGCCAATTTCATTTCTATAAGCCCGACCTACCCTCACAGCATCATCATGTTCATATACCCACAAAGGTAGCAGCAGCCATGAAACAGTATGAAGCAAGGTATCCTTTTAGTGCTCTTTCTGTGTATTATAGACATGAGTGACATGTTGGATGGACAACAAAGTGTGCAGCGCTTCATCATATGAAATTTGCTGAATTGTTCAAATCCTCAGAGAGGACAAGAGCTTGGACATGTCTCTCTCCACACAGTTCATATAAAGTCTGACAAAAGCCATCCTTCGATGGGAAGTTCGGTTTGGTTTTGTGTGTTTGTGTATTTTGTTGGTTGTTGGTTGTCCATTTTATTGAGGGTAGTCAGTTGGTGTATAAAATTTCGAAAATTAGAATTTCCAAAAGCGAAATGACAAAGGGGGTGAGGATAGGTTGTACACAGGAGATATGTCAAACAAATGAAGAGATAGGCAAGTACGGTATTTGCTCTCGCTGCCAGCCAGAGTTATTAATGTTGACCGTCAATTATGTTTTAATTGTCATAAGAGGTCGTGTATGTAAACTTGTCCAGCGAACACCAATCAACGAGGATAAATCTAGGCCGTAGCATGAGCATCATGACTACCCCTGGTGCATATTTATTGCACTTTTTGCTGATGTAAACTGAATTTATGTGTCCGGCAACAGTGGCGGTTGGTCCAGTATTTTGTCATTCAATAAGAGTACGTATGGCTCTGTCATGATTATTAATGCATGGAAAAACACTGTTGATGTGGTTTGGTGTGTTTATATATCGATTTTCTGATCGTTTAAAAAAAAAGAAGAGAAAAACAATAACAAACAAGAAAAGCAGAGCTCGTGTTAATTTAATGTGAAAAGTTGAAATAACAATCATCAGTAAAAATTGTAATTATTTGCCGTAGCCTCTCTCCTATTTGGTTATTGTTATAATTTTTTTAATTGCATTTTGATTGTTTATTGTTGAAATGTATTTGTCTCGATTAAGTGAGTCCTATAGTTAGATTGAACACATTATGCTGTTTGATTCCAACAATGTATCATATGGGTTTTTACTGAAGTGGGCCTATGTTGTACACTCGTTTGTTTGTACCTACCATATGTACATATGTATATCAGATGAATATACTATGTTCACCTCCACGATAAAATTGATTATGATGAATTTTTGATCCGGATATCCTACATCTTTTTTTGTGTTCCCTTTTTTTTTTTTATTGGTCTGGGATTTTTTTTTTAATTTCTTTTGGTTATAATACTGAGAGCACCCGGATCGACCAACAAACACATCATATCGTCAACTGTCGTTGTACGAAAATAAATTTAATTGATTTTTTTAATTAATAAAATACTTCGTATTCATATTGAAATATATGCGAGGAGAAATTTTGTGCCTTACTGAAGATTACTCGCTTGATTTTATTTATTTACTCTTTTTTTTTGTAGCTGGTTTTGCTTTTTATTAATTTTGTGCAGCTGAAGCAGATTTAACTATTCATTTACATTTGAGCGTAGTCTGGTAATGGATTTGCGAATTCTTGTTAATTTATTGGGATTAATACGAGTACTTTAGAATACAAAGTTTTTTTTTTTGTCAGCTTTGCTTTTGTATTTTAACTTATGTACGTTTATTCGCATTGTTTGGTTATATTATTTTTTAGGACGTTTTCACATCGATACATTTATACTCAGCCGTCTAAGCGGATGAATTCTTATTTTTCTTTGCTCATTATACTCTTAAAACATTTAACAAATCAAAAATTTACTAAAAATGCTCAATCTATATTCTATTGTATAATCTAGAACCGTAGTGCAGTAATAGGATAGCTTCTTAACATAGCTTTCATTAAATTTTAACTTGTTTCGATAATAAACACACAAGTGTCGAAGATAGGCCTCCGTATCGTTTCGATAATAAACACACAAGTGTCGAAGATAGGCCTCCGTATCTCTTTAAGATTTTGGACATTTTCCAACAAAGTAAAAAACATCTTCCCCCTTCCCTTCCTTAAATTACACAAAATCCAAAACAATGGTAGGCCGTCTCTGTGCGAAATAGCGCTCTTCATTCTGCTGAAATATTGCGTTTACTTCCTAGATGCTATATCTATCCAGAAATAACTTCTTTCGCTTATGTTATGATTTAGGAAGCTATAAAACATGATTACCCACACTAGTTAGTAAAGCTGCAGTTTGGAATCATCTATATCGCTGTACACCAGATCAGCTCTTTATTACCTCCAATAAGTTGCTATATGATCCGATTTTGGCCTTAATTGCATGTGGGGCTTAGTACTTTAAGCATACGAATATAATCCAAATGCAATATCACGGCATGTTTCTATCGTAATTATGTAATTTGGGATATAGAATGGAAGATGGAATGTTCTCTTTACAAAATAGCGAAGCAACATCTAAACGGTTTCCAAAACTAGCTCCTAAAACTTTTGGAGGATAAAACATTACTGATTCCGATACGCACACCAAGACTTGATATTTACTTTTGTGAGGAATATATTTGTTACTCAGATAATGTTGGTGGTTCTTTTCGACTTTGTTTATTTCTACTTTGGATGCCTCTTCATATCAACTATATTTTGGATGCACGGTGGAAATGGCTGAAGCATATCCATCCTTCACTCCCGACCATGTCAACAATTATTGCGGCAATTCCAGACAACCTCAGATCGCTGACTTGGTATCATCATGCAGGCTATAAAGCAAATCCTTACCACTCCCCAAAAAACGACGTAAGGTTTTTCCTTTTTTCAATAAATGACTCCACCATATTCCTAAAAAAAAAATATGGAGACTGTTTCGTATACAGCTTTGAAGCCTGTTTGGTATTCATTTTTAGCCTTTAGATACACTTCTCCCACCTATGTTTTATTGTGTTCTCGACAGCCTGAGTCAGCAGATCGAATGTTTTCTGGCCTTAAAGTACACCTTATCGAACCCCGAATCCTTGTACACTTTCTTCTTAATAACGTTCTTTTAATAGTTTGGAATATAGTGGTAATTGGTCATGGAAAAAGATTCTATACAAAGGGTTTCATTCCATAGCATCGCAAATAAAATTAATACTTTGCTTCAGAATCAGCTACACATGAG
The DNA here is from genome assembly GCA_963966105.1 of Volucella zonaria. NCBI lineage: Eukaryota > Metazoa > Arthropoda > Insecta > Diptera > Syrphidae > Volucella > Volucella zonaria. The sequence continues at coordinate 86,660,900 of OZ014532.1, read as the reverse complement.
GGGTTTCATATCACAGGCCGATAACTGGTCGAACCGCTTAACTAGAGAAAAATGGTTTAGTCCAATACGCTCCAAATAAAGAGGGCTGATTGTTAAGGCATATAGTTTGTCATTTTTCCAATAAGTATTATCTATCTTTGGAAAGATGTCATATTTGTGCTAGTGATTGTTTACCATTTAATTAAGAAAAGATATACGGCTAAACTACATTTTCAAATTATCCAATTACAGTTATGTAATCATAGCGTTACGTGCGTTAATTTCAATTTTCGGCCGTTATAATCGTAAAGATAAGCGAACAATTGAGCTTTTAATGAAAAATTCGATTTGACTAATTGACTCCATAATGTTGCCGTCCCAGTGAAACAGCGAAACACTAGAAGCAAAGAGAATATACCTAGTCCTGCCATAAGTTCTGTTACACAATTTCCAGCGCTTATCGTTCAAAACTTCTTGCGGGAATAGAGCCGTTAACTTTTTTTTTTCAGAACACATGCACTGATCAATGAAGAATACTAGTCAGTTTGGTTCCAGTTTGCAAACTATTGACATGGAGTGGGGCGTTAAAGAGAATCGAGTTGGTGTAAGTGTGGAAAGAGTGCTGGCCAAACTTTCGAGTTGCTAAAACCACTCGGAATATCGAGAATATTCGCTTATCGCGTTATTGCTTGTTTCGGCGAATTGTCTGGAGTAGAGGACAGGCCAAGAAGTGGTAGCCCGCGCGCCGTCCGTACGAATGCGGTAGTAATGGTTTGGTGGGGGTGCCTCACCATGTTGTCATGGGTTTGACCAATACCCTTTTCAATGGGTACAGATGGATCTTCCAACAGGACTCTGCTCCAGCGCACAAAGCCAAAACCACGCAGGCATGGCTCAGGGTCAATATTCCTGGCTTCATAGCAGCAGAATATTCGCCGTCGGGGAGTCCAGATCTGAATCCACTGGGTTATGGCATGTGGTCAGAATTGGGGAAGATGGCCTGCAAGACTCCCCACAAGAATTTGGAAAGCTTTAAAACAGCGTCCACGATCTCCATGGAAACCGTACGTGCCGCTATAGCCCAATGGCCACACCGTTTGGAAGCTTGTGTTAAAGCAAAAGGCAATCATTTCGAGTGAATCCATTTTTTTTTTTAATAATAAATATTAAGGTCTAATAAATGAATACAATATGTTCACCGTTTTTTTTTTTATAGCGTTTTATATATGTAACAGAACTTATGGCAGGATTAAATATTATGCGCGAATAGGTAAATCAAGACTCCAATATTCGATTCAGTAACTGTGGCGTTTTTAGCGAAAAAATAGGGGTGTACGTCCGTATAAGATGATCGAATTGGACCGAAGCCAAAACCAATGTTTTTGGTTAAATAACTTTTTTTAAAAGCGAAATTGTGGCATTTGGTCAAGCGAAGAGCCGCAGGTACTCCAACAAATTTGCTGTTTGATATACATAGTATTCATGGCAGAGATTTCATTGGTCCGACTTTTTTCGATATAATGCCGGCGAACCGATTAAAGTCAATGGAGAGCGCTATCGCTTTAAGTTAACTCATCTTTGTCACAATCGACTTACTGAAGACAACGTTTAGTGACTCTTTTCTTTAGGGCTGCATAAATTCTCTGGCCTATACTAACTAGACAGAAACAGATGACTTAAAGGTGAACCGTTTGACGAGAAATCTGTTGGAATATCAGCTGAATTACGCGAAAAAAAAAATCATGGAAAATTGGGTCCAACACATTTACTCATGCACACTCAAAAGATGTCATATTTCATAATTAATGATATCAAAAATATTTCAACCCAAGAACGAATTTCATTGATACCTTAACGCAGGTCTTTTTATTTAGAATACTAATTGGGGCGCTTCTAGTCAAAAACCCTGTACATTTAATGAATATATATACATATGTATATGCTGCCAGCCAACAACTATCTAAATATTTGCTAATCAAATAAAATTTCCCAACATTAACCCGTTTTATAAGTAAAAACATTCAATGTTCAATATTTGCGCTGAAATCCACATTAATCTGATAATAACAACGACAGAACGTGTCATGGTTTTTTGACGTTCATTACTTTTTCGAAAATAAAATGAAGAAAAAAAAAACCCCTCTTATGTTCTGTATTGTATTTATAGAAAACCTAATCAAAGCAAAAGGAGCCAAGAACTTGCAAAGCACTTGAAAATACTTATACAAACGGCAATGGAGAGGGACGCGGACAAATGTAATCAACAGCTAACGGCGGCGTGTATTTACACATCATAACGGTTTATTAATATTTAACCACGAAATTAGCTAATTAACTGCTAAAGGGTGCAACTTGATTCCATTCCACCAACCATGATCCATACTGTACTACCACCAATGAAACATGAAAAAAAAAAAAAAAACGCAAAAACCCCTAAGAACCTTTTTCGGCTTCACTTTTCATGGTAAAGGAACGAACATTGGCACAACCAACAAGTGGCTGTGAACGCCGAACACGGACCTTTTCATCGTTCCACAACTAATTTTTTTTTTTTTTTTTTTTTTTGGAGCCCACCAGCTTATAAAACAAACCTAAGGATATTTACACACAAAGAAGATGGACCACTCAAATTTTCACTAACCTTTTATTTGTGTTAGCCACCACATTGCGAAATGCATCCGCCTGCGTCTATGACTAACTACCACTACGACTATAGCTTTGAATACGGATACGAGTAAGAGTACTATTCGTATAATGGCAAAGTAATTTTAAAAATTTACCAAACAGCATTTTTAATAATTCTATTTGCTAAATTAAACCGTGCCACTGGGGGTCGTATTGGGGGCCGACTGTTTTAACAATAAAAAGGAATTAAAATCAATTACGTTATGAATCAACTGAAGAAAACGAGTAGAAACGAAATGGACCGAAAAAAAAAAACTGAACCAAGTACTAGGCTAACCAAGCTGTGTTGGTTGGATGATGCATCATGTGGTGATGACGGTGGTATAGTTGTGGAATGCGCAGGAAGATAAAAATCAAGGATTTTCAAACGAATAACCAAAGCGATTTAAACTTGCACAATGATGATAATAAAAAAAAAAAAATAATTAAACATAAAAAAAAAGCCATTGCGTAGAACAGAATCCTTTGCCAGTCTTCGTTTGTTGCCCGATCCCCCGTTTGCTTTTTCAGAAAATTTCCGTTAGGTTGAGTTTTATTGTGTGTGCTTAATGTAGGCACACGAGTTATGCCTTTTAAGGACGGCAGCATCTCTCTGTGATGGGGTTTAACCGGAACTTTGGACTGGGGCGTTTCTTACTTTTTCCTGCTTTCAAAGAACAAATAGAGTAAAGTAAATTATGGAGTATAAAAAAAAAAGGAAAAAAAGAACTAAGCCACCAAACCGAGGCAGAAGAAAGTTAATATACTCGTAAGTGGTTAATTAAAATTTAAAAAAGTTGACATTATGAGTTTCTCGCTCTGTGGACTTGTTCCTCTCAGGACTTGGTATTGCATTTTTGCTTTGTTTCCGCTTTCGTCATCGCTAAGGGCAATTAACTGGTTCAACGTTCGATGTTTGATGGTATAGGGTTCAAGAGATATAGGCATATACATAGCATATAAACAAACGAAAATTATTATATCTGTGTAGCTATTTCAACTTGCAAATATAATTTTTAAAAATTATTTTTGTTCAAAACCGGCAAGAAATGAAAATCAAACCAAACCAAATGCGCAAGTATCTAATTATATTTCGACATGCAACTTTGTGTCGTTCAGTCAAATGGTTGAGAATTTTCGTCTCAGCTTCAGCTTGTAAACATCGGAATATCCATTAATCTTTATTAGAGCCCATTTGAAAGAGCACTATGTACAATGAGTTCGATCTTTAGACCCGATCCATGTATTCATACTACTTTTCCCGGAATGTATTAAGAAAATTAAAGATACAAGTTTATTCACCATCGACTGCATCACACTTATGCCAGCGCTTGATCCAATCCAACATTTTTTATATTCGGTTTTCGGTATGTCCACTTCCTCTCGGCTGCTGAAACGCGTTCCCCGTAGTGGTTTTTTAACTCGATTGAACAGAAAGCAGTCACAGGGAGTCAAATCAGGTGAATTCGGTGGCTGCTGGATGGTATTCGTTGCATTTTTCGTCAAAAAATTACGAATAATGATGGCACTGTGTGACGGTGCGTTATCATGGTGGAAAATCCACGAGTTTTCTGCCAACAATTCTGGTCTTTTTCGGCGAATTGCTTCACGCAAACGTCTCATAACGCCCAAATACATAATACTCTTTGTTTACTGTCTGGCCTTCTGGCAAAAATGATGCATGATCATGATGCACTACACCGTTATGATCCATGAAAACCGTGAGTATTGCCTTCTTTTCTGACTGAAAACGACGTGGTTTTTTTTGGTCTCGGCTCATTTGGTGAACGCCATTCACTTGCCTGATGTCTGGATTGCGTGTCGCACTCATAAACTCACGTCTCGTCTCCAGTAATGATCCTTTTGATGAATGTGGGATCGGATTCAGCCTCGCAAATCATCTCTTTGGAACGTCAACACGGTCTCTTTTTTGCATGAAATTGAGGTGTTTTGGCACCAACTTTGCTGCTACACGACGGAAAGCCAAATCATTAACCAAAATGTCTTGGACGGATCCATAGGCAATGTTCAAGTCCTCCGCTATCTCTCTGATGGTTAATTTGCTCTTATTGACCAACATTTCTTTTACTTCATCAATGTTTTCGTCGGTTTTCGATGCCGATGGTCTGCCACTGCGTTCATCATCTTCGATTGACTCACGACCACTTTTGAACCGCTCGTGCCACTAGTAAACGACCGTTTCCTTTAGGGAATCGTTGCCGAAACACTTTTCCAACATTTCCAACGTTCGCGTACCATTAAATCCGTTTTTTACGCAAAATTTAATACAAGATCGTTATTGCAAATTTAAATCCATTTTTAAAATTGTAAAAAATCGCCAACACACGCAAAGATAGATGTACTCTTGGCTACGTAACTTTTGCAAATGTCAAACTAAGATGCTAAGATTTAAAGGGAATGTCAACAACAGATTTACCAACTTAACAAAAAAAACAGAACTCAAATCGGAATAATGGGAGCGCCACACGAGAGCGCCGCCGGGAACTTTTTGATCAACGTGGTATTTCGACATGCAACTTTGTGTCGTTCAGTCAAATGGTTGAGAATTTTCGTCTCAGCTTCAGCTTATTATATCGATTAATCGTTATTAGAGCCCATTTGAAAGAGCACTACAATGAGTTCGATCTTTAGACCCGATCTATGTACATATACATAACACATTGGCTGAAAAGTCCGTGCCGTTTTATAGTAAAACACAAAATTTTTGCAAAATTCAACTTTATTTATCAATATAGTTGCCTTCGATGGCGATATACTGATTGAAACGATTTTTCAATCTTTCGATACCAGTTTTGTAGTATGATTTCGGTTTAACCTCAAAATAGGCCTCTGTTTCGGCGATTCGGTCTGTCGCTGGGGGCCAAAATTCGTAGTCGAATTCTTTCAATTTTGCCATCGTTTTCATCGACTTGTGACACGGTGCATTGTCTTGATGAAACAGCACTTTCTTTTTCTTCAAATGCGGCCGTTTTTCTGCGATTTCGTCCTTCAAACGCTCCAACAGCGCAATGTAATAGTCGCTGTTGATAGTCTGCCCCTTTTGGAGATAGTCGATGAAAATTATTCCATGTGCATCCCAAAATACGGATGCCATAACCTTGCCAGCCGAGGACGAGGTTCGTCGCCTGCTCGCCACTCAGCTGACTGCCGACTTGACTCTGGTGTGAAGTGATGGAGCCAAGTTTCATCCATTGTCACATACCGACGCAAAAGTTCGGCTTTATTGCGGTTGAACAGCTTTAAACACTCCTCTGAATCATCAACACGTTGTTGTTTTTGGTCGACTGTGAGCAAACGCGGCACCCACTTTGAACACAGCTTTCGCATGTCCAAATATTCGTGTATGATATATCCAACACGCTCTTTTGATATCTTCAGAGCCTCAGCTATCTCGATCAACTTCACTTTACGGTCATTCGCAATCATTTTGTGGACTTTTTTTATGTTTTCATCTGAAACAGCCTTTTTTGGACGTCCACTGCGTGCATCATCTTCGGTGCTTGTATGACCACTTTTAAATTTTTCAATCCACTTGCGAATGGTTCGGTGCAGAGTCCGGGTAACACTTATCAACCCATTTCTTTGCATCGGCTGCATTTTTCCGATCAAAAACCAATGATAAATCAACACACGAAAAAGTTGCTTCACTCACAACGCTATATTTCGAGAACTAATCGTCCGACAGCTGTCAAATTTATACACGTTTCTTTTGAAGGTTGGTACTAACTGAAAATGGTATGGATTTAAATCAAGTGGTGCCCTCTCTTAGAAACAGATTTTTCAGCCAATGTGTTATATGACCAAGTCGTCTACTATAGCGTATCCCTTCCTATATGATCGCTTATCACTAAGCTGAACAGAGTCGGTAAATCAAGAGTGTCCTATTACATATGTAGTATTTTAATTGTTATGCAGAAGTGTTAAAAAATGTTTAAATGTTCACCATCCTATCTCGAAAGTTTTCTCCAAATGATTTAGTTGCAAACCGCTCATAGTTTTTTCGTTTGTCGCATTTGGATATCAAATACCAAATTAAACGCCGCATGTATTATAAAGGGTGTTTTTTAAAGGTATACAACTACACTTGAAGCTAATGTTAATGTCTATGGTATTATTATTAAATAGATTATTTTATGCCAGTAGTGTTTAAATATGATATCGGGCATATGCGCGCCACGGCTAGCTCCAATGAAGCGCAATCGTAAAGTCAAATTTTCGACAACTTTATCGAGCAGCTGGAGGCGTATACCTATTAGCAATAACACGGCGAATGTTGACTTCCAAATCGTCCAACGTCTCTGGTTTATCGGCATAGACTAGTGATTTCACATACCCCCAAAGAAAGTGGTGTGAGTTCACAGCAAATGTTTCCCGCAATAAATTGGTGGTGTCGCGCGCCGTGTGGCATATTACGCCATCTTGTTGAAACCAAAACTCTGTCACGTCAATGCCATTCAACTGAGGAACGAAGAAGTCAGAAATCATGTTTCTATAGCGCTCTCCATTGACGGTAACATTGTGGCCGGCATCGTCCTTAAAGAAATATGGGTCCATAAGCACACCAAACAGTGAGTTTTAATGGTTGTAAAGGCATCTCGACAAAGGCTTCTGGGTTTTCTCCACTCCAAATTCGGCAATTTTACCAAGATGAGCCTCTAATGGAGAGCAAAATTTTGAGTAGAAAATAAGGATCAAGCTGAATCATGAATCATGTTCGGTGAATGAGCCACCGAACTTACAACGCGTATAATGGTCATGCGGTTTCAACTCTTGCACAAGCTGGATCTTATAAGTTTTTAAGCCAAGATCCTTCCGTAAAATCTTCCACAAAGTGGATGGGCATAGTTCCAATAGCTGTGCGCGATGGCTAATCGACTCATTCGGATTCTCCTCAACGCTGCAACCCCACAACGGCTATAACTTCTTGTGTTCACACTGTTTGTCGGCTTTGGGGATGCGTATTATCCACTAAAGTGTACGTGGTGCGAAAACGATTCATCGTGTTTCGAATAACTTACTCAGATGGACGATTATGTCGGCTGTAAGTAAAATGGACGTAGCGCACGATAAGTTTGGCGAACCGAAACATGGTTTTCAAAATAAATTTGCACGCGTTGTTCTGGCGTTAATCTATTCATCGTAAAATGGCAAAACGTACTAACCACAAATCAACTTTCAACTGTCAAATTGACAATCTGTAGAAAGAGTGCTGCCATTTAAAAAACCAAATCTCTAAAAAAAAACCACCCTTTACATTTAGTCAGGGCCTTATTGATCCTTTTTTTTTATATTTTCCTGATACATTTATAATAGGACATGGCAAGGATTCTTTCCTCTCCATGATTGGAAAATTACATGGAGTACGAGATTGTACTCGTAATCGTCGACGCCATTGACTATATTTCCGTCATTAAACTCGACAAAACCTGAGTTCGCAGTTCTGCATGTTTTTGCAAAAGTTGATATAGGCAACAAGGATCATTTCATTTGAAATTATTTGGGAATGATTTTTTTGACTAAAAGAATCGGGAAAAGTGTCTCGAGCTTTAAAAGAAATAAGATAAATTAAATGCCTCTGTTGCATACTCTGGAACAATTTCCTAACTCGGGCGATTATAAATGATGCATGCGTTCAGAACCTAGAAGCTATGCACTACATGATTGTAAAATGAATGGATTATAATCCTTTCCTAATGAAAATCATGATAGCTCACTCTATGAGTTTTTGACCATGTCCTTTTGTTCATTAAATATTCGTAGCCTTGATCTTACCAATTTAAATAGCGCGAATCTTTGCTCAATTCTTATTAAACACTCAATTTGTTGTTGGACATTAGATGAACGAGAAAGAATGATAATTGTTGCTTCTCCTTATTATTATGTAGCTGGAGTTTGCAACAATTGCAAATACAAATTTTCGAGTGTTCAAGTCATTTAACGCAGTTTACTGTTCTAAAAGATAAAAACACATTGATGTGCTCTTTAAAAATGGTTTTATACCGTCTGATTTTTTGAGAATATCTGTTCTGTTTTAACGCAGAACACCAGGGAAGAGTAAAAGAGAGTTACGAGACCTTACCAAAAACCATACTCAAGGGTCCATAAAAAGTATAGAATCCTCAGACTCTCAAGGAGAAATAAATAAAATAATGCAGATTCAGATATATTTAGTTTCCGACAAAATGTATCAGTTGTAGTCAGCGTTATTTGTTCACTCTAAAAAAAAAGTTGATACATTCTGTCGCATTCGGCAAAGACCAGGTGAATATTCCCATCATAGCTACCAATTACAACTTCCTTTTTTTTCCAAACAATCACTTTACTACTATCAAAGACTAAGGGTCCGCTTAAACAAAAAAAAAAAGGGGGAAATCAAAAGAAATCCACTTTGGAAAACTAACAAAACTAAACGTACAAAGTATAAATAGAAAGCAAGATTTCTGAATACCATTTTCGCAGTACTATTGTCGTCATCAAAAATTTCCGCCATCTACATAAACGATGAACATCATCGTTTTCCATTATTTGCCAAAGGAATTTTGTGTCAAGTTAGCGCAATTAATCTCATGCACACGTTAATTAGCACCGCTGGGAATAGAGCCCGGCAAAAGGGTAGTGTGTGCAGTTGGAATACCACGAACAGCAGCGGAGAGATTTACGGCGTTGTGCCGTTGTGGTATGGTCCTCGTTCAGTCAGTCGGGCTTTTTTTCCGCCCAACTTTCGTTTGCAATGTGGAATGTTGAAACATGAAGTTACAAATTTGCGATTTTGATTTGAGTTTGTTCCTTCTCGCTTGATATTCTTTGGCTGATATTTTGCGGAATAAATTCTTGATCAAACAGAAAAGACATGGATGAATGTTTTTACTCTGCTGTAGATAATGAAGGATTAACGAGTGTAAATTGAGGGTTTTTAATTAGGCTAAGAAGAGAATAATCATTAGCAAACAAACTGCACACTGTATGCTCAATTAAATTGACTGAAATAAAATGGAAACAGAATTTTAAGAAGTAATATGGGAAAAGTAGAAATTCAGGCAATATACAATATAATCGCCAATTATTGTCTGATATCCCCCCTTCTGTGTCTGTTGTCTCTATGCATAAAAAATGTTGTAGAGAGTCCTTGTAAAAAAAATTCTTAAGTAAGAATATTTATCCATTTCTTCAATATACGTGCATATATGTACTCGTATGTATATGAATAAACAGACGTACCATAATAATATAAACATTATATACACAGCCATAAACGTTTAGTGTAATCCGCTTACAACGATGAATCGTTTTCAACACCGTTCGTTTGTTGTCTCGTTTCGTTCTTCATCGTCATGGTTTTCTCTGTGTTTCTTTGTTATTTGAATATCATTAAAATTTAAAAAGGTGACATTCACTTAAAAAAACTATCTCGCTGAATCTGTTCACATTGTATCCTCAATGAATTTTTATAAAGGAGGAAGATTTGTAGGTGTATACGTGCATGGATGTATGCACATACGTACATTTCCTTTCTGTAATGAAAGGAATATGCCTGTTGGGGGATGAATTCTTGATTCTATGTATATATGTATATAATTTGTTGAGTGCTTTAAAGTAGAAACGCTTCTTTAAGCATTACAAAATAAATAATGTTTTATTATTTTATTTTTTATTTTTAGATAAACTTAATCCGTGTTTTGTGTGTAAGGCCGAAGCATGTCCTCGTACTAGACCTTTGAAGAAGGGACGAGGCCAACAATATGGCATCCCGGATGAAACTATCCCAGCCGGTGCACGAGTATGTAACTCCTGTCAGTGCAAATCAGTGCGCAATCGATATCCAAATTGTCCCTTGCCCACCTGTCCCAATTCAAAGGACCGAGCGAAACGTCTTCATAATATACCGCCACGATTATTTGAATTAGCTCCAGAAATTCGTGATCCAATTGTTCAGGAATTCCAAATTCCAAGCAACGCAACTCGATGTTGTTCAGCGTGTTCGATGCGAATCCGACGTAAACTGGATCCGCATGTTAATTTAACTGACGATGAGAAACGGCGAACCGATGGCGATGAGTCTGATTTGAGTACATCGTCGTGTGATGAACGTGAAGGGGGTAGTGATACTGCATCAGTGGAGAGTCCAGAAAATCATGGACGCCATACCAGTGTTTTGCAAAAAGATCAGCAAAAACAAAATGCTGCCGATATTGCTAATCCAATAAATGTTTCAAGTAAAATTGACGAGCGTTTATTGCCGCCGACACAGGCGCCAAAAAAGCAAAAAACATCGGAAGAATATGATAGCTCAGCGACAGAAACAGCTGATGAAGAAAACGAAAACTCGCCAGCAAATCGACAAAGTCCAAAAGTGATACTGAATTCAGGGGGATCATCGAATAGTAGTATGGTTCCACCGAATTCCGGTTGTGGTCATCATCAGCAGAATCAGCAACAGCTTCAGCATCAACAGCAGTTGCCGGGTGCACAACCAAATGGTCCACCACGTTCTGGCGAACAGTCAATGAATGTTCAGGAATTTGTATACAGTGTGATTGAACGATCTCTTAAAACAATAGCTAATCCGCCACCATTAAAAAATTCCAATGCGCCCATCAAAACAAACAATGGCAGTCAACAAAGTGTGGTTAACAGCAATGATGTGACATTTGTACGTGAGTTTCGCAGTGATGGATCAATTGTGAAGCAGCAACAATCACAACAGTCGCAGCAATTACAACAGTCCCAAACATCGTTACAAACTTCAACGACATCGATTCCAACAACAACGAATCTACAGCCTTCGCTACAGCAGTCTTCCGGCCCAGCCAACTCCGGCGCATTATCTTCAAGGCAGTCCGTTTCTTCGGCGGATAATCTTGCAACTTTGTCTGTCGTAAATTCACATATGCATTTACCACCACAAATCATTGCTCACCCGCATGGTATTGCAGCGACAATAACGCCCGTTAAGGTTCCTCAACCACAGTCACATGATCTGAGAGACAAGGACGAAAATATGTACAGTGTACAGCAGCGATCAAGCGAACCGGAACCGCAAACTCTTGATCTTTCCATAAAGAAACCGTCGAGAGACACAGGCCCTTCACCACAACAGCAACAGCTACAGCAACAACATCAGCAGCAGCATCAGCAGCAACACCAGCAACAACACCAGCAACAACATCAGCAACAACAACAACAACAACAGCAACACCAACAACATCAGCAACATCAGCAACAACAACAGCAGCAACAACAGCAGCAACACCAGCAACAACAACAACAGCAGCAACAGCAGCAGCAGCAGCAACAAGTACAAAAACAGATGCATGTTCCCAAACATGTTGTTGGAAACAATTCAACATCGATATACCGCACCAGTTGTGATGCTTCATCGGCGCCAACTTACCTGGCCTACCATCATGCAAGTGCTACGGCAGCAGCCGCGGATATGGGTCGATCAACAAATAAATCGGCATCAGCACCTTCGCTTTATGTGTCTCAAGTACCTGTACCGATATCTATATCACAGCAGCCGCCTACAGCAGTAGTTCGACCACAACAACCGCAGCAGCAACAATTACCACCACCCGGTCATGCGCAGTTGCAACAAAGTGGCCCTTTGTCTGGTAAAAATAAAATGCCTCCGAAATTATCACCACAAATGCACCATCCCGGACATCCACATCAGCAATCACCTAGTCCCAGTCAGTTGGTGGCAACTGGTGGAGGTCCTAAGGGCTCAATTACCCATGGAACACCCATAAATAATGCACAACAACAAATAATTGTGCAGGGTAATGCAACATCAACCCTTAGTCCGAAATTCGAAGGTATTCCTCGGCAAACACCCCCTTCTGGAAGTAGCGATAGCAACAAATTGGGCTCTATTACGCAAGGAACACCAATTCATTTACCAACTCATCATCTGCAGGAGAGTAGCAAGCGAGTATTTGAGTACTACAAATCGAATCGTCAAAGTCCAGCGCAACAGGGAGGTGCCGGCAAACCCAGTAATCAACAACAACAACAGCAGCCAATTCCGCCTCATTCACAACAGTCTAGTCCACAAGCGCAAAACTTTGTGAATTCACCATATGCAAGACCGGTGCCGTACTCCACAATTGAACAACCTCAACAGGTTTTAAGTACACGGCAGATTGTTATAAATGACTACATAACATCGCAACAAATGCAGGGACAACAAAGGAATGTGTCGCGAGGTGAAAAAGAATCTCAATCACCGCGCAATAGTGCCTTGGGTGGATCACCTGCCTTGAATTACTATGAAAAGGAACGCGGTCGAGCTGCTGAATATGGCTCAAGTCGGGCATCACCTGCCGATCATGCGAATAGGTAAGGTGTTTTTTTTTTTTTTTTTTTTTTTGAAGAAAGCAATATTTGTATTATATATGAATATTATTTTATTTGTTATATTTTTCACATTAGTACACCAAGTCCACATCGAACTCCACCTCCCCAACGTCAGGGCGTCATTCAACGGCATAACACTGGTTCTAAACCGCCTTCACCCGCAGCTCCCCCAAATCGTATGCATACCATGCCACATAATTATCCACCAGGTAAGTTAATTATTTTATTTTTTTGTTGTTAATGTGTGCGTGGACAAAAACAAAAAAACTAATTGTTCTTTTGGGTTATTTTTAAGCGGGACATGAAGCATTCTCTTCGTTTGTCGATGTTGCTGTTCAACAACCTCAACTTCCTGTTCCACAAAAAGATGAAAAGCGTCAAATGTCTGATCATCAGCCACCGCCACCATCACATCACGATATCCGTTACCATCAGGCACAAATTGCACGTGATCATGTTGCAATGCAAATTCAACATCAACAGCAACAACAACATCATCAGCAACAGCACTTTCGCCAGCAGCACCAGCAGATGGCTGACAATTATCGTCGCATGGAACAGTGCAAACGTGATCGAATGCAAGTACTTGAGCGCGATATGCAAAAACGTCATGAACGTGACAGAATTGCCGATCGTCAAAATCAAGAGCGTTTGCAAGCTGAACGTAACCGAATTGAAAGAGAGCGTGAACGTGAACAACGTGAACGTAGAGAACGTGAACGTATCGCCGAAGAACAAGAACGTGAAGGTAGTCGATTTGAAAATGCAAGAATTTACACGACTGGTGGAACATCGCTACCTGGAGGACCACACTATCTTAGAGCAGATGGACCTCCACGAGCAATACCGGATCGAGAACGAGATCCGTAAGTACAAAATAAATCATTCGATTTTTTACATTCGTCATCTTAAACATACTCGTATTTCGGTGCTATTTATCAATCTGTTTTCATTTGTAATAGTAATAGTAAATAACTGTGGTTTCTTACAATAATTCATCTGTACGCTAATCCATATTCAGAATACTAATCATCATAATTTCTCTCTTCATTCTCTCATTTTTTTTGTATCGATCAAAATCGTGTTAATAAACTATAGCTATCATAGGCCGCATACGGGACGAGGCACCGAGGGTACTCTTTCAGCAGCCAGTCTTATTGATGCGATTATAAAGCATCAAATAAGTCAAGGCGCCTCTGAACCACCACCAGCGAATATAAGCCGTGAGACCGCACGAACATCATTTGTAAGTTTAGTTTTTCTTTTGGCCAATTTACGTTTTAGAGGCATTTAAAAATATATTTTCTTCTCTGTTTTGTTTGTTTAGTATAACGCTCGTGATATTCCTCAGCATCATCAGGCAGCTATTGCTGCAGCGGAGAACAATGGAAAAGCAAATTCCCCCAATGTGATCAATATTGACTTGGATACCGGAGAACAGCAGCAACAACAGCGTGGCAGTAATAGTAGTGTTGTGAGTGGGCCGCCTAGCAATCGTCAGCCGCAGCCTCCACTACCACAGGCACTAACTAAGAATATAACAATCGGTGAACTAACCGAATCGATAATAGCTAAGGATTATGGTCCAAATCCAATCCACTTACGTCCCTACATGACCTACATGCAGGAGCCACAAGCCATTGTGACACCGGATCAATGGCAGTACAATCGCCGAATGCAAAAGAAAGAAGCTGAAGCAGCCGCAGCTGTTGAGCGTAGTAAAAACTTATCATCTGGTTCATCGGGAGGTGGACGATCAACAACTCCTGATGAACGACAGATAATAAGAATGGCCCAACCGCAGCTAAGTCCACGAAAATATATTCAAGAGCTAATACCGCACGATAGTAGTCATTATTATTTGGCATCTGGTGGTAATCCACATGATAGACATATGCCTGGTGGTAATCCACATGACAGACGTATGCCTGGTGGTGGTTTAAACCATCAATTTGACACCGTGAAGTACGTGCAACATCGTATTGCTGAGGCAATGCGTACCGAAGATGAACGTCGTCCCGAAGATTTACATACTGCCCCAGCTGCCGCTCATCACACCAATGATCATCGACAATCCATAAGTAGTGGTAATCATAAAGATCAGGATGGTCTTATGGGTGGTAAACAAACACTGAATTATGAAGATAGCCGACGGAGTAGTGGTAGCGGTCCTCAACAAAACAATGATGCTCATCTTCCATCATCGTATCCCCAACCGCCAGTTACTACATTTGCAACAACAACTTATACGTATCCATTTAATGCTTTAAATGTACACGGACCGCCACCAAGTTCGGCTGGCCTGGGACTCTCTAAACATCACTCAAATCCAAGTGGAGAATCGAGTGGCACTGGTCTTAGCATGGGTAATGTCGGCGGCGTTGGCGGTAGTCTTCAGCAATCTTCTCAGCAAACCTCATCCGAACCAAAACCGTTGCTATCGGCACAGTATGAAGCATTGAGCGACGAGGAATAGTAAATGTTTTGGATAAAAGTTCTTATCTATTTTATTCAGATATCTACAATGTCGCAGTCTCTTAAATATTGGATTTTTTTTTCATTCGTTTTCCTTTGTTTTTTGCTTAACAGAAGTATTTATTATTTTTTTCATTTTCCTGCCAAATTGGTTTATAAAGTGGAAGAAAAAGTGTATAAAAAAGATAAACATTATTTTTATAAAGTCAATAGTAAAACAAAAATGTAAACATATATAAAAGAAAATTGCGGTGAGTGAAAGGAAAGGAAAAATGAAACAAAAAACAAGAAACAAGAAACAAGAAAATAAACATGCAAAACTGGCTGAAGAATTTTGAATTTTGCGTTCGTTCGCTTTTTTTTTTTTTTTTTTTTTTTGTTTAAACAATTCACAGATTTAGATTTACGAAAAATAACTATCAGTAAAGTAAAGACTTGCTATAGATTGCTTAAGAATTTCTTTCTAAAGACGGAACAAAAATTAAGAAGCTGCAGTTTTGTTTTGTTTTAAATCGGAATTCATATGTATTTGCCGGAGTACTGCGACAAATTCAGAAGAAATATGTACATATATACGGATATATCTTGTTGAATTTATACCGATTCAATTGTGTTTTAACTATACTCGTACGTATGTGTCACAATTTTGTTTAAATACAAGCCTCTGCAATGTTTTTGTTTGCTTTGAGACAAAATCGACAATTTCAATTCGCAAGTACCCTAAGAATAAATTTTTGATTCGAAAATTGGCACTTCTCGTGTCTATTGTAAAATCAATTTGATACAATTAATAAACACAAGAAATAAAAAACTTGTTTTCGACTGGTTAAAACTAATCCGTTGATCAACCACAATTCACTTTTGTTCAGCCTAAACTTACAAAAAAAAAAAAAAAAAAAAAGTGAAAAGATTCGTAAGGAAAAAAACACAATAATTAGCAAAATAAAGAAAAAATTAAGCTAAAAAAAATATACAAACATGTAAAAACAGTAAATATAAATAAACAATTAACCATAAATGACATACGTTTGTATAGAAAACAAAATATTCGTTATCCATAAGCAAAATGATGATAAACGTAAGTGAAAAACAAAAAAAAAAATAAAATTAAAAAAAAAAAACAATAAACAAAAAAGAACCATAAATTAACAATTAAATATATTATTTGTTGGACTTTCAGTTAACTTTTAGTTAAAAAAGAAAATAATAATAAATTAATTTAATGGCACATGTATAAAAAAGAAACCAATATAAAATAAAAAAGGAAAACAACAGACTTATTTTTAAACAAACTAGATTACGTATGCATATACACTTAAAATAATGATGAAGCAGATATGTAAAATTAAAAAAAAAAAACAAAAAAAAAACAAGAAGATAAATAAGCATATATATATATATATATATATAAATGTATGTATATGTATGTATCTAAAATATTTGTATAGTTATGTGAGACAGGAAAACAAAAAACAAAAGTAATAATGTCTCTTCTAAATTTTAAGTTATAGCGTTTTTTCCTCTTTTTTTTATATAAATGCGTATCTTTACTTATATGAAAAAAAAAAAAACAAAATAAAAAAAAGAAGATAATAATAATAATTTTTTTATAAGTGATCACTAAGTTTTAAAAATTAAAAAAAAAAATACAAAAATCTATATATATATATATACATATATATATGATAAATCTTAAATCCAATTAAAGTTAAAAATTCTGTATAAATTAGATTTAACAAAACGCGTTTATTTTTTTATTTTATATAAATGTAATTTTAAATGCTTTCTTTCTAGTTTTTTGTTCGTTTTTCTTTCTTAATTTAAATATTCTCTTTTTTACCATGCTATACACAAAACAATTTTGCTAATAAATAGTTGACACAAAACCGTTCGCGTTTATAAACACACTACTGTAATTATCGAAACAATTTATATTAAAGAAACAAAAAAAAAAAGAAAAGAAAAAAAAAACAATTAAAAAAAATTAAAACAACAAAAAATAAACAACAATTTTATGTTTCAATGTTAAGTTTATCTATTTTTTTTTTTTTAATTAGTTAGTATGATTAGTTATTATATTCTGCATATATATTTATAATTTTATATTTTTTTTCTTTTTTTTTTTTTTTACTTTAACATAAATATAAAAATATGCAAGGAAATTACTATTTGAATTTTCTTTTTTTCAGAATCAATAAATTAAAAAAAATAAAACATATATACAAAACAAGAAAAAAGAAAAGAAAAAAAACAAAACAAAAAACAATGTACACAAACAAGATATACCATGAGAAAAAAAGAATAAATGAAACGCAACTGCAAGATATATTAACAACTTATGCTATAAGAAATGCTGCAGTATATATAATTATTATTTTTTTTTTCTTTTTTGAAGTTAGTTAAGTTAGAATGTAACTAGGAATTTTTATTAAAATGAAAACATAAGTGGAAAAAAAAGGAGAAAAAATTTTAATGTTTAATAATTAATTCTTTATTTTTTAATTATTTTTATTAATAAATAATAATAAAAGTATGAAATCTGCAAAATGAAAGAAATTATTAGAAAATAAATAAAAAGAAAAAATTAAATAATCTCGATGTTGTTTTGTTTTTTAATTTGATCTTTTCGCTCGGTTCATGAAACGGGTATTGATGCTTTTGCTTTGAGCTTTGAAACAGCGTACGTGTAAGGCTACGCCACATTTCTCACGTAGAGTAGCCCCTTAAATGTGGCAAAGTCGACATCTGGTTCTTTTGGCCTGTTCAACAATCGTGTAGTGTATGCATCTCTATCTGTTTCACTCACACTAGTCGAAACGACGTGTTTATCCGTCTCAATCACAGCGTCACTGTCTGTCTCGCTCACACCTAGTAGTCGTTTGAACTTATTAAAAAGAATTAACTATGAATCGGGTTTCTTTAACGCAAAATTTTGTTTTGTCCTCAATTAAGCGTTAGTCTAGCAAGTGTCATACCATTTTGGAATCCAGACTAAATACGCCATCTTTTAAAGTTACTTGCTAAAATGGCACAGTACATTTTTTTGTCAGTACAGTCAGTTGAAGATGGGTGATTAATGATTTTCAGATACATAGCTGGACAAAAAAAGCAGTATTTTAGTTAAAACCGATATAGTTATGTTTCAATTTTGGACTGTAATTTACAGAACAGTTACTCAGGGTTACGTGACAACAAAAAAAATCGAAGAAAAGTAAAGATTTGCGGTCACAGTACTTGAAAGATCGTCACAGGGTGTCAGATTTCTTGATTTTTTTTGAACGCCAATAATTTTAAAAGTACATGACTTAGATTTTTTTTATAATTTTGTGATAACCGACACCACTTGACCTATCACACGTTTCCGGCTTGACGTTAATTTTTGAGACACCCTGTATGATGGCTCACCCAGAAGTTTCAAGAGGCTATTTTAAGAGGAAATCTGTCAATATTTGGGAAAATTTAGCCCAAGAGTTAAATGCCGAAGGACCCCCTATGCGCAACGGAATCGGAAGGAAGAATCAAATAGTTGAAATGAAGTACTGTGATAATCAATTATTGTACTATTACTCCTTTAGGTATGGGCCGACTTCAAGATTCATACCAAGGCCAAAATACGAAAAAACAAAATAAGCATATCTGGAACTGGTAGTGGTCCCAACAAATACTCCACCTTAACTTCTCTTGAGAAGAAAGTAATTGATTTACTGGATCTCACCGTAGCAGTGGATGCGATGAGTAATACTCTCAGTTTCGGGTTGAATCAACCATCGACTTCGAAGAATATTTCTGATATTTCACTTTAATCTGTAAACTGTGAGTCCAATGAGAACGAACCACCTTCATCTCCTAAAATAGGTGCAAGTGTGAACCAGGTTGATGAATACAGTCTGTTCTGCCTCCACCACGTCTAACACCAAGAAACCGAAGATGTCTGCTTCAAAAACAAGTGGACAATTAAATAACTTATCAGACTAACTTCAATAAAATGCTACAAGAAATTAACCAAAATTTAAAAGGAATTTTAAGGAAGAAGCTGTGAAATAAGAGAGCAGCAGCACAAGCTTTACAAAGAAAAATTCAAGTTCAGAAAAAAAAAATTAAATCAAAAAATCTAAAGATAGAATTACAAAACTGGAATTGAAAAGGGAGATTTTAAAACTAAAAAAAAAAAATTAAAAACTGTGTCATATATTGAGACTGAGACTAATGAGTTGACTGATTTTTATGCTAATTAACTTATATGGTAGTAAATTGAAATGAAGTACCTTTTTTAGTTTGTTTGTCATCCATAATTAGAATGAAGTAATACATACTCGTATATTGTAATAAATTTTGAATTAAAGTATTTGTTTTTTGTTCACATTTACATATAATATGGGTATACATATGCACAAAATTCTTATGCCAGTAAGTGATTCCTAATTTGATCCCTAGTTGTTCTAGCAATAGTATGTAGACAAATCTAAATTTTCCACAACAAGCTGAGTATTGTAAGGCATGCCATCTTGTTCCATATCAATTTGTATTGAAATTGGAATCTCAACTTTGTATTGGAGGCAAATACGAGTATTACGAGTATGTAAAGCACAGAACAATGAAGTTCTCTTGCAGAGAAGAGACGTCTGAATCATCCCTTTAAAACTCCAAATGTGCGCTCTATTGTTGATCTCGCGATTGAAAATGAAAATGAGATTCGGCTGAGTTTTCAGGTGCGATCCGGTAAGGTGTCAAGAGCCATGGTTCTAAAGGATATCCTGAGTCCCCTGCAATCAAAATATGTATATGCACGTTGAAGATTACGAAAATAGCATATTGCAATTAAGTTCGGCATACATACCTATAATCCAGGATGACTTGTCTCCTTTTTCAAAATTTCGTTTTAAAAAGCCACGTTCCTTGCTTATATTCCAAATATGAGAATCATGGAATGCTCGCCAATACCGACCATTCACAGATCTGATAGTCATAGCGTGATCACAAACCTAAGAGTAAACATACATATTTTACAAATTAAAACTTTAATTAAATTACCACCATTGCATTTATACTGATGCTCATTTTTATTCTGGCGTAATACTTGAATATGGGTACCTTCTACTACTACAATTATACCTGGAATGCCCGATTTTTCCCAAAAATGTTTCTGGCAACTTTTCTTTTCATTGTTTGTCATAATGAAATTGATATGTTTTGGGCGCATCACTTTTTCTATTACACGACACACATCAGATATTACATATTGTAGACATTGTTTGCTGTGCAAGTCCTGTGTGTCTATCTTCTCCTGTCTGATGATACCCTCCTGTTGCAAGAAAATTTAACGTGGCAGATAATTTAATTATGTTTGGTACTGCTGTTCGCCTACAAGGAATCTTCAATTCTGGCTTTATGGTGTTAAGAAGATACATGAAAGCCTAAAGTGTTGAAGAAAGCTGCAACGTAATATATTTTTGGTCTACCTTTTATCACTTAGCTCCATTATATTGGATCTATCTCTAATTCGCCTGCGTTTAGTTCTTTCTCCTTGTGTGTCATCTTCATGAAACCACAATTCGATGGCATTCAGTTCCATTTTTACGACATACATATATTTAACTTTCTTTCCCAAATATAAATAAAACACAAATTTCTTTGAAACGAGGGTTGCTCCAAAGTGACATTTCAACGTTCGATACCCGAAACTAGATTCGCATATTTCATAGCCCCCAGTTGGCAATACTTTCATTCGATTCTGTTTTCTTACAGAATGCCGGCTTAGATGAGAGTCGCAAAGCACTTTCGCAAAAATTTTACTTTCGAGTAGCAATACAGAGTGAGCCCTCTGGGTCAATTTTTGAAGTTCAAGATGAGATTACTATGCCATTATTTCGAGCTAGGATGTTGGCTCAAGGTAAAAATCGTGTATATATTTTATGTTTTCGGATTCTACATATATTCACGATAAATATCGCTTAAAGGCTGTACAAAAGGTTTCCCTAATAGGTTGTTGTGGGCCAAGTTGACACACTATCGTTTAAGTACTGTGGAAAGACGTGTTGTTTATTCGTTTGTTGTTTCGATCTAAACGTAAATAAATAAAAATGGCTTTGTCCTTTTTTGATGAATACGGGAGTGATGTTAGTGCTGATTACGATTCAGATAGTGACGATGACTTCGTACCAAGTGACAACGAATCAATTAGTGAAGATAATTATGAAAGCGATCGATCAAAATACAAGAGAAGCTGCAGGTATAGAGCCAAACATACGAGTAGTGTTGCTGTCGAAAAACAAAACAAATTGAATATTCGAAGGAGCAATTGCATTGTCCCGTTCGAATGCATTTTCGACCACATCATTCGGCAGGACCAACGGTATTTGATTCTGGTCAGTGTACGGATATGCTGACATCATTTTTACTGTTCATTCAACCGTTTGAAAAAAATGTTCACCAAATGACGAATTTGTATGGCGTTCGTCGATACAAGAATGACTGGATAGGCATAGAAATAATTGAAATGTGTCCTTTTTTTGGTTTACTTTTGGCTGGAGTTTATCGTTCAAAAGGAGAGTGTGTTGCCGAACTTTGGGACGATAAGCATGGCAGACCAATTTTCGCATCAACAATGGCGCTAAAACGATATTTTCTAGCTGGTTGATATCTTCCTGAATGATTCACGACCTTAACGATAACAGTAACGAGGAGCACTCGGTGTTCAGTATGTGCAAGATGTGACCACTTAAATTGGCTGCTTGCGCTTGGGTCTAGCAAAATTGTTGTTACTTCTTGATGTAGGAGAGTGTGGTGACGTGCTTGACACACAGTTGTTACTGCACATTCATGATGATGATGACCTGTTGTGAGGCAGTTGTTGAACAGATTTATCTCTTGGACGACTGCAGCCCAAATTTTATTCTCGCTGTAAATGCTTTATTAATATCCGATATCGAAGGACCAATGTTCACGCTGAAATGGCGAAAGATATGAAAATGGAAAAACTGGAATAAAACTCCGGTTCGATTAAGACGATAAAAGAAACATTTTATTGAGCGAGGTAAAAAAGGCAAAGGATAGACTAAAAAATATACATGTAGCACGTTTTGCGATGCTGCAATTTTGCAAGAGTATTAGTAAATTATTTGTGATTGTATTGTAACAAAGTGGATAATTCAAAGTTAAAGTTGCAATACACCAAGGCAGTGAATAAAGCCCGTTGTTTTTTTAATATCGAGCATTATTTTCTACTGAAGCAGCACATTAATGAGTTCGAAGCACTTCTCTTATTTTCGCCGATGATAGATACAATATGAGCAACGATGTGACAGCCCCTCAGCCAACTCATAATAATTGAATATAGATGCTACTAGATAACGGGTTATGAATCAGGCGTACTAAGACCGAATATCTGCATTGTTGTTTTTCCGAATCAGCAAACCCAACTCCTGATATCTATTTCAAAGGAGTCATTGTGCAAAATAGCAAATTATGTAAATATTTAGGATCTCTTGTTAACACCCAAGAAAATTGCGATGCCGATGTTGTATACAGTCAATGCGGAGCGGCTTAGATAGCGCATAAACTCCACAGTATTTTGTGATAGAAAAATGACGCCTAAACTTAAAAGTTTGCTATACTCCATAGTCGTTCATCCAGCTTTAGCATACGCATAGCAATGGGACTTCCAAATTGTACTAGAACTTATTCCTGAGAGAAAAATATTGTAAAAGAGAACGCTTTTGAGAGAATAATTCGATTACCCACCCTGCTAGTTGTTACAATTATCTACACGAGGTTTTTCTTTGGGCAGAAGTTATGAAGGACGTCATATCAATTCAATTTTAACACTTAGCCGACCGCTCGCGCCATAATAAACTGTACGACTTCCACCGGGCTCGGGCAAGTCAAACTTCGTTGTTCATCGCTCATTTTTGCAATGCTAACGGCACTATTTGCAATACTAGATGGAGTGAAAAGTGACATCCTTGACCGCCAGAATGAGCTGCTACTGCAAAAAAATATTATGGTGCCTTGAAGTCCATTCATGCCAAATTTCAGTGCGATACTGTCTTTAGTTTTGTTTTGACAGCTGATTGTTGTTGACGTGTTTGGCATCATGTTGAGTATGCACAAAAACGATTTTCGTTCTCTCATAAAACATTATTTTTTGAGAGGCAAAACGGCAAAGGAAACAAAAGAAAAGTTTGATAAATATTATGGGGCTAGTGCTCCGTCAGATTATACCGTCAAATATTGGTTTCGAGAGTTTCGTGGTGACCGCAACTCCACTACCGATCAAGTCCGCAGCGACAGGCCCTCCGATGCGGTTACAGAAGACAATGTCAAAAAAATACATGAAATGGTTTTGGCTGACCGAAAAGTGAAGGTGCGCGAGCTAGCAGATACCACAAAGATTAGTACTGAGCGCACATGCTATATTTTGGCAATATTCTGCATATGAAAAAGTTATCCTGCCGCTGGGTGCCGCGAATGACCAAAGACACGAAGGCGAGAGTACTTCGAAAGAGTGTTTGGGCTTGCTGATGCGGAATCAGGCAGACTTTTGGTCGATTGGTAACTGGATTTGGATCCGTTGGACTATTATCTCTTCCCAAACCTCAAAAGATGGCTCATCAATAAAAAATTCAGCTCACGCGAGGAAATCATCGACGCCACGGAGGAGTATTTTGCAGACCTTCCGGAAAATTACTTTTCGGACGGGATCAAGAAGTAGGAAAATCGCTGGAATAAGTGTATCAAACTAAAAGGGGACTATATTGGATAATATTGGGTCTACAAGTAAGTTTCCAGCGTTTTTTTCCAAAATTTGAAGTTTTATTATGAAAACATAGTTACAATGCTTTATTCAAAGTATCGTCCATCGGAAGCTATAACTTTCCCCCATCTTTCTGGCAATTTATGAATTCCGGACCAAAAAAAAATCGAGCCAATTTTTGATTTCCTCTACTGAGCTGAAGCGTATTCCCGTAAGAGCGTTCTGCATCGAACGAAACAAGTGGTAGTCAGATGGTGCCAAGTCTGGACTGTAAGGCGGGTGAGGCAGAATTTCCCATCCACTATTTTCCAAATAGTTTTTCACCGAAACCGCAACATGTGGCCGAGCATTGTCGTAATGAAAAATGACGGACTCATGCCTGGTCTCATATTCTGGCCGTTTTTCTTTTAATGCCCGCTTCAAACGAATTAGTTGGGTTCGATATAATGGTCCTTTGATGGTTTTACCACTCGGAAGCAGTTCGTAGTATACGACACTCTTTTGATCCATATGCAGAGCATGACCTTATTCACGTGAATATTTCGTTTCGGCGTCGATTGGGCGGGCTCGCCGGGCTTTGTATACGATTTTCTGCGTTTAGGATTATCATAATAAATCTATTTCTCATCACCAGTGACAATACGATGCAAAAATGATTTATTTTTATACCGCTGCAGTAACATTTCGGACATGCAAAATCGCCGTTCGACGTCTCTTGGCTTCAATTCGTACGGCACCCAGTTTCCAACCTTTTGAATGAATTCCAGTGCTTTTAGGCACAGGGAAACGGCTTGTTGCGTGACGCCCAATGATGCAGCAAGTTCTTCTTGAATCTAACACGGATTCTCATCCAGTAAAGCGTCCAATTCCTCGTCTTCAAAACTTTTCGACTTTCCGGGGCGATCTTTGTCTTCAACTCCAAAATCGCCACTTTTGAACCGTTTAAGCCACTCGCGGCACGTCGATTCACCAATACATTCCGCCCCATAAGTTTCCGAAAACAAACGATAGGCCTCAGCCGCACTTTTCTTCATATTAAAGAATAAAAGCAGCGCTTCCCGCATATGACGTTTATTTGGCTGGAAACTTACCATGATTTTGCTCGATAAAATGTACGACACCGATAGAACTTCTCAAATATAACGCTGCAAAGTTATTGACAGATACAAAACCTACAAATAAAACACATGGGGTCTGACATTTCTGCCCGGGATGCACTGGTGGCGCCATCTCTGACAAACGCTGAAAACTTACTTGTAGACCCAATATAAAAAAACATTTAAAAAAAATTTTTTTTTCATTCCCAAGGAGGTCACTTTTCACTCCACCTAGTAAAAGAAATCTAAAAATTATTTAAGTAGTCAATTTTATTTACGGTAATTTATATTAGTTGTAATTATTTATATTTGGATTATTTTTGCGGTCAATTATATTTCATTTAACTATTTCATACACTTTTCCCAGCAATGTTCAATAGTTTCGGAATAGAAAATAATCCCAGGGGGCTAAATCTGGCGAATGGGGTGCATGAGGAAGCAATTCGAACTTTAACCCATTGATTTTGGCCATCGCGGTAACGGATGAGTGAGCTGGTGCATTCTCTTGATGAAACAAAACTTTTTTCTTCGCCAAACGAGGCCGTTTTTTCTTGATTGAACCTTTTAAACGCTACAATAGTCCGGTGATTGTTTTTCCTTTCTGAAGATAATCAATGAAAATTACCCAACGCGCATCCCAAAAAACTGACGCCATGACCTTGGCTGTAATGAAATTGTCTTCGCCTTCTTTGGAGCCAATTCTCTCCTTTGTGTTCCTTTGGGTTTAAACTGATGGATCCATGTTTCATCCAGAGTTATGAATCGATGCAAAAACTCGGCTTTATTGCTGTGAAATTTCGTCAAATACGCGATTGAAACATCCTCACGACGCACAGTGGCCGATTTCATACATCAGTAGCTGGAAAAAAGTCAAAAAATTAACATATTTTTTTGTAACTTTTTTACCGTTTAATTTAGAGAGCAATATACTAATAACTACTTCAAAACAACAAAAGAGCCTAGTACACAAATTTGCAACTGTACTGACACCTCAATGATGCAGTTTGAGATCACTTTCTTATTATGTGTTCCAGTTGAGAATTTGCATTGTCGCTGTAAGTACAAGTTTTTATCGACTTAAGAAGAATAACCCAAAAAACAAATATGTCGCAAAATTCTCATTTGTAAGTAATTCACAAAAAATGAATTTCGTATATACACATGTATATTATAAAAATTAAGCTGTGAAAGTGGTGTCTACATATATGCAGTAATTTAATGACTTCTAAATTAATATTTTTTTTTTGTATAAAGAACGATTAAAAAAAAGTCCGACATAGTCTGATTACAAAAGTAGTTTTATTGTTAAGTTTCAATCTTTCACTTTAATTAACGATAAACATTACATGCCAAAAACCGCCATAAAATATATTTGGTCCTTTATAAAGGTAGCAATGCACTTATAAGAAATGAAATATTTTTATTTATGCGCGAGAACGGACTTTTCAATTCGTCTGTTTCTGATTGTGCGGATGAAGTGGTAAAGTGGTTTATTCAAAGTTTTCCATATTGGACGTAAATGAGAGAAAATGTTTCAGATACACCAAAAAGTTTGTGTCAATAATTTTTCAAAAGTGGGTTGCAAAGAAACGTACGTTTCATGTGCTCTTAAGTTCAGAAGAGAGCTGGCTATTCAAGGAATTTCAAATGCCTATAGAAATAGATGAAAATAAGCAAAAATCTGAACTTGGAACGCCAGAGAAGACATTTCTAGAAAGTGGATTAAAGTCTAAAAAAAAGAAAAATTCGAGAACTCATGAATAAGCCTCCAGAAGAACTGTCCGTTGCAACGGAAGCGAAGCTAAGACAAGAAGGTAAGTGTTGGCAGTTCACCCAAAAGTCCGAAGAAACTTAAAGTACCTAAAATAACGAAATCAGCAATCCCGTATACACCTGAAGAAGCCTTAGCTCTAATGACTGAATTAAAATTAACGAAGCATCAGTATAAAAATCTTCAGAAAAATGCTAAAGAAAGAAATGCGAACATATACCCTAGCTATGACTCTATACTGGAAGCAAAAAAAAGATGTTATCCACCTATTACATCAATTACGATTACAGAAACGTTAGCTGAAATCAAGCTGCAGTCCTTACTGGATTTTACTGTGCAGCGTCTTTCAGAAGCACAGCGTGAAGTATTTGATTTTGGATGTAAAAATGGCGATACTTTTGAATGTACTTGGAAGTGGGGAGTTGACGGTAGTGGGGGACACTCCCGCTATAAGGAAAACTTTTTAGTTAACCGTGCCGCAAGTTATTCAGACATATTGTTAACATGCATTGTGCCTTTAGAAATCAAGAAGAAATCTGAAAATGGATGTACAAAATTATGGATAAATTCAAGAACTTCATCACCAAGATACTGCCGGCCAGTAAGGTTTGAATTTGCTAAGGACAGTTCAGATACCACTATAACAGAGTTCAATAGAATGGAATCTGAAATAAATATGCTGCAACACACTAGTTTAACTATAAACGGAAAAACCATGAACAGCTGTTAAAGACAATGGTTGACGGTAAAAGCTAGTGCAGCTTGCTGCATATGCAAAGCATTTCCAAAAGATATGAATGATTTGGAGAAATGTTTAAACAAACTCTGCGATAGTAACGCATTCGGACATGGTTTATAAACTCTTCACACACATATACGATTCATGGAATCATTGACAACAAATATTGGCAGGCAAGAGGAGAGGAGACCAAAAAACTGGTTCAAGATAAAAAAGTCCATTTTCAAAACCAGCTCAGGAATGAGTTTGGAATATTAGTCGATTTTCCGAAGAAGGGGGTGGTAACACGAATGATCGTAACACTGCCCGTACGTTTTTAAAGGACCCAACAAAAATAGCCGGGATAATTGGAATTGATTATGAGCTCGTGCAACGTTTTGCCATAGTACTGGTTACTCTTTCATCTGGATTGAAAATTGACACAATCAAATTCCGAAAGTATTGCTAAGACACAGCCAAACTATTTCTCCTCAAATATAATTGGTATAAAATGCCTGTGAGCGTCCATAAAATACTTATTCATGGTGCTGACGTTATTGAGAACTTCGCTATTCGTATTGGCCAACTGTCAGAAGGAAGACGTTTTAGAAGTCCGTCAAAAAAACTACAAGCTGTACCGTGCTTCTCAAGAAAGATGTCACGGGTCGCAACCAATGAGGATGTTCTTCATAATTTGCTAATTTTGTCCGATCCTATTATAAGTGATATAAGGCACCTTCCAAAAAAAAATAATAAATCTTTGCCTCTTGAAGCATTAGATATATTAATAGAATCATAAATAAATAAAGTCACCATTATAGAATTTAAAAAAAACTTTCATTTAATATTAAAGTCCGGCTACCGATCAGTGTGCGACACTGTTTTTGTTCCTTTTCGTACAGCTTTCTCAAGCCCAATTTTTCAGTTAACATGCGATGTACTATATAGCGCATTTGAAATGCCTACCATGGTGCTGGTCTTGGTAACTCATGCGACCTCGCTTAAACTCTGTCACCCAATATTTTATTGGTGTAAACGAAGGAGAAGGCTCTCCCAAAGTTGAATCCAGTTCCGTTTTGATATTGGTTGGATTGAGGGCTTTCAAATGAAAGTTTTGTATTACATAAAGATGACCAGTCGGGTACTTCTGGGATTACCCTGATATTGGTCTGCCCGATCAACTCCTTTTATATATTGTATTTGTTGAATTCCACAACA
Organism: Volucella zonaria; assembly: GCA_963966105.1. Taxonomy (NCBI): domain Eukaryota; kingdom Metazoa; phylum Arthropoda; class Insecta; order Diptera; family Syrphidae; genus Volucella; species Volucella zonaria. Next base: position 86,631,849 of record OZ014532.1, on the reverse strand, counting down.
GATTTGGTTTTTTTTTTCTTTTTTCTTTTCTTTCCTGACTAATATGAAACGTTTACCATTCCTGCCGGATGAATGGTTGAAATGCTTCCTACTGTTCGGTTTTTCTTCGCTTGTCCAAGTTGTAAAAGAATTTTTCCCTTTCTCCCAAATTTTGTTTGATATTCTCTCAATGTAATATTTTTTAAACTCTTTGGAAATCCCCTATTTGTCCTAATTGTTCCGCAAATTCTTGTCCGTATAAATGGTGATGAAATCGCACGTATGGTTCAAAAACTGATAAAACCGTATCTTGTAACGTTGCTCCTGCGCCTGACTATACTTTAAAATTACAAATATAGCCTGATGCCGCATCGCAGAGCTTCCGGACCAGAATTCCATATTGTATTGGTTTTGCACATTGCGCAGTTATAGGTGCGGAAAGATAATAATCTACCTCGCCAAGGTATTACAGCTTCATCTAGGGACAATTCTTGTTTTGGTGTATACCATATACAGTCTGGAATTTGTATTTTACATAATTCTAATTTTGAATAATTTGTCCGAATTGTTAAACAATAATTCATTATTACAAAAATGCCACATTCTCCACATTTGCGTAAGTCTATTGCGCATTGGGAAGATTGGGGTTTTTGTATATACCACCTTGATCAAAATGTTCCCGCACCACACCACCGTGCGGCGGTCCGATTGTTCTGATTTGAGTTTTGTTTTTTTGTTAAGTTGGTAAATCTGCTGTTGACATTCCCTCTAAATCTTAGCATCATAGCTTGACATTTGCAAAAGTTACGTAGCCAAGAGTACATCTATCTCTGTGTGCGTTGGCGATTTTTTACAATTTTAGTAATGGCTTTAAATTTGCAACAACGAACTTGTATTAAATTTTGCGTTAAAAACGGATTTAATGGTGCGCGAACGTTGGAAATGTTGGAAAAGTGTTACGGCAACGATTCTCTAAAGGAAACGGTCGTTTACCAGTGGCACGAGCAGTTCAAAAGTGGTCGTGAGTCAATCGAAGATGATGAACGCAGTGGCAGACCATCGACATCGAAAACCGACGAAAACATTGATGAAGTAAAAGAAATGTTGGTCAATAAGAGCAAATTAGCCATCAGAGAGATAGCGGAGGACTTGAACATTGCCTATGGATCCGTCCAAGACATTTTGGTTAATGATTTGTGTTTCCGTCGTATAGCAGCAAAGTTGGTGACAAACGACCTCAATTTCATGCAAAAAAGAGACCGTGTTGACGTCGCAAAAGAGATGATTTTCGAGGCTGAATCCGATCCCACATTCATCAAAAGGATCATTACTGGAGACGAGACGTGGGTTTATGAGTGCGACACGCAATCCAGACATCAGGCAAGTGAAAGGCGTTCACCAAATGAGCCGAAACCAAAAAAACCACGTCGTTTTCAGTCAAAAAAGAAGGCAATACTCACGGTTTTCATGGATTATAACGGTGTAGTGCATCATGCATTTTTTCCAGAAGGCCGAAAGTAAACAAAGAGTATTATTTGACCGAAAAAGACCAGAATTGTGGGCAGAAAACTCGTGGATTTTAAACCTTGATAACGCACCGTCGCACAGTACCATCATTATTTGTAATTTTTTGACGAAAAATGTAACAAATACCATCCAACAGCCACCGAATTCACCTGACTTGGCTCCCTGTGACTTCTTTCTGTTCAATCGAGTTAAAAAACCACTACGGGGAACGCGTTTCAGCAGCCGAGAGGAACTAATGGAAAATTCGCCGGAAGCACTGATGGATATACCGAAAACCGAATATAAAAAATGTTTTGAGGATTGGATCAAGCGCTGGCATACTCGTAAGTGTGTTGCAGTCAATAGCGATTACTTTAAATTGGTAAATATAGATTTAAATGAATAAACTTGCATTTGTATTTTCTGAATACAATCCGGGAACTTTTTGATTAGTCGGATGAAGAGTGGGTTCGAAGGAATACCGCCCATAACTTGTTTCTTTTGTTTCGTAGAGAGCAAAGTCTACGATTATACCAATGAGGGGATGTAGAAGAAGTTTTATGGCGGGAAGGGGGATGGATTTGAATATTTCTCTGTAAAAAATGGAGAGGGCAGCGACCAGAAGTAGATTGATAAACTCGAAGGAAGCCCTGTTTAGATAGGTATTGATTTTACGGAAATTATCTTTGTGAAAATTGTGAGAAATTAGTACAGATGGGGGGAGGCGACTGGAGGGGAGAGTTGTTGAAAGAGATAGGGGACAACACGGTACTGAGGAGATGATGGGATCAGTTGTGAAGATAAGGTCTAATTGCCTTTCCATATAGTTGGAAACGCCACTGACTTGGCATAGACTAGAATCTGTTAACTGATCTAAGAAGAGGCATTCCTTAGTAGAAGCGGGATTGGAAGCGATGAAAAAAGATAGGTCTTCAGATGGAGTCCACTTCACCTGAGGCAGATTAAAATCGCCGAAGATAATGATATCATCAAGCGAGTCTGATAAGTTGATCAAATTGTCAATTGCTGCAATAGCAAGTTGGTAGGATTTGATAGGTTGCGCAGGAAGAATGTAACAACAAATAACATAGAAGCATCTACGAGTAAATGATAAGGTACGACCGTCACAAGTCAATGACTTGGTCATTATTTGTGACTCCAACCAATCTATGTCAATGGCGTAAAGGCCGCATGTTAAAGGTTTTCCCTGCAAAGGATGGACAAATTCGTTTCGCCGAGGTTAAAACCTCCAACGGGCCTATTAGGCGTCCAGCTGCAAGACTCGCTGTTCTTACAGTTGATTGTGAATCTATAGAGGATTCGCGGGGGGGGGGGGTTAATAGAGAGAAGGACAACCAACATATACAAATTGACAATCAGCTGCCTCGATGAAGAGAAGTCAGTCGAGACGGGTAGAAGAAACACAATCAGGAAACATGATCGAACTTTAAAGAGAATTTAAATAATTTGTTAGCCACCATATTTTGTTTTGTAAATTGAATATTGTGATCGTAACATAGCTATTATATACATATAAAATAAAAGCATAAACAAGTGATTAAATATTACAAGGTGATTCAAAATAGAGTGACTTGCAGAATGATTCTAAGGTCCGCAAATTTAGCCAACCCACAAGCGGTGCAGATACATATAACATGTACCATTAGAAATAATTATACGCGCTATAAATTTCAACGGTTAATAAAAGAAGAAGAAGATTATCTTAAAACCTATTCGTTACCACAGGGAAACAAATCTTGCAATACCCTATACCTCAACTTGACTGTGCAAATTTTCAAGCACATGGTACAAAAGCTCGTCGAACGCCCACTAAACACTCACAACACGGAAATGTAATGCAACTTTTAATGATTTTTTTTGTTTACTTTTTTCACATAGATACATACAAACGTAAAAAAACTCAATTCAGTGAGAGCGGTTTTCCCCTCATTGGTTGTATGAATAGGTGAACCTGTTTGACTCTCTGTTATCATTTTGTTTTTAAAACAGAAATTCAAAGCTTTTTTGACCATGAAGTTGCTATGGTTCATTCAAAGAATTGTATCTTTTCATTGTACTTACACGTACCTTACGGGCTCATGTGCCTGTACTTATAGATATTTGTAGATTGATAGGATTGATTCACGATGGTAACTCTTGAGCGGTTACTCACTGAAAGACTTTCGGCATCCATGTCAGTCTTTCAACATCGCACCTAGAAGATAGTTGTGAAGAGAACACATCTCAAACAAAAAAAAAAAAAAAAACACAAAGTAGTGTATAAATTTTGCTTTTCCGATTTGTTTGCAAAAAGAAAAAAAACATCAACATATATTCGTACGAATATGAGAATGATAATAAAACCGATTGTTCATCCTTGACATTGTTCGTTTGTATCTTGTCGTGTTGAGTCCAATCGCCTAAGGGCGATTCATACAAAAAAAAAAAAAAAAAAACTAGAAAAAAATCTAAGGGAAGTTCAAGTTGATCAAGTTGAAGTGGAATTATTTCAATAAATCTTTTTCGCTGCGATTTTGCCAAGGAAAAATATCCGAGCCACTTTCCTTCAATTCAACATCTGTACCTGTTCGCAAAAACCACATAAGCAATGGTAAGTACTTTGGCACTTTGGTGCCCAGGAGTTAAGTTAAGAACTTTTACATTATTAATATTATTATTATTTTTTTTTTAATTTAAATATAAGATTCACATAAATTATATCGTAAGGATCCTTCTTGACTCGTTTTCCTCTCGTTATTATGCTTATAAAAAAAAAGGAATCATGTCGTTTAATTAGAACGTTCGCGTGCTTCAAGTGCTTGTGAATGGGAAGCGTCCTTTAAGGGGGTGCTCTTCTTTGGGATGGTGGCGTCGCGTGTTATATAATTTTTTAATAAGTACGTGCATACATATGAGTACATATAATACGGAAAGGTTGGCATAGATTAAAGAGAAGTGTTACAGAAAAAAAAAATTTTAAAATTCAAATTAGTCTGTGGTAATTGCTGTGAACTTTTAGGAATTTATTAAATTTTTACATATGTGCATAGCTAAGTTTGTGTGAATTTAAATGTCACATATGTACATATGTATCTTCTCAAACCCGGCATGGATTTATAAACCAAAAATAATGAGAGTGCACATATGTATACAATTTTGTTAATACATTAAATTCTCTTATTCAATGAATAATATTTATTTTTAAATTAGAAATGCTATATTCAGTTGTACCCATGTATACTATATATGCATACACTTGCATATACAAAAATATATCTTTATCTTTTAATCTCTTGCAAGTATTACTGTGTAAAGCTTTCCTGCATTGATGTTTTTTATTGTTTTGAAAAAAAATTGTATACAAATCAGGCCAGCTCTGTTCTGTGCTGCATATGTACATATGTAGATAGTAGGTACCCATACATAGATTCATCTATTCAATAAGAATCTTGGGAGACAGTAAATTGTAATTGAATAAATCACGCAATTATTTAAAAGGCATAACAATGTCCATATCCTATCTGCTTTGGCGTTCTGCAAACTGTTACTTACTTAACTTATGATGGCGCTACACTTCTGGGTAGACCCGGGCTTCAATATCAAAAGTTCTCTCTATTTAGTGCGATCTTTTGCTAATTGACTCTAATTGCGCTGAGCGGGAAAGGATTCCACTTGAGTCTGCCACCTTAATTGAGGTTCGTAATAGGTTCTAATAGCCATCCGAGTTGATGAATTTTAGCTGTTCGGGCCAAGTCAATGTCGCTGTGGATATAGCCCATACAGTTCGTTGCAATATCTTCTTCTTCAAATTTTGTTTACACAGATGGGTCCGAAAATTACTCGAAGAACTTTTCTCTTGAAGCAAGCAAATCCACTTTAGATAAAGTATAGTACATACTTCTGCACTACACAGTAGGGGCATTAAGGGTCCTATGGAGTTCTTTCTTCGCTGTTTATAATCGAGACTTAATTTTTACTTAGTTGCTTTCTTAATCCAAAGAAACCACAATTGGCAAGAGTGATTCTTTGCTTTATCTCTACGGTAGTAAGTATTTCATCTACCACCAAGTCCAACTTTCGTGAATTCTCTTTTGTGGTTTTTTCGTTATTTGGTGCGTCTTCTTTATTCTTGTGTCGCTGTTGTAATGGGTGATAAGATAAGGACGATAGAAAAAAAAATTTAAATAAAACCACAACAGTGTGAGATATAAAATTGATTCTGGCTTTATTTTGAAGCTACGTTCATGGCATTATGTGTGGAATAGCTTCAAGTGGTCGGTCCAATTTTTGATGACTCGATCCAATATGTGCGGCGTTATTCCGGCAATAGCGTGTCGAATGTTGGCCTCGAGCTCGTCCAAAGTGGATGGCTTGTTAGTGTAAACTAAGAACTTGACGTAGCCCCAGAACGTGAGATTACCCTGTCGCCAAATTTCTCCTTCAAAACTTCGAGGGTTGCGTCGCTTGTATGGCATGTAGCACCGTCTTGTTGGAACCACGGTTCGGATATATCCGTTTTGTCGAACTCTGACCACAGAAAATCGGTTAACATCGCTCTATACCTAAGACCATTGATTGTAACAGTGTCTCCTTCCTCATTTCGAAAGAAAGAAAGTCCGATAATGCCGCCATGACACAAACTGCTCCAAACAGTCAATATTTGTGGATGCATTGATGCTTGGCCGAATACTTGTGGATTATGTTCGCTCCAATAACGGCTATTTTGCTTGTTAAGAAGTTTGCTGAGCCAAAAATGATCCTAGTCCGAGAAAATGATTTTTTGGCCAAAATCCGGATGTCCGGCCAATATTCCCAGCGCCTAATTAGCGAACTCACGGTATTGTCTATGGTTGCCCGGCTTCAATTCTTGCGTTAACACAATCTCATACGGATGTAAGCCCAAATCCAATCGCAAAATAAGCCGGGTTGACTCTCTGGCGATGCCCAATTCACATTTCTGGGTCTCCTTCGATACTGGCCGCTACGGTTTTCTTCATTTCGCACCAATCTCTGCCTTGTTGGTGGGTTAAAATCTAAAATAGTGTATCACGCTCAAACTTTTCCACTGTGCGACAAATTGCACGTTGCGTATTTACAACTGAGCCCGAATTTCGGTAATAGTTTTTAATAATTTTCGCACGCTCGGCAAGCGTAAAACGATGCACGATGAAATGGCAAACCTTACTGAACATTTTGACAGCTGTATGTCATTTGCAACTTTGACAGCTTCTGAAACATAACAATTGGAAAAACTATCATTGCTATCTGGTCACCCGTTAGCAGGTGGATGTGTGTTTAAGCGGATGCAAAAAAATTGATGGAAGGCTTTTTTGTTATTAGAAATTAGCGTTTGTATGGTAATTTGTGCGAATTTCCTGTTACAACGAAGCTTGAAGTGGCTGCTAATTTTTCTGGATTCTTTCGTTTTAAACCGCTTTTTATAAGGAAGAAAACAAATTTGGATTTGCATATTCTTAATTAATTGCAAAATGAGGCTTTTTCTTCATTGAGCAATTCTCTCATTAAAAATGAAAATGAGCCTTCTTAATGACTTTTCTTATTTTTTGACATTGTTTGGCGTTATTGATGTTCGCCACAGTCAAATAAATTAATAACAATTTATTTTTGCTAATCATTTTCTGGGCTCATACCCGTAAATAATATATTAGTTAATTCTAATAGGTCTTTAACTAATTTTTATTTCTGATGAATAAGTGATTTTATCAAAGGCAAAGAAAAAACCCCGCTAATGACAAGAGAGCTACCTGCTAGGGCGAATGGTGAATGGCGAATGAAGAAAACAAAAAGAACTTTAACATCAAAGCATGAGAGTGGAAATTGAATAGTGTAAATGCACCATTCAGGCCCAAAAGGGAATTCAGAAAAAACACTCTGCAAAAAATGAGTAGTATAAATCGGGAGTTGTGATCAAATGCTATGGTGGCGTCATTTCTGATTTTTATGGAGCAACAATCGTTCTCCAGTGTCATCCAATACAGAGGGGCGAGTTTGGCAGGAATGCTATCTATAAATGCTCTCATATACCGCCTAAAAATCTATAAACAGGTGGAGGAGAACGATTTGAAGTCGTGGGGATTTCCCAAGATCTGGCATTAGGTGGTAAATATCTGGTCAATGGTGGACTTAACAGGGCTCAAATTACACTGATAGGGTTCTAGTATATACTTTGCATATTTTCATCGGACGAATTACATATTTCTTGATTAGTTCAATCTGACTGAGAGAGGAATATTGGGGATCTTCGTCATCAAACAGTTTGTAGTAGTAAGACTTCCAAATTTTAACCACCGAATGTGACTCTATTATACAAGGTGGTGCAAAATTAATCATCCAATTTTGTTTTTGAATTACTTTTTTATTAATTAAAAAAAAATTATTTTGAGTGATGGAAATCTTTATTTGGACCTTTACAATTGTTTCTGTTAAGTGGAAAAGATGATATCCGCAAGTGGCTGCCGCCAGTGTTGATAGACATTTATCCCCATTTTATCGCATTGTCCATGACTTTCTGCAAGATTTCCGGTGATAACTGTTCGCGTTCCTGTCGAATATTCTGCTTAAGGGCTGCGATTGTCTGATGCTTGTTGGCATAAACCCGAAATGCCAAATCGCCAAAACGAGAGATTACGCGACCAGGAAACTCTTCCTTCACAATATTCATTATGGCTCGTGCTGTGTGTGAGGTTGCACCGACTTGTTGAAACCGCATGTTCACCAAGCCCCGCTCATCCAATTCCGTCAGTAAGAAGTCGTTTATCATGGCTCTGTAGCGTTCGCCAGTAACAGTGACCGTATAGCCGATGGCGTCCTCAAAAAAATACAGCCCAATCATTCCCCCCCCGTAAACGCACCACCTCACAGTGGCTTTGATTGGATGTAATGGCTCTTCGTGCATCACACGCGGATTTTCAGTGCTGCAGAAACGAAGATTTTGCTTATTGACCTAACTGCTTAAGTGTTTTCGACACAAAATCGTCCTCTTCGTTGGGGAGGTTGAGGATGTCTTTACAGTAATTCACACGCGACTGACGGTCAGGAGGCATTAACTAATGCACTGGTTGCAGTTTGTACGGGAACATGTGCAAGTCTTTCACTAAAATTCGCTGTAAGGTCCGTCTTATGATGCCCATTGCGTGGCCCGTCGTCTGGTTGATGTTTCTTCGTTCTCAGCGGCATCGGCAGCCACAGCCCCGATATTCTAGACCACCCGACCAGTCCGGTGGCGACCACGCCCTGCATGGTCTCTTGTGGTTCCACTCTGTTCGAGTCGAGTAGTTAAGCGCCGGAATGTTTGGCCAGTTGGCGCGACACGATTAGAAAATCGACGTCGAAATTCACACTGCGCTAACACCACCGATCGATTATTGGTCAAAAACATTGACACAATTATTCCACGCTCTTGCGGAGTATAGCGCTCCATTGTTATCTGTTTGTATACCGCAGCTGTCTAGTTCACAAATGTCAAATATGATTGACGTACGGCACCATTTGCAAAAATTATACCATCTTCTGATAGGGTGATTACTCTTGCCCTTCCTAGTATGTATTTGTGTTGTTCACTAGTTCTTTCGCAATTTTAGTGGAACTTCCGAATGCAGAAGTATTTCATGGAGAGGAATTTCTCCGCTTCATTATTTTTTCCTGATAGGCCAATGTTCCTTCCACCTTCTTTGCTCATAGAGTTTATAAAGAGCTCTCGTCCTTCTTTGCACTTGCCGACACTCATCGTTAAACCAGGTGTTTCCTTTTGGCTGCTCAGTGAAACCTAGAACATGAGATGCAACGTCTCTAATGGTTGGTTGACAATGTCGCAACTGGTCGTTTGCGCTTGATAGACTTCTTGAAAGGCTTTGGGAAACTCGATCAGAAAACGCTCTAGTAGTCTTTTGCGATTGTACTCATCGATGTCAAATTTATCCATAGTATTTCTTTGGTGTTCTGTTGTTCGGCATATTCCCATTTATCGCAATGTGATCGATCTGATTGACGGGTTTTTTGATCAGATGACTGTCTGGTCCTTTTATGGGTATTGAAGTGTAGGAAATGTGTGCTTGCCATGTTAAAGTGACGTTTCGCTTCGCCGCGAAGTCGCGAAATCGATTAGCCGATCTGTTACAGTCTTCTGAAATTAACTTTCAAGGATCTTGATTTTTTGTTTTTGCATGAGCTACTTATTTTTCTTTGCCAATTATTTTATAAGGTTTTGTTAAATAAATTTTCTTCTTACCAATATTCACTGAGGCCGGAAGTGAGCTTAAGTTCCATTTGAGTGAATTAATTATTTTTTGTTATCTTGGGCGTTGAACTTGGCCTTCAGTTGCGCTGTTCTTAACGAGGAGCATTTTGTTTTTATTTTGACGTCTATCACGAAAGTTTTTTTCAAATCGATGAAAATGATATTCAGATATTTTGCAGTTTAGTCGATGTTTCTCTTTGAACCGCATATTCCGAATTTCCTTCTAAAAAGCTGAATCGACTGCCATGGAGTTTGATTATATAGCGCTGTCGACTATCTAAGACTTGTTCCTTAATATTATTTCTATGATATTAACTTTACCTATGTTGGACATCAGTTCAGGTGTTTTATATAACTTTTTCTGATCTTTCCCCTCGATCTTTTGCCCTTGTGCTAGCTGTGGTCCTTTGCGATTACGGCTTTTCAATGTTCAAGTCAGTTTAGGATATCTGGGTTTGTAGCTTGGCTTCATCTAAATGGCAGTCAACGCCAATATTGAATGCTCATAAACAAATATTTGGAATAATGAAGATGATCTATGCATCGGTCATAATATATGGTAGTCAATTTCTTTAACCATCGATTAATCCGGATAGATAATATTTTATGCCCGTAAAGTCAAAAGTGTATAATTTCGGTTCACTGCCGCCTAAAAAGTTCCTAAAGAAAATAATATCATTTTCCGGCGTTACCAGTTCGGGAAACCATGGAGAGCAATAGACTCTAGTTCCGTGATCACTGTAGTATTCGCGTAAGTCTCCTCAACGACCTCGAGAGAAGGCAAAAATTACATTTTCAATTTGTTTACATTTTTTATTTAGTTGAATTTTAGTATTTATCGATGTACGAGTAGCATGTCGCTAATTTAATTTGTGTTGATACTTAGCACCATTCAATTTAATGAACACTACGGAAGATAGATTTTTATTTCCGAATCCAGTTCTCTTCAGACACTAATTGAATGTGAATTTGTCAGTTTACCTTCAAGTTTGGTTTAGGTACAATATTATTTTTTAAGGGTATTTCGGAAAATGTAAACAATTAAATGTAAATATTTACCTGCACAGTTTATAATTTGGAAGCATTTGCTGTTGAATATGTTGGCCACTTTTAGTTATTAAAAAACAAACACTATTCGTAGCCTCGTTATTTGATGACATTGAACTTACGAATTAAAGGAATGATATTTTTATTTAGGACCTCAGGATACAGGAATTAAAGAAATTCGTAGAAATATATCTACGTTTTTTGCAGACCTCAAAATCCTTAGAATAATTTGAAATTTTGCAGCACATAGAGCCTTAAAAATTCTTTAGTCTAATAGTGGATTGAAAGGAAATACTAAACAGCAAAAACACTTAAAAATTTACTGAGGAAACTAATAGAACGTGGTTTCTGATGATTAGTATCTATGCCTTAGAAAACAAGTTTCTTTCAGATATTTTGATCGTCAATATCAATATCAATATCGTCAAAAGTCTCTAATTAATCTAACTACTTACATACTTTTACTTTTACTTTTACTTTTAAATTCATTTTTATTGATTCTTTCATTATTACTTACATTCTAGAAAAAAATGATTAAATCTAATTTTACAATGATAGTTACTTATTCTAGCTTACTGGCTCTTACCGAGCGCTCTAAACTTTACAATCTCATTCAAAGTTTAGCTTTCGGCCTTAAAAATTATCTTACAATTAATCTTATCTATCAGTATTACAATATATGAAATTTCTACGAAAAAGTTTTCGAAAAACTTAGATACCGTATCTTTTAAATTTTTTATAAAACTTAAAACTATGTCCCTATTCTACTTAACCTACCTAAGCTACTTAACCTACCTTAACTATAATCGGGAAGGTGAGCACTCGTAGCCTCTCGCACCGAGTTGTCACCATACCAATTGCGATTTCGGGCGCCTGACATTCGTCAACATCATGCACAAGCATCCCCGAGATTTAACAAATGCCATAAAGCATCGATCATTTCTCAGCGGCGCCGCCTTATGTTGAAGAACGTGGTCTCTCCACGAGATTCCCCTAACTACTTACATACTTTTTGTAGTTATGGCTTGCAAATCCACAATTTCAATTAATCAAGTACTTAATGTATTCAGTGAGTACAAGTATAAAAAAGATTTTAATGAATTCACAAAAAGCCTAACAACATTAATGGATATCTTCAGCTGTTAAACGAAGGCTTGAATGCTAAAGTTGCTTAACTTTTTTATTAGCACTATTCTAACTGCTAAAGGTTATAACAGAAGTAAGCATTTCAAAGGAATCTTATTAATGCGAAAGTCGTAGTTTAAAGTGCTCTTAAACGTGTTGCTTGTTCTTGCGTCAATATAAATCTTAAGTGCAATCGGCTTTATTTTACAATCATTATCTTTTTTTTTTTTATAAACATGTATACGAGTTTATACATATACGAAAATTTATGTACGATGCAGGTCAAAAGTGTAAAAAAAAAGAATCAAGGCTAATTATGTTCTGTAACTGAGGCAAAGTCCGAAACAAAGTTTATATTCTTTAGATGACCAATTCCTTAGAACATCACGAAATTTTCTATATCGCAATGAAAGTTGTTGTATTAAATAGGAATCCGTTGAAAATAAGGGTTACCTATAATGTGCTTGTAAACCTGACTATGGTGAATTAATTGCTCTACATGTGAAATATCACAGTACTTGTATATGTTGTGAAGCTACAAACCACTTTAAGCTTGACTGACTTGTAACAAAGGAAACAAGGACAGAGATCAACTATAAGCGGAGATCTTTAATCGCTATGGTATAAGGTGAAAATAATAGCAATTAAGGAAGTGTGGCCTATCCAGTCCAGTCAAAAGAAAATAAAGCGAAGCAACAATTATTTAGATCTTCCACCAGAGAGAACCTTAGACAATAAGCCTTGGACTTCTGATATTGTAACGAATTCCGGATTCCACATAAGCCAAGCTCACCAAATTTTTTTCACCAAAAATAACTTGAAAGGATTCCTCTAGCGCCAGAAAAATAGGACACCCGACCATTATTATCGATTGGTAGGGCTACTTTTCTTTTTAACTTCCAGACAGGGAAATTCTTGCATTCATCTTGAAAATCGAAAATGGAAATCTAGATTGCCATTAGCCGACGGTTTAGAGGTTTCCTTTTCTACGTCCAAAAGTCTTTATTCTAACGGAGCGCTGCCGAAGTTCAAGTACGTCTTTGTACAGCATCTGTAAGTACCCCGCAAGACTTTGGGATCCCGCAGTGAGTTTACAATGCAGAGATATTTTAAGCGGTAAAATTAGCAAATTTGAAAATAAAATTCAGGATGACCATTGTGAAAAATAAATGTTGTTTTTTTAGAGGTATACAAATTCAATATGAAATAAAACAAATGAAGCTAATGTTAATGTCTATGGTATTATTACGTAATAGATAATTCTATGCCATTAGTATTTAAATATGATATCGGGCATATGCGCAGCTAGATCGAATGAAGCGCAATCGTGAAGTCCAATTTTCGACAACTTATCAGCAATAACACGGCGAATGTTGACTTCCAAATCGTCCAACGTCTCTGGTTTATCGGAATAGACTAGTGACTTCACATACCCTCAAAGAAAGTAATCTAAAGGAGTGAGATCACAGGATCATGGAGGCCAGTTCACAGGTCCATTACGCGAAATTTTTCGTTTAGCAAATATTTCCCGCAATAAATTGATGGTGTCGTGCGCTGTGGAATGATGCGCCACGTCAATGCCATTCAACTGCGGAACGACGAAGTCAAAAATCTATAGCGCTCTCCATTGACGGTAACATTCTGGCCGGCATCGTCCTTAAAGAAATATGGGCCGATGATTCCACCAGCCCATAAAGCACACCAAATAATGAGTTTTAATGGTTGTAAGGGGGTCTCGACAAAGGCTTCTGGGTTTTCTCTCCACTCCAAATTCGGCAATTTTGCTTGTTTACATATCCATTTAACCAAAAATGGGACTCATCGGAGAACAAAATTTTGCGTTGAAAATTTGGATCAAGCTGAATCATGTTTTCGGCCCATTCACCGAGCCTACGACGCGTATAATGTTCATGCGGTTCAGCTTTTAAGCCATGATCTTTCCGTAAAATCTTCCACATAGTGGATGGGCATAGCTCCAATTGCTGTGCACGATGGCGAATCAACTCATTCGGATTCTCCTAAACACCGCGCTCCACAGCGACAATAACTTCTTCTGTTCGCACTGTTTGTCGGCTTTGAGGATGCGTATTATACACTAGAGTGTAAGTGGCGCGAAAACGATTCATCGTGTTCGGAATAACTTGCTCAGATGGACGATTATGTCGACCGTAAAATGGACGTAGTGCAAGATAAGTTTGGCGAACCGAATCATGGTTTTCAAAAAAGGTTTGCGCATTTTGCGCGCTGTTCTGGCGTTAATCTATTCACCGTAAAATGGGAAAACGTACTAACCACAAATCAACTTTCAACTGTCAAATTGACAATGTAGAAACAGTGTTACCAGTTTAAAAACCAAACCTCTAAAAAACACACCCTTTCTTTTTGTAGCGGGGTTAAAAGGTGTAAAGGAAAGCAATAGAAAATCCGCAGTGATGTGAGACTGGTCGAGGAGCATTCGTTTCACTCAATTTTCAAAATATTGATATTGAAGGATAGGTCATAGGTCATATAAAACGAGATAGACGTAATGTCATCAATACTTTGAACAGCAGAAGATGCTGTAAACCGGTGTGACAATAGAACCGTTTTTACAAACAAAGGAACTCAAACATTTCAAAACAACATGCCGTGAAGTCTAAATGGTTCATTACTGATGATCGTATGCAATGAGAAAAAACTGAGAAGATGCAAGAATCACAATACGGTAGTTTTAAACCATTTGAATGGGACATAAAGCTACCGAATTCGGAAAATTCCCGTATACGCACTCATTCCCACGCTATTAAGACTTTTTATTGACCTTGAAAGTGCTTTCGGCGGTGCAAGCCGAGAATTTATATGGAAAGCCTGCGCAGTATGGTTGTTCGTGATGAAATCCTCGCTGTTGTTAAATCTGCATACGATGGCACACGATGTCTTGTTCTACATAACAAAAGCTTTTCGCGGTATTCAAAGACAAAAGCGGGATAGAACAGGGCTGTGACATTAGGAGAGACCTGCTACTGCATCGCCTCCACATTGACTTAGTACTTCTATATGCATGTAGTTTTTGGAAAATGAGCCCAATAATAATTAAGCCAACGCTTTTTCATTTCGATTTCGGTAGTGTTGAAAATTTTCGAAATGATTTTCGAGTGATATTTGGTTCTGCATGAACAGCATTTGAAAGAGAATATAGAGAAACGAACTGAACGTCTTCGCAGCGACGTCACTCAGTGAAATCGGAATATTGATTAAAACTATAACCTAATGATATGTAAGGAGTCAGTTGGAGGAAGCATCCATGATGCAGGAGTAGAGGGTAGTGGCACGCTCGCGGTTGCTCGGCTCTAGCTCGTCGGATTGGGGTTAGTTCTTGCCACTACCCCGTGCATCTCAACTCAACTTACCTTTTGTTTCGTGCCGAAATTGATAAAAAAGAAAGGAAAACAAGGATAGCCTGGAGAAAGCTACTTTACTTTACGTTGACTAAACGGACGGACTTAAAAGAGAGGAGGAGAGAAAGACGGTAGAAAAGAGAGGAAATGAAATAGCAAGATCATATCTGTGTGCCATCACCACTGTGCAACACTGGGACTTTTGCGTTTAAAACTAACTAATCCTACACTAACCTAAACCCTAACTACCGAACTTAAACAACGACTTATAACTAAACCTAAAGCTAACTTAACCCTACGTACCCTACACCGAATAATATGTCCCAGAGTCACACAGCGATGACAACTCGTGACGACCTGAAATAAGCCGTGTGTTGTTGGCTTAGGATAGCCAACCCACCTTATCGCATTTGAATGCGACCAATTACTACCATTCTGACCAAAACTGTGAATGGTCGCCCCTACATCGAAATCCTCCCAGTCGCCATCTGTAAAAAAAAAATAATCAGCGGAAGTCAGTTACGTCATTTCCTGTCATGTCGTCATCGTTTGTGCGTCATGTCTAGTCAGAGTCGCCACATCGAAGGACGGCCGGTCCTTTGTGCACCAAAGAAATAATATTATTCATGTCAGTCATTTACGCACTTATCTCCATTTTTATAAAATTTGCACTTAGACCCATCATTTAAGAATTGGATGTATTGTATTATTGCGATATTCCACTTCTACGTTTATTTAAGAGATATATGCCTCGATATACAGTGTTGGGCAAAACTAAAACAACTAAAATTGCAAGTCCGTGTTTTACGATACATTTCATATAAATGTAGGCAAAGATAAAAAAAAAATGTTCCCAGCTCGCCAAAACAAAAGCAACTCAATTTGGTCCGTAATTTTTCCTTAAAGTTCTCCGTTCTAGAAAACCGTTACTTTGACCAAACTACTCATATCTGAATTGTCAATATTAAAAAAAAAAAGATAATTGACACATTCGCATGTATTAGTCTGCTGCAGCAGGATCTAAAGATCTTGTTCCCTAAATTTTATCTAAAGTGACCAGAAATAAATACTCCAATGAGATCTAAAAAAAAAATTATTACTGAATATACAGTGTATTTGACAAAAGCGTGTGGTTTAAAAGAAAACAACCGCTTGACTTAGGGAAACAAAATTACTTTGTTTTTAACGGCTTTTGAAATGGTTTCTGTTTTTCCCCGTTCTGGCAAATTGACAACGTTTGCATGTTCGTTAAATTGTTTCACTCACTTCCTCACAAAACTCTTTGACTTTCTGAGATAATTTGTTGCATTTTAGTCCCCGTGGATGAGCAACAAGAAACACGGCTTCAAACCGAAACTAACATACAGCACTCATTACGGAATACGTCTTGTAACTTTCAAAAACGAGATGCAACTGAAGTAAAATTTGACTGCAGATTAGAGGAGGAATAATTCTAACGGAAACCAAAAATTTTTATTGTCTGCGACTAACTGGTTAATTTTTACGAGCTATACGCTTTTGCCAAACACACTGTAAAAGTGATATTTCACAATCTGAATTATTCAAAAAGTATTCAATCCCAAAATTGGAGATATGCAGGGTAAGAAAAGTTTACAACTCCGTCAAAATGACTCACCGAGGTGACAGGTCAAGAGTTACCTTGTACGGGTTAGTCAAAATGATAATCTGGTAATCCTTTTATGTCATCTAGGGAATTACAAAACGAGTTTAGTACAAAATTTAGCATCAGGACACTTCGTCGGAGAGCTGTTGATGGTGGTCTTTCGTCATTAAGGATCGCAAAGAATTTATTTCAACCAAAAACAAAAGAGCAAGACTGAAATTTGCAAATGACCATATTAAGTATTTCCACACATTATCGGAGTGGAAAACGGTACTATTTTCCGAAGAATCCAAGTTTAATTGGATGCGGCCAATCAATGAAACATTGAATCCTCTATACTTGAAGGGCATTGTGATGCATGGAAGAGATAACATTATGGCTTGATGATGTTTCTCTGGTATTGAAATTGGTCCCATACAAAAAATTAATGGTATTATGAACCGCCTTATCTACTAAAGTATACTTGAAAACATTAAACTGTCACGTGCTGAGGAGGAATTGCCATTGAAATTGATTTTTTTCAGCAGGATAATGATCCGAAATATGCTTCAAATATAGTTCAAGAGTGGTTTCGGGATCAAAAAATCGATATTATGGAATGGCCAGCCCAGTTTTCCGATCTCAACCCGATAGAAGATCTATGAGAGATTGTAAATCGGCGAATAGTTCGGGAAAACTGCAGGAATATGGACGAGCTTTATATTTAAGTTCAGGCTCAAAAAAGATATCCCAAGTTCTATAATTTCCAATGTGATCGACAGTCTGCAAAGAAGGTGTAATGCAGTAATCAAAAACGAAGGTTTCGTCGAGATTATTATAAAATGTGCATTTATTACGTAGTTGCTTTAGTTTTGGCCAACACTGTATATGGCTTTACTTTAAATTGTTTCACATGTCCAATGCAATCTTAATTAAAAATTAAACCTTAGTTTGTTTATTAAATATGTATTTCCAATACAAACATTCTAAAGCATGTTTAACATCATATTCACTATTAACATGTTCAAATAAAAACAACAAAATAGCAACAAACTGTGTCATCTTGTTGATAATTGTTTGTTCAACATTCTTGTGCTGTTTACGTAGCCGATAAATTTATACGACCAACACAGTTTAAAATAAATTTTAAAGCTAAGAAGACTCAATGTCAATTCTACCTTCAGCAAACTAACTGACTTAAGTAAATCAACATTCAATTAGATTTAGTTACGTGTCCGTCAATACTTGTAAATTGTTAAAGCCAACAACGGTCTCTTCTCTTAAAACAAAAAGGAAGATAAAACGTAAGTAATAGGAAAACGTAAGTTAACTCAATGTCAATAAGATTAGAATACGAGTAATGTTACTAATCAATTTGTGCTGCGAAAAAAGTTGTCGATTCAACAACAGTCACTGCTAAGTTGCAAGTCTTTAAGCTCAATGTCTCTATCGTTTACAAATAAAATTGAAAATGGAATTTGTTGATGTAAATTTGAAATTGTTCGTACTTCATGTTTTCAGCCACGGCTTTGCACGCTATGTGTTGCAGGGAGAAATAAGTTAGAGATTTGATTTTGCCACAATTTCACAATCAGTTACTCTTGCTACTGAAATTAAAATTCGTAATCAAGAAAGCTTTAATTTATTTTCCAAAGTAGTAAAACAGAAAATAGGAATAGAGTATGGACAAGTGAGTACAAGGATAATGAACATGGAATCTCCTTTCTTTCGCATACCCTAGCGGTAACGGTTACTAAAATACACTTTTGTTCTAAATCCATTAGCAGTTGAGTTAACACTAAAAGCACGTTACACAAGTGTGACAGTGATAATGTACTTGGTTATCATTTAAATTTCTTAGACTCTTAATGAATAATAATTCGAATACAATTATGAATCAGATGATGGAGTTTGTTCATGTTATAAATAATATCAAGTTATAAATAAATTTAAACGCTATATGCTCATAGTCTATTTGGAAATTATATCAACTCTTATTGACAAGTATCAGGGGCAGGAAAGTTATTTGCATGCACATGCAGTAATAACAACTTGTTTTGTACAATTTATAATTATTGATAAGCATAATTTACAAGCTAAATGCACATTTGTACGTTTGAATGTTGCATATTTACATTCGTATTCCCTTTCCCGAATTAATTGTTTTATACAGATAAAAAAATTACGTAACTATTGCAGACAATTAAGGGTCCATGTTAATTGTGTAAACTTTTTGCGAAAGGTGATTTGTTGGATTAAAGAGGCCATCAATGAGGTATACTTTAACTTTAACATTGTTCTGCGTACGAGTATGTCACACTGTCCTTACTTTTTATCTCTTTATCTGACTGTAGAAGTTATTGTATGAATTGGTGGACCATTTCTATTTCCAATTTTTTGCGGAATTCTCTGAGCATAAGAAACCAGAGTAAAGAGATTATCCTTATTAGCTAGTCCTCGGTCCTAATAAAGCAGGATCAAGTGAATTATGGATAACTAGAGTTGTTCTAAATTTCCGCTCCTTAATACAACAATCATATTCGGATATGTTTACCGGATAACATAATTAGACAAACTATTTTTAGTAGTATTGGAGATTTGCCTTCACTAAGGTAAGTTTGCTTAGTAGAGAGAAATTCTTCGATTGTATGTATACGAACTTATTCTCAAACTAGCTTGGAAGTCGTAAGAGGGTTTAGCAAGGTTCTAAGCGCAGTTTGGCTGTCGCTACAGAAGCAAGTGCTTCGCTCTCTCCACCGATTCTTCACAATATGTATAATTCGTTGCCATCAGGATTGTGTATACCTCCCCTTGGAAGACAGACGCAAATTTTCCTAATGAGAAGTGAAATCTAACGTTGTGGCCCTCATGAAGATCCGACTACATTCCTTTCCTGACTCAGATTCTAGGCGAAATCAGTCTTGATCACAGGGAAAGTTGATTTCGTATTTTTTCCGCTGCAAGAATTCTGATGTTATTGCATCAGATGGCGTGCAAGATCATCAAAGCTTCTGTTCGTGTTGTACTAAAGACCACTTCTTTTTAAACAAAATATGGCTTTGAGCGTGCAGCGCATGATATGAATATTAAAGGGAGGGTGATTCACCAATGCTTTTAGATAGGAGCCAGGCGTGCTAGGGAAAGCCGCATACAATCAAGACGGACCGTACTTTGGAGTCTGGTAAAAGTAGCAATAACGTATTTTCATGAGAGCTTATTCCATCAGACAACAGACGCATAGAATAAAATAGACCTTATCATAGACCGAGAATAGCCAAAAAACAATTCTCGATGACAGGCCTATTGTCTTGTTGACAGCTCCTTTGAACTGCCAAAAGGCAGACAGCACCTTAGAGGCTTTTGACATACCATAACCTCCGCATTGAGAGGATTGACTGAAAGCCTATTTCTGTTGACCAATCATCAATTACGTCTACGGCTGCCTGTGCTTTAGAGCAGACGATCCAAATGACAGTACAGCTACATCACCCGTATTATTGTGCATAAACATCAGAACCATTGAGTGCATTGATCAGTGAGTTGACCAACAGGCACCACAGCAGTGGAGACAGAACGCCGCGTTGCGAGCAACCCCTGTTTACCCCGCGATCAGTGTTCTATTCACCAGCATTGCTTTGATCCACAAAACTAATGATTCGTCTACGCCGTGTTGTTTGGCTGAGTTGCACATGCCGTCAAAAGTTGGGTTGCCGAAAGCACTCTCAATGTTGATGAAAATACCCAGTGCGTATTGTCTTCTTTTCGAGTGCGCCTTCAATTCTGCTTACCAGATTTTGAAGAGCACTATCGCAAGATCTTCCGCGTTGGTAAGCATGTTACATCTCAGACAGAAGATGCAAGCGCAAAGCAGTTTTGCGCACACGAAGGAAGTCAGACTTATAGGTCTGAAGCTCTTGGCGAGCGTGTTGTCCTCTTTTCTGATTTTCGGTGTAAAGGGCACTTACAATGGGACTATAGAGGACCGCTAGGGCTTCCATAGACAGTTGGGTTTCATATGAGCACAACTGCAGATAGCATGACTCTCCAAGTTGCCGGCAGACCAGAAGAATGCTTCCCGACGTCTCTAAGATAGGCGGCTTTCCTGCTGTCGTCGTGACGGGGCATACCCTTTAGCTAAGCACTTAAATGTGTTGGGCATAAGTGATACAAGATCCTGCGACGATTGTTGAAAAAGTGATGAGGACACCTCGGAGCACTATCTCTGTGAATGTCCGGCTTACGCTCGCATCAGACTGCCGGTACTCGGCGTTGACGTGGTGGGTGCTGGTACTGTAAGCACTTCATTACTGAAGCGCTTAATCGTCTTTCTTCGAAGACTGCACAATTCCATTAAAAGCAACTTGTACTACTTATACGAGTTATTGATTTTAAGGCAGTATCCATAAATTCGATTTTTTAATAAAATCGGAAATTCTATTTAGAGTCCTGAACATAGAATATGTATGCCACTCTTCTTGTTTAAAACACAGTTTGATTTGTAACATATACTCGTATGTAGGAGATATTTTTG
The DNA here is from genome assembly GCA_963966105.1 of Volucella zonaria. NCBI lineage: Eukaryota > Metazoa > Arthropoda > Insecta > Diptera > Syrphidae > Volucella > Volucella zonaria. Next base: position 86,610,424 of record OZ014532.1, on the reverse strand, counting down.
TTTAACCAGTAAAAGGTAAGATTTAATTGTTACCTACTCCTATAAACTCGGACATACTGAGCCAATTTTAACTACACTCAGTTCCCTAACAACGTTGTCTTCTAGCCAGAGTTCTGGAATAAGGGCCGCAATTAAGCGGGGGCTGGAACACTGGTCCAGATACCACTGCGATACTCCTTCAGCTTGTGTTTAAAACCTCACTTCCACTTCTTGAAGTCGTAATTCTCAAAGAAATTCTCGGATCTTGATCTCTAGATTCTTCGCTTGTTTAGTAGTTTTAAAATATTTCTATAAAATAAAATTTAAAATAATATTTCTATAAAAATAATGAAGGAAAGGAATATTAAAATTTAACTTTCTCGAAGTATTTTCATCGAGGGGTCTGGGCATCCTGTCTTTTAATTTTGAAATTTTTTCGGTTTGAACGCTGTGTCATCCGGTGTTGCAAATACATAGATTCGTAGTTAAGAAAAATATATTTCGGAAACCTTTTCTATCCAAGTAATTCCATAAACAGTTGAATTCAAATTCCACTACTCTGGTTGATAAACATGTCGATTAACACATCTCTTCTTCTATCTGTTTCAGAAAGCTTAAACACACCTATGAGGCCGTTATCTATCCTTTTTTCTATTAATCGAAGACCACTTAGAATAGTATTTTCATAAAGAATGCTTATGTAGCCTTGAAAATAACTTCGATATGAATAATATCGCTGGTTCCGTTGAACGAAAAGGTTTCCCACCCCAAAATCAACCTTCTTGCATTGGGATGGGCACGATACAAGGGCAAGCGATTTACTCTATGGATCGACGAACGAAAACGAATCTTGGCAGCTCGAACTTGGATTCATTAGTTCAAATAATTTTTTTCTAGTAATTAGTGGAATCCACTGCGTGCCATGACCCGAAATGGAGGTGACACATTCTTCTTTGTATTGTAATGTCTATCGGATTCATGGAGCTCAGTGTCAGAAATGCGGTTTGACCACAAAATCTCCGTTGTTGACACCTTTCTAAGAACGTTTGCAATATCCTTGTAATAGAAGCTGCGCCCTTGCAAGAGCGCGGATTAAACATTTAACCAGAACAGCCCCAGTTTGTCCTTGAAGCTGACAGCATTATTTCTCCATATTTTAAACAACATGCTGAACGCTGATTTTATCTTATTCGGTTTGTTATATCTAGTCTAGTCTCATCTTCGTTAGACTTCCGTACTTTACCATCTCTATTTGCTGATAATTTAAATTTTGGCGGGAATATAAAGCTGTAGGATAAAAAACAAGCGTTGTCAAACATCAGCGTAGTGAAGGGGTTACATGTCTAAAAATAATGTTGGGGAACGATATACGAGTACGTATCCTTGTCGTACGCCACTCTGGATTTCCAATTCACCCGGCAGCTTCCCTATATGCAGAACATGATATTTGGATCCGTGACAAGTTGCTTTTATTATATGTTACCTTTAATTTAATCTTCAAATGTTTCGAATGCTTTTTAAAAATCGAAAGGTGCAATGGAGCTTGATATTCCACACTCTGCTCAACGATGATCTGAAGGGTGTTGATGTGGTCGAACTGGGCGTAAAGTGTAGCCTCAAGCTGGTGCTTTATTCACGACTACTACATCGAATATTTTGGCAACTTCAGCCATCACTTAAATTACTCTCCAGTTTTCCTTAAAATACCTCTTTTTTCGAGGCGCCTGACGATAATTCCCCTCTTTCAATTTTCGGGTTTCCTCAGTTTAGAGCTTACCAGACTTTTTCCACCATTGGGCGCAGAAGTTCTGAAGGTGATTCATTTACAGCCTCCCGCATTCTTGTTGATCTTATGTGATTTTATTACGGGGAATAGTTAATTCGGATATATCCTGACTTGTTTACATATAGCTGGTAAATACTCGGCTAAGAACAAAAGCGAAATAATCTATCTTTTGAGTTTTGTCTCCATCCGATTCAAGCAAATTATTCTCCAAAGTTTTCGCTGAATGGCCTCTAGAACCAGCTAACACTTAATTGCTTCTATTTGCAGCTCTGCTGTTCCATGTATTTGTAGCTGCGGTTCCTTTCGTGGATATTGGTGAAGTTATGGTTATTGTGATGTACTTTTATCATCCTTGTCCTGTATAGTGATGTATTATTGTATAATTTCATTCCTCTCTTCTACATACTTCCTGTCGAATAAATTTAAGCAATTATTTCCAAGATAAGGTCTCAAAACTGAGAACAATTACTAAAAATATCAAGACCGATATTTTTTGATAAATGACTTTATTTCATACATTCACAATTCCTGAAAGCGGATAAAAGTACATTTTGGTGTGAACGAGGGTTTTGTGTTGCTCAACCGCGTTCCGTAGGTTTATAAGCTTAGATGGATGGACGTCCATAATACACCGAAGATCAAGCTGCAAAATCGGGCAAAATCGAAAAAGACCAAGGTGGGTCAGTCGTCCAATAAGGTAATGGCGACAGGTTTTTGGGATGCATGTGGAATAATTCACATCGATTAGTCGTCAGGGGCTACGAATTGCTCCCTTTCCATTATATTCTCCTGAGTTAGCCTCCAGTGATTATATCCAGTTTCCAAACTTTGAAAAATTGAGCTCAAAGGAGACTATACTGCGAAATAGGTAGGTAGGTAGGTAAGAGTGGCTGTTGGAAACACCAACCCACTTGGGCCTATTGGCCCATTGGATCTATGATCCTCTTACTAATGAAACCAGTTTGAGCTTACGATGAAATCCACAGTCCACTTAAGGCCTGTTATTTTTTTGTCATCCAGCTTCAATATTGATTAGCATGTAGCGATTGGTATACCTATGCTACCCTTTTCCGGTAGAATAGGTAGAGTGGTTCCAATTTTGGCGAGTTCATCGGCCCTACAGTTCCCTTGAATGTCTCTGTGCCCCAGCACCCAGCAAAGGTGAAAGTTGAACTGATCAGCCATCTCCATAAGAGATGATCGGCATTCAAGGGCGGTTTTCGAATTTAGTGAGAGTGACTCCAAGGACTTGATAGCTGCCTGACTATCCGAAAATATGCGGATATCCTTTGCATATACAACGTTTTTCTGCAGCCACGACAGAGCTTCTTTAATCGTCAAAATTTCCGCCTGGAACACGCTACAGTGATTTGGAAGACGGAAAGAGAGGCTTAGATTTAGCTTATCTGTGAAAACCGCCACCAACTCCGCTACCGGTCTTAGATCCATCTGTGTAGAGATGGATTGACTTACTCTCCATGAAAGCATCTTCCCCCCAGAAGAAGGGAAGCTTACATGAAAGTTTTTGTCAAACCAAAGTTCAGGTATGGTGTAATCGATGTTCTCTATGCGGATTCCTAATATATTAAGAATGTTAGCGTGGTCAAATTAATTATTTGTCCACTGTGTAGTCGCTTTAAAGCGAATAGCTGCAGTCGCAGCTACATGCATGCTGAAAATATCGAGGGGTCTCAAATGAAACAGAATGTCTAATGCCACAGAGGGAGTAAACCGTAAGGTTCCGCTTATGCATAAACATGCTGTTCTTTGGACTCTGCTTAGTTTACTGCAGTTGACTGCAATGTCTAAGGCCGTCCACCAGACGACAACCCCTTAAGTGAGCATCGGTCTTATGACCGAGATGTATAGCCAGTGGGTTATGCGGAGTTGATAGCCGCATTTATTCCCAATGGCTTTTTTGCAAGAGAATAAAGCTATTGTAGCTTTATTGACTCTTTCTTGAATGTTAGGCTTCCAGTTTAGTTTCCTGTCAAAAATGAGACCCAAATATTTTGCTGTACCGGAAAAGATTAAACTGGTACCGTTTATTAACGGAGGATCTATAATTGGAATTCTATATTTCCTGGAAAAGAGGACAAAATCAGTTTTATGGGGCTTTACTCCCAATCCACAGCGATCTGCCCAACGGGTTAATCTGTTCAAATTTTGTTGAAGGAGTTCTTTAATGGTATTAAGATGCTTACCTGAGACGGCTATAGCAACGTCATACGTATAAGCAATCATCCTGTTACCACCCGCTTCCAGGTATATCAGCAGTTCATTAACTACTAAGTTCCACAGAAGGGGAGAGAGGACAACGCCTTGCGGCGTACCTCTGCTGGCACATCTTTGAGTAGAAGCCCCTTCCAAGTTTGGAGTTAAGTATCCTGCTGTTTAGGATAAGACCGATCAACTCTCCAAGTGAGTCATCTACCTGCAGAATTGACAGCGCAGTTGTGATTGCGGATGTGCTGACGTTGTTAAAGGCACCCTCTATGTCCAGGAAAGCAACCATTGTGTACTCTCTATGCATATTGTAGGGATCTTTCGATGTGGCTAGTCAGTGAATGCAGGACCGTTTCCACCGGCTTTCCTTTACAGTAGGCATGTTGAGCCGTTGACAGGAGTCCTAGATCAATTTTAGCTCATATATGGATACCAATCAGTTGTTCTAGAGTTTTCAGAAGGAAAGAAGATAGAGTAATAGGTCTGAGGTCCTTTGGGACAACATGAGAACATTTTCCAGCTTTGGGAATTTAAAATACATTGACTTCTCTCCATGACTCTGGATAGCTACCCAATTGGTTATGCTGTTAATATCGGAATTTTATAAGCTTAACATACTCTGCCGTTCCGGTTCTACGGCCGAAGAGCAGGCAGGGATGTTAGTCCGGGAACGAATCTGAAACGCAGAGAGTACTGTCATATATTGGATTGGACGTAGTAGACAAGAGATCATTACTGAAAATTAAAAAAGAGTGTCGGAGACAGAACGGAGCCTTGGGGCACACCAGCATTTATTTTGTGAACATCAGTCTTGAAACCATCCAAAACAACTTGAATTGAACGTTCCGAAAGATAATTACTAATCCATTAAAGAAGAGAGACGTCGATCCCAAATGCACAAAAGAGCCTGATGCCAAACTCTGTCAAATGCCTTGGAAAAATCAAGTGCAATTTTGTTGTAGACTTTGGTTCCACTTTTCGGTGAGACATGCCATCAAATCACCAGTGCTACGAAAACCATACTGCCGGTCATTAAGAAGTTTTCGTGTTTCGAGATATTTCATGAGCTGACGGTTTATTCACATTTCGATGACCTTGGAAAGAAGGGACGTAAGTGCAATGGGTCAGTAGGAGGAGAGAGAAGAAGATTCGCTTTTTTTATGGACGGACTGGATAAATGCTGTTTTCCATCTGCTCGGAAAGAGTCCTGAAGAGTAGGATTGATGAAAAAGCTTATGCAGAGGTTTTGTCAGCGAGGAAGAACACCTCTTCTGAAGAAGGGGAGATATGCCTGCGGATTTGTGGATGTTACGATCTGTGAGTAGTCTCCCTACTACACAGTGGGAAAGTGCATACGTCCTATTGAAGATTCGACGCACTCAAGTGTATGCGGAGACAAAGCACAATCTGGGAGAGTTGGGAGCAAAGTATGCAGCAAGCAGAATGGTTTTATCCAAAGAGCTGGTAGCTGGAATGTCATTGTAAATGAACGTTGGGATTGAGGATGAGGCAGAATTTCTAATGTTTTTGACAAACGACCTAAAACTTTTACTACCTTTGGGACATTGTAGTATTTTTTGCCTCAGTTTTTGGTCGTATAGAAATTTCAAGCGCTTGAAAAAGATGTTGCAGTCATTCCTGGCTCGTTTCAACCTCTTTCGGTTTTCCTCTGTCGGATTGGTCTGATAGGACCGAAAAAACATTTCCATAATCCTAACAGCCTCTTTACAACTCGAGTCGTACCATGCCTTTTCTTTTGGTTTGATACTCTTTATCCGATGGGGGACAAAGTTTCTCATTCCAAAGAGAATGGTGTCTATGATCATAACAGTAGCGGCATCCACGTCGTTATCGAGGGAACATAACGACCAGTTAACATTCCTAAAGAAGCTGTTAAGACCGCTCCAGTTTGCTTTCTCGTACTGGCATACGGTTCTTTTAGGAATCTTTTCTCTAACTGTGTGGTCAGTGTACGAGAAATTAGCTGATATGACACAATGGTTCGACGAGCCTAGAGGGGATAGCACATTGATCTTATATTTGTCAGGGTGAGAAGTTAAAAACAAGTCCAGGGTGTTGGCGGTATGACTCTCAACATCTGGTATCCGCGTGGGCTCATTTACAAGCTGCGTTAAGTTGTTTTTCGCAGCAAAGTTCTCAACACACCCTCCTTCTTATGTTGCCTGTTCGAAGCAACCCAGAATTTTGTATATTGAAATTGCTCGTAATAACGATTTCAGTATGAGGATACAAGGATATAATTCCTTGAATGGAGTCAGACAGCTCATGAAACTCGTTAAAGGTGGAATTGCTGTCCAGTTTGGTACTTCTGTAAATAAAGTAGTAGTGGATAATTTGCTTATGGAATTTTAACCACATGAAATTGAATTCCGGATTGGAACAGGGACTACATTGTGGTGGAATTTGGTAAGCTACATCACTACACATCAAATCGTGAATTCTTACTACAATAATACTCGTAGCTTATTTAACAAGATGAATAGAGCAAATTATAGTTCTTGATGACGCTTCTGTTGCTGTAGTTACTTGTGGTTGTGGTATGTCTATTTGTACAACTACTTTCAATTTATTATGACATTTCCAAAATTTGATTGTTAATCGACGACCTAACTTTTCCATAAATTAACTCGCATAATCCTAATAATTGACGAGTAGGTCAATGAAAAAGAAAAAAAAAATACGCATACGCCTGAGTAAGTACAATATTTTACAACCTCCTTTATTTTTTTACGAGTATGAAATAAACCAAAATAAGTTCAGGTTGAAGAATTAAAGGCTCTACGCGAGGCTAGGTAACTTTTTAATCATAACCTTCAATTCACGCTTACTTCTTGCAAATGCTTGACCCATGATATTGACGCAATTTAACAGTAAAATTCAAGCATACAAAACAGTTTTTGTATGTAAAACATATGTACGTATCTGTTATATGTATTGTACATAGTATAATGTATATTCAGACTTTATTTCAATTGTAATTACTACAGAAACAACTTTTTTATCTGTGCCCACGTTAAAACAAAAATAACCTAGACTTAGTTTTAGTTATCGCCGCACTACTTTAAAAGGTGTAACGCATTAAATCAGACCGTTTTTAATTGTTTTAAACTTGGAAATCCTAGTCCGCCCTCGGTCGCCCTCGGTCGCCTTCAACGCCAGACAAAACTACCGGTGTGACTTTAAATTCCAATCTCAATGGCAATGACCTTATAAATAAGGCAGCCACAGCTTTCAACTCAATGAAATGCGTATCTGCAAATGTATCTATGACGTTTTATGTTAATTAGTATTTGTATTGTAAGTCAAAAAATTGTGAAGACTTTCGCTCCCATCGACTTATGATAAATGGCATCCAGTTAACGCGGAAAAAAAGACATGTTGTGAGCATTAGTCAGAGACATCAGTCCATCTCGATATTCGTAAATAGACACCTGGGAAGATAACATAACTTAACATACATAGGTTGCCAATAGACAAACGCCACTCTTTGTTATTGTTTATATGGAGCTCTTTCGGTTGAGATTGAATTGCCAAAAGAAAGGTGAAGGTCACATGATAGTTTGGCGATGTTGTTTTCGATGGTGTTGTTGGTGCTTACCGGTTTCTTGTGTTAATTGCACCGAATCGTACAAACAGTTCAAGTATGAGTACAATGAGCCGCACGAGGAATAACCTCGCATTTGGAATGTTACCAACGAGTGAAAAATTGGTGATGTATGAAAATATCATAGCTCTTGAGTTTGAGATAGTTTTGTCAGCGCAATACAATATTGAGATGGTGCCACTTTTTGTAATTTCACATACATAACATAAAATGTTACTTGAGGTGCTGCATATACTCGTATATGTTAAATTTAATAAAGCTGAGCGAAATGCTGTCTGAAGCATGAATAATTTTTTACCATTTTACAGGCATCAGTGCAAGGTATGAAAACCAGTGAACTCTTAGGCGTACTATCCGTCCACTAATTCATTTTTTTGCTAATGATAAAATGTAAGCTTGAATGAAAATGGCATATGTAAATACATACGTACATATGTACATATATGGCCTTTAATGGAATTAACGAAATTGTTAATGTGTCATGTATCTTACTGTTAACGTACAGTAAATTGGCATGACATACACATACTTCAAATCCAGGTTAATGTACGTTTTGGAAACAATTCAGCTCGAATTCTTATCTATTCGTATAACACAAACAATCGAGTGATAGTTTAAGGTTTTTGCCTTGTCAGCAGTTAAGTTTGCAAGAAACAGTCATTCTTATCATGCGATCATTACTTTTGCACACACATCAAATTTGTTAAAAAGCGCTGTTAGAGTCAGGTGTGGTTAGGACACTGGATCTATTTATTTATTTATTTATTTATTTAAGTTTTGCTTTGTACTAGAATGTGCCTCGGCCTGATTCAAAAATATCTTTTAACAAGTTTAATTACTAGCCAGTCGTCGGCAACTAACTGCGAGTCTTTTTTTTTTCTTTTTTTTCATAATCAGCGCGCGCTCAAGGGGTTTTTGTATCCTTAAAATGTTCGTACACAGCGCGGGCGAAGGAAATTTGGGGAGGAAGGAAAGACAGGTACCGATGTACATTGTTTTTAAATGTTTGCAAGTTATAACGACCAGGAAACGCAGAGGTCGGCAGGGCATTCCATAAGCGAGTTGTACGGCTTAGGAAAGAATCACGATATTTTAGAGTAAGTCCGAAAATTAGCTTGAGGGTAAAGTGATACAGGAGACATTACGTCGGTGTCCGAAGGTGTCAATTGATTGACTGATATTACGAGGGCGGGTCAATAAGTCCGTGACTTTTGGATTAAAACACAGATTTTTTGATAAAAAAAATAATTTTATTTTTCAACGTGGTCTCCCTTGAGCTCTATACACTTTGTCCAACGCTTCTCCAATTTTTTTATCCCTTCCAAAAAAAATGATTTGTCGAGGTCCTCAAAATAGGCCTTTGTTTGCGAGATGACTTCATCATTGGAGTCAAATCTTTTTCCACCAAGCCATTTCTTCAGGTTTGGGAACAAGAAGCAGTCGCTCGGAGCCAAATCTGGAGAATAGGGTGGATGAGGGAGCAATTCATAGCCCAATTCATGGATTTTTGCCATGGCAACTGCACATGTGTGCACCCTTGCATTGTCTTGGTGGAAAAGAACTTTTTTCTTGGCCAAATGAGGTCGTTTTTTTTTCAAATCGTCATTGAATCGGTCCAATAAGTTGGCATAATATTCCCCATTGATTGTTCTTCCCTTTTGAAGGTAGTCAATGTGGATTATCCCGCGTGCATCCCAAAAAACAGTCGCCATAACTTTATTGGCTGACAAACCCACCTTGGCCTTCTTTGGCGCCGATTCACCCTTAGAAACCCACTGTTTTGACTGTTGTTTGTTCTCTGGTGTGTTGTGATGGATCCATGTTTCGTCCACGGTTACAAAACGGCACAAAAACTCCTCCATATTGCGATTAAACAACGCCAAACCTTCCTGTGAAGTTGTTACACGATTGCGTTTGTGGTCGACTGTGAGCAAACGCGGCACCCATCTTGCGGAAAGCTTTCTCATGCCCAAGTGATCATTCAAAATTGAAACCACTGAGCCATGCGAGATCCCTACGGCTTCCACAATCTCTCGCACTTTCAATCTTCGGTCGGCCAACACCATATCGTGAATTTTTTCGATTGTTTCGGGTGTAGAGACCTCAACTGGGCGTCCAGGACGTTCGGCATCTTCAGTGCTTGTACGGCCACAACGAAATTCAGTAAACCACTTTTTTACCATTGAAATCGATGGTGCAGAGTCCCCATAGTATTTATCAAGCTTAGCCTTGGTCTCGGTAATGGTTTTTTTTCGCAAGAAATAATGCTTAATAAGCACACGAAATTCACTTTTTTCCATTTTCTCCTCAAATTAGTGAGTAGTCTGATAAAAATAGCTGTCAAACACAAACTAACTGACGCAGCAAGTTTAAATTTTGACAGGAGTCAACTGACAGATGCCTGTTGACAGGAGCAGTGTTGCTGTTTCAGTAAAGAGGTCAGAAATTCACGGACTTATTGACCCGCCCTCGTTTTGAATCCTATCTAACAGGTGCAGAGATGTTTTAGGAGCACCAGACCAGATGTGGTCACTGTACTCCAGTTTTGGGCGGATAAATGCCTTATATATTGTGGCCAGATCAGAGGGGGTAAAATATTTCTTACATTGCTTGAGGAAACCTAGACATTTCGCAGCATTTTTGGTAGCATCGAATATGTGGTCATTCCAACGTAAGCTGTCACTGACACACATACCGAGAATGGAAAGTTTATCGGTTTCGACGATGCAAGTGCCATTCATGGATAATGGCTGGGTATTTGAATTTCGCTTTAATGACAGCAGACAGCATTGAGTTTTGGAAGCATTAAATTCCACTCGGTTGATAGTTCCCCAATTGGTTATGCTGTTAATATCGGAATTTAATGAGCTTAACATACGTTGGCGTTCCCGTTCTACAGCCGAAGAGCATACGCGTGAGTCCGGGAACGAATATGGAAAGCGGAGAGCCTACTGTCATCAGGAAAGGAATATATTGGACTAGAAGTAGCAGACAAGAGATCATTAATGCAAATTAAAAACAGTGTCAGAGATAGAACGGAGCCCTGGGGCACACCAACATTTATTTTGTGGATATCAGACTTGAAACCATCCAAGACAACTTGAATTGAATGTTCCGAAAGGTAATTTCTAATCCACTGAAGAAGAGAGTCATCGATCCCAAAAGCACGCATTTCAACTCTGTCAAATGCCTTAGAAATATCAAGTGCAACTATCTTGCTTTCACCAGATTGATGTATGCTTTAGTTCCACTTTTCGGTGAGACATGCCATCAAATCACCCGTGGACCTGTTGCTACGAAAACCGGTCATTGAGAAGTTTTCGTGTTTCGAGATATTTCATTAACTGACGGTTTATCAGCGTTTCCATAACCTTAGAAAGAAGGGACGTAAGCGCAATGGGTCTGTAGGAGGAGAGAGAAGAAGATTCGCCTTTTTTTAGGGACGGGCTGAACAAATGCTGTTTTCCATCTTCTCGGAAAGAGTCGTAAAGAGTAGGATTGATGAAAAAGCTTATGCAGAGGTTTTGCCAGCGAGGAACAACACCTCTTCAGAAGGAGGGGAGATATACCATCTGAACCTGCGGATTTGTGAATGTTAAGATCTTTAAGAATTCTTGCTACTACATGTGTGCGAAAGTGGATTCGCCCCATAGAAGATTGAACGCACTCAAGTGTAGGCGGAGACAAAGCACAATCTGGGAGTGTTGAGCTGATCGCAAATTGTGCAACAAACAGATTGGCCTTGTCCAAAGAGCTGACAGCTGGAATGTCATTGTAAATGAGCGTTGGGATGGAGGATGAGACAGAATTTCTAATATTTTTGATGAACGACCAAAAATTGTTACTACCTTTGGGACATTGTAGTATTTTTTGCCTTAGTTTTTGGTCGTATTGGAATTTTACACGTTTAAGAAAGACGTTGCAGTCATTCCTGGCTCGTTTAAACTTTTTTCGGTTTTCCTCTGCTGGGTTGGTCTAGAAGGACCCAAAAAAACATTTCTCTAGCCCTGACAGACTCTTTGGAGCTCGAATCGTACCATGCCTTTTCTTTTGGTTTGATACTCTTTATCCGATGTTTCTCATTCAAAGAGAATGGTATCTGTGATCATATCAGTAGCGGTATCCACGACGTTATCGAGGAAACATAACGACCAGTTAAAATTCCTAAAGATGCTGTTAAGACCGCTCTAGTTGCCTTCTCGTATTGCAATATGCTTCTTTTAGGAAACTTTTCTCTAACTGTGTGGTCGGTGTACGAGCAATTAGTTGATATGACACTATGGTCCGACGGGCCTAGAGGCGAGAACACATCAACGGTGTACTTATCAGGGTGAGAAGTTAAAAACAAATGCAGGGTGTTGGTGGTATGACTTTCAACGTCTGGTATTCGAGTAGGCTCATTTACAAGCTGCGTTAAGTTATTTTCCGCAGCGAAGATCTCAACACACCGTCTTTCGGGTGTTGTCTGTCCAGAATGTCGAAGTCACCCAGAATTGTGTATATTGAAATCGCCCGTAATAACAATTCAAGTATGAGGAGACAAGGATACAATTCTTTGAATGAAATCAGATAGCGCATCAAACTCATTAAAAGTCGAATTGCTGTCCAGTTTGGAGCTTCTGTGGGCGGAGATCTACCTGTGTTTCACTAAGTTTGTGGGAGTTTGTTAAGCGTATCAGATTTATCCATATATTGGTGCGGACTCGATCAAACGGATTGATTGGACTGATCAATTGGTGATCTGCAGTATATGGCTACGATTATATTTGAACCCGCTCCCAAGCCGATTAACGAGAGTCCATTGGTCGAGGTAGTACGTGTTATTCATTCATATCCAGCTTTTATCAAAAAACATCGTTGCTCGCATCTCTTGTCAAGGAGCTTGTAACACTCTTTGATGCTATTATCTGTCCAGTTGATAAAAGAATGGACGTGTTAACGAGCTTAGCTTTGAGGGGATCAGTTCCGTGCTCGTTCATGTGTCAGAAGCTAAAACTTATTGCCTTAGCCTTTCTCTAACTAACTATCCCTTCCCGACTTCGAATTAGGAATCAAATCTGCTTTAGCTCGAAAAATCTGATAAATTGAAGGACTTTACATACGAGTACATATATTCCATGCGGATCTGAACATCTTTGTATTTTGTAGTTGTGTGCACAGTATCTGTTACATTTTTATGTAAGACTTTCAATTATCTTACCACTTCTAGGTTTATTCCATGGTCGGGCAGTTATCGCGACGACTCAGCTCCTGAACAAAAGGAACTGCTGAGAACCAATAATAATTTTCCTATTCGGGAACGTGGTCTCATTCGCCATAACCTCTTATTTGGAAGAGGGTTGATTTTATCGGGGGAATCCATCCACCGATATTCTTTTCTGCTATTACGAGTATTTTGTTTTTTATGAACTCTTGCATGACTTGATGTGTTGTGTTGTAAATACAACTTTTCTGTTATATGTTTTTTACATAATTTAGCACGTCAAATTATCCATGTCCCATATTCATTTCGAGAAAAAAAAAATAAAACCTAAAGTGAGATTCACTAAACACAACTGCTTCAATGCTAACAGCAAATTCACCAACAGATTGGGAAGTGACTGAATTTGTCACATCTTAAACCAGATCGTGACTAAACTGGATCATAAACGTAGTTGCGGGTTGATTATATTAACGATTACCTAAGTAAGAGGTGACCTCATAGGATACCCATTTCGAGTAATTTTTTCAGGTAACTTTAGAGACATAGACTTAATTTACACTGTTAGCAACCAGAAGGAATAAGGGGAGGATTGTAGAAACCTATCTAGAACTGTCCAACCTTCTTCAGCAGAAGAATTATTCAAATTTTAAAATTTTTTTTAAGAACTTAACACTCAAGTGGGTATGAATACACTCCTCTTCGAAAAGAAGAAGAGCAGAATAAACCGACTGTTTATGACCTTCCAAATTTGTTGTGAGGACATTTACACAGATCGTTTAGTATTTAAAAATGGCGTATGTAAACTATGTGCTTGATGCGAGCTGCAACTTCAATCTCACCCAAAGTAAACTTTTGATAAATCTTTTTCTGCTGCTGCTAAAACGGTAGTTTTCAGTATCATTATCGTTTGCCTTACACCATCCACACAAAAGAAAAACAACATTCTTTTATATACATATGGTTGCATCGAATAAAAATTCGTTAAATTTCAAATTTCAACATTTCCAAAAAATGTATACTCTGTTTTAAATTGCAAACATAATAATATTAAATGAGGAATAGATCTCTGGAATTTTCTTTTGAAATTTTATATAGTATACCCTGTAAGGAGTCAGTTGACCACAGAGGCACACATGATGCAGGAGTAGATGGCAGTGGCGCATTCATAAACAAGACACAATCTTACACTGACGAAAATGACGACCGATATACGGAGAGCTGACGGCAACTATCAGCAAATACTTGGACGGTTCACGTTCCCTGTCTTATGGCATGGGAAAACCAGGGACTTAAGACATATTCGTGGTCCCGGATCTACAACAGCAATTAGAGATAGATTTTTGGAAAAGTTTCGCAGTCGCTCCTAATATAATCTCGGGACTAGACTTGCCATCGCCGACCGAAATCGACTCCCCAATTCAAGAGCTCACCCAACCACAAACCGAGCAGTTGGATAGGTTGAAACCGCAATTTCCGTCGTTCGCAATCCTGGGGGTAGGTAAGACCAACCTTCTAGAGCACGTGATAGAATTAGACGACCACAAAACATTACCCCGTTTCGCCAGCGATACAAAAACTCTTATATGATGAATTGGATCGAATGGTCGAATTAGCAGCAGTGCTTGGAGTTCGCCAGTAGTCTTGGTGAGAAAACCGGGGAAGAATCGTCTATGCCTAGATTCACGAAAGATCAACACCGTGACCCCCTTCATATTCGCCGCGGACACTGACGAGTTCTGTCAAATCTCTACCTTCGTTGCAAGCCAAGAAAAAACTTCATTTTCGTTCGATTTTTTCATTTTTCCAAACTGAAATGCAACTCAATCCTTGAGTTGAGTCATTTTTAAAAGGACAAAAACTATTCCTTCAGAATTCTACAACAAATTGGTAGAAAATTTCAATTCTCAACCAAAACGTGTTAGTGGATAGTTTCGCAGAGACAATTTCGATGAAGTGGTCTTCCCCGTGCACAGTCGATTGTGTCTCAAGTGTTCTAAAAACCTCCAAGCAAACATCAAACGAGATTTTTCACCATTCATCGAGGAGCCCATAAGCAAAATACGAGAAATTGAAATGAACTATTTAAAATCAACACCCAACCAAGGCGACTGCTGGAATGGACAGTAAGTCAAGCCGCTGCGTAGACATCGCCCTGCGGGAGATCAACATGGGTCTGTATCCATCCAAAGATGTTGATGAATTAATTGAGAATCTACAAACCTCCTCTTCGCATGGGAGCGAACGTAAACTAGAACAGGAGAACACTTTTGCAACGAATACTAGTCTAACCAATCGTAGTGAGAGTAACAATGAACCGAACAATGAGCATTCAATGTCGGCTGATTACACCAACGATCAGCTGTAATTGATGAAAGAAATCAAGAAATGCAAGAATTTCTATGAAGTTATCGGTGTTACTAAAGATGCCATGGATTCTATTATTTAGAAAGCCTACAAAAAGTTGGCCTTGCAATTTCATCCTGATAAAAATCGTGCACCAGGATCTGCAGAAGCATTCAAGACTATGGGCAATGCAGTGGCTGTTTTAACCGATGCCCTTAAACGCAAAGAATACGATTTACTGGGCTCTGAGGCATCTCTCAGCACGCAAACAAACCTTCATCAACATAATCATCATCACAATTACCATCGCACTTTTGAAAATGCATTCGAACGTGATGGCGACATCTCAGCTGAGGAGCTATTCAACATGTTCTTTGGGAGTTTCTCACCGAACAGACGACGAGGAAGTAGTTTAGCATTTGGCCTGATTCTTGTGCTAATACTTATCTCGATGCTAGCGCCTTTCTTCACATCGGATCCAGTTTATAGTCTTTCTCAATCAACAAAATACCCAGTGAGGCGGGAAACCCAGCATCTAACATAGCCGTTCCGTATTTTGTCCGAGAGAATTTCCAAAGTGACTACCAGGGATCACTGGGCCGCCTGGAGAATTCCGTGGAAGAAGATTACACAATGAAACAAAACTGTTATCGTGAGAGGAGCTATCGCGAATCTATGATGGCTAGAGCTAGAAGTTTTGGTAGTCGAGCACAATGGGCACAGACCCAAGACCTCAAGATTCCATCCTGTGATAATCTCTATAAAATTGGAATCACACGTTACTCGCTGTATTAGTAAAGGAGTCCGTGTACGAACGGAAAAAGGTATACGCATCTAATCACCTATAGAATAGTTTTATGGTCTATGGTGTCACCAAAATGTATGTCAAACCAAATTGTATTGTCCAGTAAACTACTGAGATGACGATTCAAATTCAATCTCGAAATTCAAATTCAATCTTCCCCACATCGACGGTTTACTAAGCCTCCTCCAAGATACCAGGTACATCTCTGGTATTGATTTAAAAGATGCGTTTTGGCAGATTTCTCTGGAGGTCAAATCAAATCAAATCAGCTTTCACAGTCCCTGGGTGCCCACTTTACCAAATCACGGTCATGCCGTTTGGACTGTATAATGTTGCACAGAGAATGTGTCAGCTAATGGACAAAGTCATTCCATATCAGTTGAAGGAGAATATCTTTGTCTACCTCACTAATCTCTTGGTTTGTTCTCCAGTATCTGGGATACATAGTTGGCGATAGCAGTCTTAAGACAGACCCAGAGAAGGTGTTGGCGGTAGAGAAGTTTCCAGTGCCAAAGACTTCTAAGCAACTCCGTCGGTTTCTAGGGATGACAGGGTGGTGTAGGTGGTTTATTCCAAACTTCTCTGGACTATCCGCGCCTATGATGGACTACCTTAAGAAAGGACAAACTTTTACTTTGACAGAAGACGCGCTGAACGCGTTTGATAAGCTTAAGGCGACTTTGGTGTCCGTACCTATACCAGCAAATCCGGACTTTAAGGACGCTTCTACATACAGTGCAATGCTTCGACGACTGGAGTGGGTACTGTACTATTCCAGGCGGACGCAGAGAAAAACGAAGGACCGATTGCGTTCATGTCTCAGAAGCTAAATTCTGTGCAACGGAATTATAGCGTCACAGAGCTTGAATGCTATGCGGCCGTTCTGTCAGTGAAGAAGTTTAGGGCCAATGTTGAGGGCTTACCCTTTTTTTGCTATGATGTTAGCTTAAAACCATTGTCGTGAGTACTGTGTGGATGGGCGAACCAACCGTCTTTCGATGGGGCCGACAGCGACCGTTGCTACTCGTAACACGTAGTCTGAGAAAGTAATTGTCTTAATCGATTTCCTGGCCTCCGACCTTTTCCAATTAAGTGGTACTATCAACGAACTTAAAAGACAGATTGATTTCATCTTCTATACTGTTGGGGATAATTGCATTGCTTCAGCGAGTAATTACCTCCTCTTTTATTAGTGCTCTCGATTTTATCAGGCGCAAAGGAATTTTGGAATTTGGAATTTGGAATTCCACCAGCTGTACATTGCCCGTAAAATTTGTACAGAGATGGTTTATCCATTTCGCGTTACGGGGACTCTTCAGTACCGACAGCTCTAACCCAAAAACCCACAACCCTTCTTCGATCGCCTGGAACTCATAGATTTACAACCTTACAACACGTCGTGAAGTCGGTTACAAGTCTTTGATGATCAAGTTGGTGGTAATGGTAGCATTGGTTCTCCATTTCTATCGCAGTTTATCTCCATGATAACGGAACTAGTTATGGTTACCATGAACCCATGTCCAAAATCCTTCCGAAGTCAAGTATATTTAACCGATTGCCTAAGCAAACTCTCCCTCAACTCTGCCCTCTACTATTCCTATGACTCTTCTGCTTTTATCTAATTGCATTTATCAAAATTTTTAGTTTTTAAGTTTATCTTTAAATTCTTCGGCTAGCTATAACATTAATAAAGGGTCTTCCATTAAGCGCTTTCTATCTTTAAATTTAAATAAAACAAAGTGTGTGTGAGATATCATCGAAATTTTTTATTCGTTTGAAAGGCCTATCGATGCCATTATAGTACAATATGTATGGAATATAACATCGTTCAAATGTCCGTCGCGTCTTCTCTGGGTGGCGCGCATACGAAATGTCCAATTTTCCATGACTCTGCACATAAATCAGATTGAATTTGACCGATTGCATGGGTTATGTTGGCTTTGAGAGCCGCTGTGGTTTGTGGCTTATTCGCATAGACCTGCGACTTCAGAAAACCCCACAAGAAAATGTCTAACGGATCTCGGTGGGATTTTCACATCACCTGCACGTGAGATGACCATGCCCTCGAATCGGTCGTGCAGAATTTCAAATGTGGCGTGAGCTGTGTGGCACGTAGCGCCGTCCTGTTGAAACCACATGTCGTTGGTATCCATATCATCCAATTCAGGCCAAAAGAAGTTGATAATCATCGACCTGTAGCGCTCGCCGTTGACGGTGATGGCCTGGCCAACGTCGTTCTTAAGGAATTATGTGCTGATGACGCGGCCACCCCAAAATTCACACCAAACAGTGACAATTTTTTTTGTTGACGTACCCATTCATCCAGAAATGGGTCTCATCGCTGAAGATGATTTTTCGATGAAAATTCAGGTCAGTATCCAACTGCTCCAGAGCCCATTCAGCGAACACACGTCGTTGTATACCTTCACCTCCTGGATCAGTTGAATTTTGTACAGATGCAGGCCCAAGCCACGATGCAAAATTCGCCAAGTTGTGGTCTACGAAAACCGAGTTCTTATGAGTGATTTGAAATCGACTGCCTCGGATTCTCCTACGCACTCTCACGGAGAGCGGCAATGTTTTCGGCAGATCTTGCGTTTCGTCGACGTTCGGGTGTTGGTTTATCGTTTGCTGAACCAGTGGACTCAAATTTATCCACCACACTGCGAATAATCCTCTCGGTAGGACGATTATGGCGACCGTAAAATGGGCGAAGCGCGCGGAACGATGCCCGAACAGAACACCCATTTTGATAAAACAATTTTATCATTTGCACATGTTGTTGAACGCTATGTCCGTCCATGGTGATTTGGCAAACCAGACTGAATAAATGACAGCCAATTTGACAGATGTAGCTTCAACAATATGGCCGCTATCAACTGTTAAGTTCGGAAGTCTCTATTGTAAGGCCCTGTAGATGATCAGGACTTGGAAATGTTTAACTTAACTTTTTAGCATGTTCCACAGAATTTAATTCCAAAGGACCACCTTTTCTATCATTTAAGGCAAATTTTGAATCTTATTCAAAAGTATTCAAAAGCGTTTCTATAATATTAACTTTTCTCAACTCTATTTATGATTCAATGATTTACATAAATTCATTTATTTATTTTTTGCAAATTTTATTTCAGATGACAACGAAGCAATTTTTAAATGTAGTTCTCTTGATTGTACTAGTATCGGAACCTCTACCTTTAATAAACAGTTCTGCTGTCCTTATAGCTGATGTAACGATGTCAGTCATGGTGGAGTTATCATCTCGACATCCGTTTTGTAAAATGCACACGGACAGGTAAAGCTCTATAAAAAAAGATATTACCACTAAGTTACATTCACATAAGTTAAGTAATTTTTAATTCTAGGGGTGATATTCAACGAATGCTTTTACAATCCGATCCGAGGCGCATCCGACAAGTACCACGTGACTCGGTAATGGAATTGGAAAACGTTTGCAATGATGCTGGCTCGTATGGAAGAGAATTTCGTGGTGGGTTGGGATTTATCTACCCTGGAACTAAGTGGTGTGGCCCAGGTATGTCATAATGTGATTTAAAACATCACCTCATACAATAGTTGCATGTGTTGTACCATTGTTTAATTTTATTGTCCAATAAGCTTAAAACAAATGTGTTTGTTGTTATAAGATGAAGAAATTCTTACAATACCAAGTGGTTTGAACAAATTAAGTATCTTCTTGGGTTTATCATTTATGAGGTTACACTTTTCACATTCGAAAATGAATTGTTTCATTGGGCTTAAGGTTTGTCAACATTAAGGCCACAAATAAGAAGTTTCGAAATGTTTTTCTCTTTTTTTTTTGTAATGCTATCCTAAATCTTTCTGAAAAACAAGTGTCTGTATGCATAGAGTGATTGTTTACCTTACTTCGTACAAATAACTATTTATTTGCGTACACATAATGTACGAGTATATGCGTGCCAATCTATGTACAAGTCCGTGTCCATAAAAATTGTGGCCATTTGTAATGTTAAAGAGGTGCATGCAGTTGTTGCATAAATTGATGTTTTTTCAGAGCCGGTTTGATGACCGGCTGTCTACTGCAAATGTCTGCCACCTGATACGAAAATGTTCCTCTGTGTAAGTATGGCTATCCTAGAACGTTTAGGTGTTGGCAAATTTTGGTGGCCCGTAAGAGCTGGATATAATGGGCTCATTTTTAAAACAGAAATGAATCTATATGCACACATGTTCGTAACTGCAGTTCAGCTTTCCATGAGATCGGCTTTATATGACATTTTCCGCTCAAAGAAAGGGAGAATAGGTCCCGAGTTACAATAAAATTATAACCCTTACTCATGCAGGTTAAAGTGGCTAGGGCATTCTTGGCCAGTAGCATAATACTAGCCTACGCTGTCATCGGGCTCATAACCCTACATGGAAGAGATTAAAAAAATGTAACGAACGAACTCATGGCCTCGGATAACCCTTGCAAACGTTTAAAGGACTACGACCTTCGGATCTGCATGTGGAACGTTCGGACCCTTAACAGGTCATGTGCAGTCGATCAATTAGGAGATGCCCTTGACTGCTACTAGTATCACGCCATCCAGGAAGTGCGACGAAATTGGCTGAACATAAGGAGGATGAAAAACTGTGATATATGTTATACTATTGTGATTGGTATAGGGGGAAAAAAAATAGCGCTTATTCAAATCTAGATTTGCCATATGGGGCAGACTTAGGCAAGAAGCCTTGAGCTCCCCATGCCCCTAAGGAAGACGATTACAACGCCACCAAATAATGTTTCTATGAGCTCCTCGACAAGACATACGAGCAATGTCCGAAGTACTAGGCGATTTTAACGCCAGGATAGGAAAGGAGGAAATCTATGGTAGGAGAGTTGATAAACATAGGCCACACGACACCACGTCTAACAACGGACTTAAGGTTATTGACTTTGAGGTGGGACGAAATATCACTATAGCAACCACACGATTTCCTCATCTCAATATACACAAGGGGACATGATGGTCTCCGGATCATGAAACGCTAAATCAATGTAATCAATTACATTGCGATAGACGTAAGACATGAATGTTTGATCCTTCCGGGCAGCCAACTTTGACTCCGATCACCATCTTGTTGCAGCCAAGAAATGAATACGGATTTCCCAAGCGCCACAGCAGAGAAGAACTAAAGTAGAAAGCTGCAATCCCAAAAGATTGTCAGAGTTTTCGCCGAACCCGTATCCCGAAATCTCTCAACAACTCCTATGCTGTCAGCGTCAAGTACCGAAGACCAGTGGCAATGCTGCCAACGTGCCATCAAGAAATCTCTGGTTTGATGAAGAATGTCAGCAAGCACATGTAGCTAAATGAGAAGCGTAGAAAGCGGTGCTGCAACGAAGGACGGGAGCCGCTCGTAAGCTCTACGAGCAGAAGAAACGAAGAAGAAGAAAAAAGAGCAAGAGAAGCGCGCGGTCGAAGATATTGAGACATTGCACTCCGGGTATAACGTACAGAAATTTTGCCAATAGTAAAAGGATCGTCTCAAGCCAAGAAAGCCCTTACAGAACCCTGTAGAGATGAAGACGGAAACTTTGTACAATACATAGTAGGATCACAGTCAATGCTGATAATATGGAACAACTTTTTCTGCAGACTGTATAACAATAATGTGTCGAAGGGTTTAAGGGGACATTCTTTCATAAATTTTGGGGAGAAAATCGTATGGTTGGGGGATCGGAAATACATCCCATCCGGGATACAGAAGTTTTAGGCAGTCTTACGCTGTCCTGCTTTGATTTCTATTGAAAATAACATCTTTCAAATTTATGTGAGTATGGTAACATAGAGTATTTTTGAGCTCTTAACTATGAGTACTTAAATTGTTTTACATTAAATTTTGTCCTAAAATTAATATGTCAAAAGTTATTGGATATCCAAGGTGATTTTTTTTTAACTTAAAATCCAAGCAAGACTTCTGGAGAATTCTACATTCATTAGGCGCGCGTGCATTCCATCATATACCAGTACAGGAGCTATAGCTCGGGAATTCAGAGAAGCGTTTGGAATTCTGCAATTACATTTTGTTAAGACACTTTGGGGAAGACAACTTTATTGGTATTTGTATTTTTCCCCCTTTAAATTTTTAACAATTTCAAATTTAGTATTTTACCTATTTCAATAAGCGGGGTAATATCTTGAAAACTACTGACTTTCATCTAAAGTCACCTGACCTTTTTTTTGTTTTTAAATCCTAGATACACGTTTCAAAATTGCAAAAAGTGGGGTTAATAAGATATTGGGTCTACAAGTAAGTTTCCAGCGTTTGTCAGAGATTGCGCCACAAGTGGATCCCGGGCAGAAATGTCAGACCCCATGTGTTTTATTTGTAGGTTTTATATCTGTCAACAACTTTGCAGCGTTATATTTGAGCAGTTCTATCGGTGTCGTACATTTTATCGAGCGAAATCATGGTAAGTTTCCAGCCAAATAAACGTCATTTGCGGGAAGCGCTGCTTTTATTCTTTAATATGAAGAAAAGTGCGGCTGAGGCCTATCGTTTGTTTTCGGAAACTTATGGGGCGGAATGTATTGGTGAATCGACGTGCCGCGAGTGGTTGGTGGTGGTGATTTTGGAGTTGAAGACAAAGATCGCCCCGGAAAGCCGAAAAGTTTTGAAGACGAGGAATTGGACGCTTTACTGGATGAGGATCCGTGTCAGATTCAAGAAGAACTTGCTGCATCATTGGGCGTCACGCAACAAGCCGTTTCCCTGCGCCTAAAAGCACTGGGATTCATTCAAAAGGTTGGAAACTGCGTGCCGTACGAATTGAAGCCAAGAGACGTCGAACGGCGATTATGCATATCCGAAATGTTACTGCAGCGGTATAAAAATAAATCATTTTTGCATCGTATTGTCACTGGTGATGAGAAATGGATTTATTATGATAGTCCTAAACGCAGAAAATCGTATACAAAGCCCGGCGAGCCAGCCCAATCGACGCCGAAACGAAATATTCACGTGAATAAGGTCATGCTCTGCATATGGTGGGATCAAAAGGGTGTCGTCTACTACGACCATTATATCGAACAAAACTAATTCGTTTGAAGCGGGCATTAAAAGAAAAACGGCCGGAATATGAGACCAAGCATGAGTCCGTCATTTTTCATCACGACAACGCTCGGCCATATGTTGCGGTTTCGGTGAAAAACTATTTGGATGATAGTGGATGGGAAATTCTGCCTCACCCGCCTTACAGTCCAGACTTGGCACCATCTGACTACCACTTGTTTCGCTCGATACAGAACGCTCTTACGGGAATACGCTTCAGCTCAGTAGAGGAAATCAAAAATTGGCTCGATACGTTCTTGGGCTCGAAAGACGAGAAATTTTTTTGGTCCGGAATTCATAAATTGCCAGAAAGATGGGGGAAAGTTGTAGCTTCCGATGGACGATACTTTGAATAAAGCATTGTAACTATGTTTTCATAATAAAACTTCAAATTTTGGAAAAAAAACGCTGGAAACTTACTTGTAGACCCAATATTTTTCCGAAAAAAAATGACAAAGTCAAAATTTAAAGTTTTTTTAAAAAAAAAACACTTGTGATCTTCAATAAGTTTTGGCACATTAATTTTATAGTAAGATTTACTTTGCAATAATTAAAGTACTCATAAATACGAGTTTAACAATACTCTATTTGTTACCACACCCGGATAAATTTAAAAGAAGTCATTTTCAAAAGGCTTACTTTGCTTAAAACCTCTGTATCTCGGATGAACACATACAATTTTTTTCTCAAAAATGTCAAGGAGTCTCCCCCTAAATTATTCAACACATTATCCCGAACACCCTGTATCAGACCTTGATCATCCCAGTGCTACTTTATGGAGCTGAAGCCTGTATGAAGCGGATGAAGATATCCTCAGTCGTGTCCAGAGAAAAATCCTTTGTACAATGTTGTACAATTGAACGACAAACTATATGAGCTGTACAGCGACATCGACCTTGTGCATCAGTCACCTGAGATGGCAGGGACATGTAGCGCGGAGTGTTAGCAAAGGATCGGGCTAACCGGAGAAACTTGTTAGTTTAGATCCAGGTTCACCCCGAACTACAGCGCCACCTAGTAAGTAAGTATGCAACAAGATTCACCTGTATTCTCGGTCAATGCTTGCATTGATATAAGTTGGCTTGAAACATCTCAATTGATTAACTTTGTAATTTGCAAGGACTGGTTCTGTTTATTGATTATCTTCATTTAGACGTAAAGCGATCGACGATTTGTTATTTGTCTACGTACATTCTCAAATGTCAATGAGAGGATCTGCCGAAAGGAAGATGAGTGTTTTTTTTTCTCAAAAAAATTGGTTCACTGTTATTTAAATTGTGTATTAACTCGCTTGGAAGGCAGATGCATGTATACCTAACAGGTTCTTAATACATTTTGTAGACATCCGCAAAAATATGTCTGCCTTCCCTTCCTGGAGCAGGTTTTTGTTAAAGCCACCCCTGATTAGCGTTTACATTTGCTCAGCAACCAAAGTACTGCATGGCCATAAGACCCGGCTAAAAGGCACCTTTGAGATTGAAGTGCATGATGTTAATATTGCATAAGGCAAAGGGAGTTTCATAAGTGCATCTAGAGCAGAGAGCAGAGAGCCGAAGAAACCTAATTAGGAATATTCAGTACACAGTGACTACGCGAGGTGTGTAACAGGTGGTTCGAAAAATTCCTAGACTAGCATATAAAAACACATTTTTTTGGCAAAATTCGACTTTATTCATCAACATATGCGTAGTCCCCTTCTAGAGTGATATGACCATTCCAGCGCTCGTCTAGCATTTCTATGCTTTTCTTATAGAATGATTTTTCCAAACCTTACAAAATACGATTCAATTTCGGCGATCACTTCTTCATTTGAACCATATAAGAGGGCGGGTCAATAAGTCCGTGACTTTTTGAATTTCTGACCTCTTTATTGAAACAGCAATACTGCTCCTGTCAACAGGCATTTGTCAGTTGACTCCTGTCAAAATTTAAACTTGCTGCGTCAGTTAGTTTGTGTTTGACAGCTATTTTTATCAGACTACTCACTAATTTGAGGAGAAAATGGAAAAAAGTGAATTTCGTGTGCTTATTAAGCATTATTTCTTGCGAAAAAAAACCATTACCGAGACCAAGGCTAAGCTTGATAAATACTATAGGGACTCTGCACCATCGATTTCAATGGTAAAAAAGTGGTTTACTGAATTTCGTTGTGGCCGTACAAGCACTGAAGATGCCGAACGTCCTGGACGCCCAGTTGAGGTCTCTACACCCGAAACAATCGAAAAAATTCACGATATGGTGTTGGCCGACCGAAGATTGAAAGTGCGAGAGATTGTGGAAGCCGTAGGGATCTCGCATGGCTCAGTGGTTTCAATTTTGAATGATCACTTGGGCATGAGAAAGCTTTCCGCAAGATGGGTGCCGCGTTTGCTCACAGTCGACCACAAACGCAATCGTGTAACAACTTCACAGGAAGGTTTGGCGTTGTTTAATCGCAATATGGAGGAGTTTTTGCGCCGTTTTGTAACCGTGGACGAAACATGGATCCATCACAACACACCAGAGAACAAACAACAGTCAAAACAGTGGGTTTCTAAGGGTGAATCGGCGCCAAAGAAGGCCAAGGTGGGTTTGTCAGCCAATAAAGTTATGGCGACTGTTTTTTGGGGTGCACGCGGGATAATCCACATTGACTACCTTCAAAAGGGAAGAACAATGAATGGGGAATATTATGCCAACTTATTGGACCGATTCAATGACGATTTGAAAAAAAAAACGACCTCATTTGGCCAAGAAAAAAGTTCTTTTCCACCAAGACAATGCAAGGGTGCACACATGTGCAGTTGCCATGGCAAAAATCCATGAATTGGGCTATGAATTGCTCCCTCATCCACCCTATTCTCCAGATTTGGCTCCGAGCGACTACTTCTTGTTCCCAAACCTGAAGAAATGGCTTGGTGGAAAAAGATTTGACTCCAATGATGAAGTCATCTCGCAAACAAAGGCCTATTTTGAGGACCTCGACAAATCATTTTTTTTGGAAGGGATAAAAAAATTGGAGAAGCGTTGGACAAAGTGTATAGAGCTCAAGGGAGACTACGTTGAAAAATAAAATTATTTTTTTATTAAAAAATCTGTGTTTTAATCAAAAGTCACGGACTTATTTACCCGCCCTCGTATCTTTCCAGCGAGCATTTTTTCGAGGATTGCGAACAAGTAACAGGATCTGTATTTCATACATTGTCACATACAGCATGAAAAAATTCTTTTTTTTTTCCTTACACAGCTCCAAATCGTGCTCTGAATCAACAGAATCAACATATTGCATTTCTGGCCCAAACGCGGTACACACTTCGAACAGAACTTTCGCATGTCCGAATAATAGCGCCATTTTACCTTTTACGGTTACGTTTTGTTGATGTTTTCCAGCTTAACAGCCTCATTGGGCGACCAGAGCGTTCAGCATCATTTGTGTCTGTACGACCGACGCTTGAATTCAGCAAATTCCTTGAAACACTTTTCAAGCTAGTATTAAGTTTTTTTTCCCATCAAATAACAGTATTTTATCAACGTAAGAAACTCGTTTTTTTCATGGTTTTGATATCACAAGGTGCGTCACTAATGACATTTTGGATTGGTTTTTCTCCAGAAGTTGGCAATGGAACACTTAAAACTTCTTTTGATTTTGATGCCAAACACAATCAATTGTCAAAAGCCTGGTTTGACTCATTATGCTATTTGACGTTTATATCTATATGTATTAGTACATTCTGACATAATATCCAGAAGAGAAATTTTGCTTCTGAAATTAAAACCAGAAGCAAAATTTGCTTCTGAAAAAGTAAAGAAGAGTGCCAATGGACAGTTTTATGTCATTTTTTTCTCTCTGGAGTGCAAGAAGAAGGCTTCTGTCGGCCAATCGAAAACGCCATAAAACCTCAATATCTCGATGATTAATAGTCAAAATGTCATCAACATTTGACAAGTATCGTTTGAAGGTACTAACTAAAAATCTATGTATCAGACTCAGTCAGGGACTTTCGAACCACCTGTAATAATCCGATAGACGTAGCAGTGCATTGTCGACTTTGTCATTTGAAAAATTTTCTACTTTTCAGTTAGGTAAGATCGTAATATTCTAGAATGCGCTAGTAGTAGTTATAAGTAAAGTATCAAGTCAGTAAATTAAATGAAAGTAAATAAATGAAAAATAATCTCAGCAGAGTCAATTTATACGAGTATAATATTATTCACTAAATTTTAGGAACCACAGCAGCTGACTACAACGACTTGGGACAACATGCTGACGAGGATCGTTGTTGTCGCGAACATGATTTATGTCCCAATGTGTTATCTGCCGGCGAATGTAGTCGTGGTCTATGTAATACCGGGGCGTTTACACGATCCCATTGTGACTGTGATGCTCGATTCAGGCGATGTCTTCAATCTTTAAACACTGGTAAGTTTAACTTTAAAATAAAATTTATTTTATTTAAATTGAAAATGTTAAATACAACTATTTTTTATTTAAGAGACCGCCAACACTTTAGGTGCCATATTTTACAATGTCGTTCAAGTGACATGTTTCCAGGAGCGTAGCCCATGTTCAGAACATCAAAGGTTTGATTTAAAATGTCCAGTCGATTTTCGTCCATCAGATTTGTATGTCCCTCCAAATTCGGGTAACCTCATCTCACGTATAATTCAAAAGCAGTCTTTGCATTATCCTTTGAACGAATTTAGTCAGCGATCATTATATCTTGAAGGGGAATCAAAGCGTTCCAGTTTTGATTCAATTACCACACGGTTAGGAGTTAAATTAGCTTCGGTTGGATTTGTTGCAGTTAATATATTCAAAGAACTGACCAACTGGCCACAAAATAAAAGAAATCAGAATAGAGATCATTTTAATACGGACAATGAAGTAAGTGGCTGGAATTCATATCAGGGACCGCGACGAAACGATTATGGCAATAACTATTGGAGAAAGTAGGATTAGACATGGAATCTTAGTGCTTCCAAAATTGAAATGTGATAAAACTTAAAGTAGAACTTAGAATATATTGAAGTTAACGATGAAACGGTAAGATGAAATAGACAGAATTTCGAAGATTCAAGTTCAAGAGAAATACGAGTAATATGGGGAACGCTTTCATAGTTGCCATAATTGTTTTCCTTTTTCTTTTATTTCGTAAGTAGGTAGATAAGGTAAAAGTATTCTTGACCTATATCTCTAAAGAAATAAAGCGTTAAAAGAGATTTTTACTTTCGAATATACTCCTTCCGAAGCGCACTTCATTAAGATTAATAAATTGTTGCTAGGGAAGATAAGGTCAGATTGATAAAGGTTAATAAGCAGACTTCCTATAACGATTAACGATTCCTGGTAGATTTACGAAGAAAGTTACCAAATATTACATATACATACACCACAAACATTGACTTCCTTGCAATTAAAATTAAAATATTTTGAGGTTGATACCGGCACGAAATGATTCCTAAAAAACTAAGTCTCTAACATTCTAACTTTCATGCCTCCGCATTCGCATAATGTATGTGTGATGTCTTCTACAACACAATAGTTTTCTTCTGGCTTAAATTCAATCCTGACCTTTTGAAAAAGTTTCTTGAGACCCTATCGGCTTCTCTTCTCGATCTGTGTCAACTTAGCCTTAATTTCTTAGCTCTTCCGACAACAATCAGATTTAAGTTCGGTTCGTAGATTTGGTACAATACATAAAATTGACTATCACATTAAGTATCTACTCTAAGTTGAAGTATATTTCAAAAGTTAAATAATGTTTTTAGAACATAACCTCAGTTTTTCAAATTACAAGTTGTCATTGTCAATCCAAAGAATCAAGGATCGAGAATCATCAGATCTCAACAAAGTGTCACTTGGCGAGTTAAAATTTACTCTGGGGTAGATTTTATACACAGCATTTTACATCTGCCCTTTATTTTTAGACATAATGTCACTCTTTTTGTAGATGGGGCACATTCAAGTCGTTGGACTTGCATTTATACCCCCATACTCGACTGATTAATGCAGTTATCACCCAAATCATCCTCAGTTTTTAGTAATTCCGTTCAATAGTTCTTTGCAGACTCAAACTTGTTTTTCACTGTGGAGAATTCATTTCAATGTGAACCGCATCTGGGTTTCCGAAATATACTCGTATGTATTTTAAACAATTCTTGGGGATGGTATTTATGTTAAAAGCAACTACGATTTCCTCTGAGTCAGTGACAGGACTGCCGTAAGCTAACAAGAACCTTTTTTTCGAGCTGAGACGCTCGAATTGGAGCGCTTTCCCGTTTCTTGGCGCAATTCTTCATTGCAAATGTTACTCTATTGATAAAGGGTGTTATTTTAGAGGTATAAAAATTCAATATGAAATAAAACACTTGAAGCTAATATTAATTTCTATGATATTAGCTTTATTTAATATATAATTTTATATTGTATAATTAGTGTTTAAATATGATATCCGGCATATGCGCGCCACGGGTAGCGCGAATGAAACGCAATCGCGAAGTCCAGTTTGCGACAACTTTATCGAGCACCTGGGGCCATATATCAGCAATAACACGGCGAATGTTGACTTCCAAATTGTGCAACGTCTCTGCTTTATCGGCATAGACTAGAGTCTTCACATACCCCCAAAGAAAGTAATCTAAAGGTGTGAGATCACAGGATCGTGGAGGCCAGTTCACAGGTCCATTACCGGAAATTATGCACTCAAAAAATGTTTCCCACAATAAATTGCTGGTGTCGCGCGCCGTGTGGCATGTTGCGCCATCTTGTTGAAATCAAAGCTGGCATTGACGTGAATGCCATTCAACTGAGAACGTACCTGGATTTTTAACGTAAACCACCTGTCATAAGACCTTATGTTTACGAGGTGCCCATACACCCATAGGGAGCAAGGATACGCCTTGCCATCGCTAATAAACTCGCTTTATGTTTATTAATACTTCGCTTATATATTATACCAAAGCAGAACTTGTGTTGGAGGCACAAGTTCCACCCTTGGTATGAGTCGAGGCCGACCTAAAACCTCTTGCTGTTCTTAGGGTCACAGCACCCAGTACTTCATTTGCAACTCTACAATGGGCAAAACCAAGGAATACCCGTACCCGCGATTTGGGTTTAAACCACAGCCACCATGACGCTCCCACAAGGGGGCCTACCTCTAACAAGTCACTCCCGGACCGAAATCCCGGGGGCTCCTGACTCCCATGGTACCGTGATTTAAGTCCTGGTATGGACTACCGGTGGTCAAGCCGCCAACAAGACCTATGACCGGCAACTTGTAACTGGTCAAATCGTAGCAACCATTCAGAGGCTGTAATCTGAAGATGTTTACGATAAGACCAGTAAGAACAATCTGCCCCCGCTTTTTATTAGACAACGTCATTGATGGGCGAAGCCTTGATAATTGGGCGGGGGCCCGCCATTCAACTGAGGAACGAAGAAGTCAGAAATCTTGTTTCTATAGTGCTCTCTATTGACGGTAACATTCTGGCCGGCATCGTCCTTAAAGAAACATGGGCCGATGATTCCACCAACCCATAAAGCACATCAAACAGTGAGTTTTCATGGTTTTAGAGGCGTCTCGACAAAGGCTTCTGTGTTTTCTCCACTCAAAATTCGGCAATTTTGCTTGTTTACATATCCATTTAACCAAAAATGGGCCACATCGGAGAACAAAATTTTACGTTGAAAATGAGGATCAAGCTTCGGCCCATTCACCGAACCTACGAAGCGTATAATAGTCACGCGGTTTCAACTCTTGCACAAGTTGGATCTTATAAGCTTTTAAGCCAAGATCTTTCCGTAAAATCTTCCGCAAAGTGGATGGGCATAGCTCCAATTGCTGTGCATGATGGCGAATGGACTGATTCGGATTCTCCTCAGCACTGCGCTCCACAACGGCAATAACTTCTTCTGTTCGCACTACACACTAGAGTGTACCTGATGTGAAAACGATTCATCGTGTTCCGAATAACTTGCTCAGATGGACGATTATGTCGACCGTAAAATGGACGTAGTGCACGATAAGTTTGGCGAACCGAATCATGGTTTTCAAAAAAGGTTTGCGCATTTTGCACGCGCTGTTCTGGCGTTAATCTATTCACCGTAAAATGGGAAAACGTACTAACCACAAATCAACTTTCAACTGTCAAAATGGCAATCTGTAGAAACAGTGCTGCCAGTTTAAAAACCAAACCTCTAAAAAAAACACCCTTTATATATACATACATATGTATGTGCACCACTATACTCACCGATTTTTTGGGGCTCACCTTGGCATATCGATGGGTCTTGATTCTCTTCAGTAACAGTAAGGTTGTTGAAAGGTGAAACGGTTGTTAGTCCGACATTTAAGGCCGAACCTAAAGTGACATAGAAGGGCATGTAAAGATATCAGTAACCGGGTTAGAGATTAGAGCTACGTTTACCATGACTTCATCTCTATTTCAAGGTCCTTAGGAAGTAATCAATAGGATATGCTTCTATTTATTCT
Source organism: Volucella zonaria (assembly GCA_963966105.1). NCBI lineage: Eukaryota > Metazoa > Arthropoda > Insecta > Diptera > Syrphidae > Volucella > Volucella zonaria. The sequence continues at coordinate 86,578,909 of OZ014532.1, read as the reverse complement.
AGACCCAAGTTTGATCGGTTTTGTTTTCGAAAAGGCCAAACGTAAAACGTACGTTTTGTTGCGATTTTGCGTACCGCTGTATGAATTTGCTAAGAAAGATATAGAGAACAACATACCCTTTGAGCCCGGCTTAACGATTTTAATAAGAGTAGTATCACTTTTGAGTTTTCTACTGATCGTCTTTTTAATTAGTGTTAAAATTTGCTCAAGAAATTGTTTTCGCATTTTCTTCAAATTATGTGTACGCCGAGGCGATTCACAAGTTTTTTCATAAAAATTAAAAAACTCTTAGAGGCCTGGAGTCCTTTACTTATTATGAATTTCACTTGCACTGAAGCTTTTAAGCATATTAAATATACATTTAGATACGGAAATTGTTTTAAGATTTGAGTTAGTCTTCTCGTGGCATTAACCGGAGCTTTTTGTAGTATGATACAGCTGTAATTGGCGAAATGCTCTTCATATTTTAATGTATGGGGATGCTCATAATGAAAGCCTTTGAACCAGTCTTTAATACAATACGTAACTATGTATATACGATAGTAAAGATTTCCCATATCTGTGCGTACATTGTACATAGCTCAGCTAATAATTTATTTGTTTTGGGGTAAATCCTTTACTTAAAAAGAATGTTATAATGGTATGCCATTTAATCTTGCCCATTCTGAAAATATTTTGAAGAACGTTCTGGTATACTTGGACTTAGGTGTATTTAAAAAAGGCGAATAATAACAGTATTTTAGTATTAGGACAAGATAAGAGCTGACCGCGCATCTACTAGACTGGGTTTTATTGAAATATACTCGTATATAACATACATATGTATGTACCTGATGCTTTTACCCGAAAGCGACATTTCATCAAGATCAATATTTGTTATCCCTTGTCGTGTCTTTTCATTGACATCTTGTCCCTAGTCTTAGAGTTTTTATTAATTTTCATTTTAAGTTTATTTTTATTTTGTTAAATTACACATTCATATATTCCAACTGTTGTTATTGTTTTACACTATTGTTTTGAATAAATGTAATTTTATTAAATCATTATGTTTGTATTGGTTTGAATGTCTCTATATTTTATATAACCTTTAATACTCTAACAAGGAAAAGATACATTATTACAGGGCTGGATACAATAAGACGGTTTCGGATATAATATGCGCACAATGGCAGTATCAGCCTACAGAAAAATATGTCCCCAGTGCTCCGGGAAGAACTTAAGTTGATTTGTCTTTAACGATTGAAACAACAGAAATAAATATACAATTCAACGGCTGTTTATCTTCATTAAATGTTAAATGGTTTCAGAAGGACTTATCGAACGATGAATTCAGAAAATTAAACTATTTTTTAATTGTATTGGGTTAATACCTTAATATGCGAAAAAGAAACGTATCTTCAAATACGTTCATATGTATATCCAACATATACTCGTACTTCTACATATTTCTTATATATCATACTTGAGTGAGAAATTTACCTGTAAGGGGATTATATTGTAAATGTAGATATAACTTTCAATTAAATGCTGTTATAAATATCAAAAATATAAAGTTTATTTATGCAAAAAATCAAAAAACCCACCATGTAGTTTTATTTATAATCAAAAAGAATTAAATAAATTTATTTATACATTTAAATGAATCAGGATTGCGGTACGCAAATTAAATATATTATATATTGTACATAGAAAATTGCGTATTTCTAACCAAAAATATAGGATGTTCCCCATTTGTCGAAGTAATCCGTTTTGAATGTGTTGGATGGCCAAATGGATGGATGGATAGACACCCACTGCACCTTAGTTATGGTTAACAGATTCATAAATTCAAACAAAGGAACGCAGAAAGGAAAGGAGCACCGATGATTCAGACTATTTTCTTACCAGTTGCCTGTAAATGTGTTCTATATACTTATGTATTTATGTTATAGCTCTGAGCTTCCGATCCTTGAACCATAGCTGCTTAATAATTACTCGTATATGCATGTTGTTCCAAGCTATTGAATTGAAGAAAATGGATATCGGTAAGCCATCTCAATATTCCCAAGGAGACATGATTGTCTCTGGATCAAAAAACCATTAATCAAATTGAACATATTTCGACCAATGTTTACTTACCCGAACCCATATATTTCAAGTACCTTCCCAATTTCCAAATTGGCCCCTCTCTCTCTATCAATCTTTTGATCCCAGCCTTATCGAAGAAAAGTTACAAAATATCAAAGATGAATTGTTACCCAGGCCAGACGGGTTTCCAGCAGTATTCCTCAAAAAGTGTGCCGCCAATCTTCCGCGCCCACTTTCCTTCCTATTTCATCTGTCTCCTATGCAAGGGGAATTCCCCCAAATTCGGAAGACCTCTTTCTATCACAAAAAGGGATCAAAGAATGAAGTAGCCAATTACCGTCCCATTGCTAATCTTTCTCACATACCTAAAATGTTCGAAAGTTTTTTGTATGAAGTTCTAAGCTTTCAGTGCAAGTCACTTATATCACCCAGTCAGCATGGATTTTTGAAAGGTAGATCAACTACTACAAATTTAGTTGAATTCGAATTAGATTTCGCTAAGGCTTTCCATAAAATATCACATCAATTGATCCTTTTCAAATTGTCTTCCCTCGGTTTCGACCCCATATTGTTAAAATGGATATCTTCTTATCTGGCGTTCGCTTTAGATCAGTCTTCTCAACCCCGTTTTCAGCCTCGTCTGGAGTTCCACAAGGCAGCCATCTAGGTCCCCTCTTTTATATTTGAACAATAAACGATCTTGACAGGATTATTAAACACTGCTCCCTATCCATTTACGCCGACGACACTAAGTTTAAGTTCTCCAAGACTATTTCTTCAGCCCAAGACTCTATTCTCCTTCAAGAAGACCTTGATAGGCTTTCCACTTGGTGCATAACAAATTGCTTTGAGCTTAATGTCTCCAAATGTCAATCTATGACTTTGTCTCGTAAGTTCAATCAATCTTCCCCTCGACTTTATTTTTTGTATGACCAACCTGTACCGCAAGTCCAATTACTTCGCGACCTTGGAATATTATACGATAGAGAGTTAAACTTCCGTTCGCATATAGATGAGATAATCCTTAAAGCCAACTCATCGCTCGGTTTTATCTCAACGATGGTCTAAGGAATTTTGCAATCCTTATGTGACAAGATCACTTTAAAATACATTACCCGGCCCCTTTTCGAATATACCACCCAAGTTTGGTCCCCCTTTCAGCGAGTTCATATATCCCGAATCAAGAACATTCAGCGTCGTTTTCTTCGATTAACTCCTTAACCTGAATACCCTCGAAAAACGCAGAGCCGTAGCTGACATTCTATTCATTCATCGACTGCTCTCTGGTTCTGTGGATTGCGCTGCCCTTTACAATTCCATTTCCTTCAACACAAACCCTCGTAATTTGAGCTGTCCTCGTCTCTTCTATATTCCACTCTCCGCACCTCTTATGGTTCCAACGAACCAATCTCCAAGTCCTAGTTTTCTAAGTTAGTCTAAGCTTGTATTAAGCGAAATAAATTGGGGGCGTTAGCCCCCACCTAAATTAAATTAAATTAAATTACTTTAGGTATCGCTTAAGTCGCACTCTTGCGCTTCCAACTTTGCACACCATCCATGACGAGATCTTATTTCACCGCGTTGCCCATTTGGCCAATGATCGTTAATGTTCATTGGCTCAATATGTCCGTCCAAGTTTTATATAAATTCCATCTATAGACCGAAAATCAATCGAATATTTTTTTTCTTGAAGCAACCAAGTTCATTTTTATTAATTTTTGGTAAAGCCAATTTTTCGTACTGAAGTAGGGCTAGCATACAGTAGACCTTCTTTTTCTTTGGCTGACTGCAAAATTAATAATCCTAAGGTTCTGGGCAAAGGATCCAGGTGAGACATCCTACCAGAAACGTCCTGATTCGACTTTAAACGGTTAAAAGGATGTAAATTACCTCAAAAGATTCGAGTCCAGGTGGTATTCACAATACCGATAACTTAAGCGTGGTCTTTTTCACCTTGGCTGGGCACGAATTCTGGAGGCGTTGCTATATCTTTCAATTTCGAAGGCTTCTGAGTGTTTTTCTACGGCGCGCTTAATAGATTGGGCTGGAAAGATGGAGAGAATATCGGTGAGGGTTAGTTAGATAAAAATAGGTTAATGCATATTCTGAAAGACTACCATCTAAAAAGCAATTGAAGAGTTGAAGAAGACGTGAGGCAAATACACAGCGGAAACTACAAGTGCAGTCGAAGGCGACAATGCTTAGACTCTAACTCCATTATCGGGGAGCGAAAACAATTGAGATTTCCGGGTATGACACCCACTGAAATTGATCAAGCTTTTGAAATTGAAAATGCATTATTTTCTTCAGATAGCTAAGAGGAAGAAAGCTACGTCGATAGGTTTCCATGCATATAATGACCGGATGAAATCGGTGCTGGAACCAGCACAATTTTCACATGAGGTGGGCAGAATTTACGAGTAGATGCCGCGAGAAAATCCACTTCCATGATAACCGCAAAACGCGACATAAAAGATTAATTTGAAGGAAAAGTGGAGTCTCTTAAGATCGAAGAAGAAACATAAGAAATTTGTATGGATTTCAAAAAGTACATCCGTTAAAGGCTTGCGAAAAGACCGAAACACTCAGTGATACTGATCGAAGAAAATCTGATGGATATAAATATGATATGATATGACATGAATGATACATTCTGCTTGGAAAGTTAGTCGTTTTGGCTCTACTATTACGTTCCTAGCCTTATATATGCAAGATTTTTGTTCAAGATTTCTGACCATGTATTTTTCATAATTTTTTAGTACTCCCGAACATTATTTTTCTAACACCACCAGGATCAAGCGCTTCTCTTCCTCTTTTTCCTTCTTTTTGAATAGCCGATATTTCGGTAATCGCAAGTAGCTCTCGTCCTTCCTTGCAACGAAGCCCCGTACCTTTTGCTTCGCTGCGTATTATTTTCAGCACACCAGGGGTGTCATTGAAGTGGTAATCAGTTGCAATCTCTCTAATGGCTTTATGATGATGCTACCATTGTTTGTTGCGCTTGATGACGCCAGTATACCTTAGAAATATAGGCTTATTATGTATATTTATTAATATCCAACGCCTGGGCGAATAACATTAAAAAGGATAATTTATTTTCACAAACCAAAACACCAATACAATAATATAAGTTTTGAAATCTAAATAGCTAAACTACCCTTCGGTTTTTTATTTTCACGACCGATATCTTTCGCTGCTAAACTTCAACAACCTTTCTTCTTTTCTTTACCGGCCCTTTTCTCTTATCCTTTACGTCCTTATTCATCGAATTCATATTCGCCTTTTCGATGCTGCCACACCGCCAATTTGATGCACTGATTCAATGTTGACTGTTTTAGTTATATGTATAGTATGTTATTTTAACACTGACAGCTCTTTCCAGTTCAAAATCTTGACTGTCAGTCAGTATCATACCTCAGCAGAACGAAATGAATCGCTTTACTCTTGAACAACGTTGAGAAATATTGTAAACTTATTTTAAAAGTGTGTTGCCCAAACAGAGTGTTTATTGAAAATAAGTTTTGGCCGAAATGAGGCACTCATGCGCCTGGTGTACGCTAGTTTGTGCAAGAAGTTCGTGAGACTGGCTTGCGTGCGGACAGCACTAATGGTCCCCGTCGTCGTACAGTACGTACCGACGAAAATGTGGCAGCTGTGGCCGAGAGTGTTCGACTCATCACCATCGATCTCAACAATTCAACATTTCACGCAGCAGCCTGATAAGAATTTTGCACAAAGATCTCAGTCAAAATTGACTCAGCAATTGAAGGCAAACGACCATCTGCTTCCATATCGCTTCTAAGTTTAGCCCTTACAGAAGCTCGAATTGGACGTAGAATTTCGGCGGTTATATTAGCAAACAAAAGTGCAGCATCTAGGGATGAGAAAACCCGCACGTGATTGTGGAGAAGTCAATGCATCCGCAGAGAGTGACAGTTTGGTGCGGATTTTGGGGTGGTTGCATCATTGGCCCATTTTATCTCAAAAATGCTATTGGAAAAGCCATTTCGATCAACGGTGAGCATTAGAGCCATGCTTACCGAATTCTTGAGGGCTGAAATTGAAGACATGGACTTGAACGATTTTAGATTGCAGCACGATGCGATTTGACCCTCTTATACTTTTTATGTAGGGTGCCCTTAAATTTCGATGTTATGCGGACAACCCAGAAACGATTCGTGAGCCAGAAACAGTTAACAAGGTCTTTGAAAATTGGATTGACAGGATGCGCTACTGCGAAGCTGGGCGAGGCATCCACATGATTGGAATGTTCGGTCTTTCTAATAAAACCATAACATACCGAAAATAATCGATTCCTTTTGATCATTTTATTCAATTTTTAAAAAGAAATTTGTATTTGACCCACCCTGTACTATGGTGACTGTTATAGGCAAAAGAAACAGCGCTTATTCAGATGCAGATTTGCCATATGGGGCAGGCTAAGGCAAGAAGCCCTGCGAACTTACGAGTATTATGTCAAACCGTATCAAGGCTAAATTCGCTAGCTTAAACCTACGAGTAATATGCGCCCATGCCCCTACGGAAGACAAGGACGACACCACCAAAGAAGGTTTCTATTAGCTCCTCGTATCCCGAAATCTCTCAACAACTCCAATGCCACCAACATCAAGTACCGAAGACCAGTGACAACGTTGCCAACGTGCCATCTAAGACGGCGCAACTGATGTGCTGGGTTTCACCCGACCACCACCAGGAAATCGCTGGTTTGATGAAGAATGTCGGCAAGCACATGCAGCTAAACGAAAAGCGTACCAAGCGGCGTTTCAACGAAGGACGAGAGCCGCTCGAGCTAAATAGAGAGGAAGGACTTCGGCTTCGCTCCAGCAAAAGAAAAAAGATATTGAAGAAGGAAACCTTGTAGTAGGGTGACAGTCGGTGCTGAGAATATATAAAGACTTTTTCTGTATAAAGAAGAAGATCAGCATCCCGTTCTCTAGGTGGGGTGAAAAGTAGCCTCCTTAGCTAGCTGTTGTCAATGATATCAACGCTATCAACGTAAGCAAGTATGATAGATTTACAGACTTTTAGAAAATTATTCCTCTGATGTTGGCTTGCGAGTTTCGCACATTTTTCTGCCGTATATTTAAGAAGTCAAGATGATAGCGTGTTACCTTTTCTAAACCTTTTCTTGACACGTTTATCTCGTTCAATATGCTTCCAACTTTTAATGAGAAGCCACCGTTATCCATTGTCATTTTATACATACACATAATCTGGCAGGGATGCCAGAACTAGATATGGATTTGTGTAGTTCGAGACTTGTTGACTTAGTCTTCCGACCACAAAAAATCTCTCCAAAGTCAACGCTGTTTCCGATCTTTGAAGCATTTCATCCTTTTTTTGTTCAGCGTATCCAAACGAAGTTCCTGGATAGTGGTGTTATCGTTGTTCTTTTTTCGTTTTGCTGGGTCGCTAACACAAAATTCATTTTTATCCGTGGGTATTAGTTTCTTCACCAAATGGTTAACCTGACGCACAACTTATAATCTGGAGATTGTCCCCTTCGAATCTATTTTAGACATTTTAATGTGACGCCATCATCTTTAATTGACGACCCCAAACGGTCTTTTAAAATCCTTACTCTCTAAATACTTCAAGAAACTCATACTATACATATAAGGATTCTACGAGGACTATTCAAATACCTGTATAACCAGTCAGTTTTGCTAAATTAATTAGTGTTGAATTTGACATCGATAACAGACCGTGTAGTAGCGAACACATAAATATTTGGTCATATGAAAGATGCTCCTCTTGAAAGGAAATTTCTGTATTGATTGTTTTTTTTCAAATTGTAATGATTGTCAACCGATAAGTTTTGTTAAACCTCCTTGACCGCCAGGCTGCGCTGCTACTGCAAAAAAGGTTATGGTGCCTTGAAGTCCGTTCATATTTAGGTAGATATGCCAAATTTCAGTGCGATACTATCTTTAGTTTTGTTTTGACAGCTGATTGTTGTTGACGTGTTTGGCATCATGTTGAGTATGGACAAAAACGATTTTCGTTCTCTCATAAAACATTATTTCTTGAGAGGCAAAACGGAGAAGAAAACAAAAGAAAAGTTTTATAAATATTATGGGGTTAATGTTCCGTCAGATTACACCGTCAAATATTGGTTTCGAGAGTTTCGTAGTGGCCGCAACTCCACTACCGATCAAGTCCGCAGCGGCAGGCCCTGCGATGCGGTTACAGAGGACAATGTCAAAAAAATACATGAAATGGTGTTGGCTGACCGGAAAGTGAAGGTGCGCCAGCTAGCAGATACCACAAAGATAAGTACTGAACGCACCTGCCATATTTTGGGCAATATTCTGCATATGAAAAAGTTATCCTGCCGCTGGGTGGCGCGCATGCTCACTCCTGACCAAAAACACGAACGCGGAGCACTTCGAAAAAGTGTTTGGGCTTGCTGATGCGGAATCGGGCGGACTTTTGGCGTCGATTAATAACTGGATTTGGATCCCTTGGACTATTTTCTTTTCCCAAACCTCAAAAGATGGCTCATCAATAAAAAATTCAGCTCACGCTAGGAAATCATCGACGTCACGGAGGAGTATTTTACAGACCTTCCGGAAAATTACTTTTCGGAAGGGATCGAGAAGTTGGAAAATCGCTGGAATAAGTGTATCAAACTAAAAGGGGACTATATTGAATAATATAAAAAAACATTTAAAAAATTTTTTTTTTAATTCGCAAGGAGGTTACTTGCGACCATTACTTGCGACTAGTACACCATTTAACTTAGACGATGATAGGCAAAACTTCCATCCACCTTACCAAAACGAAGTGTGGATAGCAACATCAAAGCTCCTGGAAATGACTTTGTGGAGAGCACACAAAAACTCATTTCTCAGATCTGGTCAGAAGAGTGTGTGCCTGAGACCCTGGTACCCCCTCAGCTGCGCTAACTATAGAGGTATAGTAGTAGTAATAGTAGTAGTAGTAGAGTTAGACAGGGAAATGATCAAACAAATAATTAATAAAAATAAACATACCTAAAATTTTTCACGTTCCGTATTACACAGTCAGATGTTTTCTCCCGAAAGCCCCATCTCGGATATTGATTTTAGTGATTATCTTAAGTCGTGGAGGGCTTTTGTATATTTCTTACAATAATTGCCAGTCTTGCGTCACATTGCTCACAATAACCAATATTGACATCAAATCTTAATTATAATAGGAAAATCCCCATAACTTCAATTAAATATCAATTATTTAAGTTTGTTTTATTCTTTTCTTAAAATGAATATCTTATTTAAGCTGGCGAATAAAATCGAAAAGATCATTAGTCTTCGAAATTTGCGGCTAACAACAGTAGAGAAAATGATTATTAAATTGTCAATAGTGTGTTTGTTAGTTCTTACGGTAGAAAATGTTATAGCACAAATCAACGTTGCCACCCCAATTCCAATTCGAACCCTTGAATATCGCTCCGATCGTGATCCAGCCTTATTCAGAGACGTTGCACGAGCTCCCAACATGAATCAGAGACCACCCCTAATTCAGTTTGCAAACTTTGAAGAAAGTGATGATACGGATAGCTATCGTTTTAAGCGTGAATATACTGGAATTTTAGAATGATCGAACACACAATGTGAACTCTTCTAATTTGCTGTAATTTGTAAAAATGGAAATAAAATTAATTGTTCATAAAACTGTTCATAATGTTTGCATTGCGGTGATCAGCGTGGTAGCTATTGAGCCACCAGAGGATTGGGCTCAAATTTCTCTTTGCGTGCAGGAAGTAACAAAATGAACAACAGATTTGGTGAGATCAACCCGTGGTCCAAACCGGATAGGATTATTCACAGGAAAAGAGGGACATACCACCTGTGGGCAATAACATGACTTCAAAATTCCGGTAATCTTTCCTTGGATGATGTTGTTGAAGCGTAAGGCAAACGTCCGGCCACACTTTTCAGCTCTTATCTATATCCGTTTTTAGTTTGGTACTTCTGTGCTACGTCTGGGTAACTGCTGACATTCAGTTCAGTAAATCAAAATAACCTTAAATTTGATCGTATACACTAATTTGTTATAGATATGCACTTATACGAGTATGTTATGTATTTAAATTTCGTAGTTTTGTTTGAAAAATACTGCATGCGGTGATTTTAAACATTTCTGCTACTGCTTCGCTTCCGCACAGAAATCTATTTAAGTGTTTTTAGTCTGTTTTACAGGTATCGATGAACTGCTTGCTAGTAGGAAGCTCCACTAAACCCACTCGCAGCCATGTTTGGTTTCAGACAATGAGTCCTCAAAAGATGAAACAAATTTATAATAAATTGATGCAAGATCAGGGTAAAGTATTTCTTGCAATATTTAAGGAAATGCAAATATTTGCATCAGAAGGGGAATTCGTGACGTACAAATTTTGCATTGCGCTTCGAAACATTAAACTCCACTTTTTTTTTTATTCCAAAATACGAGGGTAGTCCCAGAAGTGCCGGATCGGACGTATAGATGGCGGTTGTTGTTTAAAAAGAATGACAATTGTAGGAAGTACCAGCCTTATAAAGCTTAAAACTGAAGTCTGACGACGATAAGTTGTTTAGTATTTGTTCGGCAGCTATCAATTGTGAACGCTCTCAATGAACTTTTAAATACCGAAAAAATTGGTTATCGTTATGTGATACAATACTTTTATTTGGAAGGCCTCAATCCAACCAATATCAAAAGGGAACTGGATTCTACTCTGGGGGAGTCTGCTCCTTTGTTTACAACAATAAAACATTGGGTGGCAGAGTTTAAGCGAGATCGTGCGAGTTGCCAAGACGAACATCGCAGTGGTCGGCCAAATGAAGTGAGTTCACCAGAAATGTTGAAAAACAACCACAAAATGGTATTGGATGACCGTCGCTTAAAATTGCGTGAAGTAGCAGATACGGTAGGTATTTCATAAAGCGCTGTACATCGCATGTTGACTCAAAAATTGGACATGAGAAAGCTGTGCGCAAGATAGGTGCCGCGATTACTCACAATGGAACAAAACCAGCGTCGTGAGGATGTTTCAATCGAGTGTTTGACGAAATTTCACAGCAATAAAGTCAAGTTTTTGCATTGATTCATAACCATGGATGAAACATGGGTCCATAACTTCACACCCAAAGGAACAGTCAAAACAATGGACTCAAAGGGGAGAATTGGCACCAAAGAAGGGGAAGACAGTTCCATTACAGGCAAGGTCATGGCGTCAGTTTTTTGTGATGCGCGTGGGATAATTTTCACTGATTGTCTTCAGAAAGGAAAAACAATCAACGGCGTGGTATAATGCGAACGTATTGCAGCGTTTAAAAGATGAAATCAAGAAAAAAAGGCCGCATTTGGCGAAGAAAAAAGATTTTTTTCGTCAAATGCACAAGTTCACTCATCCGTCATCGCGATGGCCAAATGCAATGAGTTAAAGTTCGCATTGCTTCCTAATGCACCCCATTCGCCAGATTTAGCCCCCTGGGACTATTTTCTATTTCCGAACTGGAACAAATGGCTCGATGGTAAAAGATTTGCCAACAGTAAAGAGGTGGAATCTGCGGTTGATGGCTATTTTAAGGAGCTCAACAATTCTCACTATAAGCAGGGTATTGAAGCTATTGAACATCGCTGGGAAAAGTGTATTGAACTAAAAGGAGACTACGTAGAGAAATAAAGATATTTTTTCCCAAATTTTTTGTGCTTTCTTTGTTAGGTCGGGTACTTCTGGGACTATCCTCGTAAGTTATGCTATCAGTATCGGAATTGATTGAACTTGAAATATTTTCTATTCATCTTCTGCAGTCTCAAGACCTAGGATGTGATTCGAGAATCAATATAAAAAAAACAGAGTACTGTCACTTTCCATTAATAGAAAGTAAAGAGTTTCTGGAACAAAATGGGTCTGTTGGATACATTCGTACGTATAACCACATTTATTTTCTGGTTAATCTAATCCATTGAAGAGTAGGTTCACACAGTCCTAACAACTACACTCCGGGATATTCAGATAATCTACTTATATAATATGTCAGTTCATGTCTCTTGACTATTTGCTTTAAAGCGCAAGCAGTTTCAGTCGCTTTCATCCAATTAATTGTCTCAAGTGTTGAGGTTGTTCTCTTCATGTGAAGGTGGAAGCTAAGTGGCTTGACTTATCTGGTGTTATTAGGCGTCTAGTGGCTCGTCCAATGGCTCTAGAACCGATCTGGGATATGGCATTGGCTTCTGTGCGGAGGACGACTACAATACTAGTTAAAACCCCTAACCTAATTCGAGAATGTAAAGCTTCTTTGAACACAGTTGGAAACTGAGTCTTGCCTGGCGAGGCTTAGAAAACTAAATCGCAAACGACACCAATATAATAAAAGCATAAGGGTCATCATTAAGTACTAGAATTGATGGAAAATGATAACGGTTAATATTTTTCAACTGTTGAAGCACTCAATAGTGGGGTGGCCGTGACTCAAGTGGCAGTTTATTCGCTTCTGAATCTAATGGCCGAATACCAGCCGTGACCGAAAAACTTTTTTTCTGGCAACTAAAATCTCGTGAGATGAATGGTGAATACAACATCAAGTCAATTTACACTAAAAATGTAGTCTCCCCATTAAATGTTGAATGTCACTCATGGAGCGAAATAGCCACTGAGCCCAAACATCTTTCTTTCTCTTTCTGGTAATATGGTCCGACAACTGCTCATTTATCGGTTTTTAAGGGACTGTCGAGTTGTATTCGTTCTGTGAGCTGGAGCAGAAACAGTTATTTGACAAGCGTTCGTCAAAGTTTTTCATCTTTCTTCGGAAAAATTAAGGTCGGTAACACCTTAACATTACTGATATGAGATGATGATGTCCACGTTCGACCTACGTATTATGTTTCGACGCTGCTACTGGTGACCAAACATACATTCGTTCGTTGCTTATTGAAAGACTCTAAAACTGTGAAGATTGTTTCGTCAATGAAAAAAAATTTGTCGATAACTGTCCTAAGCATAACAGTTGTTTTAATAAGGCTGTTCGTAATTGTACAGTGTGTCTATTGTTTGCACCAAGCGTCAAATGTCTTTTGATAATACAAGACATGGAACAAGATTGTCCGAATCGAGTGACTCTTAACCCTTTCGCATCTATTGGGACGCAATTGTCCCACTCAATTCAAAATGGGTGAATTACGTCCCACGCCGTATTTTAACCATTTTTAACGGATTGTTTTCAAATTTAGTGGCAACTGTGCCAAAATTATTGCGTTCATTTACGTTTATAAGATTGTGGTGTTGGATATTAAGTAAAGTAAGTAAGATTCTTTCTGTGTTTTAGGTTTTATTGCCATTTTAGTGCGTTGGGACACATACATACTACCTTGATCAAAAAGTTCCCGGGGGACACCCACCGTGTGGCGCTGCCATTGTTTCGAGTTGAGTTCTGTTTTTTTTTGTTAAGTTGGTAAATCTGTTGTTAGCATTTGCTCCAAATCTTAGCGTCATAGCTTGACATTTGCAAAAGTTACGTAGCCAAGAGTACATCTATATCTGTGTGTGTTGTCGATTTTTTACAATTTTAGAAATGGATTGAAATTTGCAACAATGAAATTTTGCGTAAAAAAGGGAATTAATGGTGCGCGAACGTTGGAAATGTTGGGAAAGTGTTTCGGCAATGATTCTCTAAAGAAAACGGTCGTTTACCAGTGGCACGAGCAGTTCAAAAGTGGTCGTGAGTTAATCGAAGATGATGAACGCAGTGGCAAACCATCGACATCGAAAACCGACGAAAACATTGATGAAGTAAAAGAAATGTTGGTCAATAACCGCAAATTAACCATCAGAGAGATAGCGGAGGACTTGAACATTGCCTATGGATCCGTCCAAGACATTTTGGTTAATGATTTGAGTTTCCGTCGTGTAGCAGCAAAGTTGGTGACAAAAGACCTCAATTTCATGCAAAAAAGAGACCGTGTTGACGTCGCAAAAGAGATGATTTGCGAGGATTACTGGAGACGAGACGTGGGTTTATGAGTACGACACGCAATCCAGACATCAGGCAAGCGAATGGCGTTCACTAAATGAGCCGAGACCAAAAAAACCACGTCGTTTTCAGTCAAAAAAGAAGGCAATGCTTACGGTTTTCATGGATTACAACGGTGTAGTGCTTCATGAATTTTTTCCAGAAGGCCAGACAGTAAACAAAGAGTATTATTTGAGCGTTATGAGACGTTTGCGTGAAGCAATTCGCCGAAAGAGACCAGAATTGTGGGCAGAAAACTACTGGATTTTGCACCATGATAACGCACCGTCGCACAGTGCCATCATTATTTGTAATTTTTTGACACAAAATGTAACAAATACCATCCAACAGCCACCGAATTCACCTGATTTGGCTCCCTGTGGCTTCTTTCTGTTCAATCGAGTTAAAAAAAAAACACTACGGGGAATGCGATAAATCTAATTTGGAAGACGAAGAAGATACTGCATCGGAAAATAGTGAAGACATGGAAAATCTTGAAGATATCAATATGGCTCCGACTAACACAGTATGGTCTAGTCCAGAAACAGCTTTTGAGCCCCCTATGAAAGTAAGTTGTCACCGAGACTCTTCCATAAATCTTCAATTTCATCGCATCGACACCCCGCTGAAAATATTCAAGAAAATCTTTCCTCAAAGTTTATTCAATTTCATTGCTCAATTCACAAATGAGCGAATACAAATTATGCGCAATACAAAAGGTAAGGTCAACAATACGAAATCTACTGACTCAGGAGTCGGGTACCTTCAACGAAACATTATTGGTCAAAAAATGTATCACTTGGAAATGAAGCCATAAAAGTGGCAAGAGCGCGCGATCGACGCCTAAGTACTGTCTCTAAGATGTACTTTGCACCACCCGAAAAGCCTGAAAGCGCAGGAAAAACCTATTATATGGATGATGCAGTAAACTGCCTGAAGGACCGCTTTTTAAAAGCTCGGCAAAACAGCCCCTTCCAGAGCATTGATGAGTTCTAGACGAAGTTCAAAGGCCGCTCTTAGCTCAAGCAATACATGCCACTCAAACCCATGAAACGTGTCATAAAAATGTGGCTGCGATGCGACGCTCTAAGTGGGTACACTTACGACTTCAACATCTACAGCGGACGTGAAGAAAGAGTCATGGATGGCACATTAGGGGAACGTGTTGTCAATACTCTGGCAAAATCGATTACCGAGGCAGACGTCACACTCTGTTTTGATCGCTTTTTTACTAGTGTACATTTGCTTGTGACCTAAACAAAAAAGTGAATCTGTTTTCAAAGCTATTAATACAGGACTCATGTTCACAAAATAGCACGACACCAAAGAGGTTGCTGTTCTTAGCAACTGTCATGCTTTGAGCCTAGTTCAGATTCATAAAAAACTCAAGAACGGAAAACAAGTATGCGTACCATGTCCGGAAATGGTAACATTTTGCAGAGAGATAATGGTCGGAGTCGATCGGGCAGACAGACTCTCGGGGCTGTACGAACTAGATAGAAAGTCCAAAAAAGTAGTGGAAAAAAGTATTCTATCGACTATTGATGATGAGCGTTGGGAATTTGTACATAATCCATTAGCAACTATCACGAACAAAATCGCCATTGATAGGATTTATTGTTGACTTAGCAGATGGCCTCATAACCAAAGGGAAGACAACGGCCAAAATTCATCGTTCAAGCAGATTTGGATCTATATCAAGGTACAAAAAACAGATGGCTGCAGTGAACCTACCCATAGAGGGTCTTACAAGAAGACGTTGTACTCAATGTAGTAACATCAAAAAGGAAAAGCGTACAACCATATGCGAGGAGTGTAACACTCCATTGTGCAAAAATTCCTTTGCCAGTTACCACAAGTAAAAATTACACATTACAGTTTGTTTTAAATCTATATTAATGTCATACTTCCTTTCCTTTGTTACATGCAAAAATGTGAATAAAATGAATTTATAAAACATTTTTTTTTTTGAAAATGTGTTATTTTATATTTATTGATAATTGACAGAGTGTGTTCAAAATATTAGGAACACTGCATTTTTTCACATATTTTTTGTTTAATGCTGTGGATTTTGATTTTGGAGCATGAAATAAAAAATGCAACTTTATAATTTTAAAATTTATTATTTATAGAGGCAAACATATTTTTCATTTAATATTTTGTCACACCTCCCTTAACTTTTTAACGCACGAATTCGTTCTGGCATTGTTTTCATATTTTTAATAATTACTTCCCTTAATTCTGAGCTATTTTGCCAGATATCGCGTATATTTTCAATTAACATGGTTTTATTAGTGTTTGTACGATTGTAAACTAACGTTTTCAAACGGCTCCAACAATTTTCAATGGGATTCATATCAGGTGAATTCCCAGACCAAGAGAGTACTGCAATTTTTTCTTTGTCGAAGAAATCTTTGATTTTTTTGGCTGTGTGGCAAGGAGCACCGTCTTGCATGAATGTGTAGTTTTTTCTTTTACGGTCCAAAGAATTTAGAAATGACAAAAGAATGTCGGTGAATATCTTGTGATATTGATCTTGACGCCTCGACAAAGTATAGAGGCCCTGGTCCTTCTGCCGTAATACAGCCCCATACCATTACAGAGGCTGGATGTTTTACCTGGCTGACTTCATTGTACTTCTCTGAGGGTCGTCGACGAAATTCAGTGGATTCTGTCATTATTTCTAATCGACACTCATCACTAAAGATTGTCTTTAGAAAATTAAAAATAAATTAAATTAATTATCTTAATTTTCACATTATACAAAAACATTAAAATATAAATTATTTTCAAATTACCTTCTGCCAATAGTCCTGTGGTTTGTTCTGCAACAGATGAGCCCAAATTTATTTTTTTTCTTCACGGACGCGTTTAAAAATGGCCTTTTTGTGGGTCTATGGCTTCTGATTCCATTTTCATACAATCATCTGCGATGCGTCATTGCTGAAATATTGATTCCATCTTCCTTTAAGATATTATTGAGGACCCGCAGAGTTGCTTCCCGATTTGCCAAGGTATTTGTAACTATTTTTCGATCCTCACGCACTGTGGTCACCCTTTTTCTGCCAGAGTTACTTCGAGAGTTAGCGATTGTTAACTTTCGAGTTTTTGGGCCATTCTGGACACAGTTTGGCAGGATACACCTACTTTTCTTCCGATTTCACGGTAAGAAAACGTTTTTAATTTTATCAAAGTTGTTATTTCAATGTTTTTGTGCTCAGAGACATCTGATTTCCTCATTACACTCTTTCAAAAAAAAAAAAAAAACTTAATTATTTTTTATTCCCACACCTTAACACTTAACTTTTACCGAATTTTTTTTTAAATAGTTGAAAATTATGTTTCAAGTGTTTAAATACTTGTAAAGCTTATTTCACTAATTAGAAGTAGAATACTGGCGATATACCAAATCGATAATTGCATCAATAAATGGAAATGAACGGATATTTATAGGCAAAAATGATAGTAACGGTAGATTTATTTAAAAAAAAATATGATACGTTTATCGTTTATAACATAACAAAACCACGGTTGAAAAGAATTTTAGAAGATATTTATAAATTAAGTGTTTTACCTTGTAATTAAATTTTTGCATTGTTCCTAATATTTTGAACATCCTCTGTATATGTCCCACCCACAAAGCCGGATGGGACACATATGTCCCGGTACCCCAGCGTCCCCTACGGACAATTTTGGAAGCTTTTTGCTAGAAATGTGCTAAAAATAAGTCATTTGAACAGATCAACACAAAGTTATTGATGTAAGTTCACTGACTGCAAATGACTTACAAATGCATCGCATCCCGTTTTATATAGCAACGACACGGTCTCCTTTGTTGACAATTATTTCTTTAATGTTACATGTTAAATAGTAATCAACATTAAAATGAATTTATCCACAATGAATGGGCTTAGCCGTGTACTACTATAAATGATTAGAATCCATAAAATATTAAAGCCATAGTACCAACGAAGAAAAACTGAAATCATGTCGATGTAGACACAGGGGCATTAATTAGCTTACACAAATGTTTGTATTTTACTCGCGTTTATCATAACACAAAAGTGCTCACTTCATTCATCAAATAAAACAAATCAGGTGTTTTAAATTTTGCTTTTCTTGCACTTCAGAAACTCTTAGGTCAGTTTAACTTTATTTATTTTCTTATTTCTTCATTTTAAAATATTTGCTGCATTGAAAAAATAGTTAAATTCAATCTTATAATATAGAGAAAAAAAAAATTATAAATAAAAATGAAAAAAAAAATAAAAGAAAATAAACATAAACAAAACCTGCAATGCTCATGGGGTTTCGATTCAATTCTGCCAAAAACATGATTCTCATTTAAATATTACCACTTGTATTTAGACATGAGTTTTTTTGTTTTTCTTGAAAAAGAAATTACATACAAAGAGAACAAATTATTTACCCAGACCTATTTTCTTTGCATCAACTTCATAGATAAGCAACCGCCACATTTTGACAACAAATACCTCCGCCTCTTCGTCGAGTACCTAATTAAGAAGAAAAATAAATTGAAATTTTATAAGGAATTTTTGAATGTTTTTTTTTTTAATTGTCTACCATCTGAACATCATCTAAAATACTTTGTGGTGAGCTTCCAGCTAAAACCTTGGAACAAATAAAATCTACAAGCGTTGGCTCGGGCTCCCCAATGTATTCGATTATTTTCTTGTTAATCCAAGGCCGAATCTTTTTCTCCATTAGGGTATTGTCAATTTCATTGCGATCTAATTTATAATTGAATAGATCATTCTTTTGCGTAGGAATCCTGTCGATGATGCTTTTAATGTGACGTCGTTTTTCCTCTTGCAGTTTTGTGGAATTTTCGTCCAAATTATTGCTGCCACCGCCGCCGGCGCCACCACCAGCTCCGCTGTTATTCTCGTGTTTGTCACCTCGCTTCTTTGAATTGGACTTGGACTGATTCTGTGCGGAGAGATGTGTTCCACTATTAGAGTTGGACTGTTGAAATCCACGATTTTGAGATTGAGCGTTTGGAAATTGATTTTCATCGTAATCTATAGAAAGTCGAAAATGAAAATTAATGATTATAAAAACAAACATAAGACTTTACAACGCTATTAATAATTTTAATATGGTCATATGTATATTGAACACGCAACAACTCTTTTAAGTTCAAATATATTCAATGTTCGGATTGATGACACATACACGTAGCACAAAGAGTCCGTGCTAAAAGGTCGTCAAAATATTTTAAGTTACGTGGAATATTTTCTCCACTCAATTTTTCAACCATACAAAAATATTACACGTATATGGACACGTAAAGGTTACACAAAGAAAGAAAGAAAAAAAAAAACACCTGATTTAAATTGGGACGGACGAGGAAGCTTAAAGGGGCAGCATGACCCAGAAATTTACAGATACTACATAAATGTTTATAAGAATCAGTAAACGATCAAATTACAGAACCTTTAAAATTCTGTACGCACGCTTCATGTCGTTTTAATGAGGCTTTAGAATAAAAATCCAAGTTAATGATAAAGTATAAGCAGAAAACACAAAATCCTTACTAACCCTCCTGCAAAAAGTATAATTTTTGCAAACTAGCAAGTCTACGGATGAAGAGCATAGAGCATATGGATGAGGAGCATATAAGAGAAGATTATCTGGCCGACTATCACTCGAATGAGGCACAGGTACAAATATCCACTTTGGTTTTTTTTTTTGCTGTTTTAAAAGAACTCTCATAACAAGAAGTTTCACATTGTATTTCTGTGTCAATTCGAATTAGCTGGTATTGTTGGTTATTGCCAGTTCGGTCAGAACTAACTCTGTATATCCGAATATCCGAGATTCCATATACAAAGATTATCTTATCTTGGGCCTTCAAATTCGTTGTCTCATGAAAATTCAATTTCAAAGGTTTGTTATGATTCAACAATAAAAAATGTGTTAGATCAATTAAAAGGTTTTATTTGTATTTTCCTCTAAAATAAGACTATTTTCTATTACCTACAATTTACAATCGACACTATGTGTGATAACCAAATCAATTTAATTTTTATACGAAATAAACTATCTAAACTACTCAAAACAAAATAGGTCCAACCAAAGATTTATTTTGGTTTTTGTCTAAAAATTACTCTATTGGTAAACATTACACTGAGGAACAATTTAGAAAAAAATTTATGTTGAGTTAAATTTTTCAGCTGTTTTACAGTTAACTAGGTACGCTGATCACAAAACTGTGCTTAGTTTTCTTCTATCACGTCAAGTTTTTTCGCTACAGAGAGGTTGTGTTTCGACCCATTTATTTATAATATCTATTATAGTGAATAAGTGAAGTGGAGTCCGAGTTCTCGTCGGCATACAGGGACTAAGCAGAGTTAAGTTTTTATTTACTATACTTAGTCCCTTTACTTTAGATCATGTCTGCCTCTACCATTTCGCGTCGCAAGTGCTTAAATAGCCCTGATTCATTCTGTTATATGGTATATGTGACAGTTTTACCATTCCCAGTCAAAGAAAAACTTTCAGTGCATTTGTCAGGGAAGCGTATTTTGCATATTTTAAAATAAAAATTGGTGATCAAGATAAACGTTGGGCACCTCACAACGTGTGCAAACAGAGGGAACACGAAATAAATTGCAATTTAGTATACCTATGATTTGGCAAGAGCTCGAAGATCATTCAAGTGACTGTTACTTTTGTATAGTGAAAGCGTCCGGATATAATAACAAGAAACACAAATGTAAAATAGAGTATCCTGGTTTATCATCAGCCATACGCCCAGTACCTCATTCAGCTGAAATCCCAGTGCCAGTTTTCAAATAACTACCTTCTCTACTACAAGAATACGAGTACGATGGAGATCGAAGTGACACCAACTATGTATAAAGATTTTGAAATGGAAGATGACTCCATTCGCAAGAGATTTGATCAAAAAGAGTTAAATGATTTGGCCCGGGATTTGGGACTTTTTTTAAAAAAAAAAAAGGCTTCAGAGCTCTTAGCATCAAGACTTTACGAGAAAAACTTGCTTGAAAAAGCAGCTAAGGTATCCTACTTTCGATCAAGAGAAATTGCATGTCTGCAATACTTTCGAAGTGACGGGTAATTTGTGTATTGCCATAACATAAATGCTTTAATGGAGAAGTTGGGAATTCTAGCCTATAACACAACTGAATGGCGACTGTTTCCCAATGCATATGAAACAATGCCAATGCTCAAAGCCGAGCTTGAAGTGTGTCCTCCTCCACAGTGGAAACTTATTTCGTGCAGCCCCAACAGGCCACTCAGTTTGTGTGCGTGAAGAATATGAAAACATAAAGAGAGTCATTGATTTGTTGCAATACCACATGCACAAATGGATCATCTGTGTTGACCTTTAAATGGTACGCTTCCTTCTTCGCCATAAACGCGGATATACCAAGTATTCCTGTTTTTTGTGTACGTGGGACAGCAGATCACGTGAGAAGCATTGGCTATAGTCGAATTGGCCGCCAAGATCTAAACTCAAACCTGGTGATCCAAACATTCTAAATACATCAGCCGCTTGTTGACAGAAACAGTATTATATTTCCACCAATTTATTAAAGCTTTGCCAACTGAAGGAGACTGTTTCAAGTACCTCATCTCAGCATTTCCTCGCCTGTCTTTTGAAAAGATAAAGGCCGTTGCGTTTGACGGTCCACATATTCGGCAGCTCATTAAAGATGAACGTTTTATTGGGACAATGACAGAACTCCAAAAGAATGCTTGGTTAGCATTCAAAACCGTTGTCAAAAACTTTCTTGAGAATACGCGAGCAGAGAATTACACAGAAATTGTCCAGCAACTTTTAGAGAGCTTCAAAATGCTTGGTTGCATCAAGGTCCATTTTCTGCATAGCCAGTGATAGTCAGTGATGAGCAGGGTGAGCGATTCTACCAAGAAAAGCTATACACAAAAATTTTTACCTTGATATGTATGTTTGCCGTTTGGTTAAAGAAGTTTACTACTTTTACAAATAAAATTATTTCTTTGGACATTTTGTTTAGTAATTGTTTCCTTAATTTATTATTGTATGCACGTTTTGTACGTTATTTAGAACGAAAAGAAGTCAAAAACAAGTGTCAGGTCTTAGCCAACGAAATGTGTGTTCCCCAGTGATTATCGAAGCGAAGTATTTAGCTGTATAGCTTGCACGTCTGTGAGTACTTATGAATACTTTGAGCAACAATTTTACCGTTGCCTCCAACTAAGTAGGCAGAGAAAGCGCATTGCTCTAAAAAAAACAACTAATGCAAAATTTCCTGTACTTGTGTTATCAGTATAATTCTAAGCGTTGTCGCTAAGTGTTACTTTCTGTAATTGTTTTCTTCGACAACGTCATTAATTGTGATTACCATGCCCTGTTCTCGGCAACATATGGATATCGAAAACGCAGTAAAACCGGTAAATTTGCTGTCGCAATTCGTGTCGGTGTATCGCAGCGAACTATCCGAAACGTCCGGAAACGCTTCCAAGAAACCGGGAGTGTAGCAAGGAGACCTGAACCAGGAAGAATCAGAGACACAGCTGCGCAAGAAGACCGGAACGTTAGAATAATTACACGTCGAGAGCTTACCGTAACCGTCCGGGCGTTACAAAATCAACTGCAACAATCTACTGGCAATCAAGCAAGTGATCAAACCGTATGTAATCGATTCCACAAAGATGACCAACGGTTCAGAGTGCGCGCCATTCGACCGAAACTGATAAGGGCACATCGGCCAGCGCGCTTAAGTTACGTTCGTGAGCATTCGGATTGGACTGTGAACAACTGGAGACCTGCACTCTTTACAGACGAATGTAAGGTCAAGTTTTTTAGTGACGATAAACGAGTACGCGTGTGGAGAAGAGAGGATGAACGTTTTACCGACCCATGCATTCACGGGGTCCAATTGTTAGGCAAAACAGAGCTCATAATTCTTGGTGAGGATACCGTAAACGCCGCCAGTTACACGATAATACGACCTGTTGTGATTCCACTTTCACAGAGAGTGGGCGCTCACTTTGTTCTTATACAAGACAATGCTCGTCCGCATACGGCCCGTATTACACAAAGAGCTCTTTCTGATGCCAATATTACAGTTTTGCCATGGCCAGTAATGAGCCCAGACCTCAACCCCATCGAGGAGCATTTATGGGACCAAAGCCTCAAAGAAAACCATTAAGTCTAATTTTTTTCAAATGAGAGCCTAAAACTTAGTGGGCCCTATTTTGTCTTGAGTAGTTTATATACCTATCTACCTGAATGTGTTAGACATTCATAGACATTCATGTATATTCAAGGGTAAAGAAAATTACGATCCTAGATATTTTATATGTAAGACGGAACAGTCCTTGAAAAATGGTGACAAAAATAAAACCATAGATGTAGTAACAAGTTAAGACAAAATCTGGCCGAGTCCCACCGCCTAATTATTTTATGCCAAATTTATCCAATTTCGTGTAGAAGCAAAAAGACAATTATGTACACAAGATTTTAACGAACGTAGGTACTGCAATTAGATGCTATTATATCATCTAAACACTTTTTTGACACTTACCTAATGGAACTAACTTCCGCTTTTTCGGATTACTAGCATCATCGTTGTCTTCTTCGTTATTAAAAACATCCGAAGTAACCTCGATTTTTTTCTTCTTAGCATTAGCTCCTAAATTGAGACTTATAAGTGGAGCGGAAATAGGAGGAGTACCAGGAGTTGTTACATTGTTATGACTATTAACAGGACTAAAACCGTGACTGGACGATATCATGGATCCTCGTGAATCCTCATCCTGGAAATGATGCGATGCACTGTCCCTAGATTCTGATTCTTGTCGGCTTGGCATCAGATTTGGATTCGATCCACGATGTGACGTCAATGTACCTTCATTTGAGTCTGAATCAATTGGTTCTGTATGCATCACAGTTGACATTCCCGCTACGACATCGTGTGCTTCTTGCTCATGTAGATATTTCTCCTTGGCCGCTGCAAGTTTTTCCTTCTCTCTAAGACGTTTTGTTTTTTCAATTTCACGCTCTCTTTCCTTTTCAAGTTCGCGCTCCTTACGTTGCTGTGCTTCTAAATTAACGTCAATTAGAATTTGAGGCTTGTATAGGTTCTCACGTTCCTTCTTCACTCGTTCGAATTCTTGCGTTGGATTATCATATTCTCCACTAAATATTTTATTTTTCAGTTCCTCAAGTTCCTCTTGTTCCCTATTGCGATCCTTAGCATCTAAATCAGCTTCTCGAACACGTTCAGCCAGCCGCCTTTGAAGCTCCCTACCCCTATTATAAACAATTCAATTTTATATAAGTGCTTAGAAATTTATTATTAAATTCAATTAAATGCTTTACTTGTAGTATTTTGGATCATCTCTATCGTCGTCGTAGTCTTCAACAAATTCTTTTAGTCGTTTTGCTTCTTTTTCTCTTTCCTCCAATTTGAGAGTTTCTTTAAGTCTTTGCTGTAAAAAAAATAATTAAAACAAGATAAGCATATGTGTTCGGAATACACATTCATTTTAACCTTTTCGTATTCTTTTAATTTCCTTCGCTCTCTTAATTCCCAATTGTGCAGTCTTTCTTGATATGCAGCTTCTTTCTCGCGTGCTTTTTTCTCTAATTTCTTACGTTCGCGCATTTCCTCTTCGATTTCTTTTTCCCGTTGTATGTCTCGGACATTTTTTATTATTTTTTCTTCTCTCTCCCTGTTGGCAAAACAATGAAACAAATAAAACTAAACATAAATCGGTGTAATGAGCGGACCAACATTTACAAGAACTACGAATGGTATATAAAGTTCACAGATTTTTTAAAGACAAAGCCGGAAAAGGTTAAGTGAAAATTTCGAAAATCAATACACGAAAAAACAAACATTAACAGACAGCAGAGAGACAGGTTTTAGTTTGAGGTTTAAAAGGAAACTTAGTGGATTCACTAAGATGAGACTAATAAGCCAAGTCCCAAATAAGACCTACGATTTTATACAATTAAGAAAATAAAAACTAAAATTCTTATACAGCTTAGAAATTCGGTACGAGTATATCGTAAGACTTGTAAAGAACCAAGTTATAAGGACAAGCGTGACCAAGCGGGAAACAATATATCACCGCACTTAAGGAGTCAATGGCTAAATGTTCAAAAGAATATATCTCCCCAGCTAGTAAAAAGACAGTGCCGTCAAGTTTAAATTTAACATAAATTAATTTTGCTGAACTAAGGAAGCTAACGTCAGAAAGTTATGTTTCCAATAAATATTTATCCATAGCTTTTTAACAGTGTAAGCCCGTTAGATGAAGATGAAGAATACATATATATTATGTATATAATCGAGGCGTAGAACAAATAACCTGCTGCATATGTGTCACATATTAACAAAGTTACGCGTAAAGTTGAGAGACAATCCCTTGAGTATGAGATAAGAAAACTACTTTTCTTGATCCTTCATGGATCGGATTGAGATAAATTCTGAAAGATGATCTCTGCCAGCGACTGTAAAGATGCGGAGAACCCAACAGACAGATATCACAGAAGTTTAATTGCACTTCAACATTTAGTGCATCTTGTGTTTAAGTCTGTAACTTAATTTTTGATTACACAATTGTAGAAACCATTAAAGTTATCAACCAAAGAGGAAGGCTATCTGTAGCATGTCAGAGACTGTCGCTAACTCGATGTGAGGGTGAAAGTAATCCTCTGCATGGTCCCTATTCGCTCTATGCTTGATCTCTGAGTCTTTCTACTCAAACTACATATTAAAAGAGTGTGCATCTCAACGGCTTCGATTCTCCACAGGTATTTCTCTATTTTGATAGATAAAAGCTGATCGATGACAAATTAGCGGTAGAACTAATCTTCTACGGCACTCGACAGGTGACTCAACAAGACAGAGATAAATACAATGAGGCTTAGAATCAGTTGTAACAAAGACAAAATTAATAGAATTAAAAAAAAAAATACAAACATAGTCTGCTATTACAGGGCTACTCTTGAGTCATGACTCTTGAAATTACACAAGTGCAAAATAGAGAAAAAATTAGATAGCAAACCATCTACCCTGTGGAGTCGTGGGTAGAATTTCGATGCCTTTTTTGACGTTTCTCCTTCTCCTTGTTCGGTATTTTCTATTTCGTTTAATTTTTTTCGTTCACCATGAAGGACAGTTGGCAAAAAATGACGGAAGAAATTTATTGTGTAAAAGATAAATTAAAATGTGTGCTTAGAGAGCTCTAAACCAGCGGAAAGAAAAAATAAAAGAGAACTGTCAAATTAGAGACATGGAGAAGAGTCAATGTGTAATAGCACGAGCCTCAGAGAATGAAAGTTCAAAATAGAATAGAGAAAAGAGTCGTGACTCAAAAACCATCGTGTAATAGCAGACACGTAAATCAAAACTTAAAAAAAAAAACACGTAAGATATATTAAAATAGTTTGAGTAAGCTAACATTTGTCATTAAGTTTTGTATAAGTTTTGCATAAATATAAAAATGTGAAAATACATAAATTAATATAAATTTAATTAAAGGTTTAAATTAAATGTTATGTTTAGCTTTAGAGAGTCCGCATTATGTCAGTAAATTTGAATACAAATTTAATAAATTAATTAAGCTAAATTTAAAAATTAAAAAAAAAAGAAACAACATACATAAGGAAGTAAATTGAAGATTTATCTGAACAATAACTAACCTCTCCCTTTCGCGCTCTCGCTCGCGATCCCTTTCCCGTTCTCTCTCTCTTTCCCGCTCCCTCTCCCTTTCACGTTCTCTCTCGCGCTCACGTTCCCTCTCCCGCTCACGTTCCTTTTCGCGTTCTCTTTCCCGTTCACGTTCTCGCTCCCTTTCTCTCTCTCTGTTCTCCCTATCACGATCTCTTTCGCGATCTTTAGAGCGAGATTTGCTTCTTCTCCGCTTATCCTTGGATTCGCGTTCTTTTTCTTTTTTTGGAGATGCTACTTCCTTTGTTTTTTCTCTTTCTTTATCTTTACCTTCTTTTTCCTTATCCTTTTCTTTATCCAATTCTTTATCACGTTCTTTTTCATCACGTTGCTTTTTACGATCTTTCTCCTTTTCCTTCCTATGATCATCTGCTTCAGCCTTCTTACGAAATTTACCAATCTCACTGCTGATTAAATTTCTTTTATCTTCTTCAAGATTAGCCTCTTGCAAAGCTTTGCTCATCTTAAGATCGGAATTATCTTGCCTTCCTGTATATTTATAAACTTTCATACAAATTTTCATTATAGCAAATTTAATCGTAATTTAATCATAGTTACCATCGGCTGTTGGTGGAAGCTCATGTTTGTGTTCCTCCATAATTCGGCTCATCTGCATAATGGCATTTTCGTCATCGTCTTTCTCAATGTCGAGTTTTTTGCTCCCGCTTTTCATTTCCTCCTCCTTGTAATTATCCAATAAGAGTTTATTTTTTGCATCAACTTTAGCCACTAGCTTTTTACCATCAAGTTCCATTTCGCTGAGTAAACGAACAGCACGCATTCCTGCCGTTGGACCGCTAAAAATATAAATAGAAATGATTTAGCCAAGAAAAAAAAAATAATATAAACACGTAGTATGAAACTATTCAACAACATTCACTTGTACGGTTGCAGATTTCCCCAATCTGGTGGTAAAGACAAGTAAAGGGCTTTTGCATTTCTGGAAACATTGCATATCGAATACTCTCAAACTTCACAAGACCAAGCCACTGGCATGTACTGTAGTAAGTTTAAGGCATGATTCCTAATTAGTCAGCTCCTCTGAGATGGTCGGACACAACTAAAGATCTCAAGGAAAAGCCGAAGAAATTGGGGCAACTAAACTGCGCAAAGTGATTTACAAATAATCCGCTAAAACTCGTCTTACTTATCCGACTAGGATAGAGACAGAAAACATTCGCTTTGTGCTTCCAGTCGAGTGAAACAAGATATAAGCGAGTGGCGTAAAATCGCATAATTTTGGTGGCCAATTCGGTTGTCCATTCGATATAATGTTGTCTTTGAGTCGAATCCGCAGTGAACCAATGATTCCATAATCCATGGGCACTTTCGCACATTGGTCATTGACTGTAACGCCAGCTTCGACCTCATTTTTGAAAAAAATCGGGACCAATGATACCATCAAATTCACCTTTGTGAGTGTAATTGAATCTCATGGGTCTCTTTTGGGTTTGCATTACTTTAAAAAAAGGCTGTTTCACTGTTTCACAGATCTATTGAGTAAAAGTGAGTCCCCTTCGTTACTAGGCACTATTTTTCGATAAAAGATAAGGGTCGATTTGAAACTGATAACTAGAGCTCGCAAAAATATGCTTTTGTATATTTTACAGATCTTGGAAGAAGTATGAGAAGCATGCATATTTTGGAGTTTTCGCGAGAAACAAGCATATTTTGATCAAGTATTTTTGTCTTTCGAGCGCTCAATATTGCTCTAAAATTGCTCAGAATGTACAACAAGACAGAAACAAAATATTTCGTTTCACACACTCACTTATACAAAGTAAAGCATCGTCGAAGACATTCGCTTAGATAAAAATACTCAAATGTACAATATTTGAAACAAAATCGATATCGGTACAATCCGTACCAACTGAGTTTGCCATTCTACTGCGCATGAATATGACCTAAGAAACACGAAAATGGGTGGACCCATAAACAAAAAGGATCTACATCCCAAGGTTGCTTTCAAGGTCGCAGTCGCGATCTGACTGAGGGTGTTTTTTTTATTTTCCTTCTATTAAACTAAAGTTGTGAGTGCACTGATGGGACGGACATTTTCTAACTAAGGTATAATCATTGGGCCTTACTAACAACCAAATTTAGTATACAGCTTAAATATAATCTCCACACTTTAAAAAAAGTTTGTACTAATAACGAATTTAAAGTGGGTTTTAGTATGGAGTTAAATTTTAATGTACACGAAGCCATGTCTAAATTTTTAAACATGACATTGAAGAACAGAGTGATGCCAATTTACTAATTTATTTTAGTTAATTTCTACTTATAAGAATTAGACTTGGTATCTTAAATAATTGAATTATCCGTAAAATACTAGTTGAATAAGTCGAAATCGTATAAGTACTATTCAGAGTTGCAAAAGCTTAAGTCATTTTTGGCTTAAACCTGTCTTTAATTCACAAGCCAATTGGTGGAATTTGTATTAAAAAATTTTTAATTCATAAGTTAGCCGGTGAATTATGAATTAATTCTTTTTCAAATTACAAGTCAATTGTTAGCTTATGGGTGAGTTTTTGTTTAATTCCTAAACTCGCAACTCTGGTACTATTTCATTTTCAGTTGTTTTGAAAATTCCTTTTCCTTCATTATAATTTATTGAAGTACTTTACAGTTTAATTTGGTATATTGATGTTTTTCGTGAATGTTTCATTTAATCAGTAAATTACTAAATACTTCAAAGTTATTAATTTATGAAAATAATATAATATTCAAGTTTTAAGAAGAATTCTTATGGAATTCAGTTTTCATTTACGAAGAAGAAATTATACCTTATTAACTTCAGTACAGTGGCATCACAGTTTTTCAGTTGATTTTGTTTACTTCGGCTTTTTAAATTTTTATTTTTCGCGCCACTTCCAAGAAAAACCAAATTCAAAGGGAATATGAAATGTCAAAGTAATCTTATGTAGTAGTTTCAATAAAAATGTAGTAGACTTTTTGAAAGAGTCAAATTTAAGTAAGAGCTGACTATTAAACAATTATTAGTGCACTTTCGACTTAAGTCTGTATTAATATTTAAGTTGATACTTTTTTTAAGTCATGACTAACGATTCGTTGTTAGTAAGGCCCATTGTGTATATCCAGTTTTCCAAAAAATTATTACACCCCTGGTGGGAGAGGAAATGTAGATCCTTATATGCCAAATTTACTTCGAGAAAATTATATTCTGATAAAATGTATGGGATTTGCGTATGATGACGATTGGATGAATGAAGCAAAGGTTTCGCATGAATTGATTGTGTGTTTGATTGTATTTCTGTGTAGCTATATGGTGTTTGATTATTTGTTCATTATGGTTTCGTAGATCATTATTGCTGGCAAAGTTAACTACAGTGTCACAGCAAAGTTTTTTGTTTATCTGATATGAATTTTTTGCCACTCCCACCCTAGATAACAGGTAGCATTACATATGAAGTGCGTTGAAATTTATCGACCCCATAATAAAAAAAAATTAAAGTAATTTATGCAACAGCATTTTAGTTCTAAGCCATGTAAAGTTGGGTTAGGCATTGTAAACTTCAGGCAAAAACATTTACTCTTTCGTACCATTTTTGTTTTCTTAAATCCTCTATCTGCGCAATCGACCGTTGTTGGCAAACTCAGTTGGTACGGACTATAAGTCTACATTAACGCACAGAATTGTGAGTTTGACTCACATGAGTGTAAAAGAGTAAAAAAAATCGCAAAGATAAAAAGAGACTCTTTTTACGTTTCTCTTTTACCTTGTTCGTTTTATTATTGTGTTGGTAGCAGAAGTATTAAAAATGATCGAACAAAGCTAATATCTACGAAATTCGGATTAAATTTTCGTCTCACTCACTCTTATGGTTGCATATAATTCCAATCTAATTATTTACATTGTAACGGTTTAATTTGTTCCAAACACCAAAATGCTCTGGATCGAATTCATTATATTGTGTGAAGTGAGAGCTGACGACGCATTTCAATATGCCAAAAGAAAATCACACCACATTTGTTTCGCAAATGGTTGTTCAGTATCGTAAAATATTTCGAGCAGATAAAAATGTTTTGTATTGTGTTTTGTGTGATTGTAAGGCTCCAGCGGCGAAGTTACTCAGTGTCAAACAACATTTAGCAACAGCCAAGCAGAAGTCGGCGGCAGCAAAAAATTAAATTCAACTGCATCAACAAGCCAAACATTGATAACCACTCAGAAACCACAATCAGAAGAGAACGCATCCCACATGGATTTATGTAAAGCTTTCCTCGAAGCAAATATTCCGTTACAGAAATTTTCTCATCCAAGCATGTTCAACGAATCGGGCAATCCCATATGAAAATACATTACGCACTAAATATGTGCCGATAATTTACAACTAAAGTCTTGCTGACTTTAGCGGCCAAAAAACATATCTGGGGGTCATTAGATGAAACACAGAACAGTGAACAACGTTTAGTTGCAAATTTTGTATTCGGGTTGATGGATGACGTTAATGAAGACGGTCAAGAACGAGGCAACTGCCATCTACTGAATGTAGGCCTTTTTTAGCCAGCAAGTGTCAGTTGTGTGTCTAAATTTTTCGTAGATTCGTTATTACTCTGGACAGAAGGTAGTGAAATATAGAATATTGTGATTGCAATGAAAATGATAATTTTATTTTATTTTTTCTGAAAAATTTCTAAAAGGCATAAATTACGATAGAGTGTTGCTGTGTGTTACGGATGCTGCGGCGTATATGCTCAGCGCAATGCAATCGCTCCAGACATTATTTCCAAAAATGTTGCATGTAACATGTCTTGCGCATGGACTGCACCGACGGCGAATTTATTCGGACTGAATATCTAATTCAATAATATCTAACGAGCTAAAACTATTTTCGTGAAAGTTTGTTATTTGATATTGTAAAAGCATTGTTAGATATCTTAATTAATGATTTCATTTAATTTAAGTCACCATCACGACGAATGATTTTCAAAACGCAATGCCCGAACTTGCCATTACCGCCCGAACCAATAATAAACCGATTTGGATCCTGGCTGTCAACAGCCGTGTATTATTGCGATAATTTCTACGCCGTTCGCACAGTCGTTGATTCTTTTGACAGTCAAGATGCCTAATCAATTGAGAGAGCACAAATTTTATTTGCTTCAGATGAAATAAAACAGCAATTGACTTACATAAAAAACGATTTCTATGATACCCGCGCAATAAAAATGCTGGAAACGCAAGGATTGGTATTAGGGGAGAGTGTCGGATCTTACGAAGCTATTTTGTCGAAACTGAACACGCTGGATCCAAAAAGCCTTCTCTAAAAAGTTTCAAATACGAGACGTGTTGTACAAAGGCAACAACAGTTATGATGAATACATAGCAAAACTCTCTCCGGCAGAGATAACAATGTTTAAATATTCGCCAACAACATCGATTGACGTCGAACGGTCCTTTTCTGCTTACAAAATGTTGTTCAGTGACCGACGCAAATTTTGTCATTTTTGAGTTGTACTAATTATACGAGCACAATACCTGTCAACGAGCGACGATATCGTTTATTTTTAAATTCGGAGCGCACAACGTCTGAACGTTTAAGGAGAACAATCCCTTACGATTTCTGAAATTGTCCGGGTCGGTTCCACCTGGCGACTGAATGCGGATATGTGTGCAATCTGACGCGCCAATTGCTCGAGGGAATTTGGCTTTAACGAAAAAGTTACATGCTGCCAGCAATCCTTCCTTTTGCGTTTCCGGCATACGAATGAATAGCTCTAGACACACGTTTTAACACATAAGGACTGAAACGAATAAAATCTGTAAATTTTAAGACGGGCTATACTTCCAATGCGTAAAAATTGCAATCCCATTTTGTACCCAAATCAGCCTGTATATTCTCTAGTTTCAGTTTGTTATTGATTTTGGTTCGGTGCGGTTTAAAATATTTATAAAATATGAGTCAAGAGGAACGCCGTAAAAAGAACATCGACAAATGGCTCGAAAATACTTCGCCTCCAAACCATTTCATCGCAAAAAATTTAAATATATCACGCAGTACAGTGGATTCTGTTATTAAACGATATTTGGAGACGTTGACAATTAAGCGAAAACAGAAAAGTGGAGCACATGATACAAATTTGGACAGGAAAATAGTGGGTACCATCGTAAAAGACCGGACTATGTCATCCAGAAATGTTCCTCGGAAATGTAATACCAACCAAACAATGGTACAAAGATCTAAAAAAACGTAACGGTCTAAAAACACGAAAAAAAGAAAAAATACCAAAAGTTACTGAAAAGCAAAAAAAATTCATAAAAATTCGAGCCCGAAGGCTATACGAGTTGATCGGCAACAAGAAAGCGTGCTTGGTTTTGGATGACGAAACTTATGTCAAAGCCGACTTTATTACTCTTCCAGATGCACAATTTTACAACTCGTTTGAAGCTGAGATTCTTCCGCAATCAACAACATCGATTGGGATGGAAAAATTCGGGTCAAAATCTCGTTTGGCAGGCCATTAGCCAATGTGGACACAGAAGCTCATCGTTTATTACAACGGGAACAATTAACGGAGAAGTGTACTTTAACGAGTGCTTAAAAAACCGGTTGATTCCTTTCTTAAACAAACACGAGGGATCAACATTATTTTGGCCAGATTTAGCTTCAGCTCACTATACTCATGCTACGTTGAACTTTCTTGTTGCTAAAAATGTCAACTTTGTCCCAAAAGACATGAATCCACCCAATGTTCCACAGTGCCGTCCCATTGAAAGGTATTGAGCTTTAGGCAAAGCTAAATTGAGGAAGAGTGAGCAGTGTGCAAAGGACGTGAAAGATTTTAGTGCTAAATAGAAAAGAGCGTCCAAAAAGATCACGGATGTAGCTGTCACCAACCTTATGAATCACATTCGAAAAAGTTGAGGAAAGAATGGGAACCCAAATAATTTTTTTTATTTTTTGTAATTGTGAATGAATTTAATAAAAACAGAGTTTTAAAGCAAATAAAAAAAATTTACATGAATTATGAAAATATTTTTTTTTTTACTTTGAAGTTTCCAAATTTTATTCGTTTCAGTCCTTAGTGCACTGCTGTAATGCTAACCCCAATGAGATCTGCAATCGCCAGTTGGATTGATCTGAGTGCATAATATCGCAAAACGATTAATAATTGCGTAATTGGCCGTAGTTCACGCGATCTAGCAACAAGTGAAACAACAAGAATCTATCAAACACTAATTAATTCGAACCAATTCGCAATGTACACTACCGTCTCTTGTCGTATGGCAACGAATCAAGAACTATCATTGTCGTCCGTTTTGGGAGACGAAAACGATATCTGTTGTCCCATGTGTTGAATTCAACACATGGAAGCATCTTGTATTACCGTCTTTCAACAGAAAAATTTTCTCCATCGAAGAGGATGATGGTCAATAATTAGCGCGAAACATTTTTATTTATTAACGTATTTTAATTTTAATATTTAATAATACAATTATTTTCGACATCCGATATCAAGAGTGAGCTGTCAACAACTATAGTGAATAAACAGAATTAAAACAAAATCCCAAGTTTGCTCGGATAACGTCTACTATTTCGGGGAGTCGAGAAATCGAAAGTTGACCAACTTTGGATTTTCTCAACTTTTGAATATCGTAAGTTGAGAGAGTCAATTTTGAGTGAATAAAAGCAATTTCTCAAGTTGACGATAAAAGTTCCCAAGTTGTGTTCAACTTCGAGTAAATAAAACGGCCCTTAATCGATCTGATGTACACATGATACGCAAACAAAAACGTAATTATAATAACGCGCGACTTACCATTTTCTGCAATGCCATGCAATGCCAATGCGGATGTTCAAGTGTAAGTGTAAGGTCTGCTACGAAAGACTCTCAAGCACAGCTGGGACACCCAGATAACAAATACCGTTTCAGTCCCTCAACGATTAGAAAAATATTGAAAGCAATCAGCAGCATTTCTGCTAAAAAACGGTTCCATCCAGATTTGCTTTTCGAAATGCTCAAAAAGCCCAAATTGTAGCGCCGACGCTAGTAGGAAAGAACGTAAGAATGTGATTGTATTACTACCGTAGCTTAACAAATGAGATAGCCGCATAAACTAGAGAAGCAGAAAATAGATGAAACGGCAGAGCCATTCATAACCTTAGCAGGTTTACGGAATTCTGCTCTT
The DNA here is from genome assembly GCA_963966105.1 of Volucella zonaria. Lineage (NCBI taxonomy): Eukaryota > Metazoa > Arthropoda > Insecta > Diptera > Syrphidae > Volucella > Volucella zonaria. The sequence continues at coordinate 86,543,975 of OZ014532.1, read as the reverse complement.
ATCAGATAAGAGCCAACTATAGAAAAATCATTTAAAAACCGTAGAGTTAATTCTAGCAGCGACATCTGCATCCACAACCCGGAGTGCCTAGAAATTTGAGTCTTTTTTCGAAAAATGAAAGAAATATACAATCATTAGGCTGCGTAAAAGGGAAGTCTGAGGAGCCCAACAAAGTAACAGAAGATTGAAGATTAGAGCTTTACATTGCTAAGACAAAAATTATCAGTATTGGGTCTTTTTCATTCTTAAACTTCGCAAAAAAAAAACTGGATACAAAGTGATATGTAAGATAAGACCACATGATTCTCAAATTCAATTGTATTACAGAAGGAGAAACACTATTGACAATACAAATGGTCATATAGCAGTAACAAAACTTCGCTCATTGTTTTAGCTTGACTTGATAGAACAAAAAAAAAAAAAAAACCCTACATCCATATAAAGCAATGCTAATGGGAACCAAATCAATATAAAACCAAAACAATTACATTTTTGGTGTAAACTTACTCGTATTCGCAGAAGCCAAATGTTGAAACTCGCTTCCAGTTGACGACCGGTCCGCAAGCGCTTAGAATCCGCTTAATCAATATTTCTGGCACCCTCTCGCTTATGTTTCCTACTCAAGATAAACATACTTTTCTAGAGTATTTTCAAATAAAATAAATAGAAGAAAATACTTACCCACAAAAACAGTAATAATAGGACCTTTAAACTGAGTGGGGGCATGTGGATCTGGATTGATCCTGGAATAAACAGTCGGCTGGGAACTTATAGTGGCGGCACTTCGAAACGATGGCCTAGTTGGCGGAGGTGGAGTAGTTAGAGGAGGCATTATCTTAAAAAACAATCAAAAAAGCAATAATTAAGCAACTGCTCCTTGACAACATTAGAAAAGGAAAACTACAAAAGGAAAAACAGAGAAAATTAATAAATAAACGATTTACATAAATTTATTATATACGTATGTATGTCTTGATCTTCTAGGACCTCTTCTCAGTTATCTATCTGTATGTATGTACGAGTAATAATAGAATAAATAAAACTTACGTTTCTCTTTTTATTGTTTATTCAAAATAAATTTCTACAAGCACCCCCTTGTGTGGTGGAATAACATACCGAGTATCGAGTATATTGCTCACGCGCCCTCAATATCCAGATACACTTCTTAAAAAATAAATATTTTTTTTTTTTCTTTTTGAAAAACTTACCCAACCGGCTTTTTGCACTAAAAAAAATTGAAAAAATAAAGTTCTAGTCTTGTTTTAAAATAGCCTGGCGTATCTTTTGGGGTTTTTTTTTTTTTTTTTTTTTTTTGATTGTTGTTTTGCTTTTTGTTTTGTTTAAAGAAATGTACTCAACAGCATTAAGCCTAAAAGTAAATGGAAAGGAAATACATTTTGATTGGAACCTACGTGTGTTCCCATAGATGACATGACAGGCGGTGGAATCGGTGGTGGCGGCATGTATGCTGGCATGTTTGGAACCATGGGTGGACGCGGTGGATACGACATTGCTGATGGTTTGATTTTAATGAAGATTTAGCGTTTTCCACAAATGTGTTAATCGACGTTCGGATAAAGCCTGTAGGATAAAAACACGATGGTAGACAAAAAAATGATTTTTGTGTTGGTAATCTCGTCACGTTAGAAATCACTTTTTTTTGTATTGTTTTTCCACAAACTTTTCAAGTTTTTTTATGGAAATTTTTATTTGTATTTTGATTTTGATTTAATAATTAATAAATGAGCAAACTTATGCTTACACTTTAAGTGTTTTTTAAAGTAAATTTTAAGTTAAAACACTCCCCGAAGTTTTCACGACGTCGCCATTTTTCACTTGTCTAGCTCGTCAAATTTCTAAATGCCATTTGACTTTTGGAGCAACGCCCTCGCTTGGACGATATTCGAAACAAATGTATGCTGTTCGATTTGGTTTCTTTTAACGAAATTTATGATAAATTATTCAAAATGAAAATTTGTATCAAATTCACTGATCTAACAAAAATGAGAAAGCAATGAATTTTGAAAGCTCATGGTGCGTATTTAATTTTAGACCGATATTGTTTAGGTGTCATTTGGGTTTGACTGTCTCTGTCAGTAACTCACGTGGGGAGAGAGAGATCGACAGCAATTTATTATTATTATAACTAAAAGGCGTTTTTTTTTTTATCTTTCCATTTCCTGAATAGTACACCAAAGACTTTTCATAACCCAACACGAAGCGATTGAGCAACGTCAATCCGGCGCATGATCTTGGTGGCCGGCTTAGTGGTCCATTTTACGATATAATGAATTGAGTCCTCTGTAAATTAATGATTTTCTGAAACCACATATCGCTTGGATCAATGTCATCCGTATTATCGGAGGAATAGTCGCTGATAAATATCCCTAAACTTTAAACATTGATTGTTACGTGAACACCGGTTTATGGAAAAATCGGGACCTATGATGCATCTTGCATAAAGCACTTTTGTGGATGTACCTGCAAATATGTGATTGAGTGTCTGGTTTGTAGGCATCGATAAAAAGTTATTTTTATGAAATATTTTCTTTGCAAATAGCTTCCTGAACCTGAAGTATATTTGTATAATTTCTTAGGGTGATCCTTTTAGAGTTATTTGATAGTTACTGCAGGTGCAGTTCTACATTTTTATAGGAAATTGGTACACTTACATACCTGTATCGTCGAAGAGTACTTTGGAATTTTTGAGCGATCTTATATGCGTATGTATATAAGATCAAGGACGTTTACCAACCCAAAGTTATAGTTTTCTATATCTAAACGATGATGTAGGGTGTCCTTTTTTTGCCGACAGTCTACATATACTTTGCTTTAGACACATTTACCACTAAACCCATCTTCCCTGCCTCTACTTTAATGGCCACAAACTCTCCAGTGATTCTCATTTCTTCCTATAATGTAGTCAGGCTATATATAAACAGTATAAACAGATTTTTTTAATATTGTGCCCCTGGTATTGACCCGAGTGTTTCTCACGATTCTTTTAAGAAGCATTGTAAAGAAATCACAGTCGTATCCTCTTGTTGAAATATTTTTCTTACGTCAAATTTCTCGAGAGTGTAATTACCGAATTTCATCCTTCACAGACAGACGATTTTGGCAAGAATGCAAAAACTTCACATGGCTGTACATATATAACTCGGTTTTCTAAATGCTGTCACATGCGTCCTTCAAATTCAGTAAAAGGGAGTGGATATCTAATTGAAGTTCCAGTTTTTTTTTTTTTTTAAAGATCTCCCGTAAAGTGAGTATTTGGTCGATGACGGAATTATCAAGACCAGAAGAACACTGATGAGGATATATCAGGGTTTCATAAAGTCTAAAATGTGATGTTAAGGAGACTGATTCATCTATTGTCGTCACAGATAGTCGGCTTCTTGTAAATCGAGTAGATGATGCTGAGTATCCATTCACTATTCACAGTTTTAGCGCGGATTGTAAGCATGCGTTCGTACAGATGCCTGAGACTCAAAATTTCTTGCCTTAATCTTCCTCTGATTGCAAATAGACATCCGACTAGGCACTGCTTCTGCTCCTTATAGCAATCATCAAAGAAGATGTGTCTGTTCTCTATCCTTTTTTTAGCCGGCCCATCCCATCAAACTTCTTGGATGGCAGTAATAATAAAGCGTCTTTAATCAGCGCAAATATGTGATTTTTTGTTATCTATTCGCAATTGAAGAATTATTTAAAAACAAAATATCCAAACGTTTGAAGAAAAAAAAATAGAAATTTAGTGAAAACTATAAATGTTTTTCATATAGATTTTTTTCTACGGTTAGTTCATATTTGAGAGTTATTTTGAACATAACAATAACATGGTTAATTATTAAAACATTTTGATAAAAGCGTTCCGTGGACATACTAGACTTTCATATTAAATCTCCATCATTTGTTTAGGAATTCAACGTGCGTCATGCAGTGTTAAGTTAAGGCACGACTTACTTACACGTGAACATCTAAAAGCAAAAAATATAATTTTTTAACGTCACTTGTCGGCAGGCAATGAGAGCACAAAAGTGAAATGTTTTGCACAGTCGGGAAAAAAATTTTGATTCAACAAAATTACAAGCCGAACATCAGAGTATGTGACCTTGACATTCGTTTTATTTTAGTAGTAGTCGTAGTAATATTTGTTTATTCTGTTACAATATTTACAAGTTTAGCAAAAATAATAAAAATAAGCGTTGGCTTTTGCCGTCAGCCGAGAGAAAGAAATTAATAAATTTGTAATTACTAAAAAGCTTCATTTATAATTTATAGCCTCTAACTCAATGCGCATTTTAGAAAGTTGTGTAAAGTGTTCCAGTTTGCGCCGTTTAGGATGTTTGTGATCTCATTTTTTCCCCAAAAGGATTTCCTGATTGAATTTAATATGGGACACCTTCCAATAAAATGCCGGACATCCTCCTTCGCTCCCAGATTGCACAGTATACATTCGTCTCCTCCGTTGTTTCTATATGGCATATATGTAGTTCAGGTGCAAAAGTTCCCCTCTGGCTTTGAATATTTTCTGAGATGGACTCTACGCTGTTTCGGTCATTAAAGTAGCTGTTTTCCCCAAGTTCATGCTGTAGTATTCTGGGCGTGGATCTTGATTGGCTTTGTAAACTTTACGTCTCGAAAAGCTCCCGTGTTGAGTAGTGGATTTTTTTAAGCATTTCGTTCAGTGTGCTCTCCCAGTTTGTTTCATTTCCGATTAGTTCGTGAAAGGGCACATTGTGTTCTTGGCTGAGCCTTGTCCATTCCCCAAAGAAATTAAGGTTTCGGTTTTTAAGATCCATAGCAATCTTGTGGGGAAGACGATGACTTGGTTGAGTAAAAACTTTTCTGATATAGAGGAACTGCAGTCTAAGCGTGAAAATATGTAGCGTTGGTAGTCCAGTTTCCAGATGTAACATGTAAGTTGGTGTATTTTCAGGCAGCCTAAACAGTTGCTTAAGGAAGTATCTTTGGAGTTTTTCTACCTCTTCAAAATGCCAAGCCCCCCACACTTGTGCTGCATAGCACATTATTGACCTCATTACCGCCTCGAAAATCTTGTACTTTTCCCAAGAACTCCTTTCCAGTTGCTCTAGTAGGTGTTTTTTAAAGGATGCCTGTGAGGCGACCAGAGCTCCGAGGTATTTGTATTCCTTGACTATATCCAGTTCCACGTTCTGCCAGGTCCATTTTTCATTCATTGCGTGACGCCCCCAACCATTTCGAAAAACCAAGACTTTGGATTTGCTGGTTCCACATACGGCAATACTGTTGTAGCTTGTTAATCATAATTTGGAGCATGAAGGGGGTTTCTGCGAAAATTACGATGTCATCTTTTTCAACTTCCTGTACGGTTATGGGGGAGTCTAAGGAGTTTACTTAGGAATACGGCAGTGCAAATTGTATTTCATCCCGGTCCACTGGTGGATTCAGCAATTTTTCGAAGTATTCCGCCAGAGTAATCGCTTCAACCTTGATTCCTTAGGCAAATAACGTAACGTTCAATGCTTTAGTCAATTTCCAAAAGGACTTGTTGTCTTTGGTGTGCGCAAGTTTTAGCGACAAATTATTTATGTAGAGTTTTTGTTTTTCTTGGCGTATGATTTTAAAGCTTTTGTTTGCTTTCTGGTACATACGTTTTATGTGGTCGGTGCCTATGCGTCTTAGCAGACGAAGTGATTAACAAATTTACGTACTAAATGTAATTTTGGAGACTTATTATATAGAAGTGAACTACATATTATAATGAAGTTTAGTTAGTTTTAAATGCATTTTATTATCTTAATCATTAACCCTTACATACTAACAAAAAATGCTTAAATGCTAGCTTAAAATTACTTAACAATCTTATACTAACTTACTGGCCCCACACAGGCACTCTAAGCTACTCTAAATTCTTGTATTTATGTCTTTCGACTTTATTTACATTTATTTTTTTACATATATATCTTGTATACTTAAGGCTAAGAAAAAAAATTGTTAACAAAAACTTAGCATATGGACTTAATTTTCTATAAAACTTAATATCTAACTTAAAATATACCTTAGTCTACCTAACCTACATACACAATATACACACATATATATAATACACAATTATATACATATATTAGTATATACCTTTGCATATACTAATATATGTATATATTTCTTAAATGCTAACCTAAACCTATGTAAGCTGGCCATCGCTATTCACAGAGCAAATAGATCTATCAGCTCTGCCCCATTAGTGAGGCTGGTCAGTAATTGACGGAAACGACGACGACGAAACATCTTCTCCATCATTCAACCACCAGAAATGCTGGTGCTGCCGAACGACATCCCTCTTATCGCGATTCCCCACCGCCCTACTGAACCTGAGACGATCCACACTGCCGTGTGCGACGTCTCTGTCGATTATAATGAATTTATATCTACAATTCCCATGTATATTTCATGTCCTAACAAGTTTACTTCTTGAGTTTTAATTGGGGTAAAGCTTGCTGTAAGCCAAAGCTTTCACAAACATCCATTACTGTGACCAATCATAAGCTTTCTACTTCATTACAATTTATAGTCAAGTTATTTAAAATTTTCAAAAATAGTCTTCGTTTCGCCTACCAAATGACAAAGATAATATTGTTGCTTACCAAAGCGGTTAACCGGTGGTATGAATGGACAAGTTCTCTACACATATTAAACAAAAGAAATTCTTCTCCGTGGTACATATTGATAAATCACAACGGGCAATATACAATATTAAAACAGTTGTCACTTGATTTGACAGCTTACGTTCGAACCTACGAATAGCTCTCTACTACAATTCAGCTCAACCCCGAGTGTTCTAAAATAGGTTTGTTATCATTTATTGTACTTGAACCGAAGCTAAATTTATGGAATCACTTCTGCCACATATTTACTACTAAAAGCATATCGCAGCTGAACCACCCACTTTATATCTACTCACGCATTTTTCAAAGTTCTTGATGACCAAGATTCCAGCCAGCTTCAAGAAGACTATCGACCACGAGCAGAATACCATGAAAATACTACTTTGAATTTAAACGCACAGCAAGACAAGGCAAATTGCATACGAGCACATATTTCCTAAATTGTTCAATTAGTTTCCGAGCTAACCTTTAAAACATTTTAAAATTCAGAATAAAAAACAACTTCAATATATTGTAGCTTTTGTTTTAATGTTAAATTAAATCAAATTGAACGTTAAATTTTAGAATTTTTTTTTATATCAAAACCAACAAATTAAACTAATATCAAGCCCGTTGCAGAAAGACCGAAAATGCTTGATGAGGTAGGTACATCAGCTTGTAAAATAAAATGTTGTTTGATAAATAAAAATAATTAATGGTTCTATAAAATACACTCAGCAAAAATCAATTAAAGGCAACATATTTTCCTGTGAAATATTAAAAACAAAGTTGATTTAAGTATAATACGATTTACAAACTTATTGAAAACAAACAAATGATTTATTTAAGTAAAGAAAAAATTGACTAAAACAAATAAACATATCTTTACTTAGTTAAACAAAAAAAACTCAGTCAAGGTAAAGTAAAAACAGAAGTAATTTCAGTATAACAAATAATGAAAAAGTCTAAATTAACAGTGAGTTCAACCGCCAGACTTGGTTATAAGTTCGAAAATCCGACTTGGCATCGAATTAACCACGTTTTTGCACTCCTGAGCTGGAATTAGAGTACATTCCGTTGCAACGGCCTTTTGTAAATCCTCCGCCGAAGTAAATTTGCCCCCGCCAGCATAAACACGACGAGACAGATTTCCCCACATGTTTTCGATCGGGTTTAAATCCGGTAAACGGGTTGGCCACTCTAAAAGTTTAATTTCTTTGTCCACTTTGTCCACTCCCAACTGGCCCGCGATATATGAATGGCAGCATTATCTAGCTGGAAAATTGTATTTGAATCCGGCTGATGGTCCAAAGAGTCAACCAAAAGATCTACCAACAGGTTAATATAATTTTCTGATTTCCTTCGGCCAGAAATTTTGCATATTAGAGTCCTGCAATGATAGCTAAAAGCAGCCCAGACCATCAAAGATCCATCTCCAAAGTTTCGCTTAGGGGAGAAGCTCTCAGGACTTTTTATACTCGTATCATGCCAATAATAATTAAAACCGTCTGGCCCATCAAGCTTTTCCACTGTTTAGACCATGTCATGTGCTCTTTGGCAAAGTGTACTAGGGCAACTTTATGTGCTTCTGTAAGAGCTGGTTTTGACTTTTTTTTCCAATCCAGTCGATTATTGGCAGCTAAAATTTGTTGTACACGCCGTTTAGATATCGGCAACTTTAAATCTGAAATAATTTTAGAAGCAGTAGGATTTCTTTGCAACCCAGCTCGGATAATGGCCGATTTCTGCCCTGGTGAAATTTTTTGATTATTTTTATTTCTCCGGTTTGCGTTGTAATTACTTCCTAATTTAATAACATTATCGATTGCGGAAGCCGATCGATTTAATTTATTGGAAATTTGGCAATTCCGGTATCCTTATACGCATGGATTTTGGCGATTTCCTCATCCGAGAGCGGTAACTATAAAAAAAACCCTGATTTCGTTTCCAACAGCTTTTCAGCATAAACACGACTGCTTTTAATTGAATTTCGCACGATCATTAGGGACAAAACAACAGATGTTGAAATTCTCTGAGCGGGAGTAACGGTATTTCCAAAACATACATTGAAGAAAGGTAACAAAGCAAAAACAAAAGAAAAAAATATGGCATAAATGTTCGTTTACACACTGAATGTATATGTATATATACTTAAGCCTAGTCTGATACACAGTTAATGTTATATACAAAGCAAAAAGGATTGTTGGTTTTTGCTTCATGACTATGTTTCTTTTCTCGGTTATCCTATGGTTGGGGGTTTTGGATAGTACCCGATAAGACGTAGTTTTTTCTTTAAATATTATTAATTTCAGCTTGAAGTGGAATAGTAGATTTGGTCTGTCGATCGTTGGAGACTTTTTTCCAGAAACTAGTTTGTAAGAGCGTATGGCCCTGGATCTTAAGGTTGTAGTCGCTTAAACCTTCTTCATACGGAAGGACTTATCTTATGAAAAGGAAAAAATAAATATCTACGGATTTTTTATTTTTTTAACAATATCTTTACTCATTATGAAAAATTTACCAGTACATCTTGTCGGTCCAAATTGGGATAGTTTTTCAAACATTTGGAACTCTATCTCACCAATGACATGCCCGATATTGGCTTCTAAGAATTGAATAGTTCGCATGAGTCTCTTCTAAATTTACACCACTATTGAAATGGCAATTTTGCTTGTCCACAAATGGATTGAGCCAGAAGTTAGTCTGAACACTAAACGCAATTTTTTCGATAAAAATAAGGGCCTACTTCAAACTGCTCAAGAGCCTAATCTGCAAACTCTCGCTGCAATCCATGAGTTGTGGCTTTAGTTTATGCTCCAGCTGGATCTTTGAAGGCGAGATATTTCGTAAAACCTTTTAAACAGTAGACGGATAGCTAAACTGTTGCGATTGACGTTAAATTGACATTTCTGTATCTTTTGCTACCCTCAATTACAGTAGTTATAATTTCTTTTGTACACACATTACATTAAAGCATTTGGCCTTACGTCATGTAGAGGGCATGCGGTACACAATTTATCCACAATATGACGTTAGCGAGCTCAGTTGATCGATGATGAGGCAAACAAATCACGTGATCTTCTATATGTTTTGAAATTGACGACCTATTTGAAGGTTTATCATCCTTTACAAATTTTCTAATAATTGGAAAAATTAACCACTGAACGCAGGTAGCTAGAATTGACATTTTAACTCAACGAAAGTCGTTTAGTCATCCCTTCGATATGCTGCGTTTGCTTAGCAATTTTTTTTTTATCTCGATTCTCAAGTAATGTCTACCACAATATCTATGTTTTTGATAAATTTGTACGGTCGCGGCTATAATTGTTTTCTGCGATAGCCGCATATCTTTTCAAACAATGAACTATTTCATTTCATATAATCGTCATTTGTCATTTTAATGCAAACAATAACATAAATTTGAATCAACCAGTTCGCAAGAGAAGCAAAAAAAAAAAGAAGAAAAAAAGATTGTAGAAAGCAAAAGTTTGGAAACGCAGAGCCATGTTTTTATCGCAAAAAAATGGGTACAATTGCTTCAGTGCTCCAATGGACTTGCACAAATTGTAACATAATCAATCCGACAGAGTGTTTGAAATGTGTAAAATGCGGTAATATCCGAAGGATACTCTCATCGACGCCATCGAATCCTACGTCGTCATTTTCGCCGTCGTCGTCGTCTGGTGTGTCCGAAAATTCAACGTCAAATGCAAATGACCCTGGCGGAAGTGAAGGGGCTACTTTTAATGGGAAATGCCCCCATGGAGACTCTGCCAGTGGTAATTGTCGTCTTCCAACTTCTCAATTCGCTTCAGAATCACAACAGATATCATCTTGTAATACAACATTACCGGGATATGTTGAAATCAGTTCTCACGGGTAGGTTGCTACCACAATTCTTTGTTGCCTTTAGTTCCCTTTTTTCTCGCTCTCTTTTTATAGGTTTTTTTTTTCTTTTTTTTTTTTTTTTCCTCTTATGGGCTCCGTGCAGTGAAAAATCGATTCTACAAATGACAATTGCTGTTTATAAATATTGATTTATTCAAATGCTACATAGAGCTGTCAGAAAACGAGTGTTGGTGCTTGACTTTGTTAGTGAAAAGAATGGAATGCTAAAAAGAAACTCGTTAACCACTTAGTTGTTAATATATTTCGGGAAAAATATCATGTGCCCAATAGTAATTAGTAGTTGAAGAATGATTCATTAATTGGTCATGGTTGTGAAGAGGTTTTAATTGGATTATGTGTGTTCTACGTTGCTTATATATTACATTATCTTAACTAAGTGATCAGATTGTGTTCCATTGGAAAGAAAAAAAAATATGGTAATTTCGGTTTTGATATGTACAAGATGCGATAACAAAAATAAAGTAAATAAGCAAAATGGTAATGAAAGTTAAAAAATGTTGCTACGGTAACATTTCATAGCGGGTTTTCACACATTACAAATGAGTAGACTTTTACCAACAAAAGAAAAAAATCGTATCCAGCTCAAATTGTGTCCTTGCAATATTATGTAAAATTCTGAACGATAACAAACAATAATATATAATATGTACATATGTAGGTGCTAAGGGACACAGATAAGTGTCTTACATAGTTATCAATATTGTATGAAAAGAAAGATAAAACAACACAATATTTAAAATCAAATGACAATTTTTCAGTCCATTGGTTTTGGATCAGAGAAAAATTACAGCTCTAAGTTTATTTGAATGACTGCTTTGTTAAGTCGTGCTTTGTCAAGAGAGGCATGAATTGAACGCTGTGGTTATTCAAATGATAGGAGTATATTTAAATTTCGGGTCAATAACACTTAGTCAGTAAAAAAACCCAACGTACTCTCACTTCTTTGTTTTTTGTTCGTCCTTGCGTGTATACATTACAAAGCCCAAAAATTGATTTTTGGAAAAAAAAGTGTACAATTGTATAATACGCACGTACCTACATATGTTTGTATATGTTAATGTGCGACCTTCAGCACGTTGTTTAACTGGAACATATGTATATTACTGAATTATAGCTTAGTCTATGTAATCAGTCTATATAATTTCGCCCTTTAGGTGTATCAATTTTACTTTTTTTTTTTAAATTCATTTATACCTATTCCTTGCTATAATTTTTAAACCCTTTTGGTTGTCGCATCATCCCCCTTGTAGAATAATTCTGATCCAAGTTTCTTACTTTTTTTCTACTGATCGATCCGCTGAGATTCTTATCATATCTTGTAATCAAATTATATGGTCATGTAAATGTATATAGCTCCTTCAGCGAGATTTTGCTAGTCTTCCAGTAGAACTGCCAAAAAGAAGACTGAAGAATGTTTGAATTGACTTTTCCCCGAACTGATATGAAAGTTTGACATCGTTTAATCATAAGAAACGGAACAGTGCATTACGGACTATACAAGGCGTCCCCTAATTCGTGAACGATAATTTGACAAATTTCTTAGGCATATTCTAAGAAAAAAAATCGTTCTACAGTGAGGGTCTATCTCCAATGTTGACATCATTTATCGAGGATTTAAGAAAAGGCTTACTTTGGTGTACCCTGACCCATGTTAACGGAAATTGCTCTGTTAGTACTAATGGTAGAAACTTGACGCATCTATTACTAGCTACTACTGTGTGGAGACCGTACACGGTCGCTGGCTCGAATCTAGCTTTACACTTGATTTAAGCTTCAGTTGCGTTTCGGGTCGGTACGGAAATTTTCGTTGAACATGACAACAGCGATCAACTGATATGCTTAGTCTGGAGTTTCGCCATTATCGATTTCTTAACATGTAGTCCTTCGCGAATACCTGTACTTCATACCATTCGTTCATCATCAAAACCGCAAGGTGTATGCTTTCGATAGAAAATCTTGCACTATATTGATGAGCAAGGGACATTGCCCTGGTGTTTACAACTTCAAATTGTTACTATGCGAAGTTAAATACATCAATTTGTCGTCATTGTGCATCCCACATGATAGCGCTGTCATGGTAAGATATTTACGTACTCCATAGAAAGCCTTCTTTTGATCGATGAAAATGTTTTGTAGATTTATTATTGCGACGCAATGAATGATCTGTTACTATTGGTAAGCTTTAAATCGCGTCGCAAGACGACCTGCCTCCCTCAAAGCTTTAGTGACTGTATTCACATAAATGACGTAAATCTTAATTGTAGTTCTTACCGTTTTTTGTGTCTTCACTGCTTTTTTAAATCAGAACAAGAAAGCACAGCTTCTGCTAATTATGCGCTCATTCTTTCTTTCATTTCATTAAATAAAATTACATGCTATATATGTAAGTGCAAGGCCTCCGGTTTTTATCTATGTATGTTTTGAAAAATAATGCATGTATGGATATGTTCGACTGCCCATTTCCGCTTTATTCCTCTTCAAATTCGCTTATTTCAAACGAAGAAGTCATATTAATTCCTTGTTATGGCATAAAAACAATTGTCATTTCTTTCAATTTTTTTTATGTTCTGTGATAAGATTGCTCTGCTTTCTGCCATATATTTGGCTGGTTGAATTCCTTGTTTTAATGAATTTATCTATTAATCGATTGTGAGAAAACATTTTCCAAGATCCTGATATAAAGTTTTCCAGCTGTTGCGGGTGCTTTAGTTAACATTTGTCTCGCTTATTTGTGTTTTTCTAACTCAAACTTCCCGCTATACTTTAACACTTTTTCCTTTTCGTCTCATCCTACAGCCAAGTCTTTTTATTAATGTGGATGCACCGAGCAAAGTTATGGTACTAGTCATAAATTTTTCTTCGAATTGTTTCGCACATAATTTATGTGTTTATTGCTTTTACATGGATTTCTGAGCCATATGCTTGTCACTCCTTACGAATTTGAGTCGTACTACTACAATATATGTTGGTTTCTTCCGATTTTATATGAAGAACTGTTGCAAAAGCCGCTAGTTTAGCATCTATAATTATCTATTTTTATTTGTGTCTGCGGCTGCAGTGAGTAATTAAATGCTGTTCTTTCTATATATACAAAATATATTGGCCTTCTTCTGATGAATCAAATTGAACCCTTCTATTAGCTTCTGAAAGAATTAAATATTTAAAAATTTCGCAGAGTATACGATTTTCTACTGGCGTCTTATACCAATTGCAATCCTTAATGCACTATTTTTTACATTAACATCGGCGTATTCAGTATGTACTTCTAAAATTCTCTGCCAATTTAGCATGATGTGCGAACGTAAGTAATTGAATTATTTTCTAAACATTCAAAAAGCGTTACTATGCTGAATTTCTGTTATCTTTTGTATAAAATGTTGCCATTACTTCTTCTGCTACAAAATTTTAATTGAAGGAGCCCTTCAAAATCTGATGAGAAATAAAGAATTTGTTCTATTTCTTTTGCATTCAACCTGTATCGTACCATTAGTGAACTTTTACAGATCTTCCCCTTTATTGATAGAGTCTCACAGTCATTCAACGAATCCGTTTCTCACCTGTTGTACATTTCATAATTAATTTTATATCTTCGGGCAAATGGTCTCTTCACGTCAACTTCAGCAATGGTTGCATCTTTGATTGGTTTTTAACTTTATGGCCACATAGTCAGAAATTGTGCAGAGAAGATAATTTTTGCAACTATACTGTGCAATATACACATGCCGGAACTAGGCTTAATCTTTTTCTGTTTTATATAAGATCTCCGATAGTGAAATTATTTTTTCAATTTTAAAATAAATTAACCTAGTTAGGATTTCTATTTCCAAGAAAATGCTTATAAACGAGCAGTTTGGTTTCGATAGCTTATGATAATTTGTTGTTTTAACATTTTTATATAATGTTAATTATCTTTTTCCTTATTAGTGTTAATTACCAAACTTAGAATGGGGGATTTACATGCAACAGAGAATTGCTTGTGTATGATAAGATAATTAAATAAATGTTTTTTTGTTTACATATTTATATGATTCATTAAAAATTGGTAATTTATGTAGTTGTTACTAGCTATTACTTATCGATAAGCTTTATCAAATAAATGTAAAAAGTTAGATTCATTAAATATTTCAGAAATGAATCTCGTCGTGTTTATAAAACTCTACTGCGAGGTTGTCTAAGAAGACCACAACGACATCATCCAAATGTACCCCAAGTCAATTGTATTATCTGTGAGGATACACGAAAGTATATAAAAAACTCAATTGAATTATTTCATCATTTCTCAAATCCAAGTTTAAATCGTCGATGGATTTGCCAAGATTGTGAATTAGAAAACAATTCCGTGACATGGCATTGTGTAACATGTGATAGCGTTAGTTATTTGGCACCAATTTATAAGGAGACTCTTGTTTATCGCAAACAACAAAAAATTTTACAACATCAACAAAAACACAAACAATTGCATCAGACAAGTCATGCAACAGGTGTGCATAAACATCAGGCTTCTTTTGAGGATGATCTTACCGAAAAAAATGAACGAAAAAATAAAGCAAAGCTGCTGAGACGTACCCGTAGTCTGAGCATGGACTCTGGATCGTCCTGCCGAAATTTATTAACAAAAAGCTGCCATATATGTTTCGTTAACAATTGCAAAAACATATTTAATCTACCAGAAACGAAAGAGTGCAAACATCCAACATCGACAACAGCACCAACCCCAACACCAACAACTACAATCACTGGAATCGGAACAACGGCAACAACGAATCTACGTCTGCCATCAGTTGGAGTTAATTCAGGTGATGCACTAGCAGAGGTTCATACTCGAAATGTTAACAACGATGGACGAAATAATCGTTCGGGTAACTTTTCAATGTACAGCAATCGAAAAACCAATAAATCTTTGAGCAACATTACTGACACAGTATTTGGTGAGAAACAAAACTAATTTTTGTTTTTGTTATTTTTTTAAACTAATTAATTAGAATGTGCACAAATAATATTTTATAATTTGTTTTTTATAAAAAAAAACTAAAAGAAAAGAAACTATTATAATCCCAGTTACATGCTTTACATACTCGTACATATTTTTACTTTAAGTTGAGTTGGGTTGGACAACTTTTTTTTTTCTTTATTAGGCCTATCAAAAGCAACAGAATATAACACCGAAATCATGCAACTAAACAAAACAGTTTATCATTGCAAGTTTAGTGTATGACCAGCAGTTAATTCAATGTTAATTCATTGAAAAATTGAAATAAAATGTATGATTTATTTGTTTTGTGAGTCGGTTACGTTTTATAACAACCAAAAATCAAGTAGCAGGCAGGAAGAACAACTTGCTAAACTATGACATTTCCAAAATAACCAGCTCTAAAACATTTCTGTAGTGTCTATGCGGTCTGCATATCCCAGCCAGACCCCGAAATCGCATCCTGTTTTTTAAGGTTGATATTGCTGTATTGTTCTTCATTGAATCTTCTTTCTCTCTTTTTCTACCCTTCGACTGTTTTACACTATGATCACATGGATGGGCATTATGTTTGTTTCGTTATTTGATTAAATTAAATGAAATACGAGTTATGGAGATATGTAATTATTTTTTTTAAGACTTCATAACAACAAACAATAATAAATATGTGTACATATACAGTTAGGTGGAAAAACATCTTGACTCAGTTTTGCGCCAGGGTGAAAACTGAAGGACAAAAATTTGCTAATACTTCGTCCAGAGTCCTTTTGCCTTATTTGTTGCATTATTCGCCTCGGTAGGCTTTAGACAGTCGATGACTGACAATAATCTCCTGAAATTTTTGCCCGCTGTTCTTGTGCTCTCTCCCAAAGAACGGCTAAAGACGATGGTGGTGAATCATAATCATTGGCAAGCGAAGTTTTAAGGTAGGCTCAAAGATTCTCGTTCGGGTTGGCCAGTCTAAGACATCAAATGGCTATATTTGAAGCCAATTCTACACTTTCTTGGCCATGTGCTTCGGGTCTCTATCATATTGAAAAACAACTTCACGCGGAGAATAGGGCATACATATTTCTTATTGATGTCGTGAGATGCGACTACAGAATAATTTTCCAATACCGGAAGCACTCATGCAACCCCACAGCATAATTGAACCACCTCCGTGGTTGCCTTTTCCAAGCCCACCATCTTCCATCCGTACAGTAACGATTGATCTTAGTCTCGTCTGACCATACGAGTTTATTTCAATCATGTTCCGACTAGTTCGTATACTTTTTCGCAAAGCTTAGTCTCGCTTTGTTATTTTTCTTAGAGAGTGCTGGCTTTTTCTTCTTTGCGATGACTACCACATCGTGCTTACGCAGCTTCCGATTGACTGTCCATCGCCTAACGTGCTTCCCAGTAGCTGCCTGAAGCCATTTCGCTACTTCAGAGCATGAAGCGGTCCTCCTAGAAAACATAAATTTCACCAAAACACGTTCATCTTGATCGGAAAGTTTTTTGGCACTTCCTCCTTGAGAACCGTCTATGTCCAGTTTACACTTTTTTCTTAACCGGGCAACAGCTGATTGAGAAATAGCGCATTCTTTCGCAATAAAGCGCGTTGATTGGATGTCCTGTAGTAATTTTATAACTTTTTGTAAGTTCTTTGCCATTTCTAAAACCAAAAACTGTACTATGTTCCAAATTAGAATATAATGTAGTCATTTTCTTTTACCTTCCAACAGGCCTGTGGAAAATAAATAAAAAAGAACTTCCAGTAATTGAAAACTTTTAAAAGGGTTTAAGAGTTCCAATTCCTTTGGGGGTCAAACTTCGAATGCAGTTGAACGCAAAGAAAATAGTGGCGCAAAACTGAGTCATCGCAAAAGTAACGCCACTTCGCAGATAACCAAGCGTAAAATATTATATGTCGCGTTAACCACTACATCTGCAGCTACATTAAACTGAAGTTAGTGTTGTTTAACATACGAACAAAAACAAATGTGGGAACAAATTGAAGATGAAATAAAAAAACTGACTCAGTTTTGCATCCAACTGTACGTTTCGAAGAAAAAATGAAAGTATTTCTAGGAAATAAAATCTTGGTGATCTCCATACCTATTGACGAAATGTCGTTATAGATACGAGGGCGGGTCAATAACTGAATGACTTTTTGAATTTCTGACCTCTTTACTGAAACAGCAACACTGCTCCTGTCAACAGGCATCTGTCAGTTGACTCCTGTCAAAATTTAAACTTGCTGCGTCAGTTAGTTTGTGTTTGACAGCTATTTTTATCAGACTACTCACTAATTTGAGGAGAAAATGGAAAAAAGTGAATTTCGTGTGCTTATTAAGCATTATTTCTTGCGAAAAAAAACCATTACCGAGACCAAGGCTAAGCTTGATAAATACTGCACCATCGATTTCAATGGTAAAAAAGTGGTTTACTGAATTTCGTTGTGGCCGTACAAGCACTGAAGATGCCGAACGTCCTGGACGCCCAGTTGAGGTCTCTACACCCGAAACAATCGAAAAAATTCACGATATGGTGTTGGCCGACCGAAGATTGAAAGTGCGAGAGATTGTGGAAGCCGTAGGGATCTCGCATGGCTCAGTGGTTTCAATTTTGAATGATCACTTGGGCATGAGAAAGCTTTCCGCAAGATGGGTGCCGCGTTTGCTCACAGTCGACCACAAACGCAATCGTGTAACAACTTCACAGGAAGGTTTGGCGTTGTTTAATCGCAATATGGAGGAGTTTTTGCGCCGTTTTGTAACCGTGGACGAAACATGGATCCATCACAACACACCAGAGAACAAACAACAGTCAAAACAGGGTGAATCGGCGCCAAAGAAGGCCAAGGTGGGTTTGTCAGCCAATAAAGTTATGGCGACTGTTTTTTGGGATGCACGCGGGATAATCCACATTGACTACCTTCAAAAGGGAAGAACAATCAATGGGGAATATTATGCCAACCTATTGGACCGATCCAATGACGATTTGAAAAAAAAACGACCTCATTTGGCCAAGAAAAAAGTTCTTTTCCACCAAGACAATGCAAGGGTGCACACATGTGCAGTTGCCATGGCAAAAATCCATGAATTGGGCTATGAATTGCTCCCTCATCCACCCTATTCTCCAGATTTGGCTCCGAGCGACTACTTCTTGTTCCCAAACCTGAAGAAATGGCTTGGTGGAAAAAGATTTGACTCCAATGATGAAGTCATCTCGCAATTTTGAGGACCTCGACAAATCATTTTTTTTGGAAGGGATAAAAAAATTGGAGAAGCGTTGGACAAAGTGTATAGAGCTCAAGGGAAACTACGTTGAAAAATAAAATTATTTTTTTATCAAAAAATCTGTTTTAATCCAAAAGTCACGGACTTATTGACCCGCCCTCGTAGTTTGAGTTTTATTTAACTAAGGGCCGATTTTTCAATAGTCAGATAAGTAATCAGATAGGGGTTAACTGTTAGATAAGATATAAATGTAACAACTATCTGGTAGATAAAAGGTGGGACAAAATTAATTAGTAATTCGATTGCTTATCCGACAGTTGAAAAATCGGCCCTAAATCAAACAATACATACCAAATCAAATGCATCTTACCATAACGTTAAACAGCAAGTAGCTTTTGTTAAAGTTTGTTTAAATACTTTCCATTATAGAGAAAGCCTTAATGATAACGGCCTTAAACAAAGTCTCACCTTGAGCGCTCTCCATAAGATGTTGATACTTACAATAATTGCCTCCTTAGGCAACAAAGAAACAGCGTTTGAAAAAATTAATTCTTCATTCGACTTCTGTATTGATATTGTTGTCAGAGGAGCCTATAGCTGTAGTGCGATTTCGTTTGACTCTTTTTTATTAGAAAAAGTATGAACCTATTGTGTTGTACCGCATGAAGTGTCCGATTTTATAGTAAAAATTTAAAAGCCAATATTATTTTTCCGTTAATTTCTATTTAATCCAAATAGTGTCATAAGCCAAATAGTTGGCATTTATGACATTCTTCTAACGTGATACAAGGTCAAATATTCCTTTTTCGTAGAAGTGCTGACTTTTTGAGGCAATGAAATAAAGGGCTTTTATGACCTCTGCTTGATTGCCGAAGATCTTCTGCCAGCAAAATGAAGATTGCGGAAAAGATGGTAATCCGTTGGGGAAATATCAGGAGAGTACAGTGGATGCGGAAGAATTTCAAATCCCAACTGCAACAGTTTTTGCACCGTACTTGTGAGATATGGGGTCTAGCATTGTTATGCAATGGACCGGGCTTGGGGGTGTGTTTTGGTTTATCTGCATCCAACCAGTGTCCAGATCTTTTACGATTATCATACAGTATCCATTTTTCATCACAGGTGATTATCCGGTGCAAAAACGGTTCAGTTTGGTTTCTTAATGTAAGCGATGCGCAGATTTCCAAGCTCCGTAGTTTTTGGGATTTGTTCAGTTCATGGGATACCCACTTATCGAGTTTCTTTACCTTTCCTATGAGAGAAAGGTGTCGATTTATTGTCATTAGGGATACTCCCATGCCTTGTGCAATCCGCATCCATCGTTGCTCCTAAAACATCGTCGTCAACTAACGTTTCCGGCTTCCCACGTCATTAATGTTTTTCATTGCCAATGACTCATTATGTCCCATTTTAAATTCGTAAAGGAAGAGGGTTCGAATTTGAACTGCCGACAGCATGGTAAATAATTCCTAGAAAAAAATAACGGTACTTGTAACGATTAATAAAATTCTCACACGTCAAGCACACGTACCACTTTATTTTATAAAAAAAGAAAATGTAACGTTCTGTCACAGATTTTCACTCGGGAACTTCTTATTTCCGACAGAGCGAAAATCGGACATTTCATGTGCTATAACCCAATAGTTCTGCCTTTGTTCACTGCCAGAACAATTTTAGCCGCTTATCTTTTAATATTTGAAAATACCCACTGTACCCTTCTTATTATGTTAATAACATCAACATTTCTGAGGAATGGAGGAGTAGTTTTACTGATTTTCTTACTTACTTTTTGCAGAATGAGGTTTACAAAAGTCGTATGATACCACATTGCTTTCCCTCCTCTTCTTTTCTGACATCAAAAAAGCGCTTGTTTTCCTATGATGGGTGGGCGTTTGGTATATCCGTCAAAGGCAGAGTTAGTTATTTTTCTTCAAACAGGATAAACATTCTATCAGTGTAGCCTAGGCTAAAAACGTTGTGAGCATCGCTCTAAGTTTTCAAGGAAGAAATAAGAGGATTGCGATAGACTCAACCTTGGCAGTCTAAACGGCATGTTGGATGTTAAGTTGGTGCACACGTCATACCTTCTTAGAATTTCTACTAGTTTCTTAAGTATCTTCGACAAGGATTAAGAAAGACTTATCGCACTGGAGCTCTTGGATTTGCGATTTAGGGAAGTCTTTGATTTTTTTAATGTCACTGTGGTATAACGTAGAGTAACAGTGGTTCTACATCCTAATGACCAATTCAAAATACTATACATATTGACAATTTTTTATAAAAGGAAGTTATTATATTATTATTGTTCACTAGAAACAACCCACACCAGACTTCGCTTCTTCCTTCTCGAGCATGTTAAATAAGACTAATCTTCCCTAAATAAAATTTTTTTTAATTCTATCGAAATACTAATGTCATAATCATTAACAAAAAATAGTAATGGGAAACGTGTTTAGTCCGTGATTATGTAAATTTCTTTGGCTGGACTGTTTCAGGCGCATTACAAAACATATATGTGTTTATTTTTGGTCTAACACAATAACATTAGTACAAAGTTCACTTCAACATCTTTAATTGGACATATCCGTGCATTTGTATATATTTTATGCAAACCAATTTTTTGTTTTATTAAAGTTTTTAAGTGATGCATTTAATTGTGATTTACTGGGCTTAGATTTCAATTAATCCTAAATTTATGGATATGTATTTATGATAGGAGAACAACCAGTACAACAACATATTCATCAATATCCTCGGCAGTCATCTTTTCCAGACACCAAAACCACTCCTTTCAATAGCATTTCTAATCAGCATCTTTGTGATATTTGCGGCGTTTGCAATCGCAGCAATGAAAATAGTAATTTGACAATAACAACGTTGTCTAGATCATACAGTGTAAATGCGAACCGTTCATCATCAAACAACACACCACATTCGACATTTCCACGTAATGGTGTTCTAATTGCAGTCAAAGATTGGTCACACAAATCAAATGACAATAATCGTGCAAAAATTACAATAGGAGGTGATAGTAGCATCTATGAAACACTATTACATAGTCATGTTGGTACGGCAAATTTTGGACGTGGCAAGCACTATCATCCTATAGGACATCATATACAGCACATGTATGAGAATAACACTATAATTAGACGTGGTAAGCAAAATTTAGAGAAAATCAAATTATTAACAAGTGGCACTGTAGCTGATGCTGGTGAGACAACAGAACCGATCTATGCTGTTGTTAATAAATTAAATAAAACCAAAAATAAGGCGAAAACTTCACCACAATTAATGGATGAAATGAAACAAAATCCTCATATGGTGGGAATGATTGATGCACAGAAACAGCAGCAGCAAAGTGCTGACACACTTTATGCATCAATGAGTGATTTTAGTAGCTCCCCAGCAGCTAGAAAGATAATCAATGTGAACAATATCAACAGTAATTGCAATATCAATAATAATAATAATTTTTCTTGTAAACTACCGGCAATTGAAATAATGGGAAATATGAAAACTACAACAAGTTATAGTAGTTCAGTGGCGGGAACAGCAACTGATCCCATGGAATCGATTTCATGTGGCCAGTCTTTGGAGCAGACAGCGGAGGACAGAGCTGATGCTAACAACGAGAATGAAGAGTACTCTATCTACGCTAAGGTTTGGAAGGGTCCTAAGAAACCCAGCGAATCTAAAATGTATGTTATTTGCTGTTAAATGTTTACAAGTGTTGTTTTTCTATTTTTTTTTTGTTTCTGGCGCACGATATATGTATACTTTTTCTTCAATGTTTTGTTTTTAAATTCGATTGGTTATATTATTAGAGTTAATTTAGTTTATTTATTTGCATGCATTTGTTTTAAGATTCACAATCTCTTATCCGAAAATAAAAAAAAAAATCAAAAGTAATGCGATTAAGGCTACAACGTTTTTTTTTTTTTTTTGTTAAAATAAAATAAACAATTTTAGTATATGTGTAAATACATATATGTATGTGGTTCTTCGACAACGTAAGTTGTCAATCAATTGTGCTGCAATGATTTTAATTTTTTAAAGTTATGAGCGAAGGGTCTTCATCCACATTATTTTGGAGCTCACTACATAAATATTTATGTGCATGCTGGCATGACATAAATCTGATTTAATTTTGCACCTATGCACAACAAATTATAAGACATTAAGCTACATCATATGCATAACCTTTTTCTTTGGTATCGATCTCGCCATAACAACATGTGTAATGTAAAATGAAGATCGGGGCCCCGGAACAGGCCATCCTTATTTAATATTTAATTAACATCGAACCCTTTACTGTGCTTTATGCATTCTCAAACATTTTTTGTATAAAGTTTTTCTTCGACAGCAGCTTCAAGTTTGTTTTTTTTTCTTAAATAGAGATCCACGAAGCTATATGTATACATATTTGTAAAGATCGTCGGGATTACTTGCTCTCGTTCTGACATTGTTTAAGTTATTCTTAATATTAATTGTAGCATTGATAAAATGAGAGTTAACTGGGTCAATATCTTTTGTTGCCCATATATTTTAGAATTTATGCCACCATATGTTCCTGCTTGTAAAAAGTTAATCAAGCAATGCAAACGTTTTCAGATTTATTCATTTCTTCAACTCTACAAATTGTATTTGTATATTTATACCTCTTATGTATATATGTATGTATATATATAAATTTTCCCATTTTTAATTCGTGTTTACAACAGATCTGGTGTACTATAACATTTCAACAGTTTCAATATCTTTTCCGTTTTCTAAGTTTTTCTGCCAATTAATACATACAATACCAAACGAGTTATCATATTAAGAAGCAAGGGCATTTCTCCATGTTGTTCCATGCCAACGTGACATAACAATTAACATATTTTTAAACATTAAATGCAACGAAGAAGAAAGTACACATTTTTTTAACATTCTTCTGGATAAGTGATTGTGTAAATTTCCTTTTTTTTTTTTATATGTACCAAAGAAAAACTTTTTATCATTTTAATAAAACAAAATTTAATAACAAACCATCGGCTCTGTTTTTATTTATTATTTATTTTTATTTCTTTCTTTTTTTTTGTGAAAAAAAAATAGATATTTATATGTGCTGTGCTAGTTATAACGAGTAAATAATTATTTTCGTTCTTTCAGTTCCTCCTCACATCTATCTACAAAAGGCATTCTGACGAATTCTACAAGTTCTAACAACGGTAATAATCCATCGATTAATCCTCCTAGGATGTGGACATGCACAAAATGCTCATATGCTTATAATCGTATTTGGGTGGAACAATGTGATATATGTGAATCGACGCGAAGTCAGCCATCATTGACACAACCAAGTTTAATAACGGTTACGAAAATTGGCGATACAGTTGCTCCGTCGATAGGTAAATAAAAATATTCCAGTAACAACAACAACAACAAAAAAAAACCTGTTAATTGTTTATTTTGTCTCATACCAGAGTCACGTAAAGAAATGAAGTGCAGTACGAAAATGGGACAATCGAAATCATCCCATGCATTTGATGAAGTACCATCGATTGTAGAGGTGCCCATGGCAACGTTCGAACAGGATTTAGATGATGATTTTCAATTTATCACTGGTATGTAGTATAATGCTAAATGCACCATTTTCTCTCAAGAAAGCTTGATTTATAGAGGTGAGATTCTTCGTTTATTGATCGATGAAATAGGTATGTTACGCATGCAAACACAACTAAAGCTGATATTTCTCCCATCTATCTGAACTTTTACTCTGCCGCCTGTGGTGTTGGCTAAATTTGTTCCATTGTACCGCTGTTCAGGGGAACGATCGTTTACTTATACTTTTGAATTCAAGTAATCAAATTATTTTTACTTGGACCCTTCTTGGAACTTTGGCTTCAAGATATGATTTTTCGACGACACTCCTAATACGAATTCTAATGTTCTAATAATGCGTTCATTTTGATGATTTTTGGTTAAGGTTTTTTTTTATACAAATTTTTTTTCTTCAGTTAATATTTTGATACTCCCACTAACACTGGTAACATTTACATCTGCGTCGTTGTTATTTTTCCTTCAAATGTTTTATTTACGACCGTCACAAATATTTTTTTTTTCCACATCCCCGGTTCGTTCTTTTTACGACTTTCCTGTTGAATACTAAGAGCAACAGCATTGGAACCGTTCGTTTATTAAATATTCTTTGCATCAGCGCAAGTGTTATTCTTGTCTGCTAAAAGGTGTTTCAGCAAGAGGTGTAGGATTTTTATTTTTTTTTTTTTTTTGAATAAAACGAACATTTGTTGAGATATCTCTTTAATAAGAAGACACATGGGGATTTTTTATGGAGCACAATATCTTCCAAATGACCACCTCGAAATTTTCAATCACTCTTTCACATAACTGGGGCTCTATCTCTTCGATGGCGGCTTCAATGTTCGCTTTCAGAGTTGGAATTGTTTGCGGATGGTTTGCGTAGACCTTGCTTTTAACATAGCCCAAAAGAAAGAAGTCTAACGATATTAAGTCGCACGATCTTGGTGGGCAATGGGTGTCTCTGAAAGGCATAATTACGCGACGCGGCTAGAAAACGTCGTGCAGAATAACTCGATTGTTTCGGGACTTGTATGGTACTTGGCATCATCCTGTTGGAAGTAAAGGTCGCCCGTATCCATAACCTCGACCTCCGGTCACAAAAAAAATTGTTTATCATGTCTCAATAGCGCGCTCCATTGGCCGTAATGGGTTTTCAGGCCTCATTTTCGAAAATAAACCGCACCGATCGATTACTCGTTCTGTGCGCAGTGGCATCTCTTGAATCAATCAATTTTACTTATTACCATAAATAGCTACAAATGAGAAAATGAGCCCCATCCGAAAACACGATTTTCTTGCAAAAATTAATATTAGCCTGCATGGAGTGTTTTCAAAAACGTCATACTAACAAAGAATGTATTAGTTGCGTTCAATAATGTAGATTTCCTGCAGAACTAACCTAGTCAAGCTGTATTACCCTTATGTTCATAAACGTCTACATATCGTCATGCTTGTGCAGATTAGTTAGGCATTCCAATTGTGGTTGCAAAACAAGTTAGAAGATTTTAGTGCGGAAAAGTTTTTTGTGTTTTTTGAAGAGGAAAGATGTAAGAACTATTAAAATACAGTGTATTGAACAAAAACGTCTTTCAAAGAATCAATGAAAAATGCCAGATTTTATTGAAGGATTTTTTTTTTATTAAAGTATACATATATCAAAACAAGCTGCGCAATTATATTAAGAGGGCGTTCAGTTACTAACTATTATTATTATTTATAATTCCTTGGCATCGTCTGTCACATGGCAATTTTTGCGCACATTCTAACTTTAGGCCTCTCCAAATTTATTTCAAGAGCCACGCAAGTTGTTTTATCGTGGCTATTTTTTCCCCTTAAGTCTCTGCTTCATTTAAGACCACACATTTTCTATTGAATTCGCATCAGGACTTTGAGACGGCCATTCTAACGTCTCTATACCATGTTCTCCTTTCCAACACGTGCAGAAGCGACTCCGATGTTTTGGATCGTTATCCTCTTGCAAAATCCAGTCATAGCTGTTTGGTCCATACAGAGATTTGGCAGACTTTAGCAAACCCTTCTGACATAATTTCACCATGAATTGTGCATCGAGGTTTTGTGCGAATACTTTCCGTATCCTTTGGCCGAGAAGCATCCATGAACATAAACTTTTCCGGAATTTTTTACGGTGCTTTGCAGAAACTTTCATCTTTTTTGTCCAGGCTTTCTTCCAATAATTATAAACAAAAAAAATGACATCTGTAAATATGATATTGCTCCAATCCCGGTCTAAATTCTGCGTTGTCCAACTTAGCCTATTTTCAATATGTTTTTTGCGTCAGGTACTCCTACTTTTGATGCCAGTTCCAGACGCCAAACGACGTCGTATTGTGTTGATGGACGCTTTAATTATTTTTCTGGACAATGTTTCCTTTGCATTCCTTAGACTAATGGTGGGTGTTTTTAGAAATCATTCACAAATTACTGTATTGTCCTTACTGCATGTGCTTGCTTTGGTCCCTCTATCTGACTTATCATCGACATGACCGCATTCCTTATAGCTCTATGTTCACTTTCTCACAAATGCCTCTGATGTTTTTAAATATTTTGCTGCGTACTTATATTATTTTTTTTGCATCGACATGACGTTTTAAACGCAAAACAAATTACGATCCTACTAATAGATATGGTATGTCTGCGCAGTAAATACGTTCGAAAACACACTAGGAAAGATCTGCGGTTGTACTAAGGTAGAAATGTTAACGGTTATGTTTCCCAGGACGCAATCCGAGAACGTACGGCGGTCATTTGGAAGATATTGTATTCTATAAATAATCCCCGTGTGACACCTTACAAAGCAATAAAGGTATCAGAGATATCTCAAGAATTTTTCGTTTTATTCAAAAAAAAAAAAAAAAAAAACCATCCTACAAATCTTGTTGAAACACCCTTTATAAACATAAGTACTTCAGTGTTTAGCGTTTTTTTTTTTTCGTTTATATATTAATCCAATTGAAGCTTTATTGTTTGCGCTTAACTTAAACTAGGCTTGAAAGACTTACATTGTGTTTTTAACAGCTCATATTGTTTCGCCAATTTCTAATTTCTTTACGAAAAATCTTTTCCATGAGTCGATGTTGGCTTGTTATTGGTTCACAAAAGATCGCTTTTCAACCCTCAATCAACTTCACCGTCGTAAATCAGTACTCCTACCATATTTCAATATCGTAGACGTATGATATCGTATTTTAGCTAAAATACAAATAAACGAGTAGTTAATCATAAAACCATTCTTAACTTTCATTTTTAAATTGTTTTCTCTTCTTTTTTTATATACAAATTAAAAGTTAAATCCATTTTTTATTTGTTTTAGGCGACTCATCAGGTCATCCCGAGCAAGAGTGGACATGTAAAAAATGCACTTTAGTTAATTCACATTTATCTATGGCCTGTGTAGTTTGTGGTGGATCAAAACTTAAAAGTATTTCGTCTGTTGAGGACATGACATTGCGAAAAGGAGAATTTTGGTCTTGCAACCAGTGTACATTGAAAAATTCGTTAAATTCAAATGTTTGCATTGCCTGCAAATCGGTTCGATCTATACCCATTATATCTGGACAACAAACGAATTTTCGTCCATACACATCAGCTTCAGGAAACAACAGCAACATTGGCCATCACCAACATCAAAACAATAAGACACATGTTTCGCTGCATAATCGACATATTTTAGCTTCTTTAAGTACTAGTAATATCGGATCAGTATCACCATCACCATCGACAACATCACCATCAATTAGTACTAACCAAATAGGCGCACTGCTGCCACAACAACAAAATTCAGGGATTTCCGCAAGTCTAGTTCCACCGACGCCTAGAACATCCAGGAGCCCATCACCAAGACATGATAGAACTTCATCGGGTGCTATTCCAAAAGTAAGTATTAATTTCTCATGTAAAAAATTCAATACAAATTTCTTATGACCATTTACCAGCGTCACAGTACTGGAGCTGTTGTTACACGTCCATTTTCTTCCTCATCATCTGTTAACGTGAATCGACATAGTAGTAGCGGTTCTTCTACGTCAATAAAAACTTGGCAATGTCCAGCGTGTACGTATGAAAATTCCTCAGCAAGCGTTGTATGTGACATTTGTTCGAGTCCGCGCGGTTTAGCAAACACCTTAACGACAGAACCGAATACAACTAGTGGCATTACAGTAGACATGAATCGACAAGAGAGTAAATTAATGGAAAACTTGCGCCAGATCGAGGAGAGTGAAGCTCGCAATAAATGGGAAAATATTATACAATATTGTAGGGAGAACGGTGAGCTCTTTGTTGACGATTCATTTCCACCGGCTCCAAAGAGTCTGTATTACAATCCAACTACCGGTGGTGATGGTAATCCAGTTGTACAATGGCGTCGACCGCATGAAATAAATTGTGATGGTGGAGCATTTCCTCCATGGGCTGTGTTTCGAACTCCGCTTCCATCGGATATATGCCAGGGTGTTCTTGGGAACTGCTGGCTTCTCAGTGCTTTAGCCGTTTTAGCTGAACGTGAGGATCTAGTCAAGGAGGTACTTGTGACTAAAGAAATTTGCCCTCAGGGTGCTTATCAAGTGCGGCTGTGTAAGGATGGCAAATGGACAACGGTATTAGTAGACGATTTGTTGCCATGTGATAAAAGAGGCCATCTAGTGTATTCGCAAGCAAAAAGAAAACAACTGTGGGTGCCACTTATTGAGAAGGCAGTTGCAAAAATACATGGTTGCTATGAGGCACTTGTTTCAGGACGTGCTATTGAAGGATTAGCAACTCTAACAGGTGCCCCATGTGAGAGTATCCCATTGCAACCTAGCTCGCTTCCAATGCCCAGTGAAGATGAACTCGATAAAGATCTCATTTGGGCACAATTGCTAAGTTCGAGATGTGTGAAATTCCTGATGGGAGCCAGTTGCGGTGGTGGAAATATGAAAGTCGATGAAGACGAATACCAAAGAAAGGGTCTTAGACCAAGGCATGCTTATTCAGTTCTTGATGTAAAAGATATACATGGACATCGCTTGTTAAAACTTAGGAATCCATGGGGACATTACTCATGGAGAGGCGATTGGTCGGATGATTCTGATGTGTGGACTGATGAACTGAGGGAAATTTTGATGCCTCATGGGGCTTCAGAAGGAGTGTTTTGGATATCATTTGAGGATCTACTCAATTACTTTGATTGCATTGATATTTGTAAGGTTCGCTCGGGATGGAATGAAGTACGACTACAAGTAAGAACAAATTTTAAATACTGTGATTTATCTATTTAAAAAAAAAAAAAAAAAAAAATCTATTCCTCGCTTTTAAGGGCACTCTTCAACCATTGTGTTCATTGTCATGTGTGTTGCTGACAGTTTTGGAACCAACTGAAGCTGAGTTTACGCTCTTCCAAGAAGGGCAACGAAATTCAGAAAAGTCACAACGATCTCAACTTGATTTGTGTGTGGTTATTTTTCGTACTCGCTCGCCAGCTAGCCCGGAAGTTGGTAGACTTGTTGAGCATAGCAAACGACAGGTACAGGTTTATGGTAGTAGTAATTTTCTTCTATAAATGTATACTATACTATTGAAGGTCCGCGGATTTGTTGGTTGTCATAAAATGCTTGAACGTGATATGTATTTACTAGTCTGCCTCGCATTTAATCACTGGCATACTGGCATTGAAGATCCTCAACAATATCCTCAATGCGTTTTAGCTATTCATAGTTCAAAACGTCTTCTAGTCGAGCAAATTAACCCGCCATTACATCTTTTGGCCGATGCTATTATTAGTTTAACACTGACAAAAGGACAACGACACGAAGGGAGAGAGGGTATGACAGCGTATTACTTAACGAAGGTAAATTGCAAGTGAAACTTTGTACTAAACTCGACTCAACAATTGGTTTTTTGTTTGCTCTTAATTTTGAAGGGTTGGGCTGGTCTGGTTGTGATGGTCGAGAATCGGCATGAGAATAAATGGATACACGTGAAGTGTGACTGCCAGGAAAGTTACAATGTAGTTTCAACGAGAGGAGAATTGAAGACTGTCGACTCCGTGCCTCCATTGCAAAGGTAATGTTTTTTTTTTTTTTTTTGTGCAATTTAATTAAATGCATCTTCTTAAAGGCAAGTGATTATAGTCCTGACCCAACTGGAAGGAAGTGGGGGTTTTAGTATTGCCCACCGGCTGACACATCGTTTAGCAAATTCACGTGGACTGCATGATTGGGGTCCACCAGGTGCTACACATTGCCCCCCAATAGAGAATGTACATGGTTTACATGCGCCTCGTTTAATAACGTGATTCAATAAGCATTACAAGATTTAAGAGAATAAAAAAACAAAAATCAGTGAATACAAAAACTAGTCGTGAGGCGAAGCTACACATACAAAGAATTAATTAAAATTATTTAGAATTATTAAATATTAGTGTATTCATTAAGATTAACGTTAAATACCGATAATGTTTAAGAATTATAAAATATACTTCAATATATAAACAAATGAATCTCTTTTATTTGTAATAAAGCAAATAGTTGTAAACATAGTGCACATGGTGTAGATTATTCTTGCATCTTTTCTGTCTTTGGTGCACTTCTAGTTTTTTTTGGCTTCTCCTCAAGCTTCAATCTTTTACCAGCAGCAATTTCTCCTTTTGTTGGCTGAGTGTTAATGATTCGTGTTTTTGGTTTTACGTAATTTCCATGACCAGCAGCGCGTTCGGCTTCCTCAATGGTGTATGGTTCAGTTTCTAGAGCTTTTAGGCGACGTTTATGTACCTAAAAAGAAACCACTTAACTTGTTAATTTTAACGCCAATTTATTCTGCTTTTTAATTAAGCTATTATAAAAATTAACGCGCGCACTGCCGACTAAATCAATAAATAAAAACGGCTGAAATAGTGTATCTGACTTTTCATATCAAATAATACATTTTCTAAGAGTTTATAGTTCTATTGCTTGACTTAACGGACGAACGAAATTTCTTTCCATTCCGGAGTTGGGAAACATTTATATTGGATCTTTGTTTGTAATGGCTCTCTTATTATCTGAGATCAAACGGTCTTGCTACCATTCTTCTCCCTTCAATCTTTTCATGTATAAATGGGTTCGTATATTTTTCCCATATAACTTGGTTTTGCAATCCCTATTCTTTCGGGCACACAGCCATCCATTAGGCGATGTCTTCACACAAGAGAAATGAGACATCCAGTGTAATTTGAAAACTTATATGCAGAACTTAATACATATAGAGCAAACAAAAAGAATAAATACATACACAAAAGTTACCAAAACAAATTCCTATATCCAAAGTAAGTGAACAAGAAGCAATAATAATCCATTTTAGTCTAAGAAGACCTATTTAGAAAATGAGGCAAAGAAAGTAGAGTTCTTATAATATAGTACAACAAATCTTTTTTAAATCAGCATTACAGCAACCAAGCGCCAAACAGTTGCAGCTAGGGGCAAGTGTAATCGAGAGATTAAGCTACAAGACGAGTAGGTACGATGGGCATAATCGGGCCTATTTTGGAGCGACTAATAAACTAATTCTTTTGTAGTCATGGAAGGACTCAATAATTACATCTATTAAAAAAATCACAGAAACCAAACCAACAATGTGAGAACTATGGGAAAGTTCCAAAATAAAATGGGAGGACGTTTTTGAAAGTAGCAATCTGTTTCTCAGAACCAATCGAAATTTCGGAAAAAATTCTTGTAAGAGGCGGCCCTTAACAGCACTCTTATGTATCTGTTGAATTAAAGCATTCGTTTAGTTTATTTATTTCAAAAGCTTACACATTTAATTACATGCACAAGAAAGCGATTCATTTTTAGATAGGCAACTAAGGATAATTCAAAATGAAATTTAGCATTTAATTTAAGTTAGATAAATGTGTTTTCAATTCCTTTTTAAATTTTCTACTATCTCTGATTTCGCTGATGTGGCACGGAAGGGCGTTTCAAAGCCGATTGGTATTTACAAAGAATCGGCGTTCACATAAACGATATGCTTATGGGGGTGGCCGTGGTGTAGTGGTACTAGCAATCGCTTCTCACTCGGAGGGTCAAGGTTCGAATCCTATCCACGACAAAGTTTTCATTTGTGTAATTGGAACTCAGTCAGAAAAATCTGCGTGTGAAGGCATAAACTGACATGTAGATTTGGCTGTGTTGTAGGGTTTTCAAGCACAAAAACAACCGTTAAAATTCACAACCTGAATCATTCCGAGTGAATAAAATCTCTCCGTCCTATTCGGACTCCCACCCCTGGAGAGTCAATATCTAAACCAAACACACCTGAGTTTCAAACCACTACATCACAACAATGCTTTCCTTTCTCCTCCTTCTATCTTTCCGCCCGCGCCCAGGCAACAGTAAAAGGGTTCATAACCCCATAGGCGCAAAACGGGATATTAAAATTTGTCCAGTCCTTGCAGATGTACAAAACGTTATTCTTTTAGCTAGGTTCAGGGGTTGTCGTGTGTTAATGATATTCTGCAACATTGTAATTGAACGGAACTTCAGAAATGAGAGACCTGAGATACGTATGGAGAAGTGAGAAATGTGGTCGTACCGACGCCGTCTAAAAATGTAGCAACCAGCGATGTTGTTTGCCACATTCAGCTTTCGACTGTTTACGGCATCACATTTTCCGTAAAAGAGTTCGGGTTGATAAAGGTGTGAGGTGTTGTAACGCCCACATGGAACGAAGCACTCCATAAACCATGCCGACACATCTATTGATATGGTTATTTCAAGTAAGTATCGAGTTAAATATTAGACCAAGGTTTTTAGCGGTGTCCACGTATTTAATGGGTCCACTGTCAACATAAATCGACGGAAGCAGGGAGGTATCAATACATTTGGACTTGTTGGCGTTAATAAGAAGTAGATTCTATGGCGACCAGTTGGAGATTTTATTTAAATCGGAATTTATGCAGATAATGCAGTGGTCTACTGATACAGGTGAACAACTTAGATGTAGTTGGCTGTCGTCAGTGTACATTTCAATTGAATAAAACGAAACAATGGATGGTAACTCATTTACATATAACGAAAACAGAAGTGGACCCAGAATTTATCCCTGACGTACGCCACATGGATTGTCAAGAAAATTCGACAAGGAACCATCACTAAAAACGGCTTAACCACCTAGGTAAGAGGATAATAGGCAGATGGCCGAATAGGAAAGTTTGTACAGCTTGGAGAGTTTACTACATAAAATTTAGAGAAGTCAAAAAGTACTAGAAAAGTAACATGACCGAGATCAAGCTTCTGCCTTATGTCGCCGACAACTGTGAGTATTGCGGTTGAACAGCTATGTTTGGGGCGAAAACCAGACTGCTTCGAAGTTAAGATGTTGTGTTGTTGAAGAAATCTATTGATTTGTTTTTGCATGATTCTTTCGAAAACTTTCGAGAGAAAAGAAAGTATTGCAACAGGTCGAAATTCTGTATTCGAGGAATTCTTAGGGACAAGTATTATCTTTGACGTCTTCCAGAGTGAATCAAAAACACACGTTGTGAGAATTTGATTGAATATGTGGGTAAAGTATGGAAGTAGTTTTGGAAGGGTGATTTTCAAGAACTTGAGCTGAATCAAGTCAACTCCAACTGCGTTTGATTTGATTGAAAAAGGATTCTCTACTACGTCGACCTGTTGAATGCAAGAAAAAGCAAAGGACTCGTTTGGAAGAGGTTGGGATACAAACTTCTTATTAAGCTCATTGCCGGCGACGTGAAGAGGATGTCTGCTTTTTAATTTTCCGACTCCAACCTCCTCTAGATTCTTCCACAACAGCTTACCGTTTAGCGAAGGACTCAGACGTTTTGAGTAATATGCAATTCTACGGAACTCTTCAACTCTGAAACGTTTCCATTTAAAGAAAGCTTCATCCCGTTTTTGCATTAGGTGGTGAATTTCTTGAGTGAACAAGGGATGGTGTCTAAACTTTAAAGTTACGATGTTGAAGGCAAAGCGTGCAACTAGCTTGCGTCATTTATAAACGGAAGGTTTCGACAAACAAAAGTCAAAGGAACATAATCGAGCAGTATTGAAACGACCCGGAGAGTGGGACAAGGACCGATTCAATCAACAACCACGTTAACCTGTTCGCTCATGATGCATTAGTATTTATATAACGAGTTGAACGAATCAAATAACTTGATCATTGATTCTAAATTAACTTTAAGTTCACATGTTGAACATACGAGTATTACAAAAAAAAATAAATACCAAAAAAAGTAGAATTCTTTGATTAAATTGGAAGTAAAGTTTCACCGTTCATTAGTATGATTATTAAAGTGCAACGTAGAGCACTGGGTACTCATCTAATACATTCAGCAAAATTTAATTAAAGGCAGATGCACTTTTGTCCAGAAAATGTGTTCGTAGTCTAAACGACTATTTACAGTATTGTGCAAGACATATCGGATTTTTCCTGAACATTTTTCATAGAAGAATTCTAGGGGACAGGAATACAGTAGGTACACTTGTTTGGCGATTTAAGAAAACCTATTGAATAAGCTTACAAATAGAAAAAAAACAAAGGATTGCTATCATTATTTTTAGAGTTTTGCCAAAAACTGTAGCTCAACTCAATGCCATGCCTGTGCAAAACATACCGGATTTACAAAAGTACCATATTTTCTTGCTCTTTAACTTGCTGATAGTGGTTTTGACTGTCACTGGCTAAAAACAGTGGTGTGTTTGATTACTTTGCTAATGCTAATCGTTTCCTAGACTGGAATTCACAAAAAACCATTTGAATTGGTCAGCAACGAAGTGGAAAGCTGTACTCCTAGCGACGAGAGTAAGTTCAAAAAGGGAACACGTCTTCAGCCACGACATTGTCGTCCATCCGTGAAGCATGGAGGAGGCGCAATTATGGTGTGAGTATGTTTTTCTGGTGCGGGATGTGGACAAATACATGAGATTAGTGTTATTATTGATCGTTTTCAGTATTGGGATATACTGGAATCCGTAAGGCTACGATACGCTGAGGAGGAGATGCTACTGTGTTGGCTTTATCAACATGATAATGACCCAAAACATTCATCGAAGTTGGTTAAGGAATGGTTTGCGCCGAAAAATGTTGATGTGTTGGAATGGCCCTCTCAATCTCCCGATCTAAACTCTATCGAGAACTTGTGGGCCATTTTAAAAAGACGGGTAGGGTCAAAGACGCACACATCAAAAAATGCATTTCTGACGTCACTAAAGAATGAATGGGAGAACATTCCAAAAGAAATTTTTGAGAATCTAGTGTCGTCCATGCCTAAAAGATGCGAAGAGTTCTTAAAAAACAACGGTTACTGGACAAAATATTAAATGCAATAAAAACCAGGTATGTTTTGCATATGGCGTTACCGAGCTAAGTTATGTTTTTTTTTAGTATTGTAGATTTTACTTAGGTTCTTTCTGTTCCCTAAAATTCATCAAAGAAAAATGTGTCAATAAAAATCCGGTATATTTTGCACAATACTGTATGTCCAATTTTTTTCTTTTTGTTTTTGCTTCGTGTAATTTTTTCAACGTATGTTTTTAAAGTAGCGTTACTTCCGCTCAGAGAATTTCAACATCTGTTGTTTTGTCACTAATGATCGTGCGAAATTCAATTAAAAGCAGTCGTGTTTATGCTGAAAAGCTGTGAGTTGGAAACGAAATCAGAGTTTTTTTTGGTGATTACAATTGAAAATATTTTTTTTACATTTAGAACTTTTGGATTTCGATGATTGTTGGCCGCAAATCAGAGGAATCAATCGGCTTCCGCAATCGATAATGTTATTAAATTGGGAAGTAATTACAACGCGAACCAGAGAAATAAAAACAATCAAAAAATTTCACTAAGGTAGAAATCGGCCGTTATCTGAGCGGGGTTGCAAAAAAATTCTACTGCTTCTAAAATTATTTCAGATTTAAAGATGCTAAACGGCGTGTATAACATATTTTAGCTAGCAGTAATCGATTGGTTTGGAAAAAAATGAAGTCGAAACGAGCTCTTACAAAAGCACATAAAGTTGCTCGACTACACTTTAGACATGACATGGTCTAAACAGTGGAAAAAAGTGATCGTTTCGGAAGAAAAAAAGTTTAACCATGATGGGTCAAACGGTTTTAATTATTATTGGCATTGTATAAAATGTCCTGAGAGCTTATCCACCAAGCGAAAGTTATATTACTCTGTTGGAAAATGATTTGGTATATTTTTTGGACCATCAGACGGATTCAAATACAATTTTCCAACAAAATTGTGTACTAAAACAGCTAAATCATTTCGTAAAAACTCCAGATAGTTTGTAGAATTCAGCCTACCCACATATTGACGCTGAATTTTTGTTGAAATGATTTATGTCTCCTTGTATGTATATTGTCCGCAGAACATGTATGAAGATTATAAAAATTTGTGATCCCATCTCTTGTCCATCCAAAGAATTTTGCTAATGTACTAGTTGTCATCCAAGCTCTGCTCCAGCAACCAGTTAGAAAACTCAAGTCTCTGTTCCAAACCATTGGAAACCAATTCTTGTACAGGTGTATAATGGTATGGATAAAGATTTTCTTCATGCAGTACATTAGAAATTTTATGTCTGGAAACATTGAACTACAAAGCTAAGCGTCTGATGCTGATTGATGGATCAGTTGTAACAGCTTCCAGTATTCTTTCATCAGCCGAAATTCTTCTTACTTGTGGAGCTCCCGCATTCGATCGTGTATTTGAAACTGATCCCGTTTCTCGAAGCCTTTGATACGCATGTCCAAATACTCCTTTACTAGGAAGTCGTCAGTTAGGATAAAGTCCATGGTATCTTTGTCGCGCACTAGTTGAGCTTTTATTGCATAGCCCATAAACGTAAGTAATGCCTACGTATTCTTGGTTTGTAAATGCAGTCATTTCAAATAGCATTTCTAAGCAATTGCAACCTTAGCGTAAAAAATTAAACTAATGATTATATTTTTTTTCTAATCTTTTATACCATTTTTGTTTGGTAAATTTTTGAAATAAGTCTTCAAATCCCAAAACTAACTCTTTTTGAGAACTTTTAAGGAACAAGGTAAGGACGCATCGAAGCACGCTTTAAAACGCTTTAATAGCTATGTAATTTTAAAAATATTGGAAAATTAGTAATTCTTGGAAAACCACTACGAGTATTATCCACTGTTGTTTGAAACGTTGGTAAAAAATCATAAATTCCTTTTTTTACCTGCTGCATGTTTCCCCAAGTATCATAAAATCTATGGGTATTTGTATTTGTGCAAACTTGATGACGTTTTTTTTTTTATTATTATTGTTGCTTTCATAAGAAAAAAAAATAGTAAAAGTTTATGTTAATTACGCATTTTCGGGAGAAAAGTAACCTCAAAATCAAAAATTAGCATGAACAATGAAAATGGAACTGGCTTTATTTAAACGCCGTTACCAGGGCTAGTATATCTTCTAAAAATAAAGTTTCTACCGTTAGTAATAACAGCGCAATTTCCGTTAACATGGGTCAGAGTACACCAAAGTAAGCCTTTTTTTCAAATCCTCCATAAATGATGCCAACATTGGATCGTAAAACGATTTTGTTCTTAGAATATGCCCAGAAATCATTTCCTAAATTATCGTTGACGAATTAGGGGACACCCTGTATGTAGGGGACACCCTGTATATAGGGGACACCCTGTATATAGGGGACACCCTGTATATAGGCCAAGGGATACAATATGCATATCTTAAGGCGCGAAGATGACGACATAATATAAATGCAGAACTTGTCATGATCTGAAGAAAAATTGAACCCATCGAACTAAATGATCTACTTCAGTCAGAGATTCCATTATAAATTTTGTTACGAAATGACCTTAGCAGGTTCACACCTACCTTTGTTTTAAAATGCGATTGCAACGCTTTGTCATCTGTGAAATATTTTGCACAGTGAATGCAATAGAATTGAGCGAATCCAGGTTTATCCAAATCGACTTCTTGGTTTATAAGCTTTTCTCCTCCTGTTTTTATATCACCGTCGATCTGCAAATTTGTTTGCACACATCAGACTTTATAAGTGTGTAAACATACATACAGCTTACCTGATCCAAATCTCTTTTACGATTACGAACTCGCCATCTTCTTTGCAAATGGGTATCCCCATAATGCATTTTCTTTCGCTTTTGTACCATACCCATTATGAGAAATTGATATTTATTAAACTACGACGCTGAATTAGAAAATATTTTTGAGGAAGTGTTTTCCTACGGCACGTGTCAGTTTAAAAAGGGTGACAGATAGTTCGCATCAACTGTCAGTTATTAAAATGAATTTTCGGATGTGTTCAAAAATATATGAAGGCAAGATGGTAATGCAGCTCACTGCTAAGCAGTGAGTACTGGTTTCAGAAAGAGAAAAATTGTCTTATATTGTTTTGTTTTTTAGTAAATCTCTTTTGAATTTATTTCAAGTTAAAAAACTGTCTTCGAGGTGTTAAAGGACTATACGACTATCTTCTAACAATACCTTATGGTACTTTTGTGAAAAGATTTTTCCCAAGCTTTCAAAGTTTTAATTGTTTTCGATCCTGCCGAGACTTTTTCCCCTAATTGTTGCCGCTGTGAGACATTCCTTTAGCGGGTCCGTGTTGCATCCGGTTATCATAATAGGGTCACGTGATCGAGTACATTATTTGAGAATTAATATTGTGTGAACTGTGAAGGTCTTCTCCTTTCCCCATTTTAGGTGATCTTTAAGACAGCTTTCAAGATAGGTAATTTTTGCGTGATCCCTGTTTTGTAAAAATTGATAAATCGCGTATGGTTTTTTTTGTGTTGCCGTGGGTGGTCTTATTTGCTCCTCATATATCTAATGGTGATCGATGACCATTTGGGCAATTAGATCTTCCATGACGATGATGATATTTCCTTTGAGTGCTGCGCTATTAGCGTTATTCAGTTATATAAATTGATTAAGGCATAATATTGTCTTATTGCATGTTTTCTTATTCTAACGCGGATCTCAACGAAAAGAAGTCAAGATGATACACCCATCGTATTATTTATACGGAGATGAAAATGGAAGAAACATGAACTTTGAAAATGTGACACTTCGAAACACACCAATTGCACCAATTTCTCAGGAGTGAAGAATGGGTGGACTTTCGCGAAACAATGAAATAGAAGTTACGGTAGCTTGGGAAACTTGGTGAGGGTTGAAACAATTTTCATAGAAAATAGTCAGCAAGCGCACTGGAAGTTCACAAATCAACGCTCATATAAAGCACAAAATACATTTAGATAGCAACTCTTTGAAAAAGCCCTACGGCGAGCAATAAAATATACTCTGCTATTGCATTTGATATGTCAGCTATCGTGTGGCACGCACGACTTGCGTCATGCTGCAACTAATTTACAATTATTTCTAAATTCAAAACGCGTTGTTACTCTGCCAATACTTTATTTAAATTTGATTCAAAAATATTGTAGCAAAATATCGGTAACTGTATAAAATTTAAAAAAAAAAATACTGTATTTTTCTTTTACATGAGCCGTAATTTGAATTCAGATTTCGTTTTTGTCGAATTGATGTCGTTGCCAATCGGAATGCAGCCCCAATCATTATTCACGTCATCCTTCGCAGGCGGATTAAGTATAAATATGAAAGCTAGACATTGTTTTATGTAATACCCATCCTATTAAATCTTAGAATAATGTTACTAATTGCATTTAATCTAATTATTTTGAGCTACTGTTAATAGCTTTACTTAGGAAGCGATGGGGCCTGCTTCATTGGTGCTTTATTGTTGGGTTCGAGTTCGGATTTCGCTACACGCATATCGGTTACCCTAGCCTAAAGCGGATTGTTGATCTTCATTTCTTTTTTGTACATAGTCTGCAAAAGGGTTTGTATTATCAGCACCAACAATTCTCTAGAGGGTCTGTTGACACGAGTTTTTAGCTTCCTTGTAAAACTTCCATACACGCATTATAATTTGAAATATAAAAATTGTATAAAAAAAATATCTTTTATTAATCATCAGTAGCACATAGCAACCCTCAAAGAAAGCACATACATATAAAGATCTGATTTACCTTAAAACATACACCCAATACACCAAAATAAAAACAAATAAGATCAAGTTCATAGATGAGCATGTTGCGCATTTTAAAACACTCACATCCAGCTTTCCATACTTTAGATATCATTTGGTGATCATAAAAGAAAAATGCTTACTACTATTGAATCTGTAAATTTTTCAAGTACCCGTCAACAATGAGACCATGGCGGAATGCAACGTACTGTAAAGTTACGCAACTATAACATTTATAAACTCAATCTTTTTTATTGGCAAAAACAAGCATGTTACGTAGACCACATATAGAAATATGTATTCTGCCATTGTGGAATATATTCAATTAGTGGTTTCGAAATAGCCTTGGCAAATGGAATCTTATTACCCAACGATTCGACAATACTTTCTATTCTACGTTTGCTGATATTATCATAGAATGGCGATCGAACTAAGAATAACAAGAGGCTAACGCATCGGCGAGATAGCTCAACTTTTTGTTCTTTTGTCATGAGATGTTGATGTTTATAATACATTCGTATGCTGAAAAAAAACAAACACAGATTTTTTTTTAATATTAGAGATAGCTTAGCTTGTGCATTTCAATTACCTTGCGAGGTCCAAAATCAAAGCAATAGAGTAGCTCCTCCAGCTCTTTCTGCCAAAAGCACCCATGGAAATTAGATGTATTAAAGGCTTGGCAACATATAAGACCTCAGCTTTCAGAAGTATGGAGATATTGGTTTTTGGGCTTTGCTCTTCCTTTAATGGTTTCCAGTTCCTATAGTGTAACGGTGGAGCACATTCTACATTTCGTATTACAATTTTGGATCGCGCAAGTTTAAAGTATTCTCTATTTGCTCCATTTTGAAGATCCTTGTTATTCTGGTTGACATTGTGCTCTGTCCCAATAGCTTTCCTATTCAGCAGTTGAATTGGAGGAGATCGAATAATACATTCAGAATATTGACGCAGGAGGAAATATCTTCCAATCATTCTAAAGTTAAATAAAAAAATACGTGTACTAAATAAAAAATAAACAAATTTAGTTTTAAAATCGAAGCCAATAAAAGCAGTTATGTATTTTCAATTATACATAGGTAAAAACTGTGACTTCCGGATCAACTGTTGTAGGGTTAAACCGTTAAAATTCACAACCTCACATTCCGAGAGAAGAAAAATCTCTCCGTCCTATTCGGACTCCCACCCCTGGAGAGTCAATATCGAAACCAAACACACCTGAGTTTCAAACCACTACATCACAAACTTTCCTTTCTCCTCCTTCTATCTTTCCGCCCGTGCCGTGGCAACAGTATAAGGGTATTCATAACCCCTTAGGCGCGCGTAAATTATATAAAAAAAAAAAACAAGAATAAAACACAATAAGTGAAACAGTAGCTTGAGTATAATAATAAAAAGAGACCTGGGAAGAAATATGATCGGCCATTTTGACGGTATGTTAAATATCAAAAAAGACTGGAATTGAGTTCATTGAGACAAGGTAGAGACATTTTCTGAATTATAGAAGGAACTTATGCGGAACAGCGGTTACATCTTAAAAGTAAAATTAGTAGATTAGAAGACTTTTCTACTGTGTAAACCAGGGATTCCCAAAGTGGTCGATATCGATATCGATATCGGTGTCGAAATCGGTTTCCCAGGGGTCAACATAAACGAAATTTGATTTTATGGGTCAACGAGGACTAAAAATCGACCCCTATTAATTAACATAAGTTCTTTTTTGGAACGTTCAAGATACTGTATAAGTTGTGTTACGTGTACCAACTTGTTATAAGAATAACTAATATTTTAGTAGGAAGTATCATTATTGTACTTTTAAAAAACTCAACAAGTCGATAAGCGTGCACGAGTTCGAACAAGATAAAAACTCGGCAAATCAATACACGTGGACAAGTTCGTGCAAGATAATGTGTTCGAGCGTACAAGTCTTTCAGACACGTTTTGACTTGCTCTGTATTTGACGCGTATATGATTTAACACGAATGAAATCATGATCAACTTCAAGCCCAAACATGCTCCTGATATTTTCGTCGAAACTTGGATATCAATGATAATATACTCATCTACTAATTTATTTCAAGAGATTACAAAGTGATTACATAGCTAAATAAAGTGATTGAAAAAAATTAACAAAATTCTTAGTTACCTCCGAGCGTTAATAGCGTAACCATGCATTTCTGCAATTTATGAAAAAGTAACAGGGTAAGTACCAAAAAAACGTTTTAATAGTTTTCTAAGTATTTTTTGAAATTACTTTAGAAAAGTTGTTACCTAAAATTGTAAATGTTCAGTTTTATGATGGCAGACAAGAAAAAAAAAATGCAGACAATACAGTTTGGGCTACTTGAAGCTTGGATTTATTTCATCTCTATCAAACCAACACTTGCCGATATTTTCTATGCAAGGCGTCAATGGTTTACGAGCGTCCTATAATATATCTTTATTAATGGCGCAGTCGGGAAAACCCCACACAATTGGAGAGAAGCTGATCTTACCAGTGAAAATAGGTGCCAAGAACTGCTTTATGCTACTTTTTTTAGATACTGATACCAGAGGAGAATCGA
Organism: Volucella zonaria; assembly: GCA_963966105.1. Lineage (NCBI taxonomy): Eukaryota > Metazoa > Arthropoda > Insecta > Diptera > Syrphidae > Volucella > Volucella zonaria. The sequence goes on along the minus strand of OZ014532.1, from coordinate 86,501,037 downwards.
TTTTATCGACAAAGCTATTCCATGGAAGAACATTGTTTCTGTTGCGACTAATGGTGCACCATCTATGGTTGGTGGTCATCGTGGTTTTATAGCCCACTTAAAGCGACAACTGCCTGCCTGAGGTACTGGTCATTCATTGCGTAATTCACAGACAGCATTTAGTAGCAAAAAGTCTGAGTCTTAGATTGCATCTGTCTTTACAATATGTTATAAATGCTATCAAAAAGATTCGAAGCAATTCTTTGAACTCTTGGTTATTTGTTCAGCTATGTGAGGAAAACGGCGAAGTCTTTACTCGGTTACTTCTGCACACTGAAGTTGGCTGGCTATCCACAGGCTCTTGCTTAGCAAGATTATCAGTTATTTTTGAATCTGTGTTGAAGTTTTTACAAGAAAAAGATCCGAATTTGAAAGAAAATCTGAACAATTGTAAAACAGATATTTATTACTTGACTGATATCTTTGGTATGTTCAAAAAAGTTAATCTGTAGCTACAGGGTGACGATATCAACTTGATTAAAACAAAATCAATAAAATATCGGGTAAACTCATCCTTTAAGGACTGAAACGAATAAAATCTGTAAATTTTAAGACGGGCTATACTTCCAATGCGTAAAAATTGCAATCCCATTTTGTACCCAAATCAGCCTGTATATTCTCTAGTTTCAGTTTTTTATTGATTTTGGTTCGGTGCGGTTTAAAATATTTATAAAATATGAGTCAAGAGGAACGCCGTAAAAAGAACATCGACAAATAGCTCGAAAATACTTCGCCTCCAAACCATTTCATCGCAAAAAATTTTAATATATCACGCAGTACAGTGGATTCTGTTATTAAACGATATTTGGAGACGTTGACAATTAAGCGAAGACAGAAAAGTGGAGCACATGATACAAATTTGGACAGGAAAATAGTGGGTACCATCGTAAAAGACCGGACTATGTCATCCAGAAATGTTGCTCGGAAATGTAATACCAACCAAACAATGGTACAAAGATCTAAAAAAAACGTAACGGTCTAAAAACACGAAAAAAAGAAAAAATACCAAAAGTTACTGAAAAGCAAAAAAAAGTCATAAAACACGAGCCCGAAAGCTATACGAGTTGATCGGCAACAAGAAAGCGTGCTTGGTTTTGGATGACAAAACTTATGTCAAAGCCGACTTTACTATTCTTCCAGGTGCGCAGTTTTACAACTCGTTTGAAGCTGAGATTCCTCCGCAATCAACAACAACATTTGCCAATGTGGACATAGAAGCTCATCATTTATTACAACGGGAACAATTAACGGAGAAGTGTACGAGGGCGGGTCAATAAGTCCGTGACTTTTTGAATTTCTGACCTCTTTACTGAAACAGCAACACTGCTCCTGTCAACAGGCATCTGTCAGTTGACTCCTGTCAAAATTTAAACTTGCTGCGTCAGTTAGTTTGTGTTTGACAGCTATTTTTATCAGACTACTCACTAATTTGAGGAGAAAATGGAAAGAAGTGAATTTCGTGTGCTTATTAAGCATTATTTCTTGCGAAAAAAAACCATTACCGAGACCAAGGCTAAGCTTGATAAATACTATGGGGACTCTGCACCATCGATTTCAATGGTAAAAAAGTGGTTTACTGAATTTCGTTGTGGCCGTACAAGCACTGAAGATGCCGATCGTCCTGGACGCCCAGTTGAGGTCTCTACACCCGAAGCAATCGAAAAAATTCACGATATGGTGTTGGCCGACCGAAGATTGAAAGTGCGAGAGATTGTGGAAGCCGTAGGGATCTCGCATGGCTCAGTGGTTTCAATTTTGAATGATCACTTGGGCATGAGAAAGCTTTCCGCAAGATGGGTGCCGCGTTTGCTCACAGTCGACCACAAACGCAATCGTGTAACAACTTCACAGGAAGGTTTGGCGTTGTTTAATCGCAATATGGAGGAGTTTTTGCGCCGTTCTGTAACCGTGGACGAAACATGGATCCATCACAACACACCAGAGAACAAACAACAGTCAAAACAGTGGGTTTCTAAGGGTGAATCGGCGCCAAAGAAGGCCAAGGTGGGTTTGTCAGCCAATAAAGTTATGGCGACTGTTTTTTGGGATGTACGCGGGATAATCCACATTGACTATCTTCAAAAGGGAAGAACAATCAATGGGGAATATTATGCCAACTTATTGGACCGATTCAATGGCGATTTGAAAAAAAAACGACCTCATTTGGCCAAGAAAAAAGTTCTTTTCCACCAAGACAATGCAAGGGTGCACACATGTGCAGTTGCCATGGCAAAAATCCATGAATTGGGCTATGAATTGCTCCCTCATCCACCCTATTCTCCAGATTTGGCTCCGAGCGACTACTTCTTGTTCCCAAACCTGAAGAAATGGCTTGGTGGAAAAAGATTTGACTCCAATGATGAAGTCATCTCGCAAACAAAGGCCTATTTTGAGGACCTCGACAAATCATTTTTTTTGGAAGGGATAAAAAAATTGGAGAAGCGTTGGACAAAGTGTATAGAGCTCAAGGGAGACTACGTTGAAAAATAAAATTATTTTTTTATCAAAAAATCTGTGTTTCAATCCAAAAGTCACGGACCTTTTGATCCGCCCTCGTACATTAACGAGTGCCTAAAAAAACGGTTGATCCCTCTCTTAAACAAACACGAGGGTTCAACATTATTTTGGCCAGATTTAGCTTCAGCTCACTATGCTCATGCGATTGAAATACAGTATCCTGCATTGTGGAACAGTGCTGAAAAATACCTTATCGCTTTTCCATCGTCATACTTAGTCCAAAAAGTCTTCTGTGTGGTTACAAACACCTAGATTGGTAGAAAGTCACCAGTACTTTTACTTCATTTGTATTAATAATTATTAATTACACTTACTGAATTTTATGTCTATTTACTTTGTTAAATTTTGATGAGTAAATTATGTCAAGTTTACTCACTTAACCAACCGCAAAGTTTTTAAATTGGTAAATATTTTTTATCAATAGGAAAAAAGTAGAGATAGGATTTTTAAAGTAATTTGGCTATGGGAGTCTGAGGTTTCAGTTCATTTTGGAAAAGGAGCCTCTTGCCAGTTTGGGAATCCCTGGTGTAAACTATTTAAATGACAACCAAATCCTAACGAAAATACTTCTTGTTCTTCTTTTTTTAACTGCTGAAGTATGTACCGTGTTCATTTACAACAAATGTTACATATTTGTTTTATTTTCGCTCAATCGGAAATAAGAAGTGCTCGAGTGAACATCTGTGCCAGAACGTTAAATTTTTTTTTTTATAAAATAAAGTGGTACGTGTGTTTAACGTGTGAGAATTTTAGGGTTCGTTACAAGTACCGTTATTTTTTTTCTAGGAATTATTTAATATGCTGGCGGCAGTTCAAATTCGAATCCTCTTCCTTTACGAATTTAAAATGCGACATAATGCGTGATTGACAATGAAAAATATTAATGACGCACGGTAAACGAACGCACTATGCGACATTAGTTTGGAAAGCTCCGTTCGGGAGATTTCAGCCTCGAAAATGAATCACGTGGGAAGCCGGAAACATTAGTTGACGACAATGTTTTAAGAGCAACGGTGGATGTGGACCCTACAAAATCTGTGCGGGAGATTGCACAAAGCATGGGAATATCCCTAATAACAATAAATCGACACCTTTCGAAAGGAAAGGTAAAGAAACTCGATAAGTGGGTACCCCATGAACTGAACGAATCCCAAAACCTACGGCGCCTGGAAATCTGCACATCGCTTACATTAAGAAACCAAACTGAACGGTTGAAAACAAAAACACCCGTCCAAGCCCGATCTTCACCCAAAAAAGGTTATCGTGACAATTTGGTGGACATCGAAGGGACCAATCCACTTTTCATTTCGTCAACCAGGAGAAACGATAAACGCTATCAAATATTGTGAGGAAATAGACATATTGGATGTCAAATTGGCCGAAAAGCAACCTGCATTGGTCAATAGGCACGGTCCGATCCTTTTGCATGACAATGCTAGACCCCATACCTTACAAGTAGCGGTGCAAAAACTGTTGCAGTTGGGATTTGAAATTCTTCCGCATCCAGCGTACTCTCCTGATATTTCCCCAACGGATTACCATCTTTTCCGCAATCTGGACTCATTTTGCCGCCAGAAGGTCTTTCGGAACCAAGCAGAGGTCATAAAAGCTTTCGAAAATTTCATTGGACCGCAAAATCATTCTACAGCCCTCTAATTTGGATCACCTCGTTAGTGAGTTTGCTGATGTTTTCGCATTTGAGTGATCTAATTATTTTCCTTCGATCTATTCTTTGAACCTCGACTGGAACTTGAGCCTATTTTGCTTTTCGCGGGCTTTATGCACTGCCTTGGTGTACTCCAACTTTAACTTAGAATCCCCCGGTTATTCCTACTGTGCATTTAACTTTTATTCTAAAGTAATCCTACATATGGCGTATCATTCTTATATACATATGTACGTCTCCAGTACCTTCGAAGCGTCGCAGTAGTTTTCCATCCTTATTTGTAAACTTTTTATCGGTTCGTATGTCGACCATTCATATATGAGCCATTGAACTCAAAGATTTGTAATTGTCGCACACACTTCGAAGGGTATGTTATCCGGTCCGATTGCACGCCCGAGTTCATTCCTATTCCAATAGTGCTGAGATAAGAAAAGATCACATTTTTGTCGATCTTCTGCAATCCAGCTGCAGAACTTCTTCATATACTCCTAAATCCATCTTCAGATGCTTTCAAGTACAGAGCATAAATAGACTAAGTAAACTAGTTCATTTATCGTAGAGGACAAAAAAAATTATTACCAAGCTGTTTAAGTATATACGAGGGGCGTTCAACATATTCTCGATATCGGGGTGAAGCTGTGGTTGTATATATAAATTGACTTATTTATCAAGTAATACTATTATTTTAGTGCATTCGTGTAAAATTTCATATAAATGTGATTATTAATTCGCGTTTTATCTCTAGTTAAACAGAATCATAATGGCAACTGAGACGATGATGGTGAAAATTGAGCATCGCGCTGTAATTAAATTTCTCACTAAGCAATGAAAAAGTCAAAAAACTATTCATGAAGAGATGGTGGCTGTTTACCAGGGTTCCGCACCTTCATTATCAACTGTGCAAAAGTGGTCAAGTGAGTTCAAGAGAGGCAGAGAGAGCATTGAAGACGACCCCCGCTCCGGCGCCCCGGCTACTGCTTGTACGGGAGAAAGCATCAAAGAAGTCGAAAAACTTGTTCTTGAGGATGTCCGAATAAAGGTGAAAATGATGGCAGAGATCACCAAGCTTTCAATTGGTACCATTCACACCATTCTTCATGACCATCTTAACCTTTCAAAGGTCAGTGCAAGGTGGGTGCCACGAATGTTCACAGCGCCTCAGAAAAAAGTGAGAATCGCATGCTGTAGAGAGCTTTTGGAGATGTGTAGTGAGAACGCGGACGGTGTTATGGATCGAATTGTTACTGGGGACGAAACATGGGTCCACCACTATGACTCTGAAAGCAAACAAGAGTCCATGCAGTGGCATAAAAAAGGAACAGACCCCCCGAAGAAGTTCAAAGTCACTCCGTCTGCCGGGAAGCTCATGGCCACAGTTTTTTGGGACTCAAAGGGAATCTTGCTCATTGAGTACGAAAAAAAAGGTGAAACCATCAACGCCACATCCTACGCTTCCACTTTGCATAATTTGCGGGAGGAAATTAAAATGACAACGCTCCTGTTCACACTGCGCGAGTTTCCAAGGCTGCTGCGCGAGATTGTGGTTTCGAAGAAATCCAACACCCACCCTATAGTCCAGACCTTGCCCCTAGTGATTATTTCCTGTTTCCGGATTTGAAAAAATGTCTTCGTGGAAAAAGATTTTCGGATGATGAAGAACTCAAGTTGGTATTTTGCAGAGAAAGAGGAAATTTATTTTTTTGAGGGTTTAAAAAAGCTTATCTCAAGATGTAACAAATGCATTGATGTTAGGGGAGATTATATTGAAAAATAAAAACGATTTAAATTGAATTCGCATTTTCCTTCATATCGATACCGAGAATATATTGAACGCCCCTCGTAAGGTATATACAATCTCTTGAACCCTTTGAGTATTTTACGTTTCGACAAGTTCTACCCATTCAAATCTTACTTATTTTGTTTGATAGCTTCATTTTTTCTTACTAGAATTTTTCCTAATAACTTCTTTGATTTCAATATTTTTTGTAATTTGTTGGAGCAATCCTAAATAACCTCCGCGAATTATAGCTCTACAGTATATATTTGGACCTAAATCAAGAGACCACCGCGCACAGCATATACTGTCATAAACAAACAGCTGAGACATTTGTAGTAAATCACTCACGCTACATATAAGTGCATGGAGTTCTGAGCAATTTTTAAATGTATCATAATTTTTTACACAATAAACATTCATCAACTAATATGTCAAGTACCACGCACCTCTTAAACTTTGATCCAATGTAGGCGGGTTTATCAGTTGTAAAATAAAAAGATAAGGTAGAATGACCAGTACGATACCCTACTAATAAAAAAATTATCTATATGTATCTACGTCCTGAATTCATATTCATTTCAAGTTGAATAGCAGGTCTATAAGCTATTGAGCTCAATTTAAATATTTGTGTTACACTCATCCACGTTCCTCTATTAAGCCATAGTTTACCGCCGTTTGCATGCATGCTTTCGAGATAAGTATCTACAATGTAAAATTTGAATATTTAACAGATGTACATACTTAATAGTTTGCACCACAACAATGAGAAACCATTTTCCTTTCTCGCCAAAGATTTTCCTGGCTGAAGTCTCTAGGAAAACCTCACAATACTCCAAAGTGGTTAGAATAACCTTTAACCGGTAGGCAAACTTCTCACCGACTGTATCTGTGATACCACGCGATTTTTCAATTATTCTGTCGTTAAACAATACAAGTAAGTTCGATAACGAATAAATCATTTCAGTTACAACCGATGAATTAGAAATTCGTCCTAGAATAATACAATACTTTTTAGATTTTCTACTTCCTTTTTCTTTGAAATAAAACCTACCAGCGATGAAGTAGGAAACCCATTTTGCTGTAGTTTCAACATCGGTAACAGTTTGTGGATTCTCTGCAACCCATTTCTTGTAGGCCTCAAAGAAATGTTTCGCTGAATTAATATAAGTTGCCATGATGTGATGATCCGACAATGTTTCGACAGTGTTTTTAATTGATATCACTTGATACCATAAGCCAATTGACAATGCAAATTTCTGTTTATTAAAATGAGGACCCAAAACCATCAAGTGAATGAAAGTTTCAAACAGCAAACATATGACCACTTGAGTGCTGCCAAATTCATGTTTTTATAAAGGGATTCGCCTCACAATTTTAAACTTTTTTAGCACAGCCAATCTTAAAATTTATTACAGATAGGACATGCATTTGGGGATGCAATGAAACAGAATTTTGAAAGACTGCAATCAGTTGTAAAAAAATTAATTACATTCAATGTTTACATTCATTGAATTCATTATGAGATTTCTAAGAAATAAATGACATTATCATTCAGTTAACATTTACAGAACTGCATTTATTTTCCTACCATCAAATTGAATGGATTCATTTAGGAATTACACTTATGTTGTTTTTGATTGGTTTCTCTCTGGAAGTTGGGCAATTTGGATTCCAATGGAACAGTAAAAACTTCTTTTGATTTTGAAGCCAAACACAGTCGATTGCTCGAAAATCAAAATCAGGGTTGACACACAAACGCAATACTTTTTACGTTTATATTCAGATGTGTTACTACATTCTGACATATAATGCAGAAGAGAAATTTTGCTTAAATGAAAGCCAGAAACAACATTTTGCTTCCGAAAAAATGAATAGAGTTGTAATGGTTTTTGCATTTATTTGAATTCGTGTGTCATCAATTTTATTGTGCCGTGAGGTTGAAAAAGTATTTGAAAGAAGGCGAAGATTTTTAATGAGTGGAAACAAGAAGGGTTATACGGTAATGTGAATACCATTGAAAACCGAGTTTTTACGAAAAAGTTTACGAAACCTCATTAGAGCGTTCACACCGGTACGATCGAAACCCAATTTTGGGGCTGGAACTGTAATTTTTTTTTTTTTAATAAATAAGAAACAAATCAACTATTTGAAATCATTTAAACCAACCGATATTTTTTATTAAAAAATCGCAAGAATTGGAGTGTGTATAAACAAATGTCTACCACTGTGTCAACTGGGGAATTTTTGCGTTTTTTAAAGGGCCCATCCCATAGAATCCGTTACGTTGCCGGATAACCTGATGTTGACGTATTTAACAGAAATGACAGTCCCATAGAATCCGACACTTACTTGACAGTTTATTATTCCTGAGAGTTTTCTTTTGAAGCTATACATTGAAACTCTACATTCTTTCAATGCTTCCATCAATCAAATTGCTTACTCTCAATTTGTGAATGTGTGAAATTCGATTCGTGAATGCGGACTCAAAGGATAAAAAAGTAAAAAGTTAACCATAGTTTAGTTTAGTTTAGTTTATTTATTTATTTCGAAAGGTCACACTTAAGGTACAATATATTTTCAAAAATTGTGGAAGCTAAAATGAATTTAATTACATCCATATCCGTTGCTTATAGACCTCCTTCCATAAGAAAGCGTTTATTCTACCCAGATCTCAATCGAATACGTCGAAGCAACTGAAGGCCAAGGCCCATAGAATCCGTTGCGTCCGTTGCATCGACGTTATCAACTGACAGCTGGATAGAATATACACTTTGTTATGGAAGCAGGCCCATAAACAAAGGATATGACGGAGCGGACGGATAAAGTAGATTTACTTTCTACTTTTCAATCCGTTGGCAGTTCATACATTCACACATTCAGGACCATACATTCACATATTGAGGTTCACGTATTAACAAATTGAGAGTAAGCACTTTCATTGGAGGATACATTGAGAGAATGAAGAGAAATTGTCGTAGCTTGAAAAGAAAACATTGAGATTAATTGACATTTCAATTATTTTGTTTCGTTTCGTTTGTTATTGTGCCAACGTATGCTACGGATTCTATGGGACTGTCAATTTCGTCAAATATGTCAACGTCAACCTATCCGGCATCGTAACGGACGCAACGGATTCTATGTGCCGGGCCCTTGATTCTATGAGACGGGCCCTTCATTTTGTTTCGATAACTACTCCGTCAGCTATTTTGCTGACACGCTAAATATTTCAAAAGGTGTGTCTGCTTTAACAACCTCACAATTTCGAGTAGGTTTTGATGACGTTTTATTAAATCTATTGTAGTTTTACTAGAGGATTTTCGAGATTAAAAAATGTATGCGAAAAGTTCTGTTTTCGATTGAGATTACTAGTGTTCGCAAAAACTCAGTTCGCAATGTTATGGGAATATCGTATTATTTGCACTGAAAGTCCCCTCAAAAATTGGATTTTTTGGGGTGAAGCCTGACATTTTCCCCGTTATTCGTTACTACATTTCCGACATACCCATATGTTTATTAATTTTAGTTTTGATCGATTAAGTGTGAAGAAGAGAAAAAAACATGTTTTACGTCAACTGCTTGTATTTAAAAAATGGGAATGGTGCGATTCAAGAATTCAAAAAGTTTTTCATACGGCATGGTCATGAGTATGACCTTCATTCTCAGGCCAGTATGAACAGGCACGTTGACTGCTTTTTGATCAGTAAAAATCATGTTCCACCGTAAATGCTGATAGAACTATAGGTTATCTGTAGTAATAATATTTGCTGTAATAATTAGAACGTAATTTCCACTTAATGTCGACCCTCCAAACTGTATTTCAACTGTATCTCAGATTAATAAAATAAAATATTCTTTCTTCTTCGTTGTTCAACAAAGCCTTGTGTTGTGTTTTTCATAATTCTTTTGATTGCAGTATTTTTTCAACAGGTTATGGGTCCAAACCCGCCTATATCAAAAGAATAAAAAAAATTGTTCGTAAATAAAATCTAAGTTAAAAAAGAAACTAGAAGGATTTCCTGGATTTGTAAAGACTTGTAAAGATTTTAAAGTATAAAAATGGCATCCAATCTACTGGCAATGACCCAATAGCTTGGTCGTGCAAACTACGATACTTGGAAATTGTCGGTGAATTCACTGCTGGAGGATGAGGGACTCTAGGAACGAGTCCTCATAACCTCACAACTTGCGAGGAATTTTCGGTTAAGGCAAAAGACAAGTAAGGAAGTGTCTGGTACATTGATTCGTCTTCTTCTTCTCAACATATATGTACTAGCAGGCAGATATTGTCAGATGCAAGTCAACTTCCAAAAAGGTGAGTGGTAATAGTCAACAACGTTGAGATCGATGTGGAAGGTACAGGCAGCCTATATCTACCAGATACTGGTTCAAAAGTAGATAGGCGAAAGTGGACAACGCATTGTGTATTCTGAATTTGTGCACAAGTCTGCTTTCAATGAGTAAAATAATCTAAAATACAGTAGCGTTCAATTCGCAAGGTTGCGAAGTTTATAACCATAATTATCATGTCGTAGCAACTACTACTCAAGATAGATAGCTTTTCAGGTTGGACAACCCCATTGCTGAAAAAGTTTGCGTAACTTACGACTTGGAAGCTCACAGTATGCTTTGGCAAAGCAGAATGGGATATCTTAATGAACAGAGTTTACAGCGGATTATTGCTCGCCTTCTTAATTTCGGAACATTATCATCAAGGGGTCATGAAGTGTGCCTTAAGAACAAGTGCTCGTAGTTTTATGACAATGACGCCTTGCGCTTCGAGTTCACTTTTTTTTTGCCATTCATGAGGAAGAGTCTGATGATACCTAATGTTACTCCAATTCGAAGTAAAAGTTGAAATAGGCTGAACTTTGCTTAACAGTTGTAGATACAAAGGAAAAATCTCAAAGAAAAATTGCACATCTTTAAAGAAAAGTAGGCTGACATTCGAATAATTACTTATTACATATAATTATTTATAGCGGGTAATGTGAACAAATCTCAAACGCTATTGAATTTTCCCCAGAAATTACTTATATAAAATCATTATCAATTTAAAGTTAAATTCCTGAATTATGGTTGACCTTTCTGAGCAATATAGTTTTTTATATTTGTAATTTACGAGGTTAAATTCACAACGGGAATAACCGGACAATTTGAAGTTAAAGGCGAATTACACGAAGGTAGTTTTCAAAGTCTATTGCTTATTAATGTCGTGCAAGTTTTTCAACTGAAGTAGCATATCGCCTCGTTAAGAAGGACTTTTCTTCTTTTCGCCGATGACAGCTCTGTCTTAAGCCAACTCCTCGCAACCAACCAACCAACATTCAAAGATTATATAACAGCTTTAGAGAATAATGGTTTATAGATCAGCCGAACTAAGACCGAATGTCTTCATTCGAAATTCGAAGAAGTGGTCAAAAAAATGGAATTGAATTACTCAAGTACAAAAACATCACCAAACTCTTGGTAAAATGATATTGAGATCCTCGAATTCAGCCAATCCTATAAGCACGGCGGTTACGTGAAGAAATTTGTAGCATTAGATGTAATTAAACGCGTTACATAATTACTAATGACGTTTTACGTTAGTTTTTCTCCGGAATTTAGTCGTCCCGGATTCCAATGGAGCTTTAATAAATCCTTCCGATTTTGCTGCCAAAATTTTTACATAAATTGGTTAATTGTAAAATGGCAGAAAAATCAGTAATTCTACTTTCATTTGCACTCTACGGAGTGCTAAAAGGAGGTCTTTGTCGTACAGTAGAAAACGCTATAAAAGAAGAAACCAACAAAACACTAGTGCAGACTAAATTGTACAATTTAGATCATTACTCTGTCCACTAAACGTACGGCTACGTGACATTTGTATAAATGTTTTAGTCGGTAAGGTCAATTCATGTCAACGTTTTCTAGTCGGTAAATGACAGCAAAGAAGTACTATAAAATATAATTTTTTATTTGGCATCGAATTGTTCTGAGCAGATTCTAAGTCCAATTTCCATCATGTTTACTCATATAAACTTAAAAATATAATAAATATCCGTTAATACAAAACTTCAATGAAAAATAATACTATTTATTATGCACATAAAACAGGTAAAATGAACCAAACCATCCGCGCAATTAAAGTCGTGTTTATGTATTTGTGGAATAAGGCGCCATATCCGACGCTTTCATATAAAAGTGTAGCCATATGAAAAAAATAAACAAAAACATGTTTCTCTCTGTGTCTAGATTATTATTCAAGGATTTAAATCCTACAAGGATCAAACTGTGGTCGAGCCATTTGATAAAAGGCATAATGTAGTCGTGGGACGTAATGGGTCAGGAAAGAGTAACTTTTTCTATGGCAAGTGTCCTCTTTAACTTATGAGGGATTTATACTAATACTATGTTCTTCATTTTCAGCTATTCAATTTGTGCTGAGTGACGAGTTTACACATTTACGTCCAGAGCAACGGCAAGCACTGCTTCATGAAGGTACTGGAGCAAGGGTTATATCTGCTTATGTAGAAATTATATTCGACAACTCTGACAATCGTGTCCCTGTAAGTACAAATACTTTGAGCATCATAGATAGGATAACAAAGTATTTTTCCCCCGTTTTAGATTGACAAAGATGAGATCTACTTGCGAAGAGTTATTGGAGCGAAAAAAGATCAATACTTTTTGAATAAGAAAGTCGTTCCTCGTACTGAAGTGGTGAATCTATTAGAATCTGCTGGTTTCTCCAATTCGAATCCATACTACATAGTAAAGCAGGGTAAAATCAATCAAATGGCTACTGCAGCAGATTCATACCGCTTAAAGCTACTTCGGGAAGTTGCTGGCACGAGAGTTTACGATGAACGTAAAGAAGAGTCCCTCAATATACTTGGCGATGCTGTTGGGAAAGTGGAAAAAATCACAGAGTACCTAAGAACCATCGAAGATCGTCTACAAACACTCGAAGAAGAGAAGGAAGAACTGAAAGAATATCAAAAATGGGACAAAGCACGACGTACCCTGGAGTATATTATCCATGAAACTGAACTGAAAGAAACACGACGTGCTCTAGAGGAACTTCAAGAACAACGAAAGTCATCTGGAGATAAACAGAAGCAGTATAACCAAGAGATCCAAAAGGCACAAGAAAAAGTTAAATCAATTCAAAAATCTCTGAAGGATGCAAAAAAAGATGTGTCTACGACAAAAGACGATCGTTCTGTATTGTTGACTGAACAGCAACAACTGTTAAGAGAAAAAACAAAACTCGACTTGACCATCGTTGATTTGAATGACGAAGTGCAAGGGGATAACAAGTCAAAAGAAAGAGCCGATCAAGAGTTAAAAAGATTGAAGATTACAATTGCCGAAAAAGAAAAAGAACTGGACGAGGTAAAGCCAAAGTATGAATCAATGAAGCGGAAAGAAGAAGAGTGTTCGCGAGAGTTAGCTCTTAAGGAACAAAAACGAAAGGAATTGTATGCAAAACAAGGTCGAGGCTCACAGTTCTCTTCTCGTGATGAGCGTGACAAATGGATTCAAACTGAGTTAAAATCGTTGAACAAGCAGATAAAAGACAAAATCAACCATAACAATAAACTTCTAGATGATCTTAAGCGCGATGCAAATGCCGAGAAAGATTTAGGCAAGAAAATTGAGGAACAAACTACTGAAGTTGAACAACTGCGTTTGCAAATTGATGAGCATAACAAGCAGTATTACGAACTAAAGAAAACGAAGGATCAGTATCAAGCCACCCGCAATGAGCTATGGCGCAAGGAAACACAAATGACCCAACAGTTGCAAGCCCACAAAGAAGAGCTATCTAAAGCTGATCAAGCATTGCGTAGTATGGCTGGCAAACCCATTCTTAATGGCCGTGACTCTGTGCGCAAGGTACTTGATAGTTTTATGGAACGTGGCGGACAATATGCCGATATAGCTCGTGCTTACTACGGTCCGGTGATTGAGAATTTTAGTTGTGATAAAACTATTTATACTGCTGTTGAAGTAACTGCCGGCAATAGGCTTTTTCATCACATTGTAGAATCAGATCGTGTTGGTACTCAAATTCTGAAAGAAATGAACAAACTGAAGCTTCCCGGTGAAGTGACATTCATGCCTTTAAATCGTCTCCAAGTAAAGGTCCACGATTATCCAGATGATCCAGATTCTATTCCAATGATTTCCAAACTAAAATACGTCGAGCAGTACGACAAGGCATTGCGATATATTTTTGGCAAGACTCTCATTTGCCGTAACTTAGAACGTGCAACAGAATTGGCAAAGAGCACAGGTCTCGATTGTGTTACTCTGGATGGTGATCAAGTATCTTCAAAAGGTTCACTTACTGGTGGCTATTTTAATACGTCACGCTCCCGATTGGAAATGCAGAAAAAGCGTACAGAATATTCAGAAACAATAAAAAGTTTTGAGGAAGAACTCACAACATTACGTAATGAGTTAAAACATACGGAAACGAGCATTAACAAAGTGGTGACAGAAATGCAAAGAACTGAAACTAAACAGGGCAAAGCAAAGGATGTGTTTGAGAAAGTCCAGGGTGATATCCGCTTAATGAAAGAGGAACTAGTGCGCATAGAAAAGTATCGTGCTCCTAAAGAAAGGTCTGCCGCCCAATGTAGAGCTAGCTTAGAAGCAATGAATAACACAAAGGCAGGGCTGGAGTCTGAGATACAGCAAGAGCTTATGTCAACACTATCGGCACAGGATCAACGTGAGGTCGATCAGTTAAACGATGATATCCGTCGACTTAATCAGGAAAATAAAGAAGCATTTACCCAGCGTATGCAATTGGAAGTTATCAAAAATAAACTGGACAATCTCTTGACAAATAACTTGTTCAGAAGACGAGACGAATTGATACAGGCACTCCAAGAGATCTCTGTAGAGGACAGAAAGAGGAAGTTAAACAATTGTAAGAACGAATTAGTGGCAACGGAGAAACGAATCAAAAAAGTTAACCAGGACTTGGAGGAAATAGAAAAGAAGTAAGTCGTCAAATTTTAGTTCTGAATTTTAAAATTTGTTTTTTTTTTTTCAATAACATTTTTCCAGAGTTCAAGAAGCAGTTAAATCACAGAAAACCCTACAAAAAGATCTGGAAGTCTGGACGCAAAAGGAGAAAGAAGCTCAAGATAAAATTGGTGAGGATTCAAAGAAAATGGAAAAATGGGCAGCAAAAGAAAATCTTCTGCACCAAAAGATCGATGAATGCACTGAAAAGATTGCCAGTTTGGGCGCTCTACCCCAAGTGGATCCAACTTATCAACGAATGTCTTTAAAAAATCTTTTCAAGGAATTGGAAAAAGCCAATCAGCATCTTAAGCGTTATAACCACGTAAACAAGAAAGCATTAGATCAGTTCTTAAGTTTCTCCGAGCAAAAAGAAAAGCTTTATAAGCGAAAGGAAGAACTCGATATCGGTGATCAGAAAATCCGAGAACTGATGAACTCGCTAGAGACAGAAAAAATTGTAGCGATCCAATTTACATTTAAACAAGTGGCACAAAATTTCACGAAAGTATTCAAAAAATTAGTTCCGCAAGGTGCAGGTTATTTAGTTTTGAAAACTAAGGACAATGATGGTGAAGATGCTGATCAGGAAGTTGCCAATTCAGATGAATTCACTGGCATCGGAATACGTGTGTCTTTTACTGGAGTCGATGCAGAAATGAGAGAAATGAATCAATTATCCGGCGGACAAAAGTCTCTAGTAGCTTTGGCGTTGATTTTTGCAATCCAAAAATGCGATCCCGCTCCATTCTATTTGTTTGATGAAATTGATCAGGTATGTTTATTCAATAATATACAGTCAACTTGATAGGGCTGAACAACTTGGAATATGTTTTTTTTTTTTTTGTATAGGCTTTAGATGCACAGCATAGAAAAGCAGTTGCTGATATGATCCACGAATTGAGCGATAAAGCGCAGTTTATTACAACAACTTTCCGACCGGAATTGCTAGAGAACGCACATAAATTCTATGGTGTTCGCTTTAGAAATAAAGTCAGTCACATTGATTGTGTAACTAAGGAACAAGCAAAGGATTTTGTCGAAGATGACAATACACACGCATAATTTTTTTTTAAATATTTTTATTGTTTATATCATAACTTTTATTTTCAATAAATTAAAGGACTTTGTAACTTTAAAAGTATTAGTCCACTAAATATCCTTCCCCAATCCAGCAGGCTTTTTAAATTTACGAAAAGCGGACGAAGCTTCCATCCAGCAAGAACTCTTTAGCCGAATAATGTCTGCCGGAAATTTCTTTAATGGACTCGAAGATGACGCTCATTAGCAGTATTAGGCACACTTTTTACAACTTCTTTGATACTTAAATCAACAGTGTTTTGGAAAATTAAAATAGAGATCATGCTAGATGAGGTGGTTGCTGACACAGGTGTGCCCGGTTTCCAAATCCTAGATGTTGTACATCGGGTTGAAAACCTACTAACAATTAGCAGGCGCTCAAGGGATTTGTGCACCCTTAAAATGTTAAAATGTTTGCATACAGCGCGGGCGAAGGAAATTTAGGGAGGAAGAAAGGAGACGTACCGATGTACATTGTTCTTAAATGTTTGGAAGTTTTAACGACCAGGAAATAGAGAGCTCAGCAGGGTACGATATTTTTGACGACATCGAATATGTGATCATTCCAACGTAAGTTGTCACTGACACGCATTTCGAGAATGGAAATTTTTTCGGTTTTGACGATGTAAGTGCCATTCGTGGATAATGGCTGGGTGTTTAAATATCTCTTTAACGACAGCAGACAGCATTGTGTTTTGGAATCATTAAACTCCAATCTGTTGATAGTTCCCCAATTGGTTATGCTGTTAATATCAGAATTTAATGAGCTTAGCATACGCTGCCGTTCCCGTCCTACAGCCGAAGAGCCGGGAACGAATATGAAAACCAGGGAGTACTGTCACCAGCAAAGGAATATATTGGATTCACCGGAGCAGACAAAAGATCATTAATGAAGATTAGTAAGAGTGTCGGAGACAGAACGGAGCCCTGGGGCACAAAAGCATTTATTTTGTGAATACCAGACTAGAAACTATCCAAGACAACTTGAATTGAACGTTCCGAAAGGTAATTTCTAATCCATTGAAGAAGAGATTCATCGATCCCAAAAGCACATCTTTTCGACAAAAGAGCTTGATGCCAAACTCTGTCAGTGATGCAGGTGATATGCTTCATAGGAACACCAGGCCAAAGAAAAAACAATGAAACATGGGTAAAATAATAAGCTTAGAATTAACATATTAAATAGTGTGTACAATGAGTAAATTGAAGCTATTTTTATGCACGAAACGAAGTAGCAATTGAGAGAAGGCTCTGAATGTTCTCTCGTGGAGTTATTCCTAGTTAAAAGCTAAACTTTAGTGTCAAACGAGTATGGGAGGATAAATGAGTGCCGAAAGACTTACCGAGGAATATCGCTGTTAAATTTCACATATAAAATCATATCCAGGTTACTTTGTGAACGTCATCGGTTAACACCAGCTCAACCTCAGGTCAAATCAACTATCTGCTTCTTAAATCTTCGCGATTTAATAGGATTTCAATATATGCATTGTATATCAAGTTGATGCACATTATCTTTTAATTGATTTTAATTCCACATATGATAGCAATCACCGTTTGTAGCTTTAAAAATCTTCGGTATGCTGTTTGGAAACTGGAAAGGTTAGCGTTAGACATCAGTTTCAATTTTGTTTTGATGAAACAATTATGATGTGTACCTATATAGGTACTATTAGCTCGAGAAATACTAAATAGAAAAAAAAACACGATATTGGTCAATAAGCCGAAAGGCAGAACAAATATTGTCCTTAGAAAATATATACATATGCATATGTAATTCGCCATATATGTTATCTGAGCCTCAGGGAGGATAATGGAAGGTAATGCATGACCATGGATTCTATGAGATGTTTCAATATTCAGATGTAAATCCGATACCTATCCCCGTTTTTCGGTTATTGGTCAAGAAAGCGTAAATGTCAAAATTATTGGTACGAAAAACTAGAGACGAGTACCCGAGGTCGAAGATTTTGTGCCAGGCGGAATGCGGCTAAGTTTGTAATTGTTATCACTACGAACTTCCATGTAGAGCATTGGCTCGTGATTGCAAAACACAGGAGAAAGTGTGGGATAAATTTATAAGTATGAAAACTACGAACAATATATAAGTGATAACGCAAAGCGAAGATCTGTTTAAATCCTAAAGAAACTGGAGTAGTCAGCAGTCCTTTGCGAAACGATTCAATTACCAAATGATTGCGGACCTAACAAAATTTGGCTTGCATGCCAATCACCGTTAAGAATAGAAGGCAGAAGACCATTCGAAATCCGTTTTAATTGGAAACATATGAAATTAATTATGGTACAACGTTCATCCTTTAGCGTCCGCTAACATGCTGTATTGGTAAGCTACAAAAAAAAGAAACCGACCCTTTGCCAATAATTCATTCACAGGTTGGTTGGTAGATTACTTATGTCTAAATCTATTCCTTCTTCTTTGATGAACTTTTGAAAACATGAACCAAAATCGTGAACTTAGTTTTTAAAATAACTTTTAAGTTTTATTTAACAATTTTCAATGCGATAACACATGACGACCTTTTAGAATTCTTCTCATTAATACTCGACGTCCTTCTGGTGTGGACATTCTAGTTTCCCATCCATGGACTTTTACTCTTTTTACTTCTCGTGGCTTAGGAAAGTGACACCTAACCTTGGTTTTCAAGATTCCCCGGTCAAAAGCATGAGCTTCTCGACTAAACATAAGCTGAATCGAAAGGTTCGCACACCTATATTATTTTATATTTAAGAAAAGTATTATTTTATAATTTAAATTGTTTCTTTTTTTAATAGAAATACCTTCGAACAAAATTTGGAACAAAATTCATTATTTATAAAATTGAGAATTGTCAAAACCAGAATGGTTAGATTTCATAATAGCAAAACAGCTGATTTGTAAATACTTTGAGAAGCTGCGTTTGAGTCAAGTGTTTCCATTCTATAAATTCATTTTTGTTCATAATAATATTCTTGATATGATGAAACATAAGTAGCCAAATAGTAAGTATTTGCAATTTTCTCCTCTTCATTGAAATACATTTTAAGTCAATGCTATTTAACATAATGTCGTATGTACTTCAACGCTACGTTTGGCAGAAAAGGGATGCAATAGTACGCAAAGTTGATTCAATTCAAAAGAAAAAATTGAACAAAACAGACTGATCTACTGCTACCACACTACTCTTACCGGTAGGTAAGATGCAATAGAAAAATAACTACGTAAATAAATCCATTATCAGAAAAAAATACGTTTCGGACTGCTATCAATAGGAAAATCACGTATGCCATTTCAAAAATGTCTCTTAAAAGCGCTTTAAAACGAATTAACCGTAACGCGACCAAAGACGAAGCCAAAGTTCTCGTTGTATTCGCTCTTTTAGACAAACATGGAGACAAATAACTTTGAATATTTAGCAGGTGTAAGGATAAGGTAACGTACAGACAATACGCTTTGTGCCCACGTCGACATAGTATAAATAAATATTTATCAGGACAGGACATTCACATAAATTTGTTTTATCGATTGTCGCATAGTAAAGCTTGCCATGCACACCGGCACAAAACACCAACACACATCCACTAAAAAACACATTTTTAAATACTTTATGATATAAGAGCAGAGCAGATCATTAGAAATTGGTGAGAATATCAAAGCTTTCGTATCGTGTGAAAGTTCTTCTGGCTGACAAGTTCGTGATTGTCGCTTCTTCTATGCTTTAAAATTGTTTACCAAATATCACTTCTCGACTTCTCCACAACAAAAAAAAAATATTTGTTGGTGTCTGCCAGCAAAAGGCAATAGAAGCTCAAGTTCTAGCCGAGGTTCAATGAAGAGGCTTCAAGTGTGAAAACATCAGCAAGCTCTTGACTTCACTAACGAGGTGATGCAAAATAGAGTGGCCAGTACAATAGTTCTAAGGCCCGCAGATTTAGCCAACTCCTTAAACGGTGCAGCAGTAATCGAGATACGTGGGAGAAATATGTAACATTAGATGTTTTCATACACGTTATATATTTCAACGGTTAATAAAAGAAGAAGAATAGGTATCTGCGAGTTTTGATCTACTGTAATAACAAACGCGTTCGCCATTTATATGTTAAGATATTTTTTAATGTACATTAATGTTGTTCCAAATATTTGTTCCTTTATATGGGAACACTGTTTCTCTTTATTACACGTTTTCCAAATATGAGCAACCTGAACAAAAAAAAATATAATTGCTTTTTTTTGTGTGCTAAATGTCAAATGACGGCTAAGTGGCCTAGTGTCTTTTTACACATCAGTTGCTTGCAAACTATTTGGCACTGATTAGAATTTGTAGATTAGTATTTTTAGTATGTGTTTGTGATTTGTTTTCAATAGACTGTAACTAAAAAAAAAACTTTGTTTACATATCGGAAAAACGTATCAAAAGAAAATGAGATGAAAAACAAATTAGCAATGTTTGCCAAAGGTTTATTAGGCAAATCGTTTTGTTGGGGCATTTTAGTTGCCTCATTTACGTGGCTAATAACAATATTGCTATACATTCACTTAACAAAAGATACCTACAGAACAATAGCACCTGATAATCATAGTGCACTAGCATTTGAGTCTACATCAAAGTCTTACATTCAAATTGACCGCCTGCAAAGGCATGGCAGCAGCATTTTTTCAGGGCAAACTTCCTCACGACATTCCAACAATCCATTTGTGTCCAAATCAGTATTTATGAAAAGTTTAGGTAACGAAAAAAAAACTTACTTTCACTTGATCAAATCAATATGGTTGGGTTTTTCTATCAAACCGGTTCGATGTGTTAATTTAAATATTAATTAACTTTTTTTTTTCTCAATTCTGTATAATTTTAGGTGATGACAATAGATATGGTGTGATAAATAATTTAGAAGATCAACATGTACGTGATATGGGATATAAGAATCATGCATTTAACGCACTGGTCAGCAATAATATTGGATTGTCGCGTGATATACCAGATACACGACATAAAATGCAAGTAAACCCTCTTTTAAATTACATATGCACTATGTGCACTCATTCATCTAAACAATTCATGTTCCTTACTTATCACGCTAACAAGGCGAAATGGAAAATCTGTTATTTAGAAATACTGTTAGAATTGAAAATATGTTAACAAGTTTATTATTTCGCCTTAAGTAAACCAACGATGCGTGGCCAAAGAAGAGAAATAGTCAAGATAAGATATTCTTCAAAATGCACATACAATTGTATCCATTTCATATGATTATCATTAATAGGTATTTGTGGATGACATCGTTGATTCCATAGTAGCGGGAAATTGGCGTGGTGGAAACATTCTTCAGTTGACGTGTTACTGTTACTTTAGTTTATTACAAATTACCATATATCTTTTGGTTTAGTATGTGGGCCTCCTATCATCTCCTTTCACTGTACATGAAATGACATAATGAACAGAGTGTGCGGGGAGACCAGTCCTTGGTCCTAGCATTCCGGTATACTCTATCTTTTTCCGCAAGTGTCCCACTATGAAAACTTATTATAACATGTGCAACCGAGACAGTTGTCATAAATGTCACTTACTTGCTTTTAATTTTGATTACATATGCGGAATTGCTATTGATCGTCGTCCACGTTGAATAGTTTATTTTGCCTGGGAGCAGAATATTGGTCGTCATCGTTATTAAACAGTGCAGGAGTAATTATAAGAAATTTTTTAGGAGAAAACTGATGTGCGCTTACATAAAAAGGTCAGGTTACAATTACAAGTTAACGCCAATAGTAATTCTTTAATTTAATTTTTTTTTAGATAGACTGCTACTTTCACATTCTGAATTTTGCATACTGTCCAAGGCATATTCTTTTTGGCTTTTGCTGCTGGCGTGGGGCAGTGCCTAAGTTCGTCGACTACTCCCATTCATTTCGAAAGGAATTATTTCCGAATTATTGATAAATCAGTGTGACGCGATGCTATAGTTTGCATTTATACCACCCTGCTTAATAATTCAATGAATTGGAATACAGGGGTGTTGCACTCAATCCCAAAAGGGATAAAGGCACGTCCAATCCAACAAATCCTTGGTCGATGCGTCCTTTCGAATTTCATGAAGGTATTAAATTAAAACCTGACTAAGTGGATTATTATGCAACATGAAATCATATCACACATACGAGGGGCGTTCAATATATTCTCGGTATCGATATGAAGGAAAATGCGAATTTAATTTAAATTGTTTTTATTTTTCAATATAATCTCCCCTAACATCAATGCATTTGTTACATCTTGAGATAAGCTTTTTTAAAGCCTCAAAAAAATAAATTTCCTCCTCCTCCATTTATTGCCGACTTGAGTTCTTCATCATCCGAAAATCTTTTTCCACGAAGACATTTTTTCAAATCCGGAAACAGGAAATAATCACTAGGGGCAAGGTCTGGACTATAGGGTGGGTGTTGGATTTCTTCGAAACCACAATCTCGCGCAGCAGCCTTGGAAACTCGCGCCGTGTGAACAGGAGCGTTGTCATGAAGAAGCAACACACCCGCTGCGAGTTTACCCCGTCTTTTCTTTTTAATTTCCTCCCGCAAATTATGCAAAGTGGAAGCGTAGGATGTGGCGTTGATGGTTTCACCTTTTTTTTTGTACTCAATGAGCAAGATTCCCTTTGAGTCCCAAAAAACTGTGGCCATGAGCTTCCCGGCAGACGGAGTGACTTTGAACTTCTTCGGGGGGTCTGTTCCTTTTTTATGCCACTGCATGGACTCTTCTTTGCTTTCAGGGTCATAGTGGTGGACCCATGTTTCGTCCCCAGTAACAATTTGATCCATAACACCGTCCGCGTTCTCACTACACATCTCCAAAAGCTCTCTACAGCATGCGATTCTCACTTTTTTCTGAGGCGCTGTGAGCATTCGTGGCACCCACCTTGCACTGACCTTTGAAAGGTTAAGATGGTCATGAAGAATGGTGTGAATGGTACCAATTGAAAGCTTGGTGATCTCTGCCATCATTTTCACCTTTATTCGGACATCCTCAGAACAAGTTTTTCGACTTCTTTGATGCTTTCTCCCGTACAAGCAGTAGCCGGGGCGCCGGAGCGGGGGTCGTCTTCAATGCTCTCTCTGCCTCTCTTGAACTCACTTGACCACTTTTGCACAGTTGATAATGAAGGTGCGGAACCCTGGTAAACAGCCACCATCTCTTCATGAATAGTTTTTTGACTTTTCCCTTGCTTAGTGAGAAATTTAATTACAGCGCGATGCTCAATTTTCACCATCATCGTCTCAGTTGCCATTATGATTCTGTTTAACTAGAGATAAAACGCGAATTAATAATCACATTTATATGAAATTTTACATGAATGCACTAAAATAATAGTTTTACTTGATAAATAAGTCAATTTATATATACAGCTACAGCTTCACCCCGATACCGAGAATATGTTGAACGCCCCTCGTATCTCGTCGTTGGTGCTTTTGGTTATCCAACGGAACAAAAGTAAGAACCGGTTGTACCTGGCTGAATGACTAAAGGCGTTCGACACAGCACGGTTAAACGGACTCTTTTACAAGCTTACCGTGATGATAATAAATAAACCACTTTAGTAAATTTTTGTTTAATATGCTCGTGAAGCATGGCAATGTGACTTCAGCCAAAATATTTCAAATAAAATGATGTCTGCAACAAGATGCAATTAATTTACATCTACACAAACGAGCTTAAAGGATCACTTCATTATGTAATAGAGTATGCAGGCGAATTTGTCGCGTACAGATTGGGCCCAATAATAGCGGTTATTAACATACTGAAGCTTAAAATCAACTTGCAGAAGTCGGAAACCATTATTTTTAAGACGTCTTTGTTTGGGTTTTGTTTGGGAACTAGCAAAAAAAATTGTTGTCCATGGAATAACATGGGCATCAACAATATAGTCAGATACCATGGAATCTGGCTGAATTAATATTTATTTTATCTTATTGAGATCTTGTACATTTTGTCATTAATCTGATTAGAAGGCATATTGCAAAAGCAATCAACTCGACGAACAGCATAATATCTAGGGGTTATTACCCAAACTACATGTATGAAGATAGTATGCTCATTAAGGGCTCTACCTCGACGTAAGGGGAGAAAATGGGTAACGCTAATCTTCCGCGTCACTCGTACAGCTGCTGACATGCAATACAAGGAAGACGTCGCGCCCGGCAGTGCTGACCGTGTTTTGGTAGGATAATAAGAGCCACAGCATGAATGATTTTGCTCGGCAGCACAGTCCATTTGGTGGCTTGCTGAGGGAGGGAAAACTTGTCATCCCATATTTAACAATAAAGCCATTTTCTTTAGGTTTTAGTGCAGTTTTAGGTATATTTCTGTTCACGCCATTTTTGTTATTGTCATTGTTGGTCGCCTTATCATTTTATGCACAAATTTTATTTACTTTGAACGGTGTATGAATGGGAAATATTTGCATCACCCGAAAGGGTGATGAATTCAGAAATTATTTTTTTAAAATCGGTGCCATTAAGTGAGAATCCAGTCCAGGTTTCTGACTTAGTAGCGGGTGAATTCAACCACGACTCCACGTTGAACACCTTGTAACCTATATCTTCTGCCATTATTTCGGCTGCTTATGGTCTATTAAGAGTCTCAACATTCAGCGTGGATGGCTGAGGTCGTTTATCTTAATATCGCCTATATCCGAGTCTGTTTGTCGTCTTCACAACATGAATGCACAACCTCCAACCTGTAGGAACAAATTCATAAAAAGATGGTAGTTCACTCCACGGGTATGAAGGATCATTAAATAATCTGAGCTCCAAATATGTCTAAGAAACTTAAATTAAGTTATCGCTGAAGCAACTTCTGACTTCGCCGTTGACTTAATCTAGGGGCAATCATCTGTGTGCAGACATTTTATTGGTACACAAATTCCCTTGAGCGCGTGTTAATTACAAAAAACAATTATTGCATAGCACCTTGTCGGTTAAATTCGGATGGTGAGTGAGATTCAACAATGCTCTTCCTTTCTTAACCGGAATGTGGACGGATTCGGAGGCGGAGATCTAACTTACGATTAAAAGCCAAAAACAGCTTTAAGCTATCAACATTTAGTAGAACTTAATTTATAATTTCTTTCTATGTTTTTTTTTTCAGATGCCAAAAACAAGTTTATGACGAAGATCTTCCCAGCGCATCGATAATAATGTGCTATTACAATGAACACAGGATGACTCTCATGCGTTCAATAAAATCCGTCTTAGAAAGGTCACCTGCAAAATATCTTAAGGAAATTATTTTAGTGGATGACTTCAGTGACTCCTATGATTTAGTAAATGGATTAATGGACGACATACGCAAGCTAGATTCTGACGGAAAAGTACGGCTCATTAAAAACACTCAGAGAGAAGGTTTGATTCGAGCACGAGTCATTGGGGCAAGAAACGCGACTGGTGATATTCTGGTGTTCTTGGACAGTCATATTGAGGTTAATAGAGATTGGGTGGAACCATTATTGCATATAGTTAAGCATGAAAATTCAACATTGGCAGTACCCGTTATTGATATAATAAATGCAGACACCTTCCAATACACACCAAGCCCCCTTGTTCGCGGTGGTTTCAACTGGGGCTTACATTTTAAGTGGGAGAACCTTCCGGATGGTATATAAAACGTTGTTTACATTTAAAAACTTTTAGGTCATAATTTTTCCTTAATTTTCTTAGGAACACTAAAAGATGAAAATTCATTTTCCGGGCCATTTAAATCGCCGACAATGGCTGGAGGTCTGTTTGCCGTTAACAGAAAGTATTTTGCGCACATCGGTGAATATGACATGGGTATGGATATCTGGGGTGGCGAAAATCTCGAAATCTCTTTTCGGGTCTGGCAGTGTGGTGGTGCTATAAAAATATTACCATGTTCACGAGTGGGGCATATATTTCGAAAGAGAAGGCCCTATAGTTCTCCAGACGGTGCCAATACAATGCTAAAAAATTCCCTGCGATTGGCATATGTGTGGATGGATGAGTATAAGGTTAACAAACAAACAATTGCATGTCAAAAAAATTTAAACTCTGCTCCTATTTCCTACTACTTATGTATGTTATATTCTATATTATACGTATTTTTGAATCCCCATTTATAAGGATTGGAATCTTTTTCTTAGGCACATTTTTTGAAGCACGAAAAAATCAGTCGGTTTTTTGATTACGGCAATATTGAGGAAAGAGTACAGCTGAGGCAGAAATTAAAATGCTCCAACTTTACCTGGTACATGCATAATGTCTACC
The DNA here is from genome assembly GCA_963966105.1 of Volucella zonaria. Lineage (NCBI taxonomy): Eukaryota > Metazoa > Arthropoda > Insecta > Diptera > Syrphidae > Volucella > Volucella zonaria. The sequence continues at coordinate 86,474,670 of OZ014532.1, read as the reverse complement.
CAGAATTGGATTTACCTGGAGAACATAAAAAATCGTTAAAGATTTCAAAACCCCTTTTCCAACCCTGGCACTCAAGGTAAAACAGAAATTCAGTTTATTTTTGTTTTCGACGAATTAAAGAAAATATTATATCTGTAGAAAACGAACTTACACAAGCAGTTTTCTAATGAGACTTTCTGGCACAAACCTTTGTGCATCGGTTGTTGGGCCGAAAGTCAATGGATTTTATAAAAAAGGAAGCACTCTCTCATTACAAACTTGTATGAAAACAAAAAATCAAATATGGTAAGTGTCCATTAAGATAACAAAGTTGCAGCCATAGATTTCTGATTTGGAAACTTTTGTCATAAGTAATTGAGCTTACCAAGTGGTGTTTTAACGAATCCAATGTTTTCCCACATCATATTTTGGGATTATAGGCTTTATACTTTAATTTTTTGTTTCTAGGTACGAAACTGACAAAGCTGAAATAATCTTGGATAAATTGTTCTGCTTAGAAGCGTCTTTAAGTTCAAATTATGCATATCCAGTACTTGGAAAATGTCATGAGATGTTAGGCGACCAACAATGGAGACACACCAGCTCTGTAAGTTAATACATTTCAATATTAGAACAATGACCATGAACCTTTTAATCTACAATAGGAAAGTAGTCCTGTATACAATATGGCAACTGGGACATGTATGAAAGCAGCAGACGTAAATGAAGGAGCTACCTTGCAGCTAGACCTGTGCACGAAAAACGTTCCCAATGCATGGGATGTAGTGTCTGTAGATTGAATATAATTGCATAAATATTTTTAAGTTTAAATACTCATTAGAACTTTATAAAAGACTTTTATATATGAATCTGTTGTGTAATAAAAAAGAGCAAAACTTGTTGTTAGAAAGAGAATTTCTTTTTTTTTAATATAAAGTAAATTAAAATGTAAGCCACATTCCGCATTTCTAGATTCGACAAGTTTTTTTGAGAACCATGAATGATTCTTTGTTTCTAGATAGTTCGGAAATGGAAAGTTTTCAATATTAAATGCAAAACAAACCCATGGAAAAGTATGTGAGGGGCTTAATTACCGATTTTCTATTTATCTTTTCCTGAATCAATTGTACAAATGAATACATTTTTGTACATCATATGAAAGAAGATAAGAAAAACAGAGGAAATAAACACTTTGTTTTAAAATGATTGTATATTTCTGAGAATATAAATTAAATGTCGTTGACATCAGCCCAACAACTCATATTACTTTTGCTGTGTAGGATTTAAGCAGCTATGGAGTACTCTGGTATCTTCGAATTTCAAATGAATAGTTCCAAGTAAAAAATGATTCTTCATACTATGACTCCCTTTTTTTTTTTTGCTATAACGCTTGAGAATCATGAAAATAGTACGCCTACCGACGAAAAGTTTCCGACCGAACAATGATACAAGACATTTTTTCTCAATTTTTTTTTTTATTTTTCTACATAGTCTCCTTTTAACTCTACATACTTCTCCCAGCGATGCTCCCATCTCTCTAACCCGTCCAAATAGTACTTGGCGTTTTTCTCTACAAAATAATTGTTCACGAAGGTGATTGCCTCCTCATTTGACGAAAATCTCTGTCCTAGAGGTGTGAGACGGCGCGTTGTCTTGGTGAAACAGGATTTTTTTTTTCTGCAAATGTGGCCGTTTTTCCGCAATTTCTGCCTTCAGCTTGGCAAGTAATGATGCGTAGTATGCTCCTGTAATGGTGTTTCCTTTTTGAAGATAATCGATTAAAAAAACAGTTTTTGCTTTTTTGGAGCCGGCTCGCCCTTTGCAGTCCACTGTTTTGACTGAATTTTTGTTTCGGACGTATAATAGTGTATCCAAGTTTTATCTACAGTAATTAATCGGCGCTAAAACTCGGATTTATTGCGCCTAAACTGCGCCAACAGAGCGTTGAAAATGTTCATTCGAACACGTTTTTTGGTCTAAGGTAAGCAAGCGCGGACAGCTTTCTCATGCCCAAATCTTGATTTAATATGTAACAAACACGTTCTTTGGACATTTTCATAACCTCTACTATCTCTCTCACTTTAATTCGGCGGTCGTCTAACACCATTTGATGAACTTTAGCGATGTTATCGTCAGTGGTTGCAGTTTTTGGACGTCTCGAACGTTCATCATCTCCCAAGCTCTTACGGCCACATTTAAATTCAGCTGTCCAAAATTTCACTGTGGTGCAGAGTCCCCATACACAAAGTCCAATTCATTTTTGATTTGCGTAGGCGCCTTTCAAAAACAAGAATTTAATAACAGCTCGATACACAATTTTTTCCATTTTAACAGAAAACACTCACATCGAATCACTCAAACGACTGTCAACTAAAAACTGAGCGTCCAAAATGACTGAAACTTCGGTAAGTAACTGTCAAAAGATGCACAACTAGCATTCACTAGCTTTTATTGACGAGTGCCGCTATCTTTACGTCGGAAACTTTTCAGACAACCCTCGTACTTACAGTTTTTATAGCTACACTTGCGTTTTTCAGCAATTACATAAGTTGCGCAGCCTTTTTCCTTCGAAACCTCTATAAGAGTCTTCAGTGGAATCTAGTAGTTTTCCTTAGTTAATAGAAGTCCTTTAAGTTAAAAATATTTTCTTTGCTCTCTTATTCCAAATTAAGAGGGACAACTTCCTTAAAAAATCAGAAATAAATATGCCTTTACTCAGTTGACGTAAAAATGCACTCATTTTCGCAGTTATTTGCAAGCTAGCAATTAACAGTGCTGTAACTAAGACTAGGTACGTATTAATTGCGCTTATTTTAACACCTCGTGATAGTCACCGGGTACTAGTCTAATCGAATCGGACTACAGTATAATTTTCTGTTGCAATTTTGCAACATTAGCGTAATAATTGGTCTTATGAAGATAGATAGGTAACTCTAGAAAACGTGGTTATGGGATTCATTGCAGGCAACAAGCCGGTGAATCAAGAAAGCAGATTGGAGAAAAAATTGTGGAAAATTCAAAGAACATCAAGAATACACCGTTCTACCGAAGAATTTGTTAATTAGTATGGGTATATTATATATATCATAATATTATGACTCTTCGACGCGAATTTAAAAACTCTAACTTTCCATATCATCGGAATTAGCAATCTATGGGGGATGTTTAGTGAAAACAAAATGGGCTTTGAACTCATTCAAACATTCATTTACACTGCTAATTCAAATCACTTTAGTTTACGTTCCAGGTCTGATTAGAGATAGGTACATCCCCAAATCCTGAGAAATCTAGTCAGCTACCTAAATCTTGACATCGAAACGACTAATATTTGCATGCTACATCCCAAGCAACAAGTGATCTTTTCAATTTGGTATCTAAACAAAGTATGCCTGTTGTTGCAAAGAGACCGTTCTTTGTATATGCACACTTCAAATAAATCTTTGGCATATATGTAAGGGTTCCATCATTAGCTGCTAGCAGTTATAGGTAAGCTACTAATGGATATGTAGGAGCGTGGTTGAAAGCGAGAGAATAACCAAATAACTACAACTCTCAATGCAGTCAAAATCTGTTCACATTAGGTATAGAAGAATGCGTTTTTCAAAGATCTTCGGAGTGAACATTGACGAGGATTAGGGCGAGCTCTGCAGATAATAAAAATTAAGTTTTACATTTTATACTGTAAAATGTTTGTGTTGGTTCAAAAGATGGAACTTATTTCTTTCAACAAAATTGCTTTATTCATTATTCAATCCATTTTAACACTTTTATCCACCACTTTACTTTACTTTATCTTTTACTTAAACCATTTTATCACGACTCTTACTTCAGGTTTCACATTCAACTTTAGAACTGATTTCACCTCTGTTCGATGCCAGTATTTATACTCACTGCCATCTTTTGATAACTTTCTGTACTTGCTAGCTTTCCATATTTCCGCTATTTTCGATATCAGTTGTCAAAGAGCTTCCATTATTCCTCCATTGGATGAATCTTCTGCTATTTGTGTAAATGTTGTACTTCCACCTAAATCGGTTTTCCTGTGGCTACCCGAAAAAAAATAGTTTAAACATGTTTCACTGGCACTCTTCTTATCGCGTTTTCGATTGGGCAGACAGAATAACAATTTTGCTTCTGGTTTTCTTTTCAGAATCAACTTTTCTCTCCTGGGTTTTATGTCAAATGTGCATAAACGTTAAATAGTATTGTATGTCAAACTAGATTTCTATTTTGGTGCAATCGGCCGTGTTTGGCCAATCTATTATTCGGAGTGTTCAAATTAATTCGCAAGCAAATATATTTAAGCAGGAATCAAAAACAGGATTTCACTTCAATTATCTGACTTCGATACTTCGTTTTAACGCATTAAAGTGCATAGTTAAGGAAGAACCCTAACTAACCTTATGTGCACAAGTCTTGTCGGTTGGTAACATAGTCTTGATAGATTTTTACCTGATGATTTTTGGTGACACCCATGGCCTTAGAAATAAATACAATTTATTTAAATTTCGGCGCATCCAAAAACGGTTTTCATTTATCAACAACGACAACATTGAAATTTCCGATGGATGTCATCCATTAAAAATTTAATTGCTTTGTAAATGGGTAGGCGAATTGTTTAATAGTGTACGTAAAAAAACTGTAAGTTACTTGTTGAGTGAGTGAGTGAGATTATTAGCAGTTTTTATCTACTAATTTATCTCATTTATGGTGGGTAGAGAAAGGGATGCCTTTAATAAAATTCTCCATTACTTTCTAACCGGAATTCACTTGCCCCTAATTTGAATGGAATTTGAAAATTCCTACAGCTTCTGCTGTTTAAATGGATCATGTACTTTGGAGAGGTCAATCAAAAGAATTTAGTAAAAAAAAAATGTCGGTTCTAATTATTTTGATATTATAAAAAGATTCATGGATGCAGACAATTTTGTAGACGTGTTTTATTGTTGATTTACACCTAATTTGCACTGTTTATTACTTGAAAAATATCCATACAGGCATAGCACAAGATATGATATGAAATCTGGAATCCAAAAGTGGTTTTATAAATGCACAGAAAAGAGCGGGTGGAGCATTTTCGACAAAGATTTTTGAATCGAAAGATAAAATATATAATTAGATTCAAATGAAAAATGTTCAAACACAACTCAGCTTTGGACCGAGGGTTAGATATAAGTTTGCTAGATTTTCACCAATGCAGACTGGGTTTACTCGTAAAATGTTTTGCTATCTAAAGTGTCTATTATTATTCACATTCCAAGTTCCACTTTTGTTAAAAAATTATTTTAACCAAAAAATAATAATTTCAACGCACACTGAACAAACAAATCGAACTAGTACCATCTTCAAGTAATCTATTATTTTTTTGCACGTATTGATTTTTTTTTTCTTTTTTTTTTGACAGTCAGATTTTTACGAAAAGAGATATGTCAGAAGAGAAAGAAAAATTTTTTACTACACAGGAGAAAAAGTTTTAAGAATGAAATTTTAGTAAATTCGTGCAATGTATCGCGTATAATAAATACTACTTTTCTGTTGTCAGTGCACTCGTGAAGATGTTTATATAAAAATTTAAATAATCAAATCAAGAACATAGTGAATTAATTGCCATGAATCGTCATCAAGTCCTAAGTGGTGCCTGTAATGCTGGAGATCGATGTTATGCAGTGGGATCTGTAGAAGGAATTCCCTTTACGGTGAGATTGAGTTAAAACTAAAAGTTACATCGCAACAAAAAAGAGAAGGAAAAAACGAAAATCAAAATCTGAATAATATATCTGTGCAATAAAACATAAAAAAAAAAAAAAAAACAAAAATCGAAGAAAAAAGAAGAAAAAAAAGCTTCGATTAATACAACGACAACGACGACGACAATTAATTTGTCAGTTAAAAGCAAAGCAAAGAAAAAAATTTTTTTTCTTCTCCTAAATCAATTAGTGGGTTGATCATAGAAGGGGGGTACCAAGAAGGCAGGCACAGTCAGTCAGTCAGTCAGACATGCACAGGCCATTGAGACAACAAAGTGTTGTTTATTATCAAGTGTGCAATAATAATATATTCATACCTCGCAGTTAATATCTAATAAAAAAAACGTCCACCTTAATGATATTTAAAAGAAGACTTTTAATAACTAAATGGTGACCGTTTTTAACCCCGAATAAAGGCGTCTAGGCGGGGGGCGTATGAGGCTAATTTCTTTGTTGTTGGAAAGGCAAAACGCGACAAATACGACTGCAAAATTGTACCCGAAAAACAAAATTTGTTGTTTTTTTTTTTTTATTCTTTTTTTGTCTCTTAATGTCATGTTGATTAGAATGATCCCCGAGAGTGTATGTCGTCGTCGTAGCCTCTGTTGCTGCTACTCGTCGTTCCATATAAGTACTCTTATGATGACGCAATTCTTCTTAAATTATTTTTCACACTTTTGGCGACACACCGCGTTCTGTATATTATTTAATTGATGATCAATATTATTCTCTAGATCAACAAAGACAAACTATGTACATACACTGAAGTTGTCTAGGGAAAACATATGTTTTATATTGGCTTGACTTTCGACACATCTACAACATTATTAAGTTGAAGAAAAAAATTACAAGTTGATAGAGTGAGAGTCGAAATCATGGATTTGCTTATATTTTTTTTGTACAATTTTTGCTTTGATGAAAAACTTGTTTACTTTAGCTTTAGCATGTGACTTCTGTGCTTGTTATTCTCGCTGACGAAGTTATTAAAATGCACATCTGTACCTACGTATGAGTACTTGTATGTGATATAAATGTGCAACTTGTATATCGAATCTCTAATTGAAATAAAGGACCGTATGGAGAAGGGAATTACATAAATGAAACAGTAAAAACAAGTTAATGGGGCAAGGACATCATGCTCTATTTGAGAGTTGATTTTTTTTCTTTCTGTATTTCTAAATCAATAAGTATCTGACGTATCGTCGGCTTATGTAATGAAAACATTTGTCTGTCGTCTCTCCTAAATTACGAATCCACAAGGTTTATACTTTTTTTTCTTTTTTTTTTTTTCTTCATAAGAATGAAGAATGTTTGGAAACTGCTTCTCATGTTCCGAGTCGTTTTGATTAAAATCATGTGACCATCCTTGTCATCCCAAGATAGATGGAATTATATTATGTATATTAATTTTTTATTTCTGCAACTGGCGGTTATCAAGAAATTAGCTCAGAACGCGGTTTGCAATTAGAACTCACGTGATCTAAATCAATTGTATTGTTTGGAAACAAATGTACGAATAGATGTGGAATTAAATGCTCTTTAGGATCGGTAGTAGAAACATTTTCAAGCCACAATATAATAAATAATATTAGGCCATATTCCATATTCAAATTTATGTTTTCATCTGTGACCGTCAACATTAAAATAATTGATGCAAAGATAACAAATTGGTGCTAATTTTCATGATTTTGCAGGTGTTTGGTTATCTGTTGTTATGATGGAAATTTGTTTGATTGCTTGCTTAGTCCAATTTTTATTTTTATTTTTTTAAAGGTGTATAGCGAAAACGCTCGACCTTGTATTATCATATTGGTTTTTCTTCGTACCAACAGTCAGTTGGAAAAAATCAGAAGAAATTCAACTCGCTCTCTGGTGGAGATGTTTTTAAGTTCTCCGGGAACTGTCTCTATATAAACCTGGGGTTTGAAAGCTCATTGGATTGGTCTGCTGATGTCATCTCGTTGGAATTGTTTGGACTTATAGTGTAAGGGTTTGTTACCTCTCCTAACCTGTATAAGAGGATTTGAGTATTTCCACAGGGGGATATACCGTTGAAATATTAGGTCATATCAATTTGTTTATTTCTGTGTCGAAAATTAAGCAACGCGAATTTAAAAATTCACAAAACGAACTCTTAAAGTCGGTCGTCTTTTTCCAAAGCTGTACTAAAGTCAAAATGTCTCTTTTAAAGAATTTCTTATTCTATCGGATCAAAAAGCCTGCAGGACCCTGTTTAATAGGACTTGGGCTTATAAACTGCAAAAGCTCCCTATCCCAAGGGAGGGTGGGTAGGGTGGACGAGGCAAAATTGAATATCCAACTGTTTTCAGGATTGTAAACTGTGCCGCATGGTGTCTTCCATTTTCATGTATCAGGATGGAATAATTTTTTTTTTGTTTTTTTTTTCTTGTTTTGTACACACAGCGTGGGCAAAGGAAATTTAGGGAGAAAGAAAGGACAGGTACCGATGTACATTGTTTTTAAATATTTGTAAGTTATAACGACCAGGAAATACAGAGATCGGCAGGGCATTCCATAAGCGAGTTGTACGGCTTAGGAACGAATCACGATATTTTAGAGTACGTCCGAAAGTGGGCTTGAGAGTATACTGATGAGCATTCATAGTGAGACGGGTGTTACCGTTGAAAGTTTGAATGGGCGGAATGCTACTGGCGATTTCAGTGGAGCACTGGTGGTGGAAATAGCGATAAAACAGAGTGAGACAGGAGACATTACGTCGGTGTTCGAGGCTGTCAATTGATTGACTGATATTAGTATCACCTATGAGTTTTATTGCACGGTTTTCAATCCTATCTAGCAGGTGCAGAGATGTTTTAGGAGCACTTGGCCAGATATGGGCATTGTACTCAAATTTTGGGTGGATGAATGCCTTATATATTGAGGCCAGATCAGAGGGGGTAAAATATTTCTTACATGGCTTGAGGAAACCTAGACATTTCGCAGTATTTTTGACGGCATCGAATATGTGGTCATTTCAACGTAAGTTGTCACTGACACACGTACCGAGAGTGGAAAGTTTTACGGTTTCGACGATGTAAGTGCCATTCATGGATAATGGCTGGGTGTTTAAATTTTAATGACATCAGACGGTATTGAGTTTTGGAAGCATTTAAATTCCACTATGTTGATAGTTCCCCAATTGTTTATGCTGTTAATGTGGGAATTTAATGAGGTTAGCATTAGGAGTGGGTATAAATAAAACGAACTAGTTAAAAAAACTATTTTTCATCTCCTAACGATGTAACCGTTTTATTTTTATATATCTACATTTATCTATTTGCATACACAAAATTCAACTCAGGTATACGAACGGATCATTCTGTACCGCAAATATGAAAAACGCATGAAGGAGAAAAACGAATAACATGATTCCACCCTGATATATAGTGCCCCTGGCTGACAGTAACTACATCCACGAAACAAAAGAAAAAGCGTTTTCATGTCTTTTAGTGCAAACGAACAAAAAACGGAAAAAACGCAGAAAATGTTAAAAACGAAAAAAACGATAACGATCGGGGAAGTAGTTAAACGAAAAAAACGAAAACGATCGGGGAGCAGCTAAACTATAACGATCGGGGAAGTAGTTAACTGTCGTTATCGTTTTTTTCGTTTTTAACATTTTCTGCGTTTTTTCCGTTTTTTGTTAGTTTGCACTGAAAGATATGGAAACGCTTTTTCGTTCGTTTCGTGAATGTTGTTACTGTCAGCCAGGAGTGAAATCAACAAGGAAAAGTTGGGTTTATTTTACATTGAAAACAACGAAAAAGGTTTTTGGTTTTCTCGCAGTACATGATTATAATTTCTCGTTAGTGCTTCTTATTAGCTAGTTAACTAGTTTTTTTAACTAGTTATATTTCTGTAAATAACAATTTCGTTTCGTTAACACAAAAACCGAAAACGACCCACCTCTAGTTAGCATACGCTCCCGTTCCCGTTCTACAGGCGAAGAGCAGGGACGTGAGTCTGGGAACGAATATGAAAAGCAGAGAGTGCTGTTATCAGCAAAGGAATATATTGGATAAGAAGTAGCAGACAAGAGATCATTGATGAAAATTAAAAAGAGTGTCGGAGACAGAACGGACCCCTGGGGCGCACCAGCATTAATTTTTTGAATATCAGACTAGAAACCATCCAAGACAATTTGAATTGAACGTTCCGAAAGGTAATTTCTAATCCATTGAAGAAGAGAGTTAGCGATCCCTAAAGCACGCATTTACGACAAAAGAGCCTGATGCCAAACTCTGTCAAATGCCTTGCTTTCGCCAGATTGATGTACGCTTTGGTTCCACTTTTCGGTGAGACATGCCATCAAATCACCAGTGGACCTGTTGCTACGAAAACCATACTGCCGGTCATTACGAAGTTTTCGTGTTTCAAGATATATCATTAGCTGACGGTTTATCAGCGTTTCCATGACCTTGGAAAGAAAGGACGTAAGTGCAATATGTCTGTAGGAGGAGAGGGAAGAAGAAGCGCGTTTAATTGCATCTAGAATCATTCTACAGGCCACACTATTTTGTTTTACCTCGTTAGTGAGGCCAAGAACCTGCTGATGTTTTTGTATTGGAGTGATCCAATTATTTTTCTTGGGTTCCTTCTTTTAACTTTGAGCTTAAGCCTCTATTGCTTTTTGGACGGAACGGATTTTCAGAAGACCTTCGTTGAACAATCCAAAACCAGCTGATTTAACCCGCCTGCAGTTTCTCTACTATCCCGCTTATTTTCGTACATTGTCCAACATTGTGATGCTTATATTAAAACTGATACTTATACACGACTGTCGTGTATAACAAACCCTTAAGTTCAAGCGGCATTTTTTTTTGTCACAAAATACATCGGAGTTTTCATGCCATTTAAGCCACCTCACACTGACTCTACGAGTATGTACGACATCGTTATCACAATTTCCTTGGTTAACGACAGAGCCTACATTTTTAAATTTTTTGCATTTTGTTAAGATGACATCTAAATCGATGTCAGGAGTTTACTGTTTCGGAAAATCGGCAATCCAGATATTCGGTCTTAGAACGACTGATTCGATACATGTTCTTTTCTAGTGCCTTTCTCCAATTATTCACAGTTGCTTGAAGGGGTGTCACGTTGTTGTCTATAATAGCACAATCATCAGCGAAAAGGAGACACGTTTTTGTTTTTAAGGATCTGATCCGCCAATTGCGGGGGCATTGCGAATTAATAGATCTTTTATACCACAAAATCAGTATCAGTATTAAGAAGCCAATAGAGATTTTGTTAATTTCCCCAGGGATTAAAATTTCTCTAAGGAAGTATCGTGTCCTTAAGGCACTTAGCGCCGTGCATTCACATAAAATGTGTTCCGCAGTTTCGCCGCCTTCCATGCAAAGACAACATTTAGTTTTCTGAATAAGACCTACAGTGCCCGGTTAGAAATCTAACAAGTCTTCTGATATCATACTTTTGAATTGTAGGGATTCTTTAGATCTGTTGTGGAAGGGTTTGATGGCGCTTTTAGGCCGGCGAAGCCCTGGGATGTTCTCCTAATGGGATACATACATTTTGCTCTCCCAACTTTTTATTGTTGAGTTAATTACTGAATTCTGTATATTACAGAACTGCCGAAGCATTTGTAGCCAGTTCGTCGGCTATTTCATTTCTGACAATACCGTATGACCAGGCACCGTAGTTTTACTAGGGTGAGCAGGATTAATTTGGGACTCAATGAGGTTAGGGTCTAATGCTTTAATGGCTGTTTGACTGTCCGTGAGTATATGGATGGGAACACCCTTCATTCTCTTATCGAGGATAAGATTGGCGCGCACGTGAATGGCATGTATTTCCGCTTAAAATACGTTGGGACTTTTTCCCATTGGTAGCGACATTCTGGTGTTTGGTCTAAATATACCAGCACTCATCCCGGTGTCCATCTTTGATCCATCCGTAATACCTTTAAGGTTTGAGGTTGCGTTTTTGTAGTTACATGCTTCTTGTCTTAGGATCGCTATACTGAAGTCTGAGGAGGGCGGTCATATACGGCGTAGATTATGTCAGAGAGAAGATTCATTTGACCCATGTGATCTAAATGATTAACCTCTCCTGTTTGCAGTAGTGCAATATTTTTTATGAAGAGATGTAATGGCGTTAAACCAAAGCAGCTGTGGGGCATATATGCATTACGCCGGCTATGCCGAGGCATTCAAGTCTTTGTAGCCGCTGCGGAGATTTTGTATGGCAGATTTATCTTTTGTTTTGTTCCATCGTACTACTGATCAGTACTGATATATTCAATCTTATGTGCATATGTTCCGATAGAGATGCATCACCTGAGACATGCCAGTCTGATAAACGTGTGAAGAAAAGGAGAAGAGACGGTAAGATCAATACCTGCTCTCTTATAGAATTGATAAAGGTGGGCTTATTGCCTCTATTACATAACAGCAGATTTTTGCGAAAAATATAATCTGAAAATAACTCACCCCTTCTGTTGTTGTCGCTGCTACCACAGATGTTGTGGGCGTTAGCATGACATCGGAGAATGAGATGCCAATTGCTACGGTGGCACAGTTCAATCAACTCCTGTCTATGATATATCCCTGGGGAAATAGGCGGAAGCGCACACGAACTTTTGCAACCCATTGCCCTGAGGTAGTTCGATTATCGTTGCCACTAGATCTCTGGTGTTGAATTCTGGGATGAGAAGATATTCAATTTTAGAACTGGTCAGTGAAGCAACCCTCGGTATAAAATCAGTGATTTCATCGGAGTAAACAAACACGACCCAGTCAGCCCTATTTGTAGACTTGTAAAAAGACGGCTTGTTCTCTTCGTTCCGAAAAGATTTTAGTGACTCGGTTTCAGAATCTATCGCTACTTTCGTGTCAACGGATGATAGACATACCTCATCCGATAGCATACTGATTGAGTCATCGCACAAAATGTCTGAGTCTGAGGCGTTTAGAAGGAACACACTCTTGTTCGCTTGTTCGCTTCTCATATCAGCATCAGAGTTGGCAGCAACAGGAACACTTTTTTTTATTTCAACATACACCAACATCGAAATTTTGTTTTTGAAAAAACAGCTTTTCAGCTATCGACGGCGAAACATATTTTTCTGTTTTGCCTTGTTTTTTTGTTTTGCCGTATGCGGTGTGTTTTGACTCATAAGATTCAATGTATTGTTGTTTCATTAGTCAACAAAAAACCACCTTTTGAGTTATACGGTGTGTTTTCAGCCGCAGTTGATCAATTATGATTCCCACGAGTAATCGGGATAGGAAGTCACCTAAGAGCAGTTCCAGTTTTGCTGAAAGGAATGCTGGGGATTCAAATCGGAGGTCGCCCGTTATCCGAAGTTCGCAAATTAAATACTTAACCACGCATTCCTCGGCGTTTGCTGAGAGTTTTTTAAAAGCGGTTAGCTCCTCTTCGTCGCTCATTTTAGTCTGTGTTAGCACTGAGAATATTACACACTTGCTAGTGCGCGGAGCTTTCATAGTCTGCAATGTCCAAGGCATTTCATTAGATGTAAAATAACGACCGTTGTCTGACGGTCGTGCTATGGAGGCAATGAGTCTTCCAGTGTCCATTACTCTTAGGAACCGTTCTGCGAGTTTTCCCTACAAGCCCGCCCCTGACCACCAAATTCGTTAATATGCTGCTTATATAGGAAATCTGGCTTGGGATTAAAAACGGAGTTTTTACACGTTAACTTTAATTTCGAATTCTCCGGTTATTCCCCTTGTACTTTTAACTTTCGTTTTAAAGTCATCGTACATATGGCGTATCATTCTTATATACGTGTCGGGTACATTTTGAGATCTTAGCGCCTTCCAAATAAGATCTCTGGGAACTCTGTCAAACGATTTTGCCAAGTCGATGAAGACGATATGCAGATTCTTCGATGCTGTTTTTCCATCCTTGCGAGCTTCCATCCTTTCCTTCGTATCTACCTACATACCTACTACAAATCCGCATTGATTACTATGGAGTCTGATATCAAAATATTCCGTTGTGGACTATCTAGATCTCGCTCGTATATTTTCAGAGTATGCGAAATCACGAGTAGTTTCACCTATCTGTAGTTGTTGCAATTTCTAGTGTCGCCTTTGTCTTAATACAGTGGCAGTAGAAAGCTCTCCCTCATTGTTTAGGGATTCGATCGTCTCTCATCATTTTATTGACTAAAATCGCGAGCCATTTAAATCTAAGATTTCCGATTATCGCCCTCACTTCAGAGGGTGTGTTATCCGTTTAGTTTTTAGTTTTAAATGCATTTTATTTTCTAAATCATTAATTCTTACATACTAACAAAAAATGCTTAAATGCTAGCTTAAAATTACTTAACAATCTTATACTAACTTACTGGCCCCACACAGGCACTCTAAGCTACTCTAAATTCTTATATCTATGTCTTTCGACTTTATTTACATTTTATTTAGGTACTTATTTTCTATGCTTAATGCTAAGAAAAGAATTTAACAAAAAACTTAGCGTACGGACATAAAAGAAGTGTGTTATCCGTAATTAGGTTTCCCTGCTCATCTTGAATATATTTCTTAAAAATGTAAGGTCGTTTACCGGTGCTTCGACGGTGTAGTTCTTCTACTGCTGCCTCATAGTCTAACTCAAGAAAAAGACCAGTCGGGAAAACCAAGAAAAAGTATTATTTGAATTAATTTAACTGTAAAGCTTGTTGTCTGTCATTAGTAAGGGTAATCTCTCTTAAGCAAATAAGATAATGAGTACATGTTCATATGAAGCAAAAACGTTAGCAAACGTGGAGAAATTACTATTACCTGTGGACGAAACAATAAGAGATCAGGTTACTTATGTTTATTTTTTTGAAGGCGAGGAATTAGATTTCATTTTACTTTGCAAGTATACTACTTTCTTACCAAAAGGCACCAAATGAATCGTATCCAATTCGCCAATGAACATCTGAAATGGATGGGCACAGAAAACCAAGAAAGTGGTGGAATATTCTATGTTCCGATGAAATGAAAATCAATTTGGTAGGATCAGATGGCAAGAGATTGGAAAGGCCACCACAGTGCGATTGAATACATATACCAGCAAAATCGTGAAGTATCATGGATGGTATAGTGCAGTTTCAATAATTTGGGTAAAAGAGGCTATAGATTGGCATTTGTAGGTCAAGATATCAAAGGAAGTCATGCTCCAGTATTATGAGCGGGAGATGTCACTTAAATGGCAGTTTATGCACGACAAAAACCCGAAGCATTACGTGGGCAAAGTTAAAAGGTGATCTAAAGAACATTCCAAATTGCCAAATCTAAATTTATGAGGGATCGTAAAAAAGTGCCCACAAACAGAACAAAATCAAAGAAGATTTCTGGAGTAGAATACAAGCATTTTGACACACCATACCAGCTATCACTTGTCACACATTGTTCATTGTTAAGGAATGTCATAAAATATTAAATATTATACGAATATGTATATAAATAATTTCATGAAAAATCAATTTTTGTTGGACAAAATCTAAAGTTCAAAATATTGACTCGGAGCCACTCCTGCGTGGTTTTGGCTTTGTGCGCTGGAGCAGAGTCCTGTTGGTAGATCCATCTGTATCCATTGAAAGGGATATTGGTCAAGCCATTCAAAACACCCTCTAGCACATCTTCTTGGTAAATCTTTGCACCAGTTTTTACGCCTTAATGGAAAGTGAGGGATATGACACCATGGTGAGAGAATCCCCACCAAACCAGCAAGCGGGATAATGTCCACATTGAACCCTTGAAACAACTTTTGTCGCTTCCTTAGATGAAGTGGCATAAATTTTGTCATTTTGTTTGTTGAAACTTCTTCCACGGTAAAAATTTTCTCATCCGTAAACAGAATGTTTTCATGGCCATTGTCCGCGTGCCACTGAAAGAGTCGTTTGCATCTTCCCAGCTTAATTTTTTTTTAGTTGATCTGGTTGATATATCCAATTCCTTAGACATGATCTGCTTCCTAAGGGGATTTCTCCGAATTCGTTCACGCACTGCCTTTAATACTGCATTCGTACGGACGACGCGTGAACGACCACTTAGTGGCCTGTCTTCTACTCCAGACAATTCGCCGAAGCGAGCAATAGCCCGATAAACGAATATTCTCGATATTGCGAGTGGTCTTAGCAACTCGAAAATTTGGCTTTTTTCGCACTTATGCAACGCTATTACCGCGACTTGATTCCCTTTAACGTCCCACTCCATGTTAATAGTTTGCAAACTGAAACCAAACTGACCAGTATTCTTCACGGATCAGTGCATGTTTTCTGAAAAAAAAGTTTACGGTTGTGATTCCGCAGCATGGAATGATTACTTTATGCTCGCTTCTAATAACGCGTATATCATCCTGATAGTAAGCATTCTAAAAGGACTTTAAAAACCCATAATTCACTTACTGCATTGAAGAACTATGTTCTATTGTCGTTCTGATTTAAATTGAACAACGTTTCTCCTAAGGTAGTATTAACAAAGCATAAGCTTTTTATGGTGAGCTTTAAACATACATTTTTATGGGAAATGAAACATACTTGGCGTAAAGTATTTAGTATCCAAAAATGCTTCTGTTGTTCTTTGTTAACATAAAAAAGCTCTTGTGGTACCGTTTGCTCTTTCCACTAATTCTTTCTATTGTATTTTGGATTGTATTCGAAGTCCTTACAGATCAATGGCCCCATATATTCAATCCATCTCAGATATTCGAAATTAAGTTTTACATTCGCAACTGAATCTTCTCCGTGGAAGTCTGATGAAGGCTATAGCTTTGGCATTTGATACTGGCTGCATTATGCTTGTTCAAATATTCCAGGGAAATAATTTCTGTGTAATACCTATATCTTCTTTTGATTCAGCTCGATGGCAGCCATTGAAGGACTTTCGTTTTCATAGTAGTTTCTATATTGATGTGGTCTTGGGGCTCAATTTGATTGTTAACTCCTTAATATAGCAAATTCTGCAATGGAGTTGTCTTCGCCTCTTAATTTATCTTCAGTCCTGTGCTAATTTCTTTGATGAGAAAAAATGCCAATGGCTTTAGTTACGATTTGCAGCAGAAACTAATATGAAGATATAATGTCATACATATGGCAGTTGAAGAGGGATAATATCAATCAGTAGAAATATTGCAACCTGCTAACTTTACATGCGTTTACATATCAGATTGTGAAAACTTTGACGTTTCAAGAATATCATTGATATACTTTTAAATATGTACACACCTAGGGAATATGTTTATTTTTATTATTCTTTGATAAGGCTTGTGACTACAAATGTTCTTGAACGATACAAGGCATCACGTTTTCGATGTAATTAACACTCTGTTGTTTATTGATCGTTTTATAGTGCTGTTGAAATTGATATTTATTGACCTTATCACCGTCGTTTATGTTATACAACTTTAACTTCGACAGTAAAATAAGGTTTTGAGCTAGCAGTTAAAGTAAACGAGACAAGATTTTCGAAAATCAAAACTTTTGTTTTGACGATTTTAAAATTGCTAAAAATTGGACGTTTGGATTGTAAATCTTTAAAATTAATTATATCATATATTCAAATTAATTGGTTTTAAATTAATGAATTTGGGAGGGAAAAAGGAGTAAAGCATAAATCAATGATTCTATTAGTATAAGAAGTAGTGTAGGTTTATAAATAACCGATTTTGAGGCTATGTTTGGTAGAGAGAGATGTAAAATTGTGAATTTTCCTTGACAACAATTCATGCATGAATCGAGTCTTTTAATAGATTAAATGCCCTGTTTGTTTTATTATTCGCCGTATGAATCTCAAATTTGGTAACAGTTGATACAGTCTGCAAATGGAGAAATTTCACGTCGAACGGCTACAGCAGCAAAAGGCTCTAGCAGACGGATTGGTTTTACGCGATCTCACAAAAAGCACCTGGTTTAAGGGAGAATATCGGCAAGCACATGTTGCGAAATATACAAGGAGGCACTGCAAAGAAAGATGAGAGCTGCTCATAACCTGTATGAATAAAGGAGACAGGAGGAATATCGTCTTCTCAGACATCAGCAGACAAGCGCTCGATCGAGGCCATAGAGAGTCGATGCGAAAAATTTGGAGGGATTACTTCTGGGGATTACGTCGAAAGCGACCAACATTCCGTTGTTAAGCAGAATGAATCATTCAACTTGGACGATCATTGACTTTCTAAAAAGCTCTGGATAGACACATGTATTGGGTTGTAGCACATGAAATGCCCGATTTTATTGTAAAAATTTAAAAGCTAAAATATTATTTTTCCGTAAAGTTATAACAAAAATGCATAATTGAAAATAAAAAAATATAAACAAAAGTGAAAACTAAATTTCTGTATCAAAAAATTGGCAAAAATTACATTTTGGATGTTAATATTCTTGAAGTAAATCAACAACGGACTTGTTTAACTTCGACTTTTTTTTGCAAGGCAGTTTTCTTAATCCACTTATAAAAGGGTTTGAACTAAGAAGTTATCTATTTATTAAGTCTGTGTTTGTTAAGACGCGGGAAATTTTTCGAGTGTGTTGGAGTCCAAATTTTGTTAAGTCTTTATTTTTGGCCTCTGCAGCTTCATCAGAGAGCTCCAAAATTGAAACTAGAGCTCGGTCGATGACTTCAGGAGCATGAATCAATATTTTGTGGACTGGACGTGACAAGTAGTATCATTTTTCAACTAGTCCTCTAGCTATCTCTAGCGCATAACTCCTGAATTTGACAACATTTATTTTGTAGCCCGAATGTAAAGCTTGCAAAATGGTAGCGCATCTAGTAATAAAAGCATCATCAAGGTGCGTAATTCCTGAAGCCAAACCAGGGTTTCTAAAAAAACTTGCGTACTGTGTTTCCATCATTTGACGTACCAGTGCCTCCAAACTTGGGTTTATCCACTAGCAGTCCCATTTTCTTTCGGAACTGCAATTGAAGCTTTCGCTTTCGTGTCAATAGTTCAGTTTTTTCTTTTGGAGACCTGATTTGCCACGATTTTATCTCCAATCGATATGATACATGGAGGAAATACTCACAAAATCGTATGTACGAATGTAGAGGTGATAAGCCAAATTCGTATCGACTTTCGTGGACTTTTTCTCTCAGACAGTCGTCTATACTGTTCATTTATGTCGGATTCGCTTCGCATATGTAACATTTTGTTGAAGATGTTCCACTCAAGGCATTACAAACTTTACCGTCCACCATTGTAAGCTGCAGACTATGTTCCATGCGAATGTTCTTAGATGTAACAATCTCTGTGTGCCGCAATCCGTTTATTTTCTGGTTAATGTACTTCTCTTCTGCAATGAACAATTGGGTAGATTCCTTTTTAAATTGAAACCTTATTGGTCTACAATAGCGGGTGGACGATGGCCTAGGATTTTTCCATACTATTCTGGAGCTGTGTGACTCATCTCATTTAGTTATAAGTTGCAGGGGCACATAAGATGTTAGAAATAAAGAGTTTTCTTCACAGCTATTATTGACGAAATTCTGCTTATACTCGCTATGTCCAGAGCTCCCGTCGAAGCCCCATTTTCCAATCAAATTAAGCGTCTTCACCGAATCATCTTTAATTTCATTGATTACATCCATCTGAAGTTCCAGTACAGCGATGCTGTATGATCAAGTAAAATTTGTAGTTCAACTTCAGCGAGTGATTCGTTTACACTTATATTACTTGGGTAACTTTGTTTTTTTAGCTTTCAGAACATTATCGTAGATGGGTAAAAAACAATATGAAATTTTGGAGTTTATAAAATTTCGAATCAGTAAATATTGATATTTAGTTAAATTGGCTTCCATTATAAGTGCAACATCTTCATTGGCATTTGCTTCAGAAAATGTTTGATTTGACTTTAGGCACACATTTCGTAAAGCAGCTGTAGCGGACTCGTCTACCTTTGATATCTTAACTATTTTTCGTTGTTTTGTTCGTTTTGAAGACTCTTCGAACTCTGATTTGGGACGCCCACGACTTCTAACTGAAATCGACCTTTTCTCTTACAGTGAAGCTCTCCTTTATCTCAAGCCAATTCGAGTGCTTTTGCAAAACAACGTCTTTGGTGCGGTTGCATTTTTGCCAAAAACTCGCAATTTTTTTCCAGACAATTCTGTATTTCATCTTAGTCTGCACAATAGCCCTTATTTTCAACACCTAATTTTATCGAATCAACCACATTCCGAGCTTTTTTAGCATTAGTGCTCTTACCGAGCACCAGTCTTAAATCACCACTATAAAAATCAGAAACACCATCAGCTAACAATAGCAAAAATAAAATAATTTGATATGTACTACACCTGTGAACAAACACATAACGGAAGCACAACATGAGGAACAAAAACATCACAACCCAAAAACCCGCATCACTCCGAACCACATTTTACGAAGCCTGGCATTTTTTGGCAACCAACTCGAGGAATATTAAAATCTATAAGTATTAACTATTAGTAAGAAACAAATGGGGGGATCGGCGGGGAGGGGGCACAACCAACAACAAGAGAAATTACAAGTGCCAGACGAAAAATACTGAAGAAAGACAATGTATACCTGTACTTCTTATATCCATATTTTTAATAATTTGTTGGAAGTCGTTTTTGTTAAAATGTTGTGCCCGCAAAATTGACATCACTCAATAATGAATCACAACGCACTGAATTGCAAAATACGTGGTTTTACTTTGAGGGAATTCCCTAGAAAAAGCGAATGGTCTCGAAGAAAAAAAAATTTACTTTCGAGAAGCTTCTTCATTTATGACTTGATGTGCATGCTTTAAACTGGAAAATGTTAAGTTCGATTTTTTTTTATTTTTGTCGTATGGCAGCGACCACTGTGCACTGCAGAGATCTTTTACGATTATCATACAGTATCCACTTTCATCACAGGTGACTATCCGGTGCAAAAACGGTTCAGTTTGGTTTCTTAATGTAAGCGATGCGCACATTTCCTGACGCCGTAGTTTTTGGGATTCTTTCAGTTCATGGGGTACCCACTTATCGAGTTTCTTTACCTTTCCTCTGTGAGAAAGGTGTCGACTTATTGTTATTGGGGATATTCCCATGCTTTGTACAATCTTGCGCACTGATTTCGATGGGTCCACATCCACCGTTGCTCTTAAAACATCGTCGTCAACTAACGTTTCCGGCTTCCCACGTGATTCATTTTCGAGGCTGAAATCTCCCGAACCAACTTTTCAAACCAATGTCGTTTAGTGCGTTCGTTTACCGCTACATCCTCAAATGCGTAATTAATGTTTTTCATTTCCAATGATGCATTATGTCCCATTTTAAATTCGTGAAGGAAGAGGGTTCGGATTTGAACAGCCGACAGCATGGTATATAATTCCTAAAAAAAATAACGGTACTTGTAACGAACACTAAAATTCTCAAATGTCAAGCATACGTACCACTTTATTTTATAAAAAAAGAAAATGTAACGTTCTGGCACAGATGTTCATTCGAGAAGTTCTTATTTCCAACTGAGCGAAAATCGGACATTTCATGTACTACAACCCAATAGACTAAAAACCAATAAGGTTGCAGGAGCAGATGGACTATTTACCGAATTATTTAAAGCATTGGAAGGAATTGAGTTTGTAAAGTAAAGTATTCCAGGTGAATGGAATCTCAGCATCGCTAGGCTGATCCTCAAAAACAGAGACACTCTAAACTGCGCTAAATATAGAGGAATCAGTCTTATTAATAAGATTCTATCTACCATGTAAATGCTTAGAACTCTATATTAACAATCTAATAGATCCTTATCAATGTTGTTTTAGACCTGATAAACCCATTGTCGGGTAATTATTACCTTAGTGTAGATCTTGGGAAAAACTCAAAACCCATCACCAGTTTATCAATTTTAAAATCACAAACATATGACAGTATTTATAAAGACGAGCTATATCAATCCATAGCTATTTTTTGTATGCCTGCCAAGTTCGTCTGTCTATGTAGAATGACAATCAGAGACGCTCGCTGCTTCATAAAAATCGATGACTCCACGAAGGCATTTGATGTTAAAAAAGGATTTCGAGCAAATTAAGCGCCTTTACATATGTGACTTCGTCAAGATTATACTACGAGGGGGGGTCAATAAGTCCGTGACTTTTGGAATAAAACAGATTTTTTGATAAAAAAATAATTTTATTTTTCAACGCAGTCTCAGTTGAGCTCTATACACTTTGTCCAACGCTTCTCCAATTTTTTTATCCCTTCCAAAAAAAATGATTTGTCGAGGTCCTCAAAATGACGAGATGACTTCATCATTGGAGTCAAATCTTTTTCCACCAAGCCATTTCTTCAGGTTTGGGAACAAGAAGTAGTCGCTCGGAGCCAAATCTGGAGAATAGGGTGGATGAGGGAGCAATTCATAGCCCAATTCATGGATTTTTGCCATGGCAACTGCACATGTGTGCACCCTTGCATTGTCTTGGTGGAAAAGAACTTTTTTCTTGGCCAAATGAGGTCGTTTTTTTTTCAAATCGTCATTGAATCGGTCCAATAAGTTGGCATAATATTCCCCATTGATTGTTCTTCCCTTTTGAAGGTAGTCAATGTGGATTATCCCGCGTGCATCCCAAAAAACAGTCGCCATAACTTTATTGGCTGACAAACCCACCTTGGCCTTCTTTGGCGCCGATTCATCCTTAGAAACCCACTGTTTTGACTGTTGTTAGTTCTCTGGTGTGTTGTGATGGATCCATATTTCGTCCACGGTTACAAAACGGCGCAAAAACTCCTCCATATTGCGATTAAACAACGCCAAACCTTCCTGTGAAGTTGTTACACGATTGCGTTTGTGGTCGACTGTGAGCAAACGCGGCACCCATCTTGCGGAAAGCTTTCTCATGCCCAAGTGATCATTCAAAATTGAAACCACTGAGCCATGCGAGATCCCTACGGCTTCCACAATCTCTCGCACTTTCAATCTTCGGTCGGCCAACACCATATCGTGAATTTTTTCGATTGTTTCGGGTGTAGAGACCTCAACTGGGCGTCCAGGAGGTTCGGCATCATCAGTGCTTGTACGGCCACAACGAAATTCAGTAAACCACTTTTTTACCATTGAAATCGATGGTGCAGTATTTATCAAGCTTAGCCTTGGTTTCGGTAATGGTTTTTTTTCGCAAGAAATAATGCTTAATAAGCACACGAAATTCACTTTTTTCCATTTTCTCCTCAAATTAGTGAGTAGTCTGATAAAAATAGCTGTCAAACACAAACTAACTGACGCAGCAAGTTTAAATTTTGACAGGAGTCAACTGACAAATGCCTGTTGACAGGAGCAGTGTTGCTGTTTCAGTAAAGAGGTCAGAAATTCAAAAATGCACAGAATTATTGACCCGCCCTCGTATATAGAAAGAATTGTGCGAAACTCACAGGTTAATATCTTAAAAGTCTATGCAATTGTCAGCATACATTGACATTATGGGGGAAAATCAGCGACCTATCACTGCAGATTTAAGCAGGAGCAAGAAAGATAGATTTATAGATTTAGTGGTGAAAGAGGGTAAAACAAAAAATGAATATATGCTGTGGACAAGAAAGCAACCCGTCACCAATGGCTCGGACAGCACGCCACAACGGCAAACTAAAATTTTGAGGAAGTCCGCCTGCGCTTCGTTGTAAATTAAAATAACGCCACCATCATAAATACGACTATTAAGCAAAAAAATCACTCTTGACAATCACTGTTTCTTTAGTTTTAATCTAAAGCAGCTGAGAAATAAGTCTCTCTCACGAAAAATTTATTGTGTAAGCCCCTTTTCGTTTCAATCCAATTCTATGATTCGAAAGCATGGACTTTATCTAAAGTGAATGAAAATGTCATTGGTTTTTTCTATGGGGGATTTTGTATCCCGTCTGTGTAAACGGAACATGGAGAAGACGGTATAGCAACAAACTGTAGAATGGCTAGAATTGATCGACTCTGACAGCTAAAACACGTTGAGCGGATGTACACACCCGCTTCGGCCTTTTTATTAAATCCATTCGGGAGCGACATCGCGGTAAAGGAAGACGTCGTCTAAGGAGGCGAGTTGTCGTGCTCAACTGGAGGCGATTTTCGCAAGATCGTGTTAAATGGAGAGAATTGTTCACTGACGCCCAGGTTGGTGGCCGTGGCTTAAGTGGTAGTATATTGGCTTCCCAATCGGACGGTTCAGGGTTCAATACCAGCCGTGCTCGACAGACTTTTTTTCAGGCAACTAAAATCTCGTGAGATGAATGGTTGCCTAAATACAACATCAAGCCAATTTACACTAAAAATTTAGTCTCCCCATTAAATGTTGGATGCAACCCATGGAGCGAAGTCCATGAGTCCAAATCTCTTTCTCTGTCTCTCTATCCAATTTTCCAAAAAACTTAACACCTGCTCCGTAGTAGTAATACCCTCTTGATTTTTAAGTTCTAAAAAAAAAAAAGGTTCACCCCGGTCTGTAGCGTCACCGTCATCTACGGTACTATCGCTGTTCAAAATGTTCGTTTTACGATCTTTAGAGAAAGCAATTGCGCTTGGTTGATAAATGGCGAAATTTACCAAATAAACCAGTCCTGCATAGCACGCTTATTATTATGTTATGTTGTATAATATAAAAGTAATAAAAAAAAAATACAAATGCACTTCCATTTCATAAAATAGAGAGTTCCAAATAAACGTCAGTTTTTTTTTCAAAAATTCGTAGGCCTATGCGGCAGGATGCAATATCGTTATATTGGCTAGCACATTTGAGCGAGTCCAAATTATTCCTGGAGCCATACATGGTTATATTAAAATATCTGCTTTGGATTGCAGTACAGACACGGGAAAAATTGCTGCAGCTTATGAAGATAAAATCTGCATTTTCGAACCGACTCCCGTCATCCAAAATGAACGGCCAGCCACCCATAACTTAGACTACAGGTAAATTGTAGTGGTTTTTTTTAAATAAACAAATGTACGAAAATATTCTGAAAATTTGTGTTTTTTTTTTTTTTAGATGGGTTCAAACTGGATCATTTTCCAATAACTCAAACGTTACTACGCTCTCATGGAATTTAGAGGGCACGCGTCTACTCACCGGTGGGGCATCCCTACAAATGTGGAGAGAAAAAGTTACAGAAGACACAGGACCAGCAGGTGGGTATTTTACATATTTAAAGTTTTTTTTTTTTACACACTCTCTCGCCTTAAGCTTTTTACTTAATCCATACATACACATACATATATATAAATCATATTTATTGGGGCATATAATCTGAATAATTTTTTAAAAATAAATATATTTTTTTAGATTCATTATCGAACCTAATCGCATTGCCTGAAATAAAAATTTACACTCTAGATTCCGATACAGGTATTGCACCAAAATGCTTTTAAAAACAAGAAGCATTTTTTATACATATATATTACATTTATTGGCTTGAAGGTTAAACGAATTAAAACTTAAGAAAAAAAAAAAAGAAACAAACAAACCATAAGGCACGTTTTGTGTGAACTAGTACTAACGTTCGAAAAGAATACAAACTTTAACATTCTTCTTTTTTTAATCAAATATTACTCTTATTTTCGTTGTTGTTATTTCCGTATCCTGTATTAACTTTAAACCGAATTCAGATTGAATTAAAGCAAAATTATATGTTGTATGTACGAGTAAAAAGATGAACTTGTGAAACAATTTGCAAACTCTAGAAAATAATGGATTTGTAAACCGGATACGTAGTTAATAATAATTAGTAATACCACCTTTGGTATGAGTCTAGACCTTCCCATTAACCTCTCACAGTTCTTAGGGTCCCAGCACCCAGTACTTTTTGCATCTCTACATCGGATCGAAACTAACTGGAAGACCTTTCCTGCGTTTTGGGTTTTAAACCATAGCCACCATGACTCTCCCACTAGGGGGCCTACCTGTACAAGTCAGGCCCGGAACGAAGTCCATGGGCTCTGACTCCACGGTACCGTGTTTTAAGTTCCTGTATGGACTACCGGTTGTGCTGCCACTCAACAGGACCTATTACCGGCAGTTTGTAACTGGTCAAATCGAAGCAAGCTTCGCGGGCGTGATCTGAAAACCGTTACAATAAGACTAGTATTTGCTCTACCCTCGCATTTTATTAGACAATTTCATTAATGGAAGGAGCCTTGATAATTGGGCGAGCGCCCGGAATATAAATGACAGTTTATGCATCTCTACACACGATGGCTCATCTTTCAAGTTGAAAGCAACAAAATTGCAGGCATTGGGCCAGCGCACACAGGTTCAATTTTTCCCCGGGGTATCTTTTACTTCAACCGCATATTGGATGAATAATGCGGAGCAAAATTGTCTATACATGAGCCGATTTTGAATATAATGGTATTTCTGATAATTTTGCTTACTCTTTAAAATTTGCAACTTTTGTGTGTTTTGTTTTTCCCCCGGCGTTCAACTGCTTAATACTAGGAGTGGATATAAATAAAACGAACTAGTTAAAAAAACAATTTTTCATCTCGTAACGACGTAACCGTTTTTTTTTATAAAAAAAACAGTTTATATAGTAACTACATTTATCTATTTGCATACACAAAATTCAACTCAGGTAATACAAACGGATCATTCTGTTCCGCAAATATGAAAATCGCATGAAGGAGAAAAACGAATAACATGATTCCACCCTGATACATAGTGGCCCTGACTGACAGTATCTACATTCACGAAGCGAACGAAAAAGCGTTTTCATATCTTTTTAGTGCAGGTGGCCGTGGTGTAGTGGTACTAGCAATCGCTTCTCATTCGGAGGGTCAAGGTTCGACAAGCTTTCACTTGTGTAATTGGAACTCAGTCAGAAAAATCTGCGTGTGAAGGCATAACACTGACATGTAGATTTGGCTGCTGTAGGCTTTTTAAGCACAAAAAAAAACAACCGTTAAGATTCACAACCACCTCATCATTCCGAGTGAAGAAAATCTCTCCGTCCTATTCGGGCTCCCACCCCTGGAGAGTCAATATCGAAACCAAACACACCTGAGTTTCAAACCACTACATCACAAACTAACAAAAAAACGCAGAAAATGTTAAAAAATCGTTTTAGTTTTTTGTTCGTTTGCACTAAAAGGTATGAAGACGCTTTTTCATTCGTTTCGTGAATGTAGTTACTGTCAGCCAGGAGTGGACTCAACAAGAAAAAGTTGGGTTTCATTTGGGTGGATGAGACGAAAATGGTTTTTGGTTTTCTCGCAGTACATGATTATAATTCCTCGTTAGTGCTTTTTATTAGTTAGTTAACTAGTTTCTTAACTAGTTATATTTCTTTAAATAACTGTTTCGTTTCGTTAACACAAAAACCGAAAACGACACACCTCTACTTAATACTGGTTGAAAATTTACTCCGTTTGCTACTTTACACTTCATCACCCTGTTCTATCTGTTTTACCCCGGAGTAATTAGTCTCGTGTGCCCTGGCCCATTATTACTGAAAAATACTTTCTGGGCCAATCGCCTTTCTATTTACAATTCACAATACAATACAAAAATTCACAAATAAAGTAGCCAAAAAAAAAAAAACGCTTCCATGTTGTTACTGATTACAATAAGCAAACTTATGAACTATTAGGCATTAGTTAGGAAAGAGACCGACATTTTTGGAGTATGGTAGGTCAGCAATTTTAATTGATTGATCTATTTTCGCAATATCAAATGAAATATATCTGACGTATGGACGTATTATGTCGATCGTCATTTATTGTAGTTATTAATTGGTTTTCATATCAGTCAGCTAATGTAATCGCTTACCAAATACGAATTTAATGGACTTACAAATATGGAAACAACATAAATATATTAGCATCTTATTTTAATTTTTTTTCTATGGTTAAGATTTATTATTGTATGGTAAGTCCTTTCTAATTTTTAATGATAAAGCAGTTCCAAAGTAGTTTGCAACTGATCGCATGTAATTCTAAAAATTTGACGGCAACCTGTCTGTCTGATAATATTGCAATCTTTTGCTTTTGCGGATTTAATTGAAGGAATTCCTATGTTTCAATGTTTAGTTTACTCCAATTTTTATTTCGTAAATTCATATTGTAAATTTGTATATAATGTAGTCGTTGCTTACGTTTGAGAAGTTCTTATAAGAGCATCCAAAACCCAATTAACCATTAATTTTATATAAGATGGGAACTATAGTTCTTATGAATTTTGGAAAAAAAATGTAGCTTAGAAAGGTGAACAGATAGAAAACATGCTCCGTTCATCTTTTCAAATTGTTCATCTTTTCGAGAATCAAATTAAGTTAAAAAAGAGCGTTTGTATATCTACCAAAAAACATTAAATATATCAAATTAATAATTCATTTACAAACAAAAGACAAAAAAAAAGAAAAGTTGTTTATAAAAGGTATAAAAACAGACTTATTTAGACGTTTTTCTTAAAAAGCTGTAGACTGTCGCCCGGAAGAAAGTTGTCTTACAATTGCGTTGTCGCAAATTTCTTAAATTTAAAAGTGTAGAAACATCAGAACCATATTGTTCTGAAAATTTCAAACAGGTGTTGATGGCTGAAATGGCCTCTGCTGGTTTTATTAAATCGGCAACCTCGACTGAGGATGCAAGTTCGTCTTCAGCATCAGAAGGTAGGTGGACCACATCTTCATTCCATTCTCTTACATCATCAAACGTACATTGAACCTTGAAATTAAATTTGAATGTTGACTACAATTTTACTAAATTAAAATTTATTGACTTACACCAGGAAAAACTTTTGAATCATATTCAGCGCTGTTGTTGAAATATCGCTTATTTCCTCCGATCGCATTCTTTGCTGCAGCACAGCATGAGGGACATCTTCTTCTTCACTAGAAACAGAGTCAGATTCAAACAATTTATGCCAACACTTTTCGATGACTTCCGGTGTTAGTTTGTTCCAAGCCCCTTGCCGACTGGTAGGGTCGTCACGCAAGGTAAATTTTTCCAACATCTCGCCCTTTGGAGATCACATCTGACAAGTTCGATAATGCAACTTTGTGAGCCGCGTCAAATTCTGTTCCATTGGTTGGATTAGGGGAGTTGCGTTTGGAGGCATGAAAATGGTGCAAATATAGCCATCATCGCTTTGAAGCTCATTTTTATTGGTGTGACTTGGGGCATTGTCAAGAATAAGCAATTCCTTTTCTGGAAGGTTATTATCCTTCATAAACTCCGGTGCCTATTAAAGAGTTGGGTACATATAATGCACAATGTTTTTTTTCAAATCATAATTACCTGGGGAACAAACTCTGTATGAAACTAATTTTTAAAAATTTCTTTTGTCATCCATGCAGTCTGTGAGTTGGTATATGTCATTGGGGGCCTGAAAGGTTTAAAACATCTTGGTTTATTTGCCTTTCCAATGGTCAGAAGTTTTAATTTGTGTTCACCATTGCTGTTCGTGCATACCGAAAATGTAAAACGGTCCTTGGCTATTTTTCTCCCAGGAGCAGATCTTTCGCCAGAGTGAACAAATGTTTTGTTTGAAATCATTCGCCACAAAAGACCATTTTCATCTGCATTATAAACTTGGTTGCGAGTGATACCAAGGTCAGTCATAGTCTTCAATCTCAATTTCTCTTTGAAGGGCAAGATGGCATGTTTATTAGAGCTAAGTTTCTCTCCATTGATTGCTTAGAGTCGAACTCCAAATCTAGCTTTAAAGTTATTAAATCATCCATCGCTTGCATTGAAAAAATTGTTCTCCTTGAAAATGTCGTGCAACTTTTTTGCCTTAGTTTTCATCATCACTCCTGACACTGGAGCATGCCGGTCACGTAGCTTCAGGAACCATCTATCCATTTTCGGCATTTTCGATTTATGCAATGTTTTACGTTTCTCTGTTCCAGAAATTGATGTTTTATACACTCGCGAAGTGATTTCTTTACCTTTTTTTTATTCCCACAATCGTGGGTGGATAAAGCAATTCCATATTTTTTTGCCATGCTGCGATACGATATTTCAGTTTTTAAATCTTCGAGCACTTCACATTTCTCTTTAATGGCTTAAAAACTTCACTTTACCCTTAACTGGAGGCATCTTACCTTTACAAAATTCACATTACACTGAAGAATTTCCATGAAAAGTTAAAACAAACGAAGACGAACTTAAGATAAAGAAACGGAAAACACGGCATTATGTAAAAATAAAGCATTCATCTTTTCGAACTCAAACTTCAACGCGTTCATTTTTTGGAACACTATAATAGTAGAAAAAAATTCGTTCATCTTTCCGAATTGTTCATCTTATAGAACCGTTCATGTTTCCAAGATTCTACTGTATATTGTAAAGGTACTCGTACAAATCTTGGTTAATACTGGTCAAGAATAAAGCTTTTTTGTTTATCAATTCACCATCATGCTCCTTTATTGCTTGCTTAAAAAGAAATTAGCACAAGCTAATTGCTATCCATTTTGATAGACCTAAATATAAGTCTTTCGGTTTAAACAGAAAAACTATAGCATCATATAAAATAAACAAATATTAAGTTGTCGTCGGTTCCATTAGAAAATAAAAAGAAATATAAATAAAAATAAAGCTGCCTACGGAGTATCATTTTGGTACTAACAAATTCCGTTTTCTAATTCGGGTTCTTATTCAAGACTTTGAGAATTTGTTGCATGAAATATCGAAGCGCGTAAAAGAGAATTCATACAATATTTATTACTGCGGTCCAACAGTTATTTACATTCGGGGTAAGTTTCAAACCAATTCCGATAAACCTTTACTAATTCAAAAAAAAAAAAAAAATTGTGTGGTTGACAGCTTTAAAAAAAACGTTAAAGGCATTCATAATCTGACAACAGTTAAGCGTTTGGTCTATTGAAAATGGATTTTGCTTCTTTAAATGCTTGCTTCCAAGCTCAAGGATTTACAGAAATAATGATTATCAATACAAAGATTTAAAAAGAAAAAAAAACAAGACTTTTATGGAGAAATTTCTTTTGTTAACCCTACCGTACATGTGTGATATTTTAGCATTATATTGTCAAGAAAAAAAAAACCTAAGATGACAGTGGCAATCACAGAAGAACGATGTTAACAGTTTCCTTACATAGTATTAATATTGTTATGGTATTATTTTGGAAATTCAGGGTTTTATGTAAAAAGTTTTCGGCAAACCATAGAAAGCACTGCACAATAAAATGCTGGCTGCTTTTTACTGATCTACTAATGCAGTCTACCCTTAAAAAAATGCAAATGCTGTTGCAATGTTATTTTAGTTAATAATAGTGACGTAACATTTTGATTTGGTATTTCAGAAGTTAAATTTGAGATCGGTGGCGGAGACAGAGATGTTAAAACACCAACAAATGAAACCCCCGGAGACGAAACTGCTTGGGAGTCCATTTGGAGTTGCCAAACTGCTATACCCGTGTACCATATGGCATTCAGTCCAGATGGCACATTATTTGCAACATCCGGTCGTAATGACAGGTTAGTCAAAATCTGGTATGAAAACAAACATGGTAAGTTCATCTAATCCACAATCATGGTATGGGCATTACATTTTAATTTATTGATAATTTCAGTGTTGTTCCCAACGAAAAGTTTTGATTCATCGCAATTCCGTTCGGGAACATTTGATGAATTAGACTTAAACTACACTTATGTATACATTGCTCATCCTAGAGCTGTAACAAATATTTCGTGGCGAAAAACCAGCAAATACATGCCGAAAGGGTCTGTGTCGAATATGTTGGTGACATCATGCCTAGACAATATATGCCGTATATGGATAGAAACGGTGCTACCAGATGATGGATTAGTCAATATGACTCAGTTTGATCCGTTGGCTTCACAAAATCCAAAATTCCGGACACACCGCCACAAACATCGGTTTATGCAGCGGTTAAAGCACATGAAAACATGTTTTCACATACGACGGCATGCGAAAAATGGTGCGATAATTGGAAATATAGCAGCGACAGCAAGTGACTCACCGTTTCGACAGGGTCCAATACCATCGCTTCCATCTTCATACAGTGTTCATGATTTTCATTCATATGGTTTTCATGGTACCGGTGTTAGCCCTGGAATGCATTTTCATTTAGCTGCTTCCATCAATGCAGAAACTGATATTCCTCTAGTTCCATCAATGCAAACGTCGGATCCATCGAATCAAAATAATTTCATTTTGCATTGGTTGAATAATAAAGAGATGCACTTTTCACTTCAAGCCGAAGGAATATTGCAAGAATTAACGCGAAAAATTATTGACAGAGAAGACAATAATAATAAAACTACATCAAATCTAAATGTTCCAGATAGTCAAGTGCACATGGAAGAAACCGCAATGGAAACCGAACGTCGTGAAGATGCAAAACGAAAGTTTGTGAAGTCCGTTCACAAATCGTTTTCAGTTGATGAGAGCAACAGTGATGAGCATTCCAGTAGCAAACATTCCGGTCAACATGGTCCCCATGGTGGCATATCTAATTTGAATTCAATTTCGAATACAACATCGTTAAATTCGTTAGCAGCTGATAATAATCCAGCTGGAGGTCATGTTATCGATTCGTTAGACATGAAAATCGACTGTTTGCTAAGAGATTGGCATCACAGTCCAGATTTACTTTATTCGATTCATCCCATTGATGGAAGTTATTTAATATGGGTAATTGAATGGTTAGATGATTATTATCCGGGATCTTTTCGTCAAGCGCAAGTTTCATTTTCAACTCGAATTCCCGGTGCATTTCCATTGGGTGATGCAATGTCTATGTCGACAATGGTTAGTTTGTATAATACTGGAGCGAGTCCATTAAACTTCCGTGAAATGGTCAAGTCAGTTAAGAAGAATGAAAATATTCCCGGTGAGAATGGAAAAGATCCGCAAAGTTTATCAATTGTTTCAGAAGAACAAGAAGTTGAAGAAGATGATGAAAATGAAGAAGGTACAGAAGATACTGAGCACAAAGAAGAAAATAATGAAGAGGAAGGGAAAGCGAATGGTGCAGAAGAGATGGTTTCAACTACACCATCTCCAACAGTATCCATGGTCACAAAGCATTCAAATGGTACACTTAATTTGTGGCAATTGACATTTTCGTACAAAACGAAATTTACGCAAGTGTTAAGCATTGGACATGTGTGTCGTGCATCTGGTCATCGCTTTAGGGTGAATGATATAACATGCCATCCAGTTCTACCATTGTTGGTAAGTAAGATTGCAACTCTAAATAACAAGTGTTATATGATACATTTTAAATGGTTATTGCCAGTTTAAAGAGGCCTTAGAAACTAAATTCGTTTAGTCTCTAACTTTTGACATATACTTTTATTTTATTCCTTTTTTCTTAGGTGTCTACATCACATCATAACATTCCTGATGCCAATAGCAGTGTTATGAGCCCATTAGAAAAGCATCATAATTTCAATAAAGACATATTCGCACCATCTGGCTTCTGTTCAGAATTAATTCTTTGGCGAGTTGACGCAGTTGGTCCTTTATGTCATTCTGGGGGCGTTAGTGAATTAGCTCGGATAAATTCACCAGAAATATCTGCATTTAGTAATGTAGCATGGATTCCGACACTATTACCCAGTACCACATTGGGCAGCTACAGTAATTCACCTTCAGCATGCTTTGTAGCGAGTGACGGAGAAAATCTACGAGTATATCAAGCCGTAATTGATGCTCGCACTTTACTTGCAGAAATTTCTTCATCTGAGAGTCTTAGTAAAAAGAACGGTTCCTTGACGTCCTTATATTCAGAGGTTTCATCTGAAAACTTTTACCATAAATCGTCGTTGCATGATAAAATAAAAATTGTCTCACAGCAATCAACTGCCCGTCCTGGCTGCGTTATTCAATTGGACGCTATTTCAGATGCAAAGCATGATTGGCAGAATACCCAGTTTTTGCATGTTTTCCAAGAGCAATTAATCACTGGAGAGCGTACGGATAAACAGAAAAGCGATGACGAAGCAACAAATCAACCCGGATTCATGGAATCCCAATTAAGTGCCATGGTTGATTTGCAAAGGAATGCGGAATTTGAAGAGCCATTTTATATTGTTATTATTGAAAAAACAATAAAAGGTAGTACTATTCATATGTGGCGTATTGTAATATCTTCGAAGCCACAGACATCGTTTCTCTCCGAATCAGCAATGTATGTTCCTGATAGTAATTTAACACAAGATTTAGATGATCCAGAAATCATTCGTCGAATGTCTATGGATAACGGTATTGCTGGTGGAGAAGGAGAACCAGAAGTAGAAGCTCCTCATATTTCTATAATAACAAAGAAAGTTTGCACACAAGAACTTCCTATGCCCGATGGGGTAGATGTTATTCATGCTTCGCCCGCTGCAGGCCATCTAAGCTCTTCCTCCATCTACCCGGCGTGTTTTGCACCCTACATTATCGTTACGGCATGTTCGGATTCAATATCTCGGTTTTGGAAATGTGATGTTATTACCGGTGAAAGTGGTGTTTGCGATTTGGAGTCCACAAAATACGAATGGTCAGAATGGAAGATGTTTAGTCGTCAGCAGGATTCTGCTATAGAGATATCGGGGCAACCTCTGAACATAAGTGCCGCGTATTCAGGTCGCGTAGCATGTGCTTATAAATATGGAAAATCATTTACCAGGCCGCATAAAGGTGACCCAGAATCTAGATATATCAACTTGTGTGTGGCAATTTACGAATGCGAAAGCACAGGTGGAAGTGAATGGGTTCTTGAGGATACAATTCATTTGAGAAATGTGCATTTGCCACGCATCAATATTGATCACAGTCTCGATCTGAGTTACATACGCGACACAAGGTATTGGCAGAAAAAGCAACGACTCAATCAAGTAATCCAAACATTTACACATGATGACAATAGATCACCACGCAGTGGAGAAATTACTCCGGAATTAGGTGTTAAACCAAGCAGTGGTCTACTCGCAGTACCTAGTTTTAGCACCTTACAATCATTAAAGAAGAGCATCACCGAAAATGGAAATACCTGTCCACTGACGCAGAAGCATCTCGTGCAACTTGATTGGGTTTCAAAAGAAGATGGTTCGCATATTCTAACCGTTGCGGTTGGCAGTAAGATTCTTCTTTACACGCCAGTATGTAGTGATTTGGCTCAAGCTAATATGAAAGCAATGAAGGAATCGCGTTCAGCTAATCGACCAATCCTCAGAAAAGCAAGTTCCTTAGCTCAGCCTCATTTTAATGATGAGATTCGTTGGATGAAGCTGCGGCAAATCGATTTGCAGACAGCCGACGGCTTGCCTCCACTTCCTATGCAAATTTCTTGGGTCCGTGATGGTATATTAGTTGTAGGCATGGACTCAGAAATGCATGTTTATTCGCAATGGAAAGCACGCTATGCACAAGCGCTGAGTGTAGAAGATTTAATGGACACCAGAAATTTACGTGACGAGGATTTACGATCGCTTGCAAATGATACAACGCAGCGAAGATTGAATAATGTTCAATCAATGCCGTTGATGAGCAAGGCAAGTACAGTTAATCTTCAACTGCTGTCCGTGGACAAAAAGAAAAAGTTCGGTAATGTGAGTTGTGCAAATATGCAAGGAGGATCTGATGCACAACAATTTCATGATTACATGACTGATTATGGGCTATTCCAAGCTTCACGAATAGCTTGTCCAGTATTACCACAATATCATCCCAAACAGCTGATGGAATTGTTGAATTCGGGAAAAATTCGATGGGTAAAGGCTATTTTGGCCCATTTGGTCCGATGCATGAGCGGTCCGTACTTGCAAGGTGGCCAAACAGGTGGGGATGATGAGAGTGCAAGACAGGTTTGTAAACAAATCAAATTCATTGTTCAAAATAAATATTGAGAGATTTTCATAATAGCGCGCTTGGTCCAGATCGAGAACTCTGTCGATAAGCTTTGCAGGAGCCCCCAACAGTCCCAATGAACAACGTGGCTCAACAACACAGGTATTTATTGTTTTTTTTTTTTTTTATTTTTAACTGTTATTCATTTGGTATCGTCTAATGTGTCCGTTTCTATATATTTAACTAGATTCCTGAGGAATTGATGCTGGATTATGCCGAAATAACATCTATTCCACCGCTTCCTCTATGGGTTTTGTTATCAGCAGATAAAGAAGGTTCAAATAAGGGAACACAGGCACAGGAAGAAGTAAAAGATTACGATGAACTCTTTGTTATGGATACAGAAGAGGATAACTTAGATGACCTTTTAGATGATGAGTCTGAACCTCGCCGAAACGATCGCAGACAGTCCATACCGGAAAAGCAAGGTTTTGCACATTTCGGTCCACGTCAAGGACAGCTATTATCACGTCTCCTTACGCATACACATCTACCGGGACTCTCATCTCTTGACCAAATGCATTTACTTGCTTTGGCCGATACGGTAGCAACTTGTAATACTGATTTTTCGGAGAAATTTGCCAATGATGCTGCAAAAAGGGCGATAGCTAAAGAAAATTTAAACAATACTGATGAAGCAAGTCATAATATTTCCACCGAATCACTGGATGATTGTGGTCTAAGGTTTTTGCTGGCCATGAAACATTTTACATACTTGATGCGGTGTTTACCATTAAATCAACGCTCAAACTTCCAAAAACAAGGTGTGGGAACCTCAAACATTGTTTGGGCATTTCACTCAGAGAGTGAAGAGGAGTTACTTAATTTAATCCCATCGTATACTAAAGGAGAGCTGAAGTGGTCAACACTAAAAGAATTGGGCGTAGGCTATTGGTTAAAGAACGTCACAGTATTAAAACAGTGCATTGAAAAATTAGCCAAGTCAGCATACCAGTCAAAGCAAGATCCTCTCGATGCTGCACTTTATTATTTAGCGATGAAGAAAAAATCCATAGTTTGGGGCTTATTCCGTTCTCAGAGGGACGAAAAGATGACAACATTTTTCCAAAATAATTTCAATGATGATCGCTGGAGAAAGGCGGCCCTTAAAAACGCGTTCGTCTTGCTGGGAAAGCAACGTTTTGAACATGCAGTTGCATTTTTCTTGCTTGCTAATTCTCTTCACGACGCCATTGAAGTGTGTTTGAATAAACTGGATGATTTTCAGCTGGCTCTAATCATTACACGACTGTATGAAGGCGAATTAGATATGAATATACCATCGACTTATAAAAAACTTATTTACGAACATCTTCTTGGATTTGAAGGTGACGGCACTAATCTTGATGTAAGTAAGGCTCATCCTGATCCATTTTTGCGTTCAATTGGTTTTTGGATACTTAAAAACTATTCAGCTAGTTTAAGCACATTGTTGATAAATAATGCTGGACAAAACCATTATGCGTACAAAGATGAAGATAGCTTAAAAAATGAGAATTCGCAGTCGACAAACCCAAATGTGTTTAACTTCTACATATACCTTCGAACGCACCCACTTCTAATTAGGCAGCATATAGCCTCTACGGCTCAGGAAAAGAAACTTACACAAGTGATTCTGTCTGGATTCAGTTATGCTGGCGATGTCGGAAGCGCTTGTGTAAGTGATAAACAAATACAGCTAGAAGATACCATTACTCCATTGGAGCGTCAGCTGTACTTTACCACCGCTCATGCGCACTTCAAAGCAGGCTGCCCAGCACTAGCTTTGGAAGTTCTTAACAAACTACCGACTAAAGTGATAGAAACGGCAGGGAATAGTGAAGTTGCGACTCCATCGGAAAATGTAAAAAATGATTTAATTAACACAGGAATCTTAGATTGGCATAGCAGCAACACAGCTGCAAATATTTCACAAGATGGTGGCGGCTCAGCGGCAGATTTCGATTGGGGTGCTCCCGTTAGTACTTTAGAAGATGATGGTGGATTTAAAATCGAATGGGGCGCTGATGATGTCAATAATGACGATGATGAAGAGGAGGAAGAAAAACAAAAAACACCTGTACCATCGGCAGATGGTGCAGTTGGTGCACCATTAAAATCAAGTGTTCCAGAGGATAGACCACACGAGAAACTTGACATAATGGCGCAACAATTAAAATTTGTTGCATGTCTGAAAATTCTTATGGAAGAATTGTCTACACTGGCAACAGGTTTCGAAGTAGATGGCGGTCAACTTCGCTATCAATTGTACATTTGGTTGGAAAGAGAAGTAGATGCGCTAAAACAACTTTGTAATTATTGTAATACAGAAAATGATGCCTTAGAAAGTAACCAAACAATTGAGATGACTCAGGTGAGAGAATGTTATTTATTATCTCACATAAATAAAATGTTATTCATAAATAATTATTTAGATGGATAAGGACAATAATATCACCTCACAAAAACTAACCGATAAGCCAACTTTGCATGAGATTTTAATGCAAGAAAAACAAGACTTTGAAGCTAAAGTAAAGCGAGCAGCAAGACGAAAAAGGTGGCTCAAAGGTAAGAGCTGCCGAATGGGCTGCAATAGATATTTGTTTTGATATTTTTAGTGAGCACAAACGCTAGAGTTTTTCTTTCAAGACACCGGATTTACGAGAATTTTAAGATGCAAAGCTTAGATTATGTTCGGGTTATGAATGTAGGTTTTGGTTTGTGGACTGCATAAGGTCCAATCTCCACAAACGAAATAAGAGTATCTACAGCGGTTTGTTGTGGAAAATCAGCTTAGCCATGTCGGAGTTGTGTTCTTTCTGTGTATTGTGTTGTATTGATACGAAAAGTATCAACGAACGTTTGTTACGATTTGAGCTATTAAGGGGCTGTCAGGACCGAAAAAAGTTTAAATAAGTAACGAAAGATTGCAACGTGCGTCACAAACATTTCAAGCTTTAAACGATTGCAAATCGGTGTAAAAAATTCTACAATGTCCAAATTTTTGATAGTTTGGAGAAATATTAACAACTCTGCTTCAGTATCGTTTATTCACAAGGTCATATTAGCTGTCAGTTCTTTGGGCAATCTATATTATTCAATAGCTACAACTCGATTTCGTACTCATAAAGTGGCTAGAGTACTTAAAGATCTGTAAATATTGGGTTGTACCACATGGAATGTCCGATTTTATAGTAAAAATTGAAAAGCCAATATTATATTTCCGTAAATTTTTATTCAATCAAAATAGGATCCGTTGGCATCTATGACATTCTTCCAACCGCTACTTGTAAGGTATGGGGTCTAGCATTGTCATGCAAAAGGATCGGGTGTGCCTATTAACCAACGCTGGTTGCTTTTCAGCCAATTTGACACCCCATATGTCGATTTCCTCACAACATTAGATAGATGAAGAAATGAAAAGTGGATAGGTTCTTTCGATGTCCAACAAATTGTCACCATAACCTTTTTTGGGTGAAGATCGGGCTTTCTGGGTGTGTTTAGGCTTTTCATCTGAATCCAACTACTGCCCAGAGCTTTTACGATTATCATACAGTATCCACTTTTCATCACAGGTGACTATCCGGTGCAAAAACGGTTCAGTTTGGTTTCTTAATGTAAGCGATGCGCAGATTTCCTGTCCAAACCAAGGTCGTATAGTCAAATGCATCAACAATATTTTTCATTGCCAATGACGCATTATATCGCATTTTAAATTCGTAAAGGAAGAGAGTTCGAATTTGAACTGCCGGCAACATGGTAAATCATTCCTAGACAAAAATAAAGGTACTTGTAACGAACCCTAAAATTCTCACACGTCAAGCATAAGGAACCTGTTTATTTTATAAAAAAAAGAAAATTTAACGTTCTGGCACGGACATTTTATTTGGTACAACTCAATACACAAATCCGCTGATTCAGATGATAAAACTTCCCTTCGGATTCTTTTCGAGCGTATGGAATATAATGCTTAGCTTGTGCCTATATATTAATTTTTTTCAAGGGCATGGAAACGCTAAAAAAATCCATAATGTGACAAAAGCGCAATGTTTCCCAGACGTTTGCCACGGATAAGTTTTATAGGGCTGACCAGTTCGACACCAAAAATGTGGGCAAAAACTTATAGATGTTGCAAATATTGCACAATAAATTGATAGCCACGTAATGCCCCAGTCTTATGTTTTTATGTGGATAGATTTCGACTAGTGCTGCAAGAATTTCGAAAGAGCCCTCTTTTTTAAGGAAAAATTAATTGTATTGCGAGAATGTTTTTTTTTTTGTAATAACATAAGTCATTGGCGTATTTTGGTCAAAAACTAATGGCCGGGATTCGGCGTAAAGATGCTTCATCTATCCTATCAGGAAGTTAAAAAACTGTATTTCTAAATGCTTACGGCGCAATTTACAGTTATAAACTTGCCATTCGCCTTACTTAATCAACTGAGGAGGAAACTGTATTAATGATTATCAACTGTGTAGGGGAATAACGAAAGAAAAGAAAAAAATGCTAAATTAACGTGAGGAAATTGGTAACTTTAATGCTCCCTGCTGTACCATCGACAGCATATATATGGTTTTTCTTATGATAATACAGTAATTTGTACTTCAAACGCAGAACGGATAATTAGATCTCTTTTAAATACTTTCAGGCGAACCAGACTCCTTCGAATGATCCTTCATCTTCACTTCACCATCACACTCAGTATTCATTTATTACACATTATACGATCTCCTATTGTTTGGTGACGCTATGCCTTTATAAGGTACGCGTGTTACCTGTAACCCATAAATGTCGCCGACGACATAACGATCGTTTGGTAAAACTTTCTTTACTTCATAAGGGCCTCTAAATTTGGCCTGAAGTTTCTTGTTGAAACCCGGAATTGTGACAATGTTTCTGATCAAAACATATTCACTTTGCTTGTAAGACCTTGGATTTTTATGACGTTGGTCATAATAAATTTTATTTCGTAGTTGATTCCTCTGAGTATTTTCGACAGTCTTTTGCCCAATATCTTTTACACAGTTTTGTTTCTGATTTAAAGTATCTTGAAAATATTCGCTAATACGATCACAAAGTTCACTCTTCTGATTTCTTCCAAACAGAAGAACACTTGGGGTAAAACATGTACTTCTGTTTTTGGTGTTATTGAGCGCAAATTCAACTTTAGTTAAGTGCTTATCCCAATCATTCGTTGTGTTCGCATCACATTCTTTTGCCAACATCGGGACAATAATGCGATTCATTCGCTCGATTTGGCCATTTGATTGGGGAGAATGTGTCGTAATTTTAATGTGCTTAATATTTTGTTTCTCTAGAAATTCTTTGGAAGTAAAACAGGTACCCCGAGTAATTTTCGAAAAATGACTTTCAGCAAGTTATAGCCTCTTTGCTCTGCGTGGTCTTGATAGGATAAAGCTTTAGAAACTTTGTAAATCCGTCAATCACGTGACGAAGGGGGACATCTCCCTTTGGGATAGTATGTAATGTAGCCTCAACTTTTCCGGAATTGGGCGAAAAACAGATACATTTCAAACACGTCTTTATGTAAGCTTTTTATTAGTCAAATTTCGGAATATATACTTCATAAATCGTTCAAAAACAGACAGGGCATTTTTCAGCCCAAACGACCCTATGAATGAAGTGTATTTCATTGACTCATCGGACAACTGGACATGGTGAAAACCATTTTTCAAATCCAATGACGTGAAATACTTTTTCCCTCTGAGACGATCCAAGTGATCTTCAATAAGAGGTAATGGGTAATTTTCGCGGACGGTCCATCCAAAAACGAAGTTCTTTATTCTTTTTCTGCACTAAAACAATTGGGGAAACATAAGGTGAATGCGATTAGCGCATAATACCCTTTCTTAACAAATCGTCTAAGATCTTTTGAAGGTCGATCTTGTGAGTATCTTCGAAAGAATTATTTTCATTTTAAAATCTGTTACCGGTACTAGGTCATCTGAGACAAAATAAGCCGGTCTTACAATATCCTTAATCTTTTGATCAACATACAGTGTTTTCTCAATGTTAAAATCAAATTCAACGCTCGCCACTTATGTCAATATTTAAAATTTGATTGATGAATTTAACTTCCAAGGGGTCTTCACTTGCGTTGTCTTTGAGGACTGAGTCATGATGATTAGAGGTATTCAAGGTCATTGGAGGTTCTGATTATAGTTGCTGTAGTTTACACCGGTCCTTTTGAGCGCCAAACCCGTTTTTCCAATAAAATGTCTTCCTAAAATAACAGGATAAGTCATTGAAAAATTCTTCACTACATTTGAGTTTGAAATTTATAATTAAATTTTCGAAAGAGATACGAATACTTATACTCCCAATTGTAATAAGGGGGCTGCCATTGACTCCAACGTAAGATTGTGGTGCTTCGTCTAAAGTTGCTAGGCAAACTGGTAGAAGGAACTTTTCCTGGATAAAGCTGATTGGGCTTCCAGAGTCCAAAAACGTCAGCAACGATGTGGAATTATCCATCTCCTTTCAAACCCACTGAAAAGTCATTACCAAGTGATTGACCGTGTTCATCGCTTTGATGCACCGCCATGACTGTGCCTTTTTTTGGACATTTGGTGGACACATGTCCTTGTTTCCCACACTTAAAACAGGTGATCACCTTTTTCTCGAATTTTGGACGGACACTGCGTTGACTTGGAACTAAATCGCCGGTGCTTTTGACTTTGCTTTGCTGAGAGTTAAACGACACAGACTTTGACAGCTTTTCTGTGTTATAACTTTTTAACTTTTCATATTTTCGCAACGCTACTTTCAATTCACTCAAGTTATCTGCGCCATATAAAATCATTTTGTTCACTTCTGAATCGGGGATTCCTCTTATGATGAACTGTATTAAATGTTCTTCCTCAACGGTGGTATGCGAGGCGATCTCCTGCATATGAATCACAGTGTTGCATGGTTTCCTCACGTCGTTTTTTTCCGCTTGCGAAGCTCGGTATACACATCGGATTTTGTCACAACCCGACCAAACTCATCTTTTAACTTTGATTTCAACGCGCACCAGTTATTCACATGCACTGTTCTCACAAACAATTTTGCAGTACCGGATAGAAAGCGTTTGCCATAGGCAAATCTATACCTTTTACTGAGTTTCATAACCTCTGACAGTTCTTCAAATTGTTCTATCCCACGTTGTATAGGATAATTGTCATCACCATTAAATGCAGGCATAGCATGTCATTGAAGTTGGAACTCGCGTGTGATCTGGGGTTTAATTCTGCCTCTTCCAGTTGTAAGTCTGGAAGGATTTGCCGCCGCAATCTCGATATCTCCACCTTCTTTTGATGCATACTTTTGCAACTCTGTTTGGCATCCTTTTTAGTTTTGCCAATTCTTCATTTAAGCGCTCCTCCTCCTCAGTACAAGATCCATTACCACCTTCGGACAATCGGATAAATAATCATCTAAAGAACTTGAGTCATCGGTGCACTGGTCTTGCTCCCAGAAGCTAGATTTTCTTGCATCAACTTGAGGTGTTCGTCTTTCGTTAAACCTTGTGCTGCATTTTTTAGTCGGTAAACAGTTGCCGATTCTAAGAACTGCGTCCATTTTTTTTTTCAGACATCTCTCAAAATTTTCACAAATTTCGACAGCGAAAAAAAAAAGTTAAACTCACTAAAGCGCGGTATTGACTCGTCAAATGCACGAACACTTGTTGAAATTTCGATCAACTTGTTCTTTGATCCCACTTCTGATAAATTTGTAGCGGAATAACAGTAACCTGATTAATGATAGTAGTTACTGAATGAATTACAGATAAATCTTTTCTTTAATTTCGGTTAAACTTATTTTAGTGATGGTAAATTTCTCTTACACTTTTTTGTGTAGGTTATTGAAAGAAGTGCGTAATCGTATTGCATGATCCTCTATTTGTGGTAAAGATCTTTGTGAATATTTCTTCCTTTAAAAAGAAAAATACCTTTGAAATACCCGTTCACCATGATCAATTATGTTCAATTTTCAGAAATAATGCCAAAGAATGTTAATAATTATATTAATTATTTTTATTTATTTTTAGCGAATGAAACACTTTTACGCACACTTTTAAGTTACTGCTCACTTCACGGTGCCAGTGGTGGTGGATTAGCTTCAGTTCGGATGGAATTGGTACTCTTACTTCAAGAATTACAACAAGAGAAAACTCAACAACAGCTACTTAGTCCACTTCCGTTCCCGACGACTCTACCATTGTTAAGCGCATGTGTTGCTGGAAATAAGACTGTCATAGCCGATCCAATCAAATATTTACAGGTTACACATTAAAATTATATATATATCTGGGTTCTAATTATTAATTTATTTTCGTTTTTAGTCTCATACGCAAGATATGCTTCAGACTGTGGTTGATGTGCGATCGCCGTTTATTGGTGTAAAAGAGGATACTTATTCTGAAATATTAGTGCTACGCGATTTAGCGATCGCATTGTCAAGCTGTATATATCAATCGCTTTGCGATTCAGAAAGTTTTGTTGTAAGTCAGTCGTTGGTTTCAAATGGCTATCAAAGTCCTGGAATTGAAAATTTAGCAAAATTAAATGCGTCATGCCAATGCTCACACTTAATGGTTAATGCAAATATTTACCAGCGCAAGCGAAAATATTCAACTGATGAACCAGCTGCTATCTGTACCCTACCATCAAAGTGGCCTGGTGTAACTAATCTGAGAGCGCTGTTGGCTCGAGAAAAAGACGAAGACATCCCAAGACTGAATGTTTTATTGTTGGAGGCTTTTGTCGCCACTTATATGTCTTTAATGGTATATGCGTTAGCTTCATGTGATTGTCATATTTTATATCGACTGATTGGGCAAAAATTCACGAACTCTTCATGGGCAACTCTGTTTGGTGGTGGCATTAAAAAATTACTTCGAAAGGCAACTTCACAAAGTCATTTAACACAAAGCTTCCAATCACAAAGTTCACAGGATATACCTGATGAAGGTGGTGTTTGGAATACAGTTACGTCGATAACAAAACAACGAGTGAAGTTAAATATGAAACTTCTTGGTACATTTAGCAATTCTAGCGGCAACGCTATTATGAAAGAAGATAAACCAACATATAGGGAACAATTTGTTTCCCCTGAAATGTCCATGGTGTCATATTTCTTGATAAAACCCTCTCAATTAGGTAAGATACACACATGTTTAGTTATTCATTCAAATACTTAAATTGT
Source organism: Volucella zonaria (assembly GCA_963966105.1). Classification (NCBI taxonomy): domain Eukaryota; kingdom Metazoa; phylum Arthropoda; class Insecta; order Diptera; family Syrphidae; genus Volucella; species Volucella zonaria. The sequence goes on along the minus strand of OZ014532.1, from coordinate 86,429,954 downwards.
TTTTATGCGTTAAAGTGGAAGGAAATGAAGATGACTATGACACTGACGATTCGTATGCATCTGATGAAGACGAAGATCTCGACGATGAAGAGGTTTTTGGTGATGCTCTCAGTACGGCTCCGACAACTTTAAGTAAGCCCCGAAAGGAAAATACAGAGCATTCTAATCCGATATCTTACTCTTGGAATATAATGCGAACTGCTATAATAAAGTTAACAATATTAAAATTACAAGAAGTGATCAATATAGCTGGAATTGAAAGTCAAGGTGAATTGAAAAAATATTTTTAAAAGTACAACTTGTAATAGTTTTCGATTGTAGAATTACCTGTGGCAAGTCCTCTGACACACGAAGTAATAAGAAACTTGAATCATTGGCAAGAAATCGTCACGGAAGAACTGCAAGCTAAAGGGCCAGCACCTGCCGACTTTATTCCTGGTAATTAATTAAATTAAATAAAATTGTGCAATAATATAGAAGAAAATTTTCAAATACTCATTTTAAAGGCTGTTTTGTTGAGAATGATGCTAAGGGACCTGCTATTCACAAGTACAGATCGTTACTTGAAAAGCATAACACACCATTTGTAACGAGCTCGTCAGCTAGACCAGCTACCCGTTTGTGGAACTTTCTTGTACGCCAGGAACATGTACAAGATATATTCATACGAGCTGTTTTTGGTAGAAAACGATCTAAAGATTCAGAAGCAGGATTAAGTTCATGCTCGAAGCCAGATTTCAACAGTGCCAACGAAGTGGATTCAGGTAACGGTTAAAAATATATTTCAATATTTATCATAACATATTTACAATTATACAATTGTAGGTAGCGAACATTTAAATGCACATCACGAACCGATTAGAATAATACACAAAGACCAAGAATCGATCTCAGCGTTTTGTATAAATAATGCATCACCTGGACTGATGGCAATAGCAACACCACGTGAAGTACAAGAAATGGATATTTCTCTGCTGCTGGAATCTCCAAATTGGTGTGAAGACGAATGCGAGTACGATATTTTAAATCTTTCAAAAGACATCGATACTTTACCAGCGACAGGTTTCTTAGTTATTCAAGCGGCTGCAGATAAGTAAGCTTATTACAAACATTCCGTTGTTAAATAAAAATTACAATTATTCTTATTTCCGTAAAAGGGTTTCAATGAATGCAACTCCTAATATACAAAATTACGGATCCCCAGCAAGTTACCAACCAGCAGTGGGCAGTCAATCTGGACGTGGAACTTCTGTGGTAAGTTAACTTTGCCGTTGTTGGTGTTTTCTTATCGCTATTCGATTGTATATTGTTACTAACACAATGCAAATTCAATTTCCACAATATTTTAAATTTAATTTGAATTTTTTTTTTACAATTTATCAATATAACACATCTCATTTTCAAATGTATGTACATACAATATTCATATATTCTCATATATAAATGAGTTGACAAAGTTGTATACACTTATTTGTACATACATACATATATATAGGATAAGATAAGGAATATGAGAGTACATATTGACTCTCGTCAGGGGATTCTATGTAGCCGAAATCTAGCAATTGAAAATTTTTCAGAATTTTTGTAAAATTTGACTTAATATAATACCGTTGAGAGTTTTTTTTATTTTATTAACTTTTGAATCTCGTATAAATACATCTAATGTTACATATTGCACCGAAATTTCTAAATTTGCGGTCTTTAGCACTATTCACCTGGCTGCTCAATTTTGAATTTCCTCGTCAGTGAGATTCGAAAGTTTACTCACATTTCTGCATTTGAAAGATATTGTAATTTTTTCCTTGGTATCTTCTTGAAACCTCCGCTGGAACTTGAGCTTCCATTGCTTTTTGGACTGAATTTTCCGATGACCTGCGTGGGGCATGGAAATGTCGGCTTGGGCGGTCAAATTTTCGGAGACCTCCAAGAATATGTTTACTACTTTACTACTAATTAGGTCATGTTTTGATACCACTATTAATATTTGGGAAATTTTCATTTTCGTTTCGTATTTATGCATGGCATCCAGAACTGCGATGTGTACATATATGTTAGAGGTTATACACGACAGTTGTACATGGTCTGCAGCAGCAGCGAAATATTCGCGCTGTTTAACCCAGCCTACACAACCTCTATGTACGATATCGTTAACGCAGATCACCTGATGGTTTACGATTATAATTATTCGAGTTTCGATATAAGCCATTTAAGTAGTTGGGCTATGAAAATATTCGGGTTATACAACGGTTTTGCCGTCTAGAACTCGGTAGTTGCAGTTTCGTTTAAAGGCTTACTATTTTATTACCTAAATTCTGAGGTTTACGCAGATGCATAATATAGGTATATCGATAAAAGACTATTGATTTTGTGTTTTGATATTTAAACTTTCGATAATCTTATACTCGTACAGCGGATCAAGAAAACTTTCCTTGCACTTGAGAGGCATTCAACTGCCTCCTTATCATTTAACTAACTAAACAGCGATTTAAATTCAAAAATTCCGATTCACATTCATGCCACCAAAGGTACGTGATCCCTCCCTAGTTATTATTTTTTTTTTACCCCTTACTTTGTCCTATAAAATCCGACGTTTCCTCCTTATGCGCGACAGCGAAGATAAGCTTTCTTCATTGAGTAATGCGTTAAAGTATTCTTTCCATTTGTAAATTGCATGTATATATAATACATTGTTAGTGATTTAATTTTGCTTAGGTGGCGCTACAGTTCGGGGTGAACGTGTGCCTCAATAAGTCTCTTCAGCTAGCTCGATCTTTAGTTAACTGTCTCCAGTTGCACAATCCAAGTCGGTTGAGATTCTCTTCTACTTGTGCGACGGTGCGGTCTTCCTCTACGGCCTTATCTCTGCGGGCCGGAGCGTTGAGGTCAATTTGCTCTAAATTTCCTAGCTATCCTAGGCAATTGATGCGCAGATCGATGACGCCGTACAGCTGGTATAGTTCGTTTTATGTAGAGTCTCCTTAGTTGTCCAGGATAAGGTCTTACTACTCAATTGCCTTCTTAGCCCAAAGAAATAACGATTAGCAGGAGTTATTCTTCGTTTTATTTCTACTGCGGTGTTGTTGGAAGGATTGAAGCAGAACCAAGCTAGACAAATCAACTTACTACTTCAAAATTATAGCTGTTGACTATTTCATCCTGTCCAATTAATGGATTTTGTGTGCCCCTTCTTGTTGATAGCATATACGTGGTTTTGAACTTATTTACCGCTAAACCCATTTTGGCAGTTCCTACAATAGTTGCCCAGACTTTTGGAAAATTGTGCCCTCGGTGTTCGCTTGTAAATTCCACACAATTCTTTCAAGTATGATGTTAAAGAACTCACAAGACAGCACGTCACCTTTTCTAAAATCTGTTTTAACGTCAAAGGTTTCGGTTAAACGCTACCAACCTTGACGGAGCAGCGAGCGTTCTTCATCGTCATTCTGCGCAGACGGACGAGTTTGGCAGGGATACCAGAACTGGACATGGCTCTGCATAGCTTGTCTCCATAAGTGTTGTTATATAACATCTTATACGAGTATGATAAAAAGACATTGGGTATCGATTTGGAGTTCGTGCATTTTCTTTTCATGATCTGCCGAACTGTGAAAATTTGGCCGATTGTGGACTTTTCTACCCTGAAACCACATTGATAGGGGCCAGTTGTGTTGATACACAAACATTTTTTGTGGATTGGCCAAATGATTCTGGGATTCCAATCATCAGTCATACGAGTACACTCTGCCCAGATCGGAGAAATGAGTTGGTGTATGCTCTCCACAAAGTCATTTCCAGCAGCTTTGAATACCTTGGCCGGTAAGAAATTGGAATTGATAACTTATATCTAGCGCACCAGTGGGGATACAATATGAGTATGTTGCAAAGTGAGATTCCTTATTAAAGTCTAACTCATATACATATACTTTGTACGTTTTGTTGCGCTTATTTTGCTTTTATTTTTATGACATGTAAAGCGTCAACTTTTTTAGTTATCATGCATTTAATTTTAATCCGTTCTTTGTCCTAAAGAATCGTAAATGATATTTTAAATAATTACCATATATTACAATACTGTTTTGTATTTTATTTCTTAAATTTTTGTTTAATTTTTAAAAAAAAATTAAAGCAGAACTGGGTGTGTAGAGTTGTAATAAAAAACAAAAGTAGCATTGTTAATCATCGATTCCTAAAATGGCACTGTATCTCATGTTAGTCCATTTAAATAGAAATAACGAATGCCGTTTTTACTGTGTTTTAATTGTCCTTGCTTGTATTTCTGTTTAATCGCTCTCATTAAAGAACGCCAAGTGATGAACTTTACAGCATTTTCTATGATGATGATTCTTTTACACATGATTGCGTAAGCATGTTTAAAATGTCATGACTCACGAAGTTGATAATTTTTTGAAATGCAAAATATTGTACAAAAACTATACTAATATTCTTTTAGTAAATAACTCAATCCTTATCAGGCTGCTCCATTCTTTTAGTTAAGTGGCCGTGGCTTAAATGGTAGTTTATTGGTTTCCAAATCGGACGGTTCGGGGTTCAATACCACCCGCGCCGAACGAAATTCTTTTTTTTAGGCAATTAAATTCACGTAAGATGAGTGGTTACCTAGAATACAACAACACGTCCAATTACCGTAATAATTTAGTCTCCCCATTAAATGTTGGATGCCACCCATCCTTCCTCTTTCTGTCCCATTTTTCCTACAAATTTAACACGTGCCCAGGCATTTTAAGTGTAGTAATACCCTACTGAGTGGGTTCTCAATCCGGAAAGGTTTGACTTCTAGAATTAAATTTTGTCTTTGTGGTTCACTTTTAGGCGATGGGATTTTTTTATTTCTTCGAATAGATAATACTTTCTGTGTTTAGCATTTTTATTTTCACATTAATCCTTCACTAATGAATGTGAGTTTTATTACAATATGTAGAGAAAGTGGAGATAAGTTTAAGTCGTATTACACAAAGCTGTATAATAAACGATAAGCACGTTCATTTGTGAAAATGTGTGTTAAAAATAAAATTGAATTTTTACCAGGCAGCTCTATTATGTTTCCTCATTAATACTATACATATATATTAATCACAGGGTTAAAAAGAAAAAAAAACAAAAAAAAAATAATGAAAACTTTGCTATGACAAACATCATCATCTACATACATATAACACACAAATGTTTACAAAATGCTTTTTTGTTTTTCCTGTCTTTCGTTGTACGCTGCAGATAAAAGGAGCCAATTTTCCAGGTTGTCACGATCCATGGTATTGCAAAATGGTTTTAGAACATTCTAAGCACTTGCTAAAGCCGGTACAGTTTCCTTTCAATAATTCAGCAATGAAAGTTATAATTTTTGTTCCTCTTTTTTCCTTTTTCTATTTGTGTGCTGATTTTATATTTATTATTAAGTTAGAATGTTATATTTGCTTCCGTTTATTTGGTTTCCGTTGTTTTGTGGAGTTTTAGATGGCAAATATGTTATTTTGTAAAATAAAAAATAAAAATTGCAGTTATGGTGCTCGTAGTGCACAAATCGGCCCAATTGTATAACGGATTTTTAAACTCTATCAATATGTTAAATTTCGGGTTTTATTTTTCTGCAGGTCATGAAACATAAGGTGGACAATGTTAAACGAATGAGTGCACATCCATTAATGCCATTATACCTTACTGGCGGCCAAGATGGATCTGTTCAACTTTGGGAATGGAGCCATCAACAAGTAGTTTGCACTCCTCGACCACCGGGTACATTTGCCAAAGTTACACGATGCAGATTTTCACAACAGGGTAATAAATTTGGCATTGCCGATGGTGACGGGAAACTAAGTCTCTGGCAAGCTGGAATTGCCTCACAGAGTAATCGATCATTTTTCGTAAGTGGATCTTCTTAACATTATTATAGTAGTAAAGAAAACTCTTGAATTATTATAGACGCATCAATGCCATAATAAACTTATTGCTGATTTTGTGTTCCTTGGTTCGTGTAGTTTGGTTGCGACTGGTAAGGGCTCATTTCCAATTATACAAGATATTTAAATGAAAAATAAATTATTCTTTCTAAAGCTGGTCATAGTTCGGAGAACAAAAATGTTGGTATATGGGATACACTCCTGCCTCAGAAAAAGTCATTGGTGTCAAGTAAGTATGTCTGCTTTATAGCTTTTGACAGTTCACAAGTTTTTATTTTCAATTATTATTCAATTATGATGCTATGCTAATTTGTTCCGCATACAGTAAGTAAGTAAGTTGATTCGTCTTCTAGGAATTTCGTCGCAATCCTTTTCGATAATGAAGTGAATGTTGATCCTTATAGAATTATCTTACCTCGGCGTAATCACTGGATATTTTTTGTTTTACAGCTTGTTTCAATACCAGTGTAAAATTAAAATCAATTTGACCTCTTTTGGTGGTAGTCATAGCTCAGTGAATGATTAGCCATCTATTTCTATTGGTTAGTTCATCTGCTGTGCTCAATTTCAAGGCACGAAAAACTGGAAAAAATAAGAATTCTGACCCACCAAACTTTCAACTTGAAAAGGCGTCTTTATCCTCCCAAGAGTCGGCTATGGTCCAACCAAAGACATCACCACACTTGAAAGCATCGGTTCCTACAAGATCACCGGAATTGATGGACGCATGATGGCGAGCCGCATAATAATTCGTCCATTGTCAGATTTATTGTTTTTTTTTTTTTGTTATAATGAGCGCACACTCAAGGGGTTTTTGTACCCTTAAAATATTTGTACACAGCTCGGGCTAAGGAAATTTAGGGAGGAAGAAAGGACAGATACCGATGTACATTGTTTTTAAATGTTTGTAAGTTATAACGACCAGGAAACACAGAGATCGGCAGGGCAATCCATAAGCGAGTTGTACGGCTTAGGAAAGAATCACGATATTTTAGAGTACGTCCGAAAATGGGCTTGAGGGTATACTGATGAGCACTCATAGCGAGACGGGTGTTACGGTTGCAAGTTTGAATGGGCGGAATGCTACTCGGGAATTCAATGGAGCACTGGTGGTGGAAATAGCGATAAAACAAAGTGTGACAGGAGACATTACGTCGGTGTTCGATGGTGTCAATTGATTGACTGATATTAGTATCACCTATAAGTTTTATCGCACGGTTTCGAATCCTACCTAGCAAGTGCAGAGATGTTTTAGGAGCACCTGACCAGATGTGGGCATTGTACTCCATTTTTGGGTGGATAAACGCCTTGTATGTACACCCAGAATGACTCGAACTGCAACCGACTTCAGACTGCTATAATTTCCAAACCGTTCATGACAGTGAGCTCAAATTTTGACATATGACAGATAATTTTATTATTTACAAGCCTTTTAAACGATTTGCGTCTCAGTATCACAAACGTGATAGTGTGATTGCCGTTACCGTGATACTGGCAGCGTTGCAAAACGCCATGGAGGTGGTCATAAACAGCAACATCGGCAGAAATGGTTTGGAAAGTGAAGGCCCGAATTGAGCGAAATCCGCGTCGAAGTGGAAGAAAACTGGCTCGTGAGCTCAACATATCGTTGGAACGGATGCAACACATCCTGAAAAATGAGCTTGGGCTCAGGCCATTGAAATTCCAAAAAGCACACGATCTCACACCGCAGCAGAAAAGAGTTAGAGTCGAAAGAGCAAAGGAGTTGCTACGCTTGCATGAAAGTGGTGAGTTGCCGAATTTGGTTTTTTCCGATGAGTCGCCATTTGTTATCGAGCAATATGTCAGCAAACAAAATGACCGAGTTGCCAGAGAGGTCCTTCGAAAATTTACACCTTTGGACGGCCACCCGAAAGCAGGCAGCACCGATGGTGATGGTTTGGACCGCCATAAACGCCGATGGTCGCTCTCCGCTCGTATTTTTGGACCGTGGCGTCAAAATTAATGCGATCGTATACCGTGAAACTGTCTTAGAGGCAGTATTGAAGCCTTGGGTAAACAATCATTTCGGTCAGAGACCGTGGACATTTCAACAAGACTCGGCACCATCTCACAAAGCGCGCGTCAACCAAGATTGGTTAAAAAACAATGTTCCACACTTCATTTCTTCGACACAATGGATTGCAAATTCTCCGGATGCAAATCCGTTGGATTTCTCTGTCTGGGGTATTTTGAAGGCGAAGGTTGGCACTAAAAAATACCAAAGTTTGGACCACCTCAAACAAGCACTTTGCCGGGGATGGGCCAAAATACCGCAGAACCACTTGCGTGCAGCGTGCGATGCTTCCTTCGGCCGTCTCAAGGCCATTATTCGCGCCAAAGGTGGACATATTGAAAACTACTGATACAATTTGAAAATTGATGTATTTTCCAACATTTTTTGCTTTAGCACAATAAAATTTATTAAAAAATAAAAAAATTATAACATTTTAAAAAGTTGGAGTTCGAGTCATTCACCCTGTATATTGTGGCCAGATCAGGGGGTAAAATATTTCTTACATCGCTTGAGGAAACCTAGACATTTCGCAGCATTTTTGACGGCATCGAATATGTGGTCATTCCAACGTAAGTTGTCACTGACAGGCATGTCGAGAATGGAAAGTTTATCAGCTGGGTATTTGAATTTAGCTTTAATGACAGTAGACAGCATTGGGTTTTGGAAGCATTAAATTCCACTCGGTTGATAGTTCCCCAATTGGTTATGCTGTTAATATCGGAATTTAATGAGTTTAACATACGCTGCTGTTCCTCCTACTGGAATATGAATATGAAAAGCAGAAAGTACTATCATCAGCAAGGGAATATACTGGATTAGAAGTAGCAGACAAGAGGTCATTGATGAAAATTAGAAAGAGTGTCGGAGACAGACCGGGCCCTGTCATTCAGAGCACCTGGAGTACAGTGTACTAGTTTTTTGTGTGATAGCTCGATCTCGAAAAAAAAAGTTGTTAATTACAATATATGCTCATATTCCTCTTAAGTTTAATAACACTCCCGAGAATAACTCACAAACCAGTTTGTATCTGTTATTTTCATTTTCTTTGTATCTGTCATGCAAGAGTTGAGTTAGAACTAGAACATATTTATTATGTAACATGACTTCAAAGTATAAAGTACTATTATACACATCAGATCTATTGGGTATATAACTTAATTCGTGCGTTTTTTTTTTCAAAATTTGAACTTTTTTTTAAGAACAACATGTACAATAGTATTATTCAAAGTATTGCCCATCTGAAGCTATGACTTGTTCCCATCTTTCTGGCAATTTGCGGATCCCATCCCAAAAGAACTGCGCCGGCTTAGCAGCCAAGAATGAATCAAGCCAATTTTTGATATTCTGCTCTGATGTGAACCGTATTTCAGTGAGGGCGTTCTGCATCGACCGGAACAAATGGTAGTCAGAAAGGGCAAGGACTGGGCTATAAGGTGAGTGGGGTAAGACTTCCCATCCACTGTTTTCCAAATAGTTCTTAACCGGAATAGCAATGTGGGGCCGAGCGTTGTCATGATGGAAAATTATTGCCTCGTGTCTGGTCGCATATTCCGGGCGTTTTTCGGCCACTGCTCTCTTCAAACGGATTAATTGTGTTCTTTAGCGTTGTCCATTGATGGTTTCACCCAGTTTTAGCAGCTCATAGTACAGCACACCCATCTGATCCCACCAAATACAGAGCATTACCTTCGCGCCATGGATATTCGGCTTTGCCGTTGACTTGGCTGGTTGGCCGTGTTTCACATATGATTTTTTGCGCTTGGGGTTGTCGTAATGGATCCATTTTTCATCACCAGTAACAATCCGATGCAAAAATGACTTCCTTTTGTGGCGTTCCAGCAGCATTTCGGACATGCAAAACCGCCTTTCGACGTCTCTCGGCTTGAGTTCATGTGGAACCCAATTCCCTTGCTTTTGAATATATCCAGCTGCTTTTAAACGTTTTGAAATGGCTGCTTGAGTGACACCCAAAGATTCTGCGAGCTCTTCTTGTGTTTGGCAACAATCTTCATAGAGTAATGCTTCCAGTTCTTCATCTTCAAACTTTTTTGGCTGCCCAGGACGTTCATCGTCTTCCAAGCCAAAATCACCACTTTTAAATCGTGCAAATCACTTTTGGCACCTTCGCTCAGCTAGCGCATGTTCACCATAAACTTCCACCAAAATACGATGACTTTCGGCAGCAGTTTTCTTCATATTAAAGTAATGAAGTAGAACCCCCCGCAAAAACACTTTTTCAGGCATAAAGTTCGACATATTTGAGTAAAAAAAAATTATTGTTGTTTACGCTTCAAATGAATGACATATACTGAAATGACGTACAATGACAGTAGCTTTCCAACTCATGTTCCAATGGAATAGTAACAATGGAATAATACAAGTTACGCCATCTCTTAGCGAATTAAGTTATAGACCCAATACTTAAAATACTTTATACCATATGTACTTGTATTTTATGTATACACGCATATTACTATTTATATGTATGTGAGTGTCCAAAAACCAAAAATATGGGTTGATTCCATTTCGAGAAATGAATCGGTCAGAATACATTTCGAAAAAGATCAATGATTTCGCCATTTGTGTGGTACGTATTGCCGTCTAATTGGAAATAAACATCACCCACATATATACCTTCAAGCTTCGGCTATAGAAATTCATTTAGTATAGTTCGATACAGCAATCCATTCACGGTAACTGCGTTACTACTGCAGGACATATATTAAATTACAGTAATTAAGGTTTCCTTTCATTTATTGTATGTGTGTCTTAACACCTTATACATTATTTACAGGCTTCACATGTCATGATCAAGGAGCATCGAGTTTAATTTACGCACCACAACATCAAGTCCTTATTTCGTCTGGCAAAAAAGGAGATGTTTGCATTTTCGACGTTCGTCAAAGAACATTAAGGCACAGATTCCAAGTAAGCAAATATTATTGTCATGAAAGTGAGCTCATTTTTTAGAAACGTTTTTCGTAAGGCTCATGAAAGTGCAATCAAATGTATGGCAATGGATCCACATGAAGAAGTCTTTGTGACTGGCTCAACTGAAGGCGACATTAAAGTAAACGTCTTTCCTGCTGATTCTTAAATATTTTTATAATTAATTTTTTTTTTCTTTTAGATTTGGAGCTTAACACATCATACACTACTATATGCGTTTCCTGGTGAACATGCTAAAAGTAGTTTCTTTAAGCACATTGGTCAAGGTGTTAGCCAACTGCAATTAGATTCACAAGGTCGATTATTTTCATGTGGTTCTGATGGTTCGATGAAAGTAAGACAACTTTCGGACAGAGATAATATTGTTCAGTCTTTATACTAACAATAAGGTAAGGATTTATTATATAGTCCGAGTGTTAATTAAGTTTAATGACTAGGTTCTTAATTTCATAATTTTTAAGTCCTGCGTTATGGGGCTCTAAAACTTGGAGCCTGATGAACCATAAATTATGATGATCATGATATTAATTGAATGGTTGAATTGAATTACCGTTAGTTAGATTTTACCACCAGAGACGTGGGATGAGATTCAAAAAATTGTAATATATAAGTACATGCGTTTTGCATTTTGTTTATTAGTCGAGTTAAAGATTTTTGTTTTATTCTTCTTAAAAGATCATCATTAACATTAACCAACAAGTCGAACGTGTGATTATTTTATAGAGTGCCATAGATTAACAATATTTTCTGGACGAGTATTTCTTCTGAAGAATAAACGATTTAAAAAGTCTTTATCTTAAGTACCTCCACCCCATGAAATGGGATGTAGCCACCATTTCTGAATTAAATTTCTCAAACCAAAAACCCACACAATGCTTTTGCCTTTATTTTCCAATTAATTGTTTTAAGCCTGTCATCAAAAACTATATAAATAATTGTTCACAGGCGTCTTTCTTTTTAGATAAAGCACCATCTCTAGCAAAAGATAAAATAACTTAATTTGTTGACACATTGTCCGGCTCCTAATCATTTTAAAATGTATAAGGCCATTCCCCCAGGCGCCTTCTTATCATTCAATCGTGAATCCATTTGGCATCGATTTTCATAAGAAAATAATGATTTACTGAAATTTGCAATTATTGCCCTATAGCCAATCTTTCCTTTATACCTAAGCTGTTCGAATGCATTACTTTCCACAAATTGTTCCTTAACTACCAACCAGTTATCTCCACTAATAAGCACGAATTTCTACAAAGAAAATAATCACCACTCATTTAGCTGAGCTGGTTTCAACTACACTTAGTGTCTTAGAGAATGGAAATAAATTGTATGTAGTTTTAAATGATTTTAGCAGGGGTTTCGGCACAATTTATTTTTATTAAAACAACCTTTAGATTTTCAATCAAATTCAGAAGATTGGCAGCATGCAGACTATATTAGGTATCTATGTCATTTATTGTTCTTTAAGGCCAATCATTTTTATCTTAGAGTTGTTATATGAAAGTTGTAAATATAAATAATTCCATTGGATTCATGTTAGCAAAAGATATGAGTAAATGTCAAGTAATAATCTGTTCCCTTAGAGATGACTTCATTTACAATGAGCCAATCCATTTCGCTACCAAAGTTCGTGATATACCACGTATGTATATACATACGTAGGTACTACTGGACTTGGCTGAAACCTTGATCTAAAGAACTGTCAAACCTATAGTCAAGGGCCTCAAGAAGACTCTTCACCCAGTTCAATCGGTTGCTTCTATCTCTAGTATTGTAGTTAGTCAAGGTCCCTTTACACTTGCATACACCATCTAGGATAAAGTTTTCCTCTGCTATGTTTTTCTTCCAAATTCTCTAAACTAAAGCATTCGTTCTACATGTCGCCGTATAGTTTATGGTTGAAGATTTTCCTCCATTTACAGCTAATTCATACGGGAAAGAAAGCCAATCTAAGTGCCTTTCTTTAGAAACACCCAAGTGCGCGTCGATGGTGTTCTCCAAGCCTGCCGTTGTGTGAATATTTGGTCTACGGCTTCGTCTTTGAACCTCGTGCTATAGTTTTGAAAAGTACCGACGAATTCTTCTCAATGGTATTTCATCATAAAAGTCTACTCTATTTTATCTACCTTTGGGTGGGTGTACGTAGCCATTAAGCTTTCATATTGTTGTGTACATTTCAACAGGTTAGAGTAGGCGAAATAAAGTTCTAGGCTGAATTGGAAAAATGTTTTATTGGTCATCCCCTATACATTACGCAAAACTGTTCTTTCTAAGTTCTCAACGCTGGTTGCGGTTCTGATTTTTATTTTTTTGCTCGTTTTTGCAGGCTTACTTATGTGCCTTTTTTCTACAAGCCTTTCTTCCACATGCAGATCTGAAGCTTAATCTTGCTTGATTGTTGGATTTTTTTAATATTCGGCCATAGTAAATGTTTCAGAATATTTATTGCTTTCGTAGTGAGGTAGTCATCGCTCCCACAACCTTTAACCTCAAGGTGTTAAAAAGGTGCTTGATGTACATACATATATACAGTATCGGGAAAAACTAAGGAAACTGAAACGAATGTAAAGTTCTAACGACTGTAAAAAAAGTTAGACGCATACTTTTGAAATTGGTTATATTAAATATATTACATTTATTAATCATGTTCAAAATCAAAAACAAATAAACTAAAATTCATTTAATAGGCTGTAATATAAAAAATTAAATAAAAAAACTATTGCTAATTTTCAACGGGCAAAACTAAAGAAACTCTAAGAAATAGCGAAGAAAAAAAATTGATATATTATTTTTGTAGGGGCCAGCTTCCATAAGTTTGGGCAAAAGTTAAGCTTTTTCATCAATCCTACTCTTCAGGAGCCTTTCCGAGTAGATGGGAAACAGCATTTGTCCAGCCCATCCCTAAAAAGACGAATCTTCCTCTCTCTCCGCCTACAGACCCATTGCACTTTTCAATGTCACAGAAACGCTAATAAACCGTAGGTCCACTGGTGATCTGATGGCATGGAACCAAAGCGTACATCAATATGGCGATAGCAAGATAGTTGCTCTTGATATTTCTAAGCCATTTCACAGAGTTTGGCATCAGGCTCTTTTGTCGAAAATGCGTGCTTTAGGGATCGCTAACTCTCTTCTTCAATGGATTAGAAATTACCTTTCGGAACGTTCAATTCAAATTGTCTTGGATGGTTTCTAGTCTGATATTCAAAAAATTAATGCTGGTGCGCCCCAGGGGTCCGTTCTGTCTCCGACACTCTTTTTAATTTTCATCAATGATCTCTTGTCTGCTACTTCTTATCCAATATATTCCTTTGCTGATAACAGCACTCTCTGCTTTTCATATTCGTTCCCAGACTCACGTCCCTTCTCTTCGCCTGTAGAACAGGAACGCCAGCGTATGTTAAGCTCGTTAAATTCTGATATTAACAGTATAACTAATTGGGGAACCACTAACAGAATAGTATTTAATGCTTCCAAAACACAATGCTCTTCTGTCGTGAAAGCGAAATTTAAACACCCGGCCGTTATCCATGAATGGCACTTGCATCGTCGAAATCGATAAACTTTCCATTCTCGGTATGTGTGTCAATGATAACTAACTTTGGAATGACCACATATTCGGTGTCGTCAAAAATACTGCGAAATGTCTAGGTTTCCTGAAGCGATGTAAGAAAAACTTCACCCCCTCTGATCTGGCCTCAATATATAAGGCGTTTATCCGCCCGAAATTGGAGTACAATTCCCGCATTTGATCGAGTGCTCCCAAAACATCTCTGCACCTGCTAGATATGATTCAAAACCGTGCGATAAAACTCAGAGATGATACTAATATCACTCAAACAATGAACACCGACGTAATGTATAGTGTCTCACTCTGTTTTATCGCTATTTCCACCAACAGTGCTGCATGTAAATTGCCAGTAGAATTCCGCCCATTGAAACTTTTAACCGTAACACCCGCCTTACTATGAATACTCATCAGTATACCCTCAAGCTCACTCTAAGCCGTACAACTTGCTTATGGAATGCCCTGCCTAGCTCTTTATTTCCTAGTCCTTATAACCATCAAACGTTTAAAACCAACGTTCACCGGTACCTCTCTTTTTATCCTCCCTTATTTCCTTCGCCCGCGCACGTCAAGGGTACTTAAATCCCTTGAGCGCGCGCAAATTATAAAAAAAAAACGATCCCTCCGGTTTTTTTTTTGGAAATAGCATCATCATCATTTTTTGGAAATGGCAGGTCATCGTGAAAATTATCAGGCGTTGACAGCTCGTCTACGCACCGTCCTTTTAACTTTAATTCTTTCAGAAGGGATCTTGCGGTTGTGCTTTTATTTTCCGTATCAACAGATGGTCCTGTCTTTGTGTAGTTTTTCTGGGTCTGCCACCACTGTGAATAACTTTCACCGTTCGAATTTCTTTGTATTTTTTTTATTAATTTTGAAATAACTGATTTATTTAATGAATGCATTTTACAAATGTCTTTTTGAGAAAACCCGCTTCTATATTTCTCAATAACTTTTAATTTGAAACTTTCGTTATACTTATTACGCGCCATTGTATGCACTCACTTCATAAAACTTGTGTTCTATTTTAAATAGACAAACAGCAAGTCAATACAATCATTGACGAAAAACCATTCTCAATAAACTCTTAAAAGTAACGGCAGCAAATAATGCAAAAATTCACCAAATTATTGTTAATGCCAGACATTTGTTACAGTTTCTTTAGTTTTGTCCGCTAAAAATTACCGATATTTTTATTTTATTTTTTTTATTACAGCCTATTAAATGAATTTTAGTATTACAGTAGACGCTCAGAAATCTAAAGCAGTTTGTATTTCAGCTACTTTAGATTTGTGAATTCTTTAGATTTCTGGACATTTTTCAAAAGTATTCTAATTTCTTGAAAAAAAAAAAACAATAATATGTAAACTTTGTACATTTGAATTAAGGTTTTTATTTATTATCGCTTTTAAAATAACATTCATGCATCATTTGACATAGGAAAATATTAGTAAGCACAGTTTGTTTCGGTTCATTTGCAAGATGAGTTTTTATAATGTCTGATCGTAACTCGATAAGATTTGACATATGTTTATTAGTTGAATTATTGTGATTTTCGCTCCAGTTGATCAATGTACTCACTGCATTTAATGCATCAGCGTAATGCACGATAGGATTTCCAATTTCTTCGTTGAGGTATTCGTCGTTGTCTGTATCGCTGTATATTGCATTTTCATCTAGCATATCGGCGTTCTATTCTTCGATTTCATCAGTTGATATTTCACAATCGATTGCAATTCTTGAAAGCAAGTTTTTTGTTTCTTGATTAATGCTATTGTAAATATCAGTAGATACTATGACTCTTTAGCATATCGTGAACCGAAATTTCTTCCTGCGCAACGATGTGAGCCAATAACTTATTTCGATAATTCAGTTTGGTAATTTTTATTGGATTTTTATCCATTGGTTGGATAACAGCTGTTACATTCGGCGGAAAAAGCATTGCAATAATGTTTCCATCCTGGGAGCGTAATGAATCAATCGATGTGTGGGCGCTGCAATTGCCCAACAAAAGAATTGCTTTCGGCAGCAAATTGTTTTCTTCGCTGAAACGTCGTACTTCTTTTATGAAGGTACAATGAAACCGATTGTAAAAAATATTTGAAGTCATCCAAGCGTTCGCAGAATTGTCATAGGCTTAGCTGCTTTGCCAATTACAAATGGTCTTACTTTGTTTGTTCCATCGGCATTTGCGCACAACACAAACGTGATTCGTTCTTTTCGAATCTTTCTACCTGGCGCAGATTTTTCGCATGACGCAACACACGTTTTGTCAGGAATCAAACGATATAAGAGGCCGCATTCATCGGCATTGTAAATTTGACCATGCATTAGTCGCATGTCATTAATTTTTCCACGAAGTGCATGACCAAATTTTTTAATTTGCGAAGTGTCGCCAGACAAAATCTTCCTACATACGCTATGGCGCGGGCGGAAAGATAGAAGTAGGAGAAAGGAAAGTTTGTGATTTTTTTTTTTTTTTTATAATTTACGCGCGCCTAAGGAGGAGGTTATGAATACCCTTTTACCCTTTTGCCAGGGCGTGGGCAGAAAGATAGAAGGAGGAGAAAGGAAAGCGTTGTCGTGATGTAGTGGTTTGAAACTCAGGTGTGTTTGGTTTCGATGTTGTCTCTCCAGGGGTGGGAGTCCGAATAGGACGGAGATTTTTCTTCTCTCGGAATGTGAGGTTGTGAATTTTAACGGTTTTTTTTTGTGCTTGAAAACCCTACAACCCTACAAGTGATGTAGTGGTTTGAAACTCAGGTGTGTTTGGTTTCAATATTGACTCTCCAGTTGTAAAAGTTATTTGAATCTATCACTCGCCTTAAACCATGATTTAGAAATTCTGCGTCGTTTCTTTAAGCTGCACAAATTGGTTATAAGTGAAAAAACGAAGTTCATGATTTTTGATATCAAAGGTAAACTCTATAATGATATGCCCCTATACTACGAGGGCGGATCAATAAGTACGTGACTTTTTGAATTTCTGACCTCTTTACTGAAACAGCAACACTGCTTCTGTCAACAAGCATCTGTCAGTTGACTCCTGTCAAAATTTAAACTTGCTGCGTCAGTTAGTTTGTGTTTGACAGCTATTTTTATCAGACTACTCACTAATTTGAGGAGAAAATGGAAAAAAGTGAATTTCGTGTGCTTATTAAGCATTATTTCTTGCGAAAAAAAACCATTACCGACACCAAGGCTAAGCTTGATAAATACTATGGGGACTCTGCACCATCGATTTCCATGGTAAAAAAGTGGTTTACTGAATTTCGTTGTGGCCGTACAAGCACTGAAGATGCCGAACGTCCTGGACGCTCAGTTGAGGTCTCTACACCCGAAACAATCGAAAAAATTCACGATATGGTGTTGGCCTACCGAAGATTGAAAGTGCGAGAGATTGTGGAAGCCGTAGGGATCTCGCATGGCTCAGTGGTTTCAATTTTGAATGATCACTTGGGCATGAGAAAGCTTTCCGCAAGATGGGTGCCGCGTTTGCTCACAGTCGACCACAAACGCAATCGTGTAACAACTTCACAGGAAGGTTTGGCGTTGTTTAATCGCAATATGGAGGAGTTTTTGCGCCTTTTTGTAACCGTGGACGAAACATGGATCCATCACAACACACCAGAGAACAAACAACAGTCAAAACAGTGGGTTTCTAAGGGTGAATCGGCGCCAAAGAAGGCCAAGGTTGGTTTGTCAGCCAATAAAGTTATGGCGACTGTTTTTTGGGATGCACGCGGGATAATCCACATTGACTACCTTCAAAAGGGAAGAACAATCAATGGGGAATATTATGCCAACTTATTGGACCGATTCAATGACGATTTGAAAAAAAAACGACCTCATTTGGCCAAGAAAAAAGTTCTTTTCCACCAAGACAATGCAAGGGTGCACACATGTGCAGTTGCCATGGCAAAAATCCATGAATTGGGCTATGAATTGCTCCCTCATCCACCCTATTCTCCAGATTTGGCTCCGAGCGACTACTTCTTGTTCCCAAACCTGAAGAAATGGCTTGGTGGAAAAAGATTTGACTCCAATGATGAAGTCATCTCGTCATTTTGAGGACCTCGACAAATCATTTTTTTTGGAAGGGATAAAAAAATTGGAGAAGCGTTGGACAAAGTGTATAGAGCTCAAGGGAGACTACGTTAAAAAATAAAATTATTTTTTTTTTCAAAAAATCTGTGTTTTAATCCAAAAGTCACGGACCTTTTGATCCGCCCTCGTAATATTCGCCCAACTGCAAGAAATTCAAGCTGTTGAAAACCTGTATTCACGAAAATAAAGCAATCTCATTAGATTCAAAAACATGTTGCACGGTCAACTGCTTTGCAATTGAGCGCGTTGACGTTTTTAAGTACTTAGGAGTTATTTTGGTCTATAAAATGAGCTGGATGAATCATACTATGTATTTAAAACAATTTTTAAATAATGTTGTAAGACAGATCTATCTTCTAAACCAATATTGTGGTTTGGCTGATTTGAAATTAGTTTATAACGGTCTTTTTAAATCTAAACTTCAATATGATATAACTTGTTGGGGCAATATAACCTTTAATAATCAAGCAAAAGCATGCGATTCGTATTCTATGCAAAGTGAGTCGACTAACTACCAGCTTTCAGTTATTTAGAAGCCTTAATCTTCTTCCACTAAGGCATTTGTATTTTTATAAAGTTTTAAAAATATTTTTTGAAAAATACGGTTATAACACTCCGAGAGTTTATGTAAACCGTAATTTGCGTGATAACACCAGAAATCTCGTTCTTGTGCCCACCATCAAAAAAACTCTTTTCTCACAATTTTTTAAAGTTACCGTTGCGCCCCGTCTGTTTAATAAGTTACCTGAGAATCTTAGATATGAGAGAGTTAAATCAGTATACCTCAAAAGAGTTAAACAATGGCTTTTCCATTTAAATAATAATGTTGTTGAAAACTTGATCAATCCTTTATTATGATCTTTTGTACATATTGTAAATTTTCTCTTACTATATTTTCTTTCTATTCTAATTCTAACCTTGAATTGATTTTAATTTTTTATATTATTAACCTTGTCGCATCCTCATCGATAAATGTATAAAATTGTTTATAATTTTGTAGTACATTCGCCTCTTGTTATTAAGAATAGTAGAATGTGCTTAACTGTTTCACATTTTATCTTAAAGAATCTGCTATACTACCTTGATCAAAAAGTTTCCGGAATGTATTCAGAAAATTCAAAATCCAATTTATTCATCTAAATCTATATGTTCCCCTTTAAAGTAATCCCCATCGACTGCAACACACTTATGCCAGCGCTTGATCCAATCCTCGAAACATTTTTTATATTCTTTTTTCGGTATGTCCATCAGTGCTCCCTGCGATTTTTCCATTACTTCCTCTCGGCTGCTGAAACGCGTTCCTCGTAGTGGTTTTTTAACTCGATTAAACAGAAAGAAATCACAGGGAGCCAAATCAGGTGAATTCGGTGGCTGTTGGATGGTATTTGTTGCATTTTTCGTCAAAAAATTACGAATAATGATAGCACTGTGCGACGGTGCGTTATCATGGTGCAAAATCCACGAGTTTTCTGCCCACAATTCTGGTCTCTTTCGGCAAATTGCTTCACGCAAACGTCTTATAACGCCCAAATAATACTCTTTGTTTATTTTCTGGCAAAAATTCATGATGTATTGTACTACACCGTTGTAATCCATGAAAACCGTGAGCATTGCCTTCTTTTTTGACTGAAAACGACGTGTTTTTTTGGTCTCGGCTCATGTGGTGAACGCCATTCACTTGCCTGATGTCTGGATTGCGTGTCGTACTCACAAACCCACGTCTCGTCTCCAGTAATGATCCTTTTGATGAATGTGGGATCGGATTCAGTCTCGCAAATCCTCTCTTTTGCGACGTCAACACGGTCTCTCTTTTGCATGAAATTGAGGTCTTTTGGCACCAACTTTACTGCTACACGACGGAAACCCAAATCATTAACCAAAATGTCTTGGACGGATCCATAGGCAATGTTCAAGTCCTCCGCTATCTCTCTGATGTTTAATTTGCGGTTATTGACCAAAATTTCTTTTACTTTATCAATGTTTTCGTCGCGGTCGGTTTTCGATGTCGATGGTCTGCCACTGCGTTCATCATCTTCGATTGACTCACGACCACTTTTGAACTGCTCGTGCCACTGGTAAATGACCGTTTTCTTTAGAGAATCGTTGCCAAAACACTTTTTCAACATTTCCAACGTTCGCGCACCATTAAATCCGTTTTTTACGCAAAATTTAATACAAAAGTTCGTCGTTGCAAATTTAAATCCATTTCTAAAATTGTAAAAAATCGCCAACACATACAGAGATAGATGTACTCTTGGCTACATAACTCTTGCAAATGTCAAGCTATGACGCTAAGATTTACAAAGAATGTCAACAACAGATTTACCAACTTAACAAAAAAAACAGAACTCAAATCGGAATAATGGGAGCGTCACACGGTGGTGTCCCCCGGGAACTTTTTGATCAAGATGGTATGCATACATTAATTTATAGTTATCTCTATTTGTTTTATTTTATATATAGGGTGCCTCCTAATTCGTTGACGATAATTTGGAAAATGGTTCCTGGGCATATTCTAAGAAAAAAATGTTTCTACAGTAAGGGTCTATCTCCAATGTTGACATCATTTATCGAGGATTTAAGAAAAGCCTTACTTTGGTGTACCCTGACCCATGTTAACGGAAATTGCTCTGTTAGTACTAATGGTAAAAACTTCGTGTGGGACTTTATTTTTAGAAGAAATACCAGCCTTTATAACGACATTTAAATAAAGTTGATATCTTGTTTGAGTCTTTAGATATCCAATTTCTAAGCCTGTTCCATTTTCATTGCCCATGCTAATTTTCGACTTTGAGGTCACTTTTCTCCAGGAAATGCCTAATTAACATAACGTTTTACTATTTTTTTCTTATGAAAGTAACAATAATAAAAAAAATCATCAATGAGTATGCTGAAAAACTTTAAAAGTTTAAAGTTTATGTATTCCGGTCGATCAGAGGTGCATAGTATGCAGCACATAACTTTTAATTTAATAAAGAAAATAATTGAATGAATAAAATTTAGTGAATATAATGGACCAAAATAATCCCTAAGAAAATTATTGTGATCAAAATCTTTCAAAAATAAAATCCATAGTTAAAAATAAAATACTTTTAGAAATCTAAAGACAAATATTTAGATGTCAGAACGTTACGTGCAAACCAAAGTTATCTTTAGATTTCTGGAATCTACTGCATTTGTTTTTGATTTTGAACATAATTAATAGATGCATTATATTTAATATAACGAACTTTAAAAGTTTGCGTTTAACTTTTTTTTACAGTCGTCAGAACTTTAGATTCGTTTCAGTTTCTTTAGTTTTGTCCGATACTGTATATACTTTATATTTTATAATATAAGTTCATTTTTGTTAGATTAAAATGTAGATTTTACATTTAAAGTTCATTAAAAAGTAACATATAATAGTAATAATGATAATAATAATCATTTTAGATACGTCCACCCTTGGCAACCTACAGAGATACTAAAGGAGAAAACTGAAAACCAATACCAAAGTTATAACTAATAATTAAACAAAAAATGTTAATTTTGTCTGCATTATTATATATAAATGTATTTACGTGTGAATTTTATTGTATTTCGTATTCCTCCCCCCCAAAAAAAAGCAAAGATTTGCGTTTTTCCTGTTTGAATTTTTTTTTAATAAAAAAAAATAACGAAAACACAAATTTTATTAAGACAAACACACTAACACATAAAACCTTTTAAAAAAAAGTCAACCATTTTAAACATTTTCAATTTTAAATATACACAACTATCCATGTTCCCAATTTTCGATAAAAAAAAAAAACTAAACGAATAATGTTTAAAAAACAACAAAAAAAAAACCGACAACACTATTTTAAAATAATTCTTATGAGGTATTGAAACTAAGGTAAAAAAAAGTATAACAAATAACAAAACATAAAATATTATATAATACAAACATCTTATCACTATCACATAAAATAATTTATTTAAATTATCTGTGAAAATTTTCTTGTTGAATGCAATCATAATACAAATATGTTGAGAATATATTTAAAGAACAAAAACAAAAGTAATTAATCAAATAAATAAATGATTACGTAAAGAGAAAGTAGAAGATTTGAAGAAAGAGGCATGAAAGTATAACCGCAACAACGTTGTACTTATATTAAAGATATAAATTAAAATTATACCTACATATACCTACCTACCTATATATAACAATTTACTCATTCGCCTCAAATTATGTTATATATACTGGAAACGAAATAGAAAAGAGTAAACAAAAAGAATAATAATAATAATGAATAAATAAAAAAAAGGACGACAGATAAACAAATAGATCAATACTGTGCAAAGCAGAAAGAAATATTTAGCATAATTAAAGAAAGTTAATGAGAAGATAGTAGAGATGCGTATGAAAGGTCCTGACTGCTTTGCTTAAAAATCTTGTTTCTATTTGCATTGCATGGACATTGCGGAGAATATTTTTATTTTTATTCAATGTGCACACGATTATTTTTTGATTTTGTATATTATACGAGTGTAAGTGTTAGTAGACATGATCCACTAATTCTTTCCAGATTTCTTCTTGATCTGGTTTTTGTTTTTTGTTTTTTTGCTCCAATTTATTTTTAAACTAAACTCCAGCTAATTGAAATCAACATTGGAAATGATATTGAAAAACATTTCTTTGTGGATTATGCTAACTGGTTCGATAAGAAACAGCATGTTAGGGCTTCATTGTTAACAGCAGATCACCATCAGAACTATGAATGTAGATTCATTCAGTATTCCTGATTCCAATAAATCTTCCAGACAATCAGATATATCTTTAAAAAAAAAAAAAAAAACCATACAACAGGTTATCAAGTGTGCAGCTTCTACTTTGCGCTTTACACACATAACGCCTTTTACAGAGCTCCAAAATCTAATCATTGCAAACTACTACAAGTTTTAGAAATATGCCAGCAGCCAGGACAAATATTTATATAAATATATATATGTATATTGTATAAATAAGAAATACTATGTATGTATAATCAGTAAAGTGAAATGAGAAAGTATTAAAGAATATATATTTATGGTTTTGTATTATATTTTGTGTTATAAATATTGAATTGCACTTTTATGTATTTTCATTTACATTTTTGTTTTAACACTTCAACCATGTTGATTTTGAAGGATTTGGAAAAGGTGTTTTTATTTTCTTTTTCCTTTTTTTTTGTTTTTCTCTATATGTTGATTTATTATATTTAATCAGATAGGGAATGAATAAAACAAAAATTAAGAAACAGAAAAGAATATGTATTTTATTACAATCAATGTTAACATTTTTGTAATTCAATGAGATGGCCTATTGTTATACGAGGACTATGTGAGCCGATTTATCTTCTTTCAACTAAATAGCGGCCGAATTGATGTCTCCGTTTAATAACAATAATAATAATGAAAAACAAAGAAAAAAATGGGTAATTGTGTCGCTGAATCTTCACAGCCCCGATTTTCATGAAATTTTAGTATGTATGGATGTGTATATGTATATGTTGGGCGCGGAAATCACAATTTCACATAGTTTTTTTTTTTATTTTGAAAATTAAAATAATTATTTTGCTAGGAAAAGTGGATGAATAAACTTGGAATCATTATTGACACCGCCTCTCCCCTCTGCCCAAACAAAGAAAACTGTAGGACTATCAAATATTAGACAAACACAACAATTAACGTTATATTTCTTGCGGTTCGGCGACAACATACTATGTGTAATAAAATTTCAAAATCATCGGATTTGTGGGGGTTCAGCGACATAATTACCTTATTTGCTTATGTTTGTCTAATATTTCATAGTCTTACAATTATTTTAATTTTTAAAGTAAAAAAAACTGTGAAACCATTTTTCCGCGCCCAACATATACCTGTATGCATTTGTATATTCTTGTTCAGGATGACGAATACTACAAAAGTTTCAAGGCCATCGGAGCTGTAGAGGGTTCAACGACATAATTACCAAAAAAAGCTATTGAAAAGAATAAAGTAATAACATTTTTGTTTAAAAAACACAAATACGAAAGTTTACTTTGTAACTTAGGTATAAGAAAAATAAATTACACACGAAATGAAATTGTCTGATATTTTATTTGCAATATTATTATTTTGTATTTTGTTGACTTTAAATGTTTTTTTTTTTTTTTTAATTAATTAATTTGTTTCTTATTTTTAAAGAAAAATTCATGAATTACATTAAACTGTTATTATGATTGTTAATAAAAATTTATTTAAACTCAGAAAATTGTTTGTGTTGTTAATATTCTTTTTTACAGCGGTAATCGTAAGTTTCCTTTTTAGTTTCGTGTAGGGATAAAGTATCCGGCTGTTTGTAGTAATAATTCAGATTTTGTATTAAAAATTAATTTAACTGGGCCAAATATTGTACATTTTCTTCGAGCATCTTCTGCTATTTTTCCATAAGTGTAGAATTTCGGGGGTTTCTTGTTGAAAAACTGAATTACATACATGATTTTCACATGCCACTTTTCAAGTCAACTTTACGACAGGAAGAGAGTGATGACGAGATCGGAACAAATGCTAATCTGATAGTGCAATGTCAGGATTATATGGTGTGTTGTTGACATCAACATAAAATAGTTCTTTTCTTTCATTATTCGTTTTTATTGCTGTTAAACTCCAATATTTGTATTTTCATGTGTCAACATTTTTTGTTATACTTTAAACTTGCACTTTGTCGTGCTTAGGCTAGCAAAATTTTTATATAAATTAAGTTGAAATAAAGTTACTCGAGTTCAGTCGGATCAAGCCTTTTTACTACCTAATTCCAAGTAGTCGAATTTTACATGGTCCTTCGAGCCGGAGAGAGAACGCTGCCAAAATGAAAGCTAAGGGACAGTTGAAGGAATACGAAGCCATCGGGCGAAAACTCCCCTCTACAAGATAAGGATCTTTGCCCCTGACAACATTGTGGCCAAGTCACGTTTCTAATATTTCTTGCGTCAATTAAAAAAATTCAAGAAGACCACGACAATGGGAGGCGCTGTTACACAGTGCTACCGTGACATAGGTGCTTGTCATCGTACCGTGCTCACTCCATTCAAATTATCAAATTAGAAACTTCTGCCGCCAGCAAAACGCGTCGTGTAGACGTTAAGCAATTCCACGATTCCAAGATCAAGATCCCGCTTGTGCAAAGAGCACCCCCCAAGTGCAACAGGAAGCTCTTCTCATTCAGAAAACCAAGGACATACTTCTTTAAGGAGCCTACTGTAACATTTTGTTTTTTTTTAATAAGAAATCTATATTGTGAACTGAGAAAACCTTGGGGAAAATAAGAGCTATTTTCCTAAGAAAAAAAAAGTGGCACAACATTTAAAATTTTGGGGAAAAAATGGTGCCCAGGAACAGACGACTTCCAATTTAAAGTCAATTTTTCGTCATTCAGCACAAAGGGTACCAAACCAAAGATCCTTTTTCAAAGTCTTTGGCTTTTGGGCATCGGAAGGGACGAAAATATTCCAATGAAAATTAAAATTGAATGCAAGACCAGCCTATCAACGCTTGAAAAAGTACGACTTTCATGATGGACAGAGCAAACGGAAGGCTCTCAAGTAGAGTTACATGGATTCGCAGATAAATCAGAATCATAGTATACAACGGTGGTGTATCAGAAGGTTATTAATCGCGACTCTATTACAATAAGCCTAATCGCGTCGAAGACTAAGGTGGCGCCTGTGAAGCAAGTTTCATTGACAAGACTGGAACTATGCGCAGCAGCACTACTTGCGAAGCTAATGAAGTTCATCGGAGAGCAAAAATACACGAATTATACCAAGGTTTTAGCATGATCAGATTCTACCATAGTATTGAACTGGTTGAAACAACATCCAGTGAAATGGAACACATTTGTCGCCAACCGGGTATCCTATGTGCAACAACACTCTAAAGGACAATGGAGGTTCGTACCCGGAAGAGAGAATCCTGCTGACATTCCGTCTAGAGGATCATCTGGAGATGCCTTAGCTGAAAATCCAACCTGATGGCATGGTCCAGAAGACCAAAAATATTGGCAAGCTGACAAATCTATGTTGGAAACGCAAGATATGCCTGAGACTCCAAAATCTCACGCTTGTCTGGCAATGCATCCCAGCAATCCTTTACACAGAGACGATATTTTTCTCAATTTTTCATCGTTTTCAAAACTTCAACGCGGAAGTGCATACTGTCTACGGTTTAAAGTCAATTGTCAACGAAGCAAGAGGCATGAACCGTTACAATGTTGCAGGCTAACAGGAAAGGAGCTACTGGAAGCAGAAAGAGCATTGGTAAGTGGTGCATTGTGGGGTAGATTATGCAGGCCCAATCAACATACGATGCTCATAAACTCGAGGCTTGAAATCACATAAGGCTTACATAGTGCTGTTCGTCTACATCGCAACAAAATCAGTGCACATTGAACTGACTTCTGATTTAACAACGGCAGCATTGCGACGTATGATCAGCAGCAGAGGATCTATACACCATCTCTACGGAGATAATGGAACAAATTTTGTTGGAGAAAAAAATATTATTGATGCATTACAATCCACGCTAGCCGAAAACGCAATCCAGTGGCATTTCATCCCACCTGGAGCTCCACATTTTGGTGGACTCTGGGAAGGCGGTGTTAAGTCAGTCAAATTGAATCTCATCATAGGAGAGCAGAAAAGTATGAATACCATCCTGGTGCAAATAGAAGGATGCTTGAACTCGAGACCACTCTGTCCATTAACAGACAACATTGAAGATCTAAATGCTTTAACACCAGGTCACTTCATTATTGGGTCACCACTGATCGGACCACAACAAGATGTCATTCTGGATCTGGCAGACAGTAGTTTAAAAAGGTGGTAGTTAATTCAAAACCTCAAACAAGATATTTGCAAGCGTTGGTACGAGGACTACATAAACAAAATGTAACAGCGATATAAGTTAAAGCAGTCAGTAAAGTTGGAACCTGGGCAAATGGTGCTGCTAAAAAACGAGCTGCTGACACCATCGAAATGGCCTCTAGGCAAAATAATTGAAGTGCACAACGGAGTTGATAATCTTATCAGAGTAGTAACAGTGAAAAC
This sequence comes from Volucella zonaria, assembly GCA_963966105.1. Lineage (NCBI taxonomy): Eukaryota > Metazoa > Arthropoda > Insecta > Diptera > Syrphidae > Volucella > Volucella zonaria. The sequence goes on along the minus strand of OZ014532.1, from coordinate 86,402,288 downwards.
GTAAAAGGGAACATTCAAGCGACCAATAGCCAAAGTGTGTTTGCCGCCAAGCGAAAAAAACATCATGAAGCCTGATGATAACATACTCGTAGTTCAACCGTCGAATCGTCCATCCAGCAGACCCAAAGGGAAGCTGAGGATAGAAAGCAATCAACCAGTTTCCCTGTTGCCCTTGTGATTCTATCACGTCGGGATCTACAAGGTATACAATCACCCACCCGGAAGTCGGATTATTTATAGAACAAATTTGAACCTCAGAAATTCAACGACGAGTACTAAGTACAAGCACTCAATTCCCAATCGCAGATATCTTACGTGATCAAGTCAACATGAACAAGACGAGAGATCAAATAATTGAGTTGTGCGACAAGGCAAAATCAGTGACAAAGGAGGGTCAATGTGATGAATTGTGTCATCACATGGAAGATGAATGGAATAACGTACTCTCACTTTTCAACAGGCTGACAGTAACACCTTTGCGAAGACAAAAACGAGGACTACTAGGAACTATTCTCACCTCATTATTCGGAGTCAATGGTGAAGTATCCCATGACATGAAAGACCTAGACAGTAACCAAGAAGCCCTGATAAAAAGTAGTAAAACAAATACCAAGATTATGTTGTCTACAATATCGAGACAGAGACTAGAATCAACGATAAAATCAACAACTTTAGGAGAAAGCTGAATGCAGGTCTAGAAGAGATCAACAAGATGAAGTCTTAGTACAGGATTGTTGACGAGAATAAAATAAATATACATGTGACGAACGCATATCTGATTGCACTTAGCTACTCGTACATACTAGAAATCGAAACAAAATACAATAAATTGCTAAATTATCTGAAACGTAGTCGTTTGTTGCAGTTTTTGTCACACAAGAGCATGGAAGAAATCATTAACAAGTATGTGGAGAAACTTGGCCCAGATATGGAAGCACTACCAGATCCAATGGACAAACTAGAGTTGTCTCCAACTTCAACGGAGAGTTTAGTAACAGGATACTTCATGATCTGCGATGCCAATGAGTATGACCTGATTAAGGCTAACAATGTGCCTGAAAAGATCGATGAGCAGACAATTCGAGAGGTGCAATTACAACAGTCGGTGCTTGGAGTCAACTATAACCTACAGAGGCATTTCGAATTACCACTGGAAGATATAAACATGTCACCTGCTCTCAACGAAACAACATTCATCCTCCGGCCTTCAGTATTTCACCGTATTGAGCAGAGTGAGGATTGCATTATCCCGCAGCTGTATAAGAAGCTATCTTTTAAGCGATGTCCAACCAGGACGCTAAGACTCACACACACTATGTGGAAAAAATTATGGACGCACAATACATGGATGTTCATTACACCAGAAGAAACTACGATACTTGTGAATTGTGGACTAAATGACACGGGTATTATTCACGTCACTCCGGGCTGCGTAATCCTATCCAAATTCATACGATTGGACTCAAAATTAATCAAGGATACGAGAATAGTGATGCACTTCAGCAAATCAATTGCCACTGTAAACACATTACTATCAATGCAGGTTCCGGTTTATTTTACAAATGAAACCGTCATTACTCTGAATAAGGATATAGTGGAAGTTTTAAATTTCAACTGGACCACAACTGGAAGACCATCAAAAAACATCAGTATCATTTGTCTATTGGCTGTAATCCTCAAATACCGTCCAACTAAGAACTCTGCCAACATTGAATTGAGAGCCCAGAATAGACCGAGACACCGTTTTGAGATCAATTGGGCAACAACGTCGGAGGAGGCAAAAATTTTGCTGATGACATCAACAAAAAACAGTTCTTTTCTTTCATTATTCGCTTTTATTGCTTAGGTTAACAATATTTGTATTTTCATGTGTCAACATTTTTTGTTATACTTTGCTTGGGCTAGCAAAATTCAGTTTTGTTAATTAATCGAATCAAGCCTTTTCACTACCTAATGTGAGGCTGCATTAGGCGATTGAATAAAAAATATAAAAATTCTAAGTAGTTGAATTTTACAAGGGGAATCCATCAAAACTTCTTAGACAAGTTCTCCTAATTTTTGCCACATCATCAACGTGTGCAGTCTGGCGTTTTTATGATCAAATACGACGCCTTTGCTGTTGATAAATTCCGGGCTTTTATTTCAATTGGTTGCTGGAACTCCATTAATTGTTGGCAATAGACATTTGAATCAATCATATGAAAAGGCGGTAGTAGCTCATAACGGATGCAACCCTTCCAATTCCACCAAGCACGCAGCATTACTTTCCTTGCCGTCAATCCTGGTCTTGCTACCGTTTGTGGATCTTCATCATCTTTTTTCGACTAAGACCGCTTTAGCACAACATTATCGTATGTGATACAGTTTTGATCACCCTGTTCAAACTAGGGAAATCCGGACCATTCAATTTGTTTCATTTAGTTCATTCCAAATGGCTTGCAGCTGTTTTGTGGTCGATCTTCAGTTCTTTAGCAATGTCAGGCTGATAATAAGGCGATCTTGCTCAACTTTTTCCAAAATCTCATGTACTTTTTCAGTGATAGGCCGACCAGAACGAGGAATATGCCCTCAAAAAATTTCCAGAACGAAAGCGAGCGAACCACTTAGGGGGCGCTGCAGTTCGGGATGAACCTTTACCTTAACTAATAAGCCTCTCTAGTTAGCCCGATCGTTACCTATCACCCTGCAGTTGCGCACTCCAAGTCAGTCGAGGTCTCCTGCTAGAATACTTGTGTGCGCCACTTAAGGTAAGGTCTTTCTCTACTGCGCTATCCCTCCGAGCTAGATGCGAAGACTACACACCGGAGCATTGGTCTCCATTCGCTCTTTTTGATGTAAAGCTTAAATCGGTAGATTTACATTTGCGCTCTTCAGTTTGACTTTTGACAACCACTGGGGCTAACTAAACTATGTTGGATATGGATTGGCAGAATACCGACGACAACCAGACAAATATCTGCAATAAAACCAGCGAAGAGAAGCGAATGATATCAAACTCCGATATTTAAGTGTAGTCAAGCAGTTTTGCTTGACTTTTGGGAAGATGGTTTAGGAATTATCTAATTAAAAATTAAGTTGCTTACAGGATGCCAGCATTTCCAATCTCTGGTTCCCGAGGAAGCTCTTTCAAAAACATCTTACAAAAATCCTCATGGTTTTGTATAGGTAGGGAATGGAGTGGGGAGACAGTGAAATCTAATTACAAACAATTTTCCAACTTTTCATTACACTTAAAAGGAAATACCGTAGAAGCCGTACCTTATTTAATATTAAAGGATTGTTAAAACTTTAACATTAAATAATATTAAAGGATTGTTAAAACTTTAACATTAAATAAGATTGGTAGTAAAATGTACTGCGAGAGTAGGTTTATTGTTTTTTTAATTGAGCGTGCCAGACCACAACTTTTTGTAGCATATACTAAAAAATTATGAGAGAGATTTAGGGGGTGTTGATGACGAACACAAAATAAATTGGGAAACTCATTAACCAATATCATCAACTTTAAATACCGTAAGGAAAATTAAGCTCAAGCCTGAAGTTCTTCGTGACAAACTCACCTATCCATACGACTGGGCGGCTTCACAAAACGTTCGTTTAAGACTTTTAGTTCGGTGCTCAACAATAACCGAAATCAGATTACTACTGAACGGGCGGATAGGTTGACATGGATACCGCATAACTTGAGCATTGGATGCATTCACAATAACTTCAAGCTTTAGGAGAAAAAGAAACAATTATAATATCTACATACATATACATCGAGAACATCCGAAACAGAAATGTTCAGATATTTAAAATTGCAGTTAGAACGCTAACGTACATATGTACCCATCTCTTATGATAACAATTTATTAACAATGCCATCTAATTCTAGCAATTCAGATTCGTTTAAATTCAAAGATTTGATTGTAAATATATTTCTTAAGTGTAATTCAATAAAGACCTTACCCGCGCTACTCCGAAATATTTGGAGCTCAGGCCAGTAAGGGTTTCAGAGTTTAAATCAGGGTCTTGGAAAAGAGGTGGTGGCGGATGAGCCCTTAGTGGACCTCATGATGGCTTCGGTCTAACCGACCCCTCGTCCTAGGGGTCTCTATAATGGAACTGGCCCTCCAAGTTGGGGGTTGTGGGGCCGAGATAACTGCCCGACCATGTAAAAAAAGTTAAGTTACGAATCAACAACAAGCCTGGGATACGACCGGATCTATTGTTGACAGCCCCTGTAAATAAAATAAAGACAACGAACTTCGGATCTATGCGTGGAATTTAGGTCCCTTAATAGGCCTCATGCAAAAGACAAATTGTGGAGGGATAAAAAGAGGATGAAAAATGCGATTGTTATCGACGGCAAAAGCAACGCCTATTTGGATACGGATTTGTTAGAAGCAGATTTAGCTAAGAAGTTTTGAGTTTCCGGCACGGGAATGAGCACCTCGTAACAATCCGTATTAAAGCTAAATTTGCCAACATTGCATGCGCTCACGCCTCCACAGAGGAGAAAGCTGACGTACTAAAGATAGCTTCTAAGAGCTCTTGGACAATACCTACGTACGAGCAGTCTAGGTTTAGCTATGAAATTAAAATTGTCCTCGGCGATTTTAATGCAAAGTTAGGAAGAGAGGGAATCTTTGGAAATACGGTCGGAAAGTATAGCCTGTACAACATTACCTGCGATAACAGAACAGACTAAACGAATTTGCGACAGCGCGATACATTGTCATAGCTAGCACGCCCGATATTCATAATGGGACCTGGAGATCTCTTGATCAATCAACAGTCAACCAGATTGACGCAAGGCACCCCTCCAGTATTATGGATGTCGGAACGTTCCGAGGGGACGACATCGACTCGGACCATTACCTTGTTGTAACCAAGCTACGATTGCGGATATCCCGATCACCGGAAAGTCAAGCTAATACTGTGAGTTAGTTTAACGTGGGACGGCTGCAATCGTAAGAGACTGCCAGAGCCTTTTCCGATTGAGTTTCCCTTAACCTTTCAGGAAATCCGATGCCACCAGCATCGAAGGTAGAAGACCAGTAGCATCACTACTAAACAGCAATCAGGGACACCACCTCTGACGTACTGGGTTCCAATCCGCCCCAACCAAAAAAACCTTGGTTCGATGACGAATGCAGACAGGCAAATCTGAAAAAACAACGGGTGTACAGATTGGCTCTGCATAAAAAAACAATAGTGGCTCTCGAGCTCTACGAGCAGACGAGAAGTAAGGAACACAAGCTTCCAGAAGAAAAAAGAAAGGGCACGAGCGCTCTACGAAGACCTTACCTACCGGCTACCGGAAGAATATAGTTCGGAAGTTCATTCCCTTCCATTCCAAAGTTTTAAATGTCTTGGAGAAATATGGAAGGATGGAGAAGGAAACATCATAGTAGAACCACAGTCGGTGCTAGAGTCTGGAAAGATTATTTCTGTAGTCTTTTAGACGGTGACGACGAACAACATTCCACCCTTCATTCTTCATGGACGAATACAGACAATATTTCTGTCCATCCGACCAAGATGAAGTCAGCGCAGCACATTCATAAGGGATTCCAAATCAATGCACACCACCTCTTCAACGATTTCAAAGCCGCATATTATAGCATGAACTATCCAGAGCCATGTCCATGTTATACATGGCGAATGAACGCTGCTCCGCCAAGATCGGTAATGGCAAAACTAAGACCTTCAATTCCAAAAAGGAAGGAGGAACCAAATCAATGGATTTTAAAAATGACCAACGCGCCTGATATTACTATTTTTATTTTAATTCCAAAATAATAAAATCAAAATATTTATGTTACATCTAACAGTATTTTTACGGTTATTATTACTCATACTTCTTCTATGATACCTTCGTATTACTACGTCTAATTAAGCTTTTTTTGTTTTTTTTTTTTTTTTTTTGTGTATTTCCAAGTAGCATCGCTAATAAACACAATAGCAAATTGAATAAATTAAATTAAAAAAAAATATTTAATTAACAAAATTTGTGAAGCGTTTCTGTTTCTAAATGTAATATAGAAACTCTACTTTATATTATTATGCATTTTTGATGCGTGCAAATTCAAATGCCATTTTGTGAAGAATCTTTTGCCGCAAACTTCGCATTTCAGCTTCTTCTCTTCAGTGTGTCTACGAACATGAGTCACTAAATTTCGCCTAGAATTCATATTCTTCCCACAAATGTTGCACTACAATGAAACGTTAATACCTATATGTAGAGACTTTAAATAGAGAAAATTTATTGTTAAAATAATTACTGGAAAAACTTTATTGGAATGTGAGTCCATATGTGATGCTCTGCCACTAGCGGTTTTGTAAGTTTTTCTGCATATTGTACATTCAAACGGTCGCTCGCCGGTGTGCATTCTCGTGTGGATTGTTAATTCAGTTATTTGGGCGAATGACTTTCCACACAGTTCACATACGAACTTCTTCTCTATATGCCGCACTTCAATGTGCGTTTTCCAAGATTTGTCAGTAAAAAATGTTCTACCTAAAAACATAGAGAAAAGCAAGTCACACAATATTCAATAGAATTTTGCGAGCGGACCTATAATACTTACTACAATATTCACATTTGAACTTTTTAGCTGTACACTCGGATCTATAGTGATTTTGTAAGGTTCTAAAGTCTGGAATGTTAGATTCGCCACAATATTTGCAGTTGAGTAACTTTGTTGTCAAGTGATTTCTTCTAATATGTTGATAGAAGTAATGGAAATTCGTATATTGAAAACCACAATGGTTCACAGGGCAACCTATTTTGGCCAAATGTGTCACCATGTGCATCTTCAAATCGCTAAGCTCTGCAAAATCTGTATTGCAGTTCCCACATACCCAAACTGACCGCATCAAATCCTCGTCCAACAATTGGAAATCACTAAAAATATCTTCCTCTTCATCATTGTTTTCATAATGGATCTGTTGTAGATGAGTTTGTAGTTCGTCTGTGCAAATAAACACCTGATCACATCTATGACATTGCAAAAATGTCTCTGGAGCTACAATCATGGCATAGTAGTCGTGCAATTTGTCATGATTTTCGTCGTCGATTTTAATACGTTTATTGCATATTTTACACATTAACGTTAAGGTCGATTTTGTTTCACCACTCTTTGCATTACGTCTGAACCGCCTTTTAATTGGTATAATTTCGGTCATAGAATCTTCATCGTCAACATTTTGCTCGGCAGTAATAACTTCTTGTTCACTTTCGTTCTGGGGTATGTCATCAATGTAAGCCTCTTCATCGAATTCACCATACGCTGTGTCCGCTTCATCTATTATTTCCATATTTGATAGATCTTCCTCCCTATACTGGACGATTCTTTCAGTTTCATATTCTTCAATTTGAGTTTGCTGTTGTTCCTCCTCGAATTCATTGATGAGATTTTCCTCACATCCACCATCCAATTGCACCTCTTCCACATATTGGTCTTCGAATTCAACATCGGCTTCAACCAGAGTTCTGTCAGCGATCTCTTCAATTTTAAAGACCTCCTCCTTAAGCACAACATCTGATTTGAATATTTCGGTAAGAAGTTTCTCCGTACGAATTACGTTTTCCTTGAATTTGTAAAACTGGATGACAGACGATTTGCAGCCTTCGCAAATGTTTTTTGGTAAAATTGGATTTGTTATCACCTAAATAGTTGATTAGAAAATTTTCAAATATTTTTTTGTAAGACTATGAGATACTAAACGAATACTCACATCTACGGAAAAACAAGATAAAATAATTTCTGGCAGGGTTCTGATGTGCCCTTCGATTATGTGTTTGGTGAAAATTGACAGTAAGCTTTCCTGTGGCTCCAAACAGATGCGACACACGGTTGCAGGATCCAGCTCCAAACTGTAGTCCATGGTTTTGTTTACAACTACAAAAAAAAAGAAAAGAGAAGCTAGTTCAACCAAATGCAATGTTCAACGCTTCAAAAATCGGAAAAGCACGCGTCCAAGTAAAAGGAAAACCGCACAGAGCTCAACCAAACGGCAGATGTCAGCGCGTGTTAAATTTGCTGAATGGATATTTCATACTGGCGTTTCATGCAATTAATAGGTATGTTCGATTTCGAGAATTCAGTGTGCGCGTGAATTGACATTTGAAATAATCCTATTTCCTGTACTCGATATATATACATAATTATATGTAGTATACATATCGAAGATGACTTCAGAAAACTGTGACAATTCTGTGTGATTGTTGTTGTTTCTCGTAGTTTTTGACAGACCTATTTTCTTTCTCTGTGAAATATCGAAAGAAAGGCATGATTCACTTAATTCAAATTGCCATTCATTTCACTTTTTCTATGGAAAGTTTAAGGAAATTTGGATGATGTTGAATTTACAAAGCTCTGGTTGTGGAGTCTAGATGCAACTGTAGTAAAGTAATCCAGTAGAATGGATGCCTGTGCAACGAATAATCTTGTAGTCTTTTATTCATAGGGTTTAGTATAACTTTTTGGTTCCGAATTGCATTTCGGAATTCACATGAAATGCACCAATAGATCTAAATTGAAGCGTCAAAGCGTATCGTGTGCAAGGCATATGATTATACTTTTTTCAATCACCTCAAATAGATGGGATCATCTGTCTGCGAATACGTGTGAGATATTCTGGCGATTCGAGAGCTGAATTTCACAGAATTCAATGACGATGCTAACGCCACCTAGAGTCAACTATCCTTATTCATTTTGAAGAAAGAGAATTACTGAGAAGTTAGATATCAATGAGAACCAATGTTATTCCGGACATTATGCTTCGACATCCCCAATTATAAGCTTAAACCTTATTTAATAATATAATGGATAATAACAATTACCCAATGTTTTAAGAGCGGTGGCGCATCATCATCATCTTATCATATCTTATTCTTTATTCCCGTATGGTCGTGATTTTAGCTCTTCATAAACTTGAAATGACTGAAACGAATTATTTTCTTTTTATTATCATAGTAAATTTGTTTGTATGCGAGGAACAGTTTTAGCATTTCACAAACAGCAGCATATGTAACTAATTTTTAAATTGCATTCTGGTCATCCTAGACTTGGACGTGGATTTTGAAGAAAATTTACTCAGTAGTTAAATGATGAAATTATTTTTTTTATCAAATTTACAATAAAAACTTAAGGGTTAACGTATTTTTTTTATGGAATCTACTTTGAGCGTTCTTAAAAAGTTTTGTGTAACTCCTGAAAGATTTGATTTTTTTAAATATACTCGTATTGTATATTATGTAAGCTTAACGTTCTTTTTTCATACCGAAGCTGTTCAAATTTTTACTATTAATGTAATGCGACAATCAATGCAAGCTAAAATTGATTAAAATGAATTTGAATAGGTTACAAAAATCGAGCAAATACCATATCTCTTCTCTTGCCTTCGTATACTTTTTATTTTGGGAAGTATGCACTTGACCTTGGATGTATGTAGGTCTTTTGTATCTCTTGTTCAAGGCTAATGTGTCACATATTACTGCTTCACTGCAATGTCAAGTGTGCAATAATGCAAAACCGTAATTTTCCACTTGAAAATTATAAAGTTGAGCAGCCATTAGAGTTGACAACGACTGTTGCGATTGATATTCAAAAGGAATTAAAAGTAATAATAAATTATATCAGATACGAAAACACAAGTAACACAAATTTAACAAATATAACACAATTTATTTGATTTTTTACTATGTACTAAGCTATATTCACTGCCGCTATTGGACCAAGTAGAAGAAAGTTCGACTCAGCATGCACTAGCCAACATTTTGCGCGTAATCTTCTGCACTTTATATTGCACAGATCAGAAGAAGCTGCGGTGCATTGCATGGTATCAAACAATTGCGAATTGCGCTCTAACACGGATGAAAGAATGTCAGATTACGACAATCGAAGTTCGATAACGTATGCGGCAATACCAAATCTGTATTTTTCAGCATAAAGGTTCAACAATAATCAACGTTATGACAAAGCATATGCTAATGTCATAACTGAACGAAATGCTTTCTTATGTTTTGGAAATTCGTACCGATAACCATAATGCTTTTGCAAATAAATTAAAAAAATACGAATCGCTCATTCTTGGTATTTGGTTTTTCTTTTTGTAGTTTACAAATGGATTACAGCAGAAACCTGAAAATTTCTAGAGATTTAAAACGCTTGCACACCGTAATGGAAGGATGTACCTATTATCTCCATGCCTAACAAGTGAAAAGCAATAAAATGAATCTTCCTTATTGAAAATGCACCTATTTCTCATTACACTTTCGATATTCCGACATTTTTCCAGCGATGTTTTTACATAATTATCTCATCTGCCAAATTTCCATATGCAATGATCGACTGAATTCACTCTTACTTATGTTTGTAAAAGTGAACGAATCGACTCTGGGCTTATTATGTGTTGTCTCATAAGTTCCTGTGTAATCGCACGTTTGCATATGCGTGCCGCGTGCATATGCGGGCGATAGTTGATTATGGTTCTCATTTAACGAGTAGCTCGATCACGTGTGCGGTAATTTGCCCTCAGATGTACAAGGACGCACATTACACCACGTCTCCGGGGGACACAAATATGTCAGACTAAATTTCAGACATTTCGTCTTACATTTTTTCTTTTGACTTAGGGGGGCAAATTGCTACATGACATTTCATTCTGTGAGTATAAATTGGCTGAATAGGTGTGAGCTCCATTCTGCGACATACGCCACTCAGTCATCTTGGTTTCTTTATGCCTGTTCACATTGGCGCGGGCAGAAAGATTGTCCGAAAGAGAGGGAACGCTTTTTATTGAAGTGAGAAGAAGTGTTACTTGCGCCGAAAATCCACTTTAGAAATTGAAGAACATCATTTTTTCCAATATCGTTCCATTTCTGGCAAAGAAGTGTAGAAAAGAGGAAAAAAGGTATGTTTCAGGCCAACTGTTCAGATTTAAAAATTAAAAATGCTCCGATTCAAAAAGCCTTCAACACCATGAAAATGTGAACACGACGTTTAAGGTGAGGACTTTCATCTCCTCGGCAATGTGAACAGGCACTTTGTTATTTTTTTTCCACATTCCGAAGTCAAGCTGACAAGCGCTGTCAGAAAAATTTCAGGGTTGATGTCTACAGAGATGTCTTGAATAAAAACCAGACATTTATTTCATGAAATATTTCTTGTCTGCAAACTAGTCGTCTCCACTGGATATTTTGATTTCATGAAAATTTTCTTAACACCGGCAATGTCTCGTGGAGACGCAGTGTTATACCTGAAAGACATGTGCAGCTTTTCTGGATAAACCACAGCTTAAACGTCTATGCGTAAAGCAAATGTCCATATGGCTTTTTGATATGCACTGCATCGGCTGTTGGCTTTCGATACTTGATATATGATTTGTTTGAGAAAGTTCTGATTTATTTGTCCCAAATTTAATTAATTGTTCCCAAATGTTTTATTTTTTTTTTATTTAAAAAAATAAAAGAAAAAGTGAATACGTGAAAAAAAACAACGAATGAAACTGCAAAGGCCAGTGATATAAATTTCTTGAAATAAGTTTCTTTTTATTTCTCTTGTTGAGGGTCGTATTGCAATTCGCGAAATATTTATAAATAAAGACATGATGCAGACCTGCAGTTTATGCATCTAATTCAACCGCATGGGTTCCATTTTAGGAAAATACACGTGTGTTTCAGGTATGTCCTATGCCCTGCAGCAGTATTTCACACTTTGCATAATTTTGTGACAGAGTTCCCCTCTCTTTTATTATTGAATTTTACATTAAAATCAATTTGGAAAAGAGAATTTTTTGCTTATGTTTGAGGAGTAGAAATAAATCCTTTCTTAAATACAATATCTCGTCGGAACACGTTTTTGTTAAATGTGTTTGAAACGTCAAAAGTAACAAGTAAGAACAAAATAAAAAAAATTAATTGTAAAACCGGAGGAAGATTTTTAGATTGGTTATTATTACTATGTCTGTTTGCGTACTGTCAAAAACTACGAAAATCTACAGTCCAAAATCCGTTCGCCTACTCATATTTTTTGTAGTTTTCGCAGAAGAGAGCGAAATAAGAGAGCAATTCATTCCCCCTCTTTTGTCCATTATATGGTGTTTGCGTTTGGGCAGTCAGAAGGCTTTTGTTTTGTGTACTTCGATTTTGATTCCAATGGAACACAAAAAACTTCTTTGAACTTTTATTTTTTAAATATATTTGTTTGCGAACACTCAGATTAATAAATTGGCCAAATATAGCCGATTGCGCGAAAACAGAGGTATATTGTAGTTTTACTCACAGTACTGTTTGACGTTTATACATATTTATATGAGTTAGTACATTTTGACATAAAATCCAGGAGAAAAATTTTGATTCTGATATTTCAGAAGTAAAATTTTGCTTCTGAAAAAATGAGGGGAAATGGTTTTATGTCACTTTTGTGCTCCGGAGCACGAAAAAAAGCCATAACAAAAACGCCATTAGTCCAAGAAATTTGTTCGAGAAAATTTGTAAAAACTGTCAAATTGCTTGTTTTTATTTGAAACTGTCATTGGGTTTGTTTTTATTTCAAAATGGAAAAATTTGTTTACTTTGTTTTGCCAAAAATAAGGGAGATTTTAAGGCTAGGCTTCTAGGCTAGACTAGAGGCCGTAAAACTTGGCTTTTTGTGATTTTTTTTTTCAGGAAAAATATAAAATAAATCGAGTTAGGAATTTATTGTACATATGATTATTTAAAAATGGCGGCTGTGCAGAGTCTCAAAGATAACCTCTCTTTTTTGGAAGAGTCTTCGGCCGTACCAACAGCTCCTCTAAATTATGAATTATGATGAGTCACTAAACGTCTTTTTATTGTACATAACAGCTTTGTTCAGTGAGGAAAAACTAGAACAGAACAGCACAGATTTGTGAAAAACGTCAAATCAAATGAGAACAGAAAAGTAGAGCATAGCTGATTTTGACACTTTTCACAATTGTGTTCTACTTCGAAAGTAGGTGCAAAGTTTTCTGTTCCGAACATATTGGAACAGACTCACTGAACACAGAGCAGGACAGTTTCGGATAGAAATTTTTCTCACTGAACAGGAAAGATTGTACTTTTCTGTTCGGAACAGTCCGGAACAGCCTCACTGAACAAAGCTAACAACAGCTAAAGAAGTACGTAGGGTTTTTTTGATAAATTGATTTTTTGGCAGAATGGCGCACTTCCAAAATTCGCAGAAAAACCGCCAGAAAATTGTTAATAACAAATTAACTATGACATATAAAAATAAATCCTACGTACTTATTTAGACAATAGGCGTGTTTTTTTTGGTAATCTATATAGGTAGGCTTAAAATAATATTTTCTATGTTAATTACACTAACAACCAAGCCTGCATAGAATTACAAATGTGGATAACTATCCAGCCTTAATTCCTTAGCCGCTATAAAAATTGTGCTACGAAACTAATTTTTTTCCAATTGCTATCGAATGTGTCATAAGTGACACATTCATTTGGAAGTCACACAGTCATTTGGACGCCGACAACGAAAAAAAGGAAAGAAAAATGAACTCTACTGGGAAAACGCTAAAACACAACAAATAAAAGCTAAAATATTGTATATTAATTTGGGTGTGCATATAACTGCTACAGTGCTACCTGGAACGGAAGGATGAATTCCAACACACAAGGAAAAAAAAAAGGTGTATGCAAATGTGCTGGAAGACATGGTGTTCCGGGGGTTTACGGTAAGATACGATCATTTCTTGTTCGTAACCTAAATAACTTGTTCCTCATTTTGTATTTTAGGATGCCAGCACGACAGTTAGTGCCCTCGAAGGAAAGATGGAAGCACTTATGGCGTCTAAAGCGACAAAGGACAATGTAAACCAAATGGGTGCAACCCCGGCTATTGTCCCGTATAAAAGAAATGGATGCAATTTTTGTGGGCAAGCCCATCATTTCAAATGTCCACACTCTCCATCTCGGACGTGGCCCCACATCACCTTTGCCGCTTTAACACCAGTTAAAGAAAGGACACCAACACCTTTCGACGAGTCTGCTCCGTCTCCTCCTCCTCCCCAGGACTGCTCAGCTATGTCACCGCATTTGCCAAACCACTGCTCACACCTTAGGGTGGAAGCTGGCACATCCACCGCACGGAAAAGTCACAAAAGGTGTGCTGCGGAAAGTAAACAAGAGTTTAAGAAGTAGACACTTCTTGAAAAAAGCCTTCAGAAGAATTTGACGGCCCAGCAGGAGATAATTAGAAAAGCTGAAAAAAAAAAATAAAACTGTTGGAAGAAATTTTGAAACGAGTATAAAAAAAATAAAAATCTCTATATATTTGATATTTGCGTGTTTGAAAATTTTGTACATATGTAGGTGTGTTCAAATCATCATCATACGAGTAGTTCTCGTCGATTACTTCCTACATCTGCCGCAATCTGTATGTGGAATTCTCATTACACGTGTTAGCATTCGTTGTTTCTGGTGGTAAGGTTATAGAATACAAATCGTCATTAGAAATGCAAATGTTGTGATGAGCACAAACGGTCACGGTAAGATTTGTAATCGCACTTAAATCGGTTTGTTCCGTGAACATCAGCAATCTTCGAAATCTTCCTTTGAGCAGACCAAAGCTTGTAGGTGGATAAGCTGAATCACCAATAACAAAAGATCCATTGGGAAATAAATCTTCATAGTTAGTTTCCGTTCTAAGGTACAGGTCTAATCTCCGAAGCACCCTACTGTCATGAAAAGACCCTGGTTCTCCGCAGGTGATGCCTAAAAAATTTTTTTTAGCATCGACGACAGCTTGCAAAACTATGCTATTCCTTGCCAAGTTTTGGAGCTTTGATTTGTATGTGGGTGGAATCAATAGCCGGGTATCCCTTTCTTCTGCTGGAACTTAGCTATAGTCTCTTCTGCAGCAGCTCCTTGTGGCCATTTGACGAACTCATGACCAATTCCAATAAGACATGAAGTAACTCTCCGGACAGCATTCCATGCTGATGATTTTGAGACTCCGAACAAATTTCCAAACTGCCTGAAGGTAACACTGTAGGTTATGTATCAGACGTTCATGTATACCGTCGTCCTGGGATCAATTCTGGTTCTACCTCCATTAGAACTTATCCCATATGAACTCACAGATTGAGAATACCTTGCTGTAAGTTTAAATAATAGCAAAAGTAATGTCTATGTGTGTGATTGATTCGATTCCAAACTCGCCCTTAACCGCAATTATTCTACGACCACGCCACCTAAATTCCAACACATGAATTCTCTTTCAGCTGTCAGTTTAAAATATAAATACTTCTTATTTCGGAGCCATCAAGAGAAGGAAGTGTAAACCGCGGTAAATTCCTCTTTATTTTACTAATCCCATATACAGTTGTGGCGAACTAATTAAGAACGATCGTAAGTACTGACAACACCTTCGCTCCAATAATAAGACAGATGACAACCAAAGTTAAAAGTACCGCTATCTATTCAGTCATGCCTCTTTTCATGTTAAACTATAACTATCGATGTTATTGCACATTATTTAACAGCTTAAATCGGTTTTTAAGCATATTGGTCCAGTATTCGCTTGGCGATATAATTAAGAACGTTTTAGAAATATTTTGAGCGTGATATAATGAAAAAAAGAGCTGCACAGCAGGCATGAGCGAAGCCATACTAAAACTGCGCAATATTGAAAGATTGTTCTATAATGATATCACAAAAAAACTCGATTACTCGAAAACTATGATTTTTAATGCCGTAAAATATGTCGAGAAGCATCGAACCACCGAAAGCGTTGAAGGACGTAAAAGAGCTCCTAAAACGAATGAAGCTCAAGATAAGTTGATAGTTCGGCAAAAAAAAATCGTTTTTTGAGCTCGAACGGTATTCGGAAAGTAGTTTTCGCGAGGACCCAAATGCGTGCAGAAAGCACGCTCCATTAGAGAACTATTGAACGAAAATCAGCTTTTTAGGAGATCAGGCAGAAAAAAAAACATTGCTTTCGCTAAAAAAAACCGAAAGGCTAGCTTTTGCAAAGGAACACAAAGATCGGATCATCTCACAATGGAAAGAAATATTCTGGAGTGATGAGACTAAAATCAATAGAATGAGTTTCGATGGTAAACAGTATGTTAGACGAGCAAAAAATGGAGCTTTCAATCCTAAGTACACCACACCACAGCCTCAAACATGGAGGAAGAAATATTATGTTTGGGGTTGTATATCTTTTAAATGTACCGTACCGTTACACCGAGTGAAAGGTGTAATGAACGCTCAAAGCTACATAGGATTACTTCAAAATGTAATGCTGCCCTATACCGGGGCAGAATTGCCAGTAATGTGGAAATTTAAGCAGGACAACACCCCGAAACAAACTGCGAGGTCAACAAAAGCATGATTTCAGAATAATTCTGTGGATGTCACCGATTGGCCGTCATGCAATCCGGACTTAAGTCCAATCGAAAACCCCTGGTACGAGTTAAAAAAAAAAGTTAAAAATCATAAAATTAGCAATACAAATGAATTGTATGAAATCGCAAGGACATTCCAAGAATGCAATAACATCGAAAAAATGTCAGGACTTAATTTTGTCAATGCCAAGGCGTTGTATGGCTGTAATTGCAAACAAAGCATTCCCGACAAAATATTGAGGAAAAACCCCAAATACAATGATAAGTTTACATATTCTCGTATCGTTCTTAATTAGGTCGCCAGCTAATTTCTTGTTACCAAAACATTTTGAATTAAATTTTCTGTTTCCATACATGGTACAAAAAATCCCAAAATGAATAAAATTTTAAATAAAAATGTTCGAAAAACATGATTCCAATGTATCGTTCTTAATTAGTTCGCCACAACTGTATATTATATCTCCCTTTTCAGAAAAAAATACATAAGTACACCAATACATTTGACTTTGAATTCATTTCAAATACTTCGGCTCCGGAGTAATGTACATTTGCAAAAAATAAAAGAAAGCCTACATATGAGATATTCCATCGTTTGACCCGGCATTCGGATGTGCGGCTTAAAATCCTCATCACTAAATAAATCAATTGTTTTGACGACATTGACGCATTTAGGATTTTCCACTCCAGATTCATCCGAATCACTTCTGGAGCCGGAATCCGATGACAATAATGAAAGCACTTCTTGTAAATGCGGTAGAATAATGTTGTGTTCCAAACTTTCAGCTGAACTCTTCAGTAAAAAAGAAATCATATGAAACGAGTAATTATCAAACAACGTTTGAGTTTTATTATATTAAAAAAACATTACTTACATATCTATCTACTTCTGCATTTTTCATTCTATTTTCTTTAGAAATTTTATTTATGCAATAACAATCAAAATTCAAATTGTTTTCTTTCTAAAAAAGCGAAGAAAAAACCACCATGAAGCAAGTGCTGCTTAACTGCGTTAGCTTCGATAGGCGTTTTTTTTGCTCACTTTTTTTTAGCTTACATATATAGATTACCAAAAAAAACACGCCTAATGTATTTTTCTAGTTAAAATTTGAAGTGAATTGGTTGAAAATTGTTCAAGTTATGGGTGCGGCCAACTTGAAAAATGTAATTTTGATATAAACGCGTATAAAATTTTAAATTAAGCTCGCTACCTACCTGGCGATTTTGTACTATACTTTGAAAAACAAGTGCTTCAAGATATATCCCGGCCATAGTCTTTTGGGATATCATTTTATCATTTTTGAGGTCCTAAGGGACCATTGAAAGTTATAAAAAAAAATCAATTTTTTGAAAATCCCAGAGTCCGCTTAATGGAAAACTAATTAATAATTAAAGTTTCAAATGGGAAATTGTTTTTAGAAAGTGTTTACAGACAAAATATATTGAAAACCGTGCAAATGAAATGAAAGTGCTCCACATACACCTTCTGGCATCTACAAATGGTATATAAATGGACAATACAAAGATAAATTATCGGAAGAACTCATTCAGACATTCGAAGCTTAAATAGACTTCGACCTCAAGTTCAAGATTTTGAATAAAAATTCATTAACTTATTTTTTTTTTTTTTAAAAAATCAAAATAAAGACAGTTGACATTTGTCTTTAGAAAATAGTCTCAAATCCGTTCGCTTACTTTTTAACAAATTTTCTCTCTGAGAGAGAATTTTATTCCCACTCCTCCGGATTTAACAGTTTTTACATATTTAGTAAAAAAAAGTACGCGAACAGACATACTATTTTACTATTTTATTGATGTAATATGCGTTCAATTAATTCTGTTGAATTAGACGAACCATTCGTTTCAATCTAAAGCTCTTTTTCTCCTCTTTGCCCATGTCCAAGTCATCTTTTGAATTAATCTGCATAAAATTGTCGCAATTCACACAAATTTAAACTTTTACGAATTTGATAGTTCTTTTAAAATTTAATTGACTTGACGTTTTTTACAATCCCTCAACAAAGAAAAATCTCGTGCAGAAATTTGTAAGAATAGTCAGGGTGGGGAAATAAATTACTCTCTCAAATGCGTTCTGTTTTATATTTTTTTCCTGGAAACAGGCTTTTGTACAAATTTGGAGTCTTGGAACAGACCTATTGTTTGGCAATATTTCTCTGAAATCGATTTCGAAAGACGTAATATATTAATTAAAATTACAATTTTATTATTATGTTTCAAATGTTACTTCAACACAATATTTTTGAATGATGTGTATAGGTGATTGATGAGTTTTTCCTGCTTCATTGATTATCAAACCTACATCGTTTTTAATTATATTAAATATTGCAAATTATTGTCACTATATTTCAGAACGGGGATGCTCAGACACAGAAATAATTCAATATAAGAACGTCCGTATGCACCAAATCCCAACAAGCATGAAAGTTCCTAATATGTCCTTCACCATCCTATGTCCTATGTCCTAGATCTCTAGTCATCAGGAGGATATCCGTTCTTTGACGAGGCGGTTCACAACAAAATTTTATGATTTAATTTTTCACTTAACGTCGAATGACTTTACATGTACTAAATTGTACTATTGTTTTCAATCCGGGCTTTACGTCAAGATTAGATGTATTGCAGCAAAGCATGATGTGGAAAGGTGTTACTGAACATATGTTCCAGCCATTGGTATTTAGCGGCGTTTAATATGATGTAAAAAATGCGTTATCTTTTGTGACAAAAATAGGGATCAATAAGTCCGTGACTTTTGGATTAAAACAGATTTTTTGATAAAAAAATAATTTTATTTTTCAACGTAGTTTCCCTTGAGCTCTATACACTTTGTCCAACGCTTCTCCAATTTTTTTATCCCTTCCAAAAAAAATGATTTGTCAAGGTCCTCAAAATGACGAGATTACTTCATCATTGGAGTCAAATCTTTTTCCACCAAGCCATTTCTTCAAGTTTGGGAACAAGAAGTAGTCGCTCGGAGCCAAATCTGGAGAATAGGGTGGATGAGGGAGCAATTCATAGCCCAATTCATGGATTTTTGCCATGGCAACTGCACATGTGTGCACCCTTGCATTGTCTTGGTGGAAAAGAACTTTTTTCTTGGCCAAATGAGGTCGTTTTTTTTTCAAATCGTCATTGAATCGGTCCAATAAGTTGGCATAATATTCCCCATTGATTGTTCTTCCCTTTTGAAGGTAGTCAATGTGGATTATCCCGCGTGCATCCCAAAAAACAGTCGCCATAACTTTTTTGGCTGACAAACCCACCTTGGCCTTCTTTGGCGCCGATTCACCCTTAGAAACCCACTGTTTTGACTGTTGTTTGTTCTCTGGTGTGTTGTGATGGATCCATGTTTCGTCCACGGTTACAAAACGGCGCAAAAACTCCTCCATATTGCGATTAAACAACGCCAAACCTTCCTGTGAAGTTGTTACACGATTGCGTTTGTGGTCGACTGTGAGCAAACGCGGCACCCATCTTGCGGAAAGCTTTCTCATGCCCAAGTGATCATTCAAAATTGAAACCACTGAGCCATGCGAGATCCCTACGGCTTCCACAATCTATCGCACTTTCAATCTTCGGTCGGCCAACACCATATCGTGAATTTTTTCGATTGTTTCGGGTGTAGAGACCTCAACTGGGCGTCCAGGACGTTCGGCATCTTCAGTGCTTGTACGGCCACAACGAAATTCAGTAAACCACTTTTTTACCATTGAAATCGATGGTGCAGAGTCCCCATAGTATTTATCAAGCTTAGCCTTGGTCTCGGTAATGGTTTTTTTTCGCAAGAAATAATGCTTAATAAGCACACGAAATTCACTTTTTTCCATTTTCTCCTCAAATTAGTGAGTAGTCTGATAAAAATAGCTGTCAAACACAAACTAACTGACGCAGCAAGTTTAAAACTGACAGATGCCTGTTGACAGGAGCAGTGTTGCTGTTTCAGTAAAGAGGTCAGAAATTCAAAAAGTCACGGACTTATTGACCCGCCCTCGTATATCACTTAAATTCAAAACATATATCATTTTCCTTAACAAGACAGTCGTGAGTGCGGCTATAACATAAGAATACGACGCACTTTCACCCTATGAAAGTAAAACAAAATCAATTTTAATTTGCTTTAACTAATTTATAATTATAATAATTGTCTTTGTAGTGTCTAGGCATATCTTAACATTAGAAATAAAATATTTTTCTCTTTTAATATACAAAGATATTTGTTTCAATATTTTAAATAAATTCAATATTATATATCACCGAAGTCAAAATATAGCTAAATAATAACTTATACTAGCTTAAACTTACACTTTTAGTAAAAGCAAGTGGAACATCTAAGTAACCTAAGTCAAATGTAACAAGATCATTTGAAGGATATGCTTGAATACAAAATATATTCAAAAGTCTTTTTAATACTCAAAAATAAGTAAACTATTAGTTTTACTAACAAATACCAATGTTTAATTTCGCTGTCCTAAATAGCAATTGTATGTTATTGTCTACATGAATTTTTCAGGCATTTTATTTTGTTTTAAGTTTAGTTGAACACTTTGCGAGAACATTTTTATTATACCGTAGTTTTTATTTGAAAATACTTTTAAAAAGCTCGGTACGTTTTTGCTGGCCAGTTCGGAACAGAATTGCGGATACTTTCGATAAGCCGGTTGCATATCATCCCATATTGTTAATATATCACAATCATCGCTAAAAATAAAATTAATTAATTAAAACATTATAAATCGCATCATTTCTTCTGAGAGTGAATTTTCTTACTTAGCAGAATTAGAACAGTCACTGAATGATAGAATTAAATACTGAATTTTAAGTTGTGAGCACTGGTTGTAAATTTCAGATGATTGTTGCCTGCTGAAGACGGAGTAAATACTTTCGGTTCGTTCACTGAAATGCATTCAAAACTTATTAGAAAAATTTACCAATTTCAAATATGTAAATTATTTAATAACCATGAAAATAAAATGTATATGGTAGGTATAAGGCATATAATACATCTGTTCGCATTCTATGGAAATTTACGAAAAATGCTTGTGTACCGACATTTTTCGGTAGGCTAACGAGAGCGAACTGAGAGAGCAATTCATATCATTTATATCAGGTGTTTCATCAAGAGCCGTTTGTTTTGAAAGTGGCATAAGTCATCCTTTTCAAAAAAATCAAGTTAATGATAACATTGATTACAATTTAATTGCATGATGGTCCGATCCAGAAAATCAAGAAAAAAGCGGAAGGAGCGCAGGAGAATAGTCGTCAAATGAAAATGACGGCGCCCGATGCAAACATCGAATTCATCTCTGTCTTATGGTGTGGTGGTCCGCGCGGGGTACAAAGGAGCGATGGGGCTCCGCCGTGTCTACTTCTTACGTCCTCATCGGATATTGAAAAGTTTTGGACCAGCAGCCCGCACTTTCTCTTTTCCACTAAGCGAAAAGAGATAGAATTGTTTTATTAAAAGTGAGATAAGTGTGTGTTAAGTATTTGTTTGTATTTTTTAAAAAGCTGTGATCAGTGGACATATTTTTATAAGTGGCAATATTTTATGAAAATGAAATTTTATACGATGTTATCAAACAGTGAATCAGGCAAAACATACGAGGTGTGTTCAGAAAATAACGGGAATTTTCAAATTTCGCGGGTTTGGAGAGTCCGCTTGTCAAATTTTTTTTATTATGTTGGTATACAGGTCCCTGAAGTATGATAAAATTTTCAGCTGTATTCATTGTTTACTTTGTCTGTGTCAGCCGCTAAGGTTAGAGGTGTTTTTATGAGCTCAGTGATTTTCGTTTGTTAAAAGAAATGAATCAAAGAATTTGTATCAAATTTTGCGTAAAAAATTTAAAAAAAAATGTTAAAAAGTGTGTGAAATGATAACAAAGGCCTATGGTGAGTCTGCTATAAGTAAAACAAGAGTTTACGAGTGGTACAAGCGTTTCTAAGATGGCCGTGAAGACGTTGAAGATGACCGCTTGGACGACCCGGCACATCAACAACTGATGAAAACGTGGAAAAAGTGAAAGAAATGTTTATGAACGATCGACGAATCATAATCAGAGAATGGCTGTGACGATGCCCCAGCCTGCATATCCGCCAGACATGGCTGCGTGTGACTTTTTCCTATTTCCAAAAATAAAGAGAACCTTAAAGGGCCGTCGTTTTACAAGCATATATGACATTAAAAGCGCATCACTAAAAGAGCTTAAGGCTATCGCAAAGATCGAGTTTCAGAAGTATTTCGAGGATATAAAGAAGCGCTGGCATAAGTGCATAATATCTAATGGGGCCTATTTTGAAGGCGACAACATTAATGTAGACGAATAAATAAATATTTTTTTCAAAAACTAAAATTCCCGTTATTTTCTGAACCCACCTCGTAGTTATTTTAGTTATGGAATTAGGTGGCTTTCAATGTGCATTATTATTTTATAGAAATAGTGATTGTAATACGAAAAAAACATATGGGAGTGATTTCATCAGATGAAGAAGCAACTTCTATGGAGTCATCAGAAAAAGAAAACAACATAACAAAAAGAACAGAAGCTCATCATGTACGAAAAATAGGATGCAGAAACGAAAAAAAATATACTCAAAACCTTAATAAAGTTAAAAGAAATAGTGTTGAAAAATATGTAACAGCAAACTCCAAAAATATTTTTCCCAACAAAATTGCAGTTAAATCTTGTTTGAAAAATTGTTCTGAAAAAAACCTTCTTTTAAACGACAACTTATTTTTGATAAATTTTGGGAGTTAGCAAACTTTAGGAAGCAACATTTCTTTTTAGTTAAATGAGAACTACCCAAAAAGAGAAGACCAAGGAACTACAAATCAAAACCCAAAAATGCCAATTTAAATATTATTTGACACATGAAAATGTAAGTGTGTTGGTTTGTAAAAAAATCTTTCTGGATACTTTCAACATCACTGAAGGACGACTGGCTCGTGCTCTTAAAAAAGATGTTCCGTTAGAAGATTTGCGTGGAAAATCTGAAAATTCCTCAAGAAAAAGGGAAGAATCTCTCATAATTGTTGTCAAAGAGCACATAGCCATTACACAAGGTTTCATAATCCCCATTGAAAATATTTGAGTCCAGCTCTAAATATTAAGAAAATGTATAATCTCTATCTTGGAAACTTTAAAAATTATAAGCAACAACATGTTAACAAATGGATATAAAGGAAAACCTTTAAAAATGATTTTAATTCGCAATTTCATCAATCTAGAGGATATATTCGTACATTGTCTACGTACGACCCCACTATTCTTGCAACCTAACGAGTTCAAAAGCATTATGAAATAATATAATGATGCAGCTTTGTTTCAAATCTCTTTTTATTAATAATACACTATAAAATAAATGAATTTAACAAAAACTTAAAAAGTGATTCACAAAAAACGAAAAATAAATAATGACAAAAGTCTAAATACGGCATATTAACTAACATAAACATCTTTAATCCATTAGGTAAAACTACTGTAAATGATAAATTTAATATTTTGTAGGTCCACCATGTGCATCTAGAACTGCCTGCAAGCGTCTGGGCATTGAAGCAACTAAATTATGTAATTCATTAGCTTTATGGCTTGTCACTCTTCTTGGACCTTCTGTTTTAGCATTGGGGCACTACTTATGGCATATCTTCTTACTTGCGTTCCAGAATCTCCCATACATGTTCTATGACGTTCAAGGCCAGGCTTTAAGGTGGTGTGTGTGGTTGTCTTGGGGCGTAATAAATTAGCTACTCTTTGACAATTTAAGCGATGTGCTTAGGGTCATTGTCCTGTTGGAAGATCCAACTCGTGCCAAGATTTAAGCTGCCGACGGATGCTTTCAGGTTTAGTTCTAAAATAGACTTGTATTGATAGCGATCCATATTACCTGCAATAAAGAATAGATTTTCTACGCCAGAAATAGCTACAGCACCCCAAACCATCACGCTGCCACCACCATGCTTTACCGTAGAAACCAAATTTTTTGGATTCGTTGCTGTTATTTTTTCTCCATACTCTAGCTCTTCCGTCACTTCCGAATATATTATATTTTGATTCGTCAGTAAATAAGACTCGTTTCCAGAAATCCATTCCCTTTTCAATGTGTTTTTGGGCAAATTCTAAGCGCAGCTTTCGGGTTTTTTCACTTATTAGGGGTTTCCTGCGTGGAGTTCTGCTGTGGAAACCGTTATTATTGAAAGCCCTTTGAACGGTGCGTGGATGCACAATTGTATTTGATCTTTCTGCCAACTCTTTAGACAGCATTGTGGCACTCACTCTTGGATTATTGCCTCCTTCTCTCATGATAAAGCTGACATCTCGGCGATTCAGGTTCTTTGGGGTGGCCGTGGTGTAGTGGTACTAGCAATCGCTTTTCACTCGGAGGGTCAAGGTTCGAATCCTAGCCACGACAAAGTTTTCATTTGTGTAATTGGAACTCAGTCAGAAAAATCTGCGTGTGAAGGCATAACACTGACATGTAGATTTGGCTTTTGTAGGGTTTTCAAGCACAAATCAACCGTTAAAATGCACAACCTGAATCATTCCGAGTGAAGAAAATCTCTCCGTCCTATTCGGACTCCCCACCCCTGGAGAGTCAATATCGAAAACCAAACACACTTGAATTTCAAACCACTACATCACAACAATGTTTTCCTTTCTCCTCCTTCTATCTTTCCGCCCGCGCCCAGGCAACAATAAAAGGGTATCATAACCCCTTAGGCGCGCGTAAATTATAAAAAAAAAAAAAAACGGTTTGTTTTCGACGGTACCGGAGTTTTCGAAGTTATTGTATATTGTTTGGACTGCTGACTTTGCAATTCCACCAAACGATTTCTTTTCTTTTTTTATATTTTATTACTAAATTTTGCACTTCAACCGCAATTTCTCTTCGAGAAGCCATTGTCATAAAACTTATTGAAACTGACCTAACTACAACTGAGAGCCACAAATCTGATTTTCATAAATGGAAAAATTCTAAAACTGTACTTTTCCGTTATCCTCCATCAGCGTATAACAAAAAAAAAAAAACATGGAATGCCGGGCGTATGTAGACTTTTGTCATTATTTATTTTTTCGTTTTTTGTGAATCACTTGTTAAGTTTTTGTTAAATTAATTTATTTTCTAGTGTATTATTAATAAAAAGAGATTTGAAACGAAACTGCATCATTAGATTTTTTCATAATGCTTTTGAACTCGTTAGGTTACAAGAATGGTGGGTCGTACGTAGACTTTTGTCGCTCACTGTACATGTCAAAAATGCGATTTTTTAATTTTAAAGATTGAAGGATGAATGTGAAAAAAAGCTTGAATATGATTTATATTTGAGATCGGCAGAAATGGAAATGAAAATCCAGATGAATGTTTTGCCTTTTCCCAAACTTACGACTTCCATATCATATTACAATTTTTATAACAATTATATTGACATGTATCTTTGGGATGAAACAATCGCATAAAGAGGTTCCCAAGAAGTTGCTTCGTGTTGTATAAAACATCTTCAGAAAGTCACAACTCAAAAGCATATTATTGCATATTGTGGATCATGTACAGGACAAAATCGTAACATACCCCCCCGCCCCCTACACAAAGGTTTTATAAACTAACTTTAGATGAAAAAGATGAATTTCTATTTGTCACCAAAAAGGGGGAGACCTAGGCGTTATATAAAATTGCTTAATTATATACCTCCAATATACCACAGTTATTTTAAAAATTTGAAACAAAATACGATTTCCGAGGACTTAATCACTCCTATTAGTGACGAAGATTAAATTGAACTGATGTACTTTTATATAAAAGCCATACGTTATAATTATAAATTACTTATAGTCATGTTTCAAAATGTACTAATTATTTTTGTATTTTATGAATATTAAGATAAAAAATACATGGTAAAAATCATTATTATTATAATAATATGTAATTTACTCATCAATTTTAGTAAATCTCTGTCCTTTCAAAACATCACTTACATCGGACAAAATTACAATAATATAAGTCAGTTATTTCTCTAAACTATTGTATTTATTTTGAAAGTGGCATAAGTCACTTTACCGTAATGAAAATTGGTGATTTTTCAATGACTATACGAAATTATTTACACTGAGAAAAATATAAGTATGCTGAGATAACAAATACAAGTAGGTTAGGTTAGGTTAAACACCCAATTTTCTTGTAAAAGCCAAGAAGGCCTTTGCAGTTCGTGCCGTCTATTTCCGCTAGGTTTTCGAAAAATTATTTCCCTAAAAAATTTCTTCGACTACGCGATATTGCCTCGCATTCACACGGTATGTGTCTTATGTCCTCAACAACTTGCAGATCACCGTAGAATCTGCAGATATCCGTATCTGACAATTTGAGTCTGTTTGCGTGCTGCCGCAGGAGACAGTGTTCTGTCAGCATTCCTATTATTGCCCTAAGTTTATCCCTGTTTAATTTTATTCGCTTCCTAGATCTTTTGCAGTCAAAAAGCGGCCAAAGAGCCTTGGATACCCTGTGTCCTTCAAGACTTGACCACCTTAGGCTGACAGTCTCTGTGATTTTTTCCTCAATAGTGCCCCCCACTATGCAAAGGGGTGGTTTGATATTAGCAACCTCACTGTTGTCGACGATATGGGGAAAAACGCCATGCCTCACCCGAAAATCCATTTTAGAAATGTGTTCTGGTTGTCAAAAAGTCTTTCATCCCCATGAAAATGTGACCACGATGTTCATAGACAGGACTTTCATGCCCACGCCAATGTGAACAGGCACATTGCAAGAAATGAAGGATTGGTTTGTTTTTTTATGTCCTATTTTGTTATTGTATTCGCTTGAGTGCAATTTGGTTTCAATATAACTTGTTAACCTTCTCTCCCTTGAGCGACATATGACATTTTTTTGTCGCTTTGCTGGATTTTTTTTCATTATTGATCACTACTTTATTTCTCATCTCTCCCACACACTTTAATACCATGTGATTATCACTCACAATTTTTTTTTAAGATCTAAGCAAATTTCCTCACTCTACTAGATGGAGTGAAAAGTGACCTCCTTGACCGCCAGAATGCGCTGCTACTGTAAAAGAGGTTATGGTGCCTTGAAGTCCGTTCATATTTAGGCAGACATGCCAAATTTCAGTGCGATACTGTCTTTAGCTTTGTTTTGACAGCTGATTGTTGTTGACGTGTTTGGCATCATGTTGAGTATGGACAAAAACGATTCTCGTTCTCTCATAAAACATTATTTTTTGAGAGGCAAAACGGCGAAGGAAACAAAAGAAAAGTTGGATAAATATTATGGGGCTAATGCTCCGTCAGATTACACCGTCAAATATTGGTTTCGAGAGTTTCGTGGTAGCCTCAACTCCACTACCGATCAAGTCCGTAGCGGCAGGCCCTCCGATGCGGTTACAGAGGACAATGCCAAAAAAATACGTGAAATGGTGTTGGCTGACCGGAAAGAGAAGGTGCGCTAGTACTGAGCGCACACGCCATATTTTGGGCAATATTCTGGACTTGCTGATGCGGAATCGGGTGGACTTTTGGCGTCGATTGGTACCTGGATTTGGATCCCTCGGAATATTATTACTTCCCAAACCTTAGAAGATAGCTCATCAATAAAAAATTCAGCTCACGCGACCGAATCATCGACGCCACGGAGGAGTATTTTGCAGACCTTCCGGAAAATTACTTTTCGGGCGGGATCAAGAAGTTGGAAAATCGCTGGAATAAGTGTATCAAACTAAAAGGGGACTATATTGAATATAAAAAACATTTAAAAAAAATAATTTCGATTGACAGTTGTCCTGGGCAGCTTTCATTTCACTTAATCTACCATGTATCTTAATTAAATCGCCTCTAGCAATTCCTTGATTTCGGATTCGTTTCTTTTTAACTATTCTTCGAACTCTTCAAAGTGCTTACCATTTTTGAACAGTTTCCTGTACATCTTTTAACACAGGATCAACGTTGTCGATATACAAAATACTGTCATCACAAATAAAGTGTAGCATCGTATTACCGTTTCGCACCCCATTTCTATATTGGTCCAGACCACAGCATTTAGCAGTCTTGCATTTAGCACATTTTTGCATTATTTTTCCAAGTGGAAATATAACAATACAGTTAGCATTAAGCCTTTAATTCAGTTTGTCCTTCAAAGTCAGAGAACTTAGCCCAAGATACTGTTGAACGTTGGCATGTAATACAGAATACCTGGCTTTCTGAAGTCTCCTGGAAACTAATCCAAGAACATGAAGCCCAATAAAAAGCAACGAGCTCATACCACTCTATACTGATCACGAGGCGAAATCTGCATTTGATAAGCCGTCTAAGATAACGAGAAACAATTATGAATATGTAGACCAACTACGGCTATTTTGATTCAGTCCTGAAATATGTCGGTGTCAGGGCAAGTCTCCAAAAGAGAGTGTCACGACCCTATAGGCACCATAATTCGAAGATGGAGGTTTAGTTGGGTGAGACAACATTCAGAAAAAAAAACTTCCATTGCTGATCGTTTAATGCAATAAAACCCACACGCTGGTTAAAAGGGGGAAGGCGCCACAGATTGTGTGCTGTCCAAAGGCGTTTCTTTATTTCGATGTCAAATAACCTGAACTGTCCCATAGACGTAGCAAACAGTAGTGCTGAGAGCCTAAAGTTCAGTAGAGGGATGACGACAAAGTGGTGATATAGAGCTATCGCATCTGTCGTAGGGTACGCATGTGTCGGGAGCTTTTATTAGCAGTGCTATTCAATAAATAAAAGTAAAAAAATAAAATTAAATTTAACAATGTCGTGCAAATCGTGCAAAAATAAAGTTGATCGCACGGATCTAAAAGTAGTCTGCTGCGACTGCAATAACATTTATCATGCTTCGCGTGTTAATGTGTTAGCGGTGGCCTTAGAATTTCTAAAAAGAAGTAACAAGGTATGGAAATGTGTCAATTGTGTACCATCTAAACGCCGCGATTCTGTCTCTGGAGAGGCTTCTATTTGTTTAACAATGATGTAAACCAACAACACAAAAAAAAAAAATAGAAACCAAAATGCGCAAATTACTCAAAGTGCATCTCCTCATCACCCCTCACATATAACACTAGACATGATCTACTCTGAAATTCTTGAAGTCAAGGAAATTCAAAGAGTTCAGTTAGAAGAACTGCAGGCGAAAAACAAGGAGAGTGAACAAAAAATCAAATGTAGGTGTAACAGAGAAAGACATTGATTATTGTTATGTAAAAAACATTATGGAACACTATCATAACACGGTGAACAATGTCCCAAAAAGCTCTACCAATATTCTCTACGTGAAACAAACGACTCGTCACTGCAAGGAGAAAATAATGAGAACAAAGAAATAGAAGAAAAAACAGCTTACAACATCTCTAGTCATCCCTACGGTGAATCCTCAACAGATGTACATCAATGACTGTTTGACTCATCAAACTCGTCAGCTGTTTAAAACTGCAACATCAATGAAGACAACAAAGAAATACAAATTTATCTGAACCAAGAACGGGATAGTGTACATGCGTAGGAAAGAGGGTGACAAATCCATGCGTATTAACTCTATTGTTGATTTAAATAAATTATGAATTCTGGTAATCCCGTTTCTCGGTTATTTCCTATTACATGTGAATATCCCGATGTTCCCTATGATATCTGTCTTTATCAAAATGTTCGTAGCGTTAGAAGTAATTTTTCATCACTGTTAGCACATGTCAAAAAATTATTTGTTGTTATTGTTTTAAGTGAAGTATGGATTTTTGAAAATGAACTATGTCTATACAATATACCACGATATATGTCGCCCTTTGGCAAATGTAATGAGTCTTACGCAGCTGAGGGTGTTATGGTGTATGTAAGAGAGGGTTATACGTGCAATTTTACAAAAATTAATATTTCAAGTGCTGAAGTGTTGTGTTATGTTGTGCATATACAGATTGCATTAAGTTGCAAAAGAAATTTTTATAAATGATTTAAATGGTATTTTATATGCTACAAAGGATAAAAATTTGATTGTCTTGGGTGACATCAACATACATATATTAGATCGCTCAAATAACTCCACGGAAATCTATATGTTTCTTATGTCGTCAAATGGACTTAAGAGTATTGTTAATGTTCCAACTCGAGTTACCGATTCTACTTCTAGTTGCATCGACCATATATTTATTAGGGTGCATAAAAACTTTAAAAATATTCTTAGTGGTTCCGTTTATGACTATAGAGTTACAGACCATCATGTGATTAGTCTGTGCGTTCATAAGAAATTAGAGACAAATAATCTTAATGTTATTAAAATTATTCGTAATAAGGAAAAAAATACCCCAGCGATCATCTGCAATTTACAATGCACTGCACTCCCCGATATGGTCTGACATGCCAATCAATATTGAAACACATAAAACACCTAGGCACCCTCAATGGTTATTTGACGAATCCTCTATTATATCTCACCTACACAACTACTATAAAACAACTACAAACAACCAGATATACAAAGCTATGTTTAAAGAACTAACGCAAAAATTTATAGATAGTAACTGGATCTTCCTTTTTACGGATGCATCAAAGACAGAAAACTGTATCGCTTTTGCAGTGGTTGATGGCATTAGCAATGTTCTCATAAAGGGTATATTGCCCCAATTTTCTTCTACGAGGGCGGGTCAATAAGTCCGTGACTTTTTGAATTTCTGACCTCTTTACTGAAACAGCAACACTGCTCCTGTCAACAGGCACCTGTCAGTTGACTCCTGTCAAAATTTAAACTTGCTGCGTCAGTTAGTTTGTGTTTGACAGCTATTTTTATCAGACTACTCACTAATTTGAGGAGAAAATGGAAAAAAGTGAATTTCGTGTGCTTATTAAGCATTATTTCTTTCGAAAAAAAACCATTACCGAGACCAAGGCTAAGCTTGATAAATACTATGGATACTCTGCACCATCAATTTCAATGGTAAAAAAGTGGTTTACTGAATTTCGTTGTGGCCGTACAAGCACTGAAGATGCCGAACGTCCTGGACGCCCAGTTGAGGTCTCTACACCCGAAACAATCGAAAAAATTCACGATATGGTGTTGGCCGACCGAAGATTGAAAGTGCGAGAGATTGTGGAAGCCGTAGGGATCTCGCATGGCTCAGTGGTTTCAATTTTGAATGATCACTTGGGCATGAGAAAGCTTTCCGCAAGATGGGTGCCGCGTTTGCTCACAGTCGACCACAAACGCAATCGTGTAACAACTTCACAGGAAGGTTTGGCGTTGTTTAATCGCAATATGGAGGAGTTTTTGCGCCGTTTTGTAACCGTGGACGAAACATGGATCCATCACAACACACCAGAGAACAAACAACAGTCAAAATAGTGGGTTTCTAAGGGTGAATCGGCGCCAAAGAAGGCCAAGGTGGGTTTGTCAGCCAATAAAGTTATGGCGACTGTTTTTTGGGATGCACGCGGGATAATCCACATTGACTACCTTCAAAAGGGAAGAACAATCAATGGGGAATATTATGCCAACTTATTGGACCGATTCAATGACGATTTGAAAAAAAAACGACCTCATTTGGCCAAGAAAAAAGTTCTTTTCCACCAAGACAATGCAAGGGTGCACACATGTGCAGTTGCCATGACAAAAATCCATGAATTGGGCTATGAATTGCTCCCTCATCCACCCTATTCTCCAGATTTGGCTCCGAGCGACTACTTCTTGTTCCCAAACCTGAAGAAATGGCTTGGTGGAAAAAGATTTGACTCCAATGATGAAGTCATCTCGCAAACAAAGGCCTATTTTGAGGACCTCGACAAATCATTTTTTTTGGAAGGGATAAAAAAATTGGAGAAGCGTTGGACAATGTGTATAGAGCTCAAGGGAGACTACGTTGAAAAATAAAATTATTTTTTTATCAAAAAATCTGTGTTTTAATCCAAAAGTCACGGACTTATTGACCCGCCCTCGTATATTCACCGCCGAAGCTCTTGCAGTCTTTCATGCCACAAAATTATTTCCAAACAAAAAGATAGACAGCCTATCAACAATTTCCGCAATCCAAAATACCAACAACACAACACCGATAATAGAAGGCATTAGAGACAAACTTATCACAAATGAAAACAGGCTTAAAATCGTATGGGTTCCTGGTCATACCGGAATCATAGGAAATGAACAAGCTGATAAGGCTGCAAAAACTGCAATAACAGAACCGCTTATCACCTTCTACACACACAACAAAAAGGACCTCCAGAATAAATTAAAGACCCTGTGGAATAACAGAAGACGGAATAGGTGGAAAGATTACATCCACCATTATTCAACAATCAACCCCCAGGCAAATATGGCTTTATACCCTACAAACTGTCCACATAACATGATAAAATGTTTTCTACGACTCCGCATGGGCCACACAAACCTCACACATAGCCATCTTATATCTAAATGTGATCCCCCAACTTGCCACTTTTGCCAAAATAACATGGTACTCTCCCTGAAACATTTCCTTGAATGCCAGAAGGTCAACGACTCAGTTAAACGCATTTCCATCACCCCGCTTGCTGAACTATTAAAAACACCAACTGAAACTAACATAAGAAATGTATATAAGATACTAGTTACCTTGAAAATTAACAAATGTATCTAAAAACTAATATGTAAAAACTAGCCGATAGCCGTGGTAGCTAGTGCTATATATTCTTTTTTTATATATTATTATTGTAATTTATTACTTAATAATAAGAATTAATAATAATAATAATATTCGTAATAATTATTACTTAACTACATATGTTTGATAGAGCAGATGGTAATGTCAAAAATGAATAGAGAGTTGTTGATAACATCTTAGGTAGACAAAAACACACTGTAGAAATAAGTGAATTAAAAGTTGATGAAGTCCACATTTCTGATCCCGTTAGGATCTCTAATGTATTCAACGATCACTTTACAGAAACTTCAGAACAACTAAAGCCATCCTTTGAATCCTACAGCTTATGTTATTGTAGCTTTTCAATAAATTTAATCAGGGACAATATGCAAACAAATAGTTTTATGTGTTGGATGGTTGTTTCCCAAAATCTCTCAAATGTGCTGAAGTAATTCTATTATTATTATTAAGGAGATAGAAGAAATGTATCCAACTGTAGACCTATATCTCTTCTATCAACTGTCGCGAAACTCTTTGAGAAACTTATCAAAGTCAGAATGTTAAGTTGTTTAGATAAAAACAATTTTTCTGCATTTACCAATTTGGTTTTAGAACTGGATTGTCAATAGAGGCTGCCATCCTCAGAATGTGTAGTCAGCTATATGAGGGGTTAAACAATAATCAATCTACAATAGCTTTGTTCATAGATATGACAAAAGCCTTTGACATGGTTGACTACAAGTTACTGCTGAGTAAATTGTATGTTGTTGGATTTAGAGGCTCAATGCATATCTGGTTCAAGACGTACCTTAATGATAGAGAGCAAAAAGTAAAGCTAAGTGGTATCTTTAGTAAACCTCGTGTTTTGAAAAATGGCGTTCAACAAGGTTCTGTGCTCGGGCCTCTCTTATTTCTAATCTAGATCAATTCGATTTTCAAGCAGCAATTTCATGGTTTAGCTACAGCATTTCCTGATGATATAACTTTCACATACATGTTTGAAAACCAATTTGAATGTATTGCAAAGATTGGCGAAGATTTGGAGAAGTTAAGTGTGTGGTTTACTGCTCACAAGTTAATTATCAGTGAAAAAACTAAATTATTAAACTTTAAAATATGCAGCAATTCGTTAAATAACTATAATGGCCATTTTCACGCACACGACTCTAAGAAATTCTGCTTACCGCTTCATACTTCTGGCATCCAAAATTACCACGATAACAACTCGTGCTCTGATAAGTGCTTTAAAATTTAATCAGTAAGAAATATTAAATACCAAGGCGTTCTAATAGATTATAACTTAATTTGGAAGGATCACTTTCAAGCATTGCAATCGCATATGAATCTTGTAGCTCGTAAACTCTATCTTATTAAGCCATACTGCTCCAAAACCGTTTTACATAAAATCTATTATCGTCTTGCTCACTCGAAGTTGCAATACGGCATTACTAGTTGGGGTAGATCATACTTTAATACACTAAAACCAGCCTTGACGGCACAGAAGCATATAGTTCGTCTTCTTTCTAGTGTTAATGGTCGTACTCATAGTTGGCCCATATTTAAAAGACTTGCAATTCTACCGTTGAGACACCTGTATATTTTCAAGGTACTTAAAGAATTTTTCAAGAAAAGTGGTAACATTCCAAGTAGAAACAATTAAATTTATACCTTACGAATAAATAGCATGGCACTTGTTAACATACCAATTGCACGTACTACTCATTTTACAAATTTTTTCACGTTTACTGCCCCAACATATTTTAACAAACTTCCATACTTCATCAGAAAAACTAATTTTTATAATGTATACACCAAAAAAATTAAAGAATGGTTATTTACTATTGATATTGAATCATTATAAAGAGATATGTATATCTAAAAGGTAGCGTAGCAGAAATATATTTGAACTTCTTTCTTCATAAAATTTGGAATGTACAACTTTTGAATTAAATTTATTTTATTTTATATTAAAAATCTTAGTCACTGAATGTCACCCCACATCAGAAAACTTTATAATGCATAAAAAAAAAGATATTCGTCAACTTGTTCACATCACTTTGTGATAAGAATTAAACAAAAGCACCTGACATTACTGAACTTATTTAAGAGATTGATGAATTACCCAAACAAAAAAAGAACAACTGATCTCAATGATCAATATTAACTATTAAAAGAAGGATTCTTATTTTTTATTCCCTTTTTCTCCATTTGCATTGATCAACCATTGATCGTAGCACAAACCACACACCACATGGACGGGAAAATTATGCACTGGTCCCATTAAAACGGGCCATCCTACGAGTTAAAGTCTGGATTACAGCTGGCCAATCATTGGTAATATAAAGTTTCGGAACGTTGTTTTTGTACCGCTGTTTAGTGGCTTTCGCTTAATAAGCTGGAGCAGAATATTTTTGGAATGTCCACAACTTCAAAACATCTTCCAAAGCAGTTTGCTTTCACAGGAGTGTTAACCTTTTTTTTTTTTTTTTATGAACTTAACACTCAAGTGGGTATGATTACACTTATAATGCCTCAGCATGTGTTAAATTTTTTTGGAAAATGGGATAGAGAGAAAGAGAAAGATGTTTGGGCTCAGTGTTTATTCCGCTCCATGGGTGGCATCCAACATTTAGTGGGGAGAATAAATTCTTAGTGGAAGTTGGCTTATTGTTGATTTAACTACTCATCTAAATTGATCTTTATAACTGAAAAAATGAATGTCTTTCGAGTGAGGCTGGGATTCGAACAGCGAACCTTCCGATTTGGAAGCCAGCCTACTACTACTTGAGCCACGGCCACCCACTTTTTCTTTTCGCAATTCCACCATTGCAATTCTATCACTGATACAGGATACACTAGACCATTGGTAGGCAGACTTTTGTATGTGGCGGACTACTACTAACCTTTTACAAAACGTCGGGGTCGTCTTTGCAATATTGGTCCTAATATTTTATTCAAATTCTTTTTCCTTTTTATTTTATTTTAGAATTTGAAGCATGGCAGTGCATGTCGTCTACTATGTTTGCGAACTGAGGCGTGTAATTGTTTATTGCTAATCTCAGGCAGTTTTCATCAGATATGCAGTTACGATATTTTGTTTTCATAGCATTCATTGTTGAAAATGCTGATTCGCATAAATAGGTTGAACTGAAGAATGACGTTAAATTATAAACTTTTTAAAAGTTCGCATACTTTTCTTCGCTCATAAACTTCCAGAAGCTTTCCTCGGGATCCGAACTTCGAGGCTTGCAGAGCGCATCACTTTGAAGGAGCAGAATTTCGTAATCAATTTCATTTAAATCTAGTGCAAACAAATTTGTAATTTTCCTTGCAACTTCTTCAACATCAACACTTCCAAATGGATAGGCCGTGAACGTAGCAATAGGTTCAAGCTCGTAAAATTCTTGAAAACGTCGCTCAAAATCAGCCAATAGCGTTCTTATTTCATTATTATATTTTTCTTTCTTATATTATATTTTATTGTATGTTTTTTCATTAACTGAGAAGATAACAGACCCAATTTGTTTTTAAAAGCGCTAACGTAAGTGATCATTTCTGATATAGCCTTGTTTTTTCCTTGCAATTTCCAATTAAATTCATTGCGCTAGATCCATTTCCCACTTTTCATTATCAAGTTCATGATGTATTTCATTTCTGGTTAGTAGAAACTCTTTTAATTCGTCAAATAAGTCCCGAAACCTTTGTAAAAACAGATGCCGACTTAACCATCGAACTTCAGTGTAATACAGCAGGTCCCCATGATCGAACTCGTTTTCTTATACGAGGGCGGGTCAATAAGTCCGTGACTTTTTGAATTTCTGACCTCTTTACACTGCTCCTGTAACAGGCATCTGTTGACTCCTGTCAAAATTTAAACTTGCTGCGTCAGTTAGTTTGTGTTTGACAGCTATTTTTATCAGACTACTCACTAATTTGAGGAGAAAATGGAAAAAAGTGAATTTCGTGTGCTTATTAAGCATTATTTCTTGCGAAAAAAAACCATTACCGAGACCAAGGCTAAGCTTGATAAATACGAGTACTATGGGGACTCTGCACCATCGATTTAAATGGTAAAAAAGTGGTTTACTGAATTTCGTTGTGGCCGTACAAGCACTGAAGATGCCGAACGTCCTGGACGCCCAGTTGAGGTCTCTACACCCGAAACAATCGAAAAAATTCACGATATGGTGTTGGCCGACCGAAGATTGAAAGTGCGAGAGATTGTGGAAGCCGTAGGGATCTCGCATGGCTCAGTGGTTTCAATTTTGAATGATCACTTGGGCATGAGAAAGCTTTCCGCAAGATGGGTGCCGCGTTTGCTCACAGTCGACCACAAACGCAATCGTGTAACAACTTCACAGGAAGGTTTGGCGTTGTTTAATCGCAATATGGAGGAGTTTTTGCGCCGTTTTGTAACCGTGGACGAAACATGGATCCATCACAACACACCAGAGAACAAACAACAGTCAAAACAGTGGGTTTCTAAGGGTGAATCGGCGCCAAAGAAGGCCAAGGTGGGTTTGTCAGCCAATAAAGTTATGGCGACTGTTTTTTGGGATGCACGCGGGATAATCCACATTGACTACCTTCAAAAGGGAAGAACAATCAATGGGAAATATTATGCCAACTTATTGGACCGATTCAATGACGATTTGAAAAAAAAACGACCTCATTTGGCCAAGAAAAAAGTTCTTTTCCACCAAGACAATGCAAGGGTGCACACATGTGCAGTTGCCATGGCAAAAATCCATGAATTGGGCTATGAATTGCTCCCTCATCCACCCTATTCTCCAGATTTGGCTCCGAGCGACTACTTCTTGTTCCCAAACCTGAAGAAATGGCTTGGTGGAAAAAGATTTGACTCCAATGATGAAGTCATCTCGCAAACAAAGGCCTATTTTGAGGACCTCGACAAATCATTTTTTTTGGAAGGGATAAAAAAATTGGAGAAGCGTTGGACAAAGTGTATAGAGCTCAAGGGAGACTACGTTGAAAAATAAATTTATTTTTTTATCAAAAAATCTGTTTTAATCCAAAAGTCACGTACTTATTGACCCGCCCTCGTAATTGAGCTCTGAAGAGTCTTCTTCGAAGGCTTCTACCACGGACAGATTTGACAATTTTATTGCATGTATCAATAACATGAGGAAAATTCAAAACTTTAGAGCACAGAGCTTACTGGTGAATTATACAGTGATAAGAGCATTGGAAAATCGTTATCTTTTTTACATAATGCTACGAACCCATTATTTCATTGAAGACGCCTCTTCCGTTGTGATTGAAACAAGTTTGTAAATTGTAAGGTTTTTTTCAAGTATGTATTTTTTTAAAACCAGCATAAATATCTTCATCTCTTGTTTTTCCTTTTATAGGTATTA
Organism: Volucella zonaria; assembly: GCA_963966105.1. NCBI lineage: Eukaryota > Metazoa > Arthropoda > Insecta > Diptera > Syrphidae > Volucella > Volucella zonaria. The sequence continues at coordinate 86,363,894 of OZ014532.1, read as the reverse complement.
TTGTCAATAATTCTTCTTTTGCAGTTAGGTCTTTAAAAATCATGCGTATGAAAATACAGAGCTGCGAAGTATCGACTACATCAGTAGATTCATTGAATTGTAATGAAAAAAAGCACAGACATTGATATCTTTCTTCATTTGGTCAAATAAATTATAGTTCATTACATTCGTACGAAGTGCTACAGTTCCACGCGCAAGTTGCATGTCTTTAATTACAAAAATAATTTCATTTTTATTTTTAAAAGAATCAAAAAGTGAATCGCTAGCTTCTAAAAAGGCTTCTTTAATAATTTCTCCGTCTGAAAATGGCTTTTTATGTTTTGCTAAGACATGACACACGCGGAAGGATGCTTTTGTAGACCCTTCAGATTTTAAAATGGGGCTTACAAAAAATGATTGCTCGATGGTTAATTGGGATTTTAATTCCTTTAGTTTTTGCTTGCGCATCTAACTTTTTAATGGAAAATTCTTATCAAAATTACTATGAATGCTAGTAAAATGTCTTTCTACATTGCCTTTCTGGAATCGCTATACTAGACCGACATATGAGACACACACACTTCGATATTACCATAGTAAATAAAAATTGTTCTTCCCACTCATCGTGAAAGTGATAGGTTTTACTCTTTTTTACAATGGATTCACTCATTTTTACACAGATGAAAAAGCTTACAAAACAAGGAAACTGGTCGGACTGTACTGCGAAAATGTCAACAATCGCAAACAACTATGTGTGCAACAAGGTTTTACCGTTACGTTACAGTTTGTAAACAACCATTGGACATTTGGATCTGTCACCTTACAAAACAAGTTTGATAAGCGCGACGATGAATGTGTTCAAAAACAAAGAATAATGAGTGCGTGCAGCAAACATAGTAACAATGAGTGCTTGCAGTATATTTTATATTTCAGAAATTTAAAACTGAACAATACATTGATTCATATAAAAAATAATAAATGGGAACAAAATTGCTTTAATTTTCATTCGAAAAGATTTCATTAAGGTTTTGCGCGGCGGTCCCCTGAAAATTGCTTGGCGGTCGATCGCGATCAGCCGTTTGCCCAGTCCTGCACTAGACTATTCTACTTTTTAAACGATTTTTTGTCGGTGAGCAGCCTTCACGTACGTACGTTTGCTTACATTTTTGCTTTAGTTGCAAATTTTCTTTGATAACGTGAGATATGGACTGATGATCTGAGATTGCGGTATCTGCGCAGCCAGATCATTTGCGGGCTCAAACTCTTTGCTTTCAAACAAATTCACTAAAAATATCGTTTTTCACATTTTACATTCGTGAAAGCGAACTACATCACGATTTGCATATACGAGGGGCGTTCAACATATTCTCGATATCGTGGTGAAGCTGTGGTTGTATATATAAATTGACTTATTTATCAAGTAATACTATTATTTTAGTGCATTCATGTAAAATTTCATATAAATGTGATAATGTGATTATTAATTCGCGTTTTATCTCTAGTTAAACAGAATCATAATGGCAACTGAGACGATGATGGTGAAAATTGAGCATCGCGCTGTAATTAAATTTCTCACTAAGCAAGGAAAAAGTCAAAAAACTATTCATGAAGAGATGGTGGCTGTTTACCAGGGTTCCGCACCTTCATTATCAACTGTGCAAAAGTGGTCAAGTGAGTTCAAGAGAGGCAGAGAGAGCATTGAAGACGACCCCCGCTCCGGAGCCCCGGCTACTGCTTGTACGGGAGAAAGCATCAAAGAAGTCGAAAAACTTGTTCTTGAGGATGCCCGAATAAAGGTGAAAATGATGGCAGAGATCACCAAGCTTTCAATTGGTACCATTCACACCATTCTTCATGACCATCTTAACCTTTCAAAGGTCAGTGCAAGGTGGGTGCCACGAATGCTCACAGCGCCTCAGAAAAAAGTGAGAATCGCATGCTGTAGAGAGCTTTTGGAGATGTGTAGTGAGAACGCGGACGGTGTTATGGATCGAATTGTTACTGGGGACGAAACATGGGTCCACCACTATGACCCTGAAAGCAAACAAGAGTCCATGCAGTGGCATAAAAAAGGAACAGACCCCTCGAAGAAGTTCAAAGTCACTCAGTCTGCCGGGAAGCTCATCGCCACAGTTTTTTGAGACTCAAAGGGAATCTTGCTCATTGAGTACAAAAAAAAAAGTGAAACCAACAACGCCACATCCTACGCTTCCACTTTGCATAATTTGCGGGGGGAAATTAAAAAGAAAAGACGGGGTAAACTCGCAGCGGGTGTGTTGCTTCTTCATGACAACGCTCCTGTTCACACGGCGCGAGTTTCCAAGGCTGCTGCGCGGGATTGTGGTTTCGAAGAAATCCAACACCCACCGTATAGTCCAGACCTTGCCCCTAGTGATTATTTCCTGTTTCCGGATTTGAAAAAATGTCTTCGTGGAAAAAGATTTTCGGATGATGAAGAACTCAAGTCGGTATTTTGCAGAGAAAGAGGAAATTTATTTTTTTGAGGGTTTAAAAAAGCTTATCTCAAGATGTAACAAATGCATTGATGTTAGGGGAGATTATATTGAGAAATAAAAACAATTTAAATTGAATTCGCATTTTCCTTCATATCGATACCGAGAATATATTGAACGCCCCTCGTATGTCACATGTCAAATAACAAGCAACTTGAAATGGAAACAATAATACATCTTCCACAATGAATGCGTTAAAAGGTGTACCAATATTTATGATTAGACTAGGTTACATTTATTTTAAAAAAGCTAAATATTGAATCAGCACAAGTTTCCGTAAATAAGAATTGGAGTTAAATTTTTAGAAAATATACAGTCATCCACAAAAGTGAAGGCACAGCTCCTATTTAAAAAAAAAAAAAAACAAACAAACTATCCCCGTATGGCAAAAATTAAAATGAAAATTCGCATTTTTATGTAAACCAATACAATTCCAATATTTGTTTCGAATTTTACTGTATTGTTGCCAAAAATAACGGAAATATATTCGTTTTAATGTGGCAAGGACGAAAATTCATTCCACAAAAGTGATGGCACATCTGCGATAGGGATCAAAAATGTACTATGTTATATATTTAATACATTTATTCATGATGAAACATTACTTTTTTAGTATTTAGTGGCGTATCCTTTATATTTAAGAACAGCTTGTAGTCTCCTGTTCATTGATTCGACCAATTTTGTTGTATATTCTGGGCTAATATTCTCCCACTCCTCTTGCAAGGCAGTTTTGAGATCGTTCTTATTATGAGAGTCTCTTTGGCGGATTTTTTGTTCCAAATAATCCCAAATATGCTCGATAGGGTTCAAGTCGGGGCTTTGCGAAGGTGTTAGAAACATATGGGCATTGTTCATTATGATCCACATCTTAACATTATGGGCAGTGTGTTTTGGGTCGTTGTCTTGCTGGAAAAATACGACCCCGTAAGACCCATTTTGGTTACACTTTCCTTTAAATTTCTTTTTAAAATATCTATGTATGTGTATTGATTCATTATTCCGTCTATAAAATGCAGCTTTCCCACACCTTTTGTCGACATCCATCCCCATATCATGATGCCACCTCCTCCGTGCTTTACTGTTTTTATGGTATGCTTATTATACAGTGCAGTACCCGTCTTTCTCCATACACGAAGGCGACCATCTGACTCGAATATGTTGAATTTCGACTCGTTAGAAAATACTATTTTATTCCAGAAGCCGTCAGCTTTATTCAAATTACTTTTGGAAAACTCAATTCTCTTCAACAATCTGTTCTGAAACCAGCATTTACAATGCAACGTCTTATGGTTTCTTGATTAATTTTTTTGTTTAAATAATTCTCGAAATGATCAAAGGAAGATATCCTTGCACTTATAAAAGGATTTTTTTTGATCAGGTATTGTATTAGCCTTTTATCGCGTTGAGTTAGTTTTTGGGGTCGACCACTTCGCGGCTTATTTTTTATTTGAGACTTATTTAAATGACGTTGAATCACATTACGGACCGTATACCGTATACCGACACCGAGACACTGAAGAACCAATTTGAGAATACGATTTTTTTTCGTGTACGTATAAATTGTTAATAATTTTACGCTCTTCTACCGTTAACTCCTTACGCGGCATTTTAACATGTATTTCCAAATTGGAGACGCTTCCTTCAAGAAATAAACCCATCAAATGATACTGCGTAATCACAAAATGTGCAACAAATAAAATTGGAAGCAACCACAAAACCAAAATATGAGAATACATTCTTTGACAATATATTTATTAACTGTGCCTTCACTTTTGTGGAATGAATTTTCGTCCTTGCCGCATTAAAACGAATATATTTCCGTTATTTTTGGCAAAAATACAGTAAAATTCGTGACAAATATTGGAATTATATTGGTTTACATAAAAATGCAAATTTTCATTTTAATTTTTGCTATACGGGGATAGTTTGGGTGGTTTTTTTTTTTTAAAATAGGAGCTGTGCTTTCACTTTTGTAGACGACTGTATGTACTTATAGAATGCATGCACAAATTAAAGAAAAAGAGAAATGAAAATAAGAAATCAATTAAAAGTTATCTAAAGACAACAAAATGCTTTCAGGGACAGTTTCGTTCATCTTTGAAGTTAAAAATTACCTTATTTGATGCATATCCAAATGAGCATGATTAACAATGGGGCGTTTTGTTGTCAAATGAACCGTTCCAATTATATCAACTGGACCTGCAAATATAATCAATAGAATAACAATGATTGCTTGTCAATTATTAAGAGAAAAACTCTAAATTATACCTCCAAATACGGCACTTTTTTCAGTGTTGATATTTATCCATTCCAGCATGTTTTCAAGTTCATCACTATGAGTTTTGGACGGCAAATACTCCTCATAGATATTCTTTAACGAACCATCAAAAAAATCTTATCAACTAAATTAAGTGCCAAAAACATACGAGAACAACTTACCGCTACACCTGGATCCACAATGCTTGTAAGAAAAACTGCCAAAGAAATTGACAAAAACAAATTGCTTTGTTTACTGCTTTGCAATTTTGAGTAAAGCGTAGGCGCCAACACACAACCCTGAGTATAGCAAAGGAAAAATAATTTCTTAATACTAAATCCCATAAGAACAAACACAACCAGCTGAGTCAAACTATACAAGTAGTGATAACTAAATATTCCGTTGCTTTTTGAACTTAATTTCGGCCTTTTGTTTTCACTTTGTGTGGCCTTTTCTGTGCTTGTAGATGGTAATGTTGTGTCTCCCTCTACTTTATTGGATTCAACGGACGGTTTATTATCAACTTTTTCATTAGTCGCATCAAGTGCTGGATTCTCTTCATGTTTTTCATTCTTGCGATCCTTATGTAAATTAATTTGTTTCTTAAGGCATTTTATTTCGTTCAAAAAGCTATCATGCTCATTTTCCACATGTTTTTTCAATTTATTCTTCTCCTCTTTGTACTTGGAAAAATCATAATCACATTTCTCCAGCAAAGCCAAACACTCATTTAGTGCCTTTTCAGTTTTCTCATCTGACATGTCTTTCATTGAGATGTGATTTTCCTCCAGAAAATCTTCAAGTACATATTTTTTCGTACGTTCTACATAGTCTTTATTTTCGGATTTTGGCGCCTGTATTCGCCATTTTCGTAAAAACTTCGCCAGCAGAACAACTCCATACAAGCAGTACGGTTTCGCAAATAATATTTTAATGACCTCCCAAACATCGTGCATGTTGACCTCAGCATAATCTGAATTACAAGCAAGTAGGCATGTTGTGAAATTTGTTCGACGTTGCAATGTCCATTGCAATACTAAATCTCGATATACTGAAAATGGATTATCCGTAAAGCTAGCATATCCTGATTTTTCCAACAAATCAATGATTGTCCCTTGTGAGCTGATGGCAAACAGAATTCCAAAAGTAATGCTTCTCATAAAGTTTTCAGGTCGTAACTGAGACTTATACATTTGAGTTAAACTTATAAAGAAAAGTGCAAAAGCCGGACCATTTTGCCATGAAAAGAAATATTTCTTATTCTCATATGTAACATAATAGGCGATTATGTTCGAAAGAAATTGTGATATTGTGTAGTCTATTGAAAACCGATTCGAAACTACACCCAAGCTCCACGGAGTTATCATTATAAGAATTTGTGTTGCATAAATCACCGATGAAAATTGCCAACACAGCAATGATACTGTTGTCAATGCAGTTAGCTTTATAATCTACATTAAAGAAAAGAGAATGTACTCGTATATGTAAATAAGTCCTTTATTTTAACTTCATAAAAACAAGACCTTACCATAACTGGATTAAAAGTGTACTGCTGTACTTCCCGACCTTTTGAAGCTTTTCCAATGCAAATGCATAGGTAAAACATTTGCCAAAAAATCAAAGGAAAGGCAAAATTTTCTCGCGCAACAGGACGTTCATAGATTTTGGAAACATTTTTATGAAATATTACATAGGAAACCACAGCATAAATGCCTCCTAATAGATTTTCACTGCAAAAGAAAATATAATTAAATTATCAAATAAGAAACATGGAATAAAAGAAGAAATATACGAAAGTGCTTATATAACGTGATCTCTGAGGACGCTCGAAACGAAAAAGCGCGGCAAAAGATCCAGGTTTCTAAACATTGCAACCACACACAACTTTGTTATAGCCTTTAAAAGTAGCATTCCAAAATAGGTCCCTATCAAAAAGTACATATATAGGTGTGTGGGGCCATGTACTGTTCAACGGCGTACATCTACATATCTATGAATTAAATTAATTTTTTAATCCTTACACCAAAGTCCGTAAAATAAATCGAGTGATAATATCACCATTGGTTCTCGCCTCTTTTGGTGAAAATATTGAGGCACGTTGAGTGTACCAAACGAGAATAAGACGGTGATTGTCACTATAAACGCCATAGATATTGGATATCTTAGATATTCTTTACTGAGGCAGCATTTGTTACAAAAAGGAGTAGACAAGCGGCCTACAAGCCGCTCTAAAGCGGATAGGTCGGTCGAAAATTTATAATTTTTTTTAACCTAATTGAGAAATCATTCGTTCTTCTAAACAACTAAGAAAGACACTTATCGTCTTAGTCCTATTTCATCTTGTGAAAGCATGGAGTTTATAAAAGTAGATGAAAATGTTTTTAATTGAGTCTAGAGAATAAACGGAATTTCGTCACTTTACAACGACATTGACTTTTGCAAAAGGCTACGTAAATATCGACTTAGATGAGTAAAGAGGTGGCACCATGGAAAACCATAGCTCCATTGGTGTATACCAGTGGACATTTTTCATTCATTACTGCCTTTTAGGCATTACGGCTGAGCCTAGTAAGGTCGTAATTATGGTATATTGGAAACAAAGTTTTTAGAATGACTGACATACATATGGGCTGACGTTTGCAGTATTCTGTTACCTGAGTAAGCAGGAGTGAAATTCTGCTGAAATGGCTTTCAGGCTAATGCTGTGAACGCCCCCGTCCCGTTAAAACCCTGGCAGGCCTCAAAGTACGTTCAATGTTTCGTCGCCATTAAGTTGGTGTTGTAGGTCCAGATGTAACATTCCTGGTTAGCACCGATCCGGCTCTGGCACATAACCCCATAAGGGTCTGTGTCAATCCTCGCATGGCCTCATTGCATGCATAAATAACCATGGGATCGTTAGGTGACTACACACCCGAGCATTGACAGCGGCTTTAAGTGTGAACCCAAAAGAAATGAACCCAACAAAACAAAACCAGGAGAATGAGATCAACGGAGAGAACTCATTCCGGGAGAGCTCGATGGTGAGAAGATGGCCGGCTAGACAGGCGCCATCGCCCCAGAGGAGTCCTGATGGAGAAGCGGGGTCTCAAAGAAGTATGTGGATGGTGCGGGATCCAAATAACCAGCCTTCCGTGTTTCACAAATTAGAGGAACAAATAAAAGCGCTAGTGGAAATGTTGGACGATGGTAAAAGGCGATCAATTCACCAACCAATGCGGGATGCAATAGAAAGCATCAAAACGCTCTATGAGCTCTTGGCGAATGAAATGCGTGATAACAAGCCCAAGGAAGTTACCAGCAAAAACAACACCTCCCAAACACCCCCATGGCTGAAGGTGATTTCGGGGACCAAACAAAGAATAGAGTCTATAGAGTCGCCGAGCTCGGAACACCGGCCGAGCTCGCCGCCCATAGTCGGAGCGAAGAAAGCATCACGTGGTGAAGTGGTGCCCCAAAAACAAAGCAATTCCGGAAAGAGCAAGAAGGCCCACCCAAGAAGCCCGCCAAATCGACAACGAATGAGGAGGCCACAAATGGTTAAATAATCATTAGGATGGCGAGCAAAGAACAGGCCAAGGGCAACAGCAGCGCCTGGTTGAAGGTTCCCAGAAAGAAGCCAAGGAAGCCCGCGCGCGAAAAAGTGCGACCTGACGCAATTGTGGTGGTAAGCAAGGGCGAACTTTCATACGCCGAAATACTTCGCAGGGTCAAAGGGGAACCCAAACTCTATAACCTGGTTGAATTGGTCACAAAGATTAGGAGAACCCAGAAAGGAGACATGTTGTTGCAGCTGCGCGAATCTGGTGATAGAACCAAAGAATTCAGGAGTAAAATCGGTGAAAATCTTGGCGCAGAGGCGGAAATCCGCACTTTAGTCCAGAGATAAACGATAGAAATCAAAGATCTCGACGAAGCCACCACCAGGAGAGACATCTGCGATGCAATCAAAGCGCAGTACAACATTGGAGTTACCGAAGGAAACGTGCTTAGTCTTAGCAAGGCCTACGGTGGCACGCAGATCGGGACAATGGGCCTACCGGTAGAGATGGCGAACAAATTGCTGGAGTAGGGTAAAATCAAAGTCGGCTGGGTAAATTGCCGTATTCGTGTTCGAAAGGCCCTCACCAAATGCTTCAGGTGTCTGGAGTTTGGTCATACGGCGCGCCAGTGCAAGAGCGAGCATGACCGATCCAAGCAGTGCAGAAACTGTGGAGAAGGTCACATAGCCAAAGAATGCAAAGAGGACGCATTATGCTTCTGGTGTAAGATGGTTACGCCAGAAAACGCTGGACACGTGGCTGGTAGCAGCAAGTGCCCGGTACTTAAGAAGGCACTGGCCAAACTAATATGATGAATGTTGTCCAGATAAATCTAAACCACTGCGCAGCCGCGCATGACCTTCTGGCGCAAACAGTAAGGGAGAAAAGAATCGACGTAGGCCTAATAAGCGAACCGTATAAACCCATAGACGGAAGCAGCTGGACAGATAACAACACAAAAAAGGCTGCGATATGGACCTGTGGGAACCACTTCGTATCTGCTATGATAAATGGTGTACATTTTTACAGTTGTTATCCACCCCCCAGTCTATCACTGGCGGACTATATGAAGCTGTTGGACGACATTGTAGCTGACGCATGAGGAAAACACCCAGTTATTATTGCTAGGGATTTCAACGCCTGATTGGGAAATAGAACCACAGACGTAAGGGGGAGAGATCTCCTCAAATCCTTCGCAGGATTGGATATAAGTCTGGCCAACGAAGGTGTAGCGGATACATTCCGAAAGGCAGGCAGAGCGTCAATCGTCGACATCACATATATGAGCAACTCACTCCTGCGGAAAACCAAATGGCGAGTCAGTGAAGAATATACCCATAGTGATCACCAGGCTATCTTATTTAATGTCGGCAAAGAGAAACGCAGACTATGTCCCACCCTAACAGGGCCAAAGTGGAAGGACACGCTGCTTGACAAAGATATGTTCAAGTAAATGCTAAACACCAACGCCACAACCAAAAATGGATCGGCTGAAGCCCTTTCTCATCAGCTAACCCAGACCATTACCGCAGCGTGCGACGCATCAATGCCCAGAAGATCTGTCAGTAAAAGAGGCGAGCCCTGCTACTGGTGGACCGAAGAGATTAAACGGCTCAGAGCGAAGTGTCTACAAGCACGACGAAGATCTCAGAGATCCAGAAGAAGACAAGATTTCCAAGAACGGATAACCAAGTTTAAATTGGCAGACCCCTGAGGCTTAGCGTATAGAGTGGTGATGAAGATGCTTAAAGGCAACAGGTCCCCACAACTAACCTGGCTTGCAATGCTAACGACTATAGTAGAGCATCTATTCCCGCATAGACCAACTATCACGGCCATTACGTCGGAAGAACTTTTTGCTGCATGCAAAAAAATTGAAGACACCAAAGCACCTGGACCGGATGGTATGCCGAATAAGGCATTAAAGATGGCTATTAAGACGAGACCGAAAATCTTCTTAGCGACAATGCAAAGGTGTCTAGAGGAGGGGATTTTTCCTACGCCATGGAAACTGCAACACTTAGTGCTGCTTCCAAAGGGCAATAAACCACTCGGTGAACCATCATCGTATAGCCCAATATGTCCGCTTGATACTCTAGGTAAGATCCTAAAGTGTATTATATACAACAGACTGCTTGCGATGGCGGAGGAAAATGTAGCGCCGTCAGATCACCAGTATGGCTTCAGAAAATCTCGTTCTACCATCGATGCAATAAAGGCGGTAGTAGATACAACAACTGAAGCAATACAAGGGAAAAGATGGGGACAAAAAGATACTGCGCAGAAGTAATCAGCCCCGCGAAGTAATACCTAACGGCAATCCGCGGGGAGAGTGGTTCAAGGACGTAGAGGTGTGGAATAGTACTCCTGGCATCGAATATTACGGTGTTGCGAATTGTGCATGTTGGTGGCATGGGCTACCGCATCTTTAGAAGATTACCACATCCACATGACATGTGGAATTGACGAAGGCCAATGCTCTGGCCTGAAGTCTTCGAATCCATCCCGAAGAGACAGCGAGGTAAAGAAAAATCTCTCATTGAGTGCCCCTATAATGGAAAGGGATCTCAAAAAATCTGATGCGTAACGAGACGAGTTTAGACAATTCTGCACTAATCTGTTGGGTGATATCCAGGTTCAAACAGAATTAAGTGCCACTAAGACAAAATAAGAACTATAGAGTATATAACTATAAATTCTTAAGTGATCAGACTATCTACAAGTTAATGGCGGAAAAGACAATACTCTCCCAATAGATGTTTAAATAGTTGCAGGAACTTGCTGGTAAGTACAATCCATGAAAAACAATAAACTTTTGGCGAAGGATATAAAGGACCTTGATATCGAAGATACTACGACGTCGTCTCTTTGCAAATTGAATAGTAGCAACATTAACAATCTATGTGCCTAATTTTGGTGTTGGAGATAGTAACATAAATAATGATAACACATTTTAACCACGTACATACCTTAAAAACGTAGCGTACATATAGATCAAAAAGACCGTAAATCCGCCAAACATCCACACAAATTCCAAATAAAAATGAAACGGTTCTCCAAGGCCATCACATGTGAGAACAGGTTCCGACAATGGATTATCATCATCTGTCCAACAAGATATAATTGGTATATCAAAACTTCTGCTTACTCGTCTAAACTTATGATATAAGTACCTAGACAAGAATGGAATTAATCATTTTAAAGCAGTAACTTTGATCAACATTCAACTTACCCTATTACAATCTCCGGAAGTATGTGAAAACGATGAACAACATTTACACTGTGAGGATATTCGATTGTGGTTACATTTAAAAGCTTTTCATAGCCGCGATAGAAATCCACCTCTTCGACGATTGTCTTGTAGAATGAGAAGTACAGTGCATCCTCCTTTCTTAGCAAAGCCTCGCGTTCTAAGCTCGAAATGTGTCCAAAATTATTGCGTGTCTCAAATATAGACCGCACATGGCATACGTAAAGGAAAAAGCAACCAACAGCTACAAAAAGAAATAAAATAAAAGACAAACTATTAGTAAATGAATCTGGTGTCCGTGTCAGTGCGAGGATGTTTCTTTTCTTTTTACCAATAAAAGCATGAGATACAATGAACAATAGGTAGTGTTTCTGCTTCATATTTTGTATTGTTTTAACTTAATTTTATTTATATTCTTTAAAAACTTTGCATTATAAATATAATAGTTGTTATTATTTAGTTAGCACTAGACGTAAAACTGATCATAAAATTACAAAGAATGGTAAAAAAGCCGACTTATCTGACGATACCAAAGTATAAGGCTTTAGATGGCAGTGTCAGAAAACAGCTGGCATTTCGGCAAATGTCACGGTTTATTTCTGGGTTTACAACGCAAGTAAGCAAGCTGAGGCGTTCAAAGGGCTGAGTACACCCGAATGCGGGGTTAGTATATATTGTATTTAGTATTAAATGTGCCTGTTCACATTGGCGTGGGCAGGAAGATTGTTCGAAAGAGAGAGAACGCTTTTTATTGAAGTGGGAAGAAGAAGGGTTCCTTGCATCGAAAATCCATTTCTAAAGTGGATTTACGGGTGAATCACATCGTTCTTATCCATATCGTTCCATTTCTGACATATTTTTTCATTTTTGTTTTGATCGTTAATGAGCAAAGAAGTGTAGAAAAGAGGAAAAAAGGTATGTTTCAGGCCAATTGCTCAAATTTAAAAATTAAAAACCCACCGATTCAAGTGTTCCGCTTCTCAAAAAGTCTTTCAACACCATGAAAATATGAACACGACGTTCATGGTGAGGACTTTCATCCCCTCGCCAATGTGAACAGGCACACAGTATGTTTCCGTACTGTAGTAAAAGGGCACTTAGAGGAGCAATGTTGTCAATACGAATCCTGTTCTTTGAATTACATTTTTAGCTAGATAAAACAATCCAATCGATGACTTTTTCTTTAGACTGCAAGATGCCCAAGTCGTCTTTTCAAGTTAGTAATTTTGATTATCCATACAGCTTCTGCAGAAGTTATTCAAAAACAGGTGTGTTTGAATAAGCGAGAGCACATGGTATATGAGCCAAATTTTCAAAATTTTCTGCAGAATCCAATAAGACAACAGCACAAGAAAAGAAGCAGTTTTAGGTGTTTGGTATCACTACATTTCCTTTGTGATAAATGGCACAAAGACAAAAACTTCATGTGATTGATAATAACCGATTAGAGCAAGGTATTTTTTTTTTTAAATTTGCATAATCAAATCAACTGTCAGTTTTCGAAGGCAGTGCACGTCAATAAAATATCTGCATATCTCTAGAGATGCACGGAAAGCGGTTTGCAGAAAATTTGCGCGTATGTTTCAGAGTTAACTTTTTGGTATGTTGGATTTCTAAGCCGAGTTTAGTGAAGACACTGATTGTTGCCGTCGAAGTATATAGTAATGATACATACATATACAATCTATACATACATATATTAATATTTGGCCATAATATCCGTCTCCAGATGGAGAATCCACCTTAAATTCACCAGTATTCCTAAATTCAGTATAAATACATGCACATTAATGGCGTTTTGGATTAAGCAGGCAGAAGGCTTCTTTTTGTGCTCCGGAGCAAAAACGTGACATGAAATTTTCTCCAATCATTTTTTTTTTGGATCAAAATTTGGCTTTTGGTTTCCATTTCAGAATCAAAATTACTCCCCTGGCTTTTATGTCAAAATGTACTAATATATATAAATATGTATAAACGTCAAATAGTATTGTGTGTCAAACTAGATTTCTGTTTTCTTGCATCGGCTGTGTTTGGCCAATTTATTATTCTAAGTTTTTAGTGCTCCACTGGAATCAAAATCGGAGAACAAAAAAAAGCCTTCTGCCTGCCTAACGAAAACGGCATTAGTAGAATTTGCCATTTAGGTTAGTTCATCTACGTTTTAGGCACGAGAACAAACAAATTGTTTTTAAAGCACACTCTCGCTTTTATTCAATAATTGTAATTTTATATTAATAAAGTTTGGTACGATTGTACAAGAGGTACTCTTTGTTTTATTCATACCGTGCGACAACACTGATTATAGAGAACAATGAATCCTACACTGACATGTCTGTTTCATAAAATATCTCTTTAAACAAAGACACTATTCTATTCAAAACTTTCCGTCTTACCACTCCCGATAATTACAGTAACGCAAGTACAATATTTTGAAAGACGACCTTTAAAGAGTTGCAACTGAAATTTGCCACTTTCATTTAAAAGCTACATTGGAATTTTCCAAACTAAGGGTTGCTTCGTATTCAACACTTGTCCCGCGAGAAGACTGACTGTAATTATCTGAACATATTGGAATTGTTTTGGTTCGCACACATATGCCCACAATAGTAACCCTCGTTGTCATATTTAGGTATCTGTGTCGTAAGGGCTACCTAATTTTTAACTTGTTTCTCGCGTCAATGCAAAAGGCGACCTTTACAGCTTGAGCAAAATGGAGACGTAACCATTTAATCCGAAAAGTAAACAAGTAGCTATAACAAACTTAATATACGAATAACATTTTATTTTTATTTTGTTTTATTTTCAAATGATACAATACAAATAAATTTGTAAAGTCGGGGATCTTACGCCGGGGTACTATGCCCATGTACGCGGTATTTAAAAATAAATTTCGAAGCGTAAAGTTTGTCGAAATGTAAGAATCATGGTAGCAAGTATACAAACTAAAAATATAAAAAAGCAATGTCTTCCTATTTTGATTACAGGTATTAATTTAAAAAATAATTTGCATTAGTGTATAACTTCATTGTCGGCATATTATGACGCCATTTACATTCAACTAATTCATCACAAAATTGCATTATTAACGCATCATATAGGTAGGTTTTCAAATCCCAGGATTTGTATTGTACATAAGATTAACCCGAAAGTAGTAAAAATTAGACGTATTATCGTGCGGAATCCTGAACGCGTCGATTGACAGTTTTGATCCATTTGACACTTGATAATCATAAATTTTGACAAGCGTCTTTTGACATTTCTTTTACCTCTCCGACGGAATAAATCTCAAAAATGGCTTGGGTAAAGAAGCAATTTGTTTGATTGTTGTGTAAAATTTTATAATTTATTCTTATTTTAGTTCTCATATTTGCACATAGTCCTTTTGTTTACAACAGTTTCCATCACCTATTCAAATGCCTACGATAAAGAAATGACAGTTAACATCGAAGCTGGAAAACAAGACTGCTTCTTTCATAATGTTAAGGCCGGCGAGGTGATCGACATTGAATACCAAGTTATCGACGGAGGCTACGGAGATTTAGACATTAGCTTTTCACTATCGGAGCCTATTGGTTTGATTATTGTATCGGATTATAAAAAATCCGAAAATATTCATCGGTACGAAGCTAAAAAGGATGGAGATTATCGTTTTTGTTTTGATAATACATTTAGTTCGTTCAATCGAAAGACAGTTTTCTTCGAACTAATTGTTGAAAAGGAAGGCGATAATCAGAATGCCGACGCATGGCATGACATTCTCGAAGGACTTTCACCAGAAGAATTCTATGAAATGAAGGTTCAAGATATAATGGATTATATTGGACGTATTAGAATGCTCGTTGTTAAAGCGCGGCAACTTCAAGACTTGTTAAAATCGAATGAAGCTAGAGATCGCAACATAGCCGAGGAAAACTACTTCAAAGTAAATGTCTGGTCATTTTTCCAGATATGTGCAATGATTGTAGTTGGAAGCCTACAAGTTTTCATGTTAAAAAGCATATTTGAGACTGACTCTAAGCTTAAGGCTTTTTGGAAGAAGCTGGGTCTTTAACAATACCCAAGTGGTTACAACCATTTTCTGAACAATCATGACAATTATTATTATTATTTTTTTAAACCAAAGAATATCATCATCACTATCTCTCGTTGCCATAATATGTAAATTGTTTATTAAGTTTTGCAGTGGAAATAAATACAATTCTCTAACATAAAAAAAACTTTATTTAAAATTCAAACAATTTAGAGTTATTTTTTCTTTTTTATTATTGAAACGCCTGGCTCCTTGTGTGTTGAACGTGTGAAGCGTTTGATTTTTCTTGGTTTCCTTCGTCCTACCTCAACACTAACTGGAAGAATATTTCGTTTTTGGAAATTTTTGAAACGATCAACGAGTAGACTAGATTCTACTTTAACATTTCGCAAATTGCCAGTTATTTCATCGGGCATATTAACATCGGTGTCTTGCTCTTGAAACTTTAGTCGTCCTAGACGTTTTGGTTGGAATTTCTTTTCCTTTGCTGCTAGCTTCCGGCGTTTCTTTAGCTCGTTAAGTTGCTCTTCTTCCTCTTCGACTTCGGAAATTATCTTCTTTATTCTAGAAAAAAAACAACATATATATATATATAAACCAGGTGTAATAAGCCCTTCAATATTATTGAAGTAGGAAACAAGTTTTATAGTTTGTCAGCTTCAAAACCAGGGTGAAACAAAAAATGCGCAAAAGCGAGTTTCTTTATGACCATCGCATTCAAGGACACAAGTACTTGGGCGAATATGTAATAACTCCTGCACTGCATTAAGTCATTGCATAAGAATTTGCCGATTTACTGATCATTGTAACTCGAGGTTGTGGATAATTGTAAAGGTAATTGGAAAGAAAGCTATATTTCTTTTTTGAAAAAGCGCATTTTAACTCCTCTAATGGCATTTATAAATAAAATTATACTACTAGTTCATTAAATTAACTTCCTTCTTTACGTAGAGAATGCTTTCCTTTTTTAGTTAGAAAAAAAGAAGACAACTACAGGGACTCGCACAATTAACTGTGCTTTTGGTTTGGGTGCATATAGTGATAGGACAGTCGAAACAAGTTTGATAAGGTCGGCGTAGGAGATATTTCGCTTAAAAAAAAGGCAAGCGGACAATCGGAGGAAGCTTCAGCCATCTGAAAGGTAAGAAAAAAATGGAAAGATGGTCACGACACCTTTTAACACCATCAGATATGATACGATGCTTGCAAGTTGTAATATCTTTCAGAAAAATCTTCCCTCCAAAAAGGTAATGCTGACAGTATGAAGGACAAGTGAGCAAGTTGTGCATTACTCGTATTCCTTCCTCAAACGTAGAGAAACCATCAGAGCACAGTTGACGCTCCTTAAGCTAACGGGTTTAAGATATAGAATTGTTCGTCACCCACCCTACTCACCAGATATGTCCCCTACCGACTACCACCTTTGAACTTTGAAGCCATTTTAACCCACAAAGATAAGAAATTTTTCAAGAGAGGCATATCGGCTTTAGTGAATCATTTGGAAAATACGATAGATATAAATGTGCTCGTAGATAATTTTATCAGATAAACTTTCTGAATTTTTAAAACAACGTTATTTTGTTTCTCAGAAGAAAATCATCAATCTCATAGCGAAATTTAAGATGCGGTACAACATTAGGTCTCGCAGTCTTCCAGTGTGTACATAGTATAAACAAAAAAAATCGTGCGAGTTGGAAAAGGTATTAACAGTCTGTGATGCGTAGTTAAAGGACAGGGTAGTTGAAGAGTCACTAATTGAACAATAACTGCTCTGTCTCAAAAGTAAGTTTCTGATTTTTTTTCTATTTATAATTAACGCGCGCTCAAGGGAGAGATTAGGGAAGAAAGAAATAGTGATACCAATGAACGTTGCCTTTGAATAATTACGGATAGTAGTAATGACTAGGAAAAACCCGGTAGGGCACTCCATAAACGAACTGCGCGGCTTAGGAAATCACAATGTTTCAGAGTTGAGAGTAAACTGATGAACATTCATTAAGAGACGGGTTTTATGGTTGAAATTCTAAAGGAATAAAGGTTGCGAAGATAGCGACAGAACAAGGTAAAGCAAGATGCATTGCTTGGGTTTTGGAGTGTATCAATTCACTGGGCAATGATGGGTCACTTTTGAGTTTTATCGCACAATTTCGAATCCTATTTAAAAAGTGCAGAGATGTCTTAGCAGCGCCTGTTCACATGTAATGCCTCAGATATAACAATTTTTCATAAAGACGTTGATATATTTAAAGGTTAACTCACCTATGTATATCGGCTCGTTGTTTTTTCAATTCTTTCTTCTTTTGTAGCTCATTAGAAACCAATTTCTGTTCTTTTTGTTTTCGTCTCTTTTGTTTACTCTTTTTCTTGTTTTCTACAGGAGGATTTATTGCCTTATAAGGTGCATTATCATCTTCATCGTCTTTTTTCTTTGTTTCTTCTTCTTCCTCGAGCTCTAGGCCTGATGACATTTCTTTAAGCCGGAGCATATCCCGTTCTTCTGGGGTAACTTTGGAAAACATGTCTGTTGTAACCCTCTTCAAATGTTTCTCCACTTTAATGATATCACTTTCTTTATTAACAACATTGTTGATAAGATCTTGGTGTGCTTGTAATGATGGATTATAACTCATTCCGGGATGCGGTGGCTCAAATTTCCTAAAAGAAAAATAAAATTACCTAATGACAAAAATAATAAGAAAATTGATTTACATACTTTGCTTTTGTGGTCCTATGCCTTATGCTATCATGCACTTTAATCGATGCTTTTCCGATATTTTTAAGTACATAAAGCGATAGGTCTTTACTTATCCAATCATTCTTTAGACCTGGAGCCCTATTGCGGACATCCTCTTCTTCCCAAACGTCTTGCGTAAAATCCTTGTCCACTTTGTTTTTAGCCAATTTTTTATCAAGTTTCTCATAGAACTTTGAGCGGTCTTTGTTCGCCTGAATATGTTTTTGTGATCTTGGATTAAGTACCTCTTCCTCGATATTTCGTCCGTTCTTCTTCTGTTTAACATGATTTCTAAAAGCAAAGCATTGTAACTATAAGGAAATAAAAGTTGTTCACTGATACCTTTTAACAATGGGGTCTTGTACTTTCGATGTATTTTCCAATGCAGCAAAACTTCTCAAAGGTTTTAGAGCATTTGCTTTGCGCTTCTTCTTTTCAGAAAGAAGTGCTTTCTTCACTGGACCTGCAACGTCAATCTGGAAAAGGTCTTCGTCCTTTTTTTCTGAAAAATTCCTAATGGCCAGTTGTTAGTTTTAATTCTCCCGTATAGTGATTTTGTTTTCACAAACCCAATACGTTCCTCCTGTCTCTGTTGTTCTAAAAATTCTTCTACATCTTTTATATCTGTGTGTTTTCGCCAAGAAGCCTTATTCTTTTTCGAAACACGCTTCTTTTTAATTGAAGTCATTTTTACCCCGAATATAAACTTTTCAATGTTAGATTAAAACTGTTTGGCATAACACGTGCACTGGGAAATGGGCTGTCAGTTGTGAATATTATATCAACAGCAAATACTCATGTACACTTAGGACTGAGTTTTTTGTTTTTAATTAGTATTTGCATTGGGTAAATAAAATACACCCTCGAAATTATGTACTCGTATCTATTTTTGCCCTTTAAAACTTTAATTAAAAACAAAAATAAAAATCATTTTGTTTTAATAGTGAATTATTTTGCTTATGGAGAACAAATTTGATATTTTACCAAAGCATTTACATTTATAATTTGATAGAAGGCGCAGAATCAACTTACTTGGAGTTCGGAGTAAGCGAATTTCGGAGAGCGGCCCATGTAAAATACCATATGATACGGATAGCTAAATCTGGTATGACATTTACCAATGGTTTCTCATTTTTGTCCAATGAGAAATACCATTAATATTTATTTACAATTTGACAACCCCAAAGTATCCATAATGTTTTGTAAAATTGTCACGGGCTCGCCACACTGAAAGCATCGGTTCCCACTAGATCACCGAAATCAAGCAGTGTTGGGCACTAGATGGATGACCACATGGGAATTCGGTACTCCGCGTGCTGTTGACAAAAAACGCCACATGGGCATAAGTACCCCGGCGTTAAGTCCCGGACCTTACAAATTAATTTGTATCGTTCCCTTGATAATAAATAAATAAATGTTTTGTAAAATTGAGATGAATTAGAAATTATAAGATTATATTAGATTAAGCTGCGTCTATTAATACATATTTCAAGATTTCGACCCTTCCGAAAACGACTTTCCACTGATCTCAAATCGTGTAATTAAATGTCTGTGAATATGTGCGACTTGTCTACAACCACAGTCTATGGTCGATGCCATAGGAGCAAGTTGAGGTTGTGATCATGCAGTGCATGGGATATGTAATAGTGTACCTGTTTCTTTTTTTACAGTGTTGTGAGTAGTGCAAAGGGGTGCAAAGGCATTAGTAGAGTTTGCCATCTTATTTACTTACTTACTTAGGTTCTGCTACAGTTCGGGGTGAACTTGCGCCTCAACTAACATGCTGCTCCAATTAGTCCGATTTTTAGCTAACTGCCTCCAGTGCTGCATTCCAAGTCGGTTGAGGTCCCCTTCTACTTGTGGCCGTCACTTAAGAAAAATCTTCCTCTACTGCGTTGTCCTTCGGAAAAAATGCGAAATGCGGAGTGTTGGTGTCCATTTGCTCTACATGTCCTAGTACAGCTCGTATTTTCTTTCAGATTGCTTTAAAAGTATGTGAAGACTGACTACAAAAATGATCCTGTGAAGTTGGCCCCCGCCCAATTACCAAGGCTTCGCCCATCAATGACGTTGTCTAATAAAAAGCGGGGGAAGGTCATATTACCGGTATTATCGTAAACATCTTCAGATGACGCCACCGAAGGTTGCTACGATTTGACCAGCTACAAGTTGCCGGTCATTGGTCTTGTCCTTACCAGGACTTAAATCACGGTACCGTGGGTATCAGGAGCCCCCCGAATTTCGGTCCGGGCCTGACTTGTTGAGGTAGGTAGGTTTAAACCCAAATCGCGGGTAGGGTGTTCCTGTTGGTTTGACAGATTGTAGAGTAGCAAACAAGTACTGGGTGCTGTGACCTTAAGAGCAGCAAGAGGTTTTAGATCGGCCTCGACCCATACCAAGGGTGGAACTTGTGCCTCCAACATAAGTTCTGCTTTGGTATTATACTGTTAATGTAGGTAAGCGATGGCAAGGCGTATCCTTGCTCCCATGGATATATGGCCATCCCGTAAACATAAGTCTATACGACAGGTGGTTTACGTTAAAAAACCAGAGACTATGTACAGTTCGTCGTCGAATTTTCCCCTCCAAAGCCTGTCAACGTAGTCGGGACCGAATATTTTCCGAAGGATTTTTTTCTCGAAACGACTGCGGATATCTTCATCCACCTTCGATGGGTTCCATGCTTCTGCGCCATAAAGTAGGACTGGGATGATCAAGGTCTTATATAGAATCTCCTTAGTTTTTCGAGATAGGGTCTTACTACTCAATTGCCTTCTTAGTCCAAAGAGACAGAGATTCGCAAGAGCGATTCTTCGTTTTATTACTGCTGAGGCATTGTTGGCAGAATTCATAGCAGATCCAAGGTAGACAAAGTTGTTTGTCCAGTTCATATTTTTATGAATATATATTTTTATGAAAGCAAACTAGCTGTCGCCAGATAGTCAAACATCCAACAAAAACCGTCAGATTAAACAAGTCTAAAACGTTTCCAATATCCTGGATATGAGATGCCGCTGTGAATCAATGCTGGGGCCTTATATGACTAAAGTAGTCAAAGTCTTCGTAAAACGAGAAAATGAGAAATTCCACAATATTTACTTACCGCTCACAAAGATAAGTGATATATAAAACCAATATCGTGACATTGTCAGCGGGATACCGAAGTCAGCCGAGAGCGCGAATCACCCGCTTAGTATGAAGAGATCTTGTTTAAGAATGAGTAAGAACACTTAAAAGAAACTAACTAGTTAGACCACAGACCCATAAAACCTCAAGTAAGTATAGACTCCCAGGTTCCAAGCTTAATTTCGCTGTAATCCGATTAAAATCGACCCATACCCAGTTTCTATTACTGAAACTGCTAATGAGCTGAATAATAGATATTGATAAGGGTAAGCCCTAAGTATTCAGTTGTGTCCTTTGATAGTTCTGCCAATTATGTAGATGATTTAGCTTCTTACCATGACAAAGACCTACATATTAAATATCTTGTGACTAGTGAGAGTGCCTTTAATATCCAAAGTCGGAAAAGACATCCCATCACTCGCCGAAAGTTTCCGCATAAGTGTTCTGTAAAGCTTTTAAGACTATCTTGACACTCTGCAAAACAGATGATGCAATTAGTATAACACCTTGATCAAAAAATTTTCCGGAATTTATTCAGAAAATTAAAAATACTAGTTTATTCATCAAGTCAATTTACACTAAAAATTTAGTCTCCCCATTAAATGTTGGATGCCACCCATGGAGCGAAATAACCACTGAGCTCAAACATCTTTCTTTCTCTTTTTGTCCCATTTTCCGAAAAACTTAGCACATGCTTTGGCATCATAAGTATAGTCATACCCATTTGAGTGTTAAGTTCTTTAAAAAAAAAAAAATAAATCTATATTGTCCCCTTCAGAGTAATCCCCATCGACTGCAACACACTTATGCCAGCGCTTGATCCAATTCTCGAAGCATTTTTTATATTCGGTTTTCGGTATCTCCATCAGTGCTTCCTGCGATTTTTCCATTACTTCCTCTCGGCTGCTGAAACGCGTTCCCGGGAGTGGTTTTTTAACTCGATTGAACAGAAAGAA
This sequence comes from Volucella zonaria, assembly GCA_963966105.1. Lineage (NCBI taxonomy): Eukaryota > Metazoa > Arthropoda > Insecta > Diptera > Syrphidae > Volucella > Volucella zonaria. The sequence continues at coordinate 86,341,507 of OZ014532.1, read as the reverse complement.
GTCACAGGGAGCCAACTCAGGTGAATTTGGTGGCTGTTGGATGGTATTTGTTGCTTTTTTCGTCAAAAAATTACGCATAATGATGGCACTGTGCGACGGTGCGTTATCATGGTGCAAAATCCACGAGTTTTCTGCCCACAATTCTGGTCTCTTTCGGCGAATTGCTTCACGCAAGCGTCTCAAATACTCGTAATACTCTTTGTTTACTGTCTGGCCTTCTGGCAAAAATTCATGATGCACTACACCGTTGTAATCCATGAAAACGGGTGAGCATTGCCTTCTTTTTTGATTGAAAACGACGTGGTTTTTTTGATCTCGGCTCATTTGGTGAACGCCATTCACTTGCCTGATGTCTGAATTGCGCGTCGTACTCATAAACCCACGTCTCGTCTCCAGTAATGATCCTTTTGATGACGTCAACACGGTTACTTTTTTGCATAAAACTGAGGTCTTTTGCCACCAACTTTGCTGCTACATGACGGAAACCTAAATCATTAACTAAAATGTCTTGGACGGATCCATAGGCAATGTTCAAGTCCTCCGCTATCTCTCTGATGGATAATTTGCGGTTATTGACAAACTTTCTTTTACTTTATCAATGTTTTCGTCGCGGTCGGTTTTCGATGTCGATGGTCTGTCACTGCGTTCATCATCTTCGATTGACTCACGACCACTTTTGAACCGCTCGTGCCACTGGTAAACGACCGTTTTCTTTAGAGAATCGTTGCCGAAACACTTTTCCAACATTTCCAACGTTCGCGCACCATTAAATCCGTTTTTTACATAAAATTTAATACTCGTACAAGTTCGTTGTTGCGAATTTAAATGCATTTCTAAAATTGTAAAAAATCGCCAACACACACAGAGATAGATGTAACATACTCTTGGCTACGTAACTTTTGCAAATGTCAAGCTATGACGGTAAGATTTACAAAGAATGTCTACAACAGATTTACCAACTTAACAAAAAAAACAGAACTCAAATCAGAACAATAGGAGCGCCACACGGTGGTGTCCCCTGGGGACTTTTTGATCAAGGTGGTATGTCAATCCAAACGAATCAACTCGACAAAGATAAACCACTAATTTTATGGCACAACTTTAGTTCCTGATGCTGTCAATATGTAATAGCAGGAACAATAAGGGAAGAACGCATGGTGGCTTTCGGCTAGTTGACTCTCTGTACTCTAGCCCTGCTGTTTATCGAATCATTCTAAACAATTTTCTATTTCAATGATTGAACAGTCATATATGTGACAACTTTAATCGGTGCATTTTGTAAAGGGTTCTCAGTCGGCACTCCTAAAATAAAATTGTTTACTTTAAGAGAAGGAGAAACCAAACTGACCTGACTTACTAAAAAGGGCATTATCCAAGTTATGGACTTAACATGTCGGTCCTGTCACTTTTCACAAAAAAAAAGTTTGTTTCAAAGCCAACTGAAATCGTTAAAATTAGAAATTGTATTTCAAAATTTCAAAGTAATCATTAAATAAAATAATATATTTGGCTTTCGTTTCGCCCTTACAAGCTTGCCTTCGTAAGCTGTTCAGGATTTTTCAGAACCTGAACTTGCCTTAAAACCAGCAGGTTGATAATATACCAAGTCATCGTATGCAGATACGAGGGCGGATCAAAAGGTCCGTGACTTTTGGATTAAAACACAGATTTTTTGAAAAAAAAAATAATTTTATTTTTCAACGTAGTCTCCCTTGAGCTCTATACACTTTGTCCAACGCTTCTCCAATTTTTTTATCCCTTCCAAAAAAAATGATTTGTCGAGGTCCTCAAAATGACGAGATGACTTCATCATTGGAGTCAAATCTTTTTCCACCAAGCCATTTCTTCAGGTTTGGGAACAAGAAGTAGTCGCTCGGAGCCAAATCTGGAGAATAGGGTGGATGAGGGAGCAATTCATAGCCCAATTCATGGATTTTTGCCATGGCAACTGCACATGTGTGCACCCTTGCATTGTCTTGGTGGAAAAGAACTTTTTTCTTGGCCAAATGAGGTCGTTTTTTTTTCAAATCGTCATTGAATCGGTCCAATAAGTTGGCATAATATTCCCCATTGATTGTTCTTCCCTTTTGAAGGTAGTCAATGTGGATTATCCCGCGTGCATCCCAAAAAACAGTCGCCATAACTTTATTGGCTGACAAACCAACCTTGGCCTTCTTTGGCGCCGATTCACCCTTAGAAACCCACTGTTTTGACTGTTGTTTGTTCTCTGGTGTGTTGTGATGGATCCATGTTTCGTCCACGGTTACAAAAAGGCGCAAAAACTCCTCCATATTGCGATTAAACAACGCCAAACCTTCCTGTGAAGTTGTTACACGATTGCGTTTGTGGTCGACTGTGAGCAAACGCGGCACCCATCTTGCGGAAAGCTTTCTCATGCCCAAGTGATCATTCAAAATTGAAACCACTGAGCCATGCGAGATCCCTACGGCTTCCACAATCTCTCGCACTTTCGATCTTCGGTCGGCCAACACCATATCGTGAATTTTTTCGATTGTTTCGGGTGTAGAGACCTCAACTGGGCGTCCAGGAGGTTCGGCATCTTCAGTGCTTGTACGGCCACAACGAAATTCAGTAAACCACTTTTTTACCATTGAAATCGATGGTGCAGTATTTATCAAGCTTAGCCTTGGTCTCGGTAATGGTTTTTTTTCGCAAGAAATAATGCTTAATAAGCACACGAAATTCACTTTTTTCCATTTTCTCCTCAAATTAGTGAGTAGTCTGATAAAAATAGCTGTCAAACACAAACTAACTGACGCAGCAAGTTTAAATTTTGACAGGAGTCAACTGACAAATGCCTGTTGACAGGAGCAGTGTTGCTGTTTCAGTAAAGAGGTCAGAAATTCAAAAATGCACAGAATTATTGACCCGCCCTCGTAGATTCTGTAATAAATCATCGAAGTTTGAATCGAGATTCATTATTTTTCTATTGACTTCAAAAAAGAAACAGTTCTCTAGTTGAAAGGCTACGGACGTGTACAGGATCTCAATAACCAGGGCCACATCGTTTAGTGCAGTTACGCGATAAATTAAGACACTTTAGATTTATTTCAATGTGTTAGTACAAGAGAAATTTTCAAGAAATCTCCTTTATTTCCCCTAAGACTTGGAATTTGGAAAAATTTAAATATATTTTTGTATGGGGTGAAATTTACGTTAATTTTAGTCTAGTTAATCATGAAGGAAATGGTTAGCATTTGTGAGTTGTATGGAAGATTAATGACGTTTTCGTTTGGGCTTTTTTTCGTGCTCCGAAGAAGAAAAGTGATGAAAAACCATTTCTCCTCATTCTTTCAAAAAGAAAATTTTGCTTCTCGTTTTCATTTGAGAATGAAAATTATTTTGCTTCTCGTTTTCATTTGAGAATGAAAATTTCTCTCTTGGATTTTTTGTCAAAATGTATAAACGTCAAATAGTATTGTGTATCAAACTAGATTTCTGTGCAATCGGCCGTGCTTGGCGTATTTATTATTCTGAATGTCCAAAAAGTTTTTAGTGTCCCATTTAAATAAAAATCGGAGTTCACAAAACAAAAGCCTTCTTACAGCTCAGAGGAAAACGCCATACGTATGTTTTGTTAAAAATATGTAATACTTCAGAATATAAAAAAAATGTTTTAACATGTGCTTAGGAAATGTTCACAAATCTGGTCTAAAAGTAGGTAAAGCATAAATTATTTTGTTTTTGATTCGTTGCAATAAATTGCTAATACGTCTTACATGTCATATCCTCATACAGCATCATTTATGTATATTTACATGGCTAACAGTAATTTGTTAATGTTTTTTTTTTTGTGTTCTAAATTGAAGATAGAGTTTAGAAAATTAAGACTGAGTAGGTATGTAGAAAATGAAAGGGATTAACAATTTACTGTGAGCAATTACAAAATAATGGAATTAATGTTTAAAAACACTATTAAAAAGGTTTTTGTTTAAATTAATTTTTTGAGCAAATTTGAAAATATAGCTTTTTCATGCACCGAACACTGAATTAAGCCAAATTATATACAGTCCATATAAACTTGCTTAATATCGAATTCACAGTTCTCTAACAACGTATTGTGCAAAATGAAATAAAATTGAGTAGACATGGTTAATTATCAAATCGTAATAACCGACATATTGGCGGTTGAGAAAGGAAACGCACCTTGAAGTCACTAGAGAGAAACTAAAAAATAACATCTGGCTGTCAAGTGTTTTTTTTGCCTTTTTAAAATAAATCTACCGATTCTTGTTGTTGTAATAATTTAGACGGTTTCTGAATTAATTTGTAGTGTCACGACCAGGTCATCGCATTTTAAAAAGTCTTTGGTACGTGGCACGCGGATGGAATCAGTTAACATTTGCCGGTTAACAAACTTTTCTAACAAAGTTAATAAATAATACGTTGGCGTCGACTGAACTGAAAGTACGATAAAATGTTATCTGCAAAAGTAGTAATTTGCATTTTACTGTTGCTACCCACCGTGTGCCTAGGTCTACTAGAGGGATTGTATTGCGGCAAACAGAACTGTTACGATGTGTTAGGAGTGACGAGGGAATCAACGAAACAAGAAATTGCCAAAGCATATCGTTCTTTGGCACGTAAGTTCCATCCAGATTTACATCGCGGCGATGAGGCAAAAAAAACTGCCGAACAGCAGTTTAAGTTAGTGGCAACAGCTTATGAAATCCTAAAAGATGACGAGTCTAGGACAGACTACGACTATATGTTGGATAATCCCAATGAGTACTATGCGCATTATTATCGATACTACAGACGTCGTGTTGCACCAAAAGTGGATGTGCGTATAGTAATAGTTGTTACATTGACAATTATTTCAATTATCCAATACTATTCGGGATGGCAACGGTATGATTCAGCAATTAAGTACTTTGCGACTGTGCCTAAGTATCGCAACAAGGCCCTCGAAATGGCAAAAGAAGAAATAAACGAGAAAATCAATAAAAAGGGAAGAAATCGTTTGCCGAAAAGTGATCAAAAGGAGGAGCTGGAAAAAATCATACGTAAAGTTATTGAGGAGAAAATGGACGTAAAAGGCGGATATGCCAAACCGTCACTTTTCGACATCATATGGATTCAACTACTTATATTGCCCTATACTATCGTTAAATATGCCGTTTGGTATACAAATTGGATATGGAAATTTACAATCCTGAAACAGCCGTACGGTGAAGAAGAGAAGCTCTACATCATTCGGCGGAACATGCAAATGGGCCAGAATCAATTTCTATCACTCGAGGATAAACAAATTCAAGAGTACTTGGATCTTGAATTGTGGAAGAAAGAGAATTTCATCGCTTGGAAAGAGGAGCAAGACGAGGAGATGAAAAAGGCGCTAGCCGAAAATGCAAGATATAAAGCGTACCGTCGTTACATGAAGAAGCACGGTCCGTCAAGGTTAACATTTGAAGACTAAATAAACAAATTATCGTTCTTCCACTTACAATTAAAAAAAGTAATTTATTTTCATGTGCGCGTATACATAAAGATTTTGTAGTTTCTCCTTTTTTTTTCATACTTTTAGGAAGACAAAAATCAAGTTTTATTGATTTTCTATCCAATGGTACATATATGACAATTTGTTTTTGTTGTATCTTCTATCTACTTAAACTAATTTGTAAATAATTATAAATAAAATAAATGTGCTCAATTTTTTTTACTACTTTGAATTTGTTTCCTTTTCATTTATTACGAGTAAATTGTTGTTTAGTGTTTGAGCCTTTTGGTTTATATGCCTCTGAATTTTACAGATTTATCAAATCAATACTTAGCACAAGAAAAAATTAAATACATGGGGTCTGTGAAGTAAAGAACATTAAAAGCTAGTCAATAACTGGTTGAAAGAGTTAGTTTTACGAAGTATTCTGCCAATAGGTTCTTGAGATATAAGTTAGCACACTACAAGCTAAAAGGTAATCGAAACAATATTTCAACAACTAGGGATATGACAAGCAGTTGCAATGTTACTCTATATGCTGAAATCGGTAAAGACACGATTGTCAGTTGCGATTTCGGATGAAATTTCAATGAACGTGTTTTGTATAGCTTTTACATCAGCCAGGAACCGTGTGTATTGCAAAATCACATCAGCGGTCTTGTTAGGGTGATTCTCAAGACTTTGTAAAAATAAAATTAAACCGACAGTTACGTTATTTGTAGAACTTATTTATTTGAAATTTATTAAATGTGGTGATCAGTTTGCCTTAAGGCTTGTGTTTCTATAAGTGCGCTCTCGTCTATCACTACTCGTTGAATGCCAAGCCCTTTTCATTGTTCTGTTCTCGTATACACGTGCGTCTCCCTCTAACACTCCTCCCCCCGTGAATCGCTTTAAGATTCACCATCAACAGTCACCATATCAAGTTGTGTAGCTGGGCGTCGAATAAACCCGTTCGATGTTTTCACTTCAGCAAAACGTATTTGCTCATCTTTAGCAGGAACAACTTTTGATATTCGTCCTCTTTTCCATTGACAACGTGGTTCGTCCGAGTCACAAATTATAACAAGATCATTCAACTGCAGCGGACGTACTTGGTCAAGCCTCTTTGGACGTCGTAATAGTTGCGGAAGATACTCTTTAGTCCACTGCTTCTTCTATTCTGCGCTATCCTCCGTTGTTTTTTTAAGACACAATTTTTAATCAAGACTCTGCGGCGTTTGTGTGGAGTTAGCACAACCAATGAGAAAGTGATTAGGTGTTAGTAGTTCTTCATCTTCTGCTGTTAGGGGAATATCTCTAAGCCGACGAAAATTGATGATATTCTCCGCTTCGATGAGAACACATCATAGGGTTTCTATTCTTAGGGCCACTTCAAGCACTGTTTTTTTTTGCATTCGTTTTATGACCCGGATGAGGCGTTGCCAACCAGCTCCTGAGCTAGGATTGGACGGACAGTTAAAAATCGACAATCGACACTGAGCCTCGTAGCTTCATCCTTAATGCGGTCAACTTCCAAAAGCCATTGATTTCTTTTAACTCGCCTTCTACGCCAATAAAGTTAGTCCCATTGTCGCTTCTGCTCCTGACTGGAGTACCGCAGTGATTAATGAAATTGCATAAGCATATAATGAAAGCGTCTGTTGAAAGATTTTCAGCTAGCTCCAGATCGGCTGCTCTCACAGTAAGACATGTGAAGATGACTGCCCATCTCTTTTCTCGTCGACCCCCAGCCGGATATGTAAATGGACGGACATAAGGCATTACGAGATCAAGAGGCACTTGACCCATAAGTGATGGCACTAGCTTGGCTCTTTCGATTTTGCACTCCATGCAACTGTGTTGTACGCCTTTTAAAACAGTTCTGGCATGCGAAAGCCAAAACTTCTGGCGGACTTCATTAAGAGTAGTTGCTGTATTTTGATGATGAAACCTCATGGAAATGACGCATGATAAGCTCCGAGACCATATGTTTTTGAGGCATCAGGATCGGACGTCTGGCATCAAGTGGTAAAAAAGATGCTTCATCTATACGACCTTCAATCCTTAAAAGATCCAAGCCATGGATCGCTTTAACTTTAAATAAGAAGAAAATCGACGAAACTGAATTAAAGTATTACCTCCGTGTGGCTGCATGATTAGACAAAGCTTGACTTCCTCTTCCAATAGATCCGGTGGTGGTTCAACTACGAGGGCGGGTCAATAAGTCCGTGACTTTTGGATTAAAACAGATTTTTTGATAAAAAAATTATTTTATTTTTCAACGTAGTCTCAGTTGAGCTCTATACACTTTGTCCAACGCTTCTCCAATTTTTTTATCCCTTCCAAAAAAAATGATTTGTCGAGGTCCTCAAAATGACGAGATGACTTCATCATTGGAGTCAAATCTTTTTCCACCAAGCCATTTCTTCAGGTTTGGGAACAAGAAGTAGTCGCTCGGAGCCAAATCTGGAGAATAGAGTGGATGAGGGAGCAATTCATAGCCCAATTCATGGATTTTTGCCATGGCAACTACACATGTGTGCACCCTTGCATTGTCTTGGTGGAAAAGAACTTTTTTCTTGGCCAAATGAGGTCGTTTTTTTTTCAAATCGTCATTGAATCGGTCCAATAAGTTGGCATAATATTCCCCATTGATTGTTCTTCCCTTTTGAAGGTAGTCAATGTGGATTATCCCGCGTGCATCCCAAAAAACAGTCGCCATAACTTTATTGGCTGACAAACCCACCTTGGCCTTCTTTGGCGCCGATTCACCCTTAGAAACCCACTGTTTTGACTGTTGTTTGTTCTCTGGTGTGTTGTGATGGATCCATGTTTCGTCCACGGTTACAAAACGGCGCAAAAACTCCTCCATATTGCGATTAAACAACGCCAAACCTTCCTGTGAAGTTGTTACACGATTGCGTTTGTGGTCGACTGTGAGCAAACGCGGCACCCATCTTGCGGAAAGCTTTCTCATGCCCAAGTGATCATTCAAAATTGAAACCACTGAGCCATGCGAGATCCCTACGGCTTCCACAATCTCTCGCACTTTCAATCTTCGGTCGGCCAACACCATATCGTGAATTTTTTCGATTGTTTCGGGTGTAGAGACCTCAACTGGGCGTCCAGGACGTTCGGCATCTTCAGTGCTTGTACAGCCACAACGAAATTCAGTAAACCACTTTTTTACCATTGAAATCGATGGTGCAGTATTTATCAAGCTTAGCCTTGGTCTCGGTAATGGTTTTTTTTCGCAAGAAATAATGCTTAATAAGCACACGAAATTCACTTTTTTCCATTTTCTCCTCAAATTAGTGAGTAGTCTGATAAAAATAGCTGTCAAACACAAACTAACTGACGCAGCAAGTTTAAATTTTGACAGGAGTCAACTGACAAATGCCTGTTGACAGGAGCAGTGTTGCTGTTTCAGTAAAGAGGTCAGAAATTCAAAAATGCACAGAATTATTGACCCGCCCTCGTATTACAGCAGGCCAACATTCTTCAGGCTACTGGAAAAATGCCGGACCAGAGAGCCACATACTGTTCCTCATGCAGGCTAGGGTGATGATAACGGCTACAGTCTTGGCCACTACACACTTTTTTGGAGCGTCAATTCCAAATGTTATGACCTTCACGTATGTAAGCATGAAAAACGTAAACGCTGATCCTTTATTTTTTTCCAGCGTACTTATACATCAAGTAACTGATTAAAGATGACACAATCCGAAATTGAGTGTGCTTCACCACATTCAAAACAATTGATCGATTGTTGTTTAGCTGACTGATGATGTGTGGGTGCTTGTCCCTTAACATGCATGGCACGTCGAGGATGTTGTGACGGTGCTGGCATATTTGCACTACTAATTTTAAATAGTAGCGGCATTAAACACACGATTCTGGCAAGCTCACTCAGCCATTTTGAAAAACCGGGGACTGTAGAAAACGTTTATATATTTATAGCATGCTTCACCCACTCATACTGCTTGTTTGGTGGTAATTTGCTCACTAACTGCTTCAAAAGTGGCGTGTTTGAAAGATATTGCTGTGAGTTAGCTGATGGTTAAAATGCCGACATTACGAACTTTAGTAGATCACGAAAGAATGTGCTCAATCTTGTTTTCGGCGATGACTGAAAACTGTTGAATATTATTGAGCTGTTGGCGAACGAGTATACCTGGTCTTCCAAAAAGGAATTCTAATTCTTCTATGGCATTTGAAATGTCTCGTGGCAACTGCTTGCTTGGCCTATCCTGACAAACACTTTTGTAGGCGCAAAGCGTCGGTGGTATCTTTGCAGTGGGCCACAAATAATGGCCAATCCTCGGCATTGCCAGAAAAAATTGGTAAATCATAAAGTTTTGTTGTGGAATCACTCTGTTGGGATCAAAGATTGATTCGTTCCACTAAGAGCTGGTAAATTGTACGTCGGCAAAATCGATGTAAACTGGCTGGCGTCGCCATCTTGATTGGTTTGAATTTGGGTAGTGAGTCTTTCGATATCCTTTTGACTTTCTGCTGTACTGGTTCTGAGAAGTTCCACGGATGTTTTCAGAGCATTTATGCTGGTTACCATTGAGGCAATTTGATCTGCATCCATGACTGTTTGGCTTACTTGAATAACTGTTTTTTTCGAGAAACGATTTTTCACTTTCCCAAGGCGATCCAAATTCTCCTTCTGCTACACTTCTTAAATTATCTCCATATTCAAGGTCTCTATCATCGAATCAAAACTTCTTACCTCATAGAATATACATCCTTGTGTTCAAAATTTTGTTACTGTATATGGTAATTGAAAACTTGTATCATCAGTCGCTGCTTAAGCCCTATCGGGCTGATACTTCCGTTTAATAGGTGTTCTTGTTCCATCACCTGCTGGGGACTGTCGTCAGAAGCCAAATTGTTAGATCATAGATATGAACATATGTAATCGTTTTTTTTTTCAGAAAAAAAGGGAAGGACAGAAAAATCAACTTGAACCAGACAAAACATTTGGATCTGAGAATAAATTTTTCAAGAACTTATTTTCAGTGTCAAAAACGAAAAACTTTAATTTTGTTCTGTAAAAAAATCATTTAGCCACCTAGCCATTGGCAATATCCATAAAAGAAATTTCCCGTGAATTGATATACTCGTACATATGTGAATGATACTGCCAGAGTGCTAATAAATGAAACAATCGCATTATTTACGAGCTTATGTAGCCTGATATCGAGTGAATAAATACAGATTGGTATGGGATCACTATGCCGGTTTCACAGGGAATCTTCACAACCAGCTTAGTATTTGTGTGTATACTAATTCTTTGGTATCCATGAAACCAATCTTAATTATTGGATGAAAATCAGAAATCGGAGACGCTATACCTACATATATGTATATAAAAGCAAACGCGACATACATTACTGTGACAAATATCGATCCATGAGTCACTTCTTGACGCTCAGTAATGCTTTATAATCATTCGGCTTTGTGAGAGGTAAAATAATATTCGATAATGATACCAATGTCTCCATACGTACCTACTTCGTAGATATGTGTCAGCCCAGTTCCGAGAAATCATGTATAAATGGCATTCGGATTTCTTAAGACACCAGACACGTTAACTTATTTGAATGCGATTTTAACTATGAGCTCAATATAAAAGTAAAATGGACATAATATCGGACTACATTTTTTACAAAAAAATATTGATTTATCTATTCTGGTCAAAAAAGGGAGATTTATCTTAATTAATGTCGTACCAGCCCTTTTAGACAGTGAGATAACGACGTTCTTAGTATTATTCTCAATCCGAAAAAAACAATACAATACATCTTATTAGAATTACAAAATAGTGGGGCATTCATTTCTAAAATACGCATTACTGCGTTATGTGATGTAGGAGTGTTGGAAACGAAAAATCTCTGCGACGGAGCTGAAAATGTTACAAAAGTAAATGGCTATACTTGAACGTGAACTAGCTCAATTTTTCAAAAGCCGATAGTGAGAACAAAACCCTGAGCTGAGCGCATTAACTGGTATTAACATGTACAAAGAAGGTCGTCAGGAAAATCTCGGCCTTACTGATGATGTGAAAGGGCGGCTTGTAAATGATATACCATATATGCAGGCGCAGTAGCATTCCAAATATCATATTTTAACAGCTAATAAAAGCAAAAGCAATTAGATTTCATTCTTAGTCAAAAGTTTTGATAAAAACATGATCATCAGTATCATTGAAAAATCAATGTTTGTCATGTGGATAAGAGCAGTGCTCATGAACAAAACCGCGGATATCGAAGCGTGTTTTATATATATATATACTTCCACAGCAACTTTTTTACGGTAGTCAACTCTCTACTGTCCTCTGTCGGCTTAAGTCTAGAGTCAGTTGGCTCTAACTCGCAACGGACCCGATCTTTTTCTCTTTATGAAAAGAAGGAAACCAATTGAATAGACTCAGCTTGCGCTAAATGATAAAAATTTTATACTGGAGAGTTTTATGTTCATCCACTCAATGTAGGCTCCAACTATTCTCGATAGGCAATATTAGGAAGAAATCAGTATTTCAGTAGTCCTGAACCGCGTTCAGGACGCACATAGTTGATTTGGTTGGCAGTTTGGTCATCGGGAGTTAACCGCTTCGTTTTGGAAAGAAGCCTTGTACTACTTATCACAAAGTTTCATTTAGGTACACATTCTTCTAGGCTTAGTGGCTATCTGTTCTCAGGATATGTACCTAATATCCTGTGTTGTACACGTCCAAGATGTGAAAGTGAAACACAATTTTTAGTTTTAGGTTTTTATTTTGGGCGATCTGCCAATTCATTTTCGCTGGTATACCCAGACTAGACTGCTTGTGGTCGTTATTAATGGTTTCTATTGTATCTTTTCGTTTATTTATTGCGGGGACTTGAGCAGGTTAGTGTGACGGCACTTTTGTATTAGCAGCAGCGGGTCAGTTGTATGTTTGAACATGTGGTTGAATTAGACTATCGAGACGTAATATGGTTATCGGCGTCTGGTGTGGGAACAACACCGGATTAGATGTTTTACTTATTGAAGTTCCCGAACGTGGTTCTGACGTCGTACTCTGTAGATAAGTAAAGATAGACTCTTTATGCGGATAGGAGTCAAGCGACTCCTTATCGGCTTATGTTTTTTTTACCCATGGGCCTACCATCATATCCATCACAGTCTTTTATCATAGTTGTAGTGACTATCGGATGTTTTTTATTTGATTTTTAAAGCGTGACTCTTTCAATCCACCTCCTGGATCGCAGTTGTGGTGGCAATGTAGGTACTGCGGGAGGAATCGTCCTTCTAGAGTGTATAGTGTATGAAGAAATATTCCAAATCGTTGTGCATTTTCGTCTCGGGTCTTGATTTTGATTTACGCGGCCTGTACATTACAAAACATGATAAATCCTCACTCTAGAGCTTGTCATTTTTTTTTGTCGGTTAGTTTCACTAATCCCCATCAAGGAGTGTTAACGTCTCCATTCATCTTACGGGACACGCCAATTCAAAGGAAATTAATCTGAACTCTTCATAAAAAAAGAATGAAAAAATATACATACAAATGTGTCCTTATGATAAATGAAAATATATTTACGATTTCAATTACTCTAGATACATTAAATTGAAGTACGAAATTACTTTACTTGTTTTCGTCAGCTGGTTGATTTTAAATCAAAAAAGTTAATCACGATAAATCCATCTTCCGCTGGCTTTTGATGTGGTATCCTCAGAATACCACTGAAGGTTTACACATTTCCTCATCAACATGGTCATGTTCCAATGAATGATAATCTTCCTGGATTAAATCATCTTCACATCGTTCTTCCTTTGGTTTAAGCCTTCCATTAACCGTCATTGGTACAATAACGTACCTGTCAATTTCCATTTTTACGTCAAACTCTTCAGTTTTAGGTTGGGCGAGGACCTCATCCATGCCTCTTCGAGTGTGTTGATTTGTCAAATGATTGTCGAGATAGGCTTTCTTCGTAAAACCTCTACGACAAACAGTGCAGGAATATTTTTTCTCGCCCGTATGTGTTCGCAAATGAACGGTTAATACATGAGCATAGGCAAAGCTTTTGCCACACGTTAAACACACGTATGGTCTCTCGCCGGTGTGCGTTCGTTCGTGTTTTATTCTACTGCCGTAATCGGAAAAGCGTCGTTCGCAATATTGACATTCGTATGGCTTTTGACCGGTATGTACTCGCATATGACGCCTGAGCTCAACTGCTGAAACAAATGCCTTGTCGCAAAATTCACAATTGAATGGTCTTTCGTTTCGATGACGCCTCATATGACTGTTAAGTGCATGTTGATATTTATAGCTGTTGCCACAGATTTCGCATATTTTGTGAGGTTTTGCTTCTGATGAGTTTTTACGTTTTTGTAATGAAGGTTGTTGATAGGTGACTTCTGGCTGATAATTAGGGTCATTTTTAATGTTAAACATTTTTTTTGGACGACCCCGTCCTCTTTTCACTGGCTTGTCGCCAATTGGCACTGATGATCTTTTTGGTTTAGTCTTCAGTTCCAGCTTCGCTTCACTTTTTTCAGGAATGGTTTCGAGTTTTTCGACTTCTTCAATGATAGGATCAAAGTCTGTCACTTGTTCCGCTTGTTCTGCCTCGTCGAGGTCTTCGATATTGTCTTCCAAAACATCGGTACTTTCAATGTAATCATTCGAATCAAAGTTTTCACATTCACTTGATGTTTTGCACTTTTCATCTTCGTCTTTGATTTCATTTTGTTCATCGTGCACGACACAGTCATCGATTGTTTTGCTTTCCGACGATTCTGTGTGTACTTTCTTAACTTTTAGGCCAGATGGAATCTTAATGCGCAGACCGCTGACTTCTAGTTCTCGATTATCTTTACTTAGAATTGCTTTAATTATGGAATTTGATTGTTCACAATTTTGACGAAATTTGTATGCCACATTTAATTCGTCTAGGCATTGGAGACAAATGTTGTCCGGTTGTTCAGGGCTTTTATTAATAGAGAAATCTGAACACTTCATTATCTTGTCTGCAATTGATAGATCGGAGTCTGGTTCATTTTCAAAGATGCAACGACTTTCTGCTTTTTGCAAACAAACTATACAAACATTATTCCAATCTAAAACGCAAGTCATTTTGCGCTTTAATAATACAAAATGCAAAATGCAAAATCGAAAACCCAAACAACAAGCAAGGGAAGCACAAAACTATTTAGGAGAAAATAAAAATTGAAACAATTTTTTGACAACTATTTAATAATCAACAGTAGACTTCAAGTGGAATCGTAAGTGCTGTTTGTTTTGTAGAAAGCAATAATGTAATAGATTATTGATTCTATTAGGACACGATACTTATGGCGTTTTCGATTTTCATTCCAAAGGAGCACTAAAAATTTCTTCGGACTTTGCTGTCAAAAATATTACGATAGTTGTATTGGTTAAATGTAAAATTTTTATTTCGCATTTTATTTGTTTGGATGACGACTACGAGGATAATAAAATACTTAACATTTGTGCTTCCATCTTCTTTTATTTTTTTATATACAGTGGACTCCCTCTAAGTCGAATTTTCACGGGATACCATGATTTGTTCGAGTTAGAGGGAGTTTTGGAAAAATTCGAGGTATAGAGAGAAACATTTTTTTTTGTTTTAAAGCGTTTATTTAATAAAAAAAATTAATAAAAAATAACTTCTTGTTAAATTAAAATGAAAATTCATTGTTCTATCGTCAAAATCTTATTTAAATAACTTTACTTAAAAAAATTTGTTATTTTTGATTGGGTCATCACTGGTGGAGTGTTTGGTTTTTTAAAAAATGACTCTAGTTTAAAAAGATAGTTTTGAACTTCATCCGGTACTTGGTCAGTCAATTCTATTGCAGATTACAGAATTTCAATCGCGTTCTCAATTTAGGTTTTTCCTGGACTTTCTTTATTAATTAACTCGGGTTCTTCTTCATCTTCACTATCGTTTGCGTTATTTTCAGCATTAATTATTTCTTCTAAAACAGACTGATTGTCAGGTATGTACTTTTGTAGCCACGATACCGTCATCGACCTCCATAAAGTCTTTCCAATTAACATCTGCAACATTATAATTCGCTTCTGTTAACTTGTTCCACATCTACTCGATTTCATGGGCGTCCTCGTTCTTAGATCTAAGTAAATTCAGAGGAATTCCATCTCCTTCGCCCCATGGCACGTCTCTAAGCCTGGCCGTTTTAAAACAATTTTCAATCGGTAACGGAGTTACATCTTCTACTCATGCTCTTGAAATTTCCCGTACACAATCTAGAAGTGATACGAGTATTTTGTAATCTTCTTTCTTGGTTTCCCAAATCCTTAAGGTTTTTTTTAGTATACGGCGCTTATAGTCCACTTTCAAATTTTGTATTATTCCCATGTCCATTGGCTGAATTATTGAAGTCATGTTGGGTGGAAAGTGCTCAAGCTTTACTTGTTTTGGATGAGCTGGGCGGTTATCTTTCAAATTTTGCGTCAAGCTTCAAATGCCAGGCCGTAAAAAGATCTGCCGTCATCCCAGACCGTTGGTTGGCTACATAATCCAGCGGCAAAGATTTTATTTTTTGAAAACAGCGTGGATTTTTGCTCTTGCCGATAATTAGGAGTTTTAGTTTTTCTGATCATATTGGATACTACAAGACATGTCACTCTTTCTTTGCTGCGTGTGCCTCCAAAACATTTTTCGCCCTTAAAAGCCAAGGTACGTGTCGATAAAGATTTGAACAAAATTCCTGTTTCAACGACATTAAAAATGTCTTCAGGTTTGAATCCTCTGACAACCAACTATTGCTTCTATTCATCAGCTTTGTTTTGTCAACAGAAGCGCTTTCTCCTGATAAAACTTTACCAAGATACTGTGCCTGGTTTTAAATTTGCTCAGCCAACCTTCACTTGCCTTGAAATCTCGAAAACCTAAGCTGCTTGCAAATTCCAAAGTTTAATTTATTGTTGTTTAAATCTTCTGTTCCAACTCAACACCTTATTGCCTTGAAGGTAAAAACAACATATTTTAAGTAAAGAAAACTTTTGACCACACGGTTTATTTTGCAATAATTCCGTAACACGTAACTTAAAATTTTTTTAATTGATCTTACTACCAACTGCACAGAATAACTGCATAAGCTCTGTTGAACTGCCTAGAATCAACTGATTTTCGAGTTCCAACTGGAATTTCACTAAAACAAGATCTTTTTTCTAGATAGATTTCCATTGAATTGAAATAAAAACAAGGAAAACGATAACATTGTTTTTTTCGCCCTGCAATTTTTGTACAAATTGTATCTTTTTAGATAGGTACCTAGACGCATTATGTATTGGATATGGGTAGGTAGAAGCACAACGCACTTACGATGATGTCATACGCCATTCTACAGATTTTTAGGGTTTTAAAGTGTGTAGGTACTTGATGTTTAGGTAGTTACAGTTCTATAACCAAATACGAATTGTGAGAGGGTAATTTTTTTATTTTGTTTTATGCAAGAAAACATTCGACTTAAGGGGTGAAAAAGAGAGGCCACGAATCGAGAGAATGTGTTTAGAGGGTGTTTGACTTAGAGGATGTTTTTGTGTAGAAAATTGAGGGGAATGCTAAAATATGACGAAAAAATTCGAGTTAGAGAGAAATTCGACTTAGGGAGAGTCCACTGTATATTTGCTTGTGAATTAATTTGAAAACTCAGAATAATAAATTGGCCAAACACAATAATGAGTTGATTACTTTATTCCGACGACAATCCAATTGTGAACGTAGTTGTGATCTTCGGCCAAATAAGCTGATAACCGAATATTTTAGCCTACGAAATTAACCGGGGTTTAATATACCATATGTACATATCACTATTATCATGATTGGCTATCAAATCAACTGAACTTTAAGGGTCAGGGGACCTGGAAGCAGAAGTTCATGATAAAAGTTTCTAATATTTGCTACTGCTAGTTTTTTAAGCGAATATTTTATTTTGAAACAGAACAAACAGATCTATTTGCTGTCAAAATAATTTCTTTTCGCATAGTGCACTTCTGATAAGTATAAAATTCGCATTAGGCATTGATGGACATTCGTTCCTTTCATCTATAAAAATAAATTCCATATTGATGGCCGTCTCGAATAATAATATTTTGGAGCTTATGATTGGTAAAATGAACCGGCTTGGAATTACTTTATAATTGTAATTATCCTTTACTGCAACACGTTTTCCTCCCGCAGAAAGGGCGACAAGTCCATCTGAGGTAAATGTTGATGAACTTGCAGTGCAGATATTTTGTGTGACTGTTCGCAGTGATCCATCTCTTATCCACAAAGCGACGGTTTTGTTGATAACAAAAATTCGATCACCTAACGAGAAGCAATCTATTCGAGCATTATCGGTAAAAAAAGGGATTTGTGCATTAAACAAAATTTTTATTATAATTTGTCTTTTCCTGCAGCTTTTAGAAGAATGTATGGCAAAATGTGGGAGCAGTTTTCAGGATGAGGTATCGAAGTTTCGGTTTTTAAACGAACTGATTCGATTGGTATCGAAAGGCCACCAAGGAGAAAAAACACCACAACCCATACGTGATAAAATTATGGACTGTTTTCTGCTTTGGACAACTGAATATCCGGAGAGGAATAAAATTCGTGAGGCTTACGATATGTTGCGTAAGGAAGGCAATAATCATACCCCTGTAACTGCTACAATTAAAAGGGAAAACATTATGGGAATCGACGAAGAGAAGTTTCGTAAACTTCTCCAAAGTCGAAATGCTGAAGATCTTAAGAGGGCTAACCTCTTGGTACAATCCAGAGTTAGTCAGGTAATTCTATCATTTAAAAAGTGTACCGATTAATGTGTATGAATTATTCAACTAGGATGCTCGAAAAATGGAGTTAGTGTGTCGACATAAAACTGAGCTTGAACAAATACAAAACACATTTGTCTTATTGAATCAAATGCTTGATTCGTATGAAAACAACGAAAAGGAAAGAGACGACGATTCCATAAGCCTTATAAGGGAACTTTATCAGTCATGCGAAAATTACTTACCGATTGTTGAAAGACTTCCGGATTTAATTGATAACACCAATGAAGATCTTATCGGTATGTATATCTAAAAAAAATTTTTTAACGTGTGCATATTGGTTAATTGCACACACATGAAATATGCACCACAGATTAAGGTTTCTCTTCGACGACATGTTTCTACTCTATTTTGTTACTTTGTTTACGATAATTTATTGTATCGTATATCGAATTTTTTTTCTGTTGAAGCAGAACACTCCTATAAGGAAATAGTTTATTGCATTACTTGGTAATTGAAGAGTAATCGCTTAGTGTGCACACAGTTTTTTTCATTTATTTAGTGTTTTTTTTTTTTTATTCTTATTTTTTACTGCTCATATAATGTGCTTATCTATCTAAACGACCATCGACATTAAGTCTCGCAAGAGTTAAGCGCATGCATTATGGTTTTTAATTTAATTTAATGAGAAGTAACATACATGACAATGTTTAGATATGTATAACTGGGTGCGGATAAACTGGTTATAAATGATGTTTTCTAAAGAGCTACAGGACATTTTTTTAACATAATGACATGAATTGAGTTTGAATCACGATCTAAGGAATATGTCTTCCTCGGATTACGCATTTTAGACGAAGCGCAGACTGTCGGTCTTATTTTGGGTTCCTCTTTCCAGCATTTGGAGCCGTAACTCACCAATGATGTTTATGGCGAATTCGCTGGTTTATTTCGAGGCACAATGTTGTTGAATAGAGTTCTTAGTAATCCATTAGTTTCATGAGCACGTATCATTATCCTGCTGGAACCACATATCATGCGAATCAACGTCATAACGTTGGACATTAATTGTAACGCGAGTCCCGGTCTCATTTAAAAAAAAAAAACGAAGACGAATGATATCAGCGTGAAGATCACTCCAAACAGTGCACATAGTGGATGGCCGAAGGATAAGCCGTTGCGGTCGACGCCGATTTGACAATTCCGACATCGGAATTTGAAAATGGGCAGCCTAGAAAGCTAGGCGAAAGAAGTGTAACTTCTCACTTCATTATAACTTCAATAACTTCGACACACTATATAAACTAAATAAATAATAAATTCTGCACGATTGATGACATGCGCCAGAGATACTCTACAACATAGCTAATTCCCTTGTAAATTCTCATGAAAACTCACCATACTCATATGAAGCCAGCCATGACTCTATGTGCCTATACTCGGGTCTATAGTACGGATACGAGATGGAGCGTCGGTATCGACTTTTGTATTTCTTCAGCCTTTGCAAATAAAACACAACTTATTTGAATAGTCATTTTACTTCAAGCTCTTTTACACGAATGACTTGTTATCTTAAACTAATTTAGGATAATACCTAGAATAATACAATACATTATATCATACAATTAAGGGTCGATAGTTAACAGTTAACAATCATGTTGTTTTGTTTGCATTGATACTTCCGCTATTCCAAAACTAGGGCAATTGATGTCGCTGGAACAATTCTGTTGCTGGGCTGTTCTATGCTGCTTATCTTCTTGGCGTTGACAAACAAAAGCCAAGCTAAGCCAAATTTTGTTGTCAAGGGTTAGGCCACTCTAGGATTTTCAAAAAAAATCGATTTTTTTTTATTGCTTTCAATTGTCCCTTAGGACCTCAAAAACGATATTCCAAAAGATTATGGCCGGTAAATATCTCGAAGTACTTGTTTTTCAAAGTATAGTACAAGGCCGCCACGGTGACGGTATTTTAAGGGACAGATGTTTTTGAAGCTATTTGCCACGTGTTCAAACTATTGCTTGTTTTGCCTTTAGAAACGTCGGTTTGAGTCAGTTTCGTACAGTGAAACATTCGAGAAGACTGCTATTTGTGGAACGTTTGTTTTTTATCGGTAATTGTGCAAACTTTTTGTTTCGTTTTGTGAGTGTTAGTGGTTCGTTTTGAAACGGTTTTATTTAGCTTGCGCTGTTTGTTTGGGTCAAATTTAGTAGTTGAAATTTAACCTTTTTCCTTTTTTGGTATACACCTTTAGTTCTGATGACAATAGAATTTAATATAAGCTTTGTTCAGTGAGGCTGTTCCGGACTGTTCCGGACTGTTCCGAACAGAAAAGTACAAACTTTCCTGTTCAGCTAGAAAAAGTTTTGTCCGAATCTGTTTTGCTCTGTGTTCAGTGAGCCTCACTGTTCCAATCTGTTCGGAACAGAAAATCAAAGTGAAAAGTGTCAAAATCAGCTGTGATTTTGAATTGTGTCATTTGTTAACTGCAATTTGCTTTGTGAACTTGTGATTTTTTTTAAAGATATTTAAAATCGGAGAAAGGACAATCTGTTTTTGCACAGTGTTCACCAAATACTCGGCAAAATTTAGAAAATAGTAAGTATAAATGGTAGAAAGATATCTAGTCTTAATTATTGGTTATTTTTTAAGATCAAGAGTTTTGCCAACAAATTTTCGACCAATCTTGTTTTTTAGAAACTATACCAGTTGCTAGTGGAAGTGGCCTTAGTGTTCTGCCAAATGAACATTTATCCCATGAAAACTTGGAGGAGCCTAAACGAAAAAGAAAGGTTAGCACTGTAGCAGAAGAGCTTAGCAAGTGGAGAGAGGAATTTGTAGAGGAAAGGAAGACAAAAAGAGAATATAGGGAGGCGAAGCTGGAAGCTTATAGAAATCGGACAGAAATTATGGAAAAGCAAATTAAGCAGAGGGAAGAACTGCTCTCTGTTATTTTCAATAAAAACTCTGAAAATTAATTTTTCTTGTCTTTTATTATTTTTTTCATTTATTTCATTTATTCATTTCTGTTATTAAATTACATTTATACATTACATTTTTATGATCAATGGTATTCTTAAAGTTCACTGCTCATTAAAATAAATAAACACTTCTTCACAAATCCGATTTCGGATACTTAAGTAACGTTCTTGATCAAGTGGGACTTCGTGAAATATATCCTGTTCAACATTTTCTTCGACTTCATTGCATAAATTATACAACACGACACAAGCTCTTATAAAATGGCAGAGCTTTTTTATTCCTCTCAGCTTACAATAATAAAGTTGTCGGAATCGTTGCTTGAATATGCCAAACAAATAACAATTCTTCCAGAGCTAAGTTTCCGATTGAAGAACTTTTGTCTTGCCATTAAGTGACCGTTATCCCAAAATGTTGTTATTAAATATTGGCTGTAGCTATAGCGGAATCTCCCAATAAAAACCGGTTGCCACAAACATCGGCCAATTTAGGATATATATCCGAATTTTCAAATACCCTGTTGTCGTGATCCTGGATACCCAACGAAAATGTCTATGATTTTTTTTCATTGCAGATAGCTTGCAAGCATAGACTTGTCACGTCCTTTCTATCGATGTAGTCGTCTTTTCCAATCTTAGGTGGGTCGATTTTAATGCTGGAAGATAAAAATATACATTATGATCGTTTGATAAAATTGTATATAATAATTTAAGTACCTTTAACACCATTCATTCCGGTTTTGCTCCTCATGTATAAAATAGTTTCGGCTTTTTTTTTCTTCGGTAGGCCAACGGATAGTAGAGTCACAAAGACCGCTGATAAAATAAATGACTCTTTTTATCAAGGCAGCAACGTTTCCTAGAGAAAGGTTAAATCTATCGGTAATATATCTGTAGGAACAAGCCTCATGTCCGGCAAACCAAAGAAAGACAGCTATGTGCATTTCTGCAGAAAAAGTTTTGCGAGCTTTCAATTCTGTGTAGATATAACATCATAACTGATTATCAACTAAGCGTTTGTATACTGAACGATTTACGCGGAAATGTTTAACGAAGTCCTTTTTCTGTGTATGAAACGCTCTTGGACGCTCTTTTCCATTTAGCACTAAAATCTTTTACGTCCTTTGCACACTGCTCACTTTTCCTCAATTTAACTTTGACCAAAGCCCAATACCTTTCAATGGGATGGCACTGTGGAACATTGGGTAGATTCATGTCTTTTGGGACAAAGTCGACATTTTTAGCAACAAGAAAGCTCAACGTCGCATGAGCATAGTGAGTTGAAGCTAAATCTGGCCAAAATAATGTTGAACCCTCGTGTTTGTTTAAGAAAGGAATCAACCGTTTTTTTAGGCACTCGTTAATGTACACTTCTCCGTTAATTGTTCCCGTTGCAATAAACGATGAGCTTCTGTGTCCACATTGGCAAATGGCCTGCCTGTTGTTGATTGCGAAAGAATCTCAGCTTCAAACGAGTTGTAAAACTGCTCACCTGGAAGAGTAGTAAAGTCGGCTTTGACATAAGTTTGGTCATCCAAAACCAAGCACGCTTTTTTGTTGCCGATCAACTCGTATAGCTTCGGGCTCGTGTTTTTATGACTTTTTTTTTGCTTTTCAGTAACTTTTGGTATTTTTTGTTTTTTCCGTGTTTTTAGACCGTTACGTTTTTTAGATCTTTGTACCATTGTTTGGTTGGTATTACATTTCCGAGCAACATCTCTGGATGACATAATCCGGTTTTTTACGATGGTATCCACTATTTTCCTGTCCAAATTTGTATCATGTGCTCCACTTTTAGCTGCACTTTTCTGTTTTCGCTTAACTGTCAACGTCTCCAAATATCGTTTAATAACAGAATCCACTGTACTGCGTGATATGTTTAATTTTTTTGCGATGAAATGATTTGGACGCGAAGTATTTTCGAGCCTTTTATCTATGATCTTTTTACGGTGTTCCTCTTTGACTCATATTTTATAAATATTTTAAACCTCACCGAACTAAAATCAATAACAAACTGAAACAAGAGAATATACAGGCTAATTTGGATACAAAATAGGATTTCAATTTTTACGCATTAGAAGTATAGCCCATATTAAAATTTACAGATTTTATTTGTTTCAGTCCTTATGACATATGCGCTGTGTCAAAATCAGCTTTGCTGTACTTTTCTGTTCTTATTTGATTTGACGTTTTTCACAAATCTGTTGTTCTGTTCTAGTTTTTCCTCACTGAACAATGTTATAATCAGTATCATTGTAAATCCAAGATGGTCGCTTCTACAAAATGGCGGATTACATATTTTCTCACAACCCCCTCAATATGGGTATCAAATAAAAGGGCTTTACAAGTAGAACACAGTGCGAGTTGAGACAGTTGAGACTTACATTAAAATTGAAATCTAGACATCTAATCGAAACACCATTATAATGTCCACTACTCGTGGGAACAACATGGAAACAAATAATAATTAAACAAAAACAAACAAAAATAAAACAGAACACAACGAAAAAGAAGGCTTGGAAAGGCGAAAGAAAAGTATAGAGCAAAACGTGCAGAAGAGAGTGAAAGTGAGACCCATAGCCGACTACAGAAATGAAGAGAACGGTTAGCATCGGAAACAACTGAGCAACATGAGGCCAGGTTAACAGGGCAACGTGATAGACAAAGGGAGCTGGTAGCGTCAGAAATACCTGAGTAACATGAAACCAGGTTAATAAGGCAACGTGAGAGACAAAGGGAGCTGGTAAATTCAGAAACACCTGAGCAACATGAAGCCAGGCAACGTGAGAGACAAAGGGAGTTGGTAACTTGAGAAACACCTGAGCAACATAAGGCCAGGTTAATAGGGCAACGTAAGCGTACTTACGTACTTACGTACTTACAGCAACACAGAGCTGAAAATTATCTACAAGCGTTCGAAATTGCTATTAACACATTGTGCATTCATGTTTGTGAAATTTGTACCACCAAAAGCTTTCTGGAATAATCTGGATCCAGGTTCTATACCAGATACGATTCAAGCGCTGACGCAGGTAGAACAACGTTTACTATGCAGAATTCTCCCGTTTATTAAAGTCGTAAAATTTACTGGGCTATATGGGTAGTATGGTTTCCGCGGACAAGCTGTTTTGTTTGCCCAAGATATCTTTGAGGCCAGTGAAAGGCTACGTAATATGCTTCCGAGATCTTCAAGCCAGGCAGGTATCGTTGTAGTAACAGAACGATTGGAAAAATTAAATATCACAAGAGAATTCACAATATCCCGCGAAAAAGTGCTTTAAGATGGTTAATTAGAAATAACCCGCTTTACAGAGATATACGTATTGACGAAAATGCCCAAATTAGTGAACAAGACTTGATATGATTTAATGTGCCAGATTTATCTGAAGACGGAAAACCTGAAAGAATTGAAATTCCAAATGCGTTCATTCCAATTAATGACATTGCTAGAGTTATTCGGGCTTCATGGCATCAAGGTGACTACAACAGTTTCACTTCGTGATATGCCGGAATACAATGTAGTTAGGAAATATCGTGCGGGCGGCAATTCTCAACCTTAATGTATGACAAGCGATTTTCTATAGAATATGATGAAGACACTCTTCTTTTTGGAAGTCTTCAAGACGCTGTCAATACCAACAATACATATTGGCATTACATTACTCACAGCTTTAACTCAATTATTTGACGGCCATTCTTCGGGAATATTAACAGCTTCGAATAAATTTGTCAGCGTATTTCGCTGTGAGGATAAATACTATTTCGCTGACTACAATTCTTGTGGCCCTAAAGGCAAACCAACGGCAAAAAGTTTGCAGAGGATGCACTATAGAATGCGACAACCTGCAAGAACTTTGCCGCATCTGTAAGAGATGCCTTGGGTCGCGTAATATCGCTTACATTCTGACACGCGTAGACGTTAATTTCAGGGAAGACTGCATTGCTCATCAAGCAGTACAAGTACAGCAACAGCTCTCAAACCTGACATCTGCAACTGTCCCTATGCAAACATCTGTAATGTTGCCTATTGATAGCCCCCAACCCGATGTCGACGATGAGCTTGAGGTGTCTGGAAATGTAAGGTCATGAGACAAAGGCAGATGAATTCGCATGGTGTCAATTATTCCCATATGACAGAAATGGCTTGAAAGAACAAAGACCAGTAAATATAAGTCCTTTGGATTACTATCAATTTCGAGTTCCAGGTGTTGATACTAGGCTTCAGCGCAACGATTATCTGTTCTACGATCTTTCAATGTTTGAGTATTATCGGGTCAAGTCAACCATTGCAGCATGTGCTAGAGGAGTGGAAGGTGAAAATGGCAATCGAGTAGAGGACCTATACGTGTATTTAAAATTTTTTTTAGAGGTTCCGCTGCTTATTGCCGTAGTGCTCTCAGTGACCTAATAGCTCAAATAAGATGTTTAGGACCTCCGAACTATTTTGTAACATTGAGCTGCAACGATCTTCACTGGAAAGATATGAAAAAAGTGCTTCTGATGACTGATGGCAGACAACACATTGACCCAGATGATATAAATATTCACGAAAATCAACGGCTCATCGAGATGTATCCCCTTGTTGTGAGTAGGCACTTTATGGTACGTGCAAATTCGCTAATGCAGTTCCTTAAAACCGAGGTTGAAATATTCGGCCGCAGACTGAGAATAGAATTTCAAAATAGAGGAAGTCCTCATCTGCATATGGTTATTTGGGTGGAAGACCACCCGTCTGTGGAGACACCTGCAGGAATAACTCGCATTGATTCAGTATGTAGTACTACCACTCCTTCTGAAAATTCATAACTACACGAATTGGTTAAAAGTTGTCAAATACATCCTCATACTAATACTTGTACGAAAAATAACAATACAAATATAATGTGTCGTTTCAACTTTCCTCGCTCAGAATGCACTGAGACACATATTATTGATCCTTCATCTAACGCATTTATCTATAATGGTGGTCGCATTTGCGTTCTAAAGAGAAAAAGCGAAGATTGTTGGGTAAATAATTACAGTCCTGCTTTGCTGTAATTATTGTGGAAAGCTAATATGGATATGCAACCATGTGGTACTAATGAGTCAATTGCTTATTATATCGCCAAATACGTATCAAAATCAGAACCTACGAATCTGGATGGTGAAGTAACTCAAGCTATTCAACAAATTAGGAGATAAGAAACCGTCGTTTCGCGTAAGCTTTTTAAAATATGCATGCGCATATTGAAAGAACGACAAGTTTCAGCTTGCGAATGCGTATTCAGACTTTGTCATTTAAATATGATATGCGTGACAGCTCGAGAAAATCGGTCTTTCTCAATACTTGTACACCAGAGCAGCGATATAAAGTGTTAAAGTTTACTGAAGCTGGTCAGGCAGCTGGTTATTGCGCCAATATATTTGAATGATATGAAAAGCCACCAACTGAGCATCCCGACTATAATTTCAACAACATGTGTCTGATCGAGTTGGCGATGTTGTTTGAGCCACACTACACGAAACTACCATCAATCAATGAAGAGAGCATTGATACACCGCGTGGGCAAACAGTAAGAAAGCGTCTTATTACACTAACAAACAACACAAAAATAACTATTAGAAACACGCCAGCTGTAATACGGGTTCCTAACTTCGTAGCAGCTTCTGATCCCGAGTCTTGTTATTATAGTTTGCTACTCCAGCATATGCCCAGTGAGAGTGAACTGATGGGAGAATATAATAGTGCCAGAGACGCATTTCTCGCCAATGAAGAAAGGTTAAGAGAATTAAATGCTTATTTGGGTCTCTATCGCAAGCGTGACAAGCAACTTGAAAACACATTCAATCAAGTACACGCTTTTCAGATATTGGAACAGGAAGAGCCCATGTAACTAGACTGTGAAGAAGAAGTTCCGTATCTGCTAATGAATGATAACCAGTTCATACTAGCTAAGAAGTCATGAATGCTGGACCAAAAGAAATTTTCAAAATGATAACTCAGTCCATACAAAGTCAAATGTCGAGTGTCGAAGAACGCTTAAAAATATTCTTTACAGATGGAGCTGCTGTTGGCAAGACATTTCTACTGAATTTACTACGGGACCAAATTAACATGTGCTATGCGAAGGATGCAGTAAAAGTATGCGCACTAACGGGAGTTGCAGCATGCCATATACACTACCTTAAAGTTGCCAGTACAGAAGATGGTCGAATAACAGGCATGTTACCCCTATCTGGAAACTATTTACGAATAATGAGGCAACAATGGAAGGAGACGGAGTTTCTGATTATCGATGAAATTTCTATGGTATCATATCAAATGCTGTGTATGATTGACGCCCGATTAAGGCAAATTAAGAACCGTTAAGACGAGTTCTTTCAGTAGGTCTTAGGTAGCCGTCATCACACCACTCCCCTCATCAATCTAGAGCAGTAAGCAGACAAAAACATAAAATCGTGGGGCTTAGCGTAATTTGAGAAAATGTGTCAATAGCATTTACATATAATGATATGAGCGGTTGACTTTTGTTAGAAATTTCACGCGCCCCACGATTTTATTTTTTTGTCTGATTAATGCCCTAGATTGATGAGGGGAACCTAGGACCTACTGAATTATTTTTAAGTTTTTAGTACATTATCTACATCATTATTATCTTTGTTTTCAATAAAACCGTTTGACTTATACATTTTTTTTTTCACTTATTTTATTCTTTACAGGACATTTTCTTATTATTTCTTCTTTATAAATTTTAAACTCCTAAATAAAATGTAAAAACGCATCATTCAATTTTGATATTGATTAACAACTAAAACATTGTACTGCGGTTGTATGTTAAAGAACTGTCAAAAATTACAGTATAGTTTAAATGTTATTCATACTGGAAGATCTATCAGCAAAAAAAAAAAATCGTAAATCAGTAGTCTCTACCGGTTCTAGGGTCGAACCTAAAATAACAAAATGAACGTGGAGGTCCGCAAGACATGTGTTTTAAACGCCTCGGGAACAAATCTTAATTGCGATAGTAATTGCTGACGAAAACACTGTTAGAAATCGTAGTTCTTGCTTTTCCCATCCTTAGTCCGCAAACGGATTTTAGACAGTTTTGTACAGACAAATGTTAAATATCTGTAATTTGACTTTATTTTGGCTTTTTTCAAAAAAAAAAAAAAAAACAATTAGCAGTTTTTTATTTAAAATCTTGAACTTCAGGATAAAGATTATTTAGGCCTAGACGCGTATGAATGAATTAAGATGAGTTCTTACCATAATTTACCTTTGCACATACATATATACCGTTTTTTTAACACTCAAGAGGGTATTACTACTCTTAAAATGCCGGAGCAGTGTTAAGTTTTTCGGAAAATTGGATAGAGAGAGAGAGAAAGATTTTTGGGCTCAGTGGTTATTTCGCTCCATGGGTGGCATCCAACATTTAATGGGGAGACTAAATTACTAGTGTAAATTGGACTTGATGTTATATTTAGGCAACCATTCATCCCACAAGATTTTAGTTGCCTGAAAAAAAGTCTTTCGGTCACGGCTGGTATTGAACCCCGAACCGTCCGATTGGGAAGCCAACACACTACCACTTGAGCTGTGATACACAAGGTGTTTGTCTAAAAGCATTTTTCCATTTGAAACTTATTAATTAATCTACATAATCAAATCTCACAGTTGCAAATAAAAAATAAAAAGCAGTTTGAGACTTTTTACAAATTTGTCCGAACAAATTTCTTGGACTAAAATCGGCAAAAGAGGGGAAATGAATTGCCCTCTCATTCCACTCTTTTCTATGAAAGACTACGAAAAATATGAGTAAGTAAAACAGTGTGTGTAGAGGTTGTGATAATACCTCCGCATTATAAGCTCTATATTGACCTTGAAATTAGTATCCAAGGCAGAATTCGAATATGGAAGAATGATTAAAATGTCAACACACATGTGCAAGAAGATGTTGTTGATGCCTGTGTCAATTTAGTCACGAAAGAATCGCTTCCTTTTACATTTTTTGATAGCGATTCATTTAAAACGTTAACAGCTCATATTTTCGACGAGCTAAAGATTCAGCCGATTACAGCCAGCAACGTCATGATTTTTGCTAACGAAAAAGCTTACACAATTAAGAACAACATGGTTTTAAGAATGAAAAATAGAATATTTAGCCTCAAAATTGACACAGCATTCAGGCAAAATAGATCTGTGTGGTCAGATAGAGATTTATACCTTGGCAGTGAACGAACTAAGGCTTTCTGAAGGCTTTCTTCAAGATTTCGAATAAGAAACAGACAACGGCCGAAATATTGTTAAGGCTTTTGAGTTGTTGTCTGATTCTGCCAGCAATATAGAAGAAGAGGATTTTGAAGAAGAACAAGATCTTATCAGCCGAGAATATTGTTTGACAATGTGCTGTCAATAAGCTGTGCCGCACACACCCTTCAGTTGGCAGTAAACGATTTTTTACGAAGATACAATTCCGAATTTCTTTATCGGGTTCGTAACATTGTAAAACTTTTAAGGAAGCAAACATTTCAGGGAATTTCGAACTTGAACTTTCTCTAGCATAAAGAGAACTCTACAGTAAGCAACGGTTTTTAAGGAATGCAGTACCAAGCTTAAGAAAACCTGTGTTAGATGTGCCAACACGGTGAAGTTCAACGTACGAAATGTTGAACAGATTCCTTCAATGGAAAGAGTTGGCCGAATATCTGCAACCTTTGGACCAGCTAAGTAAAGACGACTGACACAAAACCTTTTAAAACCGCTATATATAACGACACTTCATCTTCAAAAAAAGTTGTGGCTTGAACTTAAATAAGCCTCGTTCTATTAAGTTGTTTGGAAGCAAGGGAAACAATGATTCTAGAATACGATACCATCTATTCGGCTTTATACCTCGACCCACGATTTCGGAGATCGCTGTCGTCCGACAAATAGAGATTGGCCATTAAGCATCTTAAAAAAACTCTTGTTGCAAATAAGATCTTTAAAAGAGGTAATATATTGTTTCATTGATGTTCTCATAGGTCGATACTTCTTCTCAGCAGTATATGCTCTTATCTATTCTGAGAAATCTTCTGCAGAGAATAACTGCGCGTTGAATGTAGATGAATCGTCCTTCGTCATTCTCTAAAAGATTTGAAAGTTGACAACTCCTCTTACGACGATGACGAAGAATTGGTTATGGAAGATGTTGTTCAAGCTTATAACGAGATAGACAGCTACAAGGAAAAACGTTTGGATGTTGATGAAGATATCCTTCGCTATTGGGAGGAAAAAAAATTCTACCTGCCTACTTTAAAAGGGGCGGCAAATATTGTGGACGGAGTGCCTGCAACACAAGTAAGCGTTGAGCGATCATTTTCTGCGTTAAAAATTATTTTAAGTGACAACAGATCGCAGTTATCATTAGGAAACATAAAAAATTTTTTGTTTGTAAAGCTAGATATAAATATATGTTGATCCACTTATTTCAAAATGTCTTTCTCTTTGAAGTTACCTTTGACTTATCTTTTTATATCTTTAACATAATTTTCACATGATTACACAACCAGCAAATATGCTTATGCGATATCAAAATTTAGATTCATTTCAGAGTTCATACAGAAATGGCTGTTAGTTGCTTTATTCTCCCAAAACGATTTAAAATTTTCCGATTTTAGTGATGATTTCCACGTCTGAAAATGTCTTTTTCTGTTTTCCACTTATTCCTTACTTTTGACCTTGTAAAAGTCAGTCAAGGTCAAATAAACTGAATATATGTATATTGTTGGAAAGATGTTTTTTAAAAGAAGACGCTGATTACAATGATTTCGTTTTATGGCTATTGTTCTTCAAGTTATTTAAAAATGATTTTTATTTTTGAGAGAAAAAAGTAAAAATCATCAATAACTTTTATTGAATTCCGTTCAAAGAAATTTAATTAGGACTAGAAAAGAGTTAAGGCAACTTTGAATTTAAACTTTGAAGTTTTTCTAACCTGATTTTAAGAGGATTCCCAAAAATCGTTGGTTTTAGTATCGGTGTTTTGTTTAGCTTAACTGAGAGGTATTAGATAATATTGTTAAAAACTCGGGTTATGCCAGACTCTTGTTTCTAAAAGCATACAGGATGTACATTTTAATATTTTAAAACTAAATAAATTTCAAGAATAATACAAATATAAAATTTGTCTCGTTCTTTATTAGTGGAAACTTTAGACATCAATGAGAGACTTCGGGCAGTAATTGAACGATTTAAAACTACTGTGCCCTCAGACGAAAATATGGAACCCCTGACTCCAAATTTAGCAAACCCTCAACCAACTGCGGCTTTATGTCCATCACAACTTTTTACTGATTTATTTGTCCAACCAATTGAAACAGATGCAGCTAAAAATTTGACTGAATCCTCAAACCCACTCGATGAGCTAAGTGAAATCTTTGGGCGATGTGCCAATTCAACATCAACAATTCAAGACTCTGTTTTTGGTAACATGGATCTACTGGAACCCGTTACTGTTGCTATGACTGATCAAAATGATCTTGAAACAGAGAGTGAAAACAGGCCGCAAAAATATGACTCAAGCAGACTGAAAGACATTGATATTCTAAGTGAGGAATTGCTAAAGGAAAACTTGAAAACCTCGGAGAGGATAGGCACTTTTAAAAAGTAAGTCTTTAAGTACACGCATCTAGTTGTTTGTTTTTAATTTAAAAGTTACTAAATACGTAGAGAACCAGAAAAAATTTCGTTGAATGAGCTCGCTAAAGAAAAAATTGCAGAAAATTTGGTTAAGCAAACTATAACATCACCAGCAGAACCTATTGATTCTGTGCTCTTAGATTCAAATATTTCTCAAACAGATGTTGCGACGAAAGCAAATGAATATGCCAACACGGATTCCATTTTAGATAATTTAAAAGAATCCATTTTACCGGAAGAACAAAAACCAGAGAAATCGTTAGAAATGACTACGGAGGAAAAAATCGTCCCGGTAGTTCGCCTGGCAGATATTGATGTGGATTTAGATGATGTAAGCCCTACGAATGAGATGTTGCTGTTAGATGATGATATAAAAGTCACTCTGAATTTCACATCAAATAGACCAAGTCCAAATGTTTCTGTGATTGTGATTTCCGTAACAAATCAGAGTAAACTTCCAGTGACTAATTTCCAATTCCATGCTAGCGTTCGAAAGGTATTTGTTTTGCCATTGTCATCTATGTTAACGTTTTAGCTACTCTCTCTTTTTGTTTTCTTAGCCAAGTAAAGTTAGATTGCTGCCTGCAACTGGGGACTCTATGCCTGCAAAGAAGCCTTTTAGACCACCATCGCCCATCAATCAAATACTGCTCTTACTTAATCCAACTAAGGTAAATCTGGATGTTACATGTATTGTTGGCTATAAGCTTGGTGATGATCCGGATCCAATTAAAGAGTCAATCGTTGCAAAGAGTATTCCATATGTAGAATAAACAAGAATTCCAAACAGTACTGTAAATGTATATTGGTCGATGATTTTTAATTTTTAATTTTTAGGAATGTTGAAATTGTATTATTTTTCGAAGAGAATAAGGCTTATATCATTTTTGTGGAACTTAAAGCGACTTAAAAATATTGCAAAAAGAAAAGATATGACAGTACTGTTGTCCATATTTATTATTTAATTAAATATACAAACTTATTATTTTATTTTAGTTTTTTATCTTGCTTTGAAGATGTAGACTTTTGATTAATCCATTTGTAAAGGATGCAATTGCCGTGCGGCGGTGGTTTTAAAATATTGTCTCGGGCTTCATTGCATGTGCTTTAATATCTAAGGATATGTATGTGTGATCGAGTTTCCGGATCGAGTTTCCGGATCGAGTTTCCGCGTATGGAGACTACCGGTGTTTGAAAGTTCGGCATCATGAAAGTGAACACACATGAATACACTATCCCGCCAGATAATCTTCTCTAGGAGGAGTGAAACGGACAGAACAGAAATATTCATGTTAGAACTCGATGGTTTTCAGAGTCGAGCAATATGATGCTTTGAAGAAATAAATTGCGTATCGCAAGGTGGAGCATTGGCATAATAACGAGCAAAAGTTTTAAACTAGAACACATACTGCAGCAATTGAGTAAAATCGATATATGTATTGAAGAAAGCAAGTTTTTTTTTTTTATAATTAGTGCGGGCTCAAGGGGTTAGTACCCCTTAGTATTAGTACGCTTAAAATGTTTGCACACAGTACAGGCGAAGGAATGTTAGGGAGGAAAAAAAGAGAGGTACAAATGTTTGCAAGTTACAATGACTAGGAAATAGAGAGCTCGGAAGGTCATATCATAAGCGAGCTGTACGGCTTAGGAAAGAGTCACGATATTTCAGAATACGTCCGAAAGTACCGTGTCGACCACCGACGAGTGCACACGTCATCCTACACTCGTATTTTTCCTGTGCTGCACACAAAGCAAAAAAAAAAAAACAACGCGCAGTGTTAAAAAAAAACCCCAAACCACCGCGCGCGTGTAAAAAAAAAAAAAACTAAATCAGTGCACAGTGCAATTCAAAACAAAAACAAAAATATCACCGTGCGGGTATCCCACCTCTCCCGCTCCTGGTCGTAGTACTGTTGCTTGCACTTCGTCACTGCCGTTACTGTATTTATCATACGGTACAGGCAGTGACTGAGTGTATGTAACAGCTGATGGATAGCGGGTTGTGTGTGAAAATTTTGTTGGTGCACTGTTTCATATTGTTGTAAGGGCATCACACCTACAGCAATTTGATTCGGTAAACCAGCGTCAGAATTTTCATTTCGCAGCCTTGCTTAGTTTCGTCGGTGTTTGTGTTTGTCTTTAATTATGACTAGGGAATTCAGGGTGGACGTAGCCAATATACGCGGGCTAAAAAGTAATCAATTTTCTGCGTACGTCCACGTCTGTAAGTACCGACCAGCTGTTTTGGCACTTAGTGAAGCACAGGTAGATCCCCGCCCATACCTCTCAGATCACTCTGATCTGAAGCTACCTGGCTACGAACTAGTGCCACTATTCTTTCCCCATCGGGGTCTCGCCATTTATGTGCGTAGTGATGTAGCTTACCAAATTCCACCACAACGTAGTCCCTGTTCCAATCCGGAATTCAATTTCATGTGGTTAAAATTCCATCTCCGTAAGCAAATTATCCACTACTGCTTTATTTACAGAAGCCCCAAACTGGACAGCAAATCGACCTTTCACGAGTTTGATGCGCTGTCTGAGTCCGTTCAAAGAATTGTATCCCTGTGTCCTCATACTGAAATCGTGATTACGGGCGATTTCAATATACACAATTCTGGTTGGCTTCGACATTCTGGACAGACAACACCCGAAGGACGGTCTGTTGAGATCTTCGCTGCGGAAAATAACTTAACCCAGCTTGTAAATGAGCCCACACGAATACCAGACGTTGATAGTCATACCGCCAACACCCTGGAATTGTTTTTAACTTCTCACCCTGACAAGTACACCCTTGAAGTGCTCTCCCCTCTAGGGTCGTCAGACCATTGTGTCATATCAGCTAAATTCTCGTACACCCACCACACAGTTAGAGAAAAGATTCTTAAAAGAACCGCATGGCAATACGAGAAAGCCAAATGGAGCGGACTTAACAACTTTTTTAGGAATTTTAACTGGTCCTTATGTTTCCTCGATAACGACGTGGATGCAGCTGCTGACATGATCACAGAAACTATTCTCTTTGGAATGAGATGCTTTATCCCTCACCTCGCCTACACTTGAGTGCGTCGAATCTACAATGGGACGAATCCACTTTCGCACTCGTGTAGTAGCAAGAGTACTTGAAGATCTCAACATGCATAAATCTGTTGGTCTAGATGGTATATCTCCCTTCTTCTGAAGAGGTGGTCTTCCACGCTGGCAAAACCACCGCGTAAGCTTTTTCATCATTCCTACTCTTTAGGACTCTTTCCGAGCAGATGGAAAACAGCATTTGTTCAGCCCGTCCCTAAAAAAGACGAATCTTCTTCTCTCTCCTCCTACAGACCCATTGCACTTACGTCCCTTCTCTCCAAGGTCATGGAAACGCTGATAAACCGTCAGCTCATGAAATATCTCGAAACACGAAAACTTCTCAATGACCGGCAATATGGTTTTCGCAGCAACAGATCCACTGGTGATTGGATGGCATGTTTCACAGAAAAGTGGAACCAAAGCGTACAATCAATCTGGCGAAAGCAAGATAGTTGCACTTGATATTTCTAAGGCATTTGACAGAGTTTGGCATCAGGCTCTTTTGTCGAAAATGCGTGCTTTTGGGATCGATGACTTCAATGGATTATAAATTACCTTTCGGAACGTTCAATTCAAGTTGTCTTGGACGGTTTCAAGTCTGATGCTGGTGTGCCCCAGGGCTCCAATTTTGGGCGGATATATACCTTATACATATATTGCGGTCAGATCATAAGAGGGAAACAATTTCTTACATCGTTTAAGGAAACCTACACATTTCGCAGCATTTTTGGTGGCATGGAATATGTGGTCATCCCGACCTAGCTTGCGATTGGTACACATACCGAGAAATTGAAAGATTTTGGTTTGGACGATGCAAGCGCCATTCATGGCTAATTGCTCGGTATTTATATTTCGCCCTAATAACAGCATTGCATTTTGGAAGCATTAAATTCCACTCCGTTGGTGGTTCCTCATTTAGTAATGATGTTTATATCGGGAATTTAATGAGCTTAGCATAAGCTGCCGTTCTCGTTTTATAGCCGAAGAGCAGAGCAGTGAGTCCGGGAACGAATATGAAAAGCAGAGAGTACTGTCGTCAGCAAAGGAATGAATATATTGGATTAGAAGTACCAGACAACAGATCATTTCTGAAAATTAAAAAGAGTGCCGGGGACTGAACGTAGCCCTGGGATACACCAGCATTTAGTTTGTGAATATCAAACTTGAAACCATCCAAGATAACTTGAATTGAACGGGATGTTCAAACGTTCCGAACGTTGCAAAAAAGAGGCGAAAAAAGGGTAGTTAGAGAGCACAATACGCGATAATGGTCGAGGATTTGGATATCAATGTAGAAGGAGACGACAAGCAATAGAAGAAGTGGGACGTCGAATATTTTCAAGATTGTGGCATAACGAAAAGAAACAATTGCAGGAGTTGCGGTTTGAAACAAGAAGGCCCCATCTGCTGACTTTTCTTTCAAACCACTAATAACAACACTGCGGCGGTTGAAATTTACACAATCAAAAGATACCTTTAGATAAATGTGATAAATGTGGACAAAAAGTAACAAGAAAAAAGGCTTTATATACTATCAGGCAGCTAACCAGCCACAAAGTCGTAAGGCTTATACGGGATTAGTCCCGCACTAGCTTAGGACTGCCACAATATGATATACTTATATGAACTGAGAAGACATAAAGCATTTAGTTGTCGTAAGCAATAATAAGGCTAACAAATTGATGACAACAAGTTTAGCCACACCATCAAAATTAGAACCGTGATTTTTGATGTTTAATTTCGGGGGTTTGAAGAATCCAATTAGATTTGTTTTTGAACGGGTGATGGATTGTATCTTTATTTATAAGTTGATAAAATTCCAGGTGTATAACTCTTATAACGGGATTTTGCATTGTCTGTCTGTCATTTTTAGTTGTAATAATTTAAATTTTTTTGAAATGAGTGACAAATTGGCGGTTCATTTGGCCAACCTACGCCGTGAATTAACTGAAGAAGAAGAGGAACAAGTTTCAAATTATTTCAATACTCTTGAAGGTGTTGATGATGATAGTGGAAAAGAACCTACATTTGGTGGCGATCATGAACCGATACCTAGTGTGCAGTCTGACTTCGGAGAAGATAATGATCAGCCCATTCCAGATCCAAGTTTCGAGGAGTATGACCATGAGGAAGCTGCAGTAGATATGGATCTTGAAGGAAACAAATTTGATTTTTCAACTTCGGTCATTGAGGGCAATCGTGGAGAAAAATATTGCGGTCAAAGAAGGAACGACCAAACTGTATGGTGGTCAATGCCGAGCCAAAATGAAAAACGGCGGACAGAACTGGCATTAGAAATGCGCACACAATCAACGTCAATAAGCACTGAAAGTTTTGAGTCGAAAAGAGATGTTTTCATGTGCGTTTTCCCAGTGTCTCTTGTTCAAGGTATAGCTCTTGAGACGAATAGGAAGACTAAAAGAGTAATAGAGGCAAATATGCGTCAATCAGTTGCAAAAAAAATTATGATATTGGCAAGACACAAATGCGGATAAAATATATGCTTTTATTGGAATAATTTTATACTCCGGTGCTGAAAAAGCAAACTATAGTAAGTTCATGCTAAGTATCTTTTTCACAAAACGAATATGCCTTTTTATAGAGCAGTAATGTTATTGCATCGGTTTGAGCAACTATACCGCTTTTTACGTTTTGGCGATTCCAGAACTCGCGCTGAGAGATTACGATACGATAAGTTGGGGCCTATTCGTCATGTATGGACATTATTCTTGATGAATTTGGATGCCGTTCATCCCAGCTGAAGAATTGCGAGTTGATGAGCAGTTACTTTCAACAAGAAACCGATGCAGTCTCCGCCAATACATTCCCTCTAAGCCTGGAAAATATGGCATACAAATCTTTTGGCTTATTGTCTCAAAAACAAATTACCAGCTTGCAGGCGAAGTATATTTGGGCCCAAAATTGGTATTGCGAGCAATCTCGTTATGCGCTTCAGCAATCGGTATTTGGATATTGGTGTGAATATCACGATGGACAACTTTTCCACAAGCTATGATTTGGCGAAGGAATAGCTTGTTCGGAATACTACCATGGTGGGTATAGTAAGAGGCAATAAGCCGCAATTGCCAAAGGTTTTCACATCTTCTGAAAAGGCCAAAAAAAGGGGATGTTGGAATCAGTGTTTTGCTTTTCAGAGTTAATGCAATTGGTAAGCATTGAAATGTGTTGTAACATTCGATGAAAAACGTGCTACTGCTTTCAACTGCCCATGCCAGCGAAAAAGTGAATCCTGTAACAAAGAAAGTACAAGTCATACATGACTATAATGAGCA
Source organism: Volucella zonaria (assembly GCA_963966105.1). NCBI lineage: Eukaryota > Metazoa > Arthropoda > Insecta > Diptera > Syrphidae > Volucella > Volucella zonaria. Next base: position 86,303,256 of record OZ014532.1, on the reverse strand, counting down.
TAAAGGTGGGGTCGATACTTTTGACAAAATGCTACGTGGTTTCACTGGCAAAAGAAAAACAAACCGCATTATTTTATAATATGTTGGATGTTGCTGGACTTGCAGCGTTCTGGCTTTTTGAGCATAGTCACCCTATATTGAACACCAATGAGTCTGAAAAGCGCAAAATATTTTTGAAAGAGCTCTCTATGGAGCTAATACAGAAACAATTGCACAACCGATGCAAAAAAAAAATGGACTTGATTGAATTCAAACGGGTTCCTGAAGTACCAAGATCGCAGTACAGATAGGTTTTCATAATTAGTTTTATTTCGAAATGAGTTAATTTTCAAATATATTTTTTCCCCAGATCAACACTTTGAAACGGCGGTGTGAAACCTGCAAAACAGCTAAAGCCGACAACAAAACAACAGCAGTTTCTGACCATTGCCTTACTGCGACTTGCACCAAACACTATACATAAGAACTTGTGAAAAGTGCTATTTCGCAAAATACAATGCCGATGCTGATAAGGACTCAGCAACGTCAACATCAAATCAAAACGCATCCAAAAGAAAGCGCAGAATTTCATCCATCTGAGCGGTTCAAAAATAAAATGTTGGTAAGTTTTTTTGTTCAAAAATACCTTTGTTCCAAACAATAAATACATGTTTCATAAAATTTTTTGCATAAATAAGCGAAATATTGTCTTTTTTTTTATAAAAAAAACTCCTTAAAAAGGTAATATTTCCATACAAAATACATAACTGGGCACTGAGTGCCCAAGTCACGAGATTAAGTTGTATAGCTAAGTCACGGTTCTAGGGGTAATTCCACCGCAGGATAGGGTAGCATACCCTGATGAGTATGAGGTTATTTGTGGGCTATAATCCACTAAGAAGGTGCTTCTCCACAACAGCTCAGAAATTTACATGAGCTTGCTTATATCTCACTTTTGAATCAGGAAAAAATCTGGTAAAACACTTAAGTAACTCCTAGTGGAATATGAGGATCTCTATCCACTATCCTATCGCATCAGGGTTTTTGTTTTTACAGGTCGTATCCGTATATAACTTTAGCATGTATTTATAGGCAGGTGATAACAGCTTTTTGTTTTTAATGGGAACTCATCTCGACTTTGATAAATTGAAAGTCCATACTGTCCTGTCCATAAAATTTTCACTCGCGATGCGGGCATAGTGTGCAAGCGCCATCCTGCCTTCCTTAATAACAGGGCTGTGTCACCATATACTAGATGGAGTGGTCACTTGGGATAAATTCTTTTATTTTGTTTTAATGTTTTTTTTATATTATTCGATATAGTCCCCTTTAGTTTGATACATTATTCCAGCGATTTTCCAACTTCTTGATCCCGTCCGAAAAGTAATTTTCTGGAAGGTCTGTAAAATACTCCTCGCGTCGATGATTTCCTCGTGTGAGCTGAATTTTTTATTGATGAGCCATCTTTTGAGGTTTGGGAAGGGATAATAGTCCGAGGGATCCAAATCCAGTTACCAATCGACGCCAAAAGTCCGCCCGATTCCGCATCAGCAAGTCCAAACACTCTTTCGAAGTGCTCTCGCCTTCGTGTTTTTGGTCATTCGCGGAACCCAGCGGAAGGATAACTTTTTCATGTGCAGAATATTGCCCAAAATATGGCGTGTGTGCTCAGTACTAATCTTTATGGTATCTGCTAGCTGTGAACCTTCACTTTCCGGTTAGCCAACAACATTTCATGTATTTTTTTGACATTGTCCTCTGTAACCGCATCGGAGGGCCTGTAGCTGCGGACTTGATCGGTAGTGGAGTTGCGGCCACCACGAATCTCTCGAAACCAATATTTGACGGTGTAATCTGACGGAGCATTAGCCCCATAATATTTATTCAACCTTTCTTTTGTTTCCTTCGCCGTTTTCCCTCTCAAAAAATAATGTTTTATGAGAGAACGAAAATCGTTTTTGTCCATACTCAACATGATGCCAAACACGTCAACAACAATCAGCTGTCAAAACAAAACTAAAGACAGTAAAGCACTGAAATTTGGCATGTCTGCCTAAATATAAACGAACTTCAAGGCACCATAACCTTTTTTACAGTAGCAGCGCATTCTGGCGGTCAAGGAGGTCACTTTTCACTCCATCTAGTATTTTTAATGACTCGATCTTCTAAAAATCCCGGTAGATCTCCACACGCTTCTCTGAGTGTTTACATTGTATACTGAATGTATGATACAATATAATTTTCCAGGCTTGAATTAAAATGTTGTTTTATTTTTTTTTAGAGGTTCTGTCAGTTCAAGAAGCCGAATGAGCCACTTTCTAAATAAACTTGAGAATGACTCTGGTGGAGATGCCTTGCAGTTTCTCAGTCAATACGCATTCACGCAATTTACAAAGAATACATTTATAAAGTATTTATATTTAAAAGCGTCAGGGCAACAATATCATCAATGCTGTTGTTTTAATAACGGAATGTGATTTTTAACAATTGGAATTTAAGACATAATTAACACAGTGAGATTTCTCTTTCTAAAGCAATCATTTAAAAAAAGAACAGGCGTAATATATTTTAGCTTAGATGTCTTCAAATTTGTTATGAAAAGTTGTAGCTTCTTTGATGCGTACCATAGTTCTAACATCGCGTGGATTGAGGATTCTTGCAAGTTGCTTCTGCTTCTCTTCGGGTAATCCAGTATTTGTTATCTGTTTGGATATGGGACATTCAGCTAAGATATGCCAAATAGGTAGTATTTCGCAGCAGTTTGTACATTCCTCTGGAGGCTCATTGGTAAAATAGTGGCGACTAGTAAACAAGGTCTTTCCTACTCTGATCCGAAATAGCGAGATACCTTGTTTTCTAGTAAAATTTTGTTATATGGTGTTCTGATATGGCTTGGTTGATGTTGTCGTAGGCCAAGCATTTTCCAGCTCTTCATTTTCGTTAGTTATAAAAACTCTCCGGATGAATGACAGGATATTTCGCAATTCGTTTGTAAAAGCATACCGAACTGCCTCTTTGGCTGCAGTATCTGCAACCTCGTTCCCCTTAGTGCCTTGATGACTTGGAATCCATGCAAGAGTTATGTTGCTATTATTGAACAGAATGCTACGCATATACTCGTAGTTGAAAGTACAGCAATTATTATTTGCGTTTTTAATGCCAGTAAGAACACTTAAGCTGTCAGTGAGAATAAGAGTTTTTACTACGCTAGTCTGTGCAATTTCTAGTGCTTTTAGTAATGCTGCAATTTCAGCCAGGTAACTACCAGCTGCATCCGGAAGAAGCCCTTGAAGAACAATAACTTCTTCATTGTTGGCATTCGATTTTATGACTGCATAAGTGGAGTTTTTGTTCTTGTAGGAACCATCTGTATACATAGTCTTTTCGGGATTGATTGTCTTGATAAGCTCTCAGTGAAGCACGCAGAAATACATGTTTGATGTGCTCTCTTTTTTGTGTCTGGAAAGACTTACATCGATAGGCAGTAAATGTCTTTTCCATGGAGGGGGAGGGTTGAAAGCACTTAGGGTTTCGGACGGTAAAAATCCATGAGACAAAATTAGACCTAAAATTTTACTTAAAGGAGATATAGAACTTTTCCTGTTTTGTTTTTTTTTGAGTAGACTATCTTGCAAAACTGTGTAAAACGAATGGGAAATGTCAGACAGTGCTTTGCTCATTAAATTACATGCTCTTTTTTGTCCTATTGTATTCTCCTATTCTATTCTCAGAGCTTCCACAGCTGTTGTTCTTAGTGCACCTGTACATGTTCTGTAGCATTGGTGTATGGCTATATCTATACTTTCCAGGTTTCTCTTCGAGGTCCACATAAAGTTTGTAATGCCATGCTGGAGAGTGCCTTCAACTAGTATCTTTCCTCACGATTGGAAGAAAGCTATACTGAAGCCGATTCATAAAAGGATTCAAAACAAGCACGAAATACACGGGTATCGACCAATATCCCTCCTACCTGTTCTGTCCAAAGTTTTCGAGAAAATTATATGGACGCAGAATAGGCTGGCTGATGGAAAAAAGATTAAGCACCGAACAACATACTTTTAGACCTAATAGAGGAGTCCAATCCGATCCGATCTCGAAAAGACCTTTAATCGTGTCACAGTTTTTCCGGTTATAAACCAACTTCATCAATGGGGTGTTCCTCATCTAATGTTGAAGGTTATTTATTCCTTTTTATCGGGGAGAACTTTTCGTGTGGATGTTAACAGCTTTTCACCAAAACATTTAAAAATAGAAAATGGTACACCACAAGGGTTTAATTTGTCAGTGTACCTGTACAATGCCTACATAGACGGACTCATCTAGGAACTAGCTCAACCAAAATACAATCTGGATTTCCTAGGCGTCTATGTAGATAATATATTTATCGTATCTTCGTGAGATCCTTCAAAGGTTAACGACACTACAATTTGTAATTGGACAAAACAAACTGGTGTAATTGTTGCTCCTTCCAAAATAGATGCCCTACATTTTTGTCGGAAAAAAAAATGTTCTCCCACCCAACTCAAAAATACGAAATTCAATAATCTCACTCAAAAAGGAACTTAGGATTCTTGGTCTTACTGTAAGTGGTAACTTGAAATGGGATCTTCACATTAAAAACATCATCCAACTATTAAGGAATCGAAACAACGCACTTAAAATGATATGTTCCCGCCGGAAAATACCACACCTACAAACGACTCTTTAAATAACAAAAGCTAGGATATTATTTGAATTTGTTTTGGAAGGATTCCAAAACTTTTTTAGCCTGTCAAGTCCCGGTATATGATTGCTAAATCTATTTTTGGAAATGGGATGCCACAGAAAGGTTCTGTGCCATTGGACGGATCGACTTTTTCATTTCCTTCAATACACCTGTGGCTTTATACCCATCTGAGGTTGACTTTGCTTCTTTAAGATAAGTGCTGAAGAGTACTGAAGCAGTGAAGCAGCGATTTGGAGTCAGACAAGTTTCAGCTTAATACTTTCAGTGCTGCTTGACTGTCCATGAGTAAGTAGATGATACATATGCCAGTATCCTGGGTGCAATGAAGCTCATCTTGAAAGAGGCTGAGACTTTTTCCCATTTGTGCCTTCGGTGTCCATTTTAGATCCACCTGTATATCAATAATTACCTTTAAGGTTTAATGTTGGGTTTTGGTTTCATCCTCATTGATTTGGGATCACTATGTTGAACCTCTTTCCGAGGCATAAAGTTCTTGGTATGCACTCATTTATCGCGCAGATCATGTTCAGGAATCTCTGACTGGAAGTTTGCGAAGATCGATTGTACTGCGAGTATCATCTCTCCTCTCTTTGTAATAACCTCACGATACTGCGAGTTGCTACTCTTTTTAAATATGTTATGTATATGATTACTTCTAGATATTTAACTTCATTGAATAACTCTATAATTGTGTCGTCAGAGAGGTCTCATTAGGACTCAGCTTTTTTCTGCGACTGAAGGGACTAGTACAGCCTTTCCGGAGTTGATTGGAAGTTTGACACTTTTCGGAAATTTTGTGGTTTAAAAAAAAAATGTGTGCTTACCTCTCTAAGGCTGATACAAGTAACTTAAAATGTCGTTGTAGCTTTGAACTCCGTCTGCCCTAGTAGGATGTGAGTCCATCGCTGTTTTATGCATTGAAGCTGACTCTGTCAACCTGGAAAATACCCTGGCAGCTGGGTCAGTTCTTTCGCAGTATCTTCTTTAGTCATGTCTGCGCATCTTTGTTTTTAAAAGTGGCAGTAGTATGGTGAACGTCAAATCATGCGAGCCGTTCCTTCAATACTTCTGCTGCGCAATTAGCAAACACTTCGCCACTTGGTTTCTTGAACTCATATTATATCAATTACACCTGGTCGTCTTACATTTCCTAGTTCATCATTGTCCCGATAACAACATCATATTCCTCGGCTCCGAAATTTTTATTTGCTCCAGGATCACTTCCCCGCTCTGAAGAAGAGGTGCCCGGCGCAGCGGTGGAGCGTATACCACGTTAACCTCTATGACAATACACTTTCATATTACAGCTCAATTTTTTAAAACAACTCTAACTGAGCTGTTCGAGGATCTATAACCTCGACGATTTCAAGTTATCTTGATGTAAAATGCCACCGCGGCTTGTATCAAATGTTTTCTGTTCAAAGAGATCTGGTCAAGGCTTAGCTATTGTGCATCGTTTCCGAGGTTGATCGAGAGGATTTCTGTAACACACCAGCCAGACATTATATTCACAATGAAGACCAGGTCATTGGCCATTTTTAGCCTAAATTTTCTAGTTTGACCAGCAAGTCGCCGATAACAAGTGACCACAGAAGGGTTGAAAGAAGGCTGCTGAGACAGTAATTGTAATTGAACCCTCGCCGGACATATTCACCCAGGATACGTAAATAAAAGAAACACAATTTGTTGTTAAAAATTATATAAAACATTTTATTGAATGATTTTTATATTAAGTTGATCCCAGGATCCTATCTACTCGGCAACTATTTCATCTTTAAACGACAGAGCAGTTATTGCTTTGGTATGTCCAATGTATTTTCTTTCTGGATTTTTCGTTTCTAATTTCCAAAGTCGGGCAATACCATCTGAAGAGGCTGTAAATAAATATTTTGAATCGGCACTAAATTCTGCATCCCAAATCCAGTAGTTTTCCACAGACAATTCACGCCACAGTTGAAAATCGTCTGCCTTCCAAATGCGAGCCGTTCCATCACCAGATGTGGTTACAAGCAGACTCGAATCTGGGCTAAATTTACACCGAAGGACATATCTTTTGTGTGCGTAAATTTTTTGCTTTGCTTGTAGTGTGCTTAATTTTTGATTACTCGACGATGAAAGAGTCCAAATGTAGCAGTTGCCTCTGTTATTGACTGCGGCAAGATACATTCCGTTTGGGCTTATGGCTATGTCCTGAATAGAAGCGTCTACCTCTGGAACTAACTGATCATTGTTTTCAGATTTAACATCCCAAAGGAAAACCCCACCGCTCTGTGAACCAACAGCAATTTCCACTTGATTCGGATGGAGGCAAGCAGCATTAATTGGTGCCTGACAATCAAACACACGAGAACAGGTAGGGGTAGTAAGTCCAAATGACATATCCATGTCCCAAATGCGTACTCGACAATCCTCACCGGCGGTGAACATCCATTTGAAGTCTTCCTGAAAGCCTAGACGAGTGATATTTTTTTGTGCTCCATCGAAGGCTATTAAAGGATTGTTGAAGTTTGATTCCATGTCATACATTCGAACACATTGGTAACCACACGCAGCTATCATGCTCTTGTCTGGGGAGAATTCCAACGCATTTACTTGCTACAAGTGATTTTTAACATATTAATAAAGAGTTTTATGAAAAGAAAATATGCTTACCGAAGATTCATGGAATTGAATGGTGCGAACACAATTTCCCGTATGGGCTTGCCAAAGTCGAATTGTATGGTCATAGCCACCTGTAGCTAAAATTAACTGATCTCCGGTTGTTTCCATTGTATATTTTATTTATTTCATGATGCACATATCAATTTTTACTGAAATTTGTAAATGCACTTAATTCAGCAGCAAGTGACTCTTATTTCTTTCAAGCTTGACACTTCGATTCGGTTTTGACGTTTAACAGCTTGTTTACCGGGGAACATTCACAATGAAAGACACTTTATTGTAGTTTGAAATTGTGAATTTGACATATGAATATCAGTAATAGATTTTTTAAAACAAAATATTGTATTTTTACACATATGTTTTATTTTATAAAATGGCTCGACGGACTGAGACGTTTCCAAGACTTTGTTAGTGTTTCAAAATAGAGATGGTGGCGGATCAACTATCATGACCAACGGCAGTATTCAAATTCGCTTTTAGAGTTACTAAAAGTGGTCCACCGCTCCGCTATGTTATAGGAGCATGTAGGTTTTAGGTTAGTTTAGTTTATTTATTTATTTAACTTTGAAAGTTACTAATAATCAATTTACATTTCGAGTAAAAAATGTAATGTTGTAACATCAATGCCTAAAAACAGCATTAAAATTTCTCTTTTGTAAATTCGATGTCATTAGGTTTGGTTAATTTTTAGCCACGTGGGCAATTCATTAAACAATTAAATACTTTATATACAAGTGAGTTTTGCGATGTAGTATTTATGAAATTTGTTAATTTCATTTGTATTTCTTAACAAATAACACTGAACATTTCTAATATATTGGACATAATTTACCAAATATCTAAGATTTATTGATACATATCTATTGGACTTTAAAATACTTCCCATAGCTTTATTTTGTAATAATTGTAGTATTTGAATTAAACTCTTACTATGTACATAAAAACAAAACAGTGAAACAATATCTAAAGTGCTATAAATATTTATTCCTTCTGTATTTGTATATATATACTGCCTTGTCATGTTTTATAATTTTTTTCTTTTTTTTTGATCTTTTGAGGAATCTATTGAACCATTCATTTCTTTTAACATTCACACACATTTCCCTCATAAACGCAGACACTGTTTCATATTTGTCATTCACAAAAAGATTACCTATAACATTCAAATTTATACAATTTCGACTTTTTTTAGGACTTCGTTGAATTCATTTTTATTATACGTCATTTCTGTTATCCATTGCATATTCCTCGGTAGTTCGGTTTTAACCTTTCCTTTAATAGTCACTAAGACTGTTTGGTGATCACTGATCATTAACTTGGTATCGGTTACCGCGTAAACATTATTGATATTGGTAGTCACGTAATCAATTAAAGTTTGGGATAAATGCGTTCTTCTTGTTACTTAATTTATGACAAGCTTACATGTACCTATTGCCTTTTCACATCTTAGTTAAAACTTTCCTATAAGTAACATTAGGGAGGTGCCAGTTAATATTAAAATCACAAATCCGTTTTTAGTTTACAGATTTTTTCAACTAAAGTTTCAGATTCGTCATAAAACGTTCTTTTTGGATGTGCTCGGTGATCTATCGACACCGATTACAAGAAATGTGTACACACATAGTTACAATTTGCACACACTATTAACCAATAACCAAAAAATCAAAATTCTTTGAGTATGTCATTATGACAGTGGACTAAAATTCTTTTCTAACATATGATATATTATTATACCAACAGTTCTTGCCGAAATACACATATGTATTTCACTGTCAAACACATCTTTAGTTACATGAGTTTCAGACAGAACTGTCACGTCCGAGCATTTTTCAACTGTCGTGGTTAAACTCATCAAAATTTGTAAGAAGTCCTTCGATATTAAGGTAAACAATTTTCAAATGTGTGGGTTGGTAATATGCAATCCTGTTTCGTTGTATTTCAATTTTTTTGATCTTGGCTGAATTCCTAAACGTCAAAAAATGCACATCATTATCTAGTAAATTATGTTTTTTTAATGCATTGCAACACTATCTTTCCACTGCAATGCATCAGTTGAAAATTGTAACGTTATGAAACGCCATTTGCACACATTCTCAACTGTTGTTTTAATTTGATAAAATCGTGAAGATAAAAAAAAAATATAAAATAAGAAAAATTATTTACGAGCCCGGTGAAGCCTTCTTCTTGTTTAATTTTCAATCAAAAATATTGCATCAGATCTGTTTGTGATACTAAGGTTGCCTTTGTTTGCGTGGTACAAGCGTTTACGATACAATTTGAAACATTATGCATTGTATCACTGTAGTAATTTTGTTTCAAAACGCTTGACGTTGCAGTGTTGCATTAAGGAATTCAGCCATATTCGGGAAATACAGTCTATACCGACTATTCGGGAAATATAGTCTTTGCAAAGAGACAGCAAATAACTTTTTCCGTATGAAGATTCGCAGCTGCAAAAGGCATCTTGTGATATGTATTACATGTCTTCATCTAAAAGGGAACTCCAGACAGTTTAACTAATAAATAATTTAAGCGCTGATCGATAAAAGTGTTGCCTGGAATATATTAGATGAGTGAATTGTCAGAGGCCCAAATATTGACTGCGGTATTTTGTTGATTACCGCTCGGTTCAGACGCCAAACTAAACAAAATAAAGTGTTTACCATCGCAAGTCTTGAACACCTGGAGCTCTGAGCAAGCAACTCTTCCGTTTGCTGACGCCGTCCACAAAACTGAACGTTCAAAGGACCCAACATAACGCAAACAATTAGCTTGGGACCACCAACCACTTCTGAAGAAAACAAATGGTACCATGAAAAATGCTTGCAAAATACAGAAGAGGCAAACATCCACTGTTGCGCAATCAAAAGTGTCGACTGTTAAAAATTAGGTTATCCATTCCATTATTTTATAACGAACGCCAAAGAGTAAAATGAGGATTAAGTACATACCGAACGAATTATTGTTTTGGACCTATTTTGTTCAGTTTCGACGTTTATTTCAATAAATGCATTAAATAAATTTTTGGCACAATTTACGCACATTTTTAACGAATATTTAAGGTATTCCAATTTATAAGGAACAAGATTGCCGCTGATATTTGAAATTCTGACAGCATTTTTGTTCCATCCCGGCTCCAAATTTATACGAGTTAAAACCATATGCGCACAAAAAAACACAGTGCTAAGTTTTAAGTTCTGATTTTAGTTCAGTATTGATAACGAACTCAAGACTTTGTTTTTAGTGTGCACTGAATGGGCAGATTACAACTTTATCGTATGCTCGACGCGCACAATGTTGATTGGGCAGGCTTGATGAAGTGAGAACCGGGGACTCTGTCTCTTACCGTTAAACTCGTTCAAAATATACAAGTGGATGACCGGCTGGTGGTTTTAACAAACGTATGATTAAAGTCCTGAGTACTGAAAGCATTTCTCCTCAAGCAGCGAGAGTAAGAGAAGCAAGAGGTTGGTAGAAGTGACGTCAACGAAAAGTCTCTGCTAAAAACCGTTCATCTAAGAAACATGATTTTTGAGGTCCCAGACGGCCGCAGCTGACGGCAAACATTTGCTTAAATCCGACAATCTAAAAAAAATGATGATGCGCTGATACGTTTCCATGTTTTTTATTCTTAACGAGGCAGTGATGTTCATACGGACAGCTCATTGCCTTCTTTCCAATAGGTTGATGTTAGACCAGTACATGCAACTAAACCCACCCTTTGCATAAGTAGAGAGTAACTATGTAGAGCTTTATTGTTTTACTCATTTTTTTCTACATCTGTTTACTCGCCTTACGAAACTTATCATTTAATTTGGGTGGGATGATGCAGGATATATTGATTTTTCTTGTGAAGATCACCAGTTCCTTTTTGGCCACAACTAATAGTCCAATAGGAAAGTATGCCAAAGGCGGTGTTTTTCTTCTTTAATTTGGCGTTCCTCTGTCTAATTTTTTTCTTGTAGAGCAGTGACCAAAGGTTTTACGAATGAAGTGGATCAGGCTGCAGATAGATTTATTTATCTCCAGTCCTTGAAGAGAGTTCATGATCGAGTAAATTTCCATAGCCATGTATTGATAGTTCCCTCGTATCAAGGATTACATTCTCCTTGAGAGAGTATGCTTTTGCAAGCCATTATAATTTTTTTTTTTTTATAATTTGCGCGCGCTCAGGGGATTTAAGTACTTAAATGTTTGCACACAGCGCGGGCGAAGGGAATTCAGGGAGGATAGAAAGAGAGGTACCGGTGAACGTTGGTTTTAAATGTTTGAAGGTTATAATGACTAGAAAATAAGGAGCTAGGCAGGGCATTCCATAAGCGAGTTGTACGGCTTAAGAACGAATCACGATATTGTAGATCACGTTCGAAAGTGGGCTTGAGGATATACTGATGAGCATTCATAGCGAGACGGGTGTTACGGTTAAAGGGTTGAAGGGGCGGAATGCTACTGGCAATTTCTATGGAGCACTGGTGGTGGAAATAACGATAAAATAGAGTGAGACACGAGACCTTACGTCGGTGTTTGAGGGTGTCCATTGTTTGAGTGATATTATGCAGTATCACCTATGAGTTTTATCGCATGGTTTTGGGTCCTATCTAGCAGGTGCAGAGATGTTTTGGGCGCACCCGACCAGATGTGGGCATTGTACTCCAATTTCGGGCGGATAAACGCCTTATATATTGAAGCCAGTTCAGAGGGGGTGAAATATTTCTTACATCGCTTGAGGAAACCTAGACATTTCGTAGCATTTTTGACGACACTAAATATGTGGTCATTCTAACGTAAGTTTCAAGTTTTAACGACAGCAGACAGCATTGTGTTTTGGAAGCATTAAATTCAAATCTGTTAGTGTTTCCTCAATTAGTTATACTGTTAATCTAAGAATTTAATGAGCTTAACATACGCTGCCGTTCCCGTTCTACAGCCGAAGAGTAGGTGCCAGGGAACGAATGTGAAAAGCAGAGAGTATTTTCGTCAGCAGAGGAATATATTGGATTAGAAGTAGCAGACAAGAGATCGTTGATGAAAACTAAAAAGATTGTCGGAGACAGAACGGAGCCCTGGGGCACACCAGCATTTATTTTGTGAATATCAGATTTGAAACCATCCAAGGCAACTTGAATTGAACGTTCCGAAAGGTAATTTCTAATCCATTGAAGAAGCCATTGATGACTCTCATCGATCCCAAAAGCACACATTTTCGACAAAAGAGCCTGATACCAAACTCTGTCAAATGCTTTAGAAATATCAAGTGCAACTATTTTGCTTTCGCCAGATTTGATTCCACTTTGCGGTGAGACATGCCATCAAATCACCAGTGGACCTGTTGCTGCGAAAACCATATTGCCGGTCATTGAGAAGTTTTCGTGTTTCGAGATACTTCATGAGCTGACGGTTTATCAGCGTTTCCATGACCTTGGAGAGAAGGGACATAAGTGCAATGGGTCTGTAGGAGGAGAGAGAGGAAGATTCGTGTTTTTTAGGGACGGGCTGGACAAATGATGTTTTCCATCTGCTCGGGAAGAGTCCTAAAGAGTAGGATTGATGAAAAAGCTTACGCAGTGGCTATGCCAGCGTGGAAGAACACCTCTTCAGAAGTAGGAGAGATACACCGTCTGGACCAGTGGATTTGTGAATGTTAAGATCTTTAGAACTTCTTCTACTACACGAGTGCGAAGTGGATTTGTCTCATTGAAGATTCAACGCACTCAAGTGTAGGCGGAGACAAAGCACAATCTGGGAGTGTTGAGCTGGCCGCAAAGTGTGCAGCAAGCAGAATGGCCTTATCCAAAGAGCTGACAGCTGGAATGTCATTGTAAATGATCGTTGGGATGGAGGATGAGGCAGAATTTCTAATATTTTTGACGAACGAATAAAAATTTTTACTACCTTTGGGACATTGTAGTATTTTTTGCCTTAGTTTTTGGTCGTATTGGAATTTTACTTCTTTAAGACGTTGCAGTCATTCCTGGCTCGTTTAAACTTTTTTCGGTTTTCCTCCGTTGGGTTGGTCTTGAAAGACCGAGTTGAGTTGGTTTGCACGTTGTTTGGAAAAAATGATATTGACTTGGCATTCCTTATACCAGTGAGGGTATGTCTGATGGTGCAGGAGTCTTGTCATTACTTCTTTCACACCGAAGGCAATGGTGAAATTCTTTACTTGAAAAGAAAATCATTTGGCTGCTACAGAAAGGTCGATGGACCTTATGACCAACTTATCTATCACCCAGGTATCTTTCTGCGCTTTGTGACGTCGAGGAGGAGCTTGTAGTCGTTGACCTGGATCTTAGAATTTTATAATCTCTAAATTTTCAGAATCGTCATCAGCGGGCAAGGCTAGAGCGGGGTGATAAACCTTTAGCTTTAGATCTATCTGGGATTCAATCTCTGCCACAAGCCGATGCTTTCGTGCCAACCAGCCTCTATAAAGATGGAAGGTAATAAAGAGTATGTTATGAGATATTCTTAGAATTATCAAGGTAAGCATCACTCTACGTCAAGTTCGGACATAATGAGAACTGTAACTACAAGACTATTTCTTATCACCGGAAAAATCTTGGAGGAAGTTTATGCCGTACTCTCTTTTTATAAGGCGTTGAACAACCCCTCGATGAATCTGTGTCTTTTAGAAGCGCAGGGGCGCAGCTAGGTTGAACCGCTGACATACTCCCACCCGTGCCAATAGGGAAACAATTTAAAGATTTCACACGACGTAGTTGAGTAGAATTTCGGGGATTTTTAAAGTAGAGCAAGTTCAGTCTTAGTTTTGCCGAGTGTGTCAATTTTCGGTGACCCATAGAAAAGAATTTCCCTCTTCTTCCCACCTGCTTAAACATGACTAAACTGCGCTGGGTTGCTTCGTCAATTCAGTCTTCAACCAAAGACGTCGTGCTCGATTTGTTGCAGCTGACCCCGGCAGAAAGTTTCTCTTCCTAGTTAAAGCCAAGCCGCAGGGATTACTCGTATATTGATTAGATTAGAATTTTTGTTCCCACGGATAGCTAGGGAAAGGTTGGTTGATCTGCATTGTGCAGACAAAGTGAATTTGTCTAACCCTTAGCCCGTTCTAGAAATAATGGAGATACAAGGTAGGGTGCTGTTAGTTTTCGGTGACTAGAGTTAAAAGTTACGTCCTATATAAGCCTCCACACGACGGCAAGGTGGGCAGTCGTAATTAAGTACTTGCAGCTTACATATATCATCAGACATCCAGGTCACTGGAGACGTTCCTACAATTTATCGCAGTGTTGTCAATTTGGTTGACCGTTCATAAACAAGGAAATGTATAGCAACGTTTTGTGCTTCTGTACTCCTTAAGATATTCTATTCGACATTAAAATTGCCCAAGACAATTTCACTTCATGTTTAAGACATAATGTACTTTATAGATGAATTCTTGCACTCCCAAACTAGCTTGAAAATAGGTAGTAAATTGTAGACTGCGTGTTTAATTTTTTCCTCGGAACAGAACACTTAGATAAAGAAATAAGCCATTATAGGTTGTGTGTTTATTTTATGAGGAGTGAGGTGTAACGGAGTCGCTATCACTGTAAGGATGTAGGTTAGGTTAGGTTAAATACGGGTGTGACAGGTATGCCATCACACAGACACTAGGTACCAAAACGGGTCCTAATTGAATTTGTCTTCAAATGGCAAAAACCTAAGCAATCGCCCTGGTGAAACACCTAATTTTATTGAAAAAGCCAAGAAGGCCTTTGAAGTTCGTGCCGTCTGTTTCCTCTAGGTTTTCGAAAAAGTATCTGACAATTTGAATCTCTTTGAGTGCTGCCGCAGGAGACAGTGTTCTGTCAGGATTCCTATTATTGTCTTAAACTTATCCCTGTCTAATTTTATTAACTTCCCAGATCTTTTGCCGTCAAAAAGCGGCCAAAGAGCCTCGGATGCTTTGTGGCCTTCAAGACTTGGCCACCTTAGGTTGGCAGGTTTTAAGCCCCAATTTTTTTCTGCTGTTCTTTTGCAGATTCTTTCATTTTTGATTATTTCCGCTACGTTAAGATTCTAGTTCAGTTTTTTGTCCAGAATTACACTCGGATACTATCCGAAATGAACAGTTCCACTCCGTTGAGTTTTGGGAGTTTGAATTGAAGTATCTTGTACTTTCTGGTAAAAAGAACCAGTTCCGTTTTAGAAGGGTTTGCATTGAGACCACAGCTTTATGCCCAAGTGCTGATCGTCTTCAGGGCCACCTCCATAATTTCGCTTAAAATATTTAAGTATTTTCCCTGCACTATTATGACCACGTCATTTGCGTATGCCGTAGCACTTATACCCATTGTACTAAGCTTTTTAAGGATGTCATTGATAACAAGCAACCACAGGAGTGGGGATATAACTCCACCCTGAGGGGTTCCACTGGTTACGGACATTCTGACCGAGCTTTGCCCAATCGAACAGTTTATTTTCCTGCTTGCAAGCATATTGCAAATCCAGTTTGTAATGGCATGTTCAAAGTTGGCGTCTACTAGAGCATTTTTAATGGCAGTGTACTCCACGTTATTGAATGCTCCTTCAATATCGAGGAAGGCTGCCACCGCAAACTCACCGAAGTGTAGACTCCTCTCTATTTTCCCCACCACCTCGTGCACTGCGGTTTCTACAGATTTTCCTTACTATTCCTAATGTGAGCCTCCAATAATCGCATCAGGTTTTTAAGCATAAATGATGACAGACTTATTAGTCTGAACTGTAAGGATGTAACTACATTCCCTTTCTAACTTAGACTTTTTCCAAAGCTGGTCTTGGTCCCCGCAAAGGCTGGCAGAGTCCATTCCCTTTAGACAATAAACATAAGGCCTGCGAGATCATCAAAACTCCAGTGCAAGTTGTACCAAAGAGATCTTCCTTTTAATGCAAGGATGGCTTTGAGTGTACAGCTTATTATGCGAATATCAGAAAAAAGAGATTTACTAATGCATCAAATGCTTGGCAAACCCTTTGAAGAGTGTAGACAAAATCTTCTTTGAGTCTAGTGGAAAGAGTAGTGGCGTACTCGTATATGGTATATTCGCATTAAAGCTTATACCTCGAAATAACCAATGGATAGAATAGAAGAGGTTTTATAATATCCATGTAGAGCTAAAGGATCTTCTTCGGTGATAAGCCCCACTGCTAGAAAATAGGCAGCACTTTTGTTGTTGCGACATGTTTAGCCCAAATGCCTAAGTTCGTCAAAAACTTAAAAGGTGATTTTTCAGTTTTGACCATTTTGCAGATGGTACGAGTGCCTACATGTTCCAGATAGAATTTTTTATAATATCAACAGGTTTTTAATCGCACCAACTTTTACTTTTCCTTCACTTAATGGGGGAGCATGCATCAAAAAACAAATCATTGTGCAAACTGTAGATATCTGTATCATATAAAACATAGAACTTATGAAAGCAAATTTAAAAATATAAGAACGGAGACAGCGCTCCTACGTTTTAACACCAAAACGAACCATCAATAAACACAATATGACTGACTGTCTGTGTCCCAATGAAAGTCCGTTGACTATTTTTATCACGACGGCTTAGTGGCGCGCCGGCAAGTGCATCAAAAAGCCACGACACCACTCACTTCTCGTATTCGTATAATCAATTTTGCGAGACTCCGTCTTGCTTACAATCAGAAAAGCAGAGCTCCCCTTAATTTAACAGCATTGGTATTATAAATTGAAGCATTCCACATTTGCATATGTACGCTTCTGATGTAGGCTGCAGCTAAACGTACAATCCAAGTACAATACGTACGAATGCTCGTCGTAGTTTAGCCACCCTTACCACCTCGTCAATATCTATTCGTATCTGCTTGATTCATCTAATTTGCCATAGATACGAGTAGAGTATTCCTCGCTTTCTATGGTCCTATGTGGTTTCTTTCTCTTATCGGGTTATTGTCTCTGGACTTATGTACTTCAATTTTATCAACTTATTGCAAAATATCTTAATGAACGTAATTGCTTATTCATTCCACGAGTTGACCGAAAGAAATCAAAAATCAAGATGAATTACCAGCAACTCGAATGCACTAGCCAGGCAGCACTCGTGCTCGCGCTCGAATATCTGGAATGTTGGATGGGTTCTGGCTGATGGTGTTTCAGCTTCTGCTCCTGAGTTTGAATGAGCTGACAACTACTCTTCTCAGTTAATCAAGTAAACCCCAAGTTAAGCATTGCTAGTTGCTGCTCGTTTGATGGTATGGTTAATGACTGAAGAGTACATACTCGTACATGTGGACTGAATAGTATCTAATATCTATACACTTTGCATTACGTTTGCTTAGCCAGTCGAAATTTTATTGGTAAATATTGTGTAAACTTTAGAAAATGCGACAAGTATTCGTAATGTAAACTATTGTCGTAAAAGCATGACTATTGCGCCAGTTGCTAGTTAATGGTGGTGGTGCCAGGCTCTGCACTTTAGCATTTTGATTTGCATTGATCTAGTCCGTCCGACTGTCTATTTTGAATTTATTTTCAATTTCTTCCACAATCGTCAACTCAACAAGAGAGATCGATCTTTCTTTGATAGGCCCTGTCTGTGGGCATAGTTGTTTTACTCATACCCGCAACTATGTACAGGACGGTTACTACAATATTACGACCCAATGACAAGTGGTCCAATTGAATATTGACATTTTGATGGTAAAAAACGATTGTAGTAATGAGTTCAAATGACCATAAATTAGCGCTAGCTTGAATGCACAACCACAATGCATATGGCTAAAGTATGGACTCGTACACATCTTATCTCGTTGACAAAGTAAGACTTTATGATCGTGGACCATGAAGACTCCTCCAAGGGTTTGACAATTGCGATTTAAATAGTGCATATGTAGCGCCACTCAGGCGCTCGAATAAATTTGTATGCGATTAACAATTAAGCACGAGATATGTACGAGTACATGTGCCCGACTAATCTATGCCTTTAGCCAGTAAAACTGGTTTTCTCTTTATAATGCAGCAAACAAATTATGCGGATCTTCGATGTAATCGCGTTAACTAATTAATAGAGATAATAAGAAAGCCCCCAGTTGACAACATTGACAGAGTCAGAGTCATTTCATTTGTAAACAAATACTAGTAAGTTGTAATGGCGACGTTTACGATGACGATGACGCATTTGAGCAGCAATTTAGCTTGGATACTACGAGTATCATATGAGTATGTCCTTCATTTTGTTCAAAATCGATGAGTCCATGAGCTTCAAAAGTTTTGAGCGAGTTTGCTTACATACGCATTTGCTTTGGCGATAAATAGGCACTTAACTTTACGGTTGCTCACCTGTAAAGAGTCTTTGCTAGATACGAAGCAGCCTTATATTTAACTCCTTTTTATAAATCAGGCTAATGTACTTGGTCTAAGTCCTTGCCGAAAAAAATGTGGAATATCATACACATCCTCGGGATATAATACCTTCTTTAGGAATCGTAGCTGGTCGTTACGTTTCCTTGATAAGGACAGGGATGCCGTTGCTAATACGGTCTCAGGCCATACAACTCCGAACAACTTCGCCATAGAAGTTCCCAGGCGCAGACAAAGCGCAATACAGACATTTTGGCAGAGAAGCCCCCAAGATAGAGTTAATGGTGACGAAATTTCATTCCTCAGGTCATGTGAGGATTTTTTGGCATTAACCAGGTTGTCGAAATAGACATGACAGCGGAGAAATGAACTACTGACACCATTCTCTAAAGGATCTGGGCCTCCACATTTGGTTATCTGCCCGGCCATTTCAAACATTATAATTGCTAATTGCTATAGAAAGCAGAAGCAGTGCTCTATAATTTTGTCATCAGAAGAAGACATAACCTTGATGTGCACTCACGGCCCTATATGTAGACAAAAGAAAACGAAAGATTGCTTTTATAGCGCCTCTTAATGAAGTTAGAAAAGTGAGTATTTTTGGCGGCACGGTTGGAAACATAGCATAAACGACAGCAGATCTGAAAATGGACTCAGGCTAATCGAATTCGCTACTAGATAGCACGCTTCAACATTAACCTAACAGATATTTGTTCAAGACACCGTCAACTAGATTGATCTCATTGCGATTGACGCAGGATATAGCTTCAGTGTTCTGCATCTATACAATCGCAAGATAGAGAAAAAAAAACGGCTATCGTTCCAGACGGACAGTGGCAAAATTCATTAAAAACACCGCATCTGATGTGTTAGGTTTCACCCAACTACCACACGAAGAGTGCCGGCAAGCACATGCAGTGAAACAAGGCGGTGCTGTAAAGAAGGACGAGAGGTGTTCGGGTTCGGAGAGAAAAAAAGAAGAAATGATGCTCAGAAGCTCTACTAGAAAGCGAAAAGAACTTCGCACGGACACAAATACCGAGCAGAAGTATGGAGAAATAAGGATGGGAACCTAATAGCGGAGTCAATTTGCAAATATTACTTATACATTACAGGGAGTTTAACATTGCGTTGATGCCCTGACAGCGGAATGTCAGGCAGAATTAACCATTCAACGTGGAAGATGTATCAACAATCTGGCAGATCCTTATCAATGTGGTTTTAGGCCTGCTATGTCGACCATAGTCCAGATATTCACGTTACCACCTGTTTCTTGATTTTAAGGCCACATAGAGATATATCAAGATTTGCCAAATTCGTTCCTTTGTGTAAGATGACAATGTGAAATACTTGCTACTACAGGGTATCCCAATTGGGACTTCCCAACTTTGACAGTTGGCCATGGACGGAGATAGCGTTCAACAACACGTGCAAATGATAAAATTGTTTTATCAAAATCGATGTTCTGTTCGGGCAATCCGCGCGCTTAACCCATTTTACGGTAACCATAATCATCCTACCGCCTATTCGCAGTGTAGTGGATAAATTTGAGTCCACTGGTGCAGTAAACGATAAACCAACACCCGTACGTCGACGAAACGCAAGATCTGCCGAAAACATCGCCGATGTCCGTGAGAGTGTGCAGGAGAATCCGAGGCAGTCGATTTCGCGTCGCTCATAAAAACTCGGCATTTCGCAGACCACAACTTGGCGAATTTTGCGTCGTGACTTGGGTTTGCCCTCGTACAAAATTCAACTGACCCAGGAGCTGAAAGTAAACGGCCATAGACAACGACGTGTGTTCGCTGAATGGGCTCTGGAGCTGTTTTCATTGAAAAATCATCTTCACCTACCCTACCGGGTAGGGGTTAGAATATATCCGAGGTATGCATGCCTGTCGTAAGAGGCGACTAAAATGCACCCTCCGTATACCGAACGCGAAGTGTATACTAATTATGCAATGAGTAAAACAAATGGAATTATTACCCCAGGTGGCAGACCAGCTATGCTGGAAAATCCACCCTCTACGGAGGTCGGCTCGATGGATTCTGGGGCGAGCCAATTATTGCATCTTATCAACCCGTTCGGAAAAAGTTCACGGGTTTCGAGATCTCCACCACCTAGATCTCCAAAACAAGAAGATAACAAAAGAAGTCCAACGACACCAAAAACGTCGTCTTGCGAAGAATGGACCTCAGCCTGAAAGACGAAAATACCGAACTTCGTACTAGGCTAACCAAAATGTAAGCGACATGCGAAGATCTTAAAAAAGAACTGGAAAAACTGAAAACCAAGGAAAAGTCAAACAGCGACGTTATGTCTATTGAATCTGTTAAAAATATCTACGAAACAGATGAAGAAGAGCTAGGTCGAGAAACCGACTGGATCTTGCAAAAACGTCCCGGAAAAAAGCGTAAAGCTGCGTCTTCTCCCAAAATCGTCTCTCAACGTGAAGCAAAGGGAGATGAATCGAAGAAAAATGTCAACAATAACATGAGTCCTGAAAAAATCAAAGCGGAAAAACAACGAACACCCCCGCCAATCAATGTCAATGGAGTTTCAGATTACAAGAAACTCCAAAACATATTGATGACCCTGCCGAGATCGGACTATATAGTAACATCGCGCAATAATAATGTATGGAAAGTCAACGTCAAGGACGCTGACAACTATCGCATTCTTTCTCGCAAGTTAAGCGTCGAAAAAATCCAATGGTTCACATACGAGAACAAGTGCGAAAGACCTATTCGTGTCGTCGCCAGAGGACTGCATCCGTCTTGCCCAAAAGAAGATATCGTAAGTGATTTAAAAAACAAGGGTTTTAAAATCATTGATGTCGTCAACATCGAAAAGCGAGAGAAACAAAAAATTGAAGGAAAGGATATGACAGTTAAACGTAGCCTTCCCCTCTTTATGCTAACCTTTGAGAACATTGAACATACCCAAAAAATATACGATATTAAGTCAATCCTCAACATTATTGTTAAAATTGAGCCTCGACGCAAAAACTCGAAACTGATCCCGCAGTGTAAGCGATGCCAGGAATTTAACCATACGCAAGCTTACGGCCAAAAAGAGCCTCGGTGCGTAAAATGCGCAGGTAAACACCTGTCCAAAGAATGCAACGTAAGCAAACAAACCCCTCCGACTTGTGTCAACTGCAGGGGTAAACACGTAGCAAATTTCCGTGGCTGTGAAGTAGCAAAGGAGTTGCAAAACAGACGTGACAAGTTGTTTAAGCCACAAAAAGAGAATCCCAAAACTAAAGAAAAAACATCGGGATCTGCTCAAAATATCGTTAAAAACGCCAAGGCGAAAGTGATTGATTCCAGTGTTGAAAAGAAAGCATCGGAAAAACTTACATACGCTGAAGCTACCAAGCTAAAGGCAAAAGATTCCGGAGATCCTGCTTCCCAAGTATTTTCCGTTATTCTCGCGCAGCTTGAGCAGCAAAACAAAATCAATGAACTTATTTTAGATAAGCTAAAGAAGTTTGAAAATAGGTTCAATAAAAAACGTCCTTCGCCTAAAAAATGAAAAGGGAAAAATTAAACGTACTCACCTGGAATGCAAACGGAATCTTAGAAAAACTTTATGAACTTGAGTTATTCCTAAGGAAAAACGACATTGACGTTTGTTTGGTTTCCGAAACCCACTTGAAAAATGGGTCATCTGCAAAAATTAGAGGTTTTAAAGATTACTACGCGTATCACCCTTCGGGAAACGCGAGAGGCGGATCCTCTGTATACATTAAAGAGTCTCTTGAGCACAACGAAGATATAAAAGTAGAGCTCGAGTCTGTACAACTAATTGCGGTGCGCGTAAAATTGGTACGGAACTCCTTTACTATTTCAGCCATCTACTGTCCTCCACGATTTACGCCTTCAAAACATATATTTAAAAATATATTCAATTCTCTTGGATCGGCTTTTATGATTGGCGGTGATTTCAATGCCAAACACACTTTTTGGGGATCAAGATGTGTCTCCCAAAAGGGTAAAATACTCTATAAAGCATGTATGGAACACAATTGTGACTTCTATTCAACGGGCAAGCCGACTTATTGGCCAACAGACACAACGAAAATACCCGATCTTGTCGATTTCTTCGTTGTTAAAGGAATTCGTAACTCGGATATAAACGTTGATGAAAGCTTCGATCTTTCCTCCGATCATTCTCCAGTCATACTGACAATGAACGACACGTTTATTAAAAAACAAGGACCATTAAGACTAACTGGACGAAATACTAATTGGGAAGGATTCAGAAATGAGATAAATAATAACCTAGAACTAGACGTTTCACTTAAAGCAGCACTTGAACTCGAAATCGAAGTGGATTCTTTCGTTGAAATAGTCCAATGTGCTGCGTGGAACAATACACCTTGTCAACGAAAAAACACGGCTAAACGTAACTTAAACTACCCGCCTGAGGTAAAAGATATGTTAAGAGAAAAAAGAAAAGCTCGCAAAAGATGGCAAACAACTCGAGCGCCGCAGGATAAAACACGCTTAAACAGGCTCTGTAATCTGCTCAAGGAGACTCTTAAAAGTTACAGAAATTCCGAAGTAAATACATATGTTCAAAACCTGACGGCAGGAAAAGAAACAAATTACTCGCTTTGGAAAGCTTTAAAATGCTTAAAAAGGCCCAAAATCCCCGCGCCACCAATCAAGGTCGGCAATAACGAATGGGCTAAGGGGGATAAGGAAAAAGCGGAGGTTTTTGCCGACTATCTTGAAGAAATTTTCAAGCCCTCCGACGGCCCGACACTGGCACCCGGCACCAGTTCTTTAGAAATAGCATATAGTAATTTTGTAATGACAAATGCAACTCTTGCTGAAATCAAAACTGTAATAAGGAAATTAAAACCAAAGAAGGCTCCGGGGTATGACCTTATTACCGGAGAAGTTCTGAAAATGCTACCTCAAAAAGCACTTATAAAGCTCTTACACATTATTAACGCGGCTCTGAGGCTTGAATACGTGCCAACCCAGTGGAAAGTTGCAGAAGTCATTATGGTACTAAAACCAGGAAAACCTCCAAACGATAAAAAATCATACAGACCCATTTCTCTTCTACCGATTCTGTCGAAAATCTTTGAGAGGATTTTGCTAAAACGTCTTCTCCCAATTATCGAAAACCAAAATCTTATTCCCAGCCATCAATTTGGATTTCGGACTAAGCATTCAACAATTGATCAGGTGCATAGAATTACTGATGTAATTGAAAGATCCCTGGAAGAAAAAAAGATTTGTTCGAGCGTATTTCTTGACGTCTCACAAGCTTTTGACAAAGTATGGCATGAAGGTTTGAAGTTCAAACTGCGACGAATTTTGCCATTAAAGCTTTATAATATATTGACAAGCTATTTTGAAAATAGAATTTTTCGCGTTCGATACGGAAATGATGTTTCGAAATTTAAAGATATCCTAGCCGGAGTAACGCAGGGAAGCGTACTGGGCCCACTTTTGTACCTTTTATATACAAGAGATATACCACACGTCGAGGATACTGTTCTCGCTACTTTTGCTGACGACACCGCTATCTTAGCGGTTGGAGAATCAATAGAAGACTCAACGGCGAAACTTCAGACTGCTTTAAATAAAGTCTACGAGTGGACAAAGATCTGGCGAATTACCCTTAATGAGACAAAATCTGTACATGTTGACTTCACCTACAGAAAGATAAATCAGTTGCCCATTTCTATAAACTCGGTGTGTATCCCCTTTGCAAACGAGGCTAAGTATTTGGGAATGACACTTGACGCGAAGCTTAAATGGAAAACGCATGTTAGAAAGAAACGAAAAGAACTAGAGGCCAAATACAGAGAAATGTACTGGCTACTTTGTAAATATTCCAAGCTAAGCTTAGAAAACAAGCTGCTTCTTTATAAGCAAGTGCTAAAGCCGGTGTGGACCTATGGTATACAACTCTGGGGTTGTACTAAGAAATCAAATGTAAATATAATACAAACTTTTGAAAATAAAGTGCTACGACAATTTGTGCGTGCCCCATGGTTTATAAGAAATAATGACCTGCATCGAGACCTCGGAGTTCCTTTCGTGGAAGATGAAGTCAGGAACTGCGCACGAAAACATAAAGTCCGGTTAAGCGGCCATATCAACAATACAGTCCTAGAAGTCTTGGACGAACGAAACATACTACGCCGTCTTCAACGAACTAAACCGTTGGACCTTGCGCGATAAATTGAAACCGCATTAAGAAAGCGGAATATGTAGGGTCTTCCATTGGAAAGTGTCCTACCAATCGTGACTAACTTATGAAATAAAAACTGCTTGATAAGTTCTACTTAGTTGCGGTATTAAAATCAACAATGAAGGGAGGTGTTTTTAGTGAGTAAGAATCTCACACTACTATGAGCACGCGCTTCTGATCCTCATAGTGTCTGATGGAAGATTTTCACCTGCCCTCGCCGGAAAAAAAAAAAAAAAAAAAAAAAAAAAATCTTCAGTGATGAGGCCCATTTCAGGATAAATGGGTACGTCCACAAACAAAAAGGTCGAATTTGGGCGTCATCGGTGCATATTTCTTTGAGGACGACGCTGGCCAGGTCATCACCGTCAACGGCGAGCGCTATAGGTCGATGATTACCAACTTCTTTTGGCCTGAATTGGATGATATGGACACCAACGACATGTGGTTTCAAAAGGACGGCGCTACGTGCCACACAACTCACGCCACATTGGAAATTCTGAACATATTTTGTTTTATTTAAATTTAAAGATAGGAAGCGCTTAATAAAAGACCCTTTAGTTTTAAAACACACCAAGCGAATTAAAAAATAACGGAAAACTCACTTAGGGGAGATATATACCTAGTATGGTCGAAAAAATCGATTTTTTTTGCACTGTCTTGAATCTTGAGGTCTCAAGAATAGCTGATGAAAACGCCAAGTCAATATTTCGATAAATAAGTTACAGCCGAGCGAATGAAACGAGTTTTGCGGCGTCGAACGGAAATTTATACATTACCCAATTTTCAAACGCGTTTTTCTCAAAACCTCGTTTGTCAAAGCGGTACCCAAAATTTCGCGAAAACCAATGAACCGATTGCCTTGAATTAGTTTGTTTTATAGGTAAAATAATAACTAATTTTTGGTCCAAAAACCACTATTTATGTTCAAATGTCCTCCATTTTTTCATAAATCAATATTTTCAAAATCGGCTATGACAAGTACTAGATTATAGTATCTAATTTCATAATCTTTTTGGTTTTTTTTTCAGAAGATTTTTGAAGAAACGCTAGTGGGTACCGTTTACGCAGATTTTTTTACGACGCTCCAAGAATCATACTCGTACAATATCTTTGCATATTTTTGATATTTTTCAACAAAAAAAAATTAAACATACAATATTTTTGAATGTTTGTACTTTTAGATAGTTAAACTCCCAATCCGAAATTTCAAATAGTTTTCCTTAAAAAAAAAATAAAGAAAAATTACCTTTTTTTCCGGCTCCTAGGCGCATGTCTCCCCTTCAGCTTGTTTTGAAAAACCGAGTCTATAAATTCCAAAAACGAATTTGTGAGTATGCGACCGCTCTTACTCGCGGTCTTAGGCTCAATATAGTAAAAAGGGTAAACCCTTTGAAATATTGGATGCGCTATTGGAGTGGTGGATTTCGCATATAGAACTTACTAGTATATGTAAATTTTTAAAAAATAATTGTTCCTAATTTAAGACTTATGCGAAATTCAAAAATGAGGGTAATGACCAGCAATATACCTGTGGCTTAGGCATGCTTTCAAAAGGAAAACAAAACACAGAGTAGTTCTCTTCACGACAGTTTATTACAAAAAAGGCCCGTAACATAGATCGAGGGCTATATTTATTTTATTATAGACCATGGTACATATGTACTATTTTAGCGGGAGGATCTTCAGATCGCAAGACACTCAAGAGGGTATTACTACTCTTAAAATGCCGGAGCACGTGTTAAGTTTTTCGGAAAATTGGATAGAGGGAGAGAGAAAGATTTCTTTCGGTTATTTCGCTCCATGGGTGGCATCCAACATTTAATGGGGAGACTAAATTACAAGTGTAAATTGGACTTGATGTTAAATTTCGGCAACCATTCATCTTACAAGATTTTAGTTGCCTGAAAAAAAGTCTCTCGGTCACGGCTGGTATTGAACCCCGAACCGTCCGATTGGGAAGCCGACACACTACCAATTGAGCCACGGCCACCCACCCACGTAATCACAGTGTGTTGCGCAGAAACGATGACACTTTCATTTGAATAAGAAATAATAGCCTACATACAAGTATACATACATCAATATTATACTCGTACATATTTATGTTTATGGGCATAAAATATAAGCCTTTTAAAACTATAATACAATATCATATTTATGTTTAATTAAAGTGAATTAGAAAACGTTGTACGCCGTCTCATAGAAGATATAAATAATTATATCTGGAGCTATTTTTGGTAAAAAACAATGCTCCAAAATTGTTGTATTTCTTCTTACCTTTCCGCACCATAAAACGAAAACGCAATTCTATTTTGTGTGTCAATTAAGAGTTGTTAAATTAATTATGTCACTTGGGTCACATTAAGACGATATCACAGCGTTATCGGCACAATAGTCCATGCTAGACCCAATATTTTAAATAAACGATTGCAAGATTATTCCTTGTATGTATTCTTATGATTACTAATGAAAATAGTATTTCTTATCTTGTTAATTGTAAATAATATTGCGTCAATCACATATATATTTGGCGCATTGGTGAGTTATTCACACTTTGATATTTGGCGCATTGGTGAGTTATTCACACTTTGATGTTTTTTTTGTAAGCCAATAGCCTACCAAGATTTTACATAAGTTTTACATTTGGTTGTCGTTCGCGTCGAATTAAGAGCTCCTTGAATAGGAACTACAATTCATACAAACACGAGCTTCATTTCTCGTTCATAAATAGTAGCAATTCTGTATATGTGGAAGTCCTCGGCCTTATTTTGACTACTTTTCCGATTCGGATTGTCAATGTTCAGAGCTTCACTAGTATCAGCAGTTGGTCGTCCTAGAATTTTTAGACTTATACAAACATTTCGGAAAGGCCAGAAGAAGAGCTTAGTTCTAGAACTGTTCACATAAATTGGCGAAGTAGGAAAAACTATACCTCCCCTTGATATTGATAACATGGGCTGCACTCTCAAAGCCAACTTCCACTTAAACAGAGGTGATCTTTGGTACAACACAGTACCTACTGGAGCTTTGAAGATCTTGCACGCCGACTGTCTTGTGGCTCTGGTCTTATGGATGCCGTCTGATGTAGTGCTGCGGACAAAAACACAATTGACTTTCATTGTTCCCAAGACTGGTTTCGGGCAGAATCTGAGCCAGGAAAGGAATGTAGTCGGATCTTCATTGATGGCTCCAATACCGATATAAGATGCCGCGCTGGTACCTCTGTGGAGGACGACAACCTTAGATTTCACTTCCCGTTAAGTAAACTTGCGTCTGTCTTCCAAGCGGGTATATTGCATCTGTAGCAATAATCTTGCTTAACAGCATACCCAATTGGGGAACTATCAACCAAGTGGAATTTAATGCTTCCAAAACACAATGCTGTGTGCTGTCGTTAAAGCGAAATTTAAATACTCAGCCATTATCCATGAATGGTACTTGCATCGTCGAAACTGAAAAACTTTCCATTCTTGGTATGTGTGTCAATGACAACTTACGTTGGAATGACCACAAATTCGATGTCTCCAAAATGCTGCGAAATGTCTAGGTTTCCTCAAGCGTTGTAAGAAATAGTTCACCCCCTCTGTCCTGGCTTCAATATATAAGGCGTTTATCCGCCCAAAGCTGGAGTACAATGCCTACATCTGGTCAGGTGCCCCTAAGACCTCTTTGCACTTGCTACTCGTGGATAGGATCCAAAATCGTACGATAAAACTCATAGGTGATGCCAACATTACACAGTCATTCGACACCCTCGAACACCGGCGTAATGCCTCCTGTCTCACCTTGTTGTATCGCTATTTTCACGATCAGTGCTCCACTGAAATTGGCAGTAGCATTCCGCCCCTTCAAATTTTTAACCGTAATACCCGTCTCGCTATGAACGCTCATCAGTTCACCCTCAAGCCCATCTTCGGACGTACTCTGAAATATCGTGATTCTTTCCTAAGTCGTACAACTCGCTTATGGAATGCCCTGCCGAGCTCTTTATTTCCTAGCCAGCAAACTTTTAAAACCAACGCACATCTGTCTTTTTTCCCTCCCTAATTTCCTTTCGCCAGCGCTTGTTGAACACTCTTACGATTTCAAAGCTAGTTCGAGAGTGCAAGACTACACTGAACGCCGTCGGAAGGTTAAATTCACTTTGGAGTCTTGTCTGGGTCCCAGGATCCCATAATGGGATGTTATAGTTGGGAATAAATTTATTCAAATGGGCTGACGAGGGGCTCCGGCCGCCAGGGGGCTCAGTGGAGCGCGTGCCGCCAGTGATATGGTTGTGTGCGAGTTGAGTTTGACGGATTTGGCGCCAAAATCGGCCTGAGCTTGGGAGGTTAAAACGAGTATATCGTCATTTAGCGCATCAGATAGGCAACAAATGCGACGTATTTACCTCTTTTCGCGACAACTTCACAGTCGCGTAATCTGACAGTGTTCGAAGTGATTTCGACGCACTCAGAAGAATGTGGTTTCGTTACTAGCCAGTATGAGCAGTAGCATTTAAAATCAATGGCGAGACAGTTACTGTTAACCCACTGACAATTTTCCAAAGAAATGTCATAGCGAAAAACAACGAAGAAGATGTTGCAGAGCTTTTGGCCTACGAACTAACTCTGTTCCTCGAGGGTGGAATGCGAAAAGGGAAGAAGTCATCCCTCTACGATGTTTTGTCAGTAGAGAACAACGCAGCTTTCGATCTCAACCAAAGCACTAATGTGGTAGATGGTGGTTTCCTTCTACATCGTATGAAATGGAAACCGTTCTCCAACGTTTCTTCGACTCGCCATTAGTATATCACCTACCTACAGAAACATTACGGTCCATTGGTGGTTTTTGATGGTTACGGTGATGTCAACAGCATTAAACGAGCAGAGCAAAAGCGACGAGGTCTGACAAAAACTTCGGTTGACATTAACTATAACGAAAATATGGTCATCACTGTTCAACAGGAACATTTCCTAGCCAATAAAAGAAATAAAACAAGGCTGATTCAGTTCCTCACCGAGAAGATGACAGTAGCAGGGATTGAAACAACTGTTGCAACAGGTGATGCTGATGGTACTATTGTATTATGCGGGGTGGATAAGGCTGCTCTACATCCAACTGTTGTAATAGTTGGGGAGGATGTGATTTGATAGTGCTCCTCATAGGATTGGCTCCACCACATATCAACTTGTTCTTTATGAAACCAGGGCGTGGGAAGGCGCTGACCAAATTGTTTTCAGTGCGACAATTTCAACAGCTTCCATTCGCCAAGACAATTCTCCTTCTCCACAGCTTCTCCGGATGCGACACCACCTCCGCGATCTATGGAAAAAGCTAATTGGGAATTGCTAGGCTCTCCACAGCTAAACCAGACCTGATCCAAAAATTTTAAGACATTTTCAGTGAGCCCTCAATGTCACCAGAGAGTATTGAACAGGCCGGCGAGAAGTTGTTTCTGGCGATTTATAAACGCCTGCCCAAGAACAAAACCTCAATACATACCGCTACTCAGCTTCTTTGAAACCATCGGTGAAGCCTAAATCAGATCAGGCCACTCTTCCTCCTACCAGAGGAGCTTCCAAGCAGCACTCGTTAGAGTATACCTAGAGGTTTCTTTAATAACAAAATATCTATTTGAGCTAAATATTTACGTGGATCTTATTACTTTTTTACAGATACAACAATGGCTCGGCAACCTCCTACCGCCTACCCAATGGGGATGGGCCAGAGTAGACGAAGGCATCTTAAGCTCAGTGACAACAAACGAGCCAGTGGCACCTGATCCATTCTCAACACCATATTTTGTCGATGGACGACTGGGTGTGGAGTGCGATGCGGAAAGCAGGAATTGCTTGCTCCAGTGTATGCTCCGGCTCATGTACTAACGGAGCCCCCTTCGTCGGGATGATGATGATGATATTTTAGATTTACAAGGTACTCGTAATTAGGAATTTTATTTTTAGGAATATACGTGCAAACTTAAAGAAATGTAAGTTTATTTTTTATTGTCCATCTTCTTCCCTTCATATCTCATTAAATATTGATTCCAGGGAAAAAGTGTATAGAATCTTTTCTGTAGAGAATCTTATGCAAATTAATTTAGTCTAAGAACATTTTTTGCTATGGGCCACCATTTACGAGTTATTTACGAAAAACTAAAAAAAGGGACCCTTACACAAAATCTAAATCTAAATGAATGTTTAACACTGCTTCGACGGCATGTACATATCAATCCGTTTGTCCATATTTAGGAAGACGTCCTGGCATAATTGCTCCTCTATTTCACCAATATGCCTTATTATAACGTTTTCCGTTTGGCTTATTGGCAAGGACTTAACTTTTGAGATAACCCAAAAGGCAGAAATTTTCGAGAGATAATGCATCCCGGAAACTTCTCGTGCAATAAAGTTATTGGTCGTGTGACATGTGGCACCCTTTTGTTGGAACCACATCTATGTCATCCCATTTGGAAAATAAAAAGTTAGTTAGCGTTCATCATTCACCATGATGGTAATTCTCTGGCATATTCAATTCCTGCGTTTAACTGAATTATATAAGCGTACATGTTCAAATATTTTCTCAAAATTCGACGTAATGTGGTACTTGAGAGGTTTAGTTTCCGCGCACGATGACGAGTTGTTGCGCTTGCACTCACGGCCATACTTTTACATAAGGCAGCAATGTTTTCAGCTGAGAGGCCATTACAAGCAAGCACTGATGATTGCACATCTGTTACCAACCCAGTTTCTTAGAATTTGTTGCATTTTCTTTATCCATGACTAAAATTGTTAATGACCGTAGATGACAGATATGAAATAATTTTTTCTTTTTTTGACACTCTCATGGTGAAATACCCATCAGCCCACCCTTTATATACGCGAGTTTTTAACTACTCTCGGAGATGTCAAGACTGAGCTCAATGAATTTATAGCTGATTGGCTATCGGTGTAAATGAAGATATTCCTGAGAGTTGTTAAGTTCAACTTGGACCTACTCATTTTAATGTCAAAATTTCTCTATTATATTCACTGCAATGGATTGGGAGGCGAAAATAAATACTCCTAAAAATTCTGTGCCAAAATACTGACCAGGGGAGGTGGGGGGATATATGATAGAGTATCATACGAACAGGCCGATCTTTGAAACTTTTTTATTTCAGTTGGCCTACTGCGCTGTAAATTAGTAAAGGTCTATTGCCCGAATTGAGTAATTTGAGATTGGAGCCCCATCTTTCCCTGTTGTACCACACCTTTATCCAGGTCCAGTCATGGAGATATAAAGGAACCTTTCGTTGATGCCGAGAACATCATAAGTTGGATTAGGATGAGCACGACTCCCTGACTTCTTACCACTTTCTAATCGGCTCTCTCATCTAAAAGACTCGCTTCTTAATGGCATCATGAACCTGGCTATAATTTCTGACGTTAAGCAATAGGTAGGTCTATGAAAACGAAAAAAAGAAACAGTCTATGAAAAATGTCGAGATGAAGCATCAAGACTCGCCTAACTCCAAACTATTACTAAATCTTCTCCAAGTACGAGTAGAAAGGAATGTCTCAGTTGCAACGACATGGGGAAACACCACTGGTTGTTGCCAGTATCGTATAAATCATACAATGAGGACACTAAAGCAATCTATTTTAAATAATTTAAGTTCCTACCGACAATTGACCAAATTAAAAAATTGTTAATAATGTTTTCATTTGTATCGTAGCCGAAATTGTCTTTTGTTCATAGACTCCTAAAATGTTGGCATTCTAAATAGATCAGCTAAATGGGGGTTTAGGGGTAGCTGATTTTAGCGAGTGCCATCTTCGCACGACCAAAACTTCGTAGTCATACGCACCTCCAATGCCAGTTCCATGTGTTTTCGAACATCTAAGAGACAACTCCTGAAACATTTTGATCACTTTAGAATTTCAATGACTTGTGACATATTAATTTTAGGGCAACATCAGTTTTGAGACAGTTACACTTGCCGTCATAAAAACCGCACCATATCAAAATGATTGAAAAATTGTTAATAACTACGATAATAATTTTTATAATGAAATTAAATTTTTGTTGAGTACTCCGCAGTAGTTTATAAGTATTTCTATCTAATTTTCATCTGTTTATTGAATGTTTGAAAAAAGATATTAACAAAGAAAGAAAAACCAGGTAATTTTATTATTTTTTTAAAATATTTTAATACAGTCATTGGTTAACAAAATCAAACGATACATTTTTTATGTATGTGTATATAAGATGTTTAGATATGCCGCTTTTACCAAAAAATTATCAATACCGAGTTGCTCCTCCTTTGGCGGTTATAACCGCTTTTATTCTAGAAGGCACCGAGTTTACTAGAAGTTCAGTAATATCCCTTGAAATTTCAGTATTCCATACATGTTCCAGAACTTCATTTAGCTTGTTTTTACTCTCTGGTTTATGTTCAGCCACCTTACGTTTCATTACATGCCACAAGTGTTCGATTGGGTTTAAATCGGGCGAATTAGCTGGCCAGTCCAGTCTGGTAATTCCGAGGTGATCAAACGTTGTCTTGAGCTGAAAATTATTGAAAGACTCTAGTTACTTGTCTGTTTATTATTTATAAAGTAGACATCTAGAAGTTGATTTATAACACTTTACTTACGGATGCTGTTCAATTGTTGGTACCAAAAACTCCCTTACTACTTCTCCATACTTTTGAGCGTTCATAGTTCCATTAACAAAGTGCAAAGGGCCCAAAAAGAAAACAAATCCCCAAACCATCTGGCTTTGAGGAAACTTCACTGTTTTGACTATGCACTCGTCCTTGAACCTTTCACCTGCTGACCGTCGTACGTATGGCAAATTGTCGGCACACGACAAATTAAATTTACTTTCATCGGACCATACCACACATCGCCAATCATCCTGCTTCCAATCTTCGTACTTTTTTGCCCACGTCAAGCGAGCTTTTTTCATTTTTGTGGTTAGGAGAGGTTTTTTCGCTGGTCGTCTTCCATATAAACCTATCTCCCGTAGCCGTCGACGTATGGTTTCGGCGCTTAGATCAACTTGATGAAATTTACTCAGCTCTGCTCTTAAAGGGACAGCACTTTTAAAGCGATCTTTCATGCTAATTCCTTGTAATACATTGTCCGTCTTCTGGGTTGCTTTACGTTTTCGTCCCGAGCCTTTTTTCCTTTCTAGTGGATCCAAATTTTCTTTTTTCTTCATCAGTCGTACGATAGTTGAATGACAGCATCCTATTTTAACCGCAATCTCACGATAGCCAAGCCCTCCTTCGACTAAAGTCAATATTTGAACTTTTTCGTCCCGAGTCAGTTGATGATATTTACCAGACATTTTCCTTTTTTTTACTTGTCACCGTCACAACTCAATTCAAACTGATTTTGTTTGCACTAAATACGAGGCCGAACTCCGCTATGGGGAATACCCTTCATTAGTATGAGAAAAACCCTCACGATCTGATGTAATTAGGCATTTTTTGAGAACTCATTAGGTGGTGCGGTTTTTATGACCGCAAGTGTAATATATTATAATTACGAATTCAACGAAACCTCATAGATTTGAAAGATGTTATTTTCAATAGGAGTCAAAAGCGTAACGCTTTACTTAAAACCTCCATATCTCGGAGTAGATGTATTTCCGACCGACCCACTCCCCACCCATACGATTTTTTTTCCCAAAATATGTTAAGGAATCTTCCCTTAAAGTCTTCAACACATTATCCGAAAACCCTGTATACAAATTAATAAATATTTCACAATTGTCATTTCAGACTTCGTTTTTCACCACCACGATGATATTTTTCGCAATCTTTCGAAATCTAGTCATCAGTGTCCTATCAAAAATCAGTTAAAGGACAATTCGTGTATAATCCATCTGGGATCAATCAATTTGTTTCTTTCATCTAAATATTATTGAGCTTGTATCTTAGAAAATCGTTCTTCACTTGAAGGTATCTGTAGTTTTGGAGACCTTAATGCTTTGGCGAAGTTATTCTTTGTATTCTAGAAGCTGGTCGTTGTTCGTTTTTGGTAGCCAAGGGCCATAAACATATTGTCAATTCTTATGCAGACTTTTCGAAGCAAATTTGTTTCTCGGTGTGTTTCTCTTATGTGGCGTAGTTTATTCGCAGTTCGCCCTGTTCAAATTTCGTTGGATTTAGAACTACAGGTGATCTTTTCACCAAAGCCATAGGTGGATTAAGAGAGATTTGGCCAGATGCAAAACTCGAAGTCATGTCTAAGGAGAATATCCCTAGCCGAACCCTCCTCCCCAGAAAGCATTCTGAAGATCATCAGGCTCAGCAAAACGACCATTCCGACTCATGACTTAAAAGTCGCTCTTATAGGAGTATATGCGCGTTGATCGTGATCAATAAGGAATTCCTTAACCACCTGGCGCAGACTAAAGGCATGATTCGGTTCGGTTTCGAGTAAATTCACCTAAGGGTCTATAAAAAGGATGAGCTGGATACTAATAAGCAACCTCCTCCTCCTTTAACGGAAACTTCAAATACAACCTTGATGTTGAGGCGTCGATATCCTTTCCAGAAATGGATACCGATAACTACAATCTATCCGAGGCGCCAATTAAGCCGTCAGTCTCCTCTTCTGACATCCTGTCGGAAATGGAAACCAATGACGAAGTAAAAAGAGATGCTAAACGATCAGAGGAAGAAGGTGAGCTCTTGAGCACAACTTCAGGATCGGAGTACTTGAACAGCGCCATGGTGGAGGGTACTCTGGCAAACTGTAGCAATGATGCGGTTTCTCCAGATTAATCTCCATCACTCAAAAAAGGCTTCGTCCGCACTCATTCAGCATCTCTCCAAGAACGCAGAAGCCATTATCCTAATCCATGAACCATGGACCGTAGAAGGCGTGGATCGTGGACTTGGGACACATGCACACGCTCCGCACTATATAAGAGACAAAGGTAAGATTAGAACATGTACGAGTATATCTTGGCCACGATCATGTGGGATCTCCCTGGTGATAACCTAGAAAGGGTGATGCTGGAAGCTGGAAGGCAAAAACCTGGCCTCTTCATCGGATGCGACGCTAACGCTCATCACACGGAATGGTACCGACATCAACGATAGAGGTGAGTCACTTTTTGATTATATTATAAGTACTAACCTCATTGTTTGCAACATTGGCAATGAGTCCACTTTTATAACAAGAAACTGACAGGAAATGCTAGATATCACTCTTGTCTCCGACAGCATAACTCAAATGCTAACGAACCTAATGGTATCGTCGGAACACTCGTTTTCAGACGTATGTATGGATATATCTGTATCCAATTCAGCCTGAGTGATGGTCCTCCCAGCCAGCCAGCATTCCGTAATTATCGGAAAACTAATTGGCCAAAATACAGAGGAATACTGTCTGAAACAATATCCTCTGAACTCTCAAATCCCCCGCGTGACACGCTTGACATAAAAGTCAGGGAATTCACCATGGTTCTCAATCAGGCCATGTCTACTTCCTGCCTTATTTAACCTAGAGGCAAGAAAAAGCCTCACTGGTGGACATCAGCACTGGGACTGCTTAGAAACACTTGCAGAAAACTTTTCAATTTCGCAAAAAGCCCAAGAAAAGTGACTGACTGGGACTCATACAAAGAATCCCTCAAATTATACAAAAAAAGAATTGAAGAAGGCAAAGCGACAATCTTGGAGGTCATTCATCGAAACCTCTGAGGCATCGCGGCTAAGAAAAGTCCTCTCTACAAATCCTATGATGCCTAGCTGTTTGAATAAAAACGATGACTCTTGGACAACCTCAAGTGATGAATCATTCAACCTGCTACTGAATACGCACTTTCCAGCTCCCAATTCGCGGCCAGTAGCAACCCAAACAGGCCTACTGCAACCGTGACCAAAATTCATGGACTGATTACAAGAGACAAACTACTCTGGGCGCTGCATAGCTTCAAAATATACAAGTCTGCCCTTCCAGACGGTATAATACATGCCGAGCTACAGAGGTCCTCAGATATCATTCTGCCTTTGCATATTACTCGTATGAGGAGAACTGTAGAACTGATCCACATTCCACTGTCATGGAGAGAAGTCAATGTAGTTTTCATTCCCAAAGCCGGAAAATATTCTCATGTTGTCCCAAAGGGCCTCAGACCTATAAGTCTATCATCTTTCCTTCTGAAAACTCTAGAATGACTGATTGATACGAGTATCCATATACGAGCCTAAATTGATCCAAGACTTTTGCCAACGGCTCAACATGCCTACTGTAAAGGAAATCGGTGGAAACGGCACTGCATTCACTGACCAGCCACATCGAACGATCCCTACAATATAGAGAGTACACAGTGGTTGCTTTCCTGGACATAGAGGGTGCCTTAACAACGACAACACATCCGCAATCACAACTACGTTGTCTACTCTCCAGGTAGATGACTCACTTGGGGGGTAGAACAGTCTTTAAACAGCAGGCTAATCAACTCCAAACTGGGTGAGGCTTCAGATAAAAAATGTGTCAACAGAGGTACGCCGCAAGTCCTCTCTCCCCTTCTCTGTAACTTAGTGGTTAATGAACTGCTGATATACCTGGGTGGTAGCAGGATGATTACCTATGCGGATATATAGCCGTCTTAGGTAAGCATCTTAATGAAGAACTCCTTCAACTAAATCTTAACAGATTAACCCGTTGGTCAGATCGCTGTGGATTATAAAACTGATCTTGTCCTATTTTCAAAGAAATACAAAATTCCAATTATAGACCCTCCTTCAATAAACGTTACAAGTTTAGTGTTCTCCGATACAGCAAAATATCTGAGTCTCATTTTTGACAGGAAACTGGCAACCTAACATTCAAGAAACAGTCAATAATGCTACAGTAGCTTTATTCTCTTGTAAGAAAGCCATTGGGAATAAATGGGGTCTTCAACCCCGCATAACCCACTGGCCAGACATCTGGGTCATAAGACCGATACTCACGTATGGGGTTGTCGTCTGGTGGATGGCCTTAGACAGTGCAGTCAACTGCAGTAAACTAAGCAGAGTCCAAAAAACAACATGTCTATGGATAAGCGGCGCCTTACGGACTACTCCCTCTGCGGCATTAGACATTCTGTTTCATTTGACACCCTTCGATATTCGCCTTAAAGCGACTACACAGTGGACAAGTAATTGATTTGGTCACGCTAACATTTTTAATATATTAGGAATCCTCACATAGAAAATCGATTACACCATACCTGAACTTTGGTTTGACAAAAACTTCCATGTAAGTTTCCCCTCTAGATCCTTCTGAGAGGAAGATGCTTTCATGGAGGATAAGTCAATCCATTTCTACACAGATGGATCTAAAACCGATAACGGGGTTGGTGGCGTCTCTTTCCGTCTTCAAAATCACTGTACCGTGTTCCAGGCGGAAATTTTGGCGACTAAAGAAAAGAGTGATATCTGAAAAGGATATCCGCATATTTTCGGATAGTCAGGCAGCTATCAAGTCCCTGGACTCAATCTCATTAAATTCGAAAACCCCCGTTCAATGCCTACGATTTGTTATGGGGATGGCAGAGCAGTTCAACCTTCACCTTTGCTGGGTGCCGGCCCACAGGGACCTTCCAAGGAACTGTAGGGATAATGACCTCGCCGAAAATCAAACCACTCACCTATTCTACTGGAAAAGGGTAGCATAGGTATACCAATCGCTACATGCAAATTAATATTAAAGCTGGATGCCAATAACAGAAGATCTTAGGTGGACTGTTGGACCAACATGTCTAGCGACTAAACAGATTTGGCCAAAGCTAGATTCGAATCGCTCTAAGAGTCTGATCCTTCTAAATAGGAAGCATCTCAGCGCCATCATAGTTGTTATCACTGGACACTGCCTCATAGGTAAGCACGCAAGATAGCTCGGCGCCTTTATAAATGATTTCTGTAGAAGCTGCATAGGCGAGGAGGAAGAGGAGACAATCCTCCACCTTCTCTGTACATGTCCAGCTCTATCCCAGAGAAGAAAACTTCACGTAGGAACTTTCTTCTACAATGACCTAAACGATCTAAAAAATATGGACCTGAGCAGTCTCCTACGCTTCATCGTAAGCTCAAACTCCATTAGAAAGAGGACCGTAGATCCACGTGGGGGGTGGCCGTGGTGTAGTGGTACTAGCTATCGCTTCTCACTCGGAAGGTCAAGGTTCGAATCCTAGCCACAGTAACGTTTCATTTGTGTAATTGGAACTCAGTCAGAAAAATCTGCGTGTGAAGGCATAACACTGACATGTAGATTTGGCTGTTGTAGTTTTTTCAAGCCCAAAACAATAAAATTCACAACCTCACATTCCGAGAGAAGAAAAATCTCTCCGTCCTATTCGGACTTCCACCCCTGGAGAGTCAATATCGAAACCAAACACACCTGAGTTTCAAACCACCACATCACAAACTTTCCTTTCTCCTCCTTCTATCTTCATAACCCCTTAGGCGCGCGTAAATTAT
The DNA here is from genome assembly GCA_963966105.1 of Volucella zonaria. Classification (NCBI taxonomy): domain Eukaryota; kingdom Metazoa; phylum Arthropoda; class Insecta; order Diptera; family Syrphidae; genus Volucella; species Volucella zonaria. Next base: position 86,263,914 of record OZ014532.1, on the reverse strand, counting down.
AAAAAAAATAAAATCCCAATGAACCAGTAGGCCTAAATGAGTTGGTGTTTCCAACAGCCACTCCTCCTACCTACCTAGGACTATAGGTGGAGGTGTCTATAAATTTTTAGAGAACCAACATTCGTTGGAAAATTTAATTCCGTTCAGGTCAATCCTTAATTACTAGGTGGAGTGAAAAGTGACCTCCTTGACCACCAGAATGCGCTGCTACTGCAAAAAAGGTTATGGTGCCTTGAAGTCCGTTCATATTTAGGCAGACATGCCAAATTTCAGTGCTTTACTGTCTTTAGTTTTGTTTTGACAGCTGATTATTGTTGACGTGTTTGGCATCATGTTGAGTATGGATAAAAACGATATTCGTTCTCTCATAAAACATTATTTTTTGAGAGGCAAAACGGCAAAGGAAACAAAAGAAAAGTTGGATAAATATTATGGGGCTAATGCTCCGTCAGATTACACGGTCAAATATTGGTTTCGAGAGTTTCGTGGTGGCCTCAACTCCACTACCGATCAAGTCAGTAGCGGCAGGCCCTCCGATGCGGTTATAGAGGACAATGTCAAAAAATACATGAAATGGTGTTGGCTGACCGGAAAGTGAAGGTGTTCAAGGTAGCAGATACCACAAAGATTAGTACTGAGCGCACACGCCATATTTTGGGCAATATTCTGCATATGAAAAAGTTATCCTGGGTGCCGCGAATGCTCATTCCTGACCAAAAACACGAATGCGAGAGCACTTCGAAAGAGTGTTTGGACTTGCTGATGCGGAATCGGGCGGACTTTTGGCGTCGATTGGTGCCTGGATTTGGATCCCTCGGACTATTATCTCTTCCCAAACCTCAAAAGATGGCTCATCAATAAAAAATTCAGCTCACGCGAGGAAATCATCGACGCCACGGAGGAGTATTTTGCAGACCTTCCAGAAAATTACTTTTCGGACGGGATCAAGAAATTGGAAAATCGCTGGAATAAGTGTAGCAAACTAAAAGGGGACTATATTGAATAATATTGGGTATATAATTTATTTCGTGCGGTTTTTTTTTTCAAAATTTGAACGTTTATTTAAGAAAAACATGTACAATACTATTATTCAAAGTATTGCCCATCTGAAGTTATGATTTTTTCCCATCTTTCTGGCAATTTATGGATCCCATCCCAAAAGAACTGCGCCGGGTTGGCAGCCAAGACTGAATCAAGCCAATTTTTGATATTCTGCTCTGATGTGAACCGTATTTCAGTGAGGGCGTTCTGCATCGACCGGAACAAATGGTAGTCAGAAGAGGCAAGGTCTGGGCTATAAGGCGGGTGGGGTAAGACTTCCCATCCACTGTTTTCCAAATAGTTCTTAACCGGAATAGCAACGTGGGGCCGAGCGTTGTCATGATGGAAAATTATTGCCTCGTGTCTGGTCGCATATTCCTTTTGTGGCGTTCCAGCAGCATTTCGGACATGCAAAACCGCCTTTCGACGTCTCTCGGCTTGAGTTCATGTGGAACCCAATTGCCTTGCTTTTGAATATATCCAGCTGCTTTTAAGCGTTTTGTAATGGCTGCTTGAGTGTCAGCCAAAGATTCTGTGAGCTCTTCTTGTGTTTGGCAACAATCTTCATAGAGTAATGCTTCCAGTTCTTCATCTTCAAACTTTTTTGGCTGCCCAGGACGTTCATCGTCTTCCAAGCCAAAATCACCACTTTTAAATCGTTCCAACCACTTTTGGCACGTTCGCTCAGCTAGCGCATGTTCACCATAAACTTCCACCAAAATACGATGACTTTCGGCAGCAGTTTTCTTCATGAAGAAGAACTCCCCGCAGAAACACTTTTTCAGGCACAAAGTTCGACATATTTGAGTGAAAAAAAATTATTGTTGTTTACGCTTCAAATGAATGACATATACTGAAATGACGTACAATGACAGTAGCTTTCCAACGCATGTTCCAATGGAATAATAACAATGGAAGAATACAAGTTACGCCATCTTTTAGCAAACCGCACGCAATCAAGTTATAAACCCAATATAAAATATATATTGAAAAAAAAAATTTTTTTTAAATTTTTGATTCCCAAGGAGGTCACTTTTCACTCCATCTAGTACAATAGGTTAATTGTCCTTTTGATAAAATATTTAAGTAACTTAGAACTTTAAAATTATTTTTCAGTCGTTCGCATTGAATGTTAACATTTTATTTCATTTCTGACTCACTTCAGAGTTGTTTTCGTAACGTAACCTATTCAATAAACGGATATCAATCAACAAGTCAATGTTAAAATGTTTTCTTTATAGTCAGGTCAGATTATTTTATTGACTTACAGGTTTTTAGAAAATACCTCAATAGCGTTACAATGTGTCAAGATTTCCTTTATCATAAATTACAACTTGAACCTCTCCCCATCACACAGTCATCTGATTGTACACCGTTGTCAATCTTAATCAATCAGCTTTAAAACGGAACTAAGTTTGAAAGTATGTATGAAAGTATTTCTGATTCGAAAATGCCACAGTTACAAATCAAAAAAAAAAAAAAAAGAAATGTTTTTTTTTTGAATTCAAATAAGACGACAATACGCAGAATGTTCTCATATCCTGCCTCGATTACAAATCATTTTCCTAGTATGTACGAGTATACCAAATGGTTACATAAGGCTTCTAAGATCCGCGCTCTGACTTAATGCAATGACTATAAAAGTGATAGTATATAGATACGAATGTACGTATGTGTGTACATATCTCTATGCATGTATGGCCAAGTCCACACCTTCCTTGCACAAGTCATCAATAAATTATAATGCATCAGGTGTCGTCATAGCGCGCATTTTCCGATCTCTGAACTAATTAAGTTCTTATTTACAGATAAAGTATCTATTGAATTTCAAATATCAAGTATGTAAGATACCCGGTCATTGTTTGACGTTGGGCGGGTGTTATTAGTACAAGTATAGCGTCAGCCCCATCCCGTTCCATTTGTGCAGTAGCTACTACCTACGTGTGCACTCGAATATCGTATACCCCATTACTATTTTCGTTTCGAAAATAATTATTTCACACTGCAACGAAAAATGCAATGCATTAAGTGACGGGCGGAATTTCTAATGTTTAAATCTACATAACAGACGGGCATTTTTCCACGAGAGACTTTGTGTCGCCAGCGATCGTCCGGTGGCTTTTATACGGGTAAATGGGGCGTTGTGCCGTCGCAACAGCAGCAAACAGCAGCAGCTTTCGTTTTATCTTTTAGTTTGAATCGATTTGCGTACGTCTGTAGTTGGTACCCTGCATCCATGAGCAGATTGCTTCGAATGCGCTTTGCTTATAATAAGCTTTGTTGCCACGATTGTGTTAGATTATAATATCTAAATATCTATTGGCATACAAAATGTGTTCCTATTACGCTTCAATTAATTTACAGAATGATTTATGTGTATCTAGAATGTACTCGTACAACTGACAAATACCTAGCAAGTCGACAGTTGCAACCGTCCTAATACAATACTGATATTTTTAATTATTCCAATTTACGAGAATACTCTATGGACAGACGTTGAATTCAACTTAATCGATATTGGCTTACGTTTGTTTCAATACAAATTGTCACCACATGGTGACTGGTTAGAAAATTGAAAATTGAAATTGACCATTGAATGAGTTTTTGCCCTTACGATGAAATCATCCTTTGCGTCAACTGCAATAATAACAATCCTTTGTTCATATACGAGTAATTCTAGAAATTTATAGAAACACGTCATACTAAGGTGGTCTGACACAATGATTTTCGAAGATAAGACAAGTTTGTAGGGAATTTAGTCACGGATTATGTTTCCAAGATTCCGTTCATATTTTATGTGGATTTTTGTGTCAGAAATAGACTCCTTTATCACGATCAAGCAGCCAGTTTATGACACTAAGCCTTCTGACATCCGCGATCGATTGACCTTTAAACCGGAGATTCGGTCTTTCTTTATCTTTTAGATGAGGACGCTTTTAATCTGCGACTTTTTAGCAATGCTCACAATTGGATAGAGTTCAAAAAGTTAGGACCCTTTGACATTGGATGTTGATATCGTAAACATATCCTCGGTATCGTTTGTTATAGCGCAAAGAAACAACGATTGGCAGGAATTATTTTGCGTTTGCCCTCAGACTTGATGTCGGTTTCAGAATTAATAACGAAGACTAGGTAGACAAATTTCTGTCTGTCTGGAGTGACCTTCTATGAGGGTTGTCTGAAAAGTTTACGCAACGTAAAGATAGCGTCACTCGTCAATAAAAGCTAGTGAATGCTAGTTGTGCATCTTTTGACAGTTACTTACCGAAGTTTTTAGTTGACAGTTGTTTTGTGAAAATGGAAAAAATTGAGTATCGGGCTGTTATTAAATTCTTGTTTTTGAAAGACAATACGCCTACGCAAATCAAAAATGAGTTGGACTCTGTGTATGGGGACTCTGCCCCATCTTTTACCACAGTGAAATTTTGGGCAGCTGAATTTAAACGTGGCCGTAAGAGCTTGGGAGATGATGAACGTCCGGGACGTCCAAAAACTGCAACCACTGACGATAACATTGTTAAAGTTCACCAAATGGTGTTAGACGACCGCCGATTTAAAGTGAGAGAGATAGTAGAGGTTATGAAAATGTCCAAAGAACGTGTTTGTTATATATTAAATCAAGATTTGGGCATGAGAACCCTGTCCGCGCGTTGGGTGCCGCGTTTGCTTACGTTAGACCAAAAAACGGGTTCGAATGAACATTTCCAACGCTCTGTTGGCGCAGTTTAGGCGCAATAAGTCCGAGTTTTGGCGCCGATTAATTACTGTAGATGAAACTTGGATACACCATTATACGCCCGAAACAAAAATTCAGTCAAAACAGTGGACTGCAAAGGGCGAGCCGGCTCCAAAAAAAGCAAAAACTGTTTTTTCGGCTGGGAAAGTGATGGCGACTGTTTGTTGGGATAGTAAAGGAGTTATCTTAATCGATTATCTTCAAAAAGGAAAAACCATTACAGGAGCATACTACGCATCATTACTTGCCAAGCGGAAGGCAGAAATTCCGGAAAAACGTCCACATTTGCAGAAAAAGAAAATCCTGTTTCAGCAAGACAACGCGCCGTCTCACACCTGAGCGGCTGCCATGGCGAAAATCCATGGATTACGGTTTGAACTGCTTGACCATCCACCTTATTCACCAGATCTAGCCCCCAGCGACTTCTTTTTGTTCCCTCATCTAAAAACTGCGCTCGGAGGACAGAGATTTTCGTGAAATGAGGAGCCAATCACCTTCGTGAACAATTATTTTGCAGAGAAAAACGCCAAGTACTATTTGGACGGGTTAGAGAGATGGGAACATCGCTGGGAGAGGTGTGTAGAGTTACAAGGAGACTATGTAGAAAAATAAAAAAAAAATTTTGAAAAAAAAAAATGTCTTGCATCATTGTTCGGTCGGAAACCCTCGTATATTTCTTTTTGCCCCCGTTGATCTGTAGATTTACCTTCGCCGCTTCATGCTACAGGGCAAGCAAACTTCATCTATTGTCATTGTATGTGTCATTGTCTCAAACGCATGTTATCAGAAATTATCAATTCAAAAGACCAGTCCTTTTTAATCAAAAGAAAACTTTAAGAGACCTTACTTTTTATTTGTGACTACTCAAGATGATATATGAGTACAAGCGATTAAGGTGAAAAGCGAAACTCTGCCCGAAATCGAATAAAAATCGACGAGCAACGATTAGAGTAATATTGCCCATCTAATTGCAATTACAAGTTTATTTCAAGTATTTACTCTTAATTACAACAAAATTATCAAAGCTACGAGTATTTAAGTAAGGAAATTAACAATAGTGTTCATGTGTACAATACAAATATACAAGTTTTCAATTCATTTTCTTTTTGAATTTCTAATAGTTTTAATTGCTGCGATAACGCTACAATTATAATCTATTAAGCCACACTTAGATTGGCGCTTTACTAATAACATTTTTATTTTATGATACGCGTACTTTATTTTGATTTTCTTTATTTTGAAAAAAAAAAAATCTTTACAAAGTCTACATTGTTGTATTGTACATATGTATGTAGGGCAAGGTCGAGGAATTGTTATTAAGATAAAGAAGGAGGCAAATATTGATAAAGAAACGTAATTTATAAAAAAAGAAATCCCATTAATTTTAGATTTTCAGATTAGCTGTACTATTTTTTAGTAAATTAATTTACAAGATAATATTGTGTAATAATATGTATACCTCATCCACTACAACATATGCGCTATGGGCTTAAATACTACTTTCAGATACTCTAAAACAGCGAGAGATCTTTTTTTTTGAAATTTATTTCTTCTCGATGTGTGGCACTTTACTTTTACTCGTACAGTTTATTAGATTAAGCTATTTTGCACCATTCATTAGTTGGAATTTCATTTCTTTTTATATACAAGTTTTGAAAATTGAAAATCTATCTATCACCACTGTTATCCTTTAAACACAAGCTCAATAGCCTATCAACTTAAGTAGTGCTGCCAGAAGGCCGAAAGCATTTTAACTGCTTTCGGTTTGACTTGTTTTTCCCGGAATAACCACCGTGTGGCGCTCCCATTGTTCAGACTTGAGTTCTGGTTTTTTTGTTAAGTTGGTAAATCTATTGTTGACATTCCCTCTAAATCTTAGCGTCATAGCTTGACATTTGCAAAAGTTACGTAGCCAAGAGTACATCTATCTCTGTGTGTATTGGCGATTTTTTACAATTTTAGAAATGGATTTAAATTTGCAACAACGAACTTTTGTATTAAATTTTGCGTAAAAAACGGATTTAATGGTGCGCGAACGTTGGAAATGTTGGAAAAGTGTTTCGGCAACGATTCTCTAAAGAAAACGGTCGTTTACCAGTGGCACGAGCGGTTCAAAACTGGTCGTGAGTCAATCGAAGATGAAGAACGCAGTGGCAGACCATTGACATCGAAAACCGACGAAAACATCGATGAAGTACTCGTAAAAGAAATATTGGTCAATAACCGCAAATTAACCATCAGAGAGATAGCGGAGGACTTGAACATTGCCTATGGACCCGTCCAAGACATTTTGGTCAATGATTTGGGTTTCCGTCGTGTAGCAGCAAAGTTGGTGCCAAAAAACCTCAATTTCATGCAGAAAAGAGACCGTGTTGACGTCGCAAAAGAGATGATTTGCGAGGCTGAATCCGATCCCACATTCATCAAAAGGATCATTACTGGAGACGAGACGTGGGTTTATGAGTACGACACGCAATCCAGACATCAGGCAAGTGAATGGCGTTCACCAAATGAGCCGAGACCAAAAAAACCATGTCATTTTCAGTCAAAAAAGAAGGCAATGCTCACGGTTTTCATGGATTACAACGATGTAGTGCATCATGAATTTTTGCCAGAAGGTGAGACAATAAACAAAGAATATTATTTGGGCGTTATGAGACGTTTGCGTGAAGCAATTCCCCGAAAGTGACCAGAATTGTGGGCAGAAAACGCGTGGATTTTGTACCATGATAACGCACCGTCGTATGGTGCCATCATTATTCGTAATTTTTTGACGAAAAAAGCAACAAATACCATCCAACAGCCACCAAATTCACCTGAGTTGGCTCCCTGTGACTTCTTTCTGTTCAATCGAGTTAAAAAAACCACTACGGGGAACGCGTTTCAGCAGCCGAATGGAAAAATCGCAGGAAGGACTGATGGACATACCGAAAACCGTATATAATCCAATCGAGGATTGGATCAAGCGTTGGCATAAGTGTGTTGGAGTCGATGGGGATTACTTTGAAGGGGACAATATAGATTCAGATGAATAAATTTGAATTTTTTGATTTTCTGAACTTTTTGATGGTATTTGGCCTTATTTGGGAGTTTTTTCGTCTTTTAGGTTATGGGTAGGTAGGTGGGTAAGAGTGGCTGTTGGAAACACCAACCCACATTGTGATGTCATGTGGATCTATGATCCTCTTACTAATGGAACCAGTTTGAGCTTACGATGAAGCGTAGGAGACTGTTTATGTCTATATTCCGTAGATCGTTTAGGTCATTGTACCATCGTCGGTGTTTGTGTCTTTTGTGTTTGTTAATTTGTAATGACTCGGGAATTTAGAGTGGAATAGCAAATATACGCGATCTAAAAAGTGATCACTTCTCTGAGTACGTCCACGTCTGCAAATTTAGACCAGCTGTTTTGGTACTTAGTGAAACACAGGTAGATCCCCGCCCACACCTCTCAGATCACTCTGATCTGAAGCTACCTGGCTACGAGCTAGTGCCATTATTCTTTTCCCATTGCGGCCTCGCCATTTACGTGCGTAGTGATGTAGCTTACCAAATTCCACCACAATGTAGTCCCTGTTGGAATCCAATTTTATTTGATTAAAATTCCACCTCCGTAAGTAAATCGACCTTTCACGAGTTCGATGCGTTGTCTGAATCCGTTCAAAGAATTGTATCCCTGTATCCCCATACTGAAATCGTTATTACGGGCGATTTCAATATACACAATTTTGGGTGGCTTCGACATTCTGGACAGACCAGAAGGACGGTGTGTTGAAATCTTCGCTGCGGAGAACAACTTAACGCAGCTTGTAAATGAGCCCACGCGAATACCAGACGCTGGTAGTCATACCGCCAACACCCTGAACTTGATTTTAACCTTTCACCCTGATAAGTACACCGTCGATGTGTTCTCCCCTCAAGGCTCGTCAGACCATTGTGTCATATCAGCTAGTTTCTCGTATATTGACCATACAGTTAGAGCAAAAATTCCTAAAAGAGCGGACTTAACACCTTCTTTAGGAACCCTAACTGTCGTTATGTTTGCTCGATAACGACGTGGACTGCTGCTGATATGGTCACCGACACTATTCTCATTGGAATGAGATCCTTTATCCCCTATCGGATTAAGAGTATCAGAGCAAAAGAAGGGCATGGTATGACTCGAGCTGTAAAAAGGCTGTTAGGGTTAGAGAAATGTTTTTTCGGTCCTTCAAGACCAACCCCACAGAGGAAAACCGAAAAAAGTTTGAACGAGCCAGGAATGACTGCAACGTCTTTCTTAAACGTGTAAAATTCCAATACGAAAAACTGAGGCAAAAAATACTACAATGTCCCAAAGGTAGTAAAAGTTTTTGGTCATTCCAGCTGTCAGCTCTTTGGATAAGGCCATTCTGCTGGCTGCACACTTTGCGGCCAGTTCAACACTTCCAGATAGTACTTTATCTCCGCCTACACTTGAGTGCGTCGAATCTTCAATGGAACGAATCTTAACATCCACAAATCCGCAGGTCCAGATGGTATATCTCCCCTTGTTCTGATGAGGTGTTCTTCCTCGCTGGCAAAACCACTGCGTAAGCTTTTTCATCAATCCTACTCTTTAGGGCTCTTTCCGAGCAGATAGAAAACAGCACTTGTCCAGCGCGTCCCTAAGTCCCGTCTTTTTCTCTTTCCGCCTACAGATCCATTGCACTTACAACTGTTAGCTCATGAAATATCTTGAAATACGAAAACTTCTTAATGACCGGTAGTACGGTTTTCGTTGCAACAGGGCCACTGGTGATTTGATGGCATGTCTCAACGAAAAGAGGAATCAAAGTCTACCACAATCTAGCGCAAGCAAGATATTTGCACTTATTATTTCTAAGGAATTTGACAGAGTTTGGCATCAGGCTCTTCTGTCGAAAATGCGTGCTTTTGGGATCGATAACTCTCTTTTTCAATGGATTAGAAACTACCTTTCGGAACGTTCAATTCAAGTTGTCTTGGATGATTTCAAGTCTGATATTAACAAAATAAATGCTGGTGTGCCCCAGGGCTCCGTTCTGTCTCCGACGATCTTTTTAATTTTCGTCAATGATCTTTTGTCTGCTACTTCTAATCCAATATATTCCTTTGCTGATGACAGTACTCTCTGCTTTTCATATTCGTTTCCGAACTCACTTCCCTGCTCTTCGGCTGTAGAACGGGAATGGCAGCGTATGTTAAGCTCATTAAATTCCGATATTATCAGCATAACCAATTGGGGAACTATCAACAGAGTGGAATTTAATGCTTCCAAAACACAATGCTATGTGGTGTTGTTAAAGCGAAATGTAAATACCAAGCCATTATCCATGAATGGCACTTGCATCGTTGAAATCGAAAAACTTTCCATTCTTGGTATGTCTGTCAATAACAACGTACGTTGGAATAATCACATATTCGATGTCGCCAAAAATGCTGCGAAATTTCTAGGTTTCCTCAAGCGATGTAAGAAATATTTTACACCCTCTGACTTGGTGTGGCGCGGTGCGGTGTGACAGGTGCTTTTAAAACCTCTTTGCACTTGCTAGATATGATCCAAAACCGTGCGGTAAAACTCATAGGTGATGACAATATCACACAGTCAGTCTATACCCTCGAACACAGACGAAATGCCACCTGTCTCACCTTGTTATATCGCTACTTTCACCACCAGCGCTCCACAGAAATTGCCAGTAGCATTCCACCCTTTCAAACTTTTAACCGTAACACCCACCCCGCTTTGAATGTCCTCAAGCCCGCTTTCGGACGTATTCTAAAATTCGTTCCTAAGCCGTACAACCCGCTTATGGAATGCTCTGTCTAGCTCTTTATTTTCTAGTCATTATAACCTTCAAACATTTAAAACCAATGTTCACCGGAACCTCTTTTTCCGCCTGCGCTTAATCGCTTGAGCGCGCGAAGAATAAAAAAAAGAAAAATAAAAAAAATTGCGCTGAGTTAAGTTATGCTTCTCATAAAACTTTGTACAAAATATTCTTCCTCCTTTCCTTTAATTGACCATTGAAAAATGTAACATGTACATATAATTACGAACTGACCTCATTTGGTTGACCACTGCGATGTTTATCTTCGCAACTCGTACGGCCTCACTTAAACTCTGCCACCCCCCAATATCTTATTTTTCTAAACGAAGGAGCAGACTCCTCCAGAGTAGAATCCAGTTCCATTTTGATGTTGGTTGAATTGAGGCATTTCCAATGAAAATGACCAATTTTTTCCATATTTACAAATTCATTGAGGGCGCTCACTATTGATGGCTGCCGAACAAATACTAAGTCACGTAACGTCGCCAAACTTCAAATTTGAGCTTTATAAAGTTGGTACTTTCTACAATAGTCAATCTTTTTAAACAACAGTCACCATCTATATGCCAGTTCGGGTACTTCTGGGCCTACACTCGTACATCTAATTCTACATATTTCTTCCATGTATCTTTATTTCTACTTTGCCGCTTTTGAGGCTGGCTGAATTTACGAACCTTAGTCATTTTTAATGGATCAATAGTGAGGCTCTGAGTTTGTTGATGTTTCGCATTTCAGTGATTCAATTATTTTTCATCCGATTTCTTCTTCGAGCCTTTGCTAGAACACTACCAGCTATCGGTTTGTGGACCAGATTTACTAGCCATCTGCGTTGAACAAGAAATACCAGCTCAGCCTGCTCTATTTTTTGTATAATGTGGACACTTCCATGAATTCTCGTACTTTTTATTACCAGTAGATCACGTTTTTTTACACACGCTGATTTCATAATATTTTCGTTTCCGTCGCAGTAATGTTTCTCCTTTCTCCTTTTGCAGAGTTGCTTGTCTCCTGAGTAATGAAACCGTCAACCAAATGGATCATATTGCGATCGACGCAAGGCACTCTTCCAGTGTTTCGGATGTCCGAACATTCCAGGCAGCTAACATCTACTCGTATCAAGTATTGAAGACCAATGGCGACATTGCCAAAAAGCCATCACAATTGCCGTCTATGATGTGCTAGGTTTCACTCAGCTACCACAAAGAAACCCCTGGTTCGACAACCAGTGCGTACATGCAGCTAAGCAAGACGCATACAATGTGGCGCTTTATTAAAGCTGCTCTACTAGCAGAAGAGGGGAGACGAACACTGGCTTCTCAGGAGGAAGCAGCACGAGAAGCGCGCGGTCGAGGAAATTGAGAGATGCTACCCCAGGAAGTTACTTCGGAAAATTTACTAAAGGGATACAAAAAAACATGCTACGGACATAAACCCCGAACCGAAGTCTGTAGAGATGAATACGGGAACATAGTATTGTAGTAGAGTCGCAGTCGATGCTGAGGATTTGAAAAGAGTATTTCTGTAGACCGCTGTCAGGCAGAATGAACCTTCCAACCTAGACGATGTAGACCAATAACTCCGTCCCCGACTACCGAGCTCTTCAAAGTGGCAGGGGATAACTCGGTAAGGAGCATACACCATCTCATCTGTAAATTATGGTCGGACGAAATTATGCCCGATAAATGGAACCTCAGCATTGTTTGTCCGAACCTCAAGAAAATAGACCTTTTTGAACTGTGCCAACTACAGCGGCATCAGTCTTCTTAGCATCGCCTACAAGACCCTATCTGCCGTATCGTGTGAACGCCTGAAGCCGTTCGTCAACAACCTGATTGGGCCATATTTGTGTGGCTGTGTGGCTTTAGATCAAGAAAGTCCACCATCGACCAAATATTCACACTACGGCATATCTTGGAAAAAACCCATGAGCACCAAATAGATATACATCACATACTCATCGATTTTAAGGCCGCGTATGACAGCATCTATAGAGACGAGCTGTACAGAGCAATGTCTAGCTTCGGCATTTCTGCCAAACTCGTCCCTTTCTTGAAAGAATACTGAAAAAATTCACGAGCCAACACAAGAGGCAGAATCTTCCAAATGTCCGTCCAATTACAAACGCGCGCCGATGATATGGACTTATATAATCGGAAGAAATCAGTGTGATATCAGTGGCGCTTTCGTGAAACGAGGACGACGAAGATGGGTTTAACGGTCAATGAGGGCAAAACTAAATACTCGTATATGCTGTCAACAAGAAAAGGCACCCAACTCAGACGCCTCGGACAGAACGTCACCCTCGATAGAGCGACATCGGCTTAAACAGAAGAGTGAAGATCCAACGACTGAGGTGGCTGGGTCATGTAGAACGGATGCACACCAATGCTCCGGCCTGACAAATCTTCGAATCCGCCCCCGGGAGACAACGCAGTCGAGGAAGACTCATGTGGCGCAACCAAGTGGAAGAGGACCTTAACCAAATTAGCATGCGAAACTGGAGGCAGCTAGCTAAGGATCGAGCTGGCAGGAGACTCTTGTTGGTTGACGCCCAGGTCCACCCTGAACTATAATGCCACCTTAAGTAAGCATGAATTTTCTTGGTCCATGAAATCAGTTCGCATATTTACCATCGTACTGGCGAAAACACCTTCTCGCTGTGCTGCCAGAAGGCCGACAGTATTTTGACGTTTTCGACTTGGCTTGCTTTGACCAGAGGATCAATATATTTGGATCGTTTCTTCAATGAATTTTTTGCGCTTTTTCTTGCCACAGTTGAGTTCGTTTCTGTAATCTTACTTCCATTCGAGAACCAAATGTTTGGACAAAAGCTTGAATGTGTTTGACGCAGTCGGAGTATACGAAACTACCCTAAGCTCTTTGGTTATTTAGCGTTTTAGGTTTTACGAGTATGTTATTCCTTAAAATACAATGTCTTTGAAATTTATCTAAGACTTGCTATTCGTTTTACAATGTATGATAGGTTTCGCTACCTCACGAAAGAGTTGGAAAATTCTTTGGATCACCGTTTAATAAATCCAAGAGGCTTATAAAGATGCGAACTGTACTAACACATTGGCTGAAAAGTCCGTGCCGTTTCTAAGAGAGGGCACCAATTGAATTATATCCATATCAGTTAGTACCTACCTTCAAAAGATACGTGTATAAATATGACAGCTGTCGGACGATTAGTTCTCGAGTTGTGAGTGAAGCAACTTTTGTTATTGTGAAAAAAATGGATTCAAAGCAATTTCGTGTGTTGATTTATCATTGCTTTTTGATGGGAAAAAATGCAGCCGATGCAAAGAAATGGCTTGATAAGTGTTACCCGGACTCTGCACCAGCCGAACTAACCATTCGCAAGTGGACTGAAAAATTTAAAAGTGATCATACAAGCACCGAAGATGATGCACGCAGTGGACGTCCAAAAGAGGCTGTTTCAGATGAAAACATCAAAAAAGTCCACAAAATGAGTACGAATGACCGTAAAGTGAAGTTGATCGAGATAGCTGAGGCTCTGAAGATATCAAAAGAGCGTGTTGGATATATCATACACGAATATTTGGACATGCGAAAGCTCTGTTCAAAGTGGGTGCCGCGTTTGCTCACAGTCGACCAAAAACAACAACGTGTTGATGATTCAGAAGAGTGTTTAAAGCTGTTCAACCGCAATTTTTGCGTCGGTATGTGACAATGGATGAGACTTGGCTCCATCACTTCACACCAGAGTCAAGTCGGCAGTCAGCTGAGTGACGAGCAGGTGACGAACCTCGTCCAAAACGACCAAAAACTCAACAGTAGGCTGGCAAGATTATGGCATCCGTATTTTGGGATGCACATGGAATAATTTTCATCGACAATCTCCAAAAGGGGCAGACTATCAACAGCGACTATTACATTGCGTTGTGGGAGCGTTTGAAGGACGAAATCGCAGAAAAATGGCCGCTTTTGAAGAAAAAGAAAGTGCTGTTTCATCAAGACAATGCACCGTGTCACAAGTCGATGAAAACGATGGCAAAATTGAATGAATTCGGCTACGAATTGCTTCCCCACCCACCGTATTCTCCAGATTTGACCCCCAGCGACTATTCCCTTCAAAAGAATGCTCGCCGGAAAGAGATTTAAGACCGAATCGCAGAAACAGAGGAATATTTTGAGGCTAAACCGAAATCGTTCTACAAAACTGGTATCGAAAGATTGAAAAATCGTTTCAATCAGTGTATCGCCCTCGAAGGCAACTACTCGTATATTGATAAATAAAGTTGAACTTTGCAAAAATTTTGTGTTTTACTATAAAACGGCACGGACTTTTCAGCCAATGTGTTCTATAGCTTCTTGTAATAGAAAATTCGAAATTCACGAAGAGGTTGAGTTAGGGGTACATATTGACCATGGAAAAGATAGAGTCTTGGAGGATACAAGCGTGGTAAGGCCATAGATTGGCGTTAAGCTTTAAGAAGTTTTTAAGGGACCAAATAGAAAAGCTATCGGCGTCTTCATGAAGGATTTGGATCTCTTAAAGAAAAAAGAAATACAAGTAGCTTTAAGTACTTTGGTATCGCCAGTGTTCCCCTTTTAATGAATGCATGGAAATGTTTTATTTTATTTTTACAATACTTTCAATTTACAATAGTTTATCCACAAAGCAAAGTGCTTATCTGTAGGCAGCATAAGGGTTTGTAAGAAAAATGTCAGTTTTTTTTTTATGATGGGTTCAAAACAAGAGCGAATAATTTGAAAAACGTAATTTTGGTGGGGGCTGAGGCCCCCCTTTATTGGCTTAATACAAGCTTAATCTAACTTAAAAACCAACAGAAAGACTTAAGAGCTAGGGACTAAGGAAGTGATGGAGGAAATCTTGTTTGAGACGCGGAGTGCTCAGGTGGAAATGAAAAAGGGAGAGGTTTGAGTTGACCTTTCGGAGCATTCGGGAGATTGGTTCGTTGGAGCCATAAGAGGGGCGGTGGACCGGTACATAGAAGAGACGAGGACAACGTAGATTGTGGTGGTTGGTATTGAAGGAAATGGAGTTCAAAATGGATGTACAGTCGATGGAAACTGAGAGAAGACGATGAATGAAAAGAACGTCAGCAGTATTCCTTCGTTCTTCTAACGAATTCATATTTAGAAGTTTGAGGTGGTCCTGACAGGGAGGTGAGATTAAAGGGTCGTTCCATGGCAGGACACGGAGAGCAAATCGGAGGAATCGACGTTAAATACCCTCGATTCGGGAAACATGAACCCGGTGAAAGGGGGACCAAGTTTGACTGGCATACTCAAGCAGGGGGCGAACAAAGGTAACATAGAGGGATCTGGTTAACACGTATGTAACCAGGAAAATTCCTTGGACCACCGTTTAATAAAACCAACTGATGAGTTGGCTTTGAGGATCATCTTATCGATATGAGAACGGAAATTAAGCTCACAGTCGAATAATATGCCAAGGTCTTGAAAAGACTGAGCCAGGGGAATTGGTTGACCATGGCGAAAATAAAGTCGGGGAGGAGACGGGTTGTATTTATTGGGTCTATAACTTAATTCGTGCGGTTTGCTAAGAGATGGCGTGACTTGTACTGTTCCACTGTTATTATTCCACTGGAACATGCGTTGGAAAGCTACTGTCATTGTACGTCATTTCAGTATATGTCATTCATTTGAAGCGTAAACAACAATAATTTTTTTTTACTCAAATATGTCGGACTTTGTGCCTGAAAAAGTGTTTTTGCGGAGAGTTCTTCTTCATGAAGAAAACTGCTGCCGAAAGTCATCGTATTTTGGTGGAAGTTTATGGTGAACATGCGCTAGCTGAGCGAACGTGCCAAAAGTAGTTTGCACAATTTAAAAGTGGTGATTTTGGCTTGGAAGACGATGAACGTCCTGGGCAGCCAAAAAAGTTTGAAGATGAAGAACTGGAAGCATTACTCTATGAAGATTGTTGCCAAACACAGGAAGAGCTCGCAGAATCTTTGGGTGTCACTCAAGCAGCCATTTCAAAACGTTTAAAAGCAGCTGGAAATTGGGTTCCACATGAACTCAAGCCGAGAGAAGTCGAAAGGCGGTTTTGCATGTCCGAAATGCTGCTGGAAAGTCATTTTTGCATCGGATTGTTACTGGTGATTACGACAACCCCAAGCGCAAAAAATCATATGTGAAACCCGGCCAACCAGCCAAATCAACGGCAACGCCGAATATCCATGGCGCGAAGGTAATGCTCTGTATTTGGTGGGATCAGATGGGTGTTCTGTATTATGAGCTGCTAAAACCGGGCGAAACCATCTATGGACAACGCTACCGAACACAATTAATCCATTTGAAGAGAGCAGTGGACGAAAAACGCCCGGAATATGCGACCAGACACAAGGCAATAATTTTCCATCATGACAACGCTCGGCCCCATGTTGCTATTCCGGTTAAGAACTATTTGGAAAACAGTGGATGAGAAGTCTTACCCCACCCGCCTTATAGTCCAGACCTTGCCCCTTCTGACTACCATTTATTCCGGTCGATGCAGAACGCCCTCACTGAAATACGGTTCACATCAGAGCAGAATATCAAAAATTGGCTTGATTCATTCTTGGCTGCCAAGCCGGCGCTGTTCTTTTGGGATGGGATCCACAAATTGCCAGAAAGATGGGAAAAAGTCATAGCTTCAGATGGGCAATACTTTGAATAATACTATTGTACATGTTTTTTCTTAAATAAACGTTCAGATTTTGAAAAAAAACGCACGAATTAAGTTATATACCCAATACGTGAGGAGGCTATAAACTGACATTTGGCTATATTATGTTCTAGGCATTTTTTGAGGCACCAGATTGAAAACCTATCAAGGTCTTCTTGAAGAAGGGCAGAGTCATGGGGAGAGGAAATAGATTTAAAAAATTTTGTGTCGTCAGCGTAAAGGGAGAGGGAGGAGTGTTTAATGACACTCTCAACATCGTTGATCATAAGAATGAAGAGAAGAGGGCCAAGATGACTGCCTTGTGGAACTCCAAATGAGGCCAGGAATGGAACAGAAAGGGCGGATCTAAACCGAACACTATAATATCGGTTTACCAGGTAAGAAGAAATCCATTTTAATAAGAGGGGTTCAAAGCGGAGAGCAGACAATTTGAAAAGGATCAATTGATGGGATATTTTATCAAACGCTTTAGTAAAATCAGTTGCGATATCATCGATTTGTTTGCCATTTTCTAAGGCTGAGAGAGCAAAAGACACGAATTCAACTAGGTTTGTGGTAGTTGATTTACCTTTTAGAAAACCATGTTGTCGGGGCGAAATAAAAGGCTTGCATTTGAAGCTTAACGCTTCGTATAAAATTCTTTCAAAGAGTTAGAGTACGAGTGTATGAGAAAATTTAGCAATGGGACGATATTTGGTAACTTCTTGCTTAGATCCCTTTTTATGTATCGGGATTATAAAAGAGGTCTTCCAAATCTGGGGAAATTTTCCCTGTGTAAGGGATAGACGAAATATATAGAAAGTGGGTAGAGATAGGTTGGAAGAGCATTTTTTAAGAAACATGGAGAGGAGTCCGTCTGGACCAGATACAAATTCGTCTTTGAGGTTTAGTAACTTTTCTTCAATAACTGCAGGATCGAAATTTTGAGTGAGAATGGGACCAATTTAGAAATTTGGTAGATCATTGAAGTAAGAGGGATCTGGTACGAAGGAGTTGTTGGCAACTGATTGTTTGAAAAATGTAGCAAAAAAGTTCTCGATGGTAGGGGGATCAGTTGAAGATTTGGTTTCGAAAGCGAGAGAGGAAGGATAACCATCAGTCTTACTTTTGCAATTGACAAATTGAAAAAAGGACTTGGGGTCATTTATGAGATTAGTTTGCGCACTGTTTAGGTAGCGCTGATACAGAGAGTTTTAGAGTTCAATGAAATGAAGATGTGTAGCTAGATAATTTGAATAGTCGGAAGAAGAGTGGGCGCGAAGAAATACCGCCCATAACTTGTTTCTTTTGTTTCGTAGAGAGCGAAGTCTACGATTATAGTAAGGGGGGGATGTAGAAGAAGGCACATGGATTTGAATATTTCTCTGTAAAAAATGGAGAGGGCAGCAACCAGAGATAGATTGGCAAACTCAAAGGAAGCCCTGCTTAGATAGGTATTGATTTTACGGAAATTAGCTTTCTGAAAATTGTAAGAAAATAGAACTGCCGTAGAGAGGGACCTGGTAGAAAGAGGTATAAAACGGTGTAAACTGGAGGTAAGTACCGAAATAGTTAAAATAGTCAGGGGAAGAACTGATGCCAGATAAACCGTCCACAACTTATTTCTTTTGTTTCGTAAGGAACGAAGTCTTCGAGGAGAAAATGTGAATGATGTTTTATGGCTAGAATAGGGGGCATAAAGGCAAGAATAAATAAACATTTCTCTAAAATATAGAGACCATCAGTTACGACTGGATTGATTTTGTTTGACTTTGCGAAAATTTTGTTAAGAAAAGTTGTAAGAAGAGAGAATTGTGGAATGAGGAGGGTTATGTATAAATGAAGGAAGAAATAGTGGAAAGAAGGCTGCTGAAGAATTTGTTGTAAAAATAAGGTTTTGTTATGTACCCATGTGATATAAAGCGCCAAAAACCTGGAATAGACTTGAATCTGTTAGTCGATCTAATAAAATATATACATGGCTTGGAAGAATTAGCATTTGAAGTGCTGAAAGAGGGGTCCACCTAAGTTGTGGTATTTTAAAGTTGCCAAAGGAGTCAAATCAGTCAATTAATAAGTCGATTTCGTCGCCAGCCATTAAGTAGGATTTGATAGGTTGGGCCCGTAGAATATTACACCTCATAACGCACAGGAACCTATAAGAGAGATCTGTTTTTATTGAGACGCTGTAGAGCTTATAAGAAGTGGGGATAAGGAGGAAAATGAGGGAAGAGTCAAGAGTCAGAGTAAGAATCTTTGGCAGAGAGAGTCAATTTTCTGGTGTAGTACTTTTGTACTTTTCCATTCACTTAATATCGCCTTCTTGTTAAGGGATCTTCTATTTAGCAACTTTTGTTTATTTTACCTTTTCAGTTGATCTTTAGATCTTTAATTTGGTCTTTTAAACTTAACATATCGGTAGTTTTAAAAATTCTCAAACTTTTATTTGTTGTACTTGACTTCGGCCGCCAATATTTGTCGATTTGATTGATGACGCAATACTGACTACATAAGCGTTTCAACTAATACATCATGGATACCCGGAATTTGAACCTACTCGGACCGGACGCTCGGCCAGTTTGATTGTTGATATGGGTTGTGTGCATAGTAATCCACTCCAGGGGAAAGAAGTGGTAGAAAGGGTGGAAATGTATGAGATAAGAAGTTGCTTAGAGTTGTGTAAGAATCCCTCACCGCTGGCTCACTGTAGATGCTGTGCTATAGTTATTTCCAGGTACCGCGCGGAAGTGATGCCCACTATGTACCACAGTCTAATTATTGGAGATCATATTTCAGATCAGAAATTCATATTCGTTTACATATCGATGACGGTTAAAAATTTCAATCGGGTAATACGCATCTTTTACTTACAAAATCCAATTAAATAGACATAAAATCAAAGAGAAATTATTTCCAAATTCGTTGTCATTTTAACTATCCATAAAAAAATAAAAAAAAGAAATACTCCGTTTGCATATCAAACATTTATTGATAAACAGAGTCAACAGGAAAGTCATGCAAATCCCCAATCAAATTGTTTCGGTCAAATCTGGGTGGGCTACATATGACGGGCTTATCTATATTCTATGCTCAATCAAAGCTATTGATTAGCATACTTAAGGTAACATACATATTATTGGTCTTAAAATCTTACCAAATAGTGCATAATGAGTAATCGTCGCACCTGTTTTGAAAAATAAATTTCGTCATACGCTTACCATTTTATTGGTTTATTCTAAAGTCAATGTCTGTATGTATGGATAAGAATATTCGTATGTAAATAGAAATGTTGCCATTCTATTATTCTCCAGTTAATTTTCACTGTACACAGTTTTGAATATTTAATCTTTGCAAAATTTTAAGTCACCTCGAGTATACGAGTATGAACGGTTGCCGATGGGAACTTTTGTCGAATTCGAAGCTATATATTCGGAGTCTAGTATAGGTCTGCGGCCAGTGAGGAAGACCATCGTCTTGTTTATTATTGTACTTAAGGTGTCTCTTTAGTGAGCAAAGAACGGAAGGCGCGGACATGGTAAATTGAAAGTCTAATTATCAGGAAATGACTCTCTTAATTTGAATATTGAAGGTTGATTTGTGGTTAGTACGTTTTGCCATTTTACGATGAATAAATTAACGCCAGAACAACGCGTGCAAATTGTGTAAACTTATTTTGAAAACCATGGTTCGGTTCGCCAAACTTATCGTGCGCTACGTCCATTTTACGGTTGACATAATCGTCCATCTGAGCAAGTTAGTCGGAACACGATGAATCGTTTTCGCACCACGTACACTCTAGTGAATAATACGCATCCCCAAAGACGACAAACAGTGCGAACAGAAGAAGTTATTGCCGTTGTGGAGCGCAGTGTTGAGGAGAATCCGAATGAGTTGATGCGCCATCGTGCTCAGCAATCAGAGCTATTCCTATCTACTTTGTGGAAGATTTTACGGAAAGATCTTAGCTTAAAAGCTTATAAGAACCAGCTTGTGCAATAGTTGAAACCGCGTGACCATTATACGCGTCGTAGGTTCGGTGAATGGACCGAAAACATGATTCAACTTTTACCGTCAATGAACAGCGCTATGCATAGAAACATGATTTCTGACTTCTTCGTTTCTCAGTTGATTGGCATTGACGTGACAGAGTTTTGCTTTTGACAAGATGGCGCAATATGCCACATCGCGCGACACCATCAATTTATTGCGGTAAACATTTGCTGAGAGTATAATTTCGCGGAATGGACCTGTGATCCGGCCTCCACAATCCTGTGATCTCACGCCTTTAGATTACTTTCCTTAGGGGTACGTGAAGTTACTAGTCTATATCGATCAGCCAGAGACGTTGGATGATTTGGAAGTCACCATTCGCCGTGTTATTGCTGATATACAGCCCCAGTTGCTCGATAAAGTTGTCGAAAATTGGACTTCACAATTGTGCTTCATTCGAGCTAACTCTGGAAGGCATATCATATTTAAGCACTAATGGCATAAAATTATCTGTCTAGTAAAGCCATAGACATTAACATTAGCTTCAAGTGTGTTATTTCATATTAAATTTGTGTACCTCTAAAAAAAACACCCTTTACAAAATCAACACTTGAACATACATATGTATTTTCATCTCATTGAACTTTTCTTAAAAAGTTATTTCTTTTTAATTGTCAATAGGCAACTAACAATTAACTTATTAACTGTTAGTTCAAATGCTTTTCTAAAAAATTTTAGTTGTTAATCATCATATTCAACTAAAATGAATTAGTTGCAAAAACTGTCGGTAGCTGAATGATTAATGCGGCACTAAATTTCCGAGTACGTTCATATTAGTTGCATTTAATGAAATATGATTGAATTATTTAGTTGCAAATTTAGTTATTAGTTATCTAATATCTAAAGCTGGTTTAGGTATATTTCTATAAGTAAAATTCAGCATTGTCAACGTATATGATACAATATTTAAAAAAGAAGTGTACTAAATGAATTATATTGCCTTAAAGAAATGCAACAGTGGTGCTGACAACTCTGCTGCCAATTACGCTTCACAGCAGATGTTAAAAAGAAATTGGAAAACCCCGAAAAGTACAAATATGTGAGGGTGCCTTTTTTCACTTGTCGTACGAGCATTTAAGGAACGTGTAATGCAGATTAGATACCTAACAACGTTTGTATATGTATGTTATGTCTGTGGTTCTGGGATTATTTTTTAAAGAAGGATGAATGAAGGAGTGAGTGTACGTGTTAAGTATCATATATTATCGCAGGCAGGCGTGTTTTATCCTTTGCTTATGGATTTAAGTACTTTTCCTGTTAATCTTTTTTTTTATATTGTTTCTTAAAGGTTGTTTTTATAGATAAACAATACTATATTATGCCCTTCCTCAAATCCATACATAAATGGAGGTTGTTAAATTTATTTCCCTGATTATTTGGTTTTCGTATAAAACGAGAAAATGAATGAAAAAACCCAAACCAAACCCAAATAACATGCAGGATAATATTGTAGTTTTAATTAGTTTTCGGATCGAAATCATTAGGAAGTGTTGACATACCTTCCTTGTCAATTTTTCAAATTACTTCATCTTAATATACTCGTAGTTTTTATTCGATTTGAAGAGTGTCCTTAGAGATTCTTATGGAGCTCTGCCGTAAAAGCAGAATTTGCTTCCAGAGTTTCGTTTAAAGAACGTTTTCAGCTCTGCTTTTATAGACGTGGACAATTATTAAGTGCGACTTCCGTATATAAGAACGGAAGTGTCAGAACAGACGTAGCTTTATTTTTAAGGTTATGTCATTGCTTATCCATATTAAATACACGCTTCACCTTAAAATTTCAGACTGAGAAGCATCTAATCTCGCCATACTTAGAATTGAGATTTCATTAGACAGCTTTCTGATACATAGGGACAAGCCAAGATCTTATTTATTTAATTAATGACGACATCTACGAGTACATACTCGTACATCCGCTATCTTTAAAATTCATGCTTCTGAGGGGTAGAGTGCGGCTGGGAGAATGAGGAACTAGCACAGAAATTCTTAGTGTTTATTGATAAGGCCTTACCATTCAACTGACTTCATAGGCTGAAGAAAGAAAGTGTCATTATCAGAGTTAATATCAGAGCCGTTCGATTTGTCAATATGACAGCAGATGATTTTGCTAAACTTCATTCACATCGAAAACCATTTCTGCAGATTCACTGCTTTCTCCCAATGATATCAATATAAGTATTGTAGTTGTTCAGACTCTGGGAAAATTGTGTTTCTGATGTTGTCTTGCAAGTTTCGCACAATTTTTTCGAGAATGTTGTTAGGAGAGTTACGCGATAGCACATCACCTTGTCTAAATCATTTTTTAACAATAAAGGTCAACAATTTTTTTCGAGCTTTACTGAGCGTTCTCCATTGTTATTCTACATAATCTGACGAGTTTAGCAGGGATGCCATCATTAACAAATGGTTTAAGGCGTTTACATAATACGACATACTGATATGTCTGTAGGTAGCGCAGTTTAGAGGATCTCAATTCTTATGGATCGGAGAAAACGACGCTGGGAACCTCAGGCATATTTTTCTCCGTCCGAATCTTGAAAATTGGTTGGTGTATATGGTAAACACTCAGGTAGGTATGAATACGCTTATAATGCCTCACCAGATATTTGTTCTCAGTGGTTAGGTTATTTCACTCCATGGGTACCATCCAACATTTAATGGGGAGACTAAATTCTTAGTGGAAGTTGGCTTGTTGCTGATTTCTAGTCAACTACTCATCTTACTTGATTTTTGTTAACTGAAAAAATGAATTTCTTTCCCGCGTAGTTTGGACTCCAACACCGAACCTTCCGATTTTGAAGCCAGTCCACTACCACTTGACCCACGGCCACCCATAAAAGTATGGTACTCTACCAAGTCATTTCCTGCTTCCTTAAATAGTAAATAGGTATTAGCCTTTCCGGTCCGGTAGCCTTTCTGCATTTAGGCTTAGATACTTGTATTGCTGCCTTTATCTTAATTTGGTCGGGTGGAGGAAAATCTTGACTTTCGCCATTCAGGTTGAATAGTTCGCTCTGACTGACAGAGCAATATAGGTCACCCTTGCAGTCTGCAGAACACACTTACGTCACTCGTAGTACTGATTGTGACTCTATTACTTAGTTTTTTTGTTCATTTCTATACGTATCTTTGGACGTTTTGGAAAAGCTGCGAATTAGCACTCCTCTATTTCCTTCTATTCAGCACGGCTTTGAAGACGAGTTGCTTTGCTTTATGCGCTTGCTTGCATTCTTCATGAAACCGGAGGTTTCTGATCTCTTCTTTGCGTCGTGCTACTAGTTTGTAGCATTTAATGCATGCTGCAAAGAACTTGTCGAGAGGTCGACGGTTGCGATCGCCAAAGATTCCGGGGGTTCATTGCAATTACATCTATTGCATATCCTTGTTTAAGTATCAACGTAGTGGTCTGAGTCTACATTGCCCTACATCGGTCGCAATATGATCAACTTGGCCGACGGTTTGATGATCAGGCGACCGCCATGTTCCGTTGTGAATATTATGGTGAGGAAATTGCGCAGTAAGCCGTTTCCACGTATGATATCGTCAAGGCATTGCTTTCCAATCTGGTAGCATGTTGTCTTTCTTCCAAGGGGGCTGATGATAGCACATTAAACTTTAATGCGGATTATTTTAAGGCATTAAAGCCGCCATTGCTTTAAGTGTTCTTTTATTTACTTGAGGGTGATATTTACTATTATTTTGGCAACTCCAAACTGCGTACAAATTCCTTTGCATTTTTTGCGCTGCATAAAAATTCACTTCAAAGGGAGCTTCTTCGTTATACTTTATTTCTTAAATTGTTCTGTATGGTAGTCCTGTTATGGTTACCAGTGTTAAGTTTTTGATTGTTTCCACGCTAGACGGCCGTGGACGTTGTGATTTTACGTATATATCATTAGGGCATCGCTGACTTCCATATGACATTTGATTGAAGCTTCTACAAGATGATAGACTCGGTGGAATTTGATTTTGTGGCACGCGTTATATCGAAATATCCTATCTTTTCTGATAAAGTAGCGGGCATGGCAGAAATCGATTAATTATAATTTAACTGTCTAATATAATCAGATCGACTGGAAAAAACACATTTCAAAATATTTGAGCCATCATGGCACAGTTCTAAATTATTATCACAATTTTCCCAAGTGCGCACGTCAAGCAAACAATTTTTTAAGAGGTGCTGCCAATCAGTTAGTGAATCTATATTTCAAGCTGAGAAACACGCAACAGATCCACCGGCAACAAGAACATTTATATTTTCTCTGACAGCAAAGTGGCCCTACTTGCTGTCAACGCTTTTTAAATAACCTCAAAAATTGTATGGGACTGAGTTATACTTCTCAAAACACTAGTCAACACTAATAGAGTCCATTTCATCGCGGTGCCAGGTCACAGTGGTTATGATGGTAATGAAAGAGCAGGCGAATTGGCCAGAAAAGGTTCGGCCTCAACATTCATGTTGTCACAACCGTTCTACGGGTTATCAATTACCTCCATAATAAGCTATATAAAGAGCTGGCTAAAAACAAAGGCATTCCTGTATGGAAACTGAACATAACAAGCAAGCCAACAACTTTTTACCAACCAACTTCAGCTTTCTAGGATACACGCAGCAACCGGATTCGTAATAGATCACTGCAGAGTCAAAAAACACCTTATGACTATGGGAAACGGCAACAGCTGTTTAAAATTTCAGGCATCTTGGGTGGACTCCGACTTGAGGAAATCTTAATAGGCCTAAGCTAAGGGGACATCGGCCCACTTCATTTAATCTAATCTAATCTAGTGAATCTGCTTGTCAACAGTGTTATGGAATCTGTCTGATAAATCGGCAGGTTTTATGCTTCAACTGTGTTCGTTTGAAAAGAACTCGGTGAATGTAGTCTTAGTCCACAGCAATTTAAGCTCAACCTCAATCTATTGTAATAGCACACTATCACTGGATGGTCAGAGTCTTATATGCAAATACACTATGTCCAATGGTTTCATGGGGCAAATATATCTATTTACATCTTTTTTTTGCACATTTTTGGGTGCCGTATTTTCACTCCAATATGGCGTTTATTTCTACTGTACACGAGTTATTTTATTACTGAATGGATTTAATTATTAACATTGATAGTCCGCCTGACAATTTTTAATCATGGTTTATAAGTAGATAAATTTACAGTCGTCTCCGCTTTCCGTTTCCGAAAATATGAGCAGTTTTGTGGCAGTCTTATACGTAAAACATAGAGAAGACGAATTTACTAAAAAGACGTAATGGATCTGGCCTAATTCTATAATTTTTTAAAGTGATTCACCCTTTTACTGAGTATTATACGATGTAAATTAATGGGTCCGTTTCGTCAAGTAGCGATTTCTATATAGGAGTCGAATCTCGTGGCAGCTAAATTCAGGGCTTGACTATCTAACGAAAAGAAGCTACTACCCGAGAAAAAAGATTTTCAACCTTGAACGGATTAGAATTTCTTAAAAAACAGAATCTACAAATAGAACGTGGCATAATCTTTCACGGATGCCAACAACAAGTGGATGCAGTTTCGCAACACCATCAAGGGGCGACCAGCTACAACTGGAAAAGTGATGATGAGTGCGTGGATCTGTCAAATATGGCACAAATTGCACACGAAAGAACGCTGCAAGCCAACGCCAGAGCAGCAGAAAAATATTATCGAGTCAGAAAATCGCAGTAGTTGCTGAGTGGCCATATTAATAAGTCCCGCCTCCTAGGTAGAAAAATTTGTCACATTCATTAGAAAACTATAGAATAACAACAAGCAAAGCTTTAGAAATACACATGTGATGCAGTGACATATTTCTGCTATACCCTGCTTCTAGGATTCTTTCAAGTGTACATACAGTGTTGGCAAAAACTAAAGCAACTAAAATCGCAAGTCTGTGCTTTGCAATACATTTCATATAAATTTAGTCCAAAGTTTAAAAAAAATGTTGCCAATAGCTTAGTATTGTTGATTAATTTATAAAATCGATGAGCAGCAATTTTACGGCATTAAAAAAAAAATACAGACATCCAATTGAATTCACTTTACTTTCCAAGTGGCCAAAACAAAAGCAATTCAATTTGCTCCATAATTTTTCCTTAAAGTTCTCCGTTCTAAAAAACCGTTACTACTCATATCTGAATTATCAATATTAAAAAAAAGAATAACTGACTTATTCGTGTGTATTAGTCTGTTCCCTAAATTTCTAAATTTTACCTAAAGTGGCCAGAAATAAATACTCCAATGAGATTAAAGAAAAAAATTATTAGCGAATATACAGTGTGTTTGACAAAAGCGTGTGGTTTAAAAGAAAACAATCGCTGGACTTAGGGAAACAAAATTATTTATTTTAAAGCTTTTAATATTTCCCTTACTGTGTAATGTACTTAATATGTTGTTCCATTTCGAATTATCGCCTCGCACCTTTGTCGACAACTTAGAGCCAATTTTTTTGCGTAGTCCAGCGGTAATTGTCACCAAATTCTTTTTAAAAGCAGTTTAAGCTGTTTTATTGTCCTTATATTTTTTTCTTTAATTCTTTGCTTCTTGGCCGTCTGGA
The DNA here is from genome assembly GCA_963966105.1 of Volucella zonaria. Classification (NCBI taxonomy): domain Eukaryota; kingdom Metazoa; phylum Arthropoda; class Insecta; order Diptera; family Syrphidae; genus Volucella; species Volucella zonaria. The sequence continues at coordinate 86,236,034 of OZ014532.1, read as the reverse complement.
GACTTAGCCAATCCAACACATTGACGTCATTTCTCTCTTTGAAGCCCTGACAGATACCACTACGATCGTTGTCCTCTTGTAGGGGCCTATCTACGTCCGAATAGCATCTCAGCGGATCCCAGCAATTCTTTCTTGCACAGTTGGATCATTCTTTGAGCATTGAAATTCCCGGTAATGCTCACCGATTTTCCGAAAGCCGCCGCACAGAAACAGCCATAAACATGTACTTTTGTATCTTGTATCTTTTGTATGTATCTTTTACTGTTATTTAGAAGACAGTTCAACTGTAAGCAGTCCACACACGTCTCAAGAGATTGTTGAAAACAAATGAAGCTTCGTCGATGAAAATAATTTTGGTCCAGTTCATATCTTTGTAACGGCGAGCCCACTCAAACCTTTTTCGGTTAACAAAGGCTTGGCCGCAACGGCTTTGAAATTAAAATCGTTTTCTCTGATAATTTTGCGAATACTGAAGAAGGAAACTTTGTTTTTAACGGCTTTTGAAGTGGTTTCTGTTTTTCCCCGTTCTGGCAAATCGTCAACGTTTCCATGTTCGTTAAATCGTTTCACCCACTTCCTCACAGAACTCTCTGACTTTCTGAGATAGTTTGCTGCAGCTGTAACGGATAATTTTAGTCCCCGTAGATTAGCAACAAGCACTCATTACGGAATACAAGACGTAACTTTCAAAAACGTGATGCAACTAAAGTAAAATTTGACTGCGGATTAGAGGAGGAATAATTTTAATGGAAACCAAAAATTGTTATCGTCTGCGACTAAGTAACGGTTAATTTTTACGAGCCACACGCTTTTGTCAAACACACTGTAAAAGTGATATTTCACAATCTGAATTATCCAAAAAGTATTCAATCCCAAAATCAGTGATAAGCCGAGGTGGTAGGCCAAGAGTTACCTCATACCGGGAAGTCAAAATGATCATTAAGACGAAAAAGCGAAATCCCTTTATGTCATCAAGGGAACTACAAAACGAGCTTAGTACAAAAGTTAGCGCCAAGACACTTCGTCGGAGAGCTGTTGATGGTGGTCTTTTATCATTCGCAAAGAAACCATTTATTTCAGCCAAAAACAAAAGAGCAAGACTGAAATTTGCAAATGACCATATTAAGTATTTCCACACAGTATCGAAGTGGAAAACGGTGCTATTTTCCGACGAATTCCAGTGGTCAGATGGCTTTTGCAGGCCAATCAATGAAGCATTGGATCCTCGATACTTAAAGGGCATTGTGATGCATGGAAGAGATAACATTATGGCTTGAAGGTGTTTCTCTGGACGTGAAATTGATCGGAAACATAAAACTTGAAAACAATATACTGCCACACGCTGAGGATAATGATCTGAAGCATGCTTCAAAAATAGTTCAAGAGTGGTTTGGGGATCAGAAAACTAGCCCAGTGTTCCGATCTCAACTCGATAGAAGATCTACGGGAGATTGTAAATCGGCGAATAGTTCGGGAGAACTGCAGAAATAGAGACGAGCTTTATATTTAACTCCAGGCTTGGAAAAGACATCCCAAGCTCTGTAATTTGAATCTGAACGAGAAGGCGTAGTGCAGTGATCAAAAACAAAGGTTTCGTCGCGATGATTATTATTAAATGTGAAAATTTACTACGTAGTTGCTTTTGTTTTGGCCAGCTTAAAATCGACTTGGTTACAGTATTCATATTTTTCCTTTTTTTCTGCTTATGAACAATTATTTTTGTTTCTTTTATTTTATTTTCGAATATATTTATTTGTTTTGTAAAGAAAAACATAAAAAAAAAATATTGAAATTTAATAAGTTTTACCGCAGACTCTTGTGCTTTTACGTAAGTGGTTTAGTTTTGCGAGCGTCCTATGCTTGACACTCGACCAAATCTTAGCGCTAAAAAAAATCCTGGGGAAGAGCAACGAACTTTAAAATGAAACACAATATTTATTTGCCGGCCGCAGATGACAATAATCTTCATCCGGATCTCTATAACACTGAATTCGGAATTCCATTAAAAGATTTTTATGTTCACAACTCGTGCTACTCTGTATAATTTGGAATATCAAAATTTTTTCGAAATCATACCACCAAGCCGTTGTAGCGGCTTACAAAAATTGGCTAAAAGGTGTAGCGCCTTAAATATAAATATGTCTTCAACAAACAAAACGGCCTTCATGAGTAGCCCTATGGGATAACGTTGTCATCCTACTACTACATAGAACTAGTTTTGAAAGTTGATCTATCTCCAAGTTGACATCAACTCTGCGAATGACACCTTACTAGAGATACGACGAAAATTGACTTTAATAAACTGCTGCTACTTCGATTAAGGAAAGCAAATGGATGCAACGTTTCTATACCAAAAGATAAAGCTGATGATCCGCAAAACGAAAACCGAGTTCTGGGCAATAAACAGTCAAGCAGAGATGATTCTCCAGCGAATATTTATTCCTGTGTTCGTGGAGGTGAACAGAGAACTCTGTGAGTTGATGTGGAGAGATGACTACTCTAGCTTGGACATATTGAGCAAATGGATAATATTGATCCAGCTAAAATGATGTTGGAATCACACACCCTTCATTAAATATCGCATCATCACGGAAGGTCGGAGGCTTGATATACAAGACGAGTTCCAGGGATCATCAGGTGTGGAAGATAATAGTGACCCTAAAAACAACCCTTCACGCGTCATGAACCCATATCTTTTATCTGCTCGGAAAGAGTCCTAAAAAGTAGGATTGATGAAGTAGCCAGTTTTGCCAGCGTGGAGATCCTTCTCCTTTCTACTGCTCGAGTTCAATGGGATTCATCCCATTGAAGATTCTGCGCACTTAAGTGTAGACGGAGGCAAAGCACTCTCTGGAAGTGTTGAGCTGGCCTCAACTATGCAGCAAGCAGATTAGCCTTGTCCAGAGAACTGACAGCTGGAATGTCATCATAAATTAGCGTTGATCCCATGTTGTCTATCCAGAATGTCGATGCCACCCAGAATTGTGTACATTGAAATCGTTCATAGTAACGATTTCAACCCACTTTCAACGGTTTCGACTTTTATATTTCATTATGTTTTTATTTACCTTTCTCCGTAAACAATGTGCTCCTGAATACAAGCATCCGATATACGATTGAAGCACGTATAATGAAATAAACTAATTTCATTTCATCGTTAAGAAAACAAAGTTCATAATTTTTTTTAAGGAAAAATCACGTTCTACATGTACTACAGCCCTAAAAAGAAAACAACTGTCTTATAAATTCTAAAAAACGCATGCAACTTCTTGGTAAAAATCCTAAGAGGTTTATGACATCCGTGAGATCCCAAGAAAACATAGCCAACATCGCAAATCGACACACATGCACAATGAACATGAAAGGAACCTGCTATTTGACATATTCGTTCTTAACACGTAATTGTGAGAATCTTATTCGTTAAACCAATCCCCTGCTATGAGACTGGATTTTATTTTGAACCAAAGGACCGGAATACATTCTGTTTTACAGAAACTGGGGTTGGACTTTGTGCTGAAGTAAATGCAGCTTTAAACTGAACAAAATGGAACTCAGAAAGTCAGAAGATGTACTCGTAATACGATGTAATCGTGTCGTGTACTCCTGTGCTTGTCTGCAACAACACTAGACTCCTACACGTTTTTTCTCGCGTGTTATTAAGCTAGATAAAAGAATAGCATTACCGAGCAAAAAGGAAGAAATCTCTGTATTTCCTACAATAAGAACAGTATCAAAAATTGTAGCTGAATGCAGAACCTAAGCACATCACTTAAAAATTTGAAAACACCTGTCTTTGCTTGTGGTGACGGATGAGGAAAGGAATTTCCCATCTTTCTGGCAGAGCTCGAATACAGTTACGGTAAAAGTGTTCATCTTTGGAGGCTATCCACGAATCAAGTCATTTTTTGATGTCTTCATATGAGCGGAACTGCTGTTCAGCCAGACCATGCATCCTCGAACGGAGCAAGTAATAATCGGACGGCGGAATATCTGGAGAATATTGCCGTTGGGGTAGGACTTCCCATTTGAGAGTTTTCAGGTAGGTTTTAACGGGTTTGACAACTTGAGGCCGGGCGTTGGCTGTTGAATCACTTTTTCGTGCCTCTGCTAGTATTGTGGCCGTTTTTCGGATGCAATCGTTTGGAAATGGCTTGGCGGGTAACTCCAATGATGAAGCAAACTCTTCTTGCATTTTGCACGGATCTTCGAATTCAGCGTCTGCGAATGATTTTGGCCTTTCCTTCACGCGGACGTTCGTCAAAATCGAAATCACCGTCTTTGAAGCGACGGAACTAATCATGGAACGTTTTTTCACTTAGAGCAGCATCTCCATAAACTTTTTGGCGATGCGCTTCAGCAGCCGTTTTCTTCGAATGAAAGAAGAAAATCACCACCTCCCGCAAATGACGATTATTTGGCACAAAATCAGGCATTTTCACACAACCAAAAGTATATGTCGCCAAAACAAAATCACTAATGTCAAAATCGACCAGCACTTACTGCTGGAGCCATCGAGAACTTAGTTGCGCAATTAATAATCGTACCTATCATCGTAACCGATCGGAGATCTCCGATCCATACATCGCACAAGAAAATTTGTTTTCGGAGGTTTGTCCGATTAGGTCATCGGAGCAGATACCATGATACAGAATTCGTAAAAATTGGAGAAATCGGAGGAAATTCCGTTACGATAATAGACCTGAATATATCTGTTGCCTGTATATTTGTAAAGCCCGGCACCTAGGCCTTGCGTTTCGATATGGTTACAACCTCATTTTGTCGAGGTCAAGTGAATGGATTTCTTGCTCATCAACGTTACGATGCCGAGGAAGACGTTGTGTTGTCTAGTTTGAATGTTTCGTTCTGCCTGACAACGCAATGTTGATCGTCATTGCTGTAACAGTCTACTGAAATGGTTTTTACACATTGTTAGCACTGTGAATCTACTAATAGGTTTCTTTGTTAATCCTTACAGGCTTTCGTTCATACTTTGTTAGCCTGGCATGTTTTTTTTACCTTTTGATAAAATTTCCAAATGTCATTCCTGCTATAACATCTTTGAATTTCTTCGATTTCACGCTTCAGGTGACCTTTTTATCTTATAAGAAGCCGGTGCTTATAAAACTGACGAGCTGCTTTAGCCCTCCTTTGAAGCGCCGCTCTGTATGCTTTTTGTTTCTCTGCATGCCCCAGCTGACATTCAAATTAAAGGTTTCGTAAAAGCGGCTTCTCTGATGTCTCTTGGCAGCTTTGGCATTTCGGAACAAGACGATGGCGATGATACGCGGCAAACGAGGTTAAGACACATTTGAGCCCCATAGGATCTGACAGTTTTAGCGATTGCTGTTTTCCGACGTCAAATATTCTCACAGTATTTCTTCCTCTTACCTTAGACACAAGAAGGTATTGAACTGGCTCGTATCGGCTCCTCGGCATGTCTGTATATCCGGAATAGTGGGGGGCAGAGGGGCATCGATCGAAATGTAGTCGATCTTGTTGATTAACATATATTGATCAGGAGACCGCTAGGTCTCTTATGAAGCTCGAGTCTTCTGATCTGCCCACATCCGATCAGCTGCCCCAAGACCTCTTTGCACTTGTTAGATTAAATTCAAAACCGTGTGATAAAACTCATACGAGTTGGTAACGCCCATATTGCACAATCAATTGACACGTTTGAACACCGGCGTGACGTCTCTTGCCCTACCTTATTCTATTGCTATTTTCACCAATAGTGCTCCATCGAAATTGTCAATAGCATACTGTCCTCTCAAACTTTTAACCGATACAGCCACTCTCCGACGTACTCTGAAATATCGTGATTGTTTCTTAAGACGTTAAATTCGCTTATGGAATGCCCTGCCGACCTTTATATTTTCTAGACATTGTAACTTACTAACATTTACAATAAGACCAACGTACATCGGTGGTTCTCTTTTCTTCCTCCCTAACTTTCCTTCGCCCCGCGCCGTGTACAAACATTTTAAGAGTACTAATGCGAGTTGATCGACTAAATAACGTCTTTTCAGGTATCTTATGTTATATTCCACGTGCAGTACTGAAAATCGCCTGCATTTCTCGAGTAGCATGAGTCGTGAGTGATATTATTCGAAGCTTTCCGTTAATTCGTAACCATTTTTTTTAAACACTGCCGAGACCCGGCACATAGCCTGGCCTGAATTGGTCAGAAATCCCGACAGCTAGTTATGAAGCTCCTTTCAGAGCTGGGCTTTCAACACACCAAAATAGTCCTAAAGGAGAATCATCAGGTCAAGAGGCTGGATGCAGGCAATATCGTTCTTTGGAGTTCTTCCGCTGCCCCTTTATTTAACTATGAGTCCTGGCTTGCGTTTGTAATTTTAGCCTGCATGCAAGTATATGTTTACACATGCAATTTCTAAGGGACACTACGGGGGTAAAGTAAGCCCTTGACGCTAACTTTAAATTTTCCGCTACTGGCCCAATACACTTTTTAGGCAGTTTTTATTCTTTGACCACCAAGTCGCGTTTTTTTTTACCCCCTCACGCCACTATGCCTGATTCGAGCCGACTGGTCTCGTTTCATCGAGTGAGGTTAGGGCACCGCCATTCTGTGCTGGTTTGTCCAATTGGAGGCTAAATTTACTGTTCGTGGAATTCTATCCGAGACGCAACAATTCTTCCGGACAATTTGACTGATTGACATGAGGTATGCAGCAGAGGTGGAAGATATTATCGTCAGGCCGCCAGTACTCAACCCGTACCAAACACTAAAAACAGCTGTCATCACACGTTTTTCTAAGTCAAAGGAAGCTAAAACATTTGCATCATCTAAGGACTTTGGTGCCAGACATCGACGAAACAGTGTTAAAAACTCGCTAGCTATCCCACTTACTAAAAGGGACAAGAGCTTGCCTTGCCATCCAAAAATTCGCTACTCTCGCAGAACTAGCCGATCAAGCTGACATCCTTCATGAGGTTTATTTACCACACTATTTGGCAGCAGCAACAACAAATAACGTCAGTCAACAAATAGCCGATTTGACGAAACAAGTTGCAGCACTTACGTCGACATTGTCCACCACCCAAACATCACACTCCCGACTCACAGATGGCAAACGTCAAATACTACGAAATAAACACGAGAATCGTGCACAATCAAATTCTTACTTTATCTGCTGGTATCACAAGAAGTTCAAAAGTGCCTCTCTGGGTGTAAATTTCAGGAAAACTCAAACGAGAGTCACTAGCGGCGGTAAACGACTCGCTCTCTTTCCAGCCGCTTGTTTGTCACAGATATCCGAACCAAAGACAAATTCTTGATTGACACAGGATCGGACGTGTCAGTCTACCCTTTGGAGAAGATGCGCAGCTCTGTGATAGCTCCCAACTACAATTTGATTGCTGCCAATGGGTCGTCGATAAACACCTTCGGCGCAGTTAACATCACACTCAATATCAGACTGCGCAGACCTCTCACTTGGCGATTCATCGTAGCTTACTCATCGACCTCAAGAAATAGCGTATCACGGAACTAGAGTACACTTAGCAAAAGGAAATATATCTCTCGCTCAAGCTTGATCCATCCGAGTTCCCCGACCAGTCACCGAAAAGCCGTATGCAACACTTTTTAGCCAGTTTCCAAGTATTACCCAATCGGGAGAGACTGCAAAATCTCATTAATTCTCAACGCTCCACCACATTAAGACCCAAGCCGGACCACCAATTTCCAATTTCCAGTAAGGCTAGGCGACTCGCCCCGGATCGTCTCAAAATCGCTAAGCTTGAGCTGGAAAAAATGGTTTCTCCCGGCATCGCTCGTTGATCCAGCAGTCCATGGTCGTCTCCTCTTCATCTCGCACCCAAAACATCCAGTGAGTGGCATCCTTGCGGAGATTATAGCCGCTTAAATGATCTTACTATTCCTACCCAGTGCGCTACTTAGACGATTTTGCTGCTGACCTTCACACAAAAAAAAATTTCTCCGCCATCGACTTGGTTCGCGCATTTACTCAAATACCAGTCGCACCAGAAGACATCCAAAAGACGGCGGTCATCACTCCATTAGGACTTTACGAGTTCCCGTTCACGACGTTTGGTTTGTAGAATGCCGCACAAACGTTTCAACGTTTCATGTATGAGGTAACTCGGGATCTCCTTTTCGTCTTTACTTATATCGACGATCTGTTGGTGGCGATCAACGCTTCGAAGTCTCTTTTCGGGAAGGAAAAACTGGTCCTCTTGGGCCATCTAGACTCTTCTCATGGGATTTCCCCCCGCCAGAGAGAGTCACAGCAATTATGGATTTTCCTGTACCCAAGATGGTCAAGCAGCTTCGTGTTTTTCTGGGTACTGTAAATTTTTATAGAAAATTCATAAAGAATGCGGCCCAACTTTCAAACCGCTCAATAACTAACTGACAGGTTCTTGTGTGAAAGGATCTCAGGAAATCACCTGGACAGCAGCATTAGAGGAATAATTTGTGATCTGCTAGCAGGCGCTGGCAAATTCTGCGGTACTTGTACACCCCAACACCAACGCTTAATGTTCTGTCTTACCGACGCATCGGAGCAAGCTATTGGAGTAGTACTTTAACAGCGCTGTGGAATGGCCTGGCAACCATTAACTTTCTTCAGTCGTAAGCTATCACCATCGGTGAAGAAGCAATCAACGTACGATAGGGAGCTGCATGCAATCTACGAAGGTGTTCGGCATTTTCAGCATATCTTCGAGGGCCGGTATATTACCATTTATACCGACCATAAGCCAATTGTGCATGCTTTCAAACAACGCCCCGAACGCGCTTTATCTTGGCAATTTCGGAGGTTGGAACTTATTGGGTAATTTACAACAGATATCCGACACGTCGCTGGTGGCGACAACATTGTCTCGCGTCGAAGCGATTTCAACTGCAGTTTCATCGGAAGATTTAGACGCAGCTCAATCAACAGACAACGACCTCAACGAGTACCTGCGAAATCCCAGTTCAACGCTTCAGCTCCGCAAACTTAAGCTGTTTTCCAACGTTGAGCTTTTTTGAGACATCACAACAGGAGTCATACGGCTTTTCGTTCCGGAGTGCTTCAAACGTCAAGTTTTTAACTCCCTGCATACATTGGCTCATCCTGGACAACGTGCTTCCCGAAAACTGGTTGCAAAACGCTATGTTTGGCCTTCGATGAACCAGGACTGTGCGGTATGATCGAAATGCTGTATTCCCTGTCAAGCCAATAAGGTCACCCGTTATACAGTGTCGCCCATCGCAAACTTCGAGGTCATAATCAGTGCTTGAGCATCATCAATCACCAGGTATTCTGAAGCCATCAGACTAGAGAATGGAACCGCCCTGATGCTGTTGCCGGAGCGCTAGTGTCTTCATGGATTTCGCACTTTGGAGTTCCTCTTCAAATAACGTCAAATTTAGGGCGAGAAATCGAATCAGACCTGCTCGTCCGCAGTCGAATGAGCTTGTTGAACGCTTCCACAGACAACTGAAGTCAGCTCTATTGTGCCATAAGGATTCATGGTACTTCGATCTACCTGCCGTCCTCGTTGGTCTGCACGCAGCTTGGTAAGGAGACCTTGGGGCAGCCCCAGCAGAACTCGTACGTAGTCCTGCCATAAGATCTGTTACAAAATTTCCAGCGCTTATCGTTCAAAACTTCTTGCGGGAATAGAACCGTTAACTTTTTTTTTCAGAACACATGCACTGATCAGTGAAGAATACTAGTCCGTTTGGTTTCAGTTTGCAAACTATTAACATGGAGTGGGGCGTTAAAGAGAATCGAGTCGCGGTAATAGCGTTGCATAAGTGCGGAAAGAGTGCTGGAAAAATTTTCGAGTTGCTAAAACCACTCGGAATATCGAGAATATTCGTTTATCGGGCTATTGCTCGCTTTGGCGAATTGTCTGGAGTAGAGGACAGGCCAAGAAATGGTCGTTCACGCGTCGTCCGTACGAATGCGGTAGTAAAGGCAATGCGTGAACGAATTCGGAGAAATCCCTTAGGAAGCAAAAGATCATGTCCAAGGAATTGGATATATTAACCAGATCCATGTCTAGGCTGATTCGGGATGATCTGCATATGAAAGCCTATCATCGGTCGACGGGTCATCTTCTAACTCTAAAAATTAAGCTGGAAAGATGCGACTTTTGCAGTGGCACGCGGACAATGGCCATGAAAACATTCTGTTTACGGATGAGAAAATTTTTACCGTGGAAGAAGTTTTCAACAAACAAAATGACAAAATTCCATGGGTTCAACGTGGGCATCATCCCGCTTCCGTAATAGTTTGGTCGGGGGTCTCTCACCATGGTGTCACATCCCTCCATTTCTGTGAAAAAGGCCTAAAAACTGGTGCAAAGGCTTAACAAGAAGATGTGCTAGAGGGTGTTGTGAAGGGTTTGAGCAATACCTTTTTCAATGGATACAGATGGATCTTCCAACATTACTCTGCTCCAGGGCACAAAGCCAAAACCACGCAGGAGTGGCTCAGAGTCAATATTTCTGACTTTATAGCAGCAGAAGATTGGGCGTCGGGGAGTCCAGATCTGAGTCCACTGGATTATGGTTTGTGGTCAGAATTGGAGAACATGGCCTGCAAGACTCCCCACAGAAATTTGGAAAGTCTTAAAATAGCATTAACCAGAGCAGCGTCCACAGATCTCCATGGAACCATACGTGCCGCTATGGTCACAAGGTTTGGACGCTTGTGTTAAAACAAAAGGCAGTCATTTTGAGTGAATCCAATTTTTTTTAATAATCAATATTGTGGTCTAATAAATGAAACAATTATTAATGCAATAAGTTAATTGTTTTTTTTTTTTATAGCGTTTTATATTTGTAACAGAACTTATGGTATATGGGAGCCGATTCGTCTTCCAGGTGAGTTCCATCCCGCTGAGGCTACACACGTCTTTGTGAGGCACGACCACAATTGACCGCTTAAAGCCAGCATAAATTCTCTAAGATGACATCCACGCCGACATCTCTAACGTGCTTCCCTCGACCAGCAACACCGTCCCCCCAATAAAACACTTCCGTTTTGACCATTAGCATAGTTTCCTCCCTTGGAAGGGGAGATATGTGGCAACATCCCACAATAACACAGCCTACTGTCACATTTTGTCGTCCAGTTGAATTTTATCTGGCGTCCGTGGCGGTCAGGGCTTTCATAACGAATCTCACAATAAAGTCATTTGTTAACTAAAATACGGTTATTTTTCTTTTAATTTATGTGGTCAACCCGCTACATATACATAAGAACATCTTAACCTAACTACTCGCAGTTTTAAAAATATACTCAGACTATTCCATTTCAGTTGTGCCAGCAATACCTTGATAATTTAAACAAACTTCCGGTTCTGCTCGAAGGATGTGGAGATCCAAATAAAAACAATCCCTTAGGAGATTCTTCAGTTCAACAGCAAGGTAGTACCTACTGCTGTTATTCTAATTTAAAACTTCAAGTATTACCCGATTTTTGCCTGCAGATACGACTCATATATCATACTCGTACTAAATGAAAATAAACAGATATTTAAAATAAACGATCAATCTAATGTATTGATTATTCTGACTGAAATGTTGAGTCGGAAACAGTTGATGTGCTAATGGCTTTTATTTTGGCCGCTTTAACTGCCATTTAAGTGACAACCGACAATAATTGGGAAATTTAAAGTCAGTTTATGTGAATTTTTGACTGAAAAATACAATATGTACTCGTAAGTACACAAACGTTTATGTTACGAATTTGCATGTTGTGCATTAAGACGATTTATCGGCGGCTTGGCGCCCACGTTGGCAAAATATAATACACAAAAATGAAAAGCAATAAAATCTCAATAAATTAATTGGATGCTTGTTGACTTGAATTGTATAGGGGCTGGTTATTTTTCTACACTTTCTATTTTTGGTAAATTATTAAGTCCATAAATCCGAAAGGAGGGGTGTAATTAGTGAGGTATTTAGTGGAAAATTTATTGAAAATGTTCATATCTGAGATTTCGAGGCTTTTGCAATATGATTCGCCACGACAGGTTGGATTTTGCGACGCTCTATTGTTGATATTTTCGCATTTTAGTGTTTCGGCCTTTTCTTTGAACCTCGAATGGATTTCGAGTTTCTATCGCCTTTTAGAAGACCTTCTTTGGACATGGCAAAACAAGATGATTTATTCAGCCCGAATGTTTTTTTTTTTATTTATTCTTGATGTGAAAACTTTTGTGGATATGCGCATTTGTTATTAGACTAGGTTTTGTCACACTCGTTGATATTCGTAACTCGTACCCAACTCCGTTTGCATTGATGGCATAACCAAAACCAAAATTATGGTTTCGATTCAACGAGAAGGTCTTCATATAAAGCCAGTGGAATTGATCCAAATTTTCGTTGGCTACCATGAGAGTTTCGACATCTCTTCCGAAGAAGTTCAAAATGATCTTTCTACGCTGTCTTCGCATGTTAGCTCTAAACGCCTTGCAAAGAGCTCGTTCAAATTTTAAAAACTATTACAGTTCCTAACAAACTGAATTCTGTATCCTCCAGTCTACAATGCCTGTCCATTTACTACCAAAATGTAAGAGGTTTGCGCTGTAAAATCTCCGCCGTATATCTCAATTCTCAAAGTTTCGCTATGACCTGATTGCTCTTAGTGAAACAAATCTAATTCCTGACATTCAAAACCATGAGCTGTTTCCTCCAAATTTCAAAGTTTTTCGAAAAGATGGATTTGAAAGAGATGTTTTCACGCAACTCCTGTTGATGTGGGGAATATCAACTTTGAGCTAGTTTGTGTCAACATTACGCTCCCCAAACGCTGTCTTTACATACTTTGTTGTTATATTCACCCATCTCAACCAATTGAGTCTTATCGACCTGTAGTTCACGCAGTGAATTTTTTGACTGATGATACACAACCTGAAGATTGTATTGTTCTAGTAGGAGATTTCAATCTCTCTCACCTTAAATGGGAGCCCTCCGATGATTGGTCTCATTTCGTCTCTCTTAATTCATCTCCTCTGAAATAGAAATATTGATGGTGGACTGCCTAACCAACTCAAGTCTAAATCAGATTAGTGGAATACCTAATATAAAGAACAGACAACTTGACCTTGTCTTCACATCCGATTCAGATAACCGTGTCGTTTATAGGAGTGATCATCTTCTTTCTACCCTAGACCGCCTTCATCCCCATGTGTCGATTCGGAAAATTCATTTTCATTTAATTTCTGAAGAACAGACTTTAACAAACTTAAAAACCTCATCAGCAACATTAACTTTGACTTTATTGCTGAGATAACTAACAATGATCTTACTCTATCAACTTTCTATTCGTTAATTTTCTCCGTCAGACAGCAAAGCCGACTGCATGTCAGCTCCTCTCTGGTACGACAAGGAGTTGCGCTCTCTCCGTAATAGCAGAAACAAGAACTCGATCTGATTCCGACTACAGTAATTATCGATTGGTATACAATCGTATTTCTGAACTTTGTGAGTCTAATTACCTTGAGTACCTCTACTACATGCAACCTAGCTTAGTTTCGGACCTTAAACGCTTCTACCAGTTTGTTAATACCAAAAGAAAGTCAGACGGCTACCCATCTACTCTAAAATTTCTTAGTGAATCCTCTGCCGACCCAAAGACCATTGCAAATTTCTTGCCTGTCATTTCTTTTCTAAGAAAATAGCTGAACCCGATCCTACTTTAACCATATGAGGCTCTATCCTGAGACGTCATCCATCTCGGTATCTGAAAACATTACCAAACTTATAGATGATTTTCCGTCCTGTCCTGATGGCCTTCTGGCTATTGTAATAAAAGAGCGTGTTACCCACCTCGGTTCTCCCCTTACTGCCCTATTTAACTTGTCTGTCTCAACAGGTACTTCCGCTTCCCTATGGAAGGAATCTTACATCATCCCTATTCATAAAAAGGAAGTAAGGCCGAAGTCGATAATTATAGGCCCATAGCAAAACTCTCTTGCATACCCAAACTTTTTGAAAGCATAGTCTATCAATAACTGCTTCCGCACTGTAGGCCAAATGTCTGCACAAATCAGCACGGTTTCATGAAAGGTAAATCAACGACCACTAACCTAACAGAGTTCGTCTCTAAGACGCTTCATGCTTTAGAAGACGGTAATGAAGTCAATTCAATTTCCGCTGATTTGAGCAAGGCATTCGATAAAATTTCTCACCAACTCACTAAAACTAACTAAACTAAAAAATCTTGGCTTTTCCCCTCATGGACCAAATCCTATTTAGAAGACCGAGAATACAGGGTCATATATAGATCTTCAATATCCGACCACATTAAAGCAACATCTGGTGTCCCTCAGGGTAGTCACCTTGGACCAATTTGTCTTAACTCTAATCTTTCTATTTTCGGATGATGACATGAGATTTTCCAAAGACATTTCATTGCCTTCTGACTCCCATTGTCTGCAAGATGACTTGAATAAGTTTTCGGTATGGTGCAAGCAAAACTTTTTGGAGCTTAATGTCAAAAAATGTTAAGCGATAACCAATTCCCGCAAATGTCTACCTCCCCCTCCAAGAAACTACTTCATCTGTGATGAGCCTATTCCTTCCACTACCCAAGTACGGGATCTAGGAATAATTTGTGACAGAGAACTGAATTTTGACTCACATATTGACAGCATTATAAATAAAGCTAACTCTGCACTTGGCCTTATCAAACGCTGGTCAAAAGAATTTTTCAACCCTTACGTTATAAAGTCCCTGTTCATTACATTTGTAAGGCCTCTTCTCGACTATTGCAGCCAAGTTTGGTCACCCTATAAACTAATCCACAAGCAGTCCAACGCAGGTTTATCCGTTTCGCACTTCGTGGTCTATCTTGGAGCGATCCATATAGATTACCCCCTATGAAAACAGGTTAAAACTAATTAGCATGCATACCCAAATTCATCCATAATAACATTTTTATTGTCGTCCCTGGAATTTTCGTTTTATATCTACTTATAGTACATAGTGCAACATTGCGATGCGTATATTAAGGCTGGACGTACGAGTATAATAAACTTTTTATTTAACACAAAATAAGCGGAATTTTTACGCCATTTAAGTACGTACAGTACTGGAGTCAGCAGTTCATTGCAAATTTTTTCAATTTTCTACTCCACCAAATAAAAAGAAATGGATACGTAATGATGTGTAATAGAGTGTATTTTGAAATTCACAACTTTCTATAAAAGTAATAGTACTTCAGATTTAAAAAAAAGCAAAAACCAACAAAGTAGCCAAATTGAGCTGTGCAAAACCTAGGCAACTTTTTTAATATTTTGTATAATATCCTTTATTTTGAATAACAGAGGCGCAACGACGACGCATAGAAGTAATTAACTTTGAAAGTGTATCATGGGATATATTTTCCCACTCAACTTTCAAAGCATTGAATAGGTGAGACCTGTTGGAAATGTGTTGTCCAGCGACATGGCTTTTAAGGATACCAAACAGGTTTTCGATGGGATTCAAGTCGGGTGATTGGGCCGGCCAATCAAGGACTTGAATCCCACTATCCGCTAACTACTCCTTTACCAACTTCGATGTGTGTTTCGGATCGTTTTCCTGTTGAAACACCCAAGGAAGTGGCATTTCCCATTCGCATGTGGTAGCATTACCGATTCTAGAATGGATTTATATTTGAATCGGTCCATGATTCTGTCTATCTCGTAGAATGGACCTACACCTCCTGCCGATAAACAGGTCCACACCATCACACTACCCCCAACATGCTTTACAGTGGGTGGCAGAATCTAAGATTGGGTCGCTGCCCTTTACGACGTCTCACATAACATATCCCGTCAGAATTAATTAAATTAAATTTTAACTCGTCGCTGAAAAGAACTGTTTTCCCAGTTTCAGGAGACCAGTGTTGGTATTTTCTTGCAAAATTTAGCCTAATATGAAAAAAGATTTTAGTTTAAATTATGTTCCAAGAATTTAATTGCACTTAAATGTCTTTTTGTGATCATCGGTTGTTTGCACGGCCTGTTACTTCGAAGATTATTTTCAATTGCACGTCCCCGCACCGCGCTAGCATCAATGTTTAAATCAAGTAATTTTACGACATCATTCGGACTTATGAACGGTCGTTTTTTAATTACACCACAAATGTTTCTATCCGTTCGACACGCTGTCTTACGCGGCCTACCACCGACATTTTGACTTTCAACGACTCCTGTTGCATTATATTTTTTTATTAAACGTAAAATAATCGATTTATTAATATTATAACGTTTATCTATAAATGTTCCCTGAGTATCTCCAGACTTAAATTCATCAATAATCTTTAGTTTAAGAGAAGAAGAGTAACTTCGTCGCGACATTATTAAAAAATATCAATTATGCGACTAACTTAAAAGAAAACTGATCAAAGACCACCACTCAAGATCAAAGACAAAGAGCTTACAACATTCCATGTGTAAGCTGACTGGAAAATTACTGTTAGCTATTTTTTTTACAGTGGGTTACAAAATTGCTTAGGTTTTGCACAGCTCAATTTGGCTACTTTGTTGGTTTTCGCGTTTTTTTTTTTAAATCTGAAGTATTATTACTTTTATAAAAAGTTGTGAATTTCAAAACATACTCTATCATCAGATGGTTGCTTAGGTTTTGCACAGTACTTTATATCTATGAGCAGTATTGCCATCGCAATTTCTCTGATAGCTTATGACTAGTGCTTAAATTTTCTGCCACCCTGCGGTAATTTTATCGGCAGAATCGTAATCGCCGTTTCCCTAATAGTTTAAGTCAGGGCTAAAGCACCAGGTTGTAACATAAGCGCTTTTGTAATATTGCGCTTTTTTCGGGGGTTATTTTCCAATTGCCATAAAGTGCACAAAACCAATTTAATGCTGAAATCGTCATTGAAAATAGTGTATGGAATATATTGCTCATTCAACCTGCAAATTTCGTTGTGTTAACATCATTGCACGTATTTTTAACTGAATTATAAAATGGATGTATCGGTAGAGGATATTCGGCATATTTTTTGTTTTTATGTCGGATAAACCAGAATGGAAGTGAAGCTACTAAAGAAACATGTATGGAGAGGATGTTGTCAGCGTGCCCAAGATTCGGAGTTGGCTTGCAATGCTTTGAAATGACAGTTTGGACCTGAACGATGAACGACGTTCGGGTAGGCCAGAAGAGCTATACGATAAGCTCCTAAAGTCCACCGTCGAAAGAAATCTCACTGTTACGGTAAGGAAACTCAACGTAAACCACATGACTGTTACAATAATATTAAACGTCGCCATTAATGGCTTAGCCCAGAAGACAGACCAGCACAACATCCCAGAGATGAACTGTCTATATGGTGGGATGCTGAGGGAATAGACCATTTTGAGCTGTTTCCTCGTAACCAGACTATCACCGCAGAAGTCAATTGAAGCGCTTAGAAGATGAAGGGCCTAAGCGACATTTTCAAACATTTTGAGTAATCAACATTTAAAGTTATTTACCTTTAACTCTTTTGATAAAAACAATAAAAAGTATAAACAGCCAATTTGAAGTAAATAAAACTCAAGTGCTTTTAATGTTAGTAATATATATTTTATTGGAAAGACAGGATTTGCGAAATATTTGCAGTATTGTGTACTTAACACCTTCATCCACGAACTTTGTTGTACTTATGTATTTATTTTTTATATAAAGGACTTAAACGACATTTAGAGCTCTTATAACTTATTTATTTTTTTATTTAAGTTTTTTTTTTCTTCAGGAACTGCTGAAATTGCATTTAAATAAAACCATTGATGCTCTACCGGAATAAATTTCATCTGCTCTTTTAAATTTTCTATTTTTTTGGCAGAAAGTTGTTTGAATTTGTTCTCTCTGATCCTGATTCTCAGTGGGATGTTTATTGCTGTTTGCTATTATTACCTTACTAAAAGGAACATCTTCTTCGTAGCATTCTTTGTAGAAGTATGAACCATACTCTACCACTCGAATCCACTTTACAAAATCTATAAATTGAACTTTTTCATTGGACACGATTTTTGTCGAATTTTTCACGTTTAATTTATTTTGAAGTTCATTTAAGGATCGAAAATGATTTTGCATATCGATTACAACTGTGTTTTTAGTACTTGCGGTTCGTATTATATCTCGATACTTCTCTGCAGTATACACAGTCTCGTGTTTTCGCAATACCTTTTCGATTCTGCCGAAGTCTCTGTCACTATCCAAAAATGTGTGGCCCACCTCTGGAAACTTATGGTTTATAATTTAAAAGTGTCCCTGCAGTATCAGCGCTTGGTAGAGGCAGATCATGTTAAAATTTTTGTTTTGTCCAGCACATGAATCTGACCAAATGATAAGATGGTTTCTATCTTTAGTGTCGGCATTATGTTGAATGAAAGTCCATATAGAGGTGGCTACTTCCGTGCTTCCCCTATCTGCTACATCTTCCGTCCACGTTAGCATATACGGTTTTTCTCCATTTGAAGTTATAGAATGGACTCCTAAATTATAGAACCACATCTGTCTTAAATAAAATGCATTTGATGTTGTGAGCCTCGGCAAGGGTATTGTTTGCTGTAAATCAACAGTTAAATAAACAACATTTGAGTCTGAACACGCCTTTTCTCTGTCCTTTTTTTTTGGATTTCAAAAGCTGACTTGTAGCTTAGCCGATGTTTAGCATTATTGTTTCCGGCATAACATGCGCTGCATGTGTCACTACGTGGATGACGTAAGGAAAGGTTAAATTTTGTGACAAAAATATTTCTGTAAAATGCTTCTTTTACATGATAGCAGTCTTCTTTGTTTTCAAAGCCGCATTTCTCAATATAAAGTTTGTGCAATTAGGAAACATTTAAGAGAGGTGAAAGGTATTTTTTGAAAGGGTTTTTATTCCTTGAGTAATGTGATTCTTCAGTAGGAAACTGCTCAACATGTTCGCCTACATACGCTGTCACTTCGTCCTTAATTTTAGTTGGACGTACAAAGTGTTTTCCTCTTTTATCCAGTGACGGAACTAACTGACCAGATTCATGCTTTTGCTGCATAACACTTATTTTTCTTATACCGATTTGGAACAGAGAACAGAGTGCAAACTTGCAAACTTTAATCGGTTTTCCTTTTAGATTAACGTTGTACTCGTAGCTAACCTTTCTCTTGCTTATGGCAGCCTTTCGCATTGGGGATTTCTTTTGAATACCACTAAATAGCAGTGCTATTCTTGCACTCAAATCAAAATTATTTGAGCATTTGCAACGACAATTTTTGCAAGGTTCACATAAGTTTCCAGTATTTACAACTTTTTCTTTCATCACGATACCTTTTTGTGATTGTATACTCCTTACCTTGAGCTCTAAGCAAAGCAGGCGCTGGTTTTTTCCACTGACTAGGGTTTTTTGGTTTTTTCTTAAATTTTTTTGGTGAATTTATATTTACAATATTAAAGATACTTCTGCTGCCCCAACTTCTATTTCTTGCTCTAATGTTACCCCATTTTCATTGAAAGTCGTGTCACTTCCTGTTCGATATGAAATGTTCAAGTATACTTCTTTTTGCATATGAAGGGCTTAAATGCGTTTAACACTTTCTTCCACTAAGTTCATTGAAAAAGTGGTTGTACATAACACCTTCATCTGTTGCTAAATAATAATCTAGATTGGATAGAGAAGACCAGATGAGATAAAAACTTAAGTTTTCATATAGGACCTTCATCTATAAGAAAAAAAGGCAAATTTAAAAAAATGTCGTGTAGGCCCTTCATCTTGTAAGGCCAGGTTTGGTTAATCGAAAGGGTGTTCTACTTCATCAGGCTAACGCTCGCTCTCATGGTATATTCGTAGCTAAAACCATCTGTACAACGTTACAGGAGGTCGGTTGCCAAAAATGGTGAATCCGCCTTATTCTCAAGATTTAGCACCTTCAGATTTCCGCTTGTTCCGAAGTCAGCAAAACTTCCTTGATTGAAAAAATTTTAGATCCCAGTTTATTTTTTTCGTCGAAACCAAAGAATTTTTTTAGTGACGGTCTCAAGAGGTTAGGCCACTGTAGACTCCATACAAATAGGCTTTTGTGTGATTTTTTTTTCAAAATAAATCGAGTTTACAAAGGTAGAAGTTTATTGTACATAAGATTGACTGTAAAACATAATTTTTATAGAATAATCTATGTAAAAATGGCGGCTGCGCAGCGTTTCGCAGAGAACTTCGCTTTTTTCAAAGGATCTACGGCCGTACCAACAACTCCTGTAAATTTTGGATTATGATAAGTCACTAAATTTTTTCTTATTGTACATACAATATAATAACAGCTAGAAAAGTGTGTAGGATTTTTTTGATATATTGATTTTTGGCCAAATGACGCACTTCCAAAGTCAAACTTTCAAAATTCGCAGAAAAATCGCCAGAAAATTGCTAATAACAAAGAGCTTTGCCATATAAAAAAAATCCTTCGTAATTATTTAGACAATATATATTTAAAGATATAGTTAAAATTTGAAGTGAATTGGTTGAAAATTGTTCAAGCTATGGGTGCGGCCAACTTGAAAAATGTAATTTTGAGATAAACGGGTTTACAATTTTAAGTTATAGAAAGCCTACCTGGCGGCCTTGTACTATACTTTGAAAAACAAGCACTTCGAGATATTTCCTGGCCATAATCTTTTGGGATATTATTTTTGAGGTCCTAAGGACCATTGAAAGCAATAAAAACAAAAACGATTTTTTGAGAATCCTCGAGTGGCTTAACCTCTGTCTGCGAGCTGGGCAGAAGTGTTGTCTACTGAAGGAAATTGCATTGACAACGAACATTCCCAGATATTCAAAAATCGCGCGATACTTATGTTACAACAAAAATATTTAAATTGTTCGCATTTCGATACAATGAGTGTCATTCAAAATCGATGTTAGGAGTTGATTTCGTGGGTTCGGAAAAAGGGCAATTCAGATATATTAGCGCATTTTGTCAATTTTATTAAGTGGACTATCACGTCGTTGTTTATGATAGCGCGATCTTCCGCGAAAACGAGTTACGACTTCATACACTGCCTCGGCTTAGTCCAAATCTAAATCAGATTCCTCCAGCTGTGAATTTAACTTTCGTTTAAATGTCAGCGTATATAGTACATATCATGTAACATTGCCATAAGTATTATACAGGGTATCCCCTAATTCGTCAACGATAATTTGGGAATTTATTCCTGCGCATATTCTAAGAAAAAAATCGTTCTACAGTAAGGTTCTACAGGGTGAATGACTCGATCTCCAACTTTTTAAAATGCTATAATTTTTTTATTTTTTGATAAATTTTATTGTGCCAAAGCAAAAAATGTTGGAAAATACAACAATTTTCAAATTGTATCAGTAGTTTTCAATCTGTCCACCTTTGGCCCGAATAATGGCCTTGGGACGGCCGAAGAAAGCATCGCACGCTGCACCCAAGTGGCTCTGCGCTATTTTGGCCCATTCCCGGCAAAGTGTTTGAGGTGGTCCAAACTTTGGTATTTTTTAGTGCCAATCTTCTCCTTTAAAATACCCCAGATAGAGAAATCCAACGGATTTGCATCCGGAGAACTTGCAATCCATTGTGTCGAAGAAATGAAGGGTGGAACATTGTTTTTTAACATTGACGCGCGCTATGTGAGACGGTGCCGAGTCTTGTTGAAATGTCTACGGTCTCTGACCGAAATGATTGTTTGCCCAAGGCTTCAATACTGCCTCTAAGTTTCAGGGTATACGATCGCATTAATTTTGACGCCACAGTCCAAAAATACGAGCGGAGAGCGACCATCGGCGGTTATGGCGGCCCAAACCATCACCATCTTTGCTGCCTGCTTTCTGGTGGCCGTCCGAAGGTGTAAATTTTCGAAGGACCTCTCTGACAAGTAAACTCGGTCATTTTGTTTGTTGACATATTGCTCGATAACAAATGGCGACTCATCGGAAACAACCAAAATCGGCAACACACCACTTTCGTGCAAGCGTAGCAACTCCTTCGCTCTTTCGACTCTAACTTTTTTCTGTTGTGGTGTAAGATCGTGTGCTTTTTGGAACTTCAATGGCTTGAGACCAAGCTCATTTTTCAGTATGTGTTGCATCCGTTCCAACGATATGTTGAGCTCACGAGCCATTTTTCTTCCATTTCGACGCGGATTTCGCTCAATTCGAGTCTTCACTTTCCGAACCATTTCTGCCGATGTTGCTGTTTTTTTTATGACCCCCTCCATGGCGTTTTGCAACGCTGCCAGTATCATGGTAACGAGCTATGGTTCGAAACACAAATGATTTATTCACGTTGAGGTGCTGGAGGGCTCTAACGATAGCTACTTGTGGTTTTTCAGCTAAATATAAAGCAATCACTATCACGTTTGAATTCCATCGCGGATAAAATTTTTTCAACACAACTGAGACGCAAATCGTTTAAAAGGCTTGTAAATAATAAAATTATCTGTCATGTGTCAAAATTTGAGCTCACTGTCATGAACGGTTTGGAAATTATAGCAGTCTGAAGTCGGTTGCAGTTCGAGTCATTCATCTAAATGCTGTCAACATATTTATCGAGGATTTAAGAGAAGGCTTACTTTGGTGTACCTTAATCTATGTTAACGGAAATTGGTCTGTTAATACTATTGGTAGAAACTTCGTGTAGGACTTTATTTTTAGAAGAAATACTAGCCCTTATAACGGCGCCTAAATAAAGTTGATATCTTCTTTCAGTCTTCAGATATCCAATTTCTGAATTTCTAAGCCTGTTCCACCTTTCTTGCCCATGCCAATTTTTGACTTTGAGGTTGCTTTTTCCCAAAAAATTTATAGTAAACATAACGTTTTACTATTTTTTACTTATGTATAAAAAAAATGAATAAAAATCATCAACAAGTTTGCAGGAAAACCCATAGATTTTATGATACTTGGGAATACCTGCAGTTAAATCATAAAGGAATTTATGATTTTTACCTTAGAAATGTAGGTAACACTTGACAATTAGAGTGGTTTTCCAAGAATTAATAATATTCCAATCATTTTTTAAAGTTGCACTGCTATTAAAAAGTTTTAAAGCGCTCTAGTTTATTTGGCTACCTGTCAAAACCCTCATTTCCTTACCTTGTTCCTTAAAAGTTCTCAGAAAGAGTTAGGCTTGGGATTTGAAGGCCTATTTCGAAAATTTACCAAACAAAAATGGCATAAAAGATTAGAAAAAAATGTAATTCATTAGTTTAATTTTTTTACGCTAAGGTTACAGTTGCTTAGAAACGCTATTTGAAATGTCTGCATTTACAAATCAAGAATACGCAGGCATTACTTACGTTTTTGGGCTATGCAATGGAAGTTGAATTTTAATTTTGGTGGGGGCGAAAGCCCCCATTTATTCGGCTTAATACAAGCTATAACTTAAAATTAAACTTAAATTAAAACTTAAAACTAAGGTTGGTTATTGTGGTGAAGGAGAACCGATTTGAGGTAGGAAGTGGTGCGGTGGATGTCAAAGACGCTAGGGTTTGAATTAATTTTTCGTAGCATGCGGGAGATTGGTTCGTTCGCGCCATAGGTGGTGTGGTGGGTTGGGAGATAGAAGAGACGACGGGTACGTAGATTACGAGGGTTAGTGTTGAGGAAAATAGAATTGTGAAGGGACGTGCATTCAACCTGACCTGAAAGAAGTCGATGAATGAAGAGAAAGTCGGCTGCATCTCTGCGTTCCTCAAGGGTGTTTAGGTTAATAAGTTTGAGACGGTTTTGATAGGGGGGCAGAGTAAAAGCATCATCCCAGGGCAAACCTCGAAGAGCAAATCGAAGAAAACGGCGCTGGATGCTTTCGATTCTCGAGATATGAACGCGATGATATGGGGACCATACTTGACTGGCGTACTCTAGGAGGGGACGAACAAAGGTAATATAGAGGGACCTGGTCACGTATGGGTTGGTGAATTCTTTGGACCATCGTTTTACAAAACCTAGTGCAGAGTTGGCTTTAAGGATTATCCCATCCATATGAAAACGGAAGTTGAGCTCCCTATCACACAAAATGCCGAGGTCGCGAAGAGATTCAACGGAGGAGATAGGTTGGTTGTGGAGAAGATAGAGTCGGGGTGGTGATTTGTGTCGCTTATGTGAAAAGGTGATGGATTGGCATTTGGTGATATTAAGTTCCAAACAATTTTTGAGGCACTAGATCGAAAAACTATCAAGGTCTTGTTGAAGAAGGAAGGAGTCATGGGGAGAGGAAATGGTTTTGAAAAATTTGGTATCGTCGGCGTAAAGGGAGACGGACGAGTATTTGATGATCCTATCGAGATCATTTATGGTTAATATAAAGAGAAGGGCTGACCTAAAACGAACACTGTGAAAACGGTTTTCGAGGTAAGAGGATATCCATTTTAACAGTATGGGTTCAAAGCCGAGGGCAGACAATTTGAAGAGTATTAATCGATGAGAGATTTTATCGAAGGATTTGCTAAAATCGGTTGCAACTACATCGACTTCGTTGCCGCTCTCTAGGGCAGAGATGGCAAAGGATATGAATTCAACGAGATTTGTAGTGGTTGACCTACCCTTTAGGAAGCCATGTTGTCTATAGGAAATAAGTGATTTGCATTGGAAACATAGAGCTTCATACAAAACACTTTCGAGGAGTTTGGGTATATGGTAGAGTTAAGCGATTGGACGATAGTTTGTTATTTCGTTCTTTGATCCCTTTTTGTGGATTGGGGTTATAAAGGAGGTTTTCCAAACCTCCAAGGGAAAGGGCAAGGGAAAGAGATGAAGAACATTTTTTAAGAAATATGGCAGGGAGGCCATCTGGACCGGGTGTTAATTCGTCATTGAGTTGGTGTAATTTATATTCGATATAGGAGGGGTCCAAGATGTGAGAGAGAAGTGGGCCGTTGGAGAAGTTCAGTAGGTAACGAAAATAGGATGGATCTGGTACAAAGGAGTCATTGGTGAAGGATTGTTTAAAGAAGCTGGCAAATAGGTTGGCAATGGTGAGTGGATCGGTTGATGACTTGTTGTTGAAAGAGAGGGAAGGAGGGTAACCATCGGACTTTCTTTTGTAGTTAACAAATTGGTAAAAGGACTTAGGGTCATTTATAAGGTTGACTTGCGCATTGTTAAGGTAACGCTGGTAAAGGGAATCGTAAAGTTCGGTGAAATGAAGATAAGCACCAAGATAGTTGGAATAGTCGGACAAGGATCTGGTACGCAGGAAAACAGCCCATAACTTGTTTCTCTTGTTTCGTAAGGAACGAAGCTTGCGATTATACCAGGGAGGACTAGTAGATGATGTTTTAAGGCGGGAAAACGGAACGTAAAGGCTGAAAGAATTAAATATTTCTTTATAAAAATGGATAAGGCATCATTTACGCTTAGGTTGTGAAAGTTAAATGGGGATCTGCTAAGATAGTCACTGATTTTGTGAAAGTTTGCTTTATGAAAGTCGTAGGATGAGAGAGTTGTGGGAGGAGTGGACTGGAAAGAAGAGTTATGAAAAAATGAAAGTAGAAGGGGGGGGGGGGTAGTTGTCGATTGTAGAGAGAGATAGGGGACAAAGTGAGACTGAGGAGTTAATTGAATCTGTTGTGAAAATAAGGTCCAGTTGCCTGCCCATATAGTTGGATACACCACTGACTTGGCATAGACTTGAGTCTGTTAAGCGATCTAAGAAGAGACATTCCTTAGCTGAGTTGGCATTTGAAGCGATGAAGAACGATTGATCGTCTGATGGAATCCACTGTAGCTGAGGAAGATTAAAGTCGCCGAAAACAAAGATATCGTCAGTAGAGTCAGACAGGTCAATTAAATAGTCGATCGCATCGACAACAAGTTGGTAAGATTCGGTAGTTTGAGCTGGCAGGATGTAGCAACATAAAGCGTAAAGGGACTTGAAGGGGAGTGATATTTTTATAGCGACAAAGTCGACTTTAGAGGATGAAGAGATGGTAATGGGAGAAGAGTAGGTAGGACGCCTCGACAGGAGGAATCATCCTGAGGGCGGGTAGGATTGTCGTCGCGAAAAACATTAAAAGTAGGGGGGAACAATTCCTGGTTCTTTATGTCGGGAATCAAATTGGTTTCAGTCAAGGCGTAAATATCAAAGGGAAGAGAATGCGATTGACGTAGGACAGCATTGGTTTTAGAGCGAAGACCTCTTACATTCTGGTAGTAAAATGTAAGAGGGATGTTGTGGGGTGGAAATGTATGGCGGGATGGTTTAAGTGCTGACGAGGAAGGCACGTTATGGACGAAAAAATTTATCGTGGTCAGCTCAGCTTCGCTGTAGGTGTGAGACTCGTTTAGAGTGAACGTAGTGGCCGAAAGCAGCAAGGTCGTCTGCTACTTTCTGAGGGGACATGCTAAAAATCTCGTGGTACCTGACATAAAGGTTCCTGAGACTGATAGGGTCGGTAGGGAGGCCTTCCTGCTGGATGGATACCATGACGCTGGTTTTGGTCTTCCCTTCGTAGCAGACCGAGTCCGATTTGTCGTGTAGATAGGCGAGAAAGAGACGAATGTTTTCATATATCTTTCTCTCTCTAAGCCTAGAGAGTGCATAGTGACTTTCTGTAGTTCCATTGGTTTGCTGGGTTAGTTTAACTGTGGGGGGAAAAAGAGGATCAAGAATAGGGGCAGTGGAGGAGGGAGATGGAGATTCGTGGTTGGATATGGAGTTGGGCGCCGGATGAGATGTTGGGTTGGGTTGGGTTTGAACTAGTGCGCGACAAAGATACTATGAACTTTATCCTAACCGACGACTTCCTAGTAAAGGAGTATTCAGAAATACTTATCGCAGGCTTCGGGAAACGGGATCAGTTCTAAATATACGACCGAATGCGGAAGCCGCACAAGTAAGAAAGATTTCGGCTGATGAAAGAATTATGGAAGCTGTTACAACTGGTCCATCAATCAGCATCAGACGCTTAGTTTTACAATCCAATGTTTCCAGACATAAAATTACTAATGTACTGCATGGAGCAAATCTTTATCCATGCCACCGTAAACCTGTACAAGAACTACTTCCCAACGATTTGGAAAAGAGACTTGAGTTTTCAAACTGGTTGCTAAGCAGAGCTTGGATGACAACGAGTTTATTAGCAGAATTCTTTGGACGGACGAATCTCAATTTACAAGCGATGGGATCACAAATTTTCATAATCTCCATACGTGGGCTGCGGACAATCCACATACAAGGAGACATAAATCAATATGTGGGCAGGTGTACTTGGAAACAAGTTAATCGGTCCCTTCAAACTACGAGTGCCAGCTAGACTGGATTCTACAAACTATCTGGAGTTTTTGCGAAGTGACTTACCAGATCTATTGGAAGACATCCCACTGATTCAACTGGCTTCATCATATTTTCAACAAGACGGTGCTCCAGCCCACTATAGTCGTGAGGTTAAGAGTGAGTGGTACTGTAACCGTTGGATAGTAAAAAATGGACCAGTTCACTGCCGTGCATAATCTCCTGACCTTACAGTATTGGATTTTTTTGTATCGGGAAGATTGAAAGAACTTATTTATTCAACCGAAATAGCAACTTTAATTGAATTGGAATAGCGTATTCTCTAAACGAAATCAAAAGTGAGGCAGTAGTTACCTACGTTCGAGACGTTCGCATACGACTAGACTAGACTTCGTAGTCTAACTCAATTGTCCACGCTTGAGAGCCTTGCCTTCTTACCACCGATAAAAGGATATTAGTAAACAAGCAATATTTGTATTGTCCAATTTGATTTTTGAAATCAGTGTTAAAAATAAATAAAATAAATTGATAGCGCAACAGTCTGGTGTGCATTAAGGCTTAACCTCTCCACTCACTGCGTTATCCGCGCATTTATCAATTCTAAACTACGCGAGCGTGAGAGAACTTTTTTACAAGAAGAGGATTTCAGTTTCGGGGACTTGTCGTTGCCTGCCGTAAGGGTGATTCTGTCAGAATTAAGGATTTGGCATTACCCTACCCACACTCTCCGACGTCATATTTGAAGAATTTAACCACTTCTCCACAGCACCATTAATTCAGAAAACAATGTAGACAAACACCTAGCCCACTTTAGTCCTTGTATAGGATTTTAAGTTAATATATGCAATTTTTATTTTGAAATGAAATATAACTGATACTATTAGTTATGAAAGTCGTAAAGTTTCAAATCGCACGAGCGGGGCGGCCAATGGACAGGCCCGCAGAGCGATAAGACGATCACCGATCAGCTAGTTTATTGTGACATTGAGCGATTGCTTTCTACATCGACTTGCCACCATCATCTAGTACTTCTTGTACGACCCAATGTGATTTTGCATAGTTTTTAGGTCAATACAAACTCATAGACAGGTCTTTTCGCAAAGATACGCCACAGAAAGCTTCGAAAGATGCTCAGCCCTTGAGGACGGCGCGGAAACGATTGATGACTTACCGACTCGCGTACAGCTGCAATGGCCCTTCTGACGTTACGCTATCTCACTGATAACAAATGGAGTGAATAAGTTGATTAAATTTTTCTCACTAAACGCTCAATTGTTTGCTTATCGGGACGATTATAACGGCCGGAAATTGAAGTAACGTACGGAGCGCAGTAGTAACTGACCTCGAATTGTGATAAGACCTTTCAATGAATTGTTAATGTCGTTGAAGCGTATACCTTTTCATGATTAAATGATAGACAATTTGGAACACAAATATGGTATCTATCAAAAAGAGCAGTAAGTTCTTTATAAAAATGGGGCGCAACTAATTAAAAACCGCTTAGGTTCTTTTACTGAGAAATCTCACAGTAGAAAGGTAAATATGTGAATGTTTCAGTGATCAGCGCCCAGTACCTGCAGTCTGATGATAGCGTAGGTCGGACACTCAGTGCTCCGACGACACCGGGTCGTCATAATTTTCACTGACTGGGGGACAGCGGGAAAAGCGCTAATTTTAAGAAACGTTGAGAAGCATTCGTTTGGTCTGCCGGCGTACTAGAGTGTCATGCCATCTGCGCTAAAACCAACTTGGCAATTGGAACCCTAACCAAGAACGCTGGTTGTTCTAACGCAGTTTCGGGTCCTGAGAAACTCTCTTCTGAGCGTAGTCGAGCAAGATTTAAGCCTTCTAACTGCGTTCAAAGAAGTCTTGTATCCTCGAAACTTCTTGGAAACAATGACAGACTTTACCAAAGCCTTAGACGTAGCTGGGTTGTCGCTGTCGGCGTAAATAATTCGTCCTTCCGCAGATTTTTTACAATATAAGTAATTCATTTCTAGTAATGTTGTGTATATCTCCGCATGGAAGATAGATGCAAGTTTTCCCAATGATAAATGAAATCTAGCGTGCCTTCTCGTCCTCTAAAAAAACACCAACCCCGAGTCGTAGATCGTCTTCAAAACCTTACACAGTGAAAATCGTACTTTCTCAGAAACATGAGTGCTGGTGTCATTTCATCAGATGGGAAGTCAAAAACCCAGAGGTAAAAGACAGTGGGAGAATAAGGTCAGTGTAGTGTGTTTTGTACCAAGGACCGTTTCCTTTAAAATGGAAACGATCATCAATGCATCTAGAGTAAAGCGTGGAGTGCTGCGGAAATCCGCGTACATCAAAGACAGATCATTCTTTCGAAGCAACAGTGTCGTATTTTCATAAAAGTTTGTTTCACCAAACAGCCGCAGCATCGGTTATAATTGGTCCCACCCACGAGATGACATTGGCGAAGAAATAGCTACAAAAGGACTACGGTGTCTTTTTCATAAGGTAGATAATGCGGAGAGGAGGGTGGTCCCCAAAGCAATCCAGTGGAGGATACTTAAGCTGTGTCACGATGATGTGGGACATTCCGCTGACGAGAAGACGCTTGAAAGGCTCAGAAAAACCTTTTGGTTCCCGAAGATGAGAGGATTCACCAGATGTGCGTGGAGTGCGCTTACGCAAAGAAGAGAGGTGGAAAACCCGAAGGGGAATTTCATAGTATGGTTAGTATTCCCCTCCCATTCGACATCGTGCACCTCGATCATCTTGGGCCCTTAACGAAGGGAAGGGGAGTAACCAGGTACGTTCTTACTTTAGTTGACAACTTCACTAAAGATCCCATTCTCTGAGCCATGAAGACCACGAATACCATGGGATTCCTCAGCATCCTGAGTGAAGTGGCCAGCTACTTTGGCTTGTCAGAAGGATTGTCACCGACAGCGAAACTGCATTCACTTCGCGGACGTTCAGCCAGTCTTGTAACGAGAACGGAATCCAGCAGATTAAGACCGCTGTTAGAACACCCAGAGCAAATGGGGAGGTTGAGAGATGAAATCGGAGTTCTCTGACGTCACTCAGGTGTATGCATACTTCAGGGGGGGACTTAATTCCATCTGGAACTGCAAAACGGAGGCGAGCCCTCACGAACTCCTATTTTCTTACACACCGAGGAGTATTACGGGCGACAAGCTCTTACTGGAGCTTGGAAAGCAGACCAAGGTAGAAGCCGGTGAAATGTAACGACGACGGCGAAGCATTAGTCAACCTTGAGCACAGCCAGGCCCGTCAGAAGGCAGGATGCAACGCGAAGCACAGGTTGCCAATATGGTATTACCCGGGAGAACTTGTGTTGGTGGAGAACCAGCCTATAGCAACAGGTGAGTCTCGGAAGCTGGTACCACGATATCGAGGCCCTTACCTCGTCTCCAAGGTTCTGCCAAATGACCGGTATGTGGTAGAGGATATCTCTCACATGCAGCGAAACCAGTGGAAACTTGACACCGTCATGGCGTCAGACAAAGCGAAGCGATGGTGTGAGCTTCCAAAGGAGGGCTTTGTCAGCGATATCAGCGCCGAAGGGTACTCTGATCTCGAGGACGAGGTCGAAGATAAGGCAAGTTGTAACCTGCAGCGGAGACTGTACGACCGCTTTTTAGTTCCAATCATCTACGGAGGCAGACCTCTAAATATCCTTGTAATAAAGCACAAAGAAGTAATAGTTAATTTTTTTTTCTTGTTTTTTGTTTGTATTTGCTTAACCCGTGTAAATCCAATGGACCCTTCCCGGCGACAAGCTCTATGTCATGACGGAAGCTTTTTTAAACCAGCAGAAAGCTGAAAGGTTTTTAGCGCGACATGTTTAACCCTTTAAGCACTAGATGAGTCAGATCGTCAGAGTCCACCTTCTTGTGAAGGGAATAACCTCAGTTTTGAGAAAATTGTCTAAAAGCCGAAAGTCGATAGTCCATCACGTTTTTGGCTATATGCGCTTTCGCGCAAACTTTACAAGGCGCAATTTGACAGAAAGTACAGCTACGTTAGAGCTTTTAAGAATCGGTGTTACTCTAAGCATTATTTCTTCCATTTGAAACGTTCCTTGTCTCTGTGGATGCTATGAAGTCCCAAATTTGTCCATTTTATGATGTTCTACGATATTCGCAACAACTTTGCCTATTTTTTGTCTTTTTTATGACGCATATTGCCATTCCTTCGAAATTAAAATAAGCAAACCAAGAGCTGTAAGGTAGCCCAGGACAATTGAAAAAAAAAAGAAATAGACATACAAGTACATATTGACGATTTTTACAAAGCCCTCTGTTCGAAATTTCAGTCCATATTAAAGTGTCTAAGAAGCGTAAGCGAATTTTTAAGCTTACTATCGGCGTACTCGACAATTTGAAGAAGGAGACAGTATTATTTCAAAAGCTTCCGATTTTCGCAGTTCTTTAAACATTTTCCATCGATTCGGTCAACGCTCCAGTTTTTAAAAGGAGACGTAAAAAATATTATTTCACATTCACAAAACGAACTGAAAATGAGGGCTTTATTTCTTTTCTACAACAAAAATCTATGTCTAATAAATTCTGTTATTATAGAAGATACCCCAAAAATCGTTCTAAAGTAACGCAAGCTTGACAAAAATACTGTAGCATATCTGGGAATCCCCAGATTTATTTTTATGTATGATGTGAGATCTACATACAACAAGCCCGCGCAATTTAAAAGTTTTTATATTTTATCTCTAGACTTTTTTAAAATATCAACTAAAAAAAAATACTAATCAATTCAGAGATAAGCTTGGAACTTAACTACTTACGTGCACGTGAGGCAAGCCTTATGTTGCAAATCGGCCCAAAAAAAATCTAAAAAAGAAATAAAAATTAAAAAGAGCTATTTACGGTTCGATGTGATTGTTCATAGTTTTTTATTCGAGAACAAGTTAATTAATGTCAAGTTAGTGAAGAAATTTTTAAAGAGGTTGTGTGTAGTACTTTGGTAACCTTGCCTTTACGTAAGTCGGACGAGATATGAATGTGGTTTGCTATTCAGTATACGACTTATACAATGAGAAACGACCGCTGCAATTAAAAAATCTGTGCCGATGTTCATTTATTTAAAGTCTCAAGCACACCGGTTTCAGTTTGTAAAACCAAAATATTTTATATTCTGTTAAATAAGGCGCGGTGTGCTGTTCTTCGCGAACCAGGTGTCCGGGGTTTCAACAACATTAAGCTTGATTGAGAACGTCTGACAGGATTTGCTCTTTAAACAAACTGCTGCAACAACGTTCATATAAAGGGTGTTTTTTTTAGAGGTTTTGTTTTTAAACTGGTAACACTGTTTTTGTACAGATTGTCAATTTGACAGTTGAAAGTTGATTTGTGATTAGTACATTTTGCCATTTTGAGATGAATAGATTAACGCCAGAATAACGCGTGCAAATTGTGCAAACTTATTTTGAAAACCATGGTTCCGTTCGCCAAACTTATCGTGCGCTACGCTCATTGTACCGTCCATCTGAGCAAGTTATTCGTTTTCGCACCACGTACACTCTAGTGGATAATACGCACTCCGAAAGACGACAAACAGTGCGAACAGAAGAAAAGAAGTCATTGCCGTTGTGCAGTGCAGTGTTGAGGAGAATCCGATTGAGTCGATTCACCATCGTGCACAACAATTGGAGCTATGCCCATCCACTTTGTGTAAGATCTTACCTAAAGTTCTTGGGTTAAAAGCTTATAAGATCCAGCTTGTGCAAGAGTTGAAACCGCGTCACCATTATACGCGTCGTAGGTTCGGTGGATGGGGCGAAAACATGATTTAGCTTGATCCTCATTTTCAACGCAAAATTTTGTTCTCCGATGAGGCCCATTCGGAATGGAGAAAACCCAGAAACCTTTGCCGATACGCCCTTACAACCATCAAAACTCACTGCCTGGTGTGCTTACGGGCTAGTGGAATCATCGGCCTACATTTCTTTAAGTACAATGCCGGCCAGAATGTTACCGTCAATGGAGAGCGCTATAACATAGAAACATGATTTCTGACTTCTTCGTTCCTCAGTTGAATAGCATTGATAGGGCGTGATAGAGCTCTGATTTCAACAAGATGGCGCAACATGCCACACGACGCGCGACAGTTGACCGATAAAGTTGTCAAAGCTAATATCATAGACATTAACATTATTTTCAAGAGTTTTATTTCAAATTGAATTTGTATAACTCTAAAAAACACACCCTTTAGAGTTATTTAGACAAAAGCTTAATTTTGAGCTTTTTGTTGCCGCCTCGCTTTTATACGTACAGGGTGGTGCAAAATGACCTTTCTTATTTAAATTGATCATAATTTTTTCATTTCAGAGTAAATTACAGTTCATGGACATGTTCAAACGCACTCCAAACCAGTTTCTCCGTCGTTTGGTAACTTCTTGAAAATTCGATGAAGCGCTGGACGCCAGAAATGAAAGAACAGTCAACACAATGGATTTCTGCTGGCGAATGTGGACTAAACAAGACAAAGGCAGATTCAATACAGATTTAGGATATTGATGAAGGAAAGGTCCTCGTTTGGCATAAAGAAAGTACTCTTTCACGATAAAAATGTCTCGGCTCATATCTCCATCAACGGAAACGTGAAATTGAACGAAGTAATGAACTCGCCTTTGACGAGGCATGATTATCAAAACCAATAGTAGAGCAGAGAAAGACAAAATTATCAACTACCGCAAAGATATATTGAATTGTCTATTTTGAAGCTCTGTCCTATTCATCGGTGTTGTCCTGAATAAATCGGTAGGTAGGTCGTTCGGTCAACAGCCTTGTTGTCCATTAGTTAAGATATTGCTATCTGTTTTTCATTTTGTTTGGGTTGACGGGAATCTTGGAATTTATCATAAATGGTCCGTTCTGACTGACAACAGAATTTGAGTCGACTCAGTTGTTTTAAGAAAAGTACTGAACTTTGTTTCTGGAATAGGCCCTTTCCCATTTTCTTGATACAGTGCTTCTCATGCGCTTTCTATTCCTTCGGAAAAGCCTTTGTTTTTTGCTAGCAAAATGAATGAACCGCTTTCATCATAATATACAGCGTCATTTCGAATGGGCGTTGTTATGGAACATATGCTTACCTGCATAGTAAAGTCAACTCTTTCAACCCACTTACATTCTAACTGCATTTGTACAGAAAAATGCTTAAAAATGAGCTTAATTAACTTATATTTATCTTATGGAAACTTATTAGCTCTAAGCTAATCCTAATACTTAAACTAACATATAGTATGTCTTTCTCAACGTATCCTAAAATAGATTACCTAATTGCTTTTTTTAAACTATCTCTCATATCGCGATTCTCTACCGTCCAACTGAAACGGAGACGCTCCGGTTCACAAAGCGACGTGAAAGACTAGCAAAATCGGTAATTTGTCCTGGATCAGCCCTTTCTTATCAAAATCTTGGTACAACACTGAGGGACATACTCTAGTGATATAGATAATTGCCTCAGAGATCAGATTATTTGCAGAAGTCATTGTTCTGGAAAGGTGCCTTCGGGTTAACTTAATGACGAAAGGTATCTGGCTACATTTCGACAAGCAAGTGTCCCACGATCGAGGACTTTCGCCAATTTTTCTGGTATCCGTAAAGGCCACACATACAATATATAAAGGTGCCCTAAAAAGAACTGTTCCCTAGTACTGAAAATTGACTTTCAACTTAAAGTCTTCGTAAAATTATTTAATCATACCGAAGAAGCGGTGCAAGAGTATACTCATATTATTGAACTCGATCTTTGGACCTGGTTCGTATGACATTAAGTCGTCTAATTGTTAAATAGGAATAGCGAATTAACCACACCTTTCTGGTCATTTTTATTCCAGATATTACAGCAGAATTTTTCACGATTAACTGTCTACTGTTAAGCACATTAATAATTGTGTATAGAAGTCGTTTACATATGCCCAGCCGGTTCAGCTTTTTTGAGAGTCCATAAAAGAGCCATACGGTGACAAAAGCCATTTCCAAGTCAAGGCAGGTGCATTGCGCATTATTTTTAATCCATTGGATATCAGATACTAGGACAGAGGCGGTATGCGATATATCATGTCCCACCTTGAAATCACATTGGTTTTCCGCAACTACGAGTATATTCATGTCATCAATCCACTTAACCAGAATTTTATTGATCACTTTATAAGCTGTGTAACAAGATTTGAATATACTCATGGTCCAGAAAGCTAAAAGAGTCAATTACATTGGCCACATCAAGTGAATGTATTAAGGGGTTAGGCCACTATAGGATTTTCAAAGAATCTAGTTTTTTTTAATGCTTTCATTAGGAAATCAAAAATGATATCCCAAAAGATTACGGCCGGGAAATATTTCGAAATACTTGTTTTTCAGAGGATAGTACAAGGACGACAGGTAGGCAGCGAACCTCTTATGAATTGTAAACGCGGTTATCTCAAAATTGCATTTTTCAAGTTGGCCGCACCCATAACTTGAACAATTTTCAACCAATTCACTTCAAATTTTAATTAAATCATTATAAGTACGTAGGATTTTTTTTTGTATTGTATATGGCATAGTTAATTTG
Organism: Volucella zonaria; assembly: GCA_963966105.1. NCBI lineage: Eukaryota > Metazoa > Arthropoda > Insecta > Diptera > Syrphidae > Volucella > Volucella zonaria. The sequence goes on along the minus strand of OZ014532.1, from coordinate 86,200,261 downwards.
TTATTAACAGTTTTCTGGCGATTTTTCTGGGAATTTTGCAGATTCCACTTGGAAGTTCGCCATTCGGCCAAAAAGTCAATATATGAAAAAAATCTACGTAATTCTCTAGCTGTTGTTATGTACAATTAAAGAACGTTTAGTGACTCATCACATTCGTAATTTACAGGAGTTGTTGGTACGGCCGTAGACCCTTCCAAAAAAGAAAACTCATCTGAGAAATGCTGCACAGCCGCCATTTTTGAATAAATTATTCTATAAAAATTATGTTTTATAGCCAATCATATGTGCAATAAACTTCTGTCTTTTTAAACTCGATTTATTTTATATTTTTCCTGAAAAAAAATCGCAAAAAAGCCTATTTCTACGGCCTCTAGAGAGGTTCGGAGCAACAAGTGCGTTTGAAGGCCGGAGTCATGGTGTACAGAAACAGAAATACCTTGACCAAGTTTGAAGAGGATTGAATATAAAGACATTTTAAGGCCGGGATATGGTGAACATTTTATTTTTTACATTAAACATTTTTAATAACCCCTTCGTATTAGGGGCTAGAATATACCCGAGGTAGGCATGCCTGTCGTAAGAGGTGAATAAAATCCACTGGATTAAGGAGTTAAGCGACCCGTGCCAGAATCGGACATGTCGGGGGCCCAGTATAAAAAATAGCCCAATCTCCAACGGAGCATCCGGATACTTGGCGACTTCCGGATCAGCCAGCCTTATCTGTCTAATGCGGATCTCTGGACAGACGGACTACCCTTTCTCAGCTACTCGTGGGAACTAAAATAAATTCTATAAATACAATACAAGCCAGGACCCCTACGAGATCTCCAACACACGGATCGCTGGAAAAATCGTGCGGAAACAAAGATACAGTCGGTAGCTTCAGACGATAGTTTTACACCAAATAAGTTACAAAATCTCGAATTCTGATCTCCGCGCCAGACTCCAAAATATTATGCGCTGAACTCAAAAAGAATTAGATGCTATTAAGACGCAATTTAAAACCGAGTCTGATTCGCGACTTGACCGCCTGGAAAACTCGAGTTTTCACACGGACGAAGAAGAGCTAGTCCAATTCCTCACCTGAAATTGTACAAAAAGAGACTGCAGCCAGCTCTAATACTGTTGTGGTGAATAAAAAAAGCAATCCAAACAAAGACCGCCGCCGCCAATAAACGTCTTTGGAATCTCGGACTATAACAAGTTGCACAGAATCTTGAAATCACTGTGTTCAACCGATTACAGAGTAAGATCCCGCAATAACGATACATAGACTTTCAATGTCCTTAATCCAGATACCGTTCGCTTTCACAAAAATTAAATGCCGAGAAGATTCAATGGCATACGTATGAAAATAAAGCGGAAAGGCATATGCGCGTGGTAACTAGAGGCTTGCATGCCTCTTGGCCTAAAGAAAACATTTTATTTGACCTTAAAAATAAAGGCTTAAAAATAATCGACGCCGTTAATATACTTGCTCAAAAACAGCGCAGTGTTGAAGGCGAGAGGACGACCTCAAGACACGGTCTCCCGAAAGCTTAGAAAAGCTTTATTCTATAAATTCAATTTTGGTACTTATTGTCAAAATTGAACCTCCGTGAAAAAACTCGAGGCTGATTCCCCAATGTACACGTTGTCAGGGGTTCAGTCATACTCAGTCCTACTGCCAGAAGGTGCCTTCCTGTGTGAAATGCGCCGGAAAACATCTGACGCGAGAGTGCAGTGCTGCGAAATAGTCCCAGCGACATGCATTAACTGCGAGGCTGCGAAGTCACGAAGGAGTTGCAAAAACGACATGTGCAATCCAAAACGATACCTTCTAAAAACGCAGGGCCACCAAGTACGAGAAATCACAACAGCGGTTCAACCCCAAAGCCTTTAAAGAAGGCAAAGATAGCAAACGCCGTGATGGCCGCTAAAATAACCAATAACAACAATGCGCAAGTGAAAAGTGGAAAAACAAACGCGCAAATAGCGTCGCGAGCAAATACGACCAACTGTAAATCACCTGATTCTGCCTCAAATGTTTTCTCAGTAATTCTCGAGAGACTAGAAGAACTGACTAAAACAAATAAGATAATAGTCGAACGGCTTCTCAACCTCGAAGCAGATCTGTGAAGCTCAATACTCTTGCGTGGAATGCCAACGGCCTACAGAAAAGGCTTGATGAACTAAATATTTTTATTCAGGAAAAAACAGCTGATGTATGTTTAATTTCTGAAATTCACCGTGTCGTCAGATCGCGCGTGGAACTAAAAGGTTACCGCGACTACCACGGCCATCATCCATCGGGAAACGCAAGAGGCGGGTCATTCCTATTTATAAAAGACTGCATTGAACACTCTCTGGAAGTACAAATTGGATTTTACATATTTCAAATGACCACCGTGCGCGGTAAAAATAAAAATCACTCTTTTACAATAGTATATTCTCATCCTATATGCCAATCGTGCTGCAAAATAGAAAAACACGAATTTATTGACCTATTTAACTCTCTTGGACCAATCTCAATAACTGGTGGCGACCTTAATGCGAGGCACACCTTTTGGGGCTCAAGAGGTATCTCACAAAAAGGCAAAACTCTCTACAGTGCTGGTATGGAATGTGGTTGCCAATTTTAATCAACAGGCAGACCAACGTATCTACTGGCCCTCGGATGTTGCCAAAACACCCGATCTGATAGACTTCTTTATCGGAAGAGGAGTAAACGCTAGTTACGTCAAAGTTGAAGAAAGCTTCGATCTTTCCTTCCAATTATCCTTTCATTGTGCGAATCCTTGGTCCAACAAAAAAACTCACTAAGAAGATTTCCGAATAGAGGTTGTCGAAAATACAGAGTTAAAAGTACCGCTCAGAACGCCGTATCAATTTGAAAAAGAAGTTAAACGGTTTGTTGAAGTCATACAGCAAGCGGCCTGGAATAACACTGCACGCGAATCGAACAAAGTTGCCAGTATCGGCATAAGATACCCGCCGGAAATCAGGGAAATGATAAGGAAGAAACGAAGAGCGCGGAAAAAGTGGCATGCAACTCGAGCTCAACAAGATAAAATGTCCTCTGCAACTTTTTGAAAAAATCGATCAAGGACTTCAATAACCAAGGTATTAATAACTACCTAGAAAGCCTCACAGCAACAAAAGATACCAATTACTCCATATGGAGAGCCGTTAAAAGTCTACGAAAGCCCCAAATACACGTTACAAGAAGATAAAGAAAAAGCTATGGTTTCTTCGACCATGTTGCTGAAATGTTCAAACCATTCGATGGGGAAGCGCTTTCAGAGAATGTCAATATGCTAGACGTGACGACGAACCTTCCAATACAAAATGCTACACTTAGGGACCTTAGACAAATTATAGGGACCTTAAGCCCAATAAAACCCCCGGATATGACTTAATTACGGGAGAGATACTTAAATCCCTACCGAAAAAAGGTTTGCCACAGCTGCTCTATCTTATAAATGCCACCATAAGATGAGAGTACGTACCGCATCAGCCGAAAGTTATTATGGTCCCGAAACCCTGTAAACCGCTGACTTAAGTCAAGTCATACAGACTAATATCGCTCCTCCCGATTATATCGAAGGTCTTTGAGCAAATCTTCAATAATCGTCTTAAACCGATTATTGACACAAATCGATTCTTGCCCGATCATCAATTTGGCTTTAGAAGCCAACACTCTCCTGTTGACCAAGTGCATCGAATAACCGATGTAAGTGAACGACCAATCGAGTATAAGTTAGTCTGTTCAAGCACATTCCTTAACGTTTCGCAAGCTTTTGATAAGGTATAGCACGAGAGCCTGAAATTTAAACTTTGACAAGTCCTACCCCAGTAATTGTTCCATATTTTAAGTTCATACCAAGAGGACCGACTATTTTAAAACGATAAAGGCGGAGGTGCCACAAGGAAGTGTACTTGGCCCTCTCCTATATTTGCTTTTTACCCGCGACACACCGCAAATGGACGATACTGTGCTAGCCACTTTTGCCATTTTGGCAACGAATCGCTCTTAATGAAAACAAGTCTGTCCATGTGAACTTCACTCTCAAGAAAACTGACAATCTACCTGTGTTTATCAACGCAGTACAAATTCCTTGGTATGACACTCGGCGCTAAACTTAAATGGAGAGCACACGTTAAGAAAAAACGTGAAGAGCTTGAGATTAAGTATAGAGACATTTACTGGCTTCTTGGAAAATATTCCAGGCTCAGTTTAGAAAACAAATTGCTGCTATACAAGCAAGTGCTAAAACGGATCTGAACATATGGTATACAGCCTTGGGGTTGTACCAAAATTAGTAACGTTAACGTCTTACAGACATTCCAAAACAAAGTTCTTCGAGGGTTTGTTAATGCATCGTGGTACATTAGAAACGATGATATCCACAGAGACCTAGGAGTCGAAAACGTTCAGAACGAAATTAAAATCTTTGCGCGAAAATACAAAAATCGACTACAAGGACATACGAATAATTCTGTTCAACAGATCCTTGGGGAGACAAATTTATTGCGTCGTCTGAAGAGGACTAAGTCTCTCGATCTAGCGCGGTGATCAGCAGCGCTTAATTTCCAATGGAAAATCGCCTGCAAAATATCTTATTAAAGCAAAATAAAACGCGAATGAAGAACTGCTTGTTGAGTGTGAACTTAGTCGTAGTCTGTATAAGGGAGGTGTTTTTTAGTGAGTAAGAATTTCACACTACTATAAGCACTGAAGCTTATAGTGTCTACGAAGATTTCTCACCTACCCACGGGGGGGTAGGTATCAAACGTAAAAAAATCAAGCAAAACAAACAATATACAGGGTATTCCGGATAATGTGTCGAATACCTTAAGGAGAGCTTCCTTGAAATAGTCAGTGAAAAAAATTGTATGGATGTAGGATCATCCATACATTTTTCAAATTTATGAGTTTATTTTATATTTAAAAAGAAACTTGTATTTGGACCATCCTTATTGGACGAATTTTAATCGATCCAGGCCTTTTTTTTTAAATCTTGTACAATATAATAAATTTTTCAAATAGCTGGTGTGCCTCTGGATAGTCGTATTTAGATTATTTTCTAATTAAATCAAATAAATTGATAAATATAAGCTCACTTAATCGTTTTATAACACGTTGCTTAAATAAATAATCTATATTTATAATCGATTTACTTCCTGAAATCGGGCCGCAACTAGTCCACTTGATTACCAAATTTCAATGATAATAATTTTATAATTCCTAGTTAAACTACATACCTTTATCAATAAACCGTAAAATGCAAAAAACAACAGGTTCTAGGAAAACCGATATTGATTTCCAAATTTAGAACGGATACAACATTGCAAGAAGCTTTTTATTCTGAAATCACATTCGCCGAATTTTAAATTGCATTGCCACTGACTGGATGAAATAAGTTGTTTTTTGTTCATCTAAAATATAGTTTTCTTCATTGGTTAAAAGTGTTTACCAGCATTTTAGCTATTAATCCACCATTGGAAAGGAAGTCCTTGCTTTAAGTGACAGAAATCTGTTCAACTGTCATTTGAACACCCGCAATATTACAATACTCATTTTCACCGACAAATTTTTGGAAGTTCGGAATATATGATGGCTTCCCGACCCAAATCAGAAATTTTTTGAGTTCTTTGCAACATGAGGTCATGATGAAAGACTACGAGTACATCTCTTTTGTTTGCAAGTGGACGTTTGCGTTAAATTTCTGTGTTCTAAATATCTAGCTGAGTACAAGAAGGTTAGGTTAGGTTAAACAGGGGTGTAATGGATCACACAGACACTAGACACCATCGCGGTCCCTGTGGAACCAATTAAATTTGTCTTCAAATGGCAAAAACCTGGTAGCCCTGGTAAAACACCCAATTTTTTTGCAAAAGCCAAGAAGGCCTTTGAAGTTCGTGCCGTCTATTTCCTCTAGGTTTTCGAAAAATTATTTCCCCAAAAATTTTCTTCAACTACGTGATGTTGCCTCGCATTGTGTGATGTTGCCTCGTATGTGTGTTATGTCTTCAACAGCTTGCAGATCACCGCAGAATCTGCAGTTATTCGTATCTGACAATTTGAGCCTGTTTGTGTGCTGCTGTCAGGATTCCTATTACTGTTCTAAGCTCACGCCTGTTTAATTTTATTAACTTCCTAGATCTTTTGCAGACAAAGAGCCTTGGATACCCTGTGTCTTGCAAGACTTGACCACCTTATGTTAGCAGTCTTTATGATTTTTTCCTCGATAATGCCCCTCACTATGCAAAGTGGTGGTTTGATATTGGCAACCTCACTATTGTCGAACAGCCCTCTTTTTCTTCCTAGCTCGTCGGCTTGTTCATTTCCTTTAATACCACAGTGTCCTGGCACCCAGCACAGTCTTATCCGGTTCTGACTGCATAGTGCATTGAGCACTGTGCGACAGCCCCTGACTGTACCAGAGTTGACGTTGGTTGATTCCATTGCCTTAAGCGCAGCCTGGCAATCGATGTACGAGGGTTGCAAAGTATAGATAGCGGCACTCATCAATAAAAGCTAGTGAATGGTAGTTGTGCATCTTTTGACAAGTTTCAGAGTGTTTTTTGTGAAAATGGAAAAAATTGAGTATCGAGCTGTTATTAAATTCTTATTTTTGAAAGGCAATACGCCTACGCAAATCAAAAATGAGTTAGACTCTGTGTATGGGGACTCTGCACCATCATTTACCACAGTGAAATTTTGGGCAGCTGAATTTAAACGTGGCCGTAAGAGCTTGGGAGATGATGAACGTCCGGTCCAAAAACTGCAACCACTGACGATGACAGTGCTAAAGTTCACCAAATGGTGTTAGACGACCGCGAGAGAGATAGTAGAGGTTATGAAAATGTCCAAAGAACGTATTTGTTACATATTAAATTAAGATTTAGGCATGAGAAAGCTGTCCGCGCGTTGGGTGCCGCGTTTGCTTACGTTAGACCAAAAACGTGTTCGAATGAACATTTCCAACGCTCTGTTGGCGCAGTTTAGGCGCAATAAATCCGAGTTTTGGCGCCGATTAATTACTGTAGATGAAACTTGGATACACCATTATACGCCCGAAACAAAAATTCTGTCAAAACAGTGGACTGCAAAGGGCGAGCCAGCTCCAAAAAAAGCAAAAACTGGCGACTATTTTTTGGGATAGTAAAGGAGTTATCTTAATCGATTATCTTCAGAAAGGAAAAACCATTACAGGAGCATACTACGCATCATTACTTGCCAAGCGGTTGCCATGGCGAAAATCCATGGATTACGGTTTGAACTGCTTGACCATCCGCATTATTCACCAGATCTAGCCCCCAGCGACTTCTTTTTATTCCCTCATCTAAAAACTGCGCTCGGAGGACAGAGATTTTCGTGCAATGAGGAGGCAATCACGCCAAGTACTATTTGGCCGGGTTAGAGAGATGCGAGCATCGCTGGGAGAAGTGTGTAGAGTTACAAGGAGACTATGTAGAAAAAAAAAAAAATAAAATTTCGAAAAAAAATATCTTGTGTCATTGTTCGGAAACTTTTCAGACAACTGTCGTAGATAGCGATATCGATCTCATCTGCATTAGCTCTTGGGTCTTCCTAGGCGAAGATATCAGAACCTGTTCCTTCCTCTGTTTTTGAGCCATCTGTGAAAATTGCAATTTCATTCGACCTGATTATTGCATTTTTTGGCCAGTCCTCCCTCTCCGGATATATTATATCATACGGAATATCGAAGTCGACCAAGGAAGGAATTTCATCCGTCAGAATTGGATTGCCTGGCAGCAGCTCTGTTAGGACCGTGCCATGTCCAAAACTACTGCTCTTGAAGTAACCCAGATTAGTGAGTCGTATCGTACTGTTGCCAGTAAGTTTTTTGATCTGTAAATCAAGCGGTGTTAGGTGCAAAAAGGTGTCTAATGCTGCCGTAGGGGTGGTACGGAGCGCACCTGTAATGGCTATAGAAGCCGTTCTTTGAACCGCCGCTAACTTTCCGTAAATCGTTCTTGTTTGTTGCTTTCCACCATACTAGAGCGCCGTATGTAAATATGGGTCTTACCACCACCGTATACAGCCAATTCACCATTGCAGGTTTTAAGCCCCAAATTTTTTCTACTTTTTTTGCAGATAAAAAGATTCTCTTTGATCAATATTTACCGTTTCGTTTTGTTTAGGAAGATCACAGTTCACAGAACCTTATTCTAATGCACTCTATTTTTAGATGTTGATGGCGGAATTTTTTTTCATTTAACATATGCCCTCTTCCTTACAACACTTTTATAAACTATGCACTTTTATCTTCAGCAACCAACCGGCCCAATAACGGAGCATACAATCCCACAAGTATAATTTTTTTTCATTCATATTGACGGTGTAAAGGCTAAACTTAACATAAGTCGCTTAAAGCGTGCTATCGGACTTAACCAAATCTGTTTTACCTAATACTTGAGATTTCAATTTTTGATTCAGGTTTGGAAACCAAAACAGAAACTTCAAATCAATACGACAATAAAGGACACCAAACTTTAACGAGTCGCTCAGTATACTTTAGAGTGCTATAATTTTGAAATAGATAAGATACTAGATACTAATCATCCCAGGTCTGTTGAATGATGCAGAAAATTGGACCTTGGATCCAAATACGCTAAGTTATTTCGAAAGAACAGATCTACAATGGTAGGGCAGTGATTAATACGAGTATTACGACAAAAAATCCAGAACACTAGCCAAAGTAACTTTTTTGACATCACCCCTTCGGCATGCAATAAGAGGTTAACAAGGCGAAGAATATATCGGATGGAAAGACTAAGCTTTAGTCCACACCTTCCAGTAAAATCAACACGGCTGGCTTAAATGGTATTTGGAGGAGTAGATACAAGAACGAACTGTAAACATATTCCGATGTTAACCTGGTCAAGAAAAATTTAGTTCATTTACTATTGAGTAACTAAGGCTGCAGAGGTTTCGGGCCTATCTCAGATGGCTGGATTTCATGAACCAACTTGATATGTGCAACTACGTAAATATGACTAGCGGAAGATTGAGCTTAATAGAGAGAGATATTTTCTTAAGTCCAGGTACATCCTGTACTGCAGCGCCATCCAACATCAAAAGTTAAGTAAATTAAGACGATAATTACAATCATCTTATATAAATTTGCTTTCGATATTCCATTGGCACCTTACGGCCTTGTTTTTATACAACGAACACATGTTCAACAAAAATCAATTATCTCTTTTATTTTAATCATTACTTTAAATTGTTTGTTTGTAACTATGTACTGCCATCTACGAGTACCGGACGTAATTTGAAGAGACATAGTACGGTCAACAGATGTCAAATGTCCCCCAAGATGCCACTGCTTTGTTGTTCAACCTCAAGGCCTTCATTAGTCTTGGTTAGGTGGGATAGCATTCTTTGTCACCGAATTTCATTTGCTCACCTAACCGATATCACTCTTCGGATGAAGACTAATTTAACGATGACTACTGTACGAGTATGCGAACAAAAGTCCTTACTAAATTTTCAGCACCCTTCTCGATCGAGAATCTATCAAAGAATATCGTGATCATATCAGATATCTCTAGGATGTCTGTCTATTGTATATACGATTTTTTTGAGGAGTGAATAATATGAAGTAAATTGAGGCTAAACAATTCACATTGCATGTAATAACACTAACCTACCTAGTACTACTAGTTTTGGTACATAAAATGAACACACTCACAAGACATCAAAGCCGTGGAGAATCAAATTCGTTGAAATCCGCTGCGCAAGGAGAAAATCATGTCTCGGGATATTAGCAAGGTGAGGAAGTCGCCCACCTTAAAACGTGATTTGGGACTCAGCCCATATAAGAGATACACTGGCCACTTACTCACAGAAGCATTGAAACAGAAACTTAAGTCATAATCGAAAGACTTGCTTCGCCAGTACGCAAACAAACATGATGGTTTGGTGGGGAGTGGCTTTCAGTTGGGTCACCGAGTTCCATTTCTGCGAGAAAGGTGTCAAAACCTCTGCGAAAGTGTATGAAACGGACGTTTAAGAGAACGTTGCGTAGCTCTTCAACAAAACACTATTCGCAAAAAAACCGTAGATCTTTCAACAAGACTCCGCTCCAGCTCATAAGGCAAAAATGACTCAAACATGATTCAAAAACGGAGCTCTGAACTTCATCTGATAGCCCAGACCTCAATGCATTAGACTACAAGACTATAATTCATTCTGGAGACTATGGCTTACACAACTCGGCATCTAAATATAGAGTCCTTGAATGGCGCCCTTGTCCAAGTAGTGAAAATTTTCCAATGCATGATAAAAAGTTTTGAAAAATAATCGTTCGTTTTCATTTTCTTAGCCAAAAACCGTGTACTAAAACTGGATACTTTATTTCGAAAAGGTCTTCGGAAGAAATTTGAAAAGGGAGTAACTTGATACTGGCATAAAAAAATCGCCGGCGGCTTATTATCTTGGCAGCCCTTAAATTTCGGCGCAGAGTAAGAAACGTCAGGATAAATAGTGTTATGCTCCGATATAAATATCTTGGCGTTGAGGACGAAAACGACAACATCTGTAATTAGTCGGGCTGTCAACAATGAAAAAGACAGCAAGCGTTCTATAACAGATCCTAGCAGGCATCATGTTTAAATGTAATGCGTGCCACAAAATCATCTTCGTAACAACTGAAAAGCAAGGGTAAGACTGGATCTGTAATTGTCTATTGAACATCCACAATAGGGACGGAGATGGCCGAGATTATCGTCTTATGGAACTCGGTTTCAATGACGTACAGCACCAGCCGCCTAAAAACCACCGCCCTCAAGCAAAAATGCAGAGGAAAATGTTTTTCCTACTCAAGAGGCAAGGAAGGCAAGAATTCTGAAGCGAAAGGCTCTAAGAGTTCAAAACTGCACTGAATCTAGATGAGAGAAATACAGCGTTTTGTGCGTTGTGGTAAAGGTATTTACCAATAAACAGTCCGGTCGTAGAAATCATGATTGGGGGCGATAACGGAATTGTCTAAAAAAAAATCACTGAAGATTTCGCATTCACATTCTAGACCGAAATCTCAAACGCCTGTCTGTTAACTTCCAGTGTGGAAGGAGCGTTTGGCTTTAGTGCGGAATTCTGTATTCGAAGATGGATTCTCCAAAAAAAAACAATTACCTGTTTTCGGATGTTAATCCGCGGTAAAGTTTAGATCGCTGCCATTCGAGGAATCAACAAGCTTTCTGAAAACTGAAAATGAATTCATTGCCAAAATAAAAGGTCTTTCATTAAGCGCTTCCTATTTTTAAATTTAAATAAAACAAAGTGTGTGTGAGATATCATCGAAATTTTTTATTCGTTTGAAAGGCCTATCGATGCCATTATGTATGAAATTTGAACATTGTTCAAATGTCTGCCGCGGCTTCTATGGGTGGCGCGCATCGGAAATTTCCAATTTTCCAGGACTCTGGCGCATAAATCAGGCTGAATACGACCGATGGCATGGGTTATGTTGGCTTTGAGGGCCACTGTGGTTTGTGGCTTATTTGCATAGACCTGCGACTTCAAAAAACCCCACAAGAAAAAGTCCGAGTCAAATTGCATGATCTTGGTGGCCAGTTCACATCACCTCCACGTAAGATGACCATGCCCTCGAATCGCTCGTGCTGAATTTCCAATGGGGCGTGAGCTGTGTGGCATGTAGCGCCATCCTGTTGAAACTACATGTCATTGGTGTCCATATCATCCAATTAAGTGATGGCGTGACCAATGTCGTTCACAAAGAAATATGGACAGATGACGCCGCCAGCCCAAAATTCACACCAAACATTGACTTTTTCGGGATGCATTGGACGCTCTTGGATCTCATGTGGATTGGTATCTTTCTAAATTCGACAATTTTGTTTGTTGACGTACCCTTTCATCCAAAAATGCGCCTCATCGTTGAAGACGATTTTTCGATGAAAATTAGGGTCAGTTTCCAACTGCTACAGAGCCTATTCAGCGAACACACGTCGTTGTCTATGGTCGTTTACCTTCAGCTCGTGGGTCAGTTGAATCTTGTACGGGTGCAAGCACAAGTCATGATGCAAAATTCGCCAAGTTGTGGTCTGCGAAAGGCCGAGTTCTTGTGAGCGACGCGAAATCGACTGTCTTGGATTTTCCTGCACACTCTCACGGACAGCGGCGATGTCTTCGGCAGATCTTGCCTTTCGTCGACGTGCGAGTATTGGTTTATCGTTTACTGAACCAATGGACTCAAATTTATCCACCACACTGCGAATAGTCCTCTCGGTAGGACGATTATGGCGACCGTAAAATGGGCGAAGCGCGCGGAACCTTGCTCTAACAGAACACCCATTTTGATAAAACAATTTTATCATTTGCACGTGTTGTTGAACGTAATGTCCCTCCATGGTGATTTAGTAAAACAGACTTAATAAATGACAGCCAATTTGACAGATGTAGCTTTAACAATATAACCGCTATCAACTGTCAAAGTTCGGACGTCTCTATTGGAAGACCCTGTAGTAGCAAATCAAAAAAATCATAATCAAGGAATCAAGTATTAGTCTTTGCCCTTCGTTTTCTCCCACAAAGAACACCCTGCTGATCATCATTAAGAAATATGTTAACTTGCTCTCCATTGATTTTGAAACGGCGTTAGGTAACTTCTATACTGAAATTTTAGATTACCTTGCGCTGGATTCTTAGATAACATCCCTCGATCTTCGGCGTGTATTTATTTAGTTAAATTAAAAACGTTTCTATTTATTTTTAGATTCGATTAACATCAGGAGTGTTACGTGAATTCGCTTATGAGAGACCCAGCAAACATGATCGGTCCATCTGCAACTTTCAATAGCAATGGCGACATAACCCAATGGTAATGAATCGTCACGAATGCAGATTTCATTTTATGGGCTGGCTGCTGGTGGCTTGCATCGTAGGTGCTTTGCAAGTTACCACGGCAAAGCCTAATAGAGTTCTCTGGTAGGCAGTTGCGTTTAAATGATCGAACACGACCTCTTGCAAATTGCTTTCGACTTACTGCATCTCTCGGAGAATTACCGAGCGCTCATGTTCGATTACGGATTCCCACAATTTTGAGTTCTAGATGATATCGGCTAGAATCTCAACAGCCTTTGGCGCATCCCTGGGCAAGCACTTGCCATAGAGCACATATTCTCGACCACAAGTTCCAAATCGGTCTGCGAACGCTTACAGGTTCCCTTAAATGACATGTGTACCAAGAAATGAACGACACCACTGTGAACTAGCATCGATCCAAAGACCAATAGTGACGGTTTGAGCACCGGAAAACTCACCAGCTACACGAAGACCATTCTCTAACTGAGTCAGCTGGGTAGTTGGGATGTTGATCAAGGTCTTCTTAAGACTGGCAGCGTGCGAAATCTTGTAGCGCTGAGATAGTTCGGGGCTTTTTCCCCTTATTATCACGTGCAACTCCATGGCTTTGCGACGAAAATCTCTGTTTCAGGATTGAAGATGTTTTGGAAAAACGACGGAGGAATACAACATATCAGGAAAAATTCTATAAACCTAATTTTAAGGCGATTTACTCTGCCATCTTCTGCATGGATAAATTCTAGGATGAAGCGTTTCATCAATACTACATTCGTTACTAATAAACGAATTGCTTTAAGAATGAAGTTTTTGTCCGAGTGCTCTGATCCGACTGAAAAAAAGCGATGTGCTTCCTTAAAAAATGATCTCCCCTATCACAAGCCCCAAGTATTTACAAATTGTTGTGAGATTAGGATTCTATTTGAAGGCAGAGGTGGTCAGACAAAAGCTTTGAAATGCGACTCTTCCATCGTTGTTCACGTTACGAAATTGAACCTGTTTACATCGCAAGTCAAGGCAGTCAACTATGTCATACTCGTATATACTCGTACGTACATATACATATGGTATGGTCCAGAACAACCGAAGAACAGTCACATTCGTAAGGAAAAAGTTGGCAAGAGTTCAAGCAAATTGGCAGAATCAAGGCGAACCTAATGGAGGCCCTAGAAAGCCTATTCAGTTGTGTATACCATAGAACGTAGCAATTATCAACACTCTTTGTCAAAATAAATGATTCATAGGGATCTGATACATGGACTCATATTCATATGAATGTATTGTATCTACGAAATGTATCTCCTAATTCATATGCAAATGTTCCCTTAAAACCTCCTTCTACATATCTAATCTATCTCTTTTGCAAAATTTGAAAATATTTTTTTTTTTTTCACAATCCTTGTACCAAGTGTCAGCATAAATAATCGAGTGTCTAAATGTTTAACAAAAGTACCAAATGATTACCTTGAGACGGTTTTAAGCAGAAGAGCACTTTTAAATTTTAGGGCACATATGCTGTGCCCATTTGTTGGAAAATCCCGGCATAAATTGATTTGAGTGTGCAACCGCCTGCAGCAGGTTCATGCTCTATCCGTAAATCTATCATAAATGGGTGCACTTTACATAATAAAAATGAAAAATGCTTCAGTTGAATATTTTAAATTGGCTTCTTGCCTTGTAGGCATGAGAGTCTACCTGTTATACCCTAAATATTATGGATTAGTGGGCCTCGGTGCACTTTTGTGGAAATTACTAATATCTAAGTTGAGCATTGGAAAACACGGCATTTTTACAAAATCGTATGGTTGGGGAAAAACCAAATGTGTTACGAGTACCACCATCTGGACGTAATAACTTCTCTGTCAAAAGAATCGATTCGAAGCAAGAAAGACCAGTTTGTGAATATAAATTCAGCCGAAAATTCATAGAAAATTGTCGACGTGTGATTAGAAATGAAAAGACCATTTATTAAACAAAATGACTGCGGTAACATTTTTCGGGGTAAGGCTCAAAGGTAATAAAATTCATTCCAGAACTGAATAAGTATTTGCACGTATTCGAACAGGAATTGGAAATGAGCAGGGAAGAATACTTAAAAAGAAAATAATCAAAAGAGGTTCATTTCAAGTGAAAGCATCATCACAATTGGCACTATGGGTTTTAGTTGTAAAGAGGACCTGGAATTCTATCCATTCGATATGTACAAATTTGAAATAATGGGCAAGTAGCCCTATACCAAAAGTTGCGCTGAAGCTTAAATGATTCAAACGTGCACACCTTTTATAATAGAGTGTCTAATAATATTGTACACATAGCTTTCTGTTCAATCATCCTCCCATCTATTGTCCGATTATGACAAAGCTGGAAAATCCTACCTACTTTAATTTGGGTGGCGTTACAGTCCCAGTTGGAGTGGACCAACAGCTCTGCCCATTTAGCTCGATTTTGTGGTAACCGCTTTGAGTTGCACACAACAAGGCACCGCGTGGTACCTCCCGAATAGATTAAACAAGAAAGTGGTCTTCATTTACTATCCATCGGGGCCATTGAATTCTTGTCCTTCCGTCTAGCTTAATGACGTTGTTATATCTTCTTTTTCCATTAATTTAACTTTCTCCATACAGCACCAAGGTCATTTTTATTCGCGTCCATACTTGCGCGTCTACTAGTGTAGGACTAAATTAATAAGCGCGTTATAAAGTCTTTCCTTCGGTGTTCTGTGGCTCGATCTCCTCGGTTGTGTCGTTGTTTCAATTTACGGAGGAGCCTCGGTAGCCAAAGCAACAACCACTACAACTTTATAGGTTGCCGTTGGTGTTAGGTGCCCTTTGTTGTCTTCATATACTCTTACCTTTTGGTTTTAAAATGTTGTACATACGGTATTGGCCGGTGAGTGTCGCATTATGTTGAATAAATTACGCGACAACGCTTCACTTGGTCGCCTTTTTTAACATCAAATGCCCTGGTGAAGTTATTATACCATCCTACAAACATGGATGAGCTTGACATGGCTCTATATAACCTGCCTCTATAAATGTGCCCATAAAATCAATCAATGATTAGATGAATATCAGTATGATTGTGTGTTTCCGGGCCTAAAATCATACTGATAAGGACCTATCAGATTGTGTACGTATGTATACCTGGTGTACCTACATATGATTAAGCATCATAGAGTGCAGTTTAGAATGTCTCCCTTTTCGAGGATTGGGTAAACGATACCGAGATTACATTTACCGGACATACGAGTACTTTCATCCGAAATATTTTGATGTACTCGTATGCTCCTTATCAACTCTTTTTCCTTTTTCCCAATAAAATCGAAAAAGACTAAAGTGTATAATAAATTGTCTGCGTTTATTTTGAAGTGAAAATGGCTTTCTAGTTGCTTTGCATTAAGCAAGCAAGCGCACCCTGCGTGCTACACACACTAATATCATCAAAATGCTATCAAAAATAATTGCCAGCATGGCCCTTCAACAACCAAGTTTACCATCAGGATACGACTTCAATTTCTTATTTAAAACAGCATTAATATCATTTTTAATATCGGACTTAAGACATGATTCCGACAGGTTTAATAATGGAGTCATTAGAACGACAAAATGGAACCAACGTCGCCGCTAAACGGCGAGCTCTTTCCGCCTTCTGAGTCGGTAGAGACTTGGCTATTAGAAGATAGCTTTGCAAATGATATTTTATTCGTTGAACATAAGAATGTAGATATAAAAAATAGTCCATCGGAAGTCTGTCATGACTACAACCATGGTGAAGAACTCGTCCTTGAGTTCGATCACGATGTTAAGGAAGAACTATGGTCTGAAGTCAAATCATCTTCACCCCAACAATTGACTTTGAGTCGTCAAGAGAAAATTACAGCGAAACCATTATATGTATTACAGAACAGCAATTTTAGCACAATTAGCACCCACCCTAATCACCTCCAGAATCTGTTCTAACACCACCACAATCGCCACCACAGGAATCCCAAGATGTCAGAGAGATTTTCAATTACTTCTCATCTTAACAGCATCAACGACCACTGCTACACCATAATATTCAGACATCTCGTATTCCTGAAGTCTTTCAAGACATTGCTAGTACAGTCGCGGCACCAGTTCCAGCAGCAGTCAATGTCAAATTGCCATCCCCATCTACCCCAATTACTTACACACCAAATGCCTATAATGCAACCCAATCATTTGATATTGCCCAAAACTCTCAAATCGTTGATGAAATTGTTGAAAATCGTGCAAAAGGACTACCCGATTTCCATGATGATAACACTGAATGCCGCCCCCATCACAAACCTATGAAGATTGGGCACTAACTTCCCCATCAAACGCTTTCGTTGGCATCCTCCATGATCCGAGACTCATCGTCCTCCAACGATGGTGGTGGTAAAATGCCATCGAGCCCCAGCATCGCTAAGAAACGTACACGTCCTTATGGTCGTGGACTAGAGGATCGTAAAAGCCGTAAGAAAGAACAAAATAAAAATGCGTTGTTACCGTCAAAAAAAGAAGCAAGAAATGGAAACAGTTGTTAGCGAAGAGCAAGCACTCTCCAATCACAACAAAGAACTGTCTACTACCCTTGAAGAGTACCCAGGAGGCCGAGAATTTTATGTTTTAAACTCTACATTCATTCAAAATTAAATTACATTTTAAATATAACGCTAAATTTATTAAATCTAAATATATTTTTAAATATAAAATACAATTTAGTTATTATACACCAAGTATGTATATCACTTTTAAATGTTTTTTTTCTATTAATTAAGCTCTTTGTTGTGCATTTGCAAATTGGTTTTTGTTTTCGCTTCTATTTTTCATTAATTCTTTTTTTTTCTCAGTTTATCGCGCAACTCTAATTATAACTAAAATTTCGTTTGTGAAGTTTATTTTTGTTTTAGCCAGATTTGAATTATTATTTTTCAATTTAACATTTTTTATTTTATATTTATACTCCAAAAAAAAAAAAATAATAAAAAATTACTACCATGCAAGTGCTCAAACGTAGGTGTTTTTAGATTTGTTAGCTTATTATCGGCTAAATTGTGGCACTTATAAGGAATTATTCTGTAACTCTAAAGATATTTCGCCATTCAGTTGGATCTTAATTCGTGCGGTTTGCTAAGAGATGGCGTGACTTGTATTATTCCATTGTTATTATTCCATTGGAACATGCGTTGGAAAGCTACTGTCATTGTACGTCATTTCAGTATATGCCATTCATTTGAAGCGTAAACAACAATAATTTTTTTTCACTCAAATATGTCGAACTTTGTGCTTGAAAAAGTGTTTTTGCGGGGAGTTCTTCTTCATTACTTTAATATGAAGAAAACTGCTGCCGAAAGTCATCGTATTTTGGTGGAAGTTTATGGTGAACATGCGCTAGCTGAGCGAAGGTGCCAAAAGTGATTTGCACGATTTAAAAGTGGTGATTTTGGCTTGGAAGACGATGAACGTCCTGGGAAGCCAAAAAAGTTTGAAGATGAAGAACTGGAAGCATTACTCTATGAAGATTGTTGCCAAACACAAGAAGAGCTCGCAGAATCTTTGGGTGTCACTCAAGCAGCCATTTCAAAACGTTTAAAAGCAGCATGTCCGAAATGCTGCTGGAACGCCACAAAAGGAAGTCATTTTTGCATCGGATTGTTACTGGTGATGAAAAATGGATCCATTACGACAACCCCAAGCCCAAAACATCATATGTGAAACCCGGCCAACCAGCCAAATCAACAGCAAAGCCGAATATCCATGGCGCGAAGGTAATGCTCTGTATTTAGTGGGATCAGATGGGTGTGCTGTATTATGAGCTGCTAAAACCGGGTAAAATCATCAATGGACAACGCTACCAAACACAATTAATCCATTTGAAGAGAGCAGTGGCCGAAAAACGCCCGGAATATGCGACCAGACACGAGGCAATAATTTTCCACCATGACAACGCTCGACCCCACGTTGCTATTCCGGTTAAGAACTATTTGGAAAACAGTGGATGAGAAGTCTTACCCCACCCGCCTTATAGCCCAGACCTTGCCCCATCTGACTACCATTTGTTCCGGTCGATGCAGAACGCCCTCACTGAAATACGGTTCACATCAGAGCAGAATATCAAAAATTGGCTTGATTCATTCTAGGCTGCCAAGCCGGCGCAGTTCTTTTGGGATGAGATCCACAAATTGCCAGAAAGATGGGAAATAGTCATAGCTTCAGATGGGCAATACTTTGAATAATACTATTGTACATGTTTTTCTTAAATAAACGTTCAAATTTTGAAAAAAAACCGCACGAATTAATTTATATACCCAATATGTACAATTTTTTGAGCACAAAAATATGTATATTTATCTTTATAAGAGAAATATATATAAATATATAACGCAATCCCTGCTATGTCAAGAATTTCGCCAGGTATTCCGTCTTTTGTTTAAATATCACTCTCCAGAACATCATCTACATATGTTGAATAGTTCAAGAGTTTTGGCTATATTTGTCGTTAAACATAGAAGTAATCCTTACAAGTTCTCAGCATAGTCTGTGAATTTATTATTGCGTTCTCATCCGCATCCCTGCATGATTTTGTTCGCGGAAAGATTATTTCACACCTTGTTGAAACTTCTGCAGAAGTAATTACTTCTCTATGCCTCAGTGGACCGTTTCTTTGCTTTAGTTTTTTCTTTCTGAGAAGCTAGTGCTCTTTCCTACCCCTTTTCTCATAGAGGTCATGAGCAGCTCTCGTTGTATAACATACCCCTTGTCTCATTGTAGGCTTGCCGAGACTCTTCATCAAACCAGAGGTTTCATTGTGGTGATCGGGTGGAATTTAATATACCATATGCGCCATCCCTCTACTGACAATGTTGGCAGCATAGGATTTCTCGAAAGGTTATGGGAAAATGTTAAATTCCTTCATAATACTTATTCGGAATACTCGGTACTGAGTTGTGTCAATCTTAAATTCACGAAACGTTTGTACATCCTAAACGCTAGAGCTGTGCTTTGTGTCAATTGCAATAGGATCAATGTGGGTGATGGCTTGCTGCCACATCGAACAGTCCCATTAGAATTTTTTTCAATTTTTTCAATTCCTTTGCATAAAGCATGCAGATTGTGTAAATGAGAGTCTACATGAAGCCCACATTAACTTTAATTGGATGGCATTAACGTTTTTAACAATTCACCCATATTCACAGACAAATGATCGATCGCACGTATTTGGAGCAATTTGTGAAAAGCCGTTTAAGGATTAACAATTCAGATACAAATTTGGTTTGTTTCTTTACTTTAAAGTCTAGGAAAAATGTGTCCTGGTAATAATGGAAAGTTACCGTAAGCTAAGCGTAAATAAATAGAGCTTGGACCGTTTTTAGACGGAAGCCGATTAGCAAAAGAAATCGACCTATAGTACTTGCGGACATAAATTGACATACCATAAACAGGGTCTTCCAATAGGGACCTCCGAAATGCCATATTTTTGAAGCTACATCTGTCAAGTTGGCTGTCATTTATTCAATATGTTTTGCCAAATCACCATGGACGGACATTACGTTCAACAACACGTGCAAATGATAAAATTGTTTTATCAAAATGGGTGTTCTGTTCGGGCAACGTTCCGCGCGCTTCGCCCATTTTACGGTCGCCATAAGCATCCTACTGAGAGGACTATTCGCATGGATAAATTTGAGTCCACTGGGAAACTGACCCTAATTTTCATCGAAAAATCATCTTCAGCGATGAGGCCCATTTCTGGATGGCTGGGTACGTTAACAAACAAAATTATCGAGTTAGAAACGATACCAATCCACACGAGATCCAAGAGCGTCCAATGCATCTTGTTAAATTACTGTTTGGTGTGGATTTTGGGCTTTAGGCGTCATCGGCCCATATTTCTTTGAGAACGACGTTGGCCAGGCCATCACCGTCAACGGCGAGCGCTATATGTCGATGATTACCAACTTCTTTTGGCTGGAATTGGGTGATCTGGACACCAACGATATGTGGTTTCAACAAGACGGAAATTGGAAATTCTGTGCGAGCAATTCGAGGGCACGGTTTTCTGAAGTCGCAGGTCTATGCGAATAAGCCACAAAAAACAGCGGCCCTCAAAGCCAACATGACCCATGCCATCGATCGTATTCAGCCTGATTTATGCGCCAGAGTCATGGAAAATTGGACATTTCGGATGCGCGTCACCCAGAGAAGCCGCGACAGATATTTAAACGATGTTTAAATTTCATACACAATGGCATCGATAGGCCTTTCGAACGAATAAAAAAAGTCGATGATATCTCCTACACACTTTGTTTTATTTAAATTTAAAGTTAGCAAAGACCTTTTTTTAAAGTTTTGCCAGCTTAAAATTAAGATGCAGCTTCAGCCTTTGTCAAATATTTCGTTCTGAAAACTTAATTTGTCTCGGATGAAAGGCGCCATCTTGGCCTATTCTATTATTGAAATCGGGTTCTTTTTTCCGTTCCCATGTGCGCATATTTATATCGAAGTACAATATACTCGTATTATTCTCATCAACGAGTAGTGCACGAGAAAAGGCCTTTCAGTCCTAGAGTTTTCATAAGTAGGGTTTCCTACTTTGCAAATACATACGTAAATATTGTATTACAACGTCGAGAAATTTCCTGAGAATTCTTAGTGCAAGGGAGATTTTGTGAAGCAAGGACACTTGTCGCCGTGTAGAGTCCGATAATTGTTCATCGTTATGTTATGACACCTTTTGTCCTAAGAGTCGTTTTTTTTTATTTATTTATTTATTTTCAATCAACGATTTTAGAACCAACAGATTTCGAAATTTAGATATGATTGTATCTTAAACATAACTTAAAATAAATTTAATTTAATTTATTTTTCAAAATATTTCTGTGCAGAGATATGTCGAATTCTGTGCTATATATATTAAACATGTTAATACACAAAGAAATAGGTTCACGTTGACGTATTATGAGCATATTCAAATAGTAGTGGTCAAGGTCTTACGACTCTTGAAGGTTTGTACAAATTCACACATCTTAGCAAATTCTCACTATCAATGGTCGCAGATAGTATATATCGGATCAACATGACATTATACAGTTTTCTTCTCAATTCAAGAGATTGCATTTCAAGTAGGAGACATTTAGAACGATAAGAATGATGAACATAAAGGACATTATTAAAAACAAACGACGTAAGACAAATTTTAAGAATTTCTTTTGTACGTTTTCGATTCTACATATGTCTGTAACAGCGAAAGGACCCCAGACAACATTTAGATCTTTAGGTAACAAAAAAGATATCTCGGCAAAAAATTTTATATGACCCGCATACATGAGGCAATGTATAAGTTTGGTAAATCATTGATAAAAAGTAAGAATAGAGTTGGACCTAGATGGCTGCCTTCTGGAACACCAGAGCTGACTAAAATTTCCTTAGAAAAATAGTCTCCAATAACAACATATTGTTTTCTGCCATGGAAATAGGATTTAAACTATTGTAGCAATGAACCATAAAAGCCATATGGAGTTAATTTATTTAAAAGAATAGTCAAGTTAAGCTTTAACAAAATCTGTATAAATCACATCGACTTGTTTATGGGCTTCCAAGGAATTAATGCAGAAACTTGTAAATTCCACTAAGTTCGAGACAGTTGATCTATCTTTCCAAAAACCATGTTGGTATTTACTTACAAGTTATATATTACAAGACTATCTAAAAGTTTGATAATCGGTCTGTAGTTAGATACGAGTTGTTGGTGTATTAAGTTATTGCCTGCATGACGACATTTCTTAAGATTGGTTTTGGTGTTCTGAAGAACGCTTATCCTCTTGACTTGGCCTTAAATACAATGTTCACTGATTTGTTAATTTTGTACACTATTTATCTTTGGAAATGTCTTATTTATAAGAAGGCCAATAACGCTTTGTAAATTATTGAAGAATTTTATTGTTCATGATGATAGTTTCACCTGACATCTTTTTAGCTCTATTTAAGGCTATTCAGTCAGCTTCCTCTATCTAACAGCTTCAGCTTGAGGTAATAAATTGAAAGTCTGTTTCTAAGGCACCATTGACTAGCGATGGTAGTGCCTTGAAGTGAGTAACCAGGAAGCATGATGAAGACATTCGTAAAGGTCTGGTCATAATTATATTAGATAATAAATGTAAGAAACCTCAAGAGACCTTAGCAGATGCTATTTACCCAAATACGCTGTGACTTACATTTCCATATATGAGTGTTGCTCTTATTCATAAGACCTATGCTTTATCTGTACCGGATTATCTGCGGAAGTATTGCCACATGTTATGTTCACACTTAATCTTATCAATTAGATTTTTAAATGGGGATTGATAAAGATTATGTATTTTAGAAGGAAACGAGGCTCAAAGAAGAAATACATATGAAGGCCAACGAGTCTCTCAGCAAGAACACAATTCAGAATTATGAGTCTGAAGCTGTTGGCGATAAATCATTGATGTTTTCACCCACTTCTTCTCTATAAAAGCAAGTTCCACCACGTTAAGATTATCCGCTTTGACGCGCTCCAGAATATCTGAATGTCAATCAGATAAATCACAAATCTTGGTTTCAACTAAATGGCGCAACATGTCAGGTGGCGCGCGACACCATCAATTTATTGCGGGAAACATTTGCTGAGCTCATAATTTCTAGTAAAATGGACCTATGAACTGGCCTCCACAATCCTGTGACCTCACACCTTTAGACCACTTTCTTTGGGAGTACGTGAAGTCACTAGTCTATACCGATAAATCGGAGACATTGGACGATTTTGAAGTCAACATTTGCCGTGTTATTGCTGATATACGGCCCCAGTTGCTCGATAAAGTTGTCGAAAATTGGACTTCATGATTGCGTTTCGTTCGAACTAGCCGTGGCGTGCATATGGCCGATATCATATTTAAACAGTAATGGCATACAATTATTAAATAAAGCTAATATCATAGACATTAACATTAGCTTCAAGTATTTTATTTCTTATTGAATTTCTAAATTTAAAAAAAAAACACCCTTTACTAATTAAAAGCAACCAACACTTGTCTATTTTGTAGAATCTTCTGCATTAATTTTTCTTCAGTAAAGCTTGCATTTTTTGTATTTTGTGTAGATTGTCATACTTACTGTGTGATTGAGTGCTATTTCGTTAATCGTTCATTACGTGGCTTTAGCATAGGAGTCAGCGAGTATTTGTAGAGGTAATGCTTTCTTTTATAGCTACGAGAGTAGTCCCAGAAGTACCCGACCTAACAAAGAAAACACAAAAAAATTGGGGAAAAATATGTTTATTATAGAGAATAGTCCCCTTTTATAGTAGTTCAATATAGTTTTCATAGCGATGTTCAATAGTTTTGATGCCTTGTTTATAGTGAGAATCGTCGAGCTCTTTAAAATAGCCATCAATCGCAGACTCCACCTCTTTACTGTTGGCAAATCTTTTACCACCGAGCCATTTTTTCAAATTCGGAAACAGGAAATAATCCGAGTGAGCCAGATTTATCTGGCGAATAGGGTGGACGAGGAAGCAATTCGAACTTTAACTAATTAATTTTGGCCATCGCGATGACGGATGCAGTAAATCTTCTGAGGCTCGATTTTTGTCATCTTCGGCTGAATAACCTTGGCGTTATAAGTTTTATATTATAACAAAAAGTCCTGACACTAAGTTTTTTTTTAATTAAAATTCACTTTCTTAGTTTTAGTGTTAATATATGTAAAAACAAAAATATAAATAAACTGTAAGCAACGTCGAAAAACCTAGAGTGTCCGCATGGGGCCAGTAAGTTATAATAAGATTATTTTTAAGTTATGTAAGCTAATTTTTAAGCGTTTTTTTTTGGATAGCATGTAAGAATTAATTAATGAAGTCTAATAAAAATGCATTTAAACTGAACTGAACTGAACCTTGGCGTTGTGTACATGACTGTGGTCCACGTAAAAGCTGAGCAGATGTAAGCGGCGATAAGTCGAGAGGTTCGCTTGATACATATGTAAGTGGTCTGTTATTTACCACACTCTCAACTTCGGTATGAAATGTGTAGAGCTGGTTAGTGTTCAACGTTGTTCGTTCAACAGCTACTCTCAAGGCCGACTTTACCACACCCACAAGTCTCTCCCAAAATCCGCCCCACCAAGGGGCCCGTTCAATTATAACTCTCCAGTGTATACGATGATTTGCTAAAAAAAAAAACCTTAAATTATTCATCAGAAAAGCTGAATTTCACCAATTCTTTTGATGTTTTCTTAAAGTTTGCTGTGTTACCCGAACAAATTGCACTTGGAACTCCTCTTCGAGCTATTATATAAAACGTCGTATACCCATTAAACAACTCTCTGTACTTAGATCTGATGTTAGTTCAAGATGTACTGCCCTAATCGAGGCAGAGGTAAATAGCATTATGTACACCTTCCTCTTCTGCTCGTAGTCAAATGTGTATAAAAGACCGGCAAAATCAAGGCCAGTGATGTCAAATGGCATAGAAAAAGTTATACGTTCTCTAGGTAATGGTGCGAATGCTCGAAGAACCTTGCAAACTGTGCAATTCTTGATAACGGAGCGAACCAGTTGGCGTAAATGGGTTAAGACTGAAGATACTCCAGCATGGAATAATTTCTCGTGTACGTCATAAATTATCGACTTTGATATATGTGAAAATTTTGGCAATATTTCTTGATGAGCTTCAATTGATGAAGATTCCAAATATAATCGCCTACCCACGTGAAGGCCTACAATGGAGCTAAACATAATTAATTTAGAATTTGAAGGTATACCTTTATTTTTCTGTAATGCTACAATTTCGGAAGTGAAATGCAGCCATTGTACTTCGCCGATCCAATGTCTTTCAGCACGACCTATCTCATTTACAGATAGAAATGTAGCATCCTTATAAGCGGTTAACATGTCCGACTTTTGTTTTTTCTTGAAACTTTCGATGGCACGAAAAAAGGAAGCGGTTACACGTAAGAGACGTTTTCAAGAACTAAAATATTCGCCTTTTATTATGGGATTGTTTAAACTTGTAGATTCCTCTTCCACTTCTCCTTCCGCAGCAAACAAGGAAACCGATAACGGGGTAGAACAGTTTTCTTCGTTCAGAGTTGGTCACATATTTGATTCGTGCTGTAACCAATATGGCCCAGAAAGTCAAATTTTAGAACGAATTATAGAGTGCGCACTAATTCCTTTAGTCACCAAACCTGCTGGATTCTGCGAGCCAGGACAGTGCCGCCACCAAGATGATTTATTAAGCGCTCGAATTTCTCAACATAGGGTTTCCATCGTTTCCCTTTTCCACTATCCAAAACAAAGCGATTCTAGAGTTAGTCCACAAAAATTCATCATCACATTTAATCTGCAAATTCACGAGAAGATACCCAGGCAATCTTGCAGCGACTAAACCAGCGGTGAGCTTTAGCTCACAGCATCGTGACCGTTGTTCTTAAGACGTGTTACACGATTGTTAGCGCAGAGGAAACGGGTGGTATGTTTCCCTCACCATCTGTAGTTCGCAAGTAGGCAATTGCTCCGAAAGCATACTGGCTGGCATCCGCGAAAATGTGGACCTGTCTTGTTGATTGTTCCTCAACAACGCAGGGTTGTTTTAATTGTCCAAGTTCACTGACATCTGCACAGATTTCAATCCATATTTTTTCGAGTTCTGATGTCCTCCGTACATCCCAGTCTAAATTTTGGTGCCAGATTTATTGGAAAAGGGTTTTAAAACGAACTACCTATGGACCTAGTAAATCAAAGGGTCATACATATATTTTCGACACTACCTTTAGTACATTGCGTTTCGTTCCATCCAGACTATTTGACTTCAGAAGGACCTCTAGTCCCGATAAGTCGACAGATAATTCATCCGCATTAACAAACCAACGAAGACCTAAAACCTTTTGCATTTCTGGTGAAGCCATTTCTGATGGAGGATTCTTTCGGACTAATCTGTTGGAGTTCCACTTTCGAAGATTCATAGACCCGGCTTTCATGATCTGGGCCGCCTGATATCTTGAGTCCCTAGCTGTTTGAACGTCCCCCACACTTGCTATGAAATCATCAACGTAAAAGCATTTGCGTAGAATCTTAACTGCTTTGGAATACCGTTCCTCTCCGTCATCTAAAATTTTAGAAATGACATCTCCTATTATATTTGGGCTACTGGTTATGCCAAAAGTCACTGAAAATTCTGTGCGCATATCGTTCGGATTGGAATATTCCTTAAACCAAAACAAACGATAACTTTGCCGGAAAACTACATATATATAGAAAGGCTTTTTCGATATCACCAGTCAGTTCAATTTTACCGCATCGCAAGTTTAGTAAAACCGTTAAGATGTCTGGCAAAAGGTTGTTGCCCACCTCTAAATGACCATTAAGAGAAAAATGATTGGCTGCATGTGCTGAAGCGTCGAATTTCACTTCGAGATCCCGAGTTATTAAAGAAAAACGTGCGTCTTTTGACAGTTACTTACCGAAGTTTCAGTCATTTTAGACGCGGAGTTTTTAGTTGACAGTCGTTTGAGTGAGTCAATGTGTGTTTTTTGTGAAAATGGTTAAAATTGAGTATCGAGCTGTTATTAAATTCTTGTTTTTGAAAGGCAATAAGCCTACGCAAATTAAAAATGAGTTGGACCCCATACACAGGGGACTCTGCACCATCATTTACCACAGTGAAATTTTGAGCAGCTGAATTTAAACGTGGCCGTAAAAGCTTGGGAGATGATGAACGTTCGGGACGTCCAAAAACTGCAACCACTGATGGTAACATTGCTAAAGTTCACTAAATGGTGTTGGACGACGGCCTAATTAAAGTGAGAGGTTATGAAAATGTCCAAAGAACGTGTTTGTTACATATTAAATCAAGATTTAGGCATGAGAAAGCTGTCCGCGCGTTGGGTGCCGCGTTTGCTTACGTTGGACCAAAAAAGTGCTCGAATGAGCATTTCCAACGTCTGTTGGCGTAGTTTAGACGCAATAAATCCGAGTTTTGGCGCCGATTAATTACTGTAGATGAAATTTGGATACACTATTATACGCCCGAAACAAAAATTCTGTCAAAACAGTGGACTGCAAAGGGCGAGTCGGCTCCAAAAAAAGCAAAAACGGTTTTTTCGGCTGGGAAATGAATGGCAACTGTTTTTTGGGAAAGTGAAGGAGTTATCTTAATCGATTATCTTCAAAAAGGAAAAACCTTTACAGGAGCATACTACGCATCATTACTTGCCAGCTGAAGGCTGGAAAATCAAGTAGTTCAAACCGTAATTCATGGATTTTCGCCATGGCAACCGCTAAGGTGTGAAACGGCCACATTTGCAGAAAAAGAAAATCTTGTTTCACCAAGACAACGCGCCGTCTCACACCTCAGCGGTTGCCATGGCGAAAATCCATGAATTACGGTTTGAACTACTTGACCATCCGCCTTATTCACCAGATCTAGCCCCAAGCGACATCTTTTTGTTCCCTCATCTAAAAGGGAAGGACTGCGATTTTCGTCACCTTCACCTTCGTGAACAATTATTTTGCAGAGAACAGCGCTAAGTGCATTTGGACGGGTTGGAGAGATGGGAGCATCGCTGGGAGAAGTGTGTAGAGTTACAAGGAGACTATGTAGAAAAATAAAAAAAAAAATTTGATAAAAAATATTTTGTATCATTGTTCAGTCGGAACCCTTTCACAAAACAGGTTTTTGTTTAACTCAATCTATTGTAAATTTATCTGAACATATGAAATGGATTATTATAGGAAAGGCAAGAGACTATGTTAATTGTTTGAAAGTTGAACGTACTGAAAGCTAGAGAGAAGCAATAACATAAATATAGCAAATATTTAATTTTCCACACCGATTCTCCCCTTTGAGACCCCCCAAACACTCGATTGAAACATCCTAACGATGGTGTTTTTGTTCCATTGTGTGTAATCGCGGCACCCATCCAGCGCACAGCTTTGTCATGTCCAGTTTTTCAGTCAAAATGCGATATACAGCGTTTGTTGAAATACCTACCATATCTGCTGGTTCACGCACTTTAAATCGACGGTCATCCAATACCATTTTGTGGATTTTTTTCAACATTTCTGGTGAGCTCACCTCATTTGGTCGACCACTGATATGTTCGTCTTGGCAACGATGACCAATTTTTTCCAGATTTAAAAATTCATGAGAGCATTCACTATAGATGGCTGCCGAACAAATACTAAACAACATAGCGTCGTTAAACTTAAAATTTAAGCTTTATAAGGTTGGTATTTTCTACAAGTCATTCTTTTTAAACAATAACCGCCATCTATACGTCAGGTCGGGTACTTCTGGGACCACCCTCGTACAGCGTTACTATGTATATACAGAATAGTATCGTTCCAAAACAGAATAAGAAACAATTAACCTTAGTTTATTCGTACAACTTTTTTTTTAATTATTATTATGTTCGATGTAGAATTTCTAATAAACAAACAAAAAGGGAGTTTAATGTTTGTCGTCTGAGGTAACCAGATTTTAATCGATTATTGAAAATTTTGCCGATGTCCTTTATTGAATAGAAAAAATAACACGGCAGAAATCACAAAGCAGGGACTGCCCTTTAGTATAAAGGAGGAATAGCCTCTGTGTCAAATGTCGTATTGTTGGTTTCTAAGGCTTTCTCAGTTGAAAAAACCTAGTTAGGTTAATGCTACATTTACCTTATGTCATCATCTTAAAAAAGTATTGACTAAATATGTTTAAAAAAAGTTTTTGTTAATAGTTTTTACCCTTTACCCTGTTGGCGAGCCTGTTTATAACAAAAAAAAAACAAAAATTTAGAATTTGCTAAAGCACCAGATTTTCAAGAAAAATATTGTATCCAATATTTAAAGTTTAGAACAACTTTTATTTTCTATAATAGTAAGCTTACGATACACTAATTCATTGTATATTGCAACATACGTATATTGAACGAAGTAAGATTCAACTGAATCCACTGCAAATTGAACAATGCTGGTTTTACAAAAAAACAAAAACAAATAAAAAAGAAATTCCTCCATGGTGCTAGTAACAACAAGAATGCCTGTTAAAACATGGAATTGCATGCTATACGAGTAGACTTGGCATTATAGTCACTTGGTAAATAACATATGATCGAACAGACAATTGTCAATTATTACATTACCCCCTTTAGTATCTGGTGGAAACAACCTGTTTTTTCTTCTTTATTTTTATTGCATTTGGTTCTTATGCGCGAAATGCACGAGTATTATAGTCATAGCCTTAGTATACTCGTATATTGTAATATTGGAATTATAAAGCGTCAGACATTGGTCGTCACCGCTAGTATGCTGCATCGTCTCCCCTTATTACAGAGAAGGCCATAAGTAAGAGAATGTTTCTCTCGTTTTCTCATCTGATCAACGTGATCTATTGGCAGTTGGCACTTTATTCCATTCTCACTTTGTTCATCGGTTTTGTATAGAGCACAGGTTGCATTCCGTATTGTTCACAAATCAACTCTCGATCTCCAACGTTATTTACAATATATGGGTGTCTACCTTACCTATAGGCGCTTTCGCTGCATATCACGGTAATTATTGTGATCATGATCAAATATGTGTAATGAGCAATGAGCAATGATATAAAAGTTCATTTCGGAGCGACGCGTCTCACACTAATCGGCTGTATTTCTACTTAATAGATACGACACAGATTATAAATTATACATACGAGTATCTGAGCATGCTATATGGTATGTGCTCGTATGAAAGTACCTACATGCATTTGTATCTCTTGCTCAGTGGCGTGTCGCCTTCATTCAATGTTTTTCTTTCTAATAATTCCGCAATTTTCGCGACAACTTAACAGATCTTATTTATTATCTAAGCATTTAAATACGAGTAGTTATAGCTGGCAGATTTTTCTATTTTATTTTCAAATCTACGTAGGTATGTATATGCATTTGTAAATTCATACATACATATATACATGTATAAATGTACATATATTTGCCGTCACATTGCGCGCACAGCTCGAAAACGAAAACCGAATCATCATCGAACTAGTCCCCATTTTTCATAGTCGTGGTCGGCGACGTTTTTGCCACCATTGTCGTCGTAGCCACCGCCACCGCCACCGCCACCAAATTTGTTGTTGTTGTTATTTGTTTTTTTTTTTTTTTTTTTTTTGCAACTTTTATTTTATATTATTAATATTATAATTAATTTATTTTTTTTTTGTTCTTATTTTGTTTTTGTATTGTATCTGCGTTGCCGTGAGCCATTCATGGTACGTAGCGCAATCAAACAACCGCCAGCACCTTGTCGTCTCCGTCTCCGTTGTCGTCGCTGTCGCTGTCGCTGTCGTTGTCGTTGTCGTCGTCACTGCTGACTGTTTAAGTTGATTTTTAGCTCGCCACCCGACCGATTTTCTTTTTAGCCTACCCACTCAATTCAGTTCGCCTAAGACTGTCAACGTTGAGCGTTGAGATTTCAAATAGTTTAAGCAGTAAAGCAAAAAACAATAAGACGTGTAAAAAAAAATATATATATACGTATACATATTAAGTACTCACCTATACTTACTCGTAGACTAGCGCTTCGCGACATTGATCGCCATCACCATCACCGCCGCCGCCGTCGCCATCGCCGCTGCCACCATCGGGGTGCACTTGTGGAAAACAAATTACAAAAAATAGAAAATTAAAATAAAAATAAATAAAAAAAAAAAGTAACAGCGCAAACATTTTAAAAATAAATATAAAAATTTAAGAATAGATATACTCGCATACGCGCCAGACGTTTCAAATCGATAGCTGCTGTGTAGTAAAATATCTGCTCGCGTCGAGGCAGTCGTCCCCGTGTTGACACCGCCGCGATCGCGATCTCTGCCTCCGTCACCTTTTGTTTCCCCCCCTCCCCGTGTCCATCAATCCACCCGGTCACTGGTACTGTCACCTTCGCCGTTGTCGTTGTCGTTGTCATTATTGCCATCGTCATCGTCAACATCTAGGATCAATCAATATTACATACGCGTACAATGTGTACATACTCCGTCAGTGTCAGTGTAGCGAACAGATACTCGTCGTAGGTACCTCGCTTGATACATTTTCTTGACGTTTTTATTATTATTATTATTATTTTTTTTTTTTAACATACCCTTCGGGCCTGTTTGATCATATACATAGGTTGGAGGAGGTACCAGTTAAGAGTTAAAAATTTACAGATCGCGTGTGCTAAATAATAAAATACAACAACAACAATAACATCATCAACAAATTGATGTTTTAAAAACTGCAAACTGCAATACGGTTCGTACAATATTTGTGTAACCCTTACGCACTACCTATGATCTCTTTCCACAAAATAAAATCTCCACCTAAATAAAGTTGTTTGTTTTTGAAGTCAAGAAAAGAAAAAGCTTATTTTCGATTTCTAGTTAGATATCTCTCGAAATTTTGTTATCAGGTGAGAGAGATGAGATAATATGCGCACCTACCAATATGGTGTAGCGTAGCTTATCAGTTAAGCAATTAAAGTCGTCGTAAAAGTGTTGTCCCCGTACTGATAAAAATAAAAACGAATTTATATACTTCTCTGTATCTATAACATTTTTAGTTGTTATTCGAGCATTGTATATGTGTTTTATTAATAGGAAATATCACCATTTGGGGATTCTGCAAATCCAGATGTATGAGTACCTACATATGTTAAGTAATCATATCCATGTTCAATTTGTAGCTAGGAATAGGAATATCCGTATGAATACATATGTGTATCCACGTGTGAATATACATAATGATCACTTGATAAAAAGATCAATCACCACCACCATAATGTGAAATATAATACACCACAATAATGCTGCTGGCAAAGCGAGTAAAAGCTATGCCTGCCATGCATACATACATTACATAGTCGCGTACTCGTTACTCGTTACTCGTTACTTGTAGTATTCGTATCTGCTCTCGTAAGTACTCTTGTTCATGTACTCAACTATCACTCGTATGCATCGTAGGCCACTGCATATGACTTCACTGTGTGTTGCGGTTTAAAAGTCGCTTTTTGCGACGATCGACTGATCACACCCATCTCCAGATAAATTATCACTAATTAGGTTTTAGAAAAAAAAAAAAAAAAAAAGAGAACAAAATACCATATCCATCCGAATTTGGTTTAAACTCCAGTCTACACTAAACATCTATAAAAAAAACAACATAAAAAATAAAAATAAAATAAAATATAATACCACAACAAAATGTCTGCACTAGTACGAGTATACCGTTATACTTGTATGCCTTTATTACGAGCATGTTATCGATTGAGGCAGGTCGGTGGCGATGGCGGAAAGCATACAATTCTCAGTTCTCAATTGTCGCGTCGATCGCGACCCGCTAAACTATTGTACAATAGATACGATCATCGTCAGAGAACCTTAAAACAGCACAACAAAATACAACGCGACACAATACAAAACATTAAAAAACAAAAAAAAAATAGAGAGAAAGAATAATACTAATAAAAAAAGCTCAATGAAAACATCGGATGGACCTAAATTTGGAAAGAGGACTAAGGAGGGGAGGTTGTGCCGCACCCGGTCGCCATCGACTATCAAATACGGGCGCCGCTGATTATATTCGTAATAAATTTGTTACAAACGAATAAACACGACTAATAAAACTTCATATATGTGTGTGCTCAAACATACGAGTACATATAGTACATAAATACGTTCGATTTGATTTATTAAGTCGACCGTGCATCGTTATTTTCGATTAATTTCGTTGTGTATTCTATCCGCATGCATTTACCGCCGTTTCAGCAAACAGCACACATTTGTGCGATTATTTGAGAAGTAATTAATGTATTACCAAATTTGCACGATCATGGTCAGAAAATCTGAAATCGCCGCACTCATTTGGCGCTCATATTGTGAAAGCGCATACTACAGGGGCATAAGTCAGAATTCCATTATTTCAAAGTTTCCCAATTCGCATAAAGTTTGCTCTTTCGAAATAAAACAAAACAAAATGGGAAACAAAAACTTATTATAACAAACAAATAATTTTTTAAGACAAATCGAACAGGTTTTTTTTTTAAGCAATTGTTGAGCATATTTGAAAGTTCAAAATAAAATATAAATGTCATTTGTCTTTCAACTGTCAAAAACTATGGATCGTAATCAGCAGATGCAGCAGTTTCTTTGACAGATAAGTTGAATTTCTGTCATTGTATGCTTTAAAGTATTAATTTAAAATGGCACGTTTAGTCTTAAATATAAGGAAAGATTTGTCGGTTATCGAAGAAAGTTTAAAAAAAAAAACAAACTCTAAAAAAATGATATAAAGAGGAAGAGGCATAGTGTGCGGATCTTCCAATAGGGACTT
This sequence comes from Volucella zonaria, assembly GCA_963966105.1. Lineage (NCBI taxonomy): Eukaryota > Metazoa > Arthropoda > Insecta > Diptera > Syrphidae > Volucella > Volucella zonaria. The sequence continues at coordinate 86,166,067 of OZ014532.1, read as the reverse complement.
CCGAATTTTGACAGTTGATAGCGGCCATATTGTTGAAGCTACATCTATCAAATTAGCTGTAATTTATTCAATCTGTTTTGCCATATCACCATGGACGAACATAGCGTTCAACAACACGTGCAAATGATAAAATTGTTTTATCAAAATGGGTGTTCCGTTCGGGCAACGTTCCGTGCGCTTCAGCCATTTTACGCTCGCCATAATCGCCATAGTCGTTTTACCGAATATTCGCAGTGTGGTGGATAAATTTGAGTCTACTGGTTCAATAAACGATAAACCAACACCCGCACGTCGACGAAAAGCAAGATCTGCCGAAAATATCGCCCCTGTCCGTGACAGTGTGCAGGAAAATCCAAGACAGTCGATTTCGCGTCGCTCATAAGAACTCGGCCTTTAGCAGACCACAATTTGGCGAATTTTGCGTTGTGACTTGGGCCTGCACCTGTAAAAAATTCAACTGACTCACGAGCTGAAGGTAAACGACAATAGACAACGATGTGTGTTCGCTGAATGGACAGTTGGAAGCTGACCCTAATTTTCATCGAAAAATCGTCTTCAGCGATGAGGCGCATTTTTGGATGAAAGGGTACGTCAGCAAACAAAATTGTCGAATTTGGGAAGATACCAATCCACATGAGATCCAAGAGCGTCCAATGCATCCCGAAAAAGTCAATGTTTGATGTGGATTTTGGGCTGGCGGCGTCATCTGTCCATATTTCTTTGAGAACGACGTTGGCCACGCCATCACCGTCCACGGCGAGCGCTATAGGTCGATGATTACCAACTTCTTTTAGCTTGAATTGGATGATATGGATACCAATGACATGTAGTTTCAACAGGATGGCGCTACGTGCCACACAGCTCACGCCACATTGGAAATTCTGCACGAGCAATTCGAGGGCATCGTCATCTGACTTGGAGGTGATGTAAACTGGCCACCGAGATCGTGCGATTTAACCTCGTTAGTCTTTCTCTTGCCGGGTTTTCTGAAGTCGTAGGTCTATGCAAATAATCCACAAACCACAGCGGCCCTCAAAGCCAACATAACCCATACCATCATCGCCTGATTTATGCGCCAGAGTCCTGGAAAATTGGACAGAGAAGCCGCGGCAGACATTTGAACGATGTTCAAATTCCATTCATAATGGCATCGATAGGCCTTTCAAACAAATAAAGAATTTTGATGATATCTCACGCACACTTTGTTTTATTTAAATTTAAAGATAGGAAGCGCTTAAAGAAAGACCCTTTACAAGTCAGAATCAACTCAGTGCCTGAATATAGCGTTCACAGGATTCTTGCTATCTTGAACTATTTTGAAGGTGGTGGCGGAGTTGAGCGAGCCCTTAAGGGTAGTTCAGTTGCCGCTGCAGGCACAAATTCGTCGCCTTGTTCTTTACAAGATGGCGTATATCTTCGTTATTTTGTGATAAACGACAAAATTCCCACACCTTTGATTTTAGTGTCAATAGTAATGATTTAATTACATTCCTTTCCCGAGGAATTAATCGAATTAAGTCCTTAATACAGGAAAAGTCAAGTTCATATTTTCACCGCAGTTAGATGATGTTTTTGGGGGTACAACCTTTTATATGAGGAAGCATTTGGAGCAGAACCAGTCACGCTCTTTCGAGTGAAATGATACAACAAAAAATAGACCTAAGGCACTGAATGAATATCATCATAATCGAGCAAATACTTAGGATGGTTCTGGGTTGCAAGTTCCACGTCTTGTCGAAAATTTTTTAAGTTGAAAGAAAAGCTACAGCGCCTTGACAATTTTCAACTTGACGTGTTTATTGTAATGGAGTTTATTATCTTCACAACATCCATCTACAACACTTCGTTTATTTATTTATTTTTTTTTTAACAGTGAACGTAATAAAAACTTCATATTGAAGAGAATGGAAGGAAAGCTCTTTACTACTCTGAAGTCACCAATTGCTTGGGTTTTAGAGTAGGCGTAAAATGAAGAGTTTTCACCATCGTCTCGGTTGGTAAAAATTCTCCTCTCTTTTAAGGATTTCAGTTTTTATTTCAAACGTCCTTTTTCGACATTCGAATGTCTTTCATGATCACCTATTTAAACGATTTTTGGTTTCCTTCCAAAGTTTTTGCAGTTCCGCACTATGAAACAGTGGATATATACGGGGTTTTTCCCTTTCTTTTGAAACCTAACATCTATTTTGGCTGTCAAACCAATGCCGTACGAGTATATAGGTAAGTGCAGTGAAATGAGGTTAAACATGGTTTTCAATTTCGTACTTCTGCGGAGCGGTGTAACACGGATTTTCCTGGATTTGCTTTACCTCAGGCATCCTCAGTCAGCGTGGTGCGGAATACCGGCCCCTAGGCTTTCCAAAGTCCATACCTTTTCCTTTCTATACAGCAATTCCTCGTCTTATTTCTTCTTCTTTTGAGCAATTTATAGATTTTTTCAAAGATTTCACCCTCTTCGGTGCGTATCAAACAACTTATGGCATTCAGCAGTCTTCAACGTAGTCGGCATGAGGGGTAGCCACCTTTCCATTACTAAAGTTTTTCCTAGCAACCGCAAAAGTCGTAGTTGCCTTAGCTCTATTAATATCAGCTTCTCTTTCTAAGTGCGAACTGCCGTAGAAACATCGACCTTGTGGTAGGTTTAGTAGGCAAAAGGACTCAACTTAGGTGAAAGCTGTCTTTTTTTTATAGAAAGATGATTTAGCGTTAGGTACCTTTATGATGTAAGTTGCCTTGCAGTGCAACTGCAGTAATAATTCAGGTAGATCTTCGAGTGGCTGCTGTTATACATATTTCGTGATATGCTCATTGGAGGCTTTGAGTGCCATTAACAGCTGATTCATCTCTGATGCCAAAGCGCTCAATTTTAGAGAGTCCACCTTTGTGTTATAAATTATTATTATTATTATTATTTTCTTGCCTGTGTTTGAGTTCATTTTTGATCTCACGAGTAAGACGAAAAGTGATGATTTAGTACCGACAGAGCCGCCAAGTCGGACTAAGGCAGTATTTCACTCATATCTCGTTTGGGCATCTGCGGAATCTCATTAATGATTGGCTTATCCATCAACTGTTCATTCTTCGGCGCGATTAGCTCCAACCACCATAGCAATGTTCGTGATTATATCTTAGTTTTGGAACCTCCGAACCAGTTTTAGCATGACATTTTCCGATCTGTTACCATAAAATCATCAGACCTACTTAAAACCCATAACTACGACAAAGTTGGTAGTCACGCCGAAGTGCAAAGGTTTCAAAGCCGTCGTTTTTCGTTTGACCTTTAATAGACGTAATAGAATTGTCGATGGCACACTGGCTATTAACGATAATGCCGTTCTCATCTTAAACAAATATTTTCAAAATAGTTCTTTTTCAACAACATCTGTTTTGTGCACTTTTCCAGCGTAAACTTAAAGAAACCATCTGCCTCATGATTGTTGCAGAGATCAGGTACAGATGTATAATATTCTGACTAGTTGTATCTAGATTACACAGTGGAACGTGTTGTATCATTTTTTCCAAGATCTTGAACAAGAAATACTCCTTGGCTCTGGTGCTCTGGTACGATGACTTTTTCCTTGCTGATGTTCCTCGATACAATTTCATCATTATTGTCCGAGCAAAACCTACCCAGAATATCACATATGCAACTACTCCAATAACGAGCTTCGTCGAGAGGAGCAAGTACGAGTACTCATATGAATTTGACATTGTAGAACGTGTTTTGGATTAAGATCACAGCCAGGCGATTGATTGTTGGCTTGAAGTCGATGATGGTTGCTGCTGTTTTTCTCACTTATGTTCATCAAAATTTAAGCCTACACATATGGTCTTAACTCACCAAGTCAAATTTCAACTACATGCATGTAAATAAAAGTGTCTGGTTTTGCGATAGGAGCAGAAAATGTCATTACAATGTAGCAAACTACTGCAGAAAACTTGCAAGTGTTTTAAATTTCATTGATCACCTTCAAGTTTGTTTGATATTATTTATATAATAATAGTTATGAAAGTCATTTCTAGTCTTTAAAAAAAAAAAGTAAAACAAAAAAGAAATGTATGAGCGTGCAGAAAATCCATCCCAAAAAATCGTTGCGCATCATTCTATTGAATTCTAATCGAAAAATTTCGTTAAAACAATAAAAAGTTTCAATTAAATTGGCAATATTGATTGGCACGCAACCAAATTTTCAAATTTTTAGAAGAGCTGTTAGAAGAAAAACGCAACAAATTTTCATTCATCATCGTCATCATCGTCATCATCGTCATCTTCTGCATCTCTTCTAAAAAGTTTTTCAAGTAGATGCGCCCACAATTGTTTTTTTTTTTTTAATATTAAAAGGATAGGTACCTACATATTTGTTTGAAGTATCAATGAAATTTTTATTTTGGACTGAAATATAACACTAGTGTCATATTTCATGATTCAAATGTCCTCTATAGAAGCGCTGGCTTGAGTACATAATTTAGCAATTATTTCAGCAATTTTACGTCAAGGATTATTGGCATAGTCTTAATGCATCTCCAAATAAAAGAGTCTTAATCGCACGAGCGGGTCAGCCAACTGACATTTCTGAAATTGCCACTTGTATTTGAGCTAGTCTGGAAGCCAAAAAACTAAATTTAGATAAAACAGAGACTTATGTCACTAACGCTAACAGAGACAATAGTAATTTCGTTGTTTTAACTTGAATTACTCGTAAATTAAGTTAAAAAAGAAATAAATTTTCGCGTGATACTCTGGAATGGACTACTCCAAGTTTCTCTTCTATTCGCTGTGTTGTTCCCCTAGTGTTCCCAGCAATGTGTACCTCCAGGTCTGTAAATGCAGACTTGGCACTAACAGAAACACAGCGAGAATTACTGTGGGACGCCCCGATGTCTGTTTTGAGTCTGTCAGAATGAAAGCTTGTGCCATTATTCGCTTATTTACTAGTGAAGATTGTTCTATTTGGAAACTGTAAAGGACTCCTACAGAACTGTGAACGTATAGCCTGAATGCCAATACCGTGGAAAGGCAACTCCTAACTACTGTGCGTGAATTATTTCAGCCCGTGTGAAATTCCAATATAACCAAAAAATTAAGGAAGAAAGCACTACAATGTACAATACTACAACAGGTCATTCATCGAAAACGTAAGAAATTCAGCCCCATTCTTTATTTACAAAGACATTCCAGTTGTCATTTTTTTAATTAAAGCCGGTGCGGTTTTACACACGTCGCAGTCACCTTAATGCGTCCAGACATGTTTTCGCCTACACTTGAACGCATCGACTATTCGATGGTACCCATCTCGGTTTGCACTCGTGTAGTAGTAGAAGTATCTAAAACCCTTCTGTGGGTCCCTATAAAATGCAAATTTTCAATTCTTCTAAACTGATTGAACTTACGTTCTTTCTTGCCGGTAAATCGTCAGTTTATCGTGTTTCTCAAAATACGAAAACTTCTTTATGAACTGCAGTACATTTTTCATATTAACAGGTCATTTGACGATATGTCTCACTAAATCTGGAGCCAAAGTCTACATCAATTTGGCAAAGTAAGAAAGTCGCCCTTGATATTTTAAAACCATTTGACAGTGTTTGGTGTCGGAAATGCGTGCACGGCTTCAAGCCTAATATCCGTAAGATAGATGCAGATTTGCCTCAAGTCTCTGTTCTGTATTTGACACTCTTTTCAATATTCATAAATGATCGCTGACAGTACTATTTTCTATCTTTAAAACGACCGTTAATGACCTTTGTATCGCCCGAAATCTTTCCATTTTCGTATGTATGTCAATGACAACCTACATGGGTATGACCACGTATTCGACATCGCCAAAATATTAAAGAAATATTATACTTCACCCACCTAATCTTCTTTCAATTTGGAATACCATACAGCTGGTCAGTTCCTCCTTGCTTCGTAATTTGTTTTTTTTTACCACGATCTAAGTTATCGGTGACATTCCGCCCCTTCAAACTTTCAACCATAACACCCGTCTTGGTATGAATGCTCATCATAATAGTTTTAAGTCCATCTTCTGACGTCTGTGCCATTATACCGTTCAGGAAAGTCAACCGTAACCTGCTTATGGAATGCTTTGCCTTAATCTTAATGTCCTAGTCGTTATAACCTCCAAATATTGTATCTAGAACCAAAATGCATTTCTTTCCTCCATCATTTTCCTTGCTAAAAATACATATGTACCACAAAATTCAAGTAAATAATAAATATTAAAACAGGCCTTGGGACACCCTTTTTTCTTATATTTATATTATAAACTTCATGACTTAAAAAGTTTTAAGTTCGACAACGAAGAATAAACTCAAATCTCTTCAATTCGAAGTGAAACAAAAAAACAACTAGACGCAGTTTAAAATCACACTCTATGGGCGATAAAATCTTTAAATCCGAAACGTTTATTTTCAAGCTTATGGATGCACTATAATCTTGTAGTACTCGTAACTTAAGAATTAAAAGTTTCCCAATCATAAAACTCAGTTTAACATCACACTTACGTCATTTTGCACTCTTGCGCTTCATGACTTCTTCGCTTGGAAAATTTACTACTGAATTGGGTTTTTTTTTATTCGAACAAGTTTAGTGTAATTGTATGTCTAGTTGGACAGTTTATTATTATAATATAAATGATAAATAGCAATTACTCTTTAACGTCATATGATTGTAAAATTGTTTCCATCCGAATTAAGAAATATGAATCACTGGTAAATTGAGGTTTCTAATCGTTTACCATTTGGTCAGATAGCTTTCGGCGTTTGAATTATCATGGGGAAATATGTATATTCATTCAGAAATTCTAAGGCCAAAGGCAGATCTGAACAGACAGAACCCCATAATAAAGAATTGTTATCACTTCATCAATTAACAGAAAATTCAACGCTTTGGATTTCCTTGAACCATTTGGCTAAGACAAAAAATGGTCAAGAACTCAACCAAAAAATTAAGTCAAAACTGAAGAATTATTTCGAATAGCTCCACTTAAAAAAAATTACAGGATTAACTCTTAAGTAAATAGCTCTTGACATATCCCTAAATTTGCAAGTCCTTTAAATAAATGCCAATGTATACACTATGTAAATATTAAACCCGGTCACGAGATGTAAAGGTTCTGAATGTATGTCCGACACGGGGTACATTAAAATCCATAAAATATACTTCTTATGTCGCCGTTCAAAGCTAGCAAATATAAAACCATAGGTCCCATTCCCTTTTGTATATCTTTTATTTCATTTTTTTAAAACTTAAACAGAGATAGAAAGAAAAAAAAAACAATGCAATGGTTTTAAGATACTAGGTCATGATCCTTCGCGAAACATCGGCATCATCAATCAATGATATTACAATAGAGTGAGTTACGAAATGGATTGAAATGGGGAAATCCAGAAATTGCTACAGGTTTAAAAATATTGTGAGCATGAGAAAAGAAATCAAAAATGGTGATTTGTTTTGAGAATTTCCTCAAATTACTTTATGTTATGTGTATAATGACTTTGAAAGACACTGCTGATATGTATTGTTCCATCGATCAATTGCTAAATTAAAAAAAATCAATTAACAATGCATCTTCTGCCGGATTTCGTCCCATATTTTGAACGATCTGACGTGTACTATATTATATACTTTCAAATATTGTCCAACACTATCGTGTGTGGTCTCATAGTTGATTAAAAGATGTATTGTCTTAGAACTACTAAACTTTTTTAACACGTTGACTGTTCAGTACGCCACCTACGAGGCCTCTTGTACTTAGTAGATGATTTTTCACAGAGCTAGACTCTCTAATTTTTTTGTGGCAATGGAAATAACCCCAATTAAGAGAAATAAGCCTCTACACTTCCAATTTTTCACCTTTTTTTAAATTTGAAATTGCAATAAGCATAATAGTGCAAAATAACCAAAGTTATGAGTGAATCTTATTTTAAAATGAAATAAAAGTCAAAATATTTTGTAGTTATTTTTTAATTCAATAACATTGTTTTATTTTTCAAAATGTGTTATAATTTTTATAATGTTTGGTGGTAGATTTTAAAGCAATTACCGACACATACGGCTGACTTTTCGGGGCATGTTTCACAGGAGTGTCTTGTTTTTTTCCGATTTTTGAACTTCGAACAAACTCGACAAGGCTTAGTTAGATTTTTTTTGTAGTTGGGGGCAGCGGTGGTTGTTTTATTGCTGTGCTGGTAGATGGTTTCGGATAGTTTCTCATGCTTTTGCGTCACCAGGCATTCTTTCGTCAAGCAAGTGAGCACTGAATTCTTCGCGGAATTTTAGTGAACTCGTTTTATTCGCATTTGGCTGATTGCAACAAATGATGTATGCATTTTGATTGGGTATATAACTTAATTCGTGCGGTTTGCTAAGAGATGGCGTAACTTGTATTATTCCATTGGCACATGCGTTGGAAAGCTACTATCATTGTACGTCATTTCAGTATATGTCATTCATTTGAAGCGTAAACAACAATAATTTTTTTTCACTCAAATATGTCGAACTTTGTGCCTGAAAAAGTGTTTTTGCGGGGAGTTCTTCTTCATTACTTTAATATGAAGAAAACTGCTGCCGAATGTCATCGCCTTTTTTTTATTGGAAGTTTATGGTGAACATGCGCTAGCTGAGCGAATGTGCCAAAAGTGGTTTGCACGATTTAAAAGTGGTGATTTTGGCTTGAAAGACGATGAACGTCCTGGGCAGCCAAAAAAGTTTGAAGATGAAGAACTGGAAGCATTACTCTATGAAGATTGTTGCCAAACACAAGAAGAGCTCGCAGAATCTTTGGGTGTCACTCAAGCAGCCATTTCAAAACGTTTAAAAGCAGCTGGATATATTCAAAAGTAAGGAAATTGGGTTCCAGATGAACTCAAGCCGAGAGACGTCAAAAGGCGGTTTTGCATGTCCGAAATGCTGCTGGAACGCCACAAAACGAAGTCATTTTTGCATCGGATTGTTACTGGTGATAAAAAATGGATCCATTACAACAACCCCAAGCGCAAAAAATCATGTGTGAAACCCGGTTAACCAGCCAAATCAACGGCAAAGCCGAATATCCATGGCGCGAAGGTAATGCTCTGTATTTGGTGGGATCAGATGGGTGTGCTGTATTATGAGCTGCTAAAACCGGGTGAAACCATCAATGGACAACGCTACCGAACACAATTAATCCGTTTGAAGAGAGCAGTGGCCAGAAAACATCCGGAATATGCAACCAGACACGAGGCAATAATTTTCCATCACGACAACGCTCGGCCCCACATTGCTATTTCGGTTAAGAACTATTTGGAAAACAGTGGATGGGAAGTCTTACCCCACCCGCCTTATAGCCCAGACCTTGCCCCTTCTGACTACCATTTGTTCCGGTCGATGCAGGACGCCCTCACTGAAATACGGCTCACATCAGAGCAGAATATCAAAAATTGGCTTGATTCATTCTTGGCTGCCAAGCCGGCGCATTTCTTTTGGGATGGGATTCACAAATTGCCAGAAAGATGGGAAAAAGTCATAGCTTCAGATGGGCAATACTTTGAATAATACTATTATTCATGTTTTTCTTAAATAAACGTTCAAATTTTGAAAAAAAAACCGCACGAACTATATACCGAGTTTCTTATACCACCTTAGCGTTTTTCTTAAACATGTTTAATACGACATCATTTGATCAGATCAGTCAATGCCCGACATTCCATCAATATAATATTCTATTATGTTAGGTTTTTTTTTGAGGTTTTACCGTTTTTATTTGTGTAATCAATCGATGCATACATTCGGACCACACTGTCGGACCTTAGCCATGAACACCCACCGCGTTTTAACTTTTTCTTTGTAACTTCTGTCGGATTTTCTTTTCGATCAAAGCGAAGAGTTCTGCAAATATAAGTAGATCGTTCAGTCATTGTTTTTGTAAGCGAAACTGAGTTATAAAAATTATCTGTAAAAAGGCTATGACCCTTGTCGAGAAACCCGTCCATAAGAGTCTGAACAACTTCGGTAGTAAGTTGTCGTTTCTCTGATTTTCCACAATAAATTTGGACTTTTAGCACTATTGCGTTTGATTCACAGAGTTCATAGAGTTTAACTATTAAGGCATATTTAAATATTAATCTTCCACGCCAAAGCACCATTGATTCGTCAATGCATAGGTTTTTTCCTGGGCTGTAAATTTTGCGCATTATTTCATTTAAATGGTTCAAAATAGGCCTTATCTTGTGCAATCTATCAGAAGAAGCACTGGGCACATTATTGTCAGCAAAGTGAAGAAAGCGTAGTAAAAGTTGAAAATGGTTACGGCGCATAACATTCCTCCAAAACGGTACAATATAAAATGGCTCCAAGATTGTTCGATAATTGGAAGTGAAAAAGGGCCCATTTGGAAGAGTAAGCTTAAGAAAACTTTCATTCCAGAGACATTAGTATCAGGACATTTTTTCATTCGGGAAGATCTCCGTAAAGAACCTTTTTTTCCAAATATTGTTTTGCGTTTGTGTTATTTGGTATACTAATCGGCGAAATTTTCTGGTTCAAGCTCTGCCACTTGTGATTTTAGTCCTTGTCTGCCACGAAACTCAAAAACTGTTGGATCTTTTGGGTCATTTGTCCATTCATCTATACATACTTCAATTACCCATTGTTGGGTGGATTGGGTTGGTTCTTTTCGACGACGAACACTTTGTGGAGCATCTTCTTCACAGTCTGTTTCGTTTTCTTCGGACGAAATTTCACCTACGTAAATATCAGTTCTAAGTGTAATTTGTTTATTCGAAAATAGTTTTCAGAATTCACTTAAGTATTCAGAACCATCACTTCCACTAAAATCTACTTCTTCCGATTCAAATTCTTCGGCAAATTGCAAATTGTATTGTTATTATGTAAGAACCGCACTAAAGAACTAACTAATTTAAACTAATCTAAAGCAAATAAAAGAGAAAAAGAAAATAAGAATGAACGGGGCAACGGTACTTTAGATAGCTTTAAAAACTTGAAGACAACGGCTAAGTTAAAAAAATAATTAGTCCGCGATGTGAATTTAATCCACAACAACACTGTACGATTTATATTAATCTGCAAACGAAAGAAAACAAAAAAACCCGGGACAACGGTACCTCAAAAATATTAATGACAGTTAACTCGTATTATATAGTACAGGGTAAATGACTCGAACTCCAACTTTTTAAAATGCTATAAATTTTTGATGTTTTGATAAATTTTATTGTGCCAAAGCAAAAAATGTTGAAAAATACATCAATTTTCAAATTGTATCAGTAGTTTTCAATATGTCCACCTTTGGCGCGAATAATGGCCTTGAGACGGCCGAAAAAAGAATCGCACGCTGCACGCAAGTGGATCTGCGGTATTTTGGCCCATTCCTGGCGAAGTGCTTGTTTGAGGTGGTCCAAACTTTGGTATTTTTTAGTGCCAATCTTCGCCTTCAAAATACCCCAGACAGAGAAATCTAACGGATTTGCATCCGGAGAACTTGCAATCCATTGTGTCGAAGAAAAGAAGTGTGGAACATTGTTTTTTAACCAATCTTGGTTGACGCGCACTTTGTGAGACGGTGCCGAGTCTTGTTGAAATGTAAACGATCTCCGACCGAAATGATTGTTTGCCCAAGGCTTCAATACTGCCTCTAAGACAGTTTCACGGTATACGATCGCATTAATTTTGACGCCACGGTCCAAAAATACTAGCGGACAGCGACCATCGGCGGTTATGGCGGCCCAAATCATCACCATCGGTGCTGCCTGCTTTCTGGTGGCCGTCAGAAAGTGTAAATTTTCGAAGGACCTCTCTAGCAAGTAAACTCGGTCATTTTGTTTTTCTGACATATTGCTCGAAACAAATGGCGACTCATCGGAAAAAACCAAATTCGGCAACTCACCACTTTCGTGCAAGCGTAGCAATTTCTTCGCTCTTTCGACTCTAGCTTTTTTCTGTTGCGGTGTAAGATCGTGTGCTTTTTGGAACTTCAATGGCTTGAGCCCAAGCTCATTTTTCAGTATGTGTTTCATCCGTTCCAACAATATGTTGAGCTCACGAGCCATTTTTCTTCCACTCCGACGCGAATTTCGCTCAATTCGAGCCTTGCTGTTTTTTTATGACCACCTCCATGACGTTTTGCAACGCTGCCAGTATCACGGTAACGAGCTATGGTTCGAGACACAAATGCTTTATTCACGTTGAGGTACTGGAGGGCTCTAATGATAAGTGCTTCTAGTTTTCCAGCCAAATATAAAGCAATCACTATCACTTTTGAATTTCATCGCGGATAAAAATTTTTCAACACAACTGAGACGCAAATCGTTTAAAAGCTAGACACCCACTTATACACAGGAAAAAAACTGTCGTGGCAGTCAACGTGTTAACTATACCCAAGTTGAAAATAGCAGTTGTACGGTCCAATCAAGAGAAAAGGCTTAGCACGTTCACACATTATACTCGCATTGAACGAGAAAGCCAATTGAAGCGGACTTAACACCTTCTTTAGGAACTTTATCTGATTTTTATGTTTCCTCGATAACGACGTGGATGCCGCTGCTGATATGATCACAATTGCTATTCCGTTTGAAATGAAATGCTTTATCCCTCATCGGGTAACGAGTATCAAACCAAAAGAAAAGGCATGGTACCACCCGAGCTGTAAAGAGGTTGGCAGGGTTAGGGAAATGTTTTTTTGGTCCTTCAAAACAATCCCGACAGAGGAAAACCGAAAAAAGTTTAAACGAGCCAGGAATAACTGCAACGGCTTTTTCTAGCGTTTGAAATTTCAATACGACCGAAAGTTGAGGCAAAAAATACTACATACAATGTCCGAAAGGTAGTAAAAGGTTTTGGTCGTTTGTCAAAAACGTCAGAAACTCTGTCTCATCCTACATCCTAACGCTCATTCACAATGACATTCCAGCTGTCAGTTCTTTAGACAAGGCCAATCTGCCTGCTGCACACTTTGCGGCCAGTTCAACACTTCCAGATTCTGCTTTGCCTCCGCCTAAACTTTAGTGCGTCGAACTTTCAATGGGACGAATCCACTTTCGCACTCGTGTAGTAGCAAGAGTACTCAAAGATCTTAACATCCAAATCCGCAGGTCAAGATGACGTATCTCCCCTTCTTCTGAAGAGGTGTTCCTCGCTGACAAAACCACTACGTAAGCTTTTTCATCAATCCTACTCTTTATGACTTTTTCCGAGCAGATGGAAAACAGCATTTGTCCAGCCCGTCCCTAAAAAAGGCGAACCTTCTTCTCTCCCCTCCTATAGACCCATTGCACTTACGTCCCTTCTTTCTAAGATCATCTAAACGCTGATAAACCATCAGCTCATGAAATATCTTGAAACACGAAAACTTCTCAATGACCGGTAGTATGGTTTTGGTTTTCATTGCAACAGGTCCACTGGTGATTTGATGGCATATCTCACCGAAAAGTGGAACCAAAGTCTACACCAATCTGGCGAAAGCAAGACAGTTGCACTTGATATTTCAAAGGCATTTGACAGAGTTTGGCATCAGGCTCTTTTGTCGAAAATGTGCGCTTTTGGGGTCGACGACTCTCTTCTTCAATGGATTAGAAATTACCTTTCGGAACATTCAATTCAGCTTGTCTTGGATGGTTTCAAGTCTCATATTCATAAAGTAAATGCTGGTGTGCCACAGGGCTCCATTCTGTCGACGCTCTTTTTAATTTTCATCAATGATCTCTTGTCTGCTACTTCTAATCCAATATATTCCTTTGAT